>JAWQUS010000028.1:5010000-10010000 GCA_036365455.1 Macrosoma leucophasiata | reverse complement strand
TCTTTGCAAGCGATTGAATTCATTTAGCCGTTTCCATAACGTATTCACACTTAATTTTTATTCATTAAACAATATGAATAAAATTATTAAATACTAGCTGTTGCCCGCGGCTTCGCCCACGTGTAGCCTATGTTCTTTCTCAAAGTCAGCTCTATCTTTGTACCAAATTTCATTAAAATCGGTTCAGCCGTTTGGACTTGAAAAGGTAACAGACAGATAGACAGAGTTACTTTTCCATTTATAATATTAGTATGAATTAATCATACTTAATTTAGTTGCTCAGATCGACCAATCGTCTTCACTTCAGCCGAAAGACGTCCACGATAGTATTGTGGGTCATTACGGGAGAATTATGCCAATGAAAGCCATCACCACGCTTCGCAAATGAAATGACGATCGCTGTGGCAGAAGTTTTAAAGCGGGAAGCTGATGCCCATACCGCGTTATTATATTTACTAATACGGTTGACTGACTGTTCTAGCGTAAGAATTCTTTTCCAGTAGAAGGCGATGGGGTCACCACGCCCCGACGCCTACACCGACCTATGGAACCCCTTATAAATCCAACATATTTAACTTTCATGACTGAGAAAATCAGCCAGAAATTTGAGGCAAGATAATCTAATTTTTATGAATTACCAATGGAACCCTATCCGACATAAGATCAATGTGAAACGTGTTTATTACATTCTCTATCAAAACAGTACCAACACTGCTCATCATCCACTTCTGTTAGTGGAAGGGAACTACATCAACAAGAAACATGCTAAGAAAAAATAAACTGTCACAAAAAATGTACTATTAGTAAAGAAATGAAATGCTTTTTGAGAGTAATTAGTAAACAGCAGTAGTACGTGATGCACTCGTTTCACTTATTCATTCGGCAAAGCGGTACTGCCGTTTTATTGCTCACCCAATGCAAGCGAACATCGGCAATTAACCTAGTTACTATACTAATTAGCATTCGCTACCTTTGTTGTAGGTACCTGGAAAATGTGGGCTTCAGGCACGGTAACAAACTAATTTAATAAATGCCTGGACTGTTAACCGTAGATGGGTCAATTATTTTGGTACAATCCTCAAATTTAAGGGATATTGATAAATATCCATTGCATTTAATATTTAAGATTTATGATATTACGTGAAGCGCGCACGGCCCTGCGGCTAGTGTAGATCGGAAGCGATATACTCGGTTAATTGATACGGGCGCGGTCGGGTGTGTGATGGGTGACCGCTAGTGGCAAATTCAAATGCGTGTTTCCGTGCTTCGGAGGGCACGTTAAGCCGTCGGTCCCGGTTGCTATCGATAAATAGCAGTCGTTGAACTTTGTTAAAGGCCTTATCGGTTTAAAAACATCCGACAACGGGTTGGCCACTAACGCTTATCTCCACCAACCCGCATTGGAGCAGCGTAGTGGAGTAAGCTCCAGACCTCCTCCCAAGAAGGGGAGAAACTCGTGTCCAGCAGTGGGACGTATTAAGGGTTGGAATTATTATTATTATTATTAAATAATATTACGTAGTTAATAAGTGGAAATCAAATTTAAAACTAGAACTCGACTGCTATAAGCCATACACATTGACTTCTGAACTTCAGAGTTATTTTACAGATGTCATAATCCCTCGAAATACATTAAATTATCACTGGTGATACACTCCAGATATGGAGCTGGTGGACATAGGCACTACCGCAATACATAATCAACTTGTTGTTGAAGGATGGTTAGTGATCAGTGCTCTCGTGTTCCGGGGCAGTTGGTAATGCAGCACCGTAATTCTCGGCACCGATGTATAAGAGTTTAGGCCTCAGATGTGGCAACGCATCGATATTGAAATCTCTGGAATTTCACGCAGTTGCTTAATAGGCTTACAGTATAAATTATTAAAAAGAATTCTCCTCTATTTGAACGATAAATATAATAATGTAACTATAAACTTCAAAATCAACCTAGTTCAAGATAAACCTACTTATTTACATATCGATAATAGTGTTGCTTATATTATTAAGAGAAGTAAATGTCACGTGGCATTAAGAAGTTAATACCAATTGGCCAAATTAGTTAATTATTCATCTGTTTACACCGGCAGTAAAACCTTAGATACACAAACAAGAACTATTTCATTGAGGCATACATAATTACTTGATGTTTTGATTGAAATTACATAATATAATAAGTAAGTACATCTGCTTACATTACCATACGATGCAAACAGCTGTTAAATGTTAGTACGCAATCAACAGCAATAATTTATTGGCACTACATCATTGGTTATAGCTTTCTAATACCAGTAACTCATACACTAAATAACCTACAGTGTTTACAAATCCAATTTAATTCCACATTTCTGAAAGGAAATCCAACTGCAAAGGTTTCGTCAATTAATAGGTATCCGAATTCATAAATATTAAAAGCTTTGGTGAATATTTATTGCATTATGTGATAAGGATAACCGATTCCTACTCAGGTGAACATGAAAATATAATTTTTAAATGTCCACGCTTCGATTTTTGAAAAAAAAAGACATTTATTTTTAATATTATAATAATATGATGCAAAGCACATTTGCTCCATGTACTTTGTTTAAATACTACTTGGTTAAATAATACCGATGAAAATAATAATTACCTACAAATAGAGTTAAATAAAATAAATGCCACTAAAATACTTATGCGTTTTTATGTGTTTTTGCTGACGCCATTGGTTCTTTTCAATTTTTAATATCAGTTGAGAGGAAAAGGAGTGATGCCCTAACAGCACTGTCAGATTTGTGAACAAAACTCTATCGCCAGAACTTACTTACTTAAGTAAGTTTTGGTGATAGAGCTCCAGTGTAAAAGCTCGAGGGCGTAGGCACCACCGCATTACCTAATTTATGTGTCGCCAAATGGTAGTGTTCAGCACTATCGTGTTTCAGTTAGATGGTAATATATGGCCTCGTAATAACTATCGCAAAGACATAATAACTAAGGTCTCAGCGGTGGCAACGTATCTGCATTTTGACCTCTGGTATTTGTGTGGGTGTCTATAGGCTGCAGTCATCATTTAACATCAATGTAAACTGCAGGCTTGTTTGTCACCTTTATCGGATAAAAAAATTAAGTTTGTCATTATTCTAATTAGTACCAATTTTTGAAGATATGTGTTAGAACAGTATTAAATGTTCATTGTTCATTTGGTACATAAATAGTGGTAACTAGATTATTACTTGATTGATGAACTTAATTCTGTACATATGGTTCGTAGAGGTAAACGGAATGGCTCTGTGATAACATGGGATAAATTATAAAAAAACCGCCAACCAATTAGAGCGAATAAACACATTTCAAATTATGCATAATAGATTACATAAAAATAATTAATTTGTTTTTTTTTTCATTTTAATAGAACTCAAGCCCTCTCACTCATTAAACAACAGCTTAATTTGTATCGTAGTTTCTAGGACGCCAGCGCTATTGCGGCAGATACTAAAAACTTTATTTTCAGCGTACGCTGGACACTGTTTCAATTTCTCTTCTTTCTTTCTCTTACATAATTCTTTATATAACGTGTAACAGGATTAAATGTACAACCCGAAACTTGTTTGTTCAGAATCGATGAATGAATCGTCTTTAGGCATTTTTAATATAGGTCATATTTTATCCCAAAATTAATTAGAATTAAGAAAATTATGGTCACCTATTTGGTGAACAATGAAAACAAACGAAAATGAGACTAACGTCTATCCATACTATACCAAATAAAATGTGAATTTGTTGAGACCTGCATTTAAAAAAAAATAATAATATCAAAAATTCTGACATGTAAATAACATGCTTCATAAAGCGTTCCGATCTACAACAGACATCTGCAATGATATCTACGCAGTGTGCAGTCAGAGAATGTATCAGAGCAGCCGCGGCCCAGTGCGGTGGTTGAACAAACGGCACGCAACGGACCATAAATGTGGACACCACGAACATTATCGCTTCCAACTGGATCGTCGGGAGTACAAACTGTTAATAAACGCAGCTTTAACGCTTCCAATGCCAACTGCGATGCAATGCTCGGAATACATGTATTGGTCAATGAATTTATAATATCATTTCGATATTGAATGCAATCTGAGATAATACAATTGACGTTTTACATCGCGAATAAGGATATATTCGGATTGAACCAACAATTGTTAACACTTTTTGGGAGTGGAAGTACCGAACGGGGTTTAAGTGGATGATTCACATCAATAAAATAAAATTGTTGTTGCGAGTGAAATAGCAAACGAGCATGGCGTTTACACACAGAGGAGAGTCGGATATATTGTACCAGTTTTCAGTTTTTGCAAAATATATTTTTTTTATATTAATTTAAATAAGTTCTTGATTCACATAGTTTAGAATCTCATTTAACATTTGCCGCAACGTCAACACCATACTCTTATCGGATTTCACACAATATGCGACTCCTTGAAGGCTTTCCTTCGGTACAATTTACCCAACTGGTCGGATTAATTGTCCCACAGGTTAGGTAAATTGTACCACTAAGACTTAAGAGACTTATTAACATGATAATAAAACAAAATAAAGAGATTTAATAAACAGACAAAATAAATTGATTATACTTTAATTATTAATGAAAAAAATCTAACCATTTTTTAAAAAAAATCCTTTATATTAACTGTCATTATCATTATTGTGTTATTATGTGACAAAAGAAAAAATATATTTTAGACTAAAAAAATAAACATTTATCAAACTTAAATACATTATTCTGCATCAATTAAATAATAAATGAAAATAGAATAAATCACTTTAACTTTAGAATATTATTTCCGTTAGTCAACAATTATTTATTTATCTACTTATGTACTGAGACCAAACTCTTTATTTTATTTTACCATATTATAAAAGTATAAAGAATTTCGTAAATATCTTGATTTTATGTTCAGGTTACGTGAACCCATTTATAATAACGAACGCACTTTATGTTGGCAATATTTGACCCTCAACTTATTTCGCATTATTATAACGGCATGACCTTAAATTGCTGGTTTGAGAATTCGTTTCAGATATCAGGTTCTAGCTCATCTCCTTATTTTCCAGAGCCAACAATACTTTCCAAAACCTCTTTCTTCCGTTTATGTATTATGTGATGACTATTTATGGTGAACGATGACCATAAATAGTCATCATTCATCTAAAATAATATAAAATAATACCTAAATATAGCAACAAGTTGGGTAAATTGTACCAGTACAAATAAAACAACTGTTGGTGGTAAAATTTAACAAACTAAGAGATTTCAAAAATAAATGTTTGTCACAAAATAACCGTTGAACATAATACGTTCGCAAGTCTATGGTTGAAGCGGTAATTATATATGTAATCAATAAAAAATATAGCAAAATTGTAACTTACATTTTCACTGTGTAATCTGGTTAGCTACACACGTCAAAATTTGTATGAAGGGCTTTCAAAACACATTTTTTTCTCTAAAAACGGATGTACTTGCCGGAGGCCGTTACAATAAGATAAGTAGTTTAGGGACCTGACAGCGCTCAGTTTCGTGTTACAATTTTGAGGTGGTACAATTTATCAGGTAGTACAATATACCAGACTCTCCCCTAAATTATGCGAATGAATATGAATAGTGACTTAATATTGTACTACAGTCGTAAGTTTCTAGTGAGCTTGAATTATTGGGTTTTAAAATGGGGGACTCAAGGTCAACACCTCCTAAAATTAAAAATATCCTGAATTAGACTAATGACAACCCGGTTAGTCCAGCGGTGTGAGATGACCGTTTTATTCGAAGGGTCGCGGGTTCGATCCCCGCACCGGGACAAATATTTGTATGGCCTACAGATATTTGTTTCGGGTCTGGGTGATTGTGTATGTGTTGTATGTGTACAACGGCACCCACGACACAGGTTTATACCTACTGTGGGGCTGTGAGTGTAAGCGTATTTTTTTTGTAATGAATAAAAAAATACAGGAAAATCACGAATTCGTAATTCTGGTCAACCACTTAATATAATATTATGATATACATTACCTATATATATATATTACTATTCTTGTGTATGTCAATATTTTTCTGTTTGTAATAAAAATACGGCGAAGGCAATCTGATTTGAGGACAGATAGACAAAATATTAATGGCTGAAGCTTTTAGTCTTTTTAATGCACATTGATTGGGTTAACCATTAGCGTTATATTAATATAAGAAAATAGGTTTTGTATTGGTTTAAACGAACACGACTTATTTAGTATGGGGGATAGATAAGATTCTAACACCAAATCTTACCGAAAATAAAATGAGTAGGAATAGCATTAGGTACTTAAATGTACTATGTGCAGCAATGGCAATTATTAGACTTTAATGGAAATGTAATGGTTGGATGGTAATGTATAGCGTAATAACTATCACAAAAGTAAAATAAATAAGCCTCAAGTGTGAAATCTGCATTTTTACGTCCAGTTTTTTGAGTATTTTATTTTTTTATTTTTTAGGAAAACAAACTGTGATATATGTCTAAATAACGATTTAATTAAAAACTAAACACCAATTATAGATAGCTATTAGGATATTATTCACTTACCATCCATGTGAACTGCACGTTTGTTTGGATAAACTGGAGAAGGTGACTTTATTGAAGCAAACTAGTGGAACTGTCTTTTCAGGTGGGACTCAGTAATAATTTCAGCCAAGAGACGTTTACTGTTGGAGAAAGGCCGCCCCCAAAGATTGCTTCAACGAACGGTCCCGGGCCGCCCTCATCCAGCGAATGCCTGCACCCTTCACCAGGTCGTCGGTCCATCCGTCATAGTATCTCGTGGGGACTCATTACAAAATGTTTAAGGGGTATCAGATATACCCACTGCTGAAAGCACTGTCAGGTCCCACAATCAGTCAGATCCAATACAGAACACTACTAGAGTGGTTTTATTAACTAAATATCTCACAATAAATGAAAAATATATTACGCTTTTATAATCATCATCATATCAGCCATAGGACGTCCACTGCTGAACATAGGCCTCCCCCAATGACCTCCATGCCGACCGATCGGAAGCGACGTGCATCCAGCGGGTACCTGCAGCCTTGATCAGGTCGTCGGTCCATCTTGCAGGTGGACGTCCTACGCTGCGTTTGCCGATACGTGGTCTCCACTTGAGAACCTTTCTGCCCCAGCGGCTATCGGTTCTCCGAGCTATGTGCCCTGCCCATTGCCACTTCAACTTGGAAATCTGCTTGGCTATGTCAGCGACTTTCGTTCGCCTACGGATCTCCTCATTTCTGATTCGATCCAGAAGGGAAACGCCGAGCATAGCCCTTTCCATTGACCGCTGAGTAACTTGGAGCTTTCGTACGAGACCCATAGTGAGAGACCACGTCTCGGCACCGTAGGTCATCACCGGCAAAACGCACTGATTAAAGACTTTCGTCTTCAAGGACTGCGGGATGTTTGACGAGAAAACGCTCCTTAACTTCCCGAACGCTGCCCAGCTGAGTTGGATTCGGCGAATGACCTCTTTCTCGAAGTTCGACCTGCCTAATTGTATGGTTTGTCCTAAATAGACATATTCGTCGACAACTTCGAGGATCGAGTTCCCAACGGACACTGGAGTGGGCGATACAAGGTTATTGAACATGACCTTGGTCTTATCCATGTTCATTTTAAGGCCCACTCTTTGGGACACTCGATTGAGGTCTTCGAGCATTGTGCTGAGATCTTCCAGCGACTCTGCCATGACAATAATATCGTCGGCAAACCGAAGGTGAGTGATGTATTCGCCGTTGACATTGATGCCTAGTCCTCGCCATTCCAGGAGCTTGAAGGCGTCTTCCATTGCATTGCTCGTGCATTGGTCCTGTACTCAGACTGACATGGTGGCGTTTTTATACAAACACTTCAACACTTCGATATACCGATAGTCAATGTGGCAACGCTGTAAAGACTGCAGCACAGTCCATGTTTCAACCGAATCAAAGGCTTTCTCATAGTCTACGAACGCTAAGCATAATGGCCGGTTATACTCCTCGGACTTCTGTATAACCTGCCGCAGCGTGTGTATGTGGTCTATGGTACTATAGCCTTTTCGGAAACCGGCTTGTTCGGGAGGCTGGAAGTCATCAAACCTGCGAGCGAGACGGTTCGTGATCACCCTCGAAAACAGCTTGTAGACATGGCTCAGAAGCGAGATGGGTCTATAGTTCTTCAATAGGGTTTTATCACCTTTTTTGAAGAAAAGCACCACCACGCCTCTGTTCCATGTTTCTGGCGTAGTACCTTCGAATAGGACGGAATTAAAGAGCTTCTGAAGGACTTTCAGTAACGGTGATCCACCCGCTTGCAGAAGCTCTGTAATGATTCCATCCTCTCCAGGTGCCTTGTTGTTCTTAAGCTGTTTGAGAGCCATCCTAATCTCGTACAGGCTGATGTCCGGGATATCTTCGGTATAGTGTCGGGTTAATTTGGCTCTCGGGTCTCTTTTCGCTTTTATAATACCACTATCCAAAAAGCATATCACTTCAACATTTTGACTTCTGATAATTAAATAATATTTGTAGTCAATCGGCAACATAGACAGATACAGCTCCAGTATTTAAATATTATTCACTTACAACGAATTCCTTTAATTTTTCTATAGCAAAAAGAAATGTAATAGAACAGGAATTTCTTTCGTGTAAAGATATGTAAAAATACGTGACGATCGAGGTTTGATGAGCACAAATAATAATCATAAGGAAACGGGTTCAAGCATTATTGTTTTTTTCGAAAAGCAAAATTCGCCGAAGCAGTTTGGATATTTGTGATCAGTAAATATCAACATCCTTGTAATTCCTCCCTCCCTGAAGCCCCTGAAGAAAACTTTAACAAATCTAGTGAATCCTAGGTGTATGTGTATGCGGCAAGGAAGTGTTAGAATTACATTGTAACTAGTCATATCCTTTAGAGTTCCGTACCTCATTATTATTGAAAAAATTGTAAAAAAAAAGTTTTATTGTAAGAATGTTCAATACATATATTTAAAAACTTTAAAATTAATAGTTCTGAAGCAATTTTAGAAAGTAGAAGAAAATTGACCATTTCCTCTTTTATTCCGGAATATTTAAGCCTAAAATTTAGAACAAAGGTACGCTTACGGAAAACATAGTAGGATCATAGCTCACTAGAGCCACCCGGCACCTGACTAGTGCCCGACCGCCTTGATCAACGCTCATTACATCAACTCCGTTCCGTATCGACACCGGATCGCCTCGACCGCAATCCGCCAACTCGCTGTTCCCAAGTAGATCGTAAAACAAGGCGGTGCTGGTCGGGTTTCGGGTGGCTGTAGTGAGCTATGACCCTACAACCTACAAATACAGGAAAAAAACTATAAAAAGTCCATAGTATTTAAAGTACCATCGGATATCTCAACTGTACGGAACCCTGTGAGTTCGACTCGCACTTGACCGGGTTTTCTATGTGAAGACAGTAAAATAATAATACAATTAATTCTAAATAACAAACAAAACTATTTCACTTAGACCATCGAAATCCCATCACCCATTTAGGTTACAGCACTGTACTTGGCTAATAGCCAAACACTGACACAAATGTACCGACATAGATACATGAGCAAGAAATATATTTTCCAACTGTTTACGACCTAAGCCTCATATGATAATTGTAACTTATTATGCTACAAAATTTATTTGGCGATAGCAAAAAAATATAGGCGATCTTTCGAAATCGAGATACAATAACAACACAATATTTTTTATATTCATTTTGGATACACGACTTTTGATAATAATATGATAAGAAAAAAGTACCGCCGTTAATATCGCCATTTGTACTGTGCTACTTTCGTTTTACTTCTTTGTATTTTACTTAGTATATAATAAAGAATATTGTTGTTTGTGTTAATGTAATAATCGTAATATCATTAATCAATAGACGTCAGGTGATCAAATCGTTGTCTATTATATCAAATTAATGTTTATTTTTGTAATTGGACCAATCTTTCCAACAAGGAACCATCCACAAACATGCCAAGTTCGAGTTAACAAATAAATAATTTGAATTTGAATTAACATAAAATAAAGTTATACCTAAACTAAAAACAACATGCGTCTAAAAATTCTGCATCACTGCCTTCCTGTGTTATGGTACCCAGAAGGCTGGCAGCATTGCCTCGTTGGATGGCAATGCTGATTCTTTGACCTAAAAATTGGCCAGCCCTCTGGTCACGGGAAGTGTCGACCAGCCGTTTCGCGATCTCTTTGAATAAGAGCCGAGCACTGGGGCCCCATGGACCAAGGGTTTCGACCCCGAAAGGCACAAATATATAGTCCCCTGGAAGGGTACTATATTTGCGCTGTTTCAGGGTCTCCGCAGTTGCAGCAGCAGTGCCAGCGGAGCACGCCGTGCTTGGAAGATGGGATGGCGCTAAGATGTCAACGCAAGTTGCGTCCCACACCAAAGGCCCATCTTCCAGGGCATCAATGACATACCGTCCGGTCTGCTTCCATCGTCACGTGCCAAGCCGTTGGGTTCTAATATGGCTGGCACGCCAGCGGTGGAAAGGGCTCGGCGCAGAATGTCATTTAATTGGGCGTGCCTGGTGAATCTGCCGGCACTTCTACTGCAGGAGAGACCATGGTGCCCCAGGCGGTCGACGGCTTCACCACACGGGCAGCGATGCGGAGCGCAGCACGATGTGCCTAGGCGGAGGCAAGTAGCAAGCCGGAAAGTGATATCATCCATCATTGTCCCGATGCTAGGTGATGGCAAAGCCTGTAACCAGAGACCGGATTCACACTCTCCAAGCGCCAGAAGACGGGCTTGCTCCGCATCGTTGGTTTACGTTTCTATAAGATTTTTCCGTACCAAGCTGCAGATCGGTGCGTCCCACTGTCGCTGTGAAGAGAGGTTACCCAGGATGTCCAGATTTGGGCAAGTCGTTTTCCAGGCGCTCAAGGCGTCGGTCAAGCAAGGCACCTCAAAATTCACCAGTGTAGTTGATAAAATTTTCCTAGTTAAATTATTAGTGCCGTGGACCGAAGACAAGAACGCCGGTAGACTTATACTTGAAATTTTGTGGACGCCTAGGCCACCCAGTCGAACGGGAAGAGTGGCCTGATCCCACGCGCGGTCGTCCAGAGTCGTGTTGAAAATGGTCGTCATCGTTGTTCTGATGATTGAGTCAATCTTTGTTAGTAGTTCATTATGTTTCCACAAAGGGGAACATCGCAGATAGTATATAAATTTAGGGCCGAAAGAACAATATCGAAACAGGGTATAAGCAGAATGAACGTTAATTTGAGACAGTTTCTTAGCAATTTCACAAAAATTTTGGATCTTTTCTTCTATGAAGGAATGAAAAGAATCATCAAAAATTGGGGAGCCTAGGAGGCGCAGGAAGTTTTTTTCCATAACTTTAATATCAGGGGCAATTTTGGAAAATTTTGAGAGAGATGTGAGTCCGTCCGTCCGTTCTGGGAAATATATTTCACATTTTCCTGTATTTAATTCTAGGCCTATTGAGCTGAATTTTTCCTTCAAGAATGTGAAGTCTGCCAGGACTGAATTTACGCTGCCTCCTAGGGTCCCGTCAACTAAGTACCAAACGTTAAATTTGGAATTTAACTGTCGTATGATGGGGTGAATGGCTAGGCTGAAAATGACTGGCCCAAGAGGATCACCCTGCTGGCACCCGATAGCTGAAAATAAACCATGGTCCTTAAACATTCATTTAGAATGGTGTCTATAACACTGCCAAAGAAAATTAAAAATGTTGGGGGTTTCTTTTTTAGCCTCCGCCAGCAGGACATCTCTGTTTACGGAATTGAATGCATTTTTCAGATCCACCTTCAGGATGACCTCACCTTCCCCACTGTCTAGGTAACTAGATAGAGCATGTACGGCAGCCTCACAGCCTCCTTTTGAGCCGAACCCCAATTGGTAGGGTTGAAATTTTTTTGACAAGGTGTCCGTGTAGAATTGGCAACAAATTTTGGCTGCCGTACGTCTGTATGTCTGTAGGGCCAACGGCAATGGGACGGATGCCGCCATCGCGCTTAATCAGAGCACAAAGATTGGCACCGTAAAAAGCTTCGATGACAGCATCATTTACACCGCCGCCCAGCATCAAAATGATCACAGCCGTGCTCTCTAGAGCAGCAAGGGTGCTTGGGGATTCGGGAGCGATTGTATCGGTACTAAAAAGCACTCGTGCCGCTCCTTTAATGTCACCGTCCCTTAATTTTGAGTCTACGTAAGTAACATGTCTATTTTCTTTAAAAAATAATTTTGAGTCAGGAATGGGAATCAAGGACATACAATTTTGTTTTATTAGAGATGTTATAGATTTTTTGGCAGCTAAAATTTTATCGAAATGTAAAACTCTGTAAGGGAAAGTGAGCAGCTGTTCCCAGGCGCTAAAAGAATTTTGTGTGCTTACTGCATGTAGACACTTGGATAAGGCCTGTGCTGCGGTTGTCCTAGCACCGCGAGGCACCCTTTTCAGTACTGGGACTGTTTTTTTTAAATGAGACAATGTCTCTGATAGACTTTTGGTATTATTGGGGTCAGGAAGGTTAGCGCCGTTTCTGTCATGTGATAATTCATTAATAATATGGCCCTTGTGTACCCACCCTGCCATAATGAATTTTCAAGCCACGTTGATTTTGAAAACAACGCGTCTGAGAACAGAGATAGCAAGTCACTCGATTAGGTACATGTACGGATGAACCACCCGCGACCGCACCACCGCCACCCGGCATAAAACTAAACTAGAAAAATATGAACTAAAATAACTTACACAATAGGTACACTCTAAAATCGAAAGATTAAAAGAATAAACACACTATAGAAAAGGCTATCACAATGGTCACAATGATATTACACAAAAGTACACGAAATTGGTAAACACGAAATCGATACCGGGATATCTGGCGGTCCACACTGTCCGCCCACCCCGTAAGGGACTTGGCGTGAAGATACATAGGTACATACATACGAAATCGGAGAACGTCTGGTTGCTAGGAGGGCTGTATCTTTGGCCGTCGCCTTTGTAAACATCATTCCATTCTACTTTTCATAAACATGTCTATTTTCTATATTTTGTAGTATTCATTTGGTGAAACTTGTAAAATTTTATGGGATTTTTGGTTGTCACTTCATTGTGATAATTTTTCACTGTCATCTGATTTTGCTATATTCATCTTTCGTTATATACAGTTTGTAATGAAGAAAAATACTATTTATCACACGTGATTTTAGCCCATGAATTCACCGATCACTGATATTATGTGGTTTATGAGACTTTTACAATAAAACAAAATATTTATGTGGAAGAGAGGGAAAAGTTGAAGTTGACCAGACGTCTTTTCAATTATTTATTTGTTAACTCGAACTTGGCATGTTTGTGGATGGTTCCTTGTTGGAAAGATTGGTCCAATTACAAAAATTGTTGTCTTAATCTACGTACCGTTATTTACTGAATTTAAGTCCGTCAATAGTCTCGAACAAAATACGTATGTTATATAGGTAAACAGGCAATTTTAGTTAAAGGTTTATTAAATACATACAGGTAGATATAAAGGAATAATACTCTTATATTAAATCTCTTATATTAAAAATCGTTACCTAATCCTGCATAATCACCTCTGAAGTGGGTGAGACGCAATCTGCACGTATGCCGCGAGTTACACGCTATACTAATAAAAGCGCGTTAATGAAAGAACAAAGTTTTCTCTAACTTTTAAAAGGTAAACTTTTTAACAGTTAATGTGCTAAACTCAAAAAAACAAAAGTCATTCAAATCCGTTCCATATTTAACTGGGTTGCAAAGTTTTTGCTGTAATGTAATTTTTCCAACTTAATATTTTATTTTGGACATTGTATACGACCTGCCGCATACCTATGTTAAAAGTTTTGATCGGTAAAATTTTACGTTACGGAAAAAATTTGCATGAGGCTTAAATTCTTTTTTGGTGAACCACGAACTCAGCTTAGCAGCTAAACTGTGCCCATGTCAATAATGTTGTTACATACGCGGACATGGAGCGAAGTGAGCCAGGCAGCTCGGTATATCGGTGTAAATTCCAACCCTGCGTGTAGTTGTCTCTGAACTAAAGTGAACATACAATTTCTGCAATGTTTTTAACTCATTCCATATAGGGCAAAACAAAAGCTAGTCGAGATTAGCTCATTAACTTCAGTGATTCCGCGTTGATATTATTATTTGTTCAGAGTACCTATATTTTTGTCACAAATCTAACGACCTATTTCACTGGGATGACGTTCAACAAATTGCTTACCTGAATATAATTGGAAAAAATTAAAATATTGAATCGAATAATAATGAAGCTCTAGTCACAGAGTTTGAGGGCGTATATAGGCACGCTGAGTAGTGGTGTTCGAGTCAGGTGGTAATTGCCGGTACATAACACACAGAGATATTTTAGGAGTCGCAACGCATCTGAATAGAAATATCTGGTTTTTATTTAAATATTTTTAAGGATGATGATCAAACTATAGCTTTGTTTTTTTTATCACAATCGGTTCAGGGGTTAATCCTCACACTGTAACAGACAGAGTATTGCCTTATTTATATGAATAGATAAGAATGAAATTCTATTTCAGAATTCAGACTAACCAATATCCACCCTTTTACGTAATGGGCAAAAAAAACATCGAGCATTATAAAATAGACTAGTTTTTATGATGATTACGTCTCTTTTTACTAGCTAATGGAACTTATTTGTACCAGGAAAATCTGGAAAAATCAAAACATCTACCGCAACACGAAAATACGATTCATGCGGTCGCTGATTTTCTCCACTTTGCTGTATGCCTATGAAACATGGTCCCTGAAAAAGAAGCTATGAGCATAGATCCAACGCGTTGTACAATCGGTCCCACGGTTTGGTTATGAATGCATAACAGACAGAGTTACTTCCACATTGCTAATCTTGGATGGTTGATGCAAAATATTTGAAGAGTTTATTAGTTTTTAATATGCATCTTCATATACGTACTAGGCTTTGTTGTAATAAAGATATTTTTTCTTTAAAACATTCCGAGCAAAATATTTTTCCTGTTACCAGCTACTGAAGAATTCGCAATTCTCTTGGATGACGTTGCCGGGATATTGCTTTTTATATCCACAGTTAATTAGGCTGCATGACAATAGCAACACACAGACGACATGTAACGCTCGTGTACGCTTCATGTTAAGGTGGGACCAAACGAGCGAATGCTCATTCATTCCGCACTCTATTAAATTCCCTTTCTGTAAACAGACATAATATGTAATGTTGTTCTAACTCTGTTTGAAGATATTCTATAAAATATTCAACAAATATGCTCATGTGGACGGTGGAAGACATAAAAACAGCTTTTTTTGGCAAATAACTTACTCGTTTCTTACTTCCTCTTTCATCTTACAATCGTGAAAGATTGAAAATACAAGATTATGTGCTCAAAACAATGAATTGATGCAGATAACGTAGGTATATTTAATATATTAAAATATATTTAAAAATTCGTAAAACAAATATTTAACACTAGCTGTGCCCGCAACTTTGTTTGCGTGTAATAGTGGCTTTGGGACATTAGGCAGCGCTTTTGGATATACATTTTGGTTAATTTTGGATCATAAACACTTTTCGGTAGCTAAAAAAATCTATTTTGCAGTAATGCTTCTCTGTACACGATATTAGACGTATGACCATCGGGGATAAAAGCACACAGGCTACTAGGATTGCGAAAAATTGCTAATTATGTGTTTAAACGCGCATCCATCCTATGCTGAACCGTATTTTCGAAAATGCCATTTTAAACTTCTATGTATAATATTTTTTTATAGAAAATTATTATAAACTTTTGTAAATTTTCTGTCAATTTTTAAACATAAAAGATAGATCTATGCATAATATAAGCACTCCGTAAGAGCCGGCAGAAGATAAAAATTAAATATTAACGTTGTGAATTTTTACCCACTAATGCCACCACCACCACCGCCACCACTACAATCGCCACCAACGCCATCAACGCCATCACCATCATCAAACACCTACGCCACCAATGCCACCACTGATACAAACGCCACCAAAACCACCACCACCTTGCTATGCGGTATGCTTAATGTTACTAACAGAGAAAAACCGGCTAAGTGCGAGTCGAACTCGTGCACGAAGGGTTCCGTACAAAAAATTCCATAAAAATTTTTTACCCAGTGTTATGCGCCAAAGGTTAAAGTATAAATATACCAAGTTTCATCGTAATCGCACCGGTAGATTTTGTGTGATGCTTGAACAAACAGACAGACAGACAGACAGACAAAAAATTTTCTAATCACATATTTGTGTAATTTTGATGATTTTAGCTAAATTTTAATGCAATTCGCTATATACCCTACCTTTCCAAGATTGTCAGATACTTCATCACTAGAGCTACTCAAATACCGGTACCATTTAATTCACATACACATAAACAATCTGCGGCATCGATATAATGCAAAGAATGTATCTTACGCACTGATTTCAAATCTGTCCTAAACTTGATCCACGTGGTCACACACGCACACATTTTAACCCAATAAATTCCGATCAAATGCGGGTAAGGGCAAAAGAAGAAGAAAGAATTACTATTACTCATAAAGTTGTAGAGCTTACTTAGCTGTGATTGTTTTATTTTAAAATTCGTTATGTATACTATTACTGTGATTATTTTTCACGACCAAATACCCATCACCGTTAAGCTGGTAGAAAGGGTGGATAAAATACTAATAATATTTTTTTAACAAATTCAAATATTGCATTACTTAATCATACCAAATCACAACTTTATAGTACTAAGACTCTCTGAACTAAGCAGCGGAAAGACGGATGAATGAACGGACGATCGCTCATAAGGAAACTAAAAGATTCCTTGTAAGTTACGGAACCCTGAAAATAATCAGCGGTCTGGTTTTAAAATGCAGCGTTAATGACGAGGTAAGTGATCGCTCAGTAAAAACTTGCTGACGCGCAATTAATAACAACCGAGTTGTGTATGTACAGAGCTGAACAAGTTACCTTGTAAAGCCAGTGCCGAACACTACGCCCGAACGCGGATAAAAGTACTCGAGAATATTTATCACAAAAATCATAAAATTATGTAGGCAATTATACTTTTACTGACACAAATTACTTCTGCGCGGAAGCGCCTGAAGATTTACAAACAAACACATAACATACGCACTGACTTCAAACAATGATAGTTATGAGGCACGCACACATGTTATCGAAATAAAAACGGTTTGCTTTCCGGGCTGTGGTTTTAACAATGCAGCATGAATCGCAAGGTAAGTGCACGCTCTGAACAAACTTGCTGACGCGCAATTAATAACAACCGAGTTGTGTATGCACAAAACTGAGCAAGTTGGCTTGTTAAGCCTTTGTGCTGAACGCTGAGCGGATTCACTACCTAGATAATACCTAGCATGTTGACACAAAGTAACTTTTAGATCACGAATTCGAAACTACTTATCACAAAAATTATGTAGGCAATTACAAACTGACGCAAATTACATCTACTTACCTACGTTGAGGCGCCGGATGACTTTCAAACATTAACTTCTGTTGTATGGTAAATATTTAAGTAAGTACCTAATGTTCTCTTTCTATCTAAGTAACTAAACTCGAAAGTTACGTACATTTGTAAATATATCGAAATCTAGTTTACCCAATATGAATAAGTGTACACCCACAGAAACTGTGGAAAATTTGTGCTCGCGTATTGCTAAAAATGTGTGTTGAGCAACAAATATTCTTTGAGCGGGCGCGCATCCGGTCGCATACCTTCGGCCGCTCTTCAACAGCACTATCTAATCTATCTAACTTAACATCAAAACATTGGAAACGAGTTAAAATACAAAACAAAATACATTTATAATGTATAAGTAAGTAAACATGAATAAGTATTTAAAAAATGCAAAAAGTAGCAAACATAAACACAATGCCAAAATTGTCAAACAAATCATTGCCAATCATAATCTTGAATTCAGGGTTGTATTATTTTTAAAACTGACGTTGTATTATTTTGAAAATAAAAACATACATTTTTCCTTTTAACTTCAAGATTTATTTTCTCTTTTAGGAGTCGAACCTATATCCTTATATTATAGGTCAGAATTTTCCATGCTACGAATAATAATGTAAAGAAATATCTGTATGAGAGTTGGAATGATTGTATGAGAGTTTTTATACAATCAACGCTTCAAGTCCACGCGGACAGAGAGCGGTCAGAGTTCAATTTGGTTCCGCGTTCTAGTGACCGTTGACCGCTCAAGAGTTCTGACGCACACAAGTAACAAAACGCGAATTGGTATTCACCCGCATTTAGTAGTAAAAATGAACAGCGATTATTATCTACATCACTTAAATCATATAATAAACTCCATTTCCTAACCAATTCAATTAATTTTTCCGTGTTTTCAAGGGCTTCCGGGCTTTTAGATTTTGCTTTTTCTTCCATTTACACAAACAAACTAACTGCAATAAAAAATAAGGGACTAAGAAATACGTCAATTATCTTATTATTACATACCGAATAATAATATGTACCTACATTCAGTACACTAAAATTCCCTGAAAATTTTCCTAGAACACAGAGCATATATTTGAGTATTATCCATAAAGAGCTAAATTGATATTCCAAACTATCTATTTCAAAGACGGGAGTTGGTTCGGTTCGTTTGCATTTGTATAAATTATATGTTTCATTTCCGTAATTACCAATTCGATCATTACCATTAATCTTTGGAAGAAATCCCAAATGGACGTCTATCGGTTGACTCTAAGCGCGAGATTTGCTTTAAATACTCACGTTCCTGTAGAGCTTTTAGCGAATCCTTTAGAAAAAAAATGGTTAAAAAACGGGACTAAAACAAAAGGAAATAGTCGGGGCGGTCCCGGAGGAGTCGTTGTTAGCCCTGGGACGGTACTTAAATCAAATGTTCGCCATTCAAGGAAATTATAAGAACAGGGCACGGATTCGGCGTACCCTTGAACAGGATGCCGCAGGATAAAAAGCTTATGCGAAGACTGCTGTGAATAATCTCATTGCCATTTACTGGTGATTAGATATTGTTGTTGTTGGTTAAAAAGGTATTCAATATAATAATAATACTCAATAGTTTATTTATTTAAAATGTATTATTTTAATTCTAACTACTTCTGACGCTATAATTAATATTTTATCATAGAGAAATTGTTGCCGGTGACTCATATGATTTTCTTCCAATAAACACGCAGGTACGTATACACTTCAATTAAACAATTAATACTTAATAGATACTCTTGTATTCCGGTGAGATATGTTTCTTGATAATTCGTTATTATGGGTAAGATATGGCGATTTGATTATGGAGAATAAACACTGGTACACTACGCTATCTGCATACGTAATTTACGTAACTACATTTACACGACATCGTCTCGACCACATGCATAAAGTAACACAAGAGAAACTTAATTATTGATGAGGATTTTTTAATATTCAGAACATTTTGTTCATTCAGGTAGGTATTTTTCTTTTTGTTGTCTTCGAGAATATTACTTTATCTCGCGACAAACTTAAGGGACCTAATCCGCTTTGCAACTCCAGCTTATACTTGCCTTATGACAACGAGTTTAAAGCTTTTGAGAACGTCCCGGTAAAAGTTTTTAATCTTTACATACATAATACAATATCGGTGATCATTTTTCGCATGACGAATAATAAAAAGTCTAAAAGAGACGTTTAAGACAAAGAATAACTTATAAAAGAAGTCAAAATAATAAGTAAAGCTTACGCGCAAAAATGTGTCCATATGTCGACATCTTCTGAAGCGGTCCCCTATTTCCGGATATGAATAAAATTTTCTTAGACAAATTGGAAGTTCGCGAAAACGTGTCGATTTCTTTATTTATTCAATACTTTTCTCCTTTGAAACGTTTCGCCTTGGATTCATCCGGGCTTATCTGGTATTTATGAATTCTTTCGGGTTATTATCGACCATTTACTTCTTGTAAAGCAGAGCTATTAGGTTATGTAATATACAATATTAAAAGCATTACATTAGCACCACTTATAATCTTTAGTATTTCAAACGCTCGTAACATACCTATTGGTACATAATGTGCCTAATTTATAATACTAATGACGATATTATTATACCACCCTTTTTATATGCGTATACGATAGGTATGCATAACTCTGAGATAATTAGTGTTTGTAAATCCATAGTCCAGCAATAATTGATAAACATGTGAAATGATTTTCAAAAGTATGTTGTGGTAAAGGTAGATATATCCATGCGAACATAATACAAAGCGTATCCAAGAATGACGTTTAACAGCCTGTGAAATTACAAAGATATCATGTATGCTGTGTACCAACTGCAGCAATGTTTGTTTAAACTGGTTTTGACCTAAATTCGCGCAGGAGATTTGAGATTAGCGCGTAGATCACGTGTAGGTGTTGTGAGCTGTTGTTAACTGCTGTTCCACTACAACCAGGGATTTACGACTTGCGCTACTACACTTATCTCGATTCTCTCTTTAGTGTGAATACAGAGGTAAACAGACATAACATCACGCTGGTATATCACAGAAGTAGAAAGTAAACAAGTTTTTTATATTGGTGGAGTTTTTTATTGGAGAGAATTTTTTCATCAAATTTGAAAGGATATCTATTAGATACAGTTCAGTAGGCGCTACAACTTTAACGACAAATAGTTTATCGACTTCGAATGTAGAACTCGGAAAAACGGCCTAAATACGAAACCTTACATTGCGCACGACCCTACACGCACTTGGCAAACAAACTGTTTTATTTGTTATGCTTCAAAGATATAAATATAAAAGACATTCAAGAACAAAATTAAACCGCCTGTGAAATTACAAAGATATCGTGTGAGCTTTACTGTGTACCGTGTGTACCAATCGCCATAGTGCTTGTTTAAACTCACTGTGACCTAAATTCACGCGGGAGTGATTCACTCTCTGCATCATGAATATATTTGTATTTACAACCATAATATTAAGATGTTGAAACTAACTCGGTCGTTTGACAGCAGCAAGACACTCCTGCTTCGCTGAGGTCCGGGTTTCATCGCCACAATTCAAGTAATAATATATTGGGATTTTTAAAGAGCAGTCACTCCAAAGTAAAATAATTGTTCATAAAGGCTTCCGTAGCATTAATTAATATACGACTGAATGTTCAACTATATATTTTCAGTTTTGAAAAAAAAACAGTACTCGACTTGACTTAAATACACAATCCCGGACAACCCGAGCACATCAGCTTCCCACTCCGATTTCTCAGTGTTCGGTTTACGAGAAGTTCGAACGTGTTCCGTTGGGGTTTTAGGTAGAAACACCACACACATTATTGAATAATCTTGAATTATATCATCCCAAAGACCAGAAAATTTGTAATTTGAACCTAGTATTTATATGCAAAATACTTACTTACACTACTACCGCTTGGTCCCACCTATGACGTTAGTCCGGGGTAATACTGTCTACTATCATATCACAAATATTATTTAGAATGTCTCGTTAAAACTAAATTTTACTAAAAGTTTTCAATTAGAACTATACTAAACTAATGGCTCGCCCGGCTTCGCACGTGTGCAATTTAGGAATTAACATAATATTGTGACTATAATTTGACATGTAAGCTTTTCTATCTTTCAATCTGAATCAAACTGCACACGGTGTGCAAAGTTTGTTTAAAATCGGTTATGTAGTTTAGGAACTATCGCAGACAACAACATAATGCGTAATTTATACGAGCATACAACTATATTATTATACCTTTTTACTCTCATTATTTTCACTCTCTTTATTTATGTTATTTTTTTTGTGTACAATAAAGAGTTACTTATTTACTACACTTATTTTAAAAGTGAAGGGAGACACCACAGACCCATCAGCCTTCCTTCATTGGTCGATATGGGAGACACACATTTCACCAATGTGAAAGTGTCTTGCAAAGCGATTGACTTTACGACAAAATAGTTCTATAAACCTCAAAGTCATTTTCAAAGACCTGTCTATAGCTATTATAAACGTAAAGGTTTCATGAAAAAAAAGTTTTTATTTTAATTTCAGTTCCAAGTATTACGTAACATTCATATTTATTGACTTTTTTAAATTGTTTTTTATTTATTTATTTTTAAATCTATTAAACTCAGTTAGTTAGTAGCTGTGCCATACGAACGGACGGACAGACAAACAGACAGACGTGACTCATCTTTCATTCATTTTGCTACAGGACTCTTAAGGACGGAATCCTTATAGGCTTTTTTTTATGTAATTGAAGTGGCAAACTAGCATGCAATTCACATTGATGTTAAGTGATGTCTGCAGCCTGTAGACACCTACACAAAGACCAAGGTCAAAATGCTGATGCGTTACCACTCCTAAGGCCTAAAGTATTATGCCTCTGTGCCGGAAATTACAGGGGCATACATTACCACCTGACCGGAACACGAAAGTGCTGAACACTACCATTTAGCGGTATAATAATATTATACCAAGTATATTAGGTAATGCGGTGGTACCTACGCCCGCGAGCTTTGTCACTGGAGCTCTACCACCAAAAGAAGGATTATTCGCGTGTCTATCTAAATAGTTGTTAATGCTAAGGGATTTTGCCTTTACTTGTAAAATCAATATCAAAGCACAGCCAAAACAACTGAGTCTAGGAAGCTGAAATTTGTAAACAAAGTTTAAGGGGGCGAAATGGGTAATGGAGTCAAATTGTATGTCTCTTTGTTCTTTGAAGTTAGAAACAAGAAATTTTAAGTGTAGCAAAAATAACGAAGTATTTGTTTAATATTGGCATTCATATTTAGTAGAGTCGTGTTAGATACGACGTATTGACATGGAGAAATTGTGTAACAGATACATTAAATGTTTTACACCCATTAGAACCATGGACCATATACATGTTTATTGATATTCGTAAAAGTATTCTGCAGACAACATTCCCATTGATAGACGAAAAACATATTATATGTTTATAATAATAATCTGTCGACTTACTTCATAGGCGCATTATCATTTCTATTTATACTTTGCAAATCTGTAACTCACATGATAACTTAAAAGAGTTCTTTAGTAGTTTAAATATGCAAATCACACACAAAATGTTAAAATTGCAAGTTGTAGATGCTAGCAAAATGCAACTAATTAAATTGATTTATAACTGTGAGTGTATATAGTTTACTTCAAACATAGAAAATGAAACATTCCCAACGTAGTAACCTACAGTTCCTCCCAAATACCAAATTCCTAGCGTCTTCACATTCGTTTAAACTTGAAACTCTCTTTAGTGGTCCACATTCGAACGAGAGACATGATTGAGACAATTTTATTGTCTCTTTCGAGCGTTTCCTTATTTATTAAGCCAGATTAAAGTTGGAGACAGATTAATTACGTTTATCGAGATAGTGTGAACTATTGGCTACCTTTTTTCCAACGCACAAAAACTTCCCATAAATAGGTGAGGTTAAGCAAGTTTCTACGTAATGAACAACAATAATTCAAGTGATTGGTTAGTTAGATCCATACACTTGAACTCGTCTCCAAATAGGGACCAAACCCAAAAGCAAAGTAGGTATCGCATTACGTAATAACCGGCTAAATGCGAGTCCAACTTTCCAGTGCGAATTCCGTACGATCTAGGAACACTATTATTTTAAATTCTTAACCTGTGATCTTTGGGTAAGGGTTCTTTTCGAAATGAGGGAAGGGCAAAAATTTACATATATTTTCTTGAATATGTTCTTTACTGTTTATCCGAAAATTATAAAAATATAGGTTTTTGATATTTTCATAGCAAGGCCTTTTATATCACACGATAAAGTTTGTTGCTTTATTTTTCGTTTATCTATTGTTCAAAGTTAGTCCCCTTGTTTAAAATAGGCTTATTCACATTACAGAATAATATCTATGTTTGGGTCACCGATTTAAGTACATATGGTAACTAAATTCAATTCATTCAGCCTAGAGGGTGGTTTCGAAGCTAAGTAGCTATAATAGACAGGCTGACAAACATGTACACAAGTGGTCTTATAGGTTTTCAATTTTTTTTTTGAGATACGAAACGTCAAAAAATAATAGACTGTAGAAATTAAAGAAAAAGGGGAAAGAAAAAAATTACATCGGGCAGGAATCCAACTTGCGACCTCAGGACAATCAGTCCAGCCACTTTACCACTAACCTGGTCCCACAGTGGGACTTCGGTAGCTTATTTCTGCTCGAAGTCAAATTCTTCTTTCCTTTTTTTTTTAATTTCTAAAGTTCACTCGCATGTGTTATTGCGAAAAATAAAATATTACAATAATAGACATCATGCAATATGTATCTTAAAAGAATGCGAGTTAAACAAAATCTAAGATAAGTGATATTAAGTTCATAAAAAATACATTCATCAAACAATTAAATTATTCTGAATCAAGAAAGCAATCAAGTGAAAAGTTGTGGCATACATAATTAACTTCTGTACGGACGCATCTGTTCAGCGAAGAATTATTATTTACTCGAATCGATATATGGAGCCAGTGAAAAATGCTCAGCAATTCTTTTCCACCGCCAATATCTACGGGAAACAGCTTAAAACGTATCGGTAAGTTTGGCTTTCCAAACATTCGTTTTTTCAGTCCCCAGGGATTGTTCCCGTGTTTTACGGAACCAGACGTATTTTCCTAGAAATACCATACAATTTGAACCCTGCAGTGACGACTAACATTTGCTTGTAAAGACCAGCAAACGTTTTCATTATTTACACGATCGATATAAACCAAGCAAGTTGTTTATTTTGTTGTTTAGACCAACGGTGTACGCTGCGGCTTCATAATTAAGATTTGATATCTGATGCTGCACCGCGTTTTATAGACGTTATACTTTAAAAAAATATCACAATATAAGTTATAAATATTGCCAGTTATGGTATAGTACCTCAAAATCCAGGGAATTCTTGGTACTTTTAGCACAAAAAAAGAATCCAGAATTAAAATATCAAGTATTCCGCTAAATCGTCGTATAAGGTGCCCAAATTATTGAGTCAAGAATATTACCTAAATTATTTTCACGTAACTTACTTATCAGCAAATTCGTAAGTAACGTGATTCATTGATATTATTGGGTTCGAAAACACACACTTCTTCAGGCGATTCCAGTATGGATATTTTATACTCAGAGTCCACTCAGAACCGCGATGTCATAACTTGTCCGTCATCAGCGATGGAACACGGAAACATTTTCGTGTTACACACAAACACCCAGACCCGAAACAAATATCTGTAGGCCATACAAATATTTGTGCCGGTGCGATGATCGAACCGGTTACGTTTTGGCCCATGTAACAGGTGGCGAGCCTGTTGACATCTCCGGGCACATTACCAAACTTCGAGGTATGTACTGAGAAATTTCCAGAAAATGGAAAAATCCCAATAGAACCAGAGATAAAGACCCGGGAATCGAACCCAGGACCTAAGCGTAGTAGTAGTGGCCTGCTACAAGGCTACCGAGGCAGTTAAAAATCAATTATTACTCAAGCCGTATACACCTACATTTCCTGAAGCTTTGCGTCGGGACGCTGGGTGTCGGGACGCTGGGCGTCGGGACTCTTGGCGTCGGGACGCTGGGCGTCGGGACGCTGGGCGTCGGGACGCTGGGCGTCGGGACGCTTGGCGTCGGGACGCTGGGCGTCGGGACGCTGGGCGTCGGGACGCTGGGCGTCGGGACGCTGGGCGTCGGGACGCTGGGCGTCGGGACGCTGGGCGTCGGGACGCTGGGCGTCGGGACGCTGGGCGTCGGGACGCTGGGCGTCGGGACGCTGGGCGTCGAGACGCTCGACGTCGAGACGCTGGGCGTCGGTACGCTGGGCGTCGGTACGCTCGACGTCGGGACGCTGGGCGTCGGGACGCTGGACATCGGGACGCTGGGCGTCGAGACGCTGGGCGTCGGGACGCTGGGCGTCAAGACGCTCGACGTTGAGACGTTGGGCGTCGGGACGCTGGACGTCGGAACGCTGGACGTCGGGACGCTGGACTTCGGAACGCTGGGCGTCGGTATGCTGGGCGTCGGGACGCTGGGCGTCGGAACGCTGGGCGTCAGGACGTTGTGCGTCGGAACGCTCGACGTCGTGGAGCTGGGTGTCGGGACGCTGGGCGTCGGGACGCAGGGCGTCGGGACGCTGGGCGTCGGGACGATGGGCGTCGGGACGCTGGGCGTCGGGACGCACGGCGTCTGGACGCTCGACGTCGAGACGCTGGGCGTCGGGACGCTGTGCGTCGGGACGCTGGACGTCGGGACGCTGGACGTCGGGACGCTGGACGTCGGGACTCTGGGCGTCGGGAAGCTGAGCGTCGGGACGCTGCTGGGCTTCGGGACGCTGGGCGTCGGGACGCTAGGCGTAGGGACGCTAGGCGTCGGGACGCTAGGCGTCGGGTCGCTGAGCGTCGGGACGCTGGGCTTCGGGACGCTGGGCGTCGGGACGCTGGGCGTCGGGACGCTGGGCGTCGGAACGCTAGGTGTCGGGACGCTGGGCGTCGAGACGCTGGGCGTCGAGACGCTGGGCGTCGGGATGCAGGGCGTCGGGACGCTGGACGTCGGGACGCTGGGCGTCGAGACGCTGGACGTTGGGACGCTGGGCGTCGGGACGCTGGACGTCGGGTTACTGGACGTCGGGACGCTGGGCATCGGGACGCTGGGCGTCGGGACGCTCGACGCTGGGCGTCGGGACGCTGGGCGTCGAGACGCTCGACGTCGGGACGCTGTGCGTAGGTACTGCCTGGTGACAGACAGACGGTGGACGGACAGACAGACAGACAGAAGACAGCGGAGAATTAGTAATCCATACGTCCGTTTTTACTTTTTAGGCACGAAACCCTCTAAAACATAGAAGATAGATACAGAATAGTTAAAAATATTCGATATAATTATATAAATTGTCATTACTTTTTTATTTCTGAACCGATTGACACGAAACAAACACTTTCCCCCTTATTCATAAACGCATTTTAGCTAAAGTGTTTGTAATCTCTCCTTTGTCTTTTTCTATCCTGCACGTTTCACAATGCAACTGACATGGACAAAGCATTCTATAGCTAAAACGTATCTTATGTACGTTTATGAATAAGGGGTTTTTTTTAGTAAAACTTACCACAATATATTATTGAAATTGCAAATCGGATAAGCTATTTCTGAAATTAGCGTGCACAAACACACAGACAAACAGACATTTTTCCGGGATAGAAAGTACCCAGTGTTTATGTGCTGTCGAAGGGGTTTCTGGTCATCCAAAACATTGTAAATTGGACTTTAACTTCATACAAATAAGTCACTTACGTGACGGACCGGATATTTCTTCGATAGAACCTGTTCTATCACTGGTAGGTACCTATTGTAACAGTAAAAATAAATCTAACGAAAGAATTTTAAATTAGAAGAGCGGAGCCCTCTGGCACAGGCATTTTATAATGCTTAAAAGGGGACTCCAGCCTATTTGTGTCATGAAAGATTTTGATATTGAAATAAAGATTATTTATTTATTAATATTTATTTATTAGTGTTGTGCGCCAAAGGTTAAAGTATAATTATATCAAGTTTCATCGTAATCGGACCGGTGGATTTTGTGTGATGCTTGAACAAACAGACAGACAGACAGACAAAAATTTTTCTAATCACATATTTGTGTTCGGTATCGATCTAGTAACATCCCCTGGTATTTTTTTATTTTTATATTTTTAATGTACAGAATTCACACTTCTACAGTTTTATTATTAGTATACGTAGATTACAATAGCTATGTAAGAATTTTGGGTTCTATTTCCGTGGAGTAAGTGTTTATTGACATCTCAAACGTGGTCGGAGGTGAGATGTCAAATCCTAACATAGGACAATGAATCGTGAGTGATCCTCGGCTCGAGAGATAAGTGTTATTGGTTTTTTTTTTTCATTTTTCTAATGTTTCCCAGTACCACCCTCGGAGTTCGGTAATGTCTACGGGTAGATGTCATGACTCTCACAAACTATTGTATGGAACAAAACGTGACCATTTACTTCTAGGTAACCCTTTCGGAAGTATAGGAGTGACATTACATTTTTACTATTTCAATCGTTTCCTACTTATAGGTTAAGATCCCATAACACAAACAATAATAATAATAAATTATTATTTTTTATTTTTTGAAAAAACAAGTCAACGAAATTGTGTCACAAAAAAAAAAATATTTAAAAATACTTGCGGCCACGTATTGATAGGCAGCCTAGTGGATTTATATTCTCTGGATCATAAATATGCGTAAAAAATGGGTTTGCAGCATAAACTCGATGAACGAAATGTTTGTGTTATGGGCTCTTAACCTATTAGTTTAAGTACCTTAATTAGTTCAGGATTTTCAAGTCTAGAACGGTCAATATATATTTTTTTTATGTAATGGAAGTGCTAAACAAGCATGCAGTTCACATTGATGTTAAGTGATGACTGCAGCCTATAGACACCTACACAAAGACCAAGGTCAAAATGCAGATGCGTTACCACTCCTGAGGCCTAAGGTGTTATGCCTCTGTGTCGGAAATTACAGAGCCGTACATTACCACCTGACCGGAACACGATAGTGTTGAACACTACCATTTAGCGGCAAGTATATTAGGTAATGCGGTGGTGCCTACGCTCGCAAGCTCCGTCACTGGAGCTCTACCACCAGTAAAATTTCTACCATATATCTATTATCATACAAATTGACGATACAAATATAAGTGTATCATCACAGAAATCTTGTTTTATTATTCATATTTTCTATAGCTGACAAAAATGGGTTCATTGACTCGAAACTACGAATAAAATTATCCTAATCGTAAAGAATACAACCAGAGCCAAAATGGGTAAGACGCTGGCCGAATGCCAGATCAAAGTCATGTCGATCTAGTCCTGTAGCTTGCCCAACTATACCATTAAGCCGCTCTACTATCAGATGAACTATATTTGTTTGAGCTAAAATACTTACCTACTTAATTAACTTAATTTTCTTGACACTAAATTATTTTTTAGGGCTCGTAAATCTACAAGGAGCCCTTATAGTATTGTCTCGTCCGAGCGTCTAGCCGCAACTTAGCTCAAAGTCTCTTAGTGCTAAAAATCTGTAATTTTGCCCAAATACCTACATAGCGCCCATACCAAGAAAATGACAAATAAAATGTTGAAACATATTTTTGCACACTTTCGACTTTATAGTCGAAATGTTTTTTAATTCACACGTATCCCATCGTGTATCGTTGGGGAGGTCTTTGAAAAATATTTTTAAGATCGTTGGAAACCTTTTATCATAAAAGAACTAAAAAAAAATTAAATAGCACATATTCCGAGACGTGGGGACCTCAGCATAGCAGTTAGTTACTACTAGACTACTAAATAATTAAAAAACTGTATGCACTTTAAACTACTTAAAATATATTTCGATCCGACACATTGAACATTAACGCAATCTTCCTAACAATCTTGTCTGTAAGTACAGCTGTTACATGCTGACTAGCTGCAGATAATAGCAAACTACTATACCCACCTACGTGGTAGAAATTGAGAAAAAAGTTTTGTAGGTATAAGGCTATACGTTTTAGCGAGACTGTATAGAGCGCGGTTCGCTTGGTTTCCGATTGCATTATGGCGAAGGCAGTCGCTAGACATTACTGAAGCCATTACCTTATCTAAAGTCCCTCTCGGATTTATTTAGTTTTCCCTCGCCGCAATTTATCGAAAACCGCTCGATAAAGTTGTCAACAGGAATGGATCCGAAGCCAATCTGAGAGCAAAGCGCTACACAAAAAAGTAAATGGCTTTTTTGGTCCGCGGAATCTGAATGCTCCATTTTCAGTTCATAATTAATCTGATGAAATAGTTAAACCGTACGTTTTTGGTTCCAGTATACGTTTATTTGAATGCACCTAATTTTTAATCAAATATGTCTCAAATTAGAATTTGTAATACATTGCCTGGTCAGACTTTTACACTTTGACGAAAAGATTACAAGTAAGTAACAGTTTGAAGAATTAAATTAGGTACGATAATGTCCATCATATTATAAGTACTTGTAGAACGTGTAAAACTTGAAAAAGAAAGAGAATTATTTTTGCAAACCCGTAAAATCAATAAATATAAAATACGAGCAATCACAGCTAGGTATATAAGGACAACCATTTAGTGACGCATAAAATTTCCTTACATAAATGTCTTTCTCAATTAATATGTGTATATCTTCTTAATATCTTAATATATATAAATCTCGTGTCACAATGTTTGTCCTCAATGGACGCCTAAACCACTTAACCGATTATAATAAAATTCGCACACCATGTGCAGTTCGATCCAACTTGAGAGATAGGATAGCTTACATTACGCTATGACTAATAGGAGCAGAGCAGCGCGGGCGAAGCCGGGGCGGGCCGCTAGTATTATATATAAATTAAGTGTCACAGTGTTTGTCCGCGATGGACTCCTAAACTACTTAATCGATTTTAATTAAAGTTGCACACCGTGTGCAATTTGATCCAACTTACCAGATAGGATAGCGTACATCTCAATTTGTAGTTGCAATATTATGTAAGTAGGAACCTAAACTGCACCCGTGCGAAGTCGGGGCGGGCCGCTAGTGTTATTATTTATAGATTAGGATATGATGGGGCTGAAATATCCTCCAGTGGACAAAGGCCTCGAAATATATTTAGATAGCTATTAAAAAAAAAAAAAAAATATTTTACTACATAAACTAAAAAATCGCTTCGCCACTTCACAATGTAATTGAGTTCTACTAATTAGGTTCGATTTCACAGACGTAATATAAACCATAGGTGGCTTAAAGTTACATTTGATATTTTATCAAATACATATATCAGACCGTGGTGAACAGCAAAAATTAAACTTGCAGTTTAAAATCAAGTTAAGATTAAAAGGAGTTATTGAATGTCGGTGAACTCCACCCTAAGATAAGCCTCGTAAATCTAATTTACACTACCAAAATTTACGTGGATGTACGAATCGTACCGGGTCAAATAAATATTGACACTAGTGTAACTAGGCGTCCCGAGTTGCACGGGACATTCTGTGAAATTCCATGTGAAATTCTAGGGGTCCATGGCAACGTTCTTATTGATCCTTGATCAAAGCAAGTAACCTATCTTCGGGTGAATTTTCATATATTAATAACTGCGTACCTAAATTTAGACTTGATTTTACTATTTGTAAATTGATCAACTCATACAAAAGGATCCCACTGCAGAATCATTTCGTTCATCCAGATATGCTGCAAACCTAATTTTTACGCATATTTATAATCTAGAGAATATGTATCCACTAGGTTGCCTATCAAAAAATGACCGAAAGTATTTTTTTATGTTTTTTTTTTGAGGTAAGATTTTTTACTTGTTTTTTTCAATTATATATTGTCCACTTCACGGCAATATGTATAAAAAATCACGGCTGCCGTTGCGCACTTTGCCGCCTCTACATATTTTCATTCCGCCCCTATAACTTTTTACGTCCATAACGAACATTTATTATTTATATATCAAATTAAAGCTATTTTTTCTCATTATTATGATATACAGGAGTAAAATTAAATCGACCGTTTATAGAAGTTGCTGGCTGTTAAAAATAAAATAACCTGATTAAAAATACTTGAGGCCAAATTTAAATGTTGATAGGCAACCTAGTAAATATTATAATAGTCTCTAGATTACAAATATGCGTAAAAATTAGGTTTGCAGCATATTTGGATGAACGAAATGATTCTGCAGTGGGATCCTAACCTAGCACTTGCGTGTTTAGGAAAGTGGTTACCGCCGCTTATATTTTATACTATACGAGTTCAAATTCGCTGCTAACACTGCTACCCTTATAGGATTCTTTTGACACCGCTTCTGGAGCTGAGGGGACAAGAAGCGGATTTGTTTCCACAGTTTACACGTTTTACGTAGCAACGCGCATTTGGTTAAAATGTATTTCTTTTAGCTTCTCTTCTATCGACTTTGAAACACGTATCCCGATTTATTAAAGCTACTGTCCCGTTATTTTTACTACTTACGAATAATCTATAGACATCTACAATTTTACGCAGATTACTGCTTGGCTAAGCAATGTCTAATCCGGCCAAAGTTGTAACATTCTCAATTCTCAACGCTATTCGAACTTTTAGCTGAAATGTTAAACATGTAGAGACAATTAACCATTAAATATTCACCATGAAACCAGTTCTTTACGGACGCACACTACCACAATCCGCACAACAATTTCTAAGTTGGTGGCGGAAAACAAACTATTTACTACCTCTGATCTGCCAAGTAAGTTTAGCAACCGCATTCTCGCTTGACCTAATTTGGATACGATATGGTTAATTTAGACTCAGTAAATAGGTGCCTAGTGCCACATAACATACGAGTACATTCATTTACAGTTAAATTGAAAACGGTGTTACAATTTGACAACTTATACAGCAGAATGTAGAGCTTAACAGAGGAGGATTAGCATTGGTGACGAAGAATACGAACAGGCACAAGAATCAAAACGAATTAAACTTGTCTTTATTTGTCTGTTTATCCGTAACACCTAATTTACTTAAAAACGACTTTCGTAACATGTTATTCGAACGCTGTGATTGTATAGAATTTTAGGCCAATGTACAGGGTGTGACATTGCATCACCTGCCTCGTGCTCAATCAACCTTTTTAATGAAGTGTAAGGAAATCGAAACAATGAAAATTGAAAATGTTGTGTTTCTTTTATGGCATTAAGTTGACAGACAAGCAAACGGGCCATCTGATGGAAAGTGGTCGTCGCCTATGAACATTTGCAACACCAGGGGAGTTGCCAACGCGCTGCCAGTCCTGAAGTCTCTTTTGACGCCATTTTTGAAGAACCCCATATTGTAGCACCGAGAGAACACCTATTCCATAGATGCTATGTTGTAACTCCTGATGTTCACTGACAGTATTCATACGAACAATTAACAAAAATGAAGATCTAGAAATGCTATGGATAAACAATAAACACTACTACGATGAATATCTCACGGACTTATAAGCAAGCTAATTCAACAGCATTGCAGGCAGCTTGCCGGGGATGAAGGTATATGGAGTCCGCGGCAAGCCGGATTAAACTTGTTTTTAAGTTTATCGTAGCTTTAATATTGTTGCCAAGGACTTAAATAGAACGTAAACTTCACTCGGCGAAAGTTACAGAATAACGTGATGTCTGTTATGTGATTTCTATAACGCGTTCAGTGTGCGGTTCTGCAAGTGAAACAGTCTGGAAGGAAACTTTTTAAGTATTGTTGATAACGCTAGAATGTAATATTACGGTGTGTTTAGGGTTCCGTACCTTAAAAGGAGAAAATGGAACGGTAAAATATAAGATTTACTGGTGGCAGAGTTCCAGTGCAGGAGCTCGAGGACGTAGGCACCACTGCATTACCTAATCTTTCTGCCACCTAATGATAGTGTTCAGCACTATCGTGTTCAGGTTAGATGGTAATCTATGGCTCCGTATCACAGAGACATAACCCCTTAAGTCTCAACAACGCATCTGAATTTTGACCTCTGGTTTTTGTATTGATGTCTATAGGCTGCAGTCGTCACTTAACATCCTTGTGAACTGCATGCTTGTTTGCCACCTTCATTACATAAAAGCGAACTGCCTCTTTTGCCTAGTGGTAACAGGCCAACACTGCTATGCTTAGGTCCGGGTTTGATCCCCGGGTCCGGGATGAGTGCTATTGCCCAGAGTCCCTATATTCTTTCTTCTTGTCTCATCTGTGTTTTCATAGAGTTCATGATTTTTAAAATGCTCGTCTTGTCTAGTTACAAGACATTCCTGAATTACGGGCATACCGAAATTACGGACCTTACCAATGACGCAGCCACTAGAGGGATTTATTAAACACCTAGGTAGGCGTCTGTTAAATTAGGTACCGTGCACACATTATTTTATTTTAACATACACCTAAGTTTATAACACACTTCAAAACAAACATAGACAAGTCACTGCTCATTAATTAAAAAAAAAAACAGAAATAACATTTTAATTTTAGGAAGTATTGAACTACCTATTTACGAATTATTCGACTGATACGATACACTTTACGTGCAGTAGAGACTGAAATCTGTTAGTTATTATTACATTAACAAACATTTCCGATAACCCCGCACTATCTTTGTAACACATGTATACTTTAAACAACGTATTAATTTTATTGCAAATTTCATTTTACAATTTTACCGTCTCATAAATAATTCTTGTATTATACGAGAGAAAGGAAAATGCAAATAAATAGTTTTCAAGAAATTTCACGCTGTTGTTTGCAATTGTTCCTTTTAATTTAAATGTCACGTATATTTTACCGTTTAAAATAAACCTACCCTTGAATTGTGCTCAAATCTACATTTCACCTGTTTCCGTTTCCGCGCATCGAGTCTAGGGAACGTAGAAAAGCACGGACCGTAATTTGGTAAGACGAATAACGTTTGATTTAATCCGGCACGTTGAACGGCCCCTGGCCGAGCCCGTCGATTTACTTTTATTGTTATTTCGTTTTATTTCGGCCCCGATTCTGTCTAACGCGGTCCTGTTTTCGGCAAAATTAACGGTAAACGTGCTAATCTTTTTTACACGACCCTGTTGGAACAATAGACAAAGTTTAACTATCTCCACTCCCAGCCACCGGGTTTCGTTATTCAGCCTAATTACTACGATTTACATTTAATTTTGATATGAAAATGTTTATTTTAAATTAGGTTTCCACGCTGGATATGGGATACAGGTGTTTAATTGTAATGTAACATTACTTCACCCATGTAAGTGCTACCTATATCTACAATATATTTGAAGGTGTGAGCGGTGCACATATCTACCTACATATTCATACCATCGACGACACAACGCAGCTTCATACATACCCCGATACTACGATTCGCAAATTGCTCTAATGTCTTGAATTTGTCATTACTACTTGTTGACAGTGGCATTTTAATAAACGAACGGATAACTGGTGAAACGTAGTATCGGTAGACATGGGACTGGCCATACGCTTGTCGGACTCGCGCATACAGGTTTCCATTTAATAAGGTTATTACCTTTACTTCAACCGAAGCGCGTATGGCCCCGCGGCTGACATGAGATGAGTGACCGCTTGTGGCAAAATTAAAATGCGCGTGTCCGTGCTTCGGACGGTACGTTAAGCCGTCGATCCCGGTTGCTATCGATAGACAGCAGTCGTTAAACCTTGTCGGAGGCCTTATGGGCGGTTTGAAAACATCTGACAACGGGTAAGCCACTAACCCGTACCTATCTCCACAAACCCGCATTGGGTAAGCTCCAGGCCTCCTCCGAAAAAGGGGATAGACTCGTGCCCAGCTGTGGGACGTTTCAAAGGTTGCCATTATTTATCATAATGTAAACTTCCATTTTAAACAATTTCATGCCTGTAGGTGTTGGTCGAAATAGTAAGTATGCACAAATGGATCTATCTATATCAGACTTATTCATATTACAAATAAAGTCACCGCCGCGTCTGTCTGTCTGTCTGTCTTTATGCGATAAACTCAAAGACGGATTTTCATGCAGGATTTTAAAATTAACTGCTAAAACAGTAGACACCGATAAACAGAAATACTACATCTATGACCGACTCATGTCATGTAAGCATTGAACACCCCTCGACAACATTCTTTTGATATCGGCACCGAACATTTTTGTTATAGCAAATTCTGTGAACATAATAACATCGGCAAGAAACAGGTCTTATTTCCCTATATAAAATTCTTTCCTTTTGTATTTTGCCTTTTACATGTTCGAAATGAAAATATTCATCTGGGTCTATGTATCGCACTTGAACGGGTCCCCATATCTTCAAACTTCATCTAAACGTTGACGGAGGTCGCTTTTGACGTCGTTCTCTTTTTGCATCTGAAATGCAACCTATATACTACATTTGTAGTCATCTAAGTTGACTAGGGAGCCCCTATTTGAAATGGAGATAAGGTATTTAAGTAAATTAAATGTTTAACGGATCGTCTCATTCTCAAACGATAATTAATTTTATTGAAATAGTTTAAGTTATTAAAAGGAAGCCATGGATGATACAGAATATAATATATTTCATGATGACTTACAAAATCATTAGGTACCTAGTTTCTACTTACTTTGGTTATTAAAAACTGAACTTACTCTTAATTTTTAATAGTTTCTTATTTTTTTAATTCTTTCCCATCATTGTGTTTTTATCGTACCTACATTTTTTGCTCGATATTAATAACGGTACCAAGTAGACGCTTAAAATTTTCAAAGAACTTTTAGGTGTTGGTGTCATGCATTGGTGTCATTGGTGTCGTTGGTGGCGTAGGTGTTGTTCGTGACTCTGGTGGAGGTGTTGATGGCGTTGGTGGTGGTGGTGGAGTTGTTCGTAGTTTTGGAGGCGTTAGCGGCATTGGTTGTGGAGGTGGTGGTGGTTTTGCAGGCGTTAATGTCATTAGTGGCGTAAGTGTTTGGTGATGTTGGTGTTGATGGTGGCGTCGATAGCGTTGGTGGCGTTTATTGTGGTGGCGGTGGTGGAGGTGGTAGTGGTGACAGTGGTGGTGGTGGAGGTGATGGTGGTGGTGATGGTGGTGGTGGTGTTGGTGGCATTAGTGGTCAAAAATGCTTAACGTTAATATTAAATTTTTCACTTATGCCGGCTCTTACGGAGTGCATATACCTATTATGTATAGATCTATCTTTTATCTTTCATTCTCGAGAAATTGCAGGGCCGTACATTACCGCGTGACCGGAACACGATAGTGCAGAACATTTAGCGGCAAGTAGATTAGGTAATGCGGTGGTGTCTACGCCCACGAGCTCCAACACTGGAGCTCTACCACCAAGTATATAATAAAACACAAAGAAGTGATTCAGACTTGGTCGTATACTCCATTACAATAATCATTGATATAAACCGAGTCGAATGGCCAAGGCAATTCTGAGACTAAGTTAACCAGTAACTCATTTCCTCATAGCATATGGCTATATCATTGGACTATAATATAATATAGCTATTATATAATAACTATAATATAATATGTATTTATTTAGTTGCATAGTATTATCTATTTATTTATAAACTATTTATTTATTAATTTGCCAGTATAACTTTACACCCCTGTCTTATATTACACAGCCACTTTTTCTCCACCTGGTTGTCTGTAAGAAATTGCGTTAGCGATAAGACCGCCAATTGAGCATTTTATTTCTTCTTTATATGTAACAATGTTTTTATAATTGGTGTACAATAAAGAATTTATTATTATTATTATAATAGGCCAATAAATAATAATAATAATATATCACACGTTTGTGAGAGACTTTAATGCGTGGGATATGTTAGTATTATAAAGGGTATTTACACTGGAATGTGTAATGTGATTATTACTGTATATTACATTCCTCCTTTTTTATGTTAAATTAACGTTTGTTCTTTGTACTCGTATGTCAGCACAAAATCTATGTAGGTAGGTAGATATTGGCTCAATGAAATCAATCAATGTCAATAAAGAACTATCCACGCGTATGCTTTTAAAGTCAGAGCGTCGACTTTGTCAGGGTTTTTTGTTTCCGGATGGCAAATATTTATAATTCTGAGATATTTACCGGTAGTAGATTTCTAATGTCGGCGATGTCGTAAGCACCACCGCATTACCTTATTTATCTGCCGCTTAGGTAAGTGTTCAATAGTAGTAGATCGTCACGCGCTGGCACTATCGTGTTCTGCACTCGACTTGCACTTGGCCATTTTTTTTATATTCCTGATTCTTTACCGTAAGCGTAAGGTGACGTAAGTATGTGTTCTAACTAGGGTTACCACCTTTTAGTTGTCTAAATCCGGGAGAATAAAAAATCATTGATTATCATAACTTTTTATTTTATTTTGAACTTATAACATGTAGAAATAGAACAGCATAGAAATAATTGTATTTAATCAAAATAGGACAGGAGTGCATGGATCGCTGATCGCTGTTAGATACCAATAGACTAATGAGCGAACGAATTAAACTTAATCGAAACAAATGAAAAACGAAAATGAGTGAGACAAAGACGACGTATTCTCTCACGCACGTGGGTTAGAAAGAGAATAAAACAAAGTACCTACACGCGCGCAAATTTTATCACCGCTCTTAGCCATTTCGACTTCGCGTGTAGTTACTGTTGAACAAATGGTTATTCCGGGAGAATTTTGTATATTTTAAATTCCTTCCGGGAGACGGGAGATTTTAATTCTCTGAGATCAAATCAGAGAGACTCCCGGAATTCCGGGAGAGGTGGGAACTCTAGTTCTAACTCTTATTTGTACAGTCAGCAACAAGTCGCTCAGTTATGTTGCGTTTGTTTATACGACAGCGCCTATCAAGAAATAATACAACACGTTTGTGTAACATTTCGATTCAATTCAGGTTTGCAGTTAAAAAGCATTAAGATGTCAGAATATGTTTGTACAATCTGCAACATGCATAATTATTGTCTGAGAGAAAATAAAGTCCTAAAATGTTTATCTGGAGGTTGCAGGCTAGAGACTGTCGCTTTTTCTTTCTTTAAGTCTGCACGTTCTCATATCACATAGATTCTTCATTCGCAAAATACTACATAAGAAATAACAAAAATACAACACGACAAATCCATTTTGTTCATTATTTCAATTACTCAATATTATAACACGTAACCTCAGGACTAAGAGAGGCTTGAAGTTCTGAGGTTACGGGGTTTGATTCCGGAGTCTAAAAATACTATGTGTTGTTTTCAACATCAAACATTTTTGCAATTAAATAACGTGAAAATTTCACCACATTCTGTCAGAATCAATGATCGTCCAATCCTAAAGTTAATACTTCATAAAGTAGGTAATTGCCATTGTATAAAGAAAGACTATATTTTTTCCCTACATCTTCGAAATATTTGACATACTGCACAATGAGTGATTGCAGAATGAAACAACCAGGTACCTACTTCAGTGTGCTAAAAACAAACAAACAAAATATCTAGAACATTTTGAACTAAAAAGATATGTTTATAACGAGTTAATAAAATGCCCTATCATGGTATTGTTGACTTAACGTCATTCGAATTATAGTATTACTAGCGGCCCGCCTCGGCTTCGCGCGGTGCAGTGTTGCCTACCCTCTCCTATTCGTCTTAGCGTGATGATTATACATAGATATAGCCTAAAGTCTTCCTCGATATCTTTTATAGTTTAGGCAGCGTACGCAAAAAAAGTAACTTTTCTGGTTGATTTTTTACACCTTGTGTCTGAAAAACCCAAATATCTTAAGGAACCCTATTTTTTCCAAAATAAAATATAGCCTATGTTACCCGTGGATAATGTAGCTTTTGAATAGTGAAATAAACTATAAAAGATATTCCTCGATATCTTTTATAGTTTAGGCAGCGTACGCAAAATAAGTAACTTTTCTGATTGATTTTTTACACCTTGTGTTTCAAAAACCCAAATATCTTACGGAACCCTATTTTTTCCAAAATATAATATAGCCTATGTTACCCGTGGATAAATGTAGCTTTCGAATAGTGTAATAAACTATAAAAGATATTCCTCGATATCTTTTATAGTTTAGGCAGCATATGCAAAATAAGTAACTTTTCTGGTTGATTTTTCATACCTTGTGTCTGAAAAACCCAAATATCTTACGGAACCCTCTTTTTTTTTCAAAATAAAATATAGCCTATGTTACCCGTGAATAATGTAGCTTTCGAATAATGAAAGAATTTTTAAAATCGGTCCAGTAGTTATTGAGCCTATTCAATACAAACAAACAAAAAAATATTAATTGTTTTATATTATTTCGCATTAACACATGCTTGTGAAAAATATTTTATTTAAAGAAAAAACTACTGGACTAGAATCCCAGTAGGCCGCGAGTTCAAGTCTCGCCTGAAGTCAAATTTTCCTTTCCATTTTTCTTTAATTAAAAAAAATATTACCTCTTTATAATATTAGTTTAGATAAAACACTAATTCAAATGACATAATAGTTAAGCGTGTTCGTCTAGGCGAGAGTGACTTTTAAGTGTAACTTCACCGCAAGGACCAACAATTAGTCTCGAGTGGGGCGAACTGAGTTTAAGCCAATAAACACTACTTAGTACTCGGTCATAGCATTACTTTCGAGGCAATTTATTTACACTTGGGGAAGTTTTTAACATAATATAAATTAATTGATTTATGCTTAAACTCTCAGTTGTACTCTAGGGGTCGTATTTATAAGCGGAGCTAAAACTTAAGGACGAAGTTAAGATACAATTTAAGTAGGTCTACGAATCCCACACTGAAGATAATCAAAAATTAGTAGTCTGATATATTTTTCTCACCGCGTCTCAGTTTTCAAAATAATTTTTCCTTAAATTAATCTTCAATCTTTGTATTAGGTAATTAAGCTGAAGAGAACAACACTTGTTTACTTTTAACAAAACATACATAATTTTTAAGTGTTAAGTAATAATTTACTACTATAATACATAAATTTGCTTGATCTTTATTTTATAGCATAGCATAATAATAAAAATCAATTGCTGTTCGTTAGTCTCGCTAAAACTCGAGAACGGTTGGACCGATTTGACTAATATTGGTTTTGAATGATTTTTGGAAGTCCAGGAAAGGTTTAAAAGGTAAGAAAATATGAAGAAATTGAAGGGAAATAGTAAAAATCACAATTTCGTTTTCCCATTAAAATAGTCTGTATCTATCAAACCTTTGACACATTATTTAATTCTGAAGGAATACGAAGTTTAGGGTCACCTAGTAGTATATATTATTTAAAGTAACGAAGATGGACAAACAATCATGCAGTTCACATAAATATTAAGTGATGACTACAGCCTATAAACATCGACATAAACACCAGAGGTCAAAATATACAGATGCGTTGCCACCTCTGAGACTTACCTACGTTATTATGTCCCTGTGATAGTAATTACAGTATTACATTACCATCTAACCAGAACACGATAGTAGGTACTTAACTACCACTTGGCGGCTGATAGATTAGCTAATACAGTGGAGCCTACGCCCTCGAATTCCTAGAGTTGGAACTCTACCACCAGTTATAATAAATATCTTATTTAATTATACAATTCCTAACGTCAAACAGTATCTTATCACAATACCATTTCAATAAAGGTGTCTTTACAAGTCTCACAAAATCGACAAACCGACTGTTTCATTTTGAAGATGGAAGCAATTTCGTTCTTTTGTGAGATAGTATTGCCTCTAAGTAGGCGGATTCCGGCGTAAAATGTCCCATATAGAGGGAGCGTCGCGTTTACAACACACGCAAAATTCACGTGACGAGTTCCACACGTTGAAGTACGTGTACACACATTGATGTTCCTATTTAAGCTCGCTATTTTAAAGGTGGCCTTATTGTGGTGGATGCCTATTCATCAGCCTTATTGTTAAGATATATCTCTACAATATTTCGTCACAAGTTACAGTTTTCTACATTTTACATCATAAGACCGACAAGTGGAAAACAAACGTATTGTTCACATTCATGATAGGTAGGTAAGTGAATACAGCAGCCTATAAAATGTGTTAAAAATTTATTAGTCGTACATTACTAGCGTTTGGCACAAATCTTTATTTTATATAGTTGTCTCAAATTGCGCGTGGACTTGACACGCACTTGACCGGTTTATTGTGTTAATACGATTGCGATAACAGCAGATGACTATTATATGATATACCTACCTATTTGTATCACATCATGGAGAAATGTGCACCAGGAATTCAGTATCTAGTAGTAAAATTCTGTTGGACCTGAAGCAAATTCGTGAATTCGCGACGAAACTAAAAGTGACATGATAATTATGTTGCTTTTGGTCTGGTATATAATACGAACGATATAGGGCAACATATAAAAGAAAACATTGAAACTCGTGTAATTACAGCCACAAAGCTAATAAAAATATGAATTCTTACCTACTCTACCTATAAGCATACTTTATAACTATTAAATTATAATAAATATTATTATATTATTAACGCGTTGATTAATCCATACCATATCAGTTCACTCCTTTCTTAAAACTCACTCACTAAACTCACTATAAAATTAAAAGATAAGTAATACAATATATTTAAATATATTTTAATTTCATCAGGCAATATTATTATCATTTAACGGATGGTAGAGCTTCAATGCAAGAGCGTAGAGGCATAAACAACTATACAATAAAACCATTCCAACATAATAAGTATCAAACAAGTGCTATTGTTATTTCTGCATATTTTGGCTGTACAAATAGTTCGTTCAGCCATGAAACCATTTTATTGACTTAATTGGGAACACATCATTACCTACCTGGATTCAAATGGAATTAAATATTCAAAATTTATAAGAATTTATGAAATTAAGTTATTAAAATATGAACAAGTATTATCATCTTCTCGCATTGTTTATGCACATCGTGCTTACGACGGCTTGTTTTATTATAATACTCATAAAGTGTGTGAGTTGTTGTTTCAATTGATAACAATATACTGAAAACCTACCTACGCTTAATTAACTTCTATAGTCCTTCTTAATTTTTTCATTAGTTACTGATTAATGTATTGTAATCAATGTTTATTTTGTATCCATTTTATTGTGAGCATTCAATTTTAATTACATTTAAATTGGATTTCGTACAGATTTGGTGAGTCAAATTCAGGGCGCGAGTATCTGATCAAATACAACACAAATATAAAGCAATCAGCTGACACCGCATTCGAATGCAAACTAACGTGAATAAACTAGAGGAGCTTGTTCGATTGAAACATACAATAGGCTCATCACTGTCCGCGTGACAGCAAAGTACGCTCTGTTTCGAGTTTGTGTGTTAGGAATTTATATTAATTTCCTGTGCCAGTCCGATAGTAAAGCAGTTGGTTGCAGTCGATGCGGCCAACGCAAACTGCGGTTAGCCGGCTGTCCTGGCCTGTTCCAAACACTGCAATGGACAAGCCCGTATAAACTCACACGCTAATTTTACCTCGACCACGGAATTTCTATTCGCACTTTGAAACGGACGCTGACTGAATAGGAATAGATGTTGGATACGTGAAATGATAAATTATGTTGACGTTAGGTGAAGTTAATAAAATTATAGTATAGGTATTGTAAATGTAGGTACTTTGAATCTTAATAATATCTAAAATCAGAATACACATCACTACTTGCGGCATTATGGTCTATACCAGTAATTCCCAAGGTGGTCCATATAGACCCCCTGGGTCTATGGGAGACTCGATGGGGTCTACGTATATGCGTAAATAAAAATGGGATATATGGGAAAGTGATATAAATGTTAGCAAGGGTGTCCACCGAAACCAGAAAAAAATTGAAAGGGGTCTACAAGAAAAATAGTTTGGGAACCTCTGGTCTATACCATGAAATAAGCGATCTATTTATTTAGTTTATTTTATACATTACAAATTATGAATCAAAAACACAATATTTATTAAGTCAGCTTGTGTTTATTCATTATTAAGGATTCTGTACAACTTATACTTTACAACCCGCATATATAAGTCATTTTATTTTGCACCACTACCCAAAAAGTACCTATTATTTATCTAGTTCGTCGTCTTGGTTGCACCTTGCAGTTAAAAATTTGTGATACATTGATCTTTATCTACCTAGACCCAAAAAAGAGTGGTACGATCTCTTATCGGCCCACCCACAGAACAGAAAAAACAACACCCCATAAGGGTCTTGATGTGACGATACACCTTAAAAACATATATGATGAATCGTGGCGTAGGTTTTGTAGATACAAATATACATATGCAATTACTTAATTTGCTACTCTTGCAGGGAAATCCAAGAATTAAATAGGCGACTATTTTACTGATGAGGAAACAGGAATCTCGTTATTTGTTAAAATAAATAACACTATCAAATGCGTCGGCAAGAAATGTATAATATAATAGGGATATAAATGAGCAATAATATTTAAATAATCTTCTTACATCTAATTGATAAATTATAATTAACATTTAAAAATATAAGTTTGTTGCATTTTTTATGTTTAATCCCTAAATATATTTACTATTGTGTCTATATTCGGTTAGGCTACGGATAAATATAGGTGCAACTGCTACTAAAAGCCCTCCATGGTCGAATTAGGTCGAAGGCTATAAGGCTATATGTATAATATAACTACTCACATAACACAATATATGTAAAAAGTATCAACATGCTTATTCCTTCTTATTTTGAAACCCATGTACAAAGAAATATAATTCCTACACCTGTATATTTTTTTGCGTAGTTTGAATTATTGATTGATTTACTTTATGTCTCGGATAAAGCTGATTAATCATGAGAAAATTTGCCCGTTTACATTTTTTGCTAATCTATCTGCTACATCTAAACAATCAGTTCAATACGCGCCTTTACTGTATTAATAATATAATTTTGTTAGTCATCCTTTCTCTTACACATAACTTTAATTCGAACATACAAACAGATAATTACAATAAACAATGCGAACTCCCTCTATTTACACAAACAAAATGTAATTGCGGTTTAACTATAAAAGACCGTAATGAATCGTTCCACTGAAACAATGTACACCTGTAACAGTTTAAATGGTGTACAGTTCTTGTGATTTTAACGTTTACACTGTTATAACTCAGGATTAATTAATTCTTACGGCAAAAGTGTTGTTAGTACCTACTCTTATTTTAAAGGTTTACTATTTAAATAACACTTGAATATTTTTTATCAGAACAGTAATACGTCCAAGAAAAAAAATAATTTAATATTTCACGAGTGTGAATTATTTGTTTGATTTTTCATTACGTAAGTCTTTTACCTTCCTCACTCTATCTTAGTGATTCTTATCTGTCCTTTCCCTCATTTCCTAATAAATATATGTTTTTCTTTTATATATTAGTACTTATCTAGTAAGTAACTATTATCTATACTAATATTATAAAGCAGAAGAGTTTGTTTGGTTGTTTGAACGCGCTAAAAATTCCGATTTGAAAAATTCTTTCAGTGTTAGATAGCCCATTTATCGAGGAAGAGTTTTAGGCCTGAGGCTAATTTTTTAAATATAATATTACGCTAAGACGAATAGGAGAGGGTACAGGGGGGGGGGTCTAAAATTGCACCCGCGCGAAGCCAGGGCGGTCCGCTAATCGATGATATAGTTCAGAAGGCCCACTTTCTAATCTGGTACACTGCTAATGTCTAAATTATTATCTTTCATAGTATCAAAATCTTCTTGTCCACCGTTGACTTTTGACTAATTTTATTTCTTCTATTTTATATGAGACGTACCCATTATTCCCCCGTATTTTTTCCCAGAAATAAGAATCAGGTTTTATGACACATAGACATAAGATTTCGGTATTTTAGTCATGTAACTTTAAAAACCTCATCTTTTGTAATATATATGTCTTCCAAAAAACATCAGTTTTTTCAGTCGGCGTTATTTAAGTTAAAAATCCAAATTTCCGACCAACTATTAGAAACCTCGGTTTAACACAATAACGTAAAATACCCGACAAACAAGTTTTATCTCGCGAAAACTTCGTGGCTCACCTTGATCCTTCACGTGCTGATCTTTTGGCAACAATAAAGTAATGTTAACACCCCTGGATTATTGTTTAGTTGCCATCTAAAACTTCTTTTTTCGATAAGATTACACTGATTGCTTTATCACAAAGAACATTTTATTTTTGTTTACGTTCTATATTGTTGTTATAAACAAATCGAATAGGGACGGTAATAAGAAATAAACTTAATATGGTAAAATTACCGATTTATTTTTATTCAGAAACGTATACAATCTTTACCCTCTCGTCTCCGCATGTTCTCTACACTTACATTTCGTAAAAGAGAGACTTGAAACATTTATCAAAAAGACTGCGCGAACAAAAAAAGCGACATTTCCCTCCAGTAGCTTTAAAAATCTTTGAATTTGATGTAAAACTTTCATGATTCAAAACCCTTTCTGGGTCACTCGACCTGTGGAGGCCCCCAAAACCGGAGACCCATGGCGGACCACCCCTGCCCCCTCCTGTACTGTGTTGAAAGAATTCCCTTCCAGTAAAAGAACATCCTTCCACTAATAAGCGGTGGAATCGCCACGTCCCGACTACATTAAAATCGTGCATAATTCATTTTAAGATATAAAGAATGCATCAAAATTAAATAAGTATACCTGTATGTCTATCTGAAAACAAAAATAAAATAGGTACCATAATATTACTATACACTTACCTACAGTCCATTTTTGTTGAAAATATCCCAAGTGCTTTCTGAACGCTACGTGTGAGTTCTAAGGGTGTTACGCCACAGATAGAAACCTGATTTGACTGTTTCAGGGTCTGTCGGTATTATCATACTCCCAGAGGAAGTTTCATTAACCGGCGATATTACGTTACTCTGTGCACGGAAGACAGCGGGTTAGTGTGTGCTCGCTATTTTGACCTAATTAATATATTACCAAGAGACAAAACGTCTGCGACACTAATTTTGATTAATTGTTTTCGGATCCTACTTTTATCGCAAGACAGCTAACAAAGATATAAAGAACGTGTTATCCTGAACGTAAATGTGTATCCAACAGTTACACTATAAAAAAGTTACATCGATATTAAATTAAATATAATTTTATGTTATCTACCATATTTCAAATTTGTTATGTAATTTCTTCTAACTTTTAATTAATGTATACTGCACTTTAAGGACATAATTGTATTCCGTGGAATAAAGTACGTGAATCTCTGCCAGATTTCATCGTAGTAAAGATTTGTAAAATAGAAGTTCCCTCAATCAATGAGTCTGTTGAAAAAGTTAACTTTTACATTTTACATTCGCTATAAAATTATTTATTAATGTGTATAAGAAGTGCAAGATATGCAAATGCGAAGGGGCTTTACTGGTAAAGCTTATTCACGGCACCCTGATGTGCACCAAAAATAACGCAAAGTTATTTCAAAGTACCTCGCAGTTTGAGCGAATCTGAATATTCGAGAGAACTTCCAAGATATTTGTTATTATATGTTAAATCACATTATGTGAGTAAACAGTCTAAGCAAGCAATGTTATAATATATAAGGCATTGTAAGTAATCCTATAATTACCTCTGTTCAGTGAGGCTCCGTTTTCATTGGTCGTAAAGCTCAATGGCTCTACAACAACGCTGGACCGTCCTATTGCACTATAAAGTGTCGGCTAATAGGGATTACTACACTTTCCCGTTCAAGATTTACTTTGATGGGTATGAAAATTTTAAAAGTGTTTGAATTATGTACCTTTCTTATTATTCACTCTTTACGTTAATTTTAATTGCAATTTATGAAATATAATTAAAATTAATTGTATTACATACCACTCATGCCTTTAAAATTCAATGACGTTACAGGTAATATAGGGGTGCCTTCGGACCGCCACACATTTTTAGTCCAATTTCATATGGCCGTACTGGGGTGCGACCGCCTATCGACATTACTATTGTCGTTGTCATTGTTATGAAATTTTCATGTCGATTTGTAACTCCTTTAAAAGCAGTAGTATAATCTAATTGTTTTTCTTGCTTTCGTAGGCGAAAAACAAGCGATAATGGTAGATTATTTCGATTTTTGTTATTTAGTTAAAGTAAAAATCGACATGAAAATTTGATAGCAATGACAACGATAATAGCAATGTCGATAGGCGATCGCACCCCAGGTCCAATGTTTTAACGCACAATTTTATAATTGTCAAATCTAACAGTCGTTTCGACTCTATTATAGTTTGTTCTGAAAATGTATTCCGAACAGATAATTAATTTGCGGTAGGTACTTACTGCTTAGTCAATACTACCTTATTTTAATGATACTAACTTTAAAGCTCGTATGTTGCCAAATCAATATATTTTAGTGAAATAAAAATTAAATAGAATGTTCTCTAGCAGATTTCATCACAGTAAGGATTTAAAAAAAACAGTAGATAGTATAAGAATTTACAGTAAAAATGACTAGGTAACCTTTGAAAAAGTTATCAAACAGTTTCCGCTGTTTAATTACTTATTAATTAACGTGTATCAGAAGTGCAAGGTATGCAAATGCGAAGGAGCTTTAGTGGAAGCTTATGCACGGCACCTTGATGTGCACCGAAAATACTGTCACATAAAGAAATTTATTTCGACCGTAGGTACACAGGTGTTGACAGATTTGTTCTTGTTCGGCCAGTACGGTTGTTCTGCTACAGGCCAGTAGAAGTATGGTTATTATATCGCTATCTATCTCGCTCTAATGCCGTCTATTTACAGTACAAATACTACATCTAAGGTTTTTACACAGAATACACCAAACTTTCAGTCACAAAAAACATACCTCAAAGAATAGGCAATGCAATTTTAGAACATTTTATATTTAAGCAGATGTTAATAGGCTTACCATCTCTTACCATCAAAATGAACTATATGCTTACTTACCACTAGCATGACATAAGAAACCGGCGAATTCAAAATACAACCGACTATCAGAAAATCCGATTAAAAAAAAGTTTAACAAACAATTCTAAAACAAACAAAAGTTTGTAATAGCAATTTTAATAATTTATTTAAAAAAACCGGTAAGTGCGTGTTACGCCAGTCGGAATGTAGGGTTGCGTAGTTTTTAGGTTTGTATAATGTAATGAAAAAAAAAATTCTATGGAGTTGTTAAAAAAAAATCGAGTATTACATTTGGTCGACTATTACTCGCAAACGGTGCGTTCCCCGTGGTCACACTGGAACGCACCGGACGGATGGACGGACGGACGGACATGGCGAATCTATAAAGGTTCCTTGTTTTCTACGGAACCCTAAAAAGAGAGTAGGTACCTACTACGGAACGAAACTATTGTACCTACTTACTGTATTTTGTGTAATGTAATTGTGAATGAACACTAGAAGGCATACAGGCCATTGCGCCATTTGTTTATTTGTACGGCTCTGTAATTTCCGGCACAGAGGCATAACACCTTAGGCCTCAGGAGTGGCAACGCATATGCATTTTGACCTCTGGTCATTGTGTGGGTGTCAATAGGCTGCAGTCATCATTTAACATCAATGTGAACTGCATACTCGTCTGCCACTTTCAAAACATAAAAAAAATTGTAGGTTAAGAGTTAGTTAATAAGATCATCAAGAGTTAAGTTAACAAGAGTTCAGAACCATAGATTTATTATCTACGTTCAGAACATAGATAAATTTTGTCAAGATACTGTGCCGCACTTGCTGACATCTTATTACGATTAGTTCGCTTCAAGTTATAAAATAATACATTTTATTACTTTAGTTGCCAGCATTATCTGGCAGCCGGAGGCATAACCGGATATCCAGTATCCGGCCAAACAGCTAGGCTGTTTCGCTTGTTTTATCTCTAGTTTTTGTATATTTATTTTTATGTCAATTACGTATTTGATAACAAATTATTCAATAGCGTGTGTATAATGCGTCATCATCTTAATAAATGTCAGTATAAAATGAAATGCGAATCCTTAAGACATGTTTTTTTTCATTAGATATATAAATGAAAGAAAAACAACAATTACTTTGAATCAATTTATGCACGCCCAGACAATAATAATTGCCACTAAATACAGTAGGTATCATCAATGTCGTAAATCAGCTTCAGTTTGCATATGTCAGGCGTTGCAGAGTGTGGACTGTTCGATAAGCTGGCCCTACACTGTTGAGAGAAATTGTGAAACCAACTCCGCCGGCTTAACTTGACCTCTAAGAATACATTGATACTTAGCCAATACCTAAGAGCTTTAATTGCGAGCCAAGGCTTTCACCCGTAGTAAAACATTGTTGCCATTCTGGCATATTTACGGCCTCTGAAAACGCTTTTTTATCTATTTAAAAAAATGGTGTCTTCTTATGATACACCATCATGTTATAAGTACGTCTCTGAATCAAATCAAATGATTAATTCAAGTAATGAAGACGAGATCAATTAGGCAAACCAAATAGGTAGCCGCCTATTAAATAAATAAGCTATCAATGTCGTAAATCAACTTCAATTTGGATATGCCAGGCGTTGCCGGGTGTGGACCGTTCAATAAGCTAGCCACAAGGACGAAAAAAATTGTGATACCAACTTCTGCCAGTTTAAATAGACCTCCCAGAATAATTTAATGTTTTGTCAACAAGGCTTTTAATTGCGAGCTAAAGTATTTGATCATTCCCTGAAATAAAATTGTTTCTTGTTGATTTGTCTGGGTTACCTACATGAAACAAAAATAAATTTAAATTTCAACGAGATTTCGGTCACTTCAGCTTCCGTTCTATCTCCGTAAAAAATGTTTATTTCAATTAGCTAAAATGAAAAAACTTTTTTTAATAACATAAGGGCCTTGTTTTTAACCTTAGTAAAATTACGATTGATAATAGTCTTATAGGCTATAAGACTATTATGCAATTTTATGCTAACTTAAACTTCTAATAAAATTATTTCTAAGTAGGTAAATGTCCACTGGCACTTTCTTAGTATGTCTTAAGGGGAAGTCACTTTGTGCGTGTGATTATGCAAAATGAGTCACTTACACTAATTTTGTCTTACCACTACACTAACTCAAAAGGTTTAATTCTCTTAAGTCTTCTCACTAGATTTGTGTAGTCGAGGAGCTGGATAGCCTCAACATTCTCTTCATCTTCTCTTCATGATGATGAAGTCTTTTTTAGTGAGCTTCGGCGTATCTTCTGATAACGTTATCTACGAAATCCATTTTCAGGTCCCGATTGAGATCGTTATTGCGTGAGATTTTAAATGTTACTAAGGTACATTTACAATGTCTCTGAGTACTGGAAACGTTGTATTATTTGTACATTGCTCTTTTTGGCACAACCTAACAGCTGAATATTTATGTCAATTCTGACATGAGTATTTGCTTATACAATAATAGTTTATTGTGTATCAAAACCAAAACATAAAAATATATTAAATCACAATTTATTCTCGTTATTTACAAAAAAATCACAATAATTGGCATTGACCTATTTTACCTATAAGTACGAGGTCATCGGTTTCATACATTGATATCATATTATCAAGAGTGTAGCTTGCCTCAGGCACATTGGCGTTGATGAAGATAACCTATAAATAATGAGGCCAGCTAACAATTTCCACAGACGATACATTTGTTGATATCGTAACAGACATATCAAATCTTACATTGGATATTTCTTCTGGATAGATATACTGCAATATTTCCACTTGCGGGTTTTTTTACATACACTGATAACATTTGTGAAATAGATATTTCGCAAATGTTATCAGTGTTAAACCAGTGTAGTTTCATTTAAACGGTGGTTAATACAAGAAAAACAGATTGTGGACGCGCCACCAAACTTAGAAACATGGGAAACATTTTGGTTTTTCTCTAATTTCCAAAATGTTTTCTACAAATATATTGATGGCCTCATCAAGAAATATAAGTCTATTTTTGTAAAAAAATAAACTGTATTACATATATGTAGTTTAAGATATGATTTTCAACGACACCGTCTAATACATATTTGTGCTTGAGAAATTCAACCAGCTAAGCTAGTAAAACAGGCTGTAGTATTGCTTACCATCGGTATTAACTGTGTTTATTTGCCACTTCATGTCATAAAAAACAGAACCTATACGACATTACTTAAATCACGGCGACATACATTGAGGGTTGCCTGTCGACACGAATGTACAAATGCGTCTGATTTATCTGCGCTGCATATCCAGAACTGTTTTATAGTGCTCTCACTGAAAGCCAGTAACCTGGTATGTAGGTATCAAATTCGCGAACTAAATCATTCACTCAATTACTGCGAATGATTTAGTTCCCATGTATTTTGATGTATAATGAAGTGACAAAGAAGCATACAATTCACATTTATGGTAAGTTTCGATGGAGATGCGTTGCCATTCCTATGGTCTAAGTTATTTTACCTGATTGGGACACGATAGCGATGAATACTATTTACCATTTAACGGCAAGTATAACACGCCCGCAAGCTGTCACTGGAGCTCTAGCACCGGTTAATCTACCCTAAAGCACATTCACATAGATGTTAAGTGATTACTGCAGCCTATATACATCTACACAAAAACCAAAGGTGTGTTGCAGATGTGTTGACACACTCGAGGTCTAAGTAAAGTTGCTTTGCCTCTTGATAGAAATTGCTTATCTTAATAGCTATTCTTTAGTAAAGAAAAGCGGGAAAGTCCCCCCCCCCTTCCAAGAAGCTTAATGCAATAATTTACAAGATCTATGCCAACCAGACAATTGATTAATATTACCTATCCAACCTGCGTGGACGATATTTATCGACGGGTAGCACGATATAAAAAGAGTGACGATGGAGCTGAACCAAAATAGTACTCACCATTGCTGGCGGTAAAAAGATGTATAAAAGACCAACATTCCAAGATTCGGTACAATTAGTATTTCCTTTAATGTGGAATCTTGGTCAGGTAGGGATGTCCAAATGCTATCATTATGTTATATACCAAGTTAACTACCTACAAGCCTATAAGCTGCAGGCAAAAGAAGTTCACACAGCCTAAAGGCTTTGTGAACAGTAAACTGCGCTGCGTTCTCACAGTATACTGCACCATAATTCACGGCGACATGATGAAAACATTGAATCGCTGAGGGCTGCCTGTCAACGCGAGAGTACAAATGTGTCTGATTTATCTGCGCTACATGTCCGACAGAATTGTTTTATAGCTCAGTCACCGAGTTCCAGTTCGTAGCAGTCATCAGTAGATACATACCATGCTCGCGAATTAAATCATTCTCTCTTTACTGACTATGAATGATTGCGTTCATGTCCACCGCAAGATTTTGAAACTACAATCCTATTGTTTGATTTACCGAGTTGCCGCATTATTACTAAATCATACTTACTGTCGCAAACATATCATATCAGATAGTACAATCTGTAGATTGTCTGGGTGAAACTAAATGCTTAATTATTACGATGTTTTCATTAAACCAAAAATAAATGGTTTAATAAATACATCTGCACATCTCTGCACATGTTAGGAGTCTAATTTTATTACCTTAACAGTCTACTACACCTTTCCCATATTACCCGAGTTTGATGTCCGAAACAAATCACGCAAATACCAATGCGACTAATGCATCTACTTAAGATATTACATACCTATTTATTTATTTAATTTTGTTTTTTCAAATAAATACATTCTTATAATCACATCCTAATGATAGAGCTCTAGTTAATGAGCTGAAGGGCGTAGGCACCACCGCATTACCTTATCTATTAGCCGCTAAATGGTAGAGTTCAGCGCTATTCCGGTCAGGCAGTATTACACGGCTATGTGATTTCCGATACAGAGCCGGACAGCTTAATCCTCAGGAGCGTCAACGCATCTACATTAAAAGCTCTGGTTTTATATGAATGTTTTATAAGTATTCACTAACCAAAAAATCTGAAATGCTTGTTTGCCACTTTCATGTGTACCTAATGTGATCCTAACATGTAGTACGAATATATCATCATATATTTTATCATCGATAAAATTATCACTTAAAAAGGTCTTATAAATTATTATTTGATCTATTAACACAACTTCGTGCCTTACTAATTTTTATTTGACGCCGACTCAAATCTTAATTGATTAGTTAAATCGGTACAGTTTTAATTTATGTTTATCTTTATAGTAGGTATTTATTTATTTTTGAGTTATTGTTTTTCAATTCTTAGTGCAAACTCGTTGTTTTAATTTTGATTTACTTTCGAAATTCATCACTAGACCTTTAGTGACCTGGGCTATTTTTATGAAGTTAATAGTGGTTATGGTGACAAACCAGCGTGCATTTCACATGGATGATTCATTTGTAGTAGCTGAAACACCAGGTAACTGAATCAAGAGTTTCGTCGGTTGCCTTTCCTCTCCGTAATGAGAACCACTAACCATCTTAGATTTTCTTACTCTTCGAGATGGATTTTATTTTTCAACTTCAAAGTAGTCAATCCACTAAGGGCGGCCACACAAAACTGCGATGCGATGCGACGCCGCATCGTAGGCGATACATTCGTGCGAGCTCGCAGATATTTGCAATGCGATGTGAATTCGCAGTTATGTGTAGGATCCCTAAAAAAGGAATATTCATGGAAATCAGATCACTCCATAAAAAGTAATACGAAGACAAAAGTAGTTAATCGATTAAAAACTTGGGGGTAAACTCTATTGAATAAAAAAAAATCGGACCACTCAATAAAAAATATGCGTGATCATACACAAAAAAACAAACGTTACGTTTCATTATACATATACACGTCGAATTGAAAATCCTCTCTTTTGTTTTAATATAGTGTAAAAGTACAGTAACATTTAAACAATAAGCCAGTGTCCAGTTGTAACGTGTTGTGAGTCGTTGGTAATAAACATTTTAACTATCCCATCGAGTAACAATGTTACTCGTTGGGTCACTTTTCTTATAATTGGTCCCAAAAAGTGTGTAACATGTCACAGTGTTAGCTAGCATAAGAAGTTATTCCATCGAGAACAGCGTTAGATACCTACTGGTTGGAACAATTTTTTTATGATTTGGTCCAACGTTTCGCTGTGTCATGTTTTGGTGTTACTCGTTGGGAACAATCGATCCGAAGCTGAACCGCAACAAAGTTTGACTCCGCATTATGTTCTCGACAGATATCTATCGCACATCGGCTGCATTTACGGCGTCCCGAAGACATTACAAAAGCCATTCCCTTATCTAATGGTCTGCTTGAATTTATTTAACTTTTTCACGCCTTCACATCTTAGGAATCGTTCGATAAACATGTCAACAAGAAAAGGTCACCGCTTCCGGGGGATATGTTACGCACTTATTTTATTGTCGAGAACAAAGAATACAAATGTGGTTTTTACATAAAACTGGTCGAAAGATGCGACGTACCTACAGTCCACGTTGAACTTCTTTGAAGTATACTTTCTTACCGTATGTGAAATGGAAAAACTGGTACAACACATTGAAGGTAAGTGAAAATTGCACTAATGAATGACCCACATACCATTACTCACATAAAAACTAAGAGGTCTCAATGAAAACGCAATGATACTCGTATGGCTTAAGACATTTTACCTCTGTGCTTGAAATTACAGAGTCATCCATTATCATCTAACTGAAAGACGGTAGTGCTGCGTACATACAATGTATATTTATATATATATACCGTCTGCCGCCTTTCATGGTATGTAAGTTAAGTATAGAATAACCTTTTATCTCTGGTAATCTTAAGAATGTTTGATTAACAATTCGATAAAATTAATTCAACATTCCTCTTTTATTAAAGTGACCGTAAATCCAATATGTAAAACTAAAAGTATGTAATCGAAAGACTTCAGTCCATTAACTATGAAAAATAGAGGAATGAACAGTTCAGAAAAGAATAAAAATTTGTTGAGTTATAAATTAACCCGGCCCGAGGGTGAGCCTGGCAATCTGCATTAGCCGAGACGCACTTCTTTCTAGCGATTAAATGAAATTTCATGGCCGGCTGCCTACGGAAATTCACTGGACAAAGGTCTGAGATATTTAAATTGAATGCTTCTAATCCACCAAGCTATCAGGCTTTTTTGCTATGATCACCTTTGAAAATCTATGATTGAATTAATTTTACCTCACAAAAACTTTTCAAACGTAATATGGACTTTCAAAGTGATTTCCTATTCTGAATGTCCAGATAAACATTAATGGCTACTGAAGATTTCTGTTTGAAGAAACCTAATTAAAGTTTTACAAAGCTGCTGTATATTTTGTGTAAAAAAATAGATTAGAATAAGATTTTCTAGACGAAGAGGGACGACGGTATTTGAGATAAAACTCAATAATTTATAAGAATATAAATCATTCCATTAATTTTATGTAAAATTAAACATATTTTCACTTATACAGGATATCTTTTGCAATGAGAATAATTTCCTTGTGACTTGGTATCAATCACATATCAACAAAAGCACAATTATACCATAAAAAAACTACAAATTATTTATTACCATGTACAAAGTTTCTTCAAAACATGGACGCCATTCTGTCCTCCCACCTGTTTGCGCATCACAGCAGCGCTGTGCGTTTTTCTTGAGCTATATGAGCTGTTTTTCATGAATAAATAATGCAATATATTAAATTACTTTTGTATGCGTACATTATGTATATAAAAATAAGTTATATCATTTTTAAGTTAATCTAAATAAAATACACCATTCAATAATTTGCCTTAAATATCAAACTAAGTATGAAAAACAAATAAACGTTTACAAAAGATAATCGATAAGTTTTGAAGATTTCCTCATCCGCTGACTTTAGTTTTTATTCTTACTCAGTCAAATTATGTAGATCAATATCAAACAGCTTCTTCATCACAACGCTGTATGTTATGGAAATGCATAACTTAGTTCTTATTTGACCGTGCGGAAACATGCTTAACCCAACTTTGTATTTAGCGAAGAAACACTGCCAGTACTTCGATAACCGTAGAAATGTAGCGAACCAATAAATTGAAAAGCTTAAAATGTCTTGAAGATATTCTTTAGATTTGCGTATTGCAATCGAAAACATCAGACCTATCCCCTTTTGCACTAATCGAGCAATTTCTCCTATGTTATTAAGGGTAAATGGGAACGTTCGCAGGCCGTTGCGTTCTGCGAACGAGTTTCTTATAGACGGTATTGAATTTTTAAACAAATTTTTCGACCCGTCGGCCTGGGAACCCACTTTATGTTATAGGATTAGAACGTTATTACACCATTAAACCTTTCATGAATAAATTCCACTTTCTTAGAGTTGCCTGTTACAACGACAAATAAATATTTTTGGGAAAATTAAAATTTATTTTATTTAAGTGTGGCTTCAGAAATCTAAACAGCGTTATTCATGATATGTTCTTAGGTTTTCGCGAGCTACACTCATTGAAATAAAACTATTTTTACGGATTTAACTCGCGTATATTAAACTAAAATGATTTTTAAAATCAACCCGACGTTTCGGTCGCTTTTCAGCTTCCGTGGTCCCGGGCAGACTCGACAACGTCGGGTTGATTTTAAAAATCATTTTAGTTTAATATACGCGAGATAAATCCGTAAAAATAGTTTTATTTCAATGAGCATTATTAATATTTCTTTGAATATGGCCATCTCTACTAATATGTCAATATGACTAAATAAGCTCTGTAAAAAAATAAAAACTGAACTGGTAATTTATAGATAAGAATAAAGGAGCTTTTTATAAAATACTTTAATGACTTTACTTACTTTTTGTTTATTTTTTCGTGTGAATTCACTTGTTGCTGAACGACCGCGCTTACGTCGCGAATCCAATCAGTCAAGCAGGATTGCCATCATTCTTTTAGACCATCGACTATGGAACCAATAGACACCTTATGTAGGGCGAACGGTTTCTGTCAACGCATACGCTAAATCGCTAAATCTAGCTGATATTATCCGCCATCTTAAAATGTTCATTTAATACCAACCACTTCCGTGATCTGAGAGTACATAAAATTTTCAAAAATAAAACGAATAAAATAAAACATGAGATGCCGAGTTGTAGTGTGAGATGGTGCAGTAAAATCACTAACACTTCTAATTTGAAAAAGGATGGTATTTGTTTTCACCGGTCAGTATTATAATACACATAATAAATCAATAAATAATACAGAATAATATTCATGGTAGCTCAAATTACGCTGGTCATGATTTGTTCTTTGACGTATTATAAAATTTGATATCTCTTTTCTTCGTATGCACGTAATTCGCTATTTCGTTTTTTCATAGACGTCATGAGCATTGTCAATAATTGACATTACAGACGGATTGAACTCTAGGGAGGCTCTTAAAGTCTTATCGATATAGTCGATATAATTAGGGAAAGTGGGGTAAATTGATGGAGCAAGGATTATGGGATATTTTCCATATATAAAATTCTCGTGTCACAATGTTAATTAACATACTTCTCTGAAACGGCTTTACTGATTCTCATGAAATTTTGTGTGCCTATTGGGTAGGTCTGAGAATGGGCCAACATCAATTTTTCATACCTGTACGAGCCAATATTGCTCATACAGCATTTTTAATGTTAATTACCTAATTAAGCCAGTCGTAGCTTGATAACATAACATAACGTACGCGAGTCATTGTATTTCACAACAAAAAGTGCGACTCAATAAATATTCTACTATAACCTTTTAACGTTGGTTTACTTGGTGTGAACTCCTAACAACTTTAACCTACAACCAAGGGTACTGTCTACGGCAGAAACCCCAACAATATCCCTAAGTAATAAGGGTGATTCTAGGCAAAAAATTTTTTTTCGATTTCTTGGACATAATTTTTTTTTATACCTATTAGGCGATAGAAGGTCGTTGGGGTAGCTAGAATTTATTAGGTTTTTTTTTCAGTTTTAATAAGGGTTCTTAGAGTTCCGTAGTAAACAAGAAACCCTTACAGTTTCGCCATGTCCGTCTGTCTGTCTGTCCGTCCGCAGTTGAGCGCAAAAACTATTGCCACTAGAGATTTGAAATTTGGCATAAGTATAGAGGTATACCTTAATCGCGAAGAAAATGTGAAATTTTATTAATATGATTTTAATTTACTAAAACCAATCTGTTTTAATTTATATTATTCGCTGTATGTATTTTTAAATTTTTAATGACTTCACTTATGTAGGTATCTAAAAAAACGTAGATACTTATCCAAAATAAAAACATTTTCTTTTCGTATTATATTATTACGAAAATCTGTTAACAATATAGTCCCATTTCCTCAGCAGTTCATAAAATTTTGCCATATTTCGATATAAACGAAGTTTGTTAGTCATCCCTATGATTTTGAAATATTATGATTCTTAGAATTAGAACACGTTGCGTCTTGCGTCCCACTTCGTCTGCCTTCAAGCAGTTGACAGAACGAATTGTATGCAATAAATTGAACATTCTCAGTCTATAGGAAGGCTGATTGGTCTGTGTTTTAGACATATCCTATGGATAGAAATATTTAAAATACCGGGCACTATTCCAGAGATTCTCAAACGAATACTCCACAACTCCACTTAGACTTTTTATACATTTTTGTACAAATAGGTAGAAGTAATAAAATAGAACTTGGATTATGCCTTGAATAGCCATGATTCTTTACGAATTGTACGCATGGAAGATAAATAAATAAATAAATACGCTTACACTTACAGCCCCACACTAGGTATAAACTTGTATCGTGGGTGCTGTTGTACACACACTACACATAGGTACACAAACATCCAGACCCGAAACAAATATCAGTAGGACATACAAATAATAGGTTGGGGAAAAAGTCTTTTCGCATTATAGTATGTATGAATTTGTAATAAATCTCTTTGGCTGTAATATTTGTATCTAGCTGGTTTTGGTATCATTTGAAAGTTAAAATGTTAAAGAACATAATTCCAAATTCAAATTAGGCAAATGTATGATTTTCGTTTGTTTTTCGTACTGTCAAGATGAGTGAATCTAATGAAGAAATTCGATACATTTTAAAATTTTACTACAAAAAAGGTATAAATGCAACGCAAGCCGCGAAAAAAATTCGCGATGTTTATGGACCTAGTGCAATGTCTGTGAGAGTAGCACAAATTTGGTTTAAGCGTTTTCAATCCGGAAATTTTATGTCAAAGATGCACCTCGCTCTGGTCGCCCTATTACGGATAAAATGGATGGCATTGTTGAAAAAGTGGAGCAAGATCGACATATCAGTAGTTACGACGTAGCTGAAGAACTGAGAATTGATCACAAAACAGTTTTGGCGCATTTGAAAAAAGCTGGGTACAAAAAAAGCTCGATATTTGGGTACCTCACGAGCTCACTGAAAGAAACCTAATGAACCGTGTACTCATTTGTGATTCTTTATTACGACGTAATGAAACCGAATCATTTTTGAAGAAGCTGATAACTGGTGATGAAAAGTGGATCACGTACGACAAGAACTGTGTCAGAAGTCTGTGAAGCCTGACCGGCCTTTGACCACGACCTTTTTCGCACATTCTTGTCGTACGTGATCCACTTTTCATCACCAGTTATCAGCTTCTTCAAAAATGATTCGGTTTCATTACGTCGTAATAAAGAATCACAAATGAGTACACGGTTCATTAGGTTTCTTTCAGTAAGCTCGTGAGGTACCCAAATATCGAGCTTTTTTTTGTACCCAGCTTTTTCAAATGCGCCAAAACTGTTTTGTGATCAATTCTCAGTTCTTCAGCTACGTCGTAACTACTGACATGTCGACCTTGCTCCACTTTTTCAAAAATGGCATCCATTTTATTCGTAATAGGGCGACCAGAGCGAGGTGCATCTTTGACATCAAAATTTCCGGATTGAAAACGCTTAAACCATATTTGTGCTACTCTCACAGACACTGCACTAGGTCCATAAACATCGCAATTTTTTTTCGCGGCTTGCGCTGCATTTTTACCTTTTTTGTAGTAAAATTTTAAAATGTATCGAATTTCTTCATTAGATTCACTCATCTTGACAGTACGAAAAACAAATGAAAATCACACATTTGCCTAATTTGAATTTGGAATTATGTTCCTTAAAATCTTAACTTTCAATGATACCAAAACCAGCCAGATACAAATACAACAGCCAAAGAGATTTTATTACAAGGTCATACATACTATAATGCGAAAAGACTTTTTCCCCAACCTATTATTTTATGACTAGCTGTGACCGCGACTTCGTCCGCGTGAGAGAGAATATGATTGTTCAGTATCTACCCTGACGAATTCGTGGGCGCAGCTAGTATAAAAGTAGCCTAAGTTACTCCTTACTACGTAAGCTATCTGTCAGTGGAAGTCCTATCGAAATCGGTCCAGCCGTTCCCGAGATTAGCCCCACCAAATAGACATACAGACAGATAGACAAAAATCGTAAAAAATATTGTTTTGGCATATGTACCGTGTATACATACATATGCATGTAGTAAAAAGCGGTTATTTTAACATTACAAACAGACACTCCAATTTTATTTATTTGTATTAATCAGTGCAATAGCATTGATTCAATTACATTTAAGTAGATTATAGAGTCAAAATACTATGAAACAAAAGATATTTCCCCAGGGCAGCATTAATGTTCCGGTGGCGGCGTTGGTCCATTCGACCGAATCTCTGGAAATTAAGGCAGGAAAAAAGTCAATAAATCCAAGAAGCAAGCTGGGGCAGATAATGAATGTCTTCGGGAGCGACGCGAGACACCAGGAGTCGCACGAGCACGCTTACATTAATATAATGCCATAAAAATCCGGAGTAATAGCCTTGAAGTTGGTACAGGTAACGAAGAATATTATGGTACCGTTTCCTATATTGAATTTACGCATTATTTGCGAGATGCGTAAGTTCCAGTTTTATTCCTTTTGCCCAACAAAACTTCAAACTTCAAACATTTATTTCAATTTGGTCTACACGGACACTTTTGCATTGGCAGCTTACAAGCATTATAGTGTTTTTTTTTTTATTTATTTTTATACGCTATTTCCACAGCCCCACACTAGAAGGTTAGGATCTCACTGCAGAATTATTTCGTTCATCCAAATATGCTGCAAACCTACTATTTTTACGCATATTTATAATCTAGAAAAAATATTATATCTACTAGGTTGCCTATCAAAATATGGCCGCTAGTATTTTTTATTACATTATTATATGTTTAACAGACATCTTTAAAAAAAAGTGTATGATTAATTAAACTGTAAAAGAACGAAGCCAGCAACAGTGTTGGCGCCAACCAAACGCACTTGCGCACTGGTACTACAAGTTGGACAACTATTTAATCCAAGTTTTCCTTTACGGGCTAATGAGACGAGTTTGATTCGAATTCCCGCAGCCCCGAGGAAATGGTGGCCACTCGCTTTGAATCGACGCTGCTTGTACCTTCGTCTTCTAATTATCTACTTATTTGTTTTTATTGCTAATTGTATGTTTGTCGGCCGATATGTAGAGATAAGTATATTGGTATATATTATATAATAGCCCCCTTATTCATAAACATTAATTAGATACGTTTTAGCTATAGAATGCTTTGTCCTTGTCAGTTGCATTGTCATATGTGTAGGATAGAAAAAGACAAAGAAGAGATTAGTAACACTTTAGCTAAAATACGTTTATGAATAAGGGGGTACGTGTATAAGATGCCAATAGCATCCACTGTGACCACGAACGAGAATTGGATCAATGGAAATCGGAATCGGACAAAACTTTTCTATAATAAGGATTCGGTTAGAATCTAACTTAAAACAATTTAACGAGTTTGTTTTTTTTTGTATCTGGATAAGATGTTTATATTATTGCTATTATACATATCAGCCGAATGACGTCCACTGCTGGACAAAACTTTTCCCAAAGACGCTCACAACAGTGCTGTGCGTCATTAGAGGAGAATATGCCATAATCGCCACGCTTGGCAGGCGGATTGGCGATCGCTGTGGCGGTAATTTTATCGCGGGACGCTGCTGCCCATCCCGCTATATTCACTACAACCCCCGCCATTGTTCGGTTGACAGAAGAAGAGCGATTTTTTTATACGATACACAAAGACCAATGAAAAAGAAGAAAAAAAAGAGAAAATGCAGATGCGTTACCACTCCTGAGCCCTAAGGTGTTATGCCTCTGTGCCGGAAACGACAGGGCCGTACATTACCACCTGACCGGAACACAATAGTGCTGAACACTACTATTTAACGGCAAGTATATTAGGTAATGCGGTGGTGCCTACGCCCGCGAGCTCCGTCACTGGAGCTCTACCACCAGTCTCTTCCTTTCCTCTGTCTGCTGGACTAGCTGGATCAAACCAACATTCTTCGCCGTATTAAATGGCACCACAGCTTTGAATCGATTAGCTGATTAGCTGAATTGGATCACGTTGCTATTTACCGTTTTCTTGACACTGATACTCGGTAAGATTAGTATTGCAAATAAAAGGCTCTCAAACTCATCACTTACTACTACTACTTCAAACTATTAAATTTACGTAAACCGTATTTATAAAATAGAAAGAAAGAAACGTTTATGTGTAACAACACAGATTTTTTCTGTGTACATGAACAACACAGATCTTTTTTTAAGTATGTAAGATTATAAAATAAATATCTGCACAAAACACAGCTATTGAACTTATCAGTCATGTCAATTTATTTTACCTCATCCTGATGTAATAGGTGAGGATCCCACTGCAGGATCATTTCGTTCATCCAGATATGCTCCAAACTTAATTTTTAGTATTTTTACGCATATTTATTATCTAGAGGTTGCTCACTTCCCTCTAAAATGGTCGAGGAGGGCAATGGCTGTCACATGCGTCATACTCGTGAACGGGTGCTGTTGGTGGGGACTGGTCTGTTCTGGTTTGCAGGGGCTACATCACATTTAGTAGATAGCAGTTTATTTGCATCTATGCTATGGACGTTGACATTATTTGATTTTTCACGATAATCTGTACTAGATTTAAGCTTTCATTTAAAAGAGCTCTTACTGAGTTTGTTGGGTAGCGGAGTTCTTCTCAGTAGTGACTGCACTTGGAACTCTGCTAAGTGAATAACATTGATCTTGACGAATAAGTTTTTCTCTTTCTTCATTTATTATCATTGAAGGAATTGAAAAATTTTATTATTATTATGTTTTAACCAAATAGTTTAAATTTTAATTTTTAATTTACTATTAATATATGATTTTTCTTTACTATATGTAATGGTTATTCGCTCTAGGTAGTTTATGATTTATTGACGTTTTGAAAGTATCTGTAAAGATCTATTCGAAATAAAAATATTTTCTATTTCTATTTCTATAGAGAATATAAACCACCAGGTTGCCTATCAAAATATGGCCGCAAGTATTTTTTCATATTGCATTATCACATTTTATATTTTTTGGGAAAATATTTTTTCACGGAAATATGTATAAAGACTGAAAAATCACGGCTGCCGTTGCGCACTTGGCCGCCCCTACATTGTTTTTCGTTCCGCCCCGATAACTTTTTACGCACATGTATTATTTATTTAACAAATTAAAACTATTTTTTCTCATTATTATGATATATGGCAGCCAAATTAAATCGGCCGTAAATAAGAATTGCTGGCTGTTAAAGATAAAATAATTTAATTAAAAATACTTGCGACCAAATTTGGATAGGCAACCTTTACTAGGTTGCCTATCCAAATTTGGTATATATTTATATATATATTTTTTTTCTAGATTATAAATATGCGTAAAAGTTAGGTTTGCAGCATATCTGGATGAATGAAATAATTCTGCAGTGGGATCCTAACTATTATGTCCAGGAATTAATGAAAACACATGTTTGGAACTATGGAGTGTATTCAGCTCGGTAGCAATATAATAATGTGAGAACCCCAACAATGATATATATATATATGACACTAACCTATAACTATTTGTCTATCAGGCCATAGATTGTATACACGCAGGATTATTTATCTGCTCGTAGGTAAACATAGAATGAGGGTTCAATAACGGACATTACATACCCCTGAGGTCAGAAATCAAATTGAGAGAAGAGGCTAAACAAACGACGCGGTCAGGGAGTCGAGACCGTAGTCCGTCGAATATTAATCGCTCGGTAAATGCGTTTTTATTTGTTTTTCCCTTCCTCTGTCTGCCGGACCAACTGGTTCAAGCCAACACCGCCGTATTAATGGCCCAGCTCTGAATCAATTAGATGAATTGAAACACGTAGCAATTTACCGTCTTCTTAACACTAACACTTAATAATATCTGTACCACAAATAAAGACTATAGTTGGAATCTATTTTTACGTTTTCCCAATTAAAGTAGCCTACGGCGATGAGCTCCAACGCAGGCTTTAAAAAAAGTTATTATCATAATACAAACGACATGTTATCGTTATAGCAGACGATTAGCCACTGTATCAGTAGTTACCTATACCAATATTGACATGATTCTTTTCTTTCAGCGTCTGCCCTGAAGTTCCACCACGAGTTTTGTAACATTTATTATTTCATTGAACGTATGTTATTACATATTTAAGGCGACTACAGATTGATTTACAATAGGTACCCTTTGAACTTCATTATTCATAATTTCACCTATTTCATTTTGGTACGGTTTTATTATTTTATTGATTGAAAACCGGATTAACTATAACGAATTCACGCCGTTAAGTGCGCGTAGTAAATCAAAAATGTGGCACTCAAAAATTATATACTCCACAGGTCGGTAATCAAATTGAGAGAAGAGGCTACAAACGCCGCGGTCAGTGAGTCGAGACCGTAGTCCGTCGAATATTAATCGCTCGGTAAATGCATTTTTCTTTTGGCCTTCCTCTGTCTGCCGGACTAGCTGGCTCAGGCCGACATTCACCATCATATTAATGGCACTCTAGCTGGTTCATGTCGACCTTCACCATCATATTAATAGCACTCTGGTTCTGAATCGACTAACTGGATTTTATATTGAATGACGTAGCTATTTACCGTTTTTTTAACAGTGATACTTGTTAAGGTTCCTACAGCAAAATGGATTTTTTCTTCCAGGGCTTAAGATTATTTTTTCATAGTACCCAGACTTCTCAGCAATAACTTGCATCCGAATTTCCACAAGAGTTAAGGACCATGATACAATAACGTTTCTAATACTAAAATAAATATTAAGTTCTGTCTCATTAATCCGAAAATTATAAACGTGAAACCGCTATTATTTTAGACCAGTTACATACAAGCGTTTTATACGCGTTTACTCGTTTTAAAAGCGCGCCTTTATGCGCCTACATGCAATCTGCTAGAGACATCTCCATTTACCACTACCAACAAACACGCAAAAATATGCTCAGTACGAGAGTCCGGTTTGAAACCGCTCTGAGGGCGATTTCAGACTAGCGTTTCTTACAGCGGGTTACTGTAACATTACTCGATTCAAAAACTAGGCACAGGTGCTCACTCAGGGCCTCTTCCAGCGTGTTCTATCGAACCCGTAGTGTTTAGTCCAGTATGTATTCTGATGAAGAAATATTGTTCATATGCTCTTATAAGCGCGTCCATGTTCGTATAAAATATGTGTGTGCCAAAAGTGAGGCCACGGACCAAAGTTATTATGCCTCCGTGATAGTTTTAACAGGGCCGTACATAACCATCTAACCGGAACCGGTGTTGAACACCGTTGGCTTATTATAAACTTATACACATTGAATTACTATTTGGCGGCAGAGAGATTAGGTAATCCGGTTATTCTTACGTCTTTGAACCCCAACATTGGAGCTCTACCACCAGTAGAAAGCGACTTTATACGCGCGCTTAAGAGTACTTAGACCGTCAAATATTTTTAACATTGTTGCGATCACATTGCTACTGAACACTAACTATTTACGGGCCTGCCTGCCCAACCCATGCTACCTGTTTATGTAATGAGTGTCTAGGCTTATTACGTTTATAGTTAATTAATGATGATAACATAAATCACAAAGCGACTATAGCTTGACAAATATCTCCACAAAACACCCCTTAAATTTAATCAGTCATATCATATTATCTTACGCATCCCATCTTGATGTCCTTTACTAACTAGGCTCCAAAACGGATTCTCACTGGGTTATTGGTGTGAGCGTAGATAAACAGAGCTTGTGGGCTCAGTAATGGAAATTACATACCCCTGAGGTCGGAAATTAAATTGACACAGGAGGTTAAACAAATGATATATCCGGTCAGGGAGTCGAGGCCGTAGTCCGTCGAATATTAATCACTGAGCAAATGGCGCTTTTATTCGTTTTTCCCTTCATATAACTTCTGGCATATTCCTGGCTGAATCAAGCTGTAACTTGCACATATAATAATCATACGGGTCATCAACCTTTCCGCCAAAAGACATCTGGATAAAGCTGGACAAAGCTGGACAAAGGCCTCAACCAAAGATTGTCATAACGAACGGCTTTGGGCCGCCCTCATCCAGCGATTGCCCGCGACCTTCAGCAGGTCATCGGTCCATCTTGTGGGAGGCCTGCCTACGCTTCGTCTTCCGATACACGGTCGCCATTCTAGAACTCTTCAGTCCCAACGTCAGTTCTTCGAACCATGCGCCCTACCCACTGCCAGTTGAGCCTCACTATTCGGTGAGCTATGTCGGTAACTTTGCTAGCTAGCTTTCCAAACGTTGCCCAACCGAGGATTCGGCGACCTCTTTTCCGAAGTTTTTTTTTTTTTTTTTTTTGTCTCCTTTGTAAAATTAAACAAGAAGAGTAAGTAATGTTGTGGATGACTTGACAGAAGTCCTCGCTACGGTTTACGGGCGACTTAAGTCAGTATCAAGATGAAAGGTGTGTATAGAGTGGGTTAGATATGTATTTTGAGTTTAGTTATTATGTGATGATATCTCATGTATTGTTGAACTGCTTTAAGGTGTTGACAATGTGTTTCGTGAACTGATTGAATGTGTTTCTTGTACTTTCTTTTTGTAGGATGCTTTCTAATTTGAATGGGTCTATATTGAGCATATTGCATGTGTTTATGTGAGTGAAGCGAGCGTTACTGTAGCGAGGACAATCAGTTAGCAGATGGTGGATGCTGTGTGGCTTTTCCGAAGTTGGACCAACCTTACTGGACCGTTTGTCCCAGGTATACATAATCGTCAACAACTTCAGTTATAGTACCCTCGACCATAACAGGAGTGGGTGCAACAAGGTGCATTTGACATGACATCTTCGTCTTGTCCATGTTCATTTGAAGGCCCACTCGTTGGGAGGCCCTGCTGAGGCCATTGAGCAATGTCACCAGTCGTGCGTGTGCCGCGTTTCGGATCGGACGTGTTATACCTACAATTATTACAGTTTAGCGCGGCATTAGCCGTCGCTCGAAACTTTGGTTGCCATGAGTGACACACTGGTGGCAAACGAGCTGCTGGCGTTCTTGCAGCAGAAGCTGGATGTGATGGACGAGATATCTGCCATACAAATCTGTTCATCAAATTTCAGCGAACAAGAGATCGCAACTGCCAAGGTGTTGCTGTATACGTCGCTAAACAGAAGCGACCAGATGGTGTCTCGTAGACGTGACGGGACAAAAAAAGAGTCTGCAGGACATAATTACCATAATTAATTAATTGAAGGAGGTGGATCCAGGTGAAGTTCCGACATTTGTGGCGAAGGACCTGAATAAGTTGCCTCCAGTATCCTTCGACCATGTAGATGTGACTTGCCTCTTGAGAGACATAGTTTCTCTGAAAGCGAGCTTAGCAGAGGTGCAAAATAAATTAGACGCCTCCCAAGTTACCGTCGCTGATTTGCGCAATCAAATAAATGAGTTGCGTAATACTGTGACAGTAACGAGGTCACCGACGGTGTCTAATAACATCAACACCGTGCGAGGTGCTTGCCCCCTCGATGCATCGCCTGCAAGTTTCGCGTCAGCGGTATTGTCGCCGGCGCCGAGTGCTGTGCCTGCGGTATGCGCTGCCCGCGCGCCCCGCACCCCCACCCCCGTCCCCGCAGCCCCTTCCCGCGCTGTCCGACCTCCAACACGACTGGTCCGAATGGTCACTGACAGTTTTTCTGCGACGATTCCTGCAAAGCCCAGGCCTGAAAAGGCCACGAACCGGGCTGATGATAACGATGGTTTCGTGACGGTACACGGGAGGAAGCGCCGTCAGCGAACCAACAAGAACAGCTGCGGTAAGGCTCCGGTAGACCCCAATATAGGTCTACACGCAGCGAAACCGAACACGCCGGTGTACATCTCCCGCCTCCACTACACGACCGAGGCGGAAGACATCGTGGAGTTCTTACGTCGAAAGCTGAAATACACGCTGAGAGTGCAGCTGTTGGAGTCGCGCCGCAACGTCAACTTCAAGTCGTTCGTGGTGCGTGTGCCGACATTCCTGCTGCACCTCGTCATGGAGGAAAGCTTTTGGCCGCAAGATGTGGTGTTCCGTCGCTTCCGGGGACAAGTGCCACTCGAACGCACAATGACACAGTGCAAGTGAAGTGTACTAATATAGCTATAAGTTCTATGTATGTACTAACACAATATAGTATATATTAATATGTATGTTAGTTTATAAGGTATAAATTTATATGGGCCTGTTGTTTAATTGTAATCAATTTTGTTGCCTGAAATAAATTGATAAATTAATAAATAAATAAAATAAAATGTGCCAAGGTCTTCCAAGGTCTCAGCCATTATGGTTTTAAAAGTAATACATTATGAAAATTCTTATTTGTACGGTACCCTCTGATCGCGAGTCGGACTCGCACTTGACCGGTCTTCATTCCTATTTCGTTCTTTGAGGCGTGCTTGAGACTATTCTTTAGGCATAACAATTGTGATCAAAATAAATCACGGTTTTTACTTTATCCATCCATATAAAAATTACCATAAACATGAAAGCGACAAATATTTCATAATAGCAAAAATACTTCTTGAAAAAAGTACTCTCACTGAATTATTACAGAGCTCGTAGATAAACAAAGAGTGTGAGCCCAGTAATGGAAATTACATACCCCTGAGGTCGGAAATCAAATTGACAGAAGATGTTAAACAAACGACGCGGTCAGGGAGCCGAGACCGTGGTCCGTCGAATATTAATCGGTGGGTAAATGCGCTTTTATTTGTTTTTCCCTCCCTACGGCTACCACATTCCTGGCTAGATCAAGCTGACTCGATTAGCTGAATTGGATCCTGTGGCTGTTTGTCGTCTCTTGACTTTGGTTCTTATTTGTTTAATTGTCTCAAATAGAAATAGAACTTTTCAAATAACGTAACTTCACACCTGTAATCCCCGAAGGGGTAGGCAGCGGTAAATGCATGCATTCAAACCTACATGCAAACATCCACGATTCGCCGGTTACATTTTAGCCCATGTCAGGTGGCGAGTTTGTTGGCATCGCCGGGCACATTACCAAACTCCGAGGAACTGGGAAACTTCCAGAAAATAAAATAAATTAAGAATTTTACACCGTTATCTCTGATAGCCCTCGATCGGTTGTTGTTTCGGACCCCCTAGCGTAATTCAATGACCGCTACATGCGTCATACTCGTGAGCGGGAACTGATTGTGGGGACTGGTCTATTGTAGTTTGCTGCTGCTCTTTCTAATTGTATTTAGTTATTGATTGGTATTAGCATTACGAATTACTGTTATAAGTTATTTTTAATTTATAAAATAATTTTGAAGTTCGAAATAAACAGACGATTACTTTGACGAGCTACGCCGGTCAGCTAGCCTACGATCTACGACGACGAGCTACGCCGACAACTTACGTCGAACAGCTACGGCGACGAGCTACGCCAACCAGCTATTTCTACAACGAAGAAGGATTTACGTATTGTAACTCAAAACAACAAAACTAATAGATGCAGAACAAAATATTTAAATAAAACATAAATGATGCATTAACAATCAAAAGTATCAAATACTTTAAAGGAAAATTGAGAGGTATATGAATTTTATGTATATTAGAATTAGCAGTTCAATTTATAGATTCGTTATCCTCTGTTACTACAAATTCTTGATTAATCACATTCTCCTTAAAGAACTTTTTGCAATAGGGTATCAACTGAAAAAGATAACATGCAGTTAATTACATAAAAAAAATAAAGCCAAAGCAGCTTGTGTCATACTGTTTTTGAGGAGAGAGATTGATCGACCGAATTCTGTCATGTGTGAGCACCTACTGAGCCGCATTTGCTATCAACGGCCAAACACCTATGAAGCTTCCAATAGGAATTGCCTTCAAGTACTAAGCAATAGCGCCAATAGGAACCAAAATTCCATACAAACGCCATACAACGCCACAAACGCTTATTCTGTTTACCAGTAGGTAGTAATACAGACATCAATCAGGACGTGTTTTTATACGCACAGTTGCCCGCTCGCAACCTCAGCGCGCGAGGCTTTCGGCATGGGCTCAAGGGGAGGTGTGGGCTGCAAGAGGGGAAATCAGGCAGGACGTAGAAGTGTCCATTCTATACGTAGTATTATTACATATTCTCTGCCGTAAGGTAAGTGGCCCACCTAATAGAGGCGAGTCATCGTCAGCTTTGCTTAAAATGTAACTATGTGAAATTAATATTGGCAGGCAACTGAGTCATTACATAGCCAAAATTTGCATTTAACAAAGTAAATAGGTACTCTTATTGGCATTTCATTTGAAACATTAATGCAACAAGTCTGCACTTAGCCCCATCTGATACCTACTTACCATGATTAAAAGCTTAATATCGTGCATATGCGGCACGTTACAAATATATTACCTACGTACCTAAAATTATTGACATTAATGTCAATAACGTTGATTAACATCATATCCGATTTATGCAGGCTGTTAAAAGATGTATCTGAATATTGGTGCTTTAGAACTGCCTCGGTTGTGTAGCGGTATCAGGCAATTACTGTTACGCATTATGTGCATGTTATATTGGATTATAAGAAGATCAATGGCATACTCAAAGATTGGTTACAGTACAGTACCCGATGAATATCAGTAAGTTCGCTATCTACAGGTAAATACTATCAGGGAACTGACCGCCTGCATCACCTTAACGATGATTTTTTTTTTGTATAGGCGGAGAGTTCCCCGACTGTACATTTACTGGTAGTAGAACTCCAGTGACGGAGTTCGCTGGCGTAAGCACCACCGCATTACCTAGTATACTTTCCGCTAAATGGTAGTGTTCAGCACTATCGTGTTCCGATCAGGTGGTAATGTACGGCCCTGTAATTTCCGTCGCAGAGGCATAACACCTTAGGCCTCAGAAGTAGTAACGCATATGCATCTTGACGTATGGTCTTTGTGTGGGTGTCTATAGGTTTCAGTCATCACTTAACAGCTTGTTTGCCACTATCATTACATAAAAAAGAACATATATGCCACTGGCTGGATAAAACGTTTCTAGCGAATCGTGGTTGTTAATGTGAACGAAGAATGTATTTCTATCGACCTCACTAAATTATTGTTTACTTGTTTGCCAAAATCTCAAAAATCAAATTTTATATAGAATTAATTAAAATACATGCCTACCATAGTAACCGCAGAAATAAGATTACTTAACTTACTACTTTTACTTACCTTCCGGTGATGATTTTTGACATCTTGATTGATTCGTTTAATCTCCTGCTTCAAGTGAGTATCCTCTTGAAAGTTATTATTTACTTGCCACGTATCATAACGAAACACTACCGGCAGAACATACGCACACCCTGATAAATAATGCATTTAAAAATTATAAGGTTACTGTTGGTAGATCTCAAGTAACAGAGCTCGAAGGCAAGAGCACAGGAGGTACTGTACTGTAGGTCATCACCTACAGTACAGTACCTCCTGTGCTCTACGATCAGGGAACTCTCCGCTTATCCAAATTCTATCAAATATAGCTTTTATTAACAATGCATAAAGTGCCCGTGTGATCAAGCAGTTCCTTGATATCAGCTTAGTCCTCGGGAATGGCAACGCATCTATTTATTTGTACATAATAATATGTTATATACTTATATGGATGTCTACAATAGACTGCTGGAGCCATTGACTATTAATGTGAACTGTTTGCTCCTTTACCACTCTTATAACACAGAAAAAGGGTTTCAGTTGACACGTGAATAGGTATTTCACGTGCCGAAGATGTTTGGGGTGAAAAATGCCAATTTGAAATAAGGGTCAAACGTGTGCAGGGTAGGATACACTCCCCGTGTCTTTAAATAGTTTTTAATGCATGGAGAGTATTGTAATTTCTCAAGGCTCGAGCAAAGACTATAGTGAATATTTATTGGATTGGTTAATTACTCAGAAGTAGCTTACAGTTTACAAGCGAGTTTACACGACATCCTTCACATTCAGAGAAATACAGACATGAAGAATTGGTAAGTAAACCACAACAAAAATTCTATATCTACATCAAATGAGAACGTAAAAGATTTTAACTCGCTTCAATAACTTGTCAAAATATAAAAACAAAATAAATCTGATGTTATGTTTTAACTAGCTGTAGGTATCCCGCACCTTCGTTTGCTTGGTACTCGTAGTATTGGGTTATTGCACAAAAACGTTAATGTCCTTCGTATATGTAGGGTTCAAACAACCTCCATATCATTTTTTTTTTCTTTGATATTTAGTATAGTTTTTATATTTAGTAGTTTGGTCGTAAAAGCGCAACAAACAGACAGACGAAGTTAGTTTCACATTTATAACATTATGTGTAAATTAATTATAAGAGTCAATTGAAAACGAACAGAAAAGAAACAATAAACAAGAAATAATATCACTTCTTAAAATTCTTTAAGTTATTAAGTTATTAACACACACACGACCACACTTATTACACAAATAACACGAATTACAAAGGCAATATATATATTTTATACATATTTAGTTTACTAGCATAAAATATATTTTATGTACCTACCTTTGATAGTATCTAGCGATCCGTCACTGATAACTCCCAAGTTACTGTAAACTTTGACACCCTCTCCAGCCGATCGCGACACCCATACATCTTTCAAACTTTTTGTAAACGCCGCCGCTTTGTAAATACAACCATATGCGTTTTCCAACGCCATTGCCGCCACCTAAGTAGGTCAAATACAAAAAAAATGTAAAAAATGGACATACGGATAGTAGGTACAACAGTCGCGGCATTGAGAATATAACTAAAAAACTGGACAAGTGCGAGTTCGACTCGCATGGTGAGGGTTCCGTAATTTATATAAATATTTTCGAAAATAATACAGATTTAAAATGCAGGGACATAGCGGTTACGGTGGTACCGGCAGGGGGGGTTATATTATTAAGAATTTTCGATTTAATTTGAATACTGAAACTTCTTATAGGTTTTCCAGTAATCTATAGGCACGGCGTCGGGATGTGACACGGCGTCGGGATGTGACGACCCCATCGCCCACTAGCACAAGAATTCCCTTCTGGTGGAGAGGAATTCTTCCGCTAGTGCAGTCAGTCCACCGAACAATGGCGGTCAAACCAGGGCGGTACAAGTACTTGGGATGGGCAGCAGCGTCCCGCGTAAAATTGCCGCCACTGCGATCGCCAACCCGCATGCCAAGCGTGGCGATTATGGCATTTTCCCTCCAAATGAGACACAACAAGAAAAAACGGCCCCTAGTCCCCGGCGGCTCCGCTATTCCTGACCATAGTGGTACCGGTCATGGTAACGGCGGGGCAGGGGGTGCGAAGAATCTCCGGCAGATGCCTGGGTACCACAAACAACGACAATTGGCCCTGGCAACATACAACATTCGGACACTGCGGACCGACGAGAAGGTAGCGGAACTAGAGGAAGAATTGAGCGGGTTACGATGGCATATTATAGGGTTATCTGAGGTCCGAAGACAGGGGGAGGACTCGATAACCCTCGAGTCTGGTAACCTGCTCTATTTCCGGGAGGGCGAACAACTGTCCCAGGGTGGTGTCGGTTTCATCGTCCACAAATCCCTCGTGAACAATGTTGTCAAGATCGAGAGTGTGTCGTCGAGAGTGGCGTACCTTATACTCAGAATAACCAAGCGGTATTCGTTGAAGGTCATATAGGTCTACGCCCCGACCTCCGCACACTCCGATGATGAGGTAGAAACTATGTATGAGGATATTTCCCGAGCCATACATAGTTCTAAAACCCACTACAACGTTGTCATGGGGGATTTCAACGCGAAATTGGGCGTTCGAGGAGACCACGAGCTGAAAGTGGGGCAATTTGGATATGGGCGACGAAACACCAGGGGCCAGACACTGGCTGACTTCATGGAGAAAGAGAGCCTCTATATAATGAACTCTTTCTTCAAGAAGCGGGCTTGCCGGAAGTGGACCTGGATCAGTCCTGACGGTGCGACCAAAAATGAGATAGACTTCATTATGTCCACAAGGCGGCATATATTCAGTGATGTCTCTGTGATCAATTCGGTAAAAACCGGCAGCGATCACCGAATGGTAAGAGGCACACTGAATATAAATGTCAAGATCGAAAGATCCCGACTAATGAAGTCTACGCTCCGCCCAGCACCGGCCCAAATGCAAAACCCCGAGAGCTTTAAACTCGAGCTACAAAATCGCTTTGAATGCCTGAGTGAGTGCGTAGATGTGGACGATTATAATAACAGGTTCGTGGAAACTGTCCGGACGGCGGGGTCTAAGTTTTTCAAGACCCGCCCTTCAAACAAGACCAAAAAGATCTCCAGCCCAACTCTCAAGCTCATGGAAGAGAGGCGAGGTATGGTTCAGAAGTCCTCTGAAGATGCTTTAGTGTACAGACGGCTCAACAGACAGATCTCCAAGTCATTGACTCGCGACCTTCGGCACTTTAATACTAATAGTATTCAAGCAGCCATAGAGCGGAACCAGGGCTCTAAAGTGTTCGCCAAAGATCTGTCCTTAAGCCAAAGCCGTCTCACTAAGCTGAAGACAGAGGACGACAGAATCGTATCGTCGAAACCTGAGCTTGCAGAGGAGATCGAACGGTTTTACGGACAGTTATACACGACAGCACGACCACCTGTTAACAGTCCGGCAGCAGATCCTAGAGCCGGACTGACCCCACACTACACCGAAGATATCCCGGACGTCAGTCTAGACGAGATTAGTACGGCTCTCAAACAGCTCAAAAACAACAGGGCGCCGGGTGATGACGGAATCACTGCTGAACTCCTGAAAGCAGGCGGAAGGCCAGTATTAGAAGCTCTTCAGTTGATGTTCAATTCCGTCATATCCCAGGGCAAAACGCCACAGGCGTGGCACAGAAGTGTGGTGGTACTGTTCTTTAAGAAAGGCGACAATACCCTTCTAAAAAACTATAGGCCCATCGCACTTCTAAGCCACGTCTATAAGCTGTTTTCGAGAGTGGTTACGAACCGTCTATCTCGCAGACTCGACGACTTCCAGCCTCCCGAACAAGCCGGTTTCCGTAAAGGCTTTAGCACCATAGACCACATTCACACGCTGCGGCAGGTTATACAGAAGACAGAAGAGTATAACCAGCCCCTATGTCTAGCGTTCGTGGACTATGAGAAAGCCTTCGATTCGGTTGAGATTTGGGCTGTGCTACAGTCACTCCAGAGGTGCCAAGTTGACTACCGATACATCGAGGTGCTGAGGAGCTTGTATGAAAACGCCACCATGTCGGTCCGGCTTCAGGATCAGAACTCGAAACCTATCCAATTGCAGCGAGGTGTGAGACAGGGAGATGTTATATCTCCGAAACTGTTCACCGCTGCATTGGAAGACGTCTTCAAGCTTCTGAACTGGAAAGGACTCGGCATCAATATTAACGGCGAGTACATCTCCCACCTCCGATTTGCAGATGATATCGTAGTCATGGCTGAGACCCTGGAAGACCTTAGCACAATGCTCAATGACCTCAGTAGGGCCTCCCAACGAGTGGGCCTTAAAATGAACATGGACAAGACGAAGATCATGTTAAATGTCCATGTTACACCCACTCCTGTTATGGTCGAGGGTACTACACTCGAAGTTGTTGACGATTATGTATACCTGGGACAAACGGTCCAGTTAGGTCGGTCCAACTTCGAGAAAGAGGTCAATCGCCGAATCCAACTCGGTTGGGCAGCGTTCGGGAAGCTACGGTTCATCTTCTCGTCCGACTTACCGCAGTGTCTCAAGAAAAAGGTCTTTGATCAGTGTGTGTTGCCAGTGATGACTTATGGGACAGAAACGTGGTCGCTCACTATGGGCCTCATAAGAAGGCTCAAGGTCACTCAGAGAGCAATGGAGAGAGCTATGCTTGGAGTTTCTCTGCGAGACCGAATCAGAAATGAGGAGATCCGCATGAGAACCAAAGTTACCGACATAGCTCACCGAATAGCGAGACTCAAGTGGCAGTGGGCAGGGCACATAGCTCGACGAACTGACGGCCGTTGGGGCAGAGCAGTTCTCGAGTGGCGACCACGTACCGGAAAGCGAAGCGTAGGCAGGCCTCCCACAAGATGGACCGACGACCTGGTGAAGGTCGCGGGCAATCGCTGGATGAGGGCGGCCCAGGACCGTTCGTTGTGGCATTCTTTGGGGGAGGCCTGCCTACGCTTCATTTACAAAATAATAATTCAGAATATAATAATCCTATGTTCATATAGTCTTATATGTGTCCTGTGTTCATATACTACATATACTTACACTTACAAAACTATATTGCAGCCATTTACACATATTATTTTGTATACATATTATATTATTTTGATTAACAGTCATAAGCAGTTGTACTAGCACTAATTTCTAATCATTAGTGATATTGCAGAACCCTTCATGGTACGGCTAAAACCAACAGTATAAATCTAACTGTCCATGCAAGAAATGACAATTTTCTCTACAATACGGCAACAATACACAGAACTCCTTAGGACTGCTTGCATTTAGACATTTTACGTGCTAAATAAAATACTTAAAAAGGAAGCGCGCACCCTTCTCGTGTAGATCGGAAGCGACCTACTCGGTTAAGTGATACGGGCACGGTCGGGTGTGTGATGGGTGACCGGTAGTGGCAAATTAAAATGCGCGTTTCCGTGCTTCGGAGGGCATATCACTACATAGTATAAAACAAAGTCGCTTTTTCTGTCATGTGTCATGTTGTATGTCCCTATGAACGCTCAAATCTTCAAAACTACGCAACGGATTTTGATGCGGTTTTTTTTAATAGATAGAGTAACTCATGAGGAAGGTTTTTATGTATAATATTATCCATTAAATAGTGGACAAATACTGTTATTTTTGAGGTTTCTAATGTGATGTCGCAAATAATTACATTTTTTCCGCTTACATTGCAAACGCAGGCTGAATCCTACGAGATTTATCAAAATAATGTACTAAGTATTGTACACAATGAAAAGGTCTACAGAAAACTCCGCGATGGTATATGTCTATCTCTTATGGATATCCCACAATAACATTTTTTTGTCATTTACTTTTTACGACAAATAATGACTAATATTCGAAGCGATTTTAACCAATACAGCATTAATCCTTATCCAATTAAATACCTTAAATACATTGTTGATTTAATATAGATCTATTTGGCCTTTTACAGCATCTGATTTAAATCAATATTTTTGAAGATGTACAGATTTAAAAATTGCGGAACGTAGCGTTTACGGCGACGCGGCGCGGCGGCAGCGTGCCTATGTTGACTGTTTTTCACATGGCCAACTGTATGTCGCTCTTTCAAGAGTAACCTCTAGAGAAAACATGTTTGTATTGTCTAATGACAAGAAAGCTGTGAACGTTGTATATAAAGATATTCTGTAATATATTAATTATTGTTGTAAAATAAATAGGTAAAAATGTAAAAAAATGTAAAAAAAAGTAAAAATGTTAAAAAATTGTAAAAATGTAAAAAAAAAGTAAAAATGTAAAAAAAAGTGAAAATATTGTGTATAAAAGATATTCCAAAGATAAGGAAAGGGGAATTGTTTTAAGTACTCCAAAAACGCGTGCGGGCTACGGGCAGTAAATGAATAAATCAAATCTACTGGATTGATTTTATCATTTTTTCAGTGAGTTACATATTTTAAACCCGTGCAAAGCCGGAGCGGGCCGCTATGTTTTTTTATAAACAACGTTCACAGTTTTTCTGTAGCGTATTTAGTATATCAGCATTGCACCCGTGCGAAGCCGGGGCGGGTCGCTAGTATATAATAATGGCAACCCTTGATACGTACCATTGCTGAGCACGAGCCCCTTCTTGGGAGAAGGCCTGAAGCTTACTCCACCACGCTGCTCTAATGCGGTTTGGTGGAGATAAGAATTAGTGGCCAACCCATTGTCGGATGTTTTCAAACCGCCCATGAGGCCTTCAACGAGGTTTAACGACTGCTTTCTATAGATAACAACCGGGACCGATGGCTTAACGTGCCCTCCGAAGTATACTCCGTATATATTAATACGTATTTTAATTCACAAGTTCTTTTAAATAAGAAAATACATAGATAACCTATGACATCTAGATAGTTCATACCTTTGCAATAAAATCTTTTCTGAGCCAGCTAGCATTAAATTGCATATGATCCAGGTTAAGCGACTTTAATAAATCTTTTGAAATTATTTCCCAATCACATAATTTTGTTTCCGCCTCATTTTTATCATAAACAATCAATGGTTTTTCAAATTCCATATGAAATACACGATCATTAGCCGCCCAAACAAGTACGTCGTTAATAAAATTACATTGCACCTTAATAAACATGTTAACATTAGAAATTAGTACAAAATTTTGATGGTATATATTTTTATGTACCTAATTATAGATATAATAAACCGCAAAGTAAAAGACTTACGTTTAGGTAATCTCCCAAGACAGATTTAGCAATGCTTGGTAATGGTGTTGGGCAATAAAATACATCTGATGGCATATCATTCGATAGCGAGTTCAGAATATCTATAGTCACCAAACCGTCCGCCATAAAAATTGGTTTCTTTTTAATTTTTACAATATTCTTCTCAGATTTTCTTTTATTATATCTATGGGTATTTTCGTCTGGTTGATTAAAATTAGACCAAGAGAAACTATTGGCCAGCTTGGTAAGCAAATACAATGAATCAAACTGCTCTTCACAGTCATTATTATCAAAATTGAAGCAGTTTGGGTTTGTAAAACTCGTCATAAAACAAAATATATCGCCATCTGAAACACTATCCGTAAAATGAACAACATAACTTCCTATTGAACGAGATTTTTTAGTATTTTTATCAGCACAGCGTCATACCTATTATGTGCCACAGGGATATCAATTTAAGTGGCATTGTACAAAATCATACGCAATAGTTAACTTTTTTTTTTTTTTTTTTTTATGTATTAAAAGTGACAAACAAGCATGCAGTTCACATTGATGTTAAGTGATGACTGTAGCCTATAGATACCCACACAATGACCAGAGGTCAAAATGCAGATGCGCTGCCACTCCTGAGGCATTAGGTGATATGCCTCTGTGCCTGAAATTACAGGGCCGTACATTACCACCTGACCGGAACACGATAGTGCTGAACACTACCATTTAGCGGCAAGTATATTATGCGGTGGTGCCTACGCCCGCGAGCTCCGTCACTGGAACTCTACCACCAGTTACCTACTATTACTACCTTACATTTCATATCTGTTACCTAGATTTAAGAGTTAATGAATAAACATTATTATTATTTATTTAAAAAAAATATAAGACATACATTGATATAGAATAATAGAGAAACCTTTGTCTATACTTAGGAGACAATCTACATAGATAAAAATGAATCGTTAAATAAATGTGTTGCTAAGCGTAAAACTCGAGAACGGCTGAACCGATGTTGAATTCTTTTTGAATTGTATTTATAATTGTCCGGAAAGGGTTAGTTTAAAAGAAAAAAACAGACAGTTGATAAAACAGTAGAAAAATTTAACGACCATACTAACTTTTCTAATGTAAACCCTATGGCGCCTGACATGACGGTCAGTCGCCAATTATCGTTTTAAACAGTTGGATCGGTAGGAATTGATAATTGAAAATGGCATCAAATTACCAGTAGGTAACAATCTACATTGCACCCGCACAAAGCCGGGGCGGGTCGCTAGTCCTCTAATAATAATATTTCCAGTAGGTACTTACATCTTATGAGCTAGAATAAAGATTAGAAATACCAGTTATATACCTGGGTAAGTCTGAGGAAACGTTTATAGAATTTGTACATATTAGAGCACATTGTATAAGTTCTGCTCTTAAAAGTCCAGCCAATTTGATTTCATTAGCGTAAACTGTTAAAGTTATATCGACTAAATGATTATCACCAAAAACCTTGCCTGACAATATTTTTACTAATATCAATTTAGACGCCGGCAACAGAGGATTGATAACTATTACTTTAATCGGATCAAAAATCGCTGCGCATTGTAAATTCATTTGGTGGTCTAGCGATCTTGCGGTCTCGTCTCAGAAAAAATCAGAGAGATTGAAAGATACACAAGACAAGATGGATATTTGATATATATTTTGACTTGTGGCGAAATTAAGGAACTTTGAAATTGTCATTTTGTGACGTGTAGTCAGTGGCGATTTTATTAATTTTAAACAGGTATAACATGAACGCGGCAGAACGGAAAGATAAAGGGGTTTACGTATTATAAATATGAGATAAAAAAATTGTCTAATGAGGCTATTTGAGTGACTAAATCTAACTGCCTCAGTAGCCTATTGCTACCCTGAGGTCCCGGGTTCGATTCCCGGGTCGGGGCTACCTCAGATAAAAGTGTAAATCCTTTATCTTTGGTTCTATTAGGATATTTCCATTTTCTGAAGTTATTTCCGGTTTCCCAGTACCTCGGAGTTTGGTAACTCCTCTTATTTTTAGCTAAGGCTAATAATAGGTTGAGGAAAAAGTCTTTTCGCATTATTGTATGTATGAACTTGTAATAAAATCTCTTTGGCTGTAGTATTTGTATCTGGCTGGTTTTGGTATCATTGAAAGTTAAAATTTTAAAGAACATAATTCCAAATTCAAATTAGGCAAATGTGTGATTTTCATTTGTTTTTCGTACTGTCAAGATGAGTGAATCTAATGAAGAAATTCGATACATTTTAAAATTTACTACAAAAAAGGTAAAAATGCAACGCAAGCCGCGAAAAAAATTTGTGATGTTTATGGACTTAGAACCTGGAAGATTGTTTGGGCACATTTTACACCCTCTCAGAATATTTGACACGCTCTTGACCCATGAAGTTGATGCCGCGCCCTTTTCAAACACACACTTGACAATATCACAGTAAAACAATCGCTAGTATCTATATTTCATCGCCTTTACTGAATTGAACAAAGAGAAATTCTAAGTGTAGAAAATGTGAACCATCCGTTTGTCTGCCACTTTGATAGTATAGAAAATTAGTCGAATTTTTACTGGTGGTGGAGATCCAGTGTAGGAGCTCGAGAATGTAGGCACCACCGCATTACCTAATATATCTGCCGCCAAATGATAGTGTTCAGCACTATCGTGTTCCTGTTAGATGGCAATGTATGGCCCCGTAATAACTATCACAGAGACAGTACGCAAATTTTTATTTTTTTTATTTTATTTATCACCACAATAACCTTAATTAATAACTACACAGTTTAACATAATAAAAACATAAAAAGTCGTGAGTGATTATTAAAGTAAATTGTGGGAGACTGGTGCCTAAACTAAGCAAAGCCTGTATTTCAGGACACCAGCTCTTCCCTCATAAGAAAGGATTACAGAAATTCATGAAGAATACATTGTGCTTATAATAAGGTAGATTAGGTGGTGGTACATATACAGATATATACCTTTTTTTTTTAAATAGATAAATAAAGTTTAATGTTTCACAAAGTAACAAAGGCTAGTGTATAAATGAGCGCATGCGTGCGTGAATGTATATGTGTGTGTATGCGTGCGAGCGAGAGTGAGTGAGTGAGTGAGTGAAAGAGTGTGTGTGTGTGTGTGTGTGTGTGTGTGTGTGTGTGTGTGTGTGTGTGTGTGTGTGTGAGTGATATTTTACGATACAATTTCTAGAAGTTTTTCAGTCTTTTGGTAATCTAAAGTTAGTAACCATTTCTTTAGTTTATTTTTACAATTCACAGTATAACTAAGGTCTCAGGGGTGGCAACGCATCTGCATTTTGACCTCTGATCTTTGTGTAAGTGTCTTCAGGCTGCATTCATCACTTAACATTAATAAAAAAATACACTTTCACTCACAGCCTTACAGTAGGTATAAACCTGTGTCGTGGGTGTCGTTGCACACATACAACACATACACAAACACCCAGACCCAAAACAAATATCTGTAGGTGTGGGGATCGAACCCGCAACCCTTCGAATCAAACGATCATCTCATACCGCTGGACTAACCGGGTCGTCAAATTTAAACTGCATGCTTATTTACTGTCACCTTCATCACATAAAAAAATTAGGAAACGTATCAATACTAATCGACTCAAGTTGCACGAAGTTTTGACACACATCAGGAAGCCGACCGCCTAACTCTAATGCTTTCATGCTGCTTTTGATTATAACATCATCTTGTCAGTTTCGTTCGCCTAACTTTTGCATAGAAGTGTTTTCGTCCGCAGATACATAGAAGCTCCTACTTTTGAGCAAAATGTTTTAATAGGCGGTCCGAAACTGATAAGATAACGTCATAATCAAAAGCATTAGAGTTAGGCGGCCCCTGGGAAATATTCTTACAGTGGTTGCAGCAGTGTATTTCGGAACATAGCCATATTAATAAAGGATTCACTTTTCTGTGATTCTGTGGTTAAAAATGTTGCTATGAACAAAAAAAATAACGTTGACAATTAAATGACAGTTGACAAGTGACAATGACATGTCATGTCACTCCCTGCAGCTGTGAACTCACAACAGTGAACAGAGGCAACAAAACAAATTATTAAAAATAATTTAGAGAAAAGTTTATCGGGCGATGTTTTGTGTAACCAGTGATAGATAATAAATATGGCCTCTAAAGACAGACCATCTGAAGTATCTCCAGCTACATCAACGTCTTCAATAAGATCTCAACTACTGGAAAGATCGCCTTCAGTAACTTCATCAAGAGAAGACAAATGGCCGGAACTGTTGATATCAAGACCGGAGAAATCGTACTATTACAGTACAAAATGTAAGTAATTTTCGAATACCTTTTTATTCTCGGATAAAAAACCACTACAAGGCCTAATCCTAGATTGCTTAACCAAAAAGTCAATAATTTGTAATCCTGTAGATACCTACTGACCGATGATCCGAAAACTGACCTTGATCTCATGCTAATGATTTAATGGACCTTGAGAACATCCTCTTTAAATTTATATCAGTGTAAAATATGTTCCTAAATAAATGGTAAAACTATATTTGGATGGTAAGTGGACCTGCCAGTTTTTCTTCTTCCACGCCACCAGATATTTATTTATCATGTCACTTTCAGTGTCAATGAAGTACATAATGTTATTTGATTACTAATCAATTCCAAGTGTTTATATCATCAACAAAACTGAAATAGGCTATTGCAAAAACAACATGCACATAGAAATTGTCACCTATCCCAGTACAGTAGTAAGTAGGATACTTAATTAACAGAAATGAAAAAGTAGTTCAGCAAATGCTAATTACTAACTTAATTATTAAATCCCTGAAGCCGCAATGGACCCGATTGGGTCTGTGAACAATAAGAAATCATTGTCGTATTTTTCTGGTGGCCTGAGATTAAAAACTTAATTCCAAGAATGTATGACTGTATGTATTAGACGTATGGCCATCGGGGATATACACAGGCTCCTAGGATTGCGAAAAATGTCTTATTATGTGTTTAAACGCGTATCAATTCTATGCTGAACCGTATTTTCGAAAAGGCCATTTTGAACTTCTATGCATAATATTTTTTTATAGAAAATTATGAAGTTTTGAATAATAATAATAAGTATAAAGTTTCAGTCAATTAGTGCTTTTAATAGAGAATGAAAGATAAAAGATAGATCTATGCATAATATAGGCACTCCTTAAGAGCCGGCAAAAGAGAAAAAATGAATATTAACGTTGTGCATTTTTACCCACTAATGCCACCTACACCACCACCACCATCACCATCATCATAATTACATCCGAAAGACATCCATCCCTCTCCGTTGGACAAAGCCAGCTCCTAAAAGTGTTGTGCGTCATAAGAAAAGAATATGCCATGATTGCCACGCTTGGCATGCTGAATGGTGATCATAGCGGCGATTGTTTTATGCCGGGACGCTGCTATGCCGTATGATTAACGTTACTAACAGAGAAAAAACCGACCAAGTGCGAGTCAAACTCGTGCAAAAAAATATGTTTACTGTATGTCCCCTTGGACCCCTTAACATTTTAATTTTCTTATTTTTAGTAATTAATTTTGTGAAAATGTTAGCTTTCTAGCTATCACTATTTATTTTATGAGATACAGGCTGGTGATAAATAGACGGACCGACGGACAGACAGACAGACAGCGTAGGATTAATAATCCGTAGGGTCCGTTTTTACATTTTAGGTACGAAACCCCCTACAAGATACAACTAAGATACAGAATAGCTTAATAATATTCAATATGATTCTTTAAATTGACATAACTTTTTATTTCTGAACCAATTCACATGAAACAAACACTAAATGTTAAGTGAAACTTACCACAGTATATTAGTGAAAACCACAAATCGAATAAGCGGTTTCTGATATTAGCGTGCAAAAACACACAGACAAACAAATATTTTTTTCGGGATAAAAAATACCCAGTGTTGTGCGCCAAAGGTTAAAGTATAATCATACCAAGTTTCATTGTAATCGGACCAGTGGTTTTAATGTGATGCTTGAAAAAACAGACAGACAAAAATTTTTCTAAACACATATTTGGGTTCGGTATCGATCTAGTAACATCCCCTGGTATTTATTTTTTCAATATTTTTCATGTACAGAATTTACACTTCTACAGTTTTATTATAAGTATAGATAAGACAGTAAAATTCATCAATCATTCACATTAAATCATTCACATTAAATGATTTTCCGAATAAATGGCAGGGGGCGAGAAGAGTAACAGAAACAAAACAATTTTTGGAATTTATGTCTGTCTTTTTTTTGGCAAATAAGCGTGCATTTCACATTGATGTTACGCCCGCGAGCTCCGTCACTGGAGCTCTACCACCTTCATTGTTTTCTACCACCTGTCTGATACGTTATAACTTGGAAACTACTCAACGGATTTGAACGCGGTTTTCAGGGGTGGATTACGTATGATTAGGAGCGTTGTCAAAACGTTGGCGTTGGATTCGTCAAAATCGGTTTAGGAAAAAAGAAGTCAATAGTAATGTGGTCAAATTAAAATTAACTTCAAGCACTGCTTCAAAACTTTTAAACAGAGTTGAATGCGGTTTACATAAACGTATTTAATTTAGACTATCTCAAGGAGCAGTGCACGTCATGCTATAGGAATATTTAGATTCGATTATCTAATTTTTGGAGTCGTTATCTTTTGGAGAAAAAAATTAAGTGCTTACTTTCATAATTCAAAGTAGGTATGTAATTAAATATTAAACTATTCGAACCGCTGGTACCGCGGGGCAAAGTTGACCGACTAGTGGTGAAAATATCAAATCCTTTCCGGTTATCGAAACTTTTTTGTTTATGTGCAAGAAATTAAGAAGTCGTTCTATTTAGAGCCATATGAATGATTTATAATGCGATGGCGCCTGTATGCTTTCAATCTCTACCAGTGGAGCTTTCTAACAGTACCAAGTAAAATGTACCTCGTAAAAATAAAATACGTTTACACTCACTGATCACGATACAATATAGGTATTACACTATAGGGTTTATAGGTGCTAAGATAATCGGATCACCCATTGCCATCATGTAGGGATGGAGAAATCGAGGTAAACTTTTAGAGCTTCAGTATTGTTTTCAATTTATGTATGTAGGTACGTATTTGCATTTGAAAATAACCATGAAGTTATTATTTTCAGATACAAATATGTACAGTGCTTATCAAGAAATATTGCACATCGAGCCTATGAAAGTGACAATCGGCTAGTTTCGACTTTGTAGAGAGTTATCTTTGCTACACACTGCCTACTTATGGACTGATACTGGTCCATCCACTGGTCTGTCCACTATTGGTCAAATCTTGATAAAAATGGTGGACAAACGTCACATAGATAAAGTGCGAAAGAGATAACGCTGTACACACCCGAAATAAGCCGAGTCTCCTTCTTATGATCGATGTGCAATATTTCTTGTTGGATACATAATGTATCTGATTTTTGATGTCTGTATTTTTTTGTAAAAAGCTTTTTTTTACTTTCTAAATTCAAAAACAAAGAAAGAGAGAAGAACGTACCGCAAGCGCAGGCCGTCTTATAGCGAAAATATAAAATCCGTTCCGGTTATCGAAAGTACTGAGAAATACACTGTGTCTCTTTTCTAACTTTATTGAATCAAAAGATATTTTTTTAAGATTTAGATAGAAAACGCAACAATCGATCATATGATGTTGTTGTTGGCATCTCTTTAAACGGTAGACGGTATTGTGGCTACTTTCAGCTCTGGACAAACCACCGAATGACACTCAATTTTAAGTGGTGCTTCTTATAGCTTTAAGGCTCGTAACGACAGATACTTACAGCTTGATATTGAAGTGTCACTTAAAAGTGAATGACGCAATTTTGCATTGGGCCATTGCATTTTATACATGGAAACCTGAAAATGTTGGAAAATAACAGTACATGGTAGTCATGGTACCTGCGTACTTACTTATCAGCCACATTTGGGCTATTATTCCCCTTAAATTCCTCACATTGAATGTTTCCCATTTGTTCCCTTTAAGCATGTCTCCTGGGGTGGAGACCCAGTCTATTTATGATTGCTCTACCATTCTAGTTCTCTTTGTAATTATGTTGCCATAATAGGTATAAGCTATAGATTTCTCTGTGAATCTTCATCATCATCATCATCATCATATCAGCCATAAGACGTCCACTGCTGAACATAGGCCTCCCCCAAGGACCTCCATGCCGACCGATCGGAAGCGACGTGCATCCAGCGGGTACCTGCAGCCTTGATCAGGTCGTCGGTCCATCTTGCAGGTGGACGTCCTACGCTGCGTTTGCCGATACGTGGTCTCCACTCGAGAACCTTTCTGCCCCAGCGGCTATCGGTTCTCCGAGCTATGTGCCCTGCCCATTGCCACTTCAGCTTGGAAATCTGCTTGGCTATGTCAGCTTGGCTGTGAATCTTACTATCATTATTTTCAAAACTGACAGGAAGTTCCGGAGATTAACGATTCAAACAAACAGAAAAGCTCTTGAACTTTAAAAATGCTTTTGAATATATTGTACACTAGCTGACCCGGCAAACGTCGATCTGCCAAACAATAAATGTTAATTCATTGTTGTTGTTGAGTCATTATCTCACCAAAAAATTTTCTGTGTGAGCAACGCGTTTGAAATTTTGAATGGTTGGTACATTTTTACATTTATTTTCATGTGTGTTTTTTTTGCGAGAACTTCTAAGATTTTCATTTTAATTATATGGTGTAATATTCGCTTTTCGCGTAATCCTTATAGCGAGAGAATATTAAATTAATGTAATAATACTTGCTTAAAGTTAATTCTGAAGAATTCTGAAGTTAATCAGCGGCATCTGTTAAGCCATCGATTGAAGTTACATAAAACCTCAATCGCGCTGACTTACTCGGCCACATTCAATGTGTTATTTTATTAAAATTCAATAGACTGCAGTGTGTTTTAGTCTTTGTTGATATCGATTAAACAAAGTAGAAATTCTAGCTTTATCTAAATTAAATACGTTTATGTAGGTAAATCGCACTCAACTCTTTCAAGCAGTGCTTGAAGTAAATTTTTAATTGACCATAACCTCTTTTTTTCTTAACCGATTTTGATAATGCTCCTAATTTTAGGTAGTCCACCTGTGCAAACCGCGTTCAAATCCGTTGAGTAGATTCGAAGTTATAACGTACCAGACAGACAAACAGACAAAAATGCCAAAAAAATATTTTTTGGTTTCTGTTACTCTTCTTTAATCGCCCCCTATTAGTTTTTTGGAAAAATATTAATGTACAGAGTACAGACACTCAAATTTTACTGTCTTATAAGTATAGTAAGATTATTATAATAATGTGCATGAAATGCTGAACTTAACTAAAGTACCTACTTATTTACCTAATTTGTTTAGGATTAATATTGTGTTGGTCTAATAAGCTTTCCAATTACCGCAATGTAAGTTACTAATATTTGTATCGTTTGATATTCAGTTTATTCATTTATTTCATACTAGCTGTGCCCGCGACTTCGTCCACGTGAGAAAAAATATGATAGTTCAATATCTACCAGGACAAAGTCGTGAGCGCTGCTAGTATAAAAGTAGCCTAAGTTACTCCTTATTACATCAGCTACCTACCCGTGGCAGTCCCGTCAAAGTCGGATACACTCCAATTCTACTTATTTGTATGTAGATAGGTATGTATGTATGGATGTATGGAGATAAAAGTAGCCAAAGTTACTCCTTATCACATCAGCTGTCTGCCAGTGAAAGTCCCGTCAAAATCGGATACACTCCAATTCTACTTATTTGTATGTAGGTATGTATGTATGTATGTATGGATGTATGGAGACAAAAGTAGCCTCAGTTACTCCTTATTACATCAGCTACCTACCCGTGAAAGTCCCGTCAAAGTCGGATACACTCCAATTCTATTTATTTGAATGTAGGTATGTATGTATGTATGGATGTATGTATGGAAATAAAAGTAGCCTAAGTTACTCCTTATCACATCAGCTACCTGCCAGTGAAAGTCCCGTCATAATTGGACCATCCGTTCCCAAGATCAGCCCCGCCAAACAGACAGACAGACAAAAATAGTTTAAAATGTTGTTTTGGTATAATAATATGTACCGTGTATTCATACATATGCATTTAGTAAACAGCGGTTATTTTAATATTACAAACAGACACTCCATTTTTATTTATGTGTATAGAATTTGGTATATGTCCCGTGTATACATACATATGCATTTAGTAAAAAGCGGTTATTTTAATATTACAAACAGACACTCCAATTTTATTTATTTGTATAGATTAATTTTGTCCTTATAGCGGTATCAGAAATACATACTTCGTGTAAATGTTAGCTTTCTAGCTATTACTATTTATTTTATGAGATACAGGCTGGTGACAGACGGACGGACGGACAGACAGACAGACAGCGGAGGATTAGTTATCCGTAATGTACATTTTTACCTTTTAGGTACGAAACCCCCTAAAAGATAGAACTAAGATACAGAATGTCTTAAAAATATTCGATATGATTCTTTAAATTGACATAACTTTTTTATTTCTGAACCGATTCACATGAAACAAACACTAACTTACCACAACATGTTAGTGAAATTCGAATAAGCCGTTTCTGATATTAGCGTGCACAAACACACAGACAAACAGACATTTTTTCCGGGATAAAAAGTACCCACTGTTGTGCGCCAAAGGTTAAAGTATAATCGTACCAAGTTTTATTGTAATCGGACCGGTAGTTTTTCTGTGATGCTTGAACAAACAGACAGACAGACAGACAGACAAAAAATTTTCTCATCACATATTTGTGTTCGGTATCGATCTAGTAACATCCCCTGGTATTTATTTTTTTAATGTACAGAATTTACACTTCTACAGTTTTATTATAAGTATAGATAATTAGGCTCCTGGAGAGCACTTTTACATCGTCATTTTTTAACTACCTAGAGTGAATAACCACTAATAATAATCAAAAACATATAATAAATTAAACAGAAACGATACAATTATGTGGAAAGTATTATAATATGGAAAGAATCAATTATACAAATTCCTCTCATTTCCCCATTTCAAAAGAAGATAGTGTACACTTCTAAGTCCCATTGCCATCAAGTTGGGCTCTGATGATGGTATCATTGGGAAACCAAGGATAACCTTTAAAAAATGTATGGACATGTAGGGTTTCTATCCCAATCCCAAATAACAATGCACATTACACTTTTGGCCTATTAAGAAGTCGGGCCAAAAATCTGTAACAGGCGTAATTGGCGGCCCATTAAAAATATATTGCAGCTTATTATGGCTCTTTGGGATTCTGATTTGGAAATCTGTTATTTTTCAATACATACTTAGAATATCTCCCTTATTTTTATTTTGACTGTCTGCAACTTGTTAACTTCTGGTAGTTTGCATAGTTTAAATATTTTCAGTCAATCTGCCAGAAGTTACAGATATTGTCTCAACTCCTTTAAGATGTTCCAGATGACTTGTGCCTGTAGAAGTTTAAATACTTAACTTAATCGTTAGCTACTTTTATAGGCTACTGAAATCACCTCAACATGGACTGCATGCCCGTTAGCTGCTTCAATCACGTTGAAGAAGAAATATGATCTAAAAAAATAGCTTGACAAAAGTCGCAGGCGATACTCATCCACAAAACATAACTTAATTATTATTCCTGAGTAAAACTACATCTAACTAAGAACTTGTGAATTTCTTCGATGTTAAACCGTGCGGCGATGACCAACTTTCTCAACAGATGGCAGCACTAGACTTGTGTATTGATTCTTTCCGCCATGCATGTAGAATACCTACGCAGAGAAATCAATATTCTTACTCAAGTTGCTGGAAAAGCCATTTTCGTGACACTGTCCTTTACACCGCTTATTAGTCATCACAAAAACAGTGCCGGTCTCGTTAGTTAAACGGCTACGGAATATGAAGTGATTGCAGTAAAAATCTAATTAGAGTTATATCACTTGACCTTTGCGTATAATGTATATTTGTTAACTATGCATATACCTGAGTGATCAAGATAGTCGCGAGTGTTTTCACTTTTTCGCTTCAAAGTTTATTTGCTGGTTTATTATGCGTTCTTTTGCCGCTTTAAATGGGGTGGAACCCTTGCCTGCATTAGGCATTCCATCGGGTATTCACCAGGGTGACGGGAACCCTGATGCCGAAATGGCCGGTGCACAAGATACCATTTACCTGTGCAACTTCCGCGTCTCCGTTGATGGGGAGTGGCTTTGCCTAAAGGAGCTGCATGATATGGAAATGCAAGACTCGTACATTCGACCCGCCGACAACGGATCGATCACTTCGCCGGACGATCCCATGCACTCCTTGATGGGTATAACATTGAAACATTTGAATACTTCATTATTTGTAAATAGTCAATTTGATTCGTATTTTTCCACACCAATAAATTAAAGTAATCGATATTAATGAACCTACTTATGCTAGAAGGAACCAATCCACAAACTTGCCAAAATCGAGTTAAAATAGAATTGTCTCATTGAACTGATCTTTTGATTTCTGTGGGCCTGATAGGAAATTATTTTCTAATTAAACATAAGATCACGCCTATACTATAGTTTCTTAATACTATGTATATATTTTAGCAAGAGATCCAGTAGTGATTGAACGCAGCAATCTCGTGAATATCTCGAAGTTAATCGTGAAGGAGCTTATTGAACAATCTCTCCGATATGGTCGAATGCTCGATAGCGACCATTTGCCGCTCCATCATTTCTTTATTGTTCTCGAACATGTAATGCGCCATGGACTGAAGCCGAAAAAGGTAAATTTGAATGTTATCAATTCATAGCCTCAATATCAATACTGAAATAAATACATATCAATGATATCAATATATATCATGCAAATACTCTTAAATTTTAATTGATACAAAAACAAATAGATATCGTAAAAGACTGATATCATAAACAATTAAGTAGTAGCCGACTAAATAAAATGACAGTTGGTTTTTGATTTTAGGGGCTTCTCGGTCCTAAAAAGGAATTATGGGATATTTTACAAATGGTGGAAAAGTATTCTCCAGAGGCAGCGGATATTACCGCTAGTGTTAGGGATCTACCTACAGTCAAGTAAGCGCAATTTTGTGTACTTGAAATATTCCAGTTGTGGACTTTAATGTAAACAGGTTTTCCTAAATGCACTTTTCTCATAAATCCTTGATATTATTCTAGAACGGCCATGGGGCGTGCTCGCGCATGGCTACGTTTAGCCCTGATGCAGAAACGACTGGCCGACTATTTGAGGATTTTACTTGAACACCGTGAAGAAACGCTTGAAGAATACTTTGAACCCCATGCGTTAATGTTGAACGAGGAAGCTGTGATAATTACTGGCTTACTTGTTGGTCTCAATGTTGTGGACTGCAATTTATGCGTCAAGGTAAACAAACATTTGCCGAAAATTTCTTTAAAATGACTTAAATCTACTAAAGTAGGTACTAGACGGGAAGCTCCCCTTGGTTGGATTTTAAAAGTCAACTAAGCTCACTTTCAATAAAATAACATAACCGATGACGTGGAAACATCTTATATACCTAAATATCTAACAAATCAATTTAAAAACGGAACCGGCTGTTTGTTCCCGGTGTCTTCTCTATATTATTTAACCTCATTGGCTATACTTATTATTCATTTTAAAAACAGTATTAAATCATTCTGGCGTCGGGACGTGACGAACTCATCGCCCACTAGCGGAAGAATTTTATTCCACTAGTGCAGTCAGTCAACCGAACGAATGGCGGTCAAACCATTCCAATAGGGCGGTAGTAAGTGCAATAACGCAAGATGGACAGCAGCGTCCTGCGGTAAAACTTCTTTATTTTGATTTCGACTTTTAAACACATCGATAGTTCCGAAATATCTGTTATTATAGGAAGAAGATCTGGATAGTCAACAAGGCGTGATAGATTTTTCGCTGTATTTACGCGGAAGTAACTCAACCAACGACTTGGCTGGGAACGGCAACAATGCAAACAACGAACCGAAACAACGTCACATAAACACGATGCTAGATCAAAAGAATTATATCGAAGAGTTGAATAGACATCTTAAGTAAGTTATTGCTTTTAGTTGTAAACAACACTTACTGACTCAGTTACTTATACTTTCGATTTTTCCAATATTTTTGAAGTAAGGGTCGATTGCACCAAAATATTTGTTAATTTTTTTAAAAAAATTAATTTTTGTATCTTTAGCAATGGTAATTGGGCATTTTTGACCCGGTCGCGAACAGTATTGTAACAAATAGGGTTTTTTTTAACGATTAGCGTGACACGTCATGTTTTTATTTTCATCCAAATGCATGGGGATAAAAAGATATGCGCTTCACACACAAAATGTTAATAAGAAACCGAATCCAGACACACCATGTGCTGATGAAACAGTATTAATACATATATTTTAATTGATCCCATTGCAAATGGAAGACAAAGTATTGCCAACTATTATTGTTCATGCATACACGGCCGCCGTATAGTTAGATGCTGCGCGCCTGTTGCGAGTGTGGTCTGCTTTTTATCGTAAGAAAAGCATCAAGAAAGAATGGTCGCACCATCAAAGTTTTTAGACAAAGTTACGATTGATATAGATTACGTTGAATAAAAAGTGTTGTACCTCTCATTGAACAACAAACAACGTTAATTAACAACATTTTATACATTTCAAAACAAATCTTCCTTTGGTAATAAAACTGCTTTCCCATGTTTTTGAGCAATGCGATTCATTTTAATGGGTAGTATTCATGGTCATTTACAAACTCTGACTGGTTTCATTACTGAACGCTAGTGGGTCACCGGTCCGAACAAAATGGCCAATGTCCTTTGTTAAAGTTAGAGAAGGTTTACTTACATTAACAATAAATTTAACAAATATTTTGTTCCAACCGAACCTAAGTTCTTAGGTACTATCGAAGAAACGTTCGGTAAGGACACGTCGGTGCCTTCGGCAATAAAGTCTAATTCAGTTTTCAAGTGTAAAATACAGCAAACATTACTATTTCTTTACACATAAAAGTGAATACTATTCTTTCAGTGCTACAGTTGCCAATTTGCAGGCGAAAGTTGAAGGTCTGACCACAACAAACGCTTTGATGAAGGAAGATCTTGCCATTGCCAAAAACACTATGATTCAATTAGTTGAGGAGAATAATCAGCTGAAACACGCCTTGGGTAAGTCAAATTAAAGTACGATTTTTTTTTCGAATCGAATCTAATTTGAGAACTTTCCAATATTTGAAATGTTTTGCCGTGCTATCGTTCGACAAGTTGAAGTTTATCGGTCACAGATAGTCTACTCAACGTGTATCTTGTCTTCAAAACATTATAGCGTATTACTTGACTGTCGGAACTTTGGTGTAGACCACACACACACAACTAACCCAGTTAGCAAGAAGGGCCTGATCAGAGTTTTTTAACTTACGTACCTACTATGTTCTTACTTAGCATTGTTTACTTACACTCACAGCCTCACACTAGGTATAAACCTGTGTCGTGGGTGCCGTTGTATACACACAAATACACAGACCCGAAACAAATAACTGTAGGCCATACAAATATTTGTCCCGGTGCGGAATCGAACCCGCAACCCTTCGAATCAAACGGTCGTCTCACACCGCTGGACTAACCGGGTCGTCAATTAATCAAATCCATTAAGATTTTCTGTAAACCACAGGAATGAAAGTATTCAAAGCGTAATAGCTAAACAAACTCCTTCCCCAAGAATCATAATTATATATGTATAACCAAACATATATTTTTCCATATCTTTGAAGATGTCGTTCATACTTCATCACTTTTGTTTTAAGATAAGCTTTCGGAAATACTGCTAAATGTTAGGGATTTAAAAAAAATCACTACATTCTTCATAGGTTAAAATGAGTACGCGAATTCTAAGAGCTAATTGCCTATCAGGAGATTTCACTGTGAAAATCTCACGCCCACAATAGAGAGACTGCATTAGATAAGACACCTTGCAATACGATGAGTCACAGTCTTTTATACAGCTAAGTAGGCATTAGTATGCCTTAGTCGTCGCGCGCGTCACTTCATTGTACAATAACAATAAATAATATCAGTATACCGTTATGCACTATCCAATCGTACAAATGGGTAATTTGTCAGCAAAAAAACATACAAAAATAACGAGAAGACAAAAAATATGTGCGTTATTTTAAGACGGCTACGATTGTTCGTTTTAGAATCGTTTATCTGACGTTTATTTATATTTCGTCTGAACACGTGCTTTTTTTGTGCAGGTCAGGACATAACGAAAGACAGTAGAATGAAAGTGACGGAACTCCAGTCTGAAGAAGAGGTAATGTTTGAACTCATTCCGTGCCATTTACACTTACACGATAACATTGTTGTTTTTATTGAGCCTTCACGCTACATCGTATTATACGTACATAGTTGTAATTATTACATAGACACGTAATGTATTGTTCATCAGTTAAAGGAAAAAGGTTTCATAATGTTTAGGTAAAGTACTTAATTGTAGTTTTTATACTACTTTCATATTATGATTTTATGTGATCTTGTTACATTTGTTTGACTCGTTATCTAACCTTATATTCAATGAATCACATTCAATGATAATATCACTTAATGCTGGTACGATATTATTGATAGTAGTGAAAAAAATATTATTATAATGTTTATCTCATATAAAAACAATTGACAAATTTCAGGAAAAGCGCAGCGTAAAAAGTACTAGTTCTGATAAATATAAGAATGAAAAAGAATCTGAAGTGGCCAAAAATTTGGAAGAGGAAAAGAAAAAAAATATGGAGTTACAGAAAGAACTCGATTTACAGGTTATTATGGAACGCGCAATCAGTTGAAATATTGTTTTATTTCTTAGAAATCGTTACTTACCTCGCATATTTTATCAATTCCAGGTATCCTTAAAAGCAGAAATGGAAGTTGCTATGAAATTATTGGAAAAAGATATACACGATAAGCAAGACACAATAATTTCACTACGAAGGCAATTAGATGACATTAAATTGATTAATCTCGAAATGTACAAAAAATTACAGGTAAGTGAATGTTACTAACAATCCTGTTGGTCGTTACAATGGCCGCCGCATCACTTTATGCAATTGCCGCTGACTGGGAATATCCGTCGCATGGCCCCGTAATAAATGGTATAAAGGCAACACATGTTAGGCTCAAGACTTAACAAATGTAGTTTATAGACTTCTAACTTTTATTTAGATATCTATGGGTTACAATGTTCACTTATCAAATGGGGAAAAGGGACTGCATACTAGTTTGCCACTTTCATCACATAAAAACCATATGATTACAGGATTTTGTACCCTTTACACCTTGAAATTCGTCAACCTACCTTGAAAGTATTCTGTTCTACTGACCAAATAGAAACGTTTATTTCCCAACTTTATTTCTTCATGACTTGTCATTGATCATTGAGCGACGTTACTAATTTTGCAATTTGTTATTGTTTTTTCGATATTCGTGTTCCCAATGCAATAACAATTCAAATTATCTGATAGGTACTTATTAAATTACACAATAATGAGATACCTAGTTAGTTTATTATCTAACTATTGTCAATGAGCCTCTTAAAGGCTTTGCGTGTGGGTGCTGCGCATCTGCGTTCATTTTCCGCCCATATGCATTTGTTGCCTCTATGTACATACATCATGCTTTGCCGTTTCAACCTTAGTCATTATTATGTTTATAATTTGCTTATTTTCGGTCAATACAAGACCAATTCTTAACCTTATTATTCAGGTAATAGGTTTTAGAAACTATAATTTGCAACATTTTCCCTTCACTTTTCACCTACAAATTGCCAATTTTACTTTAAGACACATTGTTTTATTGATTTAAAAAAATAAGGGTAACTGTGTTTATATCCAATACTAATACAATGCTGTATTCACCAATGCCGCGCTTATCGTACCTACGGAAGGAATGCGAGATGGAACTGACGCAGAAGGGAGAAATGGTATCCAGGCTTCAAGGGAAGGCTGAGCAAATTGGCAAAATTCTGCACAACCTTGAAAAATATAATCACTTCTTAGGACCCGACCATGACTTAGTTAAAGCCCTCAAATCTCCCACTAACGATAGTTTAGGTGAAAAGTTTGAAACGTTTAGAGCACATTGTAGTGTCCAAAAGGGTACAAAGTCGAAAGATGAAGGCCCACCTAATAAAAAATTGAACCTACGCGAAATACCACCTTTTCGTAAAATCAAAAGTAGCGATAAAACTGCAGCTCAATCAGAATGACTTTAACCCATCCACAAACTTCCTTAATGTGTACTTACACATATAGTTAAACTTCAAAATGAGGTGGTATTTCTTGTTAGTTACTAGTCATTTCATGTAAAATGTGAGCATCTTTATTACAATATATTTTAATATAGTGTATTCCTTAAACAATTTGAGGATAATACGTTGGTCCAGATAATATATTTAATTCTACCACATATTAACTTTATTACTAACACCACCTTATTAGCCTCATTACTAATTTCACTATCTAACATATTTTTTATGTTTCATCTTGAAGAAATAATTATTCGCTGCAATATTTCGCAAATTAATTCAGCTAAATCGTTACTGGCTTTGTTTTAGGAATGTGAAAGTTCCTTGAAACATAAAACAGAGCTAATAGCCAAATTGGAAGCAAAGACTGAATCAATGGGCAGCACCATACATCAGCTTGATGAGAAGTAGGTTTTATTTTTTTTCTAAGATATGCCTTAACGGGTTATATCCCGCGCAAGGATTGAAAGAGTGCCTGCATAGATTAAATACATTCTGTTTAGTAAATAATTGAAGTATAGAATTGTAACGCTTTAACATATCAATTGTTTCAAGAGGCACATAGGTGTGAGCCATGCACAGCTTGCGAAAGCAATGTACATAAAGGTAACTCTTTCCATTCGTCTGATATTGGCAAACCCTCACAATAAACTCTCCGAATGTTCTGAAACAGTGTTGATGATGTGCTATATATTTTCATATGATTTATAGAAAATATAAATTTTAATTATAATGGCAATGTGCTATTGTTGCTTTGGCTTACTCGTTGCTAAGATTTAAAAAAATGATTAGTATTTATAGAAAATGTTAAGTTTATATCAACTTTTAATTTATCCTATTGGTGACAATTATTTATACAATAGTTTTATTCTGATCTGATTTCGTTGACAATTTTTCGTATTTCGATAAGCTACAGAAAAGTAATTCCAGAAATAATTAAACCAGTGAGTGGATATTGTTTACTAATCCAGTGATTTTGAAGTATTATGATATTGTGATAATTACCTAGAGGTACTTTACCTGTATTGTTAATTTCATTAAGTCAATAAATTGATCTCAATTGATGTAACAATAGTAGATATGTATCTGTTTATATTACTTACAAGAAAGGCAGCTATTATTTTTATGGTACATACTGAAAAGCTCCAACCATGTACGAATATATTTAGACTCCTTTATTATAATATACGAATTACTTTTGTCAACCCTCCAGTCGATTTATTTTACAGTTTTGTAATCTTGAGGTCCTAGATATGTAAAACCTTCTTTGTAATAAAGCATATTTAGACGCATAATTGTATTTTATTTAACAAAACCACATTATTGTTTCATTTATACATTTTTTGTTTATTGTGTAGGTTTGCCATTATCAATATTGTGTTTGCATGAGTAACTAATGTATTCCTACCACACTATTTTTACTAACTTGATCTATTTTACCTTACCTCGCACTCCCAACAGTATCCTAGGGCGAGATTCATAGACCGCACTATGACTTTATTTTAAGTTAATTCTAACTTTTAATACTAATTCTGTTTTACAGACGTGACAAAACTCTTACCCCCTTATTCATAAACGTATTTTAGCTAAAGTGTTGCTAATCTCTCCTTTGTCTTTTTCTATCCTGCACATTTGACAGTGCAACTGACAACGTATCTAATGTACGTATATGAGTAAGGGGGTTATACTTTGTGAGTGTAGGAAGTGAGGAATAAATAAAGTAAAATAGAATTTGAAAAATAGTAGTCTGGAAAGCAAAACAACCATTGAAATTTAGACTCAAGTTAAAGTCGTGGTGCGGCTAATGAATCTCGCCTTTAGTTTCAGTTGTATATATTACAAATTGATGCTCTGGATAGGGCTAATATGTTTTATGATTACTAGCATTTGACTATTAAAACTGTAGAACATGTCGAAATTGTCTTATTACTTTAATATTTTTATGTAATTAGTAAATCCGTTTTAGTAAGGAACCTTTCATAAATATGTTCGCAATCAAGGGTGTTGTTAAGTGACGGTACATGAAAAATGTGAAGAAACGTGACGAAGCGCCTTCTTCATCACGCCTTTTCCGTTTTTTCTATGTAAAGAATAAGAAAGCAAAAATATTAAAGTTGAGATACGCGTCTCTATTCCATATATCACGCCTTATTATTCCTTATACAATATAAAATGCCCTTTAGCTTGTAGTAATCATCATAACGAAAATACTCCTTTTGATAATAACTTCAAAGTTTATTGCTTTTAATATCAATATGGAACGATCTCGCAATAGGTTACAAGAAGATAAATCGCTTAGAAAAAGCTTAGAGGAGAATGCTAGGTCGCTAGGTCAGAAAGCAGCCAATGCGGAAACAAGAGCCGTAGCCGCTGAGAGTGATCTTAGGATAGAACGGGAATGGCGGATATCATTACAGGTAATCACTACAAGTATATTATTATAATTGGCGGAAACATAAATTTAAACACGATATGATCAAACATTGACTGCCAATGACCACCATCACACATTACTAACATGCAATGCCACGAAACACGAGCTTTATTGTCAAAAAAGGGAAAGATGTCAAAGAACAACTTGCATGACATTGAATGTAATCTGCAAACACGTCGTATACCAATTACCTATTATTAGCATAAAAAAATAACATCTTACTGACTTAATTTAAGCCTCTTTTTTCTTAACGTGGGGTACGTTAACAAACACATCGAGCTGCGCCATCGTGGCGTATGAGCGTATAACATGACGTTGCTCCGGATGTTCTTAATGTGATTCTGGTGTTAGAAAGTAGCATCTTTGGTTGACTCTACGCGCGGTCTTTCAACGGATCGTGTTGAATTTCAATAGTATGTTGCCGTCTTTATACACTTACAAGCAAAACTACTCAGGTAGCAGGAAGCGCAAATAATGTATTGGCTCTAAACGTAAAAAGACCTTAAACACTTTAAAGGCGACGAGTTTCTATAAGCTTACTTACTGAATGATCTTGTCATGAAAATATCCTATGGATATCCATGAAAGTAATAATTAATATTACTTTCATGATAACAGCAGTTATCAGATCCATAATCATTTTGCTTCAAAATTAATAATCGATACAGTAAGAATATGTTCACAAGAGTAATTACGAGTTTTGTTAAGACGATGATGCATTTAGTTAACAGCATAACTTTATCCTAATAAAGTTTGGTTACATACCAAACATGCTCGTGTGTCACTTTTTTTAAATGAGTGTTTGGGAGTGGAACATTTGTTAATGTAGGAGCACGAACTTCTTTCAGGAATCGATGATGCGGGATCGAGATAAGATATCGATGCTGACTCAGGAGGTCGAATCTTTGAAAACAATAGGACAGGTAAACATCTAATCAAAAACATATATTTTAAATTTGATTATTAGCTATGGTGGAAAGACAATCTAGGTTGTGAAGCCTAGGTTCTACGCATTACTTTGACTTGAATATTATATCTTCAATTGTATTTGATTATTGCAAGAAAACATTTAGATATATAAAAATATTTTACACCACCAGATGGAAATAATTTTCTTGCCTGTTATTACAATGTTTAAATATTTTGTCAATAAATATTATGATAAGAATAAAAATAATTCTTAAAAATTGTCCTTAATCATTATAGAAATATCTTGCGCTGCAAGAAGAACAACATGCGCTAAAAACACAATACAGTGAAGCACAGAAAACTCTTGAAGAAGTAGGAGCAACACTTAGTGAAAATAAGTTGCAGCTAGCTGAACTATTAGAGAAAGAAGCGAGGGTCAGTACGACTGACGAAACTCCCAACTGGACTAGCGATAAGGACGCGACGGCCTGTGCGGCGTGTACCAAAGAATTTACCATTGCGAGGCGAAAGGTAAAATGTGTTGTAGTCTATAATATTTATTATTACGACGTAAAAACAAAATATAAAAGGATCAAGACGAGAAATGAAATCAGTCGTGGTTCGTAGTAGACTGGCTTTCAAATAGATTATTTGGATCGAAGCTGCAATCGAAAATATACGAGACCTTTTGCTGGTGGTAGAGATATGTCGCCAAATGATAGTATTCAGCACTATCGTGTTAAGTTTAGCTGGTAATATATATAGGATACAGAGGATATGCTCTACATAGGATATAGAGCCTGAGGCAAAACAACTTTGACCTCAGGGCTGGCGTCTAGCAACGCATCTTTCGTTTGACTTTCGGGCTTCGTGAAGATGTTTATAGCTTGCAGTATTCACTTACCATCAATGTGAACTGCATATTTGTTTGCCAACATCATAACATAAGTAAAAGGAAACTCCTAGTCTTTTAAGAACAATTTTCTCTATTAATATTTTGATTTACCTAATACCCAATACTTACTTTTTGGCCCAAGTAACAGGTGGCAAGCCTGTTGACATCTCTGGACACATTACCAAACTCCGAGGTACTGGGAAACTCAGAAAATGAAGAAATCCCAATAAAACCATAGATAATGGATTTCACACTGTTATCTTTGATAGCGCCCGACCCGGGAATCGAACCCAGGACCCCAGCATAGTAGTAGTAGTAGTAGCCTGCTACTACTAGATTACTAAGGAAACGAATACCTATATACCTCAGTTTCTAATAATAATCTTTTCTTTACGTCACCTTTCTTATTTTTGTCACTTGTTTTAGCACCACTGCAGACGCTGTGGACAAATATTTTGTGGCGCGTGCAGTGAAAAGACAGCAGCTCTCACTGGCAACACCAAACCCGTGCGGGTGTGTGATTCTTGCTTCGCAGAAGTGAGGCTGACATAACACCGACCATTTATACATAAGACTGACTTTGAAATAACACGTAACTTAGCAATAGGTATTTCTGAATATTTCTGAAAAATGTAAAGAGATCCTAGACATTGCTTTATACGCAATTATACAAACGTTTCCAGAATAATCCACCATCAGATGATGGCCTCCAAAAATAAGATTTATTTAACCTGTAGTATTAAATTCTAACTGGACATTTTATCATTGAAGACATCAACAAATTGCGTTATTGGTTGTTTTTTCAAAAGAATTTTAATTTATGAAATCCAATATTAAAGTGATCAATATGTACAGTACTCGACAATTAATATTGCACATCGAGCCTGCGAAAGAGATAATCGATTTAATCTCGTAGAGCGTTATCTCTGTTGCACACTGCCTACGTAAGCATTGACAGTCCGGTATTGGTCAAAACTTGATGAAAATGGTCGATAAAATTCAAATAGGTACGGTGCGAAAGAGATAACGCTCTACAAACCCGAAATAAGCCTAAGTCTTCTTCCTAGGCTCGATGCGCAATATTTATTGTTGAGCACTACCTATTTTTACGGCACGTCACCATAAAAAATATTTTTTCGTATATCCATATGTATGCATCGGTGTCGCCAGGGAGTGGTAGGGGGATGCAGCCTCTCAGGAGGTGAAACTAGGATCAAACTGGGTTGAATTATTATTGGTTAGAATTAGCAACGCATTTGTAATTATTTAACCTCTTAACTATTTTCCCTCCGCCATTACATAAAAAAGTTTTTTATCTTTATAGCTTCTTATAAGAAACGAAGAAATATATTTCACTATGAAATTATCTTCAATGATTTTCGAATCAGTTTGCGTTTATAGTATTAATATAGTTTTTATACAGAATATTTTATGAAGTAAGAAATTAAAAAACATTTTCTTCGCTAATACGATTTTCACTTGACTGAATAATTAATGCATCTGATGATGTCTTCAATTAAATATCACACAGTAAAATAAAAAAAGGTTTGAGATTACATATTTTACACAGCACTTCAATAGATTGAAACAATAAGTACCTACCTTTATTACAAAGAAGATAAATATAATTACCACCACAAAGAACATTGTGAAAACATATAACAATCAGCAAAAAATGTAATATGACACCAAATTTAGTAATTGATCACCAAATTTCAATGAGCAAATGTTTAAGCTTTTTTACCATAATACACCGTTTTATGGACATAAAATGATGCTATACTTACTACCAAGTAATGGTACGTCGTGGACATCCGGACATGATTCGGTGAGGTTGCACGGCATACGACATACCTACATTATATAAGCCCTTCGTGGTTAAGGTTTCTCAATTGGTTGTTTTATAAGCAATTAAATTTTTGGATGCAATTTCACTATAAAATGGTTTTTAAATTTGGTGATCCCTTACTATTTTACTAGATCGAGTTTGTTATACTTATGCCTATTATAAATATTTATTAATATATCTTTTTAATATGTTTCTTCATAAAATGGTGCTTAACTCCTGTGTATATTGTTTATTGTTGCAAATTGATTTATTAATCAATGTAAATATATAATGTATATAATATTGTATTACAATCAATCTATGTGAATTAATGAAGTTAAATGTATTAAAATGATTGAATATGTATATTTGTTTCATTTATAAGGATAACGGATAACGATAATGATAATGAACGAGAATAAATCTAATATATAAAAGTCTCGTGTTGTAACCAAAAACCAAACTTCTCCAAAACGACTTGACCGATTCTTATGTTTGTTTTCTGGGGTACCTATATTCTTTTTTTTAACCCTTAATTTGGCACCGATAAAAATATTCAAAATATATGAATTTGACAATTTTGTGGCTTCAGGAGTATGTCATAAAGTCCTGAAAAAAATGAGAAAAAAAATCTACAATAGCCCACTGCTGGGAAAAGTGGTGTCCGTCACAGCGGACCTTGCCAATTACTGTGAAATTAATGGTCAGATTTATATGTTCGCTGAGGCGGACACGGCCAAATTACGGATAATAAAAACCATAATTATTTTTATGTTTTTTTATTAAAGAAAAATACAGAAATGAACATTTTAGAACTAATTGAAATCGAAGTACAGTTTATTTTGTATGAAAATTTACAAAACAATTTCTGGGGGCTTTTCCTGTCACGAAACATAATCTTGTGTTGCATTTTATGCAATACACGACAGTTTTCTTTTGGCAGAACCTACAGCGTCCTTCTTCCATGGTCGAAGGGAAATGTCCTATATTATCGTATTTTAATGGACTCAAAGGGCGAGGTGCGTGCGGTTTCTTTACTTTGACGGTTTCAGTCTGTTTTCTTTTAGCAGACCTGTTTGCCTTGCACAATAAGTCATAAATATTATATCTAAATGCTTTCAAAGGCTTTTTAGATTTCACGTTGCCGGAATACTTTTGGCGGTACAATAGCCAAGCATTATTTATACAAATGTCAATTATCTGAGCAAATATCGCTAAATACCATCTCCTGCTTTTGAAGGGTGTTTTGTAAAGTGATATGAGCATATCAGAAAGATCAACACCTCCCATATGTCTATTGTATTGGCGCACAAAATGTAAATGTCTTCGTATCAGCTGATATCTTTTCAAAGACATTATATCTGCGATATTACCATATCTAAATTTTTCTGACCAATAATCAAGATATGAAGGCATTACAACAATACCCATAAGAACATGGATAGCTAAAAAGTCTCTAAATTCTTCGTCTGTTAGTTGAATTGACTTGCCGGTTTGTTGAACTGAATATAAATTTTTCTGCTCTACGATACCAGTAAGAATATCTTCAGAAAAATAAAGGTGAAAGAAACTCAAAGGTGAATCATCTTCTGGCAGGTCTATGTAATCGTCATTCTCACCCTCTTCTATTGTCGCTTGGTGGCGGAATTGAGCTACTCTCCAATTGTAAGTCAGCTGAAATTTTTTGGCCTTTTTTGGTCTTTTGGCTTTGACTGTGGGTGGTTTCCTAGATCTTGTTTTTCGAGGTGCTAATGAAGAAGCTATTGGTGTTATAGGTGTTGCAGGCAATGAAGGAATAGCAGATAAGGATGGAACATTTTCATAAAAGGAGTCGCCAATTTCACGCACGATAGAATCTGATATAATATCAGCATCTTCGGAGTTTAATTCTTCGTCGTCGGATGTATCTATTGTTAGGTTAGCAAGGGAAGATGCAATTGATGGTGCAGGAGAAGATAGCGGGGTGGAAGAATTAGTACGTGCATCATGCAATTCAGTTTCCGAATCTGATATTTCGCTAGCATCGGAAGGTGCATGTTCATTCGGCACTAAAGCAATAATTTTACTTGCGCGATTAGGCTATTTGCAAAGAAAAAAAACCAAACTCAGCACCATAACCAAACAAGCAAAAGCACACACATTTTGGCGTTGTCCGCCACAGCGGACATAATAATATAGTGGTACTTTTCTATACAATTAGCAGTGTCCGCTGTGACGGACAAAACATTTTAGTTACAAATAAAAATCATAAAAATGTAATAAAGTGCGTATGTTTTAGTAAATAATGATTGACATGTTTATTATCTAATAAATAAATCTATCATTCAATTCATTTTTCCACAAAAAATAAGAAAAACAATTATAAATACCTTGAGCAAAACAGGTGGCCGCCTTTTCGCAGACATTTTGCTTCCCAACTGACATATGCAGTGTTGCCACAATCATTACTTTTTCTTTACTATTTGTTTATGGTATAAATATACATTTAATTGATTAGAAATCGATGAACATGAAATAAAAACTTGGCTGGATTTATTTTAAATAAGTGTCCGTCACACCGGACTTTATCAAATTAAGGGTTGGACTTATGTAGACGGCTCGTCTCGAGACTGCACTGGTCTATTTCATTGGGCAATTACCGAGCGCTTTCAGAGGCTCAAAAAGCTCTCAGCATAAATAAATTTACACAATTGCCTAGGATTCTCGGCTTAGGGCGTTGTGACACATTTTATTTCTGCGATTAGTAGGTTGGGATATATTTGTTAGGTCTTTTTTTTATTTGTTAGGAGAACAAGTTTATTTCTTCCAGCTAAGGCGATACGAAGTTAGTAGGGTATTAGGTATTTTATAAAATCTGCTTCAATTAGGTAGGTATATGCCAAAAAGTGCAAAAATCTGTGTTAGTACCTACTTTTAAGAAATGCTCTACTTTTCTTGTAATTCATTTTCTTCATAATGTTTTTCACATCGAGTGACATGGCAATTGATGCCAAAAATCATACTAGCCTATTTCGTCCAATAACTCGTTATTTCACAATAACTAAAATTTGCAAAAAAAAGTCCCGTTCAATACCCAACGACGAACACAAAACAAATCTCAACTGTATTTTGTTATAATATGTTTTATTTGTTATTCAATTTATAGTTTTCGTCATTCTATAACGCCTTCGTTTTATTTTCTAGTCAGTTTGTCAGATTTTATTATTTGACAACCAGAAACATTGTGGTGCCATTCTCTCTGCCTACACTGTAAGGGACGTGGCGTGAAGATACATAATCCGCGATTGTAGAAAAAGCAATAAAATTAATTTTAAAGCAGCTGCATTGCTGCATTATATTCTGAAATACGCAAGTACTTACATCTCTGAGGATAAGAAATAAATATGAAGGCACTTAAGTGAATTATAATGAATGGAAATTTTAAATCTACTTAATATTGTTTCAATATATTTTTATATTTTATGACAATGAACTCATTAAAGCGCATTTAACGTTCACTGCAACTTAAAATTATTATTCCACTTGGTCTTTAATATAGATATGCAGTTATACCTACCTATCACTATTTATTGTCGATTCATTGAATTAATATTGGAAGTTATTTTACAAGAAAATAATGAGGAAATTACAAGGTATTTGGAAAAAGCCCTACTCTAAAATGATCACCTATATTTTTAGGACTATCAATTGATCGATAATTACAGATCGAAATCAGATTCTCTCTATACCTAAGTAACATTATACCAACATTATTTTACATTTTGCGTATGATTATCTGTCTTTAAAATAATTGTTTATGATTGTACACCCCTTCTTCTTAGATATAATTATGTCGCTAATAACCTAGGTTGTCTGGAAAAAAATTGCTTTAAGCAATAAGACCGCCTATTGTGCATATCCATACTATTGTCTTTGTTGATTGTTACTTATGATGTACAATAAAGAGTATTACTACTACTACTACTATAATTAATTATAATCATACTCGTAATTACCTAATAAATACGAACAATACGTATCTACCTACCTAATTAACAATGATTTCCTCCGTTACTGCCAGAACAGGTAATTCGACACGACATTCCTATTGAGAAATAAATACTAGGTACTGGTGGTAGAGCTCCAGTGACGGAGCTCGCGGGCGTAGGCACCACCGCATTACCTAATATACTTGCCGTTAAATGGTAGTGTTCAGCACTATCGTGTTTCGGTCAGGTGGTAATGTACGGCTCTGTAATTTCCGGCACAGAGGCATAACACCTAAAGCCTCAGGAGTGGCAGCGCATTTGCATTTTGACCTCGGTCATTGTGTGGGTGTCTATAGGCTGCAGTCATCACTTGACATCAATGTGAACTGCACGCTTGTTTGCGACTTTCATTACATATAAAAAAAAAAAAAAAAAAAAAAAAAACTTTCAATTTTATAGCCCCCTAAAATCTTAACTGGTAATGAGGGCATGTTACGATACAAAACATTAATAATTTACTCAAAAGGATGAGGCATCGTGTTACTTAATTTTCTTGTTACGATTTAAGGCTGCCCCACTATTTATGGTAGGCATTGAATGAACTCTTGCATTGCATGCGAATGCAAAATAACAAATCAGATTTGGTGTTAATAGCCATGAGTCAATAGGGTAGGTGAAGGTCAAATACAAAAATCAGCGTGCTGGCCCCTGCTTTCTGACACAGGCAAAACATAATAATATATTACCTATATATGTACCTTAAAATTTACATCACTAGAACAAAATAATAGTTACCATTACCATTATTATTCTAGAAATTACCTTTATGTAGAGTATGGATAAGTTAGGTAAACAGATTAATTTTATGAAACTTTAACGCACTAAACTTTGGGAGATACTTAATTTAGCACGAGTATCAACTATGTAGTAGACTAATGGCAAAACCGTATATGGGCATTATAAGCATTACCTACCGAAATAAACTGTTCTGTCGAATTATAGTCAAATATCATATCGTAAATCACGTAAAAACTTACCTCTTTCACGTATTTCTCGGTAAATGATACCTGCATTTTATGTTTAATTGCATCAAGGCTACTGTAACTCGTAGAATAAACAGGTAAGGGAAAGGTCATTCAGTGATTTAATCACCTTTCTAGTCGCATTATTAAAATAACTCTTAACAAAACAATGTTTATTTAAATAATAAGTTTATGAAAGATCCAAGTATAGTGCTATCGCTATCATTATTAATTTTTCTTTGTCGGTGAGGTATAATGTGTTGGGTGGTTAAAGTGGATTGGGTGGACGTTGGTGGTGTTCGAAATTGGTTGCCCTTCGGCTTTCGTCGCTTTGTTGTTGACGATGGAGGATATTGTGTGGGCGTAATTTGGGAAACCCCAACTACGTGTCCGAGAGGTGCGCCTACTAATCCAGGTCGATACGTCATCGCCGGCTCTTGCGCATCTTCGTGGACAGGTTTTACGTAATCTGAAAGTCACGTAACAGTTTTTACAGATATACAGATTAAAGAAACAATAAATCGTGATGAAATAGGCAGTTCTGTTGCAAGAGTTTATGAGAAAAAGATCCATGCAGTGGGTAAAAGTTGACCACGGTAGGAGGTAACATGAGCAACGAAATTATTAAAAGCCGAACCGTCTCCAACTTGAAGAATTATAATTTTTAAATGACGTCGGCTAGTGATGAAATAAAAAAAGGATTATTTCATTTACTACATATAGGTAGATTGTATAAAATGTTTAGTAATTGCATGGACTAAAATAGTGCGCATATAAAATATTGTCCAAGGTACCTAATAGACAGCTTAACTATTTGTTAATACTTAAAACAAAACTTGGAACTCAGTGCTACTTACTTGACGGATTCTGTGCTATAGGTGGTCTGTAAGGATTATTTTCAAAATATCCTCCCGACCAATATGGGGGTCGAGTGGGTCTCTGCGGTCGAAACGGTAATTGCGGTTGTGATGCAACAGGTCCTCCGTACATTGGCCACAAATTAAATGGATAGTTGTTAAACAAACGATTCATACTGTGGCCTTGTCTTCTACGCGTCTGTGTTGTCGCTATAAAATAAAAGTTGTTGACTTATGTATCTATTATTATATCCATAACATAAATGCAGCTTGTACACACTTCCGTATTACGATAAGTATAGATTTTTTTTTTTTTATGTAATTGAAGTGGCAAACAAGCATGCAGTTCACATTGATGTTAAGTGATGACTGCAGCCTATAGACACCCACACAAAGACCAAGGTCAAAATGCAAATGCGTTACCACTCCTGAGGCCTAAGGTGTTATGCCTCTGTGCCGGAAATTACAGGGCCGTACAAGGCCGTAGATGACCGGTTGGATACGAAAACTTTTGTTAGGACAGGTATTAATTAAGTTTGAGTACCTACTTAAGTAGTTAGTCAGTCATTGTCAGGTTAAACAATTTTCTTATATTTTTTTTGAGAAAGCGAATTGCTTCATTTGTTCGATTCTCGTACCAAAGTTTATTTATTATTCAGAGATTAATCACTGCCATTAAGCAACAACATTAAGCTATTTTTTCTGTTTTTAAAATGTCTAGATAACGCTTAAATACTCTAGATAATTAGAGGGCATCTACTCAAGCAAGCTCCCCGGACTAGGTTTTTATTGTTATAGGTACCTACTGTGGTTTTACTCCAACACCAGTCAAAATCTGCAGGCTGCAAGCCATACGTCTATAGCCTACAAATAATTGTAATAAGTAATTAAATTCTCGCATTCAACCCCCTAGGTACTTCAAGCTGTTGTTTTATACCACAGAACCTTGGAGTATTTTAAGTGACCTAACGGGAGAAGCTATGCGCTCTAAAGATGGAGCAAAATAGTATGTCATACCTACCTATTTGCGGAAGGCAACGAAACGCACACGCAGCAAAATCTCAACGTTCGGCCGCAGATACGAGGGTACCTACCTCACAAACTAATTAAAATGAGCACATAAGCAAACAGTTTCTTACAAGACAATACATACCTAATGCAACTAACTTGGTTTTATACTTACAACGGGTATGGGATGAGCCTTAACCAAGTAGCTACTTTTGAGTTCAATAAAAGTTACACTCCTTCAATCACGTCTCCATAACTAAAATATTCTAAACACAGGCTTGAACAACTACTTAACCGCCTAACTTAATCGCTTTTGTCCTCGTTTACGTCTTTGATAATTTATTTTGTTTTTTCGAGCCGCGGGTCGTCAAAAGATTAAAGTTTTACTAAAATCACTCCTATTCTCCTGGAGAGCTAAAACTGGGCTCTCAGGCCCAGTCAGTAGTAAAAACCAGCCACCGGTAGGGATACAAGGGTTTTATAAATATCGATTCATCGATATCGAACTAAGTCGATCATGATCGTAGCAAGCCATAAGTGGCTGCATGCTACATGGCCCGCACTAGAGAAATGGTTAGCTTAACTTTGAGATGATAATTCTATGTTTTTACCTAATGAACCTGATGTACAATAAAAGTCCTACGAGTCCTTTGACACTCATCTCGCATACGAAATTATATCTATAGGTAGAATAGATAACATAATTGAGTAGAAAAGAGAAAACTGTGAATCGCTATTTATATGTTGTGACACTCGATTAGTATAAAAATAACGCGCAAAAGTGAAATGTATTGTGATGTACGTGTGCGGAATGAAGTAAGTAGAAGAGAAATGTATCACGACATGAACAAACACCCTATAGAGTAGACACCAGCGTTTTGTGTGACATTTGGCTTCCCGATCACATAAACATAGCTATAACTTTGGCTCTGACATGGCGACACTGAAGTCCCTCCCTTTATTACGTAAGGTTAAAGTGGGTAGGTAAGGTAGAACACGATGAATAGCTTAATATCTGTTAGACTGTAAGTACTCGTAGTCCAATAACCAAATCGTCATTCCAATTCCAATAACCAATTCATCTCGTCAAATTACCTGCTTAGGTACCTAAGTATATAAAATCTTATCCATCGTAAAATTAAACACGTCTTAGACATATTTACAGGATATTGCAGTGATTACGCAGAAGTTTCCTGCAACCTTGGTGGCAGGTTTGATTATCGCATGCTGTGATTTTACATAAATTGTGCATATAAATGATGGGGCATCTACGATTAAATGATATTATTTTGTTACAGAGGGTAGAACTCCAGTGACTTAACTGTGGAGCGTACGTCGGACACCGCAGGTAAATGGCAGTATAATATTGTGTGCTGGCCGGCGGTACCTAATGTACCTACGTTTATGTATTTTCCGACAAAGAGTCATAACAGCTTATGCCTAAAGGGTGGCAACATATCTGCATTGAAATCACTCCTATTTTTACCTAAATGTTTACAGTCAAATATGTATCTAGGTATTTGATCAAAATATCCACTTATCATCAATGTGTTCCATCAAAATGTAGGGACGCCTGATAGGTACCACTTAACCACTACGTAACGACAAAAAATATAAATTTATTCTTTGATTTAGATGTTGTAAATGTCTTTATCTAAAAGGAGGATACTTACTACTAGGATACATTAATAAGTTAAAAGGATAAGAGGTAGGATTATAGTCCTACCTCAGAGATAAGTTTACACTACTTACCGGAACTGACGTCATTTTCATCATAATCTTCAATTTCACCACAATCATCGGGTAAATCCTCCTGGGGTTGTTCTAGTAAGCTGCCGGACGGATTGCCCTGCCAGTTATCCGGCGCTAATAAATCGTAGAATACTCCAAAAGTTCGCGGTCTTATGTAATCCCAACGTCTCTCTCGGCGATGTGGAGCAATCTTGTTCGTAGGACATAAAGGATTAACCGTCACCGCTTCCAATACTTCGATTACAACATACACCTATAAACAAATTAAACTCTTACAGGTAGTTTATATGCGTTTAATAAAACGCCACAAAATATTACAGACTTACAAAAAACAACTTAAACCAGAAAAATTGCACTACTTCCATCTTATTCCAATAGAACACCATTAATTTTATTTGAATTTAAAACTAGTTTTATTGTTTATCTGAGAGTCATGTGCTTTTCTCTTAGGAGTCCAATTCGTATCTGAATGTTGAATTATATTTTCATTGTTAGTAAAGCTCGAGGTCTCCCACGCGGAGTGAAATGAATGCGCAAATCCTTGGGCAATGACCGCTCCTTATACGTGAGACCGAAATAATTTTCAAAACATCGAAATTGACCCATTTATAAATTCCCCTATTTATATTTTATATATTATTATAAAAAATACTTTAATAGAATATCCCGATTTAATATTGTTGCGATAGTCATTACCTACGGTTAATTGACTTACATCGAAGATCCTCGACCGACACCTCAAAAGACTCTCGCTAGAAAGTTGGGTCAAGGCCTGGCACAGCTATTACCTGCTGAGGTACCTACTCCTCGATACAGCAAGTATTGTGAGGAGTGCATCACCCAGAGCTCCTAACCATTGGCAGCTTAAACCTTGCGCCCGCTACCGGCGCGGCTAACTATTTTGTAGGTAGTTTTTATAATATCTATACTTTGTTTTTGTAAATGTAAGAAACTTCAACCTATATTTTGAAAAATAGATACCTACCTTGAATTTGTACCTATTAAACTTAAAAAAATGGAAAAATAAAATTTGTTGTTGGCATAAATACAGTGGGTACTTAATTATGTACCTAATTATAATTAAGTAGACTTAATTATGTACCTATTGGTTTAATACTTATCACAAAGATAACAACTGCGTATTTTTAGGTACTCTGGTTATTGTTTTCCCGCTAAATGTAGAGTCTTTGTTCGTGATTGTTAGGTAGGTATAACCATACCTACATACTATAGGTACATTTTGCGAGAAGCAGTTAACCTTTACTTCTTTTAAGGCGACTTCATAGTATTAATTGATACCCATACTTAATAAAAATTACGAAATAAGTCAAATAAGTATCTACCTATCAACATCACGTCTAGTAATCGAAGTTTACCTAAATAAAGATAGGGTTTATCCCAAGTTTATCCAAATTAAATAGGTAGGTATGCCATTTCAATCAAATTTGTGTTGCAACTTGTAACTATAAAATTCGAGAGCATCAAAAAAATATAAACTGTGCTATGTTGCATAAGAAATTAATAATGATATTATATAGGTACGGCTATATAATCCTACGTATATAAAGAGTTACAGGTATCTAATTAGGTAGATTTACTGGTGATAGAGCTCCAGTGACGGAGGTCGCGGGCGAAGGCACCACCGCATTACCTAATATCATCATCATCAGCCATCGATCGTCCACCTAATATACTTGCCGCTAAATGATAGTGTTCACTATCGTCACATTACAAATATGAACAGTATGGAAACTGCGTACAAAACGTTCGAAATGGCACACTAACACAAACATGCGCATCGACGCTCGATGTAGCAAGTGACTCAGTACTGCATCACCGCGAGAACCGCTTAGAGGCCTCGTCGATGCGCATGTTTGTGTGAGTGTGACGTTTCAAGGTTTTGTACGTAGTTTCCACACTGTTCATATTTGCATTGTGCTATCTTGTTCCGGTCAGGTGGTAATGTATGGCCTTGTAATTTCCGGCACCGAGGTAGGTAGGTCTTATTTCTATTGTTAGTATTTAGGTAACTCTTAATCTAAATGTTAACATAGCAAATATAAAAATTAGGTAAGATTACCGAATATGACTATAAGATTACCTATGTACCCACTTAGATGGGCATGATGATAAAATTCAATGTCGGTCGACTCTTCTATTATTTCATCACAATTATCACTAAATTAGTAGGTGTGGGCAGCATCGGACTGGCCATATAAGTAGTCGAGGTGATTTGTTAGCCGGCACGAGCCCCCAGGGGCCTGACTTGTCCGGGCTTGTGAGGGCCATGTGGGCCTTTCCAGCTTAATCCAACTCAGGATATAGTTTAAAGGTGTAGATCGCACAGATGCGTAGGTAATGGTAATGGTACCTACCTAATGTATGCAGTTGGGATATGAATATTTGGAATAGAAATAGAGTTGCGGAGGACTGATTTCAATTTTTAATAAACTCCAACAAGAAGGGAATTTCCCACGACCAGCTAATTTTTATAACGCAATATCATCATAATCGCTGGCCTCGCCGATTGCCCGGTGAAGTAGACTTGTGTTGTGGCTGTGCCGTTTCGACACCAGCAGCAACCTATTTTAAATGTAGGTACATATGATCTCTATTTTACTGCACATCTACGCCTGAAGCTCTTCAAAATGAAACCATAACCAACTTTTCTTATAGGCAGCTATCTTCCCACTGGGACTTGACTGGGTCATGGGACATAAATCGGCCTTACGTATAGTGATCGGCCTGTCTAAATAAGGTCAGAGAAAGTAAATAAATAGGTAGATACCACAAACTTCTGATAGGTTATTCTGTAAAAAAATCTAAATATATTTAACATAATATATATATACGTACTTACATACATAAATATTATAAGTACAAAGTCTTAATGTAAGGATCAAAGAGTATACAAATACTACGAAAGGATCTTAAACCTGTGTGAAACAAAGTGTCAAACATCTTTTTATTATTATAATATTACTAGCGGCCCGCCCCGGCTTCGCCCGCGCTGCTCTGCTCCTATTAGTCATAGCGTAATGTAAGCTATCCTATCTCTCAAGTTGGATCGAACTGCACATGGTGTGCGAATTTTATTATAATCGGTTAAATGGTTTAGGAGTCCATTGAGGACAAACATTGTGACACGAGATTTATATATATTACAAGCGGCCCGCCCCGGCTTCGCCCGCGCTGCTCTGCTCCTATTAGTCATAGCGTAATGTAAGCTATCCTATCTCTCAAGTTGGATCGAACTGCACATGGTGTGCGAATTTTATTATAATCGGTTAAGTGGTTTTGGAGTCCATTGAGGACAAACATTGTGACACGAGATTTATATATATTAAGAAGATTAAGATAGTTTTTTTCACAGGATTATAAAGTTTTGTAAAATCTTAATCATTCTAAACAGCCCCAATTAACTGTGTCATCGTGTGTCAGTGTCACTGTCAAAAATATCATCGATTCCTGAACTTCTGAAGAAGGAAGGTGCAACATTTTTTAAAATTGATGAATTACTCATACAATGGCTAAGCAATTGGGGAAAGTGTATCTAGGATATGAAGATGAGACCACTGAAAAAAATCAAACTCTACAGCACTACACTGTGAACAAAATTGGTGGATTACCCGTACGTAAATAAATTTTCTGTACCTAGTGCGTTAAAACCACATTATTTTTAAATTCTAGTCAAACAAGACTTTATAAATCAAAATCTTTTGAAAATAATGAACGCGCGATCTTGATGTAGGTACCAACTTATCTATTTAAATTTCAATCATAATGGCCAGCAGATAAACTTGTTTTATTAATATAACTAATCAAATTAAAACATACAAGTCTATGTTTTGTACCGTGTTGCACAGATGGAAGTCAGCTCAGATCTCTCTCACATACCCCAAAAATAATTCAACTACAATAATATTATGAAGGTAACTTCTAAATAGCTTCATGGGAGTATGGAACATGTTTAAAAAAATCGAAAATACTTGCTTACATATCTCATAATGATTATTATTCTTCTTCAGGATTGGCCACCAATGGATAAATTTCAATTTCCTACTAAGTGCCCACTATGCAGTCTTCATCGTATACTAGTAGTGCAGTGTTATGCCCCTTTGGAGAATTCTATCTATCATCGTACATTGTATGTGTTTGCCTGTATTAATCCTAATTGCTGGATTCAATCTGAAAGGTACTAATTATTTTTTTGTTTAATTAATAAAAGGTAGTGGCTTTCATACTTAGGTCACAAAAATCATCCAAGCCAAGTCCTAAACTTGGGGAATTAGAAATCCTTGGATCTGTATGTGCATGAAAAGAACTTTAAAGTAAGGGAAATCTGCAACTTTTATTAATTTGATTTTTAAGACTAATAAAATATTTATAAAACTCAAGCTGTCTCGTATAAAAATTATATAATTATGGCTAAAATTATAATTCTCTTGCATATTGTAATAAATATTGTCACGTTTCAGTTGGGTTTGCATAAGGAGTCAAGTGCAAGATGGTAATACAAAAAATCAGCATTCCAGCACAGTAGCAATACCCAGTTCAGAAAGTAATTTGAGCTGGTGCAAGGGATCGGATGAATGGGATGAAAATGATAATGGTGATACTGCAAATGGCAATTTTATGAACATGGATAATGCTCCTGGTGCCAACAATTGTATGCAGAGGTGAGTAATCCCATTACATCTTATGAAAATATTTTTAGCCAATCATGAATGTGGGCAGTATTGTAGTTATAGGTAAATTTTGTACATAATTATGTATATAATGGAGATAACAAATTGTAAATGTTAATATTTCTTAAGATTGACATGAAAAATAACAGATAAATTGTTTATCTGGTATTTATCATTTAGAACATCTACAACTGAAATATTACTTAATTTTAAAATCAAATTCTTACTCACACATTTTGTATTTCTACATAAAAATATTTGCATTGAATTGGAGGAATTCATTGAGGGTGGAATAAGAACAAGACAATTTCTAAAAATATCTTTAAAAATATTTGATATTTAGAATTGATTGACATTAAAATTTATTTTAGAAGTTCTACAATTGCGACTTCTTAAACTTGTTATTTATTTATTCTTCACTATACAGGAACTCTGATGATGATGAGGAGAGCAATTCATTAGATTTAGAAACAATGGAACAAGCACTGGGTAACTTGCAAGTGTTTGATGCTCACAATGCCAATACTTCCCCCATACAAGGTAATTTTATTAATATGCCAGTCAATATCTAAGGGAGAAGGACTGGATCCAAATTCACCATAAAATTTTCAATTTTGTAGATTGCAATAGTCAATAGGTAAATGTTTTAAATCAAAATCCAATGTTAGTAATGTAAAGTAAGGTTAATGAATGACATACAAAAAATATTAAAAGAAATCAGATAAGTATATCTAGTACTGGCTAAAATTGCCATTTTAGAAATATACATATTTTCATTATTTTTTCCTATTTTTTAGACTGTTGAAATGTAATCACTGAGCTGATCAGAGCTGATTAGAAGGCAAATTAACCAGTCTTTTTGTCTTGAATAATGGCCTAGTTGCTCCAGCATCTAGAGTACTAAGTTGATCAATAATGTGCATACATATATTTATTTTCTTTTACTATATTATATTTCAGGAGCTGTTGGTGCCATTGGTGTCCCAGCAGCTGCCGCAGAGCTGGAAGGGGGTGATGAACCTGGTCTTGTGTCCATTGATACACCAACTGCTCCAAAGAGTGATTTGCAAGCACTCTTGCATCAAGTATGTAAATTTCTTTTTGTAATGGAAGTGGCAAACAAGCATGCAGTTCACATTGATGATTTGATGATTAAGTGAAGACTGCAGCCTATAGACACCCACACAACGACCAGTACATTATGACCTGACCGGAACACAATAGTCCTGAACACTACCATTTAGCAGGAAGTATATTAGGTAATGTGGTGGTGCCTACCCCCGCGAGCTCCTACACTGGAACTCTACCACCAGTAATCCTCTAATGCAACTACCTACACTACTGTACGGCCCTGTAATTTCCGGCACAGAGGCATAACACCTCAGGCCTCAGGAGTGGCAACGCATCTGCATTTTGACCTTGGTCTTTGTGTGGGTGTCTATAGGCTGCAGTCATCACTTAACATCAATGTGAACTGCATGCTTGTTTGCCACTTCCATAACATAAAAAAAAAATCTAGTTTTCATAAAACGTGTTCAGTTCATGCTTGTGATACTTTGCCAAGTTGTTAATTACCTTCATGACTTATCTGCCTTAAGACATACCTAATTTTATTCAATTAATAGATCATCTACAAAGATATAAAATAATATATAAGTATGGGTATAAACAAACTTAAAGAAAATAGTAATTAAAAACATCTTAATAGTGTATATTTTTACTGCCTCAGTAGCCTAGTGATAGCAGGCCACTACTACTACGCTGGGGTCTTGGGTTCGATTCCCAGTTCGGGAGTTATTGGAGATAACAGTGTATATCCTTTATCTCTGGTTCTATTTGGTATTTTTCCATTTTCTGTAAGTTTCCCAGTACTTCGAAGTTTGGTAATGTGCTCAGAGACATCAATAGGATCGCTACCTGTTACATGGGCCAAAACGTAACCGGCTAATCGTGGGTGTTTGCTTGTATATTTGAATGCATGCATTTACCTTATCTTCCTACCCGTTCAGGGATTGTAGCCGCGAAGAAAGGTTTTTAATTTTTATTTGATATTAAATTCTAGCCAGCAGAACTTGCTCCTGATATAAGAAGTCGCTTAATCTCAGGATCTATTCAATTTGTGCCAAAGTTTATCTATGTTGAAGAAGAGTGGAGGAAGTCTACCGATAACAATGATAAAGTTACCGAATTATACAATAAATACCGACGGGAAAATGGTAAGCTGCTTTTAAAATTACAATATCTGATTCTCGAATTATAGTGTCAGCAAAAGTGCGAGGTCATCTGCGTAAACACGTGTCTTGACTTATTAAACAGAAATTTTATTGTAGTAAGGTTATATTTCATTTGGGTGTTCAGAAACCTTAAGATCTTACAAAACTTCATAATCTTATCAGCACAAATTTAGATACGGCCATTTAGTCATAATTTAATCATTTCAGCCAGAACAGACTTATTTGTCACTACTGTCATCTACCATAGTAGAATCATAGAAGTAATATAATAATTATAATGTAGTAATATAATGTTAACTTTGTCAAAAAGTGTACTGGTTTGAGTGAGTAATTTATGTCGCATTGTCCCTTTCTAGTTGCCATAATTTATGATATATAGCTGTTGCCCGCGGCTCCGGCCGCGTGTAGATCGCTTTTCACCTTACCTGTGGAAACTCATCAAATCATCCCATGGCATCCCACAGGAACATTTTTTCGGGATAAAAGCTATCCTATGTGTTAAGCCAAGTTAGAGAAGAAGGAGTAACAAACAAACATACAAACTCGCCTTTATAATATTTGATGACCCGGTTAGTCTAGCGGTGTGAGATGACCGTTTGATTCGAAGGGTCGAGTGTTCGATCCCCGCACCGGGACAAATATTTGTATGGCCTACAGATATTTGTTTCGGGTCTATATGTGTTTGTGTATGTGTTGTATGTGTACAACGACACCCACGACACAGATTTAGACCTAATGTGGGGCTGTGAGTGTTAGCGTATTTAATTTTATTTACATATTTATTTTAATATTTATTTATTATAAACGATAAATACGATTGGGCACTAGTTTTTTTTTTATCTTAAAGAAAGGCTTTATTGCACATGCGATTATGTTGCCTTGGTTAGGTAAACAATACCTTTAACTTAGTCTTACATTTACAAGTTTGTGAAGTGTATGTATCTTCACCCCAGGTCCCTAACGGGGTAGGCAGAGAGTGTAGAGCGCCAGATATCCCGGTCCTGACATACCTCTCGTGCCTCGTCTACCTTCATCATTCTCTTCATACATGCACGCCGATTCCTAAGACTTTTGACCCCACCATCAGACAGAACTCGACCTATTTGGTCATGGTAGGTCAGTCTTGGTCTTCCTGGGCCTCTGCAACCATCCACATTCGCATTGTAAATCTGTTTAGTCATTCGCTCATTCGACATTTTTTCTATATGCCCGAACCATCGGAGCATGCCTTTTTTCATTTTTACACCGATACTATCATTCACACAATGCCTCTTTCTTACATCTTCATTACGAACGCGATCGGTGAGTGATACACCGCAGATCTTGCGCAAAGATCTCATCTCGACCGCGTTTTACTTACTTTCATGCTCTTTCCTGCATACCCAGCTCTCGCTTCCATATAAAACCTTTGGAGTAAGTACAGCATTATGTACGGCTAGTCGAGCCCGCTGGCTGAGATGTTTTGATTCTAGCAGCTTACCCAACGCTCCATTCACGCAATTCCCAGCAAGCACTCTTCTTTCTATGTCAGTGGTGTACCTACCATCCTTGCTAAATGCACATCCAAGATATACAATTTCATCCACCTGTCCCAACACTGCATCATCTACTACTACTCTTGCATTTGTTCTCTGTTCATCTCTTTCAAATACTAATACTTTAGTTTTATTCACATTCAATTGTAAGGCTTTCTCCATACAATCATCTTTCATGACTGTGACTAGTGCTTGTAGCCCAGATGGTGTAGAGCTAACAATTACTACATCATCTGCGTAAAGCAGACAGTTCACCACTAAGTCATCCAAACGCACTCCCACATCCATTAACTTCACCCTCTGGAGGCATTTGTCCAGATATATGATAAACAGCCTAGACGAAAGCACGCAACCCTGTCTGACACCGATGTTAACATCAAACCAGGGTGACATGTTACCATGTCACACATGCTTGACAGTCCACATACGTGGACTGTATTGCACGGCAGTATGGCACTGCCATCAATACCACACTCTGGCAAAATGTCCCACAGCTCCTTTCGTAATACCCTATCAAACGCTTTCTCCAAATCCACAAAACTATGGGAAACTGCGGTAAATTGACTTCTGTAACCTGGAACCGTGCTACTAAGAAGTGTCCTGTCTAGTACTTAAGTACATTTAAGTCAATGGTTTATACAGAGTTAGATGCAGCCAACATTGCTGAGAGTTTGGGTGGCGGCGGCGGTAACGACGACGAGCAATATGAAGAGGCAGCACCGCTGCACGGAGACCGGCTCTTCCATGCATTTATAACGCGTCTACGTAATAATCCTGGACAAATACTAAGGTTAAATTCTGTATTTTTACTTTATTCTATTTGTAATTTTTTACTAATATTATTTAGGTCAATGAGATGATGTTTAGATATATGTACTCGAATACAAATCAAAAATAAAGAACCCTTTAAAGAGCAAGCCCAATAATTGTAAAACATGAACATTGGTGATTATTATTGATGGTAGAGGTCTAGTGACGGAGCTCGAGGCACCAACTCATTATCAAATCTATTTGCCGATTAATGGTAGTGCGAGAAGAACGTAAAGACCCGTAACTTGCGGTATAGAGGCATAAGAACTTAAGCCTCAGGAATGGCCTTAAATTTACATTGAAATCTCTGGTTTTATATAGTAGAGTGTTGGCTACTAATTTATGTGAATTTCGTGCTAATATGCCACTTCATGACACAAAAAACAACATTTATTTCACTGTAATAATAGCTTTCGTTAGACATAATTGTCACTGTCGGGTGAGCAGGACATTATTTTAGACGTATAGTTTATAGTTCAACTCATGATGTAGGTATTTTCCCTCTTCATTTACAGGTATTCCAGAGATGAACCGCCACTTCTTGGAGCACCTCTACAAAGTAGTGTCAGCACTCCGGATACGCCGTGTACGCCCTCTCTTTGTACACGTTGCGGTTCTAGGCTTATCTGTGAATTACAACTAGTACCTGGCTTCGCGGAAACATTGCGGATCCTTCCTCATAATATACCCCTACCGCATTTACATTTTCTATCTGTTCTTATATTCACATGCGCAGAAAGTTGTTGGCAACAAAGTGACACTATAGTCAAAGAAACGGTTGTATTCCAACCGGAAGTTATTTAAGTAATTTTATTTATTTATTTTGCACTTAAGTCTTCTCCTATTATTCCAATGAGATATTAAATTATAATTACGTCCATCACCAGTCAATGCGATGTTAGATTCTAAATAGTTTTCTGTATAGAGCATCCTTTCTTTAACTCTAGTTAGTTTACTAGAAATAAGAATTCTCTTCAGTAGTGCACTTAGAATGATGAATCTATTTTAGATTTAGCCTTCCATTACGTCCTTTATGGCTAGATTCATAAATATAAGGTAATTTAACATTTTAAAACGATACATAGAAGAGGACGGCACTGAAATATGCCGCTCGTGTCGATATTTTCCGGTATTTTTATACCTTTTTGTTGCTGTAAAATCATATACTGCATCGAGAAAATCTGCTTGAACGTAGCTCGACGTTCTGAACATCGCTTTCTCACAAGCAAGTGATTTTAAGCGTCCAAAAAGGATAGAACTACTAAAAATTGCACGACCATTATTAAATTTTAACTTATCTGTGATCTGGTTGTTATAGTCTCGACAGCATGTTTAATAAGCACTGAAATAACTGGAAGAGTGGAGTCAAGTACCTACTATTAACTTCTGTTTTTATTGCGAGTTGATTTTGCTATATTTATTTTAAAAAAGCTAGTTTATTACATAATTGTTTATTATTTTCTGTTATTGTCGAAATGGGCATTTTCAATATCTAATTTAACTTCACTCCGCCTGAATGCGCCGAAACTTAAAACTAGTACAATGAGAAATAGAATATTTATGATTTTAAATGCATTTAATGAAATCTATGTGTATTTACGTACGACGGGTATTTTGTTATAAGTTATATTTATTTTACTAATTTTCACGATGAATATGATCAGGAAAAATGTATAAAGCCGGAAAGGACTGCTAGCTAATAATAAGAATGCTAGTCTTTAGGTAAATAAGTGGTTGGACAGAAATCATACAACATAGTGATACTGTTGATGGGGAATTAATTGTATAGAAAATATTAAAATAGTCAAATTATTTTAAAAGGTGAGGCCCCTCCAGCTTGTTACATTCCTACGCGCATTGAGGTCATGAATGTAAAACTTCATAATACTTACAGGATGTTGATTCCTAGGTACGATAAAAAGAAACATTGTGAATCCGATTATTAACTTGAGAAGATATACCCGTCTCTTTTCAAGCGTCAGTAAACGATTGATCTTTTCCCCTTACATCTGTAAGGTTTTGTTGTGATTATATATTGGGCTGAAGGTCTTGAGAGAATTAGAGTGATTCGTTTTAGTAGGGGAGCCCAGGATGCTATTTTTGTAGTTACTAGAGCGCGTCAAATTAAGATGTGGGAGATACTTTGCACCCTGTTGGTGACCTCCACTAAATCTGAATTTTGTATATACAACGTGTAACAGGATTAAATGTACAACTAGTTTCTAGTTTGTTCAGAATCGATTTCGGGCATTTTTGATATAGGGACGGAATATTTTGTCCCAAAATTTATTACAATTAAGGAAATTATGGTTACCTATTTGGTGAACAGTCAATACAAACGAAAATGAGACTAAAGTCTATCCAAAATAAAATGCTAGTTCCAACAAGTTTATTAGAACTTGTGCGTGCGTGTGCTTTTTTTAAATTATAAATAATAATTAAAAAATAAAATAGTGGAAATTAATCTTATTACTAGCGAGTGTTAAATAAGGGTATGCAGGTTACGCTACATCACAATGCAACAGTGTGGGTGTGTGAGTAGGTTCGTGTTTTTATGTGCGGCCGTAGGTAGAGGTAGGGTAAGAACGCATAGGGTGTGCATACTATTCGTACAAATTGAGGACAACTTATTTCTTAAATAAAAAATATTAAATACATAATCATGTAATTTATGTAAGTAGTTCATGTATTATGATTATAACTCGATTTTCTAATCGGGGCATTAGAGAGTGAGCATTATTCCCGTTACATGCTGTATCGACGCGCCCGAAGGGTAGCCCTTTCAAAAATGAAGGTGAAAAGTTACTCAAAAATACGAGTATCATATACTCAGAGAGGATGTAAAGTGAACCCAATCAAGGCTCCCATCTAAAATTCTCATGATTTGGATACGAAGCAAGCTCGTGGCGGAAGCCCTAAGGGTTCGGCCCTTTATTCTTGTCTTGGTGGAGGTACTGAACAGGGTGCAAGGTATCTCCTATCCAAGGTATCTTAAGGCTTCGGCAAACCAAACGCAGGATAGTAGCAGCGCGGGATTCGGCACACTGAACGCAGCAGCAGTTTTCAAGCGGTTACAACGCGTGACGGCGTTTAAACCGCGTTCAGTTTGACGTGTGCGGCAGGCAGAAGGCTGCAAGATGTCAGACGACATGAAAAATTCATGGTGTTTTTGGCTCTTAGGCAAAAAAAAAGGATTTGGGTTTATGATATCAAAACAAGAAAAAGAATATGGGGAATTTCATCGTCTCTGCAGAGAGCTGGAAAGTCATGAAAATTTATTTTTCACATATTTTGAAAATATGTGAAAAAATGCCCAAAAGTTCTTTTGAAGATTGCGAAAGACAGCTTGAAATCGGAAATCATACAAACATTTATTTTTACGCACTAATTCGATTATCTTTTCACTGATATTCATCACGCCGTTGTAAAAAAATACAACAGTCGCCAACCGCTCTCGATGCGCTGCGCTGCACTGCCTTCGGTGTGTCGTGACAAAGTAATATTAGGTTGGGGAAAAAGTTTCTTCGCATTTTTTAAGATAATTCAAAACATTTTTTAATATAGTTTATTTAAATTTAACTAAAGTATGTATGTACCATTTTGTTCGATAACCTTTTGCCATCTTGTAGGTAGGGACATGATCCCATTGCTATAAAAATTTTGGGACTTCTCATCAAAATACCGCGACAAGTGGATTTGGCAGTCCTCTCGTGTTGTTAACCTAACATTGCATAAAGAATTCTGAAGAGACCGAAACAGGTGGAAATCTGAAGGTGCAAGGTCAGGACTATACGGCGGATGCATTAACACCTCCCAGCCAAACTGTCTTAATTTTTGCTGAGTGGCTATAGATGTGTGAGGTCTAGCGTTATCATGATGAAACACCACACCCCTTCTGTTGATCAATTCCGGCCGCTTTCTCTCAACTTCTTGCTTTAATCTCATTAGTTGTTCGCAGTAGAGTTCAGAATCGATAGTCCTGCCTGGTGGTAATAGCTCATGATGAATAATGCCCTTCCAATCCCACCACACACACAACATCACCTTATTGCGAGTTAACCCGGGTTTCGCCACAGTCTGTGAAGCCTGACCGGCCTTTGACCACGACCTTTTTCGTACGTTCTTGTCGTACGTGATCCACTTTTCATCACCAGTTATCAGCTTCTTCAAAAATGATTCGGTTTCATTACGTCGTAATAAAGAATTACAAATGAGTACACGGTTCATTAGGTTTCTTTCAGTGAGCTCGTGAGGTACGCAAATATCGAGCTTTTTTTTGTACCCAGCTTTTTTCAAATGCGCCAAAACTGTTTTGTGATCAATTCTCAGTTCTTCAGCTACGTCGTAACTACTGATATGTCGATCGTGCTCCATTTTATTTTTAAAGATAAATGTAAAGAAAAAATTGACTTCAGGCGAGAAGTCAATTTTTTCGAGTCTCGCCTGAAGTCAATTTTATCCGTTTTATCCGTAATAGGGCGACCAGAGCGAGGTGCATCTTTGACATCAAAATTTCCGGATTGAAATCGCTTAAACCAAATTTGTGCTACTCTCACAGACACTGCACTAGGTCCATAAACATCGCAAATTTTACCATTTTTGTAGTACAATTTTAAAATGTATCGAATTTCTTCATTAGATTCACTCATCTTGACAGTACGAAAAACAAATGAAATTCACACATTTGCGTAATTTGAATTTGGAATTATGTTCTATAAAATTTTAACTTTCAATGATACCAAAACCAGCCAGATACAAATACTACAGCCAAAGAAATTTTATTACAAGTTCATACATACTATCAAAAGTCTTAGGAATCGGCGTGCATGTATGAAGAGAATGATGAAAGTAGACGACGCACCAGAGGTTTGTCAGAACCGAGATATCTGGCGCTCTACACTCTCTGCCTACCCCGTTAGGGACCTGGCGTGAAGATACATACATACATACTATAATGCGAAAAGACTTTCCTCAACCTATTACAACAGCGTCGGCCCGCGCTCAAACTGCCCTGCGCTGCGCATGCCCCGCTCCCGCGCCGCCTGGTTTGTCGTCCGGCAGTTGCAGCGCGGCGCGGCGCAGTGCAGTGCAGAGCGCGGGCCCGCGTTCAAATTTAGTGTGACGCAGTTCAAAGAGTTTCTTGTATTACAACTTGGGCGGGCCCGCATTCAAACAGCGTCAGCTACTGCCCTGCGTTTGGTTTGCCCAAGCCTTTAATCTGACACGCTGGAGTAAACTCTAAATTCGTAATGGAACTAGTAATCGAGAATGTTTGATTCAACATTAAACTGTAATGTTATGTGAACAAAAGTGTATCCCACTCTTTGGGACACTCGATTGAGATCTTCGAGCATTGTGCTAAGATCTTCCAGCGACTCTGCCATGATTATAATATCGTCGGCAAACCGAAGGTGAGTGATGTATTCGCCGTTGACATTGATACCTAGTCCTTGCCATTCCAGGAGCTTGAAGGCGTCTTCCACTGCATTGGTGAAGAGCAGAGGTGAAGTCAGTCAATACAGTCGAAATGACATCTCCCTGTCTTACTCCCCTCTGCAAAGGTATCGCCTTCGTGCATTGGTCCTGTACTCGGACTGACAGGGTGGCGTTTTTATACAGACACTTCAACACTTCAATATTCCGGTAGTCAATGTGGCAACGCTGTAAAAACTGCAGCACAGCCCACGTTTCAACCGAATCAAAGACTTTCTCAAGTCCACGACCGCTAAGCATAATGGCCGGTTATACTCCTCGGACTTCTGTATAACCTGCCGCAGCGTGTGTATGTGGTCTATGGTATACTATAGTGTTTTCGGAAACCGGCTTGTTCGGGAGGCTGAAAGTCATCAAACCTGCGAGCGAGACGGTTTGTGATCACCCTCGAAAACAGCTTGTAGACATGGCTCAGAAGCGAGATGGGTCTACAAAACTTCAGTAGGGCTTTAGCACCTTTTATGAAGAAAAGCACCACCACGTCTCGGTTCCATGCTTCTGGCGTAGTATTTTCAAATAGGACGGAATTAAAGAGCTTCTGAAGGACGTTCAGTAACGGTGATCCACCCGCTTACAGAAGCTCTGTCGTGATTCTGTCCTCTCCAGGCGCCTTGTTTTTCTTAAGCTGTTTGAGGTCCATCCTAATCTCGTACAGGCTGATGTCCGGGATATCTTCGGTAAAGTGTCGGGTTAATTTGGCTCTCGGGTCTCTGACCAACTCAGAGGCAGGGTGAGGTATATAACTGCCCATCGAATCTCTCAATCTCCAGCAATACTTCAGGCTTAGTCGACGCTAAACTGCCGTCCTCTGTCTTCAGCTGCATCATCCGGTTCTGTCCAACAGACAGACCCCTTGAAAACATTTTGGAGCCCTTGTTTCTCTCTATCGTTTCCTCAACACATTTTGTGTTGAAGGATCTGATGTCGTGCCGCAAGGACTGTTAAGTTGCCGGTAATTTTCAGCTTCACCAGAGGTCTGCAGTGCCACTGAGCGTCGTTCTGCCATAAGGTTGAGGGTTTGATCGTTCTTGAGGTCTATTTCGTCGGCGGGTTTTAAAGTATTTATACTCCACCGACTGGACAGTTTCTACCAACCAGTCGTTCATATCGTCCACTGAGATGCAATGCTCCAGGCAAAGCGATTTTTCAATTCGAGCTGGAAGCATACAAAACCCCGAGAGGTTTTGTATGTGAGAAACAGCAGGTCGGAGCGTAAACTTCATTAGACGAGATCTTTCGATCTTGATGTTTGAATTCAATGTGGAACCGGAAGTGCACTTCCGGTTATCTCCCTGTGAAACTGTGAATCACGGACACAACATTGAATATGTGTTTCTTGTTGTGTTAAATTGTGATAATAATATTACTTACTGGTACGCATACGCAAGTACCTACTCAATAAATTGCAACGTGCGACGTTATTATTTTTAAAAATTGTACTTAATTGTTTTGATTAAGTTATAAAAGTCTTGTGTAAAGAATTATTAGAAAGAAAAAATTGAGATGTAGAAAAGTTAATTGTCTTGTTCGATATTGCCCCTAACTAAGTACCTATGTCTTATACTTAATACGTTTTCATTTATGCAACTACATACATACTTTATTATATAAAATAATTATTGTAAAGATCGTCAATGATGCACATAAGAAACAGAGATAATCATTCAAAAATCCTCATATATAATAATAATTGGTACATTTGAACATGCATAAATAATTAGTGTGACTATGACAATAGTAGGTACTTTATTAGGTATCAGTGTGTACTGTGTTGACGTCACTACATTACCTACCACAATAAAATAATAGCAAAATATATGGTCTTTTATTTCATCCCTAATAAAGTACGGCTTAGATGCAAATGAAATACATATCTATGAATGGTGTATTCTTATAAAACCTAGTGGAATACTATCTAAGTATTCGTTCAAATTAAGAATACCGCATATCTAGCATATTATTAAAGAACAAACGATATAGAGACACGATTGGCCTAAGCGCGATACCGACCCGTGGTACAACTGCGATGTTCAACTGGTTGTACTACGGAGAAGTAAAGTTACCCTTAGTTCAACTCTTTTTTTTTTTATATTTATGATTATGACCCGTGGTACAACTGTGAAATTATGTCCAACTGGTTGGACCACGGGGATAAGATGATCATCGTTTATTGTATATTGTGCCTTTTATTTCAATTATGGTAACTTCACAATTTTCCGACACAAAAGAGGTAGAAATTGCATTACATTTCAGCATTGATAGCTTTATCCACCTTAGTTCACCTAAGAGTTCCAAGAGAAATATATATTTCCCGTGGTCCACCTGTATCAGTGTAGCATAGAATACTCAAATTTTTGGAACTAAAGGGAATCATCAGATGTTTTCTTATGAGTTGAGTATAATGAACAAAGTAATAAGATTAAATATTTTTAGGATCGAAACAGATGGGTTAGGTTATGTTAGAACGGTGATCACACTTCATCAGACAACGCACGAGCCGAGCGATCGAAACGAGCGTGCCGCGGTAGCGGCTGGCGAGTGCTAAAAACATACTCGTTATATTGATTTTTTTTTTTTAATTAATTTAAAAACCAGAAAAGAATTGAAGTTGGACGTTTTTTTTATCTGTATCAACTCGTCTTTTATTCACAATTAAAAATTGTTAGGTGGACCATGGGCAATATATTCCGCTGAACTATCTAGCAGGTGGACCACCGAAAGTAAAAATTACCCTTGGTACACCTGACTCACAAGAGGTGTTCTATGGGCAGAAAAATTTACCTCTGTTTCACCCAGATGGACTAAGTAGGTGTACCAAGGGCAATGACCGATAACCCGTTTATTATCAGTAGTTGTTCCAAAGATACATTACATTTCTCCAGTAGTGCAACTAGTTGGACCAAAGAAAGAACTACTCACTCGAGTTGAACCATCGGTAAAGATATTTCCCCATAGAACAACCAGTTGAACTATGGGTAACTTTACTTCTCCGTAGTACAACCAGTTGGACATCGCAGTGGTAACACGGGTCGGGATCGCCTAAGCGTTCGACTTGTGTGTGACGCATGTTTTTTATTAACGTAAAATTATTTTCAGGAAACCGACTTTACATTACAGACAACCAATTGTTTTGATTACTCATCAAACATCATATTAGATTTTTTTCTGAGTATATGAATACCCTTTTCCTTTTGAAGTTATAAGAAAAGTGATGATTTCTGCTAAACATAGCTACTTGTTTAGCAAAATATAACTTAATTTGAAGGAAGCGAAAAGTCCGAGTTCCCAAAAATGGTTTGTGATGGGGGGTTAATTTTTTATCATATTTATTACTTAGTTACTTACTGAAATAATAAAAATACATCGCAGAAACGTACGATACGAATTAGATCGATTAGATCGGACATTCTTGAGATACATACGTACAAGCTCGCAGGTATTTACGATGCGATACGAATTCGCAGTTTTGTGTGGGAGCCCTTAAAATGCCTAAAATCGATTCTGAAAAAACTAGTTTCGGGCTGTACATTTAATTTTAATCCTGTTACACGTTGTATAGTTCATCCTCCGGTTACTGGCAGCTAAGGCAGAATAGACTCAGCTTAGCTTCTGAGCGCCCTAAAGTGCGTTAGGGCGCTCAGTTACCGCGCAGCTTACCGACTGACTGATTAAACTGTAAAAGCGGCTACCCGCTCCCGCGGCTAACCGCTGGGCTATTATTGTTTTCTGCTATTTTATAAAAAACAGAATGTTCAAATAAAATCTGGTCACTCCGGCCACAGACCACCGGCAACCAGTGCTGAAAATCGGCAGAGAATTCCCCTATTTGCAGGGAATTGGAGGTCGACGCGGGGACTGGTTAAAATCTAGAAATTTTGGGGAATAAACAATTTAACAAGTTTAGGTGACATTTCAGAATACATCCGTTTTTCCATCATAGAAGATCTGCCGAGAAACCGAGAAATTCGATTTGCACCAGCCTTCTTCTCTTCCACGTCGAAAAAAAGTATGTTTTGTCCGATTCGCACTGCTCCTCCGTCGCATGTAGTTACTTTCTAGCCTCGATCACTCGAATCGAACACTTTATGTGTTGGGGACTTTTCGGGGTATGGAAAATAAGTGAATTAGTGACAGCGGGGAATCAATGTTCTTAACTACACTGTAATTTAATCATTTACAACACACATATGAAAAGTGATTTTTCATGTTGCCTCCAAAACTTCGTAAAATCTCCTAGTAAAGTCCCCATCACTTTACTGGAGCCATCTCATCATATTCCACATGGAAGCATCCAATCATCGTCATCTTCCATATGGATATTCATTATCATAAGAAATGAAGAAAACTATTTACTGAAGATTGGCTGTTAAGGACTTGCTTCCGCAGCCGTAAAACAATAAAAAAAAAATCGGCGATTTGCGATCCTGCCTGCGTGCTTTTGCTCTCTGCGCTACACAGAAAAGAAAATTAATCTCATCGTGGATTGAATTGTGTTATTACGAGTAATTCACGTTGTCTAATAAATTTCGCGTGGTTTACGTATAGTAAATTAATTAATAGTAAATTGTGCCTCTATTATAATGTCGAACGAAGTTGCAGTGCCTCCTCCAGTTTTATGGGCTCAAGGCAAGGAAGACGTTTTTCTCACATTTAGTATTGAATCTAAAGATCCCAATATACAAATAGAAAAGGATTCCGTATATTTTAAAGGCGTTAATGTGCAAGACAATAAACCGCATGAGGTTACCATATCTTTATACGACGCCGTGGTTCCTGAAAATAGTAACTTTGTGAATAAAGGCCGATGCATAGAAATGGTGCTTCGTAAAGAAAAAAAAGACGCTCCTTACTGGTCTTCGTTAACAAAAGACAAGAAAAAGCCGCACTATCTAAAAATTGATTTCAATAAATGGAGAGATGAAGACGACGATGACGAAAATGGTGATGGTAACCCCTATGATCTGGGTGAGATGTTGAAGAACATGGGTGGTGGTGATGAAGCCGAAAAACCCTCATTTGACGACATGGAAAGTGATTCGGACGATGAAGACTTACCAGATCTTGATTAAAACTGAAACACATTGTAGTGCTAATAACCTATACCTAATAACATTCAGTACATTATGTATGTTAAGATTTTTACAGTTATAATAAAATCAAAGTAAAAAACAAGTTATCATGTTTGTTCATTCATTGAAGACCAGTAATGAACCAATGAAAGGTGTACTGAAGACTGAAAGGCCAACTGTTTTTATTTTCAACTGCATGTGGAAATAGAATTATAAACTCTTTTCTTTCATACTGACTGTATGGAAGTGTTGGAACAATATATTCTGTATGGAATAGTTTAGAAGAATATCCATTTTAGGGCTTGATCAAAGTTATAATCCATTCGTAGTTGTCGACTAACCTAACCTATACAGGTAGCGCATATCAACAATTTTAAAATGTTGGTGATATGATAGACCATGACAAGTACTGTACGAGCCCTAATAAGAACAAGATCTGTCTTTTATAAGATTTTAATGTTCAAAAGTTGATCTGCATCGGTTAAGAATATTATTGTGTAATAAAATGCATGACCATCCGTGGCACTGAATGGGTTCATTATTATTGATTGAACATAAGTATGGAATGAAACAAAATACCTAATCCATTTTTTTGTAATATTGCATAGAATATCCAAATTAAACAGTTATTATTAAAATATATTTCTTTATTTTGTTTTCTCAGTCAATGCTACATCTACACTATATAAATGAAATTGTTGACCATGTCTTCTAATATTCAATGTTAATGTTACACAGTAAATGAGTCTATTCAGACTCTCACATTTGAGAATATATGAAGATCCTTGACCAGGACAAAATATTGGACAACCGTAACTTTGACAATCAAACATGAAGTAAGAAGTACCGACTCTACCAAATGCTAAATTTTTTGTTGGGCTTTCCAAAATTCCCAGGTTATTTTTTTCAAAAAAATAAGTCAACGCCTTACTCAAATTAAAACGATCTGGGAATATGTTATAGACAAATCCAAAAATTATCTTTTCAAATTTAACTGTAAATGAATATGGAAACATGTCATCAAATTTGGTTTCCAAATCTTTGATGGAAATTTCGTAATTTTGGTTGCCACCTACTTTTGCCAGACATTTCTTGTGATATTTATCACCAGTATTCACTATGCCGTCTAGGAAACTGGTTGTCCATGCACTAAGATTACAAGCTTGTGTCATTACAAGTGCTATGACGCATGTTGATAAATACTGTTTTCCGCGATGGTTGTCTTCAAATCTAGAATCCAGTGGATGTACTGAACCCCACAGAGAATAGAGATCTCCAGGAAATTCTATGTCCCAATCCCTCCACATTGTTTTCGGCGCTTTTCTTTCGAATCCTAGGTCGTTAACAGGGTTCATACGAGACCATGGTATTGCTTGAATATTTAGCCAATACATCTTCTCGTCGACAATTGGCCGAACTTTCCTACGTTTTAAATACGATAAGTTCGGATTATCGTCAGGTTTAAACAGTGGACTTAGTCTATAGTTCAACGCCGAATTACGTGGTGCATTCTTCACAGAAGTTAATTCAAAAGTATAAAATTCCGGGTTATTAGAACCGTCAGCCGATATAACTTTCCGTATTCTAGTAATTACAGCATCTATTGAGCGGTATAAAGTCCACGTAGCAACAGGACTAGCTTTTTTTTGTATTGCCGATACATGTTGAGTCTTCATTTCCGGTTGTGGGTCTTCACTAGGAGGAGGATAGGGATCAAAAAGATGATAATATCCATCAGTTTGGCAAATCACCATACTACACGACGAAAATCTTATAATAACATAACGAAGTCTCCTCATCACAGCCTTCATATATTGCTCAAGGCGTTTCTCTGGATTTTCATTTACAACAATTATTTTTTTTATGTTTATATCAATGAATTTTCCATCGACAATTATATTTTTGATTGCTCTCTTTTCACATACGTTTAAATTTGTCGCCTTTTCGAATATTTCCAAGCCTTTTTCTATACAAGTATCAACCATAATATGATCCCAGGTCCTTATTGGGTGCATAGCTGCCATTAGCATTGCAATCAAGCACACGAAATGACTGGAGTTAATTTCTGACCCTCCCTTTCTATCTTTGAGTGCTGTCGTTCCTTCAATTCTATAAACTCCTGCTATTTGTTGATATCCAATTACCGTTTCACTCTTCGGTTCTGTTATGTCAATAGATGTTTTCTTTTCGGATCCTTTAACTGGGGGCACTAAAGATGGTCTTGATTTTTTAGATTTTGGCATTCCTGTTGAATAATCATAATCCTCTGGTAACTTCAATCGTGGCTCATCCAAAAGTCGTCGAACCATAATTCTGCTTAGAATAAATTGTTGATCCTCTGTTTTTCCATCTTTGTTGTACATAACTCTGTGACAAGAGATTACTTTACTTACATAATAATATATAGAAATTATGAACATACCTACCTCCAAAAATAATTTACAAAAGTCGCGGCCAAATTTTTCATAAGTAAGCGCCTTGTCAAAGTTAAATATTGTACCTAGGTACTAGAACTTTTTGTACATACACAGTTCGCCACTTGCAAGCTTCCGTCCTGTGTACAATATATATACCTATACCCACTAAATAAATAAATATACGTTTAGAACCATTGATATACAAAAAACCCTGTATATCAATGTTTAGAACGTAACTTCCCGCCTGTAGTCCCCGAAGGGGTAGGTAAAGGTAAATTCATGCGTTCAAGCATACCTACATGTATCGTCAAATGCCCAAATGTTTATTGTTATGTAGCCATTTATGGCCACATTATTAATCCAACATTCTGTAATGGAAAAATAGATGAAGATTTCAGAGCCAGATCTCTGGACTGAAGCAGTTAAATGAATAAAGTCAGTAAGGTAAGCAGGTAGGTACATAATATTTCCATGAAGTCAAGGTAGTGTTACATAAAAAAACTTGACAGACAAAAGTCAGAGTTATATACTCGTACAGTGCTCATCGAGCCTTATTGGTCTGTGATCGAGCCTATGAAAGTGACAATCGGCTAGTTTCGACTTCGTAGAGCTGCACACTGTCTATGTAAGCACCGATAGTTGTATTCCGGTACTCTTGCTCAAAGCTTGATCAAAATGATGGACAAATGTAATAAAGGTAAGGTGCGAAAAAGATAACGCTCTACAGACCCGAAATAAGTCGAAGTCTCCTTCCTGAGGTCGATGTGCATTATTTCTTGTTGGAAACTGTATAAATATACTTATATTCTAACCCCCTTATTCATAAACGTATAAAATATTAGATACGTTTTAGCTATAGAATGCTTTGTCTTTGTCAGTTGCATTGTCAAATGTGCAGGATAGAAAGACACAAAGGAGAGATTAGAAACACTTTAGCTAAAAAACGTTTATGAATAAGGGGGTAAGTATATTTATTGATTATAAGCAATTTTTATTGGAATTACCTCGCAACAAGATCATGTAAACTGTTAAATCGCATAAAACATGCTTTTCCTTTATTTTTCTCTTCTCTAAAACCCATTGCGTTGCAAGAGCTCCCATCGAACAAATAATACAAGCCATTGCGTTTAAAGAAAGCGCAGCTATAGTGAGAAGTAGTAACCATGCCTCTGTCATATCTGCTAAAAAAGCTTCGCGACAGTATCTCTTCCAACTGCCAAGTGGCTCCTTCTCCTACTACGTCAATATTCGCATGATATGCCTAAAAAAGAATAAATTTAGTAATAAGGTATTATTAAATGAGTTTTTTTCAAGGATCGCCTTAGTAGAATCCATTGTCCATAACTTTATCACGAATTATTGTGCTATTATTTTGACCGTTTCATTGGTGCTATTTTTAACGCTCGTAGCCTTGACGTTTGATAAGATCGCTAAGCACCATACAACACGGGCCACGGGTCGCGAGGGGAGTAGCCATATGCAACTTTCCCCTCTGTCATAGTACAAGCACAAGTGTTTCTATGCCTGTCGACTTGATGTTTAAATGTATGCGTCAAATCGTTTATGTATTTTGTTAAAGTCAAGGTGTGAGCTTCGTAGTAATAGACGATTTTGGTAGTGTGTGTGTGTGTGTGTCACACGTATTTCCCTCCGCAAAAATGACAGACTGTATTGCATCGGTTATAGACGCTATTGCTACTCCCCTCCGGTCCACCGCGGCTGGTGGCCCGTATTGCTCTATCCTAAGCACCGACAGGCAACGTTTACTGGATTAACCATTTCATAGTTTTTCGAGTTCACGAGGCTTCCCCGTACTTCAGGAGATACGAGTTCTTTCCTGTGATACGGTAGATGTTGAGCTAAGATAAATGCCTTCAACTGTACCTACAGTTTATACAGGTTACAGAAAAATTCTTTTTATTGTTTCTTTATCTAATCATTTACGTATTTTGTAAAATAATTCGGTTTTTCGGCTCAATCAATTCCTACGAATGCTTTAGAAAAGAATAAAGAAATTATTTATCATCACGATATCTATGAATCCCGTCATATATTATTAAATCGAAAATTTTAAAATTCTCTCTCTCTCTGTATTGTAGACTAGACCTTGAGAAAGGACATGGGCTACCTTTCATCTCGAAAAAAGGCTTGCACATCATATTGTTGTCATTTGTAGAGTTAGAAACTAATCTAGGTAACTACCTACTAGTAAGGCGTGTCAAGGCAGGGGACGGAAAGTTAGCTTATTAAAAACCACTGCTGTTGTTAACATTAATAATATTAACCTACCTGATGTCCAATTGCAATTTTAGGTATAATGTGTGCAGGTGCATGTTGAAATTTCTGCTGTTTATTTTGATAAAGTTTCTTAGCTGTATCTATAACGAAGCTAACTATTCCACTCGTCCATGTATTCACCGTATATTTATATGACATTACTATAGCCATTATGGCAACGAATGGCAATATATCAACAGCATTCTTCTCTGTGATTGCCGCATTTCCTCTAATAATTTGCGTATTGTCTGGTAAATTCTTAAAATTCGTTGGTTTTGCCAACTCCTGCGAAGGTGTTTCTTCCAATTGTGCTTCTGCTAATGGCGTTGTCATTTTTCTCCGAATCTGCCTCAACTTGGACCGATATCGAGCATCTTCAGTCAGAAGTATACGACGGTCGACATTGACTGCAGGCAAAGTTTCAATCTCCTCTTCAACTAATTGTATAGGTGCGAGCTGCAAAACATTAGATTCGATAACGTGAACACCTAGTCACATCAGATTTAGTCACATTCCGTTAGGGCATAACCGTAAAGCTTAGTCCTAATATTTTAAAACTACGTTCTGTAATCTGTGACGACTGCACACTATGTAGGTCATGCAATGCAATTATGCTACTTCGGCAGCTATGACAAAATTAGGATAGGCTTCACTTACTTAACACACTACAATATTTTTTCCATATAGGTTACTAAAAAGTAGGAATCTACCTCTTCTTGAAAATATAAAGAAACTCCCAGTAAAAACATTGACTAAGTACATTTTAAACAAATCCCTAACTCGACTCCATAATAATGTGTAAATAAATATGTAGCCCTAAAAAAGAATTTGAGCCAGATCCGGCATGTTGGAGGGTTTTAGGTATATTTAAAAAATAACATTATAACTATATGCCTTCTAAAAAGAGTAATATATGTCTCTTTCATCAATCTATAATGTTATAATAGGTACCTACCTAGTAATATAATAACGTACTTATTCGTCCAGAGCCGGGTGGGTGCTGTTAGATTTTCGCAGAATTATTTCACGGAATCTGAGTAAATCTGATCTTTTGCTTAGTAGTTTGAGTTAGGAAAATGTAATGAGCGTAACTGGGTCACTAATTAATTAAATTTTGTGATTACTGGCATATCTGGTTCAGGTTGTGGTGACGGTGGTGGTGGAGGCAACGGAGGCGGGAGCTCCTCAGCCTTTCTGCGCGCTTCTTCTTCTGATTTTCTTTTCTCTTCTTCTTCCTTTTTTCTTTTCGACGCTTGTTCCTCATCTTCTTCATCTTCACCTTCTTCTTCTTCCTAACGAATGGAATAAAACAACAGAAATAATTATCAGATAGATGTATTACTTTCGTGTAGGTGTATACAATTTTATAAAAACAATACTAAGGAAATAAATTTTCAGAGCTTTATTATTTATGGTATATATGTATATTACGTATAATTTCTGGCATACATAAAAGAATATTCTTTTATGTAGGTATGCCAGAAATTATACATAAGGCGGACTTAACGCCACTAGGCGTTTTCTACCAGTCAACCGTTGGGCAGTGTGGATATCGACGAAAGCAATGGTACAAAGAAGTGAAAATATGAGGGACACCTAAAAATATTATCAATACCTAATCAAATTTTAATATGGATAATGAAAATATTAAACCAATAATGCGTTTGTTGTTTTGCTACATTAATAATAAAATATAAATTATTAGGTTAAAAAACACCAAAGCCCTCTACTTAGATGTAAATTCTCAAGTTCCTAATCTTAATAAAGGTACCTACACAGCTACATACACACGCACACACAGTGTAGAGATTATAAAACATTTGTTAAACTACTCAGTAGATTTTTAGACACCCGTTCTATTAACTTACTACTTTACTAGAAAGCATGAAAGAAAGCTGGCATTACTTAATAATATCGTATTCAATGTCTCACTAGAAAACAAAAACATTAGGTACAGTACGCAGCAAGATATAGGTAAGTATTGCATATCGACCTCAGGCGAAAGACTTCGGGTAATTTCGGTTCTGTAAAGAGTTATCTCTTTCCCACATAGCCTATGTGAGTAGTGACGACCATTTTGATCAAGTTTTGACCCATACCGGACTATGAGTAGGTACTTACGTAGACAGTGTGCTGCGGAGATAACGCTCTACGAACTCAAAACTAGCTGATTGTCTCTTTTCTATGCTGGGTGTGCAATATTTCTTGACGGGTAGGTACTGTACATGTCATCATTGGCTGGGTGGCAACAAGATTTTTGTAGTTATTGTAACATTTCACATCCTTCTGGCTTCTCTAACTTAAAGGAATCTGTTAAGTTAGAGAAGGATGTGAAACGTTACAATAACTTTAACAAATAGGTATCTTGGTGCAACCCAGCCTAAGACGTTTATCATCGGGTTCTTCTCGCAAAGCTAATCTCATGGATATCACAAGAGTCTATAATGCAACTAGACTGCTAACTTACCTACTCCACATAAGTAAGATACCACATTATATAACAATAGGTATAAGTACTACCTTCATTATCAAATTATATCAACAGATTACATAATAAATAACCTAACCTAAACTAACTAAATACTTGTAAAACATTGTACAATGGACAAAAGCTACACTATTCTAACGTAACTTAATTTGTACCTCTTCCTCGCCACCTTCCGGAGGCTGAAAAAATCATAGCATACTTAAACATACTTACTTAAAATCACAAGCAATTAAGTAGGTACCTATATAATTATTGACATCTGATTATGACTGCCTCACTAGCGCAGTAAAAGCAAGATCCCAGCACGGATCGAGACAACAGTTAATTGATATCGGGATATTTCAATTTTTCGGCATTTTTCTAGTGCTACTCTCGGAGTTGGATAATGAATGTGACTGGTGATGTCAACTCAATAGCCTCTCCGTCTCCACCTATGTAACTAAACAAACGTAGGTAACGAATAATTAAACATCTGGTGAGACTTCCGACCATTGGATCAATAGCCCAGTCGCTCTACCTATTAAGCTGCCGAGGTTCCACACCTGACCGTCGAATTTCTCTTTCATATTTTATAGCTGTATTACTATATATATGACAATATGTCATCGCCTTGGGGTGGCGGTGACAATATCTTTTGCCAACAATGGAACGAACCGATACAATTAACTTTTCAATTTATTACGTATTGCAAAGATGTCGCTATAGATACCTACCCTTAATAATGTAAACTGCGACCACTGGATCATTAGCTCAGCGACCTACTACTGCATGGGCTAATGATGCAGTGGTCGCCGATTAGGTAAGTTCCACCCGAAGTCATTTTTTTCTTTCTATTTTGAGTGAAAAATAAGCACAATATGCACTCGCATGTTATATTGCGAGAAAATTTGTAAAATTTAATAAGCTACATTTCGTTAATTATGATAAGAATAGAAATAATTAAAACATACAAACCGGTAAAGTGGGTGGAGTGGGAGGAGGAGTGGGTTCCGGATCAGGATCAGGTTCTGGAGGCTCGTTGGTTTTGTCCCGAGGTTTAGGCCACGGTGGGACAACTTGCGTTACCGACACCGTCGGAGAATCCAGATTCACTAAGTAATATTCAATTACCTATATTTACCTAATTTTAGGCTTAATATATAATCTACGTTCACATTTAAATAAAAAGCTGGTTAAGGGTCATAGCTCACTACCGCACCGCCTAGTTTAACGGCGTCCACTCGTTGTCGACGGGTGGTCCTCGGGCGCTAGTCGGGTGCCGAGTGGCTCTAGTGAGCTATGACCCTAAGATTTGTCGTACACAAGGAACCCTTATAGTTTCGCCATGTCCGTTTGTCTGTCTGTCCGTCCTCGGTTTAGCGCAAAAACTATTAGTACTAGAGACTTGAAATTTGGCACAAGAATACATCTTTACTACGCCGACAAAGTGGTAGAATAAAAAAATGACATTTTTTTTTGTTTAGGGTACCTCCCCTACATGTAACGCGAGGATATTTTTTTATTTTTCGTTTTCTATATAGTGTGGGATATCGTTGGATAGGTATTTTAAAAATGTTAGGAGTGTGCTAACATCATTTTTCAATTCAGGTAACGGTTCGTGACTTATTAAGCTTTAAAGGGCCAATTTCCAGAGTCAAGTGTCTCCCCCCTACCGACTAAACGGTTGTTGTTAGAAATTCAAACGATACGGCAATAGTAGCCATATATAATGAAATTAAAAGGAAAACTATCACACCCAAATTAGCTTTACAAGTTTGCGAGTAATAGTCGACCAAATGTATTTTACTCCAAAATTTCGAACAACTCCATAGAAAATATTTATTTATGTTTTTCATTACATCTCTTACTTTGTAACTACGGAACCATACACTGCGCGTGGCCCGACACGCACTTGACCGGTTTTTTATAGCTGTCAATAACTAAGTACTGGTATTAAGATAAATGAAAAGAAGAGACGAAGCAGATATCCGGTAACTATCAACATATAACCGGACATTTGATAGGCAATACATGAAAGACGTGTTTGTTTATGTATGGCATTTGATAAAAACAATGTTTCATTCTACTAAGATACTTACATCTACCTTTTATTTAATAGGTAGGTTCACTACTATTTTAACGTGTACAGCAAAGGTTTTATTTATTGAGGCTCCCTGGACTTTATAAAATATTATCATGCTACTTAACATTTTTAAATAAATGAAAAAAACGCACATTATTGAATAGGTAGGTACGTAGAGTTGAAACTTGTATAAACTGCTATTGTGCAAACAGTGGTTGACAGAATATGTAAAAAAAAATGTTACGGACAAGATTCGAATGTGTTGATTATTTTCTTTCTAAACTTTTGCCGTTCCACTTGACATCTCTCTACTCTCCCTTCGGAGGCGCGCCCCACTGGTAAGGAACTCAGGTCCTGCTGTAGCAGCTAGGTATTTCTTGACGACTCCGTCTTGAATAGTTTGGGATTTATAGACTGATACTAATTAGGCACTTACGATATAGGACTGTTTCAAAACTGCTCTTGGATGTGTGAAAATCTTTGTTATAATTATATCTATTCTCTAACACTATAAAACATCACACTTACCAACTTTCTCATCTAATTGACCTGGATCCTTGTTTTTATATTTTAATGGTATCGGTGGAATATAGTCTTCCTGTATACTGTCTACAAGGGACAAGATATCTCCCATTTGTTCTTCGTCTATATTCCGCTAAACAATAAAAAATCAGTAAGTAAAATATCTACTGTTTAACAATGACACATCTTAGGTACTAAGTATTTTATATTTAGCAAAGGCCATCTTCAGCCTTGTCAAGCTCCCAACCTCAAACCAATTGTGATAATGTATGAACTGCGTTATTTCTGAAAAATGCCATAGGCCTATGTTAGATGACTTTGGGATGGCAACGATTTTGCTAGTTTATTACTTTGATGAGATATAAACCTACCCTGTCTAATATGTCTTCTACGGGTAAAGCATCTTCAAATATTCCTTTTCCGTCACCATGGGCCTGGCCCATGGGAAGCACAGTCCGTTTTGTTTTTCCCTTTACTCCAGGTAATTGTTCATCGCTTAAGGTACATACCATTTGCTTCTGTAATGTATATTAACAACATTTTTAAATATTTTTTTATTCTATTACCAACGACAGATTTATCTAAATCTATATTGATTTATATAAACATTCATGTTAAATTAATGATTTACCTTCAATGTTTTCTTCTTCAACCGTAACACTTTAAATGCATGTATAGAAAATTGAGTAGTAGCCGGTAGATAGTCCCAATTTTTGGAGAAAATATTTGCTATTGTTTCTGGATTTAAAAGCATAAAACAACAAGCCTTTCCTACTTTAACTGATCTCAGCCCATCATTCGTACGTGGATAAGGATCAAATAAATAATACATATCTTTCTGTCTCCAAATGGCAAGCGCATAATTGTTGAACTCCAGGATACCACTGCTATACTGATGACAAAAAAATTCTTCTAATCCAGTTTTAATATTGAACAAACATTCTTTCGTTGTAAATAATTGACCTTTTATTCTTTCTCTATAAATTATTATTTCGCATGCATATGGACCAACGGTAATCTCATTTGGAATATTATCTATAGTTACGTCGAGCATAACTTTCGGATGCAGACTATCCATAAATAACTTATTTCCCAATCGCAAAATTTTATCAAGTGTCTTTGAAAACCACGTGTTAGGAGGCGAAATTTTAGCATAGGTCATTGCGACAACTGCTATTGGTAAAGCTTGGCGAAACTTAGCATCCTCGAAGCATCTGTCACCCAAATGTAAATTTGCGTTTACTATAGCACAATTTTCGTTTAAAATTCTATAACCCATCATAGCCTTTTCGGCCTGGGTTAATTCTTTATCAGAGTCAAAATCTTCATCACATTTTTCATCTACCATTTTTAACACTTTTACAGAAGCGAGAACATATTTCTGATCTTCAAGTAAACTACGTGCTAGTAGAACTTCTGCAACTGATTCTAAATCTTTTACATTAATAAGAGCGGAAGCCCCGTTACTAAAATTGGAATACGCTCTTGAATCTCTTCCAGCTGGATCAAATATGTAATAACAAATACGATCTTTCCAAATCACAACCTTAAGAACCCTAAAACATTAACAAGTTGTTAATAAATACCTAACTAAGAAGTAAAATAGGTATATCTTTTATCTCTTTTTACACAAAGTAGGTACCTACATTTAGTAAGTATAAAGAACAAGTTTGCCTTTATAATATTATAACTTGCCTTGTCAAAAGAACTCCGGCGCGATTATCTTTAAAAAAAGCTTTCAATCCCCGACATAAATTATAAACGGTGGGATCTAAGGTCATTGCATATCCAACAACATCTGGTTCGCCGAGAAGAACCTGCATTCGCTTTCCATTCAAAACAAGAGTTTGTTTCTTGCCAAATGGTAGTACTTCACACATCCCCTGCACTGCTGAGTGGTCGTGCACTTTTTCTAAGCATTGAATATACCTGAAATATTTTAGAAAACTAAATAGGTAGTTCAATTATTTTCAATTTTTTTAATGGATACCTAATTGCCTAAACTTACCCTAATTGCCTCAACTTACCATTGGTCGCCAGCATCTATCAAATTATCAACTAGCTTCATAGTCCACTGCTTTGGATGGTAATGAAAGGCTAAACAATAAGACATAACGCTCATGGCTAAAGCTTGTCGCCCTCTTGACCTGCCAGCTGCGATTTGTAAGATGCTATTAGATGACATTAAAAAGTAAAAGCTAAAGACGAATAAAAGAAAATTCATACTCACAGAATTTTGTATCGTACATATTAAAAGATCCAGTTAAAATACCATAATGAATTTCGGGTTTACGTTCTTTAGTACAGGGTACAACTGTCAAAGAATGAGTTCTTAATGTGCCTCTTTTTAAATTTGCTGGTATGTGCACCTGAAATGCATTTTAGATTAATGTTCTATTTGCGGCTTTATGTAATAATAGTATGATTAAATAATAAAAGAATAATAACATATTCCCGTGGAATGGTTAACCCTTTATACCTATTATCTAATAAGCAATCAGCTCCCTCATTTAATAAAACTAACAAAGTTTATTCAATCGTCACGGAATGTCACGTAACTTATCTATGACAAAAATAAATTCGTAACGACTGTAAGTAGGCAGTCAACTTGGCTGGGTGCTAACTGATTGTTCTTTAGATATTTTTTACGAATTTGAAACCTAAGATCTTGTAAGTCATTCAGTGGCGGATTTACCAGCAGGCTGAGTAGGCTGGAGCCTAGAGCGGCAAGTTTTAAGGGGCGGCAAAATTCATAATTTTATTTCTATTTCGATTTACAAAATAAAAAAAAAAATACACACACAACATCGAAAATTGGAGGGAAATTAAAATATTTAACTAAAATCGAATTATAGTCCTATAAACAATGCTAAATATTTCAATATCTTTACATCGCTGTATGAGGGCGGCCCGGGACCGTTCGTTGTGGCATTCTTTGGGGGAGGCCTTTGTTCAGCAGTGGACGTCTTTTGGCTGAAATGATGATGAATCGCTGTATACTTCCATGATCATGAATTTAAAAAAAATCGCAATAGCGCTTCTGTATTGTCATCGAAAGTTAGCTATATATACATACTCGTATTTTCTTCTCTCTTATTGTTCTGTAATTGATATGATTGTGGACTACGATATCAAAATTTAGGGGCGGCAAAAAATTAGTCTACCCTACAGGCAGCAAAGGAGATGTTGCGAGCTCGGCCCTAGTTCGTACACGTCCTCAAAAAATGGGTAAATTAATGAAGAATCCGAAAAAAATACAATTAATTTATTCAAGAACATATTTTAGAGTTACTGCCACATTTAATTCAAAAGATTTTATCATTTTCAACCATATTCAACATGGCGTCGACACAGCCGACGCTTCTTTAAATTGGAAATCGATTAGTTTAAGTTCTTAGTGAAATCGATTTCGATAGTATTTAGAAAATAAGACTTTTTCTCCAAGTACTATATAATCAAAAAACAATTAAAAAATGAACATGTCAAAATGACATCGCCCGCCATATTCGCCATGTTGGTTTGAGTTGCAACTCTAACTGCAAATAATGTTTTGTAACTGCAAATAAAGCTAAATAAGTGAAATATGCAGTAAAAAACGTTTTTATATTGATTTTGCCTGTTAATGATATTGTGTACAATACATGGCCGGAGGTCCATACATTTTTGCAACATCTCCTTTGTAAATATGCCCCTGAAGTCATTGTTTAGATAAGCTGAGGGCTTTCGCTTCTAATCTTATTGTTATCAATCCAAACCACAAAATCCATAATTAGAAAAATGTCTTACATGTTCCGGCTTGGGTATTTCGTCAAGACCACACACTGAATCATCGTCTACAGGTTTTTGTGATACTCTGGCCCTAGGTTTGCCATCCGTAGCTCCCAATATTGCGAAAGACGTTCGTGAATTAGACCTAACACAAGTTAACATAGTTATTGCTAAGTGAACATTAAAATCATAGATTGTGAAGTGAAAATTAAACGTTGATTACAAAAAATACGAACTTAAAAATATCAAGTTAGCTATACAACTTCTGGAAACTACAATAAGCACAAAACTTAAATTGTCTTAAATGCGTTCTGCGTTCTTGAAGTACGATACCAAGTTACAAGCCGCGATAGTCGCGAAGTAAACAATTGCGCAGTAGGCAGTGGCGTAGCTACAGAGGGGCGACGTAGGCGCACCGGATGCCACCCGTTTGGGAGTGACACCCTCTCTTTAAATAAACAAAATATGAGCTGTTTAGACGTGAAAACGCAACACAAAACTCGCTTTCGCATTTATAATACTCGGGGACGCCAGAGACAGAATTTGTTCAAATAGGTCATAACGGTGGAGAATGCCGAAACAAGATTAAAAAATGGGGAGTATTTCCTATGATGTCTTAACAATTCGTAAAGAAGAGATACCCTTCTTTATCATAAAATGGCAGGAGATCACCGCGCCGAGATAGGAGACTGGCGTACCTAGATGGCGCACAAGTCCGCACAACTTCACAGTGGAATTTAAGTTTTGCACGTAGGTAGGTAGGTACTGTAATATTGATTATAATCGTTCAATGTTTGTATAGCTACTTCATTTTGATTTTACCTCTTTTTTCTTCTGTTTAATTGACGTTTTCGTAAAGCAGACATTTTCCTAAAAATATAGTTAAGTATTTACTTTAACAAATTTAATATACTGTTATAAAGACATGTAGGTACAGAGAAAATACGTCGTTTATGAAATATAATAAAAATAATAATAATGTATTACTTACCGACATTTTTTTCCTTTGCATTCCTTCCGATGACATATTCTGTAAGCACAAATAAATCCTTAGAACACTGTTAATTAATAATCGATGTTCTAATTTAATATCCACTTTTTATTTATCTTTATCTATATTATATATAAAAAAGGTCATAGGTATGTTTGATCATTAAGATATTTATGATAAGACACTGACTATCTTTCTTGTCGATGACGAATCGTTAAGACAAGTGTGCACAGGCGATTATTCCGTAACTATTAGATAGGTACAGATATCAAAATTCTTTAGACTGATATCGAAAGTACTTGACCTAATGAGTAAAGTAAAATGACAATAATAACATTAAAAAAAAACGAGAAATATTTAAAAAAATTACATGTCATTCAGTGACTTATGTTGAGAAATCGATGATGTCATTTAACACTCCCATTCAATTATTGGTACCTACTTACATAATGATTGTTATTTAAATTGCAAAATTAGGTAAGTATCTTAAAACTATTTGAACATGAAGCAGACTTCGTTTCATTTACCTACCTATGTATGTATGATACCTCAGCAACTCAATATTTTCTGGGTAGGTTAAATTAGGTTCAGTCAGAATAACATTAATAATATCAAATCTACTTAAGTAGGTAGTATAACTAAAGAGTTACATATCTGTATTATTAGAGATGTAGTTATATCAGTGAAATAATTTAAACACTCACCCTCCTTTATTGCAAGGCTTCGGCTTTTTAGTCCCCCTTTAACACAAATTATACATCAGTAGGCTATAGTAATTAATAAATATGTAATGAATAAGTAGGTATATTATTTGCTTCGTATAATTCAATTTATTAAAAGAAGGTATTAGGAGGTAAGGATTACCTTCCCATTGTTTTTGGTCCAGGAACATGAACAACATCCGGAACAAACGATTTATCTCTGTTAATGACGATACCGCTATGTGGCTTAAATAATCTGAAAATGCCCAAAACAGTATACGTACAGAGTGAAATCGTTAGTTTGCACAGGCGATTTATAGGTACCTCAATCTAAATCCGTGACCTAAATGTAGGTAGGTACACTCTCATTTGATTTCGCGTAACGGAATTTACATTTTTTTAAATTTATTTTACCGCGTAACGGAATTTACATTTTTTTTAATTTATTTTACCACTTACTCAAAACCTGATTTCGGAGGCAAAGGCGGTTTTAAGTCTCCAGGTTTCACAGCTGCTTTTTGTGCTTGTATTACCTCGCCACTAGTTTTAGGACTTGGTACCTACGGAAGTGTGAGAAAGCAAGAAAATTAAAATTTGTAACTTAAGTATCAAAGTTTTTAGGGATCTGGCTAATGATGGATCTTTTTAGTATCTAATGAGGTGCTAATAGGTAGGTAGTTGTTTGCATGATTGATTGTTTATGTTTGAATCTACCTATTTGGGTAAAAAATATACCTATTTGTTTTGGATACTCCTTTATCCTTTATCTGATCTAGATCATCTACTTACATGTAACATGATCAGCACAATACTTAATAAATATCTATTCTAATAAGAAAAATAGTTAATAACAATAACTTAGGTAGTTACATATTTACAAAAAAAAACGGATTCGGTAATATAACAGAACAGAAAAAAAAATCTGTTCTGTTATATAAACACATGATTAACTATATACATATAGATAAATTCGTTTGTTTAAATATGAATATAAGTGACTCACATTTAATATTGATTTATCGGAGGCCGTGTGTTTTATAACAGGCATTGGGGCTGGTAACATAATGTCACAAGGTAGGAGATCATAATATCGAACTTTTTTCTTATTTTTTTCTCTCTTGCTTCCTTTTCGCAATATGCCACTATTCCATTCATCAGCTGAAGTGGACTCGAAATCCGTTTTATTATATACTTCCCTGTTAAGTTACATTTATTTTCTTCATACATAGTTTCCCACTAGTTTCCCAAATACACAGAGTATGGACCCAGTAATCCCCATTTTATACGAACAAGAATAAGTTTGTAACACGCCAACGACGAGTAGGCAGGTAAATAAAATATATACAAACCTTAAACGTCCATCCCTTTTTTCTGGTTCTAGAGAACAATGTCCAATATACTGTAACCTAAAAAAAAAAAATTCTGTTGAAAAATTATTAAATGACATAGAATTTAATAGTTTTCTAGACAGGTACCTAATTACCTACTTATGTCGTGTCGACTTTCAAAAGTCAATTTAAAGTGAATAACAATAGATAATTGACATATTATTATGTGCATACACATAATAATATGTCAATTTAGATAAATGTAATAAAAAATAATCATCATCATGATCATCACCCACAAATAATTACCACCACCTACTTACCAATAATAAATAACTAAGTTTTACCTATTAAGAATATAAGTAGAATGTCTCCTTTTCTCTATCTCAAAATAGACATTACACTACAGACACTCAGAGATTTGCCGTTTCTGAGGAGTATATAGGTAGGTAGGTACCTAATACGCAAAAATCTGATTGACAATTTTTTTTTATGTAATGAAAGTGGCAAACAATCATGCAGTTCACATCGATGTTAAGCGATGCCTGCAGCCTATAGACACCCACGCAAAGGTCAGAATACAGATGCGTTACCACTCCTGAGGCCTAAAGTGTTATACCTCTGTGCCGGAAATTACAGGGACTATTACATTACCACCTGACCGAAACACGATAGTGCTGAACACTACCATTTGGCGGCAAGTATATTAGGTAATACCACAGTGGTAGTGCTTACGCCCGCAAGCTCCGTCACTGGAGCTCTTCCACCAGTGTATCCGGTAGGCACTTGAAAATTTACTCGAAAACACTCAATAAAAGGAATTAAGTAGGTAGGTACCTAAAACTAAAGTTTTGGAAAAGCTAGAATTCATGGTTTCATAGGAACGTTGAGTCACGTCGAGTTCCCCGACTACCTATAACATTATTAATTGCAAAAGTTGTTAGACAATAGTAGGTATACTTACTACACAATATTATTATATAACTACATTTTTTATTATTATACCTTGTATGCATAGATGGTGCCATTGGAACACAGGTATCCTTATAATGCCTTGGTTGAAACGGTTTCGTTTTGAATTTAGGTGATGTGCTTAACGTCTTTTTGTTGCGCGAACCTGCGTAATGTACACATAGTCGTATCTTACTCCTCTAATATCTTTGAGCATAGGGCAACACGGGCCACCGGCCGCGGCGGACCGGAGGAGAGCAGCCATATGCAGGCTTTGAAGGCTTGCCCCTCTGTCAAAGTACAAGTACAAGTGTCCCTACGCCTGTCGGTCAGGGATGTTTTAACATTTTGAAACCGCTTGACATTTTGGGAATTTGACATTCGGGACTGAAACCGTTTAAATGTGTGCGTGAAATTGTTTATGAATTTTGTTAAAGTCAAGGTGTGAGTTTCGTAGTAATAGACGATTTTTGTAGTGTTTATGTGTATCACACGTAGTTCCCCCCGCAAAAAATGACAGATTGTTTTGCATCGGTAATAAACGCTATGGCCACTCCCTTCTCCCCTCCAGTCCGCCGCGGCGGCCGGTGGCCCGTGTTGCTGTCTTTGGGTATATCATTAAGCTATGACACTAGGTATATGAAAGTATACATTGCTTTCAAATGATAACTGTAGGTACTTTTTTTATTTAAAGTAATTAAATTAATCTTTAGCTTTATTTTACTTTTGGTAGTTCCCGTTTAGACGCAAATGCGTAGCCGCCACGGCAGCACTGCATCATGTATGCATAATGTATCACCCGCCAAATGGTAGTGTTCAGCACTATCGTGTTTCGGTTAAGATGGTAATGTATCTATGGACCCGCAATAACTATGACGGAGGGATAACAACTAAGGTCTCAGGTCTCTAATTATTGTGTAGATGTCTTAGATGTCTATAGGCCGCAGTACCTAATTACTTTAACATCCATGTAAACCGCACACTTGTTTGTCATATTTGTTACTAAAAAAAAAGAAATCGGCATTTACTTATCAAAACATAATGTACTCAAGTTAGATGCGTTGCCAGTCCTGAGGTCTAAATAGTTATACCTGTGCCAGAAACTACAGGGCCGCACAAAATGTAATGTAGCCTTTGAAACATCACATACCTATACAGGGTTAATTTAAATTAGCGCAACACCTCTTGCAGGCAAAAGGTGAACAAAAAAAATGATACCAAAAATTTTAATACTCAAAAACTTGTAAAGCCAACTTGAGTGTGATAGTTTTCCTTTTAATTTCATTTTAAATAGCTACTATTGCCGAAGTTTGCGACTTTTGCGAGTAATAGTCGACCAAATGTATTTTACCGGAAAATTTCGAAAACTCTATAGCCACTATTTATTTATTTTTTCCATTTCATTATTAAAACCTAACAGCTACGGAACCCTACTCTGCGCGTGGACCGACACGCACTTAACCGGTTTTTTTTATTTTAAATGAATTCAATGAAACATCCGAACCTTTGCACCAAGCAACGGACAATAAGTTATTTATCAAAAAGAAGAAAACATACTTTCTGCTTGATACGTGAGAGCTTCTATTATTTCTGCCACATCTTTACAATCGGTAATCTTTGCATGTTTACAAATTTCTTGCAGTTTGGGAGGGCATTTACATAAACTGAAATAAAATAAAATTAATTAGATAATCACCTAAACCACATACGCTTACTGTATCGAGATTCAACTAACCGTTTCTTCTTATTCATCTTGTTAATTTAATATTTTTTAAATTGTTTACATTTATTTGCAATTAATTTTGACAACACTGTGACATGATGTTCGGGAATCTTTTTGATAATGATTTTGCATTCTTTAATCAAAAAAGGTTTTCAATTAGGTATGTATCACAGAAAAAAATAGGTATTTTCCCACGCAGTTTACTTCATATCACTTAAAGACCAGTAATTCACTCTGTAGCAGGTTAAATACTTAGTGTTCACGAGTTAATTAAAGATCCACTTCGACACATTTACCTACCTGCTAGTACATTTAAATAACGGACAGTCGACATCGAACCCAGTACCTCAGCGTAGCAGTAGTGGATGCTACCGCTAGACTAGGTGCTGAGGTCTCTAATCAAAACTTTTACTTAGATATACCTATATCCATGTACTTTATACACTGCTTCGGGGATTGAAGTCATAGATACCTAAATTGAAGTAGGCATTTCTAGTAGTTCTTAGTGATATGGTAACTACCATGCTATGGTCACACACTATTATCAAGTGCTATCACTACGCCACCGAGGTAATTGGTCATTAAGACATATATAAACATACACAACTACATGAGCTACACCAATCCTTTGAAGTGAACGGTTATGTATATAAGTCGTCAACAGCTAACAAATCTACCCACCATGGTGCTAAAAAAGTGTACAAAGTGTAATAAAAATGTTACAAAACTAAACCTGTACTAACTTGTTGTAGATGTAATAAAATAGTTCATGCAGATACTAACTGTGTGAAACTATCAAATAAACAATTAAACACTTTACGGAACTCTACAGGCATAGAATGGAGCTGCGAAGAATGTCTGAAAAATATCTCCCACAGATCATCCTTTCTAATTCCAGAAGACGACGATGTGGATAACGATTCTGATGACGACCGATCCGCCATGAATATTCAAACATTAAACACAAAGAAACTAGTGCAAGACATCAGTAGGGCATTAAAAAAGACCTTCAAGGAAGAAATATCGGAGATGTTGCAAAAATGTATGGACCTCCGGCCATGTATTGTACACAATATCATTAACAGGCAAAATCAATATAAAAACGTTTTTTACTGCATATTTGCACTTATTTAGCTTTGTTTGCAGTTACAAAATATTATTTGCAGTAAGAGTTGCAACTCAAACCAACATGGCGAATATGGCGGGCGATGTCATTTTGACATTTTCATTTTTTTAATTGTTTTTTATAATACATATAGTACTTGGAGAAAAAAGTAATATTTTCTAAATACTATCGAAATCGATTTCATGTGTTAATACTAAGAACTTAAACTAATCGATTTCCAATTTTAAGAAGCGTCGGCTGTATCGCCGCCATGTTGAATGTGGTTGAAAATGATAAAATCGTTTGAATTAAATGTGGTAGTTACTTTAAAATATATTCTTGAATAAATTAATTGTATTTTTTTCGGATTCTTCTTTAATTTACCCATTTTTTGAGGACGTGTACGAACTAGAACCGAGCTCGGAACATCTCCTTTAGAAAGTTCACTGGAGTTTTTCTAAATGATCAAATGACGGCCATGGAAAAATTTATAAAAAATCAGGAAAATACTATTCGAAAATTAGAGGACAAAAATGAGTACCTGCTTAATAAAAATAAAAATCTCGAGTTAAGAGTATCGGTTCTAGAGCATGGAGCGCAAGTTTTAAAACAAAAATCATTATCTTCTACCGTAGAAATCGCCGGCTTACCTGAAATACCTCTAAAAGATGTAACTACAGTTATCCAAACGATAGCCTCGAAACTGGATGTGAACGAACAGGATATACCTACAATCAACTTGTAAGATGCCGGGTAAAAATGAAAAACCCGGGCCGATCCTTGTTGAACTGAGAAATACGTCAATTCGCAAACAATGGGTGGAAGCTGGTAAGAATAAACGCCTCTCTGCAGGGTCTGTAATACCCGACATCCCTAAGGAAAAAGCGGAACATAAAATTTACGTAAGAGAAGCACTAACTTGGCATGTAAAAACTCTTTTATATAATAAGAAAATGCAACTAAACCAATCGTTTCAGTTTATCTGGTGTAAAGAAGGTAGGGTCTGCGCTAGAAAGAACTGCAATAGTAAAATTTACTTTATTCGATCACAGCAAGATATTGACCAAATATCTAAAACCTTAAACTAAAAACTAAAACTAACCTATTGCGTTTCTTCTTATCGTACCCATCCTTAATAATACTATAGTTAATTTTTGTGTTAATTTTCGTAAATAAATATTTCTATTTGAGAATACTTTACATAATGGATCAGTACACAGATATAAACGTAATATCTGATTGTATTTCTCCTCAAGGTTTCTTTAAACATTTACCTCCAAAAAGTCATTTAAATATGTCATGCCACATATTAATATCAGATCAATAATTAAAAACTTCAATAAACTGTTGCAGCTAATTCACTCTTGTTCTATTCCACTAGATATAATTGTATTAAGTGAAGTGGGTATATCGCACACCATAGCTCCCTTATTTAATATACCAGGATATAATATGCACATAAAACTACGTCACAATAAGCGAGAACTCGACCTATTTGGTCATGGTAGGTCAGCCTTGGTCTTCCTGGGCCTCTGCAACCATCCACATTCGCATTGTATATCTGTTTAGTCATTCGCTCATTCGACATTCTTTCTATATGCCCGAACCATCGGAGCATGCCTTTTTTCATTTTTACACCGATACTATCATTCACACAAAGTCTCTTTCTTACATCTTCATTACGAACGCGATCGGTGAGTGATACACCGCAGATCTTGCGCAAAGATCTCATCTCGACCGCGTTCAACTTACTTTCATGCTCTTTCCTGCATACCCAGCTCTCGCTTCCATATAAAAGCGTTGGAGTAAGTACAGCATTATGTACGGCTAGTCGAGCCCGCTGGCTGAGATGTTTCGATTCTAGCAGCTTACCCAACGCTCCATTCACGCAATTCCCAGCAAGCACTCTTCTTTCTATATCAGTGGTGTACCTACCATCCTTGCTAAAAGCACATCCAAGATATACAATTTCATCAACCTGTTCTAACACTGCATCATCTACTACTACCCTTGCATTTGTTCTCTGTTCATCTCTTTCAAATACTAATACTTTAGTTTTATCCACATTCAATTGTAAGCCGGGATGTCTGGCGCTCTACACTCTCTGCCTACCCCGTTAGGGACCTGGCGTGAAGATACATACATACAATAAGCGAGGTGGTGGTATAATACTGTACGTAAAAAATCACATAAAATTCACGGAACTAGAACACAGTACACAAACATTTGAAAATATAACGGGAACTTTAAAACTCAATAGAAATGAGGACGTTGTTGTATGTGCAATTTATAGACCGCCTAGTAGGGTTGTTGAGGATTCCTCTTCCGCTTCCTCATAATGAGGAAGTTCCGCAATATTTTGGATTCCTCAACCGTTTCCGCATCCTCATAAATAAAAACAAAAAATTCCTCTTCCGCTATCGCTTCCTCAAAATTTAAGAGGAATTTATGAGGAATTTCATTGCGCATGCGCGTCTCGTATCCATGGCAACGCACACACACGCCGCAATGCGATGCCGGGCAGAACAAGCGAGCGAGACCTCCCCTCCTGTCACTGGCGCTGTTCCTTGCTAGTTTGTTTTAATTTGATTGACATACATTAATACAATATTATGTTAATACGCGTAAGCAACTAAAAAAATCTAAATATTCGGGGCTTTACGGAACTGTATCTAAGGCAATACCTATCTTCTCTCCCATCAATTGCCCCAGTGAACGACTTTTTAGCAATGCTGGATTGACATATTTAATACGATGAGCTAAGAAACAGGTTGTCAGGGAAAACAGCTTTCAAATTATTTTTTATAAAAATTGACCTCCCTATAATTAATTTTGATTAATAGTATTCAATTCTTTTATTTTGATTAATAATATTCGACATAAGTACCTAAGTAACAAAGAAATAAAGACTGCATTCCTATTTTCATTTAAATTTCTACATTAAATTGTATCATTCACTCATCTTTTTTTGTGTGCGTGTGTTGTGTAGATACGGGTATGTTACTGAACTCGTCCGTAACTGCTGGACCGATTTTGATGATTCATTATTGCGTGTATTTTGAGAATGGTTTAGATTCATAGTTTGGTCCACTAGAAAATGCCCTTTTAATTATTTTTTTTGTATGTATGTTCTTAGTTATGTACATAGAGACAGGACAGCGGATTTTGGGGATTGGGTCCGGTAGTATTTTTAATTTCGTATCATCCTCTTTTCATCTTTCTGAAGCGCGCAAGGCCTCGCGGCTGGTGTAGAACGCAAGCGATCTACTCGATTAAGCGATATGGGTGCGATCGGGTATGTGACGGGTGACCACTAGTGGCAAATTAAAATGCGCGTTTCCGTGCTTCGGAGAGCACGTTAAGCCCGTTTATTCCCATCGGCCTCCTCTGAGACCGGCACCGAGGTAGCCGTTAGTTTCATCAAGACACCCATGACGAAAAAGTTGTCAACTCCATGCAGGCGCCATCTTGGATTTACATTTTGACACCACTTTCGGATTCAACACCCTCATGAACCATGAAAACGACACCCATGACTAAAAAGTTGACAACTTCTAGTAGCCGCCATCTTGGATCCATATTTTGATACCACTATCGAATTCAACACCCACAAGAACCATGAAAACGACATTCATGACGAAATAATTGACAAATTGTCATACTGAAAAATTGTTACCTAAGTCAATTTTCGACTATTGGTACCTAACGATACAAAATGCGAATAAACCATTGCAGTATAACTATGAAGGGGGCAAATGAAACTAACGACCACCGGGGTGGCCGTTGGCATTAATAGCGCCAACGGGGTGGCGTTGCCGGTCTCAGAGGGGGCCGATGGGAATAAAGAGTTAAGCCGTCGGTCCCGGTTGCTATAGATAAATAGCAGTCGTTAAACCTTGTCCCAGGCCATATGTATGGGCGGTTTGAAAACATCCGACAGCGGGTTGGCCACTAACCGTTATCTCCACCAACCCGCATTGGAGCAGCGTGGTGGAGTAAGCTCCAGGCCTCCCCTCAAGAAGAGCAGAGACTCGTGCCCAGCAGTGGGACATTTCAACGGTTCATTATTATTATTATATCAATAACTGCCTCAGTAGCGTAGTGGTAGCAGGCCACTACTACTACGCTGGGGATCCTGGGTTCGATTCCCGGGTCGGGAACTATCAGAGATAACGATTAAAAATCCTTTATCTCTGGTGCTATAAGGATTTTCCATTTTCTGGAAGTTTCCCAGTAGTTAGTTACCTCGGAGTTTGACAATGTGCCCGGAGATGGCAACAGGTTCGCCACCTGTTACATGGGCCAAAAAGTCGTGGGTGTTTGCATGTATGCTTGAATGCATGCAAGCATTCGGGGATTACAAGCGTGAAGTTACGTACGTTCTTCCTCTTCCGCTTCCTCATCCGCATCCTCTTCCTCATTAAAAAATCCTCTTCCTCATCCGCATCCACTAAATTTGCGCGTCACAATTCCTCTTCCTCCTCCTCTTCCTCATAATCACTTCCTCAACAACCCTACCGCCTAGGACTTATAAGAAAATATTTGTAAAGGAACTAGGTATTCACGTATCGAAATTTAACTCAAAACAGAACTTTCTTTTGGTCGGAGTCACTCGGAGATACTAATATTGACCTCAAGAGCATATCCACATACAGAGATTCATATTTAGATAGGTACACTTAGCGAGTGCGGGTTGACTTGTGGAGTATCTGAAATAATCTGAATTTACTAGAATTGAAAACAAACTCAATAATATAACGCGAACTTGTATCGATCATATTTTTGCACGATTCCCCACAAGTCAACCGTACTCGGCGGTGTTAGATGTTGTACTAGCGGATCACAGAGCGCTCATTTTTAGTAGCATCTACGATGACTACGATGCGCCGGAGCGTATGCAGGGTGTTGCAAATTATTTTATTGACCGGAAAAAACTTAACAAGGAATTAAAAGTTGTAAAATGGTCAGACACAAACGAAATGTTTAGCCCTAATCAAATTCATAACTTTATCCGTAGCGCACTTAATAACGCGTACGAAAGTGCAACTAAAAGGAGTACACAGAAACGTCGAAATACAAACACTAAGTTTCCGTGGATCGACAAAAACATTAACAAATTATGTGAAAAGCGAAATAAGTTTTTTAAATTATGGAAAAATAGTCCAAATAATCCGGTACTAAGATTAAAATATAACAATGTCCGTAATAAAATACATAAAATACAAGAGAAATAAATATTTTATTAATACAATTAATTATAATTTTAATAACCCTAAAAAAATCTATAAACTAATCAATCAAATGTTAGGACGCGTAACCCTATCAAAAGACGCTGTTATACAAAAGGATTTTGAGGTACAGGGCCTGTCACCTAAGAATATCGCTGAGAACTTTGCAACAAACTTTGACTATGCAGTCAAAAATATAGTTCCCAAGTGTAAGGTTAAATTTTTAGACCCAAATACGAACATTACTTCTACTAATTCGAGCTTGCTGTTTAAAAAGGCGTCAAGTAATAAAACACATAAAATTATAAATCAGTAACAGTCAAACATATCTCCAGGTATTGATAACATAAAAATTTCAGATATCAAAATCGTAGGTAAGGAGGTGTCGGTTGCATTAGCTAATTTAATTAATGCCAGTATATCATGTTGCGAGTATCCCGATTATCTAAAAGTAGGATGCGTTAGGCCTGTTCGCCAAAAAGTGATTATATTAACTATCGTCCCATAACATTACTGTCGTCTGTAGACAAAATAATAGAGAAGTACATAAGTGAAGAAATACATAACTTTTATAAAAAACAAGATTTTATAACAAAGAATCAATACGGGTTTCAGTCAAGTAAAGGTACGCAGAGCTTTTATCTACCTTCACTGATGAGGTCAATACCTACCTTAATGAACGAATGCACGTATTGGTTCTGTTTATTGACTTTTCTCGTGCTTTTGATACTCTGAACCATCAAGAACTTATAACAAAACTAAAAATCTCTGGTGTACTGGCCCACTGCTTCAATGGTGTAAAAACTACCTCCACAATCGTAAATTCAGTCAAGGTTAATGATACATACAGTGAATAAAACAGTCACAGAAGGCACGGCTCAAGATTCTGTGTTGGGGCCTCTGCACTTTCTGTCTTATGTTAATGATATGGTCAACTGTGTTAAATCCTGCACATGCTATCAGTTCGCCGATGACACTTGTTTGGTGGCAGCAGATAGAAACCCGCAAGTAGCTAGTGAACTTTTACAGTCTGATTTTCATAAGATCATTAAATGGTGTCATGATTCAGGATTGGTTTTAAATGCAGATAAGACGAAATTAGTACATATTAAATCACCATATCTAAGACATGCATTATTCAGTGAGATAATTGCTCACAATCACAGTTGTCTTCACGTACCCACACCGTCCCAGTGTAGTTGTCTAGTTATACAAAACGTCGAAAATCATACGTATCTTGGCCTATTTATTGATAGCAAATTTAACTTTAGCAATCAAACTGAACTAGTTTGCAATAAGCTTAGGCAGTTTCTAGCCAACATAACTATTTTAAAGGATCGAATCCCATATAAAGTCAAATTGGCGATGTATTAAAGCCTAGCGGAATCATATATTCAGTATGGATTGAGCAGTTACGGTCGTACGTATGATTCTTATATAAATGACATATATAAACTACAGCGTAAAATACTGCGTAAAATCGTGTCCCGAAACATCAAGCAGACATTTTATGATGATGATTGTGGCCTATTCAAGTATTGTAAAGTTCTGCCTATCCAGACTCAAGTGAAATATGCCCTGCTCAAAGAAAATCTCTGTAACCCGTGCCTTATGCACAAAATGCAACATTCCGTATATACTCGGCCGGTCGCTCGGAACCGGTTGTGCACGACGAGCGCGACTAATACCTACGGCACGCGAACAACTGCATAGGTATCTAGTTCCTCGATTAATCCGACATGCGTAATTTAACAATGTGAAAAATAAAAGTACTTTTAAACGTAAACTTAAGTCATACTTCCTGAGTGTGCTTAAATAAAACATTATGAATATTATTTCGATTATCAGATTATATTCTGTATTCATTTAATACTATATTCAATCAAAATTGAACATGTTGATGTTTGGTGAAATTTAACGTTATATAATGTACTTACTTTAACTAGATCTAAATGTTGATAGGTATATAATATAATTTTGTTTCCTGATGTAGACCTTAGCACTTAATACAAATCTCATTGATTTTTTAGTGTTAACTTAACAAATAATTTAATTGTAAATTTCAAATACGTTAAATAAATTTAAAAAAAAAACCTACAAAAAATGAACATTAAGTACGTCTCAAAACGTTTTGAACATAATACATACCTATATATTACCTATTATATATTATTAGCACAGGAATGTCGATCAAAATGGGATTTAAGATGGTGATGGCACCACCATTAGGTACGTAAAAAATATTAAAAAACAAGGGATTTATTATTATACCAGCTGTGCCCACGACTTCATCCGCGTAGATACTGAACAATAATTTTATTAAAATCTACGCGAACGAAGTCGCGGGCACGGTAGTGCCACTGTCGCCAATTTACTGAGATTTTGGCGCTGAATTCCCAGAATGCCATTTATATCACGGCATAGGCTTTATATATTAATAAGTACTGGTGATATGCCGGATCTGTTCGAATGTATATCCGGATATGGATATTTAGTATCAAGATCAGCGAATATGGATATGGCAAATATGGATCTTTAGTTTGTTATCAGTCGGTATCTTATTCTGTAAGGTGCATTCGGGCATTAATGAAAGGATTTTCAGTGGTCTTTGTGTGGGTGTCTATAGGCTGCAGTCATCACTTAATCAATGTGAACTGCATGCTTGTTTGGTATACCTACGTATTCCGTATCGTATAAATTTATTTAGGTATATTAGAATTAGGTATGTTCTATTTTTCTCTCTAGAAGTTGATTTTCCAAATCGATGTTATGGTTTAGCCGTGAAAAGTTAATAGTTAATTAACATTTGCTAAGAACGGATTTAGCAACAAGGCCGGATTGAAAAGATTCAGCCTCGCAACTTTTTTTGAAAGTCGGTCAAAGTTTATACCTACATATATATTACTACGAATCCCATGCAAACGAAGTCGCTGGAAAAAGCTAGAAAAGCATTAAATTAACAAATGTCGTATAGGTATACTTATATTCATCAAAAGATACATAAATATAGGTAAGGTACCTACTATGAATAAAGGTTAAATTCCATGCTACAAACCTACACACTGATTGTTTTCTTTTTCGTTTAGGTGGAATTTTTAAATATTGTGCTAGCAAGAGAATTGTGTGGTGATATAACTATTTCAAAACAACTCCACACAATTCTTTTGTAAACATATATACATACATATCTACTTAATTAAAAAACAATGCAGAATTTTCAATAAATTTATGTATCACTTTTGTAAGATTGAAAAAAAAATATTACACTATATATATACTTATTCTAAAAAAAATCTTTCAAATTTTTAATGCCACAATAATTAATAAAAAATAGGCACTTGACAAAAAAAATACTTTACATTGTATATTCAAAAAATATACCTAATTTATGATTGTTGTTTCACACCATTCTTTTATGGATTGGAATGTGTATCTTGTTACATATTCTTACAACTGAAATGGGCTGCACAATATTCACGTACCACAAACATGCAGTTATATAAAAATTGGATTTGGCACCAAACTGCTAGATAACATGATCTATGAACGTCTTGTTTTATATGGAAAAGTGGCTGTAAAATTTTGCACAAAAGATCAGGTCCTTGTCTGCAAAAAACAGACCAACACCCAGAGGCTCTCTAAAAATGTTGGTCTAATTTGTAATATTATACAATGTGTAAAATAATTAAGAAAAAAAACTTAAGGGGTATATAGAGTTTTATTTAGTAGTGTTAATAAGGCAATTGATAATGTTATAGTTAGGATAGTAAGAAAATCGAAGTCAAAGTTTTGCTCAAAAGTTTAAGTAACAGCTGTTTTAGCACCGAGACGTGACCCTGCATCTCTATGTTTAGGGTTGTACAATTTATTCACATTAAACTAATATAAATAAAAATTGTAAATAAATATAGCTCTGTGGATGTCTACCTATAGTTTGCTATTGGATTGTGAATATGATGTACATTACTACCCTTAAATGTTATTTCTTTATTTATGTTACACATTGTATACCTTATGCATTGTGAATATTTTTAAAATTTATAACTATAAACATAACATTGTAAATTGTATTTATTGGCTATCAACCTGAGATGGAGATGTTTAAGTTTGTTTACTGCTTTTAAGGAAATAGACCAATAGAAACCTACACCTTTATAGAATTTAAATAGTTCAATCCGTAACAACTTTATAACAATCAACTAAACATGGAATTATGAAGACTTTCAAGTTCATCCTTTCTTTGCTCTGCTCTTTTCTTTTCTTTCTTGAATGCCTCATAGCCTTCATTATCTGTGGGTAATTCAAATCTGCAAAATGGGCAGGAATTTGTCTGAAAATTAACAAAATATAGCATTTATACCATGCATATAAACCAATGTTTATTTTATTGATCAGAGATGTTTAATAATTTTTGCAATTATTTCACTTACTTTGTTTAGCCATGTCAATATACATGAGCTATGAAACATATGATGACATGGCATTTCTTTGGCTGTATCATTCATTTGAAAATCTTTGAGGCATATTGGGCAGTTTTTATTACTTTCATTTATCACAACATCTAATAGATTTTTTACAGATTCTTTGGATGCTGGCGGAGGTAATCTGAAATAATACAATAAGTGGTTTCTTATGTCTTATCCACTTTTTCAAAAATTTAAATACATATTGGTAGTTTTCGAAAATTTACAACAGCTTAAATAACATAATCAGTCACCTGGGCCATTCTCCTGTGAAATTATCGTCATAAAGACCAAAATCTAAGAGAAATCTGGCCATGTCAAGAAGATGATTAGGTTGTTCTCCATAGTTCAACTCTCTCCATCCCATTTCTTGAAAATAATCAGCCATAATTTAGAACACTACCTATCTTCTTTTAAAATGTCGGTTTTACAATTATAAAAGTAATATTAATTGGACAAACAGAAACAACGATAATTATTTTTGCTCATCATGATGATTGACAGTTGACACTTGACACTAGTGTTGAGTAGGACTTACAAGAGGCCTTACATTTGTCCCGGACAAAACCTGACATTGTAAAGACGCGACAAAAATATAATTTGTACTGCTTCAAATATTAAGACGCGTTACTCTTTGCTCTTGTACTCTTACGTAGTGTGTCACGTGTGTGACTAAGACAAAAAGTATAACGTGATTGGTCTGAGGTGAGGACAATGAGGCCACTACTCCTCAAAATAGACCAATAAGCGCCGTGTATTAAAATGTCGCGGTAATCTTTGCTCTTTTGTACTCTTAAGTCAAGTGTGACGTGTGTGACTAGGACAAAGAATGAACTACCACATAGGGTACGTTCGACCAAACGACCCCAACGATCCCGACCACGACCGCTGAAATTGTCGAGCCACTATCGCAAAAATACCGCGGGCGTTGAGCCAGTCCACTTCATTATAATAATAAAATTTATTGACATTATTTAATTTTATCAAAAATGAACTTTTAATTTAAACAAAACCTACAAATTACAAAACCAGTCTTAGCTCAATCATTAAAAATATTAATATCTCTCAATATTCATCTCATTAACACTATGTTTAGTAGGTACAAACAAATCCATTCTGTCACTTCAAAATCTTCAAATGTATCGCATGACAAACTTTGTCCTGTCCCATACAAAATGTGAGTCAGACACACTTTGTAAGAACCAGTACAAATTTTGTGTCGCGACAAATTTTGTCATGTTACTTCAAATGCACCGCGACGCTTCAAATCACTTCGCCGCCTCGCCGCGTCGGCGGCCTCATTTGAAGTAACAAGTAACATGACAAAATTTGTCGCACTTCAAATGCTCCGCGACGCGTCAAATCACTTCGCCGCTCTCTCTCTGATGACCTCGCGGCGCGTGCGAAGCGCGCGACGCGGTGCGGGCCTACGAGGCAGTCCTCTTTGCCCGGGCTTGATCTGCCCCCGTTACAACGGGGGCGTGTTCACCTTTCTTGGTTTGTACGCCGGCTGTGGACTGCCGACACAAGGTTGCAGCGACGCAACGTCTCATTAGCCTTAGCCAGGCATTGCGATCGCTACCTCAGGGAGAGATGCTACTCTGGGTCGGGGATTGAACCCGACCGCCAGTGGTGTAGGTGGGCGGGGTCACTTCGCCGCCTCGCCGCGTCGGTGGCCTCGCGTTACGTCATCGCCTCACGTAATTTGAAGTGGGACAAAGTACTGGCTCAGTACAAAAAAGAGGCTCCTCTTACAAACTCATTCTGAAAGCGTGTCCTACCCAACACTACTTGACACTGACATCGGAGTCTGACATGATTGACATGAATGAATGACTCATTGGGAGCGTTCCACCAAATGACCGCAACGATGGACGTGATTAAATTCCTTTATCGCTGTCCCCGTGACCGGGACATGGCGTACGACGTTCAACGTCTTAAATGACGTCGAATTTCGCCACTTTGCTCACAAAATTAACCTAACGGTATATATCATATTGGTGGATCGTAGTAGGCTTTCACAAAATTCGAAAAAATAATAATTTCATTTTTATAAATATTTAACAATTATAAATATTTTTCTGAACACGACCATAACTTTAGGCCTGACTATTTCTACTATATCAGATCTTTTGTAGAGCCATGTTTCTTACCTCTACCTTAAACGGCCTACCTTTACAAAATGCGTGGCTTGGCCGTTTCGTCACCACCAAAAACTATTGTATTACCTAGTTTATCGAACAGTTACGAATATTAGATGAATTTTCCATCTCAAGCATAAGTTGCATTTGTATGCCAAGCATTGCCAATCCTGAGGCCTAAGGTATTATGCATCTGTGCCAGAAATTACAAGTCCGTACATTAATACCTGACCGGAACACGATAGTGCTGAACACTACCATTTAGCGGCAAGTAAATAAGGTAATGCGGTGATGCCTACGCCCGCGAGCTCCGTCACTGGAGCTCTACCACCGGTCAAAAACTATTGAAATTTTGTTTAATAATGAGCCTACTATTGGCAGCATACCTAGAGAATTTTGCTTACCTGTTATAATCCAAACTCACGTTATGTGGGTTCAAAACGTTTCCAAAAAAGATAGGTAGGTTGTGCCTTTAGAATCCTTAGATTATTGGTCTAAGATTGTGTCCATGCGCTTCGCTTGGCTCTTCTTGATGGGAGCAATTCCGTGCCCCAAGATAAGACTTTAATTTGATGAGAAGATTGGTACTTAGGCATGATGATGAATACAACTACGCATTTCCCTTTCACAGTTGGTCGGTATGCCTATGAACATTCATCGAATACATTACATAATTTCGAGGCAATCTTCAGAAAACACTTACCTACATCCAGATCCAGGATCGAATCTGTGACTTCAACATAGTAGTAGTAGCCTCCTCCCTCCTCATCGCGATTATTCCGACTATTTTTACGCCAGCCGTGGCATGGCATGGCAACCAGATTTTTCATTTAAACCTGCCTACTAAATTAATATCAATATCAATTCGTTATATCAATTAAGTACGATGATCATTATCATGATTCGCTTTACAAATATACTTACTTAAAGAGTGTTAAACCAAGTCAATGTTTTCAACGAATAGGTACCTACCTATTCCATTGAAATGTACCTAAAACCTCTATAATATGTTGTTTTTTTTTTTTTTTTAAGTTGTGGATGTGGCAAACAATTATGCAGTTCACATTGATGTTAAGTGATGACTGCAGCCTATAGACACTTACACAAAGACCAAGGTCAAAATGCAGATGCGTTACCACTCCTGAGGCCTAACGTGATATGACTCTGTGCCGGAAATTACAGGGCCGTACATTACCACCTGACCGGAACACGATAGTGCTGAACACTACCATTTAGCGGCAAAAATTTTAGCTGTCGGAGTAGTGTTAGTAATGTAGATATGCAACTATGACAGACTACCATGAACAAATAGATCGAGTACTGTCTGAGGGTGAGGTCAAAAGTCAAAAGGAATCGGCGTATATGTATGAAGTGAATGATGAATGTAGAAGAAGCACGGGAGATGTGTCAGGACTGGGATATCTGGCACTTCATACTCTCTGCCTACCTCGTAAGGGACTTGGCGTGAAGATACATAGGTACATAGGCAACTATGTACCGCCATTGTACCGCTTTAAAATATTTAAAATCCCTGTATGACAGTGCAAGGTTGTGACGACGTGACTTTTATGTTAAATAACAGCACGCCTCAGCTATTTCTACTCGACACCGGCATAGATTTTATCCTGTTTATGTACCTACATACTTGCCCTTAGATTGATGATAATATTAAAATGATGTAATTTCGCGTCCGCTGCATTTCCAGTTCCAGTTCCCCATCGGAACGCAAGGTGATCGGACGATTGTGTTGTGGGTTATAAAACGTTGAAATTTTGAGGAATTATAAACACATTTCGGTAAGTACAAAATACATAGCCTTGCCGAGTTATAAATAGCATTGGTACCTACTGAGTAGTTATAGGTTTGTTAATAATAAGATAGATATTGGTAATTTTCAAGTTATTGTGAAGTTCTTTAATTCACACCTACATTCTACATTTTTATTGAATGGTAGGTATCAGATAGGAATGTGTGTCTATGAATAAGATGAACTGCTGCTTTTACTAAGAAATAATAATTTATCAACAGCAGCGACACTAAGAAATACTTACTTACCAATTAATTAGTACCAGTGTATCTTATCTAGGTAGAGAGGTACTGGTATAATAAAAGTTAATATGTTGACTACCTAGGTGACTTCATAATTACCTATTGTTCTATATTCATATCAATGTGCACCTACTTACCTACTTAATAGTAGGTACTGGTGGCTTCAAAAATGAATCATTTTTAGTCATGAGTAACTTAGTAGGCAGCTAGATATTGTATGATCAATAAATAGGTTTTTTTTATCGAATCATGACCTACAAGTTTAAAACAATAATATTCGATGACATCTTAATTCATCAAACAAGACCTTAATTTCAATCTACTTACGAGTTTGTGTAAGTCTCTATCTAATCAAACACGGAATAGCTTCACAGGTACCTACCCTACCTAACTAGTTTAGCCCACGCGCGCCATTAACCTACGCGTAATGCGTCGTATTGTGAACCGTTACCGGTTTGACGACTAGATAATATTAAACAACAAATCTAACAAATTCTTTCACTCTGATTACTATAACTTTCACAACCCGCGTCGCGTCCCACCCATGCCATCACATCCACACAAATACACACGGCTCCGTGAGGAGCGTTTGTTGTTTACGTAAGATATCCCGTTATCTATTTTGAGATAGGTAAGGTTGTATATTAAGTTTCATATATAAAGCGGAACACATTGATACCAGTCATACTCATGTATATAGACATAGATTTAAAAAACGTACCTATAATTACTTAATTTTTAGCCAGTAAACGTACCTGTACCTACTAGCTATCTAGCTAGCTAAAAACAATGAGAATTTTCTATGTTCGACTTCGATACTACTTAAGTGCAGCTTTGTCTAAGATCTGCACGATCAGTTATCCACCTGCTTATCCCGGTCAACGTCCTTGTTTTGATAATTTACTTTTGATAACTTTTCCACCAACAACCACACATCATTGACTCTACATGAGCTTCATTGAAACATTTTTAGACGCATGAGCATAATTATTTTGATACCTACCTCTAGTCATCCTACGTATCAAACATTCTTTGAAACATAAACTCTGTATTTGGCTTGCTCTTTGCGTTACTATCTTATCTCGAAACAGCTACAGCTAGGTTTAATGACATAACGTATTTCGTAATTATTTTTGTTGTTAGCTTAATCGAACAAGTTATAATGATCCCATTTTGTGTTGTTAGCTTCATCGAACAAGTTATAATGATCCCATTTTGTAGGTACCTGTATACATTATTTTATAAGATTGTAGGTATAGGGTTAATATGTATTTAATGTTGTATGCAAGTAGGTACCACCTATGTGTTGTGTGGTTGAAGAATGGAATGGATGGTTGAGTCATGGACTGTCGCCTACCGAAGTGCGTGTTCTAGAGCTTAAAACTGTTGCTAGAGTGATGAGCTACCTTTGCGGCGATTGCAAATCCGTCATGACACAGTTGCCATTGATACTAAAAAAATTGAACGAACTCACCGAAGAAGTTCAGCAGTTGCGGATGCGTCAGAATATGCTGGCTACGGAATCAGCTATACAAGAGTTAACTGACAGAGACAATAGATCGACAAACATTATCATCTATGACATACCAGAGTCGACAAGCAACGTGGCTGATCAACGAAAAGAATATGATAGAAGGGAGTGTGTTTCTGTACTAAATACTGTCAGTGACAAAATTTATAGTGACGGAATAAAGATGTTTCGCTTAGGGGCCCCTAAGAATGATACAAGGGCTAGGCCACGTCCTCTATAAGTTATCTTACGCAACAGGAAGGATGCACAAGAAGTCCTACGCAATAGGAACAGGCTTAGTACACCTTCTAATATTACCTCGGACTTAACTCCCATGCAAAGGGAGTATTTGAAACATCTGCGACAGGAACTAAATAAAGGAGTGAGCGAAGGAGAAACGGACCTCACTATAAAATATATTAGAGGACGCCCAATTATTGTGAAAACCAAGATGCAAAAAACTAACAATTCCACCAAGTAACGAACCTTATATTCCAGTAAAAAAAAACAAGTATGCCCCATCATCACAATCTCAATTTTGTACACAAACATCCAATCTCTGATTTCAAAACTTGATCTCTTAATGGCTAAAGTGCTGACTTTGAAACCAACTTTTATCGTAATTACCGAAACATGGCTTAAACCAAGTATACCAGACTTAATGGTTAAAATACCAGGATATGACTTGTACAGAGATGATCGCCTGGAAAAACGCAGTGGAGGAGTGGCTGTATTTGTTTCAAACAGAACGAATTTCATGACTGCCAAATTAAACACTACTCACAACAAGAAATATAATGCTACTGAAAACTTAATCCTTGACATAAAAATTGGTAATAATGTTTTTCTTTTGTGCGCGCTATACAGAGGACATGATTCTACACTGGATGAAGACAACACTTTACTGGACCACCTACAACGCTTATCAGAGACAAATACTGTAGCTATATTTGGTGACTTCAACTATGGTGGAGTAAATTGGCCACTTATGGATACATATGTAACAAAAATAGAAGACAACTTCATACAATGGTACAAAAATACTAATCTTCAACAATTAGTAAACAAACACACTAGATTTCGGCAGGGTAATCGACCATCGTTGTTAGATCTAATTTTAACCAATGATGACACACTTATAGCAAATATAGACCATCTGGCCCCTATTGGTAAAAGTGACCATGTTTGTTTGTTATCAACCATGCAACTGCAAGCACAAAATGAAATTAAGGAAAACAAATTTAGACTAAATTTTAACAAAGCTGATTACGATAAAATAAATGAAAAATTGCACACATCGCTGCCTGAAATCATAAGACACGACGAAAACTGTGTCGAGTCTCAATTCAAGAACTTTCTCGTCGTATTTAAAGAGGCTACTAACTTGTACATATCCAAGACAAGAATTCACATGAAAATCACAGAAAAGCCATGGGTATCAAATGAGATAAAAGATCATATAAAACTGAAAATGGTCTTATGGAATAAATATGTGCTAACTGGAATTGATGATCATTACAAGGAGTATAGAAAAATAAACAACCAACTAGTTAATAAAAGCAGAACAGCCCACAAAAAGTATGAAACTAATTTATTGAAAGCGGGTCCAAAAAAGATATAAGCATACTTAAGACAGCAAATAACATCAAAAGTGAGTGTTCCAATTGCTCTACAAAATAGCCAAGGCGAAATAGTAAGCGATCCATATATAATTCCAATAAAATTGCTCAATTATTTGCAGAACAGTTTGCAAGTGTTTTTCAAAAAGAATCGCAAAATCAGTTACCTTACTTAGATCCATTACTTCGGGTTCAAGAATCCATAGACGAAATAATATTAATCAGGACAAGATAAGGCAAGCCACCAAAGAAATAAAAGCTGACTCATCGCCAGGTCCAGATGAAATCCCGATAATATTATTTAAAAAATGCGATCTCTCAGAATACCTTAAAACTATTATGCAAAAATCTTATGATACCGGATCGTTACCAAGCTTATGGAAAACAGCATTGGTTACCCCCATATTTAAAAAAGGGAGCAAACTAGATCCTTCAAACTATAGACCAATAAGCTTGACTTGTGTAATGTGTAAAATCATGGAAAAAGTTAAAGTTAAACATATAAGAAACTTCATTAATAAACATCAAGTTATCCCTAAACAGCAACACGGTTTTTGCCCACACCGCTCAACAGTATCCAACTTGTTATCATGTCTGTCCCTGTAGACAAAAGAATATAATGATAGAGAACCTGTTGATGTAATTTATTTAGACTACGAGAAAGCCTTCGACAAAGTACCTATAAGAAGACTATTACAAAAACTTGAATTTATTGGGATACGTGGAAAACTGCTTGCTTGGATAGAGGCTTTCTTGAGTCAGAGAACACTGCAAGTGAGAGTAGGCGAAACTAAATCTGATCATGTAGAGGTACACAGTGGAGTTCCGCAAGGTTCAGTTTTGGGCCCACTGTTGTACATTATATACACGTTTGATCTTCCCTACAATCTACAATGTAATGTTAGTATGTTTGCTGATGACACAAAAATTTTTGCAAACCCTCTAATCCAGTATAACCATCTTCAAAACGATCTCAATAGAATTGCCGAATGGTCAAATGATTGGCTGCTAAGCCTGAACAAATTGAAATGTTCAATATTGCACATAGGTAGTCGCAATCCCCGCCTGACTTACAAATTGAGTGACACCCTACTGACAGATGTTAAGATCCAAACTGACCTTGGGGTAAATATCACATGTAACCTGAAATGGGATGAGCATATAACTGGTATTGCGAAGAAAGCTAACAGCCTAATCTATTTGGTGAGGAAATCGTTTGGAATTTTGACACCGGAAATGATACTGACCATCCACAAAACTTTCATCAGACCAATTCTAGAATACGCTTTCCAAGTTTGGAGTCCCTACTTTGTGAAAGATATTTAACTTCTGGAGAAAATACAGCGCAGCTTCACTAAAATACCACGACTTCTCAAACACCGTTCGTATGAAGAGCGTCTGAAGATGCTGAAACTCACAACTCTAGAGGAACGCAGAGCACGTGGAGACCTAATAGAAACTTATAAGATCTTAAATGGACATTATGATGTTCCATATTTAAAAGAAATGTTTAACTTCAATATAAATAGCCATTTAAGAGGCCATGGACAAAAGCTGTCCTGTTCGCGGTCAAATAACAACCCACATAGACACTTTATCAGCAACCGTGTAGTTAAAGCTTGGAACAAGCTGCCCGATTATGTAATATCAGCTCAAACTGTTAACCATTTCAAAAATGAACTCGATAGACATTTAACAAACTCCTGATAGTAAACAAAACAGGAACAAGATATAGGCTAAATCAGTTGTTTCCAACTGCCTGCCTTATAATACAATAATAAAAATAAATTAACTTGTGATAAATGAACACAAAAACCAGCAGAAAATGGAGAATTCTCAACAAATCTGTTAATTTGTACCTTTGTACATTTTATTAAACAGGGTTACAGGTTAAGTCGACCTATTCCCGTTAAGGGCGTGTAGTTTACATTGTTTCTGACTGATTTGTCTATGAAACACCCTATCCCAAATCTAACCGTTTCGAGATATTTAAATTTAATTGTTTGTAATAAAATATGCCCGATTTTCGGCCAGCTCCTTAGTTATTTTGAAATTTATAAGTCTTATTATTACTGTTAGTCGATTTTTGCATGTAAAATAAGATGCTTTATAACCCCAATAACCAAAATTTTACATAAAACGAATAAATAATTCGTTGCAGACGTTCTAAACTTATAATCTTCAAAATAACTAAGGAGATAGTCAAAAATCGGGCATTTTTTATACAAAACAATTAAATTTAAATAACTCGAAAACGGTTAGATTTGGGATAGGGTGTTTCATAGACAAATCAGTCAGAAACAATGTAAACTACACGCCCGGTCGACTTAACCTGTAACCCTGTATATTATTATATTATAATGACCGACCGATTTTATGGGTTATTCCCAACGTCTGACGTGAGCCGTCGCTAGTTGCAATGGATCACGCCAAGCCGTTCGAACATCTCACGTGAGACGTTGGAAGGAACTAAGAAAAATCACGGGAAAAAATAATGTTTGAGTTGCAACCTTGCAACTGACCACGAATCCACGACAACATTTTATAGATGCTTTTAATATTGGTTTTACGTTTCCATGTGTACCTATGCCACTGGTAGCGCGGGAGAGCCATAGTTTCCAAGTGCAGATATTATCAGGGAAAACATAGTTATTTCGTGCTCACGAACTCCTAAAGCTAGAGAAAAAATAAAAGTAAATTAATTAATCGGTCCTGTAATTTCCGGCACGGAGGCATAAAACCTTATCCCCACCTAGGCCCCAGACCCGAAACAAATATCTGTAGGCCATACAAATATTTATCCGGTGTGGGGATCAACCTTCGAATCAAACGGTCCTCTCACACCGCTGGACTAACCTAGTCGTCAAGATACATTCTCGTACATTATACTACTGTAAACAATTAAATTGTTTCTTAATTTCAGACAATGGGCAACGTGTTGTTTTCAATCATCTGGCTTATCATCTTGATTTTCATAGGATTTTGGATTGCGGCTATCGCAGCCGGATTATACGTTTTAATACTTCCATTCACAGTCTGCATAGAACCATTATCTGTAAGTAATGCATACTTAAATGTGGATTAAGGAATAAATTAGCATATTAAGGATTCCGCAATAAAATCACAAAAAAATCGGCAGCCTGATGGTAAAAGATGTTGCGCAGTGCCGGAATAAGGTTTCTGGATGTCCTAAGCAATCTACAACTGGATAGTTGGAGAGTGTGCACACAGCCTTTTTTTGAATAGTTATATAAAAAATAGATACTTCACATTTTTAAGAAGGTCCCTTATATCTTACCCGCGGACTGATACACAAGATCATTTACGTAAACAAATTACTCCACAGTTTAATGGGAGCATGACCATTTTTGCCTGATCAAATTATATAATCCTATGCCCCCACATAGGATTATATAATCCCTATCATATAGTTTTCTTCTTAATGAGCAAAAAATAAACAAAAAGAAATAGGTACTCCCAATTTTTTGCATCTTATATCTGCTCATCGTGCTCCCATATATGAGCAAATTTTTATCTCTAGTGCATCCCACGACGCGATGCCACAAGCAGTGGCTTTATTTGCTTATGGGCTAATCCGAAACTGATTACACAAGCAGATTTCATGGAACCTTTATTCTTGCAAGCATTTCTTTGTGATGATATGTAAATACTAGTCTGTAGACAATTAGGTACATAAAAATCAATGGTCAAAATGCAGACGCATTGCCACTCCTGAGGCCTAAATTGGTCACGAAGCCATAAATAAAATACGCTTACACTCACAGCTCCACATTAGGTATAATATTAACCTGTGTCGTGGATGCCGTTATACACATACAACACATACACAAACGCCCAGACCCGAAACAAATATCTGTAGGCCATACAAATATTTGTCCCGGTGCGGGGATCGAACCCGCGACCCTTCGAATCAAACGGTGGTTTCACACCGCTGCACTAACCGGGTCGTCAATATATTATACGCCATATACGTATTACCTATAACCAGTAGCGGATATTTTAAATTATTTTTGCCGTCCCTATATTTTTATATCGTAGTTTACAATCATATCAATTAGGTATATTTTCTATCAATAAAATTTCAAGTTTATGTTTTATGCTTCATTATCCTGAAGTTAATGTAAGCAACTTTTTTTCTTTGGTTAGAATCATTGGGCACTCTGAGCCTTGATAATTTTAACAGTAATTTTGTAAATAGAAATAAAAAAATTATGAACTAATTCTGCCGCCCCTTAAAATTTGCCGCCCTAGGCTCCAGCCTACTCAGCCTGCTGGTAAATCCACCACTGCCTATAACCGAAACACGAAGTGGTGCACGGTTCCATTTGGCGGCCGATTGATAAGGATATGCTGCGGTGGTCTCTATGCATAAGCCGTCGAGCTCAGGGTTGATAATATAATATTGATATTCTTTGCATTCGCTAAGAGCGCGCGGGCAGTGTAATAATTTAAGGTGGCAGATTTAGGGCGATCGCGTCGCCCCCTCTGGATATATGTCTAAAGACCCTGCAGCTCAGGCAATATAATAACACCTACATTTGTTAAGCTCAGATACCTACAGGGTGCCATTGTTATTTTATCACTTCAGGCGAAAGAAGTTTACTGCTGGACAAAAGCCTTTCCCAAAAATATCTACAACAGTGTTGTGCATCATTAAGAGAGAATATGCCATAATCACCACGCTTGGCATGCGGATTGGAGATCGAAGTGGTGGCAGATTTATTGCGGAACGCGCTACCCATCCCGCTTTACTGTACCTACCTATTTACCCACTGCCGCTTATTCGTGGCCACTGGTAGGCGGTGAGGTCATCGCGTTCCTGACGGGTATTATTGTTCTTCACGTATAAAATATACAGCACCATCTATGTAAGATGCAGAAAATTATTGAATCATTACTTTTTATGTAATAACCTATAGTAATAATGCACATCGAGCCTACGAAGGAGACCATCAGCTAGTATCGACTTTGTAGAGCGTTATCTCTGTTTCACACTATAAACGAAAGCACTGACAGTCCGGTATTGGCCAAAACTTGATCAATATGGCCGACAAACGTCATATAGGTAAGGTGCGAAAGAGGAAACGCTCTACAGAGTCGAAATTATACGACCTCTCCTAAGGTCGATGTGCAATATTGCTTGTTGGATACTATATGTGGTTTTAATACGGTTGTATTTATACAAAATTCCATAATTTAACCCTTAGCTACAAATAATTATGTTATCCCAAAAAAGCCCTAAATTTCAGAATCAGAATCTCATTTATTCTTTTAGGGTGACAGGCACTTCTTATGACACATCAAACACAAACAAAATAAATTAAATTGAATAACAATTGCAATACATGTCAAACAAGCCAAAAACAAATTGAGGGAGATAATAAATAAAGTCTATATTGACCCTGCAAGCTGGGCCCTAAATATCGTGTTGTGATTTTCTAATAAGTAGGTACCTTCCTATATAATACAGGGGTGGAGTAACTATATACCTAATACGTTTTTTTTCAGGGTCTCACAGACTTCTTACTGCACGTAGTTCAGTTCCCGAGATACTGTGCACAGGCAATGGTGGACGGCAAAGGATTCAATTAGTCATAATGCTAGTCGTTAATAAACACATTGAAATAATTAATTTTAATACACAATACGATGCCATAGAGTGTTCTTTGTTAAGTCGATGTACCTAATGTTATTTATTAAATAATAAATATTTTTATTAATTAACATATTCCGTTTTTTAATTATACATCCTTTTCTTGGGGTCTCGACAAAAAAGGGTTTTTGTTGTGTATGCCAGATATGTTTATTTCACCGAAATATCTCTCGTACCTTCCGTACTGTATGTAGCTTCTTCTGCATTCAATGCATTTTCTTGATATGCTTGATAATATTATTAATGGGCACGATTACAAGGACAGAGATATTTGGCGCTCCACGCTCCCTGCCTACCCCGAGAGGTATTCGGCGTGAAGCTACATTCATTAATATTTATGTATCAGTTCGTGTATGTATCAGTAGCTTCACTGATTATACATGACTTTCTTTAAATGAGTTTAAAATTTTGTAACCCGGAGCGTCCGGTTTTTTGCGTTACGGAATTTCTGAATTCGGTCCCCGCGCTCAAGGCCCGCGATAGAAGCTATGCAATAGCTTAATAATCTCTCCGATAGAACAAGTAGATGCATTAGTAAACATGAAAGATATCTGACTGACAAAAAATGACCCGACTCATATCACTGGAATCAGGCATAAAGAATGTCTCTTACGAATATTTGTTTCTTCTGGGCCATTTTTTAAATTTTATGGGTAACCTTGACCGCAAACTAAATTTTATGACGCTTTAGTGCAGATATAGTAATATTGTTTGAATTTACAGTTTGTAAGAAAGGATAAGTAGTTGTTTGTTGGTTTTTCACGTAGAGAAGGTACTCGCTTGATCGCTGTAATTGTGGCACCCCGCAGTGCTCCTTTCGTAGATAAATCTTTGAATCATCATCATCATCACTCCAGCCGTAGAAAAACGTCCACTACTAGATAATACCTTCCCCAAAAGACTCCCATAACAGTGTTGTGCGTCATTAAGGGAGAATATGCTGTATGCATCAAGGCGTCGGGATATGACGATCCCATCGCCCTCTAGCGGAGGAGAATTGTTTCTTTAGTGCAGTCTAGTGTTGTTAAACTATCGATAGTTGCGCTATCGATAGTTGACCTCGAAAAACAGTCGATAGCGCGATAGTACTATCGAAACTATCGACCCTTGACGATACTATCGATAGTATCGATTGTTAAAAATAAGCAATACTATTGCCAAAGATCAACAGTATCGATAGTATTGATCTTTGGCAATAGTGTTGCTTATTTTTAACAATCGATACTATCGATAGTATTGCAGAATGTCGATATTTTCGATAGTCCTAACGATAGTGTGACTGTTTTCGAGGTCACGATAGATCACAATACTATCGATAGACTATAACTATTGCAACAACACTAGTGCAGTCAGTCAACCGAACAATGGCGGTCAAACCATTCCATGCCGTAGTAAAAATAACAACGCGGGATGGGCAGCACCGTTCCGCGAAAAATCTACAGCCACTATGATCGCCAATCTGCCTGCCAAGTTCTTTCAGAACATGGTTTTTTCATCATGAATGATAGTGAGGTTGTGAAAACACGGGAGATAAACCAATAATCAGTACAGAATTTTATTATATCATAACTTAGTAAAAGAAATAAAAGTATATTACATGGACTTTTAAATAGTATGTACAAGATTGGTAAATTTCCAAAACTCTCGACGACAACATAACACGCTTTGAAATTCGTGATCATGCATGACAGGGTTTTTTACTTCAGTATCTTTACGAATCTCCAACAAATTTAACAAATATTTTACTTATTTGGCAAAACGGCATCTCACTTTTTTGACTTCAACCTTTCCACATCTTCATAACAAGATTTATTCATTCCCTGGCAGCACTCACAACGACATCCACGGACTCCTTCAGTGCATGTACTTGATTGAGACATTTACTTATGCATAATCTAAAAACAAAAAAAAAATGAAGTATATGGTACCTACTTACATTAACAACACAACTATTGAAAAATGTTTGTCTCGTAAGACGCGGATTAGTAAGTAATCTCGCATAACCCACCATCTAATTGGAGGATGATTGTGCTGAATACTAGCATTTGGTTAGAAATAAATTAAGGAATGAGGTGCCTACGCCCACGAGCTCTAACACTGGAACTATATCATCAGCATAAAATCAAAAGATCCGAGCATATTTCAATTATAAATCCTTCTTAAAGAACTCTCTAAAAAGATTTTAGTACGTTAGTTAAACAAAAAGAGATTTACTAGCCAATATTTTCTTATAAATAGACCTTTTCATCATATCACGAGCGCATGCGTAGCCGCCATTTTGAAATGGCGGTAATTCAAAACATTCGTACTGTTTTTATCAACAATGACTGGGCAAGGAATATTATCTCTATAAATAAATTAATTAATGGAGAAAAACATCGATGGTGCTTATTTATAATTCAGTTGAGGCTCATAATTGTGAGCAGTTTAAAAGGTGGCTAAAACGTCCTGGGCGTCCACAAAAAGGGGAAAAAAGTGACCTGATTGAGAGGTTAAGCATCACCACTTGTTAACTAGCTATACAATACCATTTGTTAACTTATAAACGAAATTAATATTAACAATTTTATTCTAATTTATAATGTTAAAATATCCTTAGTAATATCATCAACACTTCTAAAACTTCGGTCACTTCTCGCACATTTTTTCCGGTGTGGCGGGCGAGCTTTCTCGCCCGCCGCACCCTTCGACCTAACCTGACTAAGTCGGGGGCGTCCATGGTCCCCATCACGCCCAACCAACACAAGAAATGAAGAAATTTTTAAAATTTAATATTAGAATGAAACATATTTACGAATTTAATAATTATTTAATAATTTAATATTAGAATGAAACATATTTACGAATTTAATAATTATTTATTATAATAATTATGAGGTTCGATTAATTAGTATAAACAAATAATATGAAAACAAATATTAGTAAAAACTAACCTCCTTATTCATAAACGTATTTAGCTAGTGTTGCTAATCTCTCCTTTGTCTTTTTCTATCCTGCACATTTGACAATGCAAGTGACAAAGACAAATCCCCTTATTCATAAACGTACATTAGATACGTTTTAGCTATAGAATGCTTTGTCTTTGTCAGGTGGATTGTCAAATGTGCAGGGCAGAAAGAGACAAAGGAGAGATTAGCAACACTTTAGCTAAAATACGTTTATGAATAAGGGGGAAAGCATTCTATAGCTAAAACGTATCTTATGTACGTTTATGAATAAGGGGGTAAGTGTATAAATTACACTTTGTCTATTTTAGGATGATAATTATGACAGGTCTTATTTTGGATAGAATAGTGATGAGTCTTTTGAATCTCTAATGAATAAACGCGATTATCGATTCGTTATTTTCATTGAACTTTGTATCGACTTTAATTGCGTGTCTAAATTGTGTGATTTTTATGCTTTTAGTGTTGTTGGTTCTATTGTTGCTGTTGTTACAGGGCAATAAAGCAATAATATTCATGCGTCAGAAAAAGTGATCCCATCATTCACTAGCAGAAAAAATCCTCGTTTACTGAAAGGAAATAATTCCTCTAGTAAAGTCAGGTAAAGCTCTATGGATGGATTCCCGAGGGCAGTGGTACCACCAGATTACCTTATATAATATGTATGTGCCACCAAATAGTAGTGTGCAGCCTATTGTGTTCCAATTGGGTGATAATGTTGGCACTGTAATTTCCTACTCCATTTTACACCTCAGAAATAGATACAATAACTTAAATACGGAAATAAGAAGAGTTTCATGTATCAATAGGTTACAGTATTGACTCTACTCTTATACTTCAAGCTTATTTGCCATTTCTATTTGTTAAAATATATGACAAATATGGCCCGTAACTACGATCGCAGAGGCAAAATAACTTAGGTTTGAGGAGTGGCAAGGCAACGCATACGCATTTTGGTTTCATTTGGCGTCTAGTTTTCGTGTTTTTGGATATTTGGTATTGGTATTTATTTATCAATAATGTGAACTGCATACTTTTATCGCACCAGAAAATAATAATATTGTCTAAGAATTTTTTGTTTATCATAAAGGCGTAAAACCTAAATCACTTTCAACATCTTCATCATCCGGTTCACTAGAAGAGTCGTTGAAATTTATTACAAACTCTTGTTCACAAATTTGGTCGAAGTGGATATCTCGCTCCCAGTCCTCTTCTATATTTTTTTTAACTTTTTCTACGACTTTCTCCCAGTCATTGGCGGTAATGTGATCCCAGGCATTTTTCAACAACCCAAGTATCTCTTTGGTCGTAAATGGTTTATACTGATAAAATACAATAAAATTGTATTTTTTATTACGTTTTTTCTTTAAAAATAATTAAATAATGTATATACATCTAATAAAATATGTAATTTAAAGCAAGACATTATTTTTAAAAGGTTTGATTGATTAAATTTATTAATATCGATTTTCGGCAGACATTTGCGATATTTGATAACTATCGGTCTGTTAACATTCATTAAAATCACTAAGTGGGTACCCGTCTATGAAAAATGATAAAAAATTAATACTTATCGTAAGGGATAAATTTCAGAACTTCATAGGCATGAGCTGTCATAATTATCATCCTAGATCGGACAAACCATAGTGATATTTTGAATGTCAATGATTATAGTTTTTAATATTTAGTTTTTTTTTTTTGAACAATCATCATTATGATTTTATATGGTATGAAAACATTTTTGGACCTCCGATGATATGAGTTGAAAAGTTATGTAAGACAATGCGCCCCCTCGCTATTTTATGGGTGCGTGGGCAGAAAATACAGAAAACTACATCTTTTATTTACATATCGATAGATATATATTATGACCTACCCTACAGGTAAGGTGATCCGTGGTTGTACAAATTGACATGAAAATTGTCGCGACCCGACAAAATATCTTAGTCGTTTTGGTCCTGCTTGGCCTATGATTGTATTTTATCATTTCGTATAGCAATTGCAATAATCTGACTGTTGTTATTGTTGTATGAAAGCGATAGCGGTAGTAAAATTATACATATTATCGCTACTTATTGCTATACACGCACGTCTACATAGATATTTTTTGATGTGTTGGGAATGATTGTCACTCGCTGTAGACTAATCTTTAATTAAAAATGGAAGGTAAAATTCGAGACACTCTTCGATCTACTCAGCCACCGAAGATAATACTACTGACGCGACGCCAACATAAAATATTGATACCTGTTTGCTAGATAAAAAAAATGATTGACAAATTTCATAGTTAATATAACAAAGATGTCGCTATAAGCAGATATTTTATACATTGTAATCTTTTATACTACCTTAATTAATCCTAACGATTAAATGAACGCTCAGAATGGATACTCAGGAAATTTCTATAGCTTATGAAAAGAAGGAGGCCTATGTTCAGCAGTGGACGTCTTATGGCTGATATGATGATGATGATGAAAAGAAAAAAGACTAGTGAAATACTTACTGATAATCTTCTATCTCTGTCTCGTCAGGACAAACACATTCGAACCAGTTATTTTTCAACAAAATGTTTACATTGTTCTTAGAGCCAGCCGCATCTCGGTATAGTATGCTTAAAACATAAAAATAAAAAATGAATTCAACCATCTTATTAAACATCATGGCACAAATTCTTTTAATTATTGCGCGCCATCTTGCTATCTCGCTTGCGATTCGATCGCGATCCACTTACTATTATTACTAAATGCGTTAGCAGAATTAGGCCCTAGTTTCCAGTTTGTTAAAAATGGCAACAAGTTTCATCATACAAACTAACCTTTTTAGGGCATCAAGCAAACCATCTATGTATAAACTAGTCTGTTCAGCTTTCTGTTTGATGTCGCTTTTAGTAACACTCGATAAGTCCGTTGAAATCAATTCCTCGTACGACTTAGAACTGCAAAATAAAAACATAATAACTAAGCCGCTATATGCAAGATGCAAGTCGAGTAAAAAAGGGTCACTTATTTTCCCAAAGATATTTGTTAAAGTTGACATTTCACATCCTTTACTAACTTCTTCTTTAAGTTACGAGAAGTAACTTAACAGATTTCTTTAAGTTACGAGAAGTATGTGAAATGTTACAATAACTGTAACTTTAACAAATATCTTAATGCACATTCAGGCTAAGTGGTCTGCGTAAACAAACAAGTGTCTTGATAACTTTTAAACTATTTGTTATAAAATTAAATAATAATAAAATATACTCGCACGATTTATAAGAAATAAACAAACAAAGATATTGTATTTCTCGACATAATGACTACACGTTCGTAATATGTATTTAAGTGATTTGACGGTCCTAGTATCATTGTGAACATCCGACTGAAAAATGATATTATCTTAAAGCAGTACACGTGTTCCCTGGTGATCTAAATCTAAACTAAGAGTAAAGTCTGTAACTTAGTTTGTTTATAGGGGCTAATCTTCGGAAATTAACCGATAATGAAAATACTTTCACAATCAGAAAGCAATACTTTGCAGGAGTGCTATAGGCTATATTGTATTATGATAGTAGTAATGTAGGTAACATTGCAACCGTGCGAAGCCGGGGCGGGCCGCTAGTCATCAATAAAATAATCATCATTAATGCATCCCAGAGTTCACACTATGATAGGAGAGCGAAACAGATGTGATACTACCTCGTAAAAAAGAGCATTAAGATACTAAACTGCCAACGGCCCGACCGCTTTACAAAATTTTGTGCTCGCTAACGTCTTTGTTAAGTCTATGTCATATTAGTCCAGGAGGAATCGGCGCATGAGTACCGAAAACTATTCCACCTCAATTTTTTTATGCGATCCTCTTTAAATTGTCCTACTGATGATATAAATGCATGTTGCCATGGGGCAACCCCGTGCTATATTGTTTAAACTGAAATTGTTTAAACAATTGCAAGGAATTGTTATTTTTCAACCGGACAATTTTTTTTATATTCTTTATTGAAATACGAATAAAAAAAGTCCTATGACTTTTCACGATAAAGTTAATATTTTTAGAGATATGAATTTTTAAAGGTTCGAAAAATCTCAAATTTGGGTACTTTTGACCCATGAAAAATATATTAAAAAAAAAAAATATATAAATAATATTTTTTTTTAATTCTTTATACAATAGTTAATAATATTCTTAATAGAGACTTTTAAAATTTTTATTATTTATACCTGTTTTATAATTGTTAATTTCACGCGCTCACAAGTATGCGCCGCTTACCTTTAAGTATCGCCGTCTCTCTCTGACTCATGCGCTGCATCGGCCTCTCTATGTCCTAAATCATTATTTATCATTTATCTTAAAAACTATTAACTTTATCAAGATTGTTAAAGAGAGCAATGTTATTAATAATTAAATTGTCTACAATTTGTTCTCTGTAATTTTTTTTCTGGAATCAATTTTATGAAAGTTATTTAAGTATGAATCGGAACATGTAATTAAAATTACTTTTTTATCAGTTTATATTATTTTTTTGTTATTATCATAGCAATTTATGAATTTTTATCAACAATAATAATATAAAACGGTATTTGAACATTTTTTGGAATCATAATTATTTATAAATAATAAAAAGATATTGGTACGCACTTAAATGTTCAAATTCAAAATTAATAAAATAAAAAATACTTGTATGTATATGTATCATGGTATTTATATTATTGTGTCTAAGAAAGGAAAATATTCTTTTTGTTTGTTATTTTTTCAAGGTTACTCTTTGCATAAAACCTCAAGATCTTTGTTTGTTCTTGTGACAAAATTATTGATTATATAGAGCATTTAAAATAAACATACTAGTTAGTGCCTGTCAGTTCTCAACTGATCATTTTTTGTTTTTTGCTTATAGTTAATAACAAATTAATACTTTTTCTTAAATCTTGTTTCATTATTTCATACTTCTACATCCATAACCTTCGTTAGAAGAAGTTATTCAATGTAATAACTTTCTGTTTTAATAACAAAAAAATAATATAAACTGATAAAAAAGTAATTTTAATTACATGTTCCGATTCATACTTAAATAACTTTCATATGATTGATTCCAGAAAAAAATTTACAGAAAACAAATTGTAGACAATTTAATTATTAATAACATTGCTCTCTTTAACAATCTTGATAAAGTTAATAGTTTTTAAGATAAATGATAAATAATGATTTAGGACATAGAGAGGCCGATGCAGCGCATGAGTCAGAGAGAGACGGCGATACTTAAAGGTAAGCGGCGCATACTTGTGAGCGCGTGAAATTAACAATTATAAAACAGGTATAAATAATAAAATTTTTAAAAGTCTCTATTAAGAATATTATTTACTATTGTATAAAGAATTAAAAAAAAATATTATTTATATTTTTTTTTTTTAATATATTTTTCATGGGTCAAAAGTACCCAAATTTGAGATTTTTCGAACCTTTAAAAATTCATATCTCTAAAAATATTAACTTTATCGTGAAAAGTCATAGGACTTTTTTTATTCGTATTTCAATAAAGAATATAAAAAAAATTTGTCCGGTTGAAAAATAACAATTCCTTGCAATTGTTTAAACAATTTCAGTTTAAACAATATAGCACGGGGTTGCCCCATGGCAACATGCATTTATATCATCAGTAGGACAATTTAAAGAGGATCGCATAAAAAAATTGAGGTGGAATAGTTTTCGGTACTCATGCGCCGATTCCTCCTGGACTATATGAAAGAAATAGCGATGAGTTGCTATTGTTTTAATATTGCCTAGTTTAGTAATAAGGACAGTCAGATTATTGTTTTATTTTTTAGTGTACGTTGTTTTCGTAAATGGGGAACTAATCCAATTACACAAAGCTCAAATGATCTTTCATATAGAATACTGCTCAACACGGGAGCATGTCCCCATACGGGAGTGAGACTTAGACCTTGGCACAGAAGGATAGGGATCGATTGGAGGCATTTGAAATGTGGTGTTGGAGGAGAACGGAGAGAATCAGCTGGACGGAGAAGAAAACCAATGAAGAGGTACTTGCTTTAGTAAAAGAGGAGAGACAAATTTTGAAGATGATAGAAAACAGGCGGGGCAGAATGCTAGGCCACCTGGTGCGCCATGACGATTACATCATGACAATCATGGAAGGGAAAATTGAAGGAAAGAGAAGCAGAGGGAGACCAAGAAGAAGTTATATAGACCAAGTAAAGGAAAAAGTAAGTTGTGTCGTACCAGGATGTCAAAGAAATAAGCACAGGATAGAGAACGCTGGCGGTTATTCCACCGACAAGAGCTTTGCTCTTAAATATAGAAGAAAACTTAGAGTGTTCAAGATTTTAAAATAACGTCCAAAATCAAACCTAACTACATCGATATAAATAACTTGTAAGGAAAATAATATAAAACTCACCAGAAATTTAAAATTAAGTGACAGGATTCCTGTACATTGCTCAATATTATTTCCATAATATCTTTGAAATTTACTACTGAACTATCACAATTGTCTTCTTCTTTTGTAAAATCTTCTGAATTGTTGTCATCAAATTTATTCTTAATCCTCCATTCGTAATGTGGATCTTTCGAGAAACGCATAATTATCTTTGGTTCTTGTGCAGACTTTTCGTCGGCTTTTGTGGTATCCAAAAGATTTTGACCAGGTGTGGTCAGATTTTGAAGATTGTGTAAATATTTAAAGTTATCGACGGATTTTTCATTTACAATATTATCGTTTTTACGACTGTTAGATAACGTTTTAGTTAGATTTAATGTTGCGAGGAAACCACTTTTAATATCAATATTCCTAATAAATTTAACTGGACCAGCAGAACTTTCTTCAGACGCCTAAAAGTAAAAAGAAAAAGTATTAGTTTTAATTAGTATGAATATATAAATCAATACATATTATAAAGTCCCCCCTATCTTCTGTCTGTATGTATGCGCTAATCTCGGACAGTTGTGAACGGGTTTTGTTCCTGTTTGAAATGTTGGAAAGAGGGTTTTCTGAAGAAGGTTTATATCTATAAATTTATCAATCACACGTCCCCACAATATAGTAATTATGCTACCCGTGCGGATTTTATGTTAAAAATCCCACCATTTTTACACATTAAAACACGACTATACACAAGTTTCGAAAATAATATCACGCAGCGACACAGCTCTTTTCCGCGTTCCCGCCAAAACTCTCAAAGTATAAAACTAGGAAGTAGGGATGGTGATCCGAGACCTGAGATCGATTAATCGGAAAAGCGATCCTTAGGAACCAAAAAATCGATTCTTATTTAAATCATTATAATAATTTATTTAAATCAATCCACAGTACTGGATTGATCTAGTGAATCGATACGTATAGTATGGAAAATCGAAGATCGATCTTTTTGGTTAATTCACATAGGGACATAGGAAACATACAGATCATAAGATTTAACGTTTAAACGTGAGTATAGGAAGCATTATACCAGCATTGAACACTGTTGAGTTGCTTTTTTTGGTCGTCTGTTTCCTTGTAATTTAGTATAACATACCTATCCCAAATCAAAAATAGATCAATAATCGAAGATCGATTTTTCAATGTCAATTTAATCGTGGATGGATTTTGGACACTTCGATTCGAACATTGATTTATTTCAGAAAAAATCGCCATCCCTACTACGAAGTCTATGAAAAGCTGCTACGAACTTATTTATTAAAATAAAAACAAGTTTTAAAGTTTTAAACAACGACTTAGCCCTCAGGCTGTTGATATAATATTGATTTTTTTTTTCGATAGGTCGATATTAAAAACTAATTAAAATGTAGACTTAGACATTCGATATATTTTTTTATATTTTGAGAAGGTACGCTGTTTTTTGTTGTTTTTGGCTCGATCGTGCTTTTTTAATTTTGTGGTTGGATCAAGGAAGAGATTAATCGACATGCAGGGTTAAAGATTTTTTAAAAATTATATTGATAAATCGATAATTTTTTCGATATATCGAACACTGGTACTGATATTTTAAAATAATAGGTTGGGGAAAAAGTCTTTTCGCATTATAGTATGTATGAACTTCTAATAAAATCTCTTTGGCTGTAGTATTTGTATCTAGCTGGTTTTGGTATCATTGAAAGTTAAAATTTTAAAGAACATAATTCCAAATTCAAATTAGTCAAATGTGTGATTTTCATTTGTTTTTCGTACTGTCAAGATGAGTGAATCTAATGAAGAAATTCGATACATTTGAAAATTTTACTACAAAAAAGGTAAAAATGCAACGCAAGCCGCGAAAAACATTTGCGATGTTCATGGACCTAGTGCAGTGTCTGTGAGAGTAGCACAAATTTGGTTTAAGCGTTTTCAATCCGGAAATTTTGATGTCAAAGATGCACCTCGCTCTGGTCGCCCTATTACGGATAAAATGGATGCCATCTCGAATCATTTTTGAAGAAGCTGATAACTGGTGATGAAAAGTGGATCACGTACGACAAGAACGTGCGAAAAAGGTCGTGGTCAAAGGCCGGTCAGGCTTCACAGACTGTGGCGAAACCCGGGTTAACTCGCAATAAGGTGATGTTGTGTGTGTGGTGGGATTGGAAGGGCATTATTCATCATGAGCTATTACCACCAGGCAGGACTATCGATTCTGAACTCTACTGCGAACAACTGATGAGATTAAAGCAAGAAGTTGAGAGGAAGCGGCCGGAATTGATCAACAGAAGGGGTGTGGTGTTTCATCATGATAACGCTAGACATCACACATCTATAGCCACTCAGCAAAAATTAAGAGAGTTTGGCTGGGAGGTGTTAATGCATCCGCCGTATAGTCCTGACCTTGCACCTTCAGATTTCCACCTGTTTCGGTCTCTTCAGAATTCTTTATGCAATGTTAGGTTAACATCACGAGAGGACTGCCAAATCCACTTGTCGCGGTATTTTGATGAGAAGTCCCAAAATTTTTATAGCAATGGGATCATGTCCCTACCTACAAGATGGCAAAAGGTTATCGAACAAAATGGTACATACATACTTTAGTTAAATTTAAATAAACTATATTAAAAAATGTTTTGAATTATCTTCAAAAATGCGAAGAAACTTTTTCCCCAACCTTATATAAAGATCACAGCCCTACATCGAGTTTGACAAGCTGACAACGACAAGACAGTGACATCTATAATTTTTTTAAAGGGTCACGGCACAAGCAATATTTCTATCGCCATTCCACCGTATGTGTGACGTTATATGGCGCATACGTCTTTTTAGAATACACTAACTTTCAAAGTAAAAATTATGAATGAAAAGTACAAAATTTCTAAAAATGGTTAAACACGGGTGCCCTAGTTTTGGATTTACTTTTGAATAATGTAATAAAACATGTAGGTTAAAAATATGAAATGTTGTCAATTAAGGAAATTATGGGCACCCATTTGGTGAACAGTCAATACAAACGAAAATGAGACTAACGTCTATCTAAAATAAAATGCTAGTCTCAACAAGTTATTAGAACTCGTTGAGACTTGCATTGCATTATAATAATAATTTAAGAAATAAAATAGTGAAAATGAATCTTATTACTAGCGAGTGTTAAATAGTAGCGTAACCACAGGTTACGCTACATCACATTGCGACAGCGTACGTGTGTGAGTTGGGTTGTGTTTTATGTGCGGTCGTCAGTAGAGGTAGGGTAGGTATGAATAGGGTGTGCATACTGTTCGTACTAAATGAGGACAACTTGTTTCTTAAATAAAAAATATTAAATACTAAACCACGTTAATTCAGTTCATGTATTATGATTATATCTCGATTTTATAATCGAGGTGTTTAAGAGTGTGCATTATTCCCGTTACATGTTTTTTTTTTTCATATTATGGCATCGCTATTACGCATATTGCCAGTGTCAAGTAAAACGATATTTCGTATTCGTAATAAGCAGCGTAAAAGTCAGAGTCAGTCAGTCAATTTATCAGTCCGTCAGTCAGTCACAGTCACTAATTCGAGTAAAGCGATGGCTACTTTACCAGAACCATTTACAATGAAGTTTTGGAGGCAACCCGAAAGGACGCGCTTCCGCACTATTATTCTATTTCACAATACACGGGCACTGTAATAAGCCTATATCAAACAAAATGCCACCAACTTTATTTAATAGAACTCAAAAATACACCAAGAAAATGAAATAAAATAAGAGCACCACACGGGTCGTTCAAGGTTCCCGCCAAAACTCGTTACATGTTTTATAATATATTAGAATGCCATATGGCATTAAGTCCGCCATGTGTACATATGTTCGACGTGCATGAAAGAATAAATAATTACAATCACCTCTAGCTTTTTTTCCTTTTGTGATCTAAGATTATTCTGTCGCGGTGAACTTTCTTCAATGTGTATTGTTTTTTTTTCCTCCGAAACTTCATCATTATTTTTTACTGGCTCTATAGTCTGTCCTTCAACACCTGCAAATATAATAGTAAAAAAGTCTGTAATTTAATAGAATGATAATAGAAAAGACGTCATATTTTAAATATTAACTATCTTATTTATAGAAGTACATAAGAGATTTAGCTTTAATATGCTTTCTTTGTCAGGGGCATTGACTATTTCGTAAGACCTTAATTAGTTATTAAGAGACAGAGACACCTTGCTCCAACTGCATTTTCATCTGTTTTTGTGTAGATGTCTGTCGGCTGCAGTCATCGCGTGAATTGCATGTATATTTGCCATTTTTAATACATAAAAAAACCTTCGTTACATAGAAAAAACAACGCAGAATAAAAAATATACTTACACAAGTCGTTACCAATATTAGTAGTAGGTTCATGTGACATATCATGAAAGGAATCATTGACGCTGGTATCTAAGTGAGGGTTTGCAATATCGTTTAATAATTTTGTTAACGATTTCTGTGCTATCAGAAGGTCTTCAGAACTTATTATATTCTGTTAAAAAATAACAAATATCTGTTAAAATGGCACGGATTACGAATGGTAGCTGCGATATCAAAATTCATAACAGTATCAACTCCATCATCCAGTTGGTCCAGCGATAAATTGATCCGAAGGTCGCAAGTTTGAACATTTTAGGTCTTTACCTATTTTAGGTCGTTCTGCCGTACCGGCTATTTAAAATCAAAACATATTTTTTGGCTGATTCATTCTAATTTCAAATTAAAAACACGGATTTTTTTTCTTTAAGCATTATTTGTTTTTATAGTTCTTTTTTTCGCATTCGAACATTTTTCGTCATGGTTACGTTAAAAATCCGAGTAATTGTGGAGTATGAGTACCGGCAGTAGTAATGGCAGCAAAGCGGCAAAAGCGGCACGCAACAACAGCGACGTTTACGGAGCGAACACTACAAACGAACGCACCACCCGTTATTGGTTAGCCCGCTTTCGTTCTGGAAATTTTGAATTGAAAAAAAAAAGATCCGGAGGAATTGAGAACCTCCTTTTTTAAGTCGGTTAATGAACCCCGTGATCGTCCGAAAACTTTTGTCGACAATGACGAATGAAAGGTGATTGTGGAAGCTGATGAAACTCAATCTACGGCTGAATTAGTACTTTTCGACGTTAGCATTAAAACAATGTTAAAATAATAACATTTGCGTCAAATTGACAAGGTAAAAAAGCTTGACAAAGAGTACCCCACGAACTCAATGATCGCCAGCCCGAAGCACCAGAGGCGTGCCTTGCACTGCTTAACAGGCATACAAATCAAGGAATTCTAAACCGCATTGTTACTTGTGACGAGAAATGGATCCTGTTTGACAATCGTAAGCGCTGCACCCTGGTTCACCTGGCACCCAAATAATGCCCTAAACGAAAACTTACCGTCAGCATAGTGATGATCACTGTTTGGTGGTCTAACGCGAGTGTAATTCATCACAGCTTCTTACCAAACGGGACATTTTATTCTTAAACGCTTTCTATTCTGATCATGTCAATTGCCATATTGTAGTATTAAATATCGTATGACAAATAAAGACATAACAATAATACTTTTATGTAAGTATTCATATTATATCAAAATTCCCATATTATACTCATTCGGACTCAGGAAGTATGACGTGCGTAGATATGACATTATTAACGGTTTCCAATGTCAGAGGATAGGCACTACCGCATTACCTAATCTATCTGCCGCCGAATTAAAGTGTTCAGATTAAAAAGAAATGTATGCCATACATTGCTTTTTAATCTGTATGGCCTCGTCTGTCACAGAGCCAGAAGAGCTTATGCTTCTCAGGTGGCAACTGCATTTTGACCTTTGCTTTTTGTGTAGATGTCTATAGGCTGCAGTATTCACTTACTATGCATGTGAACTGCATTCTTGTACACGACTTACATTCCATAAAAACAATCACAGACCTTACCTGTAAAGTGTCAATTAAGTAAATTCCGTAACTATACATTTCCATATATTTCTTTGGACTTATATCAATGTTTATTTTACCTGTAAATGCATTTAGGGTTGAATTAATAAAATAATCTAAAGTTATAGTAATATTAATAAAATGATATGAAAAATACCTGTTACGTCGCTTGTTTGGGATAAAATATTTAACATGTTTATTGAGGCATCCAAAACGTCGCTTTCGTTGCTGTATTTTTGTTTAATACATTCAGTGGCTTCACGAATTGTCCAAGGTGGCGGCATTGTAGGGTTAAAAAATGTCGAATCTTGTTGTAATATTTGAGTTAAAACGTCTTCCATTATTTGAACAAATCTTGATACCCATTCATCACATTTCATTTTCAAACATTCTTCCATAGCCTGATTAGTGACCTCAAACATTGCAAAACTTTGTGCTGCATTTTCATTTTGTTTATTATTACAATTAGTATCCAAATTATTCTGATCGTATTTTTGTTCTCTTATCGAATGTACGTCATTGCTCCTTACATTTGTATGAAGTGGATCATGGCACACTTCTTGCGTTACAGAATTGTCTTTTAAATCAATCGGTATAAAATTACTACTATTCGTTTTGTTATTACGATCATCTTCGTTTCTATTTAATTTATTACTTTCTGTATAGGATTTGACAAATACCATATTATCACTATTAAAATCAGCTTGGGAGCAATATGTACTAGACGTTGAGTCATTATTCGAAGTTATAGACGCATTGGATTTAACTCCTCTACGCAATCTAATCTTTTTCTTTCGGTTAGGGTCGATCGAACTCATTGGATCCTGAGAAGTAAAACGCTTTAGACGACTTTCTTTGGCAGAACTTGTAAGCGTCGGTTGATTGATGATAGAGTCTTGTGCGCTTTCATTCGGAGTATGATCATCATTGTTATGCAATTGTCCAATAACTTTAATTTGTTGTTCAATATTCATAAATTCTTTAAATTGAGAGTGGTTGATATCTGTTTGTACCGCAACATCTATACTATTATTGTCTGTCTTTTCTGTTTGGGTAAAGCTATTCTGTTTTTGTACATTTTCAAATGTATTTTCAGTCGGTGAATCTCTACAATTCGGTATAGTTATTTTAATTCCACGTCTGGTATATGTTAACGTTTCAGGTGATGCGCTACGGGAACTAGATGTATAAGTCGAATTACGTAATATTAGTTTGAAATCTTCAACTGTCCAAACTCGAATATGTAAATCTTTTTTGTATTTATGATAGTTAACGTCGTCCGAAATGATAATCTATAAATAAATAATTATATTCGTATCAGATAATAGCTAAGATACAGGTTGACTGATTTGTGCTCGGTTTCTTAATTTCATATAATGCTTTTGGGTAACGAATCAATACGGTTATGAAAAGTTAATCTGTTGAATACTTTCAACATGTTTTCTGTGAAATCTGCTTTAACCATTTATCGTGAGTGGGAGCAATCACAAACACAATGACCAATCAGGTGCGTTTTCCTCGCACCTCTTCAGTTCTGTTCTTACACTACAACACGAAACGATTTGAAATTTTAACGGTTTTTTTTCTAAGTTTGCCGAACCGTTCTCTTACGAAGCGGATTTTCTGCGTATAGTCACTTTATTCTTTTTAAGTCTGTGCTTTCAACATCCATCTACGTCTTATAAAAAAAAGTCTTATGCCGGCCACACACCTTACGTTTTAACTGAGCAAAAGGTTTCCGCCAAGTATAACGTAACGTTTTCAACTATTTTTGCCCAACTTTTTTCTGTTACCGGTATGAAACTAATTTTGTTTGAATTCGTTTACTTGTTCTATTTGTTTTCAGTACATAAAAAAATATTTCTTGGTATAGTTAGAAAAAATATGTTGCATCATTAAGTCACCACATCACCTATCTGCCCACAAATGGTAGGAGCGTAATGTTCGGTTCTATGATGTTCCAGTTAGATGGTAATGTATGGCCCCGCAATAACAATCACAGAGGTAAAACAACTAAGGCCTTAGGGATGGCAACACATCTGAATTTTGACCTGTTGTTAATGAGTAGATTTCTATAGGCTGCAGTAGTCACTTGCCATTAATGTGAACTGCATGCTTGTTTGCCACCAATATTACATTTAAAACTTTCTACTACTATAATTCTTAAAGCTATTTTTGATAATAAGTTTTATTAGTCACTTTCCATTAAAATGAACTGCGTGCTTGTTTGCCATCCATTAACATACATTAAAAAACCGGTCAAGTGCGTGTCGGGCCACGCACAGTGTAGGGTTCCGTAGTTACAAAGTAAGAGATGTAATGAAAAAATTAAATAAATATTTTCTATGAAGTTGTTCGAAATGTTTGGAGTAAAATACGTTTGATCGACTATCGTAGAAACGTCTGAGTGCCGCAGCTTATGCTGTTCGAAAAATTAGGCAATTAACTGATATAGACACTGCAAGACTTGTTTATTTTAGCTATTTTCACAGTGTCATGTCCTATGGTATTTTATTGTGGGGTCGAGCGGCTGACATACAATCAATTTTTGTATTACAAAAGAGGGCCATTAGAGCGATGTATAACTTACGTAGTCGTGATTCTTTGAAAGAACTATTTAAAGCAATAAATATAATGACAGTCCCTTGCCATTACATCTATGAAAATATACTTTTCGCGAGGAAAAATCTACATCTGTTTGATAAAATCTCCGATAGGCATAGTTATAATACGAGGAATAAGAACAAGTTGTCTCTGCCAAGTTTTCGACTGACGAAAACTAATACATCTTTCCTAAAATATAGTGTAGAATTTTATAACAAGATCCCAGCCGGGATTGCTGAACTCACCGATGGTAAATTCAAAGCATTAATTAAACGCACTCTATGTAAAAAGGCTTACTATAAACTCGAGGACTATCTCAAGGATAGAAATGTTTGGCTAAATGCTGATCTAGCTCCACAAAGGTGTTAAATGTAATAATCAAAGTGTAATGTTGATATTATATTGTTAATTTTAAGCTTGTTTAAATTATGGAAAATTGTAAAAATATGCCTAAGAGATATTTTTAAAAGAGCCGACTGAGTTTTTTCCGGCAAGTTTTTCTCAGATCATATTGGCCTTTGGAACTTTGCCGGTGAATGACAAAGAATGACTCTTTTTCTTTTCTTTTTACTCTTTGTTATCAGTTTGTAAAGGGGAAAAGAGACATTTTACTGATATACTTTTTACATTAGTTTATGACATTTAGTTTTATCTTAGTGATATTCTTGACTTTACATATATTTTTTATCTTGTTTGACATGTATATCAATTGTTATTCGCTTTAATTTATTTTGTTTGTTTTTGACGTGTCATAAGAGGTGCCTGTCACCCTAAATGAGTAAATGAGTTTCTGATTCTGATTCTGATTCTTTAAACTAATTTTAAAAATAAAAGTTATATTTATATAGCAAAATTTGAACTTACCACACGGAAATTTTGTAGTAATAACTTTATGCAACAATTTAATATGGCATCATTATACAAGGTTACATTCCCGTTATCTAGAATAAAAAAAACACAAGCAATGAAAACAGTAAAAATATGCTAAATTCGTTCTATTCAAATATATGATTGGTACGAACGTAGACGGCTCGCTCGGGGCGGCCATAGTTTGCATCACCGGGCAATCGGCGCATACTATTCTGATATGTTACAGACGGACAGTTATGTTAGGGTTGGTTGCCCGCCCCCCCGAGGGTTTCCGCCTTGTCGTGGCGGGGGGGCTCAGTACCCGGTGGTTGGCCTCACACCGGAGAAGCCAAGAGGAACCCAGAGAGGGGGCGGCGTTTGGCGTGGCTCTGCCCGCCACTCGCTGCTGTGGTGAGGAGACGGCTGGGGAAGAGGTGTACGGGTGTATCGTTGCCCTGCACCCTATCCCCAGCCGCCTAGCGGTTGTCCCGCCGTAAGATGGGGACGTGGTGGGGAGGCGGCTGGGGAGGAGGTGTATGGGTGTGTCGTTGCCCTGCACCCTATCCCCAGCCGCCTAGCGGTGGTCCCGCCGCTCGATAGGGACGTGGTGGGGCCGCGGGGGGGCGGTTGAAGGTCAGTTCATCCCTGTCACTCCCGCTCCCCCGGGGCCGGACAGAGTGCCCCTGGACTCCTCCACCCGGGCGTCTTGGGACGCCTGGCGTTGTGAGTGGTCGGGGCAGGGACCTTTGGGTGTCGGACTAGGGGATGTCCGTCGCCCAAATGGAGATAGGTCCCAAGCTGGGTGGCGTGCAGGTGTTCCGCACGCCACTAGTGTTGGTTGGAGCCAAAGAGCTCAACCTGCGGAGGGCTCGGAGACGAGCAGCCGCCGGCGGGGTCGCGGATGTGTGCTGATGGCGGAAGAGTCGGAACACCGCGGGGTTTTAGTGAGTACGAGTCTCACACTACCCGCCGTCGTTTCCCCTAGACGGCGGGTGCCCATGAGGGTTTCACCGCGTAAAAAAAAAAAAAAAAAAAAAAAAAAAAAAAAAAAAAAAAAAAAAAAGGGTTGGTTGCCCGCGGAGTATTCGTCATGTGTTTTTTAGGAATTTTCATTCTTTCCCTCTTATATATTATCTTTTCTTCTTAATCACATAGAGAAGTTAAATTTTCCAAACCAGTTTTTTTTTAAATAGAATTATTTAGAAGTATAAAATTAAATTTCACATTTTGGCTGGTTTACTTATGACTAATTCGACGTCTTTGTATGTATAATAGATAAAGTTTTTGACAATTACCTAATATTTTAAATGTCTATTTATTTATTTTTACAAACAATCCGAAGATTAGTTATGCTACGTGAAAAAACATTTTGTATATGTAAAACCTTTACAGATTTATGTGTGTATGGTCAATCTGCCTAGTAATTATTTATTGCAAATAAATAATATAAACTGATAGGAGATTTTAGGGAATAAGAACAACACAAAAATACATACCTATGTGGGCAAAACCAGCATTTGATTGATGTGATATAAAAGAACATGCATCATCAGCCAGTAATTTAAGAGAAAAAGTCTTTGTTGCATGGTGAACTTCAGTCATTACTTGTTCAGTTAACATCAAATGACAGTTATTATCTGAAAAGGCAATTTCAATTATTTATTTATAATGTGCAATCATAGATCCCTAAACACTTTAACCAACTTCATAAAATAAGGAGATTCGAGGTTTAGCCAGAGAATATGTGATAATACTCAGGGGCGGCTTAACCCTTAGAGCAGGGTGTGCAAGGCACACGGGCGCCGCAGTCACAGGGGGCGGCGCGGCGCTCCCTGAGACAGTCAAGAGCATTGTCTTGGACCACCATGGAACAACAATGATATGACCAAAGCGGCCAGCCAGAGCGGTGGCGGCAGTTAGCAAACTCAGAAAGGCCGTAACTAATATAATTCGTCAAGTCCTTTTGTTATGAGCATAAAAATATATAATAAATTACCAACACCGTTAAAAAACGAAACAAACTACAACACATTCATTAAAAATATCAAACAATTACTCATCGATAAATGTTACTATAATATTCAGGATTATTTGAGCGACACCTTTAAATGATACTTTTTAATCTAAATAAATGATAATATTTAACTTTCCCCTTATTACATAAGCTTCCCCTCTTATGTTGCTATACCCTAACAGGGTCATTGTACAATACCACCTATGTACCCATATGACATAACGCAATAAATAATTTGAATTTGAATTCATACTGTAAGCTATATCTAGTTATAAAATAACTTGTTGGAAAATAAAAAAACTTTCTTGTTATGACGCAAGTAGTAGGTATAAAGTTATAGACGCGGCGGGGGAAGGCGGGCCTAGTATGCGGTGATAGGCCTAGGCGCCGCTAGGGTTTTCTTTGGTTTAGGGTTTGGTTCGGTGGGGTCAGCATGTCCCGACGCCAGGATCTCTATCACAGTCTGGCGAGACCCTATCACCTGATGATATAAATTAAGATCCTTGGTCTATGTCTATAAGTAGGTTGCGAAATTCATTTACCATGATTGTTTACTGCATGATGGTTTGACCTATGAATAATAATGTAAAGAAGTGTAACGGAGACGAAAAAAATGGCTCCCTATAAAGAGACACACAGTGGCCGGGGCATAAATGGAACACACCAGACTACTGGGCTTTACTTGCTGCTCGGCGAATTGACCTCATCTTGACCAATCATTGCACTCAGTGTTTGTAATGATTCCAGTTAGTTTATTTGCATAAATGGAGCCAAATTCAAAATGATGGTTGTATGGGAGTTACATTTCTAAAAATTATTATTTGTAGGTTCACTTCCATCACACTAAAAATATTTGTAACTATCGAGTTTAAATACAAACCATCATTACCTGATTGTAGAAAATCATTCAAAAGTTTGTGGTGATAAAGTAAAACTGATGTATCTGGTACTATATACCAATTATTGTCAGTATGCATTTTAAGGTCAATGCCATTTTTTGGTGAGAGTTGATTTATATTTGATCTTTGTGTTCTAATACTGTCCTGAAATTATATTTAATCATGAGCAATAGCCCTAATTTAAAAATATTAACTTTGAGATGGAAATAAAGAAGACTTTATTATCATTTATAGCCAATTTTACTTAAATCTCTCCAGACACGAGAAAAATATGACAATTGAAATTCAATTGTGTCTCGCCACCGGTGGCTGTACGATCCTTGAAGGATTAATTTTGAGATAAGCATAATCAAATTTTAAAAAATAAACCTAATACATATAACATTAGAAAATATAGCAAAAGTATGAGTTCAGCAATAAATATTAATTTTTCATTTTCAAGATAGAAACTTACATCCAGCCATCTTCTATGATTATATTGATTATCACCAAGAATATTGTTGTGGAATATATCACTGTCCCCTTTTTCAATAATACTAGGATGTACATAGTCTGGAACATAATGATGAAATGTAAAATGAAGGAGTCGACAACCACTTTTTCATATTCGGAATAAATACATGTAGAATTTTTGGATATACAAGTACTTAATTGTAATAATAAAAGTTGATGCAAGTTTTACACATAGTCTTTAGAGAAATTATTTTTTATCAAACAAAAATAATTTCAAGTTCCTTAATATTGATATTTACAAAAATAAAAAAGCAGTTGCCTCAGGGGTCAGGGAGTATCAGAAATTAGTGTGAAATCCTTCTCTGGTTCAAGGTGTTGGTGGAAGCCACAATGTTCCAATTTTAATAAAACTATTTTTTTTATGTAAGGAAGGTGGTAAACAAGCATGCAGCTCACATTGATGTTAAGTGATGACTGCAGCCTATAGACATGTACATAAAAACCAGAGGTCAAAATGCAGATAATATTGCCACCCCTGAGGTGAGGTTTAAGGTGTCATGTCTCTGTGATAGTTATTATGGGGCCATACATTACCATCTAACCAGAACATGATAGTGCTGAACACTTCTATTTAGCAGCAGGTAGGTTAGGTAATGCTGTGGAGCCTACACTCCTACACATGGAACTCTACCACCAGTAAAAAGTATTCTACCACCAGTATTTGGCTGCTCTGTAAATTAACCAATTTAGATTTCACACCGTTAGAACTTCAACGACTATGTGAACAATGATATGCAAATTAAAAGTTAACACACGTAAACTCTCACAAAATGTTCATAATTATTGTCTATGTTATAAATGATTTAGATTCTGCTAAAGAATGTTAGATGTAATAAATAATTGACTAATTCTGACTTATATGCTGTAATTACAATTAACATGAAATATTGTTTTACTTTACACTGACAATATGCGTAGTGATGCCATCATATTAAAAAAAAAATACCTTCAGATACTTCTTCTTCAAAAGTCTCTGGTTTAATGTTGTTCAATTTCTTAGCCCATAAAATTTGTCTTAGATCTGTCTGGCTGTTAATGATAGTCCTTGGATTGTCATTATTTTTAAAACGTTCAGTAAGAGGTATGCCTGTTGTTTTTTGGACAGTGACATACTGAGTAGTTGAGGCAGTAGGTTGTGGCACTTTCATTTTAGTACATGGAGGAGCAATTGAATCAGGCAGTGAACAAATCTTCTGCATATTTGGTGCACATGAAGGAAGGTCGAGCCCATGTATACTAATTGAATTGTTATGCGGGCTGTGTTGACCTAATCTGGAATTTGATGGATTATTTTCAATTTCTTTTCTAAATAATGATAATATTTCTTTTGTTTTAACCAGAGTTTGAGTGGTACTCATAGATGACAAATTTCTGCTATTATCAATGGGTGGCTCCTTTGGTTCCGGACAATTTTCTATCTCTGAACCAGTTGGTTGGCTTTCTAATGCTTTTGTTCTTTTCTTCGCTTTTTCAATCTGTAGAAGATAATTTAGAAACATCTCAATACAAACACATAAAAAAATACATTTCTTTAAATTCTGAAGGTGCTTTCAGAACTACAATTCACTTTATTAGACCAAACCAAATTGAGATTGAAATTAAGTTCACCTCTAGCATTTCTACTTAATTCCGAAAACAAACAAAACCACACCTCAGCTTCACTTAAATTCCAGGCTGCTTCTCCAGTAAAAGTGTTGAAATAATATATACGTCCAGGATGTGATTGAGAATTACAAATGATCCAAGGATTACCAACTGAGGTAATCACAGGATTAATATTCGCAGCCTGCATGGTTATACGATTAACATATAAATCGTTCGGCACCTATGGCAGTTATACACCTGGTGGATACTTTACAATATTATATTTATCATTAGCACTTAAGTATGAATGTTTAATAACCACAAAAGTTTTAAATTACATTTAATGAACGACAATTTGAAAAAAAGAACTCAGAATTCTCGGCAAGAAATACAAGTGTTAAAGTTGGCGAAAGTCATTGTCAATGACTAACAAGTGACAAAACACTGACACAGACCACAGAGTATACATATACTACGTAAGACCACAGACTCGAATATTAATTATGGCTGTGTTCCAAATAATAACGAATAAACGAAGTAGATAATAAATCTATGCGTATAACCTAATTGAGGAACGGCACCAATGTGGGGGGATGCTTTGTGGATGGAGTGTCATCTACACTAATATTATAAAGAGGCAAACTTTGTTTGTATGTTTGTTTGTTTGTAGTATATAAGCTCAAAAACTATAGAACCGATTAAAAATATTCTTTCACCATTCGAAAGCTGCGTTATCCACGAGTAACTTATGCTATATTATATTTTTAAAGAAAAAAGCATAGTTAGCATAGTTGGTAATAGATGGCGCTGCTGCTACCATAAAGCAATGCAATAGATGTGAAGGAAAGATTTGACAAATCGGGCAGGGCTTCAGTAGCTCAATTGGAAGAGCGGCTGGACTAGATTCCCAGTAGGTCGCGAGTTCGAGTCTCGCCTGAAGTCAAATTTTTCTTTCCATTTTTCTTTAAAAATAAAATATATTTCACAAGCATGTGTTAATGCGAAATAATATAAAACAATTATTAAGGGTTAAAGCGACTTCTTTACGATATTCAATAAACTGAAAAGTCTATTATATCGGTTGCCTAACTAGGATAGTTGGTAATAGATGGCGCTGCTGCTACCATAAAGCAATGCAATAGATGTGAAGGAAAGATTTGACAAATCGGGCAGGGCTTCAGTAGCTCAATTGGAAGAGCGGCTGGACTAGATTCCCAGTAGGTCGCGAGTTCGAGTCTCGCCTGAAGTGAAATTTTTCTTTCCATTTTTTTTAAAAATAAAATATATTTCACAAGCATGTGTTAATGCGAAATAATATAAAACAACTTATGCTATATTTTATTTTTATTTTGAGTGTCTACGTACTGTAGTGCATCGGATAAGTTTACCAAAATTGAGGTAGCTTCATTTCAGGCAATATTATGTAAAAGAACTGCCTCCGATGCACCGGGTCCGAAGCAGTTCCAACAGTATGCTGAGGGTAACATCCAATAAGCTATCTGGAGATATTGGATGCATAAAATGTTAATGCATTGAATGTGGTTCACACACTTCCTGACCTACTTGACATTTCATCATTTCATTTCGTTATAGTATATTTTCATAATATTTTAGATATAATAATGGCAACCCTTGTACATCCCACTGCTGGGCACTAGTCTCTCCTCTTTTTGGGAGAGGCCTGGAGCTTACTCCACCCTCCTTTGTGGTCAACCCGCTGTCGGATGTATTAGAACCGCCCATAAGGCCTCCGAAAAGGTTTAACAACTGATATCTATCGATAGCGACCAGGACCGACGACTAAACGTGCCCTCCGAATCACAATCACGGAAACGCGCATTTTAATTTTGCCACTAGCGGTCATCACCAGTCATCAGATACCCGAATGCACCACCGCAACCGTATCGCACAACCGAGTAGATCGCTTGCGATGGCGCTTCTCATTTATCATCTTAACAATTAACTAACTGACTTGACATTAGATTAATTTATTATTTTCTTACAACTTATTTATTTTATTGTTGACATATAACTAAAGAAGAAACCATTGCAGAGACTTTAGTGCGCTTATCAGCCTGGCAAGCCAACTGAAACTACACTACATTATGTGATAAGTCGTGCAGTGCAGGCAGCCCTAGAAAATAATTAATATGCAGGAGCATTCCTGAAGGAGCATTTTACCGCACCACATCACATGCATGCCTAAGGGTAGGATAATAAACTCCAGGATAGGATAAAAAAAATGGAATTAATTATTAAATTGATACTAAACTAATGGGTGAGTTCATAAAGTCCATATGGATGGACCATTCCAGCTCCACTTCACTTACTTCTGTAGTGTTGTGTCGGAAGCTGGTGGGACTGAAGAGGACATCGCTTCAAGAATCGCCAAGGCAAGAGCGACTTTTGCACGGCTGCGTCCTGTATGGCAATCGCGTAAATTGACTCGGAGAGTTAATCTCAAGATATTTCGGTCCAACGTGAAAACTGTGTTGCTGTACGGATGCGAGACGTGGAAGGTCACAACACAAAAGAAATCTCGCGCCGACTTCAGGTCTTTGCTAACCGCTGCCTTCGACGTATTCTCGGTGTTTACTGACCCGAGAAAATCTCAAATGAAAACCTGTGGGAGCGTTGCAATGAAGACCCGATCGCCCAGCAGATCAAACGCCGAAAATGAAACTGGATTGGCCACACACTCCGAAGGGACCCTGACCACATACCGAGGCAAGCCCTAAACTGGAATCCACAAGGAAAGCGCATGCGTGGCCGTCCCAAGCAGACCTGGTGGAGGTCTATCATTGCAGAGGCGGGGAGCATAGACAGGACCTGGAGTAAAATGAAGCGCGAAGCTTAAGACCGACAGGGATGGCGACGCACTGTGGACACCTCTGCCTCAGCTAGGGGACATAAGACTTAAGTCAAGTAAGTTATTCCAGCTCCACAGAGGTAAAGTATTTAGGTGTAACATTAGATAAAAAGCTTACGTTGAAGGGCCATGTTAACTGTATTAACCAAAAGGCTCTTAGAATTTTTGGCTGATGCAGCTCAACGTATGGCATAACCTGGGGAAACCACAGGAAATAAAACAGCTGTATACAGCAATGGTTCGATCCATTCTGTTATATGGTAGTATAGTGTGGTGGCCAAGAACCATACTCACGACATGTAGAGAACTTTCCGGAAGGTAGGTAGGTACAGAGAACGGCATTCATGGCCATTTCTGGTGCCTTCCGCACTACTCCCACAGCGGCCTTGGAGATCATTTTGGGACTTGAACCACTTCACATAACCATTCAAGTTGTTGGCACAGCTCCATGCCAAGATTTCAATACACGCGATTCGAGACCAACACTGGGCTTGGTAGAGTAGGTACTGCCAATGCCGTCTCTACCATAAGGGCACTCGGGGCCAGTGCCCAGGGCCCCCATCCTCAGAGGGCCCCGAAGGACCGACAATTTCTTTCACATAAATATTACGCACGGGTGCATTGTACCTACCTGCTTTTCTCGTTGCACGAACGTCGATCGTTTGATCGACGTGATAATCTAGCTTTTGCCCACGGCTTCGCTCGCGTGGAATTTAGTCTGCCACATTATGTTTCGTGACGGATTATTTTAAATATATACCTATTTATTTAGCTAGTCGCACATCATGTACCGTAATAATTTTTAAACTAAGTGTGGCGAACCACACTTTACTATTTACTGGATTGAAGACGCACGCTGTATGGCGGATATAGCAGTGCAAGCGAACCAGGGTGACACGCTGTACCGATCTTTCAATAAAACGCTTTTTCACTATTAATTTCCTTCTTCTGATTTCTTCCTTTGGTAGTGATCCGAGTATTCCGAGTGCTGTCGACGAACTGTACCGGCCATACAAAATTGCCCTACTTTTATTCTAAAATCTCAAGGTCACCGAGCTTAAGAAAACCTCTGGTGATTGGTTATCGGTTCAAGTAACCAATCACAAAAGGTATTTAAATTTTAAGTAAACAACTTTTACTATCGATGATTGGTTGATTCGAACAACCGATCAGCTATCAGATCTATTCGGCCAATTAAAATCTCTAAAGTCCCCGTCACGAGAAGCTATAAATTTTGTAAACAAGTGTTCAGGAGTTCACAACATTTGGACCAATAAAAAAAAAGAATTTGTTTAAGATTTAATAATTTATTAATTAACATATATTATTTCAGAATAATTATTCGTCAGATTCAGATGTTTCCATTTCTGTGTCAGAATCAGTGACATGTATCACGAAGCTGTCTACAGTTTTATCAATCATCTCATCGATTTTGGAATAAAAGTTATCTTCTTCCTTGATAACATGCTCCACACAACGCTTCCAATTTTCCGAAGTAATCTGCTGCAGTCCCTCTTGTAATAATTGTTTTACCTCGTCAAATTTAAAATTTGTATTTTTGCGAGCAACATATCCTTTTACGTTGGCCCAAATTAGCTCAATTGGATTAAGCTCACAATGATATGGCGGGAGTCTCAATACTTCCACCTTATATTTATTTGCGAGCTCGTCCACTACATAAGTTTTAAAATGGTCTTTAACATTTTTTACTTTTAGCAGTAATTCAGTCTTAATTTCATTGTCGTCGTAAGAAATATTCTTACTTACAAGCCAATTTTGTATATCATTTTTTTTCCAGGCAGTAGTAGGAATTCTTTCAAGACGCCTTGAGTGGTATGGTGCATTGTCCATTACCACTACTGCATTTTCTCCAAGTTTTGGGAGAACGTTTTCAAACCATTGTTCAAAATGTGTTGCATCCATTGATTCATGGTAATCTCCCGTCTTCTTGCATTCAAATATATTTTCGCCGCCCTCTACAAAACCGTTCTCATTGCCGATATGGGTAATTATTAATCGTTTACCTTTTGACGTTGGGTTACGTGCACCAATGCTAAGTCCTTCTAGGAAAGCCTGCTTCTTACTTTTAACTTGTTTGTCTACCCAAGTTTTATTTACGGTATGTCCTGTAAAAACAATTAAACATTTCGTTGGCTAAATAATCTAACTTGCTAACTCCTTTTCGCCTTAAAATGACTTATTGATATCAAAAGATAGAGAAAAAAATAATCTTTAACTTTCAATATTGCTCACTGAACAAAACAGAATAATAGAGATGCAATTGCGTCTTTTATTAATTCTTTAATTTATATATATAGAATAGAATAGAATAGAATAGAAAATATTTTTATTTCGAATAGATCTTTACAGATACTTTCAAAACGTCAATAAATCATAAACTACCTAGAGCGAATAACCATTACATATAGTAAAGAAAAATCATATATTAATAGTAAATTAAAAATTAAAATTTAAACTATTTGGTTAAAACATAATAATCATAAAATTTTTCAATTCCTTCAATGATAATAAATGAAGAAAAAGAAAAACTTATTCGTCAAGATCAATGTTATTCCCTTAGCAGAGTTCCAAGTGCAGTCACTACTGAGAAGAACTCCGCTACCCAACAAACTCAGTAAGAGCTCTTTTAAATGAAAGCTTAAATCTAGTACAGATTATCGTGAAAAATCAAATAATGTCAACGTCCATAGCATAGATGCAAATAAACTGCTATCTACTAAATGTGATGTAGCCCCTGCAAACCAGAACAGACCAGTCCCCACCAACAGCACCCGTTCACGAGTATGACGGCCTATTTTCTTTGGCCAATTTTCTTTCACGTACTTATATACGTTGATCACCATATTTTTCTCATTAGCCGTAAAGCTCGTCACCTGTAAAAATCACCTGTTCAGTCACTTTCACACGAAGCTCAAGCTATATCTCCAGGTATACCAATTAACCTAACCAATTACTTCACAATTTAAAACGTACTTCTAATAAAAGTTTCCAAAGATTATCGCGTTTGAACAAACAACTCTTTCTTTTTACTTATTATATATTTTAGATAAATTGTATTACGTACCTTTTGACGTTTTTTTCGTGGCGAATTTATTTCCTTAGATGTACTGGCTACTGGCTCCATTATACGTAATAACAAATAAAATTAACGCAACATTATTTCAAAATGGCGTCCCGATAGTTTACAATCCCTGCGACGGACGCGTTCCGGTACCAAGAAACACAAACGATAGCGCTTTGCGTCGTTAAAATATAATTCGACTAAATTAAATAGGTTGTTACTTTCATATAACCCGTCTATATTTCATGTCGATTGAATATGTTCAAGTTATTATTATCTCGCAGTATAAAATGTTTACTTAGTAAAAGATGTTTGTTTACATAATTTATAGCTTCTCGTGACGGTTACTTTATGTATCTCAGATCATTACCGAAAGGAAACAAACAACATCAAAATTCTTTATTTTCAGTCAAAAATACACATATTACAGTTATAAAACTTACATAAAACTATTACAAATGTTAAAAACTATAAAACAAAGTCAAATAAAACAAACATGCTAAAGAAACTATGAAATTACATACAAAAAACTATTAAACTATTATATTCAAAATTAAGTTATATAAAACACAAACGAGCTTTAAGTGACACAAAACTATCAATATTATTCTAAATGATCACAAAAAAGACAAAATCTAAAAATAGAAGTTACATACTACTCTAACGCTATTGGTCACTTAAGCACTGTCTACGTTCCGACAACGTATACTATTGCGTACTATGCTATTGACGACTACACAACGCGATTGTTATAGGTTGTCTACGCGCTGACAACGTACACTATTGAGGACTGTATGGCCGATCACTATCAAAATTGTTTTTTAATCACAAACACTGCACACTATTCACGAGCGTCCTGCACACTAAGTATTCTGTCAATTTACTTGTTGTGAAAGACAAAGTTTATCTAAATGAAATACCTAAAGCGACAAATGTAGGTATTGATTTTGATAGAGTTTGATAAATATACGAAAATGTGCATTGTAAAATAGTATTTCATTCAATTATATATATTCACAATTTTGATCATAATGGCTTCCACATAAAAGGTAACCAGCAAGACATTGCACATCGAGGCCTACGAAAGAGACAATCAGCTAGTTTCGTATTTCCTAGGCGTTATCTCTGCTGCACACTGCCTAGCTACGTAAGCACTGACAGTCCAGTCAGAGAATATGTAATAATACTACGTATAGAATGGACACTTCGACGTCCCGCCCATTTTCCCCGCCTCACCCAACCACTTCCCCTCTTATGGGCGACGGTTGGTATTCTACAGCGAGGTTGCGAGCGGCCTAGTTTTGATGCATTTTCAATATATTATTTATTTACATAAAAATGATGGTTGTAACGCTATTGTGTTCGATGGTAATATACGGTGATAGAGCTCCAATGAACGAGCTCAAAAGCGTGAATACTTACATGTTACCTATTTGACCTGCCAGTAAGTGGTTATCGGTTTTCTCCAATGTAAACCGTTATCATGTGTTGGTTAGTTTATATACTGTGGAAGAGCTTCAGTGATGGAGTTCCAAGGCGCACGAGCACCACCGCATTTCCCAATTTACATTTCCCTACATGGTACCTCACGATAATATGATTAGATTATTATTATTCAGATCCAAAATGGCGACAAAAGTTTTTCTTTCAAAATATGATCATCGTCATCATCATCATCAGAGACGTCCACTGCTGAACAAAGGCCTCCCCCAGAGACTTCCACAATGACCTATTCTGGGCGGTCTGCATCCAACGGCTCCCCGCAACCTTAATTAGGTCGTCGGTCCATCTCGTGGGGGGCCGTCCTGTACTGCGTCTTCCTACACGGTTGCCACTCGAGAACCATTCCTACCCATCGGTTATCGGTTCGTCGAGCGATGTGGCCTGCCCATTGCCACTTCAACGTACTAATACGCCCGGCTATGTCGGTTACTTTGGTTCTTCTACGAATATCTTCGTTCTGGATTCTGTCCCGTAGAGAAACTCCGAGCATAGCCCTCTCCATAGCTCGTTGAGCGACTTTGAGCTTTTTAATAAGACCAACACTAAAAGACCACGTCTCAGAGCCATATATCATCACTGGCAACACACATGCATTAAATACTTTAGTTTTGAAACACTGAGGAATATTGGACGAAAAAACACTACGCAATTTGCCGAACGCTGCCCAGCCGAGTTGAATTCTTCGATTTACCTCTTTGTCGAAGTTTAACTTACCTAACTGGATTGTATGTCCTAGGTATATATAGTGGTCAACAACTTCGAGGGTACACTTCTCAACATTTACCGGCATTGGCACTACATGGATGTTCTTCATTATTTTTGTCTTTTCTGAGACAAAGAGAGACTGTATTGAGGTCACTGAGCATGTTGCTGAGGTCCTCCAGCGATACTGGAAGGATTACGACATCATCCGCAAATCGAAGGTGAGTGACGTACTCGCCATTGATGTTGACGCCTTGACCTTTCCATTCCAAGAGTTTAAAGGAATCCTCCAGAGCCGCTGTGAACAGTTTTGGGGAAATGACATCTCCCTGTCTCACACCTCTCTGCAGCTGGATTGGATTTGTGCTCTGGTCATGTACTCGGACAGACATGGTAGCGTTACTGTACATTTCAGCACTTCGATATATCGGTAATCAATGTGGCACCGCTGAAGAGACTGTAGCACAGCCCAGATCTCAATGGAATCAAAGGCCTTCTCATAATCTACATACGCCATACATAGGGGTCGATTATACTCGTAAGACTTTTGTATAATCTGACGTAATGTGTGTATATGGTCCAAAGTACTAAAGCCTTTTCGGAAACCGGCTTGTTCGACTGGCTGGAATTCATCAAACCGAGCGAGATTTGTGATGACCCTCGAAAACAACTTGTAGACATGGCTCAGAAGCGATATCGGCCTATAGTTCTTTAAAAGACTATTATCTCCTTTCTTAAAGAAGAGAACAGCAACGCTTCTGCTCCATGCCTTTGGCTTAGTACCCTGGAGCAAGACGGAGTTAAAAAGCTTTTGAAGGACCTTAAGTATCGGTGTTTCACCCGCTTTCAAGAGCTCAGTTGTGATTCCATCTTCACCAGGCACCTTGTTGTTTTTAAGTTGTCTGAGAGCCAGCCTAATCTCGTACAGGCTGATGTCCGGGATGTCCTCTGTATAGTGTCGAGTTAGTTGAGCTCTACGGTCATTAGCTAAACGAAGAGCAGGTTGAGTTGATGATGTGTACAACTGTCGATAGAAACTCTCGATCTCATTCAAAATCTCAGGCTTGGACGAAATGGTTTTGCCGTCTTTGGTCTTCAGCTTTGTCAACATACTTCTCCCAATAGACTTTCCAGAAATTTCCAGAAAACACTTTGGCACCTTCATTCCGTTTTATCGCTTTTTCAATACTCGTTGTATTGAATCGGCGGAGGTCATGTCTCATTGCTGTGGAAAATCATCACTAGCAACTTACTACGCATATGCCTACTCATGGTTTACTTACGGGATAATTATGTGGGGAAATAGTACGGACATGCCTACACTCTTTACATTGCAGAAAAAAATAATCCGAATATTAGCTAACATAAAACAAGAAACCAGTTGTGTACCCCATTTTAAAGAGCTAAAAATGCTAACATTACCTTCCATATATATTCTAGAAACATGTAAATTTGTTAAAACCTATCCAGCCTTTTACACAAGACGCGCAGACATCCCTACAAATCACCTACTACGACACCAAAATAGACTAATGCTCCCTACCTCCCGTCTAGCCAGCCATTCGTCAAGTCCTTTTGTTATGAGCATAAAAATATATAATAAATTACCAACACCATTAAAAAACGAAACAAACTACAACACATTCATTAAAAATATCAAACAATTACTCATCGATAAATGTTACTATAATATTCAGGATTATTTGAGCGACACCTTCAAATGATATTTTTTAATCTAAATAAATGATAATATTTAACTTTCCCCTTATTACATAAGCTTCCCCTCTTAAGTTGCTATACCCTAACAGGGTGTCATTGTACAATACCACCTATGTACCCATATGACATAACGCAATAAATAATTTGAATTTGAATTTGAAATCTGTCTATTTAGTATTCTGTACTCTGATATATTAGCTGGAGACTGCAATCTCATTTCGCGACGTTTGCTCATAAGATCGAATGTTTGATCTGAGAGCTTTTGAATTCTATCTTTGCTGCGGTTCTTATAATACTTGGACCCTACAGCTTGGACAGTTGTCACAAACTTGCTGTTTTAATCGTCCACTGAAACGCACTCTTCGAGGCCATCGAATTGGTTGTGAAGTTCGAGTTGAAATTGTTCGGGGTTTTGAATCTGGGCAAAGCTTGGTCGGAGCGTGGACTTCATCAAACGATGTCTTTCAAGGCTGATCTGAATATTTAATGTGCCTCTTACCATACGGTGATCGCTTTCGGTTTTCACCCTGTTGATCACAGAAACGTCATTAAATATTTGACGTTTAGTCGTCAAGATGAAGTCAATCTCGTTCATTGTGGAATCATCCGGACTTATCCAGGTCCATTTCCTGGAAGGCTTCTTTTTGAAAAAGGAGTTCATCATAAAGAGTCCCTCCTTTTCCATGAAGTCTACCAATTTTTGTCCCCTAGGGTTTCTCTGCCCAAATCCAAATTGCCCCAATTTAAGCTCATCACCATTCCGTTGACCCAACTTCGCATTAAAGTCTCCCATAACATCTGTGTAGTGTGTTTCTGAGGTATGCATGGCCTATGATATATCCTCATACATTGCCTCCACCTCGTCATCGGGATGTGCCGACGTCGGTGCGTATACCTGGATGACCTTCAGCGAATAACGTTTGGTTATTCTGAGTATCAGGTATACGACCCTGGTGGACACACTCTCGATCTTAATGAGGTTGTTTATGAGAGACTTGTGAACGATAAACCCAACACCACCTTGGGACAGATAGTCGCCCTCTAGGTAGTACAATAGGTTGCCGGACTCCAGGATGATAGTGTCCTCTCCCTTTCTTCGGACCTCGGACAGTCCTATGATGTCCCAACGCAACTTACTTAATTCTTCTTCCAGCTCTAGTATTTTATCATCGGTCCTCAGTGTTCGTGCGTTATAGGTTGCCAGGTCCAGTCGTCGGATTTGGTAGCCCGATCTCTCCCGGAGATTCTTAGCACCCCCTACTCTACCGTTCCCGAGGCTGCTACCGTAGCCTGGACTAGTAGAGCTACCGGGGACTAGGGGCCGTTGTATAGTTGTGTCTGTCATGTTGGGGGGGAGTTGCCGTAGTTACCACGCTTGGCAGGCGGATTGGTAACCGCAGTATGTTGATGTTTAGTACACAGGTAGGTGCCCATTTCCTGGTATTCCCTTAGTGGCCTTTTACGACACCCACGGGAAGAGATGGGGTGGTTCTATATTCTTGACCGGAAACCACACGGGGACCAATTATTTTTCAGTACTACGCATATCACGCATCGCTCGCGTAACATTTTCGTAGTCAGCACCCCAATTGATACACATATCATATTTTGAAAAAAAAATCTATTCGCCATCTTGGATCTGAAAACGGATGCCATTTTTGTAATCAGCACCCCACGAAACCTCTTCATTTATACCCATATCATATTTTGAAAGAAAAAGTTTTGCCGCCATTTTGTATCTGAATAATAATAATCTTAAGTTAAGGTATCAATTATCGTGAGGTACCATGAAGGGAAATGTAAATTGGGAAATGCGGTGGTGCTCGTACGCCTTGGAGCTCCATCACTGAAGCTCTTCCACAGTATATAACCTACCCAACACATGATAACGGTTTACATTGGAGAAAACCGCTAACCACTTACTGGCAGGTCAAATAGGTAACATGTAGGTGTTTACGCTTTCGAGGTGTTTACGCTTTCGAGCTCGTTCATTGATGACGTGATGACTCTAACGTGATACTCGGTATATAATAGGTTGGGGGAAAAGTCTTTTCGCATTATAGTATGTATGAACTTGTAATAAAATCTCTTTGGCTGTAGTATTTGTATCTGGCTGGTTTTGGTATTATTGAAAGTTAAAATTTTAAAGAACATAATTCCAAATTCAAATTAGGCAAATGTGTGATTTTCATTTGTTTTTCGTACTGTCAAGATGAGTGAATCTAATGAAGAAATTCGATACATTTTAAAATTTTATTACAAAAAAGGTAAAAATGCAACGCTAGCCGCGAAAAAAATTTGCGATGTTTATGGTCACCTAGTGCAGTGTCTGTGAGAGTAGCACAAATTTGGTTTAAGCGTTTTCAATCCGGAAATTTTGATGTCAAAGATGCACCTCGCTCTGGTCGCCCTATTACGGATAAAATGGATGCCATTTTTGAAAAAGTGGAGCAAGATCGACATATCAGTAGTTACGACGTAGCTGAAGAACTGAGAATTTATCACAAAACAGTTTTGGCGCATTTGAAAAAAGCTGGGTAAAAAAAAAAGCTCGATATTTGGGTACCTCACGAGCTCACTGAAAGAAACCTAATGAACCGTGTACTCATTTGTGATTCTTTATTACGACGTAATGAAACCGAATCATTTTTGAAGAAGCTGATAACTGGTGATAAAAAGTGGATCACATACGACAAGAACGTGCGAAAAAGGTCGTGGTCAAAAGCCGGTCAGGCTTCACAGACTGCGGCGAAACCCGGGTTAACTCGCAATAAGGTGATGTTGTGTGTGTGGTGGGATTGGAAGGGCATTATTTATTATGAGCTATTACCACCAGGCAGGACTATCGATTCTGAACTCTACTGCGAACAACTGATGAGATTAAAGCAAGAAGTTGAGAGAAAGTGGCCGGAATTGATCAACAGAAGGGGTGTGGTGTTTCATCATGATAACGCTAGACCTCACACATCTATAGTCACTCAGCAAAAATTAAGAGAGTTTGGCTGTGAGGTGTTAATGCATCCGCCGTATAGTCCTGACCTTGCACCTTCAGATTTCCATCTGTTTCGGTCTCTTCAGAATTCTTTATGCAATGTTAGGTTAACATCACGAGAGGACTGCCAAATCCACTTGTCGCGGTATTTTGATGAGAAGTCCCAAAATTTTTATAGCAATGGGATCATGTCCCTACCTACAGATGGCAAAAGGTTATCGAACAAAATGGTACATACATACTTTAGTTAAATTTAAATAAACTATATTAAAAAATGTTTTGATATATCTTAAAAAATGCGAAGAAACTTTTTCCCCAACCATAAGTACAAATTTACTTTTTCTTTTTACGCTATTGGTTTAAACACGTAATATGTATAAAAATATTTATTGTAAGTATATATATTTTTACATTGTATTAATAATATATATGGAGGGGTAACGGGCTATTTGGTTTAAGCGACATTTTGGGTGATATTGAGTTATATACATATTTGGAATTTAGAATCAGCGAAATTTCTCCGTCGAATGATGCCGGTTTCATTAAAATCGGAGCACTTTTTTTGGCGTTTCAAACAATACTATTTTCGTGTCGTATCCAAAGTGGCAGTGTCTTAAACGACGTGGATTTTGCATTTTTTATTAAATCATATACTTGAACCATACCATCATATTAATATATGATGGTATGGTTCAAGTATAATAGAGTATAATCAAGTAATAACCGAGACATAAACCAGTCACCCTATCTCTCATAAATAAGTGAATAAGAGTTAAAGCGTTTTTCCTGATTCTAAATTTTATTAAGAAGTAACTTGAATCATTTTGACTTCCCTAATCACACGGCAATGAGCTTTTAAATACTAGAGAAAGCAATGTCATACAAACGATTTTCACAAATGCGTAGCCACTTAATAGTTCAAAAGACGTAGCTTTGAAACCGATACTTATGTACAAAGTAAACTACATTTGTCTCGTTTCTTCCACTGGTTAACAAATCACCGTTAAAGTGAGACAGCAATATGCTGGTCATGGAAACGGACAGAGTCGGTCAAAGTTGCCAGTGGTGAGATAATTTCCCCAAAATAAATTAATGAATAAATGTATTTAATTGCTTTGGTGTGATTAATGTTGTATATTTTGAATATAATTTAATTAAAATTACTATCTATACTATTATAAAACTGTAACGGTAGCGTGTTTGGACATTGAAAATACTTAGAAAATTCTATCAGTAAGTAGTGAAGCGCGCATGGCCCCGCGGCTGGTGTAGATCAAAAGCGATCTACTTGGTTAAGCACTATGGGCGCGGTGTGTGATGGGTGACCGCTAGTGGCAAATCAAAATGCGCGTTTTCGTGCGGTTTAAAAACATCCGACAGCGGGTTGGCCACTAACCCGTATCTCCACCAATCCGCATTGGAGCAGCGTGGTGGAGTAAGCTCCAGGCCTCCCCCCAAAAAGGGGAGAGACTCGTGCCCAGCAGTGAGACGTATAATGGGTTGCCATTATTAAGTAGTAAACGGATTTTGAGACGAATGAATGGCCGAGTTTTTAAAGTATTAAAGTGAAAACTTCTTTGGCATTGTTGTGATTTGAAAGTCAATGAAACGAAAAATCGTCATAAAAAAGGGACAGACCCATAAATTCATAAAATTTAACTTGGGAGAAACTGAGATGGAAATGAACGTTTTGTGCTCATCTATTCAAATTTTTGCCGCACCAACAATTATTTGACTTTTTGTGCACACCCATCCAAATTAGGACCACACTGACAATGATTTGACTTTATCATGCTTGGGTGGACTCTTATCTTGACCACCAAACCTCTTATCTTGGTTTCGAGCATACGACGGTAGCTGTATATATGGTAAACAGTCGGTTTCTTTGCGTAATAGCACACCCCGGACATTCGGCTAAAATGCCATACAAACACTTGATTTGGTTACCTACTAATTTAAACCAATCGGTGAGGTTTTTTACACGGAAATGTGGAACAACGGAACGGAATGTACGTTATGAGTTTACGACTTCTAGGCAAAAACATTTCAACGTTCGAAGGTTTTTTTTGGCCAACCACCAAAATAAATATATGGTATAATTAAATAGGAAATCGGTGGCAGAGCTCTGTTGATCGATCTCGATAGTGAAAGCACCAACGCATCACATAATTTACCTGCCACTGAGTGTTTACAGCTATTGTGATCGATAGTAATGTACGAAGGTAGAGCTTCAATGATAGAGCTCGAAGCCGTGCAAACGGTGTGAAAGTAATACGAGTATAGGTGTGTTATATAATCTATTTTTCTGTAGGAGACTCCATGGCAGTCACTTGTAAATCTTTTGTTAGTGCGTGAACACGATCTGAGGTGACACCTTGCAGTTGAGATCATTTTTACGTACTAACAAAAGATTTTAGCTGGACAAATAAGTGTTTTACTAGCAACACCGATGGAAAAAATTGTGCACGATGTATTTATTTTGTTTTTTAATGTAATTTTGGCAATATGATCAAAATTATGCGAACTTATTCGTGAAATGTAATGCCACTTGCATTATCATTCTTTTCGGATCATGATACACATTTTTTAACAACATATTTCGCCATTTTGAGTGAGTTTGACGGACGAGCGTGACGCGTCTGTCGCACTTCATATCAAGCAGCGAACTGAGGTCAGATATGCTTGTGGGCATATTTGAAGTGGCTACGCGTCGCTGCCGTAAACTGCCAATCTAGTGCTTTAGGGGTCGTTCATAAATTATGTAAGGCGTTTAGGGGAGGGGGGGTGTTGACTGAATATTATAACTTCTTACTATAGGTAAGGGGGGCAGAGAATCTAAAATTACGTAAGATTTGAAATTGAAAATTCTACCACTTTCGCGCTAAAAATTGGCATTATTGAATAGCGCCATCTGTACTTCATCTCTTTAACTTGATATTGAATCTTACAAAAATCTTTTCTTACGAAAATTTCTTATTAAGGGGCAGGGGGGACTAGTCGTAATCTTATGATGTGTTACAGTAGGGGGAGAGGGGGTCAAATTAGCCCTCAAAACCTCTTACGTAATTTATGAACGACCCCTTCTATTATCATTGTCACACGGTGTTATGTCGCTTGAACCATTTGTCCATCACCCAAATACGATATGGGTTGTCGCTTAAACTCTTTTAGCTGCATCAATTTTCCACGCCGGGTGCTTTAAACTTGAATCAAATACTCGTTTTTGTTCAGATATTTTGTTTAGTCGTTAAACCATTTTAGTCCTACTTTATTTATAAATAATTATAGTTGATGTTCCTACATTGAGACTGATTTTACTTAATTATCATACAAAATACTAATGTACCTAATTTTGCTGATTAAGACTGAAAAGTGAATTAATATAATTGATGTTCCTAGTGAGACTGTTATATAATAATAATTATTCTAAATAAATACTTTGATTGATTATTATGTTGTGTTTATTTATTCATTTATTCAATGTAAGCACCTGAAATTTTCGGTGATTGCAATATATCCTGGTTGTTTTATCAGCCATTGATAGTCTTAGATGTAAATAAATCATAATTATTAATAAACATTAAACGTTACAATTTCAATGTTATATGTCACATACGTAAATTAGCCTTACAGTCATTTTTATCTAAATTGGTAGTTAAGATAAATAGCTAGCTTCTACTAATTTTGGGTTTCGTTACTTCATACCTTTTGGCTTGCTCCGTAAATAGAATGCGTCGTCGCTTAATTTTTTCTCCTGTAGCCGGTTGTAGTTATGAAGTCACTTAGATCGTTTTTCCTGTCTCTAAAAAAGGGCACGTTGTATTAAGCGACATTTATCTTTGTAAATAAAGGCCCGCTTTATTTGGTATTAGCATCAACAATTAGACATTTTTAATTAAATTTCAATGCAGTTTACCTCGTAAAATAACTGCAGAAGTTTTTTTGTTATGAATTTTATTTCGAAATTTCAAACTTTAAAAGGCTCTCCTGTAAAGTTGCAAAAATGTCGCTCAAACCAAATAGCCCGTTACCCCTCGATATGTATATACTCGTATATATATTTATTTAAAACACGTCTATAATATGAACATTATGATATTGTTATGTAAAATGGCTAGTTTAATTGTCCAACCTGCTTGACATCCGTGGAACACAGGGTCCCAGATGAAAATCAGCGTCAGTTCGATTAATGTTATCGACCTGACATGAAGCTGATCTGGGCTCCCATTTGGACCAGCCGTGAGACTTAATCTCTATTTTGTTAACTTTTATTGTGCTTTTTTTTCTCCCTGTCCAATTAATTGTTTGTAATGTAATAATTTCGCTTTTTGTGTCTCTGTGCTGTCCAAATAAATGTTTTCTTTCTTCTTTCTTTCTTTCTTTCTTTCTTTCATTGTACCTCTATCACCATATATTACTATCGAACACAATAGCGTTACAACCATCATTTTTATGTAAATAAATAATATATTGAATTTAAAATGTATCAAAACTAGGCCGCTCGCAATCTCGCTGTAGAATACCAACCGTCGCTCATAAGAGGGGAGGAGGGTGGGTAAGGCGGGGAAATCGGCCGGGACGTCGAAGTGTCCACTCTATACGTAGTATTATTACGATTATAGATCACGCCCCAAACATTCTTTAAATTAAAAAAAATATTAAATGTATAGTTGTATGTAACCTATACATTGGAATGAGATAGATCGAGATTACCACATAGCATGGTAGGGAAGAGACTCGTGGTCAGCAGTGGGACCTAACAAGGGTTGTTGCCATGTTACGTCCAACCTTGTTACATAGTTGGGTGCGTGCGCACGCGCATGTGTGTGTGTGTGTGTGTGTGTGTGTATGCATGCATGAGTGATTGTGTGTAGTGTGTGTGTAATAAAGCAGATCACAGTAAAAAAAATGTATAGTTCACTTTCTTTATATATCCAAAAGGGCCCCGAATTCTTGTGTGCCCAAGGGCCCCAGCATAGTTTAAGACGGCCCTGGGTACACTGCACATGGTAAGTGACAAAATAAATGTCGTAATTATATGTATGCCGCAGAACGACATCTGAAGGAATGGACGAACGTCCAGGGACAGGTGCATTCGAAAAAGTTTCTACGGGTCTAGGTACAATAAGAACATCCTACGATTAAATAGGCAACGTTTGCGAATGATTGTGGGAGTTTTCACTGGCCATTTCGACACGAGGCAGCACCTACAGCGGATGCACCTGGGTGAAGATTCACTGTGCAGAGCTTATGGTGAGCCCGAGGAGACGATAGAACATCTCTTAGTGCCAATGTGATGACCTTGCTGGTAAACGTATGAAGATCCTCGGGGTGGCATATCCTATACCGGGAGATTATAAGGTACTGTACATTAGGGATACCATCAAATACATCTCAGATATATTTAAAAGGACCATGGATGACAGTATATAGGGTCTTGGGGTTAAACACAAAAGATCCCAATGGGTCGAAGTGTCCCAGTGTAACAGCTGGCCGCTCAATAAGATAAGATTGTAGAAATTTGATAATTTTTATTAATGCATGACGTACAAGCGAATCTACGTCCCACATGGCGACAATCTTGTGAGCCAGATCATGATATTCAATTCAAGGTCTTTGTCATTCTCGGCCTTCACGAAATTCTCATCATGAGGAACGGTGATAATATCGATGGTCACTACGCGGAGCTCCGATCTATCACTACTATGTCAAGCCTATTGTCTAGTTCCTCAAGTCTGAAACTATAAAATGGTCGAAGAGAGCAATTACTGCCACTTGCGTCATCATATATTTTTTTCTTTTTTTATGTAATGAAAATGGCAAGCAAGCATGCAGTTCCTATTGATGTTAAGTGATGATTGCAGCTTCGACACCCACACTAACACCAGAGGTGAAAATGCAGATGCGTTACCACTCCTGAGGCCTAAAGTGCCGGAAATTACAGGGCCGTACTTTACCAACTGATCGGAACACGATAGTGCTGAACACTACCATTTAGCGGCAAGTAGTTTAGGTGTGGTGGTACCTGATTGGTCTTTGGGTGGTACCTATGCCCGCAAGCTCTGTCACTGGACCTTTACCACTAGTAATACTCGTGAGTGGGTACCGATGGTGGGACAGTCGATCTGTTCAGTCTGTTCTGCTCTGCTGGTGCTAGATTTCATCATAGTGGATAGTTGTTTATACTATGATTTGTATTGTATACATATATTTATTATCTACTTCGTTAGAATAAATCTATGATTGTATATATTATTAGATTTGAATGACTATATGTACTATGTACTAGAATTTAAACCTAAGTTAAAAGTTTAAAAGAGCTCCTACTGAGTTTGTTCGGTAGCAGAATTCTTTTTATGATATAAAAATTTCATATTGCTAAAACAGCAGTAAAGGCTATTTGTTCATTATTTAATCAAAAACTGTACAAAATATAAATCCATAACAAATTATTAAGTAAGTAGATACCTACATAAATAACTCGCTAAAAATTATGTACTACATTTCATTTTGCTACGATTTTCAATAAAATAATATCAGAGCTTCTGTAATTTTCATGTTGCTCTTCTTCGGGTATTTTAACCACGCAAAAATGATTACTCATCTTCTCATAAAACGTACTCCATAGTTTTTTTTGCATATCGGAGTCTCTCAGTTCTTGAGTCAAGTAAATTACTGGTTTCTTAATGGCCGCACCACTTAAACTTTTCAGTGTTTCGAGAAGAGGACCAACGGCCTGGAAGAAAAATAGGTGGTTGTATTAATAGTTCAATACACTGTACCATCAGCTATGTTTCTTGTAGCTGTAGACCTAAACCAAAAAATATGCAGAAGGCGCTTTTACAAATTAACCTATTACAGATTTTTTATAGTACCTAACTCGAAAAATATCACAATCAATTATTATTAAACAAAGATGCGTGAAAAGAACATCAGTTTAACGTGCTTAAATTTCTCGATTTAGGAACAACAGCGTAGCTTGACCTAAAGGGCTTTGTATCAAAATGCAACTGTGACCGAAAAAGGCCTTGTATCAAAATACAGCTGCCGGCGCAGAAAGAACAAAATCTTCAATGTAGTAAGACGACTCAAGTGTTCAGGTATCAGCGTATGACCGAACTCAGTGTTATAGGTTTTATTTTTGATTGATTCATCGGGGCCCGTACCTATTATTACTACGTCTGATACAGCGGTAATCAGAGGAATATGTTTAGAAATTTGAAAACAATAGACACGCAGATGCGTAACTATACTATACGGGGCCCGTAGCATAAGAATGTAGCAAGAGGGAACGGGGTTAGGGTAATTAATCATAATCTGACATTTAAGACTTGATCAGTCTTTTATTCCAGACCGGAGGGCATGTAACTCGGTTGATATCATTTTGAAAGCCACTATGCAGTATGTAGATAGGAAGTTAGTAGTTAGTACTAGTTAGGAATCTCGCCGCCCATCTAATATATGATCAATCAAATATAGCTTTCATAATTTTTTTTTTTGGCGGTAACAACCATAGGATCGGAGAAAGACAGCATTATTAACAAATAAAGACAAAAAGGACAGAAAAGAGGGTTATTGTGAAAAATACTGCGTGAGATTATAAACAAATTCAATACAAAATATACAGTATATACAATCAGAACCAAGAGCGTCGCCTAGGGATACGCCCAAGATGGGAACACTTACGGGGACGGCGTGGCACTCTTCAGCATACTGAAACATGGGATCTTGTGGTAAAAAGATAGAGAAACGTGATTCAAGGTTCCTTCGTTTAGGCGCTCGCGCTGGCCGCTATTATTATATATTGCGGCCCGAAGGAGCTTTCAAATCTAATTTTTAATTTATTTAGCACTCAGTTTCCTCAACACAGCACAGTAATCTGCGTGTCTCACATTTTTATTTAGGTAACCAAGGTGACAAATAAGCAGCACGCCGTTCATAGACATGTTAAGTGATGACTGCAGCCTATGGACATCTACACAAAATCCAGAGGACAAAATGCAGATGTCTTGCCACCCCTGACATCTATATTGTTATGTCTCTGTGATAGTTATGACGGGGCCATACATTACCATCTAACCGAAACACGACAGTGCTGAGTGCTGAACACTACCATTTGGCGGCAGATAGATTAGGTAATGCGGTGGTGCTACGTCCTTGAGCTTCTACACTGGAATTCTAACACCAGTAAAACAACATGCATCAGTGGCATGCCGTGGAATCTGATGGAGTGTCACGACGTACTGCAGTATCCTGGGAACGGGAAACGCGAGACGTTTCAGCTTTTTCGTAATGTGATTTCTGAAGTCATTGAAATAGGGTCGAAAATCATTGTTCTTTTTTATTGACATATATTCTACTTAGGCACATATTGTAAAAATCGACATTAAGAACTATTGTTCTGTCATGTAAATCTATACTAATATTAAAAAGCAGAAGAGTTTGTTTGTTTGCTTGAACGCGCAAGCCTCAGGAACTACGGGTCTGATTTGAAAAATTATTTCAGTGTTAGATAGGCCATGTATCGAGGAAGGCTTAAGGCTATATAACATCACGCTTAGATGAATAGGAGAGGGAAGATAACATTGCAACCGCGCGAAGCCGGGGCGGGCCGCTATTATTAATAATAGTGGTTCCCTCCAAATAGTTAATTTTTGTTTTTGTAAATCTAAAACTTATATGCTCCAAACAATAGAAAATATATCTCAGTAAATAGAAATAGAGAGAAATAGCTTGCATTATGTGGATGCAAGCTATTACCCTCTTTTTTATGTAATGTAAATAAGTACCTAGATTGCCTACAATGTCTCATAATATTAGATCTAAAACAAATTCTAGTACTACATCATAAAATAAAATGGATATGTAGTGAAATTTGTAATAGTTATAGACAAGTACAAGAATATCTACATTAGGCTATTTGACAGTGCATAGAATTGTGAATATTACGTTATTGATTTATCCTTAACAAAATATAGGTGCTTAATAAAAATAATGATTTATGTCATTAGTAATATGTGTGACTGTGCCATTTCTCAAATTCATAGAAGATTTTTTTCTTAAACAAATAAGCCTGGGTTGCACCAAGATATTTGTTAAAGTTCTTGTAGCATTTCACATCCTTCTCTAACTCTAACAGATTTCTTTTTTTATGTATAGATAGTAAAATATGTTAAGTAATTTATATCATAAAATGTGAGATTACAGTCATTGTGCTTTAAAGATTTTTGAAAATGTAATACATAATAATTACAATTTTGGGAAATTATTTTAAATTAAGAAATCATGTTACAACTTTTCTTTATTTTATAGATCTTTAGGAAAATTTTCAATGTCAAATAGCCTATTAAGTAAGTTATTGGATGGAAACTAAAGATTAATGTTGTTAATTACATCTTCATAATATACACAATCAGCTAACACAATCAAGTCAAACTCTTGTTTGTGAATTTCTGTATTACTGTCACCCCACACAAGTGACTCTGCAATGGCGTAGCCTCCCATGCTCACTATTTTTGATTTGTTCTCAGATAAATTCAGACGAAGTAAAGGAAGTGATTCCGGTAAATCTGTGAGTGTTACTTGAGCTCTGGAAACATATAATAGTCATGCATTACAATTATGATTAGGACTACATTCATACAATATTAATTCAATATTATTATCTTTACCTAATAGTATAAAGTAGAAGACGTAATTTCTAAATGCATATAACTCTCCAGTGTTAAATCTTCTGTTTAGTTAATTCCTTGAAGAATATTAACACCATGCTACAACCCTTAAAAGCGGAGCAATCACCATGCAAGAGAAAGCAGAGAGATGGAAGCTATCAAGCCCCGGGCGATGTGGTACATGAAACAGTTTCAATAAAGAGATCAATCCAAGCTAATAATTGTTTAAAAACAGAAATAGATCACCATTCTAATTTACATGAACTTGACAAACAAAACACTTACCCTAAAGTGGCTGCAGTTAGACCTACAACTCCTAAACCAGATCCAAGCTCAAGCACTCTCAAACCACTTAAAAAGTCTGGATTAGATCGACATATTGTCTCCAAATATTTAGCCAGTACCAATGAAGCGTCCCACACTACACAGCTCACATCTCCTTCTAATTTTTGATAAATTTTTAAAGTTTTTAAGCATACTTCGATATCAATTTCCCTGGGAAACAAGTCATTAACTTGAAAACCTGACCTTCTGTGGGACATTTGGCAAAATAAATAATTTTGATTACAACTTCAAATGGTGACGATAACTATACTATAAAGTTGTATTTATCTTCGAGGATTCATATTCTTGATTCCATAAATGTCCAGTAAAAAATAAGTAAGCATCATGATTCATGAAATGTTTTCAAACATACAATATGAGTTACGAGCACGCTACAAGACGTTTAAGAATTTAAGAATGTCATTAATGAGAGTGTGAGTTAATTTCATGAACTCGACGGAGCTAAGGCGAGATTTAAAAATGTGCTTAAATAACTTTAATTATTCTAATAAAGAAATCAATTGTTTTGCACAAAACTTCACAAAACACAAATTGACAATTTGACATTGAATGACATTGACACTATTGCACTCTATGCACTATTGACAGTGACAGTGTGGTGACAGTCCCTCGTGCATCACGTGCGGTGCGCATTGAGCTATATACATGGAGTAGAAATACCTACAGAATTGGCGTGATTGCCTATAAAAAGGGGCGATTACAATGGCCGCCTTTCATAGGGTTGTTTTGATAAATATCGATATCATCTTCTAATACATGAGCGGTTATTATCGATATTTTATCAACAAGAATTCTTACCCCCTTATTCATAAACGTACATTAGATACGTTTTAGCTATAGAATGCTTTGCCCTTGTCAGTTACATTGTCAAATGTGCAAGATAGAAAAAGACAAAAGAGAGATTAGCAACACTTTAGCTAAAATACGTTTATGAATAAGGGGGTTAATCTTTTAAAGTATGTATGCTTAGTTTTAGTAAAATCCACTCACTAAATTAGAGTTGAGTAGAATTGTGATAATTACGATGTAGTAATAAGTGTAATGATGTATCCTGTAATTTGCATGCAAATTCGGTTTAAAGAATCTTTATTACTCATAAGAATTACATTCATCATCATCATCATTTCAGCCAAAAATTATTAATTACATTCACTTACATGAGAATAATATTTGATTGAAATAGCTTAAGTGGTTTCGATATGTAACAACAATAAAAAATATTACTACTAAACAAGGTAAGTGTAAAATACGTCGACGCAATCGACAAATTAAATGGTGAATCATAAAAGAAATCTATATTATATACTGAAGATCTAATGTACCTACTATACTTTTAGCAAATAAATTCATTCATTCAAATGATCTCATTGATTACCAGCAGCTTGCGAAGGGTTCTCAGCCAGAACTAGAGCTAAAAATTGCAAATCGTCAGCCTTCAAATGTGAGTCTTATGCTGACCGGCTCCTTGGAATGCACCTCTGTAAATATTGTTGCTAAGTATTCCAAATTTAAATCATTTTGTTTAGTTAATTTGAGTATAACAATGACGCTTCGGTCAAGTTAAATGCCAATAAACACATTAAATTTTTGAGCATTATCGAAACATCTTTTAAGTACGTGTTTGACGTGAGTGCAACAGGATCTTTTTTTATTTTTTCTTTATTCCTATACCTTTAAAAAATATTATAAAAGTAGCAGGAACGGCTCTAAGTATGTTAATGATATGAGTAATTGAATAGAAATGGAACCTGCTTCAATTTTCAGATGATACGCATGTAGAAGTTAGTGACACAGATCTGAACGGCCCTGTGATTTCCAGCACAGATGCGTAATATCTTAAGCCTTAGGAGTGGCAACGCATTTAGATTGAAAGCTCTGGTTTCGTGTAAACTGATAGGCTATTATTACTTACCAATGTAAACTGATACCCGTTTGCCACTTCATGAAATGAAAAAAAAAAACTGTGTTATGTTGTGCTTATACTTACACTCTAACAATCTCTGAAAAAAATCCGTGCTCTATGGGTGCAAAAAACGAGAAAACAAAAATTATTTAATTTACATCAATTTCTTCTTCGATATTTTATTAACAAACAAGAAATTCTATCGAGTATAATGCTAATACAATATAATATTACATAATTTAAATTGATATGAAAAATAATTTTATATCGATACTTTGATATATCAGGTTAGTATTCATACATCACTATATAAAAATGCTATTTTTAGAAAAGAATGTATAGCATTAAAAGTCGTTTAAGTCATACGAAACCTACACAGGTCTTCAAAACTCTTAATAAAACATATCACTATATATCTCTGCATTTCCAAATCCCACCGAATACGACACAATCCGTGAAAATTTGTACATATCCTCACAAAATTCAATCCAAGATTATTTTCGTTTTTCCGTGCACCACTCGTTTTTCTCTGTTTTAAACAATACGAGAGAATAATCAGTCAACATAAAGCAAAACCTAGAATACCACAATAACTAGTTAAAAGATTTAGTTCTCAAGAAAACAGCAAAAATATTCTGAGCATATGTTTGTTTGACAACAGATGTACCACAAATCGGGCGCATACAAGAAGCTTGAAAGTAAAAATGGAGTCCAAACTCCAAACAAAAGTTTGAGTCAAATACCTACATATCTCTATCCTCCTCTTGGGGGGGCAACCTCTCTTTTTAGTGTGATCTGTGGTATTGCTATCTTTTTATTATCTCCTACGAAACTTTGTGAAAGAAACACCACAGTTACAGAATTACATGATAAACATTACTGCATAATTTATTTACAACTTATTAAATGTATTCATTTAACTGTTTTAAAAATGATTAATAATATATCTCACATTGATTATTTTGAGTTAGTGTATCAGTTGAAATTATACACCGACTTCTATGGACTGTACGGAAATACATAGCTCGGCAACATTGAATCTGCATATCAGTAATGTCAAAACCAGATCGGTCTAATATGGCGGATGTTCACTATTTAGTTTTTATGTTTTCGTTGTGTTTTCGATTGTAATTCATTAAAGTTTGTAGCAATGGTAAATAATTGCATAGTTGGAGGTTGTGCTAGCTTATGGTATCCAGGAAGTGACCAAAGATTTCACGTGAACAATTGTTTGAATCGTAATTTTTGTGTCGAATCACTGTAGACATATTCTTGTTGTATTTTCGCTGAATATCTTGCTAAAATTATAAGTCAGTGTCTTAAACAAATTAATGAATGTTAACTTTAGTAATTTCTTATAGTCTTACATTGAATTACATTGATTTATGCAATTTAAAATAGGTTTGTTTCTATCATATCGTTATCAGCAGTGTTGAAGTAGTGTGACAATAAAATTTGATTAATTGAGAATGTTTTAAAGCAGTGGTTCTCAAACTTTTTAAATGACGGAACCCTTTTGGGAATCAAAATTCTTGATGGAACCCTACAATAAAACAATTGTTTTTATAAGTGTATTTTCTATTAATCAGCATAATAAAAGTACAATGTAACAGTTACTAATTATTATTTACTTCACCACTAGGTAAGGACAATAATAGAAAACATTAAAAAATAAAAAATCTAACTAGTGGGAGGTATGAAACTGTATTTTATTTTTCATCATAGAGGTATAATGCTTAGAGCGAGCATTGCATACAAAATTTCGCGTCACAGTTGAAGCCAAAACATAAACGATGTGTGCGTGAACTTTGTGTAATTACTTGCGTTGACGCACACATAAAGACTCGAAAAAGGTTGCAAGCAAATATGTTTTTTCCCAAAATGTCGACAAATTTTGGTTCGTAATAGCAAAGTGAAACAGCTTTGGAATATCGTCTTGAGAATCTCATAGTAGTAGGGGATCCGAATCCAGGTCGATCTTCACCTATCTTTTTACCGGATGAAACATAGTTCTTATCAAATTTCATATATAAACAAACTAGCTTTTGCCCGCGACTTCGTTCGCGTGGACTTCAGGTTCGTCCCGTCTAGTCTAGTAATAAGTAAGAAATACGGTAACTAAGCACTGCAGAGCCCTAATTTGTACGTGTAACTCCTAACCAAAAAGAAATCGCTAGTGCCTTGAAAATTCGCAAAACGGACACAACCGTCAACGACGTCTGCCCTCACGCGTCTGCCCGCGTTCGGGTCGCGCACTCAGCGATGAGCCACTTCTTCCCCACCGCACCTACCCCGCTCCCCCCACGCCCCGTTCGCCTGGCGCCGCTGCCGGTATTTATCACCGAAACGGTATTTATCGCCGAAATTGCTATGACTCTGCATTTTAAATCTGTGATATCTTCGAAAATATTTATTTAATTTACATGCTGTAAAAAGCCATATTGATCTTTATTAAATGCACAATGTATTTAAGATACTTAATTGGATAAGGATTAATACTGTATTGCTTAAAATCGCTTCGTAAATAAGCCATTATTTCTCGTACAAAGTAAAGGATAAAAAATGGTTATTGTGGGTTATTCCTAAGAGATAAACATATACCATCACGGACTTTTTTGTAGACCTTTTTAAGTTGTACAATACTGTAGTAAATTGTTTTGATCTATCTTGTAGGATTCAGTCAGCGTTTGCAATGTAAGCGCAAAAAATGTGTTTTTTCTACGACCTCACATTAAAAACCTCAAAAATTGTAGCCTATGTGTTATTCTGATGTATAAGCTATAGCCTATGTGTTATTCTGATGTATAAGCTATATTGTGGTAAAGTTTCATTCAAATCCATTCAGTAGTTTTTACGTGAAAGAGTAACAAACATCCATACATCCATACATACAAACTTTCGCCTTTATAATAGTAGTAGGATACGTCTTGCATGTATATGTATCAAAATATGTATGTTCATAGCTATCATAAAATTTAAAAAATACGTTATTTAAATAAAACTAGTTTTCGGATTTATCTCGCGTATATTAAACTAAAATACATTATTTTTTAGCAAATTTCACCCATTACTAAACCAATTAAATGTTTTTGAAACTATAAACATATAAAATATGTCTACGAGGTTTATTAGTTAACAGATCGGACCGATATTTACTTACCTGTTTACACCTGCTTATTTATGTATTGAAGGTGGCAAACAAGCATGCAGTTCACATTGATGTTAAGTGATGACTGCAGCCAATAGACACCCACAAAGACCAGAAGTCGAAATGCAGATGCGTTGCCATCCCTGAGACCTTAGTCCTTATGTCTCTGTGATAGTTATTACGGGGCCATACATTTAATGCTTGTCAGGTACCATAAACGTAAATACGTAGGCTACACCATATAATACACCTATAATAAACGTGTCAAACTTTGAGTTTCGAACACATTTGACTGGCTAAATTGACATTCGAAACTAACATTGGTAAGGTCTATAAGTCTATCGAAATAAAGTCAGTCTGTTAAATCAAAACCCACCGGTCGTTTTTATTAGGTTATGGGCCCAGACTTTTTCGCGGTAATAAATTGTATTCCGTGTTTAGAACAGTTAATTAAAGACTAAGTTGTGATTCGTGTGTGGACTGTATCAGTCGGACAAGTATTTGTTCAGTTTAAGAACTGTGAGTGCAATCAGTGTTTTTCCTTGGCGGCAATCACATTCTTAGAACAATGGCCGGCAGTTATATCGTAAACGTACCAAAACTCAAAGGTCGTGAGAATTACGATGAGTGGGCATTTGCCGCCGAAAATTTTCTTATACTCGAAGGAACGGACATAAATGCAAAGCCTGCTTCGTGCGATGGTGACTCAGCAAAGGCGAAAACAAAGCTAATAATGACAATAGATTCGTCACTTTATGTTCATATCAAGAATGAGAAAACGGTTCACGATGTGTGGCAGCGTCTGAAGTCACTCTTCGATGATTCAGGTTTTCAAAGGAAAATCAGTTTACTACGGCATTTGATTTCAATCAGACAAGAAGATTGCGAATCAGTGACTTCCTACGTGACACAGATCGTAGATACAGCGCATAAATTACGAGGAACGGGATTCCAAATAACCGATGAGTGGGTTGGATGTCTGTTACTTGCGAGACTAAACGAAAAGTTTGCCCCGATGATAATGGCTATCGAGCATTCGGGCATGGCCGTTAGTACCGACGTCATCAAATCTAAATTGTTAGATATGAGTTTTGATCCCTAGGGTGGATACACCATCAACATACACTTCAACAACAGCTTCAGGGGTATTGAATGGATCAACAATAGAAAGTCCATTCCACTCTGAGTTCTGAAATTTGATTTTTTTTTAACATAATTAAGCACACATTTTGATTAAAAGCTTGCATTTACATAGGATGTACCCAAGAAACAGTGACAAAACATGTAACATTAAAGGTTAGTTTTCAACATAAATATATTTGGACATATAATTTTTTCTATCATAGTGAAACAAGTCCTTAACAGCCAATCTTCAGTAAATAGTTTTCTTCATAAAAATTCCACCATTTTTACACATAAAAACGCGACTATTCACAAATTTCGAAAATAATATCACGCAGCGACCCAACGGCAGATAAATGTGCCGGGTGATGGTGTGATTCACCATTAAGGTACCTATCAGTATGGGTAGACTTCCTAAACACACTGTGTTTAGGAAGTCTACCAATACAAAACACCCAAATTTCAATAGAGAAGATGGATGGCGACTATCAACATCATGGGATCCCATACTTAGCAAGATTAAATCCCAGCCGCAGCAGTCTGCAAGACCTCAAGATACCATAAGTAATTATTGTGTTAATCCTGAACGCTACGCAAGACGTTTACAAAATCGATGGAGGTAGCTACATATAATTTTTTCAAACTTCTGTCAGACAAATGTCACCTCAGTCTGCCCGGGACCACGGAAGCTGAAAAGCGACCGAAACGTCGGGTTGATTTTAAAAATCATTTTAGTTTAATATACGCGAGATAAATCCGTAAAAATAGTTTTATTTCAATGAGTGTAGCTCGCGAAAACCTAAGAACATATCAGTCCATAGAAGTCTGTGTATAGTTTCAACTGATACACTAACTCAAAATAGTCAATGTGAGATATATTATTAATCATTTTTAAAACAGTTAAATGAATACATTTAAAAAGTTGTAAATAAATTATGCAGTAATGTTTATCATGTAAATTTGTAACTGTGGTGTTTCTTTCACAAAGTTTCGTGGGAGATATAAATAAAAAGATAGTCATACCATAGATCACACTAAAAAGAGAGGTCGGCCCCCCAAGAGGAGGATAAATATATGTAGGTATTTGACTCAAAATTTTTGTTTGGAGTTTGGACTCCATTTTTACCCTCAAGCTTCTTGGTATTAACTCTGTGGCGGTGCGTGACCTGTGGTCATGACAGAAATTGTAGGGATGGGGATAATTAACTGGAAAATAAGTGATTTAACTGAAAAAACCCATTCAAATTCGAATTGGATCGATCCGTTGTTCTGGATCGATTCAGTGAAACGTAGGGTAACTCCCCCTTACGTTAGGCATGCGAGAAGCGCGAGCGCACTTCGTGAGCGTCGCGTTTTGCTGCCCTGCGTCGCTCACACGCCCGAGGAACGCCCACGCCTAATGTCGGGAAGGCTTAACTCCACTATTATTAACGATTATGCATTAAGAGGATTCGATGTCAAACAAATATTTTATTTACCAAATAAGATTATACCATTAACAACATGATGCGGAAAAAAAAATTGAATGATTTTTCTACGAATAGATCATGATGCCAAACAAATATTCTACCAAATAACATTATACCAAAGGATTATTCTGCCTATAGTTTTTTTGCGAAAGGAGTTTTTACGAAATGTCATTCTGCCAAACTAGTTTATTCCAACCGATATTTCTGCCAAAAAATGTCTGTCTTACGTAATTATGCCAAAAAGGAGAGACCCAATCAGAACATAGATCGATTTAATCGTGAACCGATTAAATAATAAGTAAAATCGATATCTCTAGGATTAGGAACAGTAAACATTCCTCCCCAGTGTTGCCAAGGTTCGCGAGCCAAAAATAACAATGACGTAATTCATGATATATAATAGTATCTATTTCTAGCAAAAGAGCAAAATACGTAAAGATATGATTAAAGACCAATTTACGATATCCTGATAATATTTAAACATTACTAAAAATAAATTAGAACTTATCTTCTACTCTATGTAATTTTTTTTTCAAGACCATAAACCAGCGTTCGGTTTCTTACTAAATTTGTATATGGCAAACCAGAAATCATATGACAGTCAGAAATTGGTAATCGAGTAAAATGGGTGGAACAATGGCTCTTTTTTGGATTACTCTCGTTATTTCAGTAATTGGTAAGAAATTGACCATGTTTCCATATACATAAGCAAGTACTTATTTACCTTATGTTTGAAATTTGAGTTGATTTTATTCCAGGTACTCAGGGTGCGGGCGAATTCAGTATATTGCACAGTCCAGAATCCTTGAAGTTCACAGGATCTAGTAAGACTTTGGAGAGTCTTATGAAGGAAATCTTCTCTGCTTCTCTCGGGCTGTCTGTTGAAGAGGTAATTTGTCAAAAATCACAAGTACCTATATCCTACATTTTCATCTAAAAATGTATTTCCCCAAAATTCTTATCAGTACATATGGCATACTTGATATTATATTGTACTAGTACTAGCACAAACCCCGTAAGTTAGGTTTATTAATACTATTTAGTTAAGCCTGCATTGTATTTTTATGTAAAAATACCAATTAAAAATATATAAAATTATTTAGAATAATTTATAATTTAGTTTATTTCATTGAAAAAACTACATAGGTAATTGTAATTCAATGGTTTTTTGGTTAATTTATTTATATAATTAATTTAATTATTAAGAGAAGAACTTAAGTTCTTCTCAGTAGTGACTGCACTTGGAACTCTGCTAAGTGAATAACTTTGATCTTGACGAATAAGTTTTACTTTTTCTTCATTTATCATCACTGAAGGAATTGAAAAATTTTGTGATTGTTATGTTTTAACCAAGTAGTTTAAATTCTAATTTTTAATTTACTATTAATATATGATTTTGCTTTTACTATATGTAATGGTTATTCACTCTAGGTATTTTATGATTTATTGACGTTTTGAAAGTATCTGTAAAGACATATTAGAAATAAAAATATTTTCTATTTCTATTTCAATATTTTGTACTTAAAGGTACGTAACAAGTAAGGGTAGATAATTTGGTTCTCCTGTGCTCCATAATCACTATGATAGAAAAAATTATATGTCCAAATATATTTATGTTGAAAACTAACCTTTAATGTTACATGTTTTGTCACTGTTTCTTGGGTACATCCTATGTAAATGCAAGCTTTTAATCAAAATGTGTGCTTAATTATGTTAAAAAAAATCAAATTTCAGAACTCAGAGTGGAATGGACTTTCTATTGTTGATCCATTCAATACCCCTGAAGCTGTTGTTGAAGTGTATGTTGATGGTGTATCCACCCTAGGGAATGCTGTAAGTTTAATGTTCAATTTATCAAAAAAAAAAACACCTTGAACATATGAAATTATTTGTTTTTTGGTAATAGCAGGTTTTTTTTTTCACTTCCAGGTTGGATTGAAGGCCAAAAACTATCCTCTTACAGTTGATGAATATGAACCAGACACATATGATGCATTGAGGCACAGAATTAAGCAGCGTTTCACCAATGGTGGCAACAAACTCGTAAACATCAGACTTTCAGATCCTTCTGATGTAAGGAAAATATTTAGTTTTGAGAATATTTTAATATAGATTTCACCAGTAGGTATTTGTAAATTAAATATGACCTAGAAAAAATAGCTTTACTAATAGCAAATATGTTTGTTTCCAGTTAACAGCTTATTCTGATGTGTTTGGGGAGATAACACCTCCAAAAGTATCAAAACAGTCTCTGCAGCACTTAAAATACTCTGTAGAAGAGGACTATCAGTTTATGTCTGAACTTGAAGCTTTAAAATCAATAACAGCTAAGGTAATAATAGGTTATTATATGGTTATACATGTTTATTTAATTTTAGACCAATAAAAATGTAGGTACCTACTTACAATGTTACCTAAACTTAATTTCTATATCATTAATGTAAATAAATATTTATGATTTATAATCTACATGGTGAATATTGTATAATAATGAATATGACCTTGCTTACCTACACCAAATAATAATCTCTTTAAATTAAATGTTTTGTTGGGAATGGTCAAATTCGCGATCGGTCAAGTGACAACAAAACAGTCCAATTTGCATAGTCAAAATAGCTAATGGTCCATATCCCGAATGGTCTAGAACTAGACTCTAGTTCACATAATTTTCAAATCGCGAACAGACAAATTAGCAAATTAGCAAACAGTTAAGATCGCAATTGGTCAATTATTTTAATTTCGAAATTGATCCACTTTTGACAATGAGAGGGTTACGCCCGCCACACCCTGCGGTGTTAGGTGTTTTTATATTAATTCATAGTAAACTTTATAAAATGCAAAGTTAACCAAATGCGACAATAAGTACCTACAAACCACCTTTAAATATTGACTGTTTGCTGTTTGCTATTTTGACATAGTTGTTCCAGAAGTCCTCCTGATGTAAGCAAAATATTCAGTTTTTAGAAATCTTGTCTGCCACGGTTGTTGTATTTGACTTCAATGTAATAATAATATGGTTCTTATGTTTAAACACAATAATTTCTTAAATTGTATTTTTTATGTTTTAGATAAAATCTGGTCCTATCACAGCCGACAATATTATTGACTTCTACAACTTCAGATTCCGGTCATTACATGCACTATCTGATTTTCATGGCCCTAACTCCTTACAGACAAAAGAAGCAAAAAAACTGCTAGGTTTGTTTCATATAATTTTATTATATTCGTACATAATACAATGTGTAACGAGACTAACTTACATTCTCAAACACCCTGATTAGAAAATCGATTTTTAATCATAATACATGAACTGAAATTACATGTTTATATAGTACCTACTAGTAATACTAGTATTGTATATTACATGTACATATAATAAGTTGTCCTCAATTTGTACAAACAGTATGCACACCCTATGCATACTTAAAAGATTATGGAATGCTATGGACAAAACTATGGAATATTACCTTGAAACCCACTTGAACAATTCTGGATATTTAAAATAGATTTAGCAGATGGCAACCTTACTCCATACCAAGTTTAAATTAAAAGTTAGTTCTGGTGAGTTGAAAATATTTGAAACATCGGAAAATGTTCTAGGTTCTCAAGGTAAAATAAGGGAAGGGTTTCACTTTTTTTTTTGGCATGATTCCACCTAAGTAAATAAATAAAAATAACATATTTACAATAGGTCAAGCATTACAAGAACTCAGTGACGCATTTGTGAAGGCATATGATGGTGCAGTGCTAGTGACTGCCGTGACTACAGACGTTGCGCACACTCGCAGAGCAGTCCGCGCCGCACCCAACGAGGCAGCTCGCCAAGACGATGAGGTATGTGAACATGTACATAATACTAATTAGCACGGGTTTCAAGAGCAAAACATTTTACGTTAGTTACTGTTGATTAAATTATAGGCTTTACTATATAAAAGTGCCTTAATACATTTTCAGTTCATATAAATATATTATCTTGAACTTCCTTAACCTAAATTACGGCATTTGCGTATTTCATTACGTGGTTATACATTTTTTGCACTACGCGGAATTTTGTAGGTTAAATATTAATTGTACACTATCAAGAAATAATTAAGAATTCCATAAAATGGTCGCATTTTATGAACTGTTCTTAGGAAATTGATAAACTTTCGTTGGATTCTAAACGAGAGATAAATTGTTTTATTTATTGATGATTTTCACATCGACATGATTTCGTTAGGTCGAGCAAGCTCGCCCGCCGCCCCTCTGGTGTTAGGTTTTTTTTTTTATTTGCGAAAATATGTCACCGGAAGATAACAAGATCCGCAAGTTTATAAATTTCTAGAAATTGATAAACTTGCGGTTCTTGTTATCTTCCGGTGACATATGACCTACACTCTTTACCAGCAAGTAACGTCTTTAATAAATAACTGTACCGCATTCCAAAATAAAATTATTTTAAGTATTTTTAGGTTTTGTGCTTAAGATTAGTTTCAGTACATATAATTGATTAATCTTATATATTTTTTTAAAGGAAGATGAATCTATTACTGCTCCAAGTGAGGATAAAAGTGACGATGTTAGTTTATTTCGTCGCTATCGGTAGAAACTTCGAAATAGCATAATAAGATTAGATGTTGCTTATATTAGAAGCTCATTTACAACATTGATTAACGTAGACTTAGTTTATACTTAGATGTTTGATACCATGATTTTTTTTTATTGCTAACACTCACAAAATACGTTTATGCAATAGCTTTATGTAATATTAATGTAGGTTGGGGGATCAGGAAGTATTAATAATTATTTTCGCCTTATTGCGTTCGTAATATATGGAAAATTTCTCATTTAAGCAGAAACATCTTTAGACAATATTGAAATCAGATCATAGTATAGTTTATAAATGACTGTGCTGTATTTTACATTTGACATATGATTTCAGACTTACCAAGAAGACTCATACAGTGCTGACTATGCCGCTATCTTCAACATTATATTGTGGTTCGGAGTGGTCTTCTCGTTCACTTTGGTCGCCATTGTTTACGCCATTATGGACATGGATCCCGGCAGAGACTCGATCATCTACCGTATGACTAGCACGAGGATGAAGAAAGATAATTAGTTTAATCTTCACACAATAAAGAGTTTTGGAAAAATAGTTTCCATTAAGGTGTACCTATTTCGTATAGTAGATCCATCTGCATTAATATTATATGATTAAAAATGTTGGGAGAACTATTCGCGTTGTCGTTCGTCTTTATGTACGTACACTTGCAGATATTATGCTTTATGTAAAATATTGTTTCTTATGTTGCAGTTGGGATTTTGTTTTCTTTTGAACATTGTTGAATAAACTTTATTTCTTTCTGAATATTACTGTGTGCATGTGTTGGGTTTGGTAGAACGAAGAGTGGAATAAATAGAATGAAATGATAAACCAACTGAATTAGTATCAATATTAATTTAATAATGTAAGCACCATAAATTATTACAAATAACACAATGTTAATGATGTTATAGATTTAAAATATTAAAGTTCCATAAAACATGTTTGATTAACTTAAATAAAGTGTTACAGTATTATAATATTTTGAATTTCTCATTCTTAGCAAACTCAAAATGAACAAAAAAAATGTTGCACACCTATTTCTAATAAGGCACATTTTTACATATTATTGAAGTATCAAATAGACACGGTAGTATCACCGCAGCTCACAGAAATCTAAATAACAAGACAACTGCAGCCCATAGATTTTCATTAGAGTAAAAGTGATTATGTTAAGAGCCAATGTTTTGGAGTCCATTTACATCTAACCAGATACTAGCAACGAGCACTTAGATAATTAATATAGGTACTAATTATGTGACAATACACAAGTTAAATATTTAACCATTTTTAGTATTCCATACTACATCCATAGGGATCCTTTTTATGCAATAAAATAAACATAAGTATCATAACATTATAAGTTATACTATTTAGAATTTAATCTTACATCTATCATCTTAATCTAAAAATGCATTAATGTTATGATATTATTGATCATATTGTACGCATTACAAGCATCGAGGCAGTGCACAAAACAACACGGAAAAATGATCTTGGAACAATGAATGAACCATAGTAAAAAGCATTTAATTAAGAGATTATTCATATTAATACGTAAAAGATGTAATTATACTTCTACCGAAATTTCTAAACACCCATTCGCTCTTCAGTATGCAAACCTATCTTTAACCAAAAAAAGATGAATTATAAAATTGTTGGCAGTGAAAATAGATAATAAAGATTTTAACTTTTTTAACTTAGGACTGAAGTTTATCTGGGGACAACTAGGAATCGGGTAATTTATAACACATTTACTTTTATAAAACTATACATTAGCATTCAGTGGTAAATCCTATACGGTATTTGTATACTCTTTGTCCTATACCATAAATTTTTACAAAAATAATGGGGATGTTGAATAGCTCTGAGTTACTACTTTTTATCATTACATAGAAAGCGACAGATTGTAAACATACATAAATATAACTACGTTAAGAAAAACCGACTTCAAAACTGAAAAGTAAAAAATAATAAAGATTTAATTGTAATTATATACTACCTATTATTTATATGTGCTATTTACTAATAGGTTTGAAGTCGGTGCCAAGCCTTAAACAAACAATTATATTTAAATCACTTAAATACATAGATGTATTATCTACTTCGTTATAAATCTATGCTTAAATATGAATACGAGCAAATTAATACACTGAACAAAACGTAACCGGCGAATCGTGGGTGTTTGCATGTATGCTTGAATTCATGCATTTACCTCTGCCTACCCCTTCGGGGATTACAGGCGTGAAGTTACGTTTTAATACAATGAAATCCCTTCTTTAGTGATTTTGTCTTGGCACCGACTTCAAACCTATTAGTAAATAGCACATATAAATAATAGGTAAAATTACAATTAAATATTTATTATTTTTTACTTTTCAGTTTTGAAGTCTGTTTTTCTTAACGTAATTATATTTATTTAATACTTTTTAGTTTATTGCTGCGTTGTAAATTAGATTAGTGTTCACATCTGCTAAATTTGTAAAATCTGTTTTTTTTTGCTTCGTGGCAATTAGATACCTAATTTAAATTGTTTAGGTGTGTCAATACAAAATTATTACACGACTATACGAAATCAATTAAAAAATGTTATCCACGAAGGAGTAAATAAGCTGTGTTGTGTCGTCGATGAGTAAATGTGTCATTGTCTATGTGTGTTGTCATCTTGTTGTCATGCGCATTAGGACTATCTAGGACGTCGGTGGATTCAACGTACTGTATGACAACTCGCCGTCTATTCTTATTCCTTTAGTCTGAGGTGAAAGTAGGTAAAAAAAATGCCTATAAAATAAAAACTGATGGGCCTGAAAGAATAACGTAAATCTCGGCGAAATACGCGTACATACATAATATATATATATATATATACCGGCCGAATTGAAAACCTTATCGTTTTTTGAACTCGGTTAAAAAATTATGAAAATTCGTGTTGAATCGTATGAGATAGAAAAACTTAAAATTGAAATTATCTTTTATATATAGATAATTTCACTTTTAGATTCTTCATATGATTTGATACAACTTATTATATGTAATCTTTGTTCAAAACATAGAGCAACACCGGAGGGAAGTAGCCATATGCAGGCTTTACCCCCTGTCAAAGTACAAACCCAAATGGGCCTATACCTGTCGCCTAGATGTTTAAATGTGTGCGTAAAATTGTTTCTGTATTTTGTTAAAGTCAAGGTGTGAGTTTCGTAGCACTAGACGATTTTTGTAGTGTGCGTGTGTGTCGCACGCATTTCCTCCCGCAAAAAATGACAGACTGATTTGCTTCAGTAATAAACGTTATGGCTACTCCACTCAAGTCCGCCGCGGCCGGTGGCCCGTGTTGCTTTATAGTTCAAAAACGCCGTATATCGTCATCACGATATTTTAAAATGTTTTGATTCCACCATACAATTTACAGGTTATTACCACGCGTGACGTCACAATGTTCAGTCATTTTATATCCCCTTTTATACTCTCACATCATATACAACTTTGAATCGACATATATTAAAAACTTTTAGTTATTGAGTAAATGTTTCAAAGACAAAATTTAAGTATGTATTTTTTCTATACTTTTTGTAATTTCAGGAAAAAATATCTATTCAACATCCCTATTCTAGTCTGGAGTTTATTTTTGTTATGTTCTGTCAGCCCTAGTTGTATCGTGGTATCAACGGCGCACGGTATAGTGATGAGCTCGGCGAATTCTCCGACGTAGTTCAGCAGGAAACTTCTCGTAGCAGCGACGGCAAGCCGGCTTTTCGTCGATTTCGTAGAACTTGCTGCGAGCGCTGAGCGCTGTGTCGCACACGGTACATGCGAAGTGGTGGACGCACCACGCCTTATTCATCGCTGTGAACACTAAACAAAAAATGTTGTGGGTTAGTATATACTTTCTTACATTTTTTTAATGTAATGAAGGTGGTCAGGTCAACATGCAGATGCGTTGCCACCCCTGAGACATTAGTTGTTATGTCTCTGTTATAGTGATTACGGGGTCATACATTGCCATCTAACACTGAACACCAAACACCATTTGCCGGCAGATAGATTAGGTGATGCTGTGGGCCTACGCCCGCGAGCTCCGTCATTGGAGCTCTACCGCCAAGTGCATTACATATATTGTTTATAGGTAGAATATAGAATTCCAGTATGGTGCTAGAGGGCTTAACCAGTGTATTACAAAATATATCTGCCAGATGGTAGTGTTTAGCGCCATTGTGCTTTGATTAGGTGGCAATGCCTCTATTACATTAGTTGTTGCTAATCAAAATATCGATTGGAGCTTAGTTTCGCGCTTTAGATATAAACGGCACAATTTCGCCTAGAGAGGCATACATTGCCCTTAAAGAAAAAGAGACACAAAAAATGTGGTGATAATAACTTATTATTACATTGACTACATTACATATACAAATCTACCCATTATAAGCTAATAATTTGCATATATTGAATGAACTCACCATCTCCTGCGATGACTTGATTGCACACATAGCACAAATTGCCAAATAGCTGGTGATAATGTTGCTCACAATACGCCAATCCCTTCTTTTCGTAATGGCGATGGCCATGGAATGGCTTTTCGCACTTGGCACACACAAAGTGCTGAAATAAATTAATTCATTATATAGGTTTACTAGGTTAAAATCAAGGCATATTGAATATAGGTATAGTATCAAAATTACGTTAATCATATAACGCGGTATGTATTTACCTCAACGTGCCAGTGCTTGCCAAGGGCGGTGACAATTCTTTCCTCGATGGGGCGACGGCACGCTCCGCAAATGGGGATACCCATTTTGTCATGGCAACGCAAGCAGAAGAGATTGTTCTGAAAAAAATATTAAATTATTGAAGTGTAACATTGTTGTTATATAAAAATCACTGCAATTTGTATTCTTATGTTTCGTTGGATTAAAATAGTATGGCTTGTATTTCACAATGACGATAAGTGAATACTAAGGTTCAGTTACACAAAGATATTTGATAAAGTTATTGTATCATTTCACATCTTTCTCTAACAGTTTTTTTTTAAGTTAGGGAAGGATATAGGTTAAGTGAATAGGTAATGACATCTACACAAACACCAGAGAATAAAAACAGATGCTTGCCACTTGCGAAATCAAGGTGTTTTTCTCTGTGATACAAATTACGGTATTAAAGGTGCATAAAACAGGTTATTTAACATTCTGTGTACTTAAGTTCAGTAAACAACAGACACTGTAGCTTGCCAGAGCACAGATCAGCATCACAGAATTTTTAACGTAAACGTAACTTTACGCCTGCAATCCCCGAAGGGGTAGGCAGAGGTAAATGCATGCATTCAAGCATACCAGCAAACACCCACGAATTTTTAGGTAGACAAAAATTACTATCTTAGGTATTTTTTTTGGCATGTGGCGCAAATTGGCTTTTACTTAGTTGTAGTTAGTTAGTACTGTTCCTTGAATAACAGGACTTACAACATCGTTGGCAGCGTAGCCCGGACGGTTCTTGACCTCCCTCGCCGTATGATCTAACTCAACTCCACAGGTCGCACACGTGAAGTGGTAGCCGTGGTATACTTCGCCGCGGTATCGCAAAGGCTCTCCATCAATGACGCCACTGCAAATTGTGTGTGTTTGGTTTGTACAAAATCAGATTTGGTAGATACAAAAATATCACCAAGTAAATTAATAAGTAGCTGGCAGGTGCGGTCGCAGAAGAAACATGTTTTTCCTTAAAAATCAGGCATGTCGAATTGAAACACATAAAAAATAAAACAGCAAATCCATTCATATGCAAGTTATATGACTTACTGGCATTTATGGCACATGTAGTTCTGCAAGCCATCAGCCTTGATACGCGCGTTGCAAGTGTGGCATAGTGCACGACCTCCGTGCTTGATAAAGCCCGCATCCGCGAGTTCAACTCTGCACTCTTCGCAACGGAAGCAAGATGGATGCCAGTTGGCATTCATAGCTTTTATCACACGACCAATCACAAATTCCCCTAAAAATTTGAACAATTTGAATGAATCCTGTCATAGATTTTTTGTACCTAATTTAAATTTTTTGTAGGAGCACTTTGAATACAGATGAAATAATAATACATTTTCTCTGACCCTGTACCTACAGAACATAGCATAAATGCATTCTAATAATATTATGGAAGAATTCTTTGAAACTTTGGACAGTGCAAAAATTATAGGTAGGATAACAGGACTGGATAGTTCTGTATTAAAGTAATATATTTTTCTATTAATCCGTCCTCGTTTATGTAATTACAGATTTATAACAGTTTTTTATGTAACAAAGGTGGCAAACAGTTCAACTGGATGTTAAGTGACAACTACAGTCTAGAGACACGTACACTTAAAACGAAGCTAAAAATGTAGATGTGCTGCCATCCTGGGAACTTATGTTGTAGTCTTTGTGATAGTCATAATAATAATAAATCATTGGGTACCATCTAACCGAAACCCGATAGTGCTAAACACTACCATTTGGAAGCAGATAGATTATATTAAGTGGTGGTGTCTTGAGCACCTATATACACTGGAGCTCTACCACCAGTAAAACAAGTTTTTATCGAATAGGTGTGTTACGTTAATCCCTTCCTTAATTACATCTAAGAATACAATTTATTCTCTGATTTAATCAAGGTGCCAGGATAAACATTTTATTATTTCAATCTGTAAATTCTGGTATGAAGATAACATTTTCAACATACTACATTTTCCGCAGCAGGGAGCAAACAATACTTGGAAGTCACGTTCACAATATTTGCGCCCTTCAAATTCGTAAAAGACGCCGTCAGGAAATATGCGGAAACATTGAGCGCATCTGAAATCATTATACAATCATAACATTAACCACGACTTTTGTTAGTTATAGTAACATTTCACATCCTTTTCTAACTTAAATAAATCTGTTAAGTTAGAGCAGGATGTGAAAAGTTACAATAACTTTGACAAAAGTCGTGGTGCAAACCAGGTTTAGTAACATTAGTAAATAGTAGCTATAATGTATTTATACGACTTCTTGGCGTCGGGACGTGACGACCCCACCGCCCACTAGCGGCAGAATTATCTTATACTGCAAGGGTATTCTTGCACGAGTGCACCGAACAATGGCGGTCAAACCATTCCAATGGGGCGGTAGTAAGTACAAAAATGCAAGATGGGCAACAGCGTCCTGTGATAAAACTACCGCCACTGCGATCGCCAATCCGCATGCCAAGCGTGGTGATTATGGCATATCCCCCTTACCGGTAGGCTCTGGTCCAGCTAGTATTTGAGGGCTGCTTAAAATTAAGTGACGTTTGAGTATTCGGCCATGAGTGAAATAGAGCTTTAATTTTATATTTGTAATTTGACCTATCACAAGCAGATTCTATTATTTCCAAGTGATTAAATGAATTTTTGAGTTTGAGTTGGAGTGGCATTAGCCGTAAAATGATGATCGGATCAATAAGGGTCATAGCTCACTACAGCCACCCGACACCCGACCAGCACCGCCTCGGTTTACGGCGTGCACTCGTTGTCGACGGGTGGTCCACGGGTGAACGACGCGATGTTACTCGCCGTCCGCGCGTGTAGAAGCGACCAAGTGCATGTCGGATACGCACGCATAATGTAGGGTCCAAGACTCCAAGTGACTACCTACATCATTTTCATAGCCATATGTAACTCTACATACTTTGAAAAGAGTGATGGACATGATAAGCTTTGGATTAATACATTTTCATAGACTATCCTATCATTGAAGATTTATGTTTACCTACTTGAGAATTTTTACTACTAGAAAAAAGTTTGATCACAAAGAATTTAGGATTGTCCAGGCATTAATCATATATGTACTAGATAACAGTAAATAAGACTGACTTACCATGACCAAATAGATTGATTATTGTGTGAGGGTGGGGTCAAAAGTCTTAGGAATCGGCATGCATGTATGAAGATAATGATGAATGTAGAAGAATCACAGGAGGTGTGTCAGGGTCGGGATATCTGGTGTTATATACACTCTGCCTACCTCATAAGGGACTTGGCATGAAGATAGATAGTAAATAATGTATCTTTTGACATTGCATGCACCCATGCAAAGACAGAGCAGGGCACTAGTGGTATTTTAAAACAGTTGGAAAATACAAAATAAATTTAAGATGCAGGTAATTACTTACACGAAACAATTGGTATGCCAGAGTTCACCATTGGAGTTGACAATCTTTTCATTAGGCTCAAATCCATCCCCGCAACGGGTACAAAACATATTATCTAAGGACATGGTTGCAATCCTGAAATAAATTGAAATGTTACAAATTATATTACAATGACATGTACATGTACATGAACGTAATTTGTTTATTTTTCCTTAACTGCAGCAGGAAAATGGATGGGATAATGACTGATTTGTTATAGAATTGTTTCTTTTAAATGATTGTGAACATTGTGAGTAATAAAACATAGAAGAATAAGGTGTTCATTTGACAGCATAATCGAAATTTAACAAAATTATTCAACAATAACAAAATAATTACCCATACACTATTTAATCTCTACAAATCTATATTTTATTTACCTCTGATATGTAAGAATATTTATTTTCCTTTAATACATGCCTGTATTTCCCTACATGTTTACTTTTAACTTAAAGTCCCAAAAAGAATGGAGAATACCCTGAAACATACTTACTTAATGTTTACTTGTTTGTTACTCATGTACTTACTTAATTCCTAAACAAATATTGATATAACAGAGATATGTGGGTCTGTATATTTATACAAGACTATTTTTATCTATAATATCTTTTCCTTACAGTTTCTTGTACAACTTAAGGGTCTGCATATAATCCCAAATATGTATGAATCCAATTCAACTTTTTGGTTGTTTTAATACCATGAATATGAATGATTGAATGACTTGATTGACTAAGTATATACTGACTTAAGTTACTCATCAAATAACTGTGAGTCACACAACACAAATGTAACAAAATATAGTAGAATGCAGGGTAAGTCATTGAGATGGTGAAATTTTTGATACCGCAGTCATGATATATAATTAATAGTTTTGTGGTTATTTGCCTGAAATTTACTAAGCACTTGTTAGAAAGCATGAAAGTAGTGGCCTCTTCTTATTATGTGCCTACTTAAGGCGTTTATTGATGTTGTTAATTTGCATACCTAACATCAAACATGAAATTAAATTGTGTAGGTGCAGGTTACGATTTTCATTTCAAGGGACCACTCCCACATCTGTTCTTACCCAGGCATTTTCCGTCTAAGGCAATTTTAATTAAAGGAAATTCGACGTTCGGTAACTCTGTAGAAGACAAGAATATTATTTTTATTTCTCGAGAATGCCACATAGGTCTACTTTAATAAACAAACAGACAAAACTACAGCCAGGTGCTCAATGATGTAATGTCAACCGAAATAGAACCAACCAAACCAATACTTCAACATGACCTCAACACACTGTATATTACGCACAACGTATGGGTTTATATAACACATCAATATAATTTGGAAGACGTACCTAGTAACGTACAGAAAAATTTAAGCACTATCTAATTTTAAAATACAAGAAAAGGTAAAATTTATAATTTTAGTTTACAGCTTGAACTGCGCTGCTTTCCCCAGTTCACAAAATTTGACAAATTGAAATTGAAATGACACTCATGACAGCACATGCACATAGTCGGGATTTAGGGATGCCGGATGATCATCGATTTTAAATGAACATCGATGTTACAAATTAAATATCGATGTTTTATCATCGATGTTGCATTTAATAAAACATCGTAACATTGATTCCACCAGAGACAATCGGTATTTGGTCGCAGGTATGTTTGATTGACAAAAAGTATGTAATGTGATTTAATTGCCTTATTTATTTTTTTTAATTAATTCTTTGTATCTTGTTTTAATTAAAATGTCGTATGAATCGTATGAAATTATGGTTGATTTATTGACGACGATGTGTGCAAAAATATTACGATGTTGGCTGACATCGATGTTTTCCTTTCGATGTATATACGATATCAACATTGATGTTTCTCTAATATTGGACATCCCTAGCAGGAATTTCATTGACATAATAATAAGATGATATTCGGATTGTCTCCAAAACTTCATTGTAAATGTTCTGGTAAAGTAGCCATCGCTTTACTCGCATTACTGACATACTATATTATTAATTAACTGACTGACTGATTCTAACTTTAACGCTCCTTTTACACAAATACGAAATATCGTTTTACTTGACACTGGCAATATGCGTATAGCGATGCCACTTAAAACTAAAAAAAAATATGATGATATGATACTGTTTTAGCGGGAACTTTGAAAGATGCGTGTGGTGCTCTTCTTATTTTATTTAATTTTCTGTAGTTTATTACATCTATGATTCTCTTAATGCGTATTTTTCATTTAAATTAAATAAAGTTGGTGACATTTACTTTGCTAATGACTTATTACAGTGCTCGTGTATAATGAAATAGAATAACAGTGCGAAAACACGTTCTTTCGGTTATGTAGCCATCGCTTTCTGTGACCTGTGACTCTGACTGACGGACTGATAAATTGACTGAATGACTCATACTTTTACGTTAGAGTTAATACACATGGAGAAGGCACATTCTACTATAGAAACCGAAGTAGATAATAAATCTATGATAGAAACAGTAGTTATACAATAATGGGTAAAATCGACACATGTCTTGACAAAAACAGTTTTGACTCTTTCGAACTAACCAGTAGCTCCGTATGTAAAAAGACACACAAGATGTATGCAGAGTATCAATTTTGGAAATGATTTGATGTGACGTCATACTTATGCCTTCGCGTGACCGTCGGCGCCATTGTATGCGCCCGATTGGTGGTACATCTGTTGTCAAACAAACAGGTAATCAGAATATTTTTGCTGTTTTCTTGAGAACTAAATCTTTTAACTAGATATTGTGGTATTCTAGGTTTTGCTTTATGTTGACTGATTATGCTCTCGTATTGTTTAAAACAGAGTGGTGCAAGAAAAAACGAAAATAATCCTAGATTGAACTTTGTGAGGTTATGTACAAATATTCACAGATTGTGTCGTATTCAGTGGGTTTTTGAAATGGAGTGATATAGTGATATTGTTTTAAACTTTCACGATTTGTATTCATATTTTTATATTGTAAAAGGGACTTAATCGCGTACTATTTAAATCGTAGTATTTACCTCGACACTCGACGTTTCGGCCGTAATGCAACGGCCGTGGTCACGAAAGGTTCTCAGCCAGTATTCAAGCTAAAAATTGCAATTTGTGATACTGTGTTAATTGTCTGAAGAATTTTCTATATCAGCATTCAAATGTGAGTCTTATGCTGACCAGCTACTTGGAATGCATCTCTGTAAATATTGTTGCTAAGTATTCCAAATTTTAATCATTATGTTTAATTAATTTGAGTAACACGACGACGCTTCGGTCAAGTTAAAGGCAAATAAACACATTTGATTTTTGTACATTCTCGAAAGATCTTCTACGTGTTGGACGTGAGTCCAACAGGATCTTATTTAGTTTTTGCATTATTACTATATGTACCTTAAACAATATTATAAAAGCAGCAGGAACGGCTCTAGGTATGTTAACGATATGAGTAATTGAATAGAAATGGAACCTGCTTCAATTTTCAGATGATACGCATGTAGAAGTTAGTGACACAGGTCTGTACGGCCCTGTGATTTCCAGCACAGATGCGTAATATCTTAGGCCTCAGGAGTGGCAACGCATTTAGATTGAAAGCTCTCGTTTCGTGTAGAGCTGATAGGCTATTACTTACCAATGTAAACTGACACCTGATTGCCACTTCATGATATTAAAAAAAAAACTGTGTTATGTTGTGCTTATACTTATATTACACTCTAACAATCTCTAAATAAAAGAGAAAAAAGGTGCAAAAAAGATAATAATTTAGAAATAATTTAATTTACATCAATTTCTTCTTCGATATATTATTACGAAACAATTCTATCGAGTATAATGCTAATACTATATAATATTACATAATGTAAATTGATATGAAAAAACATTTTAAGTCGATACTTTGTTAAATCAGGTTGGCATTCGTACATCACTATGTAAACGATGCTATATTTAGAAAAGATGGATAGCATTAAAAGTAATTTAAGTCATACGAAACTAACACAGGTCTTAAAACTCTTAATAAAACAAACACTATATATCACTGCACTGCATTTCAAAATGCCACCGAATAAGACACAAAAGTACATAATCTCACAAAGGACAACTAAAGATTATTTTCGTTTTTTCTTGCACCATTCTGTTTTAAACAATACGAGAGCATAATCAGTCAACATAAAGCAAAACCTAGAATACCACCATAACAAGTTGAAAGATTTAGTTCTCAAGAAAACAACAAAAACATTATGAGGACCTTTTTAATTAAAGAAAATTGGAAAGAATAATTTGACTTCAGGCGAGACTCGAACTCGCGGCCTACTGGGAATCTAGTCCAGCCGCTCTTCCAATTGAGCTACTGAAGTCCTGCCCGATTTGTCAAATCATTCCTTCACATTTATTGCATTGCTTTATGGTAGCAGCAGCGCCATCTATTGCCAACTATGCTTGTTAGGCAACCGATATAATAGACTTTGCAGTTTATTGAATATCGTAAAGAAGTCGCTTTTACCCTTAATAACTGTTTTATATTATTTCGCATTAACACATGCTTGTGAAATATATTTTTTATTAAAGAAAAATGGAAAGAAAAATTTGACTTTAGGCGAGACTCGAACTCGCGGCCTACTGGGTATCTAGTCCAGCCGCTCTTCCAACTGAGCTACTGAAGTCCTGCCCGATTTGTCAAATCTTTCTTTCACATTTATTGCATTGCTTTATGGTAGCAGCAGCGCCATCTATTGCCAAGCTATGCTAGTTAGGCAACCGATATAAGAGACTTTGCAGTTTATTGAATATCGTAAAGAAGTCGCTTTTACCCTTAATAATATATTACAATGATATTTTTTAATCAATATCACCGTCAGCTTTTTGATTCCGTTGTAACATAGCTTTATATGTAGTACTGACAAAAAACAAAAATCAAAACCAAACGTTTGTTTTATTTACCTGACTGCGGAACGTGGAGGAGGGTAATGTGCTCATCAGTCAATGTATCAATGTTTGTTCCTTTATGGGGCAAAATCCCGAACGGGTGTCCCTGCCTGTTTAACTATTCTTCAAAACCTATATCTGGTTTTTTAAATGTACTAATGAAATAGGTAAACATGCATGCAGTTCACATTGATGTTAAATGATGACTGCGGTCTTTAGACACCCACACAAAGACCAGAGGTCAAAATGCTGATGTGTCACCACTACTGTGGTCTAAGGTGTTATGCCTCTGTGCTGGGAATTTCAGGGTCGTACATTACCACCTGACCGGAACACGATAGTGCTGAACACTATGATTTAGCGGCAAGTATGTAAAGTAATGCGGTGGTGCATACGCCCGCAAGCTCCGTCACTGGAGCCTTACCACCAGGCTAATCGGATCTTGGATCGTTCCCCGCCCCTTGGTATCGTGGCAACTATGGCTGCGGATCTATTGCGTTTACGTAGGCGGTTCGTGTCGAGATGGTACTAGTTAGTTCATCGAGCAATCGGTAAGCGCAGATGGCTCTCAACCAAAGAGTGTACATATACTACCTCTCAACCTGGGGGAAAAGAGTACACAAATAAAAAGCTGGAGTTTTGGCGGGAACGTGGGAAAGAGCCCTGACGGAGCGTGTTATTATTTTCAAAACTTGTGAATAGTCGTGATTTAATATGTGAAAATGGTGAAATTTTTATCCTAAAGGATTCGATAACGTGCACTGGTGTAGAAAAGTAATTTTTAGTGAGGCCTCCAAAATCTTGTAACAACTCCTAGTAAAGTCCATATATCACTATTCACTATATTACTGGAGCCATCTCATCATATTCCATATGGAACCATCTAATCATCGTCATATTCCATACGGATATTCATTATCACAGGAAATGAAGGATATAAAAATTACTGAAGATTGGCTGTAAAGAACACAGACCAATAACCAGTAAAGAAATATATGAAATAAAAAAGAAAGAAAAGAGAATAATAATATAATCGATAAGAAAATCGATATATCGCGGAAAAAAATGTCGACGTTATATAGATTTTTTTAAAGAAAAAATATCGATATTTTTTACCCATCCCTATTTGCGGTCAGCTGTCAGTCGGAGTTTTGGCGGGAACGCGGAAAGAGCTGTGTCGCTGCGTGATATTATTTTCGAAATTGTAACAAAATTGTACTGTGTATAGTCGCGTTTTTGTGATGGTGGATGTGTGGTGTAAAAATGATGGGATATTTATCATAGAACATTCGATAATGTTCACGGGTGTAGGAAAGTGATATTATGAAGTGAAAAGTAATTTTTCATGTTGCCTCAAAAACTTCGTAAAATCTCCTAGTAAAGTCCCCATCACTTTACTGGAGCTATCTCATTATATTCCACATGGAAGCATCCAATCATCGTCATCTTCCTCGATAAAATCATAACTTCATAATATCACTCATAATATCACTTATTATCATAAGAAATGAAGATAAAAATTACTGAAGATTGGCAGGTAAGGACTTGAATCCGTAGCCGTAAAACAATTATAAAAAAAACAGCTGTCATGGTCTGTGGCTGTCACGCTGTCAGTCAGAAACAGTAAAGGAGCGCAATTTTTACACAATTTCACTAAAATTGCATAGCATACATTGTAATTAAATAAAGATGGCAATGGATATAGATAATAATCTAAATGTGGTGAAGAGTATGATACTAGATGAAGAAAAGTTGATTACGTATGTTTCTCTAAGCAAAGATTTGTGCATTCATGTAAACAATAGTAAGTTACTTTTGCGACTAGCTGTTGAAAACATACAAAAAGACATGCCCGGTGTTAATCTTAACGTAAATTATATTGTATCTGGCACTACAAGTGAAAACAAATGCAGGACAACTTTGTGTTCTGAAACAGATCTAGGAAACTTGAAGAAATCTTTGATAATCATATTCTATGAACACATTTATAGTGTGAGTAAGGGTCCTTCGACTGTAGATACTGCAGCATATGTTGCAATCAGTACTTTCGAAGACTTCGTGTTATGCACTGGCATAATAAAGAATGATAAATGTATGAAACGAGCAGCGAATGATATCACAAATTCGAAGTCTCACCATGAAAGTGTAACTGATACAAAACTAATTATTTCAAATCAAAATAAAATTAAACAAGAAAAAGTTTCAGTTAAAAATGGAAATGAGAGTGGTACTGTGAAGGTTTCTACTTCAGAAAGTAAAGTAAAGATTGAAGAAATTCCACCCCAGAAAATTGTTGATAACAAACAGAAACCTAATAAAGTTAATGGGCATAAAGCTCAGAAAGGAATTGCAGGATTTTTTAATAAAACAAATGGTATTGAAATTAAAAAAGAATTTAAAATAAATGAACAAGATAACCAACTGAAACAAACATCTGATGTCAAAGTTGAAAAAATGGACACAGACGATGTAACTCAAGCTGTTGAAAATAGTATCAAAGAAAATGGAAAAGAAATTAAATTAAAAGCTGAAAACAAAATTATTCAGCAAAAAATGGTCACACATGATGTAACTCAAGCTGTTGAAAATAGTATCAAAGAAAATGGTAAAAAAATTACATTAACAGATGAAAACAAAATTCTTCATCAAATTAAAAAACAGTCAAAGGTAGATAAAAAACGTAAAAGGGTATTGCATGTATCGGATAGTGAAAGTGATGATGAAAATGAGAACAATGAATCACATTTGATAGAAAAATCTGATAAACTTGAATCAGACGATGAAATACCACCTACCCCTACCACAAATAGTGTCAAAATCACTTCAGGAATAGTTAATCCCAAGAAAAGAAGAAAGATTGTTGACAAAACCTATATGGATGAAGATGGGTATATTCTGACAAAGAAGGAAGAAATATATGAAAGTGGTTCTGAGAATGAAAATGTTCAGGAGGCCGAAAAGGAACCAATTAAAATAGTACAAAAAGAAACAAAGAAAGTTGAACAGACAACAAATAAAAGCAAGAAAAAAATATCTCCCCAAAAAGGCAAACAGGCTACTATGATGAACTTTTTCAAAAAGGTGTAATTAAGTTTAATATTTTAGAGAGTGACGTAGAAAATATTCTGTTTGCATAATAACCAACAGTATGATGAATGGGTTCCAATCTACTGACTATAGGATAGGATCCAGTGGTGGAGCTCCAGCAGCATTTTATAATCTATTTGGTACTGAATGGTAGTGTTGAATTCTACTAGATGGTGCAGCAGAAAACTATTCTGGCGGAGGAAAATGGTCTTCAGAACTGCAATGCAGTATTGAGACCTCCAGCACGTTGCATTAGTCCATTCACTAGTTCAGGTCATACCTCAATGTTATCTGTATATTTTTTCAAATTTCATGACATGAAAAAATGAATCAGGTTCTAATAAATTAAGTGTTAAAAGATAAATAAAATTGTTTTGTATTGTTTATTTCAGTAGTAAAGTTGTTTCATATTTTAATACAAATATTAATAAAATTTGTGTGTTTCATCTTTTAGTCCCAATTGCCACCATCCAGTCTGGGTGCACTTGAACATCCACCAAGTAGGAGCATTTTGTGTTGTAGGTAGATGTAGACAGTTCTTGATTTGATGTTTGCCTAAAACAAAATAATTCATTTTATTTTATTAACCTATTTGCTGCGGCAGTAAAAATTACCTTTATTGGCAAGGATGGATCCTCTGCACCTAAGAAGGATATTAAAAATAGTTTTCAGCACTGTTTAGAGAAATTGATCATTCAAAATTAATAGGTATCTGAGGTAGTAAACCTTTATTTACTGTTATAACACTACTGTTTTTAAATTTAATTATGAATGCACCTTTTTTTAACATCATTATATCATTATCATTTAACCACCATTAAGTACAAACTGTGTTTTTCAAACTAATATGAACCTTACTTAACGTCAAAACTTTATTTAAGTCCGAAGTTGGTTCAATTTGCCCTGTGTACCGACCGGCGAAATACATAATAAAATACAGATACTGATCAAATAACTGCTCATCACACAATTATTGATCCAGAGTGAGAAACTCATTAGGTTCACTAACCTCTGGGCCAACAGGCCTGTCAAATATAAAGAACCAAAGGTTGTTAAGACCTGGAAAACGCCGTTAGGCATCTTCCGCACCTAGAAAGGAATTCGCAATTTTTCCTGAAGTTCAAATTCCGGAAGTAAGTTCTAGTACCTTACTGTATTATAAAAATAGTGTGCATACTGCAAATATGTTTTTTTTTTCGATAGGCGTCCGCCGTGACGCATGGGTTAATTGTGTGTACTATCAGTGGGAACTGGCCCCTTGAACACTTGAATTGACACCATATCTGGAGGCAATAGAAGCTATATTTGATTGATTTTGTAAAAGAGTACCTTGACACTGTATATTCAAAATCAATCGAAAATAGATTTTATTGCCATTGCTTAGGTGCCCATGTGATCAAGCTGCCAGTTGTAAAGAGTATTTTTTTACACATTTATAAATGCAGTTTCCAGAGTGAATTGTAAATATTGACACTGAAAAGCGTAAAATCTGCAGTTTCCAGAGTCAAGGTACATTTAAAACACAGGAGAGATTTTTAGGTTCACCTTAGATATGTTCGAGATGTAGAGCAGCTGCGTCAGCTGCTTATTGCTCACCGCGCGTTATTGGAATGTTTTTTGGAGAAACTGACTGTACTAGCGGAACATAATATATACTATTAGCAATTGACGTACCAACTACATAGAATTCGGAAAATGTATCTGGCAAGTTGCTGGTGTTAGCATGGATTTACCTCTGCCGTTTAATGTTCGCAGGCGTAGTATTTTTGTACATTATCTGACCCAGACGTAAACTTTTTTTTGTAGTCATATACTTAAACAAAACCAACTTACTTATTTTTTGTATGACTATCCCAAATAATTTTTACTATTCCATCCATTCCAGCAGAACAAAGTATAGAATTGTCTATTGAATTGTCACTGTGATGTGAAGAGATTCTATTTGTCAAACTTGGTTTGCCTACTGCAGACCAATCGAGTGCTGTAATTTTTCCATGATGTCCTCTGTGTTCATGTATACATGTGCACGCCGCTAAATCCCATACTTTTATCTTTTTATCATCACCTAAAAATATTATAAGTTATTAATATAATACTTATTAGATACATTACAGGTTAACATCCAGAATTAATAATTAGTTACCTATGCCAGGCAATGTGAACGAATAGTCATTTTACGCATTATAATAATAATTTTTACTAGTGGTAGAGCTCCAGTGACAGAGCTGGAGGTCGTAGGCATCACCGTATTACCTAAATGGTTCTATGTATGTATCTTCACGCAAGGTCCCTAACGGGGTAGGCAGAGAGTGAAATGGTTGTGTTGAGCGCTATCGTGTTCCTGTCAGCTAATGGATGGCCCTGTAATTTTCGGAATAGAGGCATGACAAGGCTTCAAGAGAGACAACGTATCTACAGTGAAATCTCTAATTATAATGTTGATGTTTATAAGCTACAATATTTGCTTACCATCGATGTGATCTGTATGTTTAATGAATAATATAATGGGTATAAGAAGTTTGGAAGTGTTGTATACGCGAGAAAATCCGCAAATTTAATTTCTACAATGTATGAAGCTCGCGAAACCCGAAAACGTTATGTTTAATGACGTAAAAATACACACCATAATATATACCCATTACGTATGCAACTATTTAAAATATAAGTTTCATAATGAGAATAGTCTATAATGCAAATACGTATTTGTATCAGTGGAATTACCAGCACTAGCTAAATAAGTGCCCGAAGGAGCAAAAGCCAGGGTCCTGACCGGGCCGCGATGGCCGCACAATACACGCACGAGTCGGGCGTCACACACTGTCCACAGACGGACGCTGCGATCAGCGCCCCCTGTCGCAATATACGCTTCGTTGGGATGGAATTTGACGGCCTGTGAACAAAATATTATGCTTATTTCATACATACCTACAGTTACTGCAAAATGTATAAAATTAGTATGGACAGTTAAAAATAATATTACGCTTTCACTAACAGCCTTTGACATGCGTAGTGGTTGCCGTGTACATACGTATACAGAAATAAGTGCAAAAAGCCATACAAAACTGTCCCAGTGCGGGGATTGAATAAGCGGTCGTTACATGTGACAATTAAGGAATATGGTTAAATAAGACAGTTATGGAAATTGGAACAACGAACGCTTTAAATTTTACCTACTGGTCGACGATTAGGAACTCCTAAACTTATAAAGCCTACGTACTAAGTGACAGTTTTTCTTTCACTTTCATTACATTATACTAGGTACTATTGTGACTTTTTCACGCATCAACATTCAATACAGCATTTAGCTGGTAAGGGGTGGAGGGGTGGGAGCAGAGGCGAAAACTTGACTTTAACAAAACGGATCTTTTAAATAGAATGGGTTTGTATAACGCGCTATATTTTTTTGTCGCAAGCTATATTTCTACCCTCTTATTCATAAACGTATTTTAGCTAGTGTTGCTAATGTCTCCTTTGTCTTTTTCTATCCTGCACATTTGACAATGGAACTGACTAAGACAAAGCTATAAGCATTCTATAGCTAAAACGTATCATATGTACGTTTATGAATAAAGGGGTAGAAATTTAGCTTGCGACAAAAGAATATAGCACGTTATACAAACCCATTCTATTTAAAAGATCCTGAGGATGTAGTGATGATGAAGAATAAGTTTTATGTTTTTAATGAAAAACCAAAAAACCGCTGGACAGCCTGGACATAATGAAAAGTCACAACATCAACAGCAAGTAACATGGGCCTTATATTCTGGCCACTAGGGAAGGTTTTATATCTAACCAGTGACGATGAATACTTACAGTCACATCCGACATATGTCCCACGAATACTCTGATAGGAAATGTACGATCAAGAGACCATAGTTTGGCAGTCCTATCATATGAGCCAGTTACAATGAAGAGACCATTTTTTGATACATCCATACACCAAATTGGGTAATTGTGTCCTCTGAAAAATAAACCAATAATTAGGAATTTTAATTTTGTAGTTAGAAAAGGTAATGGGCATGGCGCATTTTGGAATACGCATATGCGGTCGCTCCCCATACTTGGAGTTTCGGCCTACTATATTGACCTGGTAGATTGTACCCATCTCATCTCTGTATGATCCTTAACAGTAATATTTCAAGCGAATCTGCCCTTTCGCACGCTGTCAATGTTGTACGAAGGTTGTACTTATTAGTACTTAACATTTAAAAAATTGACAATTTTTGGTAAAATTATATATCTGCAAAATTAAATATTAAACATTTTTGAAAAAAAAAACAACGATTGAAGGCATGCTTAAAAACCAGAAAGTCTTCGAGCGAGATTCATAGACCTCACTACGACTTAACACTGACTTGGGACTCGAACCTTCTACGCTTATTTTGTTTCATAAACGTGTCAGGCTCGTATATAACACTTTATTGATGTACTAAGTAAAGATGAGCTACGCAATAGAAAGCAAGAGATTTACCGTCTGAATTTTTTACAAGGGAACAATGACACACTCTGCACGTATGATAGCAACGATAGCAACACACACAATATAATATGACTTAAACAAACTAAGATGCATGTAACCACAGCCTACCTGTATATAGATGCGCAAGAATAATCCGAGAGCCTCCACGCTCTCATGGTATTGTCATGCGATGCTGATAGCACCAACTCCTCTCTCGAGAGGATACTGACAGCTTGAACAGGCCCAGAATGTCCCCGCAGCGGCAAACCAGTGCCGATTTGTCTAAAAATAATACATGTACATGTGACAAAGGTACATCTACCTTAATGTGATATGGAAAATCTTCATTTTCCTAAAAGTATGTATTTCGGCTTATTATATAGCTGCGTTACTTAACCTCGTGTCGCAACTTGCAACTAGGGTTGTTGAGGAAGTGATTATGAGGAAGAGGAGGAGGAAGAGGAATTGTGACGCCCAAATTTAGAGGATGCGGATGAGGAAGAGGATGCGGATGAGGAAGAACGTGCGTAACTTCACGCCTGTAATCCCCAAAGGGGTAGGCAGAGGTAAATGCATGCATTCAAGCATACATGCAAACACCCACGACTCGCCGGTTACGTGGCGAATCAGGCAATGTATGTCAGGAAACAGGCTGTTGCCATCTCCGGGCACATTGCCAAACGCCGAGGTACCTACCTACTGGGAAACTTCCACAAACTGGAAAAATCCCAATAGCACCAGAGATAAACCGTTATCTCTGATAGTCCCCGACCCGGGAATCGAGCCCAGGACCCCCAGCGTAGTCGTAACGTTCCGAGTAATCATCTCAATTAAAATACATACTTCTAACGAATTTTAATTTTTAGGCAATGACATTCTACACCATAGATTTATAATAATAATGGCAACCCATTATACGTCCCACTGCTGGGCACGAGTCTCTCCCCTTTTTGGGAGGAGGCCTGGAGCTTACTCCACCACGCTACTCCAATGCGGATTGGTGGAGGTGGGTGGGTTAGTGACCAACCCGCTGTCGGATATTTTTCAAACCGCCCATAATGCCTCCGACAAGGTTTAACGACTGCTATCCATCGATAGCAACCGGGACCGACGGCTTAACGTGCCCTCCGAAGCACGGAAACGCGCATTTAATTTGCCACTAGCGGTCACCCATCACACTACCCGACCGCGCCCGTAGTGCTTAACCGAGTAGATCGCTTACGATCTACACCAGCCGCTGGGCCATGCGCGCTTTATGATAATATAATAGATTTATTATCTACTCTAAAATCTATATTCTACACCATTGTTTTTAGGTAATATCTTTAATCTCCAATCAAGTTCTCTCTGGGATATTGGTGGGGAATCCAGTGTTCCGCTAGAGAGTTAATGAGAATACTTCTTAAACATGTATGTAGGTACCCAACCAACTACGTAAATATATTTAAGTTTTGTTAATATCATATATCCAAATTATTATTAAGTGATCCAATACCTATTCAGACATGTAATCCACACCCAACACAAGGGGCGGCTTTCATACATTAATTGAATTAAAAATTTCTTCAGATATGAAATCAACATGTGGAAAGGTGGCTCAGGGGGCGTTCTAGGCTTACGTCTTAAATTTTTTTTTGTATTTTTTCAAAGTCCAAACCAGAGCCCTTGGGGCGGCCTACCGGCCGCCCCTCGCGACCTGCCGCCCCGGGCTATAGCCCTTCTGCCCCTAGGGTAAATACACCCCTGGCCATAATAGGTCTTGTCCTGGCTCCACCCTTACATGACAGGGTCATGGGATTTTTGTATTTCGGCTCTTCAGCTAAAAAGCTAAAAATTACCACTGTTGTGTAGAATTAGGTACCTACTAAAGTAAAAACTCATCGTTACAAAAAAATCAAATAGGCAAGTATACAATTTGTTTTTTTTGTAAATTAATATTTTCTATAAAATGTAACTTCTAACTTCGTTTGTTTGTAGGGGCTAATCTTCGGCAATACTGAACCGATCATGAAAATTCTTTCACAATCAGAAAGCTACATTATTCAGGAGTGTATATTTAATTATGGCAGTAGTATGGTACAAAACATTGCACCCGTACGAAGCCGGGACGGGCCGCTAGTAGTTTATAAACAATATTACAGTGAATTATCTGCTGGTTGCTCAGGTTCCGGTGGTATATAGCACGCCAATTCAAACTCCGAAATATTACGATTTATTCTCCTCTTCACATTATTTTGTCCGAGATCCCATAATCTTATTTCAGAATTGCTGAATCCTCCGCATAAGATGTTACAATACTGATCTGTTTTAGCACAAACTAAACTGTAACAAAAAAAAAAAATTATTTAGACGATCTGTAGAGTTCTTAGATAATAATCCTACACAAAATAAATTTTGTAAACATAACTGCCATAGGTCTAGAATAATTAGAAGAATTCAAGGAATATAATAAGAATACAAAGTGAAAACACATACTGCGTATCTGGTGCTGCTATTTTATATAATTTCAACGGTGCCATAGATTCTCGTACATCTTTTATTGCATCTTGAAGATCTCTCAGTTCTTTATCGACATTGTGATATTCCGCATGTCCATTGCATTTTGAAAATATATCTACAAAATGTAATATATACCTCCTTATTATATTTATTTATTGCATAATACTACAAGGCTGGAGAGCTTGTTTGGTTGTACGGGCTTAGGAACCACTGGTTTCCCCACCGAGAGTTTCTGCCTTATCGTGGCGTTGTGGGGGAGACTCAGTACCTGGTGATTGTTTCCTTAAGGAGGTCTCGACTTGCGGATTTAATCCCGTCGCTGATGGCACACCGCGGGGGTTTTGAGACTACCCGCAGTCTATTCCCTTAGACGACGAATGAAAAAATATTTTTCCAATGTCCATTTATTGACAAAGATTACAGGCTACACATATATCACTAGGAGGAGATCACCCACTTCAGCCAGCCCAGTCACTTTAAGCATTACCACTGGGTAATGCTTAAAGTGACTGGGTCTGTCTTCGAACAATGGCGATCTTACGGGAACCAATTTAAATACGTGAACCTGCGGGGGGATCCGTTACGTCACCAATAAAAAAATAGAGCAAGAACTAGCTAACGTCTATTTTATATTGAATTGACAATTTTATTGAGATTTTTCGTATAATAAATGGTCTTATAATTCGCGATGTCCATAGTCCATAGCTCTAGGAATTCATTGAATACAATTATACATAATAGTACTGAAATGCTTTCTTCTATATATTCTTTTTTTGACGCAACTGAGAGCTTTTATCACAAGTACATAGTTATATATTATTATGTAGGAATACAAAATAACATCGAATTGATCATTTTTGTACAAAAAGAGTTATTTTGTTAACTTATATACCTAATTGTTTTATTTTAAAAATAGATATTTAGGTTAGGGAAGACTCTGTTTGACCACATGCGCACTTTAAGCAGTGTTTAATATAAAATAATTTATTTGATAATTTTCGGACTGCCTAACAGTGTTTCCTGACTGCAGGTACATACCATTTTTGATGTCATTAATTTTGTCTTCACAATTAGCAGTGTTGAGATTCGTTTCATCTTCCATTTGGTCTTCGTCATTTCCCTGCCAAAATAATCATCAATAGACCATAATTTTCTTCTCTACTCTTATATTGTAACAGAATGTTTACAACAATATAATAAAAATTACATATTCATATCATTGTATTATTAAATATATTAGTATTAAAACATAATTTAAGTTTTCATGCATTATTAACTATATAAGCCAAGACAAGATAAGAGTTAAAATAAATAACATTTATCCTTGCCGGTACTTTACAGCTTTACTTTTTTGTTAGTATTAAGTTGAAAAGCAAGTATTAAACAATAACTTACTGAATTATTTTTGTTGTCGTTGTTCATATCTATATGGAACCAGGTCTGCAGAACTTGTATCAATAGTACATGGCCATGTTTGGCTAAATATGCTTTCAACATATTCAAAGCATCTTGTGATAAGTATATGTCATATTTACATGACCTGAAAATTACAATAAAATAAATTAAAAACTTTTTTTTAATGATTTTTTTTGTTATGTTATGTCGTGAAGTGGCAAAGAAGCACACAGTGTACATTGATGGCAAATAATACTGTAGCCCATTCACATCAACACGAAACAATAAAATGCAATGTTATAAATTAATTTAATTAAATAAGCATGACAATTTACAATCTTATCAGGAAAAAATTATCCATTGCCAACAAACTATTACACAGAACATTATTTCTATATAATATTAATTTAATATTCAGCCCTAGTAGGTACTGAATTTCTTTCATGGTAAATTATAACGGTTCAGAACTACCAAAATATTTTTATTTGCCTTAGAATTTATACAAATTTATTATATCATACTCTTTACAAATTAATTATCTGCAGTTTCAGTAATAATAAAATTCAATTTAGATACAGAGCAACACGGGCCACCGGCCACGGCCGGAAAGGAGTAGCCATATGCAGACTTTCCCCTCTGCCAAAGTACAAGCACAATTGTGCCTATGTCTGTCACCTAGATGTATAAACGTGTAAGATTATTGTTTATGTATTTTGTTAAAGTCAAAGTGTGAGTTTCGTAGTAATAGACGAGTTTGTAGTGTGTGTGTGTCACATGTATTTCCTTCGGCAAAAATTGACAGACTGTTTTGCATCAGTTATAAACGCTATGGGTACTCCCCTCCGTTCCGCCGCATCCGGTGGCCCGTGTTGCTCTATGAACTCACCTGAAGGCTGCAATTGTTGGTCTTGATTCCACCTCTTGCAATGTGTACACTGATCCAATGTCATCAAGTAGCTGATTCATATAATCCTTTTCTGGTGTTTCATTATCAATGGTGCCATTTTGTAAGGAATTAAATAACTGTTCTAAACTGTTTGGCCTATATAAAGCTGATGGCAAGTTACCATCAATAGGTTGGTGATAAGACAAGTCTTTTTGAGGTAGTGTGGCTGAATGTCTCTTGAGAAACATTTGAGCTTGTCCTCCGTGGCCCCCGCGCAACATCTCCAGGTACAAGTGGCATAAGAGTGGAGTCAATAATCCAAGTAGTTCACTTTTGACTTTCTCAATATTGATTTCCTTTATAAAATTAACTAATCTAGAAAATATAACAGATTATAACACAGTATAAGTAACTATAAACAAGATAGGTAATTTAAATAATAATAACACACTAGGTATATTTTTTAATCATAAAACCAAAGTTGAGAGACAGATGTACAACAAATCTTAATAAATCTTTATACAGGGTGTCCCAGAATGCGACGTCAAGCCGGTACTGGGTGATAGGTCAGGTTATAACAGTTATCAGAAAAATACAAAAAACAATCTATGTCATGTATTTTAAAAATGATTACCATTTGGAAAACAATACAGAAAATGTACGCCTTGTAATGCATTTTTACTTCCCGTTTTTACAAATTTCCACTTTTTAATATTTTTTTTATTGTTTTGTAACCCTGACTAATGCTTCTGTACCTTGTAGTCTAATATTTTAACCCAACTGCTCTAATTTTAAAAGAAAATGACACATTATTCCCATATCAAAAGTGAAATTGAATTTTTTGATCAATTTCAACTGAGTCTACTGGAAAAAAAATGTACTACACTGGTTGGGCAAGTAGCTTTAAAAGTTGGCGCATTTAATGAGGATTCCAAAATGGTTTAACACTTGCTACATTATTTCTTAGATTATTGTCAATTATTTTTTTTGTGAACAGAACCGGTTTTCAGCCATTTTTTATAACTTACTTTAAAATTATTTAATGTACCCAAGCTTTCCCTCGATACGGTAACTTTACATTTCTAGTATGAAAGAGACGGAGAGAGTAATTTTAGAAGTGTGAACGAGACAGAGTAACGCAACTGGTTTTGCTCAAAACAAAAAACAAAGCTTAGGATAGTTCAATGAAATAAAAAACTTTTAAGTAAAATAATTTGATTTTATTTAAATTACAGCAAATGTTCAAAATGCCTTCCTTCAGCAGCAATACACGCCCGACATCTTTTTAGAAAAGATCGGGTTATCAGACGGGCGAATCTTCCATTATTCACGTATTCTACTGCTTCTGCCATCCTTGCTCGTAGCTCCGCCAAGTCTTCTATTGGTTTTTGATATACTTTTTCTTTGACTGCTCCCCAGTTAAAGAAATCGAGTGGATTTAAATCAGGGGAACGGGCTGGCCACGAGATTGTACCGGACCGCCCTATCCACCTGCCCGGGTATTCCTCATCGAGGTACGCTCTAACTGAGCGGGCATAATGCGCCGGGCAGCCATCTTGTTGGTACCACATATCGCGGTAAATGTTTAGTGGAACGTCTTCCAGTAAATTTGGCAATTGATTTTGTAGAAAATCCAAATAAATTTCACTATTCAAATTCTCTGGCAACTCATAGGGCCTAATGATTCTCCCATTTAAAATCCCAGTCCACAGGTTCACTTTAAATCGGTATTGCGACCTGTCTTGTCTGATTAAATTTGGATTTTCTACATGCCACTCGTGTAGGTTATGTAAATTCATGTAACCATCTTTTTTAAATGTTGATTCATCAGACCATAAAATTTTCTGTAGGAATTGCGGATCTTCTCGGTGCCACTGTAACATTGTCTCACAAAATGCTACTCTTGGTAAATAATCGCGCTCTAATAAAGACTGTACTCTCTGTACATGGTACGGGTGAAGCTCATTGTGTTTAAGAATGCGATGTGCTACACTTTTGGGTACTCCAGTACTTGCTTCTATTCCCCGTACCGAAACACTCGGGTTTTCTTCGACTGCCTCCATTACGACGTCCTCGTACAGATAGGAACCTCTTCCTTCACCATGAACTTGGCTTGGGAACCATCCCACTGAGAAGAGCAAATGGTGCACATTCGTAAAAACTCGATGATCGGGATGACAAGCAGCATTTGGGTTCCTCTCACGATAAAGTCTAGCTGCAGCACTAGCATTACATCTGCATTCCCCATAAATGAGGTGCATGTTGGCATATTCCTGTATGGTGTAAACAGACATGATGTCACAACACAATCACAAAATAGTCCAGAGGAAAGCAAAGGTCGTAAAGAAGGGAAACAGTCCAAATCCAAATCACAAGCAATCGGGTCCATTAAACAAAGCAAAAGGTTATTAGTACGGAATCAAGACGAACGAATACGGAAAGGTGCGCGATAAACGAAGTAGCGTAACGTACTGTCGTTGAACACGGTCAAGATGGATGCTAGTGATTATTGTGTCCGCTCGCACTAGTCGAATAGCATCTATTCGTCTCACACATAAGCGGCGTCACTCTCTGTCTCGTTCACACTTCCTAAAATTACTCTCTCCGTCTCTTTCATACTAGAATTGAGGTCGCGAGTTCGAGCCTCGCCTGAAGTCAAATTTTTCTTTCCATTTTTCTTTAAAAATAAAATATATTTCACAAACATGTGTTAATGCGAAATAATATAAAAACAATTATTAAGGGTAAAAGCGACTTCTTTACGATATTCAATAAACTGAAAAGTCTATTATATCGGTTGCCTAACTAGCATAGTTGGTAATAGATGGCACTACTGCTACCATAAAGCAATGCAATAGATGTGAAGGAAAGATTTGACAAATCGGGCAGGGCTTCAGTAGCTCAATTGGAAGAGCGGCTGGACTAGATTCCCAGTAGGTCGCGAGTTCGAGCCTCGCCTGAAGACAAATTTTTCTTTCCATTTTTCTTTAAAAATAAAATATATTTCACAAGCATGTGTTAATGCGAAATAATATAAAAACAATTAGAATTGAAAAGTTACCGTTACGAGGGAAACCTTGGGTACATTAAATAATTTTAAGATTAAGTAATAAAAAATGGATAAAAACCGGTTCCGTACACAAAAAAAATAATTGACAATAATCTAAGAAATAATGTAGCAAGTGTTAAACCATTTTGGAATCCTCATTAAATGCGCCAACTTTTAAAGCTACTTGCCCAACCAGTGTAGTACAATTTTTTTCCAGTAGACTCAGTTGAAATTGATCAAAAAAATCAATTTCAATTTTGATATGGGAATAATGTGTCATTTTCTTTTAAAATTAGAGCAGTTGGGTTAAAATATTAGACTACAAGGTACAGAAGCATTAGTCAGGGTTACAAAACAATAAAAAAAATATTAAAAAGTGGAAATTTATAAAAACGGGAAGTAAAAATGCATTACAAGGTGTACATTTTCTGTATTTTTTTTCAAATGGTAATCATTTTTAAAATACATGACATAGATTTTTTTTTGTATTTTTCTGATAACTGTTTTAACCTGACCTATCACCCAGTACCGGCTTTACGTCGCATTCTGGGACACCCTGTATACCTGTACTGCTATGAAATATCAACACAAATGATTGCTTAGAAATTCCAACACACATTCTTAGAATGTAATCTATTGCAATATCCACATTTTAAAATTTAAGTGATGTGTTATTTAAAAAACAAAACATGTACTTCACATGGATTAACTGATAAATGCAGCCTAAACACTTTCCCCCTTATTCATAAACATATTTTAGCTAAAGTGTTGCTAATCTCTACTTTGTCTTTTTCTGTCCTACACATTTGACAATGCAACTGACAAAGACAAAGCATTGTATAGCTAAAACGTATCTAATGTATGTTTATGAATAAGGGGGTTTATGTTTAAGTAAATTCACTATACAAAACTTCACAATTAAGTACTTCACTAAAATCTATTACTCAAAAACCAGAGGTCCCAATGCCGATATGATGCTACCTGTGATACCTTAGTTGTTATTAGACCTGAGTCGATCACTCCTTCGTCGGGATTCGGGTCGATCGCGACCCATTGACAAGGTGATCGAGTCTAAATGACTCGATCGTTTGGGTCATTTGGGTCGCGACTCGATTTCGCTCAAACGTATACTGTAGCTCATGATTCTCGTGATTCGAGACCCATCTGATAAGGATGCAAGACTCGAGACCGCGATCCACACATTATGTCGCTGGCTATTTTTCATTTTCATACAATTCAATTAATTATTCAATTATTTCACTATAATTTCATTTTGGTAATTAGGATTAATTTATATTCAACTTTATTGGTAAATAGGATTAATTTATAGGGAAAAAAATCGGCATTCAGGAACTGCACCGGTAAAGCTATTGCATAGAATGCAATGCGATTATATAGAATAAACAACATTTACAAATTGACGATTTATAAAAACGAATATATAAAAAAAATGTGTTTAGATTACTTGCTGGGATTTGAACCCGAGCCTACCGGTCACACTATTATGCCATTTATCTGTTTCTTGACACAACGAATATTATATATATATAAATTGTTTCATTTTTCAACCGACTCCAAAAAAAGGAGGTGGTTCTCAATTCGGCCAGATATTTTTTTTTACAGTTTATTTTTATTTGTATGTATGCAAAATTCTAGTTCACGTAGGTATTCTGCTCGCAATACATAGGTACCTACATGGTAAGTGGAGTGGGAGGTAATAGGTTTAATTTTCTTTACGGAGTTATACAAGCATCCCGAGCAATCAAAATAAATTGACAACATTTCAAAGGAGATGTTGCGAGCTCGGCCCTGGTTCGTACATATCCTCAAAAAATGGGTAAATTATAGAAGAATCCGAAAAAAATACCATTAATTTAATCAAGAACATATTTTAGAGTTACCACCACATTTAATTCAAACGATTTTATCATTTTCAAGCATGTTCCATGTATTTAAAATTTTTTTTTCTACAAGTACTAGATAATCAAAAAACAATTTAAAAAATGAAAATGTCTAAATGACATCGTCCGCCATATTCGCTATGTTGGTTTTAAGTTGCAATTCTAACTGCAAATAATGTTTTGTAACTGCAAACAAAGCTAAATAAGTGAAAATATGCAGTAAAAACGTTTTTATATTGATTTTGCTTGTATAATGATATTGTGTACAATACATGGCCGGAGGTCCATACACTTTTGCAACATCTCCTTTGACACGACCCTAAAAGAAAAATACCGTTTCTTTGTTTTTCTTTTCTGAGTTCAAATATATATTTTTTGTATTTTTTTATATCTTAATTTCTGTGAAAAAAAAATAAAACGGAAAAATATGTGATGACGTCACTTATATGGTGGAATGAAGTAGTTACCATTGCTTATCTTTAGATGAAAACATTATTGTTACATACTCTGTGACAAGATGTGTCAAATTGATACGGATACGTCAATGTCAAAGTATAAAACGACGTGAGGTATAGGGATGGTGATCCGAGACCTGAGATTAATCGGAAAAGTGATCTTTAGGAACCAAAAATACGGTTCTTATTTAAATAATTATATTAATTTATTTAAATCGATCCACAGTACCGGATTGATCTAGTGAATCGATACTATACCCTGGAAAATCGAAGATCGATCTTTTTGGTTAATTCACATAGGGACATATGAAACATACAGATCGTAAGATTTAACGTTTAAACGTAAGTATAGAAAGCATTATACCAGCATTGAACACTGTTGAGTTGCTTTTTTTTTGGTCGTCTGTTTTCCTTGAAATTTAGTATTACATATCCCAAATCAAAAATATATCGATAATCGAAGATCGATTTTTTCAATGTCGATTTAATTGTCAAAGGATTTTGGACACTTCGATTCGAACATTGATTGATTTCAGAAAGAATCGCCATCCCTACTACTAAGTCTATGAAATGATGCCACGAACTTATTTATTAAAAAAAAAACAAGTTTTGAAGTCTTCAACAACGACTTAGCCCTTAGGCTGTTGATATAATATTGATATTTTTTATTTGAAGTTGGATCAAGGAAGAGATTAATCGACGACATGCAGGGTCAAGAATTTTTTTAAAATTATATTGATATATCGATATTTTTTTCGATATATCGGACACTGGTACTGATATTTTTAAAATAAAAAAATCACAGCCCTACATCGAGTTTGACAAGCTGGCAACGACAAGACAGTGACATCTACAATTTTTTTTAAAGGGTCACGGCACAACGCAATGGTTCTATCGCCGATAGAACCTGACTGACTGACTGAATAAACAGTCAGTCAGTCAGGTTCTATCGCCATTCCACCCTATGTGTGACGTCAAATGGCGCAAACGTCATTTTAGAATACACTTACTTTCAAAGTAGAAATTATGAATGAAAAGTACAAATTTTCAAAAAATTGTTTGTGGAGTTTAGTTTCGGATTAACTTTTGAATAATGTAATAAAACATGTGGGTTAAAAATATGAAATGAACATAATTATCATGAATGCTGTAATATTCATGCAATTTAGATCAATCTAGCTAAAAATTTAAAATCCTAATCCACTTCATAACTATGTTAACTTTAATAGTATAATAAAAGTGTTTTTATGCATGTGTCTTCAGGCCAAATGCTTCACGTTGTAGGAAACTTAGAGAATGTGGAATCAATCAAACACACACAACATTCGAAGCATTTATTTTATTGCCGAAATTTAATAAACATCAAAACGATATGTAATGGGTTTTTGAGTAAAGTATTTCATCAATTATCATTATAGTCTTTCTAACAACTTTAAAATGATTAATATTTTATGTAAGATGGCGCTATTCTACAAAATAAATACACGACATCTAATGAATTATGTGTGAAGTATTTCATCAACTATCATTCTAGTCTTTCCAACAACTCTGTCATTTTATGTTAGATGGCGCTATTTTACAAATATCGATCGCAAAAGATCATCGCGCTGCGCTGGCTGCCATTGGTTCGCGATCGCCATTGGACGAAGTAATGTTCTGTTTCACTTTAATCGCTCGTATTAGAGTGAAACAGAACATTACAATTCGTTTTAGTATCCTTCTCCGTTGGAAAGAGACAAACTTAAGTGGAACCATGTGAAAGAAAGAAATAAAATATGATCAACGCCTGTACCATGACCTTTCTTTTCTGCATCGCTTTTACCTTTGTCTCGTTTTGTCATACGCGGTATCATACACGACAAAATGAAACAAAATTTTGGTAGCGCATACATTTTACAATTAGATGACATGGTGCAGGGGAGCATGATCGATAAAACTGTAAACAAACTGAAGTGTACTTTATGAGTATTCTAATAGAGTTCACGAGAAACAAAGTACCCAATGACCCAAAGGATCCAAATGATCGACTTTTTTTGTACGTCACGACCCGATCACTTGTGTTTGGATCGTGATTCAATCAAAGTGATTCTATCGCTCGCGATCGACTCAGCTCTAGTTGTTATGTCTCTGTGATAGTTTTTATGGGCAGCAGAGGAGTTTCTGGAGATGATGGTATGAATTTCAGCATTAATTAATTGATAGTCAACATTTTTCCTACACCCATGAAAGAAATGGGGGTAGGACTCTTCCTAGACTTAAAATCTACATTTCACAATAAAAAAAACATACATACTAGTTGGGTATCCGATATAATTATTATGTAGGTCACATATCTTGTATGTATTTGGAATGAAGAATTATTAATCTCTAGATTGTAATCTATTTTAACTGTATACTTCATATTATATTAACTTTGTGTTGAACAGATAAAACAAACATTTTACCTGCTATATTGTATATCGTATTGTCCCGGGTCGTTGTTGATACACGAGAACAAAATGGAATTGGTGCGACTGGCTTCACATTGAACAATGGTGGCTACAGCCATTTCTTCAGCACTCCGACTAACAGAGTTACTGTTATTAAATAAATCAATATCCTGCAAAGATAACAGAACGCATTAATTGCTATAAAATGAAATAAATATACGAATAAAATTGTGGGTCATGACTTACAGGATAGTTCCGACGTTCTAAGTAGGAAGTAACAGCCGCTTTAACTGCATCATTTCTTGTTCTTTTCATTGATATGATAATGTATTATAGATACTGTTGATAAATTCAGCAAATCACCACAACCATCACAAAACGTATTGTACAAAAAATCACGGACCATTCACATTCACAAAAAATAAATAATGTAAATAATTCATTAAATTAGGGCAAAAATGTCTGACGTCTGCCAGTAAGCTGTCACATTCGCAGTCACTTTTAAAAAAAATATATTTATTCCTGACCATAGATACAGAGTCTTTCAGCCCTATACATATTGAATTTGACATTTCTATAAATTAATGAATATTCTTAAGATGACGATGATTAAATGCTTCCATGAGGAATATGATGAGATGGCTCCAGTAAAGCGATGGGGACTTTACTAGGAGTTCTTACAAAGTTTTGGAGGCAATACGAAAAATCACTTTTCACTTCATAATATCACTTTCTTACACTCGTGAACGTTATCGAATGCTTTATGATAAAAATCCCACCATTTTTACACATAAAAACGCGACAGTATGCCACTTAGGTACTTAGTATAAGGCAAGAAGCTTGAAGGTAAAAATGGAGTCCAAACTCCAAACATTTGAGTCAAATACCCTATACATATCTCTATCCTCTTCTTGGGGGGGCCGACCTCTCTTTTTAGTGTGATCTGTGGTATTGCTATCTTTTTATTTATATCTCCTACGAAACTTTGTGAAAGAAACACCACAGTTACAGAATTACATGATAAACATTACTGCATAATTTATTTACAACTTATTAAATGTATTCAATTAAGTGTTTTAGGAATTATTAATAATATATTTCACATTGACTATTTTGAGTTAGTGTATCAGTTGAAATTATACACCGACTTCTATGGACTGTACGGAAATACATAGCACGGCAACATTGAATCTGCTTATCAGTAATGTCAAAACCAGATCGGTCTAATATGGCGGATGTTCATTATTTAGTTATTATGTTTTCGTTGTGTTTTCGATTGTAATTCGTTAAAGTTTGTAGCAATGGTAAATAATTGCATAGTTGGAGGTTGTGCTAGCTTATGGCATCCAGGAAGTGACTAAAGATTTCACGTGAACAAGTGTTTGAATCGTAATTTTTGTGTCGAATCACTGTAGACATATTCTTGTTGTAATTTCGCCTATTATCTTGCTAAAATTATAAGTCAGTGTTTTAAACAAATTAATGAATGGTAACTTTAGTAATTTCTAATAGTCTTACATTGAATTACATTGATTTATGCAATTTAAAATAGGTTTGTTTCTATCATATCGTTATCAGTAGTGTTGAAGTAGTGTGACAATAAAATTTTATTAATTGAGAATGTCTTATAGAATCGACTTTTTTTGAAAATACGAACTAACCTATATTATTTTCAATCAAACTAAATAAACTATGCCCGGGTAGGTATATAGTTTCTAAAGGTATATAACTTTCTCGTTGCTTGAGAGGCTAACCCGAGCGTGAAGTTACAAGTTGTATTTCATCCATAGAAATTATAAATCTATGATTTCATCCACGAAATTTTAGAACAATAACTTTAAGTAGTATGTATTAATAATTCAATAATGCAAGACGTTTGCAGAAAAAATTTTTTTTTTATTGATTATGTTATACTTTAATGTATACATTAAAATCTAAACCTACATTGTAAACCACTATAAACTTTGTTAATAAACTGATTATAATGGCTGTAAGTCCATTTTATTTTATCCCTATTTTCCTGAAGCTTAATTTACAATCATGGACTCGTAGCTATCTGTGGAACTCATTTCGCTATGGATTTCTGCAAAAATAATCAACTAGAAAATAGAATCATCGCCACACCCATATAGTATCTACACATAGTATGATACCATGGAATATTTTAAAGAATCATGGCAAGTTTCATACATTGAAACTGAATGTTGTATGTCAAGATGACGTAACTTAAATAGCGCGCCCATGCATTCACAAACCACAACACACCCACACCCGCACACACACCCACCCACACACCCACCCGCACACCCACACCAACACCCCCACACCCACACACACATACACACACACACACACACACACAAAACCTTATTTAAGTTATTTTGCTATTATGCTAATCAAAATGCTGTAATCCTTTTAGATAAATACAATATATGTATAGCTTTAATTGCCCTGGTGGATGAGCGGGGTACCCTCTAATACAGGTTTCTTAACCCAGTATGGGGCCCTTGCGATGTTACTTGTAATACCGTTTAAAAATGAATAAAGCATTTTTGATTTTTTGATTTTTGATTTTGATTTGTACAAAAAAAGTTTGAAAAAGGTACAAGGTGAAACGAATTAGAAATATTATCTAGGGAACCTAAAGAACATTTTCTGGTATGTAAATTATTTTTAAATCACCGGAATAAAAATCGTCTTTCCTAACAACAGTAGAAGCACTCCATACTAAAGTTCAATTTCAAACTTTTTATTCCGGAGGGTTAAAAATATTTTAAGTATCAGGAAATGTTGTTTAGGTTCACTGGATAATATTTCCATGCTGTTTTATTCTATAGATATATATCGGCACGGACGTATTAGTTTCATCGTCCGTCGTCCATAGTGGGCGTATAAAGTGGGTAGTCGAGCAACGAAACAACGAATTACACAATTAATTACACTCAAGTCACTGTACACAACCACAACACAATATCAGACCGAAACGACAGAAACAGTTCCTAGCTTGAAGGAGAACTTATCACGAGAACGATCAAATGGTAAGTGAGTCTTGATCCGACCTCCCTCCAACGGCAAGGCTCTGTTGTAGCACGAAGTTAATTGCAACATGGCGACGGTGGCGCCCTTTACCGGAACTCGTGCTTTGTCAGTTATCGGTCCGTACTAGTGACCGTCTCCGACATATATATATATATCTTTGATAAACACTCTTAAATTCATTATTTTTACTTCATTCAATGTCTTGTCCCAATCTTTAAGACATTTCGTCTTAAAGTTTGGGATTCATTGATAAATGCTTCATTATCGACAAGATTTTCATTCTTTTCCTATGCTCGGTTTCAATAAATTACTAACGTAGGTAGGCTTACATCGCTTACTATCCGTTATAATTTGACATTTCATCCATACATTAACTCTCACAATCAACCGTTCCTAAATATACGTACGGAATAGTACGGATGTTGGTAAGTTATTGGAACCTGGCCCTAGTAATGCCATCTTACCAGAAAGAAGAAGGTTTTAACAGACTGTTATGTAGATAATGGGGATGTTCGTATCAACTGAGATCTTCGAAATCCTTAACTACCACAGAGGCAGATCATCTTAAGCCTTAGGGGTGGCAACGCATCTGCACATTTACCACTGGTTTTTGTGTAGGTGTCTTTAGGCTACAGTCGTCACTAAACATCCGTGCTGCGTGTTTGTCACCTTCGTTACATAAAAAAAATATATGTATGTTTAGTTATGTTTTATGTGTCAAAATTGTGGGATTTTTATCATAAAGCAATCGATAGCATACACGGGTGTAGGAAAGTGATTTAATGCAATGTAAAGTGTTTTTTCGTGCTCCTCTGAGACTTCATAAGAAGGTCCTACTCCCCATTAGTTCACTGGACATCCCATCAACTTCCATATGGAACCATCTCATCATCGCGATCGTCATCCTCCATAAATATATTCATTCACTATGTTAGAGATTTATGAAATGAGCAGTTGTATGTAATTATAATATTACTTGATCAATAGCGTTATAGTCTATAGCTGTCTCTTTACCAAACGAAAAGAAAAATTAAAACATTGTGTCATCTTAAATAAAAATCACAGTCATGTCCCAGGAAAATTGTAACTTTATGGTCACCCTACTTAGAAAGAGACGGCCTGCCCCCAGAGAGAGATAGCTATATTTAGGTTTGCTTCAAATAGGTATGGAAAGCGTGGTCTCCATTTTTACCTTCAAGCTTCTTGGTCTAAGGTCACTAGTCACCAGTGCTGCCAATGCAAAATTTCTGATTTCCCAACTGCGTTGTGTCGTTGATGCCCACTAGATATGGGGAGCGTTCCACGAATCGACCGCAAAGATTGTAATGCCCTCTTCGTGGCTCCACCTTAGGCCAGTTAAATAAAAAGATTTTGGCTGGACAAATAATTATATATTATTCATCCAGTCACTGACAATAGTCAGCACGTTTTTACGACTTACTCCGTCTCCGTGTGTGAAAAAGCTCGCCATACAAAACACATCACTCTTGAGCGTATGTTGTGTTGCCCATTCTGAAACAGTGTATAGCTTACCAATGAGCGCTCTGGCGTCGGCGATACGATACGACGCTCAAGCCTGCACTGCTAGGCTGGTACGGACGTGAATTTTAGGGATCTTGATACGAGTTACATGGCATACCGCAACAGCCGCGCAGTACAGAATTGAGTGAGTATCACCAAAATCTTTACTATCATCAATGTATGTTATCGGATAAAATCGATAAAGATCCCATACAGAGTGGCAGCCGGGTTCTCCCTCAACGACGCACAGGTGGTGGTGACGCCGCCAGGAGAGGTAGGTAAATCACTGGAGCTCGACGCAGCCTGTAGCAACCGGTTTTGGCGGGAACCTTGAAAGAGGCGTGTGGTCCTCTTATTTTGGGCGGCGCTGGCAGCCCACACCGGATGCCACCCGTTTAGGGATGACACCCTCTGATCATCTATGTACTCGTTAGGCCACGAACAATTAGAAATCAATTGTCATATTTTTCTCACGGCCTGATAGAATACGTTAGCGGTTTAGACGTGCAAACGCAAAATAATGAGGAGTAATTCCTCTTTTTTTTGCTTATCCGCTTTGGGTGTCCATGTTATCTACGCCACTGGTATTTTCAGTCTAGCTACCTAGAATCTTAAAATTTGGCATGAAGCAACAAAGTTTTATAGCACATATAGGAAAAATGCCGAAAACCTTACATTTACACATTCCTACCTACATTTTTGTACGGAACCTTCACAGCTTCGGCGTGCGAGTCCAACTCGCACTTGGCCGCTTTTTTATTTAAATCTTTCATCTTAAGTAGATAACAGAATAAAAAAATTTATTCATTTAGGCTGACAAGCACCATTTATGATAAGTTTAGTCAAAAACAAACAAAATAAATGAAACCGAATACTTAACAGTTGTTAGAGCCTATACGTAATCTACATGGAAAATTCACAAATTAGAACGGCGAATATTACTAAGATAGAACTAAATATATAACACACTAATGTCGGTAAGTCTACTAGTAGAATGGCTCATTGCCCCTTTTACAAACTGATAACAAATACCTAGAAAAGAAAATATCGGGATTTCATGTTGGCTCCTTAAAAAAGTTGTTCATAAAGATGAGAAAATTGACCCCTTTAAAAATTTGAGTATCTCAAGATTCTCAAGTACTGCTTTGGTCACAGGCTCACATGTATAATGTAGACTAGCTAGCGGGAGATATGTTTATTTAAGTCAGATAATATAATATTTCCGACCGTTTTACGATCAATACCTACTATTTGTTTAAAGATAAGGCAAATTGTTTATATTCATATTGTAAATAAGATTAAATTAGTCGTCATTTCTAAATACATAATGAATCTCCACATATTGATTTATAATTCAAATAGTTACACGCATTCGATGATAAAAGCTATTAAAATAAAAAAAATAAAATAAATAGTTCTTGGTAGTTAGCAATACGAATACGAATATTACGAATAATAGATAATCATTATGTGCGTCGCTCCATTATTATATTTATTTACATTATGTAGTTTAAATAAATTTACTTCAGGCAATCGACCAACGCTAAACAGTGCTTTATTCAACGGAGATTTTGAGTTTATAGATCTTACTTATCCATTCGATGCCAGTACTATATATTGGCATAATATGAGAAACTTTGAATTTACAAAAACTATTGAATCTTTCCAGCAAGACGGCTCGTGGTAAGCTATATCCTACATTAATTAATTATCATTGCTATTTATAATACGATTATTGTAATATTCAGACAAGTACGTACATAACACACCTGGTGGTCTCACTGCCGGAGCTCGAGGGCATAGACACCACTACATTACCTCATCTGTTAATACGGTGGTGCCATTGCCTAAATGGTAGTGTTCAGAACTATCGACAAATCTCAGAGATGACAACAAATCTGTATTTTGAGCTTTGGTTTTTGTTATAATCTACAGGTATGCTACCAATGAATTTAGTGCTGGAGAACATGGTGGCACTCATATAGATGCGCCCTACCATTTTAACGTGAGAGGTCAGCATGTTGGAGAAATCCCTGTTGATAAACTTATTGTGCCACGTAAGTAGCAGTTTTAATTTTAGTGAGTAGGTACAGTCGAGAGAAAATTGGAAAAAATATACATTGACCTGTGTTTCCTGTTTCTGTTGCTTCGTTGCTTCCACGTCAATATTTGGTGTCAGAGCTGCAGTGACGGAGCTCAAGTGTGGTAGGAACACTGCATTAACTAATCTACCTTCCTATTTATCGCTAAAACGAGAACTAAGTAGGTATAGGTCTTAATTTTCCCTGCGACAATCAAAATATGCTCATAAATATATTTATCTTGCATTGCTCAGCTTCAAGGGATTGCTGACACTGAGTTCCCGTTCGACATTATTTCAATTTAGTTAATTCCTCCACGCGTAAGAAAAGCAGTAGGTAGGAACCCTTTAAATTTTTTTCTGGTTTCCGTGGACCCTCCTTGCTAAATTTATATCACTTTCACAAATTTCCACATTTTTTTCACGCCTACGGAGACCCCCATTGAGTCTCCCATGGACCTCAGGGGGTCTATATGGACCACTTTGGGAAAGACAAGGTTGCTGGTTGGTTGTTTTGCCTCTGTGAGAGTACCTACAGATAGTAGGTACTCTCACAGAGGCAAAACAACTTAAGCTTCAGTGGTGGCAATCGGCATTTTGATCGCCGGTTTTTATACTTTTTATTTAGATAGGTATCTATACAGTTATTTGTCATTTACAAAATAAAAATACATACTTATACCAACCACTACTACTAATGTTGTTTTAGAAGATTTTAGAATAATTTTCTACTATTCAATCCCTTTGTTCCAGTAATTATAGCCGATGTGAGTTCTTTAGTGAACGGTAACCACGATTTTGTTCTGCACAAACATCATCTAGATTATATGTTGAATGATAACATGGGCAAACCCTGTTTAATTATATTCAAATTTGGATGGACGAAGTATGCCAACAACCCGCAAGAATATATGGGATCAAATAGAAATGAAAATATGTACAATTTTCCTGGTAAGCAACTAGGTAAAAGACATTGTTCGCGTCACATAACCATAAAACTATGATGTATTAGGTTGGGGAAAAAGTTTCTTCGCATTTTTTAAGATAATTCAAAACATTTTTTAATATAGTTTATTTTAATTTAACTAAAGTATGTATGTACCATTTTGTTCGATAACCTTTTGCCATCTTGTAGGTAGGGACATGATCCCATTGCTATAATCATTTTGAGACTTCTCATCAAAATACCGCGACAAGTGGATTTGGCAGTCCTCTCGTGATGTTAACCTAATATTGCATAAAGAATTCTGAAGAGACCGAAACAGGTGGAAATCTGAAGGTGCAAGGTCAGGACTATACGGCGGATGCATTAACACCTCCCAGCCAAACTCTCTTAATTTTTGCTGAGTGGCTATAGATGTGTGAGGTCTAGCGTTTTATTATATTATATTTTTATGTGTATATATACTAAAGTGTTTTAACATAACAACATAGGTGTACTGAATTAGATATCTTAATATATATAAATCTCGTGTCACAATGTTTGTCCTCAATGGACTCCTAAACCACTTAACCGATTATAATAAAATTCGCACACCATGTGCAGTTCGATCCAACTTGAGAGATAGGATAGCTTACATTACGCTATGACTAATAGGAGCAGAGCAGCGCGGGCGAAGCCGGGGCGGGCCGCTAGTATTATATAGATATTTATATGAAACATCGTAAGCAAAGATGTTAGATTGATCGATCGATCCTAGTGTTGTCGATGGCTGACGCAAAGCATAGAGTGTGGAGGTGTAGGATCAAGTGGGATGCGTAAACAGGCTGGAAAAGGACGGCGCGTGACACCGATATTTTGAATGAGATAGTTATGTCCAAAATTTATTTTTGGAATAAAAAAGCAACCATTAGGTACTTATTACGTCAATAATAATAACATGTTCTACAGTCGATACAAAGTCATCAGAACAAATAATATTCACACCCCAAAAAAAGTAAGTAGTAAGTAGCTACCGACTGCCTTACCTATTTAAGTCGGCTGTTACGTTGATGTTTTTACTTTAATGTGATCAGGTTTGAGTGCAGAGGTAGCAGAATGGATAACGTCTTCTTATAAGAGCGTTGTGGGCATTGGAGTGGATGTAGCATCAGTTGATCCCGGTTCCAGCAAAGATTTACCTGCTCATAAGATACTCCTGAATGCTGGATTGTACACTTTAGAAAACGTGAAGCTAAACAGAACTGTACCAGGTAAGGTCTTTTTAGAAGCATACACGCAAAACTTAAATACCACGCGCCAGTCTCTTAGCTTGCGACGACGACTTAAAGGAAAGGGAATTTAAATCCCGAGGCCCGGCAAATCCGTTCTCGAGATTAAGAGTTTGAGAAGGGCTAACCCGTTCTAGTGTTACCCGTTAGTTTGGGTTAACCTGTGTTCGGCTTAAGCACCGTAGTGTTCTCTAAGTAGATAACATTAGCGTAGCTTAACCATTATAGAAGTACCTACGCGCCTTTTGATAGGGTTAATCCAAACTAACCGAAGTTGTTTTGGGACCTAGATATCTTAAAAACCTTTAGTTTTTTTAAAGGGTTTGCGATGGAGTTATTAAAGGTTTTTTATTTGCTAAATTTAAGCGCTCATGATCGGGTCCGAGAAACTTTTCACCTCTCAATGGATTCAACTTCACTTAAAAAACTTGTTATTTTAAACTTTGACTAAAATTTCTTGCTTTCAATACGAATCACCTAACGTTGAAAACCTTTGAAGGGATTTTGAAGGGTATTGAGTTAACTTGGATTTGGATAAAATTTGCGCGAACTATACAACGTGTAACAGGATTAAATGTACAACCCGAAACTAGTTTATTCAGAATCGATTTCATGCATTTTTTATATAGGTCATATTTTGTCCCAAAATTAATTACAATTAAGGAAATTATGCTCACCCTTAAGGTGAAAAGTCAATACAATACCAACGAAAATGAGACTAACGTCTATCCAAAATAAAATGCTAGTCTCAACAAGTTTATAAGAACTGTTTGGATGTGCTTTTTATTGTAAACTAGCTGTTGCCCGCGGCTTCGCCCACGTGGATTTCGTTTTATAAATAATTCAAATTTTACGATCCCGCGGAAATGTCCCAATCAAGTTCCAATTGTTATCCAAAACCATTAAGTATACGTAACTATTTTCATATAGTCTAAAAATGAGAAAATTCTGCATAAACTTTTTTAACTTTATCTTGTTTTTTTTAAGTGACAAATAGTCTGCATACCAATTTTTGGCAAACCTTTATCTCTGGTTCTATTGGGGTTTTTCCATTTTCTGGAAATTTCTCAGTACCTCGAAGTTTGGTAATGTGTTCGGAGATGTCAACAGGCTCGCCAACTGTTACATAGGCCCAAACGTAACCGGCATATAGTCGGTGTTGCAAGCATTATGATTGCCTTTACTTCTGCCAACCCCTTCGGGATTACAGGCGTGAAGTTACGTTACATTTCAAAGAGTCAGTATGTCAAGTTTTAATTTTCTGCCTTGAAAATTATGAAATGCTCCTACATACCTCCACCCGCTATTTTAGGGAGGTAGGCAGATATCCAAAATAAAAAAAATAAGTAAATGCTGTTTTTTTTAGTAACAAAGAGTCCGCATAATATTTTTTACTTTCCACCTTGAACACTGCGGGATGCCCAATACAATTTTCACTCCCTCTCATAAGGGGATGGGAGCAGATTTCTAAAAAAAAAAAAGATGTACGTATTGTTTGTTGGACTCAATGAGTTCGCGTACCAAGTTTTAAATTTGTACCTAGCAAATTGTGGAATGCTCCATTTTAATTTCCACCTCCTATTTTAGTGGGGTGGGGAAATATAAGAAGACAAAAAGTTGCCTATGTCACTCTGCACCTTTTCAAGTATCTCTACATAGAAAATTACACCAATCCGTTGCTCCGTTTTGATGTGAAAGACGGACAAACAAACACACTTTCACATTTATAATCTTAGTATAGACAGTATGGATTTATAAAGGAAGATAATATACAACTTCATATACTGTGAAAATTTTAAGCGTCTACTTGCTATGTACCGTTGTTATTATCGAGCCGAAAATATACGAAAAAAAAACACGTTTATTGTATGCCCCTTGGATCCCCTTAAACTTTCATTTTCTTATTTTTAGTATATTATTTTGTCGTTATAGCGGTAACAGAAATACATAATTTGTGAAAGTTTTAGCTTTCTAGCTATCACTGTTTATGAGATACAGCCTGGTGACAGACAGACAGAAAGACAGCGGAGGATTAGTAATAGGGTCCGTAAAGGTAAAACCTTTTAGGTACGGAACCTTAAAAGAGATAGAAGATTGATACAAAATAGTTTAAAAACATGCGATATTATTCTTTAAATTGACGTAACTTTTTTATTTCTGAACCGATTGCTATGAAACAAACACTAAAAGTTAAGTGAAACTTTTCACAATATATTAGTAAAAACTGCAACTTTGGATGTGCTTTTTATTGTAAACTAGGTTTTGCACCAGGTCAAGATGGATTGCATTTTTTAAATCCACGTTATTTTTTTCAGAGTATGGATGTACTGCTTTGGCTTTACCAATGAATATTGCTGCAGGAACTGGAGCACCGCTGCGACTGGTGGCTATATGTCCCAAAGAAGAATCGAACAAATTCTAAAGTAGCTTTGTCACAATTAAAGTCACTGTAGTGTGCCCATCGTACTTGGGGGTGTGCGAAAACAGTTGATAAGAAAGCTTCAACATTTTGACTCCTACGAGATTTACAAAAAACTCTGTTTTCTCTTCGTGTTCTTGCATTTTATTTTAGTTGTTAATAAGTATGTAACCTAAGGTTTAAATTATATAGAAGACACAATGTTGTTTTTCTTTAGATTGATTTTTGTTATTGATTCATTAAAGTGCATAGGATAGGATTATGTGTGGAACTGCACATCGGGAAAATAGTCTCGAAAGTGTTGGTGGCAGATATGCAATCTTGTTTGTTCCATTACCATTTTGCATGAATGTTGCCAAATTTTATTAATGCAGCATAACCTCTACCTCTATTGCATAGGTGATAGCACGCTTGCTGACATCGACCTTCGAATAATTAAATAGTTTCACAAAAAGAAATCCGAAGGTTCGGGGGGGGCCCTTCGAAGACGATGTCCTTGAGCTGATTTTTTTGAATTCCGAAATGTGAATTGACGTTTCGTTAATTTTGACACATTTTAAAGAAAATGTGCCATAATTAGCAAATCAGTCAAAATGTTTTGAATTAAATATTTGCATATTGCCTGTATTTTGATTTGTATTATTAAGTGTTAAAATAAAATACACTTCCTCAGTATAAAATAAACAGGCCACTTCTACTATAATGGGGTCTTGGGATCGATTCCCAGGTCGGGGACTATTAGAGATAAGGGTGTGAAAACCTTTATCTCTGGATCTATTGGGATTTTTCCCTTTTCTGACAGTTTCCCAGTACCTCGGAATTTGGTTATGTGCCCGGAGATGTCAACAGGCTCGCCACCTGTTACATGGGCCAAAACGTATCCGGCGAATCGCGGGTGTTTGTATGAATGCTTGAATGCATGTAAGCATTACCTCTGCCTTCGAGTATTACAGGCGTGAAGTTACGTAACGTTAAATAAAATAATTTATGTTCTGTTTTTTTTTTATTTGGAATGATCAGAAAGAACAAAAAAACAACTCAATCTAGAACTTACATTAAAAAAAAACTTAAAATATCTAATGTCATCTCCATACACTTGGTACCTGCCTATAAAACTAAAATAGATCAACTTATTCATGGATAATAAATCACACGCTTATATTACTGATTTTCAGTATTACACTCATTCTCTTTCAAAAAAATATTTTTCTCAATAAGATTTTCATACACAAGTTTGCTGTTATCATCTCTTAGTTCTACACTTGGCAGAGAATCTTTATTAGAGATTATTGTTGCATTAAAGGGTCCCTTATCTAAAAATACATTTTTATATTCTTCTACGATCACGTCCATATCTATGTCCGGATTAATTTTTATTCCATGAAGTTTTACCGAAATGGAAGCCGGCGGGAGTTTCACATATTTTTCGTCGATTTCTCTTACATCAGCCAATGAAATTATTTCAGTGTTGCCGTAATCAATATACCGGACTTTCATGCGGTTTTTACTCTCACTGTATTCTAATATTTTAGCTCTATACCATTGTTCGTCTTCAGGAAATAAGGCAATACAAGCTTTATTTTCAAATATGCCATTTAGGGGTAACATGTTGTTGCCTTCCTGCTGCAAGTTTTCAAACATCTTATCATATAACTCAGTTTTATCGTCTTCTTGCACGACGTTTAATTCTAATGTATGAATGTCATTTATAACAGTAATGTTACATATAAAATTTTCAACAGTATTGTTTGGATAAGTCATATAATTTTCGTTTATATGAAGCTTGTCTTCTTGTTCTTCTACAATTTTATTCCAATCGACATTTTCCAAGTTTTGCATATTAAAAGAATCCTGTGACGTAAACGATTGACTTGCAATAGTGTCTACTTCGACAATATAATCAGGCCCTGAATCGGATTCTGTTAAATACAATTCTTCAGATTGTAAAGTATCATACGTATTTCCAGCAAATTTGCGAACGACAGCTCTTGATCCATCAGTGTAGACAGCCTTTTTAAATTCAACTAAATGATCATTTATCCAGAGTTTATCGAATTTCAAGTCTATAGGTGTGACACCATCAATCTCTTCGCCTTTTATCTTCACAAAGCAATGCTTTTCGACTATGGATTTATGAATGTAATCTAACGTTTCTCGTTCCCATTTTTTGCCAACTGGCCGTATACGGTCGAGAACACATTTGTGGGCTTGTGCCGGGATTTCGTACAACGCAATACTTTTTCTCAAGTCGGCAAATGAGCAACTCTCTTCATTTCCATAATCTATATAATGTATTACACAAGTAGATGTTTCGTTATTCACATCGATCACTTTGCCTCTGTAAAATCGATTATCTAAGAAAAACAATGCAACACAAGGTTCGCCTACACTCCATTTTGTAAACTTTGCCTTCGGATCAGGATTTTTAAAACGGAAATCTAGGGCTTTACGAATCAAATCCAATCGATCTTGTTGACATACGTCGTGTAAATAAATGACTCCATTGTTGTCGATATAGCTGTGAAACAAAAGAATATAATATGTTAGAAAAAAAAAATGTATTTTATAGTGTTTTATTCATCAAACGGAAAATGTGCGTTGGTCGCGTAATATCAACACATTAACGGTCTTATTCATAAAAAGTTATAACACCTCTAAGAGCTCGCTATAGTATGCTATAAGAAAAACGTTATTCATAATAGCATTTTAGCGCTAAAACATATACGGTCTTATTCATAAAAAACGCTTATAGAAGGTTTATAGCATTCATTAGTTAAAATGCTCTATAAGCCTATCAAACGTTCTATAAAATTGTTTATTCATAAACGTTCTATAAACCTTCCATAGTTAAAATTCTGCTAATAGACAAAATGTTGCCAGTGCAAGGAATTCAGTGGACAGATGGATCCAACAAGGGATCAAACACGCCAAATTGTCTATAAATTACCTGTGAAAATGACCTTATTTCGAATAAAAGAAAAAAAAATATGTTTATTATCTACGACAGTGTCACAGGCGACATATCGTCTTGTTGAAAAAATCGCGCGCATTTCGAAACATTCATAAGTACGTTGTATTAAATTAAAGTATATCTTTATTATTTTTATTGAAAAATGGAACCTGTAGAGAGAAAGATTAAAAGGCAACGAAGTGAAAATTGGTTAGAGGAAGATAAGGTTTGTACTGATATACGCTGCACCTAAAATTGGATTCAAGTAAGTTTTGTTTTGTAAACATTCTTTAAACTTACTTACTCTTGCTTTTGCTTCTGTTTCTTAGATTATTTTAAAAGAATTGGTCAGGGAGAGGGATCTTGTTTGGAAAATAAAAACACCGACGCCAACACCAACGCCAAAAAAGTAGCTGCCTGGCATGACCTACACGCTAAGTACGCAGTACCTACTTACCTAATAATATTATTATAAATATATATTATTATCCTTAATAACAATAAAACAACAGCAAGTATTTTAAACAATTTATTCCCTATTTCAGTTTTAACAATATGGCCCAGATTCCTAGAACATTACAACAACTGAAGTCTCAGTGGGGCATAATTAAAATGTCCTCCAAAAAAAAGAAGTTTTTGGAACGGAAACATAGACTCCAAACCGGTGGTGGACCACCACCTGCTGTTGAATCACCAAGTGGCGAGGACATAGCTGTGTGGCTCCCACATGAGTTCACGATAGACTCGAATTTATTTGATTCAGATAGCCAAGTATGTTAAAACTTTTCACAAGTTTATTCAATAAATTATCTCATTCTAGGTAGACATATATATATACCTAATTCGTTAAATTTCAGAAATACTCAGAAAAAAATATTGAAATAGAATTTAGAGACACAAAAACTACAACAGATACAACAAACAATTATAGAAAAGGAACAGGTGCCACCACATGACTTGCCCATTTCAGGACTAGATGAAGCAGTAATGGTATGTACTTACCTACTGCTTCTTTTTATATTTAGTTCAATAACATCATATTATTATGTAATTGAACTTTAAACAATGTAATATGTAGTGAGTTTTTCTAAGAACCTTATGTATGTTTAAGTAAGAAAGTAAGCAATATCTATGCCCAAAACAGGTTTTTATTTTAAATTTTGTTTAAGTTGGTGGAGCCAAGTACGTCCGGAATCCAGTCAATCAGTGAGCAACCCATAAGAACAACAAAAACAAAAGATACAAATCATAAAACAAAAAATAAAAAGGCGTGTAATTTTTCTAATAATCAGTCATAAAATTATGTAATATTTGAAAACGGATAAAACTTCAAAAAATAACACTTGTAACTAATTGTATCATCACATATTAATGACAGTTTACAAGTAAAAATCAAAATTAAAACAAACAATATGATAAAGGTCTTAATCTTACCAGCTTTAACAATATTAAATATAATTATTATATTTCAAGACTGGAATAACAAGACAATTTAGAAAATATAGGTATGTATGTATCTTCACACCCGGTCCCTAACGGGGTAGGCAGAGAGTGTAAAGCGCCAGATGTCTCAATCCTGACATACCTCCCGTGCCTCATCTACCTTCATCATTCTCTTCATACATGCATGCCGATTCCTAAGACTTTTAACCCCACCATCAGACAGAACTCGACTATAGGTAATATACTTGTACTTTTATGTTTCAGAATACAAATAAAACTAAAGAGAGTGCTGCACTTCAAATAGCCGAAATAGAAACCAGTTGCAGAAAGGAATTGCATGAAGCGCAGATGGCCAACGAGAAACAAAAATTAACTAACTTACTTTTAAAAGAAGAAGTTTTAAAATGTAAACTACAATTTTATAAAAATAAATTAAACTAATTCGTTACATATGGTATTTTTTTTATTAAACTTATTCACTAAAATGCCTCTGAACAAAAGTTTGCAAGATGGCGTTTGCATTTGCGCTTCCCCTTGTTCCTTCTGGAATCACTTCACCTCTTTCAATATCAGTATCATAATCTGCCTGCATATCACCATGGTCTACTGCAATATTATGAAGCACCGCTAGAGCAACTAACGCTGTTTTAACATTCTCTAGCTTACAGGTCATGCCATGTAAAAGACATTGAAAGCGCTGTTTCCACACTCCAAAGCAGCGTTCCACTGTATTCCAAGTGGCAATATGTGCTTCATTATATTTTTCTTCGCTTTGATTTTGAGGCCTTAAGATGGGGGTGAAAAGATATGGCTCCAGTTTGTACCCAGAGTCACCCAAAAGTCTCCCTTTAAACGACCCTGTCTCAAATCGCTCTTTCAGTGACGATTCATTGAATATTCGGGCATCATGAGTACTACCTCTCCATCTAGCTACAATATCTCTAATACGGAGATGTGCATCACAAGTTACCTGTAATAAACATAAAAGTATTCAATATGAGGAAGAAAAATAAATATCATTGGATGGTGTTGTTTCACAGTAAGATGCATAAATAACCTGAACGTTTAAGGAGTAAAATCCCTTCCTATTAATATAATATTGGGCTGCATCACCACCACATTTTCGAATTCTGATGTGAGTGCAATCAATGCATCCAATCACAGTTGGAAAATTTCTTATTGTGTGAAATTCTCTCATCATCAGCTCTTCTTCAGCAAAGGTTGCAGGCATTTTAATAAAATAGGATGAATGCCGAGCAATTGCAGTTGCAACTCGAGCACAAATACGACTTGTCGTAGCTTGGGAAAGTCCGTGGTGGTCCCCAGCATCTTCTTGAACCTACAATTTAAAGGTAAAACTTGAAAACGAGTATTCTAATTAGGCAATAGGTTACAATCGGATAGAATTTAAGAAACACTTACCTCTCGACGACCGCAACATCTTATGGCAGTTAATACCTGGATTTCAGGTGGGGTGCCGGATCCTCTGCGATCCAATTCAAGATCGTCACGCACTAGGTTTATTATAAAAGTGGCTGTCGACTTGCTGAACCGGTAACGCTTCCTAAAATCTTCTTCGTCCATAGAAAATGGGTCAATTCTTTCTCTATATACTTTTGTACGAAGTGGACGGTTTCGTATACGATCAATTGCTTCAATAGCATCTAAACTTTGTATTGCTTGCAATGCTTGCATTATGACCACAATTATTATTTGTTAAATACACAAGAAGTCACGAATAGAAAACAATTTTGTGTTATGCGATGCGATATGCATACATGTCACTGTCACTTTCACAATCAGCTGTTGTGAATGTCGGCCATCTTTTGCCCTTATAGCACGGTTATAGTAGGGTTCTGGCCTCTATAACTTTATAGTGGGTTTATAGAATGCTTTAGCGCTAAAATGCTATTATGAATAACGTTTTCCTTATAGCATACTTTAACGAGCTCTTAGTGGTGTTATAACTTTTTATGAATAAGACCGATACTCTATAAACCCACTATAAAGTTATAGAGGCCATAACCCTACTATAACAGTGCTATAAGGATAAAAGATGGCCGACATTCAACAGCTCATTGTTGAAATTGACATTGGGCGCGTTCCATTAATCGACCACAACGACCGTAACGCCCTTTGTATTGTTCCACCTGAGGCCCGTGGTCGTCGCGAGCGGTCGTTTGACGTCATAAATAACGTCACTGTTCGCGACCTTTTGCGTCCACTCCGATCTACCAACATTTTGTGCTTTCACCAAAACGATAATTTCAGCGGTCTTGGTCGCGGTCGTTTAATGGAACGAAGCTAGGAATGACTTGATATGACTATATGTCACCTTTGACGTTGATTTTTTTTTCCTTTTTTTCGAACGGCCGGAGCGGGAGGGGGGCACACGCCAAAGCGCGGTCAAGCGCCCCGTCTTTTAGGTATTTTAAAGACAGCACAACAAAGATATAACAACACTTACCATCAGATAAACCAAGATGTGTGTTTTTAATGTAAATTTATCTTAACAATTTGGATATTTAGACACAATCATTTAAAAAAAATCACAAAACTTTTAACAAATCATCTCCTCTCAAATTGAGGTCCCGCGGATGACGATGACTATAACGTACAAGCCGTTCAAAATAATCACCGGCACAACACACACACTCTACATATCTAAAATACAGCTGTTCTTGAACCTGGGGTAGTAGGTACTTACACAGTACAGTTTTTGACACTAGTGTTTCACGGCTTAGAATGCACCTCTTTTGTACCTACACCATCGCTTTTAATATTCAATTTTACTAAATTGGTATGTAAGGCATACTTATTTATAAGATCGCGTCACACGAGAAGCACGCCACGAGCGCTCGAGCGGCGTGCGCACGCGTCGTGTCTAAATAGCTACCGATTTCGTCTAGAGCCGAAGCCGCGGTCACCCCCCCGCCCACCCGCCGCGTCGTACGTCGCGTCGACTCCTATAGGTATATTATAGCGTGATGTGTTTACTTAGACACTCAATGTGAAAGAAGTATTAGAACTGCAAATTCTATTTATTATTTTTTGTATGGTAAAAAAATATTGAATTAGAAAAAGTTGAACAACCAAAGTGTTAGTCTTGATGAGACAGATTAAGAATTATGCGCTAGTTACAAATAACCCTGTATATCTCGGATTGTTATAGTTTCTTTGATTATATTACTTTGTGTTCACTTTAATTATATTTTATTTTTGGAATTTGGCCTATCACAAAAAATGTTATTATTTCCAAGTGATTAAATAAATTTTGAATCTTTCAATGTTAATCTTGTACACTGTGTTTACCTAGTCCACTAACCAATGCCCACCACTGCACAAGCATGAATCATTTACGCGTAATCAGTTTTTTTTAGTTAGGTTTAAAAAATAAACCATGTACTTACGTCGGCATTCCTGTAAACTCCTCATTGGAAAATGGCTCTGGTGGTAGCCAGTCAGATATAAAGATTGTGTCATTTTGATCATCATTTATCATATTAGCATCATCAACAGGAGACGGTGGGCCAGTATTGCCAGTCGTATCTGTTTTAATTTTTAGTGATTTCATTGGTAAGGGCTCTAATTGGAGCCAATCACGAACTGACCCAGTTATATTAAGAAATGATAACATATCGTCGTCAGTATTTTCGGTGGTGTCCGTTTCACTGCTCGGCTATAAAAATAGAATATTTGTTAAGACTAAATAATGAAAAAACATTTAAGTAGGATAATAAGTGAGTTGGTTAATGTTCTTTGTAAGAAATTGTACAATAAAATATGAAATCAATACTGAAAATGTACCTGCTGGTTTACATCCGGTATACCCAGGCCTTGCTCAATAATTTTTTTGTTAAGGCATCGCCATTCTGATGTGTTTGGTTCCAATGCTCCACCTTGTACGGTGTGATAAACCCACAATTCTACAGGCATACTTTTATCTTTGAAGTTGCCCAGTTTTGTAATAAATATTCTTTTGTAAGCATCAAGCATTTCCTTCAAATACTCCTTGGTAAGTGACGGCCATTCTTCGCCCACAGCAGGTATGACACCGCACAAGTGGCATTTAAAGGCTGCATCGCCATACGAAGCGAAATCTCGTGTTAATTCTCTTAGATCGGACATTGGAACTGATTCAATACAGGCGAAGTCAGAATAGAAGACTTTTGCATCACTTCCCTCAATTTCCACAATAACTGCTCGACGCCAAGTCTGAGATTGTTTGCAAATAGTGCAACATCTATCACCGACCTTCCAATTATCTTTCGGTTGAGTCTTCTTTTTAGAATAGTATTTTTGTATGTCGTCGAACAACTCGTTAAATGTTTTTTGCTGGGATATAAGTGATACGTAAATTAATGAAGGGGATTGATAATGCAAGACTTTAGCCTCCAACCTAACCGGACCTTTATCTTTCGCTTCTAAGTCTTCTTCATTGACCTTCGCCGTTACCTTCACGGGTTCATTTCTCTTAAGGATTTTTACATGGTCTGTTTTAGGTTTGATATTCGGTTTTGGTTTATCCAAAGGACTTTTATTTGTGATGACCTGATCTTCAATATCATCATTTTTGTAGAATGTTGGCAACCTTAAAACATCAACGTATGTATTGGTTAGATATATTACTTATTTATTATTTTAAAATAAAAAGTGAAAATAAATGTCTTACCCAAAGCTCACAGCAAATTTATGTTTAATCATCTGTTGGTTGATACAAATAATATTTTCTTCATCGATGTTTTCGTACAAGGTCACACCAAGAGAGCCACCACTGCGAATATCTTCAACATGTAGCTCTAAGACACGATCTTGGTATTTTTGCAGCAATGCTACAGATCCAACGCTCCACTTTTTGTTATGAGGTGTGATTCCAGCTAAATGGCATTCTGTGGCCTGTATTCAAAATAAGACAAATATGTAATCAGCTTGAATTAAGAAATTTTACATAACAAATATTTTATTATAATGACGACATAGTAAAACTTAGAATTCTGTTATTGTTTTTTCGTAAAATAAAGTAACGAAACATTGCTTTATTTTTCAAAATTAATTAAAACTTAACTTCAATATTTAGGGTACTTTCCCTCCAGAGGTCACTCGTTATATAATTATTAGTTTATACTTGCTATAGGACATATAGCAAGTATAACGAGTGACCTCTGGACACAGTGCCACACTGCAGATATTAATTTATTATAAATAATATAATGCGCCTGAGTACGCGGGTCCACGTCGCAGACAGACTAGGCCACGCGCTAACTTTTCGTCCTTCTCCCCCGGATTTGCTACTGCTGTATCATAAACGTACATTAGATACGATTTAGCTATAGAATGCTTTGTCTTTGTCAGTTACATTGTCAAATGTGCAGGATAGAAAAAGACAAAGGAGAGACAACACTTTAGCTAACAAACGTTTATGAATAAGGCGGTTAGTCCATAAACCCAGACACTGTGCGGTACGTACCAGGGCGCGCAGTGTGGTGAAGTGCGGCCGCAGGCGGCGGAGCACTGTCCAGCTGACCGTCAGTTGGCCGCCGGCGTCGGTCAGCAGGACACGCACGCGGCCGCGCGGGCCCACTTCACGGATCAGGCCGCGGGCCCACTTCCCGCCGCGACCGCAAACGCTCCAACCGGGGTTCTTCTCCACGTTCACCGCGCACACCATTCCTGAAGCAGACGAAGAATTTTTACTGGTGGTACAGCTCGAAAGCGCAGGAACCAGCGTATTCACAAAAATAAAACTTATTTCAAGTTTGTTTTTCCCGACGTAGTACATATAAGATATCTGCCACCATTACTGTCCAGAACTAGTAGTTAGCATAGGCGTAATTTATGTATCGAGGAAAAAGATACTTCAGGTTTAAAAATGCACCTTCATTCATACCTACACTACATATACTGCCACTACACAAAAAAGGTGATCATGATATGGCAGAAAACTACCGACCCATTTCTATTCTGTCTTGTTTTTCTAAGTTATTTGAATCTGTAATTTACCCAAAAATATCACATTATTTCGATCCTTATTTATCACCTCAACAACATGGTTTTCGCGCGGGTCGATCAACAGCTACAAACTTAGTGACCTATGTGTCTGATATATCGAGCGAGTTAGATAAAGGTCATGAAATCGATGCAATATATACTGACTTTTCCAGTGCTTTCGATAAAGTCAGACATTCTATACTTTTAATTAAACTAAAACGTTATGGGATTCAAGGGTCCTTGTTGCATTGGTTTAAATCATACCTAGCAAAAAGACTTCAGTTTGTGTCTGTAAACGGGTATGATTCATGCACATTTGTGGCTACTTCTGGTGTACCTCAAGGCTCGCACTTAGGTCCCTTATTATTTTCAATTTTTATTAATGACTTATGTATTTTCATTATTCATTCACAATTTTTGCTCTTTGCTGATGATCTCAAAATATACAAGACAGTTCGATCTGTGATCGATATACAGTACATTCAAGACGATTTGGCAGCGATAGAGGCTTGGTGTAAACGTAATAGCATGCAACTTAACGTAAACAAATGTTACCACATAAAATTTTCAAGAAAGAAAAAATCTTTAGAATCATCCTATTCATTAGACAACAATATACTGCAAAAGGTAAATGAAATTAAAGATCTGGGAGTTATTGTAGATAAGGAGTTGCGTTTTTCTTCCCATGTAGACTCAGTTGTCACTAAGGCTGCCAGGATGCTAGGTTTCATAAAACGTAACACCAAGAGTTTCAAGCATGCACACACTAAGTTAGTCTTATTTAATTCTCTTGTGCGCAGCCACTTAGAGTACGCTAGCACCGCATGGAATCCTTACTACAGCATTCATTCTCAAAGACTTGAGAGCATCCAAAGAGCGTTCACAAAACACTTAGCGTATCACTCGTCTGGCATATCACACCGCAGTCCTTATAATTCTCGCTTGAACTTCTTTAGAATGTTAACACTGTCGCATCGACGTAAGATGCATGATATTTTGTTTCTGTATAAAATATTAAACAATAAAGCTACTGGCGATCAACTTCTTGATCGCATTTATTTCACAGTGCCTTATAGAGTGCCAAGGTTCCCTTTATTAAACACATTTTATGTCCCTCGAGTCAGAACCAATATTGGCAAGAACTCTCCATTGAACAGAATGGTCAGTGAATACAACATGCTCAATAAAAAAAATGAGCTTGACATCTTCAGTATGTCTCTACCAACATTAAAAAGTAGAGTGCTGGAGTCATTACATTGCATCTAGCTGTATAGCTGTAGGTGATTGCTATTCATCTTATTTAAAATTAAAATAGGCTAAATAGATTTGATTTTCTTAGTTTTTAATTATTTTAAATGTACATTTTATCTAGATCTTAATTTATTTAATTTTTGTGTTGCTCGATTTAGTTGGAATGCTGTACATACCTATAATAGGCATATGCATCAGACCAATGCTTCTATGATATATTTTGTAACTTTTTGATGTACTATGCTGTTGGTGTGTCAATAAAATAAAATAAAATAAAATACCTACTAATGGATTTTGCGTACATATTTAAAGGCAGAATTCAAGTGGATAAAGCCATACACACATAGCACACGCTCCAACCGGAAATCTTTTTTTGAATTCTCCGCGCAAACCATTCCTGATTAAGGCTGCCTGTCCATTAACGCGGAGCGAAACGGCGGAGATGAGCGATTGAGTATTGCGGGGCGGCCTTTGTCTGTCATGGACAGACAAAGTCCGCCCTGCAATGGAGTGACGGAGCTCGCGGGCGCGTAGGCACCACCGCATTACTTAATAGACTTGTCGCTAAATGGTAGCTTTCAGTATCGTGTTCCAGTTCAGGTAATGTACGGCCCTGTAATTACCGGCACAGGGGTATAACAACTTAGGCCTCAGGTAGTAACGCATCTGCAATTTTACCTTTGTCTTTGTGTGGGTGTCTAGACCCGAGACCTCAGACTTATCTGTGATTGCCTACCTAATAACAGCTTACCGAGTAAGTAACTCAAATATAATCTATATCATAGTAATAATAGATATACATGTCAAACTGTTCAGTTTGTGTATTTACCGACTTCCGGGAGATGGATTGTTCCTGTGCTAACAGCCAAACTATACTCATGGTCCAACTCTTCGCAAAGTTTTTCAAAAGCCTTTTGCGAATGTTTCTGTAATTATTATATCACACATTAGTAAAAACAAAATTCTGTTTTTTTTGCGCCCAATTTAAGTTGTAGCGACACATGAGCCGTCAGCATTTTTATGTTAGTCGTAATAACGAGTAATATAAAAATGCTCACGGCGCATGCAAACTTTGCTGTCTAACCAAGTTGTCCCATAACCTAAGTACCGCGCACTCGCACCTCAACCCGCCTAAATTTACCGATACAATGTGTTAATTCCGCATTATATGGTGATCATCAACATGGACTTCTCATTTCCATCTCCACTATCTGAACATGCAATAACTTTCTATATTGGCAACTAGAAAAGGACAACCAAAAAGTTTTAGCTGGACTAAAATGAGTCTATGTCTAGCTAAAGAATGATTTCGACGCTGCTTGTAGTTTTTAACAGATTATCCATTTTATATTTTGGGGATATCCCCAAAACAATTATAAGTTATAAGAATTTGTCTCCAGACAATGTCACTTCACAATCCGATTTCAGAGTATAGAAATAAGCTTAAAAAAAGAGACAATAGCAACTTAGAGTTGGATAGTAGTTATTAAGACATTGATAAACATAATATTAAAATAACATACCTTCCTTACGAAAAAGTTATCGGGACTAATAATATGTGTCAAATATACTTCTTCAACTGTGTTTGGTTTGTAGTCATTGTTGCTAATAAACAACTTAAGTTTCTCCATAGCGCCGGGTATGTTGGGGTACTGAAAATAGTTAGGGAGTGAAATGGCATTACTAACATTTATTTTTATCTATATTAATTACGTTCATGTTTGGTGCAAATATTTGTAATTGATACACTATTTTGATCTTAAATCGGCTTGTGTAGTACACTAACGGTTTCAAATTTCCAGAATATTTATATTTTATTATAGGTACAAAACTGGGTACAAATGCTAAAATATCGGCTAATGCCTGTAAATAGATTTGGGACAAGACCATGAGGGCCGAGTTTACCTCTATCGTCAAACTTTGTTATTATGGATATCTTCTCACACCAAATAGTTTGAAAATAACATTACTTAAACAAGGGGAAATTGAACCGATTAGGGTAAGTATATACAGTAAAAACATTCTGTCAACGCTTGTGGAAGGAGACTGGTAAATTCGGCAAATGGAGAGCTCTCTGGTTACCACTGGTAAAAAAAATGAGTGAAAATTGGTCAAATATAGCTTTTATTACGACCTCATAAGGTGGCCGTGTCAAGCGAGTTCCCTGATAGTACTTATCACTATTTGAGATTTGAGCACATTTACCGTTAATTTAGGATTGCAGATACGAGCGCGCCCTTGAAATGCGAGCGCATGAGCGAGACTGACTCCATCCTCGAAAGTTGTCACGTCGCACTCCAGACTGATTGCGTTATTTGCCATTGAGCGGATTCTCCGAATATGAAGCACTGCTTGTTTGCTGCGAAAGCATTTTTATATATGTACTAGCTGTCCCCGTGACTTCGTCTGCGTGAGAATTTATAATTGTTCAGTACCCGGACGAAGTCCTCGGCGAAGCTAGTATAAAAGTAGCCTAAGTTACTCCTTATTACATAAACTATCTGCTAGTGAAAGTCCCGTCGAAATCGATCCAGCCGTTCCCGAGATTAGCCGGAACAAACAGACAGACAAAAATTGTAAAAAATGTTGTTTTGGTATATGTACCGTGTATAGACACATATAAATTTAGTAAAAAGCGGTTATTTTAATATTACAAACAGACACTCCAATTTTATTTATTTGTATAGATAATTTAAAAATATGATGCTTAGTGGTTATTCTTTCTATTGCTTTATTCGCTGACTCAAAGATTATACACGTTCATGAATGTCACTTCAATTATGAAGGATTAGGCAGAGGTAAATGCATACATTCAAGTAAACATGCAATCTACCACGATTTGCTAGTTACGTTTTTGTTTAGGTAATACTATCTGACCCGGCAGACTTCGTATTGCCTCAGAATGAAATAATGTGTCAAAGGTTTGATAGATACGGACTATTTGTATGGGAAAATGAAAATTAGCGGGAACAATCAGACAAGCAGACAGACAAAAATTGTAAAAAATGTTTTTTTTGGTATATGTATAGTGTATACATACATATGCATTTAGTAAAAATCGGTTATTTTTATATTGCAAACAGACACTCCAATTTTATTTATTTGTATAGATGTATAGATGTGGTGAGCCCATTAAATCTCTGAACCTGTTACCAAACTGCCAAACTCCGAAAGTGGCACTAGGCATCTTTCGAAATTAATTCATGTAATAATTTACAAGAAAGGTACATAATTTAAGATTTACATACAGAGAAGAAAGTAATGGTAATGATTATTTCATAGTGATTCATAGTTTACAATTTCAGACTTTAGTCAAGCTATACAATGCCTAATTTGAAATTTAACCACTAAAAGAAACTATGTTTACAGGTGTTAAACCAAAATGTGCTTCCATAATTCCAAACTGATTGTTTGATATTTCTGGCGTAAATTTAAATACAGTTAACACAATATAGTTTAAAATAAATGCTGCTTACTTATCAATGATATTTTGTATCAGAAACGCGTCCTCGCTTGTCCAGTGTCCATTTATGGGCTCACAATTAGCTAGTGAACAATTAATAGCAAATGGACACGGCGACCGCATTCTAGCTGGCGACAGAAGTCGTAATCTGTAAGAACAATACAACACATGAGGACAAAACGACAATCAACATTTCATTAATTCATATTATCCATCAATAGGTTTACTTGTCAATGTTCACAACTTCTGTGCTTCCAAAATCTACGCAGAAAACGTGAAACAAAGGTCTGTTGCCATCCTTCCTATCAATACTTATTACTCGACATCTTTGCCACATGTTGTCGGCTTTGTTAAAAGCTAAGTACACTTTACCTGCACAGAACATAAAAAATATTTTTAATTTCAATCCTTTAAAAATTTAATTATTACTTTAAGAAATCCATATATTGAACAAATACATTTCTAAGTTTACTCAAGAAAAAGTTCACCCAAAAATCTAATGTGTACTTTTTAATACTTATGATTGTAACTGAAGAGTGTCTTTGCTGCATGCCACATTATCTGTTGTTGCATTCCACATTAATATATCAATCAAGACTGCAATAATTCATAGTTGGAAGATAAACGTACAATAAATCAAATACCAAATGTTTTGAAAAACAAAAATGGAATGAAACATTTTTTTTCGGGTCTAGATTTCGGTAGCTAAGTAGGTAGGTAGGTAGGTAGAGCTATAAGCAAGGTAGGTAAGCTAATGGTAGCAGTTTGTTTATCAACTCGAAACGATTAACATAAGAGCGTCATTTAGCATATTGTCATTTTTGGACGTATGAAGGCGGCTGTTCTACTTCATCGGAGTCGCACTCAAAGGATTGTCATCCTGTCAGAACATTTGTTTCATATGTCATTGTAGTTTTACTTTATCAATAGAAGAAGCCAAAGGCGCAATGTATAAGGTATACTAGATATTATAATAGAAAACTACAACGAGCACCATCTATTAAGAAAAACCTAAACAAAGTGTTCGTGTTTTTGAAGTGAAAACTTTATTATTAGCGGCGTTGTGCACTTTTTGTGATGGGTAAAAAATGTTACACTGTGGCGAAGCCCGGGTTAACTCGCAATAAGGTGATGTTGTGTGTGTGGTGGGATTGGAAGGGCATTATTCATTATGAGCTATTACCACCAGGCAGGACTATCGATTCTGAACTCTACTGCGAACAACTGATGAGATTAAAGCAAGAAGTTGAGAGAAAGCGGCCGGAATTGATCAACAGAAGGGGTGTGGTGTTTCATCATGATAACGCTAGACCTCACACATCTATAGCCACTCAGCAAAATTAAGAGAGTTTGGCTGGGAGGTGTTAATGCATCCGCCGTATACTCCTGACCTTGCACCTTCAGATTTCCACCTGTTTCGGTCTCTTCAGAATTCTTTGTGCAATGTTAGGTTAACATCACGAGAGGACTGCCAAATCCACTTGTCGCGGTATTTTGATGAGAAGTCCCAAACTTTTAATAATTTGGGGTGATGTTAAAATAGTATTAGAACACTTTTCAATGATTTTTAATTTTATTGTCTGTCTGTTTGTCCCTTTGTCCAGGCTAATCTCCGAAGATACTGGACGGATTCGAATGAAACTTTTTGTGGTGTATAGATACTAAGCCTGGCCAACATTTAGGCTACTTTTTACTGCGGGAATATTCCCCATTCCCACGGGAATCTCTACATTTAATAAAATCGTAGGAAAGTCAAAACTGTACATTGAATATTTTTTAAAAGAATACTTGGGACGTGTACGTGCGATCTACAATAGAAATCGAAGCCAAAAATATAGCTTTCAGATTTTTTGTCTGTTTGTGTGTATGTATGTCCGGGCTAAACTAAAAAAGTACCTACTAAATGGCCCCTGTTAGTAATATTCATGCAAATTTTAGGTATGTTTGGTGTTGTAGAGCCTTCACGCAGACGACGTTGCGGGCAGCTGCTTGTACTATATAATATAATATCAGTATTTTTTTTTAACACTTACACTATAATACTCCAATTTTCGTAAATTTTGTACTTTAACATTCCATTTGCATTAAATTTTGATATGATATGATAAAATGTATTGATTTTGTACCTAGGACACAACACCCTATTATTCCTGTTTGACTGCCCTCTAGAGAGTGTGCAAATTAATATTATCTTACGACGTATTCAGATCTATAATAAAAAGTTAGAACATTTGAATCAACATGAAATATGTACATACCTTCAGCAACATGGTTTACAGAAGGTTTGGGCAAAGAAACAGCATTACGGAACTCTCGAATTAATGATTCGACTTGCTGTTGTTGACAAGCCCTTTGTACGTAGAAATTGTGAGGATCAATAATGTGAGATATGTAGATCAATTCTTGACCACCTGTGCAAACAATTACACCAGAGTTAATTGCAAAAATATTAATTATGTAATATATAGGGTTAATTAAAATTAGCACATCACCTCTTGCAGCCAGCCTCTCTACATCAATCCCAATAACATTTGTTCTACGACTTATTTACACATTTTGATAAATAACCCAAAACAAAAAATGTTTTCAAAAGTTCAGAAGAGCATTGTCGCCGCTACGTCACGCCGCTCGTGACGCTCGGAGTAAAGCCAGTTTAGAGGCAAAAAAATAATTTTGTAAGGAAACTTAAATTTCAAAATCTATAAAATATTTAAAAAAGTCGCAGAACAAAAATGTTGTTGGTATTGATGTAGAGATTCTGCCTGCAAGAGGTGATGCGCTAATCTCAATTAACTCTGTACATATATATTTTCTTAATTCAATGGTAATTAATTGTGTTAACCTTCGCGCAGTTGTTTAGGCGCCACACTCTCTGGAAACGGCATTACTGGTTGTACAATTTGGTTTCTGGTATCTGTAAAAGATACACATAAATATCTAATTTAAATAAAATAATAATAGCCAAGATTGTAATATTTTTTTTAATATTCACAATAACACATCACACAACATCAGTGAAGTTTAGAAAATAAAGAAAAATAAGAAAGAAAAATTTGACTTCGGGCAGGAATCGAACCTGCGACCTCAGGATAACCAGTCCAGCCGCTTTACCACTAAGACTGGACTGGTTAGTGGTAAAGCGGTGGCTGGACTGGACAATTTTTTATTTCCCATTTTTCTTTATTTTCTAAAAGCTAAGATGTTTCTAAACGCAACATAAGAGAAGAGCTTCGCTCATTATTATAGTATTTTTTGTTTTATATTGTGTAGGCAAATTTGTTTATTACATAATAAAGTTTGAAGTAAAGAATATTTTTGAAAATTCACAAGCATAGTTGGAAATTTTTGTATGAAAACTTCATAATGACATAATCATGGGACATTCGGCGATAGTAGTGTTAAGTAAATAATAAGTGAACTTTTAAGTAATAAGTACTCACGAGAACTGGAACTCAACTGGGAATTGTCACTGTTGATGGAATTAAGTGACGAGCAGGATCCACTCTTGCTCCGATATTTTGGTACGCTCTTATAAAAAGTTGGTTTCACATTTTCTTTCTCAACTTTCGTTTTGTTCTGTTTGCGTACATCTGCGAAAATGTAATAAGATTATATTGCATTTAAATTTGAAAACATTTTATTTAAATTTTTTAAACAGTTTCTTCATATAAAGGGAAATCTATATTCCAAATCAGTTGTAAAAAATAGATGGATTTAATTTTTGAAGTGGTGCCTGACTGAAAAAAAAAGGTAAAATGGGTAAACATTGTAATTTAGTCTAAAAAAATAATATATAAATTCATTCACTGCTGTAGTAGTCCGCAGTTTTAACGTTTTTTACGCTCTAGGCACTCCACTAAATCCACACAGATTATTTTTCATCAACTTACAGATAAATATTATTTTGTTTAGACTTTCCTATGTATAAAAAAAAAATCAAATCATTTATCGCACATGTAAAAGCAGCGCGCGCAAAGGCTGCATTCGTGTTGTCCCAATTACATAGTTTATTAAACAAAAAGAGCAAGCTATCGGCCCGGAACAAACTCCGTGCCTATACGTCCTGCATAAAGGCCCATACTATGTTACGCGTCCCCGGGATTCGCCCACGCGAAAAACACAACATTACGCAAGCTTCAAACTTTGCAGAATCGATTCTTACGTAGAGCCGTAGGCGCGCCTTGGTACGTACGTAATAAAAACTTGCACATTGACGCAAACCTGCCTACCATCCGGCAGTTTATGAAGCGAGCTTCAGCTCGCTATTTCGATCGGGCGAGTCACCACCCGAATCCGCTGGTCAGAGCGGCCGCGATTTACACTCCTTTTGATCGCGCCAAATGGAGACGTCCAAGGCACGTCTTAAAAGATCTGGACGATGAGACCACGTTGGCCATCGCCGCTATGAACAATCATTTACAGAATCACACTGCACAAACCGCCAATACAACGCGCCGACGCGTTTCGCGCCGCGCCCGCCCTGATCCCGACCCTATCTCCGGCCCCGCGAGGCAGATGACATTCCGGTTATCACCAACCGAATGGAGTAGAGCGAAAGTTGCACCGCCCATAATCGCATATGTCTCATATGTCTCTCTATTTCTAGTCTAGATATTTATGTGTCTTTCCGCAACGTCCTAAGCCGAGGCACGGACCCGCATGGGTCACCCTTAGGCTGTTGCGCTAACTTTTTGCTTAGGCTGGAGCGCCTTAAGCTACCTAGAGAGAATGACTTATAATAATAATCGAATAGGTATTAATAAATTCCAATTTAATAATAATATTTAACCGATACGTGAATCATCAAACTTTTCAATTCCTTCATAGAAGAAAAAGAAAAATCTGTTTGTCATCATCATAGTCATTCACTTAGCAGAGTTCCAAGTGCAGGCACTACTGAGAAGAACTCCGCTACCCAACAAACTCAGCGTGATGCTCTTTTGTCAAAACCTTAGATTTAATACAAATATTATTACATAGAATAAAGATAATGTGAACGTCCATGGCATATAAATATTTGCATATAAACACATACGCAAATACCCATCAACAGCTTAATATTGTGATAGAATATAACACCCGCAAATCACAACAGACCAGTCCCCACAATCAGCACCCGTTCACGAGTATGACGCATACGCCTATATATACGCCTTGCATAGATGCCTTGGTCAGACAGTTTTAACTTTTGCCAATCCAGGGATCTTCACAGGCAAGATAGTAGTATCATGTGATGGATAACAAAGCAAAGTAGCTTCTGAGTTTACAAATATGATAAAGGTATTATATTTTCTAACATCGAGTTGTGATCATTAGGCTTAAAAATGTAAGTAATATTAGTATAATATTAAAATCCGCGAATGTGGTCCTAATGAACTATCTCTCGGAATAAGAAATCGAAGCTAAGAATCCATAGCTCCTTTCTGCATTTTTTTTCATTCCTTTTATGTTAAATGACTAGACATGAAATCTTGGCAGATTTTCTGTTACAAAATTAAAATTATAAAAAAAATGCTATTCCGACGAATTGATAACCTTTTTTTCAATTAAAATATTCTAACCAAGAACTTCTAATTAATGAGTAGCTAACTACATTATAAGTGTTTTTACGTAAATTACCGTTGTTATCACAATTTTCCTTGTAAAGAGACTACAAAATTATTTCTAAAAATCCCATTTTCAAATCTCTCACAGGTTTATGCGAAAGTTACAAAACAATGATATCTTGTTTATAAACTATATTAATGATCGATAATAAAAACCTTTGGGTAATTCCGGCGGGAAAATAGTAGTAGGTGGAGGTGGCGGTATTTCGATATTAAGTTCCTTCATTTCTGCTGTTGTGCATAATTTGTATAATAACTTGATATTTCCCTCCAGGTGTATGTAGTCATTCGACAAAGCACACAAATCCTCATTTACGTTTATTCTAAGAAATAAACAGATTATTAAAGGATAAAATTATATGATTATTAAAAAAATATATTATTAATAAATATTTCCATACTTAAGTGGATCCGATTTAGCCTCCTTTTGTTGTAAGTACCATGGAGATTCAACAAATTGTTTAGCACTGTCTAGGACATGAGATAAGTTTGCCTAAAATTAAGACTTAATTTTAGTTTCATACTCCAATGCACAAGTAGGTACAATGAAATCAATAATGTAATAAATACTTCACCTGTTTCAATTTATTGCTTTCTAAAGAGGCATTAATTTTATCAATGAGGGATTTTGCATATGTAATAGCTTCTGTTACATCATTTTTAGCAGTCAACAAAGAATCTTTTTCTGCAAATTGTAATTTCAGAACCACATTTAGAACTTCTTCTTTGTGTTTTTGTATTGTGCATAAAAGTTTGCTGAAATGCTGGTCAATGTCATTTATAGCTTGTGTAAACTCAGATGTTCCCACTTCATTTTCTGCATTATATATTAGGTGTCCAATATCCTATGAAAGTACAAAATATACACAGGTTAAATATAACTGCCTCAGAAGCTTAATAGGAGGACAACTTCCAGTCCTGGCTTGGACGGCTGGGTCAGAAACACAGTGATATTGAGACTTTTATATCTAACTTTGCAGCAATATCCTTGGAGTTGCCTAATAAGCCTAATCCCTACTAATATTATAAATGCGAAAGTAACTCTGTCTGTTACCTTTTCACGTCCAAACGATTGAACCGATTTTAATGAAATTTTGGTACAGAGATAGAGCTGACTTTGAGATAGAACATAGGCTACTTTGCGACATCCACGCGGGCGAAACCGCGGGCAACAGCTAGTAATATATAAACAAGCTAGCTATCTTTCACATCGGATTTAAAAAATAGGCTAATTATCGGTAGAATCCGTACAATAATCTTTTTCCATGTAATAAGTATGTATATTTATTAAATACCTCAGCCTACACCTTAGAGGGAATATTATCTGAGAAGTTTTACCTATTTCGTGTATGTATTGTGAAAGTTATAAATGTGATTACTTATTTGAGATTGAATTTTAATATTAAATAATATTTCCTTTAATTGCTTATAGCCTTGCCCCAAAATTGAAATATTAATCGTTACACTTGTGGCCACAATGATTTAGAATTCATTCAGTGAAGATATTTGGTAAAAAAATATGTTTATAAGTCAGCTATTAATGGCGCAGTAGTACTTGTTTTACCACAACTATTTGCAAATATAGAATATACTCACAAAAGCAGTTTTAGTCAATCTTCGGAATGTTTCATCAACTTGTGGTGATATCTCTGTGATTTGATCTATGAATTCGCTATTCTGAAATACACAAATATTTTAAAAAACATTTACAATATATTCTGTTTTTTGATAATTTCCTTGGATAAAGTTTAAGTAACTTTGAATATAACTAACCACTTCTTGTACAGCTACCACATCATGACTTTTGCATGATTTCTCACCACCCACCATCATGCAATCCATGCAGATGGCTTTCAAACAATCTTTACAGTAGTAGTCCAAAGGTTTTTCAGTGTGTGTTTCACAGTTATAACACATCTTTTGTGATCCTGAAAGAAACAATGTTGTTGGAGCGCTATGTTTTTCTATGCATAAAAATAAAAAAGCCTTTTATTTTGTATCTATATATGGTTACAAGTTTACATGTATGTATTTTGAGTTTCTTTTAACAAGTTTATGAATAGTGTTATTTGTTAGTTCCTAATCTTATACTATGTTAGTAGTGTTAGTTAGATACTGTCCCATTTTGGGTGTAGGCCTCCTCCAGCCTTTTCCACATCTCCTGGTTTTTAGCTAAGTTAAACCATCTACTACTAGCTGTCTGGGCTATATCATCAACCCAACGTTTACTAGGTCTGCCAACCTTCCTGTTTCCTGGGAGACCATTCCCGATTGTTGTTCTCCTTGTCCATCGGTCATCAGGAAGTCGTGAAACGTGACCTGCCCATCGCCATTTGAGTTATCTATGCATTTGGCATAAAATTATTAATATAATATTTAAAAGGGATTTTTGCTATTGATTCTTACCTATATTTATCAAAACATGATTCTTGAAGATGACAAAGTTCTTGTGACTTTTGTTAAAACAGTTACTACATAGGATGGTAGCACAATGTTGGCACATTTTTGTAGTTGTACTGTGGCATTCTAAGCATTGGCCTGAAAATACATAATTCCTATTAGTTAAAGCCACTTAGAATAATAACTGGTATTTGAGTAATCAATGTACACAAAATCATGCAGGTGTTGTTCACCTTATAGACTTACCCCCTTATTCATATAGAATGCTTCGTCTTTGTCAGTTGCATTGTCAAATGTGCAGGATTGAAAAGACAAAGGAGAGATAAGCAACACTTTAGCTAAAATATGTTTATGAATATGGGGGTTAGTATGGTTGTGTTCAGCTGTAATTTCCGGCACAGGCATTAAAGCACCTTAAGCCTCAGGAGTGGCAATGCATCTACATTGATATCTGTAGTTTCATGTAGATGTTTATATACTACAGTATCACTTAGTATATAAACATGTACATGAAACCAGTTGCCACTGTGTTCATTAAAAAAATAATTACTTCTCATTGCAGATGTTTCATCTTGCAACTTTGTATTATATATAATTATACTTTATACTTTGTATTTAATATTATTAGTAATTTAGAGTGTGAACTTTTAGAAATATATTGATTTTTATTGCTGCTGGTTACCATAAAAAATTACCTTCTGTACTTTCATTCTTTTGCATAATAGCTTGGACATCTATAAAAAAATCTTCAGGAACACTTTTATTTTTTTCAGTATGCTGAAAAATAGTTTGTTTATGTAATCAGATGTTCAGTATAATGTCATATCAGATATTAGTGTATTGTTTATAATTACCTCCATTGTTTGAAATGTAAGTTCTCCAAGCATGTAAATGTTAACGGGAAACAAATCATATAATTTGATTTTGTTTTGCATTAAGTTGGCCAAATCATTAGAGCTGACTTCCGTGTTCTTGTGGCACATTTTGCATTCAATAGGCTCTTCAAACTTTATTATATTTTTGACACAATTTTCACATATGGTGTGTCCACATGACAGAAATAAAGGAACATTTCCATGTTGTTGTGAAGCTTGTACTGTAACAATAAAATGATACAATGCTTGCTGCATTGGCCGATTTAACAGTTTTTTTAAATTCTCCAGTGACCTGCAATCAGTCTCCACTATGAGCAGGTGGGTTGGGTGGAGATTGATGTTGGGAGCGGCTGCCGAGATTAAACAGCTACCCTCACTCATTCAGAGAACACTTGTGCTCTTTAATCTTTTTACAGGCCTAGAGGTCGTTCCTCCTTCCCTCTCTCCCGGTCCAGTACCGAGAGAGAGGGAAGGATATGTAGTTGGTAGAACTTAGAGCATTTCTTGACTCATTATTTTAGAGATGTCGGCTCCTTCATGTTGACAACCTGGAGATTCCAAAAATCAGATGGAAATTAGCCCTATTCAAATAAGCCTGCTTTCCATAATTGTAATATTAACATTAGCAGCCTTCATATCTATAGGAATAAATAACTAAGATTTTTCAAAATATTTAGTTTCCTAGTGTCTCACTCTCTGAGTTTTTCAAGACTATTCAAACTGGCAAATCATGATCATGTTTGAGTGTATGCCAGACTTATTTGAACATTTCATCTTTCTAATACTAATTATTCTAGTTGGACAGGTGATAATTATCAAGCACAATGATTTTGCTTTGTAGGTTTGATCTGCCCACCCATGATTCACATGGTGTTGAATGAGTAACAAACCATGCATGTGTTTATGAAAAGATGAATATAAAATCATAGAGAAATTTGACATCACTATCTGGCCATTGCTTTTGTGTTATGAAATGGCTTTGTTGACTTAAAAAATACAATGTTCACTAGATTATTGTAATTGTTTTTTTTGTTATAAAAGACAGTTTATAATAATATAATCGTAAACAACACATCAGTAGCGTAGCTATAGGAGGGCTACCCGCACCAGGTGATTAAATGACCAAATATTGAGCCATTTAGATGTGAAAGCACAATACAAAACTCACTTTAAGATTTCCTCATCTGACCCATGTTAGCTACGCCACTGCAACACATTAATCTGAGCAGTATGTATTTGTTGTTGTGTACATGTAATTTAAATTATTGTCGATAAATTAGTACGTAGGTACTTACTCTTTATTTGATAGAGCTGACTGCAGTTTGGACAGTATCTACTGATTTTTGTATCCATGTTGCTCCGGATGCCTTGCAACTTTAAAAACAACAATGCATTAAGTAAGGATCAAAATAAACGTAGGTATTTTGATAACTATAAATTACCGTTGTGCAAGCAACTAGATAGACAACAGAAGTACAGGTACCCAAGGTATTTTTCAAATTGTCTTCTTAGTTCTTGTTCACATCACAGATCCTAAAATTGGTCACAAATAAATTTTTTTTATTATTAATAAAAACTTTAACAATTATACCTTCGCTAAACGCTAAACGACGCTTTTCGCTAATCGCCTTGGCGGGGTCAGTGTTGCCAACGAAGCAGGGTCTGATGTCGCCATTTTTTCCAGCCTGAGTAGCCTAATGTAGCCGAAATTCTGTGTAGGTAGCCTAAAGTGGCTACTTTAGGTAATCTAAACAGAATGACGTCAAAATAACAATAAAATTAAACAAAGCGCTTTTTAAATGAACTTATTTATCTATAGGTATTATATAATATTATAAAGAGGTGAAATGCTATAGGCTATAAATCATTACGATAAAACAAATAAGACGGAGCACTAATGCAGAATGTTTCAAAATCGGGGTTTTTTTCCTATCTAGAGCTTCCGCTGCGTGCACTGTGTAAACAATTAAAGTTTCGCGAAAATAATCTATGACAAAATTGTTTCCCTTTGAAAGGTCTAAAAAAAGTCCGCGACAGCGCCGACAGCATATGGCTATCTTTTAAGGTTAGCTCACTATAACCTTTTTTATGCATACCAATTTTTTAAATAAAATAATGCATTATTTACAAGGGTGTTTTATAAACATGATATTAGTTCTGGTCCAATTAATAACATCAATGAGCAAAGCCGGCGGGCAGTCATTAGTCATGAGGGGGAAGGGCGGTAGTACATTTCTTTTAAGATAGTCCATTTATTGAGGAAAGCTACAGGAGAGCAATAGGGGCCACCGGCCGCGGCGGACCGGAGGAGAATAGCCATATGCAGGCTTTTCCCCTCTGTCAAAGTACAAGCCCAAGTGGGCCGAGATGTTTAAACGTGTGCGTGAAATTGTTCATGTATTTTGTTAAAGTCAAGGTGTGAGTTTCCTAGTAATTGATGATTTTTGTACTGTGTGTGTATCACACGAATTTCAATAATAAACGCTATGGCAACTCCTCTCCGGTCAGCCGGTGACCCGTGTTGCTCTATGCGCTAAGATGAATAGGAGAGGAGTAACATTAAAACATTTTGCGAAAACGGCAAAAAATCTGTAATAATAGTACCCGTGCTTTTTTTCATGATTTTTTGTTGGAAAATATTTTACTAGGTACGCCGCTAGGTAAAATTCTTTATCTCTTCGATAAATGATTCGATTCTATTGTGATTTTTAATTTTCTGGGAGTTCCACGTCAAACGCGGCTTCCTCTCTGAATTTATCTTGGCTTCGCCGGTGTGGGAACAACCACCAAGTACTGAATCCGGTACTGGATCCTCTGCCAGATCAATAGCGTAAGGAGCCTAGCCTAGCCTAGCCTAGGAAGTAGCCTAAAAGGCGACTAGCCGCCTTTCGTATTTTTTCGTCGCCGATTTTTGTTTCGAGTAGCCTAAATGGCGATACATCGCCGACGTTGGCCACACTGGGTGGGGTGACCATCTCTAAGGAGTTTTGGCGGGAACGCGGAAAAGAGCTGTGTCGCTGCGTGATATTGTTTTCGAAATTTGTGTATAGTCGCGTTTTTATGTGTAAAAATGGTGGGATTTTTATCATTAAGCATTCGATAATGTTCACGAGTGTAAGAAAGTGATATTATGAAGTGAAAAGTGATTTTTCGTATTGCCTCCAAAACTTCGTAAAAACTTCAGTAAAGTCCCCATCGCTTTACTGGAGTCACCCCATCATCTCATCATATTCCTCATGGAAGCATTTAATCATCGTCATCTTCCATATGGATATTCATTAATTTAAAGAAATGTGAAATTCAATATGTATACGACTGAAAGACTCTGTATCTAGGGTCATGAATAAATTATTAAAAAATAAAAATGACCATCTCTAAGGTGGCGAATCTGCTAACGTCTCCGCAAAAAACTGCCAAAACCTGCCTAAGTGCTTTTGAAAAATGTCAGAAACATGACATCACGGAAACTGGGAAAATTAAATACCTACATTATATTCTCTAAGATTTTTTATTTCATTATACAATATTTATCAACATTTTATAAAACAAAATACATAATAAAGAAACCGAAATTGGTTGAGTATCAAAAATAAAAGTGATATGAATATGAACGCTATTACATGGCAATACCGCACATATTCAAATGACGCTAATCTAATTACCGTACCTTTGTAAAAACAGAACAAGCGGGCAATCCCCGAATAATCTTAACGCAAAGCAGGGGCTGCCAGTTCGCTAAAATATTTTTTTACCAAATATAGGTACTTATATTGAAAATTATCAAAAAACTATAGAAAGCGTTCCAAAATGTATGGAGCGGACAAGGTGCGGGCCCAATGTAGAACTTGTCCTTTGGATTTACTTTATATTATTTCGTTTAATATGTATGATGTTAGTAATTTTTCTTCTTTTCTTCCAAATCCTTGAAATCTGATAAAAACTGCCATTTTTACAAAACGTTAGCTTAATTTGAAACAACAAAAATTTCGGATTCAAATCTGCCTAAATGGCAGGAATCTGCTACAAATGGTCCAGGCTGGACGGACCGCAGCGCCACCGCGCCGGTTACCGGTTACCTGTTATTTTTTTTAATATTGTGGCATCGCTATCACCCATATTGCCAGTGTCAAGTAAAACGATATTTAGTATTCGTATTTCGTAATAAGCAGCGTAAAAGTCAGAGCCAGTCAGTCGATTTATCAGTCCGTCAGTCAGTCACAGTCAGTAATTCGAGTAAAGCCACAGATCATGGGTGATCTGTGAGTGAAGCGATGGCTACTTTACCAGAACATTTGCATTTGCAATGAAGTTTTGGAGGCAACCCGAAAGGACGTGTTTTCGCACTATTAACACGTTCGTTTTCTTTAGACTATGCTATTATTCTATTTCACTATACACGGGCACTGTAATAATCTTGTATTTAAACAAAATGCCACCAACTTTATATATCTAGGTGACTCGGCAAACTTCGTATTGCCTCAGAATTAAACGTGTCAATGGTTTGATAGGAACTTTTTGCATGGGAAAATGAAATTCCTGTTTTTAACATTTTCCTTCCCTGGACTTCCAAAAATAATTCAAAACCAAAATTAGCCAAATGGTTCCAGCCGTTCTCGAGTCTTAGCGAGACTAACGAACAGCAATTGATTTTTATAATATAGACTAGCTGTCCCGGCAAACTTCGTATTGCCTCACAATGAAATAATGTGTCAAACATAGATTTATCACAGTCTAAAGAAAACCAACGTGTTAGATTTATTATCTACTTGTGTCAAAGGTTTGATAGATATGGACTATTTGTTTGGGAAAATGAAATTGTGGTTTTTACTATTTCCCTTCAACTTCTTCATATTTTTTTACATTTTAAACCTTCCCTGGACTTCCAAAAATCATTCATACCCAAAATTAGCCAAATCCGTCCAGCCGTTCTTGAATTATAGCGAGACTGACGAACAGCAATTGATATATATATATATATATATATATATCAATTGCTGCTTATATAAAAATCAATAACAACAACAATATTAGCATCAACTTTGATGCTACTATTGCTATAATAATTGAATAATAAAATTGTGTAAAATAATGCTATTATCCCCAATTGATTACCCATAGTAAATAGTGCTGCTATTATCTTTAATTAATTGATATACTTTTTTTATCTACGTACAATAAGAAGTATCCATTATCTGTAAATGCGAAAGTATATTTTGGCAATAACTATTTAACTCTTTCGCGATTCATGGCATGACGTTGATCCATTCACGCTAACGAAAATTGGCACCTTAAAGCTTAATAAGTCACGAACAGTTAAAAAATGATTTTTGAAAGACCTATCCAACGATATCCCACCCACACTATAAAGAAAACAAACAAAAAAAATTATCCGCGCTTTACATTAAATATGTAGGTATCTATGTATCACCCCAAATATTTTTTTTCATTTTTTATTCTATAACTTTGTCTTTCAAGACTCTAGTACCGATAGTTTTTGTACTAAACCGCGGACGGACAGACAGACAGACGGACATGGCGAAACTAGGTATATGGGTTCCTTGTTTACTGCAGAACTCTAAAAACGTTGTTATTAGCGCCGTATTTTTCTACTTCAATTTTGTGCGACGGTCATGCAAAAGCGAGGCCCCAGGGCGTATTTAACTGTATTGCAAAAAGTATAGTAACAGAACATGTTACAGCCATCCATTTCATGCGTTACCAAATCAGTTTGTGCTGACAGGCCTCATATAATATCATATCGTGACAATTGGTTCATTAATAGAACGTAAATATTACGTTTAGATGTAAGTCGAGAAGTTTAGAGGTCAGCTCATGTAATTTGTGTTTCTTGTAGCTTTTGTTAGCTGATGGCTGGTCTGATCTGCCTGTGCGAGTCAGCTGAACATTGCGCGCTCGGCTGCCCACCAAAGCGCACGCAAGTACCGCCGTGTTACGTAATACGCGGGGCCAAGTACGAGTTGCATTATGCCATTAGACTTTTTGAATGACATTCATTAAATCTGTTACTCAGACTTTCGGGTTCTTTCAATGCCGATTGTAATATTTAAGTGACGTCGTGATACAATGTTATGGTGATCTGTTGGAAATCATAAATCAAAATGAGCAGAAGAAATATTCTTTCCGTGTGCATGGTTTTGGTGGTGGCTCTGTCTTCATCTGGTAAGAGCCCTTCAATTATCTTCGTTTTATAAGGAACTAGCTGTTGCCCGCGGCTTCGCCCGCGTGGATGTAGTTTTATAAATAACTCAGTAGCCTATGTTCTTTCTCAAAATCAGCTCTATCTCTGTACCAAATTTCATTAAAATCTGTTCAGTCGTTTGGACGTTAAAAGGTAACAGACAGACAGATAGACAGACAGTGTTACTTTCGTATTTATAATATTAGTAGGGATTGTGGATTGGTCTAAAATAAATAGGTACTTTGTCTGTTCTTATATTCACTTCCAACAGTATTACAGCCATAACCCTAAGGTCCGTATTAATAGACGGATTCCTCCTTCCTTGAGTGACCTTAAGATCACGTTTTTTCATACTAAACGGCATCTTAATATCGTGTTCCGGGACTGAGCTATGTATAATTATAGGAGGATACGTTTTTAACTTTGATCTAGACTGGTTATGAGACCCCAACTGTACTTATTGACACATTGCCTACCAACTTAAATATAACATACATATATGGGTCATGAAATGGTTTGTGTACCTACTTACAGCAAACTTAGACTTATAGCGAGTGTAGACTTATAGTCGTGAACTTTGTATAAACTGAAGATTTTTGCTTACTTGTATCTAGTACCGTTACTTTACCGTTAATTAATTTAAAATTAAGTGATTATTAACGCAACTCATGATTATCTTCAAAACGGTGAATGCCACTACGTCTAAGGGTGGGTAAGGGTTGAGATAAGTTATTGTAACGTTCTTGAATTTGTGTGTGTTATCTATACTTATAATAAAACTGTAGAAGTGTAAATTATGTACATTAAAAATATTGAAAAAATAAATACCAGGGGATGTTACTAGATCGATACCGAACACAAATATGTGATCACAAATTTTTTTGCCTGTCTGTCTGTCTGCCTGTTTGTTCAAGCATCACGTAAAAACTACTGGTCCGATTACAATGAAACTTGGTATGATTATAGTTTAACCTTTGGCGCACAACACTGGGTACTTTTTATCCCGAAAAAATGTCTGTTTGTCTGTATGTTTGTGCACCCTAATTTCAGAAACGGTTTATTCGATTTGCGCTTCACTAATATATTGTGGTAAGTTTCACTTAATATAGAAAATTATGTCAATTTCAATAATCGTATCGAATATTTTTAAGCTTTTCTGTATCTTCGTTCTATCTTTTAGGGGGTTTCGTAACTAAAACGTAAAAACGGTACCTTCGGATTACTTATCCACCGCTGTCTGTCTGTCTGTCCGTCCGTCCGTCTGTTTGTCACCAGGCTGTAGCTGTATCTCATAAATAGTGATAGCTAGAAAGCTAACATTTTTATAAATTATGTATTTCTGTTACCGCTATAAAAACAAAATTAATCACTAAAAATAAGAAAATGAAAATGTTAAGGGGTCCAAGGGGGCAATGTTAAGGGGTACAATAAACTAACTATTTTTTCGTATATTTTTTGCTCTATAATAACGGTAGCAAGTAGACGCTTAAAATTGTCTGTCTGTCGGTCTGTTTGGCGGGGCTTATCTTGGGAACGCCTGGAACGATTTTGATGGGATTTTTATCTCCATACATCCATACATCCATACATACATACCTACATACAAATAAGTAGAATTGGAGTGTATCCGACTTTGACGGGACTTCCACAGGTAGCTGATGTAATAAGGAGTATTTTAGGCTACTTTTATACTAGCGTGTGCCCACGACTACGTCCGGGTAGATACTGAACAATCATATTTTTTCGCACGTGGACGAAGTCGCGGGCACAGCTAGTATTATTTAAATCTCTAGTAGATTTCCGAGATTGTAGACTTATGTAGAGTCATGACTCTAACTATACAATTGATTTAATCTCTAGTAGATTCAAAACTCTACATTATTGTCTAAAACTAATATACCTTGTAAGTAAGTAGGTATTACATGTTCAAACCTTAATCAGTTTAAAATTATTGAGAGAAAATTATATATTTCAACTAGCTGCCCCAACGAACTTCGTATCGCCTTTGAAAAACAAAAAAAAACAAGAAATCTAAAAAAAAATTGTTGAGAATCATCCTTATCTTTTAGGGTTACGAAAAATAGATGTTGGCCAATTCTCAGACCTACCCAATAGGCACACAAAATTTCATAAGAATCGGTACAGCCGTTTCGGAGGAGTGTATGGTAACTAACATTGTGACACGAGATTTTATAATATAGAGAAGATTAGACAATTACATAGTAAAGTTTAGTTAAACGGTGCAATTCATGCTAAGGGTTTTGTTTTAATTTAACATAGACTTGAGAATATCTACATTACCTACATATGAACAACTGAGAAACCATTCTTCATCAATGAAAAACTACTTAAAACGAATAATCCATAAATAATAAATGAAACGCAGGTGGTGCAAAGGAAGGTGGACGAGTAAAACGGGTACGAGCAGGCGGCGGGGTGCGCGAGCCTGCGCAGGCGCTGGATGCGCCCGATCCCGAGCCCCCCGCCGTGTCCGCCCCCACCTCCTTCCTCAGCCCCTCCGTCAAGGAGTACCTTGAACTTGGCATGGCCATACCTGGTGAGTTGTCAGACGACTATTACTAGGTACACAAAATATGATCTGTTTCTGTTTTTGTTTTGTTTGACATTTCGAAAAAATAATTATAATAGAAAATAGCACTTCGATTATAACAGCTAGAAGAAATATATCGAGTAGGTACTGTATGAAAGTGGGATTGAGTGGGATCAAGAGTCTTTGGAATAGACGTGCATGTATGAAGAGAGTGATATGTAGAAGATGCACGGGGAGTTTGTAAGGACAGAGATGTTTTGCGCTCTATGCTCACTGCTTATCCATTGGGGGGACTCGGCCTGAAGATATATTACTAAATGTATGTATTACTAGCTGTCTCGATGAACTTCGTATAGCCTTAGTGGCTTTAAATTATGACCAATTCGCAGACTAACCAAATATAGATACTCTAGCTCACAAAAATTTAGAAGAATCAGTCTAGTCGTTTCGGAGAGGTTTGGTTGCAAACACTATTACACAAGAATTCTATAATAAATACATTAGTTAATAGATAAGAAGATTTTTTTTATGCAAAATCTAATATTGTAATTATGTGCACTAATTGCATATTGACGATACCAATTATAGATTAAATTCCCATTTATATTTCTTTGTAAAAAAAATTCAATCGATGATAACAAATGAATTCATTACGTTGTTGTGTCGATTAGTAATTCTGAAGATGTAAGTACCTAATAATAGGCCTGTCTAGTATCGAAACTAGCCTGCTTGCAGTAACGTTTACAGACCAATTAAAAATTCTATCGATGAAAATAGATGTACCTATGAAACTCGTCAGAATCTAGCTTACCAGTGCATTTTTATGTTTGGTGAACTTCTGGGCTTGTTCGTGTTGTTGGCATCGTGTGACCTCATTCGTGGTTGCTCACTTCTCTTCAAAATGACCGTAGAGAATTGCTCTCTACGGCTGCTAGATACGTCATACTGGCCATACTCGAGAACGGGTGCTGATCTTCGCTCATGGTGTTTCTTAGTTGTTCGTTAGAATTTGTGTTGTATACTATCGGTATGTATATTTTAATGTCCCATGGATGTTCAATGTTCGCATTATCCATTTCATTTTAATGTTTATCCATATTTAAAAATATATATAGGTATTTCAAGTAGTAGGGTTCTTTTCAGTAATGGCTGCACTTGAAAGTCTTGGAATTTTGTTAAGTGGATGAATATGATTATGTCGAACAACATTTTCCTTTTCTTCTCTAAAGAAATCGAAAATATATGATTACACACCGAAGTCTTAATACGGTTGGCTTTCTAAGAAAACTAACTCAAGAAGTCTACTTCAATGATATTTCAAGATTAACTGAAATATTTTGAATATGTATATCGACGTTAATTTATGGTGATACTTGGAACCGCTCCCACTCCCACAAGGCACAAACGTGCGCAGCATAGCCTTCTCTCTACGCTTTGTTCAAACTTACCTCTTAATTGTACTAACAATCGCTCATTACTACGATCAGTAATCACTGCACTGTTTTGGGAACAGCCGCGTACCAACTCGAGCACTTGCGCAATACCTACATTACAATAGGCCAAGGATAGTCTAAGAAAACAATATTCAACTCATCGAAGTTTAATTAAGAAACATTTTATAGTATTTATTAATGATACATGCAATTATACTTATGAAAAACATTTTAAACTTCGTATAAAAAGTTTGGAAATATCTGTCGGTGAGCGTGAGAATTGCAGTGAATATCCAATAATCCACTAAATCAATCGAATGAATTGAACGGACACGGCCCTAATAATCGTCTAATTGGATGATTCACTTACAAAATAATTTCAAGTTCATTGCAACATTAACACTGTTTTTAGTTGGTAATGCATCGTGTGTTTTTAAACACGCGACGCACGCCACGATTTGCGTGTACCTACCAGTATGAAGTTTCTGCCTATACGAGTAAAGCAAGTGATTAAGAAACCAGCAGTTTATTGGCAATGTTCACAATGTCTCCGGCAACGATTATGTGGGTCATCTGTGTGCAACATTAGAATATTTATTATGAATCGAATGGATAATCTTTTTATTCTATGATTCACTTGATAAATAAAATACATATAGGTATATAACTTCATGGTCATATTTCCCTAAAGTGGTAGGCAGAACATTAGAGTTCATGCAATCATGGACATATGCACAAGGAATAGTAGAAAATGTACTACGCCTTTATATCCGAAACTACTGAGCCTAAAATAAAATACGGAAAATATATCTTAGTAGAAGTGTCCCCATAACACTTACTTACTTTTTACGTAAATATAAGTATTAATAAGTTAATAATGCAATATATGTATATACACCTCCTATATTATCTACCTATATTCCTCCTTCTTTGATATTATTATTTATAATTCAACACATTTGTCACAAAAAATGTTTAAATCACTTCATCACTATCTCTTTCCTACATAAAAAGTAAAGTCCTAATTCTCCTGTTTAATTGTACCTATTCGCTAATCTCGCAAAGTTTTTTTTTATGTAATGGAAGTGGTAAACAAGCATGCAGTTCACATTGATGTTAAGTGATGACTGCAGCCTATAGACACCCTACACAAAGACCAAGGTCAAAATGCAAATCCAATGCAGTTACCACTCCTGAGGCCTAAGGTGTTATGCCTCTGTGCCGGAAATTACAGGGCCGTACATTACCACCTGACCGGAACACGATAATGCTAAACACTACCATTTAGCGGCAAGTATGAATGAATGCTTAATGCGGTGGTGCTTACGCCTGCGAGCTCCGTCACTGGAGCTCTACTACCAGTAAAGAGTTGTGAACGGATATTGTTTCTGTTGGGAAGAAGGTTTTCTGAGGAGGGTATAATATATATCTATAATTTATCAATATTGTTTTCGTCAAAGAAGTCGGGCGCGTCTCCACAATAGGTAGGTATAATAAATACAACCCGTGCGAAGCCGGAGCGGGTCGCTAGTTAAATATAAAGTTAAGTTATAATCTAAGATATGTAGTTAGATACCTATGTCTAAGGCTCTAGTCATTGTAGTTAACAGCCTTCGCAATCGGCAACTATAATAAGAAATGAGTGAGTTGAATGACTCATGTAAATCATTCGTAAATAGGTTAATTATTTAAACAGGAACGTTTCTATTATTTTCGTAGTATTAAAAAACCCGGCCAAGTGCGAGTCGGACTTCTCTGTACACCTGTACAGGCTTCCATATACATAATTGAAAGGTTTCGTATGTTGCTTTAAATACTGTACTTATGGGGTTTCTTGTAATAGAGAATACCTATCTATATAAGGTAAAGTATCTTATAAACATATTTCCAAAATTTCCGGTTCAGCAGTTTCGAAAGTAAGTAAATATGTACAAATTTTTTTATCGCTGTATTGAAAAAAAAATGTTTCAGATCTTTACATTTGGAAGTATAATTTTATGTAGATATCACACTTTATAATTTCCAAACCTTTTATATTTTCCAATTTATCCTGCATAAGTGTCCTTCGTTTCGTTTTTTCCTATTGAATTACGGAATCTTAATAACATAAATATTTAGCTAGAATGTATAGGTAGGTACCTATACGAGTATTTGGTTGTTAAGTTCTTATCGAGCAACTAGCTACGCTACGGTCAGTGAAGTCGATGTTACTTGTAAAAACCTCGATTACTTTTACGACTGCATAGCGCCAATATGAAACATCTATTTTGCTACTATCCAAGTTTTTATGATGTTAATATTATAAAATCTAAGGTGAATACTAATATTTTTTATAAAAACCATAAACAAACTGTCTTAAAATTAATAAATGACTTGCTTATGTAGGTATGAAATGTTATGAAGCTTGAAGGTTTATGTGGACGTGTTATTTATTCCCTGGATTACTTTAAAACATACCCGCTAATAAATTATATCACCATAAGATTCAAGGGCGAGACTCACAGACTACACTACGACTCTACTTTGACATGGAGTCGAACTTTCAATGTTTATTTTGTTTCACAGATGTGTCAAAACTCATACTTTAAAGTGGGAAGTACATCTTTACTAAATAAAGAGTAGGTATGAAGAGTAAAGCGAAATTAGCGAAATAAGAGTTTCACACGTCTGTGACACACAAAACACCTACTTAAACGTTGTAAGTTCGACCCAAAGTCGTAGTGCGGTCTGTGAATCTCGCTCCTAAGAAGTGCAAGACATTGAAAAATAGTGAAAAGTAAAAAATCATGGGTCTTCTACGGATCTAAATAAATCGCTTTTGTCTTGATTAACTCGAAAAAAAATCATTTCGTTTCGTGCTGAAATATAATAGCAATAGCACAGTCTAAAGAAAACAAACGTGTTAACTTATACTGTGGCAATAGTAAGCAATAATAAGATTATCGCTATTGCCAGTCAAATGATCGTTATTAGTAAAAAAGCACAAGAAAAATCAAAGAAGTAAATCAGAATAAAACCGATCAATTAGGTGGTCTAGACCTAGTGGTGTGAAAATCATTTTAGTTTAATATACCTACCTACGTGAATATCTCCGTAAAAATGGTTTTACTTCAAAGAGTGTAGCTCCCGAAAACCTTAGAACACATCAATTGCTTTAGCTTATGAGCTATTACGGCACTGGGTGCGACTACGTTAAAACTTGAAATCTTTTTTCAAAAAGGTCAAAATGCAAATGCGCTGCCACTCCTGAGGCATTAGGTGTTATGCCTCTGTGCCGGAAACTACAGTGATTGTCAGATTATTATAATGCAAATGTAACCATGGCTTACCAGTAGGTACCCACAGCTCAAAGCAACATAATTATATTTAATTAGTTGTATACTGGTTTATCTTGCTCATGAAGAGATGACTTAACCGTTTATATACTTATAAATAAGTATTACTTGTGAACACTCTTTTTTAAAAGTCTGACTTAGGCTTCATACTACATTCTTCTTTTATCTGTTAATATTGCCGACTTGTTCCGAATACATACGATATGTATTCATATTAACAAAACGTTATGAAAGACGCCCTTGAAATAGTGGTGAAAGTAGCATCTTTTAAATATTTGTTTTATACTTAGTTTGAGAGAAATTAAGTAGTATTTAAATAGACATACGCAAACTGCATTTGGTGTTTGTAAACAGATTTTTTTGTTCGGGCTTTGTGTAGGCGGCCTGTCTCGAGACGGCACTAGTCTACTTCACCGGGCAATCGTCGAGCGCAGAAGGCGCTTCAGCCTAAGCAAAAAAGTTAGCGCAACTGCCTAAGGGTGACCCATGCGGGTCCGTGCCGCGGCTTAGGACGTTGCGGAGAGACATATGAGACATATGCGATTATGGGCGGTGCAACTTTCGCTCTTCTCCATTCGGTTGGTGATAACCGGAATGTCATCGGCCTCGCGGGGCCGGGGATAGGGTCGGGATCAGGATCGGGCGCGGCGCGAATCGCGTCGGAGCGTTGTATTGGCGGTTTGTGGAGCGTGATTCTGTAGGTGATTATTCATAGCGGCGATGGCCAACGTGGTCTCATCGTCCGGATCTCTTAAGCCGTACCTTGGACGTCTCCTTTTGGCGCGATCAAAAGGAGTGTAAATCGCTTGATAACAGAGTTTACTATAATAACTAGGTACACATATGTATGTACACACCGAAAATCAGGTTTATAAGTTAGTCCCAACTCCCAAATAATTGGAAGACAACCTAGTTGCTCCAGCAGTGTGCGGCGACAGTTGGATCCGAGGGTCGCGTGTTCGATTCGATCGCCGCACCGGGACTAATAGTGTAGATGTTTGTTTCGAGTCTGAGTGTTTGTGTATATGTGCTGTGTGCAACGACATCCCCGATATAGGTTTATATCTAATCTGGGGCTGTGAGTAAAAGCGTATAATAAACCAAACCAGTCAATTCGAGTCGGACTCGTGTGCACAGGGTTCCGAACAATTTAGAGATTTTCTATATTATCTTATATGCCATAAGCTTTAAAAAGATTTTCCTGTAGGTATGGAACTATTTTCAGTATGATTTTTCAAAATTTTACGCTCACTAGTTTTGGAGAAACGCGGCTGTGTAACAGACGGACAGGCAGGCAGATAGACAGACGCACGAGTGATCTTAAAAAGATTTCGCTTTCCTTTTGAGCAAGGGAACCCTAAACATAGTGAACTGAAATCTATTTGGACAGTTAGGAACTTCCTAACTGTCCAAATACACATAGGTAACTCTAGATACCTCTATCTAAAAAGAAACCAAAAACTACATCATTCCAGCACCGAAACTAATGTGAGACCTCGCTTCACAAACTAAATCAATAAATTGCTAGAACATAGTACGCTTAGCACCCTGACATTATCATTGAATTGTGAGGTCAATATGAAGGCAGGTATGACTGAATACGGTGGCTATATTTTTTTATGACGACGAATAAATATATTTTTTATTTTTGGTCATGTATAAATTTTATGTGAAAATGGTATTCATAACAATTTTGCAATACAGTTAAATAAAGTTCAAAAAATACAAATATCTGTTTATTATGCACGTACCTATTTAGATCTCTTGCGCAGTCAGTACCTATGCAAGTAAAATTATTGAAGACTGTATCTTTTGTTAAGGTCTGGAGTATAGGTAATGATTGTGTAGATACTTACATATTTTCTGACTTTCTGGTAAAGGTACAGACATATTCTTCTTCATTTATTATGGTGTATACGATGACATGTTAAGTATCGATATTTATTTTCTATTTGATTTATTTTCAAGTTGGTTGTTATAGTTAGATATACAAATACCCGGCCCTCTTCTGCCTACTCCGTAAGGGACTTGGCGTGAAGAAACATACCTATATCATACATACTAATGGACTCGATTCTTGTGTCCCTGTCAAGAGGAGTCAATCCAAATGCAGGACATTACCTAATTTTTCTCAAACTTCTTCCCAGTTGCAAGTTAAGCCCCTTGTCTCGTTGTGATTTTTGCACCCACATAGGTAGTTTCCGTCTCAATCATACAAACAAGTCGAAATTCGGATATAGAAAACGGTGATTAAGAGAAAATACATAATCTCTGCCATTGTATTTTATTTGAATATTGTAAGTAAATATCTATTATATTTGTATAAAAAAAAATACTTTTGAAATGAACTAGTACCTATTTACGCAATTGTGTATTTTCTATGGCCCTTACCTTAATGTTTGGTAAACTGTTACATGCAAAAGCTACGGAACCATGAAAATGAATTTCAAGAGTTTAACTCTAGCGAGCCTACTAACGATCATTTGTAAAAGATAAAACACATTTATTTTAACTGTCATATTTGAAGGTTATCTTGCGCAAAAATACTAAACATAATAATGTAATAGGTTTTCTGAAAGACCATGCTGAAAGCTGATGCGTAACATAGTATTTGTATACTCTTTGATGCATAATATATTGAGAAAATGATAAAAACATGTAAAAAAAAAAAGAGACGTTCGCAAAATTTTGTGACATTTTTTTAATTTTGTTCTCTTTTGCCTACTGCGAGTTAGCCGCGCGAGATAATGGCATTGCGAATACCTACTAAGCTAATGTTGTTTTTAAACTTGGACAAGGTTGTCCCGCCGCATTGCCTAGCATATTGCTATTTAGCACGATAGTCATAATTATTTCCTGGGTTCACGTAATTTTTGACAGTCAAACAATGGGTGAGGAATTGATGGATAATTGATGAAGCTTGCCGTCACGTAACTTCCAATCTCACACGCACTCATTAATTTAAAAGATTGTTGGAGTTTGAGTGAATTTAATTGAATGTTTCGTAATCAAGTACCTAGTAAAATATTAAGTAGTTAAAGTGAAGTTGTAAAATCTTCGTAACTGTGGTTTTTACACTTCGAAATAATTAATTAATACCTACTTAATATAAGTGTTATACGTTAAACTCATTAGGTAGGTAGGTACTAAACTTTTCTTCTTTCTTGGAATTTGGAATGCCAAATTAAAGGAATTTGGTAACGTTGCTGTAGAAGTGTAGTCTAATAAAAATCAAAAAGAAATTGAATCAGTATTTCGCCCACAGTGTTGAGTAGGTAGTTGAAACATTTGTTTCACTACTATGAGTTAGAATATTATAACTAGAATATTATAAAATAGTATGTATTATTTATAAAATAGTAAATAGAATAGTATATATTAAGTATGTCGATTAAAGCGGTTGTAATCTTTTTAATAACTGCAATTTTCATGTTTGGTATTTAATTTGATGGATACTTGAAGGTAAGTATTTAAAACAAGTAACCAAGTTTAAATAAGGTGAATATTATTTTATTTTTAAATTGTGTAATCATTTTTGATATTATTTTTCCCGTCGATTGGATGCCACACCAAAATACATTATAGGTACCTGATGATGAATAACGGTCACGGTTGCTTATGGACATTTGCAACATCAACTATCTCTGATACGTGGCACTGATCCATTGAAAAATGCTGAAAAAATAATAATCATACATCACTTTAACCCAGCTAATCAAATAGGATTTTTTTTTGAAAGTTAAAAAGTTGTACCTACTTATTTTTATTTTTCGCCGAGTGGACTTTTCTATATTATTTTCCCGATGTTTTTGATGAAGCATAAATACGCCCACAAGTGTCTGGGCACTTCTTTTTTTACAAACTGTATATTTATTTATTTATTTATTCCATATTAAACATTGTTCTTATATAAGCATAAATATTTACTCGAATATTGGGATGATCGATGGACGATCCAATGTGAGAGATATATATTAAATATATATCAATATATATTATATCATACTTATTATACCAAATAGATGAGCTTAAGGAGTGTAGAGTTCTTTGAACGTGGAAGCTGGAGGCATTCAATTTAGTTGTATCTCGGCCTCGACCCATATATTTTTTTAATTGGCGAGACCAACTCTGACATTCTTGTTGGCAGCAAAATGGATGTAAACGATAATTTAATCCTTTTCCCAAACTGTGATTTAACATTAAGCCTGGGTTGCACCAAGATATTTGTTAAAGTTATTGTAACATTTCACATCCTTCTTTAACTTAAAGAACATCCTTCTCTAACTTAAAGAAATCTGTTGAAATTAGAAAAGGATGTGAAATGTTACAATAAATTTAGCTTTAACAATATCGTGGTGCAACTTGTAAGTTTTCGGTAGAAATTTATCTACAAATGCTTAAGAAGTTGGTATTACTAGGTAAAGTACCTGGAATGGAGATGTGACCGTCACTGAATTGCCTATTTTTTCTTATTTTTTGCTGATGATTAGTAGGTAAGTTGTACTTACTGTACTTGTTATTTTTTGTGCAATAATATACTTCAGCGGATTATCAGACCAGAACCAACTTCACATTTTTATGTTGTTTCAGTCGAGCGATGTTATTAAGATTTAAGTATATATGTTTATTACTAATATGTATTTAATGAAAAAAGTAAATAGTAGCCTTGAGGCACATTAGCAATAAATCTGATGTCTAATGAGGCAATATACGGTTCCATAATTTCTGTCATAGAAACGCACAGACGCAACGCATTTGCATAGAGATTTCTAGCACAGTAAATAGATACAAACAGTATGGAAACTAAGCCCATTTTATAATATATTTACCTACACTCCATTGAAGCAACAGGGGTGTCACTAAATTTTTTAAATAATGGTGTTATTATTTTTGCATTTACTGACGTTTACTCAATCAATGGGATGTTGACTATTTTCTTTATTGGTTACCCTGTAATAGTATTGGATAAATAAATACTATTTGTCTTTGAAACATATAGTCAATAAGTACTTAAAAGTTGTTAAGATATAACGATTAAAAATGTTGCGAATTGTGAAATGACTCAAAACGGCCTAAACGACCCGGTTAGTCCAGCGGTGCGAAACCACCGTTTGATTCGAAGGGTCGCGGGTTCGATCCCCGCACCGGAACAAATATTTGTATGGCCTACAGATATTTGTTTCGGGTCTGGGTGTTTGTGTATGTGTTGTATGTGTACAACGGCACCCACGACACAGGTTATATATTTTTTACATACATAAGTAGTTATAAAAAAAACAAACATATACTATGAGAAATTAAAAAATAGTGCGCCGCCGGCAGCGGGAACAGGATCCAAGCTATCGGTGGTTAGGGTCACGGAGACAGGAACCTCCTCACTATACGTGCCGTGCCGAGGAGTACCGCCTTCTGTATTAGACCCATGATCCAACCTTGATCTTATTATTATTATAGTTTTAAGTACGGCAGACAGTTTAATTTTGATATAACTTGTAGATCTTTGTTTTTTGTTTTGTCTTAAAAATAACAAAACTGAGTGCTAATTACTTGGGTGATTTTTATAGTTCTAACGACAGTACAATCTGGAATACTGCAACGAGTTGTCGAGACCGGACGAGTTTCTCTTCCCCTCACCCACTCGGGTAAGCAGGATAATAAATAGCTACCCCGACGAACTTTGTATCGCCTTAGAGGTATAAACAAATTAACTGTCCAAAAAATCGAAAAAAAAAACTTGAGAATCAACCTTACCATTTAGGGATATAAAAAAAACTACAACCGATTCTCATACACACAAAATTTCATAATGATCGGTCTAGCCGCTGCGGAGGAGTATTGTTACAAACACTGTCACACGAGATTTTTTTTAAATATGTTAGATATTATACACAATACATCATTCTTGCCTTTCAAAATCACCAGGAAGTTTAAAAACGATAGCTCCGGTTTTGTGATGCAGAGTTCAAACAGTCGTATACCACGCAATACGCTCGTGGCATCTTTAAAACACTCTTGGAAATAAAAACAAATCGCAACGTGACCGCTCGTCTCGACGCGACACTCGCTACTGTAGCACTGCGAGAACCGCTTAGAGGCCTCGTAGATGCGCATGTTTGTGTGTGTGTGGCGTTTTGAACGCTTTGTATGTAGTTACTGTACTGTTTACAATCTATTTACTGTGTTTCTAGTTTTTATGCACATGTCTATCAATAGTAGGTAAACATTGACTTACCACAAACTTACCATCCACGTGAAGAATTATGGAAAAGATACTAAAATATCATAACATAACACCTATCTGTAAATATGCAATATCACGTTTACATTCCCAAAACCGGTAGGCAAAGGTAAATGTATATATTCATACTCGTACATACATGCAAACACCCACGATTCACCCGTTAAGTACGTCTTGTACCATGTAAGATGGCGAGTATATTGACTTCGCCGGTCAGATTACCTACCAAAATGCCAGTGTGGTACTGGGATTTTTTTTTTATGTTATGTAAGTGGCAAACAAGCATGTAGTTCACATTGATGTTAAGTGATGACTGCAGCCTATAGACACCCACACAAAGACCGAGGTCAAAATGCAGATGCGTTACCACTCCTGAGGCCTAAGGTGTTATGCCTGTGTGCCGGAAATAACAGGGCCGTACATTACCACCTAACCGTAACACGATAGTGCTGAACACTACCATTTAGCGGCAAGTTTAGTAGGTAATGCGGTGGTGCCTACGCCCGCGAGCTCCGGCACTGGAGCTCTACCACCAGTTAAAAAAATATAAGAAAAATGGAAAATCTCAAAATTACTTAGTACCTACCTCCCGACCGGAAGCCTCAGCTTAACTGTAGCCTACTATCACTACACACTGAGGCAGGCATAACAAAAAAAAATATTGAAATGTAACGCGTTCAAATTATTATGTCCATAATTTAATTTGGTTTTACGATAAAAACCGGCCTAGTGTAAATTGTATCATTTAAAAAACATTTCTAGGAAGGTATTCATGCATGTTGAGTAGGTTCTTGTAACTTATGTTGTTCTAAGTGGTGACACGAGCGACGTTTGCCGTACGGTTGCGACACAGCGTTATAACCCGCCTTGCGTCACTCATGAACCATACGCGTATTATTAATGACAAAGGATCAAGAATGCTATCTTATTGATCACGATAAACCATTTTGTTGTCAAGGAACATTTCAGAACAATTCTAATTAAGTCTTTATATTAAGGCCATCGTGATTAATCACTATAAACGCAACACCCATATTCGAAGATCAAAACAATATCGGGTTTTAAACGAGGATTCCGTGTTATACAACGTTTGTATATTCATGTATAAATCCTGCCGGGCTGGTTTTGTAGGTATTGAAGATGGTTACCTATTAACATCTTCTTAATAACTATTATTACTGCCGGACTGATGACTCAGACGAAAACAACATTCGAAATTGTTGTACTGCTATGAATTAGGTATTCCAATGATGCTACTTTGAATACTTATTATGTTTTTTTTTTCAGAATTGATGTGAAGTTTTGAACCCATACTTGAAATTGTAAAAAATATATTACGAGATAGCTGTGGGCTGTGGTTTTCCTCGGAACTGGATCCATGTATGGTCGATCTACGCTTTGTAGCTATATAGTTTGTTTGAACTTCTTATACGTATTGCTTAGCAAAATATGGCCAAGTGCAAAAAGGTCTTGGGAATTGTATAGAAAGACAGAACATACAGAAGACGGACGACAAAGTAATCCTTCTTTTTCTTTTACAAGTAAGTAAGAATAATACATTACATTTAAATCATAAATCTTATTTTGGTTTTATCGACCAAAACAGAGAGTTACGCATATCTTCTACGGAAATTATGGAATTCATTTGCACGTTACAGCATTGTATGGTCAGTAGTTAGGAAGAAGTTCGTACCTACCTACAATTGTAAATAAAGACAAGCATAATCGTTGCTGCAGGTGGTGCTTAATTTGAGACATCATAGGTATTATTAGGTATATACCAACTCATATATTTCGTCTCGTGTTAACGTACCTACTACAAGCATTTATATTATTTAGTTTGTACAGAATATTAATTGAAGAAGGTATGCTATCTATCGAAACGCTATGACATTTAGAACAGGAGTAATAAACATGCTAGCGAAAGCGCGGAGGCGAATGCGAGCGTACAAGAGTAGTTTCAAAACTCGGGGTATTGCCTATTTATACACAAAATATTAATATTTTCGTTGTTATTTAGGTAAGTCTTACGTTGTCAAACCATCATCATACGCCCTTGAGGCCTATACCGTGTCTCGGCTCCTTAACTTACAGTGAGATAAGTCTATATTCCGTAAAAATTCTAAGTACATAGGTTTTGATATAAAATTATTTATAAATATTTTAATGATGCTCATATTTTGCGCAACATTTATGCAGCTGTATGCGCGACGCATTATTACGCAATTCATAGTTAAGTACTCGTATGTGACAAGGTTGGATTACTATTACAGAGGAGAAGTCTTTACACGTACGGTACCTATCAATGGTACGATGTGTAAAACTGAAATTGTATAGAAGATGTGTCATGATTCTACAGTCTGTGTTTTATTTAGTAGAAGATAAATAGATAAACACCCTTTCCCACATGGTGCCGCAAGTGAGTCATATTAAAATGGTTGTTTCCGAAGATATGCATGATTAAAAATATACTTTTACTAATTAATCGAAATTTGAGTTGGAAACATAACTTAATTGGAACTATCACTATTTTACTAACATGACAGTTCCAATTATGTTTGTACCTACTTAAATTCGATTTCGTAACATTGTAGGGAATCGTATATGTAGTAATCTATATAAATCATCCATACAATATATGCAATGTCAAGTAACATTTTCATTTGGACATCTATCGTCTGAAAATGGAAATGTTAAATCTATACTAATATTATAAAGCTGAAGAGTTTGTTTGTTTGTTTGCTTGAACGCGCTAATCTCAGGAACTACTGGGCCGATTTGAAAAATTCTTTCAGTGTTAGAAAGTCCATTTATCGAGGAAGGCTTTAAGCTATATAACATCACGCTAAGACGAATAGGAGAGGGTAAGTAACATTGCAACCGCGCGAAGCCGGGGCGGGTCGCTAGTACGACATAAAGGGCTTAGTAGTGTATTATCTGTAAGATTGTTCAGTATAGATAAACAATTTTCTCTACATACCTATTACATAAGAGACAAAGAACACAATGTTTATGTTAAAAGCAACTTATTTGACACACTAGCCATGTTTTCTGGCTCATCTCAAATTATTACATAAACGTGGTGTAGCTGACCTTGTGCCTCTGTCCTCGCCGACCTTATCGTTCGGTCTTTTTCATTATGTATTATTTTGCCGTCGATTAGCCAGATGTTGTAAAATACAATAAAAATGTATGATGCGGCCCAGTAATTATGGGTATATATTCCGAGAATTCTCCGAGAAGCCTCCGAAAATTCAATTTCGACCATTTATAGAAACAGAAATACAGGCAGGGCAATACAGGGTGGGCACATGGCTCGCAGAACTGCTGGCTATTGGGGCAGAAGAGTTCTGGAGTGGCGACCGCGTATCGGTAAAAGAAGTGTAGGCAGTCCCTCTACGAGGTGGACTGACGACCTGGTGAAGGTCACGGGCAATCGTTGGATGAGGGCGGCCCAGGACCGTTCGTTGTAACAATCTTTGGGGAAGGCCTTTGTCCAGCAGTGGACGTCTTTTGGCTGAAATGATAATGATGATGACTGTAATAAACACAACCCTCTAGCTAGCCTAGTTTTTTATTTTTCGTACTCAGACGTTTACTGTGAATAAATAATTTGATCGAACCTAATAATTAATCCGTCAATTCTTTAATAAGGTTATATTAATATGTAAACAATCCATCATTTATTTCATTGGCAGAAGTCAACATTTTTCAACAAAAATCGTATGTATCTATGTTTGCAATTAAACATTGTGTACCTGTAAGTATTTATTGTGAATGAAATAGATTAATTGACAAATACCATGTGATGGTGTAAAGCATAATTACTAGGTACGATTTTATGTAGCGTTACGGTACATGAAATGTAATTTGTAATTTGTGAGTGGTTTCATCGTGATTGGTATCGCATTTACGTTCGCGCTAATTTTATACAATGATAATTTGAAAATTCACCTCCGATAGGATTGCGAAATGAAATATTCACTACGACAGTTTTGCGCGAGTTTATTGGTCATATATAATTTGAAACATCGGAGTGAACGTAATTGAAGTTAGTTATTTTGAAATGTAAACAGTTTGTTGAAGTTATCGAACGTTTCAATCGTTTTATTATCTTTAGGAACATTTTAACATGTTAATTACATAATTAAAATGTGATAGAGAAATATTATTAATTTATTCGGGAGGACACATGCATGCCGCCCACTTACTACGATTCTCTCAGTGACTTAGTACTTGTGTAGTAGCGTGTTTAAAGAAGAAAGAAAGAAACATTTATTTGACACACAGCGAGACACATAAAACAGACGTAGATAAACGAAGATAAATATAACTACGTTAAGAAAAACCGACTTCAAAACTGAAAAGTAAAAAATAATTAAGATTTAATTGTAATTATAAACTACCTATTATTTATATGTGCTATTTACTTATAGGTTTGAAGTTGGTGCCCAGCCTTCAGCAAATAATTATATTTTAATCACTTAAATATGAATACAAGCAAATTAATACACTGAACAAAACGTAACTGGCGAATCGTGGGTGTTTGCATATGTATGCTTGAATTCATGCATTTACCTCTACCCCTTCAGGGATTACAGGCGTGAAGTTACGTTTTGATACAATGAAATGCCTACTATAGTGCTTTTGGCTAGGCACCGAATTCAAACCTATAAGTAAATAGCACTTATAAATAATAGGTAGTTTATAATTACAATTAAATCTTAATTATTTTTTACTCTTCAGTTTTGAAGTCGGTTTTTCTTAACGTAGTTATATTTATTTAATACTTTTTAGTTTATTGCTGCATTGCCAATTAGATTAATGTTCACATCTGTTTAATTTGTAAAATCTGACACTTTTATCTTAGGTTGTTGGTCTGTGGTGACAATTAGATACCTCATTTAAATTGTTTAGGAGTGTCGATACAAAATTATTACACGACTATACGAAGACAATGAAAAAATTTTATCCACGAAGGAGTAAAAAGCTGTGTTGTGTCGTCGATGAGTTAATTTGTCATTGTCACTCGTTGTCATCTTGTTGTCATGCACATTAGGACTATCTAGGACGTCAGTGGATTCAACGCACTGTATGACAACTCGCCGTCTATTCTAATTCCTATAGTCTGAGGTGAAAGTAAGTAAAAAATGCTCATAAAATAAAAACTGATGGGCCTATCTGAATTAAATTTTTATAGGACCAATTCGAAACTATTCCGCATCAAACAAAAAAAGAATTATGTAAATCGGTCCAGAAATCTCGGCGAAATTCACGTACATACATAAAAAAAAATATACCGGCCGAATTGAGAACCTTCTCGTTTTTTTGAACTCGGTTAAAAAGACAACACAATTTCTAAAATGATTACATAGGTACCTACACGTAATATTTATGTGTCTCACGGCTGCCAAAAAGGTGTTCTGTTCAGCAAATGCCAGGTAACTTCATATACGAGGTACCTGACGCTGGTTTTCAACAGGAACCTTAGCGTTTAATAGCGTCAAAATAAGCTTTTAAACGTATAGGTACGTACTGTTTTAAATTTATAAAACACTGTATTCGTTATGAAACAGCGCAATGACACACAGCGCGCAAAGCGCGATGTGTGTCATTTGTGGGGTGCACAATTAGATGAGGGGACGGAACGGCGCCGATGTTTCAAATTAATAAATATTGCCCATAACTATAATACTTATAATATCTAAAAAAACAACTTCCCGTCGGTGTTCAAGCATACATGCAAACACCCAAGGTTCACCACTTACGTTTTGTCCCATGTAATAGGCGACGAACCCATTGACAATTCCGGGTACATTATCAAACTCAGAGGGTAACTGCCGAGTGTTAAAGTATTCCCAAAAAAAAACGGGTAAGTGCTACTGGATCGAACCCAGGACACAAGCGTTACCATTGTAACTAATTACTACTAGACTATTGATGCAGTTCAAACATTGTTGAGTATTATCTGTCGAGAAAGAAAGAAACGATTCTGAATCGACAGAGATAATATACTTCAAATAAATATGTCGTGTGTATTCTTCTTCTTTATTACTTCAAAAAGGTTCTATGTTCGGCTGTATGTATTTTTTATATATTTAAACGTCAACTCGGGACGTAGATTATAGTTTATTTGTTTTAATGGGTGCATTCCGGACAAGATTGTTAACGTAAAAACTGTTAATTAATCTAGGCGATTACGACACTAGATAATATCTATAATCATCATTAACATAAATTAAATGATTCTAGGTATCATTCATTTTGTTAATTCTATCCATTTGTCTTTACGGATATTTTTTTATAATGACAAAACTGATGAGTTATTTTTTGTACACAAAGTGGTTCTCAAAATGATGTTGTTTAAACAATAGCACTTTGTTGGACGTTTTTAGACTTTGTCAGACAGTCATAAAGGCTGTTAAGCTTACATATATGTATATATACTTAAAATGAAAAGTAGCAGCAAAAGCTTTTACAGTAGAAAAGCGACTCTTATTAGGTTTCTTATTCGTCGTCTATATCACGAGAAAAATACCTCCTCAATCTTTTACATTTTATATGTCTTAAAATGTATATTTGTGTTAAAAATGTGAAGATTATTTTACATTACCTCAATATAACTTCTTCGGCATTCAAAATATTTTCGAAGAAAATGATAATATTCGGTATATTTCGCTCACAAAACTCGTATATCGTCTGCAACCATTTTAGCACGACGGTCACCTCTAACCTATATGTGTGAAGGTCAGGGGCGAGATGAGTCGGAGTCTGCCATTTTTAATTAGGGTATGATATCACCAAGCGTTTTAATAGTGATCTATTTGTATTGTAGATAAATATTATACACACCTTCTTGGGTATTTTTGCGTTTGAAGTAGTGGGATTCTGGATTTGGAGTGGGGGTAGTTGATATCCGTACTAGTTGCAAAAATCTATCTTTTGCTGTTTATCTGTCTGTAAAAATTTCATAGCTAATCCGCAGCACCGATTGAGATAAAATTGGGATTGAAAATAGTTGAAGTCTCAGGGTTCACAATAGGCTACTTCTACTAGGTATATTTTTTCAACATACAACTCCAAAAGTGTTGAAATGGCGATAAAAGCTTATACGAAAAGCCTATAAATATGTAGTGTGACGTAGGATAAAGCTTAATCCCGGAAGAAGGTATCTGGACTATTCTGGACCGAAATCTATCGATAAAAACCAAATTTAAAAACTATTGCTTTCGGGATTGCACTTCATCCCTCGTCACGTTCTATAAAGAAGGGGTGACTGACCGACTAATTTATAGATAGGCAGCTCTAAACACTGGATGCCATCCAGTTCATCACCATCCAGTTCTTCATGCCATCCACCGGATCTGGTAAAAAAGGATTTTTGATAATTTATGGCCAAAGGGAATATAAAGAATTCTAGCTCCGAAACTGATGCTCGAAGTCGTAGTCAATCACCACTAAATATTTTGAAATCTTATTTTATAAATATAGATAAGTGATATAATTCCTCATTCATAATCATAAACCTATTATTACTAAAGTGTTGCTTAACTCTATTTTTCTATTTAATTAAATTAATAATTTGACTGACAAAGACTACATAGAAAGTTAAAACGTATCTAATGTATGTTTATGCATAAGTAGGTAAATCTTTACAAATTCCAATACAAGATATATCTTTATAAATATTACTAAACTCTTTGTGCTTTCATAGCAAACGCATAGGGGTGGCATATAAATCGACAAAAAATGGTGGAAAATTCTGTGACCTCCCAGTTAACATCACACATAAAAATCATAGTTATTTTCAAAGATGCTATAAATAATAACATGTTACTGGACGCACTGACAATACAAGTCCATACAACGCCTATAACTCGGCACACAATAGTTGCTTCTCGATAGTAGTCAGATGGAAAATTGTGGTTTTATTCGTGCAGTTATATTTATAGGATGTAGGTAAGTTCGCTGACCTTTAGACAGACAAGTACCGTTAGTAAATGGTCAAACCAGTGAAAGTGGTTGGAGCTAGCGAACTTTCGTTATCTATCGGGATAACTACTGGTGTATGGAGTGTGGAAATAAGGAGCGTCTTTGATGTCAATAAAACTAGGCTGAAAGGTTATATAAGGGTTTTATATTAAGAGGTATTTGATGATGTTAAATATTAATACAAGCTGAAACGTGGTATGAAACATGTTTTTGACATTGCAAGAAAACTTATTTTGAATATTAAATTGAATTGAATATATTATAAATGCGAAAGTTTGTATGTTTGTTTGTTTGTTTGTTTGTTACATCTTCACGCAATAACTGCTCAACCGATTTTCATGAAATTTGGGCACACACATAGAGGGTAACTTGGATTAAACACATATGATAGATTTGTCCCGAAAAAATGTTCCTGTGGGATGCAATGAGATGATTTGATGAGTTTCCACAAGTTACTTCAAAAGCGACCTACACGCAGGCGGAGCCGCAAGCAACAGCTATTGAATAAATTTAAAAATATATTTTTTGTTCATCATATTTTGTTGAAATAAATAAAGAATTCGTGGATTTGAATAGTGAAAAGGGTTTTCATTTTTTTTTCATATCTAGGTCAACTATGTACAACATGTAATACATAACCATACCAAAGAATCATAAAAATTCAGACCATCCTATATACTCTAATACACCTAGCTACAGCTTTTCTGAAGGATTATTGTACTATTATTGAACGATTTCCGATTTCCGCTTTACCTATATTAGATGGCGCTTCTTACTTTTACTCTCCATACACTGGTGGGTGACCATTGCAGGCAAGTGGGTCGTGCTCATCAAATGCACCGTCGTTTTTGAATCATGACTTACACTGATTGCACTTTTGTTTTGAATTTCCATTTGAGATACTTTTATTAATAGCTTTTTCAGTACAACGGTTCAAATAAAATGAATTCTTACTTGATGACTGTCTATGATATTTAAATAGTACATATTTTCTGCAAAATGTCCCTAAACATGCTGCTTTCCCGTTTTTCGTAAGTGATTATTGTATTTCAAAACCTTAAAAAATTCGTCATCTGTAACTATAATATTATTGTTTATAATGAATGGCTTGCAAACATTTGTAATAAGAGATATTACGTTAATGTCACATAAAATATTAATAAAAAAAAATAATGATGCAAATATTAATAATTATTTAATTTTCGTAAATAACACTGAATTATTTATATACATATAGCATTTAAAAACTAGTTCACCTTAACTATATTAAAATTTATAATTTACATGTTTATGTAATTTCTTTAAATATTTTTTTTATACGGAAGATGACCAAAGTTGTATTTCTATGTGAGCCCGATTCCATTAAAACTTAATGGAATCGGGCTCACATAGAAAAGACATCAACGAGCGCATGTCCACAACAACTATGCAGTTTCTTAATACTGCGTACCTGTACTTGACTTAAATTATTTTAATCTTTGACATATTATATTATACTTGGTCTTATGACAAATACGCACCTTAAAACCTATATTACTATAATATAGGCTTTAAGGTGCCAGATTTCCATATTCAACCGATTCATTAATCAATTAATTAATTAATTGATTTCCGGTTCGACTATTAAGTCAAAAATTGAAATTAGTGGAATTGATCATCACAAAGAAGGCCAATATATGAATATTTATAAAAATATATCTGTCGAGGATAAACTATGTACATAACATATCAAAAAGGCAAAACTTACTAACATTATATTTACTTCGTTCTAGTCTGGTTTGATAGAGTTCTCATTAGTAACAATTGCAATAAGGAAACCATCTTATACTAGTGTTAAAGTTCGGTAGAGGGATTTAAATCGTTCAAAATTATTGCAAACTAGCTGTGCCCACAACTTCACCCACTGCACAATAATTTTGTTAAATTCTACGCGGAATTTGTCGCGGGTACAGCTAGTCTAAATTAAATACGTATATGTAAACCGCATTCAAGTCTGTTTAAAACCTTTTAAGCAGTGCTTGAAGTAAATTTTCAATTGACCCTAACTTCCTTTTCCCTTAACCGATTTTGACGAAACAAAATTTTTACACCGCTCCTAATTAGGTATATGTAATCAACTTGTCAAAACCGCGTTCAAATTCGTTGAGTAGTTTCGAAGTTATAACGTACCAGACAGGCAGACAGATAAACAGACAGACAGACAGACGGACAGATCGACAGACAGACAGATAGACAAACATTCCAAAAACTGCTTTTTTGGTTTCTGTAACTCTTATTTTTTACTCAGTTTTTTGTAAAAATATTAATGCACAACCACTCAATTTTTACTATTTACTATGTCCGATGACAAAAAATGACTTGTGTACTATGTTTAGATTACTTAATTTACTTAGCTCATCATTAAAAAATGGATGAGCTCTCTTTGGTTCTGTCATTAGATTCCCACTTTTTTGGGGGCAATGGGACCAATCCCTTCGAGTTGGTTATATATGAATTGATAGTTCACTAATTATCGTGTATATAATAATTTTTATATAATTATATATTACAGGTAAACCGGGCACAGACTACCCAGTGTTAGGGGCAGTTCCGTACACCAACTTCTACTGCGACGACCAACCCTATCCGGGATTTTTTGCTGACATGGAGACCCGATGCCAAGGTATTGTTTACATTATTTTAACCGAAACAACATTAAGGTTCGGTTGCAACAAAATAACGTATCTTCACGCCTGTAATTCCCGAAGGGGTAGGCAGAGGTAAATGCATGCATTCAACAATACATGCAACCCACAAGCATACATGCAAACACCCACGATTCGCCGGATACGTTTTGGCCCATGTAACAGGTGGCGAGCCTGTTGACATCTCCGGGCACATTACCAAACTTCAAGGTACTGGGAAATTTCCAGAAAATGGAAAAATCCCAATAAAACCAGAGTTGATGGACTTTACACCATCATCTCTGATAATCCCCTACCCGGGAATCGAACCCAGGACCTCAGCGTAGTAGTAGTGGCCTGCTACCACTAGGCTACCGAGGAAGTTTAAATTAAAATAAAAATATTTGTTAAAATTAATGTAATTTTTTACATCTTTCTCTAATTTTAACAAATTTGTTACAATTATAGAAGGATGTCTAATTTAACATTTACTTTAACAAATATTTTGGTGCAACCGAACCTAAGTTATGTTTGTACATAGTAGGTATAAACCTGTGTCGTGGGTGCCGTTGTACACATACAACACATACACAAACACCCAGACCCGAAACAAATATCTGTAGGCCATACAAATATTTGTTTCGGTGCGGGGATCGAACCCGCGACCCTTCGAATCAAACGGTGGTTTCACACCGCTGGACTAACCGGGACGTCAATATACATATTTTATAGCATTGGGAGTAGTTTTATGTTGGTGGCGGAACTACTGATGAACTTGCGGCACCTACATTATTTTCTATCAACAAGCATGTAGTGCACAGGTATTTTATTTTATTTTATTATTTTTGGAAAGCAGACAGTGAAAATATAACTGCATACAAATATAATAGTTAAATCTTTTAGTTTATAACTTTATTCTCAATGCACCAACATATTTTTTTTTATCTCAACACAACCCCAAGGTTGACTGGTCGAGAATGCTTTATAGCATTAAGTCCGCCTCATGTACTTGTAAGTGCAAGAAAGTTTAAATAAATAAATAGTTACAGCTACACACCATTTAGGAGCTTTCGCATATAACATCTGTATACAGGTACATATGTGACTGTAGAACAATAGATTTGTAGACCTATGAGAAGCACCAATTTATAGATATCTACACAAAAACCAGAGTCAGATTGCAAATGCGTTGCTACTCCTTAGCCAGGTCCAAGTTGTTTCGCTTCTGTGTTAGAAGCCACTCAATAATCTGCCACTAAATAGTAGCGTATATTACTAAAATGTGCGGGTTATTTGGTAATAGGTCTTGTAATTACAATGCAAACAAAATGTTTTTAGATTAGATGATTTTTACTCATTGTTAGAAAAACTGTATAAAAATATTAATGTAAAATAATTAATAACAAATATTTGTTTTGGTCAATAGAGAAGTGGATTCCTTCATCTATAAAAACAAAACATATACATGGTTTATGGAATGTAAGCAATTGCTGGGCTGTTACCGTCTGAACTCGATACTGAACATTATAATATGGCGGTAGACAACATTAAATGAAGTATGTAATATGGGATTAAGGGATGCATGAAAATGCCCTGTAATTTCCGGCACAGAGGCATAACACCTTAGGCCTCATGAGTGGTAACGCATCTGCATTTTGACCTTGGTCTTTGTGTATGTGTCTATAGGCTGCAGTCATCACTTAACATTAATGTGAACTGCAAGCATGTTTACCACTTCCATTACATAAAAAAAACCGATAATTTATTTTAAATTTAATATACAGCTCCGTTTAGATTCGGAATGAAACCTCTAGCATATTTTTAATGAGAGTGATTATAGGAGGGAACAATGATTTTGCGTGATCTCAAATAAAAGGTTATTAGCGGAATTACCTTGACTTTTAGTAATGTACGGTTATCAACTAAATGTTATCTGTTATGTTAAATAATGGCCATTATTATACCTCTCAATATCCGTGTATTCAAATAAAATATTATAAGTTGTCAATAATATATCTGAAAAAAATTAAGTCCTTTATTTTATGATTCTTTCAATCATTTGGTTAATGCTCAATAAGTGTTTTATCATTGAGTACCCGTTTATTGCATTATTTTATCGCTGTAATACTCATTATTATAAGACTCGATTTCAATCACCACGACAGTTGAGGAATTGAATTCATAAGTAGAATTTTTCACATATACAAGTTACTAAGTAATTAAATTAAAAATAAAACAAATATACATAAAAATATAATAAATAGTGTGCCACCGTTACTGGAACAGGGTCCAAGCCGTCGATGGTTAGGGTCACAGAAACAGGAACCTCCTCACTGTACGTGCCGTGCCGAGGAGTACCGCCTTCTGCATCAGATTCTTGCCCAACTTCCTAGCTTGAGCCTCTTGAAGTATTGGTCGAGGCTCTTTGCTATAAGTCCGTTGACCGTTACGACTATCGGCACAATGGTGGCCGAATCTACGTCCCATGGCACCTCCACGGCCACAAGACTGTATCGCAAGGCAAGTTTGTTGATGGATAATCCTGGCTACTTGGTTGTGTCTGTGCAGATATTCGCCGTTGGCAAGACTTGAACAGCCGGACACAATATGCCTGATGGATTCACCCGGTCGGTGGCATGCCCGACATATGTCGAACGTGCCATCCCTCAGGATAAACTTCCGGTAGTGGTTGGTCATTACCACTTCGTCCATTATTGCACAAACAAAACCTTCAGTTTCCCCAAATAGGTCACCGAATCGTAGCCAGGCCACGGATGCTAAAGTGTCCACATCAGGCCCGTGTAGGGCCCGGTAAAAACGTTCATGTAGCTCCTTGCCCTGCCACACACTCCTGCGGTCGCTGTTCGTGAGTACCTCAGGTTTGCACCAGTTCTGTTTAGCCAAAGAGAGAGGGGTGAGTCCACTGTCAACTGCCATCATATCCTTATGCATATCCCCGTCGGCGTTTAGGAAATATTATCTGAGGCTGCACACCTCACGGTTGTGTAGGGTCTTGGCGCTAAGGAAGCCTCGACCGCCACACCTCCGCGGGATGTACAGTCTCATGACCGACGACCGCGGGTGATGCATCCGGTATGCTGTCAGCAAAGAGCGGACTCGCCTGTCAAGAGCATCCAGGTCATTCTGCGTCCACTTGAGTATGCCGAAGGAGTAGATCAAGACCGGTATGACCCAAGTTGACCCAACCTTTGAAAGCGCGGACCTTATTACCACCCGATAACAACAACACTTTTCAGTACTTTTGTTAGGCGACCAAAGAAACGTTCCCTCAACGATTGCCTCATGTCGCCCTCGCGACAAGAAGCAATTATTAATGTATAATTATTAAATTTTATTATTATTCTTATTGTGTAATATTCGCTAAATAAGTTTTTCTATGTTACGATGGTTCCGTTCACATTGATAGTGAGTATTCTTGAATAAGGTATAGATATCTACACAAAAACCTGTGGTCAAAATATACGTTGCCACCCCTATGCTGTTTTGCTTTTGTGGTAGTTATTAATTAGGAGACTCATATAAAAGTGCTGAAAAATAGTATCAGCAACGTAATTGTTATGATAAATTCATTGAATTAAATAGAAGTCTATTTCGTAATATTCATATAGGTATCACTGGTGGTAGAGTTCCAGGGTAGGCACTTAAGGGCGTAGGCACCACCGCATTACATAATCTTTCTGTCGCCAAATGGTAGTGTTCAGCACTATTGTGTTCCTGTTAGGTGATAATGTATGGCCCCGTTATAACTATCACAGAGACATAAGAACTAAGGTCTCAGGAGGGGCAATGCACATTTGACCTCTGCTTTTGTGTAGACTTCTATAGGCTGCAGATTATCACTAAACATCCAAATTAATTGCATGCCTGCTTGCCACTTTCATAACATATAAAAAAATGTAAATTGCGTACCTATCTTGTAGTTTATCCAAATATTCACTGTTTTTTTTTTAACTTAATCTCATACTTTTAAAGACTTTGGCATCTTGTTAAAATAATAACAAATACCTATTAGAAAGGATTCTGCGGATGTTTCTTGTAAATGAATAATAATTTTGCATGTTACCGGCAACATTCTCTGATCATATATTTTAGATGACAGACCAGGGCCGAAATAATTGATCAATTATAAGTGAGGTACAAATTGACGCGAGCTATTGTGAATGATTTTTGTTGTTACCATTTTAATAACGTCAACCTTGTTCGTGCAAAGATGATTAGGATGTAGGATGATGGCCTTATGGACTATGAGGTCAAACATTTATTGTAAAAACTGACCCGGAAACATAGGTTATGTTTTTAAATAATAAAATACGTCGACATCGTGAGATCCTGATAATTACAGTTAACAAAAAGGTTAACTAACTGATAATTAACCTTTTTGTTTACAAATAAATTATTAAATGAAACGGCAAGTCCAGTGAAGAGCATCTGGCTTATAACTACTACTGTAAAAATGTAGTTTTGACCTACTCGGTAACTTCCCAAATGTTCTTTATATTTTTTTTTATTTTTCTAATCGTGACGTATGGCTCTTTGTATGAATATGGTCAACGTGAAGGCTATTGTTTTATTTCTTGTTTAGTCCTTATATTTTTCCAAAATGCTCTGCTCAAGTCTCAGCGATAATATGATTAGTGTCAAAGATAATGATGCTGACCCATATGGATTGGCACCTGTTTCATTGACTGCTATTTAAGTGCGAGATTTTATCTTAGATCTGTCGCAAAATCCATTTTTCAGTTCGTTACATCACAAGCATATGGTGTTGTAATTATTATAACTCTTTCACACGACATTTTGGGGGACTACAAAGAATATAGGTATAAACTCGACCTACAAAAAATTATTTTTAGGGTGTGGTAGTCTTACAGAGCATTTTATAGAATATTTTTATAGGCATGCCGATGAAGTGGTTAAATAAAGTTTTAAACAATCGAATTCCTAGTACCACCTTGCCTACAGATACGTAAAGTGAAGATGTTATTTATTTTCTTACGAAAGTCTTAGGACAGGTCTTTGTAAAATATTATAGGTTCGAGAAAACCATTTTACGATTAAGTGATTCATTTGTGAAATATTGAGCTTAAATTGCCAATTTTTGATAGAATTAAGTGCTCTCACCCTATTCGATACAAAGTTGTATTTAAATTATGTGAAAATCACGATAGTAACACAGTCTAAGAACGTATTTTATTTTCTTCTAATACTGTGGTAGTAGTCATAGAAATCTAAATAAGAAGACGATGTTATTTAGATTTCTTTGGTAGTAGTATATAAAACAAAGTTAAAAGTTAGCTAACTTTCACAGCTAAATAGCATTTACAAGTTTACGACATAAAAAAAATCGTATTTGTTTAAGAAAAGGAACCCTAATTTGTGCGTGATCTGACACGCACTTGGTCGGTTGTATAAAGTATACCTATTTGTTTGTTATAAATAACTACACTAACAAGCTTGAGGCTCTTGTGATGTAGTGCTAAACAAGTTTTTATTCAATAATTTAACTTTATGTGATATGACTGATACGACAATATAATTGAAGTATACGAATAATTTCAAATTAATGTAAATGTTTCGTAATAGTTGCCTTACTTAAAATATCTGTTCTCAAACTTTTATTTTTATTTATTTGTTTAGTAATTCTTAGAATAAGTTGGTATTTATAATATACTAGCGGCCCGCCCCGGCTTCGCCCGCGCTGCTCTGCTCCTATTAGTCATAGCGTAATATAAGCTATCCTATCTCTCAAGTTGGATCGAACTGCACATGGTGTGCGAATTTTATTATAATCGGTTAAGTGGTTTAGGAGTCCATTGAGGACAAACATTGTGACACGAGATTTATATATATTAAGATTTTGTAACAAACGTGAAGTAGTGTTAGTACCAGTCAGTACTATGGTATCCGGCATTTACCAACATTCCTACGACGAGAAATTAATGAGGTTCTTCTTGTACGCGTTTTAAATTTTAAATATGTGGGATTCACTTATGGTCATTTGCTACATACTTTAATAATATTTCCGGTGACTCAGTGACATTAATTTTAAATTATATGAGAAAATAATATCTGTTGACTATGTGGTTCATCATTATTATTGTATATCTAATAATAATTGTGCAATAACTAAGGAGACCGGGTTATGACGACCCCACTGCCCACTAGTGAAGGTGAATTCTTCTGCCGATGGTTAACCAATAACGTGGAATGGACAATTTTTAATTTCCCGCTACTTAAGTCTTGATACCCCGAAAAAGTAACTAAAACTATTGGCGCGAGGCGATGCCATAGAAATCAAATCCAATATCTCCAAAGTCCAAAAAAAGTCCTAAAGTCATCAGCTCTAGCACTAAATTGGTGACTTTAGATTGTATGGGGGATTTTGTTGGTATGATAGGTACAGTAATGACAGTGTCCTAAAATTCTACTAAACTTATTGTTACTTTAATATAATAATAATAATGGCAACCCATTATACGTCCCACTGCTGGGCACGAGTCTCTTCCCTTTTTGGGGGGAGGCCTGGAGCTTACTTCACCACGCTGCTCCAATGCGGATTGGTGGAGGTGGGTGGGTTAGTGGCCAACCCGCTGTCGGATGTTTTCAAACCGCCCATAAGGCCTCCGACAAGGTTTAACGACTGCTATCTATCGATAGCAACCGGGACCGACGGCTTAACGTGCCTTCCGAAGCACGGAAACGCGCATTTAATTTGCCACTAGCGGTCACCCATCACACAACCCGATCGCGCCCATAGTGCTTAACCGAGTAGTCAATAAATCGTTACTTTAATAAATCATTAATAATTGTATGTTGTACTTCCAGCGTGGCACTACTGTGATATCGACGGTAGACAGGCGTCCTTCCTGTGCCCCAACGGCACAGTGTTTTCACAAGGAGTGGCGTCCTGCGACTGGTGGTTCAACGTCCGGTGTGCCCTGTCACCCGCCCTCTACCCTCTCAACGCAAGGCTCTACCGCCGGCGGAAGAAGCAGTCGAGACCTCAACCCCATCGTGTCATTGATAAAAAACTCGTTGATGAAATATTTTTGTAATTTAGTTGTATAACAATAAATATAGTCCGATGCTTTAACTTAATCTATTTTGGCTAAGTGATGATCTGTCATTTTCCAAACTCTGATATAATTGAACATATTGAAATTTCCAAACAACATTTCGTAATTTTTTAATGTAATGAAGGTGGCAAACAAGGATGCAGTTGATTTTAAGTGATGACTGCAGCCTATAGACACCCACACAAAGAGCAGCGGTCAAAATTCAGATGCGACCCTTGAGACTTTTGTTGTTATTATGTCTCTGTGAATGTTATTACGGGGTGATACATTACCATCTAACCGGAATTCGATAGTGCTGAACACTACCATTTGGCGGCAGATAGATTAGGTAATGCGGTGGTGCCGAGCTCTTACACTGGAACTCTACCATCAGTACAAAAAAATAAAATTGATAAAATTACAATCACAGTCTTGCGACCAAGTTAAGCTTAGCTTTCTGTGCATACAACTTACTCACAGTTGTTAAGAAAGTACATGGATCTATTATAAAGATTTTAACAGCGTGATACTGTTTATAGAATTATTTAAACAATTTATATAATGATTCGTCGCCGTTGAAAATAATAGGTGATGCGATCATATAATATCTATATAAGTTGTTTAGTGTATATAGTAGGTAGTTTAACTGTGAAACGATTTTAAATGGGAGCTAATAAAAAATCAATGTGAGTAAGAAGTTATTTGTGCGAGTTATTTTTAAAACTAAATTATCTTCAAATAGGTTTCTTTTGTCTTTCCGTTATATAAAAACAGAATACGAAAACTTTTTAATTCTTTATTTAAAGAATAGAACATATGTTTTGTTTTGGTTGGCAATATCTTTGTTGAGTAACGTAAAATTAATTAAGTGCATATATATATATATCGCAGGATTAATGCCAAAAGACGCGCACCACATTTGTTTTTACGTTACGAAACAAGTTACATGCACATTCGTTTTTATATTTTGGTACTTACATATTACAATGAAAATAATCTGTAGTTCATTAATTTACTGTATTGAAAGTAAAAAAAACAATGATAAAACTATTATTCTCAAGTATCAATCAAGTCAAGGTGATTAGTTGCAATAAAATATTGTTGAAAGAGTTTAGGTATCTTTGTAATCTTATCGGGATATCTGGCGCTTTACGCTCTTTTCCAACCCCGTATGGGACTTGGCGTGAAGATATATAAAAAATATTGTACCGGCTTTATAAAATACTAAATATGGTAGAATACGAATTGTATATAGTCAAAGAAACAGTTCTTTGATATATAATTTGTTAGATGGTCAGTTTACGTAAGACATCGTTCGTGAGTTTTTTACTTGAAAAATGTTTTTCTGCAATGGAATTTATTTTATTTGCTCCATGTAAACGAACCGCGTTGGTCCGCTAGGGACCGATCTAAGAAAAAATGCAATGGAAACTATTTGAAGCATTAGGTAGGGATGTGCATGGAATAGATATTTAAGTTACAGAAAACTACAAATGCAGGCACATTAGTTTCAGTTAAACAATTACTGAGCGTATTTTTATGTACCTATTTATTTTTATTATGAATTATTTGTTGAAATATTCGTGTAGGTAGGTAACATGCCTACCGAATAATACTTTATCTACGTATGCACACTTTACAGAGACTGTTAATATTTCAAAACTCGACAGATTGGCAAATCTAAGAATTTACTAATACGTCGTTAGATTTTACATTATTTGGAGGGTTATGTGGTACCATTGTATCTATGACTACAGATAGTCTTTTGTCTATGATATTTTGTCCTAACCTTTCCGAATATATATTTGTTGACAAAAAATAGAGCGGCTTCGAGAAAGACCTCAATATTGTTGAATGAATTAAAAACGAATTTAATATTGTCTATTAGCAGTAGCTCCAAGAAATGTCCTCATATCTCACGTAATCCATTCCTTCCTACTGCCTTCATGGTCTTTATGTCATTCAGACGTTTTCTTTAAGAGATGCACAGAGGGCTGATAAGACAGACAAACATTTTATTGAGGTTCTCTATATGATTGATTATCTTAATTTACTTCAAATGCAGTCTTGAATACTTCAGTTAAAGCGTTCCTTTGTTATAGATAGTAGGTTTTTAAATGTATACTTTTATTTTTAATCTATCTTAATCCATCTTAATCCACCCACATTCCACATTTGTTAAAATTAAGTAGGTAGGTACTGTTATGTAGGTATCGACTTATGGTATGTGAATGGTTTTCTACTGAGTAGATATCTAACCTAGGTAGAAGGTAATATTTAATATACCTAAATAAAAAAAATAGTTTGTTTACCACGAAAAGAAAATAAGTAGGTACTTACGGTCCATAATAAATTTTATCGTGAAAATAAATGGTTTTGTAACTAACTACCTACTTTATTCGAAAATTTATTCTATTCTTAAAATGTTAAAATGGACACTATGATTTAGATTTTTTGATTGTTGCCACATATTTGTGTTGATTATTACTTATGTAAATGTATAATAAAATGTCATGACGTTTTTATACCTGAGTAGATTGTTAATTTTTTGTTTATTATTGTCTGTTATTAATTATTTGTGTATATATGTATGGTTTATGTCTATGGAATCATACCTAATGCTAATATTTAAAATATTGAGAGATTGAAGAATCTTAGAATACACTAACACAACATGAGATTTTACATTATTCTAAAGATTTTTGTAGTAGGTACCCTTGTATGGTTACAGATAGACTATGATCTCTTCCGAATGCTTGAATGAGTACCTGAGTAGTGATACTGATAGTGATACCTACCTGATGTTAAGGTGGAACTGTGTGACATTTTCTGTGTTTAACATATCTATTAATACATAATTATCCAAACGAAAAAGAAACAAACTTTAGTTTATAATAACACAATTATTAAACAAATATGATATCAATTCCGAAAAATAACAGTAATTCATATCATATCATATTGTAGTAAGTTAAACACATTTGTCGTAAAATTAATAACACTTAAAATAAATTAAGGAATAATGAGATCAATGTATATTCAACTTTTACTTCTTGCATCTTAACTATAAAGAGACTATTATACAAAATAATGTCATTTACCCATTTAAGGTGCAATATTATTATTGTATTCGTTTATCTTTTTTTTGTTAATTATATTGTACAGATACATGATATGTTCGTGAAAAAATATTATATCGAAAAAATCAATAGTATAGCGCGCTCTGAAAAAACGCGTGAGCCTTGATTTAGATTGTAAAGACTCTCCCCCTTATTCATAAACGTACATTAGATACGTTTTAGCTATAGAATGCTTTATCTTTGTCAGTTGCATTGTCAAATGTGCAGGATAGAAAAAGACAAAGGAGAGATTAGCAACACTTTAGCTAAAATACGTTTATGAAAACCTACTAATCCAGCTATTAACGAGCCAAAAAGAGTCAGTACTCGTAAATTAGATTTCCAGTCAGATTGCAGTTTCAGTCATGGTAGTTTGGCCATGACTGCATTTTGTTTTGTACCATTATGACAGTAAAATTGCAATTCATATAGCGCCATGTTCTAGAAGAAACCTGTATTTTAAGAGCTATGTTAGAGCTCTCGGTCACTTTTGATTTTTTCGTAATCCTATGATAAATATTTTCTGTGGAAATGTTAAATTACTCTCTCTAGTTCAGAAATAAGAAACTTTAAGGTGGCATTTCACCATCAGAATCACGAATGAACATGCAAATTTAACACCGAATTCTCGAAAGTGTAATGTGATATTTGATCAAGATTATTCTTAGAATTCGTAAAACTACTTACGAAGACAACAAAAAATATGTTATGCTATGCGCGCATTATGTTGGTCAGATAGACCTTACACTTATAAGCTAAGACTTATAGACTTAACCACATAGTAAAAGTTGTTTCTTTGTCACCGTTCATTTTTCATGTACATACCTACACTTATCTAATTACAAAAGATATGTAAGTTTTGCTCATTACCTACTGTAGAAGTCAAATTGTTTTTCTGAAATAGATTTTCGAAGAAAAGGGTCAAGTTTTTAATTTCACATTCCTTTATTATTCCTTCTTTCTTATTGTGCTCCTATGGAATGGAAGATTTATAAAGTATCTATGTAATTCGCGCTAATTACCTATATCAAATCTTCACTTTGTGTTTTAAAATAGACTATGACATTTAAAGACACAAAAAACCACGGGTTGCACTGCAAGAGTGCGGGAAGAATGAAATCTTGAATATTAACTTAGTGTATTTTTTGTTTTGTTGCACCACCAACACCACCAATGCCATTAACGTTACCACCAACGTCATTAACGCTACCAACGCCACCGAAGGCACCAACTCCACGAACATCACTAAAATGACCAACTAACATCACTAAAATGACCAAAGCCACCAATGCCACCAAGGCCACACTCAATGTGACTCCCGAATTACGCATTGTTCCATATGTCAACGCCCAGGATACCCATACTCTTCTACTTCTCCAACGGCGAGCGGAGTGCCCTGGAACTGTGGTGCTACAAAGAATGGGTCTTTTTTAGCTTCCGTAGACTTTAGTCTACGAGGGTTTGATCTGCACTAAATTAAGTCGACCCCAATCCGAGACCCGTTCCAGTGAGTGTACTACTTCAGACACAAGTCTAGCCCTGCTTTTCTCGATAATCGTCCGAGAGGTATTTACACGGCTAGTATAGTGTTCATCTCCTGTACATCCGCAAATAATGAAAATTGGGTTTTGCTCTAACATTTCTTTGTTATGCAAACGAAAGAGCGGGGACTTGGGGGATAGCACAGACCATTGCGAGAAACCAGCGTTGATAGATAAACTGTCTGTGCTGACCGTAGATAGACCTGTATTAAACGGTCCTCCGCAGAAACCTGGCTGTCCAGTTGCATAGCCTCTCGGAAGGATCTTACGATGGAAATTTCACAAGAAGTGCCCTGTGCCAGACCTGGTTAACAATATCTAAGCTTGCTGGCTGTAGCCTAGTAGCCTTAATAAACAGGATAGTTTGATTGATGATGATCGGCTAACATAATTAGAGCTGTATATAGGTTTCTAAATATCTTTTAAGAAATAGTCTTTTCGACCATTAATCGTTTTTTTACAGGGAGAGTATCAAATATGTTAGAATTATCCAGTACTACGCATAGAATAGTTAAGAACATATTAAATGGTTACTGAGATGTTAACAGTTTAACGGAACTCTACAATAATAATTATCTTTGCTTGTGATTGTGAGAGAGTCAAGTAAAACCAACTAGGTATGCGGATTCTAATGGAATTTTAACTGCTAGAAAGCCGAGGAAGATCAGCTATTTGCCATGCATACTTAATATCACTTATTCGTAAAGCGCAATGTACACCCACAGAATTAGTTATGTCAAAGATGCAATTGTTATCGAATATGTGAGAACTTTGTAAATCCTTCGTAGAATTGAATAAGAAAGAACGCCAATTAGGTATGTTTTCGTAATTTTAATAGGGACATCAATGTGTTGATAATATCTACGATAATACTGAATAGGTGAAGCAATCTTATGTGAATATGCTATATTACATAAATAAAAAATAGATAAAATTAATTTACTATACAGACGTGTAAACAGAAACTAATCGGAGAAAGTTAATAACTTATTGATAGTACTCGTATATTAGGTACAATATACTTACTCGTTAAGTTTATTACGTCGCTTTATGTAATTTATGAAAATTTATATTGAAATTATAAACAAAGATTAAATGCCTCGCTAATTCCAATAAATCAAAATGTTGAATAATATTTCCGACTATCTAAGTTTACGGCATATCAGAATAAACTACACAGGATTGCAGTCGTGTTTTTAAATGTACGAGTTATGAAAGTGTTACATACACCAATGCTGTTCTTACACATGTATCAGGTTACATCACATCCTTTAATTTAAAATACTTCTGATAAAGGGAAACTTTAAAAGTAAAGTGTTTAGTAAGTGCGCTTGCCCCAACTTCTTGTAATGTACAGCCCCTAAAAATGATTACAGGGGCAAAACAACTAAGGCCTCAGGGGTAGCATCTGCATTTTGACCTCTGGGTTTTTGAACTGCAGTATTCATTTTATATTCACGTGAACTGACTGCTTCTTTGCCACCTTTAAAATGGTATCTGTTATACTTACCTATTCGATATCCGACCGCCCTGCGACAGAAAGAATTGGGGTTAGATTTTTAAAGAATAACTTCAGACGGGACTTGAACCCGCGACTAGCTTAGTGGTAGAACTGTTTAACATTGTTAGGTCACCTAACCAAGTTCTTGAACGATATTCCGTTTTCCGACACCCCTTTGCCCAGTGTAAGATTATAATTATAATTAAAATAGGCGCAGGATTGCGTTAATCTTCCTCCTATTGGTAACGTAAATATGCATATATATATATATGTGCAACTTTTGATCGTCCTTTCGAGGTCATGGCAACAGAAATAGATTTTTTATGGATATTTAAAAGCGTCGGTAACTAAGGTATTCTAAAATAAAATACACCAAAATCTTTTTCACGACTTACAAGTCGTGGAAGTAACGACTTTAACATTTTGTTTTCATGCATACCTAATTCTCACTTTACCGACGCTAACCTTGAAAGAAGTTTATCTACGGGTCACATACAGGTAAAAAAGTAAAAAGAAAAACAGATTTTTTGTAGAGCTAAGTTTTTGACGCTAAACGCTCCAACTTTACAAACTCTACCCTTTAGTCAAAATGCGTGGCTGGAATCTGATATATTGTAAACCAAAACCATGTCATGTGGGTTCAAAAACGACGAAGCGTATCGAGATAAGGTAGGTAGGGTACCTGCTCTTCGTTTGGCTCGTCTTGGCGGGGGCACTCCCGTGCCCCCAGATTCATAGATTGCTTTTACGTGCCCTTGTCAGGCGATATAATTCGTGACTTTTTTGTTCAATTCTAAATTGTTTTTATTCCATTAAAACCAATGACGTGATTAAAGCGTGCTATGTAATCGTAACTGGTGAAGGTAGGTACTTGTATTGGTAATATTCTTAACAAAATACCAACGACCCAGTTAGTCCAGCGGTGTGTGACAACCGCTTTATTCGAGGGTAGCGGGTTCGATCCTCGCACGGGTTTTATGGTCTACATTTCGAGTCCGGGTGTTAGTGTAAGTGTTGTGTGTGTGTGTTTAATTAAACCACCAACCTTTCTCGGTCAATACGCACGCCGCACATTGTACCTATGCATGGCGTACTTGGGACCGCTCTCTCGCCTTCATTGAGTCGCGCCACGATACGATACAGTATTACGAGCTATGGCGCCACGCACAAATGCTCTGTCATTAGACGTGTGTGTGCGTTGGATGACTTTATTAGATAATTTATAGACTGTAGTAGGTACGGTCCTATAATCTCTGGTATGGAGGCATAACAGCGTAGGCCTCAGCATTAGTAACGCATCTGTATTTTTAATTAAAACTCTCTTATTTTTATGTAGATGTTTAATTGTTTATACTTAAGCTGCAGTGCCATCAATGGAACCTGTATGACTGTTGGCCACTTTTTTGACATCATCAAAACAAAACAAGGGAAAGATAAACATAATATTGACTGATGATTGAACATTCTTAAAGTGTTGTCTACCTGTAGTGTAAATTTCACTTGCTTGGAGCAAAATCAAATCTAATCTCCATCTCAAGGGGATACAATAAAATATGAAAGAAAAAACTGTAGTCAAATGTAGACTTCGGTAGCCCTGTTGGTAGAGAGTAGGGATTGAAATCTCGCACCTACTTCAATCCCGCGGGATTGATCAATCCTGCGCGGATCTCGCGGGATCCCGCATTTTAGAAATATTGTCATAAAATCAATTGAAACTGCAGGTTTTTTAGGGTTCCGTAGTAAACAAGGAACCCTTATAGTTTCGCCATGTCCGTCCGTCTGTCTGTCTGTCCGTCCGTCCTCGGTTTAGCGCAAAAACTATTGGTAACAGAGACTTGAAATTTGGCCTAAGTATACCTTGATCACGCCGAAAAAAAGGTAGGATAAAATCATGAAAAAAAAAAGAAATATTTAGCGTACCTCCCCTACATGTAACGCGCGGACAATTGTTTTATTTTTCGTTTTCTGTATAGTGTAGTTTCAAAAATGTTAGGGATGTGGTAATATCATTTTTCGATCTTGTTAACAGTTTGTAAGTTAATAAACTTAAAAGTGAAAATTTTCGTTAGAGTCAAGTGTCCCCCTACTCTACCAACTAAACGGTTGTTGTTAAAAATTCAAATGTACAATAGTAGCTATAAATAATGAAATTAAAAGAAAAACTATCACACTTAAGTTGCCTTTAGCAAGTTTGCGAGTAATAGTCGGTCAAATGTATTTTATTCGAAAATTTTGAAGAACTCCATAGAAAATATTTATTAATTTTTTCATTACATTATTCAAACCTAAAAACTACAGAACCCTAACCTGCGCGTGACCCGACACGCACTTGACAGGTTTTATAAAAGCATTAGACAGAAGGAATTTCGGTGTTTTTTTAGGTGAGTTTTAAGTAAACGGTTCAAAAATGTCGATGTTCATTCCGAAAACGAATGATACCTATACAATACTATACTATTTTTAAATATTAGGTTTTAAACAATCTTTTTTTTCAATTCCATAACAGTAATTGGCAACATATTTATTTTATAAATAATTAAACTTATGCGTTTTCTAAAACATCTCCTATAAAAGACCTAAAGATGTAGTGGTCAAGAACACAATTAATGGAATACGCTATTATAATGACAACAAATTGAAAAGATTACTTTTATCACGCACGCACGACGCCCATCATGATATTTTAATAAAGTCGGATTATACACAATGACAATTTTGCTGTCATAAATATCATCATATACAAAAAGTTTTGTGATACCTGCTTCTGGGTTTTCCTTCTGTCTAATTCCAAAAAAATGTACCATAGTAAAATATGTCTCACATATTATTGCAACAAAAGTATTTGTTTTCTGACAAAATATTAATTAAGTAAGTAAGAAGTATTTAGTAATGAAATCAGTTTTATAAGACCTTAATTTTTTAAATGTTTGGCAACAAGTTTTACTTAATATTAACTTTACATCTAAAAACAGGTAAGGTAATCAATCTTATTAATAATGAGATTTAGAATGAATTTGTGCTTTCTCGCGGATCTTCACGATCGTTTCAGCAGCTAATTTAAATTTGCGGGATCCGCGGATCCGCGTTTTAAGGTGCGGGATCCACCAGATTGAAAAGAGGTGCGGGATCCCGCGGGATTGCGGGACCCACTTTGCGGAATTGCAATCCCTAGTAGGGAGACTGGACTAGTAATCCCAGTAATCGCGAGTTGAAGTCCCGGCTGAAGTCATTTGTTTCTTTGAAAACCAAGAACAACTGCCCACCTGTATATCACTGAACAGGTAGGCAGAAGTCTTGCATTGTATATTATATATGTATACATAGTCAAATTTTTCAAACTCATAAGAAATTTTGAAAGCGGCGAGTTTTTTGAGTTTCATTTGACACATTTCCCAATTCCATATGTGTCACTTAGATACTTCAAAACTCAAAACTGTAAAAACTGAAAGTAACTGCCCGACTAAAGCTTATAATTTATTTGCGGCTAACTGCTAATCTAGTTATCAATTGACCTGATTGATATGCAATTAACAACGGGCGATATAAAATATAATATAAAATATAACTGAAGTAGGTATAACTAAGCGGTGGTTTAACCTCTACATAATAACTTCATTCATAATACGTTTACTTCAAGGCTACATAGCTTCACTTAACAATTTGGTTACCTTTTTTAAATTTCCACAAACAGCTAACAATGACGATTCATAACTAAGGAACGGTTATGTATTGTCCAATGTATGTTAATTACACGTGGGAACATACACTTATCGTAAGCACCAATTATAAGATTTTTTCCTTTTATGCAGGTAGCTAGGAACTCGTATATCGCTTTAGCGGCATAAGTTGACATATCAACAAACAAAGCCAAGTGCATTATACAAATAGTTTATGTTTAGCCTTTGTTGTTCGTGTCCGTAGTATTCTATATGATCTAAAGACAACTAAATAAGTAGGTAAATGATGCATAAATAAGTTGTATTTTAGCAGTGGCGTAGCTATATCTATTTAAAAAGCCTTTTCAGCTGGTGGTAGAGTTCCAGTGACGGAGCTCGCGGGCGTAGGCACCACCGCATTACCTTATATACTTGCCGCTAAATGGTAGTGTTCAGCACTATCGTGTTCCGGTCAGGTGGTAATGTACGGCCCTGTAATTTCCGGTACAGAGGCATACCTAAGGCCTCAGGAGTGGTAACGTATCTGAATTTTGACCTTGGTCTTTGTGTTAGTGTCTATAGGCTGCAGTCATCACTTAACATCAATGTGAACTGTATGCTTGTTTGCCTCTTCAATTACATAAAAAAAACTTTACCGCTAAGCTACCTAAGTTCTTGTCAGTTATAATTCACTAGTATGTGCTATTGCGATAAATTCAACATACCAAACAAAACATAGGTACCTACCAAAGATATGGTTCGATATCTGAAATAAACTTTTGTATATTTCTTCAGTTACTCAATGGAAGTAGGTACCCTACTAGGCACAAGACCCGTACCCGTCCGAAATAGACATACCGGTCGGATACATAATAAGCGTAAGAAGTTGACCGGGCTGGTTGCAGCGTTAAACAGTTAACTCTCATTTCTTACGCGAAAGGCGCCATGTGCACGCGCTAGACCTCGCGGTGGTAGTAGCGCGGTAGTTTACGTAAATATTGAATTAAAAAGTTACTGTTTGACAATTTTGGATGTTCTGTACACCTGGTTCCGGAATACATTATGGAGTTATGGATGTATATTTTGTGTGGTGAGTTTTCAGTTCAATTATTTAAAAATAACAAGCTTTTATATATAACAAACTTTCAATTTATGACAATTTCGGGGCAAGCTTTCAGCTTTCATGAGTGTCATAGATTAAAATAAAATCAATTACTAAGGTGTTTTTATGTTATAATGATGGCATGTTGAGTATGCAGTTTACATGAACTGTAAGTGACAACTGCGGCCTATTAAATCTACACAAAAACCGGAGGTGAAATGTAAATGCGTTGCTAGACTTGTTATGCCTCTGTCATTGTTATTATGGGACCATACTTTGCCATAACACGACAGTGCTGAATACAATCATATGGGGGTAGTGCGGTGGAGCTTACGCCCACGAGCTCCAACACTGGAGCTCTACCACTTAAAAAGTGGTGGGTACAATATTGCAAGTAATAGTTTTCTTATTGCATTGTGAAACAATAACAAACACAATGCCATACCATCTGAATGTTCATCTTGATTATGAAATGATAACGCTTAAATATAAAACAGTGTCGCGTGTCTATTAACATAAATTGGCCTGTTAAGGTCTGTATGTCTCCTTGGACCAGTTTTCTTGTTGATGCCACAACACTTTTCTCTAAAAACACTTTGTTATGACAATCTACAAATATTCGATCAATTTAAAGAAACGTAATTTGGTTTGCTCACTATTACCAATACACTGGTGGTAGAGCTCCAGTGACGGAGCTCGCGGGCGTAGACACCACCGCATTACCTAATATACTTGCCGCTAAATGGTAGTGTTCAGCACTACCGTGTTCCGAACAGGTGGTAATGTACGGCCCTGTAATTTCCGGCACAAAGGCATAACACCTTAGGCCTCAGGAGTGGTAACGCATCTGCATTTTGACCTTGGTCTTTGTGTAAGTGTCTATAGGCTGCAGTCATCACTTAACATCAATGTGAACTGCATGCCTGTTTGCCACTTCCTTTAAATAAAAAAATAAAAAAAAAACACGAATAAACGCTTTGATTTTTAAAACGATAAAAAAAATAATTTATTGCGTAAGTCAATCATTAAAATAATACAAAAGATAATTGGGACTAGTGAAACACTTTGTTGGCAATGCTTTTGATTGTCAAGTGTACGAGCTAATATCTATTATTATTGCCGAATATTGGCTGTGTTATTCATGATGAGTTAATGTAGTGGGTGTGGGATTTGAATTAATTGACTAATTAGCAATAATTTGTCAACAGATTTTGTCATCCGTCATCTTGAGATGATTTTGAAATGTAGATTATGTCGCTATAACGGAAGATGGATATGCATAGCTTAGTAGTTAGTAATGCTCTGTGTGTAGATGAACCGGAAGATGACAGGTTTAATTCTGAAAGAAATCGAAATATTTACTCTTGAATCTTATGATTCATTTGCATACCTTAATGCACAACATTAAATAAGTATGTATTTGTATTATCATAACTAGAAACCTAATTACATAAATAGTTGTGCCACAGACAGCTCAAATAGGTGAGTAGGTACCTATTTTAAGACTATAGGGAGAATTAGTAAGCTTTCTACGGACCGTATTCAAGATGGCCATAATTCAGATTCAAACATACCGAGCCTGTTAGTCCAGAGGTTTGAGACGACTGTTTCAACCGATGCTCACGGATTCCCGCACAGGGACAAATATTTGTATGGCCTATAGATATTTGTTTCGGATCTGTGTGTTTGTGTATGTGTTATGTGTTGTGGGTGAACAACAACACCCACGACACAGACTATACTATACCTAGTGTCGGGCTGTGATTAAGCGTATTTTTTTATTTAGATAACGCTGCACCACGCTGCATCTCATCCACTTCCATTTAGCGGCAGATTACGTAACGGGAAGGTGCCACGGTGTTACCCATGCCTTTGAGTATTTTTGACCTTTGATGCCATTGGAGCTCTTCCAAATAAGTAAGAAGTTTAACAACAAAGGGGCACTCAGTGGTATAATAAGTCAACGCTACATATAAAGTATATAAAAATCGAATCATTTTAAAATTGCATTTTAAAATTTAATGCACGTAGACCTAGAAAACCATGTTTACAGAAAACATGTGTCCCCAAATTTCACCATTCAATGAAATCTCCTGAACAAGTTTCGGTAATCTTATACAAATCAACGATACAAAAAACGATAAAATGAATCAACACGTTCAACATATAACCACTTAGATTACGTTATTGTAAGGTAATAATTACGTTATGTTATCTAATTTGATGAGCTGATAATTTATTGCATTCGCTTAACTCGCAATGATCAATACTAGCTTAAGGAAAAATTGCCCATTGAAATAAGTAAACTACCTACATACAGTGTAATTATCTAAGTACCAATAGGTATACGTTTTTTTCAGAATTAAGTACATTTTTTAGTTTACTCGTTATTTTTAACCGAGTTCAAAAAAATGAGAAGGTTCTCAATTCGGCTGTTTTTTTTTTTATGTATGTACGCGTATTTCGCCGAGATTTCTGGACCGATTTACGTAATTCTTATTTTGTTTGATGCGGAATAGTTTCGAATTGGTCCCATAAAAATTTGTTCCATCAGTTTTTATTTTATGAGCATTTTTTACTTACTTTCACCTCAGATTAAAGGAATAAGAATAGACGGCGAGTTGTCATACAGTGCGTTGAATCCACTGACGTCCTAGATAGTCCTAATGCGCATGACAACAAGATGACAACAAGTGACAATGACACATTTACTCATCGACGACACAACACAGCTTATTTACTCCTTCGTGGATAAAATTTTTCATTGATTTCGTATAGTCGTGTAATAATTTTGTATCGACACACCTAAACAATTTAAATTAGAGATCTAATTGTCACGAAGCTAAACGAGTCAGATTTTACAAATTTAACAGATGTGAACATTAATCTAATTGGCAATGCAGCAATTAACTAAAAAGTATTAAATAAATATAACTTCGTTAAGAAAAACCGACTTCAAATGCATGAATTCAAGCATACATGCAAACACAGTGGGTATTCATATTTAAGTGATTGAAATATAATTATTTGTTTAAGGCTTGGCACCGACTTCAAACCTATTAGTAAATAGCACATATAAATAATAGGGAGTATATAATTACAATTAAATCTTCATTATTTTTTACTTTTCAGTATTGAAGTCGGTTTTTCTTAACGTAGATATATTTATTGATTATTCAATATTTAAAGAAGTATCTTAGACTAGGTATGAACGAGTAGGTGCTATTGATGAATACCTATATAAATATATTTCGTAGACATTATTTGATACAAAACGCAATTAAATTAGCTACGAAGTAGAACAAACATTTCAGTAATGCTCCATGTACCACGAAATAATTAGCATAAGTTCATGTACCGTTTTATTGGTTACCTTTGATATCACAATAACTTCCTTAAAATGCATATATGGTAAGTTTTTTGCAAGTGGTTATATAACAATAAAATATAAATATAATTTCGTAATTTAGCAAAAAAATGTGTGACGGACCTTGCTATCTATGTCCTTCATGCTTCGTATCCTAGCAATTCGCAATTACAATCTTTCGTATTCGAACCATTTACTTAGGCACAATTTTGTTTCTAATTTAATTATATAGGACTTTATGGACCACTCAATCAGTTTTTTTTGTTTCTTACTGGTGGTAGAGCTCCAGTGACGCAACTCGCGGACGTTGGCACCACTGCATTACTTAATATACTTGCCGCTAAATGGTAATGTTTAGCACTATCGCTATTTACTGTGCTATCGTGTCCCGGTTAGGTGGTAATGTACGGCTCTGTAATTTCCGGCACAGCATAACACCTTAAGCCTCAGGAGTGGTAACGCATCTGCATTTTGACCTTGGTCTTTGTGAGGGTGTCTATAGGCTGTAGTCATCACTTAACATCAATGTGAACTGCATGCTTGTTTGCCACTTCCGTTACATAAAAAAAAGTGATAGTACAATCACAGATAGTAAAAACACAATTCATGCGATACGTTCTTTAGACTGTGGTACAACTGTAAACGCAACCAATGTTGGAACATGCAGAAAAAACCAGACACGCGCATGATGGGCATACACAAAGTAGGGTTCCGTTACTCCAACTCTCCAAGCATATCTTTTCAGTGGCTCAAGTGTTTCTACTAGTAACCTTGTGATTTCGATGTTGTCTTTTAATTTCGTTATAAAACGGCAGTAGGACTGCCGTGAATTTTTTCACACCTTCCAATACTACCACTTAACTGGTAGGGGGTGGGGCTCTTGGCTCTGCCAATAATTTGCACATCAATGCTTATCATTACAGCTTCTTTTCTTCATCATAAATGTGCTAGAATGTATCCAGCGAATCATGGGTGTTTGCATGGATGAATGCATGCAAATATTGACCTCTACTACCCCTACCCCTACCCAACCCATTGGGGGATTACACGTGTGATGTTACAGCTTATCATTTCACAAATGGATCCTTGCGTCGAAAAATGTTTTAAAAACTCACAATATTTCTTAAAGACCTATTCAACGATATTCCACATGATGAGTTACACGACAAAAATTACATCTCCACTTCAGCTGTAGGAAAGGTAGGTACGCCAAAAAACTTGACACGATTTGTTTTTCTTTGTCAGCATAAGTGTATTCGTGGCAAATTATAGCTTTTTAGTAGTAGGTATAAATAATCTCAGAGCTAAGCGGAGAAAGACTGACGGACGGACATGGCGAAACTATAAGGGTTCATTGTAGACTTCGGAACCTTACAAACACATCTGGACAGTTAGGATTTGGGGGCTTACACTCCTACGTTGCCTCAAGGCCTCTTCACTTCACCTGGACATTATTCCCGGGTTCAGTCATGTTCATGAATTAATTTTGTCAAAATTTAGAGGGCCCGATCAGCAGCAATAATATACTTGGCAAATCACGTAACATAAACTGTGTTCTATCGAGGTTATTCCTTCTTAAATAGCTGTTACTTAAAGAAAAATAACTGGAACAACAAATGAAAGAGACTTTTTATTTTCGAATAATGAGTGTTAGGGTCATAGCTCACTAGACCCACCCGTCACCCGACCAGCGCCCGACCGCCTCGGGCGGTCTGCGTTCATTACTTCATTATTAACTCCGCTCCGTATAGGCGTACACCTGATCGCCTCGACCGCAAGCATCCAACGCGTGGGCGGCGCGCGATCCACGCGTGGACTGCGAGTGGACCACTTGGTGACCACTAGCTTGTCTTGTGTTGACTTTGCATTGCCAACTCGCTGTTCCTAAGTGGACCACCCGTCGTCAACGAGTGGACACCTTAAAACGAGGCGGTACTGCCCGGGTTCCGGGTGGCTGTTGTGAGCTATGACCCTTAACGTTCATAGCATCGATGACCTTCGGCATAATATTATCGGTAATGTAACAATATTATACCGCCGCAGCGTTGCGAAAGACGCACTTTCACCTTACGTTGTCGCTAATTGACCCTACCGACCTCATCACTGACCACCTAACACATGATTAGTATGTTTTATTCAAAACAGCAGAAAGTATACGTATTATGTAAAATGTCTAGTTATAAATTAACATAATTTTAAGAATCGATAAAGACAAAGAGGGTTCTTTTTTAATGACGGAAGAGCGCTAGGAATGGTCGAAGGTGGGAAGGTCGAGGGTGTAGCGATCTATGCATGACCTTATCTACTACTTAATAGAACTGCGGAATATTTTATTAAGATTTATATAAGGATATCAGGATTTTTTCTTTTTTTAATCTATCTGCCGCCAAATGGAAGTGTTCTGCACTATCGTGTTCCGGTTAGATGGTAATGTATGGCCCCGTAATAACTCTCACAGAGACATGAACAACTAAGGTCTCAGGGATGGTAACGCATCTGCATTTTGACGTCTGGTCTTTGTGTAGGTGTGTATAGCCTACAGTCACTTAACATCAATGTGAACTGCATGCTTGTTTGTGAGAGTAACCTAACTGCTACTTCCCGTCTCACTTCGTTTTCGCCTTGAAGTTGGGAAAAAACCCCGGAAGTTTATGGATACCTAAATGTAGGCTGGCAACAACAGTCGACTGGGTGTCGCGGTTCACTATCATAACTGTCTCGAACAATTGGAATAGTTATAATTTTGCGTAGTCATTACTACTTCCGCGTTTCGCTTTAACGGTTACTGACGTAATCAATGTAGGTCCCTACTTGATGCTGCGTTTATGCACAATATTTATACATTTTGACGACTCGTTTAGTCCAGCGGTATGAGATGACCGTTTCATTCGAAGGGTCGCGGGTTCGATCCCCGCACCGGGACAAAATTTTGTGTGGCCTACAGATATTTGTTTCTGGTCTGGGTGTTTGTGTATGTGTTGTATGTGTACAACGGCACCCACGACACAGGTTTATACCTACTGTGGGGCTGTGAGTGTAAACTTATATAAAAAAACTTACACTATATCCATATATGTCATTATTTTAAACATTGATTATTTCAATCTGGTGCACCATTGTATCGTAGATATAAAAAGCAAATCAAACATAGCACAAAGTATATTTATTTATTGTAGGTATATATACCTACATATTTATTTATAAGTACGTAACGTATGATAACGCTGTAAAATAGCAAGGAATTTGTCACAAAGGTTGTGAATAAATTATTACAATCTACATTTTTATTACGTTTCCTGCCTATAATTCATAGACCTTGTAAATAATTAGCTTGCATCTGTAGATATACATATATTGAGTGAATATAATAGGTTGGGGAAAAAGTCTTTTCGCATTATAGTATGTATGAACTTGTAATAAAATCTCTTTGGCTGTAGTATTTGTATCTGGCTGGTTTTGGTATCATTGAAAGTTAAAATTTTTAAGAACATAATTCCAAATTCAAATTAGGCAAATGTGTGATTTTCATTTGTTTTTCGTACTGTCAAGATGAGTGAATCTAATGAAGAAATTCGATACATTTTAAAATTTTACTACAAAAAAAGTAAAAATGCAACGCAAGCCGCAAAAAAATTTTGCGATGTTTATGGACCTAGTGCAGTGTCTGTGAGAGTAGCACAAATTTGGTTTAAGCGTTTTCAATCCGGAAATTTTGATGTCAAAGATGCACGTCGCTCTGGTCGCCCTATTACGGATAAAATGGATGCCATTTTTGAAAAAGTGGAGCAAGATCGACATATCAGTAGTTACGACGTAGCTGAAGAACTGAGAATTGATCACAAAACAGTTTTGGCGCATTTGAAAAAAGCTGGGTACAAAAAAAAGCTCGATATTTGGGTACCTCACGAGCTCACTGAAAGAAACCTAATGAACCGTGTACTCATTTGTGATTCTTTATTACGACGTAATGAAACCGAATCATTTTTGAAGAAGCTGATAACTGGTGATGAAAAGTGGATCACGTACGACAAGAACGTGCGAAAAAGGTCGTGGTCAAATGCCGGTCAGGCTTCACAGACTGTGGCGAAACCCGGGTTAACTCGCAATAAGGTGATGTTGTGAGTGTGGTGGGATTGGAAGGGCATTATTCATTATGAGCTATTACCACCAGGCAGGACTATCGATTCTGAACTCTACTGCGAACAACTGATGAGATTAAAGCAAGAAGTTGAGAGAAAGTGGCCGGAATTGATCAACAGAAGGGGTGTGGTGTTTCATCATGATAACGCTAGACCTCACACATCTATAGCCACTCAGCAAAAATTAAGAGAGTTTGGCTGGGAGGTGTTAATGCATCCGCCGTATAGTCCTGACCTTGGGCTCTGTGAACTTGGCATCCGACCTTGATTTTTTTTTTCTTTTTTTGGCTTAAACGATAGATTTGGGTATGAAGTAGATAGTAGTGAACGTAATTTCGATTGTAGTAGTACCAAAAAAATATAAAAAATAAATAAAAAATGTCATGCCCCGACATGAACATTTTTAAGTTTTTATGGCTGTTTCTCATAGGTAAGGGTTAGTAGTTGTTTGTAGTAAAAGAATTTTCGTTTGTAGTTGAAAAGAAATTTTTGAAAAAAATATTTTTTTTTCTTATTTAAAAAAAAACGGTTTCTTATCACTACAAACATCTAAAATGATAGAGAGAGGTATCTAGAGGTTCGTAGTGAAAGAATTTTAATTTGTAGTAAGCTCGAAGTTGTAAGAAAAGTGACCTGATTATGTAAATCTGGTATGGGAGATATGTTGACTGAACTACTTATGTTTGACGGACTTGTCGATTACTACAAACGTCTAAACTGACAGAGGGAGGTCTGTAGAGGTTTGTAGTGAAAAAAAATTCGTTTGTAGTAAGCTCGAAGTTAGAAAAAAAGTGACCTGATTATGTAAATCTGGTATGTTGACTGAACTACTTATGTTTGACTTGTCGATTACTACAAACGTCTAAAATGATAGAAGGAGGTCCTTAGAGGTATGTAGTGAAAGAATTTTCGTTTGTAGAAAGCTCGAAAATGTAAAAAAAGTGACATGATTATGTAAATCTGGTATGGGAGGTATGTTGACTGAACTACTTATGTTTGACGGACTTGTCGATTACTACAAACGTCTAAACTGATAGAGGGAGGTCTGTAAGGGTTTGTAGTGAAAAAATTTCGTTTGTAGTAAGCTCGAAGATAGAAAAAAGTAACCTGATTATGTAAATCTGGTATGGGAGGTATGTTGACTGAACTACTTATGTTTGACGGACTTGTCGATTACTACAAACGTCTAAACTGATAGAGGGAGGTCTGTAGAGGTTTGTAGTGAAAGAATTTTTGTTTGTAGTAAGCTCGAAGTTAGAAAAAAAGTGACCTGATTATGTAAATCTGGTATGTTGACTGAACTACTTATGTTTGACGGACTTGTCGATTACTACAAACGTCTTAAATGATAGAAGGAGGTCCCTAGAGGTTTGTAGTGAAAGAGTTTTCGTTTGTAGTAAGCTTGAAGTTGTAAAAAAAGTAACATGATTATGTAAATCTGGTATGGGAGGTATGTTGGGAGACGTTTGTAGTAATCGTCAAGTCCATCAAACATAAGTAGTTCCGTCAACATACCTCCCATACCAGATTTACATAATCAGGTCACTTTTTTTACAACTTCGAGCTTATTACAAACAAAAATTTTTTCACTACAAACCTCTGCGGATTTCCCTCTATCATTTCAGACGTTTGTAGTAATCGTCAAGTCAATCAAACATAACGGAGGTCACGAAATTACGTTCACTACTATCTACTATATACCCAAATCTATCATTTAAGCAAAAAAAAGAATAAAATTTTCAAGGTCGGATGCCAAGTTCACAGAGCCCTGACCTTGCACCTTCAGATTTCCACCTGTTTCGGTCTCTTCAGAATTCTTTATGCAATGTTAGGTTAACATCACGAGAGGACTGCCAAATCCACTTGTCGCGGTATTTTGATGAGAAGTCCCAAAATTTTTATAGCAATGGGATCATGTCCCTACCTACAAGATGGCAAAAGGTTATCGAACAAAATGGTACATACATACTTTAGTTAAATTTAAATAAACTATATTAAAAAATGTTTTGAATTATCTTAAAAAGTGCGAAGAGACTTTTTCCCCAACCTTATATTATTTGCCTATTTAATTGCTTAATTCCGGTTGACTCAGTAGGTAGATACATAAATACATAATTATATATGTACAATGTCATGTAACTTTGTCGTTGATCACAAAATTTACATTTTAAATTAATGAAAAGACAAAATTAACGAAAACAGAAAAGACAAATGGATCGCGCAGAGTATGCGAGTGTAATCTTAAAACCAATTAGGTACCTACTGTCTATGTGAAACTTACGGTAACAATTTAAATGTAGGTAGTTATCCTTTATGTAGTTTAGCTCTGTATAGATTTGTAATTTTTTTAAATAAAATTTGTATGCAAAAGTAACGTGCCTAATATTACAGTTTTTAAATTGTAGAATTAGTAGAATGGTACCGTGAAAGGATTTAACTAACGACTTAATAGAAGGGCCCGGCTGTAGGTAGATGGTGGTATCTGACAGTGTTCAATAATTCACATTGGCCCTGTTTAGAAATTGCCGTAGTACCTACAAGTTGCAAATTTAATTGCATCAACTTGCGACACCTTTCAGCATCAAACTCATTATTATGCACATATTAAACTGTTGCTCAAGTATATTTTTTACTCTTGAATTCTATTATGCCGTAATAAGCCATTAGAATCTGGACGACAAATCCAAAACTGACCATTACCAACCTAATTAATTATTACCATCCAATTTTTTATTATAATCTTCTATGCTCATTTAGAGGTATTATTTATTACTGTATTCATTTATTTATACACACATGTATCGTCGTGGATTAGCATAAACATTGTGTTTGTAGGTCTGTATTACAAATATATATACTACAAAAAGTAATGCAACGACGAATTAATTAATGCATTATTTTATTAGTTTTTGTTTCATACAAGTAGAATATTATTTTTAACCGAGTTCAAAAAACGAGAAGGGTCTCAATTAGGCCGGTATATATTTTTTTTACGTATGTACGTGAATTTCGCCGAGATTTCTGGACCGATTTACGTAATTCTTTTGTTTGATGCGGAATAGTTTCGAATTGGTCCCATATAAATTTGATTCAGATAGGCCCATTAGTTTTTATTTTATGAGCGTTTTTTTACTTACTTTCACCGCAGAGTAAAGGAATAAGAATAGACGGCGAGTTGTCATACAGTGCGTTGAATCCACTGACGTCCTAGATAGTCCTAATGCGCATGACAACAAGATGACAACAAGTGACAATGACACATACTCATCGACGACACATCACAGCATATTTACTCCTTCGTGGATAATTTTTTTTCATTGATTTCGTATAGTCGTGTTATAATTTTGTATCGACACACCTAAACAATTTAAATTAGAGATCTAATTGTCACGAAGCTAAACGAGTCAGATTTTACAAATTTAACAGATGTGAACATTAATCTAATTGGCAATGCAGCAATAAACTAAAAAGTATTAAATAAATATAACTACGTTAAGAAAAACCGACTTCAAAACTGAAAAGTAAAAAATAATAAAGATTTAATTGTGATCATATACTACCTATTATTTATATGTGCTATTTACTAATAGGTTTGAAGTCGGTGCCAAACTTCACGCCTGTAATCCCCGAAGGGGTAGGCAGAGGTAAATGCATGAATTCAAGCATACATGCAAACACTCACGATTCGCCGGTTACGTTTTGTTCAGTGTATTAATTTGCTCGTGTTAATATGTAAGTGATTAAAATACCTATAATTATTTGTTTAAGGCTTGGCACCGACTTCAAACCTATTAGTAAATAGCACATATAAATAATAGGTAGTATATGATTACAATTACATCATTATTTTTTACTTTTCAGTTTTGAAGTCGGTTTTTCTTAACGTAGTTATATTTATGTATTAAATATGATAACTCTCGTTTTGGAAATACATATCATCAGGCTCAGGTTTTGTTCTGATTATATTAGGATATTCCCATTTAAATAATAGACTCTTTATGGGAAGACCTCTTTACTAACTGGCTATTAGTCAGTCAGATCTATTCAAGGGTACAATCATATATACCAATTACCTGCGAGTCAGATTCACGTAGGACAGACAGGTATTTAGTAGTTTCCGGAGGAGATCCGGTGATGGAGGCATACCTATATTAGAGGTATTTTCCGACAGCGGATGGAATGGATGGAGGAGTCTATATAACTAACGGTTATGAGTTAAGGCCGTTTTAAACTATCAATCATGTGTGGTCCGAGCTGGCATTGCGTACTATCCTTTTGCCTCAATTAAAAACTCGTGGGAGATGGTTCCTTCTTAACTTCTACCTATGTAGAAAGGCTAGCAAAGAATCGACTCTTGGATGCATAAATTGTTTGCCAGCATCATTACCTACGTGAAAAACATATCTGGAAGATGATTGCAGAGTAAGTACACCATTATGACTTGTGCTAAGCTACTAATTCAGGACATGGGCGGCAGTTACTGTGTGCTGTCGTCCAGTCCAATGATGAGCATATTAACAAACTCTACCTACTGCTATTAATTGTAAAAGTATTATGCATTTAAGTCGAAATATGTTGTCTTCGAATAGCAGGAGCACTATGGGCTATAGACAAAATTATTACAACCATAGCTATTTTGTCCTATTTAGGTGATACTTTCACTTGAACGAACAAATACCAGCAAGTATTATTTGTATACAAGTTTTATGTACTAAATGAGTAAGCATAAAGTTTAGTAACAAACGTCACCTAAATACTTACGTCTAAGGGAGCTTGATTTATCACCATTCGTTATATAGGTTAGGTAATTACTCGAACCTACATGTTGTCTCTATAAGTCAATGAAGTTGGTTTCCGTTCTCCATTGCCAAATGAATCAATTTCAACAAAAATGATAATAATGTAACGTTGTGTAGGTAGGTACGTTTAATCGTTATACTAGTTAAACTATAATTTAATTAACAAAAACGCAAGATAGCGATTAGATAAGTAAAATAACAACGTCATTTGATTATGACCATGCTCTATGTTTGTGTGTAATTAATGAACGCTGTTCGTTAATTTGTGTCTTCAATGCAATCTTTTATTTTTATCAACTGTAAATGTGTTAATAAAAGTTGGCTTTTGCCCGCGGCATCGACCACGTGGAATTCGTAATTTACGAGTACAAACTTTGATCTCCTATTTCTCACAATTACCGAATGATTCAATATGCTAAAAGGCTGAAACACGTATTTCATTATTAGGTCTAAATGTTCAAAATTCAAGGAAATCGGTGAATTCTGTGTTTTTCCACCATAAAAACATTAACCTCCTCTTTTGCTATCGCAGGGGGCATTTCGAAAAATATTTATTCTCATTATTATACTCTGTGTACCTAGTAAGAACTCCTATTTAAATAATTGAAAAAAATCCCTCTACAATTGACAACATTTCATATTTTTAACCTACATGTTTTATAACATTATTTAAAAGTTAATCCAAAACTATCCAAAACCCGTGTTTAATCATTTTTCGAAATTTTGTACTTTTCATTCATAATTTCTACTTTGAAAGTTAGTGTATTCTAAAAAGACGTATGCGCCATATGACGTCACACATAGGTTGGAATGGCGATAGAAACATTGTCTTGTGCCGTGACCCTAAAAAAATTGTAGATTAAAAATACGCTTACACTCACAGCCCCACAGTAGGTTAAACCTGTGTCGTGGGTGCCGTTGTACACATACAACACATACACAAACACCCAGACCCGAAACAAATATCTGTAGGCCATACAAATATTTGTTCCGGTGCGGGGATCGAACCCGCGACCCTTCGAATCAAACGGTGGTTTCGCACCGCTGGACTAACCGGGTCGTCAAATGGTAGATGTCACTGTCTTGTCGTTGTCAGCTTGTCAAACTCGATGTAGGGCTGTTGATCTTTAAATTTTTAAAATATCAGTACCAGTGTTCGATATTTAGAAAAAAATATCGATATATCTATATGATTTTTAAAAAATTCTTTGACCCTGCGTGTCGTCGATTCATCTCTTCCTTGATCCAACAACAAAATTATAAAAAGACGAACGAGCAAAAAAAACACAGCGTAGCTTCTCAAAATATTAAAAAAAAATCAAATGTATAAATCTACATTTTAATTAGTTTTTAATATCGACTTACCTATCGAAAAAATATCAATATTATATCAATAGCCTGAGGGCTAAGTCGTTGTTTAAAACTTTAACACTTGTTTTTTTTTTAATAAATAAGTTCGTAGCAGCTTTTTGTATACTTCGTAGTAGGGATGGCGATTCCATTTACGACTTCGAAGTGTCTAAAATCCATCCACGATTAAATCGACATTGAAAAATCGTTCTTCAATTATCGATCTATTTTTGATTTGGGCTACGTAATACTAAATTTCAAGGAAAACAGACGACCGAAAAAAAAACCAACTCAACAGTGTTCAATGCTGGTATAATGCTTCCTATACTCACGTTTAAACGTTAAATCTTATGATCTGTATGTTTCTTAAGTCCCTATGTCAATTAACCAAAAAGATCGATCTTCGATTTTCCAGGGTATAGTATCGATTCACTAGATCAATCCAGTACTGTGGATCGAGTTACATAAATTATTATAATTATTTAAATAAGAATCGATTTTTTGGGTCCTAAAGATAGCTTTTCCGATTAATCGATCTAAGGTCTCGGATCACCAACCCTAATTCCTAGTTTTATACTTTGACATTGACGTATCCGTATCAATTTGACACATCTTGTCACAGAGTATGTAACAATAATGTTTTCATCTAAAGATAGGCAATGGTAACTACTTCATTCCACCATATAAGTGACGTCATCACATGTTTTTCCGTTTTATTATTTTTTTCACAGAAATTAAGAAATAAAAAAATACATATTTGAACTCAGAAAAGAAAAATAAAGAAACGGTAATTGTTTTATATTATTTCGCATTAACACATGCCTGTGAAATATTTTTTTTAAGAAAAATGGAAAGAAAAATTTTGGCTTCAGGCGAGACTCGAACTCGCGGCCTACTGGGAATCTAGTCTATTGTATTTTTCTTTTAGGATCGTGTCAATTTTGAAATGTTGTCAATTCTCTTTTGGTTCACTCTTAGACTAAGTACCTACTTAATCTAAGGGTTCACTAATAAATAATTTGTTTTCATTAAATATATTTTTTAGCTTGCCCTAAAAATATACAAAAAAGACTTGCACAGGATAATTCAATCAACCAATGGAAGGTTGTGTATGGTATACTTATTTGGCATGTTAGTAGTTATGTTTATTAATTGTTTGCGTTGCCCATTGTTCTCACGCGGTGAATTTGTAATTATACCGTATAGGTATATATATGGCTCTATCCTGCGGTGAATATTAAATCCTCGTATCCATTTTTGTTTATTTGTAGAGCTAACACAGCCTGTAATAACATTCAAACGAAAACTGTTTTATGACCCCATAAAATTAACATTATGGTCCATTCACTTGAATACTTGATTGGCAATGTATTTTAAAGTTGCGTGTGTCACCAATGTACGCGAAATAAATAAATAATGTTTATAACCCAGTGGTGGCAGAGCGATTTCTACCAACCACATTCTATAAATACTCAGATACTTCCAAATACTTTCGATTGCTACCATTTCGATGTTCAAAAGCTATAACTAACTAATAAGTTTTCTGCTGGTTATGCTTTTTTGTTTTGCTTTGATTTAACTACAGTTGTATCAACAGAAATTAAAGATTATATTTTTTTTTTATATTTATTTTTTTATAACAATATAGGTACCTAACAGAATTATCAGAAGATCTAATTTCAAACTTGAATTGATCTTAGGAAATGAATGGTTTTTTTTTAATAATGTAAGTACCGATAAGAATTAATAGGTAGATATCTACCTATAGTAATATAACAGACTTATCGTAGCACATAGGTTACCTGACTTACCGTAGATATATAACTAATAGATTGTCAACTATTCACCTAAGGCATTGTATTGTGTTAGGATTGCGATATTCACAAGATCTGATAAAGAATCTAAGCAGTAAGGTTGTGCACTACGTCCGATCACAATCGGCGAACATATAGACTATAGATTATCACAGATATATGTCTTACTAGCTGACCCGGCAAACTTCGTATTGCCTCAGAACGAAATAATGTGTCAAATGTTTGATATACGAGTATACGGACTATTTGTATGGGAAAATAAAATTGTGTTTTTTACTATTCCCTTTAATTTCTTCATATTTTTTTACCTTTTAAACCTTCCCTGGACTTCCAAAAATCATTTAAAACCAAAATTAGCCAAATCAGTCTAGCCGTTCTTGAGTTTTAGCGAGACTTACGAACAGCAATTGATTTATAAATATATATATATATATATATATATATATATATATATATATATATATATATACATATATAGATTAGATACTTACAATAAGAAATCAAGTTCGATTTGATTCTAAGTGCAACTTACTTGTCACAAAACTCCAAAACGGAAGTAGTGCAAAGCTAGTACAATATAATGATAACAAAGATACAAGTTGTTTGACCCGAAAATGCAGGTAAAGGTAATGTTTTTATAGGATAAATAAGCGTTAAGGATTCCATTATCACCATAAAGGCTTAACGATCACAGGCTATATTTATGGCCAGAAATTGTCTACAAGTTCATTGCGCAACCAGGTTTTTGTAATCAATTGACTTGTTTATAAATGTATCTAGTTTAAGGATCAACAGATGGAAATTAAACTGTAAATAATATGGATGGAAAGACAAATACTATTTTAATAAATTTCGTTGCTAGTCGATAGCCTTGACGAAGCGTTTCTCTTACACTTTTCGAAATAGTATTTGGGTGGCGGCGACTACCACTGTTGCCTTGGTCCGTGATCCGTGAATATCAACATATCATGTTACAATAAGGCACTGTACGGTGGTCGGCCACTGAATATTTTGTACAAATATAATATTTAATAAATCACAACGACCTTACCAACTTTCTCCACAGGGCCTACCCCTTTGTTTTAAAGGTATATGCAACGTTTGTTAACCAATAAGACCGGACTTAGTGCACAAGCGCTCAGCTGTAGTGGTGACAGTCACGTCGTGTTGACCCACTTGCCAACGGTAGTTGCAACAGTGTCAAACATTGGACGACAGTAGACAGCTCTCCAGCTGTAAATGTCCTGCAGTCCCATCGTAATCTACATTCTAATCTCACGGCGTTGCGCCAAAATAGAGCAAGTTAATTAGAAGAATGTTCTACATAGATATAGGTTTTTTATTTCTTCGTACCTTAACTTGATATAATAAGTCAGTAATGTACTACGGCCCCGCCTGGATTGATAATCACCCTGGGGTAGTGGTACAGGGCTTGAAGAGCTCCTCGTTACCCGGCCATTTATGCCCTCTAACTGGGGAGGCTTTTTATATATATTTTTTATTTTTTTTGTTTCTTGTTGCAAATGTTTGTGAGCTTTGAATCCTTTCTTTTAATGTTCCATATATATATACTCGTAATAATCAATATTATTCTGCCAAGGAAGCTTAACAGCTTCAGGAGTAGCAACGAAGCAACAATATATTAGACTTTTATATTAGATATTAGACAATATATTGTTTTTTTGTCTAGATATTTATTTATAGGCAATAGTATATACAGCACTTTTTTATTTTTAAAGAAATGAAAGAAAAATTTGACTTCAGGCGAGGCTCGAACTCGCGACCTACTGGGAATCTAGTCCAGCCGCTCTTCCAATTGAGCTACTGAAGCCCTGCCCGATTTGTCGAATTTTTCCTTCACATCTATTGCATTGGTTTATGGTACCAGTAGCGCCATCTATTACCAACTATGCTAGTTAGGCAACCGATATAATAGACTTTTCAGTTTATTGAATATCGTAAAGAAGTCGCTTTTACCCTTAATAATTGTTTTATATTATTTCGCATTAACACATGCTTGTGAAATATATTTTTATTTTTAAAGAAATGAAAGAAAAATTTGACTTCAGGCGAGGCTCGAACTCGCGACCTACTGGGAATCTAGTCCAGCCGCTCTTCCAATTGAGCTACTGAAGCCCTGCCCGATTTGTCGAATTTTTCCTTCACATCTATTGCATTGGTTTATGGTACCAGTAGCGCCATCTATTACCAACTATGCTAGTTAGGCAACCGATATAATAGACTTTTCAGTTTATTGAATATCGTAAAGAAGTCGCTTTTACCCTTAATAATTGTTTTATATTATTTCGCATTAACACATGCTTGTGAAATATATTTTTATTTTTAAAGAAATGAAAGAAAAATTTGACTTCAGGCGAGGCTCGAACTCGCGACCTACTGGGAATCTAGTCCAGCCGCTCTTCCAATTGAGCTACTGAAGCCCTGCCCGATTTGTCGAATTTTTCCTTCACATCTATTGCATTGGTTTATGGTACCAGTAGCGCCATCTATTACCAACTATGCTAGTTAGGCAACCGATATAATAGACTTTTCAGTTTATTGAATATCGTAAAGAAGTCGCTTTTACCCTTAATAATTGTTTTATATTATTTCGCATTAACACATGCTTGTGAAATATATTTTTATTTTTAAAGAAATGAAAGAAAAATTTGACTTCAGGCGAGGCTCGAACTCGCGACCTACTGGGAATCTAGTCCAGCCGCTCTTCCAATTGAGCTACTGAAGCCCTGCCCGATTTGTCGAATTTTTCCTTCACATCTATTGCATTGGTTTATGGTACCAGTAGCGCCATCTATTACCAACTATGCTAGTTAGGCAACCGATATAATAGACTTTTCAGTTTATTGAATATCGTAAAGAAGTCGCTTTTACCCTTAATAATTGTTTTATATTATTTCGCATTAACACATGCTTGTGAAATATATTTTTATTTTTAAAGAAATGAAAGAAAAATTTGACTTCAGGCGAGGCTCGAACTCGCGACCTACTGGGAATCTAGTCCAGCCGCTCTTCCAATTGAGCTACTGAAGCCCTGCCCGATTTGTCGAATTTTTCCTTCACATCTATTGCATTGGTTTATGGTACCAGTAGCGCCATCTATTACCAACTATGCTAGTTAGGCAACCGATATAATAGACTTTTCAGTTTATTGAATATCGTAAAGAAGTCGCTTTTACCCTTAATAATTGTTTTATATTATTTCGCATTAACACATGCTTGTGAAATATATTTTTATTTTTAAAGAAATGAAAGAAAAATTTGACTTCAGGCGAGGCTCGAACTCGCGACCTACTGGGAATCTAGTCCAGCCGCTCTTCCAATTGAGCTACTGAAGCCCTGCCCGATTTGTCGAATTTTTCCTTCACATCTATTGCATTGGTTTATGGTACCAGTAGCGCCATCTATTACCAACTATGCTAGTTAGGCAACCGATATAATAGACTTTTCAGTTTATTGAATATCGTAAAGAAGTCGCTTTTACCCTTAATAATTGTTTTATATTATTTCGCATTAACACATGCTTGTGAAATATATTTTTATTTTTAAAGAAATGAAAGAAAAATTTGACTTCAGGCGAGGCTCGAACTCGCGACCTACTGGGAATCTAGTCCAGCCGCTCTTCCAATTGAGCTACTGAAGCCCTGCCCGATTTGTCGAATTTTTCCTTCACATCTATTGCATTGGTTTATGGTACCAGTAGCGCCATCTATTACCAACTATGCTAGTTAGGCAACCGATATAATAGACTTTTCAGTTTATTGAATATCGTAAAGAAGTCGCTTTTACCCTTAATAATTGTTTTATATTATTTCGCATTAACACATGCTTGTGAAATATATTTTTATTTTTAAAGAAATGAAAGAAAAATTTGACTTCAGGCGAGGCTCGAACTCGCGACCTACTGGGAATCTAGTCCAGCCGCTCTTCCAATTGAGCTACTGAAGCCCTGCCCGATTTGTCGAATTTTTCCTTCACATCTATTGCATTGGTTTATGGTACCAGTAGCGCCATCTATTACCAACTATATTATTCTTTCATTTCTTTAAAAATAAAAATATATTTCACAAGCATGTGTTAATGCGAAATAATATAAAACAATTATTAAGGGTAAAAGCGACTTCTTTACGATATTCAATAAACTGAAAAGTCTATTATATCGGTTGCCTAACTAGCATAGTTGGTAATAGATGGCGCTACTGGTACCATAAACCAATGCAATAGATGTGAAGGAAAAATTCGACAAATCGGGCAGGGCTTCAGTAGCTCAATTGGAAGAGCGGCTGGACTAGATTCCCAGTAGGTCGCGAGTTCGAGCCTCGCCTGAAGTCAAATTTTTCTTTCATTTCTTTAAAAATAAAAATATATTTCACAAGCATGTGTTAATGCGAAATAATATAAAACAATTATTAAGGGTAAAAGCGACTTCTTTACGATATTCAATAAACTGAAAAGTCTATTATATCGGTTGCCTAACTAGCATAGTTGGTAATAGATGGCGCTACTGGTACCATAAACCAATGCAATAGATGTGAAGGAAAAATTCGACAAATCGGGCAGGGCTTCAGTAGCTCAATTGGAAGAGCGGCTGGACTAGATTCCCAGTAGGTCGCGAGTTCGAGCCTCGCCTGAAGTCAAATTTTTCTTTCATTTCTTTAAAAATAAAAATATATTTCACAAGCATGTGTTAATGCGAAATAATATAAAACAATTATTAAGGGTAAAAGCGACTTCTTTACGATATTCAATAAACTGAAAAGTCTATTATATCGGTTGCCTAACTAGCATAGTTGGTAATAGATGGCGCTACTGGTACCATAAACCAATGCAATAGATGTGAAGGAAAAATTCGACAAATCGGGCAGGGCTTCAGTAGCTCAATTGGAAGAGCGGCTGGACTAGATTCCCAGTAGGTCGCGAGTTCGAGCCTCGCCTGAAGTCAAATTTTTCTTTCATTTCTTTAAAAATAAAAATATATTTCACAAGCATGTGTTAATGCGAAATAATATAAAACAATTATTAAGGGTAAAAGCGACTTCTTTACGATATTCAATAAACTGAAAAGTCTATTATATCGGTTGCCTAACTAGCATAGTTGGTAATAGATGGCGCTACTGGTACCATAAACCAATGCAATAGATGTGAAGGAAAAATTCGACAAATCGGGCAGGGCTTCAGTAGCTCAATTGGAAGAGCGGCTGGACTAGATTCCCAGTAGGTCGCGAGTTCGAGCCTCGCCTGAAGTCAAATTTTTCTTTCATTTCTTTAAAAATAAAAATATATTTCACAAGCATGTGTTAATGCGAAATAATATAAAACAATTATTAAGGGTAAAAGCGACTTCTTTACGATATTCAATAAACTGAAAAGTCTATTATATCGGTTGCCTAACTAGCATAGTTGGTAATAGATGGCGCTACTGGTACCATAAACCAATGCAATAGATGTGAAGGAAAAATTCGACAAATCGGGCAGGGCTTCAGTAGCTCAATTGGAAGAGCGGCTGGACTAGATTCCCAGTAGGTCGCGAGTTCGAGCCTCGCCTGAAGTCAAATTTTTCTTTCATTTCTTTAAAAATAAAAATATATTTCACAAGCATGTGTTAATGCGAAATAATATAAAACAATTATTAAGGGTAAAAGCGACTTCTTTACGATATTCAATAAACTGAAAAGTCTATTATATCGGTTGCCTAACTAGCATAGTTGGTAATAGATGGCGCTACTGGTACCATAAACCAATGCAATAGATGTGAAGGAAAAATTCGACAAATCGGGCAGGGCTTCAGTAGCTCAATTGGAAGAGCGGCTGGACTAGATTCCCAGTAGGTCGCGAGTTCGAGCCTCGCCTGAAGTCAAATTTTTCTTTCATTTCTTTAAAAATAAAAATATATTTCACAAGCATGTGTTAATGCGAAATAATATAAAACAATTATACAGCACTTTATTGTCTCACAATCCCACTTTCTAAAATGAATTTGAGTTCTTATGTTACAACAGCAATAATAATAATATTCTAGTAATGATTTTTATTCTAAAGTATGTTTTTTTCAGTCAATGATCTAAATAAAAATTATTACACAATAATATACGTTGACTATCTACTACCTAATATGTATTACATACAAAAATGCATATATTTAAGTCTCCTTAAATTGCTTGCATACAACGCAAATCGACCAATTAAAATTAAGTGCGAGGGCTTTATAACTCAATCAATTCGTCATCATTTACATGCAGCCATTGCATGTTAATGTTTTTAAACGTCTCCTGATTTGTGTAACTATTGTAACACGAACAATTTCAGTGACCGATTACTGTTAATACATTTATTATTATCTAGCAACCCCCAGGCTTTCACGTGTCGCTTAATATACCTACTAAGTCCTACTCACCTACCATAAAATGTCTAATTATAGATCTATTCACTGGTGGTAGAGTTCTAGTGAGGAGAGCTCTAGTCTCTCACGGGCGTAGGCACCACCGTACCTTTATCTGCCGCCGAATGGGAGTGTTCAGCATTATCGTGTTACGGTTAGATGGTAATTTACATTTGTAAATTCCCCATCAGTCGTCTCAAGAATTATCTGCATACTTTTGCCAATTTTTGGCTTTTTCCAACAATTATTAATAACATGAATCATTGTTATTTTCAAAATTCATTAAATAGTTTTTGACTATATTAAGTTCACCTGTGTATATAATAGTTTTTGTGTATATTAAGAACAGTGATTCTGTCTGAACGCAATAAATGAAAAATATTGGAGGGACATATGTAAAGAGGACTTTAATTTTACAATATGTAGTGATGATGGGATGGATAACTGTAATATACGATTGTGTACAACGTTTGTACATACAGTACACAGTAAGATATATTGCACGTCGACCTTACGACAGAGACTTCGGATGATTTCGGCTGTGTAGAGCGTTTTCTCTTTCGCACGCAACCTATGTGACATTTGTCGACAATTTTGAGCAAGTATTGACCAATACCAGACTGAGGGCGAGATTCACAGACCGCACTACGACTTGACTTTCGAGCAAAGTACGCTTCGAACTGTGAAAACCCATACATTTCTGACAGATCTAAGCATACTTTGCTCAAAGTAAAGTCGTAGTGCGATCTGTGAATCTCGCCCTCAGTGCTTACGTAGACAGTGTGCCGCAGAAATAACGGTCTACGAACTCGAAAATAGCCGATTGTCTCTTTCCTAAACCCGATGTGCAATATTTCTTGACGGTTACTGTACCTTATGACAATCAAAGAAAATGTTTCATCACTTTCCCGTACAAAGAATAGGAGACTTATGAAGAAACAAACGGCCACAGAGAAATGACGGCCTGCATGTATACATACGTATCAATTAACACCAACAGTGGAGGTCACTTGAATGAATGAAGTGAAACTCATAACAACTCATGTGAACTCAATTGTTTTTTTGAATCTTGAAATTTATCACACATATTTATCTTATTTGCAGTACCAATAAATTTGTGTACGTATCGGAACAATAGTTACTAAAGTGTTGCGTAAAATAAGAGCAAATATCTAGAGATATTCGTTTCCTTGACATACTTTCATGTATGTATTCACTTTGATAACTAAAAAGCACCGGCCAAGAATGTGAAGATGGAATGGACTTCAATGATTGCGAAAATATGTAGATCATATTACCATCTTACCGGTCGTCTTGCGTATAATAGTGATGACGATAAAATGTCACAAAAAAGTTAATTTAAACTATTACACAAGTCACTTACGACTTCGTCAATTTGAGCCTAACGAGCCCAGTGAAGGGAAAAACAGTGCATTCCTTTTCAGTAAGGGTATGTACATGGTGGGTGCTCAAATATTTTTTTTACAGTTTTTACCATTTAGGATCTGCATGTCTGATGATAATAACTTGCTTACTTTCGACGACCCGGTTAGTCCAGCGGTGTGAGATGACCGTTTGATTCGAAGGGTCGTGGGTTCGATCCCCGCACCGGGACCAATATTTGTATGGCCTACAGATATTTGTTTCGGGTCTGGGTGTTTGTGTATGTGTTGTATGTGTACAACGGCACCCACGACACAGGTTTATACCTACTGTGGGGCTGTGAATGTAAGCGTATTTTAATTATTTATTTATTTATTACTGTCTGGTATAACTCGTCACTCTCTACTTCGCTTGTATGTGCATTTTTCAATAAGTTCCATTTTATCATCATTGTCCCAAAATTATGTAGCCCACGATTAATTATATGTTTTATTGGAATAGGTTTTTTATAACAAGAGAATTAGTATAACAACTGCCGTAGTAGTGTAGTCTCTAGTGGTAGCAGACTACTGCTGTGCTAGGGTCGTGTCTTTATTTGTGATAGTCCCCGAGCCGTGGATCGATCCACGGCTAGGGGACTATCACAAATAAAGATAAATTATGAAGCATTTTTGATTATTCTTTATACATCTTCTGATGTTATTAGGATTTTTTCATTTTCTGAGGTTTCCCAGAACCACCCTCGGAGTTGGTAATGAGTCCCAAGATGACGATAGGCACGTCACGTGTTACATGGGACAAAACTTAACCGGCGAATCGTGGGTGTTTGCGACTAGATTATATGTTTCATCGTCTGAAGTACCTACCTATAAATAAATATATTTTTATAATACCATGATCCAACAAGTGGGTAAGTACCTATTAAACATGAAATACACCTATAATGAAAATAATATCCAGTTTTGTAATAATTAGGTAAGGCATACATTATGTGAGTCCGGTTTATTACACTAGACAGTCATCTTCGTAAGCAACGAGTGTCACATTACAGTATCATCAAATCCGTAAACACGATGCGGTAATAACTAACTTTTGGCGTCAGTGTCTTTCCACATGGATGTGAAAGTGTTTCGCTTTCACTATAATGGGTGCTTTGTATAATTTTAGGTGACTTGACGCGACAGTGTGCGACACGATAATAGCTAGGGACGTCACATATCTAAGAGTTTTAAAGATTTATAAAAAAATTGAACTGTTGAACTCCCAGCTCTACACTAGATTCATAATGTATCGTGGGTGCCATTGTACAAATATAACACATAGACAAACACCCAGACCCGAAACAAGCAATGTAGACATGCGAAGAATAAACCCACGACTCTCAAATTAATCATTAATCGGTTGCTGTAGCAACTGGGGCTTCAGTCATTTATGTAAACAAAGTTCATTTATTTTGAGTCAGTCCATAAAAGCTTTATTAGAGGATAGAATTCGAAGAAATATTTTTACTATAGTACTGATAGTACTCTCAGTAAGGCATTCAATAATTTATTAACCCGAGTCTTCATCCTTTATAGTTTCAGAACATGTTTAGTTATCTTAGAACAGTAAATTTTGGAAATATTTTGTGTATTGTCGTAAAATGGTTAAGCCCGAAATTTTGATTTGTACCCCGGATGTCCTTTATGTTTTTATTCAAATGAATACGAGTACCTCCCACAATTATTTATTCAATGCAAAGTCTCTGCAAAGTCTATAAAACGTAGTTGGCTGCCCTAAATAATGACCCGTGTGAGCTTGAACTCATCACGCTGTGCCTCGTCCGTGACTGAAAACATGCAATTTGCACGCACTCCTAAGTACTCGTATATAAGCTTATGATTTTCGTATAACATCACGTAAACAATTGTTTGTGTCAACTAATTAGATGAAAGTGGGGGGTAAACTGTTCATCCAGTTCCTGTTCCATTTTATACAATTCTTCTTGAAATTAATAGATCACAGTGTTTGCATACAGGCGTAATGTCTTGCTATCTCTCAGTCTTTCTAACTAAATTGTATTGATAGGTAACTCTAGCCCATTGATATTTGCTATACAGATCACGGCAACCCAGACGATGGCGTAGCTGTATCGTCAGGCAAGGCCGGGCACTACTCCGGGCTCGTAAGTTTAAGTGGTCCATTGAACCTCATAAAGTTAAGCCTGGTGAATACTACCTACCTACACGTGTTTTTTTAATGTAGCCATACTGCATATCGATTCGAAAGCCGCAGATGAGATCATGTGTGCTTACTGACTGCTTTAAGCGTTATTTGCTCAGATAATTACCGCGTCAATTTAACCCCATTCGATTAGTGCTCACTGCGGTAGCAACTGGCAAGGGTCGCCGATATCTAGATAAGTTGTGTTTATCCAGTTATTAAAAAAAAAAAAATTGCGGCTTTACAATACGTACCTATATTAAAATAGTAGAGCCGCAATTGTTTGTGGATCTATTTTAAGTATAATAATGGTTTTCAATAATAATAGAGGACGCCAAAAACCAATGAATTAATCTTAAGAGAAAGCATTATTCGTTATGTAACTAATTAATTGATTTTGGCGGTAACATGGTCATATCCGATAAGGCATTTCCTTTGCGAACATAACCAGTTATTTCCGTTTTGACGCGTTAATTGAGCAAGCAGATACCTACATGTTGTACGTGGATCCGGAGATATCGCGTGTGAATTTTATGATTCATTTTGTTACATTTCGCGATGAAGGTCTTATTGGTGCGGTGCGGACCGTGAGATGATGTCAGCAATAGCTTTTCTGTGAAAATATATTGGTCAGTGGTGGTCAATGGCGAGTAGGTACAGAATTGTCATTTGGCCTTCCCGTCTCGACCTAGAATTTCTGTTTGGTGGGATGGGGGTTTGACTCAGTCGAGTGTTAATAAAGTAAACCTGAAGCATTATGACATGAAGAACTATCGTAGTGCGACTGAACTAAAATGAATGGGGAGGGGTTTGTTTTTGAACGTGCTAATTTCTAGAACTATCTACAATTTTGATGTCTTGAAGAGGTAAACAAGCATACAGTTCACATTTATGGTAAGTGGTAATTACTGTAGCCTATAAACATCTACATAAAACCAAGATTACAAAGTTTTCGCCATTTTTTAAAATGTTATTGCCACTCCTGAGGTCTAAGTTGTTGTACCCCTGTGCCGGAAATCACAGAGTCGTACATCACAATTTGACCGGAACACGATAGCACTGAATACTACCATTTAGCGGCAAATAGAATAGGTTACGCGATGGTATTTACGCCCCGCAACCTTCATCTCTGGGGCTCTATCACGAATGATAAAATTATATTTGAAAAAGTACAGGAAGGCTATAATATATAGGATATAGGTACCATCACGCTACAGTCTAAAGTGGCCAAGCTTAAAGTAAATGAGCCTTCGCTCGGATTTGAACTAAGCACTGTAGATTTATATCAGAATTATGACTAAAAAATATTATTAAATAGGTATTAGGTATACGCTCAAAGTTCGTTTTATAGTTAAAACAGAAACTAGGAGGTAGGTACCTTGAATTGAATGGAAGAGACCGCTTCGGGGTTAAATTGACGCGGTAATTATCAGAGCAAATAAAACTTAATGCAGTCGGTAAGCACACATGATCTCATCGGCGGCTTTCAACCGTATTAAGTTTATGAAAGAACAACTTTCTACTATCTGAGGAAATCATCAAGACAGTACCTATACATTAAAAATCAATAATTTATTTTTAATAGCACCATACACTCAGTAGTTTCATCAAGCGAAGAACGTTTTTTTTTATGTAATGGAGATGGTAAACAAGCATTCACATTGATGTTAAGTGACGATATACTGTAGCCTATAGACACCCAGACAAAGACCAGAGGCAAAACGCAGATGCGTTGCCACCTCGTGCAAAGGTGAACCCCGACTTACGCAAATTCGACTTACACTGCTATGGCTTGGTCCCACTGGTTCCACCTATTGCGTAGGTCCGGGATTACTGGATTCCCATATTGTAGTCGATTCTCAAGTATCATTAAACGTATTAACTCGTATAACATTAGGTATGTTATACCCACCTAAGTAAGTACATAATAATATTTATGTGGATACACCGCTATGCTTTTTACATAAAATTATTAAAATTTAGAAATAAGTATTATTAAAGGTCATTTTCCTTTACTTTGGAGTTTAAAAAGTAAAAGTGTCGGATATAATTTTGACAACTTTAAATTTTTTACGTGTTTTTTACCGGAAGAAAAAGAGCATCAATTTATTATAAATATAACTACGTTAAGAAAAACCGACTTCAAAACTGAAAAGTAAAAAATTATGATTTAATTGTAATTATATACTACCTATTATCTATATGTGCTATTTACTAATATACTAATAGTTTAGAAGTCGGTGCCAAGCCTTAAACAAATAATTATATTTTAATCACTTAAATATGAATACGAGCAAATTAATACACTGAACAAAACGTAACCGGCGAATCGTGGGTGTTTTCATGTATGCTTGAATTCATGCATTTACCTCTGCCTACCGCTTCGGGGATTACAGGCGTGAAGTTTGGCACCGACTTCAAACCTATTAGTAAATAGCACATATAGATAATAGGTAGTATAAAATTACAATTAAATCATTATTTTTTACTTTTCAGTTTTGAAGTCGGTTTTTCTTAACGTAGTTATATTTATTTAATACTTTTTAGTTTATTGCTGCACTGTCAATTAGATTTATGTTCACATCTGTTAAATTTGTAAAATGTCGATACAAACTTATTACACGAATAGACGAAATCAATGAAAATATTTTATTTACGAAGGAGTAAACATGCTGTGTTGTGTCGTCGATGAGTAAATGTGTCATTATCACTTGTTGTCATGCGCATTAGGACTATTTAGGACGTCAGTGGATTCAACGCACTGTATGACAACTCGCCGTCTATTCTTATTCCTTTAGTCTGAGGTGAAAGTATGTAGAAAAATGCTCATAAAATAAAAATTAATGGGCCTATGTGAATCGAATTTATATGGGACCAATTCGAAACTATTCCGCATCAAACAAAAGAAGAATTACGTAAATCAGTCCAGAAATCTAGGCGAAATTCGCGTACATACTTAAAAAAAAATTAAAAAAAATATACCGGCCGAATTGAGCCATCTCGTTTTTTGAACTCGGTTAAAAACCGAAACGAGTTGATTTATTTGCTTACAATTTTTTAATGCATGTACCTACTGTCTGTTTAAATCTGTAGGTGCTAATTCATTTTGAAGTATGAAAGGAAAACGGATCACATTTAAAGGTCACATCCGTGCGAATTGCCTTTGACTTTGATCATTAAAGCAGTTCATAGTCGCCGGTGCAAAATTGCGACTGTTTTAAAACACGTCTCAACGTTTTTGTAGGTATTAATTAGCATTTATTTTTATCTGTTACGTGAATGACAGAAGTTTATAAATTAATAACTATTTAATAATGTTCGCTAACTAAGTTATGCATACCAAAGACGCCATATTACGATGTATTATTTTACTCTTATAGTTTGAAATAGTACCATCTCTAATTAAGCGGTTTTCTCTATTAAATTTTCTGTACAAATCTTGGCATGATACTTTATTTTCTAGCATAATCCCAGTCATGTTTGTAAATATGGATTGCATTACTCTTGCAATATGTACCTATCTATGTAACATAGCTACATAGGAATATGGACATATGTGTGATGATCCCTGTTTGCTTTAACTTGAGCTTGTGATACGAAGCTACGAAATTTGGTATGCAAAAAAGTTTTTCGACTTACTATTACTCAACAATAATAGCATTGAACTTGCTTGGACAATGCAACATTCGTAAAGAACTTTATTTTTCAAGGATCATTATCGAATCACGTGAACGAAGTCGTAGTTAACAGCTAATTGTAATATCTTATCTAATATACGCTTATAGTAAAGTTGAGTTCTCATGCCATTAAGTAGCATACAATAGTGCATTGATGAATTGACATTAAAGTGAACTCGTTCAAGTTCTCCTGTTGTTTCCACTATGATGTTTCGTGACTGATTGGCCTACAATCGCGTAATGCTCATTCGAGTGCCGTTCACGTTATTAAATTAATTATCTAAGTCACGACGTTTTCATGATCTCGGAGTAGACCGTGGGATACACTAATACTAAGGGATAAAATATTACATCGTTTAAACGTCAGTCGGATCATTTATTACAGTGCCACCAACTTATCTCTGAAATGGCAAAAAAAGGAACTAAAGCCGCCATGTTGAAGTGTCATTGGATTGTCAGTGTCTTCCTTCTACTTTCGTGTGCTGTGTTTGTTTTATTGCTATATTTATTGATTTTAACTGTTGAATATGCCGAAAGCTATGAAAAGTGATGCCCGGAATATTATTCTAAAGGTTAAATCCGTTTTTGAAGAAGAATCTCTACAGCAGGCTCCCATAATTCCATTTACTCAAATATACAATCGAATTGCGCAGCTACAGGTCAGTGTTGCCAGTTGTTATCACACAAATTACCCAATTGTAATAAGTCAGTTAAATTGATACAATATCTACTTACCTAAATTTAATTTACGGAATATTCTTTAATTTATGGTAGCAGCTTTGGCTTGATTTTTATTTGAACAACTTGAAATAATCTGTATTTACGATTACGTTTTTAAATGAGTAATAATAATAGTTTTTTTTTCTACCCTATCTTTGGAGTGAGCCAGCTGACCTGCTACATGTATACTGAATTATTTTATTTTATTACAGGTGTAAGCTTAGGAACAATATCTAATATTGTCAGAGAGGGGCAAGAAGCAGAAAAATCCGATACTAAAATTCGCACACCAGGCAAGAAACGAACACGTAAAAGTGGATTTGTTTTTGTTGATGATTTTGACCAGGGAGTTATTAGACGGAAAGTTCATGAATTTTATTCTGCCAGGAAGGAAGTGCCTACGGTTAATAAGCTTCTAGATGTCTTAAGGACTGAAATAAATTATACAGGACAGAGAGAAACTCTTCGAAAACTGCTCCATAAATTGGGATTTCGTTTAAAAAAAACGCTGTCTAATCGTAAAGTATTGATGGAGCGCAATGACATATCAGCTTGGAGAGCTAGATACTTGCATGAAATAGACAAAAATAGTAAGTCGTCTAATCCTAAGCCTTTAATTTATTTAGATGAAACTTATATTCACTCGTCTTATACATCTAGCTCATGTTGGCAAGGAGAAGGCGTTGAAGGCGTACTAGAGCCTGTATCAAAAGGGCAAAGATATATAATCGTCCATGCTGGTGGGAATACTGGATTTGTTGAAAATGCACTTTTAGTGTTTAAGTCCAATTTCCAAAAGTGGAGACTATCATGACGAAATGAATAGCACAAATTTCAAAAAGTGGTTAATAGAAAAACTTGTGCCTTATCTAAAAAAACCATCGATTATAGTAATGGACAATGCTCCCCTATCATCGTATTTGCGTTAACAGAGTCCCAAACTCAAATTGATTAAAAAACGAAATCCAATTATGGCTTACGCAAAATAAAATTGATTACGACGAAGGCTTAACAAAACCTCAACTCTTAGAAATAATCAAAAGAAACAGGCCAGAACCCATATATGACGTTGAAAAGATTTTAGCTGAAAATGGTCATAGATGCTTGTATTTACCCCCTTACCACTGTGATCTTAATCCGATCGAATTAATATGGAGCACAATGAAAAGAAACGTGGCTAAAGTAAATATTGATCACAAAAATAAGGAAATCCCTCGCCTTGTCAAAGAAGCATTTGATTCCATTTCAGTTCATGAATGGGTACAACATTGTAAACATGTTCGTAAGTTGGAAGGGGAGTATTTGAAACAAGACTCGTATTTAGATGAACCTTTTATAATTAATGTGGCAAGTGACAGTGAATGCGAAAGTGATTCGGATAGTGACAGTTGTAGAATTGACGGAGTATGTCCTCTTGACCAGGTTAATATTGCTTCACATTCATCAAAAATGACTGATCACAATGATTGTAAACCTGGTTTCCAATAAATTTTAAGAACAATCAATTTGTTTTTTTTAACGTTCATTTTCCATGCTGTAGCCACTATCGCTATAATCTAGACAGGCTTTAGCATAATAACTTAAAGAAACACAGATTTTTTTACTCATTTAAAACTTACCCAACATTCCTTTCATACCAATTTTAAGCAAAACAAAATTAACTAGCAACACCGATACGACGGTGACGACATCCTTCATTTCAGAGATAAGTTGGTGGCACTGTACCTCGCCTATTTTTGTATTCCTAAATTGTCAGTGACATACCTATTTACATGCAATTGTGTGAAGAAAATTAAGAAGTAGTTTCTTAATTTTCTTCGCACAATTTTCACCGTATTTTCCAAAAAATGGTGGAATAATACATAAGCCATATTCAGTATGTAGTAAACCACCGTTATGATAAAAATAATGAAGGATAAATAATGGAACCTAACGCGAAGCCATATCGGGCACGCAAGCGTGTACGTACCTATATTTTAGTGCATTGATAATTTGTGATTCTAAAATCAGAACCTTAACTTATTGGACCAAACCATAAACTTGCGAAAACAACATTTAGCCTTGATAATAATTGTTCGATAAAAATATATGGCGATACAGTACGGCCATTAAAAATTAGGGCTGGTAATTTTATGTTTTTATTGGTGGTAGAGTGCCCGTGTAGGAGTTCGAGGGCGTAGGCACCCCCGCGTTAACTTATCTATCGGTCCCCAAATGGTGTACAGCATTATCGTGTTCGGTTGGATGTTAATGTATGACTCCGTAATAACTATCACAGAAACATAACAACTAAGGTCTCAGTGGTGGCAACGCATCTGCATTTTGACCCATGGTCTTTGTGTTAGTTAATGAAGGCTGCAGTCATCACTTAACATTAATGTGAACTGCATGCTTCATTACATAAAAAAAAAATTAAGTCGAAGGAACCGCTGACTCCGTAACGTACTACCAGATAGGAACACGGGGTATCTGGTAGTAGGTTACGGAGTTGGCGGACGTAGGCAACACCGCATTACCGAATATACTTACCTACTTGCCATTAAATATGGTAGGTGGTGTTAGTGGTAATGCACAGAGACCAGTGCCGGATTAGCCATATAGCAGGAGTAGAAAATGCTACGGGCCCCGCACCATTGGGGGCCCCGTGCCTGTGCCCAAAAAAAAACACAAATATGTAATACACCTTAGCTATTCTCAAAGGGAGCGTTGACCACTAATTATAAAGGTACCTATATTATTATGTTGCAAGTTGGCAATACCACAATACTTACAGGGGGAATCCCCTAAATTTGTCGATTCCTTTTCGTAAATGTTGTTTTATTTACATCCTAAATTTCAGTAGGAAATGTAACTCTAGGGCCCCATGGTCACATTTGCTACGGGCCCCGCACCGGCTTTATCCGGCACTGACAGAGACACAACAACTTCGATCTCAGAGTATTCGATTACTATCAATGTGAACTGTATGCTTGCTTGCCACTTGTCATGACATAAAAAACGGTTCTTATTTGATGTTATAACTCACCCCTGACCTTCGCATTTTCTTTAACAAATAATTAATGTTATAAATGATTACGGAACAAAATACACGATAGTAATTATGTAATGCTTCGTTGTTAGTTGATAAATGTTATATATTTAACTTCACGCTTCGACGCCGGACTGAAAAGTATTGGATACGAGGTCGTTACTCGTGTCCGCACATACTTAATATGAGTACATTTGGAAAAGTGACGAAGAAATATGAACTGTAGGATTATTAACAAGCTCTGGTCAAATTATATTTTAAAAATAACATTCGTTGGGCCTTGGCATGTAGTGGCTAAGCACTTTCAATTCCGCCATTCACAATGAAACAAAATATAGTTTGCATATTATTACGAGTACAGGCGGTACACATACATTATTATTATATTGTTTGATTTCAAAGGTCAAAAATAAGTTTTATATATTTTATACCTTAAGTAAGACCAGAGTAAGTCTCATGGCCGTCTCATGGAATACTCAAACGTCACTCAATTTTAAGCAACGCTCAAATGTGCGCTATCTCTATCGTTTGAACGAGTTTTATAAAGACAGAAGACTTTTAAGTCCCACTTAGATTTAAGTGTCGTTTGAGTATGTGGCCGTAAGTGTTGCAATCAATCTTAAAATTATTAAACGTAACTTCACGCCTGTAATCCCGTAAGGGGTAGGCAGAGGTAAATGCATGCATTCAATCATACATGCACACACCCACGATTCACCGGTTACGTTTTGGCCCATGTAACAGGTGGCGAGCGTATTGACCTCTCCGGGCACATTACCAAACTTCGAGGTACTGGGAAACTTACAGAAAATGGAAAAATCCCAATAGAACCAGAGATAATGGATTTTACACCGTTATCTACTCTAATATCCCCGATCCGGGAATCGAACCCAGGACCTCCGCGTAGTAGTAGTGGCCTTTTACCACTAGGCTTGTGAATTATTACTTAGTCCATTTATATTTTTACTTTTCAGTTTTAGGTGCAACCATAAGCAACATGGGCCACGCGTCGCGGCGGACCGGAGGGGAGTAGTCATATGCAGGCTTTCCCCTCTGACAAAGTACAAGCCCAAGTGGGCCCGAGATATTTAAATGTGTGCGTTAAAATGTTATGTATTTTGTTAACGTCAAGCTGTGAGTATCGTAGTAATAGACGATTTGTGTTGTGTGCGTGTGTGTCACACAAATTCCCCGCGCAAAAAATTACAGACTGTTTTGCATCAGTACCAAATAAACGCTATGGCTAGTCCCCTCCGGTCGGCCGGTGGCCCGTGTTGCTCTATGGGTGCAACCTAAGTACTTAATAGTAGGGGAGCCCAAGAGGGGATTTTTGCAGTTACTCGACCGCGTCAGATTACGACGGTTGAGTAGGTACCTCCACCACTTTCAGAACTCACTTCATACATACGAGAACGCATTTTACGTACGTTTATGTGTAGGTAGATGTCTATGTCGACCTATAGGCTGCAGTCATCACTTCAATGTGTTGCATGTTTGTTTGTCACCTTCCTTACATAAAAAAAGGTACTTAATAGTTGAACCTTTGATTATATACACGTCTAGATGGAGCGTCGCCTTACAAACGCTGCAAAAACAATGTCCCAATTCGAAAATCCTTGTGTGTGTGTGTAACACACACTAGTATGTATATTTTATTCGCTTTACACACACTACTCAACTGGTGAAAATGTTACTTGCTTATGACATTTTCCCCTAAAAATAGGGAAAATTAGCTTAAGTCGAGTTCAATTTTTTCATAATGTGTGACACAATAATATTACGATATTCGTCGGGTCGTCTCACAGTAGCTTTAGTTATTCGTTTTAAGTTATTTTTAATGTTTTGTTTGTATTGGTACGTGTATTCGCTTAAGTTATTCGTTGTTACTTATTTGTTCTTAGTGTAAATTACTTTTATCGAAAAATAAATACATTTCTAATAACAAAATCAAAATCTGGAATTGATCCACTAGTTGGAAATTTACAAACCCAGAAACAGATACACACGACAAACTTAGAACACCCCTCTTTTTCCTTCGGGGGTTATTAAAATAATGTTATTAAAATAAATATAGGTATATTAAACATATATTTTATATAGATTTAATTTTGTAACTTCATATTTCTCTGGGAAGATTTTAAATCAATAACTAGCAACACAGTAAACATGGCGTTCAATGAATCGTACAAATGCGACGTAAAATTAAATATTGTTGATTTAATTCTGGGATACATTTAGGACTATGGAATGTGTAGTTACCAATAATATGAAATGTTTTTAGCGCAAATCGTCTTAATGAAAGCATAGACGTGGACGTGTTTACGTTACAATGACAGTATCGCTACCACAGAGTACTATAAAACATACTGAAATAGAGACCAATTTTCAATATCAAAGAAAGCAACATCTCACTTACGCCGTCTGGCGAGTCTGTGATACGTTTTGGAACTACAACCTAAGGTCAATAGCCCGTGCGTAGCTATTCACTGCTATTCCATCATAAAAACAGTATTTTGGGCCGCTTTCTTTATATCTATCTGTGACGTGCATTCCATACATCTCAACTCGATGAAATAAATCACGGAAAAAGATTAAAAAACACTCTTTTTAAGCAATATTACATACGACGCAATTGCAGCATGACATGTATGTACCACGTCTGACAACAGTATGAATTAGACCTGAGTCGATCGCGAGCGATAGAATCACTTTGATTGAATCACGATCCAAACACAAGTGATCGGGTCGTGACGTACAAAAAAAGTCGATCATTTGGGTCCTTTGGGTCATTGGGTACTTTGTTTCTCGTGAACTCTATCACATTAAGCATAAGGTACACTTCAGTTTGTCTACAGTTTTATCGATCAAGCTCCCCTGCACAATGTCATCTAATTGTAAAATTTATGCTATATACCTATAAAGTTAAAGAATGAAATTATAGTGATAATTAATTGAAATGTATTAAAATGAAAAATAGCCAGCGGCATAATGTGTGAATCGCGATCTCGAGTCTCGCATCCTTATCAGATGGGTCTCGAATCACGAGAATCATGAGCTACAGTATACGTTTGAGCGAAATCGAGTCGCGACCCAAATGACCCAAACGATCGAGTCACTTAGACTCGATCACCTTGTCAATGGGTCGCGATCGACCCGAATCCCGACGAAGGTGTGATCGACTCAGGTCTAGTATGAATGAACTCTGAACATTATTGGAACAAATATGCGCGCCATCTGTTGATACGTCTTAGCAGCGTTCACTTGTCCTTACATTGTTAAGATTGCCATCGCATTAGTACTAAGTTTATACACCCTGATCGCTACTGAGCGAGCGGAACGAAGTTATGGGCCAACAGTTAACTGATATTTTTTTGGACGCTTATGAACTTAGATGCTCCATCTAGACGTGGATATACTCAAAGAGTTCAACAAGATCTCTTGAATATTTTACCTTGATATTCTGCAGAATTAAAAAAACTGGTTGCCTGTAAAGTCGGTTTTACGGGCGAAGATTTTACGTGACAACGTCTTTTTCTCGGTAGAAAGGCATTCGCCGGTCCGGCAGGCCTCTCTCTCGTTCGGTGACTCATCGTTACGTTACCGGGCGTTACACTTTTTCATGAGTGACTCCGAGCCGCAACCTAATTTAAGACGTTGTCACGTCAAAAAATAGATAATGTTATTATTATTGAACTTATTTTTTTTATTTACGTACCTATGGATAGCTAAAAGGAACAAATCGAATGTTTGAAAATGAGTCATTACTAGTCAAGAATTTGAATTTTGAAAGTGTGGCCTTCTAAACTTCTAATCATGCTTCGATCTTTGAATGTGGAGTTGTGGACACTGGACACTAATTTCACTCTTAATGGAGGTGCTCAGTTGTATGTGTCATAAGCCTTCCCGTCAAATGCGTTGCTTAGTAGGTACCTAGATTTCTACTTAATGATGTAGGTACATTAGGGTGCATCACATTTTCTATAACATACATGGGTAAGGCTATTTTTTTATGAGTGGACATCAGATTAATACATTTGTAATCTATAGGTTGCTTATATGCTTATATGCTTATATATAGGCTTATAAAAAAACGATGGTCAAATCTCTAAGTAGGTGCAAAAAATACTTACTGTTTAGTTAAAGACAGGATGCGGATCTTACTGTGTCTACCAGTCACTTCTTCAAGGTTTTATCAGGTATTATTGACTATTGATATTATAAACATAAACGTTAGTTAGGTAAGGTTAATCTGTCTGTGGTTAATCTATTACATATAGCTATATTTTATGGTCATCTTCGTTACTTGTAAATGGGCAAAATACTTGATAAACCGTCTATTTAAACGGAACTCTACATTTACTTGGCAGATGAGAGATACCTACAGCATTATAAAATAAGATTCCAATATATTTTATTCGAAAGTAAGTAATTAAATCCGAACAATTCTAAACTAACGGCGATTCTGCGGAATTAACTTTGGGAGTAGTAATGTTTTACTTTTTGCGCCATTGAGTCAATGTTAACCAGCGTTTAAAAACATCATGTTTTTTAAGCTACGGAGTTAGCAAATAATAAGTGTCAAATGCCCGTGTAAAATGAAGGTGTGCTACAAGCTTATTTGCTACCTCCGTAACATATAGTGGTGTAAATTTAGAAAAAAAAATCGAGAGATTGGGGGATCGGGGAGTTAGTTGTGCCCAAAGAGCAACACGGCCACCGGACTGGAGGGGGCTATAGCGTTTATTACCGATGCAAAACAGTCTGTCAGTTTTTGCGGGGGGAAATGCGTGTGAAACACACACACTTCAAAAATCGTCTATTACTACGAAACGCACACCTTGACTTTAACAAAAAATATAAACAATTTTACGCACACATTTAAACATCAAGGCGACAGGCATAAGCCCATTTCGGCTTGTACTTTGACAGAGGGGAAAGCCTGCATATGGCTACTCTCCTCTGGTGTTGCTCTATGGTTGTGCCAAATCTCATCAAAGGGAGGGGAGAGGTTTAAAATTACCTAAAAACGCCTCACGTAGTTAATGGACGCCTCTTAAGTAACTCATACCTACGTACTTAACCTATATATGTAGAGAGTAGTTACCAGAGTCAATAATGTGGTCAAGCCAGTGTTTAAATTGGTGAAAGTAAAATTATGTTACGATGTTCTGCCTATTACGGAACCATTACTTAACAGAGACCTCGGTGGTTGAGCGAATTAAATTTATAAATGATCATCTGCACCCACTTCTATCTAACCCTGACTAATATTGATTAGCTAGAGCAAAATTAGATTTATTCGTTTTGCAACTTATGAACAAATATTGGCTATTAGACTATTAGGTAAGTATATCTAATGTTTTAGATAGGTACTTTTATTATCTGCCGCTAAATGGTTGTTTTCAGCACTATTGTTCCGGTTAGATGGTAATGTATGGCCCCTTAATAACTTTCACCGAGACATACCTAATAACTAAGGTCTCAGGGGTGGCAACGCATCTGCATTTTTTGACCTTCTGGTCTTTGTGTGGGCGTCTATAGGCTGCAGTCATCACTGATCATCTTAAATCTTAAGAGGTAGAAGGTAACAAACAAACATGAACTGCATGTTTGTTTGTTACCTTCATTACAAAAAAAAACTTAGGTTAATGGTAGTAGCAGAGTATGTAATAATACTACGTATAGAATGGACACTTCGACGTCCCGCCCGATTTCCCCGCCTCACTCAACCTCCCCCCCTCTTATTGGTATTCTCTACGTGCTACGCACACAGGTGCACGTGTAAATACACGTCACTGATTGATGTCTGTGCAATAGAGACCAAATTAAGCGTTTGTATGGAATTTTGGCGGAGTGTCCGCGGTGTGGTAGTAGTTTCAGTATCAGTGAGCTCAGGGTGGCAACGCATATTCTATTCCTCCAGTTTTGGTGTCGATGTCTATATGTTTCAGTATTCATTTACATCAATGTAAAATTCGACAATCCGGTTAGTCCAGCGGTGTGTGACTACCTCTTGATTCGAAGGGTCGCGGGTTCGATGCCCGCACTCAGTTAAATAATTGTATGGCCTACCTACAGATATTGGTTTCGGGTCTGGGTGTTTGTGTGTTGTATGTGTACAACGGCACCCACGACACAGATTTATGTGTCGGGCTGTGAGTGTAAGCGTATTGTATTTTAAAGTGCATGCCTGTTGTCACAATAGACATGGCGCTATTGCTACTAGAGAAATGTAAATACTTAATTAATCGCAATATTCTTACCGACATAATAAAGGTTATTAAATTTTTTGACACTATTCAAATGTAATTTTCGTAATTTTTAATCATTATTTGGTAAAACTTCACGCAATTTTTATAATGTTCCGTACCTTATGACTGCGCTCTGCTGATATAGATAGAAAGGTAGGTACTTGTTAGATATCTTCTAGTATCTCCGTACGTCGCCATTACATTGCAATACTCTTTCATTTTTTATTCCTGTCTTCTTTATTTTTTAATTTTTTTTTTAATTTTTTTTGAATATTATGCATGTTAATTTATAACTTTTAGTTTAAGTGCCTGTAAATAAACAAAATGATATTAATTGACATCTAAACATTATAATTCTATGCATCTAAAATAAAACATTTCTTTACAAAGGTAGGTAGGTACATGTTTGCACTTGTAAAAGACAAAAAAAAACTGAGTCTACTTACCTTAACTTATGACGTCAATTTGGTGTTGTTTATTATCTGCGTATTAATATTGTGTATATATTTATACAGGCGTGGCACAGAAGTGTGGTGGTACTGTTCTTCAAAAAAGGTGACAATACCCTTCTTAAGAACTATAGGCCCATCGCACTTCTAAGTCACGTCTATAAGCTGTTTTCGAGAGTGATTACAAACCGTCTATCTCGCAGACTCGACGACTTCCAGCCTCCCGAACAAGCCGGGTTCCGTAAAGGTTTTAGCACCATAGACCACATACACGCTCTGCGGCAAGTTATACAGAAGACAGAAGAGTATAACCAGCCCCTATGTCTAGCGTTTGTCGACTATGAGAAAGCCTTCGATTCGGTCGAGATTTGGGCTGTGCTACAGTCACTCCAGAGGTGCCAAGTCGACTACCGATACATCGAGGTGCTAAGGAGCTTGTACGAAAACGCCACTAAGTCGGTTTGCCTTCAGGACCAGAGCTCGAAACCTATCCAACTGCAGCGAGGTGTGAGACAGGGAGATGTCATATCTCCGAAACTGTTCACCGCTGCATTGGAAGATGTCTTCAAGCTTCTGGACTGGAACGGACTCGGCATCAACATTAACGGCGAGTACATCTCCCACCTCCGATTTGCGGATGATATCGTAGTCATGGCTGAGACCCTGGAAGACCTTGGCACAATGCTCAATGGCCTCAGTAGGGCCTCCCAACGAGTGGGTCTTAAAATGAACATTGACAAGACGAAGATCATGTCGCATGTCCTCGTTACGCCCACTCCTGTTATGGTCGAGGGTACTACACTCGGAGTTGTTGACGATTATGTATACCTGGGACAAACGGTCCAGTTAGGTAGGTCTAACTTCGAGAAAGAGGTCAATCGCCGAATCCAACTCGGATGGGCAGCGTTCGGGAAGCTGCGTTATATCTTCTCGTCCAATTTACCGCAGTGTCTGAAGAAGAAGGTCTTTGACCAATGTGTGTTGCCAGTGATGACATATGGAACTGAAACGTGGTCGCTCACTATGGGCCTCATAAGAAGGCTCAAGGTCACGCAGATAGCAATGGAGAGGGCTATGCTTGGAGTTTCTCTGCGAGATCGAATCAGAAACGAGGAGATCCGCATGAGAACCAAAGTAACCGACATAGCCCACCGAATAGCGAAACTCAAGTGGCAGTGGGCAGGGCACATAGCTCGCAGAACTGACGGCCGTTGGGGCAGAAGAGTTCTGGAGTGGCGACCGCGTACCGGAAGCCGAAGCGTAGGCAGGCCCCCCACGAGGTGGACCGACGACCTGGTGAAGGTCGCGGGCAAGCGTTGGATGAGGGCGGCCCAGGACCGTTCGTTGTGGCATTCTTTGGAGGAGGCCTTTGTTCAGCAGTGGACGTCTTTCGGCTGAAATGATGATGATGATGATGATATATTTATTTGCGTTGTTCCCATAATTTACTCGTGGTGCAATCCGAACGCGAACGCTGGTTTCGTGCGGCGTCGCCATCTGATTGAGGCAGGAGGCAGGTACCGCTGCGCAGCCTTCAGCGGTGAGGGGCGCGGGGGGACATTGCGCTCCTGTGACGCACGAACCACGAGTCCATTTCATCGGTACAGCAGCCACTAACTAATTAGGTGTAATCTTCAATATTTTAATTATTCTAAATATCTATTATATAAAAATAAGTCGGGTTTTCCTTCCTGACGCTATAACTCCAGAACGCAAGAACCGATTTCCAGGGTTTTGCATTCGTTGGAAAGGTCTCGGGTTCCGTGTGGTTTATAGCAAAGAAAATTCAGGATTATAAAACGACATCCACGCGGGTGAAGCCGCGGGCAACAGCTAGTTATGTATAAGTATAATAATATCTAATATGTTTATTTTATGAAAAAGTTTTTATTTTATATTTATTCGTTTTTACTAGGTATATTTATTTATGTACTTCTATTTTATTTTTCTGTGCCGTTTTGACATCCGTGAACTCCCTCATGTGGTGCCATTGAAAATCAGCGTCAGGCGTTACGCCTGACTTCTATGCTGAACTGGAGACCATTTTGGCGCAGCCGTGTGATACACACTATTATCATTACCTACTTGTTCGTTTGAGTCACTGTGTAGTTGGTTCTGTTTTTTCTGTTATTATTTTTTCTTTATCTCCTTTTTTGTGGCCTATTGTTTTTGTGCTTGTACTAGTTTAAAATTAATTGTTTTGTGTTTTTAAATCTGTTTGTTTTTGTGTGTTTTCCGGCTATGCGCCAAATAAACGCCCTTTCTTAATTAGACAAATTAGAAGCGGTGATACTTGTAACATTACCTTGATTTATATTTTTGTGTCTGCTACGCTTCGGTTTCGGATTGGCGGATTAGTGACATTGGGACTCTTCTCTTACATTATTCGGCAGTTTCCCCGTGCTACACTATCATTTGATGACCCGGTTAGTCCAGTGGTGTGAGATGACCGTTTGATTCGAAGGGTCGCGGGTTCGATCCTCGCACCGGGACAAATATATGTATGGCCTACAGATATTTGTTTCGGGTCTGGGTGGTAGCGTATGTGTACAACGGCACCCACGACACAGGTTTATACCTACTGTGGGGCTGAGAGTGTAAGCGTATTTTTTTTTATTAGGCGGCAGATAGTTTGTACGTAATGCCTACATGCCTACGCCCTCGAGCTTCTACACTGGAAGTTTACCACCAGCAAATCAGGTTTTGTCATGAATGCGTTTAGTTCTGCGCTACGTTTTCATTTTAGATAATGAAGTATAATACTTAATATGTGGGTATCAGGTTTCACTCTATATATTTAACTAATAGGAGACGGCATTGTAGGGTGATTTTTAATTCGGGGAGTGTATAAAATCCTTCTCCTTTTTGAAAATATGCTTAAGTTTAAATTGCTTGGTAAAGCCACTTAATTAACATTTTTATAAACTTCTGACTGCCAGGATATAGATAGAGATTATCTTGTACTAATAGGTATTATTAAACAAGATAATCTTTAGTCCATTTTCTAGTTACATTCTTTGTCATATTAGTAGAATCAGAATCAGAAACTCATTTAATCATTTAGGGTGACAGGCACCTCTTATGACACGTCAAAAACAAACAAATTATATTAAAGTGAATAACAATTGATATACATGTCAAACAAGATAAAAGTAAGAATGTAAGGTAAGAATGTAGGTCCTGTATGTACCTGTAACGTGTCCAGCAGCATACAAATTGATGTTTTAATAAGATGAGTTAATAAGTGCATAGGTATGAACGGTAGGTAACTATCTAACTATCGCTAACGGCCTATGGTCCTACAAAGCAGATATTTAGTTACCGGCGTAACTGTCTATCTTCCGATTACTGAATTGAATCTCGGTGGCAGTCAACGTCAGAAGCCAGGTATAAACAATAGATACCTTTGAGTAGCTACATAACATTTAAGTGCCAATGTCAGCATCGTCCGAGGTCATGTTTTATTGCAAGTTAAACTGGCGTATTTTTACTAAATTATATAAGTTACCTTCAGTATTACCTTCCATTTACTTATGGCACACAGGTGGCACTGTTGTACCTAATATTTTTAGAAATGCCTCATTAGTAGGTAACGAGTATACTTCATCTCATTATGTATTTTTCCTTTTTTTCAGTTACGCCGATACTAGTAAGTGCGATCACAATTTCCCCAAATGGAAATAGCCCTGAAGTCAAAATGGTAGATGGAATGATGGTCGACGTTCAAATGGGATTTTCGCCAATAACTCCGAGACCAGATGAATCCTTAAAAAGCAAACACCGGTCTAACAGGATAATTAAAGTTAACTCAACAAAACTTGCCATTAATGAAAGATACAGGCGCTTAATACCTTATATGACCTTTTATTACGCCAATGATTTAATATCACCAACTTCTGAGGCGTACAACACGAAAAATGTTGAAGTTGAAAAAGCTGAGATTGTGGAGGCTCACATTTCACAAAATCAACGCGAGCCTAAAGTTATCCATACATCACATAGGCACAATCACATACCGAGATATCAAGGTAACCGTCTAACCCAGTACAACATAGCTTCAGCAAATCCTACCCGATTATATTACAAGGAAGTACCTGTTATATATCAAAATTCTCCAAAAATAAGTCAGAATTACAATCCTTACGTGGTAGAGAACCAACAGAACACTTTTGGAAAATTTGTTCAAAAGCAAATTAAAACTCCCAGTGTGCCATTTATCTCGCCGACCAGAAAACCGTATCTAGACCTATATCATAATGATGACACACCCAATGTGCATTACTATTATACAGAAAAAGAACAAACTCCAAAATATAAATTAATTCCCTATGAACAAACACCGCCAGTTAAAATAGTGCCCCAACAACAAAATATTGATTTTAATGTTCCATCGATACCTGCGAAAGATACGGTGTATGTGAAACAGAGGATAACTAGACCGCAATATCAGTATGATACCGTTAACGTGCCACAACTAAAGACTAAAAGGCCCGTAACAATATCTGAAAGTTACTATGAAAAACAGCATCCGGCTTTAGTCCAACCTGTTATTGAGAGTGGTTTCAAGCCTATAATTGGTCCCATTATAACCACTGAAACTCCGGCTTATTCCGAAGTACCCCAAGAGACAACATATTTGAATGATGATGAGAAAAATTATGAAGAACCCACTATCGAGAACATTTCTGTGCCCATTCTAGATAGCACAGAGAAACCGCAATTTATTCAATATGTTATTGAAGAGCCTACACAAAAACCCGTAGAGCATTCATCTACCAATACAGCATTGTTGGCGAATCTTTTGAATTCACTACAATTGAACAAATCTATTCCTAAGCCAATCACAAAAGAAAACGTTGGAGCTTCAATAAGGACTTTGCTACAAGTTTTAAACGCTTTGAAGGCAATACCTGAAGAAAATCATGTGCAATCGCCGCAGCTGAGTACACCAAAACCATTTGTGGCTCCCCAAATATTAATTAATACTTCTATAAGACCGATCGTAACTTCGACCACGCTGTCTCCTGAACCAGCCGACCAAGATTTTCACGAGGAACCTTATCTCGCACCCGTGAATAATCCATCGCAACATTTAGACGGTAAGTTTTAAAGGTCATAATCAGGTCGAGTAGTGAGAATAATCGTTTTAAAATCTCGGCAACACAATAGATACAAAAGGTTCCGAAGCGAAGTATACAAATTCATTGTTAACTATGGATACCTAATAACAATAGGAATTAGATAATTACTTTTAGATTTTAAGGATATAGGTGAACTTTTAAACTGATTACTTAATTTAACCGCTGCTAAATGGTAGATCATTATTACTGTCCGTTTAAATGACAGCCTATTACGAGCGCAGAATACTCGAATGCGCATCTGTTGTTTAATTTTCTTAACAAGTTAAAGTTTTCCTACATATTTGAAAATGGAATGCAGTACTTAAAACTAATTATATAGGTACCTACAATGCTCGTGTAACAGTATTTGTAACAAAACTCTTCCGCAAGGGCTAGACCGATTTTTAATAGGTCAAGGTAAAACGGAGTTCGCTGGAACAGCTAGAAGTCGTATAAAATTATTATGGAATACTTAGTAGATGGATTGGAAATTTAAATGACTAAGCCTGGGTTGCACCACAAAATTTGTTAAAGTTAAAGCTATTGTAACATTTCACATCCTTTTCTAACCTAAAGAAATCTGTTAAAGTTAGAGCAGGATGTGAAATGTTACAATAGCTTTAACTTTAACAAAAGTCGTGGTGGAACCCAGGCTAAGTGTAGAATGCAATAAATGTGTAATAGGGTTTTCAGTAGGTATCTAGTTTACTTGTGTCTAAAATACAAACTTATATTTCATTTAGATTTCTCTACTGGTGTTGGCAGCACGCAACGTTTTCCACTTCCCGTGACATCAGACGATGAGGGTGGCACTCCGGGCAGACCCGGAGTTGATTATCCAACTTTAACTACAATACCTCACACCGCTTTCGACTGTAAGACCCAGAGATATAAGGGATTCTTTGCTGATCCTGAAACTAGATGTCAGGTATGTAACATATAAAAACGTTATCAAAATATAATAATTTTACTATGAGACGATGGCAGAGCTTCGATGGAGGTGTTCGAATGTTTGCTACACGAGACCATATTAGGTACCTTAATTACCAAATTTTGTGATCTACCACTAATATAAGTGAGTGCTTAACTATTATAAGCATTAGTACAGTTAAGTGTTTCGGTTAGATAATAATAGTGTGGCGACTATGTAATTGTTGACATTAACGTAGTGTCTAGATAGCCTCAGGAGTAGCAGCTCTTGGGTATTTGTCTTTTTTGTGATGTAATTATGAGTGATGATGAGCCAACCGACAAGCTCTTCACTTTAATGAGCCAGAATACTATTTAGGTATCTACGTAAGTTACTGCTTAGGCACGTAGGTACCTAAATGAACGGTTCTGCGTTTTCCATGTTTCCGAAAACATGTGAACTCGCGTTTCCTCGCGATTCGGGACTTTAGAGTAGAGTTCGTGGCCCACTACTACCATACTACCAAAGCAGTTTGGTTGTGGTAGTAGAGTTCCAGTGTCGCGTACGTATCACCGGATTGGTTACTTATCTGACACCCAAATGGAAGCGTTCAGCAGTATCACGTTTTCAGGGCTCCGTACTCCACGAGGAACACTATAAGGGTATCGACATGTCCGTCCGTCCATTTGACTGTTTACAGCTTAATGCAGACTTCGTACTAGAAAGCTGTTATTACTCGTGAAGTTATAAAGTATGCTCTACACCTTTATTACTGGTGGTAGAGTTCCAGTGTACGATCTCGAGGGCTCGAGGCACCACTGCATTATCAATCTATCTGCCGCCAGAGAATATGTAATAATACTACGTATAGAATGGACACTTCGACGTCCCGCCCGATTTCCCCGCCCATGCAACCTCCTCCCCTCTTATGGGCGACGTTTGGTTTTTTCTACGTGCTACGCACACAGCTGCATGTGTAAATACACGTCACTGCACTGATTGATGTCTGTGTAATAGACCAAATTAAGCGTTTGTATGGAATTTTGGCGGGGTGTCCGCGGTGTGCTGCCGCCAAATGGTATCGTGTTCCGGTTAAATGGTAATGTATGGCCCCGTAATAACTATCACAGAGACATAACAACTTAGGTCTCAGGAGTGGCAACGCATCTGCATTTTGACCTCTGGATATTGTGTAGATGTCTATAGGCTGCAGTCATCACTAAACATCAATGTGAGCTGCATGCTTGTTTTACACAGTCATAACATTAAAAAAAACGGGGAATAGTAGATTAATATGATTTAGAAAAAAAACATGAACCCTACTATTGTGTGGACCGACACGCACTTGGCCTTCTTTTTGCCGCAATCGTAACATAATAAAATCTTGTTTCAGGTATGGCATTACTGTGATTTGAATGGCGGCCAGGCTTCATTCTTGTGTCCAAATGGCACTATATTTTCGCAGGCGGCATTGACTTGTGACTGGTGGTTTAACGTGAGATGTGCATCTACCACTCAACTTTATGTTCTTAATGAGAGTCTTTACAAGTACATATTACCTCATTCGCCTAAATTCCCCGAAGATTACAGCGGACCGTTAGTAGACAAGTAAGTTATATTTTGAATCGAAGTATCATCTACCAATAAGATAATTCTGTTATTAATATGTAGGTAGGCACACATTTGGAAGCTTAACATCTGGAGGTGTTTTTATAATAAATATTTCGCATTTCGCTCGTTTTATCAGCGCTACTGATGGTAAGAGTTCCTTCCAGTCTCGGAGGTCCAGAGTGTAGGCACCACCACATTACCTAATCTATTTACCACCAAATGGTAGTGTTCACCATTATCGTGTTCCGGTTACATGGTACGTTACTATGGCGACGTATAACTACAACAGAGGCAAAACAACTTACGCCTCAGGGGTGGCAACGCAAATGCAATCTGCGTAATTAATGCAACTATAGACCTGCAGTTTTTGTGTAGATGGCTATGGGTTCAGTCGTCACTTACCATCCATGTGAACTGTTTCTTTGCCGCCACCATCATTACATTAAAAAACATGATGGCAAGATTTGTACAAAAACAAACTTAAAAAGGTTTAGTAAAAATACTAAGTTGGTACCTACTTTGAAAAATTATATTTAGAATTAAGATTTTTTTCCGATTGTAATAAAACTTTAGTTTAGAATGCCACTGCTGTTGGAAACTAGGATAAATCTTTTTTAGTCCAGTGAGGTTAAAAAAATGAAATAAGTATCTACTAGAAAAATTGTGGAGGTTCCTCTGTTGTAGGTATTCCACGGTAATTTTAGCTTTTTTCAATATTTGTATACAAATCAATGTGGTACCTACTATTCATGATTGTGTAATTAAATAAATCATAATTAATAATACCTGAAGTAATTAGCAAAAGTAACAATTCACTGGCTTATCGTGCTATCACACATTTAATGTTTTTTTCCATAAATTTCAGATACCTGACTCTGAAATTCAAAGAAATGGAAGAACAATTTAAAAAGAATAAGAATAAAAAAACTGCTTCAGAAAAAATGGGTTCCGATGAGAATGACGATTCCACTGAAGAATCCAGTGAAAAGTACATCAATGAATCTGAAAAAGCATCTACAGAGGTCGATAAAGCCGGAGAAGGTGAAATTGACAGAGCTGATGTAATAATCGAATCGCCTGGTTCGAGTGGTAATGTAGAAAGATTACAGGATGAGTAAGGTTTTATAAATTTTCCATTTGGGAGCATTGCAATAATGTACCTAGTATGTGTTTTGTTACACTTACTTTTGTGATGTAATTAGGCATGCGGTTGATCCTAGATAAGCGATAGACCTCAATGAGCGAGGTTGTTTTATTTTAAATACCTCAACTAAAAAAAAATAACATTTTAAAATAGGTTTAACTACGTAGACGATTGATAAATCAGAAGCTTCTCTTATACATACATAGTACATCTTATAGTACCTACATTTTGTAGTGTTCAGTGCTACTATGTTGCGCTTAAAAAGTGCTCGTTCTCGTAATTCTTTCAAGAAACAAAACATAATAATGTTACCTATATGCCTACCTATACGGTTGGAAAAATGCTTAAACCTAGGCAAGTATGACATTAATTTGGTCTCAATTACCAGTCTCGGGAAATCTAGGATCGCCTCGATAACAATCTTAGTTAAAATTAAATGACCTGTGATAGATATTTAAATGTTCAGTCAAGTAATAGATACTTACAAAACGGTTGCAATTTTATGAAAATAAAAAACATATTAAGCTACCTAACAAAACATACATTGCTTTATGTTAGCAGACAGTCATTTTGTAAGATTAATTTATCTGAAGCCAGTTTACAACATAATAACCAACTAATCCCCCACCAATCCGCATTGGAGCAGCGTGGTGGAGTAAGCTCCAGGCCTACCCCCAAAAAGGGGAGAGACTCGTGCCCAGCAGTGGGACGTATAATGGGTTGCCATTATTAACCAACTAATTTATAAAAAGTACACATCTAATGTAAATAAATTGTTTAAGTAGTTATGGTTTGATGTGAGAATTTAATTTTAAGGAATTAAACTTGCCATATGAGAAACGCCATGTTTAATTCAGAGTAAGTTGTAAGTGAGTTGTGCTTATATGTGGTTTCTTAAAAGTGAATGTTCTTTTTTTGAGTTTTAGCTTTATATTTATCTAATTACTTATTAATATGTTCACGCAATCGAAGTAACTATATTTAGATAAGTACATAGTTACTTTTATAACTTTGTAAATCGACATCTTGGTCAAATTAAATGTTTCTAACTTTGATGTAGGGTAGTAGGTATGTCGATAATCCTGCACAAATAACTAATAAAACCTCTGTCAATCTTATGATTGTTCGCATTGCATCGATCAGTCTTATAATAGGTTCCGTCCTATTTATAAATAATTGCTAGGTACCTACTAATGGTTTCTATAATTGGGTTAAGATTGTCAATTTCGTGTACAGTATCCAAATAAATATTGCACATCGACTTTAGGAAGGACACTTCCGCTTATATCCGCTCTTTCGCACTATACCTATATGACGTTTGTCGACCATTTTGATCAAGTTTTGACCAATATCGAAACTAGCCGTTTGTCACTTTCATAGGCTCGATGTGCAGTATTTCTTGATGAGCCCTGTAACTATAATAATATGTCGCAACTCGTCGATATGATTATGTCATGTGTGTATGTTTATGATATGGAAATTAGTGTGCAATAAAGTTATTTTTATTCTTAACTTCTTCATTATTTATTGTATGTATTCCATACGAGAAATAGAACAAAAACTCAGTTCCAGTTTTTATATTTAATGAAATTATTTACACCAATAATGCAAGTGATTTATCGTCTATTTAACTATTAACATAATCATTGTGTTGAAAGTTGCAATTTAAATGTATTCTTATTACACAATCTTATTGCAAATAAATAGCAGTCTTTAATCACAACATAAGCTTAAAAAAGTGAAATAAATAAGCAATATCTTTCCCATGGATGATTGCAGCTACATTCTTAGATTGGGACTTGAACATTAATTATGCAGTATTAATTATAACTATTGAGATGTAATTCGTCTACAGTGAATTATATTTATAATGTTTAACTTACAACATTTATTGAGATTCTATTTTATTTACACAAACGAATAATCCATTAAGCATAATTTATACAACAATTGAATATACACGTAAATATCCGAACGACATTGGACCATTAAAAGCTAATGTAAGTACCTAAAACACTTAACGGTAATGTAATTTTTGCAGATAATACTTATACAAAAATATAATTTTGAGGGTGAGGGATGAAACAATTTTAAGATTAATTAATGGCTTTCAATTCATTTGGAACGCGTTACTTTTTAATTTTAGTTTGAACACGTTTCTTGGGAGCCAAGGTACCTACCTATTTCAATATCAACTATGTTTAATTTTAGTAAAATGTACAATTAATTAGATATATATACAAACCATACTTCCACGTAAAACTTCAATCACAAGCTGTTGCCCATTCAGTCTTAGCGTTTCTTTCCCTTAATTTAGTTCCCGAGGATCCAATGAATGAGGAGTTACGTGTTGAAGCTAATTCTGAAGTTTAGATTTCACGCTTATTATTCTTATTTAAATTCATCCAGGCCAATGTTCATTAATATGAAATATGATGTTTTTTCTGCAACGGGACACTTATAGAATATTAATATTGAAACACATTTAGTCCACGTAGGTCTTAGATAGTCTTAAATCTAAAACATTGAAATTCTTACTTTCACAGAATTCTTCGAATAAAAAATTTACGACAACGATAGCCAGTTTATAAGATCTTATGAAGAAAACAAAGAATACAAATAATGAGATGAGCATTATCGAATAAATTTCGAATTGCAGGTAACATCAACATCTTTGCTACGATAGGTTACTTCATGTAAATAATTTAATTATAGGGCAGATGCGACTAGAATCAAAAACATAGTAGCACAGCTTATCATCTACAGGTAAGTCCATTTTTCAATATATAATCGAGTTCATTTAAAATTACCCTGTTAGTGATAACGTACCTATATAAATACCTGACTTAACTATAGAACAATAAATAATGCACGAAAACGTGCGATAAATCATCATTAACTATTCAAAGATAATTGTAAAATGCGTGTCAATATAACGACAAAACTACGTACACGTTAACAAGAAACGGAGTTCATGCCTACGTATACCTATAGGTACTACACACACAACGGTAGATTCGTATTCAGAGAGCTGCGCTGGGGTCGGGTGGCGTTTGTGATGGCGTTTAGTCGTTTAGTGTTTGAGAAGAAGGGCGGCATGTTTGAGGCGGAGATGGGAGCGCAGGGTGTCGATGCGGCTGTAGGTGGCGGGGCAGTAGGGGCACAGCGAGCGCTGCGCGGTGTGCGAGTGGAAGTGGTGCCAGCGGTTGGACACCTCCTTGCCGCAAGACTTGCAGCGCCACAGCGCCGCGCTCTCGGCCGCCGCCACGAACATGCTGTGGTAAGAGTACTGCGGCACGGGCACGTGCGGCCGTTCTGCAACACGCCCGAACAACGCTCACGCATACCCTCCTCAGGTACTCGGAATCGAGTTCACCCTACCCAGAATAGGGTTGCCACATTTCACAGCAACTATTTAAATTATAGCATTATGGATCCAAATCACAAAGATTTTTCACATTAACGCCTCAGCAGAAGTCTGTATACAATAAATACTAAAAGTATGTCAAACATTTGACACTTTTGAATTGAAAATATCTGAAACCTCACATATTTTGAAAAGTTTATTATTTTTAATGTTATTTATATTTAGATAACGAAGAAAAATAAGAATGCTCACTACGTACCAAGTATATTCTAGATCTAGAGAATATGTGGCAACCCCACGCATACCCCTTGCTAGAAATTAAGGCTTCCAACCTCGATGATAACTTGCTGGAGATTGAGCTGGGTTTTAAATGGCTAAATATGAATAACTTCTATATTTTCTCAAAACTAATTACAAAAACATACTTCAAAAGGTTTTATCGAATTTTGTTACGAGTTTCAATGATTTCATTGGTTATTTAGACACAGTACTACTACGACAAATAAGATTCATATGTGGCAAACTTTTACGTTTAGAGATCAGTGGCTTCAAGTCTAGATTCGTTAAAATTACTTGACTCTCAGGAGAAGCAAGATAGAGATTACCGAGATGGAAGCCCTATAAGACGCCCACCGCGATTATTTCACAGCGCTAGAAACAATATAAATTTTAGGCGGTGTTATTATACTTAATGAACGATTTATACGTTATAAATTCAGAGATATTTTTTCAACTTATTCTTTTTAAATTTTAATTTGTCGAAGTTCGAAAGATTGCGATTTAAAATAATAGCAGTGTGCGCCGTAACTAACAAACATTCGCCACGCACATACTTAAACAAATGTACTATAATTACTGACAGTACTCGATTATCATTTGATAACATGAAATGATGCTGCTCATACAACTATTTCTGTCTAAGCACGATCCAGCCATACTTCCAATTGTTCTCTGTCGGCATTTGCATGCTGGATACTGTATTCAAGACCAAGATAGGATACGACCCAACAAATAGAAGCATTGCTGTTCACGTACACAAATTGCCGGCGAGTAGTGAGTAGGCGTCTGAGTGGCCGTGCATATCTGTACTTACAGGGTACATAACAACATTTGCAAATGGGGGTGGGGCGTGTGACACGCACAACTGAAACTACACGAATTGTAACATACCACAATTTAATGTAAAAATTAGTAATAAATACAACAGATAAATGCAGGAGTTTGCAACATGTTAAAATTGCATTACATAACATCAAACAATGTGAAAAAAAATTGCATTAACTGCTTGCATAAAACAAAATTATTTAAATTAAACTTTTAACGGAGGCATCAAACCAAGACATAAAAAATATTCATAAACAACAAATCGTTCATAAAATTCATGGAAAAATATAACAAGTTTGCTTGACAGATGTTAGGTACTCGATTTGACACCCCCTACCTATTAGTATTAAACTATTGTGATACACGACACTATAACAAATTTGCTAATGTTAAAGAAACAAAATAAACATAACTAGACCATTGCTATCCTGAAAATAACCATAAAGCTCATCCTGCACTCCATTGATTTGAAATAATAAGATCACATCTTGTGATATAAAGGTAAATTTTAATATACAATAAATTGGAATATTTTTATTATTGGCCAAATAAGTGACTAGGTCCTCAAGACCTCATATTCATAAGACTAAATTTAGTAATTCGTTAACCTTATGTTTAAATTCCATATGGCATAAAGTTAGCTTTCATTAAGTTCAATAATGCGGTCATCGTATAGATATTAAGTTGCCTACTTTCTGAAAGCTGAAAAGAGATCAAAGGGAGATATTTTCTGAGCCAAAAGATGTGATACTCCAAAATATTCTGGCCAGACACTATCATAGTATCCTAACCTAAAATATCTAAAATAATATTCTATGTTACTAATCAATCAATTTGCTATAGCAAATTCAATATTTAAAAATTGGTCTCGAGTGATAGTAATATACAAAAAAATGCATTTACGATTAGATGAAGCGTTTAACGCGAGTGGGGAGCTCGCCCGGAGATCGCGGACGATGGAACCCGTACCGGATAGCTATGATCTATTCAACAATAGACTTAACTTGCGCGACAATAAATTATTAAACAGTATATAACTATTACGATTGGCAGAGGTAAACAAGCTAAACCTTAATATTACCAGCTATAAAACCTGTACATCGCCGTAACCCAAACTGCGTTTCGCTAGGTAGAAATAGAAAGTAGAGTAGTTCACTTATGTAAATACGAATAGGTAGTTACTCTTTCAAAGACTTTAATTACTTTAAAATATCCTTTAGTTTGGTTACGTAATTAAATAACTAGTAATATTGCACTGAGTATGAAAATCTATCAAATAATAAGCGCCCACATAATAATAACGAACGATAGATAAAAATATTTGTATACTTAAAAATAAATATAAATCTTTGCGGAAGAAACGTTTGGTGATTTTATTAAAATTCCGTAGAGGAACATTGGAGGTCAGTGCTTATATTTCAGGTGGGCCCCTATATTCAATAGAAAATTGTATAATCTAGGTATGATTTATGACTATTTAAAAAAATTGCACAAGTGAAATTGCATGTTCACAGCTATAAAACAGCACTAATGCCACAACTTAAGACAATATGGGAAACGATCACGGATATATTATTTGGATGCGGTAATTCATTGTCTTCAAAGACCATTCTGCTGTTGCTAGAGATGGATCAATTCTACATCGGCGTCTTATTATTCTAGTTTTATTAGTAAATTTAAAGGGGTCTGAAAAAATTAAGATAAAATCTCGAGTGATACTGTAATCTCTAGTTGTGAAACGATGTATATTACCCGTTGACCAGATGCGACCTCAACTGGATGCTAGATGCCTTACATTTATGCAAAAGTAACTAATCTTTAAAACATTAATATTATAATAGGAGTCGAATCGTAGCGTGTTAACACTCTTGGTTCTAGCACCATTCCATTTTATCACATTTCAGTTACCGTACCACTCTAAGTGTTTAGCTAAAAATGTAACAATCTTAAATCTTAATTGAAAAATACATACATAAACGCTAGGTTAGTCCCAATCGTAGAATGCCAATATTAGATACTAAATGCGCAACCTCGAATCGTTCTTCCCTATCTTAAAGTAATTGAAAGAGGTCTTTGACCTCAAGCACCGATCACACGTGGGCTCGCGGCCGCGGCCCGTTACGTCAACTAAACACCTACCAACGATAAAATAATAAAACATGTTAACATCTCAACTCAAATTACTTCTAATCGTCAACTGAATATAACGAAATCAATGTTACTAAAATGTTGAATCAATAAAAACAAACAACACTAATAAATCATATTACATAGTTATATAAATATAAAATTATATTAAATCAGACAATAGAATATATCTAAGTATAAAAAAACAATCTCCGTAAATAGATCAACTAGTCTAGTATAAAAATCTTTTCGTATGTTTCCTTAGGCGCTATCCGTTAATACATCACAAATCCTTAATAATTATCCATCTTCAAAGGCCTCATAGAGTTACAAATGCATCTACACTGAGATTCAGTCAATATTTATATGTCGTTGACCAACGACAGATCACAATCTCTTGCCAGTCCTCAATAACCATTTCCGTTGTCGTTCCGCACCACCCATAGGATAAAATAACATAAATACAATTAGCTACAGGAAACTCATAATTTCCTATCTAATGAATAAATATAACAAGACATTGTGGGCCCGATGTGGGCAACCGTTAATAGCCAGCATCACTTCGCGGTCGCACCGCTACTCAAAATAGTGTATATTCTTAAATAGCTTAAGACTTCTATCGATACAATATAAAAAATAATATGGTAATAAAATTAACATCATATTATTGCTTTTGCCCGTTCCCGTATAGCGATTGGTATAGAAAAAAAATTTGCTTATCTACTTATATACGCTTCGAGTTATTTAGTAACATCGACTTAAAGGTTTTAAATCCTTTACGTGGATTTACTCAATAAAATATTCCTTACGCGGAATCATATACAAGGTCACACTGGGGCAAGTCAAATGCACAACCGAGACAATACTAAAAACGAGTCGCCCATCGCGTGTTAAGAACTGAATTTAAGGCTTAAGTAATAGCACTTCTTAATCCTAAATAGGAAAATCGACGCGAGACGGTCCGTAAAATTTTGACACATCAACAGAGTTCGATCTGGCTGAGGGTCGGCGCTCACAGAGCGTCGAAGCCGAGCCAGTACATGGACAATCAGTCGAAGGCCGCGTCTAGGTGGTTGGCGAAGACGGGCGCGTGCGGCTGCGCGGGCGCCGGCGGCGGTTCGAACTTGCGCGTGTCGGGGTTGTACGCGGGGTGTTTGAACTTGCAGTGCGTACGCAGGTTGTCCGAGCGCGTATACGTGGCGCGACACAGGGGGCACTCGAAGCGGCCCGGGAAGTGCACGTGATAGTGGTTGCGGATGTGCGTCACCACCTTCCCGCACAGCTTGCAGCGGTGCAGGTTCAGGGCGCCCGCCACCCGCTCGAACGTCAGCCGCATGTGCCAGCCCTTCGAGCCTGCAACCAGCGTCACTCCTCACATCACACCTCACCCACCTCATCTATCTCACCATTTTCTCACCACGTCCCTCCCTCGGACAGCGCTCTGCCCGCATTGGCGTAACTAGCGGAACTACTACTGCGACACAAGCAGTACCTTTATATTTAGCTATTTGACAGTTCAAAAATTAAACTCTCAATTAAAGTATGTTCTTAGGTTTTGGCGACACGTGTTAGCTACACTCATTGAAATAAAACTATTTTTTGGATTTATCTCGCGCATATTCTACTAAGATGTTTCGGTGTCTCAATATTTTTTTTTAATCACTAATATCGGAATTGTTTTTAGAATTTTACGCAAAAATGTAAATGCGATGAAGTTATATATATCCTCAATATTCACAAATGTCGCTTATTACAAAAATATTAAAAATAAAAAAAATGCAACAGCGAAAATGCAAAGTTTATAGGTGCTAGTTGTTTGTTTGGTAGGTTACATTGCAACAACTATACATATTTTTATTGCATATGCTGACAATTGATAAAAATGTGTTTATTAAGCGAAAATAAATCGTATATAGTCGCTGGCAATTAGCTAGTCTATAGCTATAATTTATGTATTTAACCAATTGTTTAAATGTCGTGGTAAATTTTATGTTAACCTTCATTGTGCAATAGTACTGAATCCTTTAGTTACGCCAATGACGCTGCAGAGTCGACTATGCAAACTGTACTATAAAATCACCAGAGCCAAAGTGTTATTAAATAATGAGCACGCTGGTATTGAGATACAGATATATCCAATGCTCAAAGACCATGAAATGAAATTTGAATATTTCTATCAGAAGAACTTTTGCACTGATGATATTTGTTTCGAAAATCAACACTGTACTTTCAGATCAGCATTTCTCTCATAATTTTCAAGCTTTTTTTTCTTATTTATATGAGCGTACAAAAATATATCCATTGATAGTGGTATTGTGGCAGTAGGACCTGGATAGACAGTAATATGAAACAATTTGAAATTACAAATATAAAGTGAAAAGTAAAAATTAATGCTTGGTGATATGTTACATAAAAATAAACAGGTAGCTATATAATCCTATCATCAGATAATCCAAGTTCTACTGCAATCGAAACAACGTGTGACTTAAACATTGGTATTAAAATTGCACTATGTAAAAGCTTCGATATTAATTGTTAATACTATGCTATATGCTTTTCCTAGTACTATATTCAAAAGCTATTAACGAGTTATAAATTATTAAAAAAAACAAACTTTTGAAACAACTTATTAAAAATCAATGATAGTTTTCAATATAGATTCATGCAGAAATGAATCAATGATACTGAAGAAATGGTGTTTGTTATTTATCAGTGTTATTGTTAATACATTTGCATGATACGTTATTATTTACTGTCACCAAGCTTGTATACAAAATGCGGTTTTGAGAAATAGGTCTGCTATAAATAATGAAAGCATGGAAAGAGGATGAAAATGAAAAGAAGAGGTATAAATAAAGGATTATATTTGCAACGAACACACAGTAACGATAGATTTACATACAAACTAATCATAATTAAAAGTTAAAATTAATAGAAAATAAATTAATATTAAGATGTTCCCAAAATACATAAGCAAAAATCAGTCTTGGACACGTCAAACATAAAGAACGTGCCATTGTGTTAAATCTACAACTAGGAACATCGAGAGATCATTTAATTCACATCAGTGTACATGTACATTGATTTAAGATCCAAATAAACGGCTAAATATTTTATAAAATTGTCGCACTTCATTAAAGGAATATCATTCTTGAACTCTCTTTAATGTATAGGTTAATGAGATGAAACAATGGTATAAACATCGACTTCCATTTATAATTTAGATATGCTGATACTATAAAAGTTAGCACTTACGAATTTTTAAAAATAATTAAATTGTTTTAGTAAAAAATACTTTAAACTACGACCTATACGAAGTTGAAATCGATGTTTAGTTTCATTAGGTGGATGGCTTAGATAGATTACTAAATGATTTGGTTTTTTAACAAACTTGAACAATGATTATTGAATAATTTTAACAATACAAACATTGACAAAATCGAGACATTGACATAGTCGATTAATATAAAATGCTTGTCTAATGACTCCATAAGTTTTATACTATTTTCAATCAAAATTTGGTTGTAAACACAAAAGCGAAATATTACATTCAAATGGCGAAAAATTTATATTACGGAAGTAATAAAAGGTTAAAAATGATTATGTAACAAAAAATGTTTCGCTTTCATCGTAGTGGATAGTTAAACAGTAATAAAATAATGGACAATTATTTTTAAGAAATAATAATCATACAATATTTGTAGTGGACGCTGTGCACTAATGTGCGTTAAATAAAATTGCTAATTGTTTAATTCAAATCAGTTAGTAAATATAAACATGGACCTGAATTTAACTGATAACAATCCACCTACTTGATATTGTTAAATAATAGAAAGAAGCATTTTTTATATGCATTTAATAATAAAAAATGCTACTTATTTTTTTGGTATAAATACCAATCCAATGTTAAATTGTTAATTAAAAGTAAACAAACCACACCTTAATTCTAATAAAATGGTAGACGTTAGAACCAATTAATAAGCGCATTGGAGTTAAAAGACATGTTAGTAGATAGTGCTTGAATATCTTTGAGAAGAATGTTGGGACAAATCAACTAGCTTCTGTAGAATATCTAGAGGAGAACCACTTCAAACGCGAAGTTAGTACGTTACATAGTTAGTACATTATAACAATTCAAACGTGATGAAAATTTTAAAAACAGATAATAAATTGATGTCTTTAGCATTTTGTTTGTATATTAGATAAATTGTTTGATCTTAAAACAGAACAATGTTTCATACGTAAATGTCGTTTTAAATTATCTGCTCGTGTGAGAATGATGGGACATAAGGGGCATTTATGTTGCTCTGGGTTATGAGATTTCATGTGTTTCTTTATATTAGTAACGTGTTTACCACACACCGAACAAGACATTGGGACACTGTAAGGTTTATTATGGTTAAGTGCTATTTTAAAAGATTCAACTATATTTTCTATATTTGCTACATTGCGGCTGAACAGTTCTGGAGGTTTATAATTTTCATCAACGCCATAGTTTTCACCTGTAATATAGGTAATGTCTTCACTACCGGTATAGTAATATCATATCATGCTAAAAACTTCGCACAAACACATACATTTGTATTGTATTCGAATAAAGTCAGCTCAAGGCCTCCTCAATCTTCATTTCCATTTGTAATTAGTCACTCTACATGCAATTCCTAAGATAAATCTGTATAAAATAAGTATAAGGCTACTTTGATATGTTAATTAACTAAATATATTTTTTTTTATACAGTATCATAATATCATATCAACCTAAGTCCCTCAGGGGGCGCCAAATCTTCGCAAGAAACCTTTACCACACCGATTTCTTCAAACAATAATAGAAATACATAGAGCATAATATAAAGAAAATCAATTAAATAAGCATTTAATGTAAGATAAGTGCAAATCAAAGGAGAATGATAAGCCACGATTTCATACCATGCTGGGTGTTATTACATGCAATTTGAAGATATACATGCTTTAAAATATGCAGGAGGTATTTTTTTGTAAATGATCTAATCGTCCTAAATATTTTAAAGCATCTTTAATAAAGCAAAAAAATATCTGTGAGCTATTATTTAGCTTTGAGAAAGCTTGTTTCTTGATCACTTAAGCACCTCATTTTTAATTACAGTAATGTACTATTCTCGCATGGTTGGTCTTTACATAAACCTTTTTCAGATATTTTATAGCATTGCAAAAATAGTTCTAGCATATCGATTTTGCACTCTGTGGCGATGATCATAAGATGCAGGAAACGAGCCATTCTCATAAATATTGGAAACATCTCTTAATCTATAGAAAGATAACATCTACCAAGGAACATTTTAATGAATATATGTACAGAACAAACACTAAAATATATGTTAAGATATGCGCTCAGCATTCGAAACACAATCCATATAGTAATATTGAGATTTTCGGATGAATACATTTTACCATCATTCATAGATAATATTTCTATTATTATAAGTGATTTGGATTTTATTCATAATATATGAATTAACTAGGAACACAGTTTTGTATATATTTCCATTTGGTGTTTACTTGGTAGTTGCCAGACATACAGTAAAACTCACCATCTATGGTGTCAGTCTGATCCGGGTTTGGTTGCATCAGGGGTTCACTTTCGTTGCATTCGTTGCCAATACTGTGTTGAGATAACATTGATGCCATTTCACTCAATCCCAATCCCTGGAATTTTTAATTTTAATCATTTAATTAGGGCTGACATATTCCAGTTAGGTGGTAATGTACTAATTTTCAGGCATAGACCTCAGGTTTCTCATCTCAATAAGGAGCAAACATTTTGTTTTTGTGTTAATGTCTATGTCTTATATTAATGTGTAGGTAAGGATACGTCAAGATAGAGAAAAATTAGAACTTTAGTGACATTATTTCTAAAATATAATGTTAATTCCGGACGCGTGATTGTGTAGCTACTGCGTAGATGAAGTGGGCACTTGTGTGATTGACTGAGCCTGGTCGATGTGCAACAGGTGGTGGAAGGTGAGTCCGTCGTACGTGCGAGTGCATGTGTCTTTGTGTGTGTTCAAGGGGCTGCGTGAACCAATCACATGTAGATCAGCTCGAAAAGCGGTGGCGTAAGTTAATAAGGCAAGTGTGGTTCGTGTGTATTAGTGTCAGGGCTTGGAGACGCGAGTGACTAACCGGCAGAGGTTAGGAGACGGTGTGGCTGACCAGTAGGTGGGTTTGATGTCGGCGGGTGGTGGCAGGGTGTTAGAGTCGTGACTGTGACTCGTCCTGCCATCACCTCATGTCGAAATCCGGTATAGTCAGGCTCGTGTATGTCTCACAGGGTTACGTGATGTACGACGGCTAACAAGATCGGAAGTCAGCTCGATAAGCGGTGGCGATTGTTGATAAGGCTAGTCGGGTACGTGTTTTATGAGTTTTCGCAAAAAAGTAGCTACACACGCTAAGTTTTACTCGTGCAACCGAAATATGCACAGTTAAATTGTAACGGTTGTAGCTGGTACAAGACTCGAGGTTTGGAGACGTGACTGACCGGCACGTGGGTCTGGTCGAAGTGCGGCGGCGGGTGGTGCGGCGGGTGGTGGTAGGGCGAGTCGGGCTCCTGCTTGACGTGCGGCGTGTGTGCCGGCGAGCGGGCCACCCGCTGCGGAGTGTGCGCGGGCGGCGGTGTCGACGGCTCCGAGCCGGAACCCGTCGACCCGCCTTTGCCGCTCTTCATCTGTTGCACCTGTCAACAATATATGAGACCTCAACCTCCTTAAAAATCTAGGGCTCGTATTAATAGACAGATCTGAGTCCTTGAGACTATCTTAAGATCACTTTTTACTTCAAACTAAAAGGGGTCTTAACGGAGTCGTGTTCTGGGACTGAGATCTGTCTATTAATAGGTTCAGACCCTGAGATGTTTCTCTTTGGCAGTGGATTATTGACGCAATGTTACATATTCAATGGACAGATCCACGGTGCGCGATCAGGTGTAGGTCACTAAGATTATTATTCTGGTTATAACATAACATAAAATGAAAGATTTTAAGTTGCAATAAAAGCAGTCAAATGTGTTTGGTTAGTACCAAACATTATCACCATATTCTAAAATAAGCTTTGTTTTCTTCCGTTAATAAATAGGAGATACAGCTTGTTTTTAAAGTACTTATACAGAAAAAAATATATATCTACTTTTTAAAAGTTCTTTGGGCCGTTATTCATATGACGAGATAATGATATACTAAATATTGTATAAAATAAGAAGTGGGTTAGAATTTGTTTATTAGTTAAGTACCACTGCTATTATGTTTGAACATTTGCATGTTGGTTGTGATTTGTTAATTCAACTGTATAAAAATATTAATTAATTACGGAATTTTCAAATTTGAATGCATAATATTTAGAAACTCTTTGTATTATTGGGGCCTTAATACAAGTTAGATTTCTATTTCATGCCAATTTAGCGTCGTGAAATATTGGATACGCATATATTTCTGTATTTTGAAGATAATATTATGGAAATGCAAAAACTAGTTTGATAAAACCTATAGTTGACATTCAACTATACGCTTTGATGTATAAGCCACTGAGTACTAATACTAATAATATGCCTAGGTGATAAAATGTGTAACTAAGGGAACTTCGTCCGTCGTAATTCTGTTGTTTTATACAGTTTTGAAGAGACTACAAATTTCACTAGTGATCGCCAAATGGTCGAAATACGACCGCTGTACATGAAATGTACCTAAGTCTGAATTCCATTACGAACCTCTATGTTGATCTCTACTTTGTTACGTGAAACAGTTTTACCACAGGCTGTTGTGTATTTAAAACTGTATGTGAGTCTTACTATGTGACGTAACTTATTGTGAGTCAAAGCATGGCTAGTGTGTATTACCGTGATGATGTTTTTTATTGATTTAAGTATTATTTAAATATAACATTAGTTTTCTGCACACCTTACCTATATACACTTTTTTAATGCGCTTTTATAAGCTTGAGTTGTATCTATGTACCTATGTATGTAACGGAACCTTTGAGCTTAATTTTCACCGGTTTCGAGAAGTCTGATTAATTTGAAACTTTGCATAGGTATCAAGGACCGATGACAATGCAATAATTCGAAATAATATGATAAACCATAATAAAAAATAAATTACAGTTTTAAAAAACTAAAAATCACGCTTTTAAAACTAATTGAAGTGAAAAAATATAAATAAAGCAGTACTAGGTACTGATTTATTTATATTTGAAAAAAAAAAATGTTTTTATAGTTCAATTAGTTTTAAAAGAAAAAAACTAAAAACATAGTTTTTTTTCAAACTATATTTTTTATGTAATGAAGGTGGCAAACAAGCATGCAGTTCGCATTGATGTTAAGTGATGATTGCAGCCACTTAAGGACGAGAGGTCAAAATGCAGACGCGTTGCCACCCCTGAGACCGTAGTTGTTTTTTCTGTGGCAGGGCCATATAACTTAACTGTCAAATTTCATACTCCTCCGTAATATTCGCAAAAATTGGTGATTAAATTCAGATGGGTCTAGCCGTCTGAATTTAGGCCTATTTTGTCAGTGCCAGTGACGACCATATTTAAAGTATAACAATATTTCATAAGCCGATGATATGGTGTTACTGAGCCCATCAATCAGTGCTTTGAGGCAATTGCCCCCTATATGTGAGAGAGGTAGTATTTAAAGCTGAAAGCAAAAGTTAGATCCTATCAACATACCACCTACAAAGCTTTCAGGTACTCCTTTCAAAATTGTAAAGCAATTTAAATACTTAGTCCTGAGCCCATCAATCTCGATGCGTAGTTAAAATGAACGGTGTGTGGCCGGCATTACGGTTACCTCATAGTGACGGTAGGGCTCGATGATCTCGTCCCGTGGTATCGCCGAGTTCTTCCTGCGGCGTTTCTCTGGCGGCACAGAGTGTGGCAGCGGCGCGTGCGGCGGCGGCGGCTGCGGCGCCGGTAGCGGTGTGAGCGGCCCGCCGCCGGATCCCGCGCCGTGCGCCGCCGGTGGCGTGGCGAACGACTCCGCTCGCGATGATAGGTTCTCGGCGCTCACTGATGGCGTCGACCTCTCTTCCGACTGTTGGATAATCAAGTTTGACGTGAAGTTTGACGTTTTAATGTCTGTGAGGTTAAAATATGGCGTGCGAGGTCAAGTCAAAACAAAACAGAAAGGCTGAAATTTTTATATGATTTAGTTTATATATAGTGAAGTTTAAAAAAATCGACAGGCGATTTCGATGAGCACAAGTGCCTGCCAGGCGAACCGAAAGGTGTGCTATATGTATGAATTAAATAAACTTTCTTCTGTGAAGTTGAAATTTATATAGGTGTTTGTCTAAGATATTTGAAGTAAGTAGGTTCAATAACAGGCGGTTCTGGATAGCATAAAAAAATCGGCCAAGTGCGAGACGGACTCGCGAACAAAGTGTTCCGTACAAAAAAATTGCTTAAAAATTACGTTTGTTGTATGGGAGCCCCCCTTTGATGTTTACTTTATTTTTATTAAGATATTTTTTATGAAAGATAATATACAAATCAATTTCTGTGAAAATTTTAAGAGTACCTGCTACCGTTGTTAATGTTGAGCAAAATTACGAAAAAAACACGTTTATTGTATGGGGACCTCCCTGAATATTTTATTGTTTTAATTTTTACTATTTGTTGTTGTAGCGACAATGGAAATACATAACTAGTGAAAATTTCAGCTTTTTAGCTATCACAGTTTATGAGATACAGCCTGATGACAGACAGAGATCTGTTCTTCAGCTTCACTTGACTCATTTTCAGCAGCAATGGGATTGTCCCATGTAATTTTTCAGATTAGGAAATGTTTCATTATTTTTAGGGTTTATACCTAAGTCTTATTAGGTTGTTACAATACTGTTTTCATTACCGAAGATTCCCAGCAATATCTTCGCGGTGAATACATTTAGTTCTGTCTTATTTTCAATGCGTGAAATAACTTATAGATATTTGATTTTCGGGTAATGGTACCTAAAACATAATATCAACTAGTTTCCGATAGTAACTAATTGTTGTTTTAAACTTTCACGTTTTGTATTCATATTTTTATATTGTAAACGGGACTAAATCGCGTACTATTTTAATGGATTATATTTTAAAATAGTCAATAGGTACCTAATTGTTGACACGAAAGAGTTACGAATAACGGAGACGAAATAACTTCCGAGTATTATATCGTTTTAATCAAGTTTTAATGATGCCACTGAAGCAATGCATAAGGGATTTATTTGGAACGTGCGAAAGGAATAGAATCTGTATCCATACCTACTTTTATACCAATATTATAAATGCGAAACTTTTTATGTCTGTTATGCTTTTACGGCGGAACCAATTTTGATTAAATTTGTAATGAAAATAGTGTAACAACTTTTTAAAAATAAAATCAAACTGACCCTTTGCTCATGAATTTTTCTATGACATGTCTAAGCAGCTAAACTAAACACAAATATTGTTAACAATCCAAGGTTAAATTTAGGGCAAGTATCTACTTTTATAAATACAATAATACTTCCAAGTATGTATTTTTTAAAATAATAGTTTACGAAATTTGTTAATTTTTCGAAATAGGTATCAACCCATAGGCTCAGATAAGTAGCAACAATAAATAGCTAAACTTATTATAACACAAAATTATCATGCATAATCATGACATATTTTTTTATATAAATATATTTATTTCTTAATAGATCACGTCTGCGATTTGAACGACTGTAATTTAGGTAGAAGCAATAAATGCCGTTTACCTACCTATAAATAATGTAAAATTGAGCTCTACAACGCATCAGTTTCGCGGCATAGATTTTGAAACCGGTTAATGTAAACGAGTCTGTAGTAAAGGGTTCACGTGAGTACTCATCTATTGTCAAAATTTTCTCATGAACTAATAAGCTATCACAAATATTTCAACTAAGATTAGCTAACCTGTTATTTTTTTACATGTAACATTTCATTTAATGCTACATATCAATCACTCATTTTCACAGCGTAATAAATAATTTTCTTTTCTTATTTAACAAATAGTCCAATAATGCCTATATTTTGTAATTTAAATAAATTATAGTTATAAAAAATATAAGGTCACCAATATGAAGCTACGACGGGCGTTAGTCAAGAACAAGATCTGCGCCCGCGTCCTGGTTACGCGATAAAAATAGTGTATCTACGGAATCCTCATCAGCTTGCACCCAAACGACGTATAACTTCGAATGCGAAGGGTCATTGAGCGCTCACTAAAACTTCAAGGCCGGCGCTTTATACCTAACATCTTGTATATAAGTGTGTCAGACTTGTCTACGTCTGGCACGCACTATTTCGCATATTGATAGCACCGCCTATGATCGGCCAATCTAAACCAATTTTCAATAATGCATTACAAGTAGCTTTGTGTAGAGAAAACAAATGATATTTAGACAGTTAGAACAGTGAAGCATACTTTTATATAAATGTCATTTTTACAAAATTTAAATAATTACAAGCGTAACTAATTTTATGGATAACTGTGATGTGATTATAATAAATTCATTTTTTTTTATTTAGGCAGTACCAGTAGGTACTGAAAAAATAATATAACAAATAATATAAGAATAAAAAAATTGCCTTGGTCCGTAAATAGCTCAACAAATTAATATTGAGTAAGTACATGAGAACAATAAATATGGTAATTAAGTGATATAATAAAACAATTACCTTAGGATTCAGTGTATTGTTTTCTGTCAAACCTCTAACTTGTAAACTTTCAGCAGTCTTTAGGAACATCGGTAGCATATTTTGGCCAACATTCACCTCACCCTGAAATATTGAAGTGTTGTTAAATCAAACATAACATAATATTATTTAAAAAATAATGGTTTTTTGATCCATCGAACTTACCTTATACATAAAGTCCAACAAAGACTTCATCTCAGAGAATCGTACATCTTTGAGGAATATTATAGGATGCGGATGTGAATTTTGCAAGAATATGCTTTCAAAATATGGGGAACAAGCAGAGAGTATTGTCTGGTGTGCCTAAAACAACATAACACACAATTTAGCATAATATGTTTGAGAATAGCACAAGTAATTCTAACAAAAGAAATGCATAAACATTTGAAGGTCTTTTCTGTTAAGATAATTATATAGACTGTCCACTGCTGCCATTTATGTAAAGTTATTCTCATTATAATAAGTTTATTGTTGTCTAGCTTCTAAAATCCAGTGATTAAGAAAATATTCAACTTCAGTTCAAACATGAACTACGTAATAACTACTCATAACATAGACAGTTTAAGTTCTCATTCACATATTTTCTAAAGTGACATAAAGGTATGGTAAACATAACAGTATATATAAGTAGTTGTGAGAGAAACACAAACTGTACAACCAGTTTCAATGTATATTTTATGATGCTTTCCTAGTAAAACAAGGTTAAATTGGCAAAAAATACATTAATTCAGTCTTCTAGACCCTAAAAGTTGCCAAACATGTGCTATAAAAATTAGAAAGTTAAAAACATGCAGCTCCTCTGCAGACTCCTACCTAAACTAGTCACTGTCGACCTACAAAGTAAATTGCATTTTATTAACATTAAGTTAGCTTTCATAATTGTTGAATATAAATGAAATGTGAAAGAACTACCTAGGAGTGACATGTTGGGTTTAATGTTTTAGCAATATTTTGTCCACTCATTAAGAATTGTAACAATTAGGTATTTGATCTGCCTAGAAGCCATGGCACCAGAATGTGAATTATTTGAGCAGTGAACAATCAGCTAAATTTAGTTCCATATTATGAGTGTTGAATATGTTACACAATGTAATACAATTCGAGTAAGAATAACCTTGTTAAATTAGCAAATATTTAAATATCCACAGTGCGGTCTACCTTGGTATATTGGTTTAAAAGAAGTAAATAATTCATACTAATGGATAAATTCAAGTGTATCATCTGTAACTGGATCACTGCAAAATTAGTTATGCATGATGATTATCAAATAACATAGTACAAATGTAAATATTAAATAATTAATAATGTAAACAATAATCACATGAAATAAAAAGTAATTTATTAAACCTATCCAAGGATAGTTGACCGTAGGTATTTTATTAAATCCCTGAAGCAGCAGATGGAACCTATAAGGTCCAAGAACAATAAGAAACCAATTGTCATATTTTACGTGCTGCCTGAGGGATATTGCTAATAATGAAGATGTTTTCTATTCTCAATAGTTTAACAAGGAATTTTCAAAAATAAAAATACAGTATGAAGATATTAAGACTGCAAGTGTATGTTTATACACAGTTAGTTGACTGTGACATAACAGTAAACAGTTACAGTTTGTAAACAATACTGTGTATTAATATGTGCTTCTAAGTGATGTATAAATAATAAACAAACAATTATATTTCATCACATGTCCATTCAAAAAATTTGGTTTATAATTTGTTAATTTTAACTTCTTATAAATAACGAAAAATTCTTGCTTCAAGAATGGCTTCAAGTTGAATACTGAAGTCCTTGAAAATTATGGGTAATGGTAAATGGTAATGAGCATACTTTGACTGTTTCCCCATCACAGGCAAGTGTGACATCGCAGAGAGCCTCTCTTTGTAGAAGGCTTGCAAGCACATCAGTCAGGTTGTTTGGGTGGTTGTTCCAGCGCAAGCAGAATTGCTGGTCCATTGTGGGTGCTAGTGTCAGTGACCGTGCTGCAAATAAGCATCAGGATATATTTACAAACAATAGTATACACAGAACAAAAATTTAACATAATTAAAAAAAATACGCACTAAATAAAAAGCATTGGAATATGAAATTAGGCTGCTCCTGTTCTAGGCATCCAATTGTCTTTAGACGCCTAGGTAATTAAACACGTGCGGCGGTTGTCAAATTTACAAACCATACAAAAAAATTGGGGCCGCGGGCAGCAAGCTTACTGTACTCCACATTGACAGTTAGTCCGCCGAGCGCCGACATATATCTACTTGTTGCATGTTCCAAGCGAGACCCATACATTATGTAATTTAACTCCAGAAGGCAGACCGTGGGGCCACCGACCCTACGGGACGCGAAAACCTCTAGTCGTCTATAAAACGAGTTTAGAAAAGTAGTATCGTTGGCCAAAAAAAATCGCAACATGCTGACACCGTTATAATCGCCAAGCTGGATGTGCCAGTTCCTAATTCCAAATGCGTGCTTTCAGGAATTTGAAGAAGCACCATGGTTTGCCGTTATCACACATCACCCCGCGTGTATCGAAATGCACGACGAAAGGACGAACGGGATATTTAAAAACGCGTAGTTGTGTCAACTTTAGCTATTCGTAGCGCCATTTGCCGATCCCGTATCTCACAATCTTAAAATTATCAATCAACAACGAAATTTTCTCTAGCACTCGATTTATTCACTAACACAAATCAAAATAAACTCCGCGACATACAAAGTCAATAATTCCTAACTCACCATTTGCAAAATTTTTGCCATCACAAACGCCACCCGACCCCTACCTTGCACTGTCTTTTTGACCACACACACATCTCGATTTCCGTGTTCACTCACGGCACCTCACGGCCTTCGGAATATCTTTCACATCATAATCGGCCAGTATTCGCAACGCGAACTTCATACGCTTGCAAGTAGGGCGCTAAATTTAAAATTTGCAACACTGTCATTGATTTCTAAAAGATACTAATGTACATTTTATGAAATGTTTTACTTTTATATTAAGATAAATGAAATATATAAGCCGGTAAAGAATTAGATAACACTTTAGATAAGGAATTTGCCAAAAAAACAAATACTATTTTCATCAACCATAGATTCAATGAGTGAGGTTATCATGCAAACAAAATTCTATTCCTAGGTACTATTAACAAAAATGTTGATTTATATAAAACAAAACGTTAAATATTACTGTTATGACAATTCCCACAAATATTTGACTTTTAAAGTTTTTTCCTAAATCGACAATTTTATTATGGTTAGGTTTGCTAACATTGGCCTTGACATTTTTGTTATCACGAATTTGCACATCCTCCTATCTATCTCTGTACAGCGACATCTACGTAAACCTTCTTAGCACGAAACTACTGTTAGCGTTTCTTAGATATTATAAAAGATGGCGCCACGCACATTAGCTAACTTTGCTAATGTTTGATGGTTTATTTCAATAGGCTATTGACCTCTTTCTTTGCTTTATTTTTATTACTTTAATTTTAACTCGCTGACCATATATCTGTAAAAAACAGTACATATGTGCGTAGATTATATAAATAATTAAGTAATTCATGTAATTTATTTTTTAGAATGTAAAGCATTTTACTTTTGTGTTAAAACGTAACCTATCGGGTTTGTTGACCTGATCGCTTCGTCTTCCGGCTTTAACTTAGTTAATATAGGCATAGTACCTACCTATAGGTTACTTATTACATTTTTTGATTGAAGCTTACATAAAAAATATACCTAGCTATAGTATAATGATAAATGTGTGTGATGAATTATATTTGTAGCCTACTTACTATCTACCTTTTCCTTTCCTTATTTATCTACGCACGGAATAATTTTTTCACACCTTGGGTTACATTATTGCATTTTTATTAAAGATCCCTATTTTTTTGAAAATGTTGTAGGAACCTTTAATCTATATTAAAAGTGATAATGTAGCGTTCATAGGTAGGTATGTAAGATTTACATTTTTTTGTACATGTCATACCTCTTTAGTTTGTTACATGCAGCAAAAGCTATTTTATCAATGAACTCATCCGAGTTCATTATAGGTAGGTATTAGAAATTAAAGAAAAAACGGAAAGAAAAATTCGACTTCCGGCAGGAATCGTCCGAACCGAAGTTAAGCTTCGGTAGCTTAGTGGTAAAGCGGCTGGACTGGTTATCCTGAGGTCGCAGGTTCGATTCCTACCCGAACTCAAATTTTACTTACCTACCGTTTTTTTTTTAATTTCTAAAGTTCACTAGCATGTGTTATTGCGAAAACAAAAAATACCTAGTACAATTGATTAAATTAATTCTTTTAATTCAGAATCTGGCATCTGCAAGTAGGTAGGTATTTATCTTCATAATGTTAGGCATTTTGTTTCAGGCATACCTACAATACGCACCTAATTTAGAATCGTGTTACCAATTCGGCTCCTAGATAGAATGAGACGGGCGACCCCATTATCACGGATGGGTCATTGAACTTGGTAATAAATCAGCGAATTCGGCCTTCTGCTTCTTAATAGAGCACTAATGTTGGAACTCAGAATGTCTAGACTTGTAAATCTGTAGATACAGGTACTTATAATAACACCATGATACCCTGGTAGGTAACTAACTCTAGGCTTGTTTTATTTATGTATATAATCTGGATTCATGATCATAGTAATCTAGAAATTCACAGATATCAATGTAATCAATCAATCAACTAAATACCGATTTAGGATGGAGTAGAGAGAGAAACTAAAAAATAACTAATGATATACTCAAAAGTAAATTACAAAGTAAATAATCTTTAAGGTTTACTTTGTTATTTAAATTCCGAAAAGAACATTCATTATATTGGCCGCAGGCTGATTCAATTATGTAGCTATGTGTTACATAAACATATCACCTAAGGACTCAATAATGTAATTTAGTCAGTGTAGGAACACCGCACCTAGATACATTGTGATGTGATCCGGTGCCTGGATTTGTATACAACATCTCTATGTCACTGAGGGATGTGACGTTACTGCCGAGAGTCGACTGAAACATTTCTCGACACCCGAGCTTTCTATTCCGTCCAAGCAATTGTGTATCAATTACAAAGTGACCACATAAACCGATTAAAGAACATGCTAGAGATGGCGTACATAGTTCTATCGCTGTCTAACTGATAATGGCCTCAACTGTGTGTTTGACTGAATCGGAATTCTAAAGAAATAAAATTTAATCTCTGTTTTATATTATTTCGCATTAACACATGCTTGTGAAATATATTTTATTAAAGAAAATGGAAAGAAAAATTTTTCTTTCCATTTTTCTTAAATAAAATAAAATTTAATCTTTATTACAAAATAGGTACCTACCTACATGAACGTATTATAATAAGTTAGAAAAGGATGTGCAATGTTACAATTACTTTAACTTTAACAAATAGGTATCTTGGTGCAACCCAGTCTAAATGTCTTAAATATTGAAGTCCTATGATTTTCCAACACATAGAGAATAAAAACAAAAAATATATATATAGGAAGGTAGTTGGTGGAAATTGTCCAGTGTAATTTTCCAAGTACCTATAGGTTACAACGCGATGGCCGTTGGTACCTACCCATATTTTATGTATCTAAATAGGTATACATGGAATGGGTACTTACCTACGTTAATAATAGTAATACATAACAGGAATCAGGAAAGAAAGATAATAATTGTATAGGTAAAAAGTTTGTCATATAAAATTGAATTGATTTTAGTTAGTATTGCCTATCCTATAACAATTGTAACACTAAGCCTGGGTTGCACCACGATATTTCACATCCTTCTCTTACTTTAACAGATTTCTATAAGTAAGAGAAGGATGTGAAATGCTACAATAACTTTAACTTCAATAAATATCTTGGTGCAATCCAGCTCGAAAGAAACCGAACCTTAAGTTGTTAAATATTGCACCGTAAGTACCTAACACCTAACCGCGTTCACGTTTCCTAATGTAGAAAAAGCAATGACATAGAAAAAGCTTCCCTTCAGATGTCTCTACATTTTAACGCGTATATAATTGTACTCAAATTAAACTAGATGGCGCTGAAAGAACCGCATAAAAAAACTACGAACTTCTAACTAATAAATTTTAAACCATCGACTTTTGTTTTAATAGATGAATATTTTGCTAAAGTTGTAGTGCTCCGTATTTCATATTTAATGTAATAAACCAACGTATATAGTGATATTTTCCAGCGAGGGCGCCGCGTCATATGTAGGTAGGTATACCTACCTATTTAAATAGTGATAACGGCACAAAATGATACTGTTGCATACATTTCTGGGCCCAGGTGTTAACACTGTACAAATTATGTCATTTTCAAATGACTTTAAAACAAATAATTTCAAATTCGGGCATTTTTTTAATAGCCAGTAATTGAAGTACCTATAATTATATAAAAATGATCAAGTAAGTTGGGTTAGATTGCTAATTGTTAATTTGTTTTCACTGATGGTAGAGCTCCAGTGACGGAGCTCGCGGGCGTGACCGTCGCATTACCTAATATACTTTTCTTGCCGCTAAATGGTAGTGTTCAGCACAATGGTGTTCCGGTCAGGTGGTAATGTACGGCCCTGTAATTTCCGGCACAGAGGCATAACACCTTAGGCCTCAGGAGTGGTAACGCATCTGCATTTTGACCTCGGTCTTTGTGTGGGTGTCTGTAGGTTGCAGTCATCACCAGTGCTGGATAAAGCCGGTGCGGGGCCCGTAGCAATTGTGACCATGGGGCCCTAGAGTAACATAGCCTATTAAAGGATGTAAATAAAACAGAACATTTACGAAAAGGAATCGAAAACAATATTATGGAATTCCCCTTGTAAGTATTGCCGCCAACTTGCAACATAATAATATGCCTATAAACAAAACAACAGAACATAAAAATAAGTTAACTAGGTAGGTATATTACAAAATATACCGTGTAATGGGTTAACCAGTAACGAATTTAACGGCCCAAAATTACCTGTCTCCTTTCAGTCTTTATGTTTTGTAATTTAAAATGCAACATCTAGGATTAGGTACTTGAAAAACTGTCCCCATTTTAATTTTTAATTAAGTCGTCAAATTTAGTTATGAGGCCTATATTCTGTTCTAGCTTATTTATTTAATAAATGCAATCTGTTCATTACTGCAATGATGAGAGTGGCTGTTCGTGTCACTCCGTAATGTAATGCAGTGCAGATGAGTCAATCTCCACGGAGGCGGGTGAACACATAGTACCATTAGGAAATCGCTTCGTTCCCAATCCTTTTGATATACGAAAGAGGTCAAGCTTACCATACCTAATAATATATTTAGTTTAGGATGTTGGTTGCGTTAGCAAATTATTTTATAATACCTACTTAATACATACCTAATAATACGAGTATGTTTGTAATTACTATCATACTCTCCATTTTGTCTACAGAATGTGAATTGCAAAAGTAAAGCACCATTTACCTACATCATAAAATCGTCGAGTCAGATTTTATATGTGCTTGTCTTTCCAAGATTCTACAAAATTTTCATTAATCTTACACGTTGAACTGATGAAATTCTGTATGTATGTATCTTCACGCCAGGTCCCTAACGGGGTAGGCAGAGAGTGTAGAGCGCCAGATAACCCGGTTCTGACAAACCTCTCGTGCCTCGTCTACATTCAATTCATGAAATTCTGCTTATGATATATCTAGTAAAGTAAATTTAGTGCCTAAATAATAATTAGATAGATTGATGCATAACTGCTTTATTTATTTATTTATTAATTTTAAGATAGTTTAAGGTATTTAGAAAAAAAAATAGTTTCATTTAGTTGGATAATGAGGTCAAATAGAGGATCTACAATTAAATTGAAATCTTGAAAAAATAAAAAATGGAGTGCCTAAATATACAACTTGGTCCTGGTACCACCAAATACAAATTAATAATTTTGAAAAATATTTAGGTAACTGGCAATTATTCAAAGGAAGACGTGAATTGTATAAATCAAATAGAAGATCAGCCTGTACTTATTATGACTGTATTTCTTTTATTCTAATTCATTCCATTGAAGCTGAAGAAACAAATTATCCGTGATACAGCCTGTTATAATGTTTGTCGCGTTGACACCTGCAACTAATAATGACGCGGGAGGAAAGTCGTCCGCCAGTGCACTTAGTTTTCCAATCTAAACAATAGAAATTCAACGGGTGCACGACTCGGGGGACACTGATCTATCTCTATGTAAATTATGCGGGCAATAACAACGACTTGTGTTCATCAGGCCGCAGAGCACGTGGTAAAGTGAGGCGACGGAACTTCGCGAAATATTTTTTGCTATAGTTTAACCGTAACGTGGTTAGTCTTTGTGCAGGAAGGTTTTTAAACAAGTGGCAAGAATAGCAAGTCATACTTGGGTTATGTAAAAAGTAACTTTGTTTATTTTAAAAGTTATTTTTTATCATCTGTTGGAACGATCTTTAGGTACGTGTCCAATTAATCTTAATTATTTTTTCTTATTGTGCAATTTTTTTTTAAAGTATCATTACATAAGTAGGTAAATATATTGATAAAAAGTAGGTACCTATTTCGCAATGTATTTATAACTATAAAAATGTAGGTTTTTCTTCCCGTTATGTAGTTCACATATCTGTTAATAAGTATTATTTCTTTTATTATGCAGTTTAATATCGACGTTCACTGATTTGTAATCATTTTTGATATCTATGTTGAAATTTTATTTGGCCAACAATTTACTTTCCTTACTGCGTTATATAAAAAAAAATCCCGTAAAATATCCCGTCCGTTTTTTTTTCTCTTTGTCATCAGTCTTTTACTGCTCTTTAAATTCATATTCGTTGACTGTGTTATTGCACATCAAAAGCAACTAAAAAAATAAGTCAATGTACTTACCATATTTTCGTTGAAGTATTAAGGTTGAATTCGCAGTGCACGCACAGCAGGCAAGGCACAAAAAGATTTGCACCAGAAGTCCCATGTCTGGTACGAAGCCTCGCGTAGTTAGAGTTAATAAAGAGATCGCTAAGCATTTTGATTTCACATAGGTTACCTATGAAAAATACAATTATTATTTTTTTGTTACTTCAGAGACAATAAATATTGAAATCGTACTCTCAATATAGCATCAACTACATGGCAGGTTTACTCACATGTCATTTTGTTTCACTTAACTTGCGAAACTGACTATTATACAAGATAACTGGTGAAACATTAAAAATCCTGCTTCTCCATATAAAATATTCGTGTCCGCGCGGCAAAATGTATAGAGCAGCTGTTTTTGTTTCGCGATTCTAGTTTCATTACAGTAAAAATATGTTAAATCAACTACCACACTACCACCACCACGCAAAATTTTAAAAGTGTCTCAACAGTCATCTTGTACCTATTACAACCTATATCTATTGATTATATAAATATGAAAAGTAAAAAATAGTAAAGATTTAATTGTAATTACATACTACCTGTTATTTATATGTGCTATTTACTAATAGGTTTGAAGTCGGTGCCAAGTCTTAGACAAATAATTATATTTTAATCACTTAAATAAGAATACGACCAAATTAATACATTGAACAAAACGTAACCGGCGAATCGTGTTTGCATGTATGCTTGAATTCATGCATTTACCTCTGCCTACGTTTAAATATAATGAAATGCCTAGTTTAGTTATTTTGGCTTAGCACCGACTTCAAACCTATTAGTAAATAGCACATATAAATAATAGGTAGTATGTAATTACAATTAAATCTTTATTATTTTTTACTTTTCAGTTTTGAAGTCGGTTTTTCTTTACGTAGTTATATTTATTACTTTTTAGTTTATTTAGACAGTTAGATACCTAATTTAAATTGTTTAGGTGTGTCGATACAAAATAATTACACGACTATACGAAATCAATGAAAAAAATTTATCCACGAAGGAGTAAATAAGCTGCGTTGTTTCGTCGATGAGTAAATGTGTCATTGCCACTTGTTGTCACATTGTTGTCATGCGCATTAGGACTATCGAGGACGTCAGTGGATTCAACGCACTGTATGACAACTCGCCGTCTATTCTTATTCCTTTAGCCTGAGGTGAAAGTAAGTAAAAAAATGCTCATAAAGTGATTTCACAGAGGCTACAACTTACGGCTAGGGAGTAAACGGATCTGCATTTTGACCTCTGATTCTTGTATAGATAAAAAAATGGCTTACTAGATGTGCAGAGGCGTCCGTCATCGTCAATCGGTATGTCAAGCGTGGCGATTTACCACATCATGTCCCTTTTAGACGGCGGGACCACCGTTACGCGGCTGGGGATAGGATGCAGGGCTAACGACATACCCAAGACAACAAGAGATATGTACATTACTCTTCCCTAGCTGTCGCCCTACCAAAGCAGTGAGAGTCAGTAAAATTTTACATTAACGACTTTTACAAATATTTTGGTGCCACCGAACCTTAGGTTCGCCGGTGTGGGGAGAACTAAGCCCCCCGCCACTATAAGGCAGAAACCCTCGAGGGGGAACTAGCTTATTCTCACTTTGGTCCTCTCTACTTTGTCTCCATGGACAACCATCCTAGTCTCTTATAATTTGTATAGGAGTTATTTTTTGATTAAATAATATTTATTTGTGTCTAACGATCCGTGATTGTTTTTTTACTTAACTTAGGTAGTATATTTTGTTGCTATCGTAAACATCACTAGTACCTATAAAAATCAATTGCTTCGTTAGTCTCGCTAAAACTCGAGAACGGCTTTACCGATTTGGCTAATTTTGGTGTTGAATGATTTTTGGAAGTCCAGGGAAAGTTTGAAATGTAAAAAAATGTGAAGAAATTGAAGGGAAATAGTAAAAACCACAATTTCATTTTCCCATACAAATAGTCCGTATCTATCAAACCTTTGACACATTACTTCATTCTGAGGCAATACGAAGTTTTCCGGTTCAGCTAGTCTATATCTATACTTATAATAAAACTGTAGAAGTGTAAATTCTGTACATTAAAAATATTGGGGATAATATACCAGGGGATGTTACTAGCACGATACAGAACACAAAAATTTTTGTCTGTCTGTCTGTCTGTCTGTCTGTTTGTTCAAGCTTCACACAAAATCTAGCAGTCCGATTACCATGAAACTTGGTATAATTATACTTTAACCTTTGGCGCACAACACTGGGTACTTTTTATCCCGGAAAAATGACTGTTTGTCTGTGTGTTTGGCGTTTTTTTCAGAAACTGCTTATCCGATTTTTGGTTTTTACTAATATGTTGTGGTAAGTTTCTCTTAACATTTTGTGTTTGTTTTATGTAAATCGGTTCAGAAATAAAAAGTTACGTCAATTTATAGAATCATAACGAATGTTTTTAAGCTATTCTCTATCTTCTATCTTTTTTAGGCTTCCGTACCTAAAAGTAAAAACGGACTCCGCTGTCTGTCTGTTTGTCCGTTCGTCCGTGTCTGTCACCAGGCTGTATCTCATAAACAGTGATACCTAGAAAACTAAAATTTTCACGAATTATGTATTTCTATTTTCCCTCTATAACGACAATTAAATACAAGAAATAACAAAATTGGTGGCGTTAGTGGAGTTGATGGCATTGGTGGTGTTGATAGTGGTGGTGGTGACGTTGGTGGCGTCGGTGGCGTCGGTGGCGTTGCTGGCGTTGGTGTCATTAGTGCCATTGGTGTCGTTGGTGGCGTACGTGTTGATGATGACTCTGGTGGTGGTGTTGATGGCGTTAGGGGTTTTGGTGATGGTTTTTAGTCAAGATGGCGACATTAGTGGCGTTGGTGACGGTGGTGTTTTTGTTAGTTTTGGAGGCGTTTGTGGCGTAGGTGTTTGGTGATGTAGGTGTTGGTGGTGGCGTTGATGGCGTTGGTGGCGTTTGTGGTGGTGGCGATGGTGGAGGTGGTAGTGGTGACGATGTTGGTGATGGTGGTGGTAGTGTAGTGTTTGTTGGCATTAGTAGTTGAAAATGCACAACGTCAATATTAAATTTCTCACATCCGCCGTTATGAACCTAAGCACAGACGATCTCGATTCTTTATATTATGGAAAAACGTCTTATTTGGTTACCTTTGGAAGTAGTATAATGTCTAGGATAATAAAGGATTGAGCTGAAATTGCACTTTATCGGAATAACGATGGAATCTTTTTTTAGCACTCCTAAAACAGAGTTCTGGCTATTATTGAGTGAATTTTAAAAGGATGAATCTAATTTTTAAGAAACTTTATCACAGACATTATAAGATTGTGACATTGCCTATATACCTAAATGGAAAAGTAGGTAAGTACTTTTAACCCTTCGTTCTCAATGCAGGTTAATCTACTATAGGCCGACCGTTTAACACGCGTATCGCCTGCGGTCAAGATCATAGTTCTGCGGACTATCTTCAAGACGATAACCTGAGAGAAGATGAAGAGATGGACATCATTATTAATAATTTCCAAGATTCTGACTCCTTAAGCTGCTCAGACAGTGAACACGATTCAAGCGATATGTATATTAGTGGTGCATAGTCCTAACCCTACATAACTTTTATCTGTGGTTAAATATTTCGTGAAAGGAGTTATTGTAATTTTATTATTTCGTACCTTAGAAGCTTTTATTAAAATAATTAAATGATTTTTAAGCTAAAAAATAAGCTTAAAAATCATTTAATTATTTTAATAAAAGCTTCTAAGGTACGAAATAATAAAATTACAATAACTTTAAAAAATACAGATAAGTTTGTATATAATTATATTTTATACTTTTCCAACAACATATCTCGAGATAAGTATTTGGATTATTGAGTCCGTGTGTAGCGTTACCCGCCCCCGCTCCCCTACGCGAGTTAAACTGTCGGTCTATACCTTCACGGCCTAGGGACATTAATGTCTATTTAGATACATACCTAATGCCTATGATTACTTCTTATATTATACACTAGCTGTGCCCGCGACTTCGTCCACGTGAGAAAAAAATATGATTGTTCAGTATCTACCCGGACCAAGTCGTGGGCGCAGCTAGTATAAAAGTAGCCTAAGTTACTGCTTATTACATCAGCTATGTGCCAGTGAAAGTCCCGTCGAAATCGGAGACACTCAAATTCTACTTATTTGTATGTAGGTATGTATGTATGTATGCATGTATGGAGATAAAAGTAGCCTAACATACTCCATATTACATCAGCTACCTACCCGTGGATGTCCCGTCAAAGTCAGATACACTCGAATTCTACTTATTTGTATGTAGGTATGTATGTATGTATGGATGGGTGTATGGAGATTATTGGAGATAAAAGTAGCCTAAGTTACTCTTTATCACATCAGCTATGGGCCAAGGAAAGTCCCGTCAAAATCGGTCCAGCCGTTCCCAAGATTAGCCCCGCCAAACAAGCAGACGGACAGACAAACAGACAAAAATTGTAAAAAAAAATGTTCTGGTATATATACCGTGTTACACACATGCATTTAGTAAAAAGCGGTTATTTTAATATTACAAACAGACACTCCAATTTTATTTATTTGTATAGAGTATACATGTATAGATTAATTATGGAAGGTAATATACGACCTAAAAATTGTGTGAAAATTTTAAGCGTCTACTTGCTGCACTTATTATCGAGCAAAAAATATACGAAAAAAAAACACCTTTATTGTATGCCCCCTTGGACCCCTTAACATCTTCATTTTCTTATTTTTAGTAATTAATTTTGTCTATAAAGCGGTAACAGAAATACATAATTTGTGAATATGTAAGCTTTCTAGCTATCACTATTTATGAGATACAGCTTGGTGACAGACAGACGGACGGACGGACAGACAGACAGCGGTGGATTAGTAATCCGTAGGGTCCGTTTTTACCTTTTAGGTACGAACCCCCTAAAAGATAGAACTAAGATATAGAATAGCTTAAAATACGATTTTTTAAAATGACATTACTTTTTTATTTCTTAACCGATTCACAACGAACAAACACCAAATATTAAGTGAAACTTACCACAATATACTAGTGCAAACTGCAGATCGAATAAGCCGTTTCTGAAATTAGCGTGCACAAACACACAGACAAACAGACATTTTCCGGGATAAAAAGTACCCAGTGTTGTGCGCCAAGGGTTAAAATATAATCATACCAAGTTTCATTGTAATCGGACCGGTAGTTTTTATGTGATGCTTGAACAAACAAACAGACAGACAGACAGACAGACAGATAAAAATTTTTCTAATCACTTATTTGGGTTCGGTATCGATCTAGTAACATCTCCTGGTATTTATTTTTTCTATATTTTTAATGTACAGAATTTATACTTCTACAGTTTTACTCGTATTATAAGTATAGATTATCGCTGAACAAACATAAAAAAAAAAGATCCGGACGAATTGAGAACTTCCTCCTTTTTTCGAAGTCGGTTAAAAAGATAGCTATCTAGAAATACCTACAATTAAGAGAATTTTTATTATCATAAAATATTTAAGTATTTTTTTTATGCAACAAAAAGTATCTATCCCGTACAAAACGGATAGACGATTTCGTTTGGCTGGGGATTAATGCCCTTAGAAGCATCTATCCCCTTACCTAGGCGTTATAAAAATTAAGCAAAAAAATATACGAAAAAAAAACAGACAGACATTAACTTTTGCTGTATGCCCCTTGCACCCCTTAAAATTTTTATTTTTATATTTTTAGTATTTAGGTAATTTTGTCGTTATAGCGGTAACAGAAATATTTATTTGGTGAAAACTTTAGCTTTCTAGCTATCACTGTTTATGATATACAGCCTGGTGACAGACGGATGGACAGACAGCGGAGGATTAGGGTTAATTTTTACCTTTTGACTATCTACTATCTAATTCTTCTAATCACATATTTGTGTTCGGTATCGATCTAGTAACATCCCCTGGTATTTATTTTTTCAATATTTTAATGTACAGAATTTATACTTCTACAGTTTTATTATAAGTATAGATTATCGCTGAACAAACATAAAAAAAAAGATCCGGATGAATTGAGAACTTCCTCCTTTTTTCGAAGTCGGTTAAAAAGAGATCAAATCTTTATTCTGAAATATTTTTTATGCTCATTGTAACTCAAAAAGCACGTTTGTTTCAATATTTCACTAAAAATATGACGGTTCTTTTGAATATTGCTTTCTAAAAGACTAGTAATTTTTTCAGAACTTTTTAATCATTTAAAAATATACGTTAACAACCCTAGCAAGTGTATTACCAGTTACTGTTATTACGCATGATGTTTATTTAGTTTTTATTAAGATCAATTGTATTGCATTCCACGATATGAAGGTGTCTAATCAATATGGACAGAACTCTCAGGTTTTAGTATCTCTATAGTAATATAAATAAAATAATGCAGCGTTCAAGATATCTTATATAAACATCTAATTTTAGTGCAACTTGTACATTAATTTTAGGGTTCCGTAGCCTACAAGAAACCCTTATAGTTTCGCCATGTCCGTCCGTCAGTCCGTCTGTCCGCAGCTATACTCGGAGACTATTTAATACTAAAAAGGTGTGGCATGAATGTACTCATTAAACACGTCAAACAATTGGTGCAATTAAATATTAAGGATTTTTTTAGGGTACCTCTCCTACACCCAAAGTGGGGTGCTACTTTTTTAAATTTTTCGATTAAACGATCCGTTTGTGAAATATTTAGCTATTTGCAAATAGTGCAATGCCCATTCGAGATAAGATTCACGTTGTTTGGTACTACAATGAGTTATTGCTGCATTATTATTTTGCAATTGCATTAATTTGTCTCCTACGATATGGTTAGGTCGCGCCACGTAAAAAGTGCGCTGGAAGAAAGTAGAAGGGATGTGTTCGCACATCGGTACACTCGCGCACAAAAGTACTAGCCCTATTGGTTTATTTTTGATCTAGCTTTCGCTTGCGGTTTCGTGTATTGGTAGGCAGATTGAAAACTATATTACATAGAATAACATAAAATGAAATAAAAACACATGACGCGCAGCTTGACCGCCAGCGTTCTTTTTACGTGGCGCGACCTATAGACGCAATGGAAAGCCTGTAACGATGTTGCTTTCATGCCAGGATTTCGAGATGGAGGTATGCTACCTGCCAAGCCTCATTCTACTTAAACGCATCAAACTTAATATGTTGTAACGTTTAGGCAGGTTGTCTGGAGCCAATCCATCGCTTCGAGACGATGAAACTGTATCGAACTTTGTAGGAGTACCAGTGTCTGGTAAGTACCAGATGTAGTGATGCCATATTTATTGTATTCGTCTCAGATTTATTTATTTTAGTTAGTCCTTTATAAGAATTCGCTTTGCAGTCGTCAGTGGCATAGCACCTGAAAAAATACATTGGTGTTTATTAGTTAAATGAAGTTTAAGATTTTTTTTATCCATAATGTCTCTTTAGCCTAAGTGGCACCAAGATATTTGTTAAAGTTATTGTAACATGTCACTTCCTTCTCTAACTAAACGAAATCTGTTAAAGTTAGAGAAAGATGTGAAATGTAACTTTAACTTAACAAATATCTTGGTGCTAGCCACGTTTATGTATATCGGAATAATACATCCATTTAACTAATTTAGGAGCCTGGCAACGTGGCAACTGATACTGGAGCATAGTGGTCTCATCCATGGAACAAGCAATAATCTACAAGGTAGCTATAAGGCTAAATCATTTAACTACTTAAGAATATTTGACTGTTTATCTTCGAATTAATAATGAGTTGCATCTTGACAAAATAATTTAACATGTTCCATTTTTTTGAATTGTATTTCAAGTAAGAACTCATTAAATTGAATGATATTTTCACGTCAAGAGTTTTATAACTAACAGGAAAACTGTTATAAATTTATATTTTGTCTTTCCGGTTGTCTGTTACTATACGACGATTACTATGGTTTTAGAAATGTATGTGCATATTGTGCATACATTTAGCAGAAATGCTTACATATACATGCTACATATCAATAAAAACGTAGTTATTACTTAGGGTAACGTGGAAATCTATGCAGAGTTCTAACTTTAATATACCTATAAGTTATTTTTCTAATGATTATCGGTTCACGATCAGACTATTAATTTAAATGTTGCCTCTAGAAAAATATTGCCCATATATTAATAAATAATACATATATACTTTTAGTATGAATACACTTTTATGGAGCTTAAGTCATGCAAGTCATACTAAGATCAGGACATTATGGACCAATAGATATATTGGTTGGGGAAAAAGTTTCTTCGCATTTTTTAAGATAATTCAAAACATTTTTTAATATAGTTTATTTAAATTTAACTAAAGTATGTATGTACCATTTTGTTCGATAACCTTTTGCCATCTTGTAGGTAGGGACATGATCCCATTGCTATAAAAATTTTGGGACTTCTCATCAAAATACCGCGACAAGTGGATTAGGCAGTCCTCTCATGATGTTAACCTAACATTGCTTAAAAAATTCTGAAGAGATCGAAACAGGTGGAAATCTGAAGGTGCAAGGTCAGGACTATACGGCGGATGCATTAACACTTCCCAGCCAAACTCTCTTAATTTATGCTCAGTGGCTATAGATGTGTGAGGTCAAGCGTTATCATGATGAAACACCACACCCCTTCTGTTGATCAATTCCGGCCGCTTTCTCTCAACTTCTTGCTTTAATCTCATCAGTTGTTCGCAGTAGAGTTCAGAATCGATAGTCCTGCCTGGTGGTGATAGCTCATAATGAATAATGCCCTTGCAATCCCACCACACACACAACATCACCTTATTGCGAGTTAACCCGGGTTTCGCCACAGTCTGTGAAGCCTGACCGGCCTTTGACCACGACCTTTTTCGCACGTTCTTGTCGTACGTGATCCACTTTTCATCACCAGTTACCAGCTTCTTCAAAAATGATTCGGTTTCATTACGTCGTAATAAAGAATCACAAATGAGTACACGGTTCATTAGGTTTATTTCAGTGAGCTCGTGAGGTACCCAAATATCGAGCTTTTTTTTGTACCCAGCTTTTTTCAAATGCGCCAAAACTGTTTTGTGATCAATTCTCAGTTCTTCAGCTACGTCGTAACTACTGATATGTCGATTTTGCTCCACTTTTTCAAAAATGGCATCCATTTTATCCGTAATAGGGCAAACAGAGCGAGGTGCATCTTTCATCATCAAAATTTCCGGATTGAAAACGCCTAAACCAAATTTGTGCTACTCTCACAGACACTGCACTAGGTCCATAAACATAGCATTTTTTTTTCGCGGCTTGCGTTGCATTTTTACCTTTTTTGTAGTATTTTTTTTAAAATGTATCGAATTTCTTCATTAGATTCACTCATCTTGACAGTACGAAAAACAAATGAAAATTACACATTTTCCTAATTTGAATTTGGAGTTATGTTCTTTCAAATTTTAACTTTTTTAATGATACCAAAACTAGCCAGATACAAATACTACAGCCAAAGAGATTTTATTACAAGTTCATACATACTATAATGCGAAAAGACTTTTTCCCCAACCTATTACAAAAATGTCTCAGAGTAAGATATTAATAAAATTAAATAAGTCACAGAAAAATTTAGATATCATACCATTTTTATTGGTCAGCTTTAAACTGGTGTCCATAGAATCCTCCTTCACACGCAAGAACAAAATAGGATGTTGTTTTATTTTTGAGTTTATTTTTGTTTGCGATTACCTACTTCATATTTTCTTTTATTTGATTAAATCTAATTTCTCCACTTGAAGGTAAGCAACATTCATCTGCCTCTCTACTTGGAATACATAATCAAACGTTGAAAGTTATTTTCAAAGAAAAACTGGGCCTGCCAATCTGAAGGTAACATGCATAAAAATCAGATGACGTTTAAAGTTTGGTTTGTTTGTTGGTGAGTCAGTATTTCAACACCGTTTGAATGATACCGTTTGAAGTATATTCTTATATACTTAAAATAATACTGGTTGTAGAGTTCCAAGTGTAGGAGCTCGAGGGCGTAGGCACCACCGAATTACCTAACCTATCTCCCGCTAAAAGGCAGTGTTCGGCACTATATTATTCCGGTTAGATGGTAATGTATGCTCATTTATAACTATCACAGAGACATGACACTGTCTTGTCTCAAGGGTGGCATGTGCATTTTGACCTCTGGGGGTCGACCGCCTAACTCTAATGCTTAAGATTATGACATCATCTTGTGTAAGTTTCTTACCGCCTAACTTTTTCCTGGAAGTATTTCCGTCCGCAAGTAAGTATATACTTAACAGCAAAATGTTTTAATAGGCGGTACGAAACTGACCAGATAATGTCCTAAACGAAAGCATGTTTCGTTTAGGATGTTATCTTGACCACCATTAGGCGGTCGGCCCCCTGATTTCTGTGTAGATGTCTATAGGCTGCAGTCATTACTTAACATCAATGTGAGATGCATGCTTGTTTGCCACCTTCCTTAAATATAAAAAAAAGAAAAACGATGAATTGATTCAAGCACAGCTCAACTACTACACGGAACGAGTTGAAATTTGGCACGCAGAGAGCTGTTTTGATTCGAGTAGGCATTCAAGTTTTTGAAAATGTCACTCTCAAAAGGAATGTCGGAAACTAAGGCGAAACGAAGTTCGTGGAAAAACCTAGTATATCGGTTCAGCTAGTTTTATTATGCCACGTCAGGCGTTTAGTTCAGTTATAAGTTTATAACAGCCCATAGTAACTTTCAAAGACTATCGGGTTTCTTACTTTACTGAGACCAGTAATTCGAGGTGAATTTCTGTTCTAAGAGGTAAACTAAACTACCTATGTTACACCAATCAATTACAATTAAACCATAACTAACTAACTATATACTGTTGCCAGATCCGATTTGTTTTAATTCGGTACCGAACATAATTATGTATCTAATATAATAATGATAATGTAAAATGTGAAGCAGACTTTGATAGTCGTTTTCTATAGTTTTAACGAATTTCGGTTTTCTAAATGAAGTGTCATAATTTAAGTAGTACGCTAGTTCATCGTACCTACTCCGGTTTCGAATTTGACTATATGAATGCTAAATTTTAATGATAATGATAACATACTTAACTTACAAATGTTACTTACAGTTAGACAATCGCACAAATATAGTTGGTTTGACTGCGTACATTGTTATTATCAACTGCAATCGTTTAGCAACCCGCACGAGATGGGATATGGAGAGATATTATGCAAGTGGATCTTTTAGTTGAATGGACACTGTCCAAATATCCTGCGGCATTGGTGCGATTATTCAAAACAGACGCGGTAACACGAATTAGCAATGTATGTAAACATCCTGACCACAGCTTTCTATTTTTTTTTTATATAAAATATTTACACTTGAATTTTGAAAAATTAAAAGAGTTAAAATATTGAAAGGAGAAACATAAGTCACGAAAGTTTCCATTTCCATTAGGGACATTTAAGCATTCATGCCTATAACAATTTATGTTATGTCTTTTTGAAACATAATACAGGCCAAGTCTATTTACATATTTACATTCATTGGGCACTTTTCCAGTTTCCAGAGTTGCCACCGAAAAGGAATCATTTTCGGAAATTGAAAAAAAATCAAATTCAAATTATACGTATATTTCAGACGTAGGTATGTCCATAGTGGTCGTGAAATTAAACTAATTCTTATTGCGGATGGAACGATGGAACTCATTATCTTAGGTAAAAGTAGTCACCTGCCTATAACTTATAAGTCTTAATACAAACCCTACAATCCAATTTTTTGCATTATATTGGTATATTTTTAGTGACTGTTTCACTGAACGGTACAATATCTTAGTGTGTTATACCAAATATAACACAAAACCACAAGGGTACAATTTTATTGAGCATATTACTGATGTATGTAATGTTTGCTAACTTCGAAAAAAAGCTGACATTGAGGTAGGACGACCGAATCTGTGTAAACATTTGATACACGCGGTGAAGGTGAAATGAAAATATTTTTTCGCTCGAGTCACACTCACCTTCAATTACCTCTGCTTGCTGACAACCCTAGGTTAAACTGTTTAATATTTAGGTAGCGTGGTAAAATTAGAAGTATGAGTAAAGACACAATTTGGAGGAGAGCAGGTTCTTTGTGGTAGGTATCTAGAAGGATCTTAAAGTATCAGGCTTATAGAATAAAATTGAAATATTTTTATTTATTTATTTATTTATTCTTTTATGTATGCACAGAAATTATACATAAGGCGGACTTAACGCCACTAGGCGTTTTCTACCAGTCAACCTTCGGGTAGTGAGGATATCGACGAAGTAGGTGCAGCAATGGTACAAAAGAGAAAATATGAGGGACAGCTAAAAATATTATCATTAATCAAATAAACCCTAAAATATTCCCTGCTTCTCGTGAGGGGTGATCAAAAAGGTATCTGAACCGCAGGTGGTACGATTGTATGTTAAAGACAGTGGTCGTAGTTGTTTAATACTTGCAACTCCGAGAAGGTGAGCATTGTGGTAAATGGAAGTCGTCGTGATATGCGCTGAAATCAGTATAATAGGGATGATGACTAGGTATGAATCAACTACTTTGTATCATATCACATAAAAGCGACTTGCAAATGAGATATAATGATACAAAAATTATGAAAATTCGAGTTGGTAAAGAAGAGAGATAGAAGAACTTAAAAGTGTAGAAAATTCGTGAACAACAAAAGTTAAGTTTAAATTAAAAATAATTTCATTCTTATATAAACGATATCCAACAAATTTTAATTAGAATGTTTTTACGAAAACGCAGTTTTGACGAAGATATTTTAAAATGTTTTGATTTCACCATCCAATTCACAAGTTTTAACTCTAACGTGACGTCAGAATATCATTTTGGGTATCAATTTGTATGAGCCGTTTTGGGTCGTTTCACAACTCGCAACGTTTTGAATCGGTATATCTTTAAAATTATTAGCTATTGAGTAGACGTTTCAAAGACAATATTTATTAATTTTTCCTATACTTTTTGAAATTACAATTTAAAAAATCGACGTGTGGCACTCGGGGACTGCCGCGGTAAAGCTATTGCATTATTATTATTAATTCAAGTTACACTTTTTGAGCGCGGTTACCGATAAGATCCTCTCCTCTCCTCTCCTCTCCTCTCCTCTCCTCTCCTCTCCTCTCCTCTCCTCTCCTCTCCTCTCCTCTCCTCTCCTCTCCTCTCCTCTCCTCTCCTCTCCTCTCCTCTCCTCTCCTCTCCTCTCCTCTCCTCTCCTCTCCTCTCCTCTCCTCTCCTCTCCTCTCCTCTCCTCTCCTCTCCTCTCCTCTCCTCTCCTCTCCTCTCCTCTCCTCTCCTCTCCTCTCCTCTCCTCTCCTCTCCTCTCCTCTCCTCTCCTCTCCTCTCCTCTCCTCTCCTCTCCTCTCCTCTCCTCTCCTCTCCTCTCCTCTCCTCTCCTCTCCTCTCCTCTCCTCTCCTCTCCTCTCCTCTCCTCTCCTCTCCTCTCCTCTCCTCTCCTCTCCTCTCCTCTCCTCTCCTCTCCTCTCCTCTCCTCTCCTCTCCTCTCCTCTCCTCTCCTCTCCTCTCCTCTCCTCTCCTCTCCTCTCCTCTCCTCTCCTCTCCTCTCCTCTCCTCTCCTCTCCTCTCCTCTCCTCTCCTCTCCTCTCCTCTCCTCTCCTCTCCTCTCCTCTCCTCTCCTCTCCTCTCCTCCTCTCCTCTTTTTTCCAAAAAAAAATAGCCTATGTTACCCGTGGATAATGTAGCTTTCGAATAGTGAAATAATTTTTAAAATCGGTCCAGTAGTTATTGAGCCTATTCAATACAAACAAACAAACAAAAAATATTACCTCTTTATAATATTAGTTTAGAAAAAAGTTAATATTGTTTGAAATATTTTTATTATTTTACAATACATATAGCGTGAGGTTTTTCGTTACGGAATTTCTGAATTCGGTCCCCGCGCTCAAGGTCCTCGATAGAAGCTATGCAATAGCTTAAAAACCGGACAAGTGCGAGTTCAACTCGCGTGGTAAGGGTTCCGTAATTTAAATAAATATTTTCGAAAATATTACAGATTTAAAATTCAGGGACATAGCGGTTACGGTGGTACCGGCAGGGGGGGTTATATTATTAAGAATTTTCGATTTAATTTGAATATTCAAACTTCTTATAGGTTTTCCAGTTATTTATAGGCAAAGAACTATTTTCCATATTTTTTTCAAAATTGTAAGTTCAGTAGTTTCGGAGATAGGGGGGAGATGGTAAATTTTCGTCGTTTTTCTTAAATAACTTCAAATTTGTTTATGCAAAAATTATTAAAAAAATATATCTGAGATGCTGACAACAACCTCTTTCATTTGATATGTCACACGACACAGTGCACGATTTTTTTTTAATTTTCTGATTTACCCCCCGAAAGTCCCCCGAAAGAAAAAAGGGGGTCCCCCCTGTTTAAAATTTATTATTTTACTTGACGTGTTCATCTTTGTGTCACCAATTTACATATTTACATATATTCATCAAATTTCAACTCAATCGGTCGAGTAATTTCGGAGCAAACTGGCTGTGACAGACGACAGACAGACAGACAGACCCACGAGTGATCCTTAGGGTTCCTTTTTTTCCAATTTTAAAAAAATAGTCATCATCCCTATTGTTTGTGTCAAAGCGACAAGTCTTATGGAGACAAATTGTTAGGCATAAAAAATGGACACAAAAGAGTGATAATTCGGAGAAGGATATATCTAATAGAGACGAGTACCTAATAGAGACAAGAGGTTAAGTTTATCAAGGTTAAACGCATCAATGTCTACACTTTGACAGTGTAAACGAAAATAAGTATTATGATTTTATACGTAATTTAGTTGAATCTGTCTGTCTCCACTCAGAAATAATAAGAAAATTTTCTTCCAAATAAAAAAATACTACGTACTCCAAATCTCACAATTGTCCGTGCGTGCAAAAAGGGACACAATCGACGGTCGGGACACGATCGGACCTTTACGTATTTATAATTTATGCATGTAATTATAAATTATATTGATATAAAGAATGTATTAGTGAACTCATGCGGAATACCTACTGAAGTAGGTACAAAATGCACTTGCTCGAGCTAACGTTGTAAAGTCCACCACACCCCAGTAGCCAGGAGCAACACGGTATCTACCCTGTCATTCATTATTGACGTATCATTTACGTTTAATTTGACGTGGAATGCGATGAGTGCAATCATGCCTCAACCCTTGGATCTTCATCAATATATTTAATTAGACATTTTATATATCGTTTAGATATTTTTACTGTAATGTATAGGTACTTGTAGGCAATTATTATTGGACTGTTTTGATGATAAAATTATAAAGCCATTAAATCTTCACAAAATGTTTGTAATTCAGGCATATTACTCAAGTCTACATATTGTGCCAGACTGTGGCTTCTCATTACGAGTTTAAGTCCGTTTTCACTACTTACACCCATATTCTAAGTCGTAATCTCGACCTTTACTCAACCTTATTCAATGGAATTGGTATTCTTAGTTGTAACTAATAGCGTCAACTCGACATTCTGCCACCGTTTGAGGTAAGAAAGCAATTGTCAAACTCTAAGGCCAAGGTACGTCACGGCGTGGTCACGGCCTACCTTGAAGTTTCGACACATTTATATTTACGCCATATTCTTGCGCTCAAGTTATTCGTGTCGAATTTTCAATGGATTTTCGAGAGTGTGAATTATCTATATGATAATCCGTACACATATGTTACTGTCAAAATACAACTAAGAATATGGATTTCGAGGAGACCTCTTAAATATCTTAAGCTGAGTGTGAGTCAAGCAATGTTTCAAGTAACGTCTTAGAATATGGGTGTTAAGCCACAGTCCTATTACTTACAACTGTTACGACATAAATAAATTGTTTAGTAATATTGTGTGGAGTAAAAATACTAACGTAAGGACCACAGGACACAAAAATGTACATAAATTTTTCATATCGCAAAAGAGCTACAAATATGTTAACATTGTCAACTTACCTTTAGTAGTTAAATTCATCCGTCCCTCTTGAACGTTTGCAACCAATCAGCAACGATTTGCGCTGGCTGGGAGCTTATTAATTTTGGTATGCCGGCTAATTACCCTGTGAATTTGTGAAGTACTCACTCAAGTGTCATGAATTAGGTTATGTGGGTGTGTTTGTACGGTTTGTGCACAAGGTAACAAGTACAAGTACCACTTGGTTCAATTGTGGCGCCTCTTCGTTACATCGAATACTAGGAGGACAGAGAACGCAAAGAGGTTTCGTATTGCCCGTTGAATTTAAAATGAGTGTGCGAATTTTGTCGTTTAAGGAGGGGGCTGTTTACTGGTGTGCCGTATTGTCATACGGTAAGACTGATAGTGGTGTTGTGTGTGTAAGCATACGTGTCGGCGCTTTCCTTCAGTGACGTAACATTCGCGCTTAAAGTTGGAATTGGGGATTGTTTGCTATGTTTCCGCATAGTTTGAATGAAAAGTAGTTAGATGTGCTCTCCATGATTTTGTTAAGCTTACGAAATCTGGTTGATACTTTGTGTTTTGTGAATAGCGGAGGTATGTTTATTCGTGAATAGTTGAATATTATTTAGATCGTACGTTTGCCGGCAAATTATCAGCGGTGAGCAGCGTGAGCACTCGAACAACTATCTGAAACAAAGAAAAACATATGATAAAAAATAATTAATAACTAAAAAAGAAACAGGCATGGTTGACAAACTAAATTTTAACTCCAATTATAGCTCAAATGAGAGTAATTGTACTTAATTTAGTAATGGTACTTTTTATGTAGGTAAAGAAAGTGACAAACAAGCATGCTGTTCACATTGATGTTAAGTGATGACATAGAGACCAGAGGTCAAAATGCAGATGCATTGCCAACCCTGAGACCTTAGTCGTTATGTCTCTTTGATAAGTTATTACGGGGCCGTACATAACCATCTAACCGGAACACGATAGTGCTAAACACTACTATTTGGCAGCAGAAAGATTAGGTAATGCTGTAGTACCTACGCCCTCGAACTTCTACACTGAAACTCTACCACCAGTAAAATGGTTTTAGTTGTTCTTATTTTTGTTCGTATTTGCACTTACAAATCATTATTTCACGCTCACGTTGGAAGCCAAAGCACTCCTCAACCGTAAGATTTAAGGAGATAATACGGTATTCCTACGTAATACCTAATATATTTTTGAGAGTTTTTCTCGATTTCTCCATGGTGCAATTATCAGTTCCCAACTTGGTGGCAATGGGACTGACTTTGAAGTGTAAAATTTAAAACGACAATAAAAAGTGATCCATAATCGATGGAGTTATATGTGTTCATTCATAAAAAAGACATACGAATATAGAACCTCCTCTTTTTTGACATCGGTAAAAACAACATTTCCTGGGAATCGCTCTTAGGGCGAGATTCAAAGAGTGCACTACGACTTTACTTACGAGCAAAGTACGCTTCGAACTGCCAAAACCCATACATTTCTGACAGTTCTAAGTTTACTTTGAGCAAAGTGCGCTTAGAACACTCAAAATTCATACTTTACTCTGACAGTTCTAAGCATACTTTGCTCAAAGTAAAGCCGTAGTGCCGTCTGTGAATCTCACCCTAAGCCTGGGTTGCATCAAGATATTTGTTAAAGTTAAAGCTATTGTAACATTTCACATCCTTCTCTAACTTTAACAGATTTCTGTCAGTTAGAGAAGGATGTAAGATGTTACAATTATTTTAACATTATTTTTTATTTTTAAAGAAAATTATATTTCACAAGCATGTGTTAATGCGAAATAATATACAAAACAATTATTTTAACATTAACAAATATCGTGGCGCAACCCAGGTTTAGACTATTAACTTAAGCTCAGTCACTAAACCCCTTATTCATAAACGTACATTAGATAAGTTTTAGCTATTCGTTAGGTTAGGTTTGTCTATGTCAGTTGCATTGTCAAACGTGCAGGATAGAAAAAGACAAAGGAGAGATTAGCAACACTTTAGTTAAAATACGTTTATGAATAAGGGGGTTAGTCTATAATATATGTATAGAAATATCTCAGTAAGGAATACAAATATTTAAAGCGAGATAGTAATTTGTTATAACAATTAGTTATAACTATATTAGTTACAACAAGAAATTAGGAGCGCGGCATAAAGCAGAATCAGTGCCGCTTAATGACTGGTTCGTTTACTGCAATTCGAGCTACGCGACAAAGGTGCTCTCAATAGAATTAGCCAGCGATGACCACGTACCTATATCGGTGCCCATTCGGCCCACGTTCCCCTGACTAGTTACATCAATTTGCTATCGACTCCCCGTGTACTTCTCTGTACTCGATTTAATGCTATCATCAAGATTTGCATGTCACAGGACACAAGGTAACCGAAGCGCTCGCCGTTGTTATGTAAGGGACAGACGGCATTGTGATATCAATATTCGTATATCTGAATAACAACGTTTTGCGCCCATTAACATAACCGTGATTGTTAATTCTCTGGTAATTGATAATAGTTGGAATATGACCATAATTGTGGAACTATTAGCATCCTCGTATATCAATATATGTAATATGTAGGTAGATATTGCTTAACTCCGAGTATCTCTGAGTTTCAGATAAACATATAATAATGGTACTTTTATGTAACCCATGTCTCTAATTATTATCGCCCCTTTCTCAAATTTAAGATACTGAACTTCCAAATAAGACTCCTGTAGAAATTTAATTAAACTTTCCTTTTGAAATTTTCTCATAAAAGATGTATTTATTTAAACTATGCCCTGTCCGTAATTACGTAAGCGCATAATTCTTTGTGAGTACGTCTTTACACTCTCCAACGAACCTACGTGTCAAATTTGAGCTATCTACGACCAACAGGTACTTTCCGATGTACTTTGACTATCAGTAACTCAGTCAGTAACGAAAGAGCTACGAATAAGTAATTACATAGAAGTATACCTATTCAGTAGGACCACGACTTTAGTAAGTAACGATAAGTACCTAGTTATTGTTACTTGTCAAAAGTTGTTTAAAGTTTGTTGACAAATCCTTGAAAAAAATACTTGTTTTACGATATCTTTGACACAGCCTGCGTTGCACCAAGATATTTGTTAAAGTTAAAGATATTGTAACATTTCACATCCTTCTCTAACTTTAACAGATTTCTTTAAGTGAGGCAAGGATGTGAAATGTTACAATAACTTTTACTTTAACAAATATCTTGGTGCAACCCAGGCTTACATATTTAAGAGTAATCGTAAATGATTTGATCAGCTTAATAGGTAAGTACACCACTGATATCTGTTGTTTGAATACCAAATTCCTGTAATTACATGTAATATGAATAGAATGATGAATGTATAAAAAGTACGGGAGATGTTAGGACCGAGATATCTGGCGCTCCATATTCTTTGCCTATCCCGTAAGGCTTGCTGACTTGGCGTGAAGATACATAGATGTTATATATGAACTCAAATGTTCGAACGTGATCATTGCTAGTGGAAATTCAGAGTATGATCAAAGTAACGACCTATTAAAAATCTATAATACGTAAGGGTGCTCTTAATGTGCCACAATTGGGCATTCCATCTGCATTATTGCAATAAATATTTTGTTAAAAGGCTCTAGTGAAATGAAGTGGCTTATTTTAATGATTGGATATTTTGTTTGAATTGGCTCAGTTATTTATTCAGAGTATAATATTAATCGACCTTTAAACGTTCGTTCTGTTACATTTTTTATAAAGATGATACTCGTATCCATAGCTTAGTGGCTAATCTACTGTTAATATTTTCTAAAACGGCTTGGTGTGAGGCAAGGTAAAGAGTAAAGCACTCCAAATCCACTCTAAGGCGTGGGCGATGTCTGCAACTGGCCACGGTCTCCCGGTGCCAAGGGTATCGTATTTTGGACAGGAATAAATCCATGAACAAAGATCTATCAGATAGATGACAGAACTCCCCTCCCCTCACTAATTCTGCATTCAGTTATCAGAAAGTCAGCTGTTTTATATCAGGGGGTCTCGTGAAATGTACCTTGCCTACGTTAAGTTTAAATCTCGCGTTAAGACACTGATGGACATTCCGCTTCACAAAATTGAATACCTACTAATTAATAGAAGCCGAGTAGTGAAGTAACTTCTATTGTCAACTAGCTGTCCCGGCAAACTTCGTATTGCCTATGATGAATGATATTCAACGAAATAACGAAATGTACGGACTATTTGTATGTGGAAATTAAATTGTTGTTTTTACTATTTCCTCTAAAATTTCTTCATATTTCCTCACCTTTTAAACCTTCCCTAGATTGCCAAAAATAATTCAAAACCAAAATTAGCCGTATCGGTCCAGCCGTTCTCGAGTTTTAGCGAGCCTAACGAACAGCAATTGATTGTTTATATATATACTCGTAGATAGATAGATAACCTAGGAGCTATCGTACGTAGAACTTAGTAGTATCAAAAATGTACAAACCAACAGAATACAAATAAATATAATACCTACATTGCCTAGTTCTTTACCTGACTTCACCATCACACCAGTAGTTGTAGTAATTATTACAGCACTTTGAAGTAAATAAACCCACTTTAGTTTATTGCATCGTGTAAACGTCTGGAAGCAGTTGGCATACATGCTGACTATCTTACTTAAATCGAAAGGCATGGAATCTAGCCAGCAGTATTAAAGTTACATCACAGTCTGTAACAAGCTTACTGGTTAATGTGCGCTCTATAATATAACCATGTAACAGAGAATAGGCTGGCCTGGCCGCCATCGGTTATTGGCGTACATATTATCTCTGCCAGTGCCCTGATTCTGATAACTAAGTTTATATAACATTGGTGAACTTACTAAACTTCACCTTTAACCTAGTCCACGGCTTCGATATTTAATTTAATATAAGAGTATGAATGAATGAGAGTTTCATTCGATATTGTTTTTTTTTGTTGATTTGAAAAACAGGACCCTGATAGGAATTGATAGGATCACTCTCGTGTGTCTGTCCATCTTTCACAGTCAATTTGCTTCAAAATTGTTGGACTGATTGAATTGAAATTTGATACATTATATGTAAATCAGTAACCTAAACAAGGATAAATAAATGAACTTCCTAATAAATGAACTGAAAAGCCACTTTTGGGATTTTAGTTCTTCTTTATACTTAACTAGCTGTGCCTGCGACTTTGTTTGCGTGGAATCGTGACTTTGGGACTTTGGGCAGCGCTTGTGGATATAATATTGGGGTGGCTAAAAAAATCTACTTTACAATAATACTTCTCTGTACACGATATTACACGTATGGCCATCGGGGATAAAAGCACACAGGCTGCTAGGATTGCGAAAAATTGCTTGTGCACGAAGAAAAAATTGCATAAAAATTACGTATGTTGTATGGGCTTAATATTTACTTCATTTTTATTATATTTTTTTATAGGTCTGTGGTAATATACAACATAAGACCTAAAAATTCTGAAAAATTTTAAACGTCTCCTTGCTACCGTTATTATTATCGGGCAAAAAATATATGAAAAAAACACGTTTATTGTATGCCCCTTTCATATTTCTAGTAATTAAATTTGTCTTTATAGCGGTATCAGAAATACTTAATTTGTGAAAATGTTAGCTTTCTAGCTATCACTATTTATAAAATACAGGCTGGTGACAGACAGATGGACGGACGGACAGATAGACAGACAGCGGCGGATTAGTAATCCGTAGGGTCCGTTTTTACCTTTTAGGTACGAAACTCCCTAAAAGATAGAACTAAGATACAGAATAGCTTAAAAATATTAGATATGATTCTTTAAAGAGACATAACTTTTTTATTTCTGAACCGATTCACATGAAAAAAACACTAAATGTTAAGTGAAACTTACCACAATATATTAGTTAAGCAAATCGAATAAGCCGTTTCTGATATTAGCGTGCACAAACACACAGACAAACATTTTTTTTCCGGGATAAAAAGTACCCAGTGTTGTGCGCCAAAGGTTAAAGTATAATCATACCAAGTTTCATTGTAATCGGAACGTAGTTTTTCTGTGATGCTTGAACAAACAGATAGACAGACAGACAGACAGACAGACAAAACATTTTCTAATCACATATTTGTGTTCGGTTTCGATCTAGTACCCCTGGTATTTATTTTTTCAATATTTTTAATAATTGTTTTATATTATTTCGCATTAACACATGCTTGTGAAATATATTTTATTTAAAGAAAAATGGGAAGTAGGCCCAGTAGGCCGCGAGTTCAAGTCTCGTCTGAAGACAAATTTTTCTTTCCATTTTTCTTTAAATAAAAAAAAACGTAACGTAACGTAACTTCACGCCTGTAATCCCCGAAGGGGTAGGCAGAGGTAAATGCATGCATTCAAGCATACATGCAAACACCCACGATTCGCCGGTTACGTTTTGGCCCATGTAACAGGTGGCGAGCCTGTTGACATCACCGGGCACATTACCAAACTTTGAGGTACTGGGAAATTTCCAGAAAATGGAAAAATCCCAATTGAACCAGAGATAAAGGCTTTTTCACCATTATCTCTGATAACCCCCTACCCGGGAATCGAACCCAGGACCTCAGCGTAGTAGTAGTGGCCTGCTACCACTAGGCTACCGAGGCAGTTAAAAAAAAATATATTTTTAATGTACAGAATTTACACTTCTACAGTTTTATTATAAGTAGTATAGATAATAATAAAATGTGTCCATAGAACGACTTATTTTAGACCAACATTAAGAAAAATACGTCAGATCACCTACATAGGTGTGATCCTGTTTACTGGTGTTTTGTAGAAGTCACGATAAAAACAATCAAAAATTGCGGAATTGCTTTTGCTTTTACATATTTTCGTGTCACGGCTGGTGTTGAAATAGGAATCCAAAAAGATGATGTTTTGCTTCGAAATCACTCCGCGATACAAAAATAAAATAGCACATTTTTGATTCACGTTCAGGGAAAGATAATTTTACAAATATACGCGTTTGAATTATTTACAAAACTTATTAATGCAGGGTAGGTGATTGTTATATCACATACCTAAAAATAACCTATTCTTCCGTGAGATCAATATTTTATAATCATTGTAAACGTTTCGAGTTTCAATGTAATTTTAAGAAAAGAATTTGTTTGCACTTCAAGTAGGTTTTATTCGGTTTAAAGTAGGGACTTTAAATCGCTATCTAATCGTAGTTTTAATCCATTTTCCGCCTTCCGCGTTTACGGATGTAAAAGCGTGCGTATGAATTTGGACCCGTTCCAGTTAGTTTAAACACCGTTCTAAAAATAAAATTTTCCTAGTTTTTTAAATTCATTGGACCAAAAACGTTGTCAAAACCCAACACGCTGAAATATGATTAATGTAGTCGACAATTAATTTAGGTTACAATATGCCAAATTAATCATACCCGAATCCTTTGTGGCAAAATTTATTACCGGGAAAGTCGGATTTCGCATTTTAGTAGTTGGTATTACGGGATTCTTGGTGGATTATTATTTATCTTTGAATCATAATAATAAATGTTAAAGGTGCACGTGTATTATTAGGTAAATCTCAATATAAACAAATAGTTTCCTATAGTAATACAGTCCAATGTCGTGTATTGTATAGGCATGACCAGTTTGGTCACGTAATTGTCCATTTAGCTTGTAGCGAGTTACAGGTAACGAAGATACAGCCTTCGGCGATACATCGACCGATACACCAAACACCAACATCCAGGGAACACATTGATGTATTTGCATAACAAAGAAATTTCACGTTATCAAAGTCAAGTTTTAGAATAGATTTTGTTTGCGATTAAATATGTTCAAGCCATGAATTTCTCTGAAGCTGTTGCATTTTCTTTTTCTTAAAGCCACGAATTAGAAATAGAACAATCAGTAACATTTTCTTGGAAAAGATTTAAGACAGGAGCGTTCGTGGTAAAGTGCCAAACCTCATGTCAGCAGAAATCCGTTGTAATGTGGCCTGCCAAAAAATAAACGTCTTTGGTACTTATCATACTTCCTTACGAATGTGAAATTCGTATTTATACCTTAAAAATATAACGATTTTATTCGTGGTAGAGGTTTAGTAACGAAACTTAAGGATAAAGATATAACCATATTACCTAATCTACTATCAGCCCCATTATTCATTATTTCATAATGTGTATTGTAAGAATCTCTCAGGTAGTCCCGAAGATACAACCTGTTACCCACGCCTTGGCCTCCGAAAACTCTCCAACAGTGCTCAGGAAATCAGGAACAAATATATATTACACTGAATTGATTACATACACTTTTACTATTTTCGTTACACGTTTTCAAAATTACTATTACACACTGAATTGGTTTACACACACTTTTGCTATCGTTACACTTTTCTTAACACTCCTAAACTCGTCGCGTTTTCAACGTCAACACTCCAAAAAAGCCCCCAACTACTTTTCGTTGCCCCTTTTATTATTATAATCACCCTTCTCCCACCTTTCATTCCCTTTCGACCGTTGCCTATACTCGAGTCAAAAGTGTCTCTTTTATTTTAAATAAATAAAACTATCGAATGGTAGTTGTATATAAATTGAAGATATGATTATTAAAAATAATAAATTAGGAATAAAGGGCGAGATTAATTAAAATAAACCTTACAGTATTCATTTAACATCATTTGGTTGTTCTGTACTACCACGGCTTGAAAAAAACAAAAATAAAAGATATGAAGCTGCGTGTGATAAATATATTCATAGCTTAAACAATGTATCATTTCGTCACGTTCTTGAATGTTGTGCAAAAGTAATGAATAAAATAGTTTTATTTGCAATTGTGGTGATTAATGGCGGGCATGTAGTTATACGTTAATTAAAAAACGCGGTTCAGCTCCATAATGTAAAATGATTATGTCTGTCACGTGCTACGATACCAACCAGTGAACAGAAATCTGTATACGCCTTCATTTTACATTATTTCATGATCATAAAGATATTTGGGGCTGTTTTAGATTTGTAAAGTTATTTTACTGAGATATGTCTGAAATATATATCTATTTAGGTTTTAATGTGAGTAAATTTCAATTACTGTAAAGTTGTTCATTATTTATTATATTTATAGTTTTGCATTGGTGGTAGAGTTCCAGCGTAGGAGGTACAACCGCATTACCTAATCTATCTGTCGCTAATTGAAAGTGGTTTAGCACTATCGTGTTCTGGTTAGATGATAATGTATGGCCCCGTAATAACTATCACAGAGACAACAACTTAAGTATCCGAGAGTGCAACGTATTTTTTTTTATTTGTCTATAGGCTGCATCACTTAGCATTCATGTGTACTGCATGCTTAATTGCCACCTTGATTTCATAAAAAGTTCTGATGGTAAAAGTAAATATTTCATTGGATTTTAGTATGGTAGCTTCTATAATAACTGTAAAAATATAATCTAGATAATAAATTTAGATGAACTACTTCTCCTCTGTAAAATAATATTTGACACACACGGTTGTAATTATTCATCCATATTATATTCAACCTGATGACAAATTGAGTTAAGTTTTAAGTATGCTCGCTCTGGAGGGCACATCCACTTACTTTGATTGATTTATTTCAGTATGATGACTGGAAACGATAAATTCAGTATGATTTGCATTAATAAAGGTTTTCAAATTACAATGGAAGCATGTATTTTGTAACAATGGGACAAATTGACCGGATGCACCGACCGGTGAAACAATGGGCACAATCATGAATCCAGTTTGTCACTCCACAACGAGGTTGAAAACAATTACATTAACTCCAATCAAAGAAGGGCTTAGGTTTTCAAATATTATATTTTTCGTTATATTTTTATTATTTTATTAACTTTGTGTCTCTCTTACCACAAAGAGATATTGTTTTTTTTATGTCATGAAGTGGCAAACAAGGATACAGTACAGATTAATGATAAATAGCTTAAAAGATTTTACCGTTTAAATGTCTATATAAAACCATTGATCTCAATGAAGATGTGTTGTCATTCCAAAATTATAGGAGCATCCATTACCACGGCATACGAACGCGGATCCGCATAGCGCTGAACGCTATCATTTAGCGGCAAGTAGATTATGTGATGCGGTGCCTACACCCTCAAGCTCCATAACTGGAGCTATACCACCAGTAAATGTAATGAACTGAACTTAATGATAAAATACCACGTTGTCGCGCTTGGAAGCCAGGTTACTATAACATAACTTTGTTATCTTTGATTGTAGGTACATAATGTACATACGGACCTATAAATAAACCATTTAAACTGATTATAAATAAGACTTAAAAGGGTAGGACGAATTTGCAACATTTTTTTTTATATTGACATTTAAACAGTTCTTTTGAAAGTTGTTTTGATTATACTAAGGATATTCTGTAACATAACACATCCATTAAATAACAATCAAAATGAAGTTATCCACAATTTTCGCGTCTCCGCCAGTCAGAGAAAAAGTTTACATTGCGTCGTTTCAGCGTCGAGTGATTTATAGACACGCTTGGAGTCCCGGTAAGTGTTCGTTTTTAACCGAGTTCAAAAAACGAGAAGGTTCTCAATTCGGGTGGTATATATATATATGTATATTATTTTTTAATGTATATACGCGAATTTCGCCGAGATTTCAAGACCGATTTACGTAATTCTTTTTTTGTTTGATGCGGAATAGTTTCGAATTGGTCCCATAAAAATTACATTCAGATAGGCCCAGCAGTTTTTATTTTATGAGCATTTATTTACTAACTTTCACCTCAGACTAAAGGAATAAGAATAGACGGCGAGTTGTCATACAGTGCGTTGAATCCACTGACGTCCTCGATAGTCCTAATGCGCATGACAACAAAATGACAACAAGTGACAATGACACATTTACTCATCGATGACACACCACAGCTTATTTACTCCTTCGTGGATACATTTTTTTCATTGATTTCGTATAGTCGTGTAATAATTTTGTATCGACACACCTAAACAATTTAAATTAGGTATCTAATTGTCACGAAGCTAAAAGATTTTAGATTTTATTTCAGATTTTACAAATTTAGCACATGTGAACATTAATCTAATTGGCAATGCAGCAATAAACAAAAAAGTATTAAATAAATATAACTACGTTAAGAAAAACCGACTTCAAAACTGAAAAGCATAAAATAATAAAGATTTAATTGTAATTATATATTACCTATTATTTATATGTGCTATTTACTACTAGGTTTGAAATCGGTGCCAAGCCAAAATCACTAAAGTAGGCATTTCATTGTATTAAAACGTAACTTCATGCCTGTAATCCCCGAAGGGGTAGGCAAAGGTAAATGGATGAATTCAAGCATACATGCAAACACCCACGATTCGCCGGTTACGTTTTGTTCAGTGTATTAATTTGCTCGTATTCATATTTAAGTGATTAAAATATAATTATTTGTTTAAGGCTTGGCACCGACTTCAAACCTATTAGTAAAAAGCACATATAAATAATAGATAGTATATTATTACAATTAAATCTTTATTATGTTATACTTTTCAGTTTTGAAGTCGGTTTTTCTTAACGTAGTGTTAATGCCTAAAATATAGTAGGCATAATTTAAGGTGAAACAAGTGGTGTTTGTGCCAAATCAGGTGGTGTTTGTCCAAAAAGCAGGTGGTGTTTATTCCAAAACAGGTGCCTAATTGGAAGTAGGGTGTTTATATTTTGAATCACGCCTGCTAGCTATTGAAAAGATAACGACTCGAATGTTGTTTACGAAGTCGAGTAATTGGGGGTAGAAATAGATTTGTCAATGGTATAAATGGGCTTGTCAATGGTAAGAGGGGATCAGTTGAATTGTGGTTGTCACCGTGGAATGAAGTGCTGCTAGTGCTAGTTCAGTTATTAACAGTAGTTATATTTATGTTATTAATATTTAAGTTAAGTGTTTATCAGTTGAAGTGTTACGAATTGAAAAAATACGTTGGTGCGTGAAATATGACTTGATGAAGTCCCTTTTTTAGAGGAGTAAGGTTTTTTTTTAATTGAGTCGTATGTACTTAAGGTTCATATCTTTTTTAATCGCCCTCTATCAGTTTTTTATGTACAGACACTCGATGATTACTATCTTATTATATGTATTAATAATGGTTGTTGCTATAAGTCTGGTCAATTTAAGTTTAACAAACGTTAGAAAATTAATGTTTTTATTTATATTAATTATCCCATGCGAAAGCAAATACAATTAGTTTATGGGTAGAATGAATCAATGGTTAAACTAGACATTTTCTATTGTAGTTTTTGTCTACATATAATGTTCAAACGATATTGTAGGTTTTACTATTTGAAGCCATAACAGAGCTATTTTTGTTCATTATAATAGACTATAGAAACCTAGAACATAATATATCAAAGTATGTACAATGTTTTATAGACAACAAAGACAGCTCTAATAGCTTTACACAATATCTTCAGATGTTAGGCTTCCGTCGAGATTGGAGACTGGAACTTGTAGAAGTTTATTCACTTTCAATTAACTGTTGTTTTGATACCATAAATTCATACCATTATGGTACAGAAGAGGTAAATACGATTTTTTGTGATATTTGTGTCGTACGATACCTTTTTTATTCAATTTCCTTAGAGATTTTCGATATTTTTTATGTCTGATTATATCATTAAGAATGTTAATTTAATTTAATCTGACTTAAATATCAATAAAAAAGCGTTCGGGAAGCTGCGTTTTATCTTACCGCAGTGTCTGAAGAAGAAGGTCTTTAATCAGTGTGTGTTGCCAGTGATGACATATGGAACCGAAACGTGGTCGCTCACTATGGGCCTCATAAGAAGGCTCAAGGTCACTCAGAGAGCAATGGAGAGGGCTATGCTCGGAGTTTCTCTGCGAGATCGAATCAGAAATGAGGAGATCCGCATGAGAACCAAAGTACCCGACATAGCCCACCGAATAGCGAAACTCAAGTGGTAGTGGGCAGGGCACATAGCTCGCAGAACTGACGGCCGTTGGGGCAGAATAGTTCTGGAGTGGCGACCGCGTATCGGAAAACGAAGCATAGGCAGGTCCCCCACGAGGTGGACCGACGACCTGGTGAAGGTCGCGGGCAATCGCTGGATGAGGGCGGCCCAGGACCGTTCGTTGTGGTATTCTTTGGGGAAGGCCTTGTTCTGCAGTGGACGTCTTTCGGCTGCAATGATGATGATAGAAAGAAAGAAAGAAAAAACAACTAAATAACTAAAAAATATTAAATAAAAAAAATCATAACGCAGCGCTTTTTGATATACATTTTGGTTAGATTTGGATCATAAACACTTTCGGGTAGGTAAATCTACTTTGCAGTAATGCTTCTCTGTACACGATATAAGACGTATGGCCATCGGGGATAAAAGCACACGGGCTGCTAGGATTGCGAAATATTGCTATTTATGTGTTTAAAAGCGCATCCATCCTATGCTGAATCATATTTTCGAAAAGGCAATTTTAAACTTCTATGCACATTTTTTGTTATATACTTATTTTTAGTATTTAATTTTGTCGTTATAGTGGTAACAGAAATACAAAATTTGTGTAAATTTTAGCTTTCTAGCTATAACTGTTTATGAGATACAGCCTGGTACCAGGCTGTATGGACAGACAGGCAGACAGTGGAGGATTAGTAATAGGGTCCGTTTTTACCTCCTATATAGATACAGAATAGTTTAAAATTTTTCGATATATTTTTTTTTAACTGTCGTAACTTTATTATTTCTGAACCGATTGACATGAAACAAACAGTAAATGTTAAGTGAAGCTTACCACAATATATTAGTGAAAACCACAAATCGAATAAGCCGTTTCTGAAATAAGCGTGAATAAACACACAGACAAACAGACATTTTTCCGGGATAAAAAGTAGTGTGCATCCCAGTGTTGTGCGCCAAAGGTTAAAGTATAACTATACCAAGTTTCATCGTAATCGGAGCGGCAGATTTTGTGTGATGCTTGAACAAACAAACAGACAGACAGACAGACAGACAGACAAAAAATTTTCTAATCACATATTTGTGTTCGGTATCGATCTAGTAACATCCCCTGGTATTAATTTTTTCAATATTTTCAATGTACAGAATTTACACTTCTACAGTTTTATTATAAGTATAGATTATACTTATACATAATATTTAAAATAATTAAAATATTGAAGATTACACCTTATAAGTTAGTGGCTGCTGTACCGATGAATTCGTGGCGTGTGCGTCACAGGAGCGCAATGTCCCCCCGATGATGATGATGAATACGCTGATGAAAACGATAGCGCTGAACACTACCATTTAGCGGCAAGTATATTAATGTATAGTAGAGTTCTACCACCAGTAAAAGTTTTACTAGGTATTCCAAATTTTGTTATTTTCTCACTAAATTTGATTTTAACATACCACCGCAGTGTAGGACTTATTAAATTCTGTCTTCAATGGAAATATGCATTTGAAAAGGAATCTAGTTTTGTACTTATTGTTTAAGAAACCAGCTAGAATCATGATGTATGGCTCGCCTGTACGCATGAAATAATAAAAGAGCATGCAGAAAGTTTTGGCATGGTCTCCGTACTACTCGCGGCTAAAGTTCGCTTTGATCTATTTGCAATGAAAATCTCCCAACTTCCACGAAATTTAAGGTATAAAATGAGATGACAGAGAGCTCCACAAATAACCAATTATTGAACGAAATTTGTCGCCTATTTGTAAAAATTATAATATGTAATGTTTTTTTCACTACTAGCTGTGTCCGCGACTTCGTCCACGTGCGAAAAAATATGAAGTATCTACCTTGACGAAGTCGTGGGCGCAGCTAGTATAAAAGTTGCCTAAGTTACTCCTTATTACATCAGCTATCTGCCAGTGAAAGACCCGTCAAAATCGGAGACACTCAAATTCTATTTATTTGTATGTAGGTATGTATGTATATACGGTTGTATGGAGATAAAAGTAGCCTAAGTTACTCCTTATCACATCAGCTTCCTACCCATGGAAGTTTCGTCAAAGTCGGATACACTCCAATTCTACTTATTTGTATGTAGGTATGTATGTATGTATGGAGATAAAAGTAGCCTAAGTTACTCCTTATTACATCAGCTACCTACCCGTGGAAGTCCCGTCAAAGTCGGATACACTCCAGTCTACTTATTTGTATGTAGGTATGTATGTATGTATGGATGTATGGAGAAAAATTTGCCTAAGTTACTCCTTGTCACATCAGCTATCTGCCAGTGAAAGTCCCATCAAAATCGGTCTAGCCGTTCCCAAGATTAGCCCCGCCAAACAGACAGACAGACAGACAGACAAAAAATTGTAAAAAATGTTGTTTTGGTATATGTACCCTGTATATATACATATGCATTTAGTAAAAAGCGGTTATTTTAATAATACAAACAGACACTCCAATTTTATTTATTTGTATAGATGTATAGATGTGCGACGTAGAACGGCCCATATTGGCGTCGATTCAAGAAATCAGACAGAGGGTTCACACTTTCGTTGAACTGAAAATACTGAAGATGATTAAATTCATACCTTGTTCAAAACTTACGGCTATAAATCATCCTTTGATTACGAGCTCTGAAGAGCCTTTGCTTTTACAATTGAATGGATTTTACGGAATGTAATGTACGATAATATCGAAATTGTACTCATTTTAAATGGATTCACGTCACAATTGGTTTAAAATTTTAGCTTTTCACCAAAAAAACAATTGTGATGCATGCAGCTTTAAATTTTTGTTGTACCTACATAAACGAGAAAACTCCGAATGGGGCTGTTGATTTATGGCATGTATTGGCCGGCCCGTCTTTGTTTAAATGATATTACAGTCAAAAATAATTTATTCGTGACACTATAAATTGTAATATCTGTAGGTACGTACAGTACGTTGACTATAAATCATAATACGTGCATATAAACAGTACCATAAAATTTCAAGCCTATAGCGATATATCATATCATAGCACTACTACGACTATATCATAGCAGCAACCCTATATTTTATTGTTAACTATACAGATACGCTTCTGTAATAACTATTAAGCACCATACGATAAGATAGGCCCCTAGTAGTACTTGTATTTAATTTTGTTGCATTAATTATAAAAAAATGCTTATATTTATAACAATGTAATAACAATACTATAAGTATTCAGATGAGGATGGGCTTACCTATACATATAATAAAACTGTAGAAGTGTAAATTCTGTACACTAAAAATATTGAAAAATAAATACCAGGGGATGTTACTATATCGAATCCGAACACAAATACCGATGTACCGATTTTGATCATTTTGGTTTCGTTTGAAAGGGTGTGCCTCCCAGTTGGTCCTATTGTAACCATGTCAATATGTGATGATGGGATTCTGGAGGAATCGAGGGAACTCTTCAACGTCGGCGTCGGCACGCTGGGCGCCGGGACGCTGGTCGTCGGGACGCTGGACGTCGAGACGCTGGGCGTCGGGTCGCTGGGCGTCTGGACGCTGGGCGTCGGGACGCTGGGGGTGGAGACGCTCGATGTCGGGATGCTGGGCGTCGAGACGCTCTGCGTCGGGACTCTGGGCGTCGAGACGCTCTGCGTCGGGACTCTGGGCGTCGGGACGCTCGACGCTGGGCGTCGGGACGCTCGACGTCGGGACGTTGGGCGTAGGGTCGCTGGGCGTCGGGACGCTCGACGTCGGGACGTTGGGCGTAGGGTCGCTGGGCGTCGGGACGCTCGACGTCGGGACGTTGGGCGTAGGGTCGCTGGGCGTCGGGACTCTGGGCGTCGGGACGCTGGGCATCGGGACGCTGGGCGTCGGGACGCTGGGCGTCGGGACGCTGGGCGTCGGGACGCTGGGCGTCGGGACGCTGGGCGTCGGGACGCTGGGCGTCGGGACGCTCGGCGTCGGGACGTTGGGCGTCGGGACACTGGGCGTCGAGACTTTTGACGTCGGGACGCACTGCGTCGGGACTCTGGGCGTCGGGACGCTGGTCGTCGGGACGCTGGGCGTCGGGACGCTGGGCGTCGGGACGCTCGACGTCGGGACGCTGGGCGTCGGAACACTGGGCGTCGGGACGCTGGGCGTCGGGACGCTGGGCGTCGGATTGCTGGGCGTCGGGACGCTGGGCGTCGGGTCGCTGGGCGTGGAGACGCTGGGCGTCGAGACGCTCTGCGTCGGGACTCGGGACGCTGGGCGTCGGGACGCTCGACGTAGGGACGTTGGGCGTCGGGACGCTGGGCGTCGACTTTCGACGTCGGGACGCTGGGCGTTGGGACGTTGGACGTCGGGACGTTGGGCGTCGGGACGCTCGGCGGCAGGACGCTCCTCGTCGGGACGCTGGGCGTCGGGACGCTCGACGTCGGGACGCTGGGCATCGGGACGCTCGACATCGGGACGTTGAGCGTCGGGACGCTGGGCGTCGGGTCGCTGGGCATCGGGACGCTGGGTGTCGAGACGCTTGACGACGGGACGCTGGGCGTCGGGACTCTGGGCGTCGGAACGCTGGGCGTCGGGACGCTGGGTGTCGGGACGCTGGGCGTCGAGACTTTTGACGTCGGGACGCACTGCGTCGGGACTCAGGGCGTCGGGACGCTGGGCGTCGGAACGCTCGACGTCGGGACGTTGGGCGTCGGGTCGCTGGGCGTCGGGACGCTGGGCGTCGGGACGCTGGGCGTCGGGACGCTGGGCGTCGGGACGCTGGGCGTCGGGACTCTGGGCGTCGGATTGCTGGGCGTCGGGACGCTGGGCGTCGGGACTCTGGGCGTCGGGACGCTGGGCGTCGGGACGCTCGACGTCGGGACGTTGGGCGTCGGGATGCTGGGCGTCGAGACTTTCGACGTCAGGACGCTAGGCGTTGGGTCGCTGGGCGTCGGGACTCTGGGCGTCGGGACGCTGGGCATCGGGACGCTGGGCGTCGGGACGCTGGGCGTCGGGACGCTCGGCGTCGGGACGTTGGGCGTCGGGACACTGGGCGTCGAGACTTTTGACGTCGAGACGCTCTGCGTCGGGACTCTGGGCGTCGGGACGCTGGGCGTCGGGACGCTCGACGTCGGGACGATGGGCGTCGGGACGCTGGGCGTCGGGACGCTGCCCGGACGAAGTCGTGGGCGCAGCTAGTATAAAAGTAGTCTAAGTAACTCCTTATTACAGCAGCTATCTGCCAGTGAAAGTCCCGTCAAAATCGGAGACACTCAAATTCTATTTATTTGTATTTAGTTATGTATGTACGTATGTATGGAGAAAAAAGTAGCCTAAGTTACTCCTTATTACATCAGCTACCTACCCGTGGAAGTCCCGTCAAAGTCGGATATACTCCAATTCTACGTATTTGTATGTAGGTATGTGTGTATGAATGTATGGACATAAAAGTAGCCTGAGTTACTCCTTATTACATCAGCTACCTACCCGTAGAAGTCCGGTCAATGACGGATACACTCCAATTCTACTTATTTGTATGTAGGTATGTATGTATGTATGGAGATTATGTAGCCTAAGTTACTCCTTATCACATCAGCTATCTGCCAGTGATAGTCCCGTCGAAATCGGTCTAGCCGTTCCCAATATTAGCCCCGCCAAACAGACAGAAAGACAGACAAAAAATGTAAAAAATGTTGTTTGGGTACATGTACCGTGTATACATACATATGCATTTAGTAAAAAGCGGTTATTTTAATATTACAAACAGATACTCCAATTTTATTTATTTATTTGGATTATCATCATGCAAATGTTCCACTGGTGGACTCAAGCCTTCTTTTTCACATTAATAAGGGTCAAATTCTATCTCAGTGACTATGGTTTGACTAATTATCTTCAGTAATCATAAATCGAGATCGGTAGAAATGATTCGGCCAATTTTGGTTTCGAATTATTTTTGACACACCAAGAAACGTAACTTCACGCCTGTGATCTCCGAAGAGGTAGGCAGAAGTTAATGCATTGCATTTAAGCATACATGCAAACACCCACAATTGGCCCATGTGACAGGTGGTGAACCTGTTGACATCTCCGGGCATATTACCAAACTTTGAGGTACTGGGAAATTCTCAGAAAATGGAAAAATCCCAATAGAACCAGAGATAAAGGACTTTACACCATTATCTCTGATAACCCCCTACCTGGAAATCGAACCCAGGACCTCAGCGTTGTAGCAGTGGCCTGCTACCACTAGGTTACCGAGGTAGTTCATTTTCCCATTCAAACAATCCGTACTTATCAAACCCGTTATTTAATACTGAGGCAATACGAATTTTGCTGGGTCATCTAGCTATTAATATAACCTATCAAAGTGAAAAAAACCCACAGCCCATATGGTGTTTAATAATTGTTTCGAACTCCACTAACCTGCCACTGCTTCGTGAAGTTATAGGCAATAGATTTATGAATCATTACATCGACAAATGCGGCCCTTATTTATAGTTACAGACTTTTACAGATACCTAGTTGTAGACGAGTTATTGTGTTGCACGTGGTATAGGCCACTTAATAATGCACCCTTTAATTGACTAGCGTTGGGCTTGTTTTGAACGATGCTTGCTATACAATTTTTATAACCTAAAAGTCATAACTCATAATTTTACGTTTATGAATGGTTTAAATAAGAGATGTATGTTTGTGAATTAAGTGTCAGTGTGTTAATTATTTGCGCAAATTCGTTTTTTAATATTATATATTAAGTGTAATGTAATAATACGAGTTCCAAATTCCTTTATGACTGTATCTACGGGACTTACTACCATTCCATTTTCAGTTACAGATATTATAGTGTACAAAACATCAAACATTACCACTACCAAATACTGTACATCATAATATATCAGTATTCGTAGATCGTAGACAAAAGGTAAACGCTACGCCTCTACGCCGTAGCATTAATATCGTTACGGTAGATGACGTCATGTTTCATAGGAATTTTATATTGTAATTCGCTAGATCACTGTTGATCGACACTACACCGAGACTGATAGTGTAAATTAAAAAAAAAAATCCCAATCCCATGTTGGTGACAAACGCCAACCATCTACTCTATTGAAATTTGGATGTTTTTTAATCTCAATAGCCTCGCAAACCATTCTAGTAACTTTTGTGTTAATCCTGAACGCTATGCAAGACGTTTGCGAAATAGATGGAGGTAGCTGCGCATAATATTTTTTTCAAACTGCTGTCAGACAATTACCACCTCAGTCTGCCCGAGACCACGGAAGCTGAAAAGCGACCGAAACGTCGGGTTCGATTTTAAATAATCATTTTATTTTAATACTCGTATACGCGAGATAAATCCGAAAACTAGTTTTATTTCAATGAGTGCAGCTCGCGAAAACATAAGAATATACTATACTGAATGTATGTAATAACATGTCATATATATTATATTAAATAATCAGTAATTACTAACTATTAAATAATACTATAATATGTAATTACAATTATTTCAGATTAATAGAACGAAGGCATGCCAAATTAGTTTCAAGCAGCAGTACGGCGCTGTAACGGCGGCGATCTATTGTCCTTCCGTCTTACGAATTTTCGATCGGGTCACGTGCCTGATATTAGTTTAAAATATTTTACCAACCACAAAAAGTGAACAACGCCGCAAAAAAAAGATTTCACTTTAAAAATTTCGACGAATAAATTTTCACTTGAAAAATGTGTTATCAAAAAGAATTAAAAACGACATGAAAACACTATATTATGTAGCTCATTATAAGTGTATACTGTGTGTATCTGTGAGCTTAAACGTACTTAATTTAATTATCTGTATGTAAATCTTTATGACTAATAAAACATATTATTACGTATAAATTCCGATTTTATAGTAATGGTGGACTCAGACATTTCTTCATCTCTATTGAAGTATGATAGTATGTTTATTTTTCCAATTTACATTTTCAGTGGCAATTTTTTATATAGGTCTATTGGTAAGAATCAAATTATTAATAAGTTTAAAACATTACCTTTAAAATGTTAAAACCGCCAAACTATAGCAAAGCGCAGCACAGTGTTTTAACAGAATAGAAATTGTTCAACCTATAATGTAGTTAGAGACGTGAAGCGATGGAGTGACGCATAGTGGTCTAGCTTATTCCGCTTGTTTTAAAGCGAGCTTGTAACCACGGTTCACGGCCACACTGAAGAGGCTTTGATTGCAGCCTTCACTAACTTACATGCACGCAAACGATATTATGTAGTCCCCTTCATTTGCGGTGACCTCCCGAGCGCGCATCATAACTTTCCACTTATACCAGTTTATTGGCTTTTCATTTTCAGTTGGTACACAGCAAGCAGAGTTTATGAAGCTTGTCACCTCTGGATATTAACATTCCTGCCGATTGATGGAGGTTGGTCAGTGTCGCTTGCCTCGTGGAGCATTGAAATAATCTGATTGAGAATTTCGAGGCACTTGATCGAGTTTTGATTGCTGTTGACGCGTTTTTAGGGTTCTGCAGCCCAATGGCAAACTACTGGCGAAGTGCGTTTCGGGACAGCTTGTTCAGTCCATTTATCAGAGACAATTTTCCTTTTATATTCATTGTATGTATTATCATCGTGATTTTTCCTCCCGTCCAAATGCCACTTAGATTGGGAAAGGGGAGACGGAGACATTCGATTTTATAAAAATGCACTTATTAGCTTTACTAAATATTTCAATCATTTAATTGAAAACTGGTCTGGAAACTTCTCGAATCCTTTTGTTTAAATGTGTTTTAAATACCTATCCAACGATACCCCATGTAATAGGACGGCACGCAAACGATATTATGTAGTCCCCTTCATTTGCGGTGACCTTCCGAGCGCGTATCATAACTTTCCACTTATACCAGTTTATTGGCTTTTCATTTTCAGTTTGTACACAGCAAGCCGAGTTTATGAAGCTTGTCACCTCTGATATTTACAGTTACGTCGATAGTACACTGCCTGCCGATTGATGGAGGTTGGTCAGTCTCGCTTGTCACGTGAAGCAGTGGAATAATATGATTGACAATTTCCCTTTGCGCTTGATTGAGTTTTGATAGCTGTTGACGCGTTCTTAGTGCTCCATACCCAATTGGCAAAAAAATGGAACTCTTACAGATTCGTAATGTCTGTCGGTAAGTCCGTCCGTCCGTATGTCATAGCCATTTTACTTCGAAACTATTAGGACTACATATAATTATCTACTAGAAACCCGATAAGTACATGTATTCTGTAAATCGCTTTATGATTTTAATACAATTTTAATTTTAATTTTTGTGTTTTCATCAAAACATTTTCCACTTTAAATGTGTCTATATATTTTAAAATATCTTACCTCATTAAATATCTTTCAAATATCAATTTGAAAATTATAAATATGTATGTATGTATGTATCTTCACGCCAGGTCCCTAACGGGGTAGGCAGAGAGTGTAGAGCGCCAGATATCCCGGTCCTGACATACATATAAATAAATAAAATAAAATAAATTAAAATAAAAAAGCTTTTTATTTCCAATTTCAAAAAGTGTACAATTGACTTATATCTATTTAATTATGTATCTAACTTTAGACATTAGAAACTCCTCTCAGGTGGAGGCCTCTTCCAAAGATACTTATTTTTCTCTGTCCTAAGCAATACGCTGCCACTGTGGTCCAGCGATTTTTCGTACATCGTGCCGACGGTCTTCCTTTGTGACGTTTGCCTAGTGGACCATCCCACGTGGTCACTAATTTGGTCCTAAAACTTCTTAACTTATACTTCTCTCTACTTCCAGTGTGTTGTTGTGTCTGTTAAATCCAATATTTTTACTTACTTAGGTAAGTACATATATTGTTCTACATATTCCAAAGTTACGCTGCCTATATTTATATTTCGTTTGATATACGTAGTTTGTCATACTTTTTGTTTTGGCTATGTTCATTTCAAGCCCCGCTTGTCGGCTAGCATTATATAGATCTGTAATCATGTTTTGAAGCTGCGAACTAGTTTCAGATAACAACACTAAGTCGTCTGCAAAATATAAATATGATAGTGTATATAATCAGCCACCATCATTAAAAAAGAAACTAGGTTGATTTGAAATTAAAAGAAATGTTTTAAACATGTTTCATAATAAAGTGCTTTGATCTTTGTACAACGTCGATGATTTGTAGCTAGGTCTGAGGTCTCGAGCTTTATTCCAGGGTCAACGGTGATTAAGCGATATTATTGTTTGCCATTTGGAAAGATACCCAGTAGCACCCTCTGATCTTGGAAATTCGCCCGATTAGTGTCAGTACGCTTGCCTCTGTTAGGACTTGCAAAACCGACGAATCGTGCGTGTTCGCATAACTGTATTGGGTAGGCCGAGGTAAAGAATTTACTTTTATTATTGTGCCATCGTAATGGGCTTACATAATTAATTAATTGTTATTTTGGTTTATTATGTTAAAAGCTTTCAACGTCATATGTTGGACAAAAGGTTTTTACAGACGTATAAAAAAAAGATTTCAGAAACCTTTTTATGGTTTCGTATACATTTGGTTGTGGAGTGCAATGTTTTATTTTCAGTAAATTTAAGTTTTTTGGAGATATATAAATCTCCAGAATGATCGGTGCCCTATCGCCTTGGAACGTTGTGCCGTTAAATCAGACAGATGGACGCGCATCGATACAGAGATAAATTGAGTTTTTTATAAATGATGGAGGAAAACAACCATTTCACTTGGAATTGGAAGTGACGACTACGGCCCATAGACGTCTACACAAAAACCGGTGGTCAATATGCAGATGGCAGATACCTGAGGCCTAACCCCTTCCCCTTTGAAATGTATGGGAAACCATACCACCTAACCGGAACACGATAGTGCTGTATGTATGTTTTTTTTTACCAGCTATCACGTTTTATAGACTGATACGTATATGAATGAATGTGGGAATATTGTGATTTAGATTCATTCATCGCTATTCGTGTGTCGCATAAGTGATTAATTCAATACATGAGTGGGAATGCAAATTAGACAAACACAAAAAATGCGCTCGTCGGAGTTTCGTAAAAGGGTTTTATTTGTCGTGCATAATTTGTCAGACGCATGCACCACGGTCCTGGCTATTGCTTTACATGACATAATTAGTTTTTGCTTTTACAATTATGCACTTGATCGGATTCACTTCGGATTATAGGTTTACATGAATAAATTGGACATTTGATTAACGGCTTTTCCATCTTCTAACGATGTTGGTGGATCAATATAGGATACCCGTGACTATTATCAGGTTACATACGTACCTATCTAAATAAAGAGGACTGTGTCGTATTGACGTAGTATTATTACATATTCTCTGGTATTGTAGTGTTTGGTTTATGAATCTATGTAATAGTGTTTAGGTAAATGGAAGGAACTCAATCCAGTTTATTTATAAACTTACTAGGTTATGTTAACTTAAGGGCCCTCCTCAAGCGGCCTTGGACCAAATATAATGGGATTAACTTGTTTTACTATAAATAGTTAGGCTGCTTTACCAATTACACCATATTTATTCGATTTGATAGCTGTCTGTACCCATACATAGAAAATGATGATTTGAGTTTAGAAATACGAGTACACTGTGTCTCTTCGCTGTTGAACAAACAATATTTCGCTTCGATCAGTGTTTTACTAGTGCTAGAGTTCTAGTGTCGGAGCTCAAGGACGTAGGTACCGCCGCATTACATTATCTATCTGTTCTAAATGGTAATGTATGGCCGTCTATTGCTCCGTAATAACTATCTCAGAGACATATCAACTTAGGCCTCAGAGATGGCAACGCATCTGCATATTGACCTCCGATTTTCGTATCGATATCGGTAGGCTACAGTTGTCATTTATCATCCATGTAAACTGCTAGATTGTTTGGTAGCAAACAATCTAGCAGTTTTCATTATTACATTTAAAAATGAGGCAAATGTAGGCTTAAAATATAGCCGTAGTAAAAGATGCAACTTACAGTAGATGGACCAAACGAAACAAAAGTAAGTGGTCTTTGGGGCGTGTTATTATGTAGCTAAGTTAACTAACTAAAACAGTTTACTATAATAATAAATTAATGTATACCTGGAACCTTACCTACAAAATTTATTAACATAAATAATTGGATCCTCAAAATTCTCAAACAAGTGCCACGTACACAAACATTTTTACCACCATGTCAGGTAAACGCGCCATATGTTTGCCAACTACCACTGCAAATTAATCCGCAAGAGTTTAATAGCATTAGAGCTCCAGCAATAAATCTACGTAAGTCAAAACCACAATCAAAAATACTATCTATTTATAATGTTTGTGCATTGCACCCCAGTTACTACGAGACAAATTTTCCGCTTCAAAGTTCTCGCAAACAAGATCGTTTACAGCGCGGAGAGCGGCGCACTAGGAGCGCAGAGCTCGCGAGAGGGCATGCTTACACGTGGAACACCCACACACGCGCGCCCTATCGATGTTGTTATACCGTGCATATTGTACACAATTACAGACGTGGTAGACTGGAAAACGCATTTAGTCGGAAAAGATGAAACAGATCAATACCTTTACTATAACTAGCCATAACACATGCTGACTTCATGTTAAAATCACGATCTTACTAAATTCAAAAAGCTTATTTAGGTCATATTAAAAAGGCTTATTATTGGGATAAAAGGAATGGCTTCTTTGAGTTACCGCTAGGACAACCTTTACAACGCATAGGAAATGCGAGTGTATGAACAATCTCTACCAGACTTCAAATGAAATGAAAACCTCCGAGTGAAGGTCTCGACTTTCTTTCTAAAGCTAAAGCGCAGTTAACGACTCTCTAGCTGCGTTTCCGGTTTTATTAAGCAATGTAAGCTGACGGAACGAAACGTGAAGCTTAATTAGTAATTTGATTTGAAAGTTTCTGTGCCAGTTACAATTTTTCTTTCAAGAGGTGAGCTTTTACAAAATGTGATTTCACGCATTATACGAAATCGTGTTCTACGTTCTATATCATATTGTATTCGAATGAGCTTTTGTATATTTTAACCGCAATATGCGTTCAGGATTCATTATAATGTGGTTAATAGTTTGTGTGATGGAAGCGCATGTATAAATACATATATTATTTCATATAAAATATAATGTATAAAAGTATCCTCTACTTACCACCAGTAATATGTGAGTTTAATTATTTATGTTGGCTTTAAGCTCTAATGACATCGGCTGAAAGTGAGACTCTAATGACATTATTAGTGATAGGTAATAGTTAAAAAGAAAATAGGGTCTTTAAAGACAAAAACCGTTCAGTTAGGTAGGTACCTACCCAATTTATTTGAAACTCATCACTGTGTAGGCCTTGAAACGTGAAGTAAGGGTAGAATCAATCGACATCGAATTACACGAGAAATTGCTTGTTGGCGGTTCGCGATTTACTTACATTTCTTTCATACCTGTTTGTTTCACAGCGAAGCGTTCTTAGAGTGCAGTCCACTGATAAATTAACACGGGATAGTGATTGATCAGAACGACATTGTAGGACTTTCAGTTTTAGATAAAATCGAAAGTTCCGGCGCGGACAGTACGTACTATGTCTCACTCGGTCAGGCTGTAACTAGGAATGCAGCGGCGTAGCAGCGTTCTGCAACGTAGCGTTTGATAACATTTGACTGTTCCTTCACAGCACTCGTAACTTTGGGTACAGGCATTCAAAGTTGTGAGTACGTTTTGATGCAGTCAGAGCCAAATGGAAAACATCGTAGGAGTTTATTGACGTTGGTTCGACTGTATGTTGTACTTATCTCATAATGAGTGAAATTTATGTACGGAATGTAAGAAAATATTTGTTTTTGCTACGTGTTTTCGCTTACAAAAAAAATGTTGAGCACTGAAAATAAAATGTAGTACCTATTATAGGTAGGCAGAGGTAAATGCATGCATTCAATCATACATGCAGACACCTACGATTCGCCGGTTACGTTTTGGCAACAGGTGGCGAGCCTATTGACATCTCCGGGTACATAAACAGACTTCGAGGTACCTATTGGGAAATTTACGGAAAATGCAAAAAAAAAAACAATAGAACCAGAGATAAAGGATTTTACACCGTTATCTCTAATATTCCCTGACCCAGGAATCGAACCCAGGAGCAATATATTTAATTAAAACATATGGTGGTCATTCAAGAAAACGAGTGACGAATGTTTATGAATGCATTATTCAATATATTTTCATAGAAGACAATCATAGCTTCAATTGTTCCGTTGATGGAGATCGCGGACGTAAGCTTCACTGGATTACCTTATAGGTATATCTGCCGATATGTGTTAATGTTCAGCACTGTCGTGCTTTGCTTAGGTAATTTAATAAGGGCAATGTAATGGCCCCTTAATTTCTGACACAGAAGCAAAACACTTAAGCCTCAAGGGAGGCAACGCATCTTCATCTTGTCTTGTCTGTCAATTTGTTCTTGTTGTAGTTTGTCTCTAGGCTGCACTAGTTATCATATCACCATATTATTTTAACTGCATGTTTGTTTGCCACTTTTATTACATTTTTTATCACTTTTATTACATTTGACGACCTGGTTGGTCCAGCGGTGTGAGATGACCGTTTGATTCAAAGGGTCGCGAGTTCGATCCCCGCACCGGGATAAATAAATATTTGTAATAGACGGAAAAATCTGCATTTAAAAACACGATTTCCCGAATAAAATTTTTTTCGAATGATGCTTTTTTATAATTCAGGGTACGATCATTCTCAAACTAACGTAAATAAGTTCAATCACAAACGCTAAAGGACGGAAATGTTATTTTTATTAAATGACTGTAATTGAAAACTGTGTTTGATTTAGCCTGCGATTTCTTGAAGTGTTAATTTGTGTGGCTCTTAGTAGATTTGAAGTTCTTGTAAAGTTGTTGCGAATGTACATTATAAATATCTTGATTAAAAAGTAAAAGTATTACTTTTTAATCAAGATATTAGTGTGATTTATTAGAACTTATTGACAAAATGGATAGCTGAGGTATTCGGCCGGCTGTTTATCAGGCCCATTTGCTGGATACCCTTCCTTCAACAGACTACTGAAGGCATATTTACCTTCATAGTTGATTGTCCCTACTTGTGTAGTGCCCAAATCTGATAAAATTTTCAAATTGTATGTTAGGCAGAGACATGAATTGCGACAATTTTCTGAAGTTGGCTACTGACAACTAAGGTCTCAGTGGTATCAACGCATCAGCATTTTGAACTCTAGTTTTTATTTAGATGTCTGTAGGTTGCAGTCATCTGCATCATTGTTTGTAACATAAAAAACGTTCGTTACATAAAAAAATATATTTATGCTTTCCTTCATCAAATATATTTATATACTACTAGCGGCCCGTACCGGCTTCGCACGGTTGCAATGTAGGTACTTACATAATATTACGACTATGAATTGAGATTTAAACTATCCTATCTCTCAAGTTGGATCAAACTGCACATGGTGTGCGAATTTTATTATAATCGGTTAAGTGGTTTAGGAGTCCATTGAGGACAAACATTGTGACACGAGATTTATATATATTAAGATTTACGCTATCATTCATACAATACTATGATGATGTTCGTTAAGTGAGTACTTTTTCTTTTTTTTAAATTATTTATCGCTTTTTACAAAAGGTTTACAAAATGTATACACTAATAGCATTAAAAAAAAAAACCATAAGAGGTTAATGACTATGCTATTATGAGTCTATCATATAAAATATTAACAATCATTCCTTAATTATACATAGGTAATTAACTGGGTTAAACACTTATCTAGTTGACAAGTTACATGTTTATGAAAACAATTTCACTCTAGAGTGTTTATAAAATATTGTTTTAAGATATGTTTAATATTTTTTGTGTTCAATTTATTGCATAAGTCTGAAGGCAGATTATTGATAAGTCGAGGGATAATGTAACCGGTTGTGCGCTCGCCATATGCATTGTTTGCGCGCTGCGTACGAAGCCGATTCATAGACATAGCCCGAGTGCATACAGAATGTTCGATGTTATTTTAAGGCTTTCTTTCAAAAAGTTTTCTTTTAATAATAAACACTTAACATGTGTGTGGACTGGGAGAACTTGCAATATTTAAATAAACTGTTTATATTATCGTGAAGTTGATTATTTATTTTGGATGAGACTAACGTTTTAAGAATTTTGACTTGAAGTTTGTAAATATAATTTAGATAGGTTTTGAAAGTTCGGCCATAACTGGTAAGGCCGTACTGTATGTACGATTCAGCCAAAGCGTGATAAAGCATAACCTTTACTTTGAAAGGAATACGGTTTTTTAGGATGGTAATATTTGCGAGAAATAATATTAGCTTACTACAAACTCGTTCTATGTGATGGCTCCAGTTAAACTTATCATCAATAGTCAATCCGAGGTATGTTTGGCTTTTGACAATATCTATTAACGGACAGGAACAGTTCACCTTTCGATTGTATGCAGACTGTCATGGTTATGGACCAGTGGCGGATTTACCAGCAGGCTGAGTAGGCTGGAGCCTAGGGCGGCAAGTTTTAAGGGGCGGCAGATTTATTCATAATATTATTTCTATTTCCATTAACAAAATTTAAAAAATATATACACACAAGAAATTCGCTAGCGCTTCTATGATGTTGTCGAAAGTTAGTTATATATACATATTTTCTTCTCTCTTAATTGTTCTGTAATTGATATGATTGTGGACTACGATATCAAAATTTAGGGGCGGCAAAAAATGAGTCTAGCCTACAGGCAGCAAATTTGCGAATCCGCCACTGTTATGGACTACTAAATTATGTACGGCGATATGTTTTATGTGTGGTGACCTAATAATCAACAATTTTGTTTTGCTGACATTCAGTACTAAGCCAACATCATGACGCCACCTCGTAAGAGCATCTAGATCATCCTGCAGACGATTGCAGGCGATTTGAGGATTTTTATCCGCTATCACTAGACATGTATCATCTGCGAATTGGTAGCAAGTGCTATTATTAATGCAATTTTTCATGTCATTAACATAGGTCAAAAAATGTAAGGGACCTAATACCGAGCCTTGAGCTGTTCCCTGAATTAGAGATTTCAGCTCGCTGCAGGTCAATTTTAACTTTAAAGGTTTAGAGTGAGTAATTGAGTTTATTAGGTAACTGTTTCGATTCTACGCTTTAAGGTAAGGAATAAGGTAAAATATACGGTTATTTTACAATATAAGTTATTGTTGTCGATCAAAGTTACAATATAACTATGTACTAATATAACTATAACCCAGTCGAATATTATTTACTATTACGACTCCCTTAATGGTCGAGTCTGACTTGCACCTGACCACTTTTTTTTCTAAAAATAATATTCAATTCTTCATAAATATAGTAGTTTATATCATCTAACTTTTTGTAACTCAACAAGTTCAGCGTGTAGTAGGACACACATCGTGAACATTTAATTGTGGCAATTTGACAAACAACGTTCGGCACAAAATTAACAAGTTAAGTTACAGTTAACAAGCGCCTGGGTTTGTGTAAACTCCACTAACTAGCTGATTTTTACCTCTGCGGGATATGGACTTGTATTGTAGGTATGTATATGAGCTGTAAATATATTTTTTCACAATTTATGTGCATTCTCTTTATGTTGTCATGATAGTTATATTTACTGTTGGTAGAGTTCCAGGGTCAGAGCTCGAGGGCGCACACACCACCATTGTACCTAATTTATCTGCCCCCAAATGAAAGTGTGCAGCACTATCGTGTTCTGGATAAGATGGTTATGTATGGCCTCATAATAACTATTACCAAAGCAAAAGACTTAGACCTGGGAGGGTAACGCATTTGCATTTTGTCCTACGGTTTTGGGTAGAGGTATTTAAACTGCTGTAACCAAACATAGCAATGGAAGGTGACTGTCGTAGGAATAGCAAGAACCTTTCATATTCCTAAGTGACTACCCTCTTCGTTTTTTATTTTATCAATAAAATATATTTTTCACAAAAATTATGTATTTTTTAGAGATATTTAAAATTATAAAAATTAGGTAGTATTAGTCCCAGCGAATATCGTGCTGTTTTAGTACCTTATATGAAATACTAGCTTTTACCGGTGACTTCGTAGGGTTGTACCTATTTGAAACTTCCCTAAGGAAGCTCTGAATGGGATATAAAGTATACTATGTATTACAGCCCCATATACTCTACCTGTGAACAAAATTTCATCTAAATTCGTTCAGCCGCCTTAGCGTGATTGAGCAACAAACAGGAAACCCACTGAGACCTCAGGTGGAGCTCACCTACAAATCTCCTGTTTTATGTAGATGTTTATTGCCTACAGTATTTAATAATAATAAATAATAATGGCAACCCATTATACGTCCCACTGCTGGGCACGAGTCTCTCCCCTTTTTGGGGGAGGCCTGGAGCTTACTCCACCACGCTGCTCCAATGCGGATTGGTGGAGGTGGGTGGGTTAGTGGCCAACCCGCTGTCGGATGTTTTCAAACCGCCCATAAGGCCTCCGACAAGGTTTAACGACTGCTATCTATCGATAACAACCGAGACCGACGGCTTAACGTGCCCTCCGAAGCACGGAAACGCGCATTTTAATTTGCCACTAGCGGTCACCCATCACAATACCCGAACGCGCCCGTAGTGCTTAACCGAGTAGATCGCTTATGATCTATGATCTACACCAGCCGCCGGGCCATGCCTGCTTCAATAGGTATTTACGCGCGTTTTAAAAATTTATATTCGCGCGCTACAGTATTTATTCACCAAAAATGTGAATAAGTATGCCTGTTAACCACTACAAGACATAAAAAAATCATGAGAAAAAAAATAATGATAAAAAAATAATGAGAATACAACCTACCAGAAATGTTTAACTACAACAACATATGATAAATGTCGTTATTAAAATCGATATTATAATGTTAGTCTTTGCCCGTTTATCACAACATATTTTTTGATAGTGAACGAAAATTTTCAGGACAGTATTATTATTCTGGTAACAAGCAGTACTAATGTTTACATCCTGACAAGCCATAGAAGTTCATAGAACTTCGTAATTTCTCGAAAGGTTTTGGGTGTTTTACATAATAAGAAAATTTAGAGTCGTGCCGAGTATCTCCGCATTGTAAAGCTGGCAAGAGCCCTAGTTAAATATTATACCAATCTATATAAACCTACTGCATATTTAACTTTGTGAACTTTCATTTTATTGTCTGTGTTGGCGTTAATCCGAACCGAAGTGTAACTTTATCTAGGCCCTCGCTTGAATGTGGTCGCCAATTCATAATGTCGTTACATTGTTATGTATTGTCATTTGTTGGGTAAGATAAAGTAATTTAAAAAGGTGAACGCACTGAACTTACCGCGAATTTTGGAAATAATGTGGTGCGTGTGTATGTTTCATTTTAAAACGAATTACTAAGCTATAGTTGCTGCTTTGTTAGTCTTTTATATTAATTTAGTTATCTTATTGTTGAGTTTCATAATCACGATGCTGAAATATGTTATATATGAGTGCTAAGTATATTTGACTTTAAGTATGTATGTATGTATCTTCACGCCAGGTCCCTAACGGGGTAGGCAGAGAGTGTAGAGCGCCAGACATCCCGGTTCTGACAAACCTCTCGTGCCTCGTCAACCTTCATCATTCTCTTCATACATGCACGCCGATTCCTAAGACTTTTGACCCCACCATCAGACAGAACTCGACCTATTTGGTCATGGTAGGTCAGCCTTGGTCTTCCTGGGCCTCTGCAACCATCCACATTCGCATTGTATATCTGTTTAGTCATTCGCTCATTCGACATTCTTTCTATTTGACTTTAAGTAATCTTAAATATCTTATCTTTATATACTTACATCTATAAATTACGCGTCACGTTATTTGTCCGCGAAAGGAAGGCTGATTGGTCTGTGTCCGCGATAGACTCCTAAACTACTTGACCAATTTTAATCAAACTTTGCACGCTTTGCACATTTTTTTTTATGTAACGAATGTTGAACCACCAACCACGCATGAAGTTCATATGGATACTCGTATTAAGTGATGAAACTCATTTACACAACAACCAGAGGTCAAAATGCAGATACGTTGCGACCTCTGAAACCTTAGTTGTGATATCTCTGTGATAGTTATTACGGAGCCAATATTTAAATTACATCTTAATTTATAGTCACAATATTATGATATAGTAGGTACTGGTAGGTGCGGGCAGCTAGTACACTTATATAATAAAGTTGATTAAAAACCTTTAGCCTATTGCTCCTTGGCAATAAATGGATTATAACGAATAAATAGGTTGCATTCAATTTACATTGCTATCGATTAAATTATAGGCTAGTCCTGAGTCGGGCGCAACTCACGATTAAAGGAAGACTTAAATTCATTTATGCCTGTCCTACCTGCTATTAGAATTAAATGCTTGCTTTTCCTTTAAATGCCTACAATGTAATAAGCATTTAACGTATATTTTATTCAGAAACTTTATGCCTTGTTGACTTAATACTTCATAGCTACTATTAAATGTTTTATTTACAACTCAATAAAACATTTAGGTATTAAATGTTAAATTCTAGAAAAAAATTACGTACAAAATTCTATAAAGTTATGGTTCTACACAATTTCTAGTAGTATGATTATTTAGGTCTACCATGACCAAACAAGTCATGTAGGTATGTACTGTCCGAGAGTGGAGTCAAAAGTCTTGGGAATCGGCGTGCATGTATGAAGAGAATGATGAATGTAGATAGAAGAAGCACGGGCAGTATGCCAAGACCGGGATATCTGGCGCTCCACAGTTTATGTCTACCCCGTAAGTGACTGGGTGTGAAGATACATAGGTACATATATTATGAGTATTATGATTATTTAGTGCCATACAATCTGCTTACCTCTCCGGAAAGATGCTGGTGTGATGTTACTTTTTATTTATTTGATCAGAACAAGTTTTGTGCTTTCATGTGTGTTTAGCGCTTACACTTTGTGACGTAATGTGATTTATAACAGTGTGGGAATACAATGCAGGTATTAAATTTTCTTTTACAAAGAGCTGTCCACCGACCGCGACCTAAAGATTTAAAACACTCGGTCCAAACTTGTTTGTTATTCAATAATGTATCAGACCAGTATCGCTTTTTGAATCATTTTAATGTTTCTTTTTATAGTAAATATTACTATATTGAATTAAAGTAGGTTATTAAATACATTTTATGACAACTTTGCGTTTCGTTATTCTGTTTAGAGGTATCCACTGCAGTATTAGAATACAGAATAATTTTCTCTGCCTCAGATTAAAAACAGAAAAAATCAAATTATTATTTACAACACAAAGTTTTCTACAATAGAGAGTATGTTCAAATAATCCCTTAATCCTTTTTGTAGGATAGGTAATACATTGTTCACCGTGTCTAGACGTAGCGATCTCAACCCCTCGTCCTTGTTTTTAACAATGACATCATGAAGGCTCCCTGCACCAGCGGCTCTATCACCTAACTCCATCACTTTGGTATTGGCTCATGTTTCTCAATTTTATTTTGTCATTTCGTACCACATATTGACTGATTCATCATTTGACTGTTCACGCTGCCTACGAAAACAATAACACTTATTGCCTTAGTAGGCGGCTAGGTGGCAAGAAAGCGATAATGTTAATGAGGTCGTTATTATAATTCTTTTCAAAAGACAGAGATTTTATTAGGGCAAGGCAACCGGAATTTGTTACTACCTGAAGTAGGTGATATTACAGAAGCCTCGAAGTTAAACTCGCCTAAACAAAGTGATTATTATTATTTGCCCTGGAACTATTGGAAGTATCTATATACAGTTTTTTTATTATTTTGAAATAAATTTATTGTTGCTCTATATTTAGGTGCCATTATTAGTAATTTAATTACAGCTCACTTGACTGGCAGACATTGTAGACCCAATAAACTTTACGTGTAAGTTGCTTAAATATGTTACTAATACAAACAGTTTTTGTCGAAATAAACAAGAATTCAATATTTCAGAATTTTCCACACGGACGTCGCAATAAAGCTTTCACAGCCTCAATTTCAAATTGAAATCAGAAGGGTATCATAGACAAAAACCGGTTAATATACAAGCATTGTTTTTACACGTGTTGAAATGGTACGTGCTCGTTAGGAGCCGGGCACGTAATTGTCGACGCGCGAGACCACATTATCACGTCCGGGCTCTCGCAACTAGCTTACCGTATCTGTAAATATGTTTCATTCTATAAAATCGTTTGCTACGTAGGGAATTTACAATTTGCTGGGATAAGTCTCTAAGTAATACTTAATTCCACTATACATCTATTTTATTCGCTTTTGCCCGCGCTTTCAACTGCATGGAAGTCTTATAGCGGAAGATATATGAGAGATATATTAAGATTATGTAACATAGTATGTAGAGTAAGTTGAACACATTCACATAAATTCATTTTTCTTTGCGATTTAAAAAATGAAAGTCCAGGTACAATCATGCACGTGTTTGACATGATTTTTAAGGCATTTATATGTTTAGGTACCTATTTCTTCGGGAATTTCCCAGACTGAGTTGTAAAAAAAGGCTTTACAGCTTGCAATCAGAAGGGTACCATAAACAAAAAAACGGTTAACCCATTATAAACGGATCGAACACGGGACCCCAAGTCTGGGACTTAGTAGTCGTTTATGACCACTGCCACAGAACACATATACTCGTACGTCGTACTTTTTTATCTCCAGACAAGAAACAAAATTAGATCCAGGAATAGTCGTTATTTTGGAATTATTATTTGATTCCATAATGTTAGTAAGTAGCGGAGGAAAATTCAGTACACTATGGTGGTGATGTGCAGCAGTCAATAATATTGACTTCCAAGATATTTTACTAATTATTTTTATAGTAGAGTTTGTTTTTGTACAATTTTTTAAACATCTCATCATGTAAAGTTAGGTAATTTAATAAAGGTATTTTTGATTCATAAACCTTTAAGGAACAATATAGTTTTCTTCAATAAAAATTGCATTTAACTGTTTACATAAGTTTATTCTGCTATTCGTAAAGCACACTTTAGGAAAGGTTATCCAAGTCCTTTACTTGCGAGGCATAAAGCCACTTGTACAGTTTTCCCAGTTAAAGGTTTTTGTAACGTCTACCAAACTCAAAACAAGCTCTTCAGGACAGTTGTGTTTTTTTTCACGTGAATTTACGTCATCCATGTTAGAGACACGGCTGGATAATAAGGATAAGCGACGGTTTGTTAAATTGGGAATCTTTTGCTAATTAGTTCTTAAGCAAGCAATGCATCACAAAATTAATGTCATTGCGTGTTTTGTGAAATCTTACTTTGGTATGCAAAGCCGTTTGTTTATATTGTCGACATGATCTATATACTTAGTGATTTGCCATATTGAAGGAACGATTTTATTTACCGACTAGCTGTGCCCGCGACTTCGTCCACGTGAGAAAAAATATGGTCGGTACGTACCCGGACGAAGTCATGGGCGCAGCTAAAACAGACAGACAGACACAAAAATAGTAAAAACGTAGTTTTGCCATATGTACTACTAAATGCATATGTATGTGTATACAGTATATTATTTTAAGCGGTTATTTTAATATTACAAACAGACACTCCAATTTTATTTATTTGTATTGATGTATAGATTTCTATGGAAGGTAATATACAACATAAGACCTAAAAATTCTGTGACATTTTTAAGCGTCTACGAGTACTTGCTACCGTTATTATTATCGAGCAAACGTATACGAAAAAAAAACACGTTTATTGTATGCTTCCTTGGACCCTATAACATTTTCATTTTCTATTTTTTTGTAATTAATTTTGTCTTTATAACGGTATCAGAAATACATAATTTGTGAAAATGTTAGCTTTCTAGCTATCATTATCATATCTATTTATGAGATACAGGCTGGTGACAGACAGACGCACGGACGGACAGACAGACTGACAGACAGCGGAAGATTAGTAATCCGTAGGGTCCGTTTTTACCTTTTAGGTACGAAACCCCCTAAAAGATAGAACTTAAAAATATTCGATATAATTATGATTTTTTAAATTGTCACAACTTTTTTATTTCTGAACCGATTCACATGAAACAAACACTAAATGTTAAGTGAAACCGAGAATCGAATAAGCCGTTTCTGATATTAGTGTGCACAAACACACAGACAAACAGACATTTTTCCGGGATAAAAAGTTGTGCGCCAAAGGTTAAAATATAATCATACCAAGTTTCATTGTAATCGGACCAGTAGTTTTTCTGTGATTCTTGAACAAACAGACATACAGACAAAAATTTTTCTAATCACATATTTGGGTTCGGTATCGATCTAGTAACATCCCCTGGTATTTATTTTTTCAATATTTTTAATGTACAGAATTTACACTTCTACAGTTTTATTAAAAGTATAGATTAGCAATAGCTACCTCGTCCGCATAGCAATGAAGGTAGTAGGTAGGTACTATGAAGATTTATTATGTGTTGACTTGTTCCTACCGGATGAATCTTCCCAGCCCAGTCCTATTGCAATATCTGTGTCTATTTTAGTGTATTTTAACTTACTATTAACCATCTTACTGCCAAATTTCAAGTTTGTTGCACAAATTATTAAATACTTTCATACAAACTTGCAAGTGCCCCATGACTATATTAATTTGACCATGTCGCAAAATCCGTTCTAAGAGAGTGTTTAAAATTTTTAACTAGATACCTCTCTGTAAAATTTCAAGTTTGTAACATACAAATTAAGTACAAGATTTATTAATTACGGGAGCCTTTTTTTAGACCTCCATCCTCCGGCCTCGTCGCAAACACCTTTAGGACTTTAACCTTAGGACGACTTTAACCTTTAGACTTAACTTTTTACCTTAGGACGTCTAAGAAATATCTCCCTGCTAAATGAATGAATGAATGGTGTATATGTCATTCTGTTTCTATGGGCGTGTTCATGAATGAGGATACTGTATGTATATAATATGTAGTTTAGTACATAATATATACATATGTACAGTTGCGGTATCACCGCGCCTGTTCTAAATGACGCAGATATACAAAAAAAACAGGTCTGGGAATAGAAGTCGTGGCCGCATCTTAGTATGGATTTAAATTTGTTGATTTCAAACAAGATGATCTTTTCTTCACAGCTTCCTACTTGTTTACAAACACTTCAAGCATGGTGGATATATTTCTCACTCAGATTTGACAATGGAATTGAATTCAGTGTTTTTGTAAAACACTATATGTATTGAGAGCAGAAAAGTTTGGAGTTGGCCAAACACTTTTGATTTATTGATTTCTTCCTATACAAAAGTTTAGGAACAAAGTCTGGACTTGTTCAACATCTCTGCCGTTAATCCGAGAGATTATGTTTGTCATACGGATATTTTGTGCGATGTTACCTACTCTAGGTTAGTGATAAGATTCTGAATAGAATTGAAAAACGACACTTGCCTTTCAATCCTTTAATTAGTTCATAATGTTCAAATTAAAAACTGAATAGACAAAAAACACTAAAAAGCGAAAAATAAACTCACCAAAATTATCCAAATCGGTACAGGCGTTTTCAAATTATCAGTTGAAAATAATTTTAGTTTAATATACGCGAGATAAATCCTTAAAAATAGTTTTATTTCAATGAGTTTTAGTTATGTATCAAAATGTAGCAACTAGAAAACATAATTACTAAAGGACTGGTGCATAACCATGATTAATTAAATTGTATGAGAAGTTAACACATCGGGTTGCTTACTTGAACATCTTTTTCTCAGTAATATATGTATCTACTCGGTTTTTGAAAGAACGTAAAGGTTCTTTTAAGGAAGTGACTTTGAGGTGATTCAGCCTTACAAGATATAAGAAGACGTGCGTGAATCTGAACATTATGAATGAATTGTACGATGGTCATATGCAGTCATACTGATTATTGTTTTTCTATCCAGAGACGTTGTAGATTTTTATACGCCCGAGAACCTTACAACTCGATACAACCGTTTTTTTTACAACTTTGTGTATATAGTCTCGTTATACTGAAAATAGGTACGTAGAAATTAAAAATTGATACGGCTCCGGAAGGAGCTGACCGATTGATCGACATCCGATCTTGGGAGGGAGTGATGTAACGTTTCCTATACATGAACACTAACTTTATCTAGTGGGATAGTGAAGAATTAGGTATCACTCGAAGATGTCGATATGTTTACAAACACGGATTTTTGCAAATTCCACCCTAAAGGGCAAAAAGAGGTGGGGTTTGTGTGGATCTTCCGTAATTTTAAGCTAGGAATATAGGGATCGCAGTTTTTAAGGAACCATGGCCATTCTTGTAACCAGAAATAAGTACATTTGAAGTTGGCCTAAGAAATCGAGAAATACTAAAATATTGTGTTATAAATATTATTTTTTATTGTTCTACATTAATTATAATCAATTTTTCATATTTTTCCATTAATGTAACACCATAATCACCAACCATAAAGTTACAAAGTTGCTGGTTTTCAATTGTCTGTTCGTGGTCTCTGAACGTATTGGTAACTTTAAATGGGCTTTCTTTCTTGGAATTTTATTGTTATTGATTCGCAATTGTTTTGTTTTGCTCTAACATCGCACGCGTGCGTTGTTTAAAGCAAGAATGAAAACAAATTAATTGTGATTAAATGACTATGTTACAAGAATCAGGCCTCTGATCGGATGACGATGAATGATTAACACATAATACAATTAATCGAGTTTTATTCATGTTCTATGTTCATCCAAATCAAAGCGTTGGTATTCAGAACACCAAATCCTATGATGGTTCATAGGATTTGGTGTTCTGAATACCAACGCTCATTGCAGTGTAATTTATTTAATCAATGTTACACCGAGCTCTAAAAATAGTTATTTAAAAAGAACAACTAAATTACAAGTTGTTAGAACTAGTAGGAACTAACAGAATGTGGTAATTAAACCAACTTAGGCTCAGTCGTCCGGTCCCAGGGTAAATTGTTAATTTGCCTAATATTAGGAACAAAGAAATGCAGTACTTTGATCAAAACGATTCAACTTTTTGTGACAACAAGAACTATGTTAGTTACATTATTGAATCACGTTAAATACCTTCATATATATTTCTTATTAATATTGTAAAACCAATTTAAATTTTTTATTTAAATTGGTTTATTAATTTCTTTATCTTTAATGTAATACAATATTCGGTATAATGACGGCTACCTAATTGAACAATAATTTTAAAATTAATTTCTTGTAACAAAAAATACACGGATGTTTGGTACTCTATTACTACTTATATTGAAGCTATATAAAGTAATTTTAATATTTGGCCAGCTTCAAATAAATAAAGTCTGCAATTGCAATGTAGCTAAATAAAATATTTTCAATTAAAGTCGGGGCTTAAAGAAAGCATTTAAATGCATTTTCTAAAACAGAGAACATAGCAGAAATAAAAGCAAGACAAAAACTTTTCAACAAAAGTAGGTAGTATGTAGGTGTTTCCTGAATCTGTGCATTCAATAACCATAAATAAAGCCTGAGCCACTCTGACTGGCGCTTGGCTACAAAAACGAATGTCACGAATTTACAAAGACAAAAAAGCTCTGAAATAATCCAAAAAAGCTACGGGCCACCAGATACAAATAAATGTAGTGATTTATGGCTATTTGCGGCTACCACTCGAAGGCAAGTCTTTCAATTTCCAAATAGTGAAATCCAATTTATCAGCTCTGATATTGATCGCAATCGATGAGAGTTTTAATAAAAATATTTAGATCTGCATCTGTAAGTGTTAGTAGAAATAGTGTTCGTTTAACTTACAAAATTGATGCTGACAACATTGTATGCAACACTAACGTGCGAACAAAAGATGTTGTGAACAACAAAATTGAGTTGATGCTGAGATAATCTTAAGCATGTAGATGTTCACGAAAGTTTCCATAATCGGCGGGAAGTATGTGGCGTGAAAACGTCAACATTCAACGGTGACGGTCACGACTTACCTAACGCCCGTGCGAACCGCAAATTCTAAACTTTGCGGCCCGACCATTCTCCCGGCTTTCGCTAACTTGTGATTCTCACAAGAATTCGCGTAACAACCACTAAATTCGCACTGAAGTCGTCGTCAACGCGGCATTAATGCAGCCAGGTTAGTTACTGGTTTGCTCGATATTGATAATTTGATTACACTTACCGTCTGCTTGCCGTATGCAATATTTTTACGTATTTCAATAACATAGTTTTTACCAATCTCCAATTAATAAAACTCGGGTTGTCCAGTGGTTTGTGACGACGCGACGCCTTAATCCTAGGGTCACGGGTTCGATCCCGCACTGGCACTTAGATTTGTTTGGCCTAAAGATGTTTGCTTTGGGCTTTGGGTCTGGGTGTTTTGTTTACGTGTCATGTTTGTGTAACCGTGCCTATGACTAAGGTTAAAAAACAATCGACTGATAATTGGAGGCGTCGCTTTAATTTTACAGGTGCTACTTATTTCTACAGCAGCAGCTCAGAACTCGATTGCGCATTATCGAGATTAATAATGTAATCATGTTGTGTAAGCAAGTATGGGACTCGGAGAGAAAGTTTTGTTTATATATTCAAGATAACAAAATATTATCCAACTGCCGCTTATTTATTTAAAAGCTGCATTGACAACTTGTGAAGGCAAATTATATTAAACTAGCCTTTGCCCGCGTCTTCGCAGGCGTGAATTAATCTAACATACAAATTTTCATCCCCTATTTAAATCTTTAGGGGTCTCTAGGGGGTAAAAATGTAAACAATGTCCTTCTTAGGGAATCCTGGAAATTTGGAACACAGACCAAATTTCATTAAAATCTGTGTAGCCGTTATGACGTAAAAGCGGAACATACAGGCAGACAGATGGACAAATTACATATTTTCGTATTTATAATTTTAGTTGGGAATCGATGCTGAGATCAAATCAGTTTAGAGTAGTCAAAATAGGTGGATAAAAGTGTAAAATCACACATGGATACATCAAATAGAGCTCCATAAAATAAAAATCCAAGTACCGCAATGTATTCGAGGTCGGCACACTCAATGTAATGTTTAATATACTTTAATCGCGTAAGCTTGATTTATTACATAGAAAACGAGCACAACCCTACCTCCCGGAAGCGTGTGTTACTGTGCATGGGTGTATTATATAACTAAACTGCACCGTTTACAAAGCGAGAGGAAAAAGGCAGAAATATGAAATTGTAAAAGATATTTTTTGGTTCCAGAGGAAATTGCAATTCAACATTACATCGAGGTCGACCCATTTCGCAGTGACTAAACGATGCGTCTATGCGTTGCGTTCTTGGTCATTATCCCTGCACATTGATTTATCTCCTGCTATAAACATTAAATACTGTTCAAAATTCATTTGCCTATAAATAGTGACATGAAACATTTCATCTATATATATAAAAATGCAACCCGTTTTCCTTGGTCACGGCATCACGCGTGAATGGCTGGACCGATTTGGCTAATATTGATTTTGAATGATTTTTGGAAATCCAGGGAATGTTTAAAAGGTAAGAAAATATGAAGAAATTGAAGGGAAATAGTAAAAACCACCATTTTATTTTCCCATACAAATAGTCCGTATCTATCAAACCTTTGACACATGTCATATTTTTATTCTGAGGCAATACGAAGTTTACCGGGTCAGCTAGTATTCAATAATTTTGAGAGATTTTTTTTAATGAATGCTCTAAATAACGCGTTCAAATGAAGATAGGGTAGTTAAGTGTTCTGTCATCGTTTCACTTTATACATAAAACAACACGGGACATTGGCCGCGGTGGACCGGAGGGGAGTAGCCATATGCAGGATTTCCCCTCTGTCAAAGTACAAGACCAAATGGTCCTATGCCTGTCGCCCAGATATTTAAATGTGTGCGTGAAATTGTTTATATATTTTGTTGAAGACAAGGTGTGAGTTTTGTAGTAAAAGACGATTTTTGTAGTGTGAGTGTATGTCACACGTATTTCCCCCCGCAAAAAATGACAGACTGTTTTGGCATCGGTAATAAACGCTATGGCTACTCCCCTCCGGTCCGCCGCGACCGGTGGGCCGAGTTGCTCTATGACTTTAAATATTTAATTTGAGCTTGATAGATTAATGGCAAATAAAGCAATTATTATGAATCGAATAAAGTCATTCCTTGTTACCCTCCATTATCCATGACTTCCCTTGTCAACGAGACTGTTATTATTTTATTACTATGGACATGTGAAAGCGATTACTATATTTCCAGGCACTCGTTGGACATTTAACTATTGAATAAGTTACGCTTTATGAAAACTAACAATATGCTTATAAACGCTATAATTTGTGTCTATATGTAGATCGTAATTCGGCCTATTACTAGCCGCTGGGTAAAGGGCCCGTTATGTAATAAATTTGAACAATAAGAGGTAGTTGGCAAATCTCCACGACTCCCTCGACATTTCTATGTTAGTGCAAGTTAATTTATTAAGTATCAGCGAGAAAATCATTATTTGTGATATTCTTGATTAATGATGTTCTTGGTTCCATTGTATATTTAATATTAATTGTTGTAACGACTGCAATTGGTATTAAGACAAAGATTACGCGTGAGAACATAAGTAAGGAGTTAAACTAAAATCTAAAACAAGAAACGTATCATTTTTTAATTTAATTTGGTACCACAATTACACCAAATTAAATAAAAAAAAGATACGTTTCTTGTTTTAGTCTCGCACATGAAGACCTCCTAAGAAAAAAATACTTGTACTGGTGGACTTTCAGTGTTTGGAATCTAGGACGTAGACAATACCGTATTACTTATTTTTGTTCGGTTACATTGCTGTTTTTCTCAAGTGATCGTAATTATCACGTTACGTCAAAACGGTAATGTACTGCGAAGTGGCTATCGTGTTGATGTCAACCTTGATAAATAATACGCCTTCAGGACTATCATGTTGCGGTAAGATCAGTGGCCTTGTAATTTCTGCATAGAGACAAAAGATTTTCGTCCTAAGATTGGCAACGGACCTGCATCGAATGGCCATTTGTTTTCATAAAGACTTCTAATATAGCAGATTGCAGTACCTACCTACTTACTTACCATCAATGTGAACTGCAACTACTCTCTATTACACTACTCTACTCAATAAGATGAAAACAGCCTCATTGGCTTTGCTTAAATAATTCTTATTAAGCTCTTATTACTGCGCTGAAATTAATTACAATGATATATGTGATACCAGTAAAGCCGCAAATTGATCATACTACTATGTAGCATCGCATGTAACTCCCGTTTAATATGGAGTTAACTGAATGTCTCCTGTAATTACGTTTTTTATTGATGTACCCCAGTGCCGGTAATCAGGGCCGTTTCCACCACCGCTTTGTGTACTATGTGGTGTTCGGATTGTGGTGGTGTAGGGACAATGACTAAAGATCTTCCATGAAATGTTAATACATCTAGGGCCTAATTTTTGTAAGTAGTGATCGATCAATGTTCGAAATTTCACCGCAATACATTTGCATAAAATGTGACTAAGTTTGAATTCTCGAACCTTTATGGTGAAGCCGTTTGACCACAGGCTGGTTTATATTTTTAAGTGGATGTTTGATATTTTTAAGTATTGATATCGATTTTTAAGACTCTGTAAGCATTATTATTGAGAAGTATTAGCGTTCTGCACTTCTCCTACATATAAATTATGAGTGTGCCAAACTGTAACCGTTTTAATACAATGAAATGCCTACTTTAGTGATTTTGGCTTGGCACCGACTTCAAATCTATTAGTAAATAGCACATATAAATAATAGGTAGTATTTCATCATCATATCAGCCATAAGACGTCCACTGCTGAACATAGGCCTCCCCCAAGGACCTCCATGCCGACCGATCGGAAGCGACGTGCATCCAGCGGGTACCTGCAGCCTTGATCAGGTCGTCGGTCCATCTTGCAGGTGGACGTCCTACGCTGCGTTTGCCGATACGTGGTCTCCACTCGAGAACCTTTCTGCCCCAGCGGCTATCGGTTCTCCGAGCTATGTGCCCTGCCCATTGCCACTTCAGCTTGGAAATCTGCTTGGCTATGTCAGCGACTTTCGTTCGCCTACGGATCTCTTCATTTCTGATTCGATCCAGTAGGGAAACGCCGAGCATAGCCCTTTCCATTGACCGCTGAGTGACTTGGAGCTTTCGCACGAGACCCATAGTGAGAGACCACGTCTCGGCACCGTAGGTCATCACCGGTAAAACGCACTGGTTAAAGACTTTCGTCTTCAAGGACTGCGGGATATTTGACGAGAAAACGCTCCTTAACTTCCCGAACGCTGCCCAGCCCAGTTGGATTCGGCGAATGACCTCTTTCTCGAAGTTCGACCTGCCTAGTTGTATGGTTTGTCCTAAATAGACGTAGTCGTCGACAACTTCGAGCATCGAGTTCCCAACGGACACTGGAGTGGGCGATACAAGGTTATTGAACATGACCTTGGTCTTATCCATGTTCATTTTAAGGCCCACTCTTTGGGACACTCGATTGAGGTCTTCGAGCATTGTGCTGAGATCTTCCAGCGACTCTGCCATGACTATAATATCGTCGGCAAACCGAAGGTGAGTGATGTATTCGCCGTTGATATTGATGCCTAGTCCTTGCCATTCCAGGAGCTTGAAGGCGTCTTCCATTGCATTGGTGAAGAGCAGGGGTGAAGTGACATCTCCCTGTCTTACTCCCCTCTGCAAAGGAATCGCCTTCGTGCATTGGTCCTGTACTCGGACTGACATGGTGGCGTTTTTATACAGACACTTCAACACTTCGATATACCGATAGTCAATGTGGCAACGCTGTAAAGACTGCAGCACAGCCCATGTTTCAACCGAATCAAAGGCTTTCTCATAGTCCACGAACGCTAAGCATAATGGCCGGTTATACTCCTCGGACTTCTGTATAACCTGCCGCAGCGTGTGTATGTGGTCTATGGTACTATAGCCTTTTCGGAAACCGGCTTGTTCGGGAGGCTGGAAGTCATCAAACCTGCGAGCGAGACGGTTCGTGATCACCCTCGAAAACAGCTTGTAGACATGGCTCAGAAGCGAGATGGGTCTATAGTTCTTCAATAGGGCTTTATCACCTTTTTTGAAGAAAAGCACCACCACGCCTCTGTTCCATGCTTCTGGCGTAGTACCTTCGAATAGGACGGAATTAAAGAGATTCTGAAGGACTTTCAGTAACGGTGATCCACCCGCTTGCAGAAGCTCTGTAGTGATTCCGTCCTCTCCAGGCGCCTTGTTGTTCTTAAGCTGTTTGAGGGCCATCCTAATCTCGTACAGGCTGATGTCCGGGCTATCTTCGGTATAGTGTCGGGTTAATTTGGCTCTCGGGTCTCTAACCAAATCAGAGGCAGGTTGTGCGACCGAGGTATATAACTGCCCGTAGAACCTCTCGATCTCCCGCAATACCTCAGGCTTAGTCGACGCTAAACTGCCGTCCTCTGTCTTCAGCTGCATCAGCCGGCTCTGTCCAATAGACAGATCCCTTGCAAACACTTTGGAGCAGCATTTAATTACAATTAAATCTTTATTATTAACCGAGTTCAAAAAACGAGAAGGTTCTCAATTCAGCCGGTATTTTTTTTTTTTATGTTTGTACGCGAATTTCGCCGAGATTTCTGGACCGATTTACGTAATTCGTAAACCTTTTGATTGATGCGGAATAGTTTCGAATTGGTCCCATAAAAATTTGATTCAGATAGGCTAATAAGTTTTTATTTTATGAGCATTTTTTTATTTACTTTCACCTCAGACTAAAGGAATAAGAATAGACGGCGAGTTGTCATACAGTGCGTTGAATCCACTGACGTCCTTGGTAGTCCTAATGCGCATGACAACAAGATGACAACAAGTGATAATGACACATTAACTCATCGACGACACAACACAGCATATTTACTCCTTCGTGGATAAAATTTTTTCATTGATTTCTTATAGTCGTGTAATAATTTTGTATCGACACACCTAAACAATTTAAATTATGTATTTAATTGTCACGAAGCTAAAAGATTAAGATTTTATAAATTTAACAGGTGTGAACATTAATCTCATTGACAATGCAGCAATAAACTAAAAAGTATTAAATAAATATAACTACGTTAAGAAAAACCGACTTCAAAACTGAAAAGTAAAAAATAATAAAGATTTAAATGTAATTATATACTACCTATTATTTATATGTGCTATTTACTAATAGGTTTGAAGTCGGTGCCAAACTTCACGCCTGTAATCCCCGAAGGGGTAGGCAGAGGTAAATGCATGAATTCAAGCATACATGCAAACACCCACGATTCGCCGGTTACGTTTTGTTCGGTGTATTAATTTGCTCGTAGTGATTCAAATATAATTATTTGTTTAAGGCTTGGCACCGACTTCAAACCTATTAGTAAATAGCACATATAAATAATAGGTAGCATGTAATTACATTTAAATATTTATTATTTTTTACTTTTCAGTTTTGAAGTCGGTTTTTCTTAAACTAGTTATATTTATTTTTTACTTTTCAGGTTTGAAGTCGGTTTTTCTTAACGTAGTTATATTTTTTTTCTCTGCAATAGCGATATTGAATGGCGGTGTCAGGAGACATCAGGAAAAATAAGCATATCTCAAAATATGGACGAGTTTTTATTGAATGTCGTTTAGGACGAATTTTATTTTCGTAACTTCAGGCCTGTAACCCCGAAAGGGTAGGCATAGTAAATGCAAGCATTTAAGCATACTTACATGCCTTACAGGCAACAAAATTGATTAAAATTAAACAAAATGGATAAATAAATAAATAAATTAACCAAAATAGGGCCACAAGCGTTCCTTAGTTTAGGCAATATCTAAATGATTAATGATGCACGATAATCAGTTACTCTGAAATCACCATTTAGATAAGATTAAAACCCCGTCAGTAGTCAGCCATTCTTCCACTTATTTCTCATAGAGAAACTTATCAGAAGTAACAATACTGGCAATTGATTCTCAATGTTTAACATTTTGTCCCTGCATCAAAATCTTTCGAATCTTTTTTCAAACTATTTGAACGTTAGTCAGATATTTCACGTAAATACGTATACAAGCTTGCTACCTGTTTCATAATCCAAAACGTAACCGGCGAATCGATGTTGTAAGTATGCTTAAATGCTTGCATTTACTATGCCTACCCTTTCGGGGTTACAGGCCTGAAGTTACGAAAATAAAATTCGTCCTAAACGACATTCAATAAAAACTCGTCCATATTTTGAGATATGCTTATTTTTCCTGATGTCTCCTGACACCGCCATTCAATATCGCTATTGCAGAGAAAAAAAATATAACTACGTTAAGAAAAACCGACTTCAAACCTGAAAAGTAAAAAATAAATATAACTAGTTTAAGAAAAACCGACTTCAAAACTGAAAAGTAAAAAATAATAAATATTTAAATGTAATTACATGCTACCTATTATTTATATGTGCTATTTACTAATAGGTTTGAAGTCGGTGCCAAGCCTTAAACAAATAATTATATTTGAATCACTACGAGCAAATTAATACACCGAACAAAACGTAACCGGCGAATCGTGGGTGTTTGCATGTATGCTTGAATTCATGCATTTACCTCTGCCTACCCCTTCGGGGATTACAGGCGTGAAGTTTGGCACCGACTTCAAACCTATTAGTAAATAGCACATATAAATAATAGGTAGTATATAATTACATTTAAATCTTTATTATTTTTTACTTTTCAGTTTTGAAGTCGGTTTTTCTTAACGTAGTTATATTTATTTAATACTTTTTAGTTTATTGCTGCATTGTCAATGAGATTAATGTTCACACCTGTTAAATTTATAAAATCTTAATCTTTTAGCTTCGTGACAATTAAATACATAATTTAAATTGTTTAGGTGTGTCGATACAAAATTATTACACGACTATAAGAAATCAATGAAAAAATTTTATCCACGAAGGAGTAAATATGCTGTGTTGTGTCGTCGATGAGTTAATGTGTCATTATCACTTGTTGTCATCTTGTTGTCATGCGCATTAGGACTACCAAGGACGTCAGTGGATTCAACGCACTGTATGACAACTCGCCGTCTATTCTTATTCCTTTAGTCTGAGGTGAAAGTAAATAAAAAAATGCTCATAAAATAAAAACTTATTAGCCTATCTGAATCAAATTTTTATGGGACCAATTCGAAACTATTCCGCATCAATCAAAAGGTTTACGAATTACGTAAATCGGTCCAGAAATCTCGGCGAAATTCGCGTACAAACATAAAAAAAAAAAATACCGGCTGAATTGAGAACCTTCTCGTTTTTTGAACTCGGTTAATAATAAAGATTTAATTGTAATTAAATGCTGCTCCAAAGTGTTTGCAAGGGATCTGTCTATTGGACAGAGCCGGCTGATGCAGCTGAAGACAGAGGACGGCAGTTTAGCGTCGACTAAGCCTGAGGTATTGCGGGAGATCGAGAGGTTCTACGGGCAGTTATATACCTCGGTCGCACAACCTGCCTCTGATTTGGTTAGAGACCCGAGAGCCAAATTAACCCGACACTATACCGAAGATAGCCCGGACATCAGCCTGTACGAGATTAGGATGGCCCTCAAACAGCTTAAGAACAACAAGGCGCCTGGAGAGGACGGAATCACTACAGAGCTTCTGCAAGCGGGTGGATCACCGTTACTGAAAGTCCTTCAGAATCTCTTTAATTCCGTCCTATTCGAAGGTACTACGCCAGAAGCATGGAACAGAGGCGTGGTGGTGCTTTTCTTCAAAAAAGGTGATAAAGCCCTATTGAAGAACTATAGACCCATCTCGCTTCTGAGCCATGTCTACAAGCTGTTTTCGAGGGTGATCACGAACCGTCTCGCTCGCAGGTTTGATGACTTCCAGCCTCCCGAACAAGCCGGTTTCCGAAAAGGCTATAGTACCATAGACCACATACACACGCTGCGGCAGGTTATACAGAAGTCCGAGGAGTATAACCGGCCATTATGCTTAGCGTTCGTGGACTATGAGAAAGCCTTTGATTCGGTTGAAACATGGGCTGTGCTGCAGTCTTTACAGCGTTGCCACATTGACTATCGGTATATCGAAGTGTTGAAGTGTCTGTATAAAAACGCCACCATGTCAGTCCGAGTACAGGACCAATGCACGAAGGCGATTCCTTTGCAGAGGGGAGTAAGACAGGGAGATGTCACTTCACCCCTGCTCTTCACCAATGCAATGGAAGACGCCTTCAAGCTCCTGGAATGGCAAGGACTAGGCATCAATATCAACGGCGAATACATCACTCACCTTCGGTTTGCCGACGATATTATAGTCATGGCAGAGTCGCTGGAAGATCTCAGCACAATGCTCGAAGACCTCAATCGAGTGTCCCAAAGAGTGGGCCTTAAAATGAACATGGATAAGACCAAGGTCATGTTCAATAACCTTGTATCGCCCACTCCAGTGTCCGTTGGGAACTCGATGCTCGAAGTTGTCGACGACTACGTCTATTTAGGACAAACCATACAACTAGGCAGGTCGAACTTCGAGAAAGAGGTCATTCGCCGAATCCAACTGGGCTGGGCAGCGTTCGGGAAGTTAAGGAGCGTTTTCTCGTCAAATATCCCGCAGTCCTTGAAGACGAAAGTCTTTAACCAGTGCGTTTTACCGGTGATGACCTACGGTGCCGAGACGTGGTCTCTCACTATGGGTCTCGTGCGAAAGCTCCAAGTCACTCAGCGGTCAATGGAAAGGGCTATGCTCGGCGTTTCCCTACTGGATCGAATCAGAAATGAAGAGATCCGTAGGCGAACGAAAGTCGCTGACATAGCCAAGCAGATTTCCAAGCTGAAGTGGCAATGGGCAGGGCACATAGCTCGGAGAACCGATAGCCGCTGGGGCAGAAAGGTTCTCGAGTGGAGACCACGTATCGGCAAACGCAGCGTAGGACGTCCACCTGCAAGATGGACCGACGACCTGATCAAGGCTGCAGGTACCCGCTGGATGCACGTCGCTTCCGATCGGTCGGCATGGAGGTCCTTGGGGGAGGCCTATGTTCAGCAGTGGACGTCTTATGGCTGATATGATGATGAAATACTACCTATTATTTATATGTGCTATTTACTAATAGATTTGAAGTCGGTGCCAAGCCAAAATCACTAAAGTAGGCATTTCATTGTATTAAAACGGTTACAGTTTGGCACACTCATAATTTATATGTAGGAGAAGTGCAGAACGCTAATACTTCTCAATAATAATGCTTACAGAGTCTTAAAAATCGATATCAATACTTAAAAATATCAAACATCCACTTAAAAATATAAACCAGCCTGTGGTCAAACGGCTTCACCATAAAGGTTCGAGAATTCAAACTTAGTCACATTTTATGCAAATGTATTGCGGTGAAATTTCGAACATTGATCGATCACTACTTACAAAAATTAGGCCCTAGATGTATTAACATTTCATGGAAGATCTTTAGTCATTGTCCCTACACCACCACAATCCGAACACCACATAGTACACAAAGCGGTGGTGGAAACGGCCCTGATTACCGGCACTGGGGTACATCAATAAAAAACGTAATTACAGGAGACATTCAGTTAACTCCATATTAAACGGGAGTTACATGCGATGCTACATAGTAGTATGATCAATTTGCGGCTTTACTGGTATCACATATATCATTGTAATTAATTTCAGCGCAGTAATAAGAGCTTAATAAGAATTATTTAAGCAAAGCCAATGAGGCTGTTTTCATCTTATTGAGTAGAGTAGTGTAATAGAGAGTAGTTGCAGTTCACATTGATGGTAAGTAAGTAGGTAGGTACTGCAATCTGCTATATTAGAAGTCTTTATGAAAACAAATGGCCATTCGATGCAGGTCCGTTGCCAATCTTAGGACGAAAATCTTTTGTTTGTAGTTATATTTTTTTTCTCTGCAATAGCGATATTGAATGGCGGTGTCAGGAGACATCAGGAAAAATAAGCATATCTCAAAATATGGACGAGTTTTTATTGAATGTCGTTTAGGACGAATTTTATTTTCGTAACTTCAGGCCTGTAACCCCGAAAGGGTAGGCATAGTAAATGCAAGCATTTAAGCATACTTACAACATCGATTCGCCGGTTACGTTTTGGATTATGAAACAGGTAGCAAGCTTGTATACGTATTTACGTGAAATATCTGACTAACGTTCAAATAGTTTGAAAAAAGATTCGAAAGATTTTGATGCAGGGACAAAATGTTAAACATTGAGAATCAATTGCCAGTATTGTTACTTCTGATAAGTTTCTCTATGAGAAATAAGTGGAAGAATGGCTGACTACTGACGGGGTTTTAATCTTATCTAAATGGTGATTTCAGAGTAACTGATTATCGTGCATCATTAATCATTTAGATATTGCCTAAACTAAGGAACGCTTGTGGCCCTATTTTGGTTAATTTATTTATTTATTTATCCATTTTGTTTAATTTTAATCAATTTTGTTGCCTTACAGGCAACAAAATTGATTAAAATTAAACAACAGGCCCATAGAATTAAATACCTTATAAACTAACATACATATTAATAATAGGTTGAAGAAAAAGTCTTTTCGCATTGTAGTATGTATGAACTTGTAATAAAATCTCTGTGGCTGTAGTATTTGTATCTGGCTGGTTTTGGTATCATTGAAAGTTAAAATTTTAAAGAACATAATTCCAAATTCAAGTTAGGCAAATGTGTGATTTTCATTTGTTTTTCGTACTGTCAAGATGAGTGAATCTAATGAAGAAATTAGATACATTTTAAAATTTTACTACCAAAAAGGTAAAAATGCAACGCAAGCAGCGAAAAAAATTTGCGATGTTTTTGGACCTAGTGCAGTGTCTGTGAGAGTAGCACAAATTTGGTTTAAGCGTTTTCAATCCGGAAATTTTGATGTCAAAGATGCACCTCGCTCTGGTCGCCCTATTACGGATAAAATGGATGCCATTTTTGAAAAAGTGGAGCAAGATCGACAAATCAGTAGTTACGACGTAGCTGAAGAACTGAGAATTGATCACAAAACAGATTTAGCGCATTTAAAAAAAGCTGGGTACAAAAAAAAGCTCGATATTTGGGTACCTCACGAGCTCACTGAAAGAAACCTAATGAACCGTGTACTCATTTGTGATTATTTATTACGACGTAATGAAACCGAATCATTTTTGAAGAAGCTGATAACTGGTGATGAAAAGTTGATCATGTACGACAAGAACGTGCGAAAAAGGTCGTGGTCAAAGGCCGGTCAGGCTTCACAGACTATGGCGAAACCCGGGTTAACTCGCAATAAGGTGATGTTGTGTGTGTGGTGGGATTGGAAGGGCATTATTCATTATGAGCTATTACCACCAGGCAGGACTATCGATTCTGAACTCTACTTTTTCCCCAACCTATATATATATATTATAGTGTTAGTACATAAAGGAGGTGCCTTGTGATATGGCATAACTAATTAAAAAAATATTGCAGATCGATTATAATATGGCAAAGTTATTTTGCTGCGGTAAAACCACCAAACTTCACCGTGTACCTATATAGAGTAATATCACAGTCTAAAGAAAACGAACATGGTTATATGCAGCAATCGTGATTTCATGATAAGTTAATTTTGGTTTGATCTATCTATCGTATCTTTATTCTAATTGATGTCTTTGCTTTTCTAGTCAGACGAGAAATCACGAAATCTGAGCAAGTGTAGCTGCGGGCTATAGTTAGTATATTATAACCTAGATAACGCCGAAGGGTGAGAAGCTGGTTAATTAAGGTGTTGACTGCTTTTCACATGGATAGCGCTATATGCCTACTGCTACGGCGCCATTCCGTGTAAGCCAGTGAAGCCCACACTGTATTAAACATTATATATAAATCTTTTGAGTTTGTTGAGACTGGTAGTAGAGTTCCAGTGTAGGAGCTCGAGGGCTTAAGCACCACCTAATTTATCTGCCGCTAAATGGTAGTGTTCAGCACTATCGTGTTCCGGTTAGATGGTAATGTATGGCCCTGTAATAACTATCACAGAGACATAATAATTAAGGTCTCAGGGGTGGCAACGCATCTGCATTTTGACCTCTGGTCTTTGTGTGAGTGTCAATAGGCTGCAGTCATCACTTAACATCAATGTGAACTGCATACATTATTTACACACACAGTTCGTTTGAGGAAATTAAAATAACACGATTTACAACACAAAGATTTATCAAGAGGGCCGTGTAATGGAGCGTCAGTGCGTAATAGCTCTAACCTTGTAAGGTTTACGAATTTGTTTGGTGCGTTTACTTACAACATTTTTATGTTAAAAAGTCCAAATAATTATATTTTTACAGACAATTATTATAAAGTTTTGTAAAGTTTCAGTCAATAAGTGCTATTAACAGAGAATAAAATATAAAAGATAGATCTATACATATCTAATATATGCACACCTTAAAAGCCGGCAGAAGTGAGAAATTGAATATTAACGTTGTGCATTTTTAACCCACCACCACCATTATCACCAACATCGTCACGACTATCACCACCACCACCACTGTCAACACTACCACCTCCACCACCGCCACCACCACAAACGCCACCAACGACATCACCGCCACCACCAACAAACACCAACAACACCAAACACCTACGCCACCAATGCCACCAATGACACCACCACCACCACAATCAATGCCATCAACTCCTCCAAAACTACCACCAGAGTCACCAACAACACTTACGCCACCAACGATGCCAATGACACTAATGACACCAACGCCACCAACGCCACCATCACCACGACCACTAACAACACCAAAACCACCACCACCACCATCATCACCATGATCATAATTACCTCCGAAAGACGTCCATCCGTCTCCGCTGGACAAAGCCTTTTCCGAAGGTGCTCATAGTTGCAACGCTTGGCATGCTGATTGGTGATCACAGCGGCGATTGTTTTATGCCGGGACGCTGCTAAGCGGTAAGTATGCTTAATGTTACTAACAGAGAAAAAACCAGCCAAGTGCAAGTCGAACTGGTGTACGAAGGGTTCTGTACAAAAAATGCCATAAAAATTACGTTTGTTCAATATTTTCTTTATTTTACTTTATTTACTTTATTTTTATTAATTAATTTATTATGGAAGATAATATACAACATAATAATGGCAACCCATTATACGTCCCACTGCTGGGTACGAGTCTCTCCCCTTTTTGGGGGAAAGCCTGGAACTTACTCCATCATGCTGCTCCAATGCAGATTGGTGGAGATACGGGTAAGTGGCCAACCCGCTGTCGGATGTTTTCAAACCGCCCATAAGGCCTCCGACAAGATTTAACGACTGCTATCTATCGATAGCTACCGGAACCGACGGCTTAACGTGCCCTCCGAAGCAGGGAAACGCGCATATTAATTTGCCACTAGTGGTCACCCATCACACACCCGACCGCGCTTGTATTGCTTAACCCAGAGGATCGCTTACGATCTACACCAGCCGCGGGGCCATGCGCGCTTCATGCTGATAAGACCTAAATATTCTGTAAAAATTTTAAGCGTATACTTGCTACCGTTATTAACATCGAGCAAAAAATGTACGAAAAAAAACACGCTTATTGTATGCCCCCTTGGACCCCTAATATTTTCATTTTCTTATTTTTAGTATTTAATTTTGTCGTTATAGAGGTAACAGAAATACACAATTTGTAATTTTTTTAGGTTTCTAGCTATCACTGTTTATGAGTTACAGCCTGGTGAAGACGGAAAGACGGACAGACAGACAGCGGAGGATTAGTAATAGGCTCCGTTTGTTTAGGATCCCGTAGTAGACAAGGAACCCTTATAGTTTCGCCATGTCCGTCTGTCTGTCTGCCTGTCTGTCCGTCCGCGGTTTAGCGCATAAATTATTGGTGCTAGAGACTTGAAATTTGGCACAGGAATTAATCACGCCGACAAAACGGTAGAATAAAAACATGAAAAATAAAGAAGTATACTTGAAGGGTACTTGTAATTAATCGCGCGGATATTTTTTTTTTATTTTCGATTTTCAGTTAGTGTAAATTGTTGTTGGCTAGGTCTTTTAAAAATATTATGGGTTGCCCTATCATTTTTCGATTTAGTTAACCGTTCCTGGCTTATTAAGCTTTAAAGTGTAAATTTTCGTTTGAGTCAAGTGTCCCCCCCCTACCAACTAAACGGTTGTTGTTAGAAATTTTAATGTTTTGGCAATAGTAGCTACATATTACTTAATTAAAAGGAACACCATCACACTTAATTTGGCTTTGTAAGTTTGCGAGGAATAGTCGACCAAATATATTTTACACGAAAATTTCGATTAACTCTATAGAATTATTTTTTCATTACATCTCTTACTCTGTAACTACCTCTTGGGACCCTACACTGCGCGTGGCCCGACACTCACTTGACCGGTTTTTACCTTTTAGGTACGGAACCCTAAAAAATAGAAATACAGATAGTTTAAAAATATTCGATATGATTCTTTAAGTTGACGTATTTTTTTTTATTTCTGAACCGATTGTTAATTGTTAAGTGAAACTTACCACAATATATTAGTGAAAACAGCAAATCGGATAAGCCGTTTCTGAAATTAGCGTGCACCAACACACAAACAAACTGTGACTTACCAAAAAGGTATTTTTTTTAGGGTTCCGTACCTTAAAAGGAAAAAAGGAACCCTTATAGGATCACTCGTGCGTCTGTCTGTCTGTCTGTCTGTCCGTCTGTCACAGCCAATTTGCTCCGAAACTACTCGACCGCTTGAGTTGAAATTTGATGAATATATGTAAATTGGTGACCCAAAGATGAACACGTCAAGTAAAATAATAAATTTTAAACAGGGGGGGGGGGGCACATTCAGAAGGTAAATCAGAAATTTTTTTTTTTTTATAATATTTTTAATTTTTGCATAAACAAATTTGAAGTTATTTAAGAAAAACGACGAAAATTGACCATTCCCGCCCTATCTCCGAAACTACTGAACTTAAAATTTTGAAAAAAATGTGGAAAATAGTTCTTTGCCTATAGATTACTGGAAAACCTATAAGAAGTTTGAGTATTCAAATTAAACTGAAAATTCTTAATAATATAACCCCCCCTGCCAGTACCACCCTAACCGCTATGTCCCTGCATTTTAAATCTGTAATATATTCAAAAATATTTATTTAAATTACGGAACCCTCACCACGCGAGTCGAACTTGTCCGGGTTTTTTTTTTTTAATATTTATGATCTATCTGGCTTTAAAATGTGTTGGCATAGAAGTGCATTCGTGTTCCGATGGATGCTTGGATGCTTACATAATTACTTGCGCAGAGGTCAATAATCTTACCCCTAAGGAGAACTTGTAGTAGTAATTTATAGAATCGTAGTGACCTATTTAAGTAAGTCTCAAGCATCTGCTTGTGTGCTGTTTGCATTACATCGAATATAAAAAAATCACACTTAATTAATTTGTTTCAATGTAGATCAATCTTATATTTCTAGGATTCTCGAGCACGCACGCGCACACACACACACACACAAGTATTTAATATTGAATTAATTAAACCATTTATTTAAGTGCATCACAAGAAATTTATTTTGTTTTGTAAATTGCGAGCAGAGATTAAAACGCGAGAACCTCAATCCAATTCACCCACAAATTACGTAAAGCCTCAAGCTTCTGGCTCCTAACCGCCACGTAGTTTACTACATATACATATACTTATGTATGCAGACGCGTGTAAACGAGTGCAGCCTTCGCCGGTACAATGTAACTATGCATCTGCTGTCCTATATATCAAGCGCGTGTTAAGATCAGGGGCGTCCATCCTCTCTCGATTCATGCTTTCCTGGTACTTCGTCTAGCCATTGGTAAGTACTGTTTATAATCCTCGGTGCTTTTTAAATCCAGTCAAACCAATTGTTTAATAGGACTCTTCAACACCGGGTCGAGGCGTTCTGATGCCTGCTGCCGACGGCAAATTAATTTTTAAGTAATAATTTTTAGTTGATAGTTATTTTTTGCTTGAATGTGCTTGCTACCTACGCTTATCTGGAATTACTATCTGGAATTACTTTTTCACAAATCATTTTAGGTATAATATAGTTTACAATTAATATGGTACGTCCCTTAGAACTGTAGTATTGGTACCGGTTACCTCAGGACAAACGGTATTTCTATCACAATGCTGCCAAACCAGTCATTTTAAAATGAGTATGTTTTGCTAATAAAAAAATATGTATGTTTTGAAATTCGAGTGAAATATTATATTTTCTTAAACACTTACTAAAGCGGACTTACATGTTAATGCGTGACTCCATGGAATTGGCAAAGTGTATAATTACAGATTTTCTATTTTATTCAGGTTTTTGAATAAACTTATCATGAATCAAACCTCACACCTCAGCTTTATTAGTCTTAGGATATATTCTCTGTGGTAGCACAGGTATTATAGAACGTATTAATTATGTTAATATAATTGATGCTGGACTTAGGTTAGGGCTTTGCCCTGTGGTATCAGTATAAAGAATAGGGCTACATTATCACATGTCTGTCGAAAGAGTCTACTAAAAGAGGCTTCATGAGAGGGGTCATGCATTGTTGTCTCCGGTAGAGCGGCAACATATCATAAAAGATGTGAAAGTAGGGGTAATACCAACAATACTATACCCTAGTTAAGGCTCAAAGTGTATACGGGGGGCTCCGAAGCCAATACATATAGACAGAGGAAGGCTATCGGGGTGGTTTTAGTGTGAGTATGAGTCTCACACGTTAGTGTGAGTGCAAAATAGAATGCTTTTGTAAATACTTTCAAACAATCAAAGAAAAAAAAAATTTGTTACTCAATTAAAACAACTCTCATGTAGTGATTCCGTTTAATGAACGTAACCAGCAAAAATACGAGTACGTTTTTGTTACGACTACATACGAGTATAAATCATTTCATCGCTGACAGTTTACAGTGTAGTGTTATTAAATCAGTTTTGACGATTTGCCAAAAATCTACTTTTTCATTGTTTTAAAAGTTTATCCCACGTTTATCTATTTAGTGATAATATTTTAAATGGATATCAAGTAATAAATTAATTTAATACGGGAGTTGTTAATTTTCTTACAATAAAACTTAGCGCAACAGAACAGTTTCATAAATGTACGGGCCTGAGAATTTTCTTGGTTTTCAAGTTGTCGTGAAGTAAGATCCGCGTCACCTCTTTAGGGTGAGAGCAGAATAAAGCCGATTACATACGGACTACATTCCTTCTTGAGAGTATTTCCTCCATTGTTGAAGGAACTTACTAAGCGCAATACAATTGGAACGAACATACATTGTTGTATGGCCGCAGATATTTTGATACAATTCAAAAATATTTTATTTTAAGATATTTATTCTAGTTTCATTGGAATCCAGATACAATAAAAGGTTTTAATAAATTGAAAAAATTTAACTATACTGCTAAATGACTAGAAGAATTAATTAGCAAAATAGTAAACTCGGATAGCCTATAGACATCCTCACAAAGACCAAGGTCAAAATGCAGATGCGTTACCATTCCTGAGGCATAAGGTGTTAGGCCTCTATACCGGCAATTACAGGGCCGTACATTATCACTTAACCGGAACACGATAGTGCTAAACACTACCATTTAGCGGCAAGTATATCAGGTAATGCGGTGGTGCCTATGCCAGCGAGCACCGTCACTGGAGCTCTACCACCAGTAAAAAATATCTACGCATAAATAATTGAATTGAATAAAATTTAGTATTTGGATATTCAAATGAATGTAAGAACAATACATAAGTTAGATAATATAATATTTGAATACACATAATATACTCGCATATTACATTCAAATTATATAATTACAAATACTGTTATTATATCAAATTGTGATAAGTTCAAAAATATAAAAAGGGCATCTCCTGTTCTTCCACTACTTTACGTCGACTACTGAAGTTTGTTCAGAAGATGAGAGTTCCTCAATCGGAAAGATACTTATTGCGATTCTTGTCACATTAAATACGATCAATTCAATGAAACAGATCCGCTTTTAAAACTTTGCTTGAAGATCATGATTTACAGAATTCACGAAACATTCTAGAATGTACTTAGAAAACTTGATAATCCTGCATACCTAGCGGCTTCGGCTATCGCTACGATTTTATTTTTATTTCTTACTAGCTATATTCATAAACTTGGAGTTACACGACTTGCTTTTGTTTTTGTTTATTCAACAAGTAAGCTTGTGTTATTTAAAAATTATGATTATTAAGAAACGTATCAATAAACATTTCGATAATATTGGAAATATATTAAATGGTTTAATTAGGTATGTTACAACAGTTTAAGCTACTTAGCTTACCGACTTACCGCATCGAGGGGTGTATTTACCTATTGAATAATAGGTGGATAGTTAGGTAAAAATAAACAGTAAAATTATTTTTGATATATTGGTTATAATGGTTATAATGGTGTCTATATAGTGTTATGATGACCTACAAACGATTGAATAGACGGTTAGCGCCCTAACACACTAACGGTTAGCCGCGCGGCTAGCCTCTTACAGTTTAATATACAACCGCCTGTTATTGTACGCACTATACTTAACAGGCGGTTGCATATTAAACTGTAAAAGCGGCTAGCTGCGTGGCTACCCGTTCCCGCGGCTAACCGGTAGTGCGTTAGGGCGCTTAGCTTTAGAAAGAGAGAGAGAGAGAGAGAGAGGGAGAGAGAGCAGTTAGTGCCCTTTGCATACGAACAACTAAAAACTTGCTGGCATAGAGGCATAACACCTCAGGCCTCAGGAGTGGTAACGCACCTGCATTTTGACCTCGGTCTTTGTGTGGGTGTCTATAGGCTGCAGTCATCACTTAACATCAATGTGAACTGAATGCTTGTTTGCCACTTCCAAAAAAAAAAAAAACTTGCTCCTTTATTAGAGGGAAATTGTAATGAGGGTTGTAACAACGTGTATATCTCGCAAACCATTTGCTCTAGGGTGAAATGCAAGGGGACTGAAATGTTCGTAAGTACGCAGTTGTATCTCTACCAATATAAATTACAAACTCATCAGTTTAGCTTTTGTAACCTTTTTAACCGAGTTCAAAAAAACGAGAAGATTCTCAATTCGGCAGGTATTTAAATATTTTTTTTATGTATGTTCGCCAATTTCGCCGAGATTTCTGGACCGATTTACGTAACTCTTGTTGTGTTTGATGCGGAATGGTTTCGAATTGGTCCAATAACAATTTTATTCAGGTAGGCCCATTAGTTTTTATTTTATGAGCATTTTTTACTTACTTTCACCTCAAACTATAGGCAAAAAAGAATAAGATTAGACAGCGTGTTGTCATAACAATGCGTTGAATCCACTGACGTTCTAGATAGTCCTAATGCGCATGACAACAAGTGACAATGACATATTTACTCATCGACGACACAACACAGCTTATTTACTCCTTCGTGGATAAATGCATAGAGTTCAAAAATCAATAATTATTTTCATTGATTTCGTATAGTCGTGTAATAATTTTGTATCGACACATCTAAACAGTTTAAATTATGTACCTATCATATTGTCACGAAGTTAGAAGAGTCAGATTTTACAAATTTAACAGATGTGAACATTAATCTTATGGACATTGCAGCAATAAACTAAAAAGTATTAAATAAAAATAACCACGTTAAGAAAAACCGACTTTAAATCTAAAAAGTAAAAAATAATACAGATTTAATATTAATTATATACTACCTATTATTTATATGTGTTATTTACTAATAGGATTGAAGTCGGTGCCAAGTCAAAATCATTTAAGTAGGCATTTCATTGTATTAAAACGTAACTTCATGCCTGTAATCCCCAAAGGGGTAGGCAGAGGTAAATGCATGTATTCAAGCATACATACAAACACCCACGATTCGCCGGTTACGTTTTGTTCATTGTATTAATTTGCTCCTATTCATATTTAAGTGATTAAAATATAATTATTTGTTTAAGGCTTGGCAGCGACTTCAATCCTATTAGTAAATAACACATATAAATAATAGGTAGTATATAATTAATATTAAATCTGTATTATTATTTACTTTTTAGATTTGAAGTCGGTTTTTCTTAACGTAGTTAATTTTGTATGAACTAACTTCAAAACTGAAAGTGTGATAATATTTTTGTTCTGGTTAATGATGAGTACCTACAATTTTAAAGAAATACGTTACGAGTGCTTGCGACGAAATTCGTCAGGGTATGGTATCTATCATCGTATTACCTAATCTATCAGCTATTAAATGGTACTGTTGAGTGGTACAATGTCCCTATTAGGCGCAGATATACGAACAGGGTCGGACTGAGCCGAAAGGCCCCAGGTGGCTGTCCGTTCTTAGCGCGCGTCTACTACCTACTTCCATATTTCCTCCCTGCCAAATTTCATCCTTGTGTCTTAATAGCAATATGTCTGAGTAAGCAGTTTTTGATATTTGGCATTTTTATAGGCTGCCATCTCAATACACTTCAAATAAAAATGAGTGTATTTGACCAGTTGTAGCTTACTCGCAGAAACCGCCGTCTGTAGAGTATTGTAACATCCGTAACGATCGAGACTTAACAGCAATTTTATCACAATTGTTCATCATATGACATACAATTTCTTTACAAATATCCGTTGAATATTCTTGTCTGCCGTACAGAAAATAAGAAAGCGTACTACGGAAAAGGCATACCACCACTATTGGTAAGTAAGTTTTCTTAATTAACCTATCCTGTTAATCAACTCAGTTAAACACAGACACATTTTAAAATGTAAGAATTGCAAAAAACGATTCACGCAAATCCTATTTAACTATTTTTTATACTGGTGGTAGAGCTCCAGTGACGGAGCTCGCGGGCGTAGGCACCACCGCATTACCTAATATATTTGCCGCTAAATGGTAGTGTTCAGCACTATCGTGTTCCGGTCAGGTGGTAATGTACGGCCCTGTAATTTCCGGCACAGAGGCATAACACTTTAGGCCTCAGGAGTGGCAACTGCATTTTGACCTCTGGTCATTGTGTCGGTGTCTATAGGCTGTAGTCATCACTTTACATCAATGTGAACTATATGCTTGTTTGACACTTCCATTACATACAAAAAATATATATATTCATTGAAGTATTATAGTTTACTGGGTTCGATACGATAGCTCTTCTCGTCTAATTTACCGCAGTGTCTCAAGAAGAAGGACTTTGACAGCAATGGAGAGAGTTCGGAGTTTCGCTATGATCGGAGTTTCCCTGCGAGATAGAATCAGATATTAGGAGAAACCGTATGAGAACCAAAGTAACCACCGAATAGCGAAACTCAAGTGGCAGTAGGCAGGGCAAATATAAGGACAAGACTTTTCTGTTGTAATGAATAATACGAGTATATCTAATTATAAATGTTGTGTCAATAGTACATGAACAAAGTTACAAACATAACTAGTTCTTAGTAGTAATTGTGTTTCCAAGAAGTATTTGACATTTTATACTGTTACATTTTTTATTGGCTTACTAGTACCCCGACGAACTTCGTATCGAGGTATAAAAAAAAGAAATGTCCAAAAAATCTACACACAATATTTGTTTTTTTTTTCTTTTGTATTATAATTTTAATGTATAATAAAGAAAGAAAGACTCATTTATTTGACACAACAGCAAGACACATACTTAAAACAGACACAAAACGTAAGTAGCTAAAAAAAACTCACAATTCCTATTTACTCATAATTATTTAGTTTTTTTTAAAGTAATGGAAGTGGTAAACAAGCATGTAGTTCACATTGATGTTAAGTGATGACTGCAGCCTATAGCCACTTACACAAAGACCAAGGTCAAAATGCAGATACGTTAGCACTCCTGAGGCCTAAGGAGTTATGCCTCTGTGCCGGAAATTACAGGGCCGTACATTACCACCTGACCGGAACATGATAGTGCTAAACACTACCATTTAGCGGCAATATTAGGTAATGCGGTGGTGCCTACGCCCGCGAGCTCCGTGACTAGAGCTCTACCATCAGTAAGTTTTAAAGTTAAAGCATCTACCTGTTATCTTTTAGTGTAAAATAAAGACAATAATTGTGGACAGTGTGTCAGTCACCCTTACCATTTAGGGATATAAAAAATAGACTACAACATCAGTTTTAGTCTACTTTTTATTATTATTGAGATCGTCACGTACCTATCGTATATACACAACACTGTGACACGAGAATTGTATATATTAGATTTAGAAAAAATAAGATTTGATTGGAGAATTAAATCGGTACTTTGTTTTTAACCGAGTTCAAAAAACGAGAAGGTTCTCAATTCGGTCGGTATATATATATATTTTTTTATGTATGTACGTGAATTTCGCCGAGATTTCTGAACCGATTTACGTAATTCTTTTTGTTGATGCGGAATAAGAATTTCAAATTGGTCCCATATAAATTTGATTCAGATAGGCCCATTAGTTTTTATTTTATGAGCATTTTTTTACTTACTTTCACCTCAGACTAAAGGAATAAGAATAGACGGCGAGTTGTCATACAGTGCGTTGAATCCACTGACGTCCTAGATAGTCCTAATGCGCATGATAACAAGATGACAACAAGTGACAATGACACATTTACTCATCGACGACACAACACATCATATTTACTCCTTTGTGGAAAAATTTTTTTCATTGATTTCGTATAGTCGTGTAATAATTTTGTATCGACACACCTAAACAATTTAAATTAGGTATCTAATTGTCACGAAGCTAAAAGAGTCAGATTTTACAAATTTAACAGATGTGAACATTAATCTAATTGACAATGCAGCAATAAACTAAAAAGTATTAAATAAATATAACTACGTTAAGAAAAACCGACTTCAAAACTGAAAAGTAAAAAATAATAAAGATTTCATTGTAATTATATATACCTATTATTTATATGTGCTATTTATTAATATAGTAGGGGAGCCCAGGATGCTATTTTCGGATTTACTCGAGCGCGTCAGATAAAGATATGGGAGATTTCTTGAACCCCGCTGGTTATCTCCACTAAATCTAAGGTTCGTATATAAAGACGCGGCCGAAGAATAGTCTCAAAAAAAATTATAAATGTCGCTACGATCTTACTCATCCTCCGAATTGTCTGAATTTTGGATAGGAGCATTGTTTGGCTACATTTTAAACCCACACAGAATATCTGACACGCTCTTGACCCAAGACGTTGATGCCGCGTCCTCTTCAAAAACATTTGATTCGTTCAAAAATGAAGTTGAAAAATTACTCAAGAATGTCAGATACTCAGAGAGGATCTAAAGTGAACCCCATCAAAGCTCCCATCCAAAATTCTGACAATTTGTGTGCGAGGCAAGCTCGTGGCGGAAGCCCTAAGGGTTCGGCCTTTTATGGAAATCTTAGATTTGGTGGAGGTGCTGAATTGGGTGCAAGGTATCTCCTATAACTTAATCTGAAGCACTGGAGTAAATCCAAAAATCCCCTTTTGGGCTCCCATACTAATAGGTTTGAAGTCGGTGCCAAGCTAAAATCACTAAAGTAGGCAGGCATTTCATTGTATTAAAACGTTACTTCAGGCCTGTAATCTCCGAAGGGGTAGGCAGAGGTGAATGCATGAATTCAAGCATACATGCAAACACCCACGATTCGCCGGTTACGTTTTGTTCAGTGTATTGATTTGCTCGTATTTATATTTAAGTGATTAAAATATAATTAATTGTTTAAGTCTTGGCACCGACTTCAAACCTATTAGTAAATAGCACATATAAATAATAGGTAGTATATAATTACAATGAAATCTTTATTATTTTTTCTTTTCAGTTTTGAAGTCTGTTTTTCTTAACGTAGTTATATTTTTGTGTTTTTGTAAAGTACCTAATTAATGAGAACAAAATCGTGAAGTATCCTATAAAAAGATTTTGCGTAGGGGTTGTTTTCGATGGAAAATAAATTCGAAGAAAAAACAGAGCTTTCTTTGTATAATTGGCATTAGGGAATTTATCTTTTATTTATGAAATGTCTGTTACGATATAGATAATTTTCCTTGTAAAAGGATAGAGATTTTAGCGGCGCGTAAACAAAAAATCATAACTATAGTTCCCACGTCACGACGGTGAGTACGGCGAGCGAACCTTGATTGCAACGGGGAAACGTTGAAAGAATAAAGAAGAATAATGACACGTACTCTAATGTCAGTATACAAAACCACGCACAAAACCCAGCAGGTCTAGAAGTTGTTCCCGTAAAAGATTTATGTAAATGGGATTTTAAAATAATGTTTATGCCGGCATAATCACGGCTGTGGTTTACAGTTTTCCTGTGTCAATAACAGCCGCATTTTTTCAGTGTTAGTTTGTATAGTTGCAATTTATATAACTGGACAAGAAAAAACTTATATACTTCAAAATAATGTCGTTCAGTTATGAATTCGTCTTTAATTTAGTATTTAGTGAAAACATTTTGAAAGACGATATTAAAATAACACGTTTGCAGTTTTAAAGTGAAAGAATATGTTTAGTTGGATCTTTTCATACGCAGTGGACGTGTTTTTCCGGACATTTTGGACAAAATGCTTGGAGCTTTCACAAAACTATGATCGAGTTGAAATTTGATACATATAGTGTTTATTAAATTACTGTAATAATTATTTATTACAGTAATTTAATAAACACTGAAGTTTTTTCCTCGGAGCCATGTTCAATGTTTCGTTTGCGTGACATAATAGGCCCGTTGAAATATGAGCGCTTAATGTTACTGTAGAAAATTTAGGCTGAAAGCCTTTTGTGCTCGTCGATTCCCCGTTGAAATAGATGCCTCGAGACCAGCCGCTTACAAAAAATCATGAAAAAAGTGTAGTTGAAAAAGGATAGTAATAATATTTTGCCTCTGAGACAAAATATTACGCGGCCATTAATTTCTTTACTAAAACTAGGCTAGGTGATATGAGATATAATCCTACATTAATCTAATTTAAACGTTATTTAAAAATTACATCGATTTAATCATTGTAATGAATAAAATTTTGTTCACACACCAATAAAACCACAAAAGAATTTCTGGCTCAGTGACAAAAACTTTATGCGAACTGGCTGGCTCTCATGTAAGCTCGAACGAAGCTGGTGATGTAACTGCAGTTTGGACTCTAGTTTATTTTATAACAACATTACGTGTGCATTTTATTGATTTTCCCAACACGCGTAGAATATTAGATTAATAGAGTTTCAGCTTCATGTATTTCCTATAAGAGAACTAGTTAAAGGACGAACGAGTCGTATTAACAGCACCTCATTGCACTCTAAAACAAAGGCTATAAATCAGAGATATCGAAGGATAAAGTGTGGAGCTTATGATCGTATGTCTTTGGTAGATATTCAAAACGATAAATTCAATGAGGACTGAGCTTGGTTTTTTTTATATAAATACATTTGCTCGTTTTAAACCGAGGTGTGTAGAATTTCAACATATTATTATTTATATTTGCTTTCGCTTTTAATTATAATTATAAGTAGGTACTTTACACATAGATATATTATAATTGGGTTTGGCTTTATTGGGAATTGTTTTTTTGGTATATACATATATTGTATTAACACCAACATAAGTTACACTACACTCTCTGCCTACCCCGTTAGGGACCTGGCGTGAAGATACATACATACCAACATAAGTTATTTATAAATATTATAGTTGCAACCGGCCGTCGGCTTGGTAAACATATATTATCCTGAAATGTATAGTGTATTGTGCATTGTGTTGTTAATATTTGAAAAATAGGAACATAATTTTGTTAACAGGTGAGTAGATTTTCCTTTAATCTTGTACATTTTTTACATTTTACTGATTTGATGAAAAACAGAAACAGATGTTGAGAAGCTTCTTTGAACATAGTATAATATTATACATATTATGTATTAATACCACATTTTCCATTTAATTTGAAACCTATCGCCGCATCTTCTTTTGGAAACTGTTTAATATACGAGTACGTAAGTGAATGTTACATTACCAAAAAATATTTCATAAAAACTAAAAAGGACGTGTTTTTACTGGAAAGAACTTTGTTTTGTTCATTTTTATTGTTGACTAGCTGTCTCGGCAAACTTCGTATCGCCTCAGAATGAAATAATGTGTCAAAGGTTTGATAGATACGGTCTATTTGTATAAAGAAATAAAATAGTGGTTTTTACTATTTCCCTTCAATTTCTATTTTCTTACCTTTTAAACCTTCCCTGGGCTTCCAAAAATCATTCAAAACCAAAATTAGCCAAATCGGTTCAGCCGTTATCGAGTTTTAGCGAGACTAACGAACAGCAATTAATTTATATATATATATATATATATATATATATATATAGACTAACTGTGCCCGCGACTTCGCCCGCGTGAGAATTTATGATTGTTCAGTATCTACCCGGATGAAGTCGTGGGCGCAGCTGGTATAAAAGTAGCCTAAGTTACTCCCTATTACAGAAACTATCTGCCAGTGAAAGTCTCGTCAAAATCGGTCCAGCCGTTCCCGAGATTAGCGGGAACAAACAAACACACAGACAGACAAAAATGTTGTTTTGGTATATGTACCGTGTATACATACAATACATACGCATTAAGTACAAAGCGGTTATTTTTATATTACAAACAGACACTCCAATTTGATTTATTTGTATAGATGTTGATTACATGAATAGAATCCTTGCGAAGATTTCTCAGTAGATTCTATTCATGGGACTGGAGCCGAATGTTCTCTATGTGATAATTTTGTAAAATCTAACTTAATGTATATACCTATGTACGTCCTTTTAACACAAACATACTTTCAACATTTGAAATGAGGTTTTTTTTATTTATTGTTTTTTCATTGTTTATTGTATAAATATATCAGTGGTGTAAAAGAGTTCAGTGGCAATCCAAAACTAATCTTGAAAATTAAAACATTCAATCAAATTATAGGTATCAATTTCATTAAAAGCAGCCTACATTATCGTGCCAACCGATCAGAACAATCATATCAGGATATTATGAATTAAATTGCAAAGTAATAACATTATGCGTTGCTCGTATTAAGTGTTAACCGCAGCCGGAATGACATTTAATTTTAAACTATCGATGGGTATGAGAAAAACTGATTTTCGTTGGACCTCGGAGCTGCGGTTGAGTTAGGAGTGTGGGTGCGTAGGCAGGCAAGGGCTGCGTGGGACGTTGGCACGTCGCGCTGCGCCTCTCCCGTCCGACGGGCCTTGCCTACCCTGTAACCGACGCTCCTACTGATTTCTGCTCGCCTGGTACTATTTGGCATTGACTCAGGGCAGGCTCCGACGATTTGTTGGGAGCGGTTGTTTACATGATTTTTCTATGTCAAAGCAATTTGTATCATTTGTTGTCGTTACCGTGACGTATTAAATATGGCGAGTTTTTTTTTCTTCAATCATTATCCGATGTTTCAAATATTTCGCTTATTACCAAAGTTTATTTTTTTTACTGATAAAAAACATTACAATTAATTATTTTGACGCAGTTATGGAGTTTTCTTATAGGTATATATGCATCGAAATAAACACAAATCAAAGACAAGCTGGATACTTTTTTTTACCTCAGGGTAAGAAAAACTTTTAGCAATCATGGCCCCCTAGAATTGTAACAAAAAAAAATTGATCAGGTTGTTGTAATGATTGGGTAACTTTGATGAATTCCATCCGCAATATTTGTATGGCGTATTATATTTCGAGTTTGGTAGTTCTCAGGTTTGTAACGTCTCAAGTCGATGTTACAAGTAAATTATAATGATTCAAATAAATATGTTCTCACATAGGTACATTTTATCAGATAACAAAAAAAATACAATGAGGGACTTTAATAAACTTTGATAAATTTGAATAAACTCTGATTTATTTTAAATTGTGAACGGCTACTAAAGCTGCCGTCGATTAAAAAAAAAGATGAATAAATGTTAAAGTCGGGTTTCACAATTATATTTAAGTTGAAATTATAATACAGTTGAAACTAAATTGAAAGAGAGAGTTGGGACACCAAAACCCGCTTTCCCACATTCCAACGATAAAAGGGAAAACCTCGTTAACTGCTCTAGGGGTCGGAAAGGGACGGATTTAAGGCGACGATTGAGGTGCGAACGTGAGAGATAGGAATGTAAGGGCGACTTACCTCTTCGATGACGCTAGGAGCCTGGTAGCTCGTTACAGGTCGCGTATCGTACCCCGGAAGTACAACGGGCGCAGCGGGCGAGCTATTACGTCGGCTCGGCGGCGCGGACTGCAATTGCATCGCAGTCGGCAAGGGGTGGTGCACTTTGTGCAAGCGAGACTGCAGCGCCCGCCCATTCGCCTCGTGCCTCACTTTCCCGCCCTACTGTTCTTGAAAACTTACACCACTTAACAGGTGGTGCGGTTAAATTATGCGGTTTGAAAAAATCAAAATTACGGACAAATTTTAATGTGTCTATATGTTGTAATTCAACATGTTATTTTAATCGTAGCTAGTAGAGCTAAACGATGACGCGACGCGATGAGTCTGAATGTGCGCAACTAAGTAAATCTTATTACAATGTGATGTTTAACCTGGCTAGTCGTTATCTAAAATACAATTGAGGCTGTATTACTGAAAGCTGTCGACGTCGGCCGTCGGCGTCGCCGCCTCCTCTCCGTCGCCTGGGTGACCGTCCGTCGCAACGTTCCACGTGTTTCGCTAGACTGTAATTTTTCAAATGACCTATATATTCAATTACCCTATATGTTACTAACGAGTTCAAGTATCTTCTGTCTTACCTTGTTGTTTTTGTCTATCTATTTGAGATTAATTAAAATTACGGTCTTAACTCTAATGTATTCTAATAATATGTAAATTTATTTATACCTTTTGTTTTTCTTCGTTAAATGACTTCAATTAATATAGTTATATATATATAAGAAAATGCATTGTTAAACGTGAACAATGCATTTTCTATTAGATTTTATTATAAAAATATGTGTCGATATTTAATGATTTCCATTTAAGAAGCTAATTAAAAGAAAATGTTTACCTATATGAAGAAAAAACAAAAAAAAGTTGTAAATTCGTTATATTTATTGAAAAAAATATCTGAGTAGGTATTTTGTTTTATAATTAAACTATTTCCAAAACGTTTCCCTCAACTTTAGTTTATGAATAAGAATAATTATTTCCAGAGTTTTCAGCAAGGTTATAAATATTTACAAACGAGGAATTTTCAATTTTCAAAAGCTTGTAGGCGTTTACAATGCCAGGGGCTAACGCACTGCCAGGTTAGAAGGACTCTTTGATGAAATACTTCATAAGGCAGGTGGTTAAACAATTTACACGTTTTTATAAAACTCCAAGCCAATCGGGTAAAAAGAAATAAATGTATCTTCACGCCAGGTCCCTAACGGGGTAAAAAGAACATCAGTAAATATGTGTAAAATGTTCTTTGGTGTAATGTACGGTTTTAAAAAAGATAGCGTGGTACTAGATCAAACAATTCTGTACAGAACTTCTCACCTTTGTAAAGACGATTGAATATGCACTGAACTGTTACCTACTAACACGGTTACCTACTGATTACCTTTAGAGGTACCTTTGGAATCATCTAAGAAAAAGCCTTCTTCAGGTCTTACGTGGGTCGGGTTTTAATTGACCAAGTTGGTTGTTTAAGGCTTTCGCCCACATTTAGATTAAGTAGTTTTTTATTTAACTTGACTCTTATTAAGCTTACGCGCTTTTTCGGATGATTATTTGTTTATACACTCTAATTTACCCCTGAATGACCCTTGGTTCGATATGTCAATGACAGATATGTAGGTACTGTTATTAGAAGTGAAATCAACGTCCTGGAACTGTAGCGCTACATGGGGGTTTTTTTTTGCGGTAAACGCACGGAAATTTGTGCATTGAACTAAATAAAGTTGACACAAATCTAAATCCTACCCCCTTGCAGAGAGTACTTAACTGGAGTTATGCTTATACCTTTCTTATGATAAAAACTTAGCTTGCTCTTAAAAACAGTTTTTACTTAGGAAATCTGTGAAACTTTTAAAATCGCACATATGTTTATATCTCCACGAGTGCAAAAACCGATAATATGTAACTTTCCTTTCTGTGTTTATGGTCATGCAGCCACACTTTATTTACTCACTTTCTAGTATTTTTTTTATCTTATCTCTAGCGAAATCTAGTTTAATATATACAATTCAATGTAATTTATTTTTTAACGGTAAACTTGTTAAACAACACCTATTCACGTTAAATAAAAAGTATGGTATAATTCACAGGACAGCTATATATATTTTTTTTTTTTTTTTTTTATGTAATGGAAGTTGCAAACAAGCATGCAGTTCACATTGATGTTAAGTGATGACTGCAGCCTATAGACACCCACATGAAGACCAAGGCCAAAATGCAGATGCGTTACCACCCCTGAGGCCTAAGGTATTATGCCTCTGTGCCGGAAATTACAGAGCCGTACCAAATTACGCCAATAACATGGAAATTGTTTACTGAATAAACACATTCCGACGGAAATCTGTATACTCTATAGACATATTAATGATGTGCTTTCAGAGCAATAAACGATGAAGAAACCACTTAAAGTATATAAACAAGGATTCTTATACGACACGAGTACTTATTAGGAAAGCAAACGTTATCAATTTACCTTCGATTGGTAAAGCAGGCGCCTTATATTCTTGTCGTCGAGCATAATTAAGTATACGTGTTTGACGTATTCATGAGCATGTACAACTCATACTTACGATGTACTTCGTTTCCATAAAGTGAATTCGTTTCCATAAAGTGACGGCGCGTAAACCATCGATATCCAAGGGAATAAACATGCTTCAAGTGCAGTGATGTGTACTGGTTAGGTGAATTACGTTGCCAAGTGAATAAATCTTTAATTTTTGGCAATTAAATGTAATTAACGCCATAAATTACTTTGTCATTATACGAATCAAGAAAAAATATCTGCAAACTGCAGGATATGTTTTTGCGAACAGAATTTTATCTTTTTGTTATACCGAACCATTACTGAGTGCTCTACGCACCACTGCTACGAAGCTTCGCTTGTTTTCTTTTAGCACGTCAAGGAGAGTTATTTATAGCGTACGGATTTGGCAACTTTGTAATTTGAAGTATTTGATGGCGCTTTAAATGAATAGTGAAGTAAATTATATTACCGTTCTGAATAGTTCACTTGATCATAAGTGATTATATGTTATGATAGATTCAAGTTGCATCTCGAGATAAATGGTTTTGTCAGATTTATTCAATGCGTTTGAATTTCATCCTTGTAAAAATAAAAAGTTAATTTAATAAAAGCGTAAACCTACCTATTCTATTTCTTATACGTGCCTACTTATAATATTTTTGTATATTGTTTGTGTTGTATACCTACGGTTTTGTGGATTATGAAATCATATTTCTGTAGATAAAATTTGTTTGAATTTAGTGCAGTTCGAATTTGTAAATCTATACTTATAATAAATCTGTAGAAGTGTAAATTCTGTACATTAAAAATATTGAAAAAATAAATACCAGGGGATGTTATTAGATCGATACCGAACACAAATATGTGATTAAAAAATTTTTTGTCTGTCTGTCTGTTTGTTCAAGCATCACAGAAAAACTACCGGTCCGATTACAATGAAACTTGGTATGATTATACTTTAACCCTTGGCTCACAACACTGGGCACTTTTTATCCTGGAAAAATGTCTGTTTTGTCTGTGTGTTTGTGCACGCTAATATCAGTAACAGTTTCTTTCACTAATATATTGTGGTAAGTTTCACTTAAGATTTAGTGTTTGTTTCATGTGAATCGGTTCAGAAATAAAAAAGTTATGTTAATTTAAACAATCGTATCGAATATTTTTAAGCTATTCTGTATCTTAGTTCTATCTTTTAGGGAGTTTCGTACCTAATAGGTAAAAACGGACCCTACGGATAACAAATCCTCCGCTGTCTGTCTGTCTGTCTGTCCGTCCGTCCGTCTGTCTGTCACCAGGCTGTATCTCACAAATAGTGATCGCTAGAAAGCCAACATTTTCACAAATTATGTATTTCTGTTACCGCTATAATGTAGACGCTTAAAATTTTCACAGAATTTTTAGGTCTTATGTTGTATTGTAGCTTCCATAAAAAATTATAGACATACAAATAAATAAAATTGGAGTGTCTGTTTGTATAATATTGTATAATATTAAGATAACCGCTTTTTACTAAACGCATATGTATGTATACACGGTACATATACCAAAACAACATTTTTTACAATTTTTGTCTGTCTGTTTGGCGGGGCTAATCTTGGGAACGGCTTGACTGATTTTGACGGGACTTTAACTGGCAGATAGCTGATGTGATAAGGAGTAACTTAGGCTGCTTTTATCTCCATACATCCATACATACATACATACCTATATACAAATAAGTAGAATTGGAGTGTATCCGACTTTGACGGGACTTCCATGGGTAGGTAGCTGATGTAACAAGGAGTAACTTAGGCTACTTTTATCTCCATAAATCCATACATACATACATACCTACATACAAATAAGAAGAATTGGAGTGTCTTCGACTTTGACGGGACTTTCATTGGGAGATAGCTGATGTGATAAGGAGTAACTTAGGCTACTTTTATCTCCATACAACCATACATACATACCTACATACAAATAAACAGAATTTGAGTGTCTCCGATTTTGACGGGACTTTCACTGGCAGATAGCTGATGTATTAAGGAGTAATTTGAGCTACTTTTATCTCCATACAACCATACATACATACATAACTACATACAAATACATAGAATTTGAGTGTCTCCGATTTTGACAGGACTTTCACTGGCAGATAGCTGATGTAATAAGGAGTTACTTACGCTACTTTTATACTAGCTGCGCCGACGACTTCGTCCCGGTAGATACTGAACAATCATACTTTTTCTCACGTAGACGAAGTCGCGGGCACAGCTAGTAACAAATATACAGTTAAAGTTTTAAATTCATATATCTAATATATTTCTTAAAGATACGGTAATTTTAAATATTACCTAACATATGGGCGCGAATTTTCACTTTATCTAGGACCTGAATCTGTGAATTTCAAACATGATACCAGTTGCTGTATATGTAATTGTGTAACTAGTATTTTAATTCAGCAATTATATGGCCAACTTAATGATGCGGTTAAAAATTTCAGTGTCGAAAATTCTGGAAAGCGAATTCAATGAGCGGTGAATGTGTTACAAGAAAATGGAATCAATTATTAAAATAAACGTATATTATACTGATAGCATATAATTGTAAAATTTATTAACTCTTCATTTTATTGAAAATGGAAATACTTAGAACCTCATATTATTCAAAATATGGATGGAACTATATTTAACTATTTTATTTACTTCCCTGGAAATATTAATCACTAACATATTATAACGTTCTATATTGATAATAATTATGTATATATATTACAATATTTCTTATTTTACAATTGTTTGTTTATACTATCCATACGGATTATATCTGAGAATACATAAATAAGAATAATCTTTTTAAAGTTGTATGTTCCAGTAAAAAATCAGCGTCAGGCATCTTCGAACTGGACACCCTTTGTCTGACTCATACCTATTATGCATATATAGGTTGGGGAAAAAGTCTTTTCGCATTATAGTATGTATGAACTTGTAATAAAATCTCTTTGGCTGTAGTATTTGTATCTGGCTGGTTTTGGTATCATTAAAAAAGTTAAAATTTTAAAGAACATAATTCCAAATTCAAATTAGGCAAATGTGTGATTTTCATTTGTTTTTCGTACTGTCAAGATGAGTGAATCTAATGAAGAAATTCGATACATTTTAAAATTTTACTACAAAAAAGGTAAAAATGCAACGCAAGCCGCGAAAAAAAATTGCGATGTTTATGGACCTAGTGCAGTGTCTGTGAGAGTAGCACAAATTTGCTTTAAGCGTTTTCAATCCGGAAATTTTGATGTCAAAGATGCACCTCGCTCTGGTCGCCCTATTACGGATAAAATGGATGCCATTTTTGAAAAAGTGGAGCAAGATCGACATATCAGTAGTTACGACGTAGCTGAAGAACTGAGAATTGATCACAAAATAGTTTTGGCGCATTTGAAAAAAGCTGGGTACAAAAAAAAGCTCGATATTTGGGTACCTCACGAGCTCACTGAAAGAAACCTAATGAACCGTGTACTCATTTGTGATTCTTTATTACGACGTAATGAAACCGAATCATTTTTGGAGAAGCTGATAACTGGTGATGAAAAATGGATCACGTACGACAAGAACGTGCGAAAAAGGTCGTGGTCAAAGGCCGGTCAGGCTTCACAGACTGTGGCGAAACCCGGGTTAACTCGCAATAAGGTGATGTTGTGTGTGTGGTGGGATTGGAAGGGCATTATTCATTATGAGCTATTACCACCAGGCAGGACTATCGATTCTGAACTCTACTGCGAACAACTGATGAGATTAAAGCAAGAAGTTGAGAGAAAGCGGCCGGAATTGATCAACAGAAGGGGTGTGGTGTTTCATCATGATAACGCTAGACCTCACACATCTATAGCCACTTAGCAAAAATTAAGAGAGTTTGGCTGGGAGGTGTTAATGCATCCGCCGTATAGTCCTGACCTTGCGCCTTCAGATTTCCACCTGTTTCGGTCTCTTCAGAATTCTTTATGCAATGTTAGGTTGACATCACGAGAGGACTGCCAAATCCACTTGTCGCGGTATTTTGATGAGAAGTCCCAAAATTTTTATAGCAATGGGATCATGTCCTTACCCACAAGATGGCAAAAGGTTATCGAACAAAATGGTACATACATACTTTAGTTAAATTTAAATAAACTATATTAAAAAATGTTTTGAATTATCTTAAAAAATGCGAAGAAACTTTTTCCCCAACCAATATTTTGTGCTGTCGTTATTTATAAGTTCTCTATGTATTTAGTTCATATTGTCTTTATTTTTTTCCTTTCTTGATCTTTGATTGCCACTTATGTATAGTACGAGTGTTTTTCTTATATTTTTAAAATGTGTATAAGTGTCTCGGGCTCCAAGCCAAATAAACATGTTTTCATTTCTGTCTTCAATTTCTTGTGTATCATATTTTAGTATTAGTAGCATTTTAGTATTGAATAACATCAGCGTCCAAAATGGGTAATACTAAATCAAAACTGCTGCATCTCTTCACCAATAGTTAGGATCCCTTCCCCTCATGCTATGCAGACAGGCTTTAGAAACGCACTAGCAATGTTCATTTTATACATATCTACACGCAAATTGCTTTATAACTGGCAATTTCTCGTCAACGTTGATTTGATGTCATTGATTTGAATTTCGTACTACAATAACAAACATCCTTCTATTTCAATAACAGTAGGGTTGTCATCACGATGAAAAATTGTGTAGTTATTTCATTATTACAATTTCATGTTAATTTTTTATTCAACGTTAACAGAAGGTTGCATTATTTTGCTTCCCACAAGCTAATAAATTATGTTTTCAACATATAATTAGAAAATTACGTACAATTCATACGTAATAAATATGTAGTATCAATAAATTCATGGCGTATTGTGCTGACTTCAATGCTATTTAGTGATGCGTAGCGCGTAGCAACGTCGTAGCACACTTCTACGAAATATTCAGCGGGCTGTTCGATAATGATATTGTAACGTAATTTTAAGTTTTTACTGGTGGTAGAGCTCTAGTGACGGAGCTCGCGGGCGTAGGAATTACCTAATATACTTGCCGCTAAATGGTAGTGTTCAGCACTATCGTGTTCCGATCAGGTGGTAATGTACGGCCCTGTAATTTCCGGCACAGAGGCATAACACCTTAGGCCTTAGGAGTGATAACGGATCTGCATTTTGACCTTGGTCTTCGTGTGGGTATCTATAGGCTGCGCTCATCACTTAACATCAATGTGAACTGCATGGTTGTTTGCCACTTGCATTACAAAAAAAAGTGATTTGTCATTGGTACAAAAATATAAAGCTACTGATAATTGATAATAATAATATTTAGTCTTTCCACTATCTACATAGGTATTCTATTTTGATTAAACTTACATGATTTAATATTATTTTATTTATACTATATTACAGATTTAGATATCTGGCGCTCCACACTCTCTGCCTACCCCGTTAGGGACCTGGCGTGACGATACATACATACATACATACATACAGATTAAGACCGGCCAAGTGCCTGTGACCACCACATGCATTTTGACTAAGGTGTAAAGTATGTAAGGTTAGGCTGTGTAGAGTAAGAAACTTGGCTGTACAAAAGATCTATTAGAATAGTAACCTTTTGACAGTGTGAGCGACATGGTCACGTCTTGGCAACCTTTTACAGAATGTTTTGGTGGGATTGTAAATTTTAGGAAATTACTAATGAACAACCGCTGGCACTGCTGCTGCAACTGCGGAGACCCTGAAACAGCGCAAATATAGTACCCTTCCAGAGGACTATATATTTGTGCCTTTCGGGGTCGAAACTCTTGGTCCATGGGGCCCCAGTGCTCGGCTCTTATTCAAAGAGATCGCGAAACGGCTGGTCGACACTTCCCGTGATCAGAGGGCTGGCCATTTTTTAGGTCAAAGAATCAGCATTGCCATCCAACGAGGCAACGCTGCCAGCCTTCTGGGTACCATAACACAGGAAGGCAGTGATGCGGAATTTTTAGACGCATGTTGTTTTTAGTTTAGGTTTAACTTTATATTACGTAAATATTATTTAGGTTTTAAATATATTTTAATGATTTTTTTTTATTATGTAGATTAATTAAGTTTTTTTTAAATATCATATTATTTTTCAACTTAGGATGTTACAAATATAAAATTATAATGAACAAGTGCCCTATGATAGTTTTTATAATTTTATAAAATAGCATTCATGACTTGAGAACATCACAGCCCTACAGGAACGCAACACACAGTTCTCACAAAGATCGTGGTTGTGATGTCCGATGTGAGCGGTTATTACCAACTGAAATTAGGCGGGCGATTAACGCTCGCGGCACCTCCGCACGATGGGTCTTGTTCACAAACCCCATTTGGCTTGACAATCACCTACCAATTGCGTAGGTGTTTTATTTAATTACCACAATCACAGTTACAAATTTTTATAATGCTTTTTTGATTTAGTGGCCTTATCCCTCTCTTACCTTTTAGGTTTTAAAGTATCAAATGGGAATTAAATTAATAATGACACTAAGGTCTGTACACTGCAAACTCTAATGAATATGAATTTCATATTGACCTTCAGAAACATTTTCCGTCAAAAATATGATTTTTTTATCTTTTTTGTGTGAACTTTTAGAGAATATTTTGTTATGTCATGAAGTGGTGAACAAGCATACAGTTATCTTTGATGGTAAGTTAGTACTGTGTGCCTATAAATATCTACATTGAAACCAGAGACTTCAATGTAGATGCGTTACCATTCTGAGTCCTAAGTTGTTGATGCTCTGTGCCAGAAATCATAGGGGCGTACATTACTGACCGCAACACAATATCGCTGAAATTAGGTCATTACCTAATTTACTTTGGTAATAGTACCTAAGCCCTCGAGCTCCATCAATGGATTACCACAAATAAACATAATCACTTCACACAGTTATGTAAAATTCTTTGATTTGTTGCCGTCAACATGTTCCTATTCTACATCACGTCAACCGCTCACGACGGAAGTTTCATTTGTACGGATTGCATCCTTTTCAATGGCTATATTATGGTAATGTTTATTACAAATGACGACCCGGTTAGTCCAGCGGTGTGAGATGATCGTTTGATTCGAAAGGTCGCGGGTTCGATCCCCGCACCGGGACAAATGTTTGTATGGCCTACAGATATTTGTTTCGGGTCTGGGTGTTTGTGTATGTGTTGTATGTGTACAACGGTACCCACGACACGGGTTTATACCTACTGTGGGGCTGTGAGTGTAAGCGTATTTTATTTATTTTATTTTATAAATACTAAATATTGAGTAAAATTTCTGTTGCTTTAAGAACAAAAAGTAACTGATTGTCTATATTTCTTGGAGGGGTAGGCAGAGGTAAACATTCATGCATACATGTAAACACAACACGTTTGGCTTGTTGCTCTTTTTTATTCCTATGTATGAGTAAAAATAAGTGTCGCGTCACCTTTATCGAGTCTTAAATTTTTTTTTTATGTAATGGAAGTGTCAAACAAGCATGCAGTTCACATGGTAAAATTACATTCTATGCATTAACAAGATAACTACTTCTTAATAATGTATAATCCACTCCATATAACTATATCCACGATTTTCAAAACAATCTGTGACTGAAATAAGTGTGACTTTCACTTAACAGATGTTTAACTACCCCATCGTCAGCATAGCATTGGTGGTCTGTTGTCACTGCACCATTGTAAAATTATAAGGCCATATTACCATTATAATATGGTTTCCTGACTATTCACATATTCATATAACCCTGTAACTTTTCATATTATCTAATTTGATGGTGAGATAGTAGCTACAGGTATAATATGTTTAATTATATTCGCAACAACTGATATACTATTTATTGCGTAAAACAATGGTAAAACGGTACGTACAAAATAAAATACAAAACCTCAAAAATGTGTATATATGCATCAAAATTGTTATGACCAAAGCAATAAGACCCAACTAAAATACCAATGATAAGTAAAAACTTAGGCTTATAATATTATGAGATAAATGTGTAACACAATATTACATCTTGTAAAAAAACCATTTAACAGTTTCATTAAGTTACTTCTGTTAGAAGGATACTTAGTCACGTGTTCTATCGCCCTTAAGGCAGTGACTTAAGCGGGACCGGTTGACGTTATCTAGTTCACTCGGAAAGTTCAGAAGACGGCGGGCATGTCATCGTAATCTGATCGTCGCACCTATCCGTCACACGAACTATTTATTCACTTAAACGCTGGTCACTTAAACGCTAGTCACTTGAACGATTTTAAGACCCTTGCTATATCCGACTTATAATATAAATAATATTAAAAATTCAGCAAAAATTAGAAGTATTAAAATAGTTAGGATGTATTCTATCGTCCTTAAGCCAGACTTAATCGGGACCGGTCGTTATTTAGCTCACTCGGAAAGTTCAGAAGACGGCGCGTCAACGTAATCTGATTGTCGCACCTATCCGTCACACAAAGTATTCGCTTTAACGCTGTTCTCTGTTAAATGCTTTTAATTTCTATATTTTTTTTTATTTTTTATTTTATGGAATTGGTAAACTAGGATGCAGTTTACATTGATGTTAAGTGATGACTGCAGCCTATAGACACCCACAGAAAGACCAAGGTCAAAATGCAGATGCGTTACCACTCCTGAGGCGTAAGTAGTTATGCCTCTGTGCCGGAAATTACAGGGCCGTACATTACCACCTGACCGGAACACGATAGCGCTGAACACTACCATTTAGCGGCAAGTATATTAGGTAATGCGGTGGTGCCTACGCCCGCGAGCTCTGTCACTGGAGCTCTACCACCAGTAAAAAACTGTCTATTTTGAAATTTTAATTTATTTAGACTATACTATCTTTTTAGCTGATTCCCAGTATTGCTTACTGAATTTCCTTTTCCTGTGTTGAAGTTTTACTAGAAAAAAGTATGTAACGAATGTCCTTAATACGAGTAAATCTGTTGAGTCAAATGCGGCCGATATCGGGCACGAACAATATGAAATCAATTGTCATATTTTTCTCGTAAGCTGACGGATTAAATATACTCGTAATTACAATTTAGCCACTACTACTACACTGAGGTTTCGATTCGCGGGTCGGGGAATATTATAGCCGTAAAATCCTTTGTCTCTGGTTCAGATTTTTCATTTTCAAGTTAAAAAGATAAAATAAGTCACGTATTCGTTCCCTTCTTACGTAGTGACCGGTTGATGTTACCTGTTTCACTAGGAAAGTTCAGAAGACGGCATATCATCGTAATGTGATCTTCGCATCTACCCGACACACGAATTTATGAAGGCTTTGATTCTCTGTTAGGAAATCTTAAAACAATGTATAAGTTTATTATTATTTTTTAAATTTAACTGTTATTAAAGATTTTTCAATACTGTTTTCGTTGTAGGTACACAAGAGTGGTTGTTTTGTAAGTATGTAATTTACCTTTAAGTTACTTTTGTTTATCATGTTAATGCATGCAATAAAAGCAATTTGGCATTCAAACGAAAATGATGTTAATCTGGAGGCACGGGAGCGCCCCCGCCAAGACGAACCAAGCGAAGAACCCAATTTACCTTGGGTTTGGATTATTATCCAAACCTAAGGTAAATTCTCTGGATATGATCAATAAAAGACTCATTAAATATACAAAAATATCAATAAATTACTTTAAAATTTAATGATATCTAAAAAACTCCGTTTTTTTCTCACTCACTGAAGATCATTACAATTCTTGCGGTACTTCAAGCTAGTATTAGTTAAACAAACAACATAAAAAGTCTAAAACTTTGAACTTTTACCCTCCAACGCCTTCAACAAGGGGGTGAAAGTGTATCAATTTTGTTTTCAAGTTTGTGCATGACTTGATAACAAAATTGATACATAGATTTCTTGTTATAAATAGTAAAATACTTATATCAGGATTCTCACGAAATTGTGGGCAATCCATTCTTAAAATAAGGGGTTAAATATGTTTCAATTAACCCACATAAATTTTTCTACACGCTAAAGATCTGAAAAATATAGCAGTAAGGCACTACCTGTCTTTTATCGGACCACATACTTCTTATTATAAATTTAAAACCCGGCAAGTGTGTGGCGGGCTACGCACAATTTCCGTTTCTCAGTACAGTTTAAAGTTCATTGACCATTACTCGTAAAATTGTTAAGTTTACTTAGCTGCGACAGATTCCCTTTTAACTTCATTATATTTATATACTACTACCGTGTTTTTTTTCACATGCCCGAACCAACCACAGTTCAGATATCAGAGGCCCGGACACTTGAGTTTAACAAAATATAACACTTTAAAGCCCACCAAGAAATATTGTAAAGCAAAAAGTTGACACGAGTGAATATATTTTCCATCTTATGCCTATGTAACGGTAACACTACGGTCAAGCTACGCGTTGTAACTAAGATGTAGAGTTTGTAAAGTTAGGTCGCGTAGCGTAAGAAACTTCTGACCAACTTAGCTCTACCAAAGATCTGAAAACTTTTCGACATGGGCGCGACTTGGCAATATTTTATATGAAAATGTTTTTCGCGGGATAATAATGTTTCTTTACAAAATGCTCTTGTCGTATCACAGATTTACAAACAAAATGTGTTTTGCGTGTTTTGTTAATAACCTCGTCTTTGTATGCAGGTTTATGCGTGACTGACGGAGCTATTCATTATTATTGTGGGTTCAGAACAAAGCAGCTTAAATATGACACTTTAGTAAATTGCATGCTGGATTTCAGTAGGTATTAAATGAAATTGTTACCAAAACAAATCTAATTATTGTTCGATATTAATGCGAGCAGATTATTAGCCACTACTTATCTCGCTTCGAGCGTTATGTATTGATTTTCGGTTTTCACTATAAAATAAAGTAACTCTTTGGAAGAAAATTATTATTGTTCAATTATTTGGCAAGTTTTATTTTCTTATTTCTAGTATGGATACAAATGATTGAATTTACCTTTTTTCATCATTTCAGCCAAAAGACGTCCACTATTGGACAAAGAGCTCCCCCAAAGAATGCCACAATGAACGGTCCTTGAGTCTCGCTATTTGGTGAGCTATGTCGGTTACTTTGGTTCTCATGCAGATCACCTCATTTCTGATTCGATCTCGTAGAGAACCTCCGAGCATAGTTCTCTCCATTGCTCTCTGAGTGACCTTGAGCCTTCTTATGAGGTTCATAGTGAGTGACTACGTTACTGTCCCATATGTCATCACTGGCAACACACACTGGTCAGATACCTTTTTCTTGACACCTTATTTACGAGTTTAGTATATACCTTCACACGAAATGCATAAATAATCATCATTACTTCATCTATAAATAAGTAATTTTTCATTATTCATTACTTACTCGTATTTATAGATGAAAAATCAACAAGTGTATTTTTTTCCGCAAATACAAATTAATACCACGGTTATTTTTATGCTAGTACGAGTATAAGTCTTCTAGATATGGAACTTTCTTCGTTGTGAATCGTTAGACTAAGTTCTTCTTTTCATGACGAAGCTTTTAAATAATAAAAGATTACTATTTTGCTTTCTTAGGAAACAGAACCTGAAAATTTATTGTTGCAACATATTACGAACGGTTTAAGTCTTTTATATATTTTACCAGCCACTTAAATTTATTTTCGTAAGTATCTTATTCTATATCTTGGCTATAAAAAATTGTCTGTGTCATACCATTAATAATTTAGCAATTTATAAAAAAATATATCATTGGAAGAAATTACTACTTCGATCAAAGGTCATACCCTTAATTTGTTGCTGAGAGACTTAGACAAGACACAATCTTGCATAAAAAACCGGTCAAGTGCATGTCGGGCCACGCGCAGTGTAGGGTTCCATAGTTTTTAGGTATGAATAATGTAATGAAGAAATAAATAAATATTTTCTATGCAGTTCTTCAAAATTTTGTAGTAAAAAAAGTACATTTGATCGACTATTACTCGCAAACTTGTTATGTCAACTTAAGTGTGATAGTTTTCCTTTTAATTTCGTTATATGTAGCTACTACTACCGTAACGGGTGAATTTCTAACAATAACCGTTTAGTTGGTAGAGGAGGGGGGGACACTTGACTTTAACGAAAATTGGCACTTTAAAGCTTAATAAGTCACGAACAGTTAATTAAATCGAAAAATGATATTATCACACCCCTAACATTTTTGAGAAATCTATCATCTATTTATTCTACTGATTTTTACATTAGTTTATTACATTTAGTTTTATCTTAGTGATATTCTTGACTTTACATATATATATTTTTTTATCTTGTTTGACATGTTTAACAATTGTTATTCACTTTAATTTATTTTGTTTGTTTTTGACGTGTCATAAGAGGTGCCTGTCGCCCTAAATGAATAAATGAGTTTCTGATTCTGATTCTATCCAACGATATTCCACACTTTATATAAAACGAAAAATAAAAAAATATTTGCGCGTTACATATAGGGAAGGTAAATAAAAAAAATCTCATGATTTTATTCTACCACTTTGTCGGCGTGATTAAGGTGTATACTTGTGCCAAATTTCAAGTCTCTAGTATAAATAGTTTTTGCGCTAAACCGCGGACGGACAGACAGACAGACAGACATGGCGAAACTATAAAGGTTCATTGTTTACTACGGAACCCTGAAATAAGCTTTGAGAAATTGAATTTTTAAAACAAAAGATGTTTGATGGGTCACTGCCAAACAAAACAAACATGACATTTACAGTTAAAATATAAGCAAAATCACTTCATATAAATAAGTATTGAATATTAAAACTAGGGAGCACAGCGATGATTACTGAAAGGCACTATCACGGAGCGTGCCTCAGTCGACGCAGCGCTAATTGGAAAGTGACAATCCTATTTCGATGATTACTTGCGCCGATTGTTACCAACTGCGTAGTATCAAGTTCATGTAAAATGCAATCACTTATTAAGCGAGTATTTGTGCGTTGATTTGATTGATATTAGGTGGCGCTCGTCGACGTGAAATAATTATGAAATTGTGTTATATCAATTTTGCATGCATTTACTGGTGGTAGAGCTCCAGTGACGGAGCTCGCGGGCGTCACAAAAACGCATAACATAGGTACTAGGAACATTAATATACTACAATACCTACATGCGATTAATAAATAATTGTTAATTTACCTATTCGTCTCCCTTCTTATTATGAGTGATGTTTTAGTATTTGAAATGTGTCTTTTCGTGTTTAGTGAAAATAATGATTGAATGCCTTTCAATTTTACCTTACATAAGTGAACGTTACACCTTCTGTACCAACTTTACCCAGTAATGTGAGAGTACCGGGAATTGTTTCCGCATAGGCACAAATTGCAGTTTAAAAGTTACTGCCACAGTTTTGTCTCGTATCTTTTCTCCGATAACTCTCGAAAGTTTTGTTTTTACCTACCTACTGCTATTTATTATTTAAGTGATCTGAACATAAAATAATTTATTTTACCGGTTCTTGGTTCAGCTGGCATATTTAAAGGGGTAGGCAGAGAGTGTTGACAAATATTAAGGATTAGATCATTCAATATAATTGGTAGGTATATTAGTTCATATTACTATTTTTCTTACGGAATAGAGCCCAAATTCTTTATTTTATATCCGTGGGGTAAGACAGGATTTAAAAGTATTACCTATTTGTAGAACATTTTTTTTAGATTCTATAATAACCTTTATAAGTAGGTACCTACATCAACTGTGTCCAGCGGATTTATCTGCGCTTAAATAATGGTTCTCCTGACGTGTTTATATCGATTTTCCTTCTAGATTAATTTGCTATCATTCATCGTGTGAACAGTAAAGCATATGATATGTAAACTGCCTCAATAAAAAGCGAGTCTAATAAAGTGCAAATACATTAATACTACTGGTAACTTATTCCAGAGATTCACTCCTTCATTCAATCAATCTTAGGCTTTATGATTTACATTCAGAATAATATTATGTATGCCATTATGAAGAGGTGAATATCGATGTTAGACTGATAAGTCGACATATTCGCATTTCCCTGATCAAAACAACGAATTTTCCGCAGTCATTTAACTTTATGAACTGAACCTTCTGATGAGAATTACAATTCCCGTTGGCGATGTATGCTGATTGGCAATAGAGTCATAAACATGGAGTGTTTGTCGTAAGTGGATTCCGCCCGCGGCCACGTGATCTAGTCTGGCCTAATTACCATCCAAAATGGGCTACACAATCGACGAACCCCACTATCAGGTAATCTGAAACTGAAACATGTGAATTTATTAATGAACGTACATGAACGTGCTTGTATCCGTTAATAAGGGGTTCTGCAGCAAATCTTTGATTTCAGTTGCGTTTTAAAGGTACTCGAATACGAACGATCTAGGTGTTTACAAGTTTGAGAAATGAACGGATGGTATACAAGATTTGATAATAAAAATCTTTTATAGCCCGCCTGTATGTACAGTGTAATGGAATTTTTCAATAAAATTTTCATTTCAGTCGCATTGACTTGAATTATTGTTCGACAGCTTAGTTCCAATAATGTTACAAATAGACACGATCAAGTTTATTTAGTTCAATATCTTAAAACAGCACTTACAAGTCTAGCACTTACAATCTTATAGTAGAAGTAAATATGTTACATTTCAGGAGACCAATTATACCCTCGGAGTTTTATGGCCCGGATGAAGGCCCCAATGGGGCATTGGGGCCTTCGTCCGGTCCATATTCTGTCGTCGTCTAACATGGATATTTGTATGTTTGTAAACTTTGCTTTCCCCTTGATGAAAATATAATTTTTCATCAAATCATGAGCAACAGAGTATATGAATACATTTTTCAACACATACATATTGGAGTAACACGTTCAGATTGGCTATGTACCTATACCTTTTAACTCGAACCTACTAACTTATCCTAAGAAACGCTTGTAACGTTAAAATGAACGTAAAATTATTGTGTGATATAAAAGATTGTCTTCGATAATCTTCGATCGTAAATTATGAGCAGATCCAACTATAGATCTATCTACTGACATGTAAAAGTATTTTTAGCCTGGAGATGATTGTAGATTGTATAGACCATTCGCGGAAATTACATGGTGGTGCTTCCCAAGGGCTTGGAAGAGTCCTATTACCAACATCATTCTCTAAAAACATTTTTTTTTAAAGAATAAAAACATTTATTAACCTCTCCAAGAGAGTTTACAAAAATGGAAATGTTTCATGTTGACAAAAACAATATGGAAACATGACCTTTAAATTGGAGAAGACTGGTGAAAAGTAAGATAAAATCTTACGTGAGATACAGATCATCAGCCTCTCACCGTGCTATATGTTTAACCTTTTTAACCGACTTCGAAAAAAGGAGGAGGTTATCATTTCGTCCGAATCGTTTTTTTTATGTATGTTCACCGATAATTTGAAAACGCCTATACCGACTTGGATATTTTTTTTGTTTGAAAGGGTTTGTCTCACTGTTGGTCCCATTGTCACCATGTCAAGATGCGATGATGGGATCCTGGAGAAATCGAGGGAACTCTTCAAATTTCATAGCACACTTGAAAGGTTTTCGATATTTTTTATAATAAATAATGTTTAGTGTGTTTGCTTTCGGAAAGCACAATTAGTTGAAGTGGAACTGATGATGAAGACCATGTGTGGTACCTTCATAGTTGAAATACCTACTTTAACTGTTTTATTAGGCCAGACAAGAATATTCTTTAGAATATTGTATATAATTATTCAATTATCAAAAAAAATATAACAAAAAATGTAAGAAAAAAGTTACGGAAGAGACGAATAGAAGCAGTAACGGTTATTGCTTCTATTCGTCTTCTATCTTCTATATTCTAATTTATTGTTATATTTTTTCACGTGTTTTTAATATTAAACGGATAATATAATGCGCATTGCCGGTAAGTCAACACTTATTGAGATCTACACAAAAACCGATGATCACAGTGTAACCTCTGAGGGCTAAGTTGTGTTGTCTATGTTATAGTCATTAATGACTATTACATTACGGGGGCGTACATTACCAACTAACCGTAACACGATAGTACTTAAAACTGCCATTTGGTGTCAGATAGATTAAGTAGTATAATGCTGCCTTCGAGCTTCGACACTGAAACTCTATCATCAGTTAAAAAAAAGTGTTGCCTCTTCGATGGTTGTTATGGAGCCATACATCTTCAATGCACTGTAATTACGCTTACTGCATATATATTATGTCTGTTAAATTCACATAGAAGAATAAGAAAAACAGTGCATTCTCAAGAATAGTCCCTCTTGACTAGTAACCGAACACTTGGCTGTCGATGCTTGGAATAGGATTTTCATTTTCCAATTAGCTCGCCCTGCACCGTGATGACAGTGAATGACTTCTGAGATTGTAAGCGTGGAGTCTTATCTATTTATCACTACGTCTTTCAAGGTTTGTACTTATCTCTTTTAAAACATATTTTTTATGTAATGATAGTGGCAAACACGCATACAGTTCACATAAATTATAAATGCTAATTGACGTCTGCAGCCTATAGACATCTTTTCAAAAGCCGGAGTTCAATATGCAGATGCATTACCACCCCTGAGGTCTAAGTTGTTTTGTTGCCATACCATTGGTATTAATTCATACTTTAATGGTATTAAATTGTTAATATCACGTATTGACATTAAATGTAAAAATGTTTTTTTCTAAAACGTGGTATTTGAAAATGTAATGAACATTAAGTAGTAGCATAAGTAATATAGATATTTTCAAAAATGCCTGATTAACGAATAAAGTAGTGAATAAATAATTATTTGTGCAAAACAGTTATCTACTTAGGGGATGCCAGCGTAAGGATGCATATTTCATTTCAAAATGTTTTGAGTCAAAGGGAGAAAAGTGAGAGACTCTACAACAAACGCTAGTTGTTTGTTCAGTTGTTTAGGTATTGTATTCAAACTTTTTATGCTGTTCGGAAACATCGTATCATTCAAAAGCTTAAACGTCAGCCGATTAAAAGTCGAGTGTCAAAAGTGAAAACAATGTAGTTCCAAACAAGAGAGTATTTAAACGTGTTTAAGGTATGAATTAATTTTAAACTTTTGATATTATTCTGTGGTTTTCAAAGACATAAGTACTTAATTTAAATGTTATAAGAATAAGTGTTAATTGACAAGGCATGAAATAAAAGACAACTTCAGATACTCAATTGCAGTATTTTTTTTTTAAACAATTTCTTTTGTAGGTGCCATTGCTGTTGTGAGCAATAATAATTTGCAAAATTGAATTAATACTTATTTACACCCGGGGTTTGTTCAAAATTGTTCAACATTCCACGACTCCGCGCATACATAACTGGAATCTCTAGTTTACATACGAATTGTCATTACAAAATGTATAACTTAAAACTCATTTTTAAATAGTGTATATTACGCCTAACTAATAATAAGGTGAAGCAGTGGCATTTATAACACGATAATAGACTCGAAAGTTTTACCCGATTGCCACAAATTATACATGTGCCTGGCTAATTTGGTTGAGGCGGGTGTCTGGGCCGAACAAAGACTAGCGCTACATTGGATTCTAATTAGACTTTATTAGATTTGACCGACATTTAAAATACTGGTTTAACTAGGACCAGCAAATTAGATTGTTTACCAGAAGCGAGAAGGGTGTATCATCGTTAAAGATGCAGATTGAGTGATTAAACATCGTAGGTAATTCTATTCGTTAGTGCAAATCATATGATTATTATGTTTTATTATTTTATACATGAAAGTGAGTACCCATTGCATTGAAAAACTGTAATTTTAAAAGTTACGTAAATAAGTATTAAATTAAAATATAATATTTTATTATCAAAACAAAATAGCATTAGATGGAATTGACTAACAATTGTTTTTCATATTGGTGGCAAGTCAGTCAAAGCACAAAACAAGCAAGTCATGCATATTATAATATATATGCATATTATAATATTACTTAATAATATGATTTTAAATTAAAAAGACATCAAATTTAAAATTTAGATCAAAAGAAATCGACATCAAATTTACATCGTCGCTTTTAACTAACGTAGCGCCGGCGTAGACACGGTAACTTCACGCGTAGGCTGCGTAGCACTTCGTAGACACCGTCGAGCTTGCACCAGCTGCGCAATTAAAAGTTCATATGAGATGATATTATTGGTACAGCGAACATGTATGAAAATGACATGTCTGTAAATGCATAAGTCAACAAATTTTAATGATATCCAACCACCAGCCGCATCTCTAATGATTACGCAATTAACATATTTTGTTTAAGTTACACCAACAGTTGTTTGGTTTTACAAGTGGTTTCACCAGACTTCAATTACATTTGTGTTAAGCGGAAATATAATCAGAAGTAAGTAAGGAAATGAGAAATGGAGATGATTTTTGTTTATTGAAAGCAGTTAATTTTTAACTTTTGACAAATTTTGTTACCGATCCCGTAAAAATCGATCTCTTTTCATTCAAATTCATGAGAACTTTTAGCTCCTACCCCTTTACGAATGTCGCCTAGGATATGATTATGCAAACTGAAGATTCTTTAGTAGTCTGCACTACCTACGTCGTGATTAATCTAAACTTATTATAAAATGAAAGCGGACCGCTAGTATTTTTATGTGTTACTAGAGTTCACATACGAAAATATTACTGTGAACGTTTTTTTTTTTTATGTCAAAGGATTGTCAGACAAGCAGACGGGCCACCTGATGGAAAGTGGTCACCGTCGCCTATGAACATTTGCAACACCAGGGGAGTTGCCAACGCGCTGCCAGCCCTGAAGGACCCTTTTGACGCCATTTTTGAAGAACCCCATATTGTAGCACCGAGAGAACACCGCAGAGGGAAGTTTATTCCACAATTTACACGTTCTGCGCAAAAACGAACGTGAGAACCGCACCGTTGAACATTGCCAAGTGTCTAGTCGGTGAGGGTGGAACTTCTCTCTTCGGCGGGTAGTGCGGTGTAGGAAAAGAGACGGTGGCACCATGTCGAACAGTTCGACAGAGCACTCGCCATTGTAGAGACGGTATAAAACGCATAGACTCCCAACGTCTCTGCGCAGAATGTATTTTCCTGACATCAATTCTTCTGGATTTTGATGCCAAACTGTATCTTCTGATTAGTTCTGGTGATCGTGATGGAACCAATATTATAAATACATTATATTTGAGACAAGTCTAATAAAGTCTAATTAGAATCCAATGACCCAGACACCCGTTTGAACCAAATTAGCCCAGCATATCAATAATTTATGGCAGTGGAGGAAAAGTTTCCGAGTCTATTGTCATGTTATAAGCGCGAATGCTGAATTGACTATTATTACTTATACGAATATATACACCCTACGTTTGATGTAGGAGTGAAGTTATTTTGGGTGATTCAATAGAAACGAATTCAAACTAACTTTTCAGCAGAACTGGCTTGAGCAAGATTTTATGCGAGCATAAAAGAATATTCAGTATATCTTCTCAAGAAAAAAATGGAGCACACACTTATTAAGTGCTACCTCTACCTCCAATGATCACAGTTTGTCCGCCGATCGTGTTTATAGAGTATGTCGGCCTCACCCGCTACCTTTTAACTGCGTACATTTAGTTTTGCTCAAGAAAAATGTATAGTGTGTGGCCTCAGTTATTGCGCCAACTCATAACAATAACAACATTCATGGTTAGCTTGTGCAAGCCTAGGTTAGCTCAAATAAAACGTAAGGTGTGTGGCCAATATTACCGTGCGGACTATAGGAGTTATAAAGTACCGAATTTTTGCGGTTCACTTTTAAATATCTAAATATTTTTTTTCTTTTAAATTAAGAAAATCATTACTTTTCTTATTTGCAATCTGAAAAAGTTTATTTATTATTTGGGTACCACTGAAATAATTCTACCGTAAATTAAAATGATCCCATATTATTTTTGTAAAGAAGGTTTTCAATTCGATTTGTTACTTTTTACGACTTCCCACCTCAAAAGAAATAAGCACAATCTTTATAAGATTACATGTACTAAATCATAGTATTTTCATGTACTAGGTCATCAGTAAGTGACTCAAACATACAATGACTCTACTTTGACTATACTCAAACATGACTATACTTTTATGAAATAATTAAAAAAACGTTTTTCAAACTATGTTGTGGGATATATCGTGAAACAAACCTCGTAAGTATCACAAATAGATTTTTAAAACAATTTCAATATAAATAATGTTGAAGTTATTTAAGATAATAAACAAAAAATTGCCATTATCCATTCTTGATCTCCGAAATCACTACCTAGACTAAAAAATACAGAAAATTGTTCTTTACATTTCAGGAAAACTTTTAAGAAGTCTTTTGTATAATGATAAATGTTAAACTCTGTGAAAACGAGTTCGAATAGCACTTCATCCCCTTTTTTGTGTAAGACCACGCATGACTTTATACGGAAATATCCGATTTTTATCTAAATATTAAATAAGGTATACCTCGAAGTTGGTCAAATTTTTATTTGAACAAATTAAACCATCTTCTAGGGTAGGAAGGAACATCGGAAATGATATCTGTTTCATCCACCAAATTTTCATTTGTTTACTGATCTATATGTTGAAATTGAGTTATATTATTCATTCATCATATTCATATTAGAAAGAACTTTTATCTTATGGTAGTTTATGAATGCCTCTGCCTCAGAGGGTGTAACTATGAAGACAGAAGACAACCGATGGATTTCTTTGTGTTGGAACTTCTTTTTTTAGTTCTGGCCGCAAAATTTTATAACTTTCAAATTGCGGTGGTTTAATTTTTATACAAGGTTGTAATAATAGGTGTCAACGCTTTTTACCTTCATCTAGAGTTCAATGATTATAATCACTACCAAATTACCCAAAAAAAGAAATGTTTGTAGGGATAAATCATAACACGCTAAGTACAAAAACCATCGCCTGACACGGATCAACCAGTCTCGTCACCAACCCCACATTTATGAAAATGTAAAAACAAAAAATTAAAAATAAACTTGTCGCTGTAAGCTTGAAATTTTTATACGATGTAGTTTATAGAGAGAAGTTTTAAAAAAATTGATAGGCGATTTCGATGAGCACAAGTGTCTGCCAGGCGAACCGAAAGGTGTGCTATATGTATAAATTAAAATAAACTTTCTTCTGTAAAGTTGAAATTTATATATGGGAAGTAAGTAGCTACAATGACAGGTGATCCTGGGTAGCATAAAAAATCGGCCAAGTGCGAGTCGGACTCGCGCACAAAGTGTTCCGTACAAAAAATTGTTTAAAAATTACGTTATGATTTATCCCTTCAAACATTTCTAGCCTTACAGGGCCAACGGTGCTCGGAGGGTTCAGTATCTCTTGGACCATAATAACAGATACAGACATCTTTCGTCTTAGGACTAAGTTAGTTGATTAGGTAATTCAATGATGCTTGCAACTTCGAGCCAGGCTCAGTTGTAGTTTGAGGGTAGCGGATAAAAGCAATTGGCAATTGTAGAAATATTTACAAAACCTTTCAAAACGATTTAATATTAACTACGTATAGGTACATTCAGCTGTAATTTAAACGAATAAACAAATTTACTATTATAATAATTTTCCGTTAAAATAATCGATTGCAAATGTAAATACTGGCTTAATATTGGCTAATTAATGAATACAACTGGTTACTGGTGGATGGGAAAGTGCATTAAGGTTCTACTGTAAAATACATGTAGGGTTCGGAACGTGTTGATGTATACCAACAATGCAAGTTAATTTGTCTACGTAAAGGCAAACGTTTTAGAGTGTTGCTTGTTGATAATATACTGCTTACATTAATTGGGAATTTTATGGAGTTAATTTATTTATGTTTATATTGTTTAAATCTTAATATTATCTCATCAAATACATATATTATCGATTCATATAATATACAGAATACAAAAGAAAAAAATCCTCTGTTCGTGAACAGCTTTATTTTCTTTTTAGTTAGCTATTAACGAGCTTTAGATGTACGAGTACCTACCTCTAGTTGTATCTACTTTATTAATTTGTAGGATATGTATTCAATAAATATATCAATATAGTTCTTTGCCAATCAACGGGTTTATTATAGTACATGCAATATATACAAGAATTTTAAAAAATCGTCTGAAATATTGCATGTCCACATAAATAATGAAGCTTAACGACGTATATGTATTGGTACGCCATTAACGTTGTTTGAATTTTTTAAAACGTTGTTTGTTTGATAAAAGCGACGTTCGAAAATAGACAAAATTGATATCAACGCATGTTAGCACTTCTATGTAGTTATTTAAAGGAAAAATGAAATAGCCAGCGGTGGTATTAAGCGCTGAGCGATGTGTGTCCATATTTGCATACAAGACCTTTATGATTTATTTACTAGCGATTTGCCTGCGGGTCCTCGTGCAATTTTATCTATGTACTTTGACAGTAATAACGTTGAAAAAGCTTGTATAAAACCTTTTATAACATTTATAAGATCCTTTGATGACATCACTGGATTGATGAAAGTGAGTATCTTGTATAAGCTACATGAATATTCTATTGATAACAGTGAAAATAAATGAACATGCAACCTTAAGAAAACATCTAAAACGACATTAACTCATTAAAACCTAATTGTTAGTTACCCCTCGTACTTAATTAACGTATGTCGTTTTCGCATCTGAAGTACGTCTAATGTCCAATAAAACAATCGTTTCCATAGCGAGTTTAGTGCTGAGTTCGCATTCACACCGTTACCATGAACGTCGTCGGATCCTTTACACCGCTGGAGGAGGGATCGTAAAAACTTTTAATTATTTCGGTGGAAATAGTCCGGGAGACCGCGGACATAAACCTGTATGCATGCTTTGCTCGCCCGCTATGCCCGCAAGCCGTAAGTGCCTTGTTTTAAAGTGTTGTAAAACAAGCGTAACTTGCGCTCCGACATACGCTGCGCATGTGCCCTCTTCGAAAAATAAAATTCTCTTTAACCCGCTCATCTTTTCTTGTTTTATTTTCACAAGGGGTCTGGTATATTCGTGAAAATCTGACTTTTTGTTTGTGAATGCTCAAGAAAAGCCTTAGCTTCCTACGTCGAGTGTTTCAAGGAATAGAGATTTTTAAACGGAGATATTTTACAATTGGTTAAAATGGCTACTCAAATAAAGTATATTAAAAGGAAATCAGAAAACAGAAATATTTACCTATTATTTTACCTAATATGTTATTACATATTAGGTAAAATAATCTATTACAAGTTTATTTATCAGTGACACATAAACAAAGGAAGAGCATGGGAACACAGTCTGCCTTAATGGTTAAGTTACTTTTGCTAAGGTACCAAGGTCAGATCCCGTCCACAGCCGAGGGGAAAGAACTCTGACTTTCGGATAAGTTCATCATATTTCATCCCCAAGTTAGGTAGAATGAGGCGTACATATCAAATTATACAATGAAAAAAGGGGTTATTATTATTTTAAAAAATCGGAATTCGGAAGTAGTATTGCAACTACGATAAGTTAAGATGACTTTTTTATTAGTAGGGTACTCTACACTGTTTCTGGTTCACTCACAAATATTTCTGGCGTGTACAGTCGTCATAGCATTGATAACTACTGAGGAAATATTTATCGTTAGAATCTGTATCTGTTCTATCAACTTCAGTTTTTCTGTGAAGTTACAATAATAATAATAAATAATAATGGCAACCCTATACGTCCCACTGCTGGGCACGAGTCTCTCCCCTGTTTGGGGGGAGGCCTGGAGCTTACTCCACCACGCTGCTCCAATGCGGGTTGGTGGAGATAAGGGTTAGTGGTCAACCCATTGTCAAATGTTTTCAAACCGCCCATAAGGCCTCCGACGAGGTTTAACGACTGCTATCTATTGATAGCGGTCACCCATCATACACCCGACCGCGCCCGTATCGCTTAACCGAGTAGATCGCTTCCGATCCACACCAGCCGCTGGGCCATGCGCGCTTCAAGCGAAAGTTACAATATGAACTATCAATACACGGACTTGATTGATTGATAGCATTGTTATTCATTAATTATCGGGATGGATAATGTGGATGTCAATCGATTAATATATTTTTTTAATATTACAATAAAACATTTTTTTCATTTAATGAAGGTGGCAAACAAGTATGCAGTTCACATTGATGTTAAGTGATGACTGCAGTCTATAGATACTTACACAAAAACCAGAGGTCATAATGTAGATGCGTTGCCACCTCTGAGACCTTAGTTGTTATGTCTGTGTGATAGTTATTACGGGGCCATACATTACCATCTTACCAGAACACGATAGTGCTGAACACTACCATTTGGCGGCATATAGATTAGGTAATGGCCCTCGAGCCTCTACACTGGAACTCCACCAGCAGTAAAGACATTGGGTAATATTAAAAAGTATTTAATATTATTTGTGGCTTTCATCGGCGGCTTTTCTAATCAAGGCCATGATTTATCGGTGCTGAAAATTTTATACAAATCTCTGCAATACCTATTACGTTGTTGATGGACATCCAAATCCCTCTGTGCCATTACGGAATCATTCATTATAGTACTCGAAAACATTTTTTATATTACTAGTACTTACCTACATATATATTACGTTCGGAAATAAATGGTTTGAATTCCAGTTTATTGTATGAGTTAGGTGCTCTGTTATTTTAGTTTTAGATGTTGGTTCACTAACAAATTTATGTCTGGCGACCCGTATAGTGCCGCGGTGTGTAATGACCGCTTGATTAGAGGTTCATAGGTTCGATTGCCGCACCGGGACAAATATTTGTAGGGCCTGAAGACATTTGTTTCGAGTTTGTTTAGACATTTGTTCAGGGATATAAACACTCATAGGAGTGTAGACGAATTTAATATTTGTTAATGTTTAGTTAGAAGTAGCAATAATTTATTACTTTCTTATTATGTTTTAAGTACAGCAACATTTTAAAAATAAAGTCCCTAAAGTATAGTGGCCAGATCTGTATAAAAAAATTAATACTAATACATATTTCGATGCCAATAATTATTTTAGTCCCAAATCATTAAAAATTCTCGTTAACGAGTCGACACGGCAATCGTCGCGTCACTAGCGACATTCAATTATTCATCATGGACGACGGCTAAACGTTAAACTGGGATTAAATCCCAGACTCTCACTGAATACTAGTTCAAATAAAAAACCCTAGTGCGTCGAATTATGAAACAATCGTTTTATATTATTTCGCATTAACACATGCTTGTGTTGTTGGCTGGACTAGATTCCCAGTAGGCCGCGAGTTCGAGTCTCGCCTGAAGTCAATTTTTTTCTTTCCATTTTTCTTTATATGAAATAATCGTTCGTTTTATAATATATATATAAATAGTATATATCATAATAATTGAAATAAGTGTAATAGGTTGTATGAAACTGTTTATAGGTCTAGAAATGACCTATGGACACCTAGCAATTGGCGGTCGACACTATTTCGTTTTAAGTGAATATGTCTCGAATGACAAAGTTGCTGGAAATTGTCAGTCAGTATACAGAATTGTACGAAACTTTGCAATAGCTTTTCAAATAAGTAACTAGCTCGTGTTAATATTTTGCTCTTTGTGATTCCGCTCACTGCAAAACTGTATGTGTGTGACGGGTATGTCGAACTCCTTTTATAAGTTAATTCCTGTCTCATGCACAATCTATAAACTTTCGAGTGCTACTTGCTCGCATAGACGCCTGCTGTGAATGAAAAATCATTTTGTATCTTCTCGCACACCTTAAAAACTTTTTGTTTTTCATACTCGATGTGATGTTAGCATCGGTGTGCATTTGATATAATTAGTTATGCATAACAATGATCTATTTACGAGAATAATGCAGATAATCCCACTTTGATCGGGTTGCTTATCAGATCTATACGGAGTCTGTAACCTGTTCACAATTTGGAATTCTTATTAGCTCGCAAGCAACTCTATACCGGTATACCTGAAGGAAAAGATAAGAACAAACAATTTATATTATCTCACTGATCAGATACTGTTTGTTATCCGGATATGTATAAGTAAACAGATAGCTTCAATGAGGTTGATAAAAAAAACAAAGACGTCCCTGAAAATATTTTTTTTAAAACGTGAATCAAATTTTGATACATTTTGCATAAAGAGATAAGCACGATCAAAGGATTGCTTTTAAAGTGGTTTACCTGGCGAGCATATTTAAGTTTCATGAAGTGAGGAAATGGAAAATAAATTGGATTTGTATGAGTTTCTTAAAGCTACATGAGGAAATATTTACTTTGTTCCCCGTAAGGATTAACTGGCACTCATTATTATTCAAACTTCTCGGTCTAACGGGAAAGCTAATGCGTTTGCATGCTATAACTACAAATGGATGGATTTGATATTACTTTGTTTCTGTTTCCTATTTACTTTGGGCGAGGTCATAATGTATTCGTTTCTGGAGGAAAATATAGGTAAGTAGGTACCATATTTGCAACAAATGGTTATGGATAAAGTACAGCTCATAATATACTTCAATAAACTGGTCCAATGTGAATTAGTGCAAAGGAGGTCGGTCGATGAACAAAATGTAATTTTCTAAATAACAACTATCGACAATTAAGCGACACTTAGGAAATGATTTAACGCGTCTTCCATTTCGGAAAATAATTATCATACCTACAATTTAATAATCTCCACCGAACTTCTGACTATGTCATAATCTTGATTTTAATAATCACATCAAATATTGGGACTTCAAGCGTTGCTTTATTATTAAAAATAAATCATAGATTATATGAAACTGGTAGTAGGTACATTAATATAACTACACCCGTGTGTTGTCAGAGAGGAGTTTGAAACATTTTCAGGGAAACTTTTCTATATACGAAACGCTATTGCAAGCCCCTCACGGAGATTAACACGTGGCGTGTTAATACGCGTTTAAGGATTATTCGCTTTGCAAATTCTGAGTTGTCTTGTTATAACACGGCCCGGCAACAGCGGGCAGTGAACATTGAGCTTTTACCTGCATGTGCAAACCATAATTATTTAGTACAGGTAAATTGGCCCCGTAATAACAGGGACATAACAACTAAGGTCCCAGGAGTACAACACATCTGCATTTTGACCTCTGGTTTTTGTGTAGATGTCGATAGGCTGCAGTCATGTTTATTGCATGCCTGTTTGCCATACATAAAAAAACAACCGTAGCAGTACAGCACGACCATATTTAGCTAGATATTATATTGTCCGTGAAAATAATAATATTGTTTATATGAAGTATCCGAAGCATTATTGCATGTGTTTTGTATTCTTGCATTATTTTCTTATTTCTTACAAAAAAATGGCAATTTATAGACGAACAATAAAGAAATACGAGCTACTGAAAATTATCAACATACTAAATCTAATAATTTTAACCGATCCAGGGAAGTAAACCCTGGAGCAGTTATTGTACGAATCTCTCGATAAGTCATCCAACTCTCTATATTTTAAAATATTTTCAACTTAGCCAAAAATAAAATCATAAGGTATGACATTTCAAGCAATACAGCTTGTTCTCTCAAAAATTTAAGATCATTCTATGGCAGAAAAATATTAATCCATCGCGCTAGCTCAATGTCTTGAAGTTTATCGAGTAGAAATTTGCTTACAAAATGCGAAGTTTGAATTATTTTGTAGATCATATTTTAGAGGAACCATAAATAAACCAGTACGCCTCGTAATTTAGAAGTTGTGAATGCAAACTCATCGAACCCCAGTAGTACGCAGGAGTGTTTTCCTAAACACTTATATTGCGCCTGTTTTATCTACCTTTTTTTTTACGAGGTGAAAATGCGTTACGCATACCTACTCTTGGGGAGAGGGGTGGGATATGTGGAACTCCCGAAAAAAAGACATCCATCTACCCACTAAAACCAGTGTTCCGACTCGTCCGCACACATCCGCGACCCCACCGGCGGCTGCCCGTTTCCGAGCCCTCCTCGAAGCCTTTCGGCTCCAATCAACACTAGTGGCGTGCGGAACACCTGCACGCCAGCCAGCCCGGAATCTTGCCATTCGGGCGACGGACATCCCCTAGTCCGGCGCCCGAAGGTCCCTGCCCCGACCACTCCCAAAGCCAGGTGTCCCATGACGCCTGGGTAGAGGAATCCAGGGGCACACAGTCCGGCCCGGGGAAGCGGGAGTGCAGGGACGAACTGACCCTCAACCGCCCCCCCCCCCGCGGCTCCACCACGTCCCTATCTGACGGCGGGACCACCGCTAGGCGGTTTTTATTTAGAGTTTTGTGTGGATGCTCTTAGGTAGAATTTAACACACCAACCACATGAATTCAGTACCCACTGTACTTCTTCTTCTTCTTCGTGTAAACGACTTGAAAGTGAAATGTATTAAGTTTTAAAGAATTGCGTCCGTTCAGACGATGGCTCATCTGATGGTTTGCCCTCTGTGTCCCACTAGCTGCTCCACAAGCGATCTTAGCGGGGCTACGGATAATGCGGTGGCCATTGCCAAGTTTTGGGTCAAGATTCTTTAAAACTGAATACCCACTGTACTGAATTCATGTGGTTCTGTTTTATAAAAAAAGATACGGGCATCTTTACAAAGTTATTGCTACACAAGTTATAGTGCAATGTAATAACGAAATTAACGCGCCAAAGTTCGTAGACACAGATGGAATATAATTAGGATCACAGATAAAGTATGGTGAAGCTGTTTTCATTAAAAATATCTTTAGAATCTCTGAAAACTTTTTAATTAGACAATTCACTTTTTCGTTCTTGAATTAAGTTACTTGTCTTAGATAAGCTAAAAAGGTGACGGAGTATTGTAAGTAGAGATTAATATCAGAAGCTAGTGTGATATTAATCTCTAATTCGCGCCTTACGATCCATTACTCAGTAACATCTACATTGTCTTGATTAGATTTTGCTCGAAAATTTTCAAATTTCACAATGTTACATGCACATATATATGGACATCGCGAGGCACAGTGACGTATTAATAGAATTTTATAAATTTCCAAACAATAATAATAATCTACATTAGATATTAGGTATTGCGTCAGCATTGAACTTAGTTAATATAATAATACAACTAATTTTCTACCAGTATGCATCAATAGAGTACCCGCAACAATTCTTTCAAGAAGCTGCTATGTGTCGTCGATGTTTGAACGATTATTTTTCGTGAAGTCGAGTTTTGTAGCGAATACCAGTGAAGTCGTGTCTACTTACCTGACAACTGATTGACAGCACAAGTTCTTACCGAACATCGACAAACTACAAACATGGCAATGAAGAGTTGAGTCATTCCGCTGCTAACTAGATCTTTGAGCGTAGTTTGGACTTTGGTTTGATCGTGTTTGAGCGTTTTACTCACTAGTTAGTCTGTGAATTGTGGATAGCTTCTTTGTGTTTCGGATTCGCAACTTGCTAACTAGCTCCTGGTGATTGTTACTTAGCTGAACCATATAAGTAGCATACAAAAAAAATGTTATTCTTTAAATTGGTTTATTTGTTATATTATGAATTCATCATGTTAATGATATGCATTTAAGTGAGGATGGTAGGCAAATCTTGAAATCATTTTATTTTTAAGACCACCTAAAAGTCTTAACCGTCCTAGTTTCTGCATCGTTGAAATTTTGGCTAAAATTGGTAAATCCAACAAAATACGATGATTTCTGTATTCGTTTATTAGATTTTGTATATAATGAGATGACATTTGAAAAAGTCTATCTAGAGTATGAGGATTACGATAACTTTGCTGTTTATGTAATGTTTCTATTATTGAAGATATTATGGGTGATTTTTCGGGAATTCTCGATGTAATCATTATTTCTTTGGGTCCTGTAATTTTATTTTCTGATGCTTGAAGAGATTTGAGGCTCATTAATTCTTTCAAAAGATTAGTCAAATCATATTTGCTCTGAATGTCATCTTCATAATTATTTATGTCTATTGTCGCGTCAATATATTTTGGTATTGTAGTTTCTTCATTTTCACTGCTGACAATTTCTTCTATAACTACATCAGGATAAGCTGGGTTTTCTAAATCATCGAAGTCTAGGGATATATCAGATTGAATAAAAATATTTTCCATAGTTTCCGCGTTCAATGACTTTTTTCTATCAGTAGGGTTCAATAAACGTCTTGTGCTAATTAGATCGATTAATTCATTTTTATATGGTTTTGTATCATCTGTTCGATTAAATGAATTATTTTTATTCACAATTTTACTATTCAACAAGGGTGCGTGTAGGCCATTTTGGATTAAATTATTTATAAACGCTATGTTGTGATCCTGTTGAGACTTAAAATAAATTATTTTGGATTCATTACCTGACTTCCTGTCGAGGTTGATATCGCCTTCATTTTTAATCTCATTTAATTTGGTTACTTCATTGAGTATCGATACTAATTCCTCAGTGCTTGGTGTTAAGTTTAGACCAAAAATAAATACATTTTCAATCATAAGGATAATCAATACTGAAAAATACAGAGTTTATGGATAGTAGACACTATAAAGATAAATTATATTATAATAAAAGATTATAAATAAATTCAAGACATTTTTTGCACAAATACATAAATTAGCACTTACTCGAACGCAACCTATGTACTATGTCCATGTTAGGCCTATTAAAGCACTTTAGATCCTTATTAAGTGGACTGCTGGTAATTTATACAGCTTCAATTATGTTCGGTGGGTTATGAAACGTAATGAGATTGTCGACTTAATTAAGAAGTTATGAGTTACTCTATTGATGTGTTGTTGTTAAAGAAAATTTATTATGTGATAGAAAAATCTAATTTGCTAGGTTTTTTTATTCATAACCAGACCTCGTTACCTATAGAAGGGATGCCTAAATTTCCGGCTAAGACCGTCTTATTATAACAATATTTAATGTGGATTTTTTATTCAAAAGATCTCATTTAGACATATAATGAAAATGAATACAAAAAGAAACCAATTTCTATGCCGTATTTGGAGCATGCCTATGATAATTCATAATCAATCGGCAATGACTTGAGTCATGACAGACTTCAAACAGATTCAGTTAGTATTTTATTATAAGACAATATTTTATTTTATCTACGTACTATACTCAAGTTATTCAGAATTGAAGTTAAAAATACGAGATATGTCTAAGTGTTTTGTTAAATCTGCAATTATTACCTCAGATACAGAGTCTGATAAGTAAGTGATGATTATATTTGATTTGAAGTAAATTATTAAATTGAGGGTAGCAGTAACACTTTGATGTCAGCAAAATAGTTTAATTAACAATGAAAATTAATTTACGCAATCACATTTTACAAATGATTGGAAACTTAAAAAGCAATCTTGGTTATCGTTGCCTTGGATGGCACCGGAGCGGCATCAAGTAAACAGCCCCGTTCGTCCTGCATTTCAATCGACTCTATTTGTATTTTATTGGACACGACTCGAACCGAGACCAAGCGCCACGGACCAAAGCTTTATGTTTTATTGAGTTCTTTTTATGAGGCTTACGCAATAATGGATTCCGATATTAACAGGAACGATCCCATTTAATTAGCGTTTTTCATAAGATGGCTATAGACTCATCTCAGGGAAAAGATCACTTTATATAAGCGAAAAGTGCACGAATGAGTAACTTTGATTAGTTTTCAAGTTTAGTAGATAATAAACAAAACATTTTTAGTCATCATCATACATTAATTTAAAAAATACCTCATAAAAATTAAGAAGGCGTATTTGCAAATGATAAACTAATTTTTCTAGAACTTCTTTGATGAAATGAACAATGTATGTTCAGATGAAAATGCTTGCGTTTAAATTCCTTAAGGTGAATAATTTATATCTTATTTAGGTGACAACTAAGAATAAAAGCGCGTTGGTAGGTAGCATAAACATATACTTGTAAAGTGTGACTGAACAATATCAGTAATGGTGTTTACATTGTAAATCAATGCTTAAGTGGAACTTTGCGGTACTCCTCGCACAATATTACGATCGGTCATGTTGACACATGGCTATTTGTCCGCGCGACTGTTGGAATAATTGAGGTGTACATTTTCACTTTGTTCCGTTTCCATTCGATTAAAATCGTTGTACCTCACTTGTACACAACCTATTCGGTGTTTACTAAACGATTTGAACAGTTCGACGGTTTGTTCAGCCAAGCGCACAATTTTTTTGCAACAAGCTCCCACAAATGAATACCTACTTGTGTGTTTCATAACATGTCCCGTGCACAATTAATAAAGTCACAGTCTCTGATTTCTGATTAAGCATCGATTCGTTAAACATACGCGTTATACAGGTAGTTAAATTGCTGTAATGCTATTAAGAACTTAGTAGGTACCTTAGTAGGTAACTTAGTAGGTACTAGGAGAGTTTAGAAAATCATTTTAAATTATGTAATGATTACTTATAGCTTTTTTTTACATTTATAGACAAAACGTTTCACTACCATCTCACCTGATGGAAAGTGAAGCTATATCTACATAAGTCATCATGTCTGTCGAAATTCGACGCTTCAATTAGGTATAATATATGTATATTACGAAGAGTGGTCGGGATTCTCGTTATCGGAATAGCCAGTCATAGCAAAAAGGGAGCCACGATATATTTTATACGGTGTATTAAATATAATAGGTATATCAATCAAGATAGGGCTGCACAGGTTTGAATCCACCGCGCCAGTTTAGTACCTCCCACTACAACACAATAGAAACACGTGCGCTATTAAACGGGATCCTGCATAGGAATGAAACAGTATATAACTGCACTATAACATTACCAAAAAAACTATAAGGTATAGGTACCTACCATTATGATACGACAACAATTTTTGACAATTCACGCATTAAAAAATAAAATCCCTGACTAGATTATAACGTCTAGTTTTATTAATGTTAGTTACAGTTTTCAATATATTGGCTACTGGGTCTCGGGGGTCGACTGAGTACATTTTATGAGGATCTAATAAAATTTTTATCGTGTAACAGTAAAGAAGCAATCAGTCTGTTGGATATTGGCCTGCAGGGTCCGTAAACACGTGCATTTTTATGTCCCCTCGCATTTGCCGCGATTCATAGATTCGTTTGCGATGCACTATTCGTGAGTATAAATTACAGTTAAAGTACTTTTATTAAAGTGCTTCAGTAGTGGTAGAAGGCTGCCGCTGCTACGCTGGGATCCTGAGTTTGATCCTCGGGTCAGATGGCGAGTGCTGTTGGGATTTATCTATTGTCCTAAAATTTACTAGAATCACCCACGTAGTTTGGTAATGTATCGGGATATTTACTGGTGGTAGAGCTCCAGTGACGCAGCTCGCGGGCGTAGGCACCACCGCATTACCTAATATACTTGCCGCTAAATGGTAGTGTTCAGCACTATCATGTTCCGGTCAGGTGGTAATGTAGGGAGCTGTAATTTCCGGCACAGAGGCATAACACCTTAGGCCTTAGGAGTGGTAACGCATCTGCATTTTGACGTTGGTCTTTTTGTGGGTCTCTATAGGCTGCAGTCATCACTTAACATCAATGTGAACTGCATGCTTGTTTGCAACTTCCATTACATCAAAAAAAACGTAGCTAACTGGGGAATCGCGCATGTATATTTTTGAATGCATTAATTTACCTCAGCCTTCCCCGTCGGCATATACAGGCGTGGACTTATGTTTTTAACTTTTAGTATCAATTCCTCAAAGATAAATTCGTGTTAGGACTGACAAAGTGATATTAGGTTTAAGATTTTAGCAATGAAGAAAATTCCCAGTGGCATTCTGTTAGATTACTATAAAATAACTTTGTAGTGATCTTAATATCTTTCCTTATACGGGTACACACGATACACGCACAACTATTTAAAATAGAAATGTAGGTACATCTGCCTTCGGTTTTGGGGAAACACAGGCGTTATATTTACTTCGTTAACTATTTATTATTATTATTTAACTTATTATTTAACTTTAACTATTATTATTTAACTTTAGTAATATTAGTAAGGCACTGTGCGGTACGTCTGGCTAGATACAGTTGTATTGCCCGTAATAACTATCACAGAGACAACTACTTAGGTCTCGGGTGGTAACCCATCTGGGTTTTGAACTCTGGTTTTCATATAGATGTCTATAGGCTACAGTCGACATTTAACATTTATGTTAATGCATAATTCGTCACTTAAAAATAATATTGTCAATTGTCATTGAAGACCCGGTTAGTCCAGCGGTGTGAGATGACCGTTTGATTCGAAGGGTCGCGGGTTCGATCCCCGCACCGGGACAAATATTTGTATGGCCTACAGATGTTGTTATAATAATTCTAATTAATCCAATATATTATGTAAGTTTTCAATGACCATAATCTAAGTAGACAATATCTATAATTTTAATGTAATTCAACTCTGTATGACCTCAATCAATTTAAATAATGTAATAATAATTATCTTTTAAAATCAATAATGTATAATACAAGCATTTGCACATCCGCTTGCGGATTGAATACATGTTCTGACATTAAAATAGTATTAAGATCCTAAAAATGTAATTGTATTCTAGCAAATAAATGACTTATCTTATCTTATCTTTGTTTCGTGTCTGGGTGTATGTGTTGTATGTGTACAACGGCACCCACGACACAGGTTTATACCTACTGTGGGGCTGTGAGTGTAAGCGTATTTTATTTTATTATTTATTATTATTGTACTCCCCGAACGAGTAGACAGGAGCAAATGCATGCATTCATGCATACATGCCAGTAACGTTTATTGATATGTTTTATTGATAGGTTGCAAGTTTTTTCACGTATCTGAGCACATTACTAAACTCCAACAGAGTGGTGGTAAAGATCCTAATTATGGCATATCCCCCTTATAGTCCAGCAGTGGACATCTTTTGGCTGAAATTATGATGATGATCTAAATTACTGCTTGCAAAAATTGCCGATCGGAATAGTATACTTCACCAACACAACCGTACTCTACGTTTTTTTCCGTTGGTGAAGAACAAGACCTATTAAATATAATAATACGAACAGCCTATAAACAACAACTTCTCTTCTAGAGTCTATTTTATTTAGTAATTAAATTTAGAACGTATAAAACAGGAAATCAATGTTGTTCCAGAGTTTTTAATAGTATCAACACTTCTTAAGACGCAGATGAAGAGTTATGATGCAGATAAATGTATTTACATTCGCTAAATGACAACCGTTTTATTGCTCATTTAGCGCAATGAAAACGATTATAAAAATTTCATTAAGGATTACCGGTGAATCACGTCTTTCCTATGTTTTATTCTCAGATATTATCTGAAGGTTTTGTGCTGGTTAACTAGTATACCATATTATAAAGTAACATAAACAATAAATCCTTCAGTAGGACATGACGAGAACCATGAATGGTTATTCAATCGGCAGGGAGCGTACAAACCGGAGATCCCGGGGACAGCGGCGTGATCACGCACGTCCCGCCGTTCGTTTGACTAGGATTTACCGACGTATACTAATATGTTTGTGAGTCTCGTCCACCTCTGTCAATAAAACGAGCTTGTTGTCGACGTGTATGTCATTAAAACTGCATCACAACAATATAACTAGTATTATGTCCGCGCGTTTCTGGAATCACAGTTCGCCGACGTTATTGCGGACTTACCATTTAAAGGTACCTTACGTACAATTTTTAGCTGACCAATTTCACAAATAATTTAACGCCTATTTGCGGCGCGCATATAACATTATGTATTGCACAAAAGAACCCTGTAGACGCGGACTCAAGTAACAACGAAGCTAATCCAACTTCATACGCGTGCTAAAAACAGTAAAACAATGGCTCAACTTATAATAGTGTATTCGATGCAATTGGCAGCTAATTTCTTGTTGCATAACCAACGGTCGGAAACGTGACATTTTTAGTACCTTTTTTGTTAAAGTTTAGCTACGAACAGCAAAAAGGTAACATTTAAAATTATTAATTTCTACCCAAGGAGCGTGCATGTAGCTAAGTGAGAGTACTTGAATTCAAGAAATATTTAAGTTATATTCGTGATTATACTATCGCTTAGCGAGCACAGAATATGAAGCAGGAAGGTGTCATAAAGATGGCATATTAAAAGTAGATACATGCAAAGGTAACTCGAGGAGGCATTTTATAATAATCTAGACGTACCGCCAAGAAATGTGCGAGCTCTCCAATCCTTGGCCACGTCTGTCCGTGCCGCAATAAAACCCGTCTAGTTATGTCATAATATGCATATGTGATGAACTCACAACCGGAATATGATTTTAAACTTACCTGAATTACTCTAATACTTGGCAGACTGAATAAAGGGTATTTAATATATCGCAAGTACGAAAACTACGCTTTATCAGTATATAAGTAATTTTATCACGTGAGCTACTTATGTTGTGCGTAAATAATAAATTTTCCAATATTTGCAACTATTAGAGAAAATATTCGCAAAGGGGCCATGCAAAGGCTTTGAAAACCGAAAACATCAGAATAAATGATACACTAACTGATCGGGTAATGCAATAAAGATCGCGAGCCCACTACTCTGATACATCGGACATGTTGTTTTTGCCATTGGAATTAATTTCATAAATAATTAATAGAGCATATTTGGATCGGTGAGTGCGGGACACAGATGGAAATGCACTCGGCAAATTGACTGAAAACCGCAATCGGGGAAAGGCTAAATACCTGCTAATGATGGTGCGATTGAAGCAATCCACGTCGCAGTGCCATACACTGACATTTTATTAAATTATATATAGTTTCATATGTATTTTTCTTTCCTGGACATTATAATTATTAAGTATAAAAATGTTTTTTTCTTAACAATAACCAAGATTCTATTAGTGAATTAAGATAATGTTTCCTAACACTCTTTTGAATAAGTAGGTAATATTTTGGTTAAATGTATAAAGTGGCAAGCAAAATTATACGAGCTAATTTAGAAATTAACTAATATGCGATTTCATTCTAATGCAATGATAAAGTATTAAAGGTCGACCCGCGATTTGACTGGTGATATAAAATTAGCCGCCGCCCGCGTACTCTGGTATACCTACGTAATAAATGTCTAGTTCCTTTAAAATAAATTAGTCATCTAGAGTGGAATGAAATTGGCTATAAATGGCCAAATGAACAATTTACAGTCACTCGGACAGTCCGTAATAAATTAACAATAGTATACGATACATCAATTTGTAACAGCGACTTCTCGCGTTCATACTAATTTGCACGCGCTGGGCGCTAATCAACTCTCATTACGCATATTGGCGCTTCAGTTGCTAGTTACAATTATTCGTGTTTGCTGTCTAACAAACATTATCACAACTTCGCGTATCATATCACGTACCCAGTTATGCTAGCCTCAATTCAAAAAAAGATAATCAAAATGTGAAATATCTTATCTCGCCTAATTAACACGCCTATTAATAAATTATAATATTTGCAAGTTGAGTATAGATAGCGTTATTCCCACCGATGGGTTTTAATAGCGCAGATATTACACAGTTACAAGAGTACGCCTGTTATCGTGCATTGTCTAGATGGAATAGAGAGATAAATTTTAATCGAATCGTTTGTGGCCGGCTAAATTTGTACAAACAAATTAACGCGAGGTGCGATTGGAAAATCTGTACAAACACTAACAGCCCGTTTGAATTTCCGAAAACTATTATACAATAGCTACCGTTTAATTTAACATTAATGTATTTTTTATTGCTTAGATATTTTGTAACTTCTTATCTAAATTAGTTGAACGATCATAAAGCATCTTTCTGGAAACTGAATGCGCGACAGTTTGTCCTCAATGTACTTTCTGTCTATTGATACCGACTTGATCACAGAAATTTATTGCTTTGCCGTCTATCAACAGATGCAGTGTGGGACTGTCCCGCAAAATGCGGGACGGTTGACCGCCTTAAATTATCAATCAATATCCAGTCCAGCCGACACAACGTGTACCTAAATATGCTTATAAAATAATATATTAAATATTTTAAAAATAATATATATTTATAAGAAGAATAATATTTTTATTCAGTTTAATTCTATTTTAACACTCGTGTGCAACTTGTGCATGCTGACAATAGAGTAAGTACCTAGGTACTTTATTGTCAACCTCTATCGGTATAAGATAAAACAGAAATACGTAAAATATCTATATTTAGTCCAATTAATATTTCAAACCCTATGATACCTAATCTCCATGTGAATCTGATTAATGTGTAAATACCACACGTACAATACATACATGAATAATCGAAAACAGATTTCTTTTAACATTCATACTCATATATTTGACTGTTATAGGTACCTACTTGTCAATGAGATTAATACTTTGGTCACTCTCAAATCCTATATTAAATTTAATACGATAAACATCACGAGTCCGTGCATAATTAGCCCATTACTTAATTCCTAAAAACCGAGAATACTGGAGTAGGAATGCACATAAATCTCTTTCTGCATAATTCCAGAGATACCTTTCTAAAAAAGACACACGACGAGCGAGGTGCCGGGAAACAATTCGCTCGCACAAAGAAAAAACTCAGAACCAAACTTTACCTTTCTGCGACGAAACAAGCGAGTTGGGGAACAAAAACTATTAATGTAGAGGCTCTCACGGCCCGCTGAGCTGTCGGTGCGTTTCGTTTGATAATTTCCGTGTACAGCGGGCTTTAATCGAATGAACCCGCGCCCCTCTCGCTCTGCCCTCCCCGTCGCTGCACCCGCGGGCACAATAAAATTTGTTCACCTCGATTATCGCGGACAACGGGAAGACTATATTCGTTTCGGAAATGACACGGCCGTGTAAACAACCGAACAATCAGTGTTTCGGCTCGTAGGCCGAGACGAAATAAAAATGACCCGCTAGTAAATAAGACACACGTAGGGATCGTTTTTAATATTTATCGACGGAAGACAAAACAATTAAAACGAGACACGTCGGCTTCAAAATTAAGCCCGGAGGCTGATCCGCATCCGTCGTAATAAAACACATGCAAAGTTTTTCTTTGCTAAGCGCGCAGTGGCCGCAACAAACGGAAGTGAAGCAACAGGCTTGATTAAAACACGTGTTTACAGAACGCACGTCCTCTCAGTATAAATCCAATAATACGAGCCGGTTGGTTTGAACACAGCTATCATTGCTCTACTTAGATGCTATTTTAGATATTAAATCTGCCGTTGCAGTCGCAACTTCGTCTATGAGAAAAGTTTCCACATATTTTAGTATATATCACGAAGTATACCAAAACTGCAACTTATTGCTAGAAGTACTTCCAGAAATTGAAAAAAAAACTAATCTAAGTAATATATTTATTTATTTATTTAATCTTCCAAGCACAATAAAAGTACATGAGGCGGCCTTAGCATTAAGTCCGTAAGGTAGCATTCTCTACCAGTCAACCTTAAGGTAGTGTAGAAAAGTCAATATGGTAGTGCAATTGAAAATTACGCGAAAGAAAAGAATAAGGCTGTAAGTATAATAAACGTACATTAAACTAAATAGCCTAATGTATTATAATATACCTAATATATACAATAACATAAATACACATATAAATACATATTAAATATAAATACGTGTATATATATATATATATATATATATAAATAATATACATACATAATAATGATGTAGTAAAAGAAAGACGAATTCAATATTGTAAAGAAAAGAACTCAAGGCATCTTAAGATAATAGTCACGGAGCTTCCATTTGAAAGTGAATTTACTAGGAGCTTTTCTTATATATCCACGGGTAGTGAATTCCAGAGTTTTATTGCCGAAACTGTGAGAGTCGCCCAGAATTTGAAAATTGAGTTTTAAATAGTCGGGAGCATTAGGATCGTTAAGGAATGAAAACAATAAGCAAAGCATCTTGACAGATCGTCGCTGCCGGATGGGAAGCCACTTCAGTTTATTTCGATAAGGCGATATGTGATCATATTTTCGGAGTCCGTAAATGAAGCGAATACAATTATTTAAAATACGATCCAATTTATTCAGAAGTTCCTGGGAAAGATCCGGAAAGCAGACATCAGCATAATCAATGGTGGGTAACACAAGAGATTGAACTAATAATCGTTTTGTACTAGCAGGTAAGAAATTTTTAAATCTGTACAGAGACCGCAGCGAAGCAGTGACATTCTGACTGATTGTCATAACTTGTTTATACTAACTAAGATTAGAATCAAAATACAAGCCCAAACTTTTTACGAACGGAGAAAAAGGAATTACAATATTATCAAATACAACAGGCGATAGAAGTTTTACATCAATTCTTTTAATAAACGACATACTGCCCAAAATTATTGCTTGACACTTGTTGACATTAACTGTGATACCAAATTTTTTAGACCATAATAGAATTTGTTCCAGATTTTTGTTTATACTAGATATTCCAAGTGGCAAATTGTCCGGATCAGCCTGTGTAAATCATCGGCGTACAAATGGTAGGAGCAGTTGAGAGAAGTAATGATGGAATTGATTAATAACGAAAATAAGAGAGGTGATAGAATACCGCCTTGCGGAACACCAGAGGTTAAGTTACACCAATCAGACAAATCCCGAACGATGCGAACCGCCTGCTGGCGACCGTGAAGGTAAGCCGAGAACCAATCCTGTACAAGTGATGAGGCGCCAGCTTGCTTAAGTATAGTAATCATAATCCACGGCATTAAAGGCGTTAGAGAAATCAATTGAAACTAAAATAGTTAACCGCCGATCTTCCATACCTGACCTAACGTCTTCAGAAATTTTTAGTAGCGCAGTGGCAGTGCTGTGACTGGGCCGAAAACCAGATTGAAATGGGGATAGGAGATTATTTTCAGATATATGTTTGGCAAGCTGTCTATGTACCACTGATTCAAGAATCTTAGATAGGAACGGTAAAATGGAGATCGGCCGAAAGTGGTTCTCTAAACAGGGATTAGCAACTTTAGGTTCTTATAAAAATTGTAGCAGATTGAGATTTTGGCGGCTTAATTTTATAACTCATGTATAATAAGTCATGTTTGGAGAAACCAGGGGCTGCTAATTGACCGTAGTTAGCAACCAAATCGACAGAAGGAGTAAACATGAGATCGATCCAGGAATCATCACAACCAATATTATGATGTGTAGGACTCAATGGAAGTAGAGAAAGGTTTGATGACTCCAAGATCGACCTCAGTCGAGAAGATCTAAAATTAATCCGTAATAAATCCGTATTAAAATCACCCATGACTATGATGACTGCAGTCGGATGTTACTGAATCCAAAACGGATTCAAGAATGGAGAAATAATCTATGGTGGGCGGACAATAAACGACACCGAGAACCGCTTTTACCCCGCGAACAAAAATTTCAATGAAAATGTATTCATTATTGCCATTATAAACAGATGGAGAAGTAAAAAGGACTTCATAAGGAATGTTGCTACGCAAGTATATAGCAACACCCCCGGCTCGTTTACCTATGCGATCATTGCGAATGAGTATGAAGTTTGGTAAGCTAAACGCAGCAGAAGGGAGTTCAGGTTTGAGCCAACTTTCAGAAACGAGAATTGCATGTGCACATGTATTAGAAAACATACTTAAAAGCTCCGAGTGATGTTGTGGGATGCTTTGAGCATTTATGTGGCAGATATTGAAGCAACTATGGAACCGCTGTAATTCTTCGTTCAATTTAATATCTGACTGGAAAGAGTTATCGAGAGAACTATATGTAGAAGAGGAATCACACGCGGAATAATATATTTCATCGTCCGACATAGTAAAATAAAATGATATAGAAACAGATAAATTAATAAAGATATAATAAATATGTAATAATTATTCTTGATATACAATTGTATGTATATATATAAAATAATAATAATCACTTGACGTCTTACTACAAACACCTGCCGGTTCACTGAATACTCACAAAAAAAATAAGAAAAGACACAATGCACAATTATTAATAAATAAATATACTGTAGCCTATGAACATCTACACGAAACCAGAGATTTCAATGTAGATGCGTTGCCACTCCTGAGGCCTAATTGCAGAGACATACATTACCACCACCTGACCGGGACACGATAGTGCTGAACTACCATTTAGCGGCAAATAGATGTACGGCCCTGTAATTTCCGGCAGAGAGGCATAACACCTTAAGCCTCAGGAGTGGTAACGCATCTGCATTTTAAGCTTGGTCTTTGTGTGGGTATATAGGCTGCAGACATCACTTAACATCAACGTGAACTGCATGCGTGTTTGCATGCAGTTCAAATCAAAAAAAAAAAAAAAAAAAAAAAGAATAATGCATGTGTCCGAGAGCTCCGTCACTGGAACTCTACCATCAAAAAAAAGTGAGTGTTTTTTGTTCGTACAACAAATAGCTAGTCACCAGTTTTCCACTTTATGCCCTCCCTTTGGTACTATTTAGATATACAGATAGAGAATTGATTAAGTCTATAAATGAAATCCAGAGTGGATCTACCTTCTATCAGTCACGAGTTTCAAACCGTCGGGTAACTAGAGCCTAATAAATGTGTCATAAACAACCACGTGAGCGACATTTATTTTCATTAATACCTGTATACTTCTATTTTTGTGTTGGTAGGTACCAACATATCAACGGGCTGTAATATAACAAAAAACTGGGCAAGTGCGTGTCGGGTTAGGCTCAGTGTAGGGTTTCGTTTATCGACTATTAGTTACTCGTAGAGTTGCATAGCCTTGTTAAACAGCTGTGAAAGTTTTCGTTATATTTAGGATGAAAAATTATTTTTACCTACGCCCAAATACCACCCTTTAAAGTACATGTACACGATCTGCAAGCAAACGTGCAGTTTTTTTAATCATTCGAAAGTCATACATTATTAGTTTTATTACAGAAAACTTTAAATTAGTTATTATTAACATTGAAATAGTTTTAAAAGTATTTTTCAGTCGCCTTATTGAAAAAGAAATGGTATTGAAAATAGAAATACGCATGTTTTACATATTTTTTGTAAATCAGTTTAAATTCCTGTTTTTGCTGAGAACTAACGTCAATTTACTTTTTGTCAAGAAATATGAGGTGATTTTTTAGCAAATGTGTTTTGTGCAAAATAAAAACACAATTCCTCAATAAACATGCATGGCAAAGTAAGGATAATACAGGATTTAAAAAGAAGTTAAGTACAAAACTTTTATTACCAACTTTATTCTAAAAAGAACGAGGCCGTCTAACATTCTTCACGTTAGAAAAATAGATAAAATACCGTACAAGTAAGTAGTAATAGAATAGTTACTGTACCAACTGACTGACTTTCGACTTCGTTCGCGTATGTATATATATTCTAGTCAAATTCGTATTGCTCCAAACTTTAATAGAGCCTATAGGTATCGATGTTTTTAAGATGTATCTAACGTTGCTATATACTCAATAACTGACAGGTAACAAAGTTAAAAGTTCGCATGTTATTGTTTCCGGCGCTCACAAACTTTGGCCACGCGCAGTCTACACCAATGCATTATGTGTACAGTACAACTACTGAGGCCCTTACACATGGTCACTATCCAAATTTTCAGGGGTCAGTTTATTCACCATTTTGAACAACTCTTAATACGGCTAAATTTGAAATCGCGAAAAAACATCAGCTGCTCCATACAAAATAATCATCGCGACTAAATGTATGTATGCCTAATAATGCTAAGTTCCTTACGGGGTAGGCCAATATCCAAATTTTTAGGGGTCATTTTATTCTAAAACATTTAGTCGAATGTAGAAGAAGCACGGCAGATGTGTAAGAAGCGTGACATTTGGCGCTCCACACTCTCTGCCTACCCCGCAACGGACTTTATAAGACAGAGTAAATTATTCAGGAATCGTAATTTTCTAAACAATAGGTAATATTATAATTCTCCGCGGTTTCCTCGAATCTATTAATAAAATTAATTGAGATATACCTAATTAGAGAGAAAAAGATGTTAAACATCGATTGAATACTTAGGTCGTCGGTTCTATCAACAATCTACGTAAGATCCTATCCTTTATGTATCAATCGAGTAAATCACTTAGAAGGTTTAATGAAGATAGCTCGCTTCTACATATCCTATTACAAGGCAAATGCGAAACTATTTTCATTTCCTAGTAATCGAGTAAATCCTATACTAAAGCAATGGCGACGAAGGAACCATACACACTCTGCGTTATACAGAACTCAGCGCATTTTTACGTTTGTAAATTATAGTTTTACGATCGAAAATCATTTTTATGTTTTCGGAGGAATTTAATATGACGCCAGCTATGCGCGGAACATTCGCTCTTTTATTGCGCTGTAATTTTATTGTTTTCTCAATTTTTATTAACTATCAACTACGCAGATATGTTCTAAGGTTCGTGATAGCGTTACAGTAGAATAGTAGATATCTGCGGGACGAAACAATAAATAAAATAAATAAATAAATACGCTTACACTCACAGCCCCACACTAGGTATAAACCTGTATCGTGGGTGCCGTTATAGACACACAACACATACACAAACACCCAGACCCGAAACAAATATCTGTAGATCATATAAGGTTGGGGAAAAAGTTTCTTCGCATTTTTTAAGATAATTCAAAACATTTTTTAATATAGTTTATTTAAATTTAACTAAAGTATATAGTAGGTATGTACCATTTTGTTCGATAAGCTTTCGCCATCTTGTAGGTCGGGACATGATCCCATTGCTATAAAAAAATTGGGACTTCTCATCAAAATACCGCGACAAGTGGATTTGGCAGTCCTCTCGTGATGTTAACCTAACATTGCATAAAGAATTCTGAAGAGACCGAAACAGGTGGAAATCTGAAGGTGCAAGGTCAGGACTATACGGCGGATGCATTAACACCTCCCAGCCAAACTCTCTTAATTTTTGCTGAGTGGCTATAGATGTGTGAGGTCTAGCGTTATCATGATGAAACACCACACCCCTTCTGTTGATCAATTCCGGCCGCTTTCTCTCAACTTTTTGCTTTAATCTCATCAGTTGTTCACAGTAGAGTTAAGAATCGATAGTCCTGCCTGGTGGTAATAGCTCATAATGAATAATGCCCTTCCAATCCCACCACACACACGACATCACCTTATTGCGAGTTAACCCGGGTTTCGCCCCAGTCTGTGAAGCCTGACCGGCCTTTGACCACGACCTTTTTCGCACGTTCTTATCGTACGTGATCCACTTTTCATCACCAGTTATCAGCTTCTTCAAAAATGATTCGGTTTCATTACGTCGTAATAAAGAATCACAAATGAGTACACGGTTCATTAGGTTTCTTTCAGTGAGCTCGTGAGGTACCCAAATATCGAGCTTTTTTTTGTACCCAGCTTTTTTCAAATGCGCCAAAACTGTTTTGTGATCAATTCTCAGTTCTTCAGCTACGTCGTAACTACTGATATGTCGATCTTGCTCCACTTTTTCAAAAATGGCATCCATTTTATCCGTAATAGGGCGACCAGAGCGAGGTGCATCTTTGACATCAAAATTTCCGGATTGAAAACGCTTAAAGCAAATTTGTGCTACTCTCACAGACACTGCACTAGGTCCATAAACATCGCAAAATTTTTCGCGGCTTGCGTTGCATTTTTACCTTTTTTGTAGTAAAGTTTTAAAATGTATCGAATTTTTTCATTAGATTCACTCATCTTGACAGTACGAAAAACAAATGAAAATCACACATTTGCCTAATTAGAATTTGGAATTATGTTCTTTAAAATTTTAACTTTCAATGATACCAAAATCAGCCAGATACAAATACTACAGCCAAAGAGATTTTATTACAAGTTCATACATACTATAATGCGAAAAGACTTTTTCCCCAACCTATTACAAATATTTGTCCCGGTGCGGGGATCGAACCCGCGACCCTTCGAATCAAACGGTGGTTTCGCACCGCTGGACTAACCGGGTCGTCAAATAGTAAGTAATATCCGTTTAAATTTTAATTCTAATAAGTTCGTTTATATTTAAAGAAAACATCAGGTGAAATAAATAAATTGCTAAAAGAATATCTTGTTAGATTAATTTCTAGCATCCTTTTGAAAAATGTTCAAAGGAGTTAAGAGTTTTTAAAGCTCAGCAGTTAATTCTTTCTATAAAGTGTATCTTGCTTCCTCACTGCCTTCCTCGCACAATTTCATACAGAGCCCTGAGGCATTCCATCCGGTTTCACTTGATTATTAAACTCTATAAGAACATATGTATAAAGAAAGCTGAATTTCGGTGCAAATTATGAGCAACTACCTTTATCGGTGCAGCAATGTAATTTAAAAATGACAAATTGCGCTGATTGATTGTGAGATTTAAATAAAGCATGGTTAAGAGCACAGTAAACAAAATACACTTTATTGTACACCAGTAAGAGTACATCATCCTTATATTTATTTTTGGAACGTGTAATTTTTAATACGTAAACTGAAGAACGCATAAATGATTCGGTTTCATTACGTCGTAATAAAGAATCACAAATGAGTACACGGTTCATTAGGTTTCTTTCAGTGAGCTCGTGAGGTACCCAAATATCGAGCTTTTTTTTGTACCCAGCTTTTTTCAAATGCGCCAAAACTGTTTTGTGATCAATTCTCAGTTCTTCAGCTACGTCGTAACTACTGATATGTCGATCTTGCTCCACTTTTTCAAAAATGGCATCCATTTTATCCGTAATAGGGCGACCAGAGCGAGGTGCATCTTTGACATCAAAATTTCCGGATTGAAAACGCTTAAAGCAAATTTGTGCTACTCTCACAGACACTGCACTAGGTCCATAAACATCGCAAAATTTTTCGCGGCTTGCGTTGCATTTTTACCTTTTTTGTAGTAAAGTTTTAAAATGTATCGAATTTTTTCATTAGATTCACTCATCTTGACAGTACGAAAAACAAATGAAAATCACACATTTGCCTAATTAGAATTTGGAATTATGTTCTTTAAAATTTTAACTTTCAATGATACCAAAATCAGCCAGATACAAATACTACAGCCAAAGAGATTTTATTACAAGTTCATACATACTATAATGCGAAAAGACTTTTTCCCCAACCTATTACAAATATTTGTCCCGGTGCGGGGATCGAACCCGCGACCCTTCGAATCAAACGGTGGTTTCGCACCGCTGGACTAACCGGGTCGTCAAATAGTAAGTAATATCCGTTTAAATTTTAATTCTAATAAGTTCGTTTATATTTAAAGAAAACATCAGGTGAAATAAATAAATTGCTAAAAGAATATCTTGTTAGATTAATTTCTAGCATCCTTTTGAAAAATGTTCAAAGGAGTTAAGAGTTTTTAAAGCTCAGCAGTTAATTCTTTCTATAAAGTGTATCTTGCTTCCTCACTGCCTTCCTCGCACAATTTCATACAGAGCCCTGAGGCATTCCATCCGGTTTCACTTGATTATTAAACTCTATAAGAACATATGTATAAAGAAAGCTGAATTTCGGTGCAAATTATGAGCAACTACCTTTATCGGTGCAGCAATGTAATTTAAAAATGACAAATTGCGCTGATTGATTGTGAGATTTAAATAAAGCATGGTTAAGAGCACAGTAAACAAAATACACTTTATTGTACACCAGTAAGAGTACATCATCCTTATATTTATTTTTGGAACGTGTAATTTTTAATACGTAAACTGAAGAACGCATAAATAAACTTTTAATTTTTCTTTTCACTTTCAACTTTTATGAGTAATTTAATAATTGCTTAGTTCTTATTTATATTTTCCAACTGTGGTATCAGTGGACTTAATTATAGAGCGCGATAGTGGCGGATTAGCCATGTAGCAGGAGGCAGCAAATGTTACGGGCCCCGCGCCTTGGGGAGGGGGGGCGCTGTAGCCCCTGCGCCTGTGCCCAAAAAACACCACAAATATGTAAATTATGTAATACACCTATTTACCTCCAGCTATTTTCAAAGTGAGCGTTGGCCACACTGTAAATTATGTAGCAAGTTGGCAATACCACAATACTTACAGGGGGAATCCCCTAATATTGTTTTCGATTCCTTTTCGTAAAAGTTCTGTTTTATTTACATCCTAAATTTCAGTAGGCAATGTAACTCTAGGGCCCCATGGTCACATTTGTTACGGGCCCCGCACCGGCTATATCCGGCACTGGAGCGCGATTACCTCAGACTTTACTACTACACTGTGAATGAAAGGCTAAAGTGAAATGAAGGGGCATCATGAAGCCCTGCCCTCACTTTACCTTGGAAAGCTCATTTTGACTAAGTAAAATAAAATTGGGAATTGATCCATCTGTGAAACAAAATAAATACTGAATCGAAGTTCGAATTTAATTCAAAAGCAGTCGTAGTGTGGTCTGTGAAACGCGCATAGTAACGAAATAAGTAGGCCTACGGAGTCAAAGCGCAAAGCTACGTAGCGTAGTCAAGCGTTCTGGATACAGATTTATTTTTAGTATCTAGCTCTCTAGAATCTGTATTTCTATAGGGAGATAGATTGTTTTTTTTGTTTAATGTTAGTACGTATCCTTCGTACGCCAAGTGTTTTTTAACAAAATATAAAGAAAATGTAATATAGTCCGGTCATCATAGACATAAAATATTGATCAAGTACCACTAACTCCGAGATGAATTTTTGAAAAGGCTTTGGGTACATCAGTTGAAATAAAATGCAAAATGTTCCCATGGGTATATCCTATATTATTATGTGCTTAAAAGGTAGTTGAATGGTTAGATCCCAAAAGCTGCCATAGTAGAATTCTTAGGAAAATATAGATAATTTCCTACAGGTAGATACTTAATACAATATTGTTATTTTACTTGGTAAAAATGTTTATGTCCCTCTCGTTATCATTTGTAAGACTATAGTTTCATTTTAACAAGTGATATTCGTTGCTTTTAAGTGGCATAGGGTATTCCGACTGTTCGATTTGTCTTCTTTCTGTAATCTGAGGTCAATTAATTAATGAATGTAAGTATAATATTATAAAGGACACTGACATATTTTAACTGGTGATAGAGCTACAGTGACGGATCTCGCGAGCGTACGCTCCACCACATAACCTAATTTACTTGCCGCTAAATAGTAGTGTTCAGCACTATCGTGTTCCAGTCAAGTGGTAATTAATATACGGCTCTGTAATTTCCGGCCCAGAGATATATCTTAGGCCTCAGGAGTGGCAACGTTTCTACATTGAAATCTCTGGTTTCATGTAGTAGTTTATAGGATACAGCATTACTTACCATCAAGATGTACCTATGCTTGTTTGCCACTTCATAACATAAAAAAATCCTTTGTTCCTTTTCGTATCAGTGAAGGTATACCTTGCCACATTCTATTACCTTAAATTGTATTGCTTTGCTGAACGTACCTACTAGTATTATAATTTTATCTGCTCCTATTATCCTGAAACGTTATATTTATATTTACGTCTGGTGAAACGCTACATGAAATAAATATCAGTGTGATGAATCAGTTGTCTCAGAATAATACCAATTTACCCTGCGGCTGTGGTACCTATTACGTATTTGTATACTCTTTGCCTATCACTACGTTACTGTTGCTTAGCAAAACAACGCAGTTATCTGTCATGATATGTTTCATTTAAGACTAGTGTGACTTTATTAAAAACACGTATTTCTGATATTAATATCAACAGCTGGTTAAACCTTATCTATAGACGTGTAAATGAATGATATGAACCAAACAAAATGGACATCAGAAAAACAATAGGCATTGCCCCAAATCCAGAATGTGTGAAAGGAGTGGTTGCGTGTCAGTGTGAATTAGGTCGTGAGAAGTTGCTAACTGCACCTCCGTACCAGCGAGTATCCACTCCTGTTGACGATGAATCCATATTGCGGAACCAGACAGCACCATGTGTCCGAGACCTCGAACAATATAAGTGTCCCGTCAGCCATATCTTGGTTACTTTCAAGTCGCCCCTGCATCCCAATGAAGTGTTCAATAAAGTCTTCCCTTCAAATACACCAATCAAGTTTGTAAAAAGAAAATTATCGAGACTACTCTCAATCCCAAACAGTAATATGCTATTAGCCCGAAACAGAAACATTTTGAAGGAGACCGTGCTCTTATCAGAATTGAAAACGGACGCTCTCGGTAATCTAACTGTCGACGTATTCACAAAAGACTCTGAAGAATTTTTCTTGTCATCTATCCCGAAGGAATCGTATGTCCATGAACTTCTACACGCAGTCATACCGAAAAAGAAGGCCATGCCATTTATTGCTATCAAATTTAGACTCCGTAACCAAAATAGTGTATTTACTCGATCTTATCACTCTATCATGAAAATTCATGAAATCAAAAAGAATTTAGCGGGACTTTTTCTGATTGATCCGAACAATCTGGTATTTCTGAGAGGAGACCATCCTTTGAAAGATCGCATGGCTCTTATGGATCTTGACTATGACAAATATGGAATTGTGGAAGTTGAATTGTTGACAAAGAATAATGAGATATTAAATTTACATAAATTGTACAAAGAGTTGCCTATACACGATGTATTAACTGTAATGGTACCATTTGGCAATACCCTTAAACACATAAATGTTGAAATATTTTCTGAATGTATTGAAAAACCTTTTTTGGGTGGATATAAAAATGTTTATACAGGTGATATTTTACTTCGTAACGTTGTATTAATTTTTAATACTTTTTGGTTAAGAATTAAATAAGTGTTTTTTTTATTACAGGGACGATATATCACCATGCCTTCACACAGACTCCACAAAAACCTGAAAAGCTACCCCCAGAAAAAAAGAACTGTCGAGATACGCAAACAGCGGAAGAGCGCGAAAAGAAATATGTATGTGAATCGTGTAGTTTTTACGGAATGAATATTTACAAATGTTCTAAAATGTTTTTCTATCCAAAATTTTCAGGACACATGTTACAGTCGCGCAACCCAAATGAACAGCGTACAGGCGTATATACCGAACGTGACAGATAAAATAATAATACCGCAACCTTATGAAACTTATGAAGAAATGTTGATACGACTGAATCATAACCATTTTGCGTCTGTGATACAACGAGCATTCAGACATTATCAGTTCAGGCAAAAAGTACACAAGTGGATTAGAGAATGCATGTACGTGATTTATCTTTATCTGCATAAAACATGGAGCGCCCCAGAATACCCACGCATATTACGTACTTAGTTAGCATAAAAGTAAACACGTCGCTTTATGTATTCATTTAGTGTAGGCAATGGTTGCAACTGAAATATTCACAATAATTTATTTTCATCATACAGGATTTACATCTTCCACACATCATAACAATTGTTGTTGTTGTGGGTTGCTTATTCAATTTTCTTATTAAGTAGTTTTGTTTTTCTTTTCCTTATCCTTCCTATGTGTTCTACTAATACCTTACCTATCCTAGTAACTAAATAGGTGCAGGCACCTACTTTTTGTAACGCAAAGCTACATACCTAGTATAGCGTCCTATAGATTTTAGGATAGGGTTTGAGTGTTTTGAGCAGAAGAAACAAAAAAGAAACAAATTCATATGTGATAGAACCCGTCCACGTTGTTTATCACGTAGGTACATAATTTGCGTTTAAGATGCCGCTATAATATCAAATTACTTGCATGTGGTAGGTATAGATAATAACAGAGAATGCCACTAAGCATGCATTCTTCATGTAATTCAGAAATTCATTATGTAGTTATGTGTCTAGCTGACACATCAAGTATGTGTAGGTACAAACCCGTACTACTATTTCACTCACAGTGTACTAAAATCAAAAGACTAAAAAGTACCATTAAAATCATAGGTAGGTACATACTCGTATATTAGAAAAAAGAAACACCGCTTTGTATAGGCGTAATTCATTTCCATACTTGTTGCGACCCGCCTGTAACAGATAAGTAGCAGTAGTGTCACACCGCGGACACTCCGCCAAAATTCCATACAAACGCTTAATTTTTGGTTTCTATCCATCAGTGACGTGTATTTACACGCGCACCTGTGTGCGTAGCACGCACAAAATACCAACCGTCGCCCATAAGAGGCAGGGGTTGTGTATGTTTGCAAATCGGGCGGGACGTCGAAGTGTCCATTCTATACGTAGTATTATTACATATTCTCTGGTAGTGTAGTGTACGTAAGTAACTATACAGTTCTTTTTTCATCGATATAGGCAATGTCTTGGTACAATATTATGTACCTTCCTACTGGGTAGGTCATGATTTATTTAAGTAAGTAAGTAAGTACTTATTTGCATCTATTTTCAGGGAAAGGATAGCAAGGATAAAGGAAGAAGAAAAACTGGAAAGACAAGCATTGGAGAGACGCCTAAGACGTGACCTAGTCACAAAAACTTTCCCTAAAACGCGGGAAGATTTTGATCAACTTTATGCCATGGTAAAATTACTATAACTATAATCTGAGTAAAAAACTAGCAATAGATAGCATTTGTTCGATATGTTAGTATTAAGATACTTTTTTTAAAAATAGGTATTAGTATGTATGCCCCATAATAACTATCACAGAGACATAAGTTCTTATGTCTCTGTGATAGTTATTAAGGTCTCTGGGGTGGCAACGCATCTGCATATGAACTCTAGTTTTTGTGTAGGAAGATGTAGGCTGAAGTCATCACTTAACTTCATGTGAACACACTGAGAATAAAGTACCTAGCGGTGACGTCGACTGTGTTGATGACGTAAACAGAACAACGAAAAACCTGATCAAGGGGGTACGGAACGGGTTGGGATGTAGGACAATAAAAGGCCGAACGAAATCAATGAATAGCTTTTAGCGGCTATTTGAGTGACCGCTAAGCTTGAACCATATTAATAATTAATGCTTCAGTAATTCACTCTTAACACACAAGCCCAATTTGCTTCGTAACAGAGAAAGTAGATGAAGATGAATGTATGTAGAACATATTATTATATTTGTTTTTTATATTATTTCGCATTAACCCATGCTTGTGAAATATATTTTAAAGAAAAATGGAAAGAAAAATTTGACTTCAGGCGAGACTCGAACTCGCGGCCACTATGACACTCTTTTTTTTTTTTTTTTTTTATTTTTTTTTTTTTTTAGGCGGCCTGTCTCTAGACGGCACTAGTCTACTTCACCGGGCAATCGGCGAGCGCAGAAGGCGCTCCAGCCTAAAAGTTAGCGCAACTGCCTAAGGGTGACCCATGTGGGTCCGTGCCTCGGCTTAGGACGTTGCGGAGAGACATATGAGACATATGCGATTATGGGCGGTGCAACTTTCGCTCTACTCCATTCGGTTGGTGATAACCGGAATGTCATCGGCCTCGCGGGGCCGGAGATAGGGTCGGGATCAGGGGCGGGCGCGGCGCGAAACGCGTCGGCGCGTTGTATTATTAGCGGTTTGTGCAGTGTGATTCTGTAATCGATTGTTGTCACACACTCGGAAGTCCTGCCCGATTTGTCAAATCTTTCCTTCACATTTATTGCATTACCTTATGGTGGCAGTAGCGCCATCTATTGCCACACTATGCTAGTTAGGCAATCCATACAATAAACTTTTCAGTTTATTAAATATCGTAAAGAAGTCGCTTTTACCCTTAATAACTGTTTTTTTATATTATTTCGCATTAACACATGCTTGTGAAATATATTTTAAAGAAATATGGAAAGTAAAATTTGACTTCAGGCGAGACTCGAACTCGCGGCCACTGGGAATCTCGTCCAGCCGCTCTTCCAACTGAGCTACCGAAGTCCTGCCCGGCCGCGAGTTCGAGTCTCGCCTGTAGTCAAATTTTTCTTTAAAATATATTTCACAAGCATGTGTTAATGCGAAATAATATAAAAAACTATTATTAATGGTAAAAGCGACTTCTTTACGATATATTATATTAACTGCAAAGTGTATTGTATCGATTGCTTAACTAGCATAGTGTGGCAATAGATTGCGCTACTGCCAACATAAGGCAATGCAATAAATGTGAAGGAAAGATTTGACAAATCGGGCAGGACTTCGGTAGCTCAGTTGGAAGAGCGGCTGAACTAGATTCCCAGTGGCCGAGAGTTCGAGTCTCGCCTGAAGTCAAATTTTTCTTTCCATTTCTCTTTAAAATATTATTATATGTATTCATTACAGCATTGTTACAGTAAGTACCTACTTACTGTTCAAGGTTCAGGAAGGATCCAAAGGTCGGGCATATTCATAGAGCAACACGGGCCATCAGCCGCCTCGGCGGAGGGGAGTAGCCATAGCGCTTATTACCGATGCAAAACAGTCTGTCATTTTTTGCGGGGGGAATTACGTGTGATACACACACACTACAAAATCGTCTATTACTACGAAACTCACACCTTGACCTTAACAAAATACATAAACAATTTCACGCCCACATTTAAACATCTGGGCGACAGGCGTAGGACCATTTGGGCTAGTAATTTTTCAGAGGAGAAAGCCGGCATGTGGCTACTCCTCTCCGGTCCGCCGCGGCCGGTGGCCCGTGTTGCTCTATGGGCATATTTCAATAAAATTAAGTAGGTAATCCTTAATTATTGAGTTGGATTTTCGAAACATATTAAATAGGTATAACATGGGACTTTTACTAGACTCCGGTTGGTTACGTGGATGGATACTTAGGTACCTTTCGACAAATACTGTTGTAGGGGTATGATTTAGTTTTTTTGAACTTCTTGAATTGTATATTTAACATAGTATGCCATTCAGATTTCCAGGGCGACCCTCAGAGTTGTGACCGTCAATAATCTGTAAATATAAATAGATTCGCCACGTGTCACATACGGATTAGGACTCGCAAAGCATGAGGTTTTGCATGTACTCACCTATGTGTACTCGTATATATGTTGTACCCATTCTCCATCATTAGAAAATATATTCAAACTACAAAACCTACCTACCTTACCTACCCTGCATATAAGAAACTACAGTGATTGTTTGTTATTCACGTGATGATAAGCTTACTGATGTTTTGTCATAATTCCAGGTCGATCGGTGGAAACACGCTGAAATAGCAAGAATATCACGATTACATTCAAAGGGTCCAAAAATCGCTGAGTTTACTTTGCTTTTAGACAAAGAAGTGGAGTTACTTCGATGTATTGAAGCTTACAGAGTTAAAGTAAAAGAAGATAGTCGTAAGACAAAAGAAAAACAGTTCCTTGAAGAGATATCTAAACCAGTTGCGTGGTACAGTCGTGATGGAAAACTGATAAGTATGGATACGGTGGAAATACAGAAGGCCAGAAAGCTCAAGGAGCTGTACAATTCATTTATACGAGACGATATGGAAACCAATGAGCGTATTGAACTTTTAGTCGACATGAAATTCGCGCTACAAGAATTCCAGCACGATTTAGCAGAGGATATAATAGCATTATTAGATAGAGAATGTGATCTTCTTGTTAGGCGATGTAATGATCACCAGCTAGATTTTTTGAGACGAAGAATAGCGGCATGCGTATTCCAATTAATAAAATCATCGGAACTAAATTCTGGCGTGACAAAGTGTAAAGACATGAGAGATTATAGGAAAATGCAAAACAACAGGCTGCAATTTTGTGAAATGTGCCATCAAGTAAAGCCTTACAAGGATTTTCCGTTGAACGCAAAGATGAGTGGCTTTTTAGTGTGCACCTCGTGTTCGTGGAAAGATGTAACGGAGCGAAGCTGGGTAGATATGACACCATACAGATTTATCTTAAGAGCAGTGCAACGCGACGAACGCAGGCGAAAATGTTGGGGATCATTGGCTTTTGTTCTTCAAGAGAAAGATATATTCTTTATCGTGGAGAAGTTGTGGCACTCTCGTTCGGCCATAAGCGAGTACGGTGACATATCCGAATTGCGTTTATGTCGATGGCACGTTAGTGAAGATTGGTCGCCTTGGAACTGTTTTTTGATCACTGTACAAGAGATGAAAGCACACTTGAAACTTAGCGATCCAGAAAGCGTGTACGACGAGGAATTAGTACATAAAGTTCGTAATAAACACAAATTAGCCAAAGCCAATTTCGAGCAATTAATGGCTGTTAACAAAAGATTTACGGAGTCAGGAGAGTGGTCTAGTGTTCGCGCTCCGGCTGTAGCTCGCGTGGACGCAGTGGAACCGATATAAATTCGGTTTGTATGTACATATTTGGATATCTTTAAAGTTTAGTAAAGATAATCATGAAATGTACCTATTTATTTTGTAGTATAATTGTAACATGAGCACTAGTTGGCTTTTGCTGCCTAAATTATGATTGAATTGTTATATCTTTACATGTTCTAGAAGACAATTGTCCTTAAAAACTGTTATCTAATAAACTATTCGTTGTGATTTAATAAGGAATTGTCATGTTGTTTTCTTATTATTGTAGTTATTCACTTGTTATAGATAATTTAGTGTTTGAATTTAAATCACGTTTATTTAATACTTATGTGGTTAACAAATTAAACCAGATATTGATAGTAATGTTGTTTTATCTTCTCTCAACCTTTATGTTGATATATTAGGCATCAGGGAAGGTGGTATAGGACATTTGAAAGATACCACAATTATTTAAATTGTCCTTCTTTTAATAATTACACGTAATACTTTATAACATAATTACACGTTACATTTACAATAATAATTTCTCAAGATATCAAACTCTCGTGATAGTCTTAAACAACATAATAATAATATTTAAAACATAAGTGTGATAAAAAAGTGAAATTTATAACGAAATGCATTTTAGAGCTAAGCTTAGGTCATACACCTATAAGGTCAATAAATTACGTAAATATAATTTAGGCAATAAGAATTATTACAACTGTACTGTACAACAAATATGAAAAGTATGTATTTTCTAATCTAAAAAAATTATAAAGCTCCCATAAATCTAAATAAACCACAAAATTATTAGGTGCTAAGGCTTGCCGTGACAAGTGCTTAAGTGCTTACTAGCTAGCAACCACTGCATTCTAAATTCTTAAAAATTAAGTAAAGCTGTTTCAAAATATTCTTTCAAACATGATTACACAAAATGATCTATTCGGTATCCCAAGAACCAAGAAAAAAGACAAAAATCCCTATGCCTTTCGCGTGTCAATTGATTCCAGTTTGTTCCTCGAGATTTTTCAAAACAGTTCATATGTAAGTACACAAGTATATATTTTTACAATAAATCAGACAATATTAATATGTTGAATAATATAAAAACTAAAAATAAATAGACGATGCAACTTCATATAAATTTAAGCAATTAGCCAATATTTCTATTAACCATTTAAAGTCTCGAAACGTCGGGTTGATTTTAAAAATCATTTTAGTTTAATATACGCGAGATAAATCCGTAAAAATAGTTTTATTTCAATGAGTGTAGCTCGCGAAAACCTAAGAACATATCATTTAAAGTCTATTCATGTTGTATCTTTTCACATGCAGTGTAATACAAAAAAAATCAGTGATATTCTCAACTTTTTTATAATAGATAACACTCATAAAACACTGTTTTATTAATACGCTTGTAGTATTTTTGAACTATCTAAATGAATAAAGCAAGGAAAATTACTAACAGACTTATTCCATTGCACATAGACTGTATGGTTTATTGTTAATCTGACCTTAATTGAAAAAAAGGCGACTGCCAATCTTACGGGGTATCCTGCCAGAACGACCAATTTGCGCGACGCGACGCTGTGAACGAGACGGACGCGATCAACTCAACGGCACATCCGTTTGCGGCCTATATGCCAGTCTGCGGTGAGACACGATGTAACGCGTAATTGTTTTGAGGAGACCAGACGTGACACCACGAACTACGAGCAAAATTGTACTGTACTTCTCCATGATGCAAGAAGTTATGAACAAAATCAAGTAGAACATTTGTCGCGTCGCATTGCAGTGTCGTGTCGCGTCGTATTCGTCGTTCAAGCAGGACACTGTATAAACTTCATTGTATTTATATCGCCAATATCAAGTGTTGATAAAGTAAATGTCTTCGGACGGAGAAACAGGCACATGGATAAGTTATTATTTTGTTATAAAAAGAAATGAAACAACATCTAAACGGGATATTCTATTGTTTTCTTAATATTATGCTATTTGGTAATTGCTCAATGCAATTCAAGAATTGTGTATTTGACTCCAGCGATATTTTCTTGAAATTGCAGTTCTGATTATGTCATATTATAAATGAAGTACATAAGACACAAGTATAAAAGAAGTTTTAATGAACGTCTGCTTGAGTTTGATGTAACATAAGAATATCACTTGTCTGAACATAAATAAAAAGAAACTGATCAATGAAATCTAGTACTCCTTTTGTCACTGTAGTAGTATGGTGTAAAATAACTTGTCACTAGTTATCATTAAAATAAAATATTTTATATGCTTCACTTCGTAACATTATATTCTTTAATATAACTCCCGATAATATCCGCCCTAACCATATTTTATTAACAATAATAATTAATCAAAAATAATATTACCTAGATATATATTTCAATGTTTCATAATGATTTCTTCTCCTCGCTTTATTAATCTACATTTAGACCTGTTTATTTCAGCTTACAAGCATTAACTGTCAATAAATAACTAATGTTTGTTTTGTCAATAGTAAAATAAATACGAACGAGAAAAATAATTATCAGTTAAAATAATAAGAGCGATCAACGTCTGTAAAATCCAAGTTTATTTTGTATGGAAATAAATACATAAAGTTTACCGTTAAATTCCTGGAGTCTTAAAATTAGAATAAGACAAGGAAATAAATATCGTAAAACGTGAATAACACATTCCAGTTAGTTTCAATCTTTATCAATCATCTCTTGTGTTGAAAAGCCGAATATGTCGATATCTAAACTTATCAGCCATTATTCACGTACAACGAAATTTATTCTGTTAACTATTGATTAAAAGTCCAACGAATAGATTGTCCTATTTACTAAAATTAAGCATATTATATAATTTTATCAGTAGCGAGCAACTAACCACGTTAGTGTTTGTACATTTCGCACGCACATGTCACGTTCCCGAGACTAGCTCGTTGCGTCACACCAGAATCTCATTATTCGAATTACAAGTAACCTCGCCTATCTTAATTTACTCAACAAAACCTATGAACACTAGCTAATCATGTATTTACAATAAAGAATTGTGCCTCATTAGAACAATACTCGGTAATTTGTAATCCTCTCGAAGAGATATATTACAGAAAGTGCACACAATATTCACATAAAAGAATACGTATCTATTATACACTTACTCGACTATTTTTGCACTTTAATATTGCCAGTTCATTGGCTTAAACTCGGAATATCTCAATTTAATTAAGATTTCATAACCCATATCCATTGATCAACGCAATTAACTATACCTTAACAGTCGGTGAGCTATATTTACACGAACAATTTAGGGGAGGAAGAGATAGCGAGACGCTGCAACCGTTTGCAACAATATGGTCCCAATAACGAACCTACTGTTACAAACAGTACACAGTACGATCGCAGACTTGGGTAAATGTACATTGATTCAACTACAATTCGGTTTATATTTACAAAAGTCTTATCACGCGGAAAATTCGAAGGCATACCAAGTTAAAACTCGAAGGCGAGTCTGCTCAGTCGTTCTGCTTATGTTAAATTGTTTCTTTTAAATATCCACAACGATCGTTTAGTCAGAAAAACAATCTGAGCAGATTTACCCGGAGGAACCGGCTGGCACACACGGGGCGCGGGTGCGGACCGTGCAGAGCGACACCGATGCGAGCCTTCATACAAAACAAGTGCGGTAACGCAGCGTGCACGCGTTCAGGCCGCAACCGCTCACCGAGTGGCTGGGCCTCGGCTGTTTTCAGTGGTAGCCGTCGACTTCCATGGAGGAGGACATGCGGTCGGAGCTGGACGTGCTGTAGTTCATGGCGTAGTTGAGGTTGCTGAGGGACATGTCTTGCGGCACGTCGGAGGGCGACGTGTGGTAGTAGTGCGCGGGGTAGGTCTCGGCCGTGTAGGGCGCGGCGGGCGGCGGCGCCGGCTGGCTGCCCTCCTTGTCGCTGTTCACCATGAAGTCTATTATCTGCTGCGTTGACTTCACGTGCGCTACCGACGACGCTTCCGCCTGTAAGGTTTGATTGAACATTATTGTATGAAACGCCCCAATATGGCGTAATAACAGCTATCACAGAGACATAATAACTAAGGTCTCAGGGGTGGCAACGCATCTGCATTTTGACCTCTTATCTTTTTATGGGTGTCTAGGCTGCAGTCATCACTTAACATCAATGTGAACCGCATGCCTGTTTGCCATCTTTTACATTAAAAAAAGGATTGTTTTATTTAACGATGCTTTTTACGAAAACTTATAGGCAGAAGGTAAGAAAAAAAAATCATTTTCCTCAACCGATTAGCAGGTCTTGTACAATCTTAGCAGGTCTCCTACAATCTAAGTCGTTCTTATAAAGAAATACATAACACATGCGGATATAAGAGACTCTTGCATTACGAGACTCTGCAAGCAATCGATGTATGTGCGTTCAGTACTTGCACAGTGAGCGATATATAGTCGATCAGAGAAAAGCCAGTGAGATAATTAACACGAGGACACAACCCTTGAACAACGAGGAAACGTAGGTTGGCAATCACGTTGGCGATGAACACGAGGAAGGCGCAGTACTTGTGCAGTGCGGGCATCCGCGGCGTATAAGTAGCCAAACACACCCGGATTGCACCATATACGCGTATTCGTCCATGTTCGTCCCGATAATTACGCTGAAATATTCGCGCTTGTGGTGAAGTCCAGGTAGATGAAAGGTTTACGTACTGGGCGACAGGATATTTAGGCACACCGCGAACACTAGGCTAAAACTCCATACAAACGCTTATTCTATTTACCTACTACACATACATCAAGCAGGACGTGTTTTACACGTACACACACACACAGTTGTCCGCTCGCAACCTCAGTGTACGAGGCTTTGGGCATGGTACTCAAGGGGAGGTGCTTGCTGCAAGAGGGGAAATCAGGCAGGACGTCGAAGAAGTCACGGAACGGCGGGAAGTCAGAGAATGTGTCCATTTTATACTACATATAAAACTCAGACTCAGGTTAACCGGTAGAGGGAGAGCAACACCCGCGCTAGCGGTAAATTCGCGGCACATCTAGAATTTACACGGACGCTCAAGGAAACAAAATAGGTACAACAAGGAGACGGGAATCAATACTCACGCTGGCGGTGAACTCGAGGAAGGTGAAGTACTTGCGCAGCGCGGGCAACAGCGGCGCGTATGCAGGTAGACGCGCCCGAACTGCGGCGGCGGCCAACTGCCCCACGTGGCCCACCACGAGCGCCATATACGCACACGCCATCGTATGCTCCATGTTCGTACCCGCACGCGCTAGCACTAAAAACAAAATTAAAAATGTAAAAAAATAATTACTATATATTTTTCTAGCGGCCCGCCCCGGGTTGATTCGCTCGGGTGAAATGTGCCTACCCTCACCTATTCAGCTTAGCGTGATGTTATACAGCCTAAAGCCTTCCTCGATAAATGGGCTATACAAGTACAACAATGAAATAATTTTTCAAATCGGACCAGTAGTGCCTGAGATTAGTATGTTCAAGCAAACAAACACTCTTCAGCTTTATAATAATAATAATAATATTAATAATTTCTGGTTAAAGTGGCTGCGTAGTTCGCACGCTCGTTTAGCAGTCCAGTTTCAGTCATCTCTGGAATCAGGCTCTCTCCCACAATTTCTAACGACTGGTGTGACCCACCTGCTCCATAAATCAGGTAGTACCGCGGAACCCAAAAATTATAGACCAATAACTTGTCTACCGACGGTTTATAAGGTTCTTACATCCATTCTGAGAGTCAAAATAACTAAACACATTGAAGACTCCTCCATCTTGTCTCTCTCTCAGAATGGATGTAGGAGTGGGTCCCGCGGTACTAAGGAGCTACTCCTCATAGACATGGCAATTAGCCAGCAGGTTCGTCGCAACCGAAAGAGTCTGTCGACATGCTGGATAGATTATAAGAAGGCCTACGATTCCGTGCCGCATACATGGCTCATGCGGGTCCTGGAGTTGTATAAAATTCACTCAACTCTTCGGGCCTTTCTGGGCTCATGTATGCTGCAGTGGAGTACGGTTCTTCGCTATCCAGGGTCTCGGCAGCCCCTGGCGGTTGGCGAACCTGTGAGAATTGCCAGGGGCATTTTCCAGGGCGATAGTCTGAGCCCCTTATGGTTTTGCCTGGCCCTGAATCCTCTCAGCACGCTGCTAGAGGCTTCGGGGCTTGGCTATCGGTTGCGAAGAGGTGGTCGGACGATATCTCACCTGCTATACATGGATGACCTGAAATTGTTCGGTTCCAGTAATTCCAACCTGTCTGAGCTACTGAAGGTAACTGAAAACTTCAGTAACTCTATCAGGATGGAATTCGGAATCGAAAAATGCGCTGTTATGCATGTACGACAGGGGCAGATAATGGAATCCGAGGGAATGAATCTCCCGGGTTCCATCCCGTTCCGAAACCTCTCTGCCACCGAGAGCTATAAGTACTTGGGTATGGCGGAGGCCTTAGGTATACGCGAGGTCGAGATGAGACAATCGTTGAAGGAACGTTTCTTTGGTCGCCTGACAAAAGTACTGAAAAGTCTTTTGTCGGGCGGTAATAGGGTGCGCGCCTTCAACGGTTGGGTCATGCCGGTCTTGCTGTACTCCTTCGGCATACTCAAGTGGACTCAGACCGAACTGGATGCCCTTGACAGGCGAGTTCGCTCTTTACTGACAGCGCACCGCATGCATCACCCACGGTCTTCGGTGATGAGATTATACATCCCACGGAGATGTGGGGGTCGTGGCGTTCTAAGCGCTAAGACCCTACACAACCGTGAGGTGTGTAATCTCCGAGAATACTTTCTGACCGCCGGCGGAGAGACTCACCCCACTCTCTTTGGCTAAAAAGAACTGGCGCAAGCCTGAGGTGCTCACGACTAGCGACCGCAGGATTGTATGGCAAGGCAAGGAGCTACATGGGCGTTTTTACCGGGCCCTCCATGGGCCCGATGTAGATTTCTTAGCTTCTGTGGCCTGGCTGCGATTCGGTGACCTCTTTGGGGAAACCGAAGGTTTTGTTTGTGCAATTATGGACGAAGTGGTAATGACCAACAACTACCGGAAGTTTATCCTGAAGGATGGAACGGTCGACATATGTCGGGCATGCCATCGACCGGGTGAATCAATCAGGCATATTGTTTCCGGCTGTTCGAGTCTTGCCAACGGCGAATACTTGCACAGACACAACCAAGTAGCCAGGATAATCCATCAGCAACTTGCCTTGAAATACGGTCTTGTAGCCGTGGAGGTGCCGTACTACAGGTATGTGCCCGACCCAGTTCTGGAAAATGACCATGTCACGATGTATTGGGACCGATCTATCATCACTGACAGGACTATTGTTGCCAATAAGCCTGACATAGTGGTGATAGATCGCTCGGAGCGCCGCGTAATGATGATCGACATCACCGTCCCGCATGATGAGAATCTCGTGAAAGCCGAAAAAGACAAGGAAATAAAATATCTTGATCTGGCTCACGAGGTTGTCGCCATGTGGGATGTGGATTCGGCCATCATTGTGCCGATAGTCGTATCGGTGAACGGGCTGATAGCGAAGAGCCTCGACCAACATCTCAAGAGGCTCTCGCTAGGTGGATGGATCAAGGGTCTGATACAGAAAGCAGTACTCCTCGGCACGGCACGCATAGTGAGGAGGTTCCTGTCTCTGTGTCCCTAACCACCGGCAGCTTGGACCCTGCTCTCGCTGCCGGCGGCACACTATTTTTTAATTTTTTATATATATATTTGTTGTTGTTTTTTTTATACATATATATGTAAAAAATTATAAAATAAGTTGAATCAATAAATAAGTGGAATAATAATATCATTACCATGTGGGATGTGGATTCGGTTGTCATTGTACCGGTAGTCGTCCCGATTAACGGACTCGTAGCGAAGAGCCTCGACCAACACATCAAGAGGCTCTCGCTGGGAAATTGGGTGAAGGGCTTGGTGCAGAAGGCAGTTCTTCTTGACACGGCACGTATTGTGAGGAGGTTCCTCTCCCTAAGCCCCTAACCACCGGCAGCTAGGACCCTGCTCCCGCTACCGGCGGAACCTATTTTGTATGTTTTTATATATGTATGTTTTTTTTAATAATATATGCGTGTAAAAATATAGAAAATATGTAACAAAGTAAATAAATGAGAATAATATTAGTATTAGTGTAGATTAATAAAGATTTATTATATTATAAACATACCAAAAATCATTAAACTTTTACGTTATGATGCTGGCAAACATACACGCATTTCACATGGATGGTGAGTGAATACTGCAGTCTTTTTCATGTAACGAAAAGTACGCAGTTCGAATGGATGTTAAGCGATGATTGCAGCCTATATAGCCTACATCTACACAAAAATCAGAGATCAAAATGCAAATACTGACGCTTAAATTGTTATGTCTCTGTGGTAGATATTATGGGACCATATAAACATTACTATGTAGCCGGAACAGAGCGCAGAGTGCACTAGTCCTGACAACGGTTACTATCACGTTTGAAGCATTGCAGTGCAGTTTGAGCAAGCATTACAATATTTATAAAAAGCGTCTTGTGAGTGTACAAAAGATTCCTATAGCACTTTTTACATGCTTGTAACTTGGCCTAAATGTTGCCAAGCTATGCAGACCATACAAGCTGTTTTCCTAAAATGTTGATAAGTATCACGTAATGCAATGGTACTCTGCATACATAGTACACATCAAATGTATGTCAACAGAGTTTACATAACACGCCTGCTGGTACGAAATAAAATACAATTAATAATGGATTTTGATGTTTGGTGACGTAAACAATTCTTGGCGATCTAACCATGACCTCAATAGAAACGCTATCTATTGTTAAAAGTATTGTCAACGACAAAAGTAGATGATCAAAATCGGACATTCAATACTAATGATCGTTATTTGAGTCAAAATAGTGTGATGGTGAAGTGTTTATAAAGTACGAGATTGTGAAATGTACCAAATATTACCTATTAGTACTGCCGCCCAATATCCATGATCATTCATATACCCAAAATCTCTAAACTTATTTAGCGTCTTAGTTTTTAGAAAAAAAAAAACATTTTTTATTTCTGACGTTAAGTAAATAAGTACTCTTCACAATCTCGTACTTTAGAAACACTTCACCGCTACACTATTTTGACGTAAATTACGATAATTAGTATTGAATGTCTGATTTTCAGCATCTACTTTTGGCGTTGACCGTACATAAAATATATATATTATGTTACACGATTACACAGATTTTCATAGGGCTTTTTTTTTCATAGAAAAATATTGAGTTTTTACATTATCTTAACGTTGTGTTGTGTTTTTACATTATCTTAACGGTAAAGCTCCAGTGACGAATCTCGCGGACAAACGACCGCCATACCCATTCCGTGTGGGTAGATGTCTCTATAAATCAGTCTCTATCGTCTTCACGTTTCTTTAATGTCATTGTCACGGGCCAACCTTCTAATTACTGGCACAGAGTTACCATTATGCGGTTAATAACAACACTTTTATACCTTGAATAACGAGTTATACCAACAGTTGCTGTATAAAATAAATATCCACCATTGCCTATAAAGTTAAAGAAATATTTATAACTAGGGGCCGGCCTCGGCTTCGCACGGATATAACCTAGATAGCGACTGCAGTGCTGTCTTCCGGGCTGATTTGTGAATCTAAACCATCCAGGACGCCACACAAACGCATACAAAAATAAAAAACATTGAAATCGATAAAGATAGAAGTTCAGTAGAATAAAAACAGAAAAAATATGAATGAGAAAAGTGACAGTAAATATACATACATTTGTCGAGAGTTTCTGTCGCCTCGTCCTGAGATTGCTTCTTGTTGTCTTTCTCTTTATCAGCATCCGCTTCTTTCTCTCCGTCCAATATCGCGTCTGTTTTCTTCTCAGCCCGACTAAAATATCAAATAATGAAAATTTATGTTTACCAATAAATTCATCATATGGATGGAAAAATAGCAAATCCGAGGACACGTCTTGTTAAAATCAATTTAACTATTTGATTAATTGAAATCGTTTGTTTAGAAAGAATTGAAGATAGTCAGTGGGGGGAACCCAATATCAAAAATGTACCCAACAACCCCGCCACCTATTACTAACTCTAAAAAAAAATGACGAATCGTGAGTGAATTAAAAAACGACATTATTATATATTACAACTCTGTCTACTGTTCCCATTCAATAAGATATAAGTAATAAATATGTTTACAATCGCCAGAACTCGCCGCTTCTCCAAAATCAATCAAATAATACTGTTTTTACTGCTACCGCATAAGGTGCCCATGTGGTCAAGCGGCGAGTTACTAGTACAGTAGTAAAGAAAACAAACCTACGTCCACAAAATACAATTAGTATTTTAAGAAAACAAACCTACGTCCACAAAATACAATTAGTATTTTGAGGACGTAGGTTTGTTTTCTTTACTACTGTACTAGTAACTCGCCGCTTGACCACATGCGGCGAGCACCTTATGCGGTAGCAGTAAAAACAGTATTATTTGATTGATTTTGGAGTCAAGACCGCGAACGTCGCGCGGTAGCGGTAAAAGATATACTTAACGAATCAATGACCCATTGTCAAAATTATCTACCTATCTATAAATATACGAAGAAACCATAAACATTGAACAAGCCCTTTCAGGGGAGTAACCAAAACACCGTGACACGATTCTTATTATATTAGAAGATCAAACATAATGTAAAAGTTAGTGAAAGAAGTTAAAAACATAACGTTAATATATGATTTTGCTTTACTTTATGTAATGGTTATTCTTTGTAGAAATTAAACTTGCGGCATTTCTCGCGTATACAACACTCCCAAACTTAATTTCTACAATGTATGAAGCTCGCGAAAACCTACGAAAACGTTAATGGTTATTCACTCTAGGTATTTTATATATTTATTAGAAAGTATCTATTCGAAATAAAAAATATTTTCTATATCTATTTCTATTTCCAACGATATTCTTACATAGCAAGCTCCTCGCTTTTGTAGAACAGATCCAAAATGAGATCAAGGGCTGACACGCTCCGCGATATGATATCTTGGTCGTTGTCCACGCGTATTCGCACGATCAAGAACCGCTGCACGTTGGCCTCATTATTTTGTAACAGATTTAACAGCAATAGCAACACCTACGAAGAAAAACACGATTAAAACAACTTTATTATCAACACCCGCATTTAAAAATTGCGTTTGGCATTGATTTAATGTTTGAAACGCTTTGGTTGGTATTATTTTTTGTCTTGATGTGGTAAGTGAATACTATAGACTATAAACATTGATATAAAAACTACAGATGTCAATGTAGATGCGTTGCCACTCCTGAGGTCTGAGTTGTTATAGGTACTTCTGTGCTAGAAATTACAGAGCTGACACAAAAGCGGTCTGGCTCTGCATTAAGTTAGCGTCTCATTGTGAACAGACGGTTGATTTTCCCTCGTGTATGAGAGAAAATCAACCGTCTGTTCACAGCGAGACAACAGGCAGCAGACAGGCACCAAATGTTGCATTTGGAGACCCCTTACTCCATCCTTATCATACTCCCTTACGTCGTCCTTTACTCATAAACATATTTTATCTGAAGAAAAAATCCACCATCTCTTTTGCCTTTTTCTCACTTATATGATTGACAACAATTAATTTTAAAAATGTATTATTTATTTACACTTTTATGCATATTGTACATACGGCGGACTTAATGCCACTAGGCATTCTCTTACAGTCAACCTTGGGGTTGTGTGAGATAAGTTGTAGGAGTGCAACATAATATAAATATAATAATTAACTATTTAAGTAGTGGAAAACTAAACTAACAATTCAAATGATAAATAAATAGAATACATAATAATTAAAACTAAATAAAGATACACATATCACATTAAACTACACCTATAAATATATATGAATAAACATGCATTTTACAATATATAAATAAATATCATAATAACGATGACGATTGTGTGTATGTATGTAAGGTGTATAAGAACCTGTATATGGCGCTGCACATCATAAGTTCCTTACACACACGGGAAGGTACATACAATACATACAATTAACAATTGAACTGATAAAGTATAAAAACATCTAAATCTTGTCTAATCAACATTTATGAATAAGGAGGTGGTGGAGTTATTCTATAAAATTATAATACCCGAGATCAGACTTTCGTTTTAGATGTCAGTATTATTACACAAGCCCACATAAAATTTACTAACTAAATAATAAGCATAACTTACAAAGACGTTGAACTCGAAGCTCTTATTGTCCGGTATGAAATTCCCTTGGTTGTTCAATATTATTAGACAGATTTCGATGATTGAGGGCTGCTCACCAACGACTTGAGCCCCGATAGGTGCTGTAAAAAATAAATGGAAACATTGGATGGTGGATTACATATAATTTGGAGCATTGCCCAAACTTTGTTTCGTCAAAATCGGTTAAGGGAAAAAGAAGTTATGGTCAATTGAAAATTTACTGCAAGCACTGCTTGAAAGAGTTGAATGCTGGTTACCTACATAAACGTATTTAATTTAGATAAAGCTAGAATTTCTACTTTGTTTTATCGATATAAATAAAGACAAAGACACACTGCAGTCTCTAATGATCTAATTTTAATAAAATAACAGTGAATATAAGCAGCGCCATCTATTGAGGTTTTATGTAAGTTACATAAAACCCAATAGATGGTGCTGACATTCTTCAGAATTTTGTAGAATTAACTATTATTTAATTATATATATTATAATATAACTAGATTATTGCAGTTTCCACAGGTTACGCGAACAGCGACCTACACGAGGGCGGAACCGCGGGCTATATAATAGTTAGGCTAGTTCATAATATTTAACGTGGGAGAAAATTAGATAGGAAGCACTGTGCGCGCAGGCGTAGTACAAAGCATGACAAAAGGAGATGACAGTCTATAGACATCTACACAAAATCCAGAGGTCAAACTGAATGCGTTGCCACCCTTGAGACTTGATAAGTCTCTGTGATAAGTTACTACTTCTAGGAATTATAATATTTTATTTTTCGCAATAAACACATTTCACAACACAACACATGCCAGTGAATTTTATAAATTAAAGACCTCACACGTTATCCTGAGTTACTGGTTATACTAAGCTACCGAAGTCCCTCACCGACGCGTCAAATTTTGCCTTCCCTTTTTGATTATTAACCGTTTCAAGGTCGGCGAACGAAATAGGAACTTCTCCGATAGTTTAAATTTATAAGAATATTTTGACGACCCGGTTAGTCCAACGGTGCGAAACCAGAGTTGATTCGAAGGGTCGCGGGTTCGATCCCCGCACCGGAACAAATATTTGTATGGCCTACACATATTCGTTTCGGGTTTGGGTGTTTGTGTATGTTTTGTATGTGTACAACGGCATCTACGATACAGGTTTATATAATACCTAATGTGGAGCTGTGAGTGTAAAGGTGCAATTCCATGGATCGCGATCGATCGCGGCCAATTTATACATATTGCCGTGAGGTGGACAATATTTTATTGAAAAATAAAAAAAAATATTTCCCAAAAAATAATATAAAAAAATCTTTGCGGCCATTTTTTGATAGGAAACCTAGTGTTTATACCTATATTCTCTAGGTTATAAATATGTATGCGTAAAAATAGGTTTGCAGCATATCTAAATGATCGAAACGATTCTGCAGTAGGATCCTAACCTAATACGGCCGCGCGCGGCTCGCAATAGTCCTTGGCCGCGCGCGTCTGTCGCGAGTTTCGGTACCATATAATTTCATACTGCATCTATGGTCGCGCGCGGCAGACGACACGATCGCGATGCACGGAAAAACAGCTTTAGCGTATTTTCAGTTTATACTGACCGCTTCCGACGAAGGCGTGCGACAGGTTGACGAGCACTTTGAGCGCGGGCAGGGCGGCGTCGAGCAGCGCCGGGCGGAGCGGCGTGTCGGGGCGCGCGTCCTGCACGCAGCGCCGCAGCAGCGCCGCCAGCGTGCGCGACGCGCCCAGCGACCCGCTCAGCAGGTGCTGCTGGTTCGCCTCGTTGCGCTGTGTCACCTGCGCACGGTAACTCCGTCAAACCGGATCCGACTTTGATCGACGACTCGCCGATAATTTATGACGTCTTTCCACATTTTTTAAGAGAAAACTTTTAGCAACGATGCTATTGAAATACGATGCGATTTGAAACTCACCGAAACGAAAAAGAGACAGACATATAATTTAACGTTGTAGAAAATTAGATAGGACAGCAACTGATGGTAGAACTCCAGTAACGGAGCTCGCGGGCGTATGCACACCGCATTACCTAATATACTTGCCGCTAAATGGTAGTGTTCAGCACTATCATGTTCCGGTCAAGTGGTAATGTACAGCTCTGTAATTTCCGGCACAGAGGCATAACACCTTAGGCATCAGGAGTGGTAACGCATCTGCGTTTTGACCTTGGTCTTTGTGTTAGTGTCTATAGGCTGCAGTCATCACTTAACATCAATGTGAACTGCATGCTTGTTTGCCACTTCCATTACATAATAAAACATATAATTATATACTGTGTCCCTTAATTGCGCACATTTTTTTAATGTAAGGTAGGTGTAAAACAAGCATGCGGCTCAAATTGATGTTAAGTGATGACTGCAGCCTATAGATATCTACACAAAAACTAGAAGGACAGAATGCAAATGCGAGACCTAAGGGTGCCCACACTAAACTGAGATGCGATCGCTCGCAGAAACTTGCGATGCGAATTGCTGCGATGCGATTCAGTTGACCATACTTTCAATATGTCAGACGAAATCGCATCACAGGAATTTTCGTGAAGCATCACATCGCAGTTTTGTGTGGACGCGCATGTCTCTGTGATAATGATTACCTACCATCTAACTGGAACACGATAGTGCTGAACACTTGGCCATTTGGCGGAAAATATATAATCGTGTGATAGTGTATTTTTTGGCTGTATATATACAGGTCAAAGACTGAAAATATTCCGATCTCACTTCACTTTGTTATGGCACATTTTACACCCTCTCAGAATATCTGACGCGTCCTTGACCCATGACGCAGATGTCGCGCCCTTTTCTAAATGATTTGGTTCTTTTAAAGATGAAGGTGAAACAATACTTAAGAATGTTAGATACTTAAAAAAGATTTTAAGGGAGCCCAATCAAATCCAACCGAAATTCTGACGATTTGAATGTGAGGTAAGCTCGGATAGAAAGAAACATTAGATAGACAAAAAACTAACAGTCAAGATGCAGATGTGTTGCCACTCTTGAGGCTTAAGTTGTTTTTCCTCTGTGCCAGAAATTATAGTGATACTAAAAGAAGAGTGTTCCCTTCTGAAGAGCTCTGTTGATGCCAATATTTAAAAAATCATATTACAGCTCTGTAACGAACACTCGAAAGGATAACGAACATGTGAACACAAGGAGTTCCCCATAAATTAGTTGGTCTTTTGGAAAAACAAAGTGTTATTTACTAGATTAACTTACATTTTCCAGGACCCTCATACAGCGATCAGCTTTCCTGAGCACATCAACTTCTGCGCTAGTCCAGGTAGTGGTGGGGGCTTCCAACCGAGCTGCACAATCCTGTATAGTGCGCACAATGTGGTCTACCCCTCCCAATTTCCTCAATTCTTCTTTGAACCACTCGCCAGCGCGCTTCGAAGTCAACGACAGTAGTGTTTCCATTGCTAAATGACCCACCTGAAATTATTTCGTCCTCAGTTTGGGTTTGAGTAATATTATTATAGGATTTATTCCAAAGTATGAGTAAAAAAAAAACATATTGGCCCATCATGAAACAATATATGCACGTACATTTCGTAAGGCCTCAAAACAGATTTTTGTTTCACAAAATTGCAATGTATGATTGCTTGTTACACTAATGAGGTCAGTATTGTATGAAGACAGCAAGCACGCATAATGTTCCCTGTGTCTATGAATTGGAGATACACAGGAGCCTAATGCTTGTAACATAATATGTATTACATCGCAGTTGAATCATTTCGTTACTTTAACCAATGGGTGCGGCCTATGTCAGAGCAAGACAGCAAAACGATTCAATCGAGATATGTGTGTGTGACAAATCGTGAATTGTAGAGAAATAATAAAAAAATATATATTCACATTAGTTAAGAAATTAATATGAAAATATACTTACTGTTATGTTATCTAAATCTAAATCTTTTGCTTTTCCTTGATTCTTGATTTCAGCACAAAGTTCTCTGACTCTTTCCTGCGTCTTGGCTAACTGAGCCGAGGTTAGACCACAATCGTGAAGGGCATTTCTGTGATTAACATAAAACAAATAACTCAACTACTTATTTTCCTTCCGTCAACTTCCTTAAACAATTCACGTTTTTATTATAAGCATTACTATCACGAAATCATTGTACTATTTGCATTGTACTATCAGGGATTTGCCGCTTGACCATATGGGCATCTTAAGAGATGGTAATAAAAGCTATATTTGACTGATTTTGAATAAGCGGCGAACTCACTGACTGTACTCATTGATGAAAATGAAAAGATGCATAAATAACGTAACGTAACTTCAAGCCTGTAATACCCGAATGGGTAGGCAGAGGTAAATGCATGCATTCAAGCATACATGCAAACACCCAAGATTCGCCGGTTACGTTTTGACCCATGTAACAGGTGGCGAGCCTGTTGACATCTCCGGGCACATTACCAAACTTCGAGGTACTGGGAAATTTCCCGAAAATAGAAATAGAAACAGAACCAGAGATAAAGGACTTTACATCATTATCTCTGATAACCCCCCACCCGGGAATCGAACCCAGGACCACAGCGTAGTAGTAGTAGTGGCCTACTATCTACTAGGCTACCAAGGCAGAAAAGATACATGATAATAAAACATAAAAGTTATCTAAAATTATAATACACAAGGACATAATATTTGATATAAACTCACTTGTGTGAAACATCTGATTCAAGAAGATTTAACATCAACTCTAGTGACTCCCGATCTAGATCCATGTTAAGTCTGTCTTGAGACAGCACAAACATCACTGTTGCCGTGCACAATCCCAAGCTCTGGAAATAATTTTAGAATTATATTGTTGCATGCTTAACAGTATGTGTATGGCGTACCTATTATGTTATGAACCTACTTATTATAGACAAGAGCTATAATTACAATGATACGATACTTATTAATGATATTGTACTGCTAGCTAGTTCATAATATAGTTTGTAAAAACATCTTTACTATGTAGACTTACTAAAACAAGTTTTGTGCAGTAAACACTGCATTGAAAATTGCATTATTTATTTATACAGCTAAAGGCATAGAGACATTGTGAAATAATCAAGATCAAGGGCTTGTGACTGAGTTCAGTCTTTCTGCAATCTATTTTATAATCTGGGACCTTTCAACTAAAGATTTCAAAAATGGGGAGGTGTTAAAAAAATATTTATATCTATTAATAATCATAAATCACATTTCCATTGTCGGGCTACAATATTTTGGTGACTGCTTTCAGAATGCATTCTGGAGAGATGTCAGTAATACATGGAGATGTATTTGGTGAAAAAGATTGTTTCTCCATGCTGTTCATGTGGGTGGTAAATTAATATACTATATACCATATAGACATCTACACAAAAACTTGAAGTCTAAACGCAGATGTGTTGCTAGTTTAGTTATTTTGCCTCTGTGACAGAAATGACGAGGTTTGGTAATACGCTGAATTAACTTACTTGATCATTGGTGGCGTCATGTAGGGCGCTAAAGAACTTCTGCACGGTGCCGTGCGCCCGAAGGTGCATCCGGAACGCCGGCGCCGTACATTTGCTCGCTAGCGTGATAGCCGATAAGCATCGCGTCGACATTGGGTTGTTATCCTGAAATAAAATATAAAGTGAAAAAGTGTTGTGACGTTTGTTTAGGCTTTTTTTTATGTCAAAAGGTGGACAGACTAGCGTGATGGAAAGTGGTCATGGTCGCCTATAAACATTTGCAACACCAGCAACGGGAGCCAACTGCGTGGATTCTCGGGGGCTCTAGCACCAATAAAGGTGAAATAGTGAGTGTCGAATACCCACAACCACAGACATCAACACATATTATTATACAATTAAGTAGCCAATTTTGATTGTAATTTTTTATTACGAAAATTTAAAAACAATAACTATGCTCAGTGCGTGCGAAATGTTAGTCAAATGTAAACATCTTACATGGACATGAAGGTACATAATCGAAACTATGTTGACGCCATAGGGTAGTTGAAACAATAAAACTTAAAACAAACAGTAGGTGTACAATATTTCTGATAAAATAAATCTTACCTGCAATGCATCTAAAAGGTATTCCACATCATCGTTGAACTCCTGGAACTCTCCAATCTCTTGGATTTGATGGGCTTTCTTCACGTTTCTTACAACAGTGTAATACTGAAAAAAATATAGAAATAAATCTACATGCTGAATTAATTTTAAATAGCAAGCTAAAAAAAATTAAAACCAATATGCTTCACAGCCTGAGGGCTCTTGTACACGGCAAGAAAAGTCACCAGCCTATGTAAGAATTTGTGTCGTTTCTACAAACGAACTGTGTACAATATTACGGTGCTGAGCAAGAAAAAAATCTTGTCTGCACTTGACACGACGCGTGAACTTTGCTGCGGTGCGATGGGGGGCGGAGTAGGGTGGTCGGTGGTCAGCCATTAGGTAGTTTTTGTATGTTTATTTATAGGTAAAATACCTATTATGACTGACACTGAGTTGTCTCTCACACCCTGCGCACGACTGGCCGACAACAATCTTAGTGTGTACATGTTTCTATTTGTCTTGTCTGTAGTAGATACGAAAAGTTTCCGGCGCTAGATTACACAAAATTCTTGTCGTGTACATAAGGGATTGGTTTTTTCTGCAGCAGACACAGGTGAAATTTCTACAATACACAACAAGGTTGTGTGTACAAGGGCTCTAACACTAAGCATAAACTGTTTTGTGAGTGCTGTTGAACACACACGCATCCAGACCCAAAATAGACAGTCCTGGTGCAAAGTTTGAACCCACAACAATAAAATTGTGTCAATTGGTCAACATGCCAATCCGTGTACTGGGTTGTCAAATTGCTGGTATTTGATGATGTTAATTACAAATATACATAGTCATGAATTAGTAATATTCTAGGTACACAGGAAAACCATATTGGAAAATTTAAGTATTACAAACAGTTTTGCTTCCAATATAGTTAAAATCTTTATGAACCTATTAAAAAAAAATCCAAATGCACTAATATTGATTATCAATTTACTCCTTTCAATGTATGTGCAAATACCAACCTCTTTAGCTTCTTTAGCACATCTCACACTAGTGTAAGGTTTCACAGTCTCAGTGGAATTAATATCATCTACAATAGGGTCAGGCACCCTATACCTCGTCACTCTCGTTAGTTCTTCTGTTACTTCTGTAGCAGGATTTTGGGCTTCTGGATTTTCTGGTTGATCTGGTCTTGGTGTTTCATTTCCTTTCTAATTATTGAAAAATAATTGACGTTATTAAAGTACTATTTAAAGAAAATATACATGTAATTATTTAATTGTACATTGACATAAATTACTTATTTGTAGTTGTAATATTACAGTCCATCTAAAAACACATGATATTAACATTAAAAATTTTGATTTGAATTTTAAAATCTGACTGATGGGCTCTGTATAAATGTAAAATATAGAAATGAATTCCAAGTTTTGTATTGTTTCCTTATTTTTCGCATCCATAATTAAAATCAATCAGATGGGAAATGTTTAATGAAATTATTATAACTTTTTGATCTGGATTCTGATCTCTTATCAGAAACTACAAACCAAAGAGAGATACAGTTGATACCCTATGTTAACCCAAACAAACAAAACATACCCATAACCAAAAGTACAATATGAACTAAAATTACCTACTCAATGTTGTTATCATATAGGTTTTTCCTATTCAAAATGATGTATGCTGTATGAATAATGTCATTCATAATATGATAATATACTTACATCATTAGCCCATTCATGTCTGTACAGATGACGTCTTTTCCTTGCAGGAAGAGGTGATGGGTTATCATTTACTAAAGATTTACTTTTGAATATTGAGCCCTTTTTCTTTGTTATAACCAATTTCACACTTGGTTTGTCTTCAATATGATCTTCAGTCTCACACATTCTGTGTGGTGACTTAAAAATTTCCTCCTGGGAACCTTTCTGGGACTCTTCTTCAGAATACTCATGTGGACAACTGTTATATGCAGAATCTGATGATTGGATCTGACCATCATTGGCATCCATATCAACAGCACCTTCCATGTTATCTTCCTGATTGATTTCTTCAATATTTGTCTCATTTTGCTCCATTTCAGCTTCATTTTGCTCAGGTACAGGCTCAGGTATGGGCTCTGGGACCTCTACTTGATTAGGACTTGAATGTTTGCTGTGTCCATGTTTATGTTTTTGTTTTTTATGCTTCACTTTATGAGTACTTACTTCAGGTTTGGAGTTCTCGTTACCAGATAAGATATCAATTAGATCATTACCATCATTATGAGATTCCATATCTGGTTCAGTGTCATGGACCTCAGGTGTGGTTGTAACAGATTCAGCTGCAGCTTCATACTTCTTTCTAGTTTTTCGAGCTTCCTTCTTAATGTCACTTACAGTCTTTGTTCCATGCTTGGCTGCAAATCTATTTGTTAAGGCATCTAGGTAATCATCATTTTCACTGTAATTAATATTTGGCCTGTTTCTTCTTGACCTTCCAGATATTACTTCAGGTGGTTTAGGCTCTAAACGTGGTTCTTTTGACCGTGCTTCAGAAGTCTGCGATGTTGATTGTGATTCAGTAGAATCCAATTGTGCTAATTGTGATTCAATATATTCTAATTGTTTATTTTTGGGTTCCTTTTCATTTTCATGCCCTGGAGATGCAAGTGTTTTATATAAATCATAAGCATCTGAGCCAGGAACAGGTGATGTAACTTTTTTCAGAGGTGGTTCTTCTTCAAGATTTTTGTGATGACGTTTGTGGGATTTGTGACCATCTTTTTTATCTTTCTTCTTTTCTTTTTTCGACTCATGATTAAGACTTGCACATTTAATTGTTATTTTAAGTCCTTCATGTTTTGGAGAACATATTGATTCCATAGACGGACTCTTCTTATTGTGTTCAGATCCTATATCAGAATGTGTGTCCAAAGAAGAATGTCTGTCAGAACTGGGAGAAGTGAAGCCTTCATTTGAATCAGTACTGACAATTCTAGATGTTCCTTTTGATATTCTGAGAACGATAGGAGGAGGTTTTCGTTCTTCGTTGATTTCTTTACTTGTTGATGGACTTACAATTTCAGGTTTAACAGGTATTGGACTTGCCACCAATGGACTTGCTTTAGGTGAAGGTACTTTGGGTTGCAATGACTCATATCTTGTTAGCTCAGGTATTGGGCTGTTACTACCATCCTCAGCATAGTTGATTACCTTATCGCGGTTGCGAACCAGGTAACGCTTGTTCGGTGGTTTTGAATTTTCTGCTGATGCGTCTTCTTTTTTAGATGCTTTAGTGGCCACTGAACCCTTTTTGGATTTAGCCTTTTCAGAGTTACGGCGTGGCAGCTCTGGTGAAGATGAATCTCTGTTGTATACCCTACTTTTCTTTTTCTTTTCCTTGGCATTTGAAGCATGTTCGGGAGACAAAGGTGCAGCAGGTACTGGAGGAGCGTATGTTATCTGTGGTACTTGAGGATATGCATCTACATTACGAGATTTAAAGAACTTTTTGGGTTTTGGTGGAGGTTGCTCAGTTTCCACGGCGGGTACTGTCAATGGACTATTCTGATCTTGAACTGGCTTTTTGTGTACGGTGCTTTGATATGCTGAAACACACAATGTGACTTTAAAATGTGTTATAGATATTAGATGTCTACAGATAAAGTTTATTTTCCAATAAGAATATGTATGAAAAACAAATCTACCATATCGAAATGTGTGTGACCCACTGAAAACTACGAAATTATAGCATACTTTCACTTGTTGCAATTAGCACTTAGCAAATTCTATCAATTGGCGTGCGGCATGTTTATGCGTAAACAGTTAAATTGAAGGCCAAACAAGAATTAATTAACGACCGATACTTACCATAGGGAGCACTCCTGATCGATGTGAAGCTCGTAATGCCCCATTTGCCCACGGTGCCCGCCGAGCGTGCCGCCGACGGACAGTTACTGTTCTCCCTAAATAGGGCACTATCCAACGGCACGGCCACGCTGCCGCCTCTTCCTCTACCCCAGCGCGACATACTGATAATTTCATCAAAGACGATGACAACTGTACTGTCGTCACTTTACCAATGGCTTCTTCAGATGTCAGAGTAATAAGATCCACATTTCCGCCACACTGACACTATTTATGATAAACAACAACTGCAAATCTTGTAACCTTCACTCAATATCCATTCATTGACTTTCTCCTATAGAAATGAAAACACAACCAGTAGAGATAACACACCCGCCATTTTTACGGGAGCTATGTACTTTTTACACAGACGCATTCATATGTGTAAACCACTTAAAACTTCACCTTTCGCGTTATAACAATTTACATTACAATTACTGGATTTCTTTGAACTTTGAGGTAGATAATTAAATGTTGACTAAACCATTAATAAATGACAAATAGGACACAAACTGCGATGTTGTCATCTCTTAACACCACCAGCGCCATATTGGCGTAGCAAAACAAGGAGAAATGGTAGCCAATAGGAAAGCGCCTTGAACCATAAACGAGAAGTTGTTTTTTTTAATAATGTTGCAGTATCATAATTTATAAAATTAGTCGATAAAACTCTGTATTGATAAATTATCGATTATTGAATAATCGATTCTTGAGACTTAAAATAATATAACAAACAACAATTTTGACGTCTACTGGAGTCTGCGTCAAATAATGTGGCAATAGCGGACATAGCGGTTCTTGAACCTACTGCGTCAGGGGAAAAATGCCGTTAGCTGCCATTTTGTAAAAGAATGACATCATTCCAACGACTCTTCTCGTTTCGGAAGCAATACGTTACGCATTTAGTCATCGTTTTCTTAAAGTATAAATTTTGATGTTGTTAATTCTTTATTTATTATTCATCGATCGGTAAAATACTTTAATAGTTACCTTATTATTTGTATTGGATATAACATTTTTTTATTAAAATGAAGTCGCAAAAAAGCGTAGGGGTCTCACTGATAGTGCTAGTCTAGTAGAGGCAAGCTCATATACCTCTGTGCCCAAAATTAGGACTTGAATAAATTTCTTAGGGAGCTGATTAAAAAAAAATACCTGTTTTTATTCAAGTCCACGATACGTACTTACGTACGTACGAAAAACCCAAATATCTTACGGAACCCTATTTTTTACAAAATAAAATATAGCCTATGTTACCCGTGGATAATGTAGCTTTTGAATAGTGACGATATCTTTTTAAATGGTTTAGGCAGCGTACGCAAAATAAGTAACTTTTCTGGTTGATGTTTTACACCTTGTGTCTGAAAAACCCAAATATCTTACGGAACCCTATTTTTTCTAAAATAAAATATAGCCTATGTTACCCGTGGATAATGTAGCTTTCGAATAGTGAAAGAATTTTTTAAATCGGTTCAGTAGTGATGGAGCCTATTCAAAACAAACAAACAAACAAAAAAATATTACCTCTTTATAATATTAGTTTAGAAGTTTAGATATAAATCTGTTTTAGGCATTGATTTATAAAGTAGTTTAATAAATGTATGGTTTTAGGTTTGTAAATCTATGCATCTATACAAATAAATAAAATTGGAGTGTCTGTTTGTAATATTAAAATAACCGCTTTTTACTAAATGCATATGCAAGTATGACCACAACCACATTTTTTACAATTTTGTCTGACTGTTTATCTATCTGTCTGTTTGGCGGGGCTAATCTTGGGAACGGCTGGACCGATTTTGACGGGACTTTCACTGGCAGATAGCTGATGTGCTAAGGAGTAACTTCGATTACTTTTATCTTTATACATCTATACATACATACCTACATACAAATAAATAGAATTTGAAGTGTCTTCGATTTTAACGGGACCTTTTTTTAAATAAAATACGCTTGTTTACACTTACAGCCCCACAGTAAGTATAAAAACCTGTGTCGTGGGTGCCGTTGTACACATACACAAACACCCAGACCCGAAACAAATATCTGTAGGCCATACAAATATTTGTCCCGGTGCGGGGATCGAACCCGCGACCCTTCGAATCAAACGGTCATCTCACACCGCTGGACTAACCGGGTCGTCTTTCTTGGCAGATGGCTGATGTGATAAAGAGTAACTAACGCTACTTTTATCTCCATACATACATACATACAAAGAAATAGAATTGGAGTGTCACCGATTTTGAAGGAGCTTTCACTGTCGAAAAAATAAAGCGTTAACGTGCTTATGTTAGCAGCAGTTAGTGGCGTTGGTGGCGTTGGTGGCATTAGTGGCGTTGGTGACATTGAAGGTGGTGTTGGTGGCGTTAGTGGCATTAGTGACATTGGTGGCGTTGCTGGTGATGGTGGTGATGGTGGCGTTAGTGGCGTAGATGGCATTGGTGGCGTTGGTGACATAGGTGGCGTTGGTGGCATTGGTGGCGTTGGTGACATTGTTGGTGGTGTTGGTGGAGTTGGTAGCGTTGGTAGCGTTGATGGCATTAGTGGCTTTGGTGGATTAAGTCTTATAGCGTTTACAGATAAGTATTAATGTAAACCAGATTTTATAACTACCCATAAGTGTTTTTGTATTTATAATCCAAAATTAACCAAAAGTTATATCCAAAAAATGCTGTACAAAGTCACTAGGTATTCCACGCGAACGAGGCCGCGGACACAGCTAGTATTTAATATATACCTACTAAAATATACATAAACATTAAATTTGATATTTTTATTTTGATTTAAAGAAAAATATATTATTGTAAATATATTTTTCTTACAAGACATGGTTTTTATTATTTTCATGTAATTTTTTTTGTTCTTCTGTCTGTATTTACGAGTAGATACTTTGCAAGAATGTAAGGTTATCCGTTCGGACGTACAAAACATAGGCGGATCAGTCCGGAAATTCTTAATAATAATCGCGAGAGTGGATCACAACTAGGTGGATCAGACCGAAATAACTCAAAATAAAAAATAAAATATCTATGTGTGTCACTTAAGGAGTTTCTTAGAAGAATTTACTGGTGATAGAGCTCAAGTGACAGAGCTCGCGGGCGTAGGTACCACCGCATTACCTAATTTATCTGCCGCTAAATGTTAATGGTGTTCAGCACTATCGTGTTCCGATTAGATCCTACGCCTTCGAGCTCCTACACTGGAACTTTACCACCAGTAAGAAGGTTTCTTGGGGGAAAATTTCGAAAATGGCATGTTTTTTCAAATTCAAGACTTCGAATCTAATAATATTATAAAAAAAACGTTACTTCACGCCTGTAATCCCCGAAGGGGTAGGCAGAGGTAAATGCATGCATTCAAGCATACACGCAAACACCCACGATTCGCCGGTTACGTTTTTGGCCCATGTAACAGGTGGCGAGCCTGTTGACATCTCCGGGCACATTACCAAACTTGGAGGTACTGGGAGATTTCCAGAAAATGGAAAATTCCCAATAGAACCAGAGATAAAGAACTTTACACCATTACCTCTAATAACCCCCTACCCGGGAATCGAAGGACCTCAGCGTAGTTGTAGTGGCCTGCTACCACTAGGCTACCGAGGTAGTTACTTAGTTACTAATATAAAAATCTTAAAAATATAAATAACCTCTTTTATGTATTGGAAGTGGCAAACAAGCATGCAGTTCACATTGATGTTAAGTGATGACTGCAGCCTATAGACACCCATATAAAAACCAAGGTCAAAATGCAGATGCGTTACCACTCCTGAGGCCTAAGTTGTTATGCCTCTGTGCTCGAAATTACAAGGCCGTACATTACCACCTGACCGGAACAGGCAGATACATTTTAGTATTTGAGCAAGCGCATAGTAAAATTTAGTACCTAAATAGATTGATTTGAAAAGTTGAACCTTTTGAAATAGGTACAATGATTAATTGCCTATGTGTGGCAAGATTAAAAAAAATCGACCCTCCAAAGTATTGTTGGAGCAACAATTCCCAAATCCAATTTCGTTCACAGAATTAACGATACCATGGGCCACCGCTGGCAAGGGACATTATGCAAGACATGCAATTTTCTTACCGATCTTTATATTCTTTTTTATAGACGTCTACTTGAGTAATGAAAAACTATTAAAGTGGTCGTGTGGGGATAAAGCGAGGGTCGTTGGGACCTTCCAGTTTTATTATGGCCCGACGAATGGCGTAGCGCTATTTTTACAACCCCGCCAATTTCATGAGCCGCGCTAAAAGATGGCAACGCGCGTACCTAAATGTACCGTAGCCCGTAGCAATAAAATAATAATATACATAGACAGTTTCTGCGCATTATGTTTATCTATCTAGGTAGGTATGGTTTAGTCTAGGAATAACTGATTCGCGAATGGCTGTATATGTTCCATTCTTAATATTATTAGAATTATTGATCTACTAGCTGTGCCCGCGACATCGTCCACGTGAGAAAAAATATGATTGTTCAGTATCTACCCGGACGAAGTGTGGGCGCAGTTAGTATTAAAGTAGCCTAAGTTACTCCTTATTACATCAGCTATCTGCCAGTGAAAGTCCCGTCAAAATCGGAGACACCCAAATTCTATTTATTTGTATATTATTACAGGTATGTATGTATGTATAGAGTTGTATGGAGATAAAAGTAGCCTAAGTTACTCCTTATCACATCAGCTATCTGCCAGTGAAAGTCCCGTCAAAATCGGATACACTCAAATTCTATTTATTTGTATGTAGGTATGTATGTATGTATGTATGGAGATAAAGATAGCCTAAGTTACTCCTTATTACATCAGCTACCTACCCGTGGGAGTCCTGTCAAAGTCGGATACACTCCAATTCTACTTATTTGTATGTGGGTATGTATGTATGTAGGGAGATAAAAGCTACCTACCCGTGGTAGTCCCGTCAAAGTCGGATACACTTCAATTATACTTATTTGTATGTAGGTATGTATGTATGGATGTATGGAGATAAAAGTAGCCTGAGTTATTCCTTATCACATCAGCTATCTGCCAGTGAAAGTCCCGTCAAAATCAGTCCAGCCGTTCCCAAGATTAGCTCCGCCAAACAGACAGACAGACAGACAAAAATTGTAAAAAATGTTGTTTTGGTAAGTATATGTACCGTGTATACATACATATGCATTTAGTAAAAAGCGATTTTTTAATATTACAAACAGACACTCCAATTTTATTTATTTGTATAGATATTGATATAGATGTATTCATTTATTGGTAATATTCAACATAAGACCTAAAAATTCTGTGAAAATTTTAAGCGTCTACTTGCTACCGTTATTATGATCGAGCAAAACATATACGAAAAAAAAACACGTTTATTGTATGCCCCATTGGACCCCTTAACATTTTCATTTTCTTATTTTTAGTAATTAATTAATTTTGTCCTTATGGAGCGGTATCAGAAATACATACTTTGTGTAAATGTTAGCTTTCTAGCTATCACTATTTATGAGATACAGGCTGGTGACAGACGGACGGACGGACGGACAGACAGACAGCGGAGGATTAGTTATCCGTAGGGTACATTTTTACCTTTTAGGTACGATACCCCCTAAAAGATAGAACTAAGATACAGAATGGCTTAAAATATTCGATATGATTCTTTCAATTGACATAACTTTTTTATTTCTGAATCGATTCACATTAAACAAACACTAAATGTTAAGTTAAACTTACAGACAAACAGACATTTTTCCGGGATAAAAAGTACCCAGTGTTGTGCGCCAAAGGTTAAAGTATAATCATACCAAGTTTCATTGTAATCGGACCGGAAGTTTTTCTGTGATGCTTGAACAAACAGACAGACAGACAGACAAAATTTTTTCTAATCACATATTTGAGTTCAGTATCGATCTAGTAACATCCCCTTGTATTTATTTTTTAAATATTTTTGATGTACAGAATTTACTCTTCTACAGTTTTATTATAAGTATAGATTATTTAGTTTGGGCAGTTACTTCTATGATTTGCTTTTCTTTACTCACTAACTACTAAACGTAGACGTTGTAAATTATCCTTTTGCGTTTTTAAAATGTCGTAAAGATGAGAATGTTGAGATTTTGTATCGGTGATTCGCACAAGAGATAAATTTAACCGCATTATATTATGTATGATTTATTGACATTAATGTTTCATGTCTCGGTGTCTTCCTTTAACACAACATGACCAAATAGTCTTGATTTACGGGACCATAAATCTCAAATTAGTGGTTTATGCGCCTTTTATGGTTCATCGCGTAAACCAGAACTAATCAGACCACAAATCGATATTTCTCATCTCGATTTTCAGTGACCCTCCTGCATTGTGAAGTTTATGTAATTTCTAAATGCAATATATAGAGGGAGGCTAGAGTAATAGGCGGCTATAAAAATGTAAGTGCCCAAACGCAACGTGACACGCATTTATGCGGAACTCCCCTGTTTCCAACACGTATAGGAAATTGGGAATAATACCTAGAGTAGGTAGGAATGTATATGAAATTTTGTTAACTCTACATATATAAATATTTTTTTTTATGTAATAAAAGTGGCAAACAAGCATGCAGTTTTCATTGATGTTAAGTGATGACTGCAGCCTATAGACACTTACACAATGACCAGAGGTCAAATTTCGGATGCGTTGCCACTCCTGAGGCCTAAGGTGTTATGCCTCTGTGCCGGAAATAACAGAGCCGTAGTAGTCGTACATTACCACCTGACCGGAACAATATAGTGCTGAACACTACCATTTGGCGGTAAGTATATTAGGTAATGCGGTGGTGCCAACGCCGGCGAGCTCCGTCAATGGAGCTCTACCACGAGTGAATATATCGATTTGGAATCTATGCAATTTATTTACAGAAAAATAAAATCTTGTCGTCTTTCTTTGCCGGTATAGGTAATTGGAAAGATGGTAGAAAGGATTTTGAAATAAATTGTGACGTGGAAAACAAGCATTACTTCACTTTTATGGCAATTGTAAACTCTATGCATGTACCTACTTGCTTGAAAACCGTAGGCCTTACTACCGATATGTTACTAGCATTGAGGCCCAAGATGTACCTATTGCCTGTGCCAAAAGTAAAAGTTATAGACGTATAGGTATCTACCTACACTAACAACCAGTACCTAATACTGAACATACTTTACCATCTTACTATAAGATAAAATACTGAATACCTACCTACCATTTGGCGTACATGAGGGCGTAGATGCCCATCATAATTTTAATTACCTAATTTATCTACTGGTCTAGTTAGATGCCTATTATTGTATGATAGTATTATCACATTATAACAAGTATCGTTGTTAAACTGTGGTAATATCTTTCCGCTGACATTTTTAGGGTTCCGAAGTAAACAAGGAACCCTTATAGTTACGCCATGTCCGTCTGTCTGTCTGTCTGTCCATCCGCGGTTTAGCGCAAAAACGATTGGTACTAGAGACTTGAAATTTGGCATAAGTATACACCTTAATCACGCCGACAACTCGAAACCTATCCAACTGCAGCGAGGTGTGAGACAGGGAGATGTTATATCTCCAAAACTGATCACCGCTGCATTGGAAGACGTCTTCAAGCTTCTGAACTGGAAAGGATTCGGCATCAATGTTAACGGTGAGTACATCTCCCACCTCCGATTTGCAGATGATATCGTAGTCATGGCTGAGACCCTGGAAGACCTTAGCACAATGCTCAATGACCTCAGTAGGGCCTCCCAACGAGTGGGCCTTAAAATGAACGTGGACAAGACGAAGATCATGTCAAATGTCCATGTTACACCCACTCCTGTTATGGTCGAGGGTACTACACTCGAAGTTGTTGACAATTATGTATGCCTGGGACAAACGGTCCAGTTAGGTCGGTCCAATTTGAGAGAAAGAGGTCAATCGCCGAATCCAACTCGGTAGGGCAGCGTTCGGGAAGCTACGATACGTCTTCTCGTCCGACATACGGCAGTGTCTCAAGAAAAGGTCTTTGACCAGTGTGTGTTGCCAGTGATGACTTATGGGACAGAAACGTGGTCGCTCACTATGGGCCTCATAAGAATGCTCAAGGTCGCTCAGAGAGCAATGGAGAGAGCTATGCTTGGAGTTTATCTGCGAGATCGAATCAGAAATGAGGAAATGAGGAGATCCGCATGAGAACCAAAGTTACCGACATAGCTTACCGAATAGCGAGACTCAAGTGGCAGTGGGCAGGGCAAATAGCTCGACGAACTGACGGCCGTTGGGGCAGAGCAGTTCTCTAGTGGCGACCGCGTACCGGAAAGCGAAGCGTGAGCAGGCCTCCCACAAGATGGACCGACGACCTGGTGAAGGTCGCGGGCAATCGCTGGATGAGGGCGGCCCAGGACCGTTCGTTGTGGCATTCTTTGGGGGAGGCCTTTGTTCAGCAGTGGACGTCTTTTGGCTGAAATGATGACAAAGTGTTAGGATAAAAACATGAAAAATAAAATTATATGTACATGTAACGCACGGATTTTTTCTATTTTTCGTTTTCTACATAGTGTGGGGTATTGTTAGATAGGTCTGCCAAAAATGTTAGGGGTACGCTAACATAATTTTTGGATTTAGTTAACTGTTTGTGACTTATAAAGCTTTAAAATGCAATTTTTTTTAGAGCCAAGTGTCCCTCCCCTCTACCAACTAAACGGTTGTTGTTAGAAATTCAAACGTTACGTCAATAGTAGCTACATAATTAAAACGAAATTAAAAGGAAAACTATCGCATCTAAGATGGTTTTCCAAGTTTACGAGTAATAGTCGACCAAATGTACCTAATAGGTACTCGAAATTTTTGAACAACTCCATAGTAAATATTTTTTTCATTACGTTAATCAAACCTTAAAACTACGGAACCCTACACTGCGCGTGGCCCGACACGCACTTGACCGGTCTTTTTATTTACATTTTAGGAATGGCAATTTATTTGCATTGAGACTTAGTTAATAAGTATTTGCAGTTGTGTATATAAATTAATATTAGCTGACCCGGCAAACTTCGTATTGCCTCAGAATGAAAATATGACATGTGTCAAAGGTTTGATAGATCATACGGACTATTTGTATGGGAAAATGAATGGTGGTTTTTAACCGAGTTCAAAAAACGAGAAGGTTCTCAATTCGGCCGGTATATATATTTTTTTATGTATGTTCGCGAATTATGTCGAGATTTCTGGACCGATTTACGATTCATAATTCTTCTTTTGTTTAATGCGGAATAGTTTCGAATTGGTCCCATAAAAATTTGATTCAGATAGGCCCATTAGTTTTAATTTTATGAGCATTATAAAAAAAATAAAACAAAATAAAATACGCTTACACTCACAGCCCCACAGTAGGTATAAACCTGTGTCGTGGGTGCCGTTGTACACATACAACACATACACAAACACCCAGACCCGAAACAAATATCTGTAGGCCATACAAATATTTGTCCCGGTGCGGGGATCGAACCCGCAACCCTTCGAATCAAACGATGGTTTCACACCGCTGGACTAACCGGGTCGTCAAGCATTTTTTTACTTACTTTCACCTCAGACTAAGGGAATAAAAATAGACGGTGAGTTGTCATACAGTGCATTGCACAGATCACTATTAATCCACTGACGTCCTAGATAGACCTAATGCGCATGACAACAAGATGATGACAAGTGACAATGACACATTTACTCATCGACGACACAACACAGCTTATTTACTCCTTCGTGGATAAAATTTTTTCATTGATTTCGTATAGTCGTGTTATAATTTTGTATCGACACACCTAAACAATTTAAATTAGGTATCTAATTGTCACGAAGCTAAAAGAGTGAGATTTTACAAATTTAACAGATGTGAACATTAATCTAATTGACAATGCAGCAATAAACTAAAAAGTATTAAATACATATAACTACGTTAAGAAAAACCGACTTCAAAACTGAAAAGTAAAAAATAATAAAGATTTAATTGTAATTATATACTACCTATTATGTATATGTGCTATTTACTAATAGGTTTGAAGTCGGTGCCAAGTCAAAATCACTAAAGAAGGCATTTCATTGCATTTTAACGTAACTTCACGCCTATAATCTCCCCGAAAGGGTAGGCAGAGGTAAATGCATGTAAATGCAAACACCCACGATTCGCCGGTTACGTTTTGTTCAGTGTATTAATTTGCTCGTATTCATATTTAAGGGATTAAAATATAATTGTTTGTTTAAGGCTTGGCACCGATTTCAAATTATTTATATGTGCTATTTTCTATTAGTAAATAGCACATATAAATAATAGGTAGTAGGTATATAATTACAATTAAATTTTTATTATTTTTTACTTATCAGTTTTGAAGTCGGTTTTTCTTAACGTAGTTATATTTATTGCTATTTCCCTTCAATTTCTTCATATTTTCTTACCTTTTAAACATTCCCTGGACTTCCAAAAATCATTCAAAATCAATATTAGCCAAATCGGTCCAGCCATTCACGCGTGATGCCGTGACCAAGGAAAACGGGTTGCATTTCATATATATAGATACCTATTCATTTGCCATGGGCGTTCACATTATCTGTATTCTACTTTAATTCCTGTTTGTATTAGATCTAAGGATTTTAACTAAAAGAGCAACACTCTATGTTTGTCCGGTAGCGGAGTTCTTCTCAGTAATGCCTGCTCTTGGAATTCTGCTACGTGGATGACCATTTTTATGACGAATATATTTTTGCTTTCCTTATATGAAGGATTTGATATGTAAAATAGAATCAATTTTATTAAATTTTAACATGTTAATTTTATTATTGTTAATACCTATTGAATAATAATTATTGTTGTCAGTCATTCGCTCTAGGCAGCTTGTAAACTGACAATGCAAAAGTGTTCTTGTTGACCAATTTGAAATAAAATATTTCAGTTTGAGTTTTTGTAAGTACTTACTCATAGTAAATGTTTATAACCTAATAGTACCTATAAACTTGTTTCAGTATGTAAGTAATAATATATACTCTAGTGTATAACCTAACTTATTCACTTTACCATCAGCGTGAACTGCATGCTTGTTTGACATTATGTTTTTGTTTTCATAAAAATATTATTTGAACTACAGTTATACAGCTATATTATACTGTGTACCGTGTGTTATTTATTTGTGACATTTTCATCTAGTTACTCAGGTAAACAATTGCCGCCAAATGCAAACTACTAATTAAATAGGTTTGTCATAGAAGATTTTCGAAAAATCCTCTACTGTTCGAGTTATTTCTTCATGCAAAACTTATTACCAAGAACAATATTATCTATACTTATAATACATCTGTAGAAGTGTTAATTCTGTACATTAAAAATATTGAAAAAATAAATACCAGGGGATGTTATTAGATGGATACCGAACACAACTATGTGATTAGAAAAATTTTTGTCTGTCTGTCTGTCTGTTTGTTCAAGCATCACAGAAAAACTACCGGTCCGATTACAATGAAACTTGGTATGATTATACTTTAATCTTTGGCGCACAACACTGGGTACTTTTTATCCCGGGAAAAATGTCTGTTTGTCTGTGTGTATGTGCACGCTAATATCAGAAACGGCTTATTCGATTTGCGGTTTCCACTAATATATTGTGGTAAGTTTCACTTAAGATTAAGTGTTTGTTTCATGTGAATCGGTTCAGAAATAAAAAAGTTATGTCAATTTAAAGAATCGTATCGAATATTTTTAAGCTATTCTGTAGGTATCTTAGTTCTATCTTTTAGGGAGTTTCGTACCTAATAGGTAAAAACGGACCCTACGGATAACTAATCCTCCGCTGTCTGTCTGTCTGTCCGTGCGTCCGTCTGTCTCTCACGAGGCTGTATCTCATAGATAGTGATAGCTAGAAAGGTAACATTTTCACAAATTATGTATTTCTGTTACCGCTATAATGTAGACGCTTAAAATTTTCACAGAATTTTTAGGTCTTATGTTGTATTGTAGCCTCCATAATAAATCTATATACATACAAATAAATAAAATTGGATTGTCTGTTTGTAATATTAAAATAACAACTTTTTACTAAACGCATATGTATGTATACACGGTACATATACCTTACAATTTTTGTCTGTCTGTCTGTCTGTCTGTTTGGCGGGGCTAATATTGGGAACGGCTTGGCCGATTTTGACGGGACATTCACTGGCAGATAGCTGATGTGGTAAGGAGTAACTTAGGCTACTTTTATCTCCATACATCCATACACACATACATACAAATAAGTAGAATTGGAGTGTATCCGACTTTGACGGGTCTTTCACTGGCAGATAGCTGATGTGATAAGGAGTAACTTAGGCTACTTTTATCTTCATATAACCATACATACATACATACCTATATACAAATAAACAGAATGTGAGTGTCTCCGATTTTGACGGGACTTTCACTGGCAGATAGCTGATGTCATAAGGAGTAACTTACGCTACTTTTATACTAGCTGCGCCACGACTTCGTGCGGGTAGATACTGAACAATCATATTTTTTCTCAGCTAGTAGGTAATAAGAATAGATCATTCATATCTTATCTTAGCAATATAGTGATTAAAAAAAAAAAATAAGACCGTCCCCATCTTATATAGGTATCTACCACATGCGCAAACTTTTTATCGTAGCATTTGAATAGCTTTTTTATTTTTATAGCGCACGTGTTCTGTCCGCTACCGTCTACTTCAATTATTTATATGTGCTATAAAACGGTGGCTCTATCACGCTATAAACATAGTAAGATGGTTAGCTAGGTGAACAAGTATATACTTAATGCTACCATTTATTTTCTTTGACTGGTGGTAGAGCTCCAGTGACGGAGCTCGCGGGCGTAGGCACCACCACATTACCTAATATACTTGCCGCTAAATGGTAGTGTTCAGCACTATCGTGTTCCGGTCAGGTGGTAATGTACGGCTCTGTAATTTCCGGCACAGAGGCATAACACTTAATGCCTCAGGAAAGGCAGCGCATTTGCATTTTGACCTCTGGTCATTGTGTGGGTGTCTATAGGCTGCAGTCATCACTTAACATCAATGTGAACTGCACGCTTGTTTGCCACTTATATTACATAAAGAAAAAAAAAACTTGTGGTAGAGTTCCAGTGTCAGAGCTTGAAGCACCACCTCATTACTTTTATGTAGCTTACTTTATTAGGTCCATTACTATCTACCGCCGAATGATAGTGTTCAGCACTAACGTGTTCCAGTTAGATGGTAATGTATGGCCCCGTAATAACTATCACGGAGGCAAACTAACTTAGGACTCAGGTGTGGCAACGCCTTTGCATAATTATTGTCCTACTGTTTTGGGTAGACGTAAAATAGGTATGTAGGTGGTAATGAAAATTTGTTTATAACTTTATCTTGGCACTAGAAATAAGTATCTGCTGAGTCTACCAAAATTCCAAAGAATAGCCCCCTCCCAGAGGATAGACATCGTTCTGCGATACACATGTACCTAATACCTACTTTGAAGTATTTCTCATTACTTATTCGTAATATTTATCATTAATTTCAAACGGAATTTATTTCGTTATTCCACGTACCTACCTACTTACATACACTGGATGTACTTTGACGTTACGTTATTTCACTTTAGGTAGGTATCCACGATTCATACCCATACCATACATATAAAAATAGATGTTAGGTAGGTACTTACCTTAGAATTATTTTATTGATATACCTACTTAATTATTGTTTAACAGGGATTTAGATAATAAACAATGTTCGATATGTTGATGAAATACCTACCTACTTTAAATTATAAATAAACTCCACAAGATGTCCGTGTTTATCTGATTTTTGATAGGTATTGAAAATACGTCATACATAAATTGAATAAAACAACCAAAACTCTACATTTCATGTCCCTGTAGGTACATACATTTTGAGGGTTTCTCTCGATTTCCTCATGATGCCATAATCAGATACCAACTTGGTGGTTATGAGAAGTTGCAAAGAGTATACAAATACTACGTGGAAGTTGGAAGAAAATCCCAAAGAGTAGTTATACCTTTAAAACGACAACAGATTTTTTCAAGACGGTCCTAAATTGACGGAGTCATCGGTGAACATTTATAAAAAAAACATAATTATGTACAGTTCACAGTGTTCACACAGTCAAAAGTACTAAAAAGGAGGACTTTTTGAAGTCGGTATAAAAAAGTTCAAACTACAGATTTAAGATATCTACACAAAAACCAGAAGTTCAAATGCAGATGAATTGCCACAATGGTCTAACTTGTTTTGCTTTAAAAAAAATATTTCAGACTTAAAATAGGAAAAGTTCAACTAATCTGGTGCCAAATTGATGACCTTTTCGGTTTGAAATATGTATCTAGATATATGGAAAGTATTCGGAAATACAATAGGTAGTCGAACTAGTAGAGCAACTCGGCTATCTGTAGAATATAATCGAAGGACAAAAATTGTGACTAGAGTTTGGACATTAATCTGCTCTTCAGCAAACCTCTCACACTAACTTTAACTTGCCTCAGTAGCCTAGTGGTAGCAGGCCACTACTACTACGCTCGGTTCCCGGGTTCGATTCCCGGGTCGGGGGATATTAGAGATAACGGTGTAAAATCCTTTATCTCTGGTTCTATTGGGATTTTTCCATTTTCTGGAAGTATCCCAGTATCTCGATGTTTAGTCCACCTGTTACATGGGCCAAAACGTAACCGGCGAGTCGTGCATGAATTCGCCTCTGCCTACCCCTTCGGGGATTAAAGGCGTAAAGTTACGTTCTGTCATACTAGTTGGTAGAAGTAGGTCTGAGTCCTATTGTGGATGATATCTAATGTGAAATGTGATGATTATAGGTAACAGGCAAGTCATTACATATTGCAAGGGAGATTAGGAATAATTAAAATGCAAGACTCGTCAAGTGAGTAATTGATTGGCCTTGTGTCTTAGCACCAAATAAATATGCTGTTAAATGTGAAGTAAGTATTCAGCGCTTCTTCTTCTTCGCTTTCAGCACTACTGTGTTACGATTAGACAGTAAGCCTGGGTTGCACAAGATATTTGTTTAAGTTACTATATACTATATAATATACTCTATACTATATATATACATTGCACATCCTTCTTTATATAAATCTGTTAAAGTTAGAGAAGGATGTGAAATATTACCTATTATAACTTTAACTTTACCAAATATCTTGGTGCAACCCAGGCTAAGTAATGCATGATCCCGTAACCTTTGACATAACCTATACATATCTTAATATATATAAATCTCGTGTCACAATGTTTGTCCTCAATGGACTCCTAAACCACTTAACCGATTATAATAAAATTCGCACACCATGTGCAGTTCGATCCAACTTGAGAGATAGGATACCTTACATTACGCTATGACTAATAGGAGCAGAGCAGCGCGGGCGAAGCCGGGGCGGGCCGCTAGTATACCTATAAAATATTGCCCTTTAAAGTGGAAATACATAAGCGTTGAAAGTGTTGAAACCTCTATTTGCTATGTAAATCTACTAAATGTCTTTCAATAGACTTTATGATCTTTATATTTTTATGCAACTTTTAAACATTACCATAATTTGAATTGCAAATATTGAATCTCATACACAGTACGGTTTCATATTTTCTGCTTATAGAGGCAAATTGGAAAATTGCGCTTCGAAACGAGAATGCTTGTGCATTAAGATATCTGTTTATGTGCAAATGTTTAGGTATCCTATCCTACCTATATCTATGTATATGAAATACCTATTATAGGTACCTATACCTAGACTGCAAATCATTTCGGTCCATAAGAAATGCATTATGCTTGCATTTCCTTTCATTATGTAATAAACTAACGGCTTAAAATATAGCCTAGGTAATGTCACTCAGTGAAGATGCAATTTTCTAATGGTGAAAGAATTTTTAAATCAATTCAGTAGTTTTTGTGCGAACAAGTTTCAAAGATACATACAAAAACACAACATGTTTCGTCCTCATAATATTAGTATAAAAGTATAGATAAGTAGGTATAAAAAAAGAAAACTTGCCTAAGTAACAAACTTGAATTTAACTGCATCAGTAGGTATCAAATGATGTGGATAAATTGGAGACAGCCATGCTTTCATGCATAGGGTATCCGTTCGGAGCTTTTATCGATCCGAAATTGTTCATGTGTGCCCGCCTTTATAGCAATGGCGGCTGTGGAGATCGTCTCTGATTGGGGGTTAGTAACCCTGCGCTTTCTTTGTACGGAAATAATGCGCATGTGCTTAGCGCGAAAGCTCTTTTCAACATGGCCGTCTTGTGAATAGTTATCACGGTATTCTTTAATCAAATTTTAGATTTAGGTATTTGTGAATATATTATAAGTGTTAAGAAAAAAAACTTAAGGTAAGAATAAAACGTAGGTATGTTTTAGATAGTGATTTTACATTCAATAGATACTGAAATATTTATATAGATAAATGATTGGCTCAAAGACTGATGTTCAACTTGAACAGCAATCAATGTAGGTAAATAGAAAGTAAAAAGTGCAACACTATATCCACAAAACACTAAAGGTAGGGGATGAAGTGGAACGAATTGTTTCTCCTAAATAGGTATTTTGCCTCTGTGTTCTATATTCTTATATTCTTCACATTCTGCATGTATGTAGATATAGATCTACTTACACAAATATACCTTGGCTAGTAGGTATAAATACTACAAATAGTAGATATTAAGTCGTTGATATGAGCTCGATAACAATTAATCAACCTTGCCTATGTAGGTAAGTACCTACTGTAATAATTAAGAGACTAACCTGCCTATTGTACGTATATCGATGATTCTTCTTCATTATCACTGATTTTATCAAACAATAAAAACTTCTATAGTTACTAGTAATACACACACTCATTTTTATAAAACGCAATATAGTAGGTACCAGTTGGACTGGACCATGTCTAACGTGTAACTGATCTCTTTAGTTTTATTTGTTGACACAGTTTACTTGGTCACAATTTAAAAGAAACGATTTAACCCTTTTTTAATGGCCCCTATAAAATCGTGGTGGGTTGGTAGGTAATTCATGATTGCAAATCTTTGTTGTATACAAATAGTTTACAATGTGCCCAAAATGAATTGATTTTTTTTCTTGATACAGACTTGGGTTCTATAGTTTCGAAGGTTTCATTGGTCTTGTTCAGGAACGCGCTGTAGGTATTCCGCTGGATAATGTGTCACCTTGTATTGTTTTGTTGGTAGTAATGTTCCAAACAAATTATGAAATTACAGAAGAGTCTGGTTTTGCACGATACTAGTACCATAATTATTTACTGTTGATAGAGACTGTGGTAATTTCAGTGCTGCGAGGCTAAAATTACCAACCTAGTTGATCGACGTTTTGTATTTAGTTTGTTGAAGGGGATTCTGCTATTAATATTTTTACTTTTTATTTAATATTAATTAAATAGTTAAAAGTTGGTAGGTAAGTACTTAAAATGAAAATGGACCATTTTGTTTTACTCATACGAAAACAAAATAACCACCTAATACCGTAAGCTCTGTAAGCTTGTAAATATCTACAAAAAATCAGAGTACGAGAGTTTCATAGTACTTATATGCATTGCTGCTTCTGAGATCTAAGTTCTTATGCCTCTGTGCCGGAAATTACGGGGCCGTATATTACCACCAGACCGGAACATACCTACATAGTTGCGTCTACTCTACCATTTAGATTAGACTGAAGAACTCTACCTACAGTCGGGCCTATTGTAAAACGCTAAGTCTTTGTTTACTTTTTCGGGTTAACTTGGTGTAGATGTATGAATGGATACATTTGCTGGTACAATGCCCGTGATAATCGTGGTTTACTGTCAGATTTACAACTGCTGTAAATATCGGCTTTATAGTACAATGGTCAGGCACCCAAAATCCAAGTGAGACTCTGATTGTAAAATATTTTTGTACCTTGTATGTGTAAAAGATGCGAGATTTTTTTTGTAAGAAATATACATTCAATTGATGAATAATAGTTATGCAATAGATACATTATTTCTGCGTTATTTTTTTATAAAGGTAGGTGAAGGGCAAGTGCTGATGTTTATAAATTATGAATTTCGGTTACGTTTGAGAAACTAGCATCTTTTTATGTCATAAAAGTGGAAAACAAGCATGCGGTTCACATTGATGTTAAGTGATGACTGCAGCCTATATAGCCTACCCACACAAAGACCAGAGGTCAAAATGCAGATGCGTTACCACTTCTGGGGCCTGAAGTGTTATGCCTATGTGCCAGAAATTACAGGGTTGTCCATTACCACGTGACCGGAACATGATCGTGCTGAACATGCTGCCATTTAACGGCAAGTACATTAGGTGATGTGATGGTGTACCACCAGTAAACATTATTATATTATAATTTATTATAATAAGGAAAATTGTTCCTATATCTAGGCATATTGATATTATAGCTATATATGTATACCGTAGGTAGGTAGGTACCTATATCCGGGGCGCGCCAAATAGCATTTTGATTTGGTATGTTCGGCGCTCGGAGAAACTTCTTTCGTGCCCTCCCAACGCACTCCCTCGAGCTCACAACATCCTTGCTCCCATCAAAACCTTAAATCTCCCAGATCCCTACACAGTTTTCACAGGTGGTAGAGCTCCAGTGACGGAGCTCGCGGTCGTAGGCACCACCGCGTTACCTAATATACTTGCCGCTAAATGGTAGTGTTCAGCACTATCGTGGTACGGTCAGGTGGTAATGTACGGCCCTGAAATTCCCGGCACAGAAGCATAACACCTTAGGCCTCAGGAGTGGTAACGCATCTGCATTTTGACCTTGGTCTTTGTGTGGGTGTCTATAGGCTGCAGTCATCACTTAACATGAATTTGAACTGCATGCTTGTTGCCACTTTCATTACATAAAAAAAAACAGTACAGTTCTTACTGTAATATCAATAAACTACGGTTTGTTTATGAAGTTATACTTCTTAAAAATGATGAGAGTGAATTTTTACGTACCGGCAGACAAAATCAACAGTCTGAAGCAGAACTATAACTTCTTACGTGCGTACCTACATACACACACACACTCACGTACACACTGTTTTGAGGGTTCCGTAGTAAACAAGGAACCCTTGTAGTTTCGCCATGTCCGTCTGTCTGTCTGTCTGTCTGTCCGTCCGCGGTTTAGCGCAAAAACTTTTAGTAATAGAGACTTGAAATTTGGCACAAGTATGAACCATAATGACGCCGACAAAGTGTAAAAAAAAAAAAAAATATATGAAAAATAAAATTAATTACGGTACCTAAAATAAATAAATCCGTGCGTTACATGTAGGGGACATGTAACGCACGGATTTATTTATTTTTCGTTTTCTATATAGTACCTATGGGATATCGTTGGATAGGTCTTTCAAAAATGTTACGGGTGTGTTAATATATTTTTTGGATTTAGTTAACTGTTCGTGACTTATTAAGCTTTTAAAGTGCCAATTTTTGTTAGAGTTAAGTGTCCAACCAACCAAACGGTTGATATTAGAAATTCAAACTATAGTAGCTATAGTAGCTACATATAACGAAATTAAAAGGAAAACTATCACACCTAAGTTGGCTTTACAAGTTTTAGGCTAAGTCTCTAATACCAATAGTATTTGCGCTAAACCGCTGACTCTATCGAAGTATTTAGTGAGTAGGGAGTCAGCTCTCATTAATATAACAAGCATCATAAACCTTTTGTTTCATTTAGGTACGTATTGTGGACAGAGCTGAATGTAATAAATCTTCTCAAATATCAGTTCGAATGTTAGAAATATAAACTGAATTAAGAACATCGTTAGACACTGTAAAAAATTTAACATGTAATTCATAATTTATTGTGCGAGCTTTCTCGTAGCATATTACGTAGCACTGGCTAGCGCCCTCTGACCGATGAAATGAGCTTGAAGGACTATTTATAGGAATAAAATTTGTATGAAAACATACTTTGATTAGTTAAATTATAATATTTGAGAAAAGGAAAATTTTTCCACAATTTTATGTTTCATATGAAATGAAATAATAATATGAACTGAATCATGTTCTGTGGGAAATTGTAATACAGGACAGCGCCATCTGTAGGTGTTAATTGTAGATTAGGATATGATGGGGCCGACATATTCTCCAGTGGACAAAAGCCTTTAAATACAAATTTGATGTATGAGGTACCTACGTCTCGTGACGGCATCAGTTTAATTCAGCGAGCATAGAAGAATTTATGGTGGAGCTCCAGCATAAATTGATCAGTATCAGATTTTGAGTCTCAAGTAGTCTGAACAATTTATTTGGGGGTACGGAAGTGCCCCAGCCAAGACGAGCCAAGCAAAACGCAAGAAGTAGGTAGGTTTTCTCGAAACTGTTTGTCATTATTTTGAACCCACATGACTTGGATTTTGATTAGATGTGATGTCAGTAATCTTATTGATTTCGTCACTCACTCTACGCACTCACTGATGATCATCAACACTCTTAAGGAACCTACTTCCCGATATCCTGGAAAGCAGTTATTTTATATACCTACATAATATATAAGCTAGTACCTAGGTATTAGTAGGTACTACTACTAGGTGATTACTAGATACTAGTAGGTATTCAAAAAATAACTTTTTGCCAGCATTATTTAATTTTATGGTCTGGCCTTAGCATCGTTTTACATGAAAATGTTTTTGGTGGGTTTATTGTATGTTACGTTTGTTATGATTGCTCAGCCAGATTATCAAAGTAGAAATACACTTCGCCCAAAAACTTGTCGAGTTTTGTCAAAAGCAAACACAACAAGCCAAACATACTTTGTCGATGTAGAAATAAAGGGCTTATAAGACGCGCTATCGTATCGTGGAGGGATGACGCGACATGGAGATTTCAACAACTGCCGAAGTTACATGTAGAGTAGGTCCCCATCAAGAAATTTTGCACATCGAGTCTACAAAAGAGATAATCGGCTAGTTTTAACTTCGCAGAGCGTTATCTCTGCTGCACACTGCCTACGTAAGCACTGATAGTCCCAGGGGCGGATTTCCCTATAGGCTGAGTAGGCCCGGGCCTAGGGCGGCAAAATTTGGGCGTTTTTTAGGGTTCCGTACCTTAAAAGGAAAAAAGGAACCCTTATAGGATCACTCGTGCGTCTGTATGTCTGTCTGTCCGTCTGTCACAGCCAATTTGCTCCGAAACTACTCGACCGATTGAGTTGAAATTTGATAAATATATATGTAAATTGGTGACCCAAAAAGAAACACGTCAAGTAAAATAATACATTTTAAACAGGGGGGCCACTTTAGGGGAATTAAACAGAAAATTAAAAAAAAACTGTATCGTAAACTGTGTCGTGTGATATATCAAATGAAAGAAGTTGTTGTCAGTATCTCAGATATATTTTTTTTATAATTTTTGCATAAACAAATTTGAATTTATTTAAGAAAAACGATGAAAATTTACCACCCCCCCCCTTTATCTCCGAAACTACTGAACTTAAAATTTTGAAAAAAATGTGGAAAATAGTTCTTTGCCTATAGATTACTGGAAAACCTATAAGAAGTTTGAAAATTCAAATTAAACCGAAAATTCTTAATAATATAACCCCCCCTGCCGGTACCACCGTAACCGCTATGTCCCTGCATTTTAAATCTGTTATATTTTCGAAAATATTTATTTAAATTACGGAACCCTCACCACGCGAGTCGAACTCGCACTTATCCGGTTTTTGTTAAGTACTTGCCGATGCAAATACGTGTTAAATCTCAAAAATATGTCCATAAAGTTTACATATATCTTGCGAATTATTACGATTTACATGTTACATGGCAATTACGATTATTAGAAGAATTAATTAAATCACTTACTATCGTTTTTTTTATTGAATTTTAATTTCTATAGGCCTAGGGCAGCCAACAAATCAAATCCGCCCCTGGATAGTCCGGTATTGGTGAAAACTTGATCAAAATGGTCGACGAAGAGATGAAGCTCTACAGCCCCAAAAAGTCTCCTTCCTTAGGTCGATGTGCAGTATTTTTTGTTGGATTTGATATTTATATCTTTTTGTCAATCGAACCCTGAATTTGTCAACAAATGTCAGAAAAACAACAAATATCGACATTATTTTGGCCGAAGTGTTTTTCTGCACCGATATGACCAGGGTGTAAAAACTTAGTAGGGACAAAAACGATGGCAGTCCTATCAATGTAAGGGCAAGTGAATGTTGTTTAAACGTATCAATAGATGGCGTGCATCTGCAATAAGTTTTGTCCCAAGTCCCAATAAAGTTCATTCATTCAAAATGTTGTCAGGCGTGGTACATACATGTCATGCTGTAATTGCGTCGTATATTACATACGACTATATACGACGCTATATAATTAATATATTAAAAACAGAGTTTTTTAAGCATTTTCCATGATTTTTCCATCGATTTGAGATGTATGAAATGCGCATCACAGATATATTTATACAGAAAGCGGCCCAAAATACTGTTTTTATAATAGGATAGCAGTGAATAGCTACGCCCGAGCTATTGACCTTAGGTTGTAGTTACAAAACGAGTCGCCAGACGGCGTAAGTGAGCTGTTGCTTTCTTTGATATTGCAATTGGGTCTCTATTTCAGTATGTTTATAGGATGCTCTGCATCTGCATCGCGAAATGTAATATCTTCTGTAGTAAAATCCAGTGTATAAAATGAGATTCTCTTAACACGTTCGCGCGCGGTACGCCCCCCGGCGTACATACTATTTAAAATGATGCGACAGAACGCCTCTCAACGTCACGGTTTTTACTTGTATAAAACCAGTACGCCCTGCGCCGTCCGATTTCTCATACTATTCAATGGAAGAGCATAGTATAGTGTCACCGCACGGTTAATTTAGACTTTCGTACTGTCACCACGTAATCTACAGTCGCTTCTATACAAAGTACCACACACACATCTGTAATTTCTTGCTTCCCGCCACACGCACACTACGGCCGTGGGCGTCTTATTTTCATACGTCATTTCCGTTCTGTCACCAAACATACATTTTTTAAAACGTGTTGTGACAGTACGCCTATAGGCAATGTATGAAATTTAGTAGTGTTCCAGGTGCAGTAATCACGTAGATAGTACCGCCCGCGAACGTGTTAAGTGAATAATTTTCTGATGAATGCAGCAACCTCATATTGGGAAGGCATAACACTAAGCTTTTAATAAGTTCGTCAGTTTTTCCATAGATGTCACTCCTATGAAGCTTCTTCCTCACACTACTTCTACAATGAAAGCAGTGCTTCTAACTTGCACTAGATGGCGTGATACAGCAAACTACCTGGTAGAGTATATTGTAGAGTCGAAGTTATTATAATAATTAATATTTTTGTATTATTTATTTTTGAATAACTACAACTGAAACCGTTACATGTTTAGGAGATAAAGTTAAAGTATAAAAGCTTCATTTTGAGAACAAGACAAGTGGAAAAAGACTATAGGAGTAATAAACAACAGCTCAAAAACTCACCAGGATGGCGCTAGTGTACCTATGAATAATAAAGTAGTTGTAGAGTTTAGTGGAGAGTAATTTTTAATCTATTCTTAAATACTTTAGTAAGTAAATATTTATACTAACTAATTTAGTTTTAAAAACATCGGGTAGTAAGAACTGAAGATAATGTTTTAATTTTTATTTAGTGGTGGCAGACTTCCACTGTCGTAGCAGCAGGCGTAGACACCGTCACATTATTAAAATTTAATCTATCTGACGCCAAGTGGTAATGTATCATTCTCGTGTCCCATTTATGTGGTAATTCTTTACCGCCAATTTTTTGTTATGAATTATTTTGTCACCAATTATCTGGTTATGAAGTCAAAATACTTAATATATATTTTTTTTAATTTATTCTTCGTGTATTGTCGATGAATAATTGAATAATAAGACGACAAATTTGTCTATGTCTATCGAAATAGTTAATAATATATGTATCAACTACCTAAAAAAATTAAATGAAAGCCGTGTACAATGCAGATAATTAGTACTCGTATTATAGTGAAAATAACATCGTCAAAGTAAACCAAAACTTGAAATATTCTCCATCAAATATAAAAATAGTAACACGCTTAGGGCCTTAACTCACTAGGACGCCGTGGCGACGTCCCCGGCTACGTATCCAAGCAGTTAGTATGACGTGGAGACGTCGACACAAGGTGGCCATCATGTATTTCCATACTAGCAATTTGGATACGTAGCCGGCGACGTCGCCATGGCGGCCTAGTGAGTTAGGTAGGGCCCTTATCGCCTCAGAAATCTTGAACTAATCGGTGCCTTAGGAGTGGTATTGACGTTTTTTTTTATAATGGTAACTGAAGTGGCAAACAAGCATGCAGTTCACATTGATGTTAAGTGATGACTGCAGCCTATAGACACCCACACAAAGACCAAAGTCAAAATGCAGATGCGTTACCACTCCTGAGGCCTAAGGTGTTATACCTCTGTGCCGGAAATTGCAGGGCCGTACATTACCACCTGACCGGAACACGATAGTGCTGGACACTACCATTTAGCGGTAAGTATATTAGGTGATGCGGTGGTGCCTACGCCCGCGAGCTCCGTCACTGGAGCTCTAACACCAGTGAACTTATTGTGTGTGTTTGTGTTATTGATTACAGTATTACTTGCGACCAATGTAAAATGCTTGTTGGCCACTGCACTACATAAAACCCTGGCCTTTCGAATGGCAACGTGTAGGTACGTTAGACGTAGGTACCTATTTGTATTTCCACATCTGGCTTTTGCGCAGATGTCTATTGGCTGACGTATCCACTTACCCCCCATGTGAAATGAACTGAATATCTACCTACTCGCCATTTTTGTTAAGTGCACAAAAAAATTGTCTTACCGAATCATCAAACCGGACCCAGCATCTCAGGTTAACAGCTTTGAAGTGTCTGCACTACATATTTAATCCATCTACTGCCGATGTCGTTGCTCAAATTGTTAGTTAGTTTTCCCAGGTAATCAATAAGGGAAATCTTGTTTCTTAGGGAAACTAGATGCCCAACGGTGGTTTTGTAGATTGTTAGTGTGTCCGATGAATGTCACTAACCTCTAAGAGGCCCAGGATGACCAAATGGGTCGATACCTACTGTGCAAAGGTGGCCATAGTCTACGGAATCGGCGGCCATGTATGAAGAAAATGTTGAATATAGAAGCGGCGCGGTAGGTAGGTATATGCCCCACTAGACTCGGTGTGAAAATACATACACACTCTCTCTCTCTCTCTCTCTCTCTCTCTCACACACACACATACATGCACAAGTGGCGTGGATGCTTTTGCAATAATGTACCTAGGTAGATATATTTCTCGCTGCAATATTTGGGGTCTATAATATTTATTAAGGACCCTCAGAATACAATAGGTAAATCACAGGGGTTGTAGTGACGTGATTATGGGTTCCTTATGAGGATTAATTATGTATAGGGTAGGTATAGGTAAATATACCTATCTGATGTGGTCAACTTTCACCACCTACATAATTTATCTTTAGGGTTCCAGAAATAGGGAGATGGGAGCATGTACTTAATGCATTTATTTAATGTGCCAATTAAAATTAAACGCACTTCGTGATTCTTATCTGGGAATAGATAGACACCTACCTACTAATGGATGGGAATTAAATAAAAAACAGTAGCGTTGTATGTAGCGTTTATTACAACTTCTTCCGAAATATTAAAAGCCAAAGATAGACCATTATACCATACACTAGATATGATGTTACCTTACATACTTACCTAAATATTTGTTAGTTAATCTCTCAAACTATATTTTACCTAAAAAGTAGATTTGCAAAGTCTTGTTTTATTCCTATTTCAGGAGTCCTTTTGAAATTGTGTTTCCTTCTGAAAATAAAATCTGTTTCATTTGCACCAAAGATGTTGCTGTGATGTTGTAGATATGCTCATCTGGCAAACTTCGTTCGGCCATAAGATTTTAAATATTTGCTTTTTTCAATTTTTTTTTCTTACAAACCTTTTTTTGACAATATCAAACATAGGAAAGAAATATTTATACAATTTGGTACAATCTTTTGAAAGTTATATATATATTTCGGTTATTCATTTTTATTTTTGCAGATAAATGACTCAGACTTATCTATATCACCATGCCAGCCATCAGGTATAAAATTATTATCTTAGGTGCTTTTTTACATTTAGTCTACATCGCTGATAATTTAACATTCTAAAGAGAACAATAATTGCATCCTTCTAACAGGGTAAATAGAGAAGTAAAGTACCTAGCCAATTTATAAAATATACCTACTACAGTAACTCATAAATGGTCTGAAGTAGTTTTAATAAGATTGTATGTAAGTAAATAAGACTGTTTGTTCTCTTAAATAAACATAAAATAAGACATATAATAAAATAACTTTGCCTTCATTAACAACCAAACTTCGAAGTACATCTACCGCTAAATGGTACCTACCTACGCTAATTGGTTTTCCGAAATTTTATATTATTTTTTATTATTGTTTTTCCTCTGTAACATCCGTAACCGAGGTAAAACAAATATGGTTTCAGAGTCGGAAAGGTATTCATATTTTAACTTCTAATTTGAGTGTAGGTAGATGTGGTAGATGTCTTTGCTACAATCGTCACATAAAAAAAAAAAAAATACGCTTACACTCACAGCCCCACAGTAGGTATAAACCTGTGTCGTGGGTGCCGTTGTACACATACCACACATACACACCCAGACCCGAAACAAATATCTGTAGGCCATACAAATATTTGTCCCGGTGCGGCGATCGAACACGCGACCCCCTCGTCAATCCATTTAAACTGTGTTATATGTAAAATGTTAGATAATTTGAATCCTAACGGATGACTAGCTATTTTGAGAATCCAAACTAAAGACCATAACAGATAAAGCCACGGGCAAGACCTAGTGACACAAGAAAACAAGAGCTACAAGCGTTTACTTTCTCAAAGGTAGACCTTTAATTTTATGACCAAAGCCTCATAGAGGCCCGCATTTCCTCCGCCATTAAGCCGTTGATTAGTGAGCACTGAGGGGATTTAATGATTACTTTCAGCTATGTAATTATACCGTTCTCGCTACCGTCGGGTTATGGTGCAGAGTTATAGTTCTAGTAATGGCTTAAACTGTTTCGCAGCCGCGTTGAGGCGGTAGTAGAGCATGTGATTACTGTAGTATGTTAATTGTTGCGGCTTCAGTTTTCATTTCAAGTTGAAATAATTATTTTTGACTAAGGGACAACGGGAGGAAGGTCGATATACTTTCCCTGGAGGAATAGGTTTAGTAGATATTTTTCTTATTTCATCATTTCAGCCAAAAGACGTCCACTGCTGGACAAAGGCCTCCCCCAAAGAATGCCACAACGAACGGTCCTGGGCCGTCCTCATCCAACAATTGCCCGCGACCTTCACCAGGTCGTCAGTCCACCTCGTGGGGGGCCTGCCTACGCTTCGTCTTCCGGTACGCGGTCGCCACTCTAGAACTCTTCTGCCCCAACGGCCGTCAGTTCTGCGAGCTATGTGCCCTGCCCACTGCCACTTGAGTTTCGCTATTCGATGGGCTATGTCGGTTACTTTGGTCCTCATGCGGATCTCCTCATTTCTGATTCGATCTCGCAGAGTAACTCCGAGCAAAGCCCTCTCCATCGCTCTCTGAGTGACCTTGAGCCTTCTTATGAGGCCCATAGTGAGCGACCACGTTTCTGTTCCGTATATCATCACTGGCAACACACACTGGTCAAAGACAAGTTAAGTTACCAACTAAAAATAAAATAAAATGAAACACGCTTACACTCACAGCCCCACAGTAGGTATAACCTGTGTCGTGGGTGCCGTTGTATTTGTATACAAACAACACATACACAAACACCCGACCCGAAAAAAATCTGTAGGCCATACAAATATTTGTCCCAGTGCGGGGATCGAACCCGCGATCCTTCGAATCAAACGGTCATCTCACACCGCTGTATCAACCGGATCACAAAAACCAAGGATTTATTTTATAAATATTTTAAACTTTTGCTCACCTCGTAAATGTATAAATTTTGGTATTTTTAATTGAAAAAAAAAGTATGAACTTTGGGTTCTAAATTATTTTTGTCTTATCCGTACTCACCAAACAATAGCTAAACAATAGAATTTCTTAGAATCTAAGTGGAATTTATTTGATAAAAGAGTTTCAAGGCATTTTTTATTTTACTGTTTGCTGATTAGATAATAAGTATGTAACCGAAATAAATGTAAAATATTTTATACCTACATGATATTATTATTTCTAATCATGCTAAAAAAGAAAAAAATGTTATCTCATTCCACGAATAAAAGACTGATAATATTATTATAAATCCAAGAAACTTATAATAATATGATCGTATGAAAATCTCACGTCGTAAGCTCACGCCCGTAATTCTCGAAGGGGGGCAGGCAGAGGTAAATGCATGCATTCAATAATACATGCAAGCACTCACGATTCGCGGTCATAGCCAAACAAAAGTTAAAGCACTATAAAAATATGATTAATTTGATATTAGAACAAATCCTGAAAAGACACTAAATATTGATTGTTCTCCCTCTAAGTTTATCCTAAAATTCGTTTCATTTCACTCAAACTCCAGCACCCTTGGCCACCCTCCGGAAATATATCACCCTCCCCTTCCTTCCCCGCTCAGCATCCGCCATGTTACGTCACAAAAAGGGACGTATTACTTCAAACGCTGTAAGAGTGAGTGAGATAAAATATTTGGGGTGCAAAAGAAGCCGATCTCGCATTAGATCTGAATATTAACTTCGGGACAAAGGAGGGTGATACGGTTCCATTGTGAAATCTTGCAAGTTGAACGATCATTATTTATGTAGAGTCAGCGTTATCTGAAATGGAAAAAAATCTATTAAAGCTAAAGAAGTGTACAATTTCAGCTACGTATTTCGGTAACTAGAAATAGAAAAAAATGATAATCTGTTTTCGTTTTTGGAATATTTAAAAGGTTGGATTTTTTGAACTGTCAATTACGGCTGTCCTATAAATAAAGCGATTCAAAAAAATATTTTAATTTTGAAAATAGGTATCACATCATTCAAGAACATAGTTTTACTATCCATAGTTCCTAGATTTTACAAGTAAGCCTTCATCATAAATATTAAGTAGTTAATGTTGTAATAGTTACGATCGCGGATCTTAAGAGTGTAAGCATGACTGAATTACACTGTCTATTCATCAGAGTCTAGCTCTATGTATGCGCTCATGCTCAGAAAGGCAGATGGGGTAACTGTTTGCATGCATTTTTTGACCTCCCTACAAGTTTGTTATTCATTTCCAAATATTACTTGCTACTATAGAAACTTTTACATGGAAGCGAGAGCTGGGTATGCAGGAAAAAGCATGAAAGTAAATTAAACGCGGTCGAGATGAGATCTTTGCACAATATCTGCGGTGTATCGCTTACCGATTGCGTTCGTGTGAATGATGGTTCGGGCATATAGAAAGAATGTCGAATGAGCGAATGACTAAACAGATATACTTACAATGCGAATGTTAATGCTTGCAGAGGCCCAGGAAGACCAAGACTGACCTACCATGACCAAATAGGTCGAGTTCTGTCTATGGTGCGGTCAAAAGTCTTAGAAATCGGCGTGTATGTATGAAGAGAATGATGAAGGTAGATGTGGCACGAGAGGTATGTCAGGACCGGGATATCTGGCGCTCTACACTCTGCCTACCCCGTTAGGGACCTGGCGTGAAGATACATACATACATACTATAGAAACCTACATAGGCGAGTCCGACTAGCACTTGAAAAAATCTGTCTTAAAAGCGGTTTAAGACAGATATTTTCAGGCACTAATGACGTCATAATTACCAGTGACGTAATATCATATTCCGCCACCAAACCGTAGCAGTCGGGGCAGCACTCAAGTGATATTCCTCGCGACTCAGTCGACTACACAAAAGTTTATTGCCCTCGTTATCGAAGCCGTTACTTTCTGTTATTTGATCGCATTAGAGGGTGCATGCGCTAATACATGTAGGGATTTATTGCCCTGAAACCTGCTTTGGACTAGTGAGTATGTCGATGCGAGTGGTTTAGTCACAAAATATTATGCAGTAGATTGATGTGATTCTATATATGGCAGTCTATAGGTAACGAAAAATATGTGTTAATGTTTGCAGAGAAAAAGCTATCTGTTTCAAAAAATACTGAGCATCTTTTTCGTTATATACGACTTTCATAAACAAGTGTAACTATACTGCAACCTAAATAAAACATAAAGTAAGTAGGTATATATTAAATATGTGTTGCTACTCTGAGAGTCTGAGAAGTAAAATATTTGGATAATTGGATGAGCTTTACTTTATTATCTAAACGAAACGCGCTAGGGCTGCACACTAGATATACTAGCTTATGTTTGAGTCAATACTATGATTACCTGATCAACTTCATAATGGTAGTGTTCAGCGCCATGTTGTTCCGGTCAGGAACAACATGTCTTCAATTCTCTCCAATTTTCGGTACAGAGGTGTAACAGCTTAAACCTCAGGTATGGTAACGCATATTGTAATCTGTGCATATTGAAATCTCTGTTTTATGTAGATGTTTAAAGGCTACTGTATTACACTTACCATCAATGTGAAATGTACGCTTGTTTGTTACTTCATAGTATAAATAATGACATTCAAAGTGAGTCATTAATATTGAATTTCACTAATAAAAAGGGTTGTTTAGATTATGTCGTCATTAAGTATAGATACTACTACCTACAATTACAATGTAATAGGTACGTTCGATACATGTAAGAACATAAAACGTAAGTAATTACTATCATTTATAATTATACGGCAATTAAAGTGACACGTGTAGTTACGATGTTATATTAAGAGATATTTAAGCATGAGGGAGGTGACATTAAGCTATTATCTTAACGATTATTTATCTTTATTAAAGTAGGTAATGCGGGTTAATAGAGATATCAAAGAGGACATTTTTTATATGATAGAGATAGTCAAATGGATCTTCAATGGTCGTAAGTAATCGCAAGTGATGGGTTTAATGGAACTAAAAAGGACTAAAGAAACGTCAGGGTATGTTTACTTCTGCAATATCAAATCTATGAGCTTTTAATTGGTTGGTACTTAATCCTGTCGTGTCCCAGCTGGATTAGGCAGAAGGAAATTACTGACTCAGAAGCATAAATTATAAGAATAAATAACAGTGCGGAGTTTGAGAGGGTAGTGACCACGGCATTACCAAAATCAAGCTTATTAATAGTCTTCTTATTTAGGACTACTATGTTCCGGTAGGGTGGTAATAATTTGAGGACACAAGGGAAAATATTTGTGGTCTTCAACGTGGCCACGCATCTGTATTAAAACCCTTGGTTTTCTCTATTTTATAAAAGTATCCACGTATGTACCACTAATGTATCTTTTATCAATGTCATTTTCACGTTTTTTCATTCTTTTACCAACTTTTGAAATCATAGGTATCACAGGTCAAGAAGTCTTGAAAGCCTTTTCAGCAGTAGCCACGCATTATCAACGTGGATTTCGTACTCACGTGCTACTTTACTTACATATGAAATAGTCAGTGTATAGGTAAGTGGATAATGTAAGAGCTCCGGCTCTTAAGCAGCCGCCCTTTAACGACAGTCATAATTGCGAACTGAAATTAAGTGTTATTTTTATGGTGATTTCTCTACTACAAAGTTGCTTTAAATGGACGTAAATGTTTTATTAATTGCTCATATAAATGTATTTGAATTATATATTTGCGTTTAGTACTAAGTAGTACTAATAGTCATATTAATAAGGTATGTTTACTAAGCTGTATAATATATTATTATGTTTAGAAACATAAATTATCCGGTACACATTCCGTCATATATGTCTTAATTAATCACCCAATCGCGATAAAACTGATAGAACTGTATTTTAGCTTAATAATTTATTATTACTATAAATTAGATTTCAACCATAAACAAAAAACTAAACTAAACTATTTAAAAACAAACATGAGTCATGTTTTCGCAAGTCTCCTGTTTTATATAATTGTTGTTTTATAAATAAATCAACGATTTGATGAATTAATCAATACTTACATAGATTAAAATGTATATATAATGCTAATTATAGGTTATTATCTTAACGATTATTTATCTTTATAAAAGTAGGTAATGCGGGTTAATAGAGATATCAAAGAGGACATTTTTTATATGATAGAGATAGTCAAATGGATCTTCAATGGTCGTAAGTAATCGCAAGTGATGGGTTTAATGGAACTAAAAAGGACTAAAGAAACGTCAGTGTATGTTTACTTCTGCAATATCAAATCTATGAGCTTTTAATTGGTTGGTACTTAATCCTGTCGTGTCCCAGCTGGATTAGAAGCATAAATTATAGGAATAACAGTGCGGAGTTTGAGAGGGTAGTGACCATGGCATTACCAAAATCAAGCTAATTAATAGTCTTCTTATTTAGGACTACTATGTTCCGGTAGGGTGGTAATGTATGGGCCCATAATTTGAGGACACAAGGGAAAATATTTGTGGTCTTCAACGTGGCCACGCATTCACGCAGGAGTGGGGAGTGCCAGATAGGCACGTGGAATGTGAGAGGTGGAATTTGTGAGAAGATGAATGAGTTGACGAACGTAATGAGTGTGAGACGCCTGGATGTTTTGTGTGTAACAGAGACTAAACGAAAGGGCTGCGAGGTCGAAGATCTCCCGGGTGGCGCGATGGCTCTGTGGGCAGGTGTGCAACAGAGCGATCATGCCAGCGCGGGGGTGGGCGTCCTTCTGTCCTCTCGTTTAGTCACTGGAGTGAAAGATTATGGTTTGGTGAACCCGAGACTAATCTGGGTCCGAATTAAATTGGGCGTCACTAGGGTGTTTTTGGTAGCAGCTTATGCACCGGTTAGCTCAGCGACGACCCAAGACCTGGAGACGTTTTGGGAATCTACAAGGGAAGTTCTCGATATGGTTGAAGCTAATGAAAGGGTAATTTTGTGTGGTGATTTGAATGGATGGGTCGGGACCAGGCGGCCAGGATACGAGTCCGTTCTAGGTCCATATGGTGATAGAAGAGTAAATGATGCTGGTAAGCTGATACTTGACTTATGCTTGGAACGAAGTCTCCTTATGTCTAACACAGAATTCCGTCATAAGGACATTCACACGTATACATGGAGGAGGAATGAACAAAAAAGCATGATTGATTTGATCATGGTTGATAGTCGTCTTCGGAAGAGCCTGATGGACACTAGAGCCTACAGAGGTCCCACTCTTGATACAGATCACTACTTGGTAATAAGCCGGTTTAGGGGTCTGTTCAAGAAATGGCGACATTGGCGTGTCCGTGTGCCTTTCGGAGGACTTGAAAGAATAAAGAGTGAAAAGTTACAAGACATTAGTGCAAGGAGAGTGTATGAACGTCAAGTCCGTGAAAAGTTAGACAAGGTTTGTCTTACGGACATGGACGTGGATGAATGTTGGCAAGTTATGAAAGATAGTATGGTGGAAGTTGCGAAAGAAGTATGTGGTTATGCAAAGATACGCAAATCCTTGAAAGGGGATGCGTGGTGGGACAAGGAGGTGCAAGACTCCGTTGAAAGAAAGAAGAAAGCATGGCTGGATTATGTAGCATCTTTGCAAATGAATAATGGTATGAGAGATGAGAAGAGAGAAATTTACCGTCGGCTCAAGAATGACACCAAGATTTTAGTGAATGAAAAGCGTGAGAGAGATAAAGTGGAAGCTGATGAGAGACTGGCGAAGAGCTTTGAGACTAACATCAAACTCTATTGGAGGGAGGTGAAAAAGTCTAGAAGCTCTTCTCCAGTTTCTGGAATGAATAGAATAAAATCTAAGTTGGGTGACATTCTTGAGAACACGCAGGATGTGTTAAAACGATGGAGCGAGTATTATGGGGAAATGTATGATTATGCTCACAACCCTGACGCCGGAGTTGCTGACTTGACGGTGCCGGCTTGTGAGGATATAACAATAGATGAGATTGTAAGGGCGATACGAAGTTTGAAATGTGGTAAGGCTGCGGGTATTGATCAGGTTTCTGCCGAAATGATCAAATATGGTGGTGCTGCCCTTTGGGATTCTTTCTGGGTGTTGTGCAACCTTTGCTGGAGGTCCGGAAGAATCCCAAAGGATTGGCGGTGTGCGGTCATCGTGCCTTTGTATAAAGGCAAGGGTTCACGTATGGACTGCACCAGCTATCGAGCGATCAGTTTGATCAGTTTGGCAGCTAAAGTGTATGGGAAAGTCTTAGAAAGAAGAATGAAAGAGAAGTCCGACGGGTTGTTGTGGGATGCACAGGGTGGTTTCAGAACTGGAAGAGGATGTATGGATCAAGTTTTCTCCCTCCGCAACATCGTAGAGAAGCATCTGGCTGTGAGCCAGAAGGTTTTCTGCGGTTTTGTGGATTTGGAGAAGGCGTTTGATAGGGTATTACGAAAGGAGCTGTGGGACATTTTGCCAGAGTATGGTATTGATGGCAGTCTGCTCCGTGCAATACAGTCCACGTATGTGGGCTGTCAAGCATGTGTGCGGGTAGATGGTAACATGTCACCCTGGTTTGATGTTAACATCGGTGTCAAACAGGGTTGCGTGCTTTCGTCTAGGCTGTTTATTATATATCTGGACAAATGCCTCCAGAGGGTGAAGTTGATGGATGTGGGAGTGCGTATGGGTGACTTAGTGGTGAACTGTCTGCTTTACGCAGATGATGCGGTAATTGTTAGCTCTACACCATCTGGGCTACAAGCACTAGTCACAGTCATGAAAGAGGATTGTATGGAGAAAGGCTTACAATTGAATGTGGATAAAACTAAAGTATTAGTATTTGAAAGAGATGAACAGAGAACAAATGCAAGGGTAGTAGTAGATGATGCAGTGTTAGAACAGGTTGATGAAATTGTATATCTTGGATGTGCTTTTAGCAAGGATGGTAGGTACACCACTGACATAGAAAGAAGAGTGCTTGCTGGGAATTGCGTGAATGGAGCGTTGGGTAAGCTGCTAGAATCTAAACATCTCAGCCAGCGGGCTCGACTAGCCGTACATAATGCTGTACTTACTCCAACGCTTTTATATGGAAGCGAGAGCTGGGTATGCAGGAAAGAGCATGAAAGTAAGTTGAACGCGGTCGAGATGAGATCTTTGCGCAAGATCTGCGGTGTATCACTCACCGATCGCGTTCGTAATGAAGATGTAAGAAAGAGACTTTGTGTGAATGATAGTATCGGTGTAAAAATGAAAAAAGGCATGCTCCGATGGTTCGGGCATATAGAAAGAATGTCGAATGAGCGAATGACTAAACAGATATACAATGCGAATGTGGATGGTTGCAGAGGCCCAGGAAGACCAAGGCTGACCTACCATGACCAAATAGGTCGAGTTCTGTCTGATGGTGGGGTCAAAAGTCTTAGGAATCGGCGTGCATGTATGAAGAGAATGATGAAGGTAGACGAGGCACGAGAGGTTTGTCAGAACCGGGATGTCTGGCGCTCTACACTCTCTGCCTACCCCGTTAGGGACCTGGCGTGAAGATACATACATTATAGGTAGGTAGGTACATTCTGGGGGATATTTTTCGGTAACATACCTACCAATTATATTTACATAAACTTTATGCAACTGATTTATATTATTAAATTTGATGATTAATGCGAACCAAAAAAAAAAATATTATTTAATTCCAAATTATTATTTATTTGGTTATAAACATTAGTTTGAGTATGTATGTATTGATGAAAATATTTAAACATTTTGCATCAGACTAAGGAATTTTATACCTACATTATCTCATTTTTGCAGTTTTTTCTCCTGATTGTAATTAACTGAGGTACTTATCTACCTTTAATTGCAACAATCATAAAACGCCTACCACCAACAACCAACCGAAGTCAACAATTTCAGTTGAAGAATCTTCATATCAACATTCAAGTAGCTATTCCTTTTATAAATCTCTGGAAATTCGGCAGTTGGTTTGCATCCGGTGAGATTAAAATTTATACCGATACCGATTAAATTTGTACCTACATGTGACCCTGGAAGGGGTTACCATATATTTACGACTACGATACGTCGGAGTGTGGCGCATGTGCGAACTTGGCCCGTAGCCCATAAACCGGTCCCTCATAAATTATTGCAACTTTGTATCAACGTGTGTGTACCTTCCCTCCTCCCTCCCCGCCGTGTAACTAACACGTGATGCTGCTAATATTCTGCCTCATTTCCCTCTTATTTATATGCAACTTGTATTTCTACTGTGTTTAAAAAACCTAAGTTTTAATGGATTAGTTGGTAGATGTAGATATTTCTATTAAAATACCACAAACTAAGTAGAATGTTGAAGTCTCCCATTACTATTAGGTAAAATTGGAGAAAAGCGTTCTGGAGAAAACACACTAGGACCTTTCACATACTGCAACAAAACCAGAAGCAGGAATAGAGAAAAAAATATGAACTTCACATTAGAAAACAACCTCACTATTTTAAATACAATAAAAGAAAAATAATATAAGCAAAATAAGAAACGTATGTGGACTTGGATCTCACCAGATGGGAACACAAAAAATGAAATTGACTTCATATTGACCAACAAAATCAGTTACTTCAGCAATTTCAACGTCATCAATCAACTGAACTTCAACACCAATCACAGGATGATCAGAGCAGAATTAAAAACTAAACAGCCAACGAAATCTAGACCAAGGCAAGAACCAGTAAATACAAAGATCGGAAAACACCAAATGGAACAATTGACTGTCAGTCTGAGAGAAAAATTCGCAAATTGTAAAGAAGACACAAAGAACTTAAATTTACAGGATAAGTATAACAACATGGCAAATATTATCAAAACTGAAACTAAACTGGCCACAAGAATTAGTAAGGACCACAAGCAAAGGCTAACAACTGCCACTATAAAACTGCTAGAGCAAAGAAGCCACTTAATCAAAACAAGAGACGCAAAAGAAAGAAGAAAACACCTAACAGAAATTACCAAAGAAATAAAGAAAAATACAAGAATAAATAGAAACAAATATAGAATGGAAAAAATTGAAAAACATATAACAAAAACGGGTGGTATCAAAAAAACATATAAAGAATTAACAAATTCTATAGACTGGATAGTAAAAATGAAAAACAGCAGAGAAAAATGTAAACACGATAGAAAAGATATATTAGGAATTGCAACATCATATTATAAAGAATTGTATAACAACAATAACACCTCACTAGAAGAAGCAAATTTGGTAGAGCCTTCAATCATCCCCAAAATCCTTCACATAGAAAGCGATAGACACACAACGGAAAGACAAAACACCAAGACCCGATGGTATAAACAATGAAGTTTTAATACAAAATAAACAGGCTATCACACCGATCCTCACGGAAATATTTAATGAAATCATAGATACGGAATCTATCACACAGCAATGGACAGAATCAAACATCATTCTTTTATATAAAAAAGGAGACAAACACGACGTCGGAAACTACCGTCCAATCAGTCTCATGTCTAATATATATAAAATATTTGCTAAGATAATTTTAAAACGTATAGAAGGAACATTAGATGAACACCAACCTATGGAACAGGCGGGTTTCCGGAAAGGCTACTCGGTAATTGACCACATTCATGCTGTCCGCCAGGTCTTCGAAAAGTATAAAGCCTACCAGCGCGAGTACTATATTGCATTTATCGACTATACCAAAGCATTCGATTCCTTACACCACGAAATGATCTGGAAATCCCTAAAAGAACAAGGTATTGAACAAAAATATTTACGATGAATAAAAAATGTATACAGTCATAGCACCGCGAGAATTCAATTAGAAAAGAAAGGAACACCATTTAGAATAGGAAAAGGGGTCAGACAGGGAGGCCCCCTATCTCCAAAACTATTCTCTGCGGTTCTCGAATCAATATTTAGGAGTCTTAATTGGGAAAACCTCGGAATCAATATCGACGAAGTCTCCCTTACACACTTAAGATTCGCAGACGATATAGTGTTATTTGCTGAAACACCGGACAACATACAACAAATGATAAGTGAACTAGCGGATGAAAGTGAGAAGGTAGGTTTAAAGTTGAACCCAGAGAAAACTAAGATTATGACAAGCGGGAAGAAAATCACCATACAATTCGATTACAAATTCGAAATCATCAAATCGATTACACCGATGAATACATCTATCTGGGTCAGCTTATAACACAAGAAGATCCTATATGCAAAGAAGTTGGAAGAAGAATAACGAATGGCTGGAAGAGATACTGGAGTCTGAAAGAAGTCATGAAAGACAAAACTCTGAACATTATTGTAAAGAAAAAGCTTTTTAACACCTGCGTACTACCCGTTCTAATGTATGGCAGTCAAACGTGGGCTTTAACACAAAACACAATAAGAAAACTAGAAACCTGCCAACGTGCAATGGAAATAAGTATATTGAATGTGAAGAGGTCAGACCGAATAAAAAACTATGTCATCAGAAAAAGGACGAAGGTAACAACAGACATGACATCCAAAATCAGAAGACTGAAATGGCAATGGGCAGGGCATATGATAAGAGGGCAAGAGAAATGGAGCAAAATTGTTACACAATGGTACCCTAGAGAGGGGAAAAGGAAAAAGGGCAGACCACTAAAAAGATGGGATGATGACATTAGACAAGTAGCAGGAACAACGTGGAATAGAGTAGCCCAAGATAGACAGGAATGGAAAAGGTTGGAGGAGGCCTTTGCCGACTGGCAAACAGACCTACAAAAGATAACCAAGTATTAAAACTGAAGAATAGAAAACATAGATATTAAAAATATAAGTTAGATAGAATATAGAGAATAGATTGAGGCTAGTTAAGCTACATAAATATATCCACATATTCATAGTTACTATTTCTTAATAATTTGTAAATAGATAGTAAGTTGATCTGAATAAAGGGCTTTATTATTATGTCTCTCGTCAGAGAGACATAATAATAAAGCCCTTATTATTATTATTATTATAAGTAGAATGTATTCTTCAATTTCGAGAAATGATTTGGAATTAACTGTTAAGAAAAACGAAGGAAAAGGGATCAAATTCGTCACCTCATGCGCAACGCATTCCTACTACTTCTAAGTTGCCAGTTCATAGGAACCTTATGTATGTCAAGTCTTGGTAGGTTTAATTACCTTTGTTAATAGGAATAGTGCCTTCATCTCTGGGCGGGAGTCACCAAATACCAGCTCGATCCACTTGACTCCTTACAAAGACGCGCCGTTCGAATCGTTAATGACTCCGTATTCACTGACAGGCTCATACAGATGTATGAGCCTGTCAGTGTACAGATGTGACACAGATGTACGGGCCGACGCAGAGGAATCGGGAGCATGTGCGTAACCGTCTCTACAATAGCGAGTGCTCTGCTGAACTGTTTGATGTGGTGTCACCGTTCTTTTTTCTTACACCGCACTATCCACGGAAAAATAATTTCCAGGCACACTTACTGGACGTGTGATAGTGCTCAACAGTTCTCTGTTTCTTTCCGGATAGTGCAAATTAAGAAACGAAATCTTCCCTGTGAGATGTTCGCTTAGCGCTACAATATGGGTTTCTTCAAAACTGGTGCCAAAGAGAGCTCCATTTGGAGTTGCTCCGTCCACTGTTGGTAGCGCGTTGGCAAGTCCTCTGGTGTTGCAAGTGTTCATAGGAGACTGTGATGACTTTTACAAAAAGTGGCCCTGCTGCTTGTTTGCCAACCTTTTGACATAGAAAAAATCATCGGCTGATCTAAACTATCGAGCATCGAATATCACGGGCCACGCGCGGTCCACTTGGGAACAGTGAGTTGGTAATGCAAAGTCAACCCAAGACAAGATTGTGGTCCACTCGCAGACCGCGCGTGGACCGCGCGCCACCCGCGCGTTGACGGCTTGTGGTCGAGGCGATACGGAGCGGAGTTGATGTAATGAGCGCAGACCGCTCGAGGCGGTCGGGCGCTGGTCGGTTGCAGGGTGGCTCTAGTGAGCTATGACCCTTAAGATGAAAATGCTTAGTGTTCGCGTATAACTTTTTAAGAATACGCAGAAGACTGTGTTATAGTACTTACAATTCCATTAAAATGTATAAAAAAGCATTAAAGTTCGTAATTCAAACAATCTGGATAATTTGAATTTAAAATGTACACTTACCAAACCCTCGACGAAGCCCAAATACCTATTAGCGAAATGACATTCTGAAGAGGGAACTTTATCAGAGTTTTGGCAGGCGCCTAGTCGCCCCATCATAAAGGTGGATTAATGCTGCCGAAAGCCCAACTTACTTAATAAATATAAAAGCCTCCCGCCATCGTAAACCGCCCACTGTGCTCTGCTAAGATTACTTCGTTCTCGACCACGCAAATGTAACCTCCCGTTTTCATTACGCCCCTCAATTTCTGTATTGGTACGGGAAAAGTTGGCAGTTCACGTTAAAATGGCGTGCCATTATCAGCTCTATGTAGATTGCGTCGGTCTTGCTTTCTCCCAGATAAGGTTTTAGTGCCGCCTGGAAGAAAGGATAATGTTCCCCTTTGATGTAAGAAGGGAATTGCTGGACGCTTTCCGGTTACGCTATAAACAAAGACAATGCTGAATTTTATTTCACATAAATATAGCTATATACCCTACTAAGCTTCCTTTACATAAGAAAACGGCCTTCTACAAATCTGTCCATCATTTTTTACCAAGATAGAGCTATTAAGCCAAGGCAAATCTTAGAATCGACATCTCACTGTGTTGAAATGTGGTTTTTCAAAACTGACATCAGAAAACTTTACAGATTCGTGACAATAGCAACTTGCCATCAGGTTGTCCGTATGTTGGTTCGTTAATTTAGAAGTACCTAAATGTTATATATAATAGGGAACTTTACTTGTTTATTTTAGAGTTATAATATTTTTGGCTTAAATCTAAAAGTAGGTAAGTACCTATCTTTCAAGCAATTCGATGTTTAATTTCTTTGAAATATAATTATTCTATTTATTTTTAACCGACTTCCAAAAAAAAGAGGAGGTTCACAATTCGTCCGGATCTTTTTTTTTTATTATACCAACTTACATACCTAATACAGAATCTACATAGTACTTAAGAAGTAGTTATAAGTACGTACTCGTACATTGATGTTAAAAGCTGAAACCTTTAGCTGTTGTTCAACCTATTAAAAGGCCGTTATAAACGAACGTATAAAATGAGTGAAATCTCGATGAACCTACATCGATTAGAAAATTAGGTACCTACTAGCTATAGGTACTACCTATAGCTAGTAGGAACCTAATTAATGTATTCACCCAGATAAGCCAAGGAAGTTGGGAAATGTCCATCACCGGGGTAATATAATTCGCAATTCCATTAGTTATCTGAGCGGCTCGAGTTTATGAGGGCCCTGCTACCGCTTGCATGCACAGCTATATGAAATTGTGACTATGTTGTTGGTATCTAAGTAAGTACTTACGTAGGTAGGAACATCACGCACATGCATGTTATGTTGTTATCACGTTATTTGATCGGTTTACAAGCTTAAAAGTGATTGAAGTAATGCATGTTGTGCTGAAAAGGAATACGGATAATCCGAAAATTATTACATAGTTTTCTATCAAAAGATAATTAATGTAATGGAGAATAAGATTACCTTGAGATCGTAATTAATATCATTTAACACAATACAATTAAAATGTATTACATAATACAATACCTAATCAATAACTTGATGTGTTAATGTATGATTTGTAGCTACTCCCGAGGCCTAAGTTATTTTGCCTCTACGCTGACAACATCGCCGGTAATTCGGCTACGGCTTACTTGCATAAAGTTGATCTATAATATTTTTCTATAATTTTATGAAATATTAAAGAGAATTGCAGCAGTTCAAATGTTCAGATGAAAATGAAAACTGAAATTAACATCACGATTGTAGATTAACGTGAAGTTAACCTACAATCCCAAACCGTTTTCGGCAGACGCGGCGATGGAGTGCCTACGTGAACGTTATCATATTTTTACGGGCTACGTGAAAATGCTCACTTTTATTAGGGGGCGTTTTATTACGTTTTTTAGATTAGAAATGGCCCCAGTGAAGGTAGCTCATGTAGTGCCTGTGCCGTTTTAACGTTAAAAATTATACTACTTTTCTTCTAATGTTCCTAGAGTTTAATATGTAGAGATGTAGGTACAGTAGGTACCGAACCTATTCAGCAGAAAATGACTGAAGCACCAGTGGTAATAATAATATAACTAATTAAATGAGCACTTATTTTACAAAAAGCGACAAATAGTGTACTATATCTACTGAATATTATATTTCTATTCAAAATTTTGATATTGTTTATTTGACATATGCTAACATTTTTTTAGCTACCAATAGTTGACTGGTAGATAGCGCTTTAAGCGTTTAGTCCGCCATTTGTACCAATGTTTTATTGATGCAATAAAGAATAAATGAAATAAATATAATAATACTAGCTGACCCGGCAAACTTCATATTGCCTCAGAATGAGTAAATGTGTCAAAGGTTAGATATAGACGGACTATTTGTATGGGAAAATGAAATTGTGGTTTTTACTGTTTCCCTTCAATTTCTTCATATTTTCTTACCTTTTAAACCTTCCCTGGACTGCCAAAAATAATTCAAAACCAAAATTAGCCAAATCGGTCCAGCTGTTCTCGAGTTTTAGCGAGACTAATTAACAGCAATTGAATTTTATTTATATAGCTGACCCAGCAAAACGAAGTTTGCTGGGCCTCAGAATGAAATAATGCGTCAAAGGTTTGATAGATACGGACTATTTGTATGGAAAAAGAAAAGGGGAAAGGGTTTGCCAGGCAATTAATCGATTTTTTCTCACCTTTTAAACCTTCCCTAGACCTCCACGAACATTTCAAGACCAAGATAAGATAATTCCGTTCAGCCGTACTCAAATTTTGGCGAGACTAACGAACAGTAATTGATTTTTATATATATAGATGAATAACTACAGTTTGATTTTTTTTATATGTAATATATTTTTTCGACGGTCTTATGTAGGTAGCTCGTCTGGAGACGGCACTTGTCTACTTCACAGAAGGCGCTCCAGCCTAAATAAAAGTGCCAATAAGTCTAAAAGATTGAATGTGTTTTTGAGCGTAAAAAACTGTAATTTATCATAATCAGACTGTCTGAAAATAAATAATATAGACCATAGAAAAAAAAACAGACTCGTTCACCATAAAATTAAACAATCAGATGAAAATGTAAATTGAAGAAACACCCTAACATACAATCTCGAAGGGTTTTCGGCTGTTCGAAGCACTGCAGCGCCTACGTGAACGTTATCATATTTTTACGTGTTTCGTGAAAATGCTCACTTTCATTAAGGGGTGTTTTAGTACGTTTTCTAGATTAGAAATATCCCGAGTAGCGGTATCTCATACCTGTCGGTCCGTGCAATATTAAATTAAAATATACACGTTATAAGTAATTAATTTTTTATTTGTATATTATATTAATTCTGACACAGAGTCTCATTTAAATTTTATTTTATTTTAAAATTATAGTTTTAATATAATTAGAAATTATTTTTAAGTTAATAAATCTATTTTAACTTAAACTTACTTTCAATTTTTAAAAAAATGTTTGAAATATATCTTTTTTTACAACAGGTAATGATAATATACAGGTTCAGCTTATCTGAATTGATACCTACGCTTTTACGTAGGAATGAAAGGTTCATTGTATATTCAACATTTTTTTTTATTTAAATACCTACTTATAAAGATTATTAATTTTTAAATTATTTATTCAGGATTAAAATTTGTATAAATTTACTAAATAGGTATGCCTTTGGTGCCGTACCGTCTGCATCATTTTTTTTCTACACAACCCAAAGGTTGACTGGCAGAGAATGCTACTTAGCATTAAGTCCGCCTCATGTTATATTGTGCGTGAAAGAAAGTATAAATAAATAAATAAATTTAAAGACAGGCCGTATTGTCGAGATCTCAAAAATGTATTTTTTTATAATTGTAACAAAAAATTTTTTGAAGTAATTAATAAAATGAATAAAAATTTGATATCATCCCCTAAATAATAAATTTTTAACTTTGTTTAGTTCACAAAAGATCTCGAATTCCATAGAATCAATATAATTATGTATGTATTTATAACATTTATGACTATATTTTACGCTCCCCTAAATAAATTGAGCAAAGCTGCGGAAGAATTCAGCGCTATGACGCGTGAAGAAATCGGGCCTGTATTTATGGGGAGAGTTATTGTTTGAAACGTCTAAGTCGTAATTCCGCGGCATAAAGCAACCAGGCTTCGCTTTGGGCCACCCTCGCCCCTCCACTCCCACCGACCCTCCCACCCTGGGATGCTGTTTTTCCCGTGCGAAATGGCCCGTTTGAAATTGTTGTTTTATGGAAGTTTTTAGTAGTTGACTTCGTCCGGGAGAAAATATATAGAACGGCAGTCTTTATGCCCGTAGATATATTTATTTGCAAGATATATGTTAGTAGGTGTAAAGAAAATATATTTTGTGCGGCATCGTAAAATATAAGAAATCGAAACAAAAAGCAGCACGAATCGCTCGAAATATCGAAAAATATTGAAAGCACGATAAAAAACGGAAATAACGACCTGTCACAAAATAATATACAATTAAATTATCTCCACCATTTTTAAACTGGAAACGCGCGGTCGGTTCTTCGCCGGGATTGGTCGACGCTTGACAGCTGGATGAAATATGCCGGTACGCGTACCCGAGCCCAGCGGGTGACAACATGGTGCCACAAAAATCCCCTAATGAAATTAAATTCCGTACATTTTTAGATTTGCTCGTAAATATTCCGAACATCTAATCCGCTGATTAATGAATATGGACGGCTTTTGTATTTTTTTCTTTAATCACGTTGAGTGGTTACCTTGAATGGCGAGTTTGGTAACTAAGATTACCGATTTATTAAAAAGAGTTGAGCGTTTTGTTGCTGTTGATATAGAAGTAAATTATTGCCGCATAAATAACATTACTTCTATTTCTATGACCAATAAGAAAGATAAACGTGTATTCTTTGAGAAGTAGAAGCTTGACTAAATCATAAAAACAGTTATCTATTTAGTAGGAAGCGAGCTATAGTTCATAACCTCAATAAATTGAATAGACGATCAGTCAGACATTTTTATGACAGGAGATAGCTTCAACAAATCACGGTCATATATCTGTTCGGTAAATGCACGTAGCGATGCGTGTGCGTCATAGATAGGGGACATCTTAGCACTTTAAAAGCATTTTAGATAAAACTGCGTGTCGGATAGACCTGTGGGTTTAGTTACAACAAAATTACAAGTTTACGAGGTACAATATAGCCGTATAGCGGCTTACGGCACCACTCATGTGGAGCACTAAAGAACCGGTTTACTGCCCTGCTGATGATTTACTGGGTGCATTCCATGGGTGACGTAGGCCTTTAGCTTATGGCCGGTATAAATGTTTCAGATTAACGGTGAAGGACATCGTATTGCTACTTAGGCCACTGTTTCTCTAAGGGTACATTTTACTTTCCTCTAATACAAGGCTTTCATAACTATATGGTATATTTTGTAAAAAAAAAATACGTGGTAAGTATCTATCTACAGCGGTTTTCTGAAGACGAATTAAGAAATAAAGAGAAAATTTAAAACAATATTAAATGGATGTCATAAATAGTTCAAAAACGCTTATTGGTATTTTGTATGTTAAATCTATCAACATGTCATTACGCGCGACTATCTCGATCGGTTATTGTGTAGGGACGTGACGACCCCATCACCTAGATAAGTAGAGGAGAATTCTACCGGTAGTGCAATCAATCAATCGAACAATGGCGGTAAAACCATTCCAGTGGTAGAAAATTCAATAACGCGGGATGGGTAGAAAACTACCACCACTGCAATCGTCAATCCGCAAGTCTCCTCTTATGAGGACACTTTTGTCCAGTAGTAGACGTCTTTTGATGATCTCGAACAGTATTTTTATAATTTTTGGTCCACCTACAATGTTATGAGAGTATCCTTATATTGGTTGTTTATAATTCTAAAATGTTCCTGTAGGTTGTTATTGTATGATTTTACCGCTGTAAAAACATATTCTCACTCAGTGAAAAGACGCAACTACAAAAACTTAGCCATAATTTTCCAACGCTCAAAGTTACAGCCCACCAACGCAGTAAAAACAAAATGCGACATATTATGCAGTACGCACATAAATAACGCCGAGAAAAACCGATATTTCATCCGAGCTATCGTAAATTACGAGTGAATAATTTTAATAACGGCTAAAACAAAATATATTAACGAGCGGCTACAGTACCTTATTCCCAATGCCCCGGATTAAGGCGCTGATCGTTATGTGAGTGGGTAATTTATGGGGCTACGGTAAGTATTAATTTATAAGGGGGCTCGAGAGTCTGGGGTAGTTCACGGGTATTCTGTTTCCTTAAGACTGGTTTAATTATTCAAGTAGAGTGTCACAAAGTAATTAATGGTGTTTCGTCGAGTTTGTCGGTACATAAAGACCCGTGAATACTGCTTTGATAGGACAAGGTTTTCATTAAAGTTCCTTACAGGACTTGAGGGTTTGTAGTACATAGTAGTAGGGATTGTAGTATTACATAATCTAGATGGCGCCGAATGGTGTGGCTTGGAAGGCTGTAGCAGAGACTTATAGAACAGAGAAATACAGATGACAACAAACAAGCTTGCAGTTCACACAGATGGTAAGTTAAAAATTAAGCCTGCACTGCACCAAGATATTTGTTAAAGTTAAAGTTGTAACATTTCACATCCTCTTCTAACTTTAACAGATTTCTTTAAGTTAGAGAAGGATGTGAAATGTTAAAACAACTTTATTATAACAAATATCTTGGTGTAACCCAGGCTAAGCCTGATGATGAATATGACTTGCATTAAGTACCTAAGGTCAAAGATGTATATAATCCGATTCTGAGACAGAAATAATGAAGCTATACATGACTATCTAACCGGAACACAATAGTAACACTTCCATCTGGCAGCAGACACATAGGTTATGCGGTGATGCCTACGCCTCGAACAGCGACACTGGAACTCAGCCTCACATATTGAAAGCTATTGTTTTAATAGGTATAGATTTCTATAGGCGTAAGCACAGCAGAAGCATTTACTACAAAAGCTAACCAATAAGCAGATATACAATTTTATTCCCAATTCAAAACAAAAAATCTTTGGTATATTGTTAATGGAAGAGTCAAGGGTGACAGGTACTCATAGCATATCGAATCAGTTTTATCTCTACTCATTCATATCTCAATTCTCGCATCGTTCAAGTATTCATAAAAGCTTATTTCAGTATGATTTCGATATCGCCACAGACACATGCGCTCGAACAGTGTGGGACATAGAATTTACGATCCAATATTTTTATGCAAAGTGCGTCGCCAAATGTGTCGAGTCGGTGCCGAAAAAATACACAACCACGTCCTTTTGCACGTAAAAAGGATGCGACAGAATAAATATACATGGAGCCACCCTTTTTGTCCATTAAACGAGCGGAGCTTTTTTCTGTTGCCTTCATAAAATGTGCCCCAATAAATATGTAAATCTACCGAAAAAAAACGTCCGCCACTGCCGCCCGGTTTTGTGAGTTTCACTTTCAACTGTTCGACTTAATTGGTACAATTGCAAGTTTTCAAAAGAGTTTATGTTATATCTGCTTTAAGATGAAACCATTGGAACAAAAATGTTAATATTAGGCGAGTCATGTAGAGAATCGGCTAACACACATTTATAAATACTCTTTATATAGGAGTATACCACTGGATAGACCGGTAGCTAAAAAGAATAAGTTATATTTGCCATTAAAATTGTTAATCGCACATTAACGTACCTACCTATCGAACCCCTTTTTGCGACTTTTATCTTTTTATAGTTTTCTGTAATCTGTTTTGAAAACCTATTATTATTGATCGAAAATCTACTTCAATGCATCCCTATCACATTTCAATCAAATTAAGAATCCATTTAAAATAATTGAGAATGCCAGAATGGAAAAGGAACGCAAGGAATGAGAGGGCTGGCTCCATCGATCGGCCCGGGTCCGTCCCTCCGCAGGGTCCCTGCCGGCTTACAGGGTATATATATATCTATAGATTATCTGCAGATATAGGTATGCCTATAAAGTTTAAGGACTGCTCAAGTTTAAGTCATAATATAACATAATTTAATTTGGGTTTAGTGTATGATTACACTGAATTTACGAAATATTTCGGTCACAAAGCGTAAACTTACCACAATTCTAGTTTATTACAACTAAAACTTGTGTGAACAATAAAAGTACCTATATATTCTGAATGACTAAGCCGAGTAGTAAATATCAACTTGAATTAGGTATGAGATAAGAGATTGAATTTTGATTACTTAAAAGATAGCTCTGGTTATGAACTTTAGTAAATGTAGAGCTCATCGCATTTCAAGCATACTTTAAAACCTGCGGATGACATGCTAAGCTCGTATAATTTATGTTTTCGCATGCAAAAAAATAACGATGTAAAACCGCAAGCGAAAACCTTTAAAAAATACATTTTCTTTAATGAATGGTATTGATCGTTCGGTGTGCTATAAGCGGATAATTTACGACTACCTACATCCCTGGGTTCTTCGCGTGCACCTCCGAAGGTGTGTTATTTATACCCCCTTTTTTATTTATGCCTCTTTTTTCGCAGCTCGTAACGGCTGGCAGTAAAAGGGACGTAATTTTAATTTCATGATTGGAAAGCTCGATTGCCCGGTTATGTGGTTTAATGAGTTTATGACGCCAATGAGTGCTCTATAACGGTCTCGGGACAACGGGTAATTAGCTTTCTACTGATTTTTCGATATTAGATACATTAATGGCACTTTAATGTGCTTTTTCGAGGTGGTAATGCCTATTTGGTACTTAAAGTTACTGTTGTGACGGGATTGGAATGGAAGTTTGAAGGAAATTGTAATTTCTGATTTATATGAACGGAATATAGGTAAGTAGTTGGTGAAAAATAAAATTGGTGAAACAATAATTATGCGGTTTTTCACCGTTGGTAGAGTTTCAGTGACGAAGGCGTAGATTCGCGGGCGTAGGCACAGCAGCACCTACTTGCAGCTAAATGATTCAGCACTATCGTGTTTCGGTCAGGTGGTAATGTGCAGCCCTGTTATTTCCGGCTCAGAGGCATATTTCAACCTTAGGCCTCAGGAGTGGTAAGGCATCTGTCTTTGTGTGGGTGTCTATACCTAGGCTGCAGTCATCACTTAACATTAATGTGAGCCGCATGCTTGTTTGCCACTTTCGTTACATAAAAAAATATATATCTCTTTTCTACTTCTATCACATGAAACATCGAAAACCAACTCATTAAGTAGGTATTTTTTTTTGTAAAATACCTACTAGTGGCATTTGAACTGTTCTAATAAAAAGGGAATTCTAAATATTCCAAACATTCAATTAAATGTTTCACGGTGAGTAAATAACATAAAAAATAACAATAAAGCAGTGGAAGTATAAATTCCTAAATGCTCGCGTCTTACTAAAGACCATGCAATAGGAACTTTGAAACGAACGTTTACGACGCAATTAATTATGTTCATCAGTATAAAACTTTCACTACCTGAATAAAATTAAATAAATAATCTGAGTTCTAAATAAAAACATCAAAAATATTAATAATTCTTTTAGATACATAATCTTTAAAATTTTAATCATCATCTGATTGTGCTGTTGCAAAAAAATATACTCAGTAAACTATAAATCAGTTTGGGTCCGATCTGATTCACATAACTTTAAGGTGTCAAGAGTGGAACAGATTTAGTTACAGATATATTCTTTTAAATAAGATTTGTAGATTACTTGTAAAAAACTGCTCGAACGTCGGGTAGGTAGGTACATTGGTTCTGTTCTCAGCCGTGCGGCGAGAGTCGGTTCATTCCCACAATATATTGAAACAGATAAATCTTCAGCACACCCCGCCTCCCGTTTCGATCCATTAACTTCGGAGTTTTTGTGTCCGTGAGTTACATTCCACCTAAACGCATCTACTTACCTTACATAAGGTAATAAATGACTCGGATAAGTCGAGAGCATTAATGCTTTCTTTAGTCAACTCAAATTACAAAGTAACTTTTTATATTCATAACTCATATGAATATAAAATGTTCTCCAGTTTGAATTTTATTTAATCAGGTAATAAAACTTGTACTTACAGTAAAACTTTGGAACGACGCAAAAAAGTAGAATCTCGTTTGATTTATACTTACCGCCTCTTGAGACGGATTATGTTCGCACTTACACGTACGTTATATACCTTTTTTATTCAGTTTATTATTCGCAACATTGTTACCTACGGAGTCACTTAACGAAAATATGGCGTATTAAATCGCATAAAGAAAACAGTGTTTTCAGAAAATAGTTGAGTATAAAAGGAAAGTTGTAAGAGCGTCGTAACTTTGGACATAAATTTTGTGAATGGTTTGAAAAGAATCTATGGCGAGTGAATTGTTAATAAAGATATAGAGCGAGCAATGTATTACAGGACATTAGTGACGTTTTACGATTGGAATTATGGCCGATCCAGTGAATGCACCCGTACTGGGACGATGATGTCCTATATCATATTTAGCGGCGATTTATCTCATTCGATTTGTGATGGCTACAATTTATATTGGTGCCAATTTATTGTATCAGATATCAATAAGATTGTATAAAAAATATTACGTCTAATTATGTATTAAATGTAGACGTAAATGTCTTTCAATTTTGCTCTATATTTTATAAAGAATACTGATAGTTTTTTATATACTGAACTGTTCTTTTCATGAATCATTTGTTGAAGTAGAAGATTAAAAAAGGTTAACTCGATCAAAAGACCGAAGAAAACTAGGGAAAATTTTGAGTTCTTTTGAAATCTTAAATTTATAAGAGATTTTTATAAATTTTCATTTTGTAGGAATACCTAGGTACTACCTCCGATTGCTCACTAATATGGTTTTAAAACTATGAGCTTTCTCTTTTTCAATTTCATAATTTTCAGTTGTGCACAACAACTGAAAATTATGTTTTATATTAAATGCCTAAATACTAACGCGATAATAATTATTGCTCTTGTATAATATTGTAAGTAACGAGAAGAATTGTTATTTTCTTTAAATAAAGAACATCTGTAGGGTAGGTACATATCTGAGGTAATCATTTAAAAATATGCTACGGAACTAAACACTTAAATTTATGGGCATAGGTTATAGTCTAGGTAATAGTCTAGTGCCCACCCCAGAATTGTTACTAACAAAAATATACTCATATACGCACTGCAACCTGGGTGCACGGTAGTGCTTCCGCCAAGACGATCGAAGCGAAACGCAAGAATACCTTTTTATTCGAACCCTGCATATAGATTATATCAGATAATATCGAAAATAGTATGCAATTACAATTCTTTGAATATGGTGTAAATAGGGAGTGGACGTATTAAATATGCAAAGTTTCAATTGCATAGCGAAAACCCCGATGTTTTACCATTTCGTCACTACAAGAATTCTATTCTTCTTTCCACTTTACTCCTACGTGACGATAGCAAAACAACCAACCCACGCATTTTGACTAAGTTGTAGAGAGCGTGAAGTTAGGATGCATAGAGTCAGAAACTTGGCTCTTAATGAGATCTGATAACTTTTCGACAATGCTCGCGATATGGTCTCATTTCTGCAACATTTGACATGAATTCACATGAAAATGTTTTTTTCTATGCAATAAAAGTGGCAAACAAGCATGCAGTTCATATTGATGTTAAGTGATGACTGCAGCCTATAGACACCCACACAATGACCAGAGGTCAAAATGCAGATGCGATACCACTCCTGAGGGCTAAGGTGTCATGCCTCTGTGCCGGAAATTACAGGGCCGTACATTACCACCTGACCGGAACGCGATAGTGCTGTACACTACCATTTAGCGGCAAGTATATTAGGTAATGCGGTGGTGCCTACGCCCGCGAGCTCCTTCACTGGAGCTTTACCACCAGTGGAAAAGTTTATGGTGGGATTATCATAGGTATTTAATTGTGGATTTTCATTTGCATACAATTTAATATGTACTGACATCCTTGTTCATTAGTACCTACATTTCTGTAATAACCAATTAAACATGAACTCACGCAACAAATTACAATATTTCAAAGTGCTCTCGACTTCAGTTTAACTTATGTAAATGAGGCATTCGTATCCACGTATATAATATTCTAGAGATGTTACCACAGCACCTATCTCAAACTGGCAATAAATGTCTCGGCCAGGATAATATTTTACGACAGCTTATGCCAGAGGCGGGGAGAGCCTGTTCTTATCTTATACCTACACATGTGGAGTGACATCCAAATTTATCGACTTAAAAATACCCTCCCAGATTACGAGCGAGATATGGCATCCGACCCGACTAGAACTTGACTTGATAATATTTATTTTAAAATTTTATGCTCAGAAAAATAATAGGATTGTATTATCTTAGATATTTAAAATATTCGGCCGTGTCCGGTAACAACTGTGATGTTTGAGTCTACATCAGTATGTTTATAATAAATATTCAAATATGTAAATCACATTGATACCTGCATTTTTGAAGTAAAAAATAATTATAATTATATTCTTTTATATAATATTTTTTTTTAAATTTATTGCTTGAATGTACGGTCGAACAAGTTTTGATAAAATATATAATAACGATATATACGAGTAGATACGAATAACGAAAATTCATTCTATCTCATTTTCCAATAGCTACTTAACCGCCAGCCACGGAAATAATCATGTTAGTATACCTTCTTTCTATAGTTGAGAGGGGCATTTTCTTTTATCACTATATGGGACTAGTTGTAGCCCGCGGCTTCGCCCGCGTGGATGTCGTTTTATAAATAATTTTCCTGAATTTTCTTTGCTATAAACCTCACGGAGCCCGAGACCTTTCCAACGAATGCAAAACCGTGGAAATCGGTTCGTGCGTTCTGGAGTTATAGCGTAAGGAAGGAAAACCCGACTTATTTTTTACTATATGGGATAAGAGGTGATAAGAGGATCACTAAGCCACAACCTACCACTATGCCAAGAATCATACCTACTCTTCTTTCCGGAAAACAAAATTCAAATCTATCCCACGGTGATCGTGCTATTCCAAGATTCAATATAACCTACGAATATGTATGTTATTCCAGATTATGATATACCTACATCTGTTCCAATTTTCATTTCAATCCGTTCTGCCATTTAGGCATGAAAGAGTAACAAACATCCATCATAACCTTCACATTGACAATACATTATTATATTAGACTAGCTTTTACCCGCGGATTCGCCGGAATTTTTATTTTTATAAAAGTATTTTTTTTTCTTTAGAGAAAAAGTATTCTTGTTACTTTTAATACCTTCAAGAATATATGGGCTAAGATTCATGATGATTGGTTATGTAGCTTTCACGTGAAAGTGTACCAAACAAACTTACATTCGCATTTATTATATTTTTACTCGTGGTAGAGTGCAGGAGCTCGAGGGCGTAGGCACCACCGCATTACCTAATTTATCTGCCGCTTAGTGTTCAGCAATATCGTGTTCCGGATAGATGTTATGTATGGCCCCGTAATAACTATCACAGAGACATAACAATTTAGGGCTCAGGGGTGGCAACACATCTGTATTTTGATCTCTGGTTCTTGTGTAGATGTCTATAGGCTGCAGTCATCACTTAACATTAATGTGAGCTGTATAATTCCTTACATAATAAACAATTAAAGCAGGGATATTAGATTAATATGCACTACATGTAACTTCTGTTAAACGTGTCAAAAATAACACTAGTCGGGCAATGCTCAATTCGCATGCACATTATAATAATACACTAACGGCCAAATACTCAAACGTCACTCAAATCTAAGTGGGACTTAAAAGTCTTCTGTCTTTATAAAACACGTTCAAACGATAGAGACAGCGCACATTTGAGGGTTGCTTAAAATTGAGTGACGTTTGAGTATTCGGCCATTAGTGGCCATTAAAATAGATATCCCTGAGCTCGCTAAAAGACGAAGAAAAAAGAATAATACCAATGTGTAACTCAATGTTTTAACTTTAATTGGTCTATATCGGCAACAGATTGTTTACGAAATAAAAGGCCGTAGTTTCAGTTTTTATATGGAATTTCCTTTATCATTGTTTTGTGAAAGTTATAAGTTGTAGACTGGATTTTATATGACACTAGCTTTTGCCCACAACTTGGTTTGCTCATCGATATAATAATATTAAAAATATTAAAGTAGGTAACTAAGTCTGTCCATCTGTTACGCTCTCACGCCCAAACTCAAAAAAAGTCGGTTGCGATGATATTGATATGATACTTTTAGAGGTTTAGCAAAAACTTGGTGCTTCAAAATTTTCACTGGTGGTAGAACTTCAGTGACGGAGCTCGCTGGAATCGGCACCACCTAATCTTCGGCATTACCTAATATACTTGCCGCTAAATGGTAGTGTTCAGCACTATCGTGTTCCGGTCAGGTGGTAATTTACGGCCCTGTAATTTCCGGCACAGAGGCATAACACCTTAGGCCTCAGGAGTGGTAACGCATCTGCATTTTGACCTTGGTCTTTGTGTGGGTGCCTATAGGCTGCAGTCATCACTTAACATCAATGTGAACTGCATGCTTGTTAGCCACATTCAATACATAAAAAAAAATTATAATATCAATAGGATTTAGTATTTTGCTATTCAACTTGAATTCAGTTGTACTTAATTACCAGCATCATTAATTGATTTAAAGTTGAATAGTGCCTTAACCGAGAAACTATGCAACAATATTACAAGTCCATTGTTTTTCGCATTACACTGTTGCAGGCAGATTTCTTAACCAGAAAATGTACTTAGCCGAATTGCCTTTTCACACACTAATGATACCTACATAGTAAGGCCGCATATTTAAAAAACCGGTCAAGTGCGAGTCGGAACACGCGCAGTGTGGGGTTCCGTAGTTTTTAGGTTTAGGTTAGAATAATGTATTGAAAAAAATATATAAATATTTTCTATGGAGTTGTTCGAAATATTTGAGTAAAATACATTTTACAGACTATTACTCGAAAACCTGTAAGGCCAACTTAAGTGTAGGTATTATTTTTTCAATCTCGTTACACATAACTACGTTTGAATTTTTAATAACAACCGTTTAGTTGGTAGATGACTGTTGACTCTAACAAAAATTGGCACTTTAAAGCTTAATAAGTCACAAACAATTTACTCATTCGAAAAATGATGTTTGCACGCCTCTATTTTTGAAAGACCTATCCAATGATATCCCACACTATACCTATATAAAAAAAAAATATCCGCGGGTTACGTATAGGTATTGGGAGGTACTCTACATTTTTTTTCATGTTTTTATTCTACCACTTTGTTGGCGTGATTAAGATGTACACTTATGCCAAATTTCAAGTCTCTAGTATGTACCAATAGTTTTTGTAATAAAATTTTATTACATTGGATACATTGTGGAACCACACATAACTTGCTAACTTACATAACATTATACTTCCCTAAGTACTTAGTTGCCTTTATTTAGACATAAATCACGGTTTGTCTTCCTAAAAATTTTTACTAATTTTTATTAATTTCTACTTTTCATGTCATGATGTGACAAACAATCATACAGTTTACATTGATGGTAAGTAACAGGTACTGTAGCCGATAAACACCTACATGAAACCAGATATGATGGTGTTCGTTAGTCTCGCCAAAACTCGAGAACGGCTCTACCGATTTGGCTAATTTTGGTTTTGAATGATTTTTGGAAGTCCAGGGAAGGTTTAAAAGGTAAGAAAATATGGAGAAATTGAAGGGAAATAGTAAAAACCACAATTTCATTTTCCCATACAAATAGTCCGTATCTATCAAACCTTTGACCCATTTTTCATTCTGAAGCAATAGGTACGAAGTATGCCGAGTCAGCTAGTTTTTTAATATTTTTGTACAATCAAAGATTAGTTAATATCATTTGCACGCTCACTTCCTACCCCGTAAGGGAATCGACGTGATACATACACTCCTCAGACTAAAATACATATTATAGATACAGATGTACATCTATAGACATAAAATTGACATGAGTCTCAATAAAAATTGAGAAAGATTTTTATTCCTAGAAATTGTAGGGAAAATAGTCAAAACAACAATTTCATTTTCCCATTAGTAGGTACCAATAGTTCTTACCTGTCTTATATATTTATACAATGACATTATTTTATTCGTAGGCGAATAAACTGCCCCGAGTCAGCTAGTAGGTATTCTAATAAAAACAGGTAAGTATTTAATCTTTACGAGAATTAGAACTATGAAAGAATGCTTTGTCTCTATTTTCACCAAAAGAATTGACCTAGGGATAAAATGAGCATTCGATTATTTATTTTTGATCCTAGTATATACCTATAATCGCCATTAGGTACATAATCTACAAGTTTTACAATCCTTCTTTATTATTTTTTACATAAACATCAAGGCTAAACGAAATTAAAAGAAACTTTAGGATCTGTATTAGTTAAGAAAAGTACGTACCCGTAGAAAATTAAAGGTCAGCCACCTGGCGGAACGCTTCGAATCTAGTACAGAAACAAGCACAATTTCAAATGAAAAATTCGTGACTAAAGCTATCTCATTACGTTTTAACGTATAGACTACACTCGCTTGGGTTTCAAATTGGACTAACAGAGCGGAGTTGTGAGCTCGACCGAGTTATATGAGGCTCAATAAACCAAACCGCATCTATTATTCCACCGGACGGACTGCCCTCAACAGCTGACGGCATTTTAAATACATTTTATGACACAAATTATTATTTAGGCCGTTGCTCCAGTTCTTATTAGGCATTGACCATAATAGAGGAATGGATAGAATATAAGTTTATCAGTATTTTTTGTCTATTAGGTAACTACTTCATTGAATTCGATCGCCATATGATGAGGGATCACGGCACGTTGTCTGACTTTCATCTTGTATTTTTATGTCAAGAAGTGGCAAACAAGTATACTGTTCATGTTGATGGTAAAAGGATAGACATTTACATAAAAAAAAACGTTTTCAATGTAGAGATTTGCCTCTCCTGAGGTCTAAGTGGTTGTGACTCTATGCCAGAAATTACTGGGCCATACATTACCACCGGCCCGGAACACGATAGCGCTGAACACTACCATGTTCTTGCAAGTACTAGGATAATACTTACAACAATATGGTTGTTAAAGCGCACATAGCCCCGCGGCTGTTGTAGATTGCAAGCGATCTTTTCGGTTAAGCGATACGGGCGCGGTCGGGTGTGTGATGGGAGACCGCTAGTGGCAAATTAAACGGCACGTTAAGCCGTCGGTCCCGGTTGATAGATAGCAGTCGTTAAACCTTGTCGGAGGCCTTATGAGCGGTTTGAAAACATCCGGCAGCGGGTTGGCCACTTACCCGTATCTCCACCAACCCTCATTGGAGCAGCGTGGTGGAGTAAGCTCCAGGCCTCCCTCAAAGAAGGGCAGAGACTCGGGCCTATCAGTGGGACGTGTCAAGGGTTGCTATTATTATATGGTTTGAGTAACATAATAAACCCATTTTTAAGGATTACAAGCTATAGATTCAATCCTATTAACAATCAATTCAATCCGTGTCTATAGTCTATATTAAACAATATATATTTTGTGTAACGTTAGTTAACAATCTTTACGAGTGTGTAAAAACCGCAATATTCAAATAAATCAAAGAAACTGCTACACTAACATCGACACCTCAGAGCAACTGTGAAGTAGAACATTAAAAATGCCGCCGTGTCGTTCAAAAATACAACCTATAAACAAATATTTAATAGCAAATATCAGACCCAAACTTCCAAACATACTAAATATTGGACCTCGGGTTCGTTAAGTCCGCTCAAAGTGATGTAACGATACGTACAAACATACTGTGTGTACTCGTCTTATTAACAAATCCTCACCCAGTATACGCTAATATTAAAACATCGTAAGTTCTTGAATGGTTACTGTTCAAAATTAAAATTTAAGTTGAGTAGAGACAGTTGAGTTTTTAAAGTTTATAAGGACCCTTTTTAAATTGCATTCAGATGATCCGGACAGCGTTTATTGCACCCATGAGCAATTCATCCCGAGTTAACGTTTGACTAATTTGTGAAGTATTGTGGAGGTACCATAAAATTAGACCAACTCTATCAGCTGGTTGATAAACGAAAGTGATTCGGGTTATAAAAACTGGATTTTGTTATATTTATATGAAATACGTCATCGGTGAATCAATTTTTATTGCCGCAAAGTTATGTCATATGAATTGTATAAAATTAGGTGGTTTTGTAGGCAGTTGGGTAAATTTATTTAGGTGGAGAGTCCTTTGCGTTCGCCAATTATCCAGTGAAGTAGACTAGTGCCGTTTAGAGACGAGCCGCCTACATATGAGTGTCTATTGAAAAAAGGTAGTTCATTTATGTAATGGAAATGGCAAACAAGCGTGTAATTCACATTGATGTTAAGTGATGACTACAGCCTATAGACACTCACACAAAGACAAGGGTCAAAATGCAGATGCGTTACCACTCCTGAGGCCTAAGGTGTTATGCCTCTGTACCGGAAATTACAGGGCCGTACATTCAAGGTTCTGTAGGTTACATTTACCAGTTTCGGTGAAAATATAATTTTTCGTGGAATTAAGTAAAGGAAGCAAAGATTGACATGTACTAGGTGTACATGTCAATCATAGATCTTTGCTTAATAATACATTTATCAAAGATCATAAGCAGGTGGGCCACTATCAAAGCCCGATAGTAAATAATTTTATATTACTAATGCTGTTCATACTCATATAAAAATCTAATACAGTTGTCTAGTGCTTGTTCATTACATAGAAACAATGGGATTTTGCGTAAAAGGTAATTTATCACTGCATTTACTGAGTATAATTAATATTACCATACCTAAGACAAGGATGTTACTGTAGATATTTGTACCTTCAAAATGTGACAAACTGGCACGTAAACACTCCAAAACTTTTCACTTTTCAGCAGTTATTAATCAAACTATTTATGAATAAAGCTAGACACATCGCACGTGCAATACAACAGAAACCAAAACATCAACTGACCAACACTAAGTATTCACCTTGAACCCCGTTTTCACTTTTCGCGTACAAATAAACGTGTGTTTTATTGTTTTGTACACTTTTATGCAAATGAGCATCGCCAACAGTAGCTCGTTTATAGAAGGGTTTCCTAAAAACAGGGAAAAAACTTGAAAGTGAAAGCCAACTGGGTGCTTATTGTGATTCTGTCACGCTTCCTTTACTCTATTGTAGAGATAAATATTTACGTTGCGCTATGCAAAAGATGTTTTTACAAGTTGACTACTGAATCGATACTTTTTTTTTTCAAACAACCCTTTTCGGAACTTTCGGCGAGTTGTTTATATGATCTCTATTGACACAGGATTCTTGTTTGATGTGTCGAATTGGGTGTTAAACTAAATATTGAGATCGCTCTACGTCTTTTAGTTAAGTAAAAATCATTTGTGTAATCTGGACGAAGTAAAATTTGGATATAAGATTAACGTTGCTATATAAAACAGACAAAAATTCTGGAAAACAAGACTGCTCTAGATTAAATAGGTCAGGAATACAATATTGAAAAAAATCAGTTATATCATGTCGATGTGGATTTGTAAGTTGGCTGTATGATTGTTTACTATCAATAAATATAGTACACCTCATAATATTATGCTAGTTAAATAATAAGTACCTACAAATTGGGTTTATCTAGGTATGTTGCTTCCGTATAGCAGCCCATCTTTTTCCAAGGACATGATGAGTATTGTACAAGGCAAATTAGGAGTGTTACGCTGTAAATGTTTCATAAAAATACGAGTAGATAACAAGTAAAATAAAATAACATGCATACTAATACCCTAAAATAGGGCTCCAAATCCATAACATCTACCTACTTGAGCGAAAATTTGGTGCTTAGGTCTGTAAGACTATAACAACTCCAACTCGTAAAAATACGAGATACGCTTTGTAGTGGACAAAAATCCCTTTTTAGGGTTCCGTAGTAAACAAGGAACCCTTATAGTTTCGCCATGTCCGTCTGTCTGTCTGTCTGTCTGTCTGTCCGTCCGCGGTTTGGCGCAAAAATTATTAGTACTAGAGACTTGAAATTTGGCACAAGTATGCACCTTAATTACGCCGACAAAGTGGTAGAATAAAAACGTGAAAAAAAATTAATAAACTAGTAACGCGCGGATATTTTTTTAATTTTTCGATTTTCATATGGTGTGGAGTATCGTTGGATTGGTCTTTTAAAAATATTTTGGTTGTACGAATATCATTTTTCGAATTAGTTAACTGTTCGTGACTTATTAAGCTTTAAAGTGCAAATTTTCGTTAGACTCAAGTGTCCCCCCCCTACAGACTAAACGGTTGCTGTTAGAAATTCAAACGTTACGGAAATAGTAACTACATATAACGAAATTAAAAGGAAAACTATCACACTAAGGTTGGCCTTGCAAGTTTGCGAGTTATAGTCGACCAAATGTATTTTACTCGAAAATTTCGAACAAGTCCATTGAAAATATATATTTTTTTCATTACATCTCTTACTCTGTAACTACGGAACCCTACACTGCGCGTGGCCCGACACGCACTTGACCGGTTTTTTTTTCATAGATTCGTAGTATCTATTTTAAAGAATCACGAGATAGTATTTTGTATCAAAGATAATTTGTGTAATTGCGTTATAAAAAAGGCGTGTTACATTTATTTGAGGGACTTAAAGAAATCGTGTGCCTATTTTAGGTTGGTTAGATATACGCTAGAAGGCGAAGCGGTAGCTGGCCGACCTCGGTATTAAAGTTTACGATGGGGATGCGAGACGTCATAAAACTCGAAATAAATCCAATCGGGGACCCAAGAAAAACAATCCACTTCGTTCGAGAATTACTCGAGATAGCGAACGAGCTGGATTTTTACATATTTTTATTGTTTATTACATTTTACTTTACTACTAACTCACTACCTAAAGCACAAAGAAGTTTATGTTATGACTACTTTTGTTAGTTGGTACCTACTACATTTTAAGTATTTTTGTCGGAGTAAGCGTGAAAAAGGGTCACAATTATTTTTATAAGAATAATGAACCCTGTATTAGTTTAGTTTTTAAATAAATTAATGTAAAACGTCGTTTTTTAGTTTTTTATTTAGGTATGTAATGTTTTTTTAGTGTTTCGTTGTTTACCTGTCATTTAGTAAGAAACTGTAGATTTCAGAACTTCAGAATTTTTGACTAATATCTATCTATCTCTATAATATAACTACGTTAAGAAAAACCGACTTCAAAACTGAAAAGTAAAAAATAATAAAGATTTAATTGTAATTATATACCTACTACCTATTATTTATATGTGTTATTTACTAATAGGTTTGAAGTTGGTGCCAAGCCTTGAGCAAATTAATACACTGAACAAAACGTAAGCGGCGAATCGTGGGTGTTTGCATGTTTGCTTGAATTTATGCATTTACCTCTTACCTACCCTTCTCCTACACCTTCGGGGATTACAGGCGTGAAGTTACGTTTTAATACAATGAAATGCCTACTTTAGTGATTTTGTCTTGGCACCGACTTCAAACCTATTAGTAAATAGCACATTTAAATAATAGGTAGTATACCTATAATTACAATTAAATCTTTATTATTTTTTACTTTTCAGTTTTGAAGTCGGTTTTTCTTAACGTAGTTATATTTATTTAATACTTTTTAGTTTATTGCTGCATTGGCAATTAGATTAATGTTCACATCTGCTAAATTTGTAAAATCTGACTCTTTTAGCTTCGTGACAATTAGATACCTCATTTAAATTGTTTAGGTGTGTCGATACAAAATTATTACACGACTATACGAAATCAATGAAAAAAAAATATCCACAAAGGAGTAAATAACCTGTGTCGTGTCGTCGATGAGTAAATGTGTCATTGTCACTTGTTGTCATTTTGTTGTCATGCGCATTAGGACTACGTCAGTGGATTCAACGCACTGTATGACAACTCGCCGTCTATTCTTATTCCTTTAGTGTGAGGTGAAAGTAAGTATAAAAATGCTCATAAAATAAAAACTGATGGGCCTATCTGAATCAAATTTATATGGGACCAATTCGAAACTATTCCGCATCAAACATCATCAGAATTACGTAAATCGGTCTCAAATCTCAGCGAAAATCGCGTACATACATAAAAAAAATATATATTATATGTATACCGGCCGAATTGAGAACCTTCTCGTTTTTTGAACTCGGTTAAAAATGAGAACGGCTTTACTGGCTAAATGTCAACGCTTTTCAACCTCTAGGTACCTACTTGTATTAAGGACTTGTTACATAATCACTAACTCCGTAATTTATTTGTTGTGTTTCGTAACTTATATGTGTGTAGGTACTGTGTACAGCAAAGCTATAGAAATATATCGTTGCAAACTAAGTATAGGAGGGTAGGGAAGGAAAGCGATGTCTCGGCAGCAATTAGCGGCTTACTTTGCAAACAGCCGCGCCATCTACAACTAATACTGCAAATGCTCTGATGTACCGTCTGAAAAAACAACTATTATGAATTTATAATAACCATCGAAAATAGAAATTAAACAAGTCGCAATTATATGCACTAAGCATAATTAATTATCATAGTAGGTATGTAGGTCACTTTTGAGTACAAAATTAGTTTACCGCTCTGCCAGAAATTGCAAATTATAGTAGCGTTGAATACTATTCTACCATTTAGTGGCAGGTAGAATATAAATAGCAGTCTTCTTGGCGGTCGTCTTTGATTCTGAATTTATTACGGAAAACGTAAACATCAACTCTGTTAAACTTAAACTGAACCTACATTTGCATTTAATCTATTACATATGTAATCACTTTGCATGTATATAGTAAAGCTATATGTCTACGCTTCGTTTCCCATGTACCGGGAAACGAAAGTGTAGGCCTCCACGACGTCCTTGCTGAAGTTCGCGTACAATCCTTGGATGTCCGCGGCCCAGAACCGTTTATTAGGTATGACAATCTATGGGGGAGACTTTTGTCCAGCAGTAGATTCGGGGGCAGTATTTCGGCTGAAAAGATGACGATGAAAGCTATGTAAACACATTTTTTCGATGTCGATTTAACTATAAGATTTTTTTGTTTTTTAAAAATAATTGTGTAATTAGATTATAACTGCAGTCCAGAAGAATTATGTATCATTGCTGTCTAATAGTTTAAAAAGCTTACCAGTATAGCATACTAGTAAATCATAGACATAGTTAATCAACGCTTGTGTGCTGACCGTAGGCTAGTAGGAGCGGTGCGCGCACAAGTAACATTGTCGGCGCGGACCCGAGTCAATACTCTCTGGAATGTTGCACGCGCACTCTTTGCCGACAGTACACTCGCCGACACCACATCATTATACCTACACATGCACGATACGAGAAATATTGGCTTTTACGGAACTAAGTAATCTCAATTTAAAGTACCAATTGTTACTCTGAATAACCTAAACATCTAGGTATAATACATTTTTCTAATACTTTTCGTTTTCAGCGTTCATTGCACGCATTCATTGTTAAATTTTAACACAGAATGTTTATTTACTTACCGAGATAAAAACACATTCCAATTTAATAAGGTAGGTGCCAAATCTACAATTCAATTACCTACTGCAAAAAAAATTGTAATGCAGCTATTGAGCTACAATCTTATGTAGGTGGGTGTTTCGTTTGGTTATGATAAATAAAGTATACAATATTATGTACTTAGCTACTTTAACGTACCTACTTATATGTATATACTTAATACGTACGTCCAAAATTTAAAGCTGTATTAATGGGAAGATACTTGCGTATCCTATCTTATTTAGGGCCGACTCTTACAACAGAAGTCTTTGACGCAAAGGGATCTTTTACGCAGAGGTTTCACCTTGAAGGTAGAAGAAGGTAGGTACCTATTTTCTAAATTAGTTCTCTCTATGTGTTGCTTGTCAGGCGAAAACACAATATCAAAATTAAAAACAATGAAGTGATGAGCTATATGTGAAAAGACGAGCCCCAAACTGCTAAACACAGGCACCTATTTCTTATAATATATTATTTTAACAGACGTTCCCGTGCGTGTTGGCAGTAAAAACCGAATGGGTAGAGTTGATTGACTTCTGCTGTCGTCTTCTTATCAAGTTCAAGTTTCTTACATGGTTGTGACATTAAGAGAATTTCTGCAATGTGTATTTTTTGTATGGGATGGAACTTAAAAGCATGATATAAAAGTCACAAGCATTGACTTTAATGTCTCTCGTATTTAATTAAAACTCACTTTTAGTTCCTGCATCGTATTTTTTATATACATAGTATCATATTTTTGTTGTTTTGAGAACTTAGAGAACTTTATTATACATTTAATGTTATACTTATTAAATCTGATACCGGTAGCTTTAATTTAGCTTAATTTCTTGAAAGACCAACGTTTTTATGACGCTTTCACAAATTTACAACATTAACTACATAATTTGATTAACCCTGGTGTGAGTCATCCATGGCGTACCTTCGAATGTATTGACATACCTGCAATAACATATTTGCCGCCAAATGGTTCAACTCTATAGTGTTCCAGTCAGGTGGTAACAGCAATGGTAAATGGCACGGCCCAGTAATTTTCAGAATAAAGGCATAAGAGCTACGATTGAAGGGCATGATTAATATTAAGCCTTTTAAATTCGAAGGCTACAGGCAACAAGCTCCTTAATTGGAAGGTACCTACATCGAATGCTACGTATCACAAACGTCAGTTCTAATCAAAAAACGAGTTTTTGTTTCAAGCCCAATAAAAATACGGGATGTAGGCGGCATAAGAATAACGCATAAATTCAAGTGTATACTCGAGTGCATTATAACAGAAACTTTATCGCATACTTACAACAAAGAAAATAATGGCCCTGTAAAATAGACCCTAAAGCGATTTGTTTATCCTGTTCCCTATAAAATAATTAACAGAACGGTGGCTCTATCATTAAGTAATTATAACAAAAGTTCACCATTAAAACGAATAAACAACACCTACGGCCGTGGAGGGTATGAGATAGTATTTGAATTAATTCGAGCAATTATACTTCATAAACAACTTTCTTGCGAAACCGAATTGTATATTATGTTCACAATCTACCGTAGGACGGACGCGCTTTATTATTTTGATTAATTACGATGTGTGTTAGCTTGGATGCACCGTTATCTAACCTTATGCCTTGAAGTTTTGTTACATTTTAACTAAAATATTACTTGCTGATTATTCAGTTTGATGCCAGTTATTTTTTTATGTAACGAAGGTGGCAAGCAAGCTTGCAGTTCACATGGATGTTAAGTGATGATTGCAGCCTATAGACATCTACGCAAAAACCAGAGGTCAAAATGCAGATGCGTTGCCACCCCTGAGATCTAAGTAGTTATGTCTTTGTGGTAGTTATTATGGGGTCAAACATTACTAGCCAATCGGAATACGGTAGTGCTGAAGTCTATAATTTGGCTGGTGATAGATTAGGTAATATATATCGGTGGTGTCTACGTCCTCGTGCTCCTATACTCTGCCACCAGTAAAGATTGTTTAAAGAAAATCTGTTATAGCTAGAAAAAAAAAGTTAACTGTGCTGCAACAGGTAGGTATAAGGTCAAAGTCAGGAGATAAGACATAAGTTAATAAAGTAGTAGGAGCCTAGGTAAAATTAATGTTGAAGTTGACGTACAGACCTATCGTACAGACAAGTTTATGCAGCTTTTAAAATTAAATATCCACAACAAACTGCTAACTTTACTTTTAACACTTTTTGCTTAAGATTTTGCGCAATTTGTGATAAAATCTAATTAGGAGGTAAGGTGTAGAGCACTAACACTTTGCAGTAAAGATACCTCCATAATGCAAGAATATACTTATAGATATCTTCTCTAGGCTTGGAAGTTAGGTACTACCTACTACTACCTATACCTTGGAGTCCTAGAGTCACTAAAGCAGGCACTATATTTTATATGTATAATCAACATTTTAGCTAAATGTTTGACTCATTAATCCATAAATACAAAAATGAGAGCAGGAAAATCTACAACTACAACGTGTTTCGCGTTTAATTAAAGTGAGTAAATGTTTAACAATCACATCTCCAACATCAATAGCACACGAAATGAGCAAAGTATGTTATATGAGTAGGTCGTGGGCGGTCAGCTCATTTCACACGTGGTCTCATCAGATCCAAACTTAAATCATTCACCGTGCGTAATTGCCGCGCGTGTGTATCTATTCGTCTATTCTCTAACGGACACAGTAGCAAGGCTAATTTTAGACATTCGGAGATTTTAAACTTGTTTTTATTTGCATTTGTGTTCTATGCCGAATGTGTAATGGATTAATTCAAGTAGGCATTTTATGTCTTATTACAATCGTATCCGTTGCTTAAAAAATAAATATAACTTCTTGTAAATAAGTAGGTACTTAATTAATAAGTAATTAATTGTAATTTTACTGTACTGATTGCAATATTACTCATGGAGGAGATGTGGTGGTACAGTTTTATGCTTTACATAAAGGTATTAACGGATCACATAATCAAAGTTCAGTAGCATGGTACCGCATCACACCATAGCCTTACGAACAATTCACTATCGTAGACATCGCAACTCCTAGCTTTATTTTAAGCCCCGGTTAGCTGTAGTAGAAACCATCCCATTCCATCAGTGACCAGAAAAATCATCAAAAATATAGATAGGTCTTAATATGTATGTAATAATAGGTTACCTTGATTGAAATGCGCCATTCTCCACCAACCCTCATTGGAGCAGCGTGGTGGAGTAAGCTTTTTTTTTTTATTAAATAAAAGTGGCAAACAATCGTGCAGTTCACATTGATGTTAAGTGATGACTGCAGCCTATAGACACCCACACAATGACCAGAGGTCAAAATGCAGATGCGCTGCCACTCCTGAGACATTAGGTGTTATGCCTCTGTGCCGGAAATTACAGAGCCGTACATTACAATAGACTCGCGGGTTGCAAGAAACTTAATGACGCCCAGTTCGGTTTTAAATCGGAGTTATCAACGGAGTCAGCGATACTGTGCTTAAAACACACCGTCCGATATTACACGGATAGAAGAACACCAGTCTTTGCATGTTTCCTGGACTTATCCCGGGCATTCGACACGGTTTCATATGAAGTTTTGTGGGATAAGCTCATAAAGGAAACCAATGCGCCATGTGACCTCATTTCTATTCTGAAATTTTGGTATGGCAATCAGGTCAACCAGGTGAAATGGAATGATGCGTTGTCCTCTAAATACACCATGGAACGTGGCGTCAGGCAAGGGGGAAAAACTTCACCTTGGATTTTCAACTGTTATATGAATAACCTAATTGAGGAACTTAGCAGCACCAATGTGGGATGCTTTGTGGATGGTGTGACATTCAATAATATAAGCTATGCGGATGACATGGTGCTGTTGAGTCCCTCGATCAGTGGTCTACAGAAGTTACTAAACATATGTGAAAGATATGCGAGGGAACATGGCCTTCAGTACAATGTAAAGAAGTGTGAATTCATGGTGTTCAGCTCCGGAGGTATGAAGTACACACATACACCGCAAGTTTATTTGAAGCTCTACCTCTGGGTAGAGCTCTTAAGTTCAAATACCTTGGTCACTGGCTTACTGAAAAACTTAAAGATGACGAGGACATTGACCGGGAGACAAGGGCTTTGGCAGTCAGGTGCAATATGGTTGCTCGTAGATTTGCACGCAGCTCTCATAACGTAAAACTGACACTGTTCAAGGCTTTCTGTCAATCTTTTTACTCGTGCAGTCTTTGGGTGAATTATTCGCAGGTGGCTATCAAGAACCTCCGCGTACAATACAACAACGGTTTTAGGGTATTGATGGGACTGCCCAGGTACTGTAGTGCATCGGGTATGTTTGCCGAGAATGAGGTAGCTTCATTTCAGGCTATATTACGTAAAAGAACTGCCTCCCTAATGCATCGGGTCCGAAGCAGTTCCAACAGTATGCTAAGAGTAATAGCCAGCAAGCTTGAGTCCCCTATCTGGAGATACTGGATAGGTATGCATAAAATCTTAATGCATTGAATGTGGTTCACACACTCCCCGACATACTTGGTACTTGACATTTAATTATTTTTTTTTATAGTATACATATTTTAATATTATTCTAAAAAGACTTGACATCAGATAATTTATTATTTCCTTTTGATTTAGTTTTAATTAATTTTACTTTATTTGCTTACCGAGATATTTGATGTTATATATATATATATATTTTTCTCTTTTCTTAATTTTTTAATTGTAGGCATGACAAAGATTGTATTTTTATATTGTGTGGAATTATTTTATTTTTTTATATGTAATTAATTTTTATGTGTAATATGGAGAAATCTGAAATAAATGGATAATAATAATTACCACCTGACCGGAACACGATAGTGCTGAACACTACCATTTAGCGGCAAGTATATTAGGTAATGCGGTGGTGCCTATGCCCGCGAGCTCCGTCACTGGAGCTCTACCACCAGTAAAAAGCTCTCACCCCAAAAAGGGGAGAGATTCGTGCCCAGCAGTGGGACGTAGGTATAATGGGTTGCCATTATTAATATCTTACCACATAACCAGATTTTTAAAAAAATATTTATTTTTTTGACACTATCTACTTAAATTTGACCATCTATTCCAAAATTACGTACCTAAATAAAATTTTAATACTTATTTCTATGTAGGCACTATTGGGTAAGTACCTATTTACTAAATAAATACACAAAGAGACCATTTATTTCAGCACAATAATCTAAGTAAACACGTAAATTAATTGGACCCCGCAATAAACCGTGTGTGAAATCCACAAGACATACATTTGCTCAGCAAACACTCGTTCCTCCCCAAAAGCGGAGTCAGCTTAATTGAAAGATGCCTACGAGGGATGAACGGCGCGCGCTTCGAGGCGAATCGGTTCGTCGCCTCGAGCGCTTGTGCGCCCCGCCCGCCCATGGCGCATACCGTCGCATACCGCCGACGCGACCGGCCGCGCAGCGTTCCCCGCGCGCATATAGTGTACATAATTAATTTACAACACCAGTAAAAGTGATGATACTAGTTTATCGACTATAAATCTGTGCAGTGTTGTGATCGCGTGTCACAGGTAAGTGATAATTGGTCAGTCGCATGCCGCTGTTTGGCGAGCAAACAGACGCCGTGTGAAACGCGCACGGATAACAAAGCGGGAACCCTTTGGTGTGTTCGTATTGGTTTGTGATAATTCGACACTTTTCGTTAAATTTTGCTGTCACGCGTGTTTTGTTTTAGTTGGAGTGCAATTAATAGGTTCCGGATCGTTGAGTTCGTTGTTTTTGTTTAGAGCTAGAACTCTGACCTTCGTATGTAGAGACGATTTTTTCAGTGCAGTCTATGAAAACCGGATGATTTTATATAACAACATTCCTATGTGTTTATACAAATCGCTTATTCAACTCGTTGCAATACATACCTATAGGTATTTTATCATCATCACTCTAAATAACAATGCATCATAGTTTTGCAAGCGCATATGGCTCTACCTATAGAAAGAGATGCCTAGTTATGAGCTAGACAATAACAGAGTTGGAACCCACTGCAAACGTTTAGACGTTGCTTCCTGCTTTATTTCACAGAAGCAGCTCGCTTCGTAAACATCTCGCTAAAATTACAACAGAATGGACCAAATGGAAAGCAACCGTCGCCAGACGTGAACTTTAAATATAATTAAGACATAAGCCTGACACATGTTTAATATTATCATAATTAGGCGCTTTAAATAAATACAGTTTGATTTATGAGCAGTATAATTCAAGTTCATAAGTAGATGATGAGTACGTACCTACTTTGTGCCGTCGTTGTAATGCTATTGCTATAATAAGATATAAAAATAATATTCGATGCCACATTAAACTTTGGAAAACATACTAAATTAAAAGTCCTTAGGTACCTACATAATTTTTCTTTACACCTAAAACACCTACAAGCAAATGACTGTAATTTAATTCAGTATCGTAAACATCTAATAGGTATTATTTATACAGAGATCTGTAATGGTGTGGGGTGTAGGTGAATCAGAGCGGACTAGATTTTTTCCCTTATAAATTACACTTAGATGCAGGGATGTTGGTACTAAATTAGGTTAATTTTTCGAGCAATCATTCAAAATACGAACTCGTAGTTGGTAACCCATCTAGTATTCATTACCTACGTATATTTATTTATACTTTTACAGATATTTGAAAATACTTAAACGTTCTTTAATACACATAAGTAAATAATAGGTACCTAGTGCCTTGTGCCTATTTTTTATATTTTTTATTTGATGGAAGTGGCAAACAAGCATGAAGTTTACATTGATGTTAACTGATGACTGCAGCCTATAGACACTTACACAATGTCCAAGGTCAAAATGCAGATGCGTTACCACTCCTGACGCCTAAGGTGTTATGCCTCTGTGCCGGAAATTACAGGACCTATTATTGTGGTTGAATGTTATGCTTACAACTTGGATATCTTACCTATCTAGTTTATAAACTTGAAATGCGAGCCAAATTGGCAATAGAAACCACTCAATTATCTATGAGATAGGCACCTACATCATGTACCTATATTGGTATGACATGCATGTAGCTATTCTTGTACCTATTAAATAGTAAAATTCATTGCCAATATCACCCAAGTCCTGGTGTGCCCCTTATAATATTCTTCATTGGAATCCAATGTTTTTTTTCTTGAACCTAGGCTTTCAGATATTCAGCGGCATATTACCATTTACCGTATTACCATTAGGGAAAATGAAGATTTTTCAGGTATTTTTTTTAGGTAAGCAATTATAAAAAAAAATTGATAGTAAGTTTTTTTATATCTGGCTACCTGTGCAACACCGATTTTTCACTAAACTACCTATTACTTTTCACTAAAAGTAGAGTGACAATTGTAAGAAGTTGAAGACTGATGAAGCACTACATAAAAGTCTCTACAAGTAGGTATAAGGTAATGTGTGACACTGCCATGTTCCTATTAAATGTCGGTTAGGTGTAATGCGGGCTTTGGTACCTACCTACGGCATACACAATATTATACGGGATTTTTTGAGTTTAACTCGCATAACAAACGAATACCTAAGTCGAATAATTCGAATACCGCATCATTGACTCAGTGGTAGTAGGCTGTAACATCTGAGTTTCTTTTATACTTTTAGCCCACCCTAGGTATCCTGTATATAAACCTGTATTGTGGGTACCGTTGTACAGACACAACACAAATGTACCAAGACCGAAGCAAATATTTGTAGGCAATACAAATATTTGTCCTAGTACGGGGATCGAACCCGCGACTCTCGCTTCAAACTGTTTGGGGAGATATTTCAGAGATAATAAATTTGCTCCACGAATGTCATATACAAATTTATAGTAGGTAATTAAAAACGTAACTTCACGGCTGTCATTCCAAGGGGTAGGTAGAGTGCATTCAAGCATGCAACATGCATGCAAACACTCATGATTGTCTGGTTAGGTTTGGCCCATGTAACAATTGGCAAGTTTGTTGTCATCTCCGGGCACATTACCTAACACCGAGGTACTGGAAAATTTCCAGAAAATGGAAAAATCCCAATTGAACCAGGAACCAGAGATAAACGATTTTAAACTGTTATCTCTGATAGCCCCCGATCAAGGAATTGAACCCCGGACTCCAGCTTTGCAGTAGTGGCCTCTACCACTAGGCTACTGAGGCAGTTTATTACTTTAAATCAACACGCAAATCGTAGCGCTACTGGATGTAGAGCTCCAGCCACTTGCTTGAGGGCGTAGAGCTGTAGAGCCTAGCGCATTACCTAATCCTTCTAAATAAAAATGTCTATAGTTTAGTAATTCAATATATATGTAGTTTAGTTTTAAAGTTTTTCTATTCTATTCTATTCTATTCTAATTCTGACTCTAGAAATGATATGCAAAGTCTAAACCATAGTTGTTTCGACGTACTAAATACCTACGAGTGCTTGGACGGAATTAGCAAGGCCCGCGCGTGTTTGACTAGAGCTGTGATGTTTGCTATCTAAATATGCAATCGTCATTTATTAGCTGCGCCGGTCTACGTTTTACTCTTCGCCTACTGTAATATATCTACCGTATTTATACACTGTTAGTCTTTTGATGTAATTGGTATAATCATATAGCTATCTGTCACCAATGTGTGAAAATAGCTTAAATAGTGAATGGAACTAAAATGTATAGTCAATCAGTATCAGGACAAATAACTACGGTGTGCCTCAAGGAAGTGTTTTGGGACCATTACTATTCTTAATCAATATTAACGATCTACCGAATGTTACGCACCTCAAAACAGTATTATTCGCCGACGACACTACACTTATAGTGAAATGTAATAATATAAATAGATATGAAATAAGTATAAATGAAGCGCTCAGTAATATAATTGCCTGGTTAAAAAACAATAATTTAAAAATCAATATCAATAAAACTAATCTAATTCAATTCCAGACTTACAGAAAAAAACCTATTGACCTTAATATAACTTACGAAAATAATAAAATTAATGAAATTGACTCCACGAAATTCTTAGGATTGATAATTGATAAAAATTGTGACTGGAAATCTCATATTGAGTATGTTTGCGACAAGCTAGATAGGTTTGTATATGCAATAAAAAAATTACGTCAAACTGTCTCAACAAAAGCAGCTCTAACTGCGTACCATGGATGTTTCCCCGGTGCTAGCCTATGGTCTCTTATTGTGGGGAAATTCAGTTGCAATTAATAAAGCTTTTGTTGTCCAAAAAAAATGTGTAAGAGCCATTTGTGGAGCTTGGTGCTTAGACAGTTGTAAGCCCTTATTTGATAAATTTCGTATCTTACCGTTAGCTTGCATGTATATTAGAGAGCTATGTGTCTTTGTAAAGCAGCATCCGTGTTATTTTAAACTTAATTCCGAATATACAAGTAGAAATGCTAGGGCCAGAAATCAATTTAAACTGTTTATACCACAATATAGGATTGAATTGCACAAAAGAAATGCTTATATTAACGCCATAAGAGTCTACAATAAATTACCGACGACGATTAAAGAAACACAATTACCATTATTTAAAAAAAAAACTGACTCAATGGCTACATCAACATTGTTTTTATGACCTAAAGGATTATATGACACATAAAACAATATATGATTGATTAATGACTCAATAATTTGACTAAATAAATATATATTATTATTATTATCCTAAAATAATGCTAAATATTGATATTAAATTATTAAAATCTTCAATAAACTTTATCGCTTTAATAAAATCTAATTGACCACAATTTGCAATAATAACTTTGACATTAATTAATTATAAATATTCGAATTACAATAATAATATTTTGACATACTATTTAGTGAAGTTTATGGATATTTTACACACCATTGTAATGGTAGAATGTGATAGTGCTATAATGTTATTACCTCACCATCTGTACCTACATGTACCCACTACATTCTGGTAAATAAATGATTATGATTATGATCATTTAGGTTCGTACCTACCTATATCTAATAAGTTTTTTGTGCAATATTCCTTGAATACGTTTACGCAAATTTGTTTAAATGTATTAGATGTAAGAAGAAAATGTTCGAGAACACTATACAGAAATATTGTGGGTATATGTATACTAATATTATAAAACGTTTATGTTTCTAACTTTGTTTGTTAGGGGTAGGTAATCTTCGGAAATACTGATCTGATCATGAAAATTCTTTTACTAACCGAAAACTACACTATTCAGGAGTAATAAAGATTGTATTTTAGTATGATTAAACAAAACATTCAGTGACAAATAGTGGTAGGTAGGTATATGTTAATCACGTCGGAGAAAAGCGGGCGAGATGAGATACATAACCGGCGCACGCTACAATCCGCAAACGGCATACTTTAGGGCAGTGCACATTGAATATTGCATAGTCACTTGCGTACCTATAACATAGGTTAGTTCATGTTCTACTTGTATTTCAATTTACATATATTACATTTTACTAATTTGAAGAGAACTTGAAAGTATTTGCAGCGAGTCTAAATTTGAATACCTATGAATTTAAAATTTTTAACCTAATTCTTATAGATAACCTTGCTACTAGTCTCGTAATGTTTTTTTATTTCGAAAGATACATTGACCTGCATAAATAATTAGAACGTATGTTTTTCGTCTTTCATATACTTACCTAATACTAGCTTTTGTCCGCGATTTTGTCCGCGTGTACCTACTTGAGTTTTTTTTATGTAATGAAAGTGGCAAACAAGCATGCAGCTCACATTGATGTTAAGTGATGAAAGCAGCCTATAGACATCTACATATAAAATGGAGGTCAAAATGTAGATGCATTGCCACCCCTGAGACCTAAGGTAGATATCATGTCTCTGTGATAATTATTACGAGGCCATACATTACCATCTTATCGGAATACGATAGTGCCGAACACTAACATTTACCGGCAGATAGGATAGGTAATGCGGTGGTGAATACGCCCTCGACCTCCTTCACTTAGAACTCTTCCACCAGTAAAGCTATCAGGCAACAGAGCATAGGTATATTTCAACTAAGTGCCTTCCTAATTATGACATGTCATGTGTATTTGTGTGTTCAGCGAAGTACTGCCATAAACGAGAAATAGTAACAATTTCCTACGGCACATCACTACATACAACATTGTTTACCGGTTTTGAAGCTGGTGATAGAATGACCAAGCTATTTGGTGCACTAATCCGCGAGCAAGCCACATAAAGCTGACCATTAGAAAACAGCCACCTTCTTACTCGTCGAAACTAAAAGTTACTCTCTATGTTTTGTTGATGGTAATGATTAAGTTTAGAAATAAGCAAGTACCATAGAAACTCACATCTAATAAGTAGAAAACTACTTCTTCTTTCTTTATTTTTGCTAACAAAGATTATTTTTATCACTCATCATCATTTATATCTAAGTCAGTGCGTCAGGTTGCTTTCATTTTTTTAAAATTTTACTTAAGTGATAATTTTCCTAAAAAAATAATTACTGTCTACTGGTTTTACTTATGAAGTATGTTTTTGTTTTGAAAGGGTCCAACCGATAAAATATTTTTGCCGAAATATTATACCCGTATGTGATAGGGTACGGCTCTATTGGCATATTGGCATAGTAAGTAGATAGAAGACGTTGGCATAATGATAGAGCTAAAACTTGTTACATACGCAAAACTATTTTTAAAATCACACGGCGCTATAAATAACCAAACGTTTTAAATCAAATGATCTAAACGTACCATACAATAATAGGACTGTTAGATAATAACAACAAATCGTAAACATACTCGGGCACTTAAAAATTGACCTACGGCTGCGGCTCGAAATTGCTTTATAGCATTGCGCAAGAGTGTACGGATTCATTCCTAATCCACTACTTGGGTGTCTAGTTTTATGTGAAGCTACATAAAGTGTAATAAACTATGTGTCGCCCAGCCCACGGTGAGCTAAGATTCTATACAACAAATATGAATCTTATCGCATAGACATAAGGCATTTTGATTGTATCGGCGATGTAAAGGCTTGGACTCGAATGCACGTGGGTGAATCTACGTCGGTCTATTATAGTTTACGATTCGTATCATTCATTTAGCGAATTGTGATGGATGTATGGGATGGATTTACATAACATACATTTTGTTTTTTGAATGAGCTGAATTTATTTTTATTGTTATTTTTATGAATATTACAGTTATGCGTAGCGGGTGTCCGGTGTACTGTGTGATTTGTGTCCATTTGTTAAAATAGGTTAGTATATTAGGTTTAATTACCTGATGGTAGTGTAGGTCGGCAGGTAAATGTTATTAATGATTCGGTAAATAAATGGTTGTAGAATCCCAAAGAATTTGAGAAATCAGGTAAAAACTAGAGTTGCCACGAATAATGAATAACCGAATATTTAAAAAAGTGGTTGAATAGGCTATATACCGAATAATGGCCGAATATTCGTAGCATCACTAGTAAAAACTATCGATATTTCTCGATCTCATATTATTTTAGTTCAGTTCTTAAAGGTAGAGTTATTCAGAACGGTCTACGGTTAACGTTACATTTTTTTGAAATAAAACTAGTTTTCGGATTTTTCTCGCGTATATTAAACTAAAATGATTATTCAAAATCCCGGACTATTTAAAATTAATAAGAACCCGATATTTCGGTCGCATTTCAGCTTCCGTGGTCTCGGGCACACTGAGGTGGTATTTGTAATATACGCGAGATAAATTCTACTGGTGGTAGAGTTCCAGTGACGGAGCTCGCGGGCGTAGGCACCACCGCATTACCTAATATACTTGCCGCTAAATGGTAGTGTTCAGCACTATCGTGTTCCGGTCAGGTGGTAATGTACGGCCCTGTAATTTCAGGCACAGAGGCATATCACCTAATGCCTCAGAAGTGGCAGCGCATCTGCATTTTGACCTCTGGTCATTGTGTGGGTGTCTATAGGCTGCAGTCATCACTTAACATCAATGTGAACTGCATGCTTGTTTGCCACTTTTATTACATAAAAAAAAAAAAAAAAAAAAAAAAAAAATCCGTAGCTATAATATAGATAATTTCGCGAGCTGCTCGCGAAAACCTTAGAACATACCTATTACATTTTTTTTGTTAAATTGAGCAATTCAATTATAACAGATAGGTACTAGGTACTTATTTACATCCGAAACTGAACTAGGCCTGTAATTTGACTCCAGAATTAAAACGTAACAACTAGAGGTACCGTAGCGTACTAAATTGTCTAGGTACCTACTTATTTTGAGCGTAACTACTTTGAACCTAAAGTACCTAAGTAGGTAAGGCATAGGTACATGTAAATATATATATAAGGTACAGGTAAATAAACCATAAAATGCCAGAAAACAATTCATTTTCACATATTTATCATTAAATTTGTTTGGTATCCTAAAACTGATTTAATGCCATGTTTTATTAAATCAAGAGTGGTCGTAAAGCTCACATAGGTAATTACAATCACGTAGTGAGTGTAAATTGGCGTTGGTACGATGTTATTTTAGAAAAGAATCGCCATTTAAACTGGTGAAACGGTGGATTCTAATCAATATCCAATCAGCCGACGGTAGTAAAGTTAACTAAGCGGGAAATTACTTGAGGCGGTGTACCTAAGCAACTATCTGATGTACCTACCTAGGTAGCTATGAGCGAAGTGTCGTGTAATTTATGCTTACAGTAATTATTTGAACTTGAAAGAAAGAAAGAAAATTCTTAGTTGGTAAATGCACTTTTAGATAGCTTAAAATATAACACCTAGGTACTTGTTTTATCTAGGTATGTGTATCTACCTTTATGTTACTGGTGGTAGAATTACAGTGTCAGAGCTTGGAGGCGTAGGCATCACCGCATTATCTAATCTTACTGCCGCCAAATGGTAGTGTTACTACCGCAGAGGAAAAAAAACTTAAGTCTCAGGTGTGGCAATGCATCTGCATATTGACCTCTGGTTTTGTTAAGAATCCTATACTATTTTTTTTTTTTTTTTTATATAATGGAAGTGGCAAACAAGCATGCAGTTCACATTGATGTTAAGTGATGACTGCAGCCTATAGACACCCACACAAAGACCAAAGTCAAAATGCAGATGCGTTACCACTCCTGAGGCCTAAGGGTGTTATGCCTCTGTGCCGGAAATTACAGGGCCGTACATTACCACCTGACCGGAACACGATAGTGCTGAACACTACCATTTAGCGGCAAGTATATTAGGTAAAAAAAGGGACAGTTACATCTTGTAGATTTATAGCTCTATAATAATTAGCAGACAGTACTTATAGTGTTTTACAAACTACGTTACATCATACCGCAAGTAACTCCACGTAGGTATGTACCTAGTTAGTTATTTTCCTCTTAGCATGAATTAAGTGGAACTATTATTATCTCTCAGCCATCTTTGTTGCATGGAATCAACTAACATAGGTATAAAATGACTAAGGTGCTCAACAAAAAAATATGTCAATGATCTCATTAAACCTAACTTATTAATTATATTTCTGTAGGTAAGTAGGTACCTATGAAATGTAGAGTCATTTTTTTTTTAAATTTATAACAAAGTTCGACCTTGCATTGTACAATATTTATGTAAATATGTTTTTTTTGCTGGTTGACATATTATTATAGTGTCAGAGCTCGAAGTAGCATCGGATCGGCAGGCATACGCCAATAGTGTTCAGCACTATCGTGTTCCGGGTAGCGGTAGCCACGGGGTAACAATAATAATTGATAACATAATACCTATGTCCCCGTATCACACCGCGGACACTCCACCAAAACTCTATTCAAACGCTTAATTTTAACTTTATTACACAGACATCAATCAGGGACGTGTATTTACACGTGCACCTGTGTGCGTAGCGCATAGAAAATACCAACCGTCGCCCATAAGAGAGGAGGAGGTTGGGTGATGCGGGGAAATCGGGCGGGATGTCGAAGTGTCTATTCGTAGTATTATTACATATTCTATAGATGTCAGGGGTGGTAATGCATTTACATTTTGAGATCTGGTGTTTTCTGTCAGATATCTTTAGGTAAGCACCAAGGTTAACTTAGCTTCCAGTGAACTGCATGCTTGTTTGCAATCTTCATAACAGGACATAAAAACATAACTGATACCAATCTAACAGCTGGAATAACTTAGAATTTGAAATATCTGGTGAGTGCAGCCGTGAAGTCTAGCTTCATAAGTAATATACTTTGTAGGGAAAAAGGAAGACAAGGTGAGAGCTATGTATGTCGCGTTTACGAGTCTTGTCTCTTAGTGGCTACTTAGTCCACGACTGCAGTAAACTTATTTTATCGTCCCCAGGCAATATAGGGCACATACCGCCTAGGAAACATTCAGAGGCGGCAAATGGCCAATTCAACGTCAATAATTTCAAATGTTATGAACTTTTGAGTCAATAAATCGAGTAACGGCTCTAAAGGTTTGTTATTTCTCGTAAACGCTTACGAATTGACTCTTAAATGTTTGTGTGTGTACCTACAATATCGTCAATTGCCTTTCTTAGTGCTTGTTATAGTAGATTTTGTAAGACTTCTCATACTCTCTGAATGACTAAGATAAGTTTCCAAATCTTTGAGGTAGAGATCCAGTCATAGCAGATAAATATACCTACCTAGGTTGTGGGATGGTTACCTAGGTACCACACGTAGATGCCTACCTAGGTTTTTCAAATTCTTAATGATATTTTTGGTCTTCAAATACCTAGGATAGGTACCTACCTACCCATGTATTAAGCAGGGAGTAGGTAAGCCTATAAATGCTCTACGTCGTTTTACTGTAGCTTTAAAGTTAAAATAACTTTGTATGTAGATGAAACTTCGAGGGAGGTACCTACTTAAGTACTGTAGGTGTGCAGTTGTGTACTTATGAAGTTGATATTTCTTATGTTGGTGGTAGGTACACAGAAATATAAATTATTCATATTTCTAACTACCTTACTTACCTATATCCATCACGCTGGTCGGTACTAACCTTTTTGTACTTAGCTACATAGGTATATCTAGGTATGATTACCTATGTGTAACGAGGTATTATTAAACAAGTATTAAAAGGTATTATTTAATTTTATTAATTGCTACATTAGTTGCTACATATTTGCTTATCATTAAGAACTTTCTTTTTTGCGTGTTTTGGATCACCACGATGTTTCCAATAAACAATGTGGGTTCTGTAAAAGAGAATTCTTTCAGTAGATAGGTAAAACACTCATACCTCTAAGAATTTGTTTTGACGAATAAAAAATAAGATGTACGAACCTATCTCTACTCTACTTGTATAAATTTCTTTGTGAACTTTACTTTGAACTAAAATACCTAGGAGGTAGGTACTTACCTGTACTATCATAGTTCTTTTAATTGCTTAAATAATTTTGAACTGCTCTATTGAAAGATCCCTCTTTATGCAGAACCGACATGTTTTTTTTATGTCTCAAGGTTGACAGACAAGTGAACGGGCCACTTGATGGAAAGTGGTCACCATCGCCTATGAACATGACGCGGCAACGGTGACCACTTTCCATTTTGAGTTGCCAACATACTGCCAGCCTCAGAGGACTCTTTTGACGCCATTTTTGAAAAACCCTATATTATAGCACCCAGGGTACACCTCAGAGGGAAGTTCGTTCAACAATTTACACGTTCTGGCCAGGAACGAACGTGAAAACCGCACCCTTGAGCACTGCCAGTTGTCCAAAAGGTGAGGATGAAACGCTTTTCGGCGGGTAGTACGGTGTAGGAAAAGAGACGGTGGCACCATGTCGAACAGTAAAGCAGAACACTCACAATTATAGAGACGGTAGGTACATTTGGTTGGATATTTTATTATTGGCAATACTTACATAGACAAGTCATCTAGGTAGGTATTGTTATTCGTCTGGGTATAGTAGGTATCTAACTAGTATAAACGGTACCTACGATACGGTAGCTGTACCTACGATATACCTACTTATCAACTTTAGTAGGTAGCTGCAACTGCAGTGCGAAATGTTGACTCTACGTAATTACTTTCACTTTACGACGCGAAGTGTGCAAATGAATACAAGGTTAAAAGGATTTAGGTACCTAGAACAAGTCAGTATCTACTTATAGGTAGGTACAGTGTTCAACAAGAAATATTGCACATCGAGTCGATGAGAGTGACAATCGGCTAGTTTCGGTTTCATAGAGCGTTATCTCTGCTGCACACTGCCTACGTGAGCATCCGTAGTCCGATATTGGTCAAAACGGTAAGGTAACGTTAGGTACCAATCTAGCAATTGTAAAAAAAATATTTTTTTCACCTACAGTTTGTCCAACCTATGAAGCTAGGTCCCTAGTCCCACCTCTGCCTTCCGCCTCCGGTCAATATAGGCGTTAAGTAGTTTCTTACAATAGCTTAAGTTTTCATATTTAGGTATGAATAAAAAACTTGATTTGTAGGTAGGTAGGTAAGGTAGGTACCTACCTAGGTATTTAGGGTAATCCATGAATCTAAGTTTTTTCTACCTATTAGGTATACCTAGTAGGTACCTATTCATGTCATTGGCTTATTTATAGAACAACGAACAGAAGTCAAGTAACCTGTTTACTGTGAACTTAAATTAATCAAGAAGGTATTTCACTCCATAGGTACCTACCTACCTATAGGTAAGCAGAGAGATAAACCTTCTTAAAATTCACATTGAAATGTTACCAAATACCGAAGAATACCTATCATACAATAAATGTCAACTTTAATCTTTTCAAACTATCTCAAAGCTCCACCCCACGCAAAGTTCACGGCGAAAATGGCCGTCAGTAAAATATGGCAAGGAGGCGGGTTTGGTTTGGGCCGAGTGGGCGTGGCCTAAATCCGTCTGGCCCTTTGCAAATGGCGCCCAATTCAACCAATGCCGTGAACGGATTACCGTTCCATCTTTGAATTCAATGACAGCTACCGGTCGGTAGGTAGTGGTGTAATTTGACATGAATCATGTAGTGAGCAAGAGATTAGTCTGATTTAAAATATATAATTTTGAACTTTCGAACCAATAGTAGTACAGACAGGGAAATTATTATGGTTCATTTAATATTTTTCATAAATTATTGGAATTACCTATGGAATTAAAAAAAAACATACTAAGTAGGTAGGTACCTCCTTCATAAAGGGCTAATCAATAATTTGTTACATTACCATTTGATACTAATTGTAACAAATTATTCCTGTAGGTATGAATATTTAAGACCATTTAAAATTAATTTATAAAAATAAATGAATAAAATTTAATCCCACGTACCTACCTAATTTACAAAGAAAATTAAATAAATTATGTTTTGTGTAATTATCTATTAAGTGTTTATTAGTGACATCTATGGTTGTTTCATAATATTTCGTGCCAACCAGGGATGACAACCATCTAGGAACAGAAGAATCTTCCTGACGGAAGAACATTTTGTAATAGTGTACCAAAATGCAGACAGATGTCGTTGTATAGCGATACTTGAACGTTGTTCTAAATAATATCACCTATTATCCATAGATGGCGGTGTTGCCGTTAAACCATAGATGGCACTTATTATGATTTAGTAAAGTTGATGCTCTTTTGGACGATTATAGGTAAGTACGAAGTAGATAATGTGGTAGATAATAAATCTATGGGTAAGTACATGTTTATTCTTCACTAGCTAACTCGGCAAACTTCGTATTGCCTGAGAATGAAATAATGTGTCAAAGGTTTGATAGATACGCACTATTTGTATGGAAAAATAAAATTGTGGTTTTTACTGTTTTTTTTTTAAACCTTTGCTGGACTTCCAATAATCATTCAAAACCAAAATAAGCCAAATCGGTCCAGCCGTTCTCGAGTTTTAGCGGCTGGACTAACGAACAGCAATTGATTTTTATATATAGGTACCTATAGAAAGAAAAAGATAGAAAGAAGATTCATACTCATTTGAAAAAAGGCAAATAAAGCTCACGTGTTTATTTTGTAGAATTAATTAAGACACTCCTAAAAAAAGTCATCAGCCTAAATAAACGCTATACCTAAGTATTGAAGATATTTTTAAGCCGCAGCCTACATACCTACCTACAAACCAAAGGTAGTAAGCACCTAATGCAAATGGGTATCCAAGTTGTTGTTTAAATTATGAGGTCATAGGTACATTAGGTACCTAAGTAATTAGATTATGATTATTTTTAATCCCCGACGCAAAAAGAGGGGTGGTAGGTACAAGATAAAACTGTTTATGTGTCTGTGGATGTGTTTGCACCGTAGCTACTTAATGAATAAAATAATACGTTTACACTATCGGCCCCACACTAGGTATAAACCTGTGTCGTGGATGCCGTTGTACACACAGAACACATCTTACACAAACACCCAGACCCGAAAAATATATTTGTAGGCTATACCTACATACTTATACCTATTTGTCCCGGTAAGGTGATCGAACCCGTGAGCTTCGGTTCAAACGGTCGCCACACACCGCTGGACCAACTGGCTCGCCAAATAAAACATATTTGAGTGCAGTTATTTATTATTCGAAAGATTATGTACCTAAGTACTAGTAATAATTTGTTCATTGCGGTGATTCTTAGCTATGTTTGGTGTAGGTAGGTACATAGCAGGAGTAATTTCCAAGATATTCAGCTCTGAGCTCTGATTGGAAATATCTACTCGTAGTAAACAGGATCTCAGCCAATATTGATGCCATGAACTCCAAATTTTGGTTAAATATACCTACTTAAAGATAAAATATTAATAAGCTTGACTTGAGTGAGTGGATTTGAAATGCTACTAAAGCATTTCAAATCCACTCACTGAATGAGGGTCTCATATTGACCAGCAGCCTTTGAAAGGATGTCCAGAAAAAGATAAAAAAAAATTTTTTCTAGGTCACGTAAAATTTTTAATTTAACTTTTTTTCGTTTTTAAATAAATTCGATATGTTTTATTTTTTTATTTTTTACAATATTAAAGGTACCTAGGTATGTAGAAAGGTTTCCACAATTTAATTTTCGTAAAAGATGCTCAGAAACACAATCACCTACCTATCGTCAATTAGCTAAGTTTGTGTTAAAGTTTACTCCTAATGTAGGTTTTTGGTAGGTGGTAGAGCTCCAGTGAGGAAGCTCGCGGGCGTAGGCACCACCGCATTACCTAATTTACTTGCCGCTAAATGGTAGTGTTCTGCACTATCGAGTTCCGGTCAGGTGGTAATGTACGGCCCTGTAATTTCCGGCACAGAGGCATAACACCTTAGGCTTCAGGAGTGGTAACGCATCTGCATTTTGACCTTTCTTCATGTGGGTGTCTATAGGCTGCAGTCATCACTTAACATTAATGTTAACTGCATGCTTGTTTGCCACTTCCATTACATAAAAAAAAATATGTAGAGTTGCGAGGTATTTACATAGGTATATCTATACCGTGAAGGTACCTACAAGAACAATTTATCCAAGACAACACTTACCTCGGTTGGATAAACAATAGGATTAGGAAGATACATCTGTAACCATATCTATGTCGATATAGCGTACAGTTAGAGACCACCTATCCATCCATAATAAGTATCTATAAGGTACCTAATCAAAAGCCCTGGCTACGATATTTTATGAGTCAATTTATTTTGAACTTTGATTCGAGGATTCAAGGATTATTTTCTTTTGAAATGTAAACTGTACGTGGAGGCACGTAAACCGAGAGAATGGGGTGGCCCCTCTTATTGATCGGCGGCCATTTTTGATTCGCGCATGCGCTTTGTGATGGCGAATTCTAGTTTCGCATTCACGCCGAAATCAAACAGATGGCGTTGGAGTTTCAAGAATTATCGCGACTTTTCAGAAAGAAGATAATTTATACTTACCTAAAAACAAGACAGGAAAATTTTAGTTATCTTATTCATGTAGGGTTTTAAAGTAGTTAGTAGGTAGTATTTAATTTTTCTTTGTAAGGTTATCTCTATATGGAAATGAATTTTACCTAAGTATCAATTATATTAGTCAGATAGCTATCTCAAACAAAGTTAGATAGATAGCTAGGTATCTACCTATGTATTCTGCGTACCACAGAATAGATAAATCTATTCAGTGTGCTACATTACAAACATAGGTACCTACCTAACTAAGTAAGCACCTAATAAAGAAACAAACAATTCCAAGTAATTTTTTTGGGTTATTTATTTGTAAAAATTCGTAAAACAAAAATGTGGTTGGGATTGATTTATAGAAGCTGCCTGCAAGAGATGATGCGCTGATTTCAATTAACCCTGTAGATACCTACCTACCTATAAGGTTGCACAGTAAAAAAATAAGAAAGTAAAATTTCACAATGTAGAATAATTTATTAATTTAGAATTTGCATTAGGTATTCTGCATGCGTGTTTTTTCCATAAATTGCATATTTTGGTTGATTGATAATCAAATTTTGGTCTATGTTGATGTCACAGATTATAAAATATCATTGGGATTAAGTAGGTAAGTATTTTCTTGTAAGAGCCTGTGCAGCAGGTGACTAGGTAAAGTAAAATATACATTTAAGTGATATGATTTGAATATACCTAATTAAACTGTTAGTACTTACACATAAAACAAGGTTTACTAGGTTTCTCGTTTTAGAGCGTCGTTAAATATTTGGTACTTATACCCAGGTACCAACCATTTTACACCTTGAAAAATTATATTTGGAAACTACTGTCTTAATCTTAATGTCTGTCCATTGAATAATTTATAGGTAGGTATACCTACCTATTACTTGTTAACCTAAGGGCTTTTATTCAATAGTTAGATATCGATTTTAAAGTACCTAAAACAAAATTACATATACCTACTTAGTAAATAGCCTGCTTGTTGATAAGATATTTAAGGAACTTGTCACTTGTAGGGTAGTAAGTACTCATATAATTTAGAAGAAAAGTACTACCTACTTAAGTCATAAACGTCTAGAAAAATTTAAATCCACGTAAATTAAGAACCTACCTTAGTAACATAACATAAAGAGTATTTGAATATAACATTTAAAAACATTGTCATATAGGATCCATCTATAGGTACACCTTAAGACATCTACTACTTAAGAGTCAATTCAAACATGAAAATTGAACTGATCATTATATTTCTTAAAAAAACTTTTATTATTTAGCAAAATCCATCTAAAAGACGAACATTGCTATTTTTACTGGTGGTAGAACTCCAGTAACGGAGCTCGCGGGCGTAGGCACCACTGCATTACCTAATATACTTGCCGCTAAATGATAGTGTTCAGCACTGTGGTGTTCCGGTCAGGTGGTAATGTACATCCCTGTAATTACCGGCACAGAGGCATAACACCTTAGGCCTCAGGAGTGGTAACGCATCTGCATTTTGACCTTAGTCTTTGTGTGGGTGTCTATAGGCTGCAGTCATCACTTAACATCAATGTGAACTGCATGTTTGCCACTTCCATTACATAAAAAAAAGATAATTATATTAATTTTCACATTTAAGAAACTTGTGCTTGTTCTTTCGTTCGTAGTCCGACGGCATGTTGCCGTCGGCTAAAATGGCGGAAGAGAGATGTTCGCTTACTCAATCCGAATATTTATCTTCACTAACCAATAATAGCGAGTTCTAAAAATAATACATTTTTTGATAGTTGATTTCTTATTCACTCACAAAGAGGAACAATATTTAAGTATTTCAAGTAGTTACGCAGCTGCTACGAAACTTTTGCATTGTAAGTGAGTATGGGCTTCAATAGCTAAGCATTTAAGTTATCATTTGTTTTTAAATTAAAATAAACGATTACGTTACATTACATACCCTACATTTGGTTATCAATTCCATTTATGTCATATAACCGCATTTTTTATTTAATATGAAAAGTTCCATAATAATTTAGAGGAGTAACTACAATAATACCACAAACCTTTAGGAAATGGGTTTGTCCTAACACCTTTACCCTTTACATTCAAAGCTCTAACAATATTTTCATACAGTTGAAACAAATCTTAGTAACTAATTAGGTATATTTATTATATGCTGAAGAGAAACATGAATTTAACAAACTTTTATTTATTTCTTCAACTTTCCCAATTCAAAAGAAAAGGAAGAAAAATTTTTTTTTGTCATAATAAGGGTATCTATAAGGCTAATAAGGCATAATAAGGCTATCTGACAGTCAAAGTCCCGTCAAAATCGGAGACACTCAAATTCTACTTATTTGTATGTAAGTTTGTATGTATGTATGTATGTATGGAGATAAAAGTAGCCTAAGTTACTCCTTATTAGGTACATCAGCTACCTTCCCGTGGAAGTCCCGTCAAAGTCGGATACACGCCAATACTATTGTATGTAGGTATGTATGTATGAATGTATGGAGATAAAAGGAGCCTAAGTTATTCCTTATCACATCAGCTATCTGCCAAAGAAAGTCCCGTCAAAATCGGTCCAGCCGTTCCCAAGATTAGCCCCGCCAAACAGACAGACAGACAGACAAAAATTGTAAAAAATGTTGTTTTGGTATATGTACCGTGTATACATACATATGCATTTAGTAAAAAGCGGTTATTTTAATATTACAAACAGACTATTATATATTTACTGGTGGTAGAGCTCCAGTGACGGAGCTCGCGGGCGTAGGCACCACCGCATTACCTAATATACTTGCCGCTAAATGATAGTGTTCAGCACTGTCGTGTTCCGGTCAGGTGGTAATGTACGGCTCTGTAATTTCCGGCACCGAGGCGTAACACCTTAGACCTCAGGAGTGGTAACGCATCTGCATTTTGACCTTGGTCTTTGTGTGGGTGTCTATAGGCTGCAGTCATCACTTATAGAATAAGAATAGAAATACATAATTTGTGTAAATGTTAGCTTTCTAGCTATCACTATTTATGAGATACAGGCTGGTGACAGACGGACGGACGGACAGACAGACAGACAGCGGAGGATAAGTTATCCGTAGGGTACGTTTTTACCTTTTAGGTACGAAACCCCCTAAAAGATAGAACTAAGATACAGAATGGCTTAAAGATATTCTATATGATTCTTTAAATTGACATAACTGTTTTTATTTCTGAACCGATTCACATGAAACAAACATTAAATGTTAAGTGAAACTTACCACAATATATTAGTGAAATTCACAAATCGAATAAGCCGTTTCCGATTTTAGCGTGAACAAACACACAGACAAACAGACATTTTTCCGGGATAAAAAGTGTTGTTGGCGCACAGTGTTGTGCGCCAAAGGTTAAAATATAATCATACCAAGTTTCATTGTAATCGGACCGGTAGTTTTTCTGTGAATGCTTGAACAAACAGACAGACAGACAGACAAAAAATTTTCTAATCACATATTTGGGTTCGGTATCGATCTAGTAACATCCCCTGGTATTTTTTTTTTATATTTTTAATGTACAGAATTTACACTTCTACAGTTTTATTATAAGTAGGGTTGCTGAGGATTCCTCTTCCTCTTCCTCGTAATGAGGAAGTTTCGCAATATTTTGGAATACTCAACCGTTTCCGCATCCTCAAAAATTAAAATAAAAAAATCCTCTTCCGCTACCGCTTCCTCAAAATTTAAGAGGAATTTGTGAGGAATTTTGTTGCGCATGCGCGTCGCGTATCTATGGCAACGCACACGCCGCAGCACGGTGCCAGGCCGAACAGGCGAGCGAGACCTTCCCACCCGCCACCGGCGCTGTTCCTTGATTTAATTTTATTGACATACATTATTTTGTTTATACGCGTACTCAACTTAAAAAATAGAAATATTCGGGGCTTTACAGAACTGTATCTTTACAATACCTATCTTCTCTTCCAACAAATTAATCTCCCTGTTTAAAATAAATTTCGATTAATAGTATTCAATTCTTTTATTTTGATTAATAATATTCGACTTAAATACCTAATTAACAAAGAAATAAAGACTGAATTCTTATTTTCATTTCAATTCCTAAATGAAATTGTGTCATTCACTCATCTTTTTTTTGGTGTGCGTGTGTTCTTTTTATGTCTGTAGGTTGACAGACAAGCAGACGGGCCACTTGATGGAAAGTGGTCACCGTCGCCTATGAACATTTGCAACACCAGGGGAGTTGCCAACGCGCTGCCAGCCCTGAAGGACTCCTTTGACGCCATTTTTGAAGAAACTGAAGAACTTTTACTCTTAATGTAGCACCTAGGGAACACCTCAGAGGGAAGTTCGTTCCACAATTTACACGTTCTGGGCAACAACGAACGTGAAAACCGCACCGTTGAGCACTGCCAGGTGTCCAGTCGGTGTGGATAGAACTTCTCTCTTCGGCGGGTAGTACGGTGTAGGAAAATAGATGGTAGCACCATGTCAAACAGTTCAGAAGTGCACTCACCATTGTAGAGACGGTACAACACGCACATACTCCCAATGTCTCTGCGTAGGCTCAGATGTTCGAGCCTGTCAGTAAGTCCTGAATCGTTAACAAAACGAACGGCGCGTTTTTGTAGGGAGTCAAGTGGACCAAGCTAGTATTTGGGGGCTCCCTTGGCTGCCCCGAAGTGAAAGTGAATACTGCCTAGCTTTGTCAAGCACCCCTAGCTTTTTGGATGCCAACTTGGTCTTACACTCAATGTGACTCCCGAATTGCACTTCGTTCGATATGTCAACGCCCAGGATACAGATACTCTTACCAACGGCGATCGGAATGCCCTGGAACTGTGGTGCTACAATGCATGGCGTTTTTTTAGCGGTGAACGTGCAGACTTGTGTCCTCGAGGGGTTGAACTGCATTAAATTAAGTCGACCCCAATCCGAGACCCGCTCCAGAGAGTGCTCGATTTCAGACACAAGTCTAGTCCTTCTTTCCTCGATAAGTGTCCGAGAGGCATTTGCACGGCTAGTGTAGTGTGCATATCCCGCACTATCATCGGTACAGCAATGAAAATTGGAGTTTTGCTCCAACATTTCATTGATGTGCAGAAGAAAAAGCGTGGGAGGTAGCACAGAGCCTTGCGGTACACCAGCGTTGATAGGTAGTCTGTCTGAGCGCTGACAGTCAACTAAGACTTGTATATAAAACTCAGACAGAAAGATGGCTGTCCAGTTGCATAGCCTCTCGGGAAGACCATAGGATGGAAGTTTCGTGAGAAGTGCCCTGTGCCAGACCCGGTCAAAGGCCTTAGCAATGTCGTTGTGTAGATATGTCACTGAACTCGTCCTTAACTGCTGGACCAATTTTGATGATTCTTTATCGTATGTGTTTTGAGAATGGCTTAGATTTTAGATTCATAGTAAAAATAATTATAAGAGCATTTTGTAGTGGACCAACCACTACAAAATGCTCTTTTAATTTTTTTTTGTATATATATATATACTTAGTTAAGTAGATAGAGACAGGACAGCGGATTTTAGGTTGGGTCCGCTAGTATTTATATCTTCGTATCATCCTTTTCTCATCTTTCTGTAGCGCGTAAGGCCTCCCGGCTGGTGTAGAACGCAAGCGATCTACTCGATTAAGCGATACCAGTTTCAAGAGTTGCTATTATTATTATGTCATCTGCTTCCTCTTCCTCTTCCTCATCCTCTTCCTCATAAAAATATCCTCTTCCTCATCCACATCCTCTAAATTGGCGCATCACAATTCCTCTTCCTCCTCCTCTTCCTCATAATCACTTCCTCAACAACCCTAATTATAAGTATAGATTACCTTTCCATAATAAATCTATACATCTATACATCTATACATACATACGTACATACAAATAAATATTTTTTTTTGAAATTTTGACACTCCATGTCTGTTTGTAATATTAAAATAACCGCTTTTTACTAAATGTAAGGTTGGGGAAAAAGTTTCTTCGCATTTTTTAAGATAATTCAAAACATTTTTTAATATAGTTTATTTAAATTTAACTAAAGTAAGTATGTACCATTTTGTTCGATAACCTTAGGTAGGGACATGATCCCATTGCTATAAAAAATTTGGGACTTCTCATCAAAATACCGCGACAAGTGGATTTGGCAGTCCTCTCGTGATGTTAACCTAACATTGCATAAAGAATTCTGAAGAGACCGAAACAGGTAAAAATCTGAAGGTGCAAGGTCAGGACTATACGGCGGATGCATTACCACCTCCTAGCCAAACTCTTAATTTTTGCTGAGTGGCTATAGATGTGTGAGGTCCAGCGTTATCATGATGAAACACCACACCCCTTCTGTTGATCAATTCCGGCCGCTTTCTCTCAACTTCTTGCTTTAATCTCATCAGTTGTTCGCAGTAGAGTTCAGAATCGATAGTCCTGCCTGGTGGTAAAAGCTCATAATGAATAATGCCCTTCCAATCCCACCACACACACAACATCACCTTATTGCGAGTTAACCCGGGTTTCGCCACAGTCTGTGAAGTCCGACCGGCCTTTGACCACGACCTTTTACGCACGTTCTTGTCGTACGTGATCCACTTTTCATCACCAGTTATCAGCTTCTTCAAAAATGATTCGGTTTCATTATGTCGTAATAAAGAATCACAAATGAGTACACGGTTCATTAGGTTTCTTTCAGTGAGCTCGTGAGGTACCCAAATATCGAGCTTTTTTTTGTACCCAGTTTTTTTCAAATGCGCCAAAATTGTTTTGTGATCAATTCTCAGTTCTTCAGCTACGTTGTAACTACTGATATGTCGAGTTTGCTCCACTTTTTCAAAAATGGCATCCATTTTATCCGTAATAGGGCGACCAGAGCGAGGTGCATCTTTGACATCAAAATTTCCGGATTGAAAACGCTTAAACCAAATTTGTGCTACTCTCACAGACAGTGCACTAGGTCCATAAACATCGCAATTTTTTTTCGCGGCTTGCGTTGCATTTTTACCTTTTTTGTAGTAAAATTTTAAAATGTATCGAATTTCTTCATTAGATTTATCTTGACAGTACGAAAAACAAATGAAAATCACACATTTGCCTAATTTGAATTTGGAATTATGTTATTTAAAAATTTAACTTTCAATGATACCAAAACCAGGCAGATACAAATACTACAGCCAAAGAGATTTTATTACAAGTTCATACATACTATAATGCGAAAAGACTTTTTCCCCAACCTATTATGTATACACGGTACATATACCAAAACAATTTTTTTTACTATTTCTGTCTCTCTGTCTATCTGTCTGTTTGGCGGGGCTAATCTAAGGAACGGCTAGACCGATTTTGACGGGACTTTCACTGGCAGATAGCTGATGTGATAAGGAGTAACTTAGGTTACTTTTATCTCCATACATACCTACATACAAATAAATAGAATTTGAATGTCTCCGATTTTGACGGGACTTTCACTGGCAGATAGCTGATGTAATAAGGAGTAACCTAAGCTCCTTTTATACTAGCTGCACCCACGACTTCGTCCGGGTAGATACTGAACAATCATATTTTTTCTCACGTGAACGAAGTCGCGGGCACAGCTAGTAAAAAATAAAGATGATGTGAACGCCCATACCAAGTGTTTACATAGTAATAGGTACCTAATAACTAGTGAATCGATCATGATGGAAAACCTCAGTAAACCTGAACAGACCAGTCCCAGTAGCCGGATGCTAGTTCACGAGTATGACAAGTGCATAGGCATACTACATACCTACCTACCTACTACTATACGCATAGGGTGTGTTAATACAGTAGGCATCTTTTATGTTTTTGGGTAGGCTCTCTTTTCCGAATAATATTTACCCAACAATTTGTTGAATCATTATATTTTCCTGTCTATAAATCTGTGTGATAATGGATATTCTATAATAGTATAATAGGTATCTGTGCGTTTCTCTTAGAAGGATGTTTTCTTGGATCACAAAGAGGGTTCGTTTTATGTGCGTTATGAATATCGCTCGGGGGACGGCTTTGTCCTCCAGTTTTGTTATGCATAAAATTACTTTCTTGTTTGTCAGTACGTACTTCTTAAAATATATGTGACATTTATTTCTTTGTTCTTCATATTTGTTTGTCCTTTATAAAGGTTAGTAAAGACAACAATCAAGATCAACGTTGTTTCGTAGTTGCTTTTTTCATTTAGGTATATTTTTATCAACTTAACAATTAATTAGCTCCATTGTGAATATACAAGGCGATTTTTTTTATATATACCTATAGATATATATAAAAAATAATTCTTTAAATATATTTTATAACTTTCACACATAAAGAGTTTAGTTGGAAATGTAACTAGGTAAGACAGGTATAGTACGTACATAGATTTATTACCTATACTACCATTATAAATCTATGAGTACGTACATGCGACTTGATATTGCGTAGGTAGGTAGGTAAGTGTAAATAATAGTTTAGTCTATGAACAACTAGGTACATAAAAACTTAAAAAAGATATCTCGATGTAGATGCGTTGCTACTCCTGAGGTCTAATATGATGTGCCTCTGTGCCGGAAATTACAGGGCTGTACCACCTGATCAGAACATGATAGCGCTGAACTCTTCCATTTAGCGGCAAGTAAAAAGCGGCAGTGGAACTGTACCACCAGTTAAGATTCCATTATTAAAGTATTTTATACAGTAGGTATTCTTTCTAGACCCTAAAACTGTTATGATTCCGGACACATCTATCCATATCCACGTGTACTGTCAAGTACATAAAGATTCATCAATATTTCACTATAAGAGAGATGCGTACCTAATGCTTGATGCTGTCTGCCTTCCTTGTAAAAAATTGGCATGTAGGTACCTATATGTTTTATGCAATGTACACTATAATAACTTTTGTATTACAATCAGTTTTCAGATCAATAAATTGTTGTGAAGGTAGATCTTACGTTACGTGAACTACCTACATACAAAATGTATGTAGGTCTTATCTTAATGCCAAGTCCCTGACGGGGATAAAATCGTTATCATTAAACGTGTTTATAAATAATGATGGTTTCATGTAAGTTTCTCGTACATAATTAAACCGGAATAAAATAAATTTAAAGTACTGCTCTGTCTACCCCATTTAAGGTACTTTAAGGTGTAGGTAGATATGGCACAATTTTATTGTGGTAACAAAATCGAATGAAATATTGAACAAAAATCTTTATTTCGCAGAATGTGCGCTTCATAAATTACAGTTAAATTATATCGTTATTAAAATTACTTTCAAAACGTCTTTTCCAAAAATGACTATACACTAAAAGATTTTAAAGAAACACACGTGTTGAAAATTTATGCGAGTCGTATTATTTGTCTTGTGATTTTACAGTACCTACTCCTCAACACTTAAAAATACATTCAGAGCGATAGTATTACTTGCTTGAAAGGTTTATAATCACAAAATAAAATAAAACAATGTGAAAATTGATAATAATAATTGAAAGCTACGAACCGTAAAACAGCCATTGTCACTTCGTTCTCAATATTCACCGATTACATTTGACATTATTTGTCTTTCTCTATCGAACGATAGAAATAAGAATAACGTAGTATTCCCAACTGTCTTTAACTGCCTCAATAGCCTATTGGTAGCAGGCCACTACTACTACGCTGGAGGTCTTGGGTTCGATTTCCGGGTCAAGGGCTATCAGAGACGGAGAGATTAAAATCTTTTATCTCTGGTTCTATTGGGATTTATCTATTATATTCGCAGTTCGTGAAACTGGTCGTTACGTTTTTTTCGAAGAACACTCGTACTTGTGATTGGATGATTCCTAGTAGGTACATATTTATTTTATTCCATCATTAATTTTTCGTAATAGGTAAGTATTCATCGGGAATACTTGGAAACTTATCAGCGGTCTCTTTGTAGGTGAATTAAAAGGACTGTTAGGTAAACCTTAATAATATCTAGGCTAATATAGGCAACAGAATCAGGGAGACAAGAAATGTGGTCCTTATCATGAGGATACCTTGTCAAAATTGACGAAATTTATATTATTTTATTCTTTCTGGGTTCAATGAAAAATTAACAAACATTTCGACAACCTGTCTTTATAAACGTGTATATTATTCGAATTAAAAGTATTCAAAGTTATCGTATTTTTGTATTTTCCTATTCCTTTATTCATTGGAATGTTACCTTATTGAAATACGGCTCATGTCGATACCTAAGAGAATTCTGGGCCGGATCGCGTCACGTGCTCAACGTAATAAAAACCAACGGCGGCGCTCCGAAACTCGCTATCTGAGGGAAGTGACTTTCTTTATACTTTTATATTTTCTTTTTGCTTTTATATACTTTTCTTTTTACGCCTCCGTCGGGGATGGGGACGTGACGGAGATATTTTTCGAGAAAATTCTCGCGCCAGTTCGCATCGGACATTTTCTTTTCATGTCTCTGCTGCATTGTGTGGGTCTTTAGAAGATTTACGACCAGCTAAACAAATAATATATTTTGCCGGGTAGTATTCTTACCACTATTTAGTTTTCTGTAATTCTTACAATTTTCCAAAGTAGTGGATGTTGATGGCGTTTCTGAAGTTTGAATTATTGTGTTCTCGTGTTAAGTTTAAGATTGGTGGTGTCCACTTATGAGTGACTAGTTACAGTTATTAAAATCATGGTTTGATTTTATTTAATAAGTCCTAACGAAGGGTCCAAATATAAGTTCCTTCGTCTAATGTAAGTAGGTACATACTTACCTACATGATATCTGAGATCGGAGTATCGGGGGAGTCAAAAGCGACTAATTGTAAAGTGGAATATTAGTGTAATAAAAATAATAAAAATAACAAAAAAGCAGATATGTTAGAAGTTTGTTTTACGTAAAGTAGAGACTTCAAATTGGCCTCTATAAAAGAGATATTTAATTTGACTTTCATTTGTATAGGTAATTAGGTACTATAAGCTGGAATCAATTTGAAGGTACGTCAATTGGCATCATATTAGCATAATAATATAATAAGCAACTACAATATTTATTTAAAAACATTGAAAATAAAAAGTATGGGCTTTAGTTTAAGTTTGGGACATAATATATTTACCATGTACCATATATTTTCGAAGAGCGATATTAAACGTGTCACGGGTCGATGGAAAATGTTAATTAAGGGGTTCCGTAGATTCCCTCAAAGAGCCCGCCCCCGTTCATTAAGCTCCGAGTCCTCGCATCAGCATAAATGTCACTAGCTTTGGAGGTTTTAATTATCGCATCTCACGCCGACCCACCGCCGAGTTGATCTCATCGTAAAAGGGTTACATCATTTGAATAAAACTTGGTGCCCGTAATCTCTGTGTTTCCTCTTAAATTATTTTGGAATTTATTTAGAAACTTAATTTACTTATCTCGTTTTCAAGCAAGGTTAATTTAGGTACATGTAAAGAAATAAGTTTAAAAAACTAGCTAAAATTAAGATATGAGAAACGACATTTCATTGTATTAAAATCATGTTTTCACTGCTGGTCAGATTCACAGACCGCATAGTATTTGTATACTCTTTGGACCGCACTATGAGCAAAGTACTTACGCTTCGAAGTCTTCGAACTGTCAAAACTCATACTTTACTGACAGTTCTAAGCATAATTTGCTCAAAGTAAAGTTATAGTGCGGTCTGTGAATCTCATTCTAAGAGAAATTGTTTCCGAAACAGTTTCCACAATAACATGATTCATCGAAAGAAATATGTTTCTGAAACAAATTCGTAATACATTTAGTTGAAGAAACAGTTGCTAAATAATGACATGTCTTTATAGAAGATAGTCATTGTTACATACTACTAGCTGTTGCCCGCGGCTTCGCAAACGTGGATGTCTCTTAAAAAGTAGCCTATGTTCTTTCTCAAAGTCAACTCTATCTCTGTACCAATTTCATTAAAATTGGTTCAGTCGTTTTGACGTGAAAAGGTAACAGACAGACAGACAGAGTTACTTTCGCATTTATAATATTATAATATAGACGACGACCCGGTTAGTCCAGCGGGTCGTCGTCGGTCTGTTTGATTCGAAGGGTCGCGGGTTCGATCCCCGCACCGGGACAAATATTTGTATGGCCTACAGATATTTGTTTCGGGTCTGGGTGTTTGTGTATGTGTTGTATGTGTACAACGGCACCCACGACACAGGTTTATACCTACTGTGGGGCTGTGAGTGTAAGCGTATTTTTATTTTTTAATATAGTAGGGATGACAATGACTGTGTAACTTTGTATACAATAGCAATGTGATATAAATAACGCTTACCATTTAAATATGTGTGAAGCGTTTCTCGTTTTGTGTGAGATAAATGTAGCGAAAGGAATATGAAGAGTCAATGACGGCTATAAATATTTTCTAATGCCGATAATGCGGAAATAACTGGAGCGTTATTAGGACGTCCCGTTAACTCTGTAATATATAAGGTACATTTGTGATTTTGATATTAATCTAATACATTCCATAAGTTTAATAGTTAGTTATGCTTGAGATAAATAGGAACATATTCTAGTTAGTAGCGTGAAGAATTAATTGGAATATCATAACATTAGCTTTATAATCAATTTTATTTCATGTTGTAAAAAACTATTAAAATAATCAAGTTCTTAAACAAAGATTTATTGAATGTTTTACTCGAGTTTAATCGAACATTTACATGAATTGTAATCTAACGAAATTATCAGGCATTTCTTACCAATAAAAACGTAAATTTTACGGGAATGAAATTGTACAAATGGAGGGGACCTCGTTAGTATATTTGTAAAGTCACTTTGCACAATTGGTAGGTAAGGTTGCGCACACGAGAGAAATCCGCAAACTTTTCTACCACGTGTGAAGCCCGCGACAACCTACCAAAATGTCACTTTGCACACCTTAGCTATCCATTTCCTCGCGATAACTCTTCACTACGATTAAGAAATACACACCAACTGTAAATAAAGACAACATTTTCGTAAATAGGTAATCATGAGATAATTGCATCAATGGCATAATTGGTGGTTGGTACAATAGGTACTAGTTGGTGGTAGAATTCCAGTGCTGGAGCTCGAGGGCGTGGTCACCTCCTCATTATCTAATTTATCTGTCACCAAATAATACCGTTCAGCACTATAATGTAAAAAAGTAGGTAGATAAATTATGATTGCGAGAAATAGGGATGCTCACAATTCTTTGCAAAAATGTTACTTACTAAGTAGGTACAACAAACTGTCCATTTTCTATATCTATGACACATACTTAAATATCTTATTATAAATAACAATGTACATGTTATTACTCACTAAAGTAAAAAAGAATACTGGATGTTGATAAAACAATTATATTTCTGGAGCAGTTTGGGCTCAAGCAAATGGCGACTATACATGCTATATCATCGATGATATTTGCCAAAATGTTAAATACCAACGCATGCATAAAAATTGTTGCCATCACGGCTGAGTTCTGAAAAAAAAAATTGTATTATTAGGGTACCGTATCCTACAAGGAACCCTTATAATTTATTTATTATATATATATATATATATATATCTGGAATACTGCTTTCATTTGTGGGCGGGAGTCCCTAAATACCAGCTTGGTCCCTACAAAAACGCGCCGTTCGTATTGTTATCGATCCAGGACTTACTGATAGGATCGAACATCTGAGCCTGCGCAGAGACATTGGGAGTCTGTGCGTGTTGTACCGTCTCTACAATAGTGAGTACTCTGCGACCTGGTGCCACCGTACTACCTGCCGAAGAGAGAAGTTCTACCCTCACTGACTGGACGCCTGGCAGTGCTCAATGGTGCGGTTTTCACGTTTGTTCCTGCCCAGAACGTTTGAATTGTGGAACGGAATAAAATATTAAATTTAGTATCAAAATGCATTTTAACCACGTAAGTGGGCAATGTGGCTTTCAATTTGAAACACCACTTATTTATGTAATAAAACTATTTAAAATAGTTAATATTATTTTGCATTATTAAAGTTTTAAAAGTGGATGCATAGAGTGGAAACTGTGAAATAAATATTTACGGATTGTTCCTTGCTTCACTTACACTACCAAAAATATACATGATAAAATATAATTTCCACAATATGTAAAGCTCGCGAAAATCTTCGAAAACATTGTTTAAAAACTCACCTTTACGATGCCAATGATGAGAACAATGCCAGCAATAAAAAGTAAGATTTTTCCTATTATGATCAAACTAAATGTCATCGTTGTTATGTAGTAAAACACGGTTTCTTCTGTGCATATGGGATGATAATAGCCTGCTATAGCACCGGTAAAAAGCTGAAATAAGATCACGATATTAAAACGTAGGGTAAGTAACTCGTTACAGGGTTGGACTGGGCTGGTAGAGTCCAGGTGGATCAGTGGCTTCAATCACGTTAAACTAGGACTAAGGACAGGTTTGTGGGCCAACCTGTCCTTGTCAAAACAAATGTTTGCAGCAAGCCTCGCAAATCACACACATTGGGGGCTCAATTATGCCCCCACGATACCTTACACACAACACATACAGTTATGTAGTGTATCCCAGATCTGAAACAAATATCTGTAGACCGTACAAATACTAATCGCGGTGCAGGGACCTTTGACCCTCGTATTAACAGTAGTCATTAACCACTGTACCAAACAAGAATATATATGGTGTGGCTCATTTACCTAGTTCATGGCTGCAGGTCCTTTATCACCGACGAGAGAAAGTTAGTAATAATCATAATAGCCAATAATTGATAGTGATGATCGTCAAGTCCAATTACATACCATAGCAGTTTTAGAAAATGTACCTAACCTGAGAAACCATTCATCACATTGTACTAATTTGAATTGGCTAAGGTTCATGAAAAGAAGTCTAGGCCTAGTCAAAGGGTAAAATGAGCTTTTATTCAGAATTCAGTGTACGATAGAAATCTAACACAATGCAACACTTATACCTACTATGCCCAAGTTTATTGAATGTTATATTTTAACATCTTAAATTAACAGTTAGAACTTACAATTCCACAAAGAGCTATTAAAACACATCCTACTTTAAGATTTATACAAAAACAGCAATTACCAACACTTGGTAACGGCTCGTAAATGGTCATTTTCACAAGGTTAGGTATTGATAGTGACAATTAAATCAAAGACATTGAAATAAAACTTTTTCCATTATATAAAGTACACCATTCACTGCCTTGCCTTACAGTACTGCAACCATAAAGAAACGAATGTGATACTTCACATGTGCCTCGCAATCGTAATAAAATTGATAAGTAAGATTATTGATTATTGATGATGATTGACGTTATGTTGTTCCAAATAAATAAAGGTTGATTTTGAATTGAATTGAAATTATAGATTATAGATAATCTGCTTGCTACTGTAATTAACAAAAGAAGTAAGACAAACCTGTACTGTAAATGTTGCGTTGTGTCGTCGATGTTTAGGCCCCATTCATTTTTGTAATATAATCACAGATTAAAGACACGATCAAATGTCGTCTGTGTACGAATTAACAACAATAATGAAATAACACCACACTGTAAAAAATACTTTACATAATATTATGAATTACACAAAATAGACGCTTACATATTAAGTAACTTTTATACTGATATTGAATATCATATTATAATAATACCTATTGGAGAAGTGAAAAAGCAGTTATATTTATTATATATTAATATTTTAACAAAATTATATTAGGTACCTATTGTTTAGGTGGATATAAACATGAGCTGCACTTACTTGGAATGTATACAAAAAAATTAAGAAAATCATATCGGTAGACACGTTTACTGTAAATTATATGGTTGATTGCTAAAATTGTGTAGACTGTCAAAATCACCACAGTCGCAGTCACGCTTATTAAATACAACTCAGCAGTATGTGGAAGAGACTGAAACAATGTTTTATGATGACCATCAAATTTTCCGGTTCTTACATACCTTTCGTGCCTCTTCTACTTTCGTCACTCTCTTCCTGCATGCATGCCGATAGAACAATCCACAGACCTCAATGTACTTTACAAGAGCGCTTCCATTTTTTTTGTTCGTTATATTTCATATCACTTTTTTTTAATCTAAAACTCTTTTCCGTTTACATTATGAAAGACCTCGTTTTCTTATATTATAGTATACATTCTTGTATCTTTCTTAAAATCTATTTCAAACTTCTTTTTTAATTCTACTACCTATTTAAGTATATCATATTTTGCATATTTGAGAACAAAGGGATTTTTGCCTCAAGCTACCAGAAAATTATGACTTTTGATTTCTTATTGTACCTATAGGATCCATCTGCTGCTTCCGGGATTAATTTTTATTCTATTATTTTACATATATATTTGTCTATTGTTCTTATTATGCATAAAACTTAATTCTCTATCACTTTGTGCTTCGGAAAACCTGCTTTGTTAAATATCTAAAAATCAAGGAAAGAAATTAAGGAAAGAAATTCTAACTATTCTAGCTAAAAATCAAGGAAAGAAATTCCTTGATTTTTTAGCTCTAATTCTTCAGACTGATATTTAACAAAGCAGGTTTTCCTTATATCAGTCTGAAGAATTAGAGCTAAAAATCAAGGAAAGAAATTCCTTGATTTTTAGCTCTAATTCTTCAGACTGATATTTACCAATCTAAGTCTGTTATGATGTTCAGGAAACGACTCTATGATTACATTTTTTCCCTTTCCTTTTTAAGCCGATTCCTGATAATTGTTTTAGTGATATTGTAATAGAGTATAGTTATTTACATATTTTGGTACACTCATATCATTACCTCCAGTTTCTCAACTTTCTTTTACCCTAAGGTTGTCTGGTAGAGGGCATTGCGCACACTTTCAGCTCATGATCACCTCGAACGCCCAATTTTGCGTTGAAATCCCCCATGACAACGTTGTAGTGGGTCTTCGAACTATGTATGGCTCTGGAAATGTCCTCATACATAGTTTCTACCTCATCATCGGAGTGTGCGGAGGTTGGGGCGTAGACCTGTATGACCTTCAGCGAATACCGTTTGGTTATTCTGAGTATAAGGTACGCCACTCTCGACGACACACTCTCGATCTTGACAACGTTGTTCACGAGGGACTTGTGGACGATGAACCCGACACCACCTTGGGACAGTTGGTCGCCCTCCCGGAAATAGAGCAGGTTACCAGACTTGAGGGTTATCGAGTCCTCCCCCTGTCTTCGGACTTCCGATAACCCTACAATGTGCCACCGTAACCCGCTCAATTCTTCCTCCAGTTCCATAACTTTCTCGTCAGTCCGCAGCGTCCGTACGTTGTATGTTGCCAGGGCCAGTTGTCGTCGGGTGTGGTACCCTGGCATCTCCCGGTGATTCTTAGCACCCCCTGCCCCGCCGTTACCATGACCGGTACCACCATGGTCAGGAATAGCGAAGCTACCGGGGACTAGGGGCCGTTGTGTACTGATGTGATGCATTTGGGGTTATTTGCCATAATCGCCACGCTTGGCATGCGGGTTGGCGATCGCAGTGGCGGCAATTTTATCACGGGACGCTGCTGCCCATCCCGGATCCTCCTACCGCCATGGTTTGACCGCCATTGTTCGGTTGACTGACTGCACTAGAGGAAGAATTCCCTCCACTAGAAGAGAATTCTTCCGCTAGCGGGCGATGGGGTCGTCACATCCCGACGCCTATCAATTCGGGATAATTTGAAATTTAATAGCGGTTTGAAATATAATAGTGCAATAATGACATTAAATGACATAATGACATTTTACAAAGATAATTTCAAAGAGTATACAATTTATACATTGTTTTTCGAACTGAGGAAGCTTGGCCTTGCAGTGGTGCTGCATGGTCCTGCAGCAGTACTGATGCTTTTTTATGTTTGAAGATTGACAGACAACAGACAAGCAAACCCGCCACCTAATGAAAAGTGGTCACCGTCGCCAATGAACGTTTGCAATACCAGTCGAGCTGCCAACGCGCTGCCAACCTTAAAGGACTCTGTTGACACAATTTTTGAGGAACCCATAGATTTAAAGTAGATAATAAATCTATGGAAGAACCCCATATTGTAGCACCGAGGAAACACCTCAGAGGCAGAAACGAAAATCACACCGTTGAACTCTGCCAGGTGTTCAGTCAGTGAGGGTGGAACTGCTCTCTTAGGCGGGAGGAACTGCTCTTGTGGGCGGGTGGAACTGCTCTCTTGGGCGCGTGGCGTGGTGTAAGAAGTGAAATGGTGGCGTCATATTTAATAGTTCAGCAGGGCACTAATAATAGTAGAGATGGTATAAAACGTATAGACTTCCAATGTCTCTGCGCAGGCTCAGATGTTCAAGCCTGTCCATAAGTGCTGGATCGGTAACGATACGAACGGCGCGACTTTGCCCCTACAAATTCGTCCTCTGAAACCTGACTCCCTAGTCAAGTGGACCAAGCTGGTATTTAGGGGCTTCTGTTCACAAATGAGAGCAATATTCCAGATGAGGGCGCACTAGAGCTAGAGTAACTGCTCCGAGGTGAAATACTGCCTCGCTTTGTTAGGCACCCCCAACTTTTTCTGCTGCTGTGTATGTTTTCTGGTGTGTATCCCAGTAATGTTAAAAACATTTGTTAATAAAATACTAAATTTTCTAAGTTTAGAGAAATATAAACAAAACACTAGATATAGCAAATTTACAACTTTTTTTTTCTATTTTTTTAAAGGGGTTTTGTCCCACGACGTGTAAACCCCATCGTACCCAATACTAACTTAAACCATTACTGATAATAATATAAGGAAATAGAAAGGAAAATGTTACTGGTGAGGAATTAACTTACATATTTCTTATTGACTGACTGAGAGCTACTTACCTTTTTAGTCTAAGAGCCGAATCTTAATCGACCTTCACCTATGTGTTTACCGAATGAATGTTTTTATCGAATTTCAAAAAAAACAAACTTGTCTTCCATGTATTGCAGGCAATATTCATAGCAATAATTAATAAAAAAATATTTTAGCAAACCTTACCCATTTGTTAACCAAACAAATGTGTTTGAAACTAAAAGTTTTAAACATATAAAATCGGTGAATGTAAACAGAGTGGTCCAGTTGCCTACCTCTAAGATTTCCTTGCTTCTGAAACCACAAGATGCTACATTATCATGCAACCTAACACAACTTTAAAAGTATTGTAGGCACTCTTGAATAAGAAAGAAATTGTTAATCTTAAAACATTTTATTGAAAACGGCGATAAAGATTAAACATATTAAAACTTTCATCTTGTACAAAACAGAATATATTGTAATATATTATTTATATAGGTTTTAGAGATAGCTTATTTATAAAGGCGTCCACTGTTCTTTCACTTGAACCTCCTTTTGCTTATACAGGTACGAGTACCTTCATTCCATTAGTTAAGTTCATTGATTGCCTTGGTTGCTTGATTTCCGTCTGTAGGAATTAACCACTATTATAAAATAGCTCCACACTGGAAATTAAAACATTTGTTTGCAGATATCAATGTACATACCCGAAGAAAGTGGTATTAACATTGCTGAAATATTGATAGATTGTGTTATAAAAATATGATATGTATGCGTAAATTATTCCACGCTGGACCACACCCGATTTGCGAAGGTAAGTGTTTACAACTGCTATGAAATGGAGCCAAGTTGTCCATACTGCGAATGAATAACTCTTATGAGTGATAAATAATTATGTTATAATGTACACCTACAAAGTTAGGAAAGCAGGTACATGATCAAATGATTCTATCGGAATAGAGATAATAGCCTACCAAAGTATGCAAAATTCTGACAAATAATTATGAACTATTTTTTATAGAAAACAGGCAATTTAGATGGCAGGTCACAAAGTGCAATAAATAAATTAAAAATAACCGTTTCTTAATTTGATTGTATTATGTTGTTATGCTTTATATCTTGGATCAGTCCAAAGTCGAGATATTTTTTGCTATTGTAAGATATCTCTCTTATTCGTTTCAACATTTGTCTCTATTCTGAGCTTGTAAACATATACACCAATTTAAGTAGGGATTTCCAAGTTATGGATAACTCAACTTACACATTAAGTCGACAAGCGTAAAAAAGAATTCGAAAATAGGAAATGCGCCACCCAATAATACACAGGCTGTCACAAAAAGCATTCCATATATACAAGAGAGTATTACTGATAATAATCCAGTGATTATGAACATTTTTGCTGCGCGTTTGTCTCTGCCCTGAAACAAAATGAAGGTAATGTAATTAATTATATTGTTGATAAAAACTTAGCTCTCGTAACAAATATTTGAGCTGTAATGTTAGTGGAAAGAGGAGTAAGGACACACCGTACATATTTGGCAATTAAATATTTTAGGGCAATAGCGACAATACCTACATAGAAATAGAAATGATTGGTTATCAAACCAATAATTTCATGACAAACTGCAATTTTCAGCGATTATATATTATGAATATGTAGAAAAAAGTGAATCACATGAGAAAAAAGAACTGAAATGATAATACCATTGTTTTATTTCTTTGACAGTTTCTTTTCATTTCAGTTTATAATAACTGGTGGTAGAGCTCTAGTGACGGCGCTCGCAGGCGTATGCACCTACTCGGCCATTACCTACGATAGATTAGGTTAAATACCTACTTGTGAAATGTTACATATACTAATGTATAATGATGCATGATACTAATTATGAGGTTATATGTTTCAGCAATAAAAAAACCTTCGTTTTCTCTAGAACTATGAACATTACCGATATCTACCAGTACGAATAATCAAAAAATATTTGTCTTATACCCGCATAAATACATCAATCCATAATATTGATGGTTATAAATGGATTAGGTTTGAAAGACAAATCCATACCTTAAATATTTTTATTAGAAAATTGATGCTGCTCATTAAAAACAGAATGTCAGCTGCGAGCACTATCCAACCGAGGAATTTCACCGCGTCCACAACTCTTGGGTTCGTCGGTTCGATGGTGGATCGTAAACTGTCCGCTGACGTAGTGTTTCTGCTCAAACAAGATGGCCCCAGACCTGCGTTAGCACCGAATCCAAAACTTAACTGGAAACAAACAAGGAATATTATAACAAACATTGTACGTATTTATCATTTGGGAAGTATGGGCACGTGTTTTCTGCCCGCGGCTGTTTACTAGTCGCGATGGAAGGGAGTGTGTTTTTATACAATCTTGGCTATTATAAAAAGTAGCCTATGTCATGTCATTGTCCACACTTTAAACTTCTATAATGCACTATAAAATCATGTGATACCAAGTTTTCTGTAAAGCGTAAAACGAGAACAGTTTTTTTTGTACCGCATAAAAACTCTTTGTGCTATTCTATTAATAGGCTAAAATGTATCTCAGTGCAAAAATTCACCTAGATCTGTTCAGCTATTCTGGCGTGACTGAATAACAAACATCCGAACTTTCGTATTTTTGTTTAAAATAATAAGCAAAAAAAAATGATACTCCTCAGAGTCCATGAACTTCTTAAATAGAGAAATAATATGAATTCGTTCAGTTAAAGACTGCTGTGAATAAACATAATGTTAATGAATTCATTAACAGGTTACTGATGTGCTTTTATGAGATCCATTTATTTTATTGCACAGAAGATTAAATATATGAGCGTGCATCATCATTAGATCCGTTATTATCGTAGGTATCTAAATAATCAATTTAATAGTAGCCTAAGTATTCTGCTTCTGTTAGTAATACTTAATTAAAATAATACAACATAGAGAAGTACAGCTCTTATTGATATACTCCTTGTGCATAGGAATCTTTCAGTGGCTAAATTTGCTGAAAGGACGTTCTGAGTCCCCATAAATTTCAACGAGATGGTGATATTTAAATACGTAATTGGGCATGCTGTAAAAAATGAATCAGAATACCTTTGGCTTGAAGACTAACAGCGCATAAATTTGCATTGAAGCTTTAAGTTTTTTCGAAGATGTTGCAGATTTTCAGGGTTGCAGATTACCTTAATATGAACTGCATGCTTGTTTTTAAAACAGTGTTTTATTTTTATAACACGGCAGGGCCGTGTAGATTTAACGGCGCCAAGTAGACCTTGCAATGGTACTCATATAAAGTATTGCTTTAGAATACTGTGATTTGAATCTTGTTAATAAAGAAATATGTCGTTGATTGCTCGCATACTTTTAGATAGATCGTTAGACGTTCTTTAGTCTGTATTTTTACCCCCTTATTCATAAACATACATTAGATACGTTTTAGCTATAGAATTTTTTGTCTTTGTCAGTTGCATTGCCAAATGTGCAGGATAGAAAAAGACAAAGGAGAGATTAGCAACACTTTAGCTAAAATACGTTTATGAATAAGGGGGTAAGTATATAGTACAGAAACTAGACATTTAACACGCGCTTAAAACTTACTATGTTATTCAAGTTGATGTCGACAACGTCGGATCGTGCGGAGCTAGTTGTGACGATACAGGACACACGAATTACATAGGCATGGCGCACCACGGCCCATGACAAAGTTGGGCTTGTCACCTGTACAGGAAATTAAGTATTATCAATTTTTGACGACCAGTTTAGTCCAGCGGTGTGAGATGACCATTTGATTCGAAGGGGCGAGGGGTCGATCCCCGCACTTTTGTTTCGGGTCTGGGTGTTTGTGTATGTGTTGTTTGTGTACAACGGCACCCACGATACAGGTTTATACCTAGTGTGGGGCTGTGAGTGTATTTTATTTTTCATTTTATTATTATCAAGGTTTAAAAGGTATGAAAACTGATTATCATCATGTGTTAAGATACTAACGATTCCCAGCACAGCTATAATAGCAGCTGCAGTTTTTAAATCGGTTACACACCCACAACATATATTTACGTCTGGTATTTTATTTACTATCGATGTCATATTATTGAGATAGTAGAATAATTGTTGGTGATAATAGAAAAATATAAATTGAATAGTTTGTGCGTCAATTTGACAAGGCATCACAGATAGGGTACAGAAGGAAAGCCAGAGGAATGAAGATTGTGAAGTATGACATTTGCAATAAAGATAATAAAAAACTATGACAGTAAACAAAGGCTAAAGAATATTAATATACAGATACAAATAAAAGTTTTAAAACTATATATAAATATATATATATATACACATATATATATATGTGTATATAATTTAGAATACACTATATGAGTATGAATGTTTACAGGCATCCACCAGGCTACATCATTCACTTACCATCAATGCGAACTGCAAGCTTATTTACCACTTAATGATATAAAACATTTATATGTTTCTAATTCAAATATGTAACTTATTCTATAAAACTGATTAAATACCTATATACATATGTACAAGGTGTAAACAAATTGTAATTTAGCTTGGTATTCCATCGTAATGCGTGGCTTAGTCTAAGCTCCGAAAACCGGGGATTTCAGCATTATTGCGTCGAAGGACGGCGGCGGCGGGGTGTGGGGTGAGACGCCTCTTAACAAGATTACATTGAAGATAAAACGGCTCAGATAATAGCGCCCGAATAAGCTAAGACCGGAGCTCGGCTCTAAAACAAAATTAAAATTGAACGAAATGCACGAAGTTTCACAAATAGGTACGCTACGCCCGACGGGTCATTGCTGTTGAATTTTTTATTTATTTCAAGTTTTATCTTGCGGCTTCATTCTTATGTTTGGTTACATTAAGTTAATTACGATATATTAATGTAGTTCATTTTAATTAACATGGGTAACGGAAGATAATTAAAGTTACGAACAGATTGTATACATATTTTTATACTGTTATAAAAAATAATAATATAGTTCTTTTCACAGGCTTTTAACGGGTGGTAGAGGTTCCAGTGATAGAGCTCGCGGCCGTAGGGCTGATCTACTTGTCGCTAATGGTAGTGTTAAATGATATCGTGTTCCATTCAGGCGCTATCGAATGGCCTCGTAATTTCTGGCACAGAGGCATAACAAACTTACGCTTCGGCAATGGTAACATTGAAAATCCTGATTTTTGTATGTAAATGTTTATAGGATACATTATTTAGGTACTTATTATCAATGAGAATTCAACGGGAATTCTATATTTAATAATCTAATATTTAACATGATAATGATACAATACTTGAGTTTTTTAAATTGCCTGCTCTCGATCAACGTTTATTTTGAAAGTAAAACCTAAACTGTTGGATAATACAAAAACGTAAATTTTTCATGAACATTTTGCATTCCAAGGGTCTTTTACGAATGAATTCAATATCTTGCTTTTTAATGAAAAAATACGAGTAGGTACGTATCTCAATACTTACTTACTTATACTTAGAAGATATTCTAAAGATTGTCTAACTCGTATATGTATACGAAGAGGTGTTTGCAGCAAATGCCTAGTATTGATCGGCGTTGGTTCCCGCCTGTTTCGAATTCAATTCGCAGAGTGGGAACAACAATAAAACTCGATCCGTCGTGTATCTCCACTTGGCATCACCTGGGTACCGACACGTGTATCGAATAAGTAAGTTTTGTTCTTTACCCCAGCTTATATCTTATGTACGAGTATATTGTACCTACTTACGTATAAATGTGGCGAAAAACAGTTTATTTTACGTTTGATTTCGTCAAATAGTGTAGGGATGGGGATAGAAATATCTATATAAGTTAGTTTAACGAGATTAATATAGATATACCTATCTAAGTACTGTATTTTTGTATATAACTCAAGTGATCGAATTAGAAGAAAAATAAACGTTTGAGGCTTTAGTGACAGATTCTACCGTGAATAATTATTTTCATTTGGTAAAGTTATATTTATATTCACTCAGCTCAGGAATTAGGGGCATAAGGAATTTGAAAATAAATTCAATGAATATTAAAAAGATAGACCCCTATTTTATAGACCTTAGCGAATTACCTAACCTTAGCGAAATACCCACGAAACTAAATAACAATTATTACATATATTTCTGTGGATATACCACTGCCTACCTTCTCTTAGGGAAATATAAAGTTGGACTTACGGTATAATTACGTAAGTGAATAAGCAATTTTACATCACACCTAATAGTAACAAACCTTTCCACAGGTTTCATAAATACACGTTATTTTTTCTGATGTTCTGTAACCAGATACAGATCTTTAACGCGTTCTATCGCCTGAGTATCGGATAACTAGAACGTATTTCCACGAAGGAACACCCGCGGACTGAAACAGCCACACTGCGGTGCGACGCATACTAAGAAATGTCAAAATATTTCATACAGACAGCCCTTTGTACATGAGAGGCGGTTCATTCCTATGATATATATCTATTTTTTGCCGAGCCGTCTCCTTGTCACACGCTACAAAAACACGCCCCGGGCTCAAGTCACGAATCGCAATATGTATCTCGTGATAAATCTTCACGAATTCCACTTTTATTTATTAAGTTGTATGTTGTTTTTACGAGGCTCCGCCGCGGGAGCGCTCATTACGGCTCTACCCAACACGATGAAAAAACTTTTCCCGACCAGATCTTCCTACAACATTAATTAAGAAAGGCGGAAAGTTCCCCGAGCTCTTAAATTTCCAAGACGGTTTCAATGCTGACTTTTATTATTGTTCACCAAAAAAGTACAGACATTGTTCATGGCAGAACTGATAAGAATATATCAAGCAATATAAGCAGTAAAAAGACTGAAGACATCACGTAGCAAAACAGGTCGCCGAGTTTTATGTTGGCAATTTGGGACGTATACAAAAGAAATGCTAACGCTGATGCGGACGTGCCGCAGCCCCGAGCGATCCAAATGTCTCTGCTATTCACTCGACTGTCCTATAGCTATATTATATTGAGTCAGTAACTATCTAAGGTTATACATATACTTATGACTAGAACATGACAACCATAACTACGCCACAATCATCACAGAACAAAGAAAAACGCTTAGAATTTTTTTATTTTGTAAATGACACTGCTTCTACCCACTCCCAAATCCATGTGTTTTATTGAATTTTAATTGAAGTGGTCACATTGTAATAAAAACAAATAAATATTGATTTTTTTATAAGATATACAGATTTCATGTTTTTCGAGTGGTTACCATTTTTTATAGGTGATTAAAATTGAGGCGGTCAATAAAAAAGAAACAAAATGACCGGGCTGGTGCAATCGTCGTCCACAATCGTTAATGAAGAATCGAAATGGTACCCTGTAATCGAATATATCGAGATAATAACGTTCTTGTCAGAGATAATGGAAGTCGGCCGCGGCGTGGGGTTCCTTGGGCGAATTTCTGGCGAGGGCGTACCTCGTGCACTTAATTTATGCTACTATAACTCAAACAGACAGCCGCTCAATAGGTAATTTAGATGTTCCAGGCAACATTGTCGTAATGAGAATGAACGATTCTAGAGTAAGTTTATTGGTGCGTTGAGCGATGTATTCAGGGTGGGTGTTGATAAGTTGCAGGAGCAGAGTGCTGTGTTGTCTTTTTTTTCTATGTACCAGTTTATACATAAGTGGAGCTAAGGTAGCATTATGTACTCCACACACTCCCTATTTTCAAGATATTTATAGATGCATGAGTATTTGTAGACGGTTAGATTGATGATATTGATGGTGTAAAATTAGGAAGTAGTGAGTGACACATTATCACATTCAAACAGACTAAAAATGACGTAGATGTTGTGTGCTCGAATAAATTTCTAGACAGTTATTGAAATTTATTTTTATAAGATAATTTTGAAGTTGTTATTTAATTACTACTTTAAGTAGGTATTTCGTATTTCAGTGTAAGCGTATTTCAATAACTAGGCTGTCGATTTTTGCTTTTTAATTTTTTTTTATACCTATCTCGATCAATTTTAAATGTGCGAAAATTCGTGGAAATAATGCGACTCAGGTTTAACTATTTACCTATACTGTACATATCAGACCAGCAAATAAAACGTACCTGTCGCATGAAGTTATGTGAGGATATATCTAAGATAAAATACTAACTTATTCAAATAAGCCTGCATCTTACCTTATTATTATTATTAACAACTAAGTAAAACATCTGAAGGGCGGTTCGCGCCTTATTTTTTATACCGATGTGTGACATAGGCAAAACCAACTTTGATAACATTTAAACGAAGTTGAAATTTGTCTGTCATTTGATATTTTATACGACCGTCTTAATGTGTAGCATGAATGTTCTGGCTTAAACGAAAAAGCTCATAATGTATACAAGATATGGATTCATGTGGCAGTTTGTTGTGAAGTTTATAGTGGAGCCAACTCGGTTCTAGTTACAAGCTTATTGAGAAAAAAGGCGGCAATCTCGGGTATTATGTATAATTTACAGATCGAATTATCTTGCCTCAAAAAATAATCTGCCCAAAATATGAAAGAAAACAGATATGACGAGTAATTGGATAGTTACATATATCACGTTTATGACGCAGTAGGTGGGGGTAAAGTTATGATAAACGCTCTGGGTTATACGGAACACGATGTCGGAATGTTATTAAGGATTTTTATTAAACTTTCAGTCGTAAACTAGATCATACGGGACGCTTTGGTACTAATGATTATTTAATCGGCAGCTATCTTTTATTCATAAACTTGTATGATTGGATTTGAGGTGTAAATTTAATGAAGAGTTTTATTATGACCCTGACGAAGTAGTTAACAATTGATATTAAATACTTTCTATAGGTAATTTCCTAGTTTAAATTTTAATACAGAAGATTGTTATTAAAAACGGACAATATTTACTATTGCCGTTATTAATATCCATATACTGTATTATATGTATACCTATTTGAAACTTTGCGCGTAGATATGATATTTGATGAATAGAGATAATATGACATGTCATAGATAGAAGAATATAGAATTCTTTTGTTCTCAATTAGAAACCTACTATGCAAATATCTTACCTAAAATACATAATTCAGTGACGGAAGCTATATTATATATTTATATATGAAAAAATATGTAAATAATACTTGTGAATGTATAAAAGAATGAGTGGGTGTACATTTAGAGAACTCGCCTCTTAACCAAAATCAATTAAATATAGATTTTATTACTAACCGTATACCGAGTCCATGTGGTAAAGTGACCAGTTCACCTACTAAGTCACGTTATCCTTGTCATTTTAAGAAGTATTTATTTATACAACCTATACGCCCACATTGCTACATACCTACACAATCTGATAAGACAATACGAATATAGAATTACAGTCTAAGAACATATTATATACTGTGATAGTATATTATTATCATACTTGCCTGAGGATATAGTAAACTTATATACCTAATTGATGCTACTATACCACCATTAACATAGTCTAAAGAAGGTATCTATTATATGTTTTTCTTAGGTATACTGTGCTATTTACTATTCAACTAGTAGATTGTGAAATAGCAATGTATTTATTTAAATGTTGAAAACTTTTGTCAGTGCTCCGGTTTCTTTCCTATTTCTGTCTTTGTAGGTGTATTTCCACTTGTTATTTTCGCCTTTTGCATAAATTCGTCCGCAGCAATCAAGTATTGATAGCGATCGAAAAGTCGACTCATGTTTTTGTTATTCACCGGTGGGTATAGCCATATTACTTCCGAATGCCCGACTGCAAACGAAAGGAATCGATAGTCGATACCAATAAAACAGCGTCGATTCGCGAATACATAAAACGTCGGATTCAAGTCTTGTGCTCTCTATATAAAGCTAGGAGAAGGGTTCCCACTTTTATTGCAAGAAATTTGCATATAAAGTAACCATTGAAGAAAAGCTATCCGTTTGGCTATGCTTTTTTTCGTATTCATTGTACCGAAGGCCGCCGGCGCACATTTCGTTTTATGGTTCATGATGCTTTTTTAGCGCGTAAATAAATAATGGTATCAACAGTTTTTTTTTCCTTCTAGTGATTTATTTGAGAAATTACTATCGTCGCTTTATTTTGTTTTGACATGACATTATAATTATGTTTATTGCGACTGTAAACCCTGTGATACCTCGCGACATATTATATTTTTACCATTACCGAGTTGGTACATGTTTTGCTTGATTGCTGAATGTTTTTTTATTGTTTCAGATACACGAGTCTCTAAAGATCAACATGAATACAACTACATAACTGGTAAATATATATTTTTTTTCGTGCGACATCATATTTGTATTTGGACAATATGTAAAAGACATTAAAAAAACCGGCTGCGTAATAATAAAGTAAACAAAATAAGACAAAATAAAGTAGTGACTGCGGGGCGTTGCCAGCGATTCCCAATAAAAATGATATTTAATTGAAGTCGATAACGTCTCGGCGAGATGCCTAATAAACTGTCTTTATTATTGCGTTAGGTTCTCGGGCCGTCCGATAAAATGTACAGTGTATATCTGGATCGGTGAATGTTTTTTTTGGAAACGCTTAAACACTTACGCATTCACTTATACCCGACATATTTATTATCGTTATGTAGCCGAAACTGTTGACTCTACATGGTATCAAAATACACTTTTAATACAATATTACAAGAACTTCATTTATTTAAATTTGCAAGGTTGTTAAGATCGTTTCTTGACGTTGTCAGCCGGTCTATAAATTGAGGCTTAGAGGCGATTAATGGTCGATAGTGCTTACGTAGGTAGGTACGCTAGCTACGTATGGCAATTTTGGCGTGGGATATTGTAAAGGCGGATCCACATTGTAGCCACTGCATTTCGTCAGTCGTGAAGATAAAAGACGCAGCCGAGCACAATGGCGTTTAAGTGATAGTTATGGCAGTTTTTATAGGCAGTTAGATTTATTTTTACTGCACTGTTTGTTTTAATGCGTTTTTCGCAAGTCGAGAGGTCGCGACAATTGCTTTCTCATTCATTTATCGCGGCAATCTTTCACGCTGAGTTCACTATTTATGTGTGTTTATTAGCGATTAAGTTTTACGACTGATAATTTTGATCTTATATTTATTGAGATGATCTTATTATTTATTCATGATTTGATTATGCATGCATATAGGTATAAGTTTAATTGTGTAGTAGGTACCTACCTAACCTGCTTATTATAAGTATGATACATGGTTTTATTTGAATAAAATTCAATGTTTTTAAATATTGAACATCCTTTTGAGTATCCTTGTCCTCAATGAGTTCATCTAAAGCATAAGTTTCAGGTAAATTGGTAATATAACTACGGCCAGATAAATGCCTGGGTGCACCATGATATTTGTTAAAGTTATGTGAATGATATTATGAATAATATTATGTTACAAACCCATAAAAGTAAATTTTGTGCAAAAATAATATTTAATCACATGTCAATCGACAACTGAATCTAAGGAACCGTTTACTTCTAAAATCTATTCTTTAGATAGCGCAATGAATCTGTAAATTTTAATTAGACAGATGAAACTAATCGAAGAACTATTGAACAAAGTGGTAGACATAATTTCACTGCGTAATTAAACGACATAAAATCCAATTTCCCATAGCTCCAATAGATAAAGAGGTCACGGGCCTAAAACTCTTACAAACACATATTTAGCTGTAGGTATAATATATACTCGATGCTCGGGTAGGGATAGGTAAATAATTGCTCAACGTAGTGTGTTGTCTGCCAACAATCGTATCCAATCTGCGTTTATTAGTGGACACCGCGACAACGTAGGTTCGAGAGGCCCTAATCAGGAAATATAGGGTAATAAAATACGCCGGTGGCGAGCCGACTTAATCAAATTGTCCAAATGACCAACGGAGGTAAACTATTTTTGATCTGATGCTCAGGGCACATTCTTATTTCGTAGATTTTATCCTTTTTTGGGATTAAAGGCCCATTATGGTTGCCTTCCAACCCGCATCTGAAACATAAAATGCCTATAATTAATATTATGTCTACAGGCAATACACTAAGTTAAAGCAGGTTGGTGGAATAATTGACCATTATTAGTATTTATAAAAGTCGTTATGGTTACATTCATTAAGGGAATTTTATTGTACTGAAATAATTATAAAGCTTGTCTTTCTTGTGCCTATGTCCGATAAAAGAGACATTTAAATACCTATAGCTATGGTTCCAAGTTTATTGCTTTAATGATATGCTTGTACTTTTGATATAATTTCGAATGAAGGTACGCTATTTATCAGAGGAAATTTTTGAACCTAGGTAATTGAAGTTTGATTATGTTTTAATTATTATAATTTTAATACCTAGACATAAATATAACCTATTTTTAATTTTAACACATAAGTAATAAAATGGTTCACATTGAGCAGGTAATTACAGATAGCAAGTGCGCCTTCTTTTCTCTTCTCGGCATGCTTTTGAGTGATTATATCTGCTTGTTAATTTTGAGTGTTATTTCAATTTTATTGTTTGGTGCATGGAGGGTTCTTTTTTACTTTGAATCACGCTCTCTATCGCTTTTTACCTCACAGTTCTAACTCTAAACAAAGATCTCTTTAAAAAATTGAGTATGTGACGCGCGGGATGTATCCAATAAATCAGTTTTACAGCATTCCCGTGTCATTTCAGTCGTCGAACGGCATAAAATGATAATTTTATTGCGCTCCCCTTCCGTCTCCAGGAGTTTACGACAATTGTGAAATGTATCGACAGTTCGGGCGTCACCTCGAAGGTGGACTGATCCAATCCAATGAAAAACCTACTCTTCCCCCTAATTTTCCTATTCCACAAGAGTGAAAATGGCTTGAAAATACATTTTCTAGTTGCAAATCATCGCGTGGTTCATCAACAACATATGGTTGACGCTCTTCCCGCGCTCTTGCTTCTTCTTGCCCCCGAAAACGATATTTTAAGATGGGTGTTTCAGGACTCATCAATCTTTCATATGACTTTACTGGTAATGGTGTAGGTGACGAGGTTATAACCGAATGGTTGCTTTCTTTATTTTTAGAAGGAAGCACCCACTATTAATAGGTATGATACCCATTTATTTGCACCTACGAAACATATAAATTGTTTCCTTAAATTGTTATCGAGAACGACGAAGTGGAATACGATAAGGATTATTTTAAGTTTATGTGAATTTGATCACATATTCAAGTTGTTTAATTGTTCATTGGTGTTTACACCTTTAGTGTTTGCACACTAAGGTAAAATATTGTTATATCGTCAAAAATAAGTTTCTGTAAGTTTTTATTCACGAACTTTGTTATAACGAGGTATCGATAAATGATTAATTTATAAGTCTCAAATAATATAATTAAATTAACTTTAAACTTTTTGTTCGCTTAAAAATAATACATACTTACCTAGGGAACGTACCTACTTTATAGAAAATCGTACTCTTCCATTTATGGGATTACCTATTGGACTGAATCCCTACTACATGGATACCTACTAATATTAAGTCCCTATTATCAATCATAACGTAGATGCAATTGTAGATACCACAACAACAAATCACATCACAGAAAAAACTCCTCCAGAGTGTTTATAATTAAATATTATTCTGAGTCAATTTTGTAACGTAACATTCAAGACTCCCACGGAGTTAAATTGTGTTCAACTCAAAACAGAACAGTGAAGCCAGCATATAATTATCGTTTTGAACATCTTCGTTCACAGTGTCATGCAAAATACGATACTTCAATTAACTCATTGTTGGTATTCAAAACTAAATTAGTGAGTCTCAGTTTGTCGCGGATGCGGTAATTACCGTGAAAGACCATTTCGTTCCTTTGTGTGAGGCGACTCCTAGATGTTGTGGGTCGCAGGATTGTGAGTGAATTATTAGGTATTATTCATGTTTGTGTAAGTAAAATTTATTTCAGTAGGTATCACCGTACAGTTGTAACAGCAAGACGATTTATTTTTTATGCCTACTGGTTCCATTTCTGAAAAAAAAAGAGTATCAGTACGTATTTGGTTTGTGATTATGTAGACTTTTATATTTTAACTTGTGATTTAAAACAAAAAAATATAAGGAAGGTAAACTCGTTTTTTTATTGAGTTAAGAATAATTGAGTGTTTTATTTTATGGGCCTACTGTTTTCACAAATATAAACAAGGAAAATCTTACTCAGTACCTAGGCATCCGTTGTAGTGTCGTATCTACGTCAAGTTATAAAATATTTATTAAAAAACTTTTGATTACAGAATTAATAAGTAATGAAATATTATTATAATATTTAGTAAATATTGCAGAGTTAAATCCATGGCGAGTAATAAAATCATTTAGTGATTTATTTTGTATCTACTAATTTAAGAATTATAAAATGTAAAAATCTGATGTAGTTTCTGACATAGAGTCGTCTCTACGACGAAAATTTGAAGCGTTTAGTGTTCAGTTTTATACATCTACTGACTTGGTAATTGTAAAAAATGAGTCCAAAATATGTATTGGACAATTAATCGACATGAGGTAGATACCTACATACCTAACCGAACTTGTAAAAATATATAACTTTGAAATAATTTCCTCTTTTAGATATAACCTGGAGTAAATAAAAACTATGTAACCATATCTATAAAAATTATCAAATCTGGGTGAAAATCAAGACGTCAGAAAGCTCAGATGGCGCAAGGGTTGAGTACCTCGCGACAATTGTCCATTTTACAGCCCCGTTTCACTTTTACTGCTATAAACGGTCACTATAAAACTTTGACCGCGTACCATCATCAGGAAGTTTTAAGTAGTTGTGAATTAGTTCCAACTTGTCCACCGTAAGTCGGTAGCACTCAGTTACTGCTTTTACGAGTATGCAAAGGAAAGTCCCTTTATATGTCTAGTGGAAACAGACTTTCTAAGGTCTTTTTGCAACCTTTGCAACTATACTCATTATGTAGCATGTGCTTAAAAACACTTTATGACTTGTTGACTTCATAGCAATGCTCATAATTCAGGTTATTTTACGGGTAATCGAAGGCATCTTTTTCAAGTTTTATTATTTTTGTAATTAAAAATATCTACACAAGTTTTGATATTTTTGATTTCAGATGTTCAGGTTAAATTTTATTACAGTATAGCGGTTCATTATCAAATGTAAGTAATATTGATTTAGGTATTACCTACACTTACATATATATAATGATATGATATGTATTTTTGCCTGCTATCAAGGGCCACCAAATCATGTCGATATGTAGGTAACTTAAAAAAGGATTAGAAATTAAATGATCAAACATAATAATATTTTTGATTATGATATTGTTTTAAAAACGTAGACCTTGAAACTAGACATTGATTGGAAATAAATTGATTAGACTAGATCTCTATACTTATAATATTCGACTACTAAAATTAGCTGTCTGAGATTGAAACAAAACATAAATCATGGTCAATATTCGTAGAACTCCAATTTTGGGATTCTGATGTGTAATTTGATCTATCCGAGTTGATGAGAAAAGGTCTAATGGGAGGGATTAAGACGTAAAGATAGGTGGTGTACGCCCATTATAGGGGTTCTCATGAATCTATGGAACGGACGCTCATTACTGAGATAGGACGTGACTGTCATAATGACAGCGACGCGTAATTAGAGGTTGGTATTGTTATATGGATGTAAGTTTATATCGTTGAAGAGGCGATTAGGTTTAATGATACCGCATTTTTTGAATAGGTAATTTATTTTATATTTAAGTATTAGGTTATGGATAGGTACTCGTTTATACAACTCCTCGGTCGGTACAAGACGCACCTACCTATTAGTTTTCCTTCGACCAATTGATATGTGCCTAATCTTCTTTAAGAATCGCAAATGTTCAAACCATAGCACACCTCCTGTCTACTAGCTCTGTTTTTTTTATTTAACTTTCTACAAGTTAAAATTATCGTAAACAAGCGTATAGTTCACATTGATGGTAAGTGAATAGGCTACTGCAGGCTATGTATCTGCACAAATACCATTCATATAGAGTCAAAATGCAAATGCAGAGGCCTAAGTTGTTATGCTACTTTCTATAGGTAGGTATGGTTCATTATCTCTGTGGGTTTAAAACTGTAAAATCATGATAAAATGTGATCATAATCAGCCCAGTGGTTCAGCGAATGCTTAATTTTAATACATAGGTACCAACCTATACGTAGGCATACATATAAGTAAAATATAATTCATATATTTTCTTTTATAGGTACCTACTTACTTTAAAAAATGAGCTACGTTATCCAAACAGGCTAAGGTTCCTACCCAATACAAGCTTACAAAAAGCTTCCCTAGGTAGGCTCACGCACACAGGCGTGCCGGTATCGTTCGTATGGATTAGCGCGGCTGCCGCGCGAGCGTACGTCACATTCACAAAATGGCGGCCGTAAAACCAAGCGAAGAGTGAGTTACGGCTGGCGCGCGGGGTGAGGGAGGGGCGGGGAGAGAGCGCGGTGGCCAATAGCGTGCCGCTGAGCGAGCAAGCATTCTCCCGCCAACTCTGCTCTTTCTTTTATAGTCCCCCGTTGTTTTTCTCTGGCTCGCTTTTTCCCAGATTTTTTTTGCGGGAAAATGTTTTGTTTACTTTGTAAGGTGTGCTCTACAATGTGTTTTTAAGTGCTTTTCTTTGGCACGACTAAAATATAGAGCTTTCTTTTCAGTGTACAGCGCGTTTGTTTATATCGTAGACACATACTGTGTGTCACAACTTCGTTGCGATCTCTCTACAGGTTCAAAAACTTTTTACCCGTTAACACTAAACTGCTGTTGGTACAATCTCTCGTATTACCTATTATATACTATGCAGATGTTTGCTATCCGGATTTGTCTCAGGAACTTCTCAATAAACTGGATCGTTTACTTAATAACTGCATTCGCTTCATTTACGGTTTACGCAAATACGACCATATTTCTCTTCATAGGTCGCGTCTGAGATGGCTCCCCATCCGACAGCGACGGTTTGTCAGACTACTTTGTGTCCTTTTCTCTATTTTACGATCCAAATTCTCCCAACTACCTGAAAATTAATTGTAATGTTCTGGGCGATTCTCATAACTTCAACCTTCGTTCATCTGAAAACTTACATCTTGCCACACCTTCTCATCGTACGGGCTTTATGTCCAATTCTTTCACAGTTTCTGCAATTAGACTCTGGAATGCTCTCCCTGCTGATATTAGGAAGTCCTCTAGTAAGTTCGCTTTTAAGCGAAAGCTCCGGGAACACTTTTTGAGGTTGCTTTGAGACTTTTTCTTTTTCTTTGGTTCGTCATTCTATTATATTTTATTTTGTTTATATATATATTTATATGAGTATTTATGTAAGTATGTGTAATATATACATAGATATATAAGTAGTTTATACCGATCCATATATATATGTATCTTATTTCACCGTTTTACATTATAAGCTTATTTTTATTTTCCCCTTCTCATTGCACTACATAAAATATTTATCACTACCCAAAGGTTGACTGAGAGAGAATGCTTTTTAGCATTAAGTCCGCCGCATGTACGTAATTGTGCAAGAAAGAATAAATAAATAAATACTGCCTTTGCCATTACATTTTCGCAAATGAGTCCATCCTTTTAATGGGGTTGGCTTATGTGTAAATATACCTACTTAGTTAAGTGCTTAGTAAATCAAGTGTTTTATGAAAGGTAGCTAGGTACTTTGCTAGTTTTTAATACCAACCTACTCGTCCAGTCAGCGTTAACTTCAAAGTCTTGTAAATAGTTAACTGTGTTCAAATATTTAGAGGTTCATCTTTTTCAATAAGTATAAGTAATAACATAATTGAAATAGCATACCTACAAGTATATGGTCCTGTTTGTAGCATCGGAATAGGTATAATCGTAGATATCGTTGTACAACCGATGCCGGTGTTGCTTTATTAAAACATATTTTCGAAGCTTGGGAGGATTCACAAGATGCTATAGGTATATTTTGCAACCTTTCAAAGGCGTTTGACTGCGTGGATCACAATACATTAATTGGCAAACTTGATCATTATGGACTTGAAAATAAAGCTCAACTTGTTCTATCTTACCTTAAGGATCGGGAACAAGTAGTTCAAGTGAATGGAGTAAAATCTCAAGGTGCAAAGACAGGAGTGGGTGTTCCACAGGGCTCAATATTAGGACCATTTCTGTTTTTAGTCTACGTTAATGATTTACTTCATTTGATGCCTAACAGTATGCTCAAAACAATTTTATTTGCAGACGATACTTCAATAGTTTTTAAAGTGAACAGACGAAATCCAGATTACGATACTTTAAATAAGGTCATAGGAGAAGTACATAAATGGTTTACTGTCAATAATCTTACACTGAATAGTAAAAAAAACAAATGTATCCGTTTTACCCTCCCTAATGTAAAAAGTAAAGAAGGAGACATTTTTATATACAATGACAAAATTCAATTTGTTGATGACGCTACCTTCTTGGGAATAACGCTTGACTCGAAGTTACAATGGGGACCACATATTAGGTAGTTAGCGAAACGTCTGAGTGTCGCAGCTTATGCTGTTAGAAAAATTAGGCAATTAACTGATATAGACACTGCAAGACTTGTTTATTTTAGCTATTTTCACAGTGTCATGTCCTATGGTATTTTATTGTGGGGTCGAGCGGCTGACGTACAATCAATTTTCGTATTACAGAAGAGAGCCATTAGAGCGATGTATAACGTAGTCGTGATTCTTTGAAAGAACTATTTAAAGAAATAAATATAATGACAGTCCCTTGCCATTACATCTATGAAAATATACTTTTCGCGAGGAAAAATTTACATCTGTTTGATAAAATCTCCGATAGGCATAGTTATAATACGAGGAATAAGAACAAGCTGTCTCTGCCAAGTTTTCGACTGACGAAAACTAATACATCTTTCCTAAAATATAGTGTAGAATTTTATAACAAGATCCCATCCGGGATTGCTGAACTCACCGATAGTAAATTCAAAGCATTAATTAAACGCACTCTATGTAAAAAGGCTTACTATAAACTCGAGGACTATCTCAAGGATAGAAATGTTTGGCTAAATGCTGATCTAGCTTCACAAGGGTGTTAAATGTAATAATTAAAGTGTAATGTTGATATTATATTGTTAATTTTAAATTTGTTTAAATTATGGAAAATTGTAAAAATATGCCTAAGAGATATTTTTAACGGAGCCGACTGAGTTTTTTCCGGCAAGTTTTTCTCAGATCATATTGGCCTTTGGAACTTTGCCGGTGAATGACAAAGAATGACTCTTTTTCTTTTCTTTTTACTCTTTGTTATCAGTTTCTAAAGGGGACATGAGACATTCTACTGATATACTTTTTACATTAGTTTATTACATTTAGTTTTATCTTAGTGATATTCTTGACTTTACATATATTTTTTATCTTGTTTGACATGTATATCAATTGTTGTTCACTTTAATTTATTTTGTTTGTTTTTTGACGTGTCATAAGAGGTGCCTGTCACCCTAAATGAATAAATAAGTTTCTGATTCTGATTCTGATTCTATCCACACAATAACAAACGGCATCAATATAGGTACCTAGTTGCGTAGATATCCTTGACCTCTTTTAGGTAGGTAAGGCCCTACCTAATGTATGTACCTATGTATCCTCTACGTCCATCACTAAAACTCTACCATTAGAAAATCTAACTAGACTTATAATTTTGGCAGTAAGTACTAAAAAAATGATTTAATTGCTGTAGTCACAGTATACGTATCCTTAAATACATTCTTAGACTGTGCTGTTACTTATGCACCTATAGCAACGTATTAGGTAAATGTGTTTCAATTTAGAAAGAAAGATAAATATTTAAAAGTATCAGACCATATGAGGAATAAAAAAATATACTTACAACGAAATAGCTTACAGTAACTTCCTGCTGCAGTTCAACTTAAAAGATTTGCGAATGACTAAGTACCTACATTTTAAAGCCAATTTAAAATATTTAAGTTAAATATTATAATAAAGCTCTGTCTTCAAGGAAAAAGTTTTAATACCCATAACTTTAACAAAAATGTACCTCAAACGTCCTATGAGCTTATATCCTATAAAATACCTATCTATAAGAAGATACAGTCACCAAAATAAAACAAAACAACAGCGCTTAATCCAACATGGCAATAAAACGTATAAAGTTATTTGGTACAAGAGAGAACTCATCAGAAAAGTTGCAGAGTAATAATTTACTTGAAGAAGTCCATGTCTTAACGTCTTGTAATATCTTCCACTGACATATTTATTGTTTCCACTGGCGGGGGATGGCGCTTCCTTGAAGGGGACTTTTTATATACATAGCTAGATACTTTATTTCACTACTTACAAGGGATGCACAAAAAAACAACGCATTATCATAAAAAAAACTATATTTTTGTTTCGATTTTAAAAACTCATCAGATATTTATCAAACATCTCTATCTTTTTACGTTCGTAGATTGAGACGTTGCCTATTAAATTTAATGTGGCCATCCAAATATTTCTGCTAAGTCGACGATTAATACTTAAATAAGTAAAATTTATGAGTTTTGATACTCATCTTGTGTAGCCATTATAGCTCGCCAGAATAGATTTTGTATGCAATCTTAGTATTTGATGACGATCGAGACTTTTTTGCCTCGGGTTCCTTAGATTTTAAAGTCAATGTTTTACTTACGATGAGAAAATAAAAATAAATATTGTTTCAAATAAAAATTTTATTCGTTAAAAATTCGGGCAATAAAGTTATTTTATAAGATAATAATGACTTACAAAGTGGCATTCACTGATATAAACCTCAGTGTTTCCATGAGTGGGCACTGGTCTTATGTGATATGCAGGTACACGTTAGGTACCTACCTCGCTACTAATATAGGTACGTAAGGGTGTGTTTATACAGGCTTCTGTCAGCTGCGCGGTTAAATTAAAAAGCGGACGTCTGGTATTTATGTAGGGTTATCAGAAGTTACAAATTACATTTTTACCTTTTTTTTTTGTCGGGTGTACGAATAACATACTCACCTAATTTTATCTAATTTAATTTTAAATATTCGATCAACCGTTTTAGTTTTAGGTAACTCTCTAGGTTTATCTGATAGTCTTCTGAGTTGTCTCTTAGTCTCTAGCGACGGAACTCGCGGGCGTAGGCACCACCGCATTACCTCTATCTGCCGCCAAATGGTAGTGTTTAGCACTATCATGTTCCGGTTAGATGGTAATGTATGGCCCAGTAATAACTTTCACAGAGACATAACAACTTAGGTCTCAGGGCTGGCAACGCATCTGCATTTTGACCTCTGGTTTTTATGTAGATGTCTATAGGCTGCAGTTAGCACTTAACATCAATGTGAGCTCCACGTTTGTTTGCATTTTCCTTACAGCATGCTTGTTTGAACCTGCCCTGCATGCTTATTCCCACCTTTACTATTTTATTCACCATTTCATAAAAAAAAACATGGTATGTATTTTGTCCCCGCTTACCTTAATCACATAATTAAAACCACACTATGATACTTTTGTAAAAATTGTAGGTATTCCCTCTTTCTCCTATTACTCGTAGACCGTTAGTAATTATAGGCAAAGGTACACGGCCGTGACTACGTACGTAGCACCAAGCTACGTAGCGTAGTATGTCGTGCTACCAGAAGAATTCACGGAGTATATTTGTCTTTCGAGCATTTTATTAATTATTTTAGTTTCTTTTGAAAAAAAACGAATTCTCAAAATCGTTTGCATGAAATGTCTTTATTTTATATACCCTTTATGACTAGAACTTGTAGCTCTTTAGAGTAACCAATTTTGATGCAATAATGTTATATCTACAATCATTATCGGCCTGCTATTAATTATGTAAAACACAAAAATACGTACCCAATAAAAACGTGTAAGTCTGGCAACCCTGTGCAGGCAAGTCGTGGGGCGGGGGTCGACGACCGGCCGCCCGCGCTCTGCTCTGAAATATCGCCTTGCAATATCTCGCCTGACTTAATCCCACACGCCGGCGCGTCTATCCTAAGCTTTAGGTAAAAGAACCCTAATATTTTATTAAGACAGGTAATCCCATCTGTGTAGCTATAGAATACTTTAGCTGTATATATTTGTTAAAGGTACCAACGTACCTACCTACTACGTTTAACGACATATCTTGTGCACCCTTAAAAGGAAAGGAGTTGTTTTTTATAAGTTATTCAATGGCAGATAGGTTACTCAGATTTTAGGTAGTGAATAAATCTTGAACGTGTTATAGAAAAACAATAAATCATGTTATGTTGCACAAATCCATACACTTTATACTTACTATGGAGCTGTAGGGATAGCGAACGAATTAAGACGTTTCGCAAACCACAAGAAATGCCGCTCCGGTGTTGGTCATTCGTTATATTTACATAGCTACTAGCCTATAAATAAATACTGGCTCACGCACACGTGCACAATATGACGTTGTTTTAAGTTTATTTTATTTTTATACACGAGAGCGGGCGAGCGCGCGCGGCCTGTAATTTCGCGGTGCTTGCGGTGCGCAGGCGCGTACGCACCGGCTTAAGATGGCGGCGGACTACATCGGAATTTAAATTTAAAATAACTGAAAGTGTTTCATTGGGAACAACTGTAATTACCCGTTGGGAATAACTATTTTACTCTCGCGTCCCGTAGCTCCATATCTTATCGGCCGTGTTACTTGGACATTGATATTGTAGTGCACCATAAATACATGTTAATAACCTCTTAAAGTTATGACTCACAGTTTGTTAAGTGCATCAGTTTTTAAGAGATATATTTTGTGTGAGTATATTATTTATTATGTAAATATATCTGTTATAGGTGCAGTAAACTATTTTGTTTTAAGATCTTACTGGGTACCCAAAGGAAGCTTTAAAAACAATAGTTTACGTTAACCATAATCTATTTATGACAAATGTGTGTCACTTTAGGTAAGATACGTTTATTTCTTACAATAATAATAATGGCAACCCAACTTGATACGTCCCACTGCTGGGCAAGAGACTCTCCCCTTTTTCGGAGGAGGCCTGGAGCTTACTCCACCAGCTGCTCTAATGTGCAGTTTTTAGGTAGTGTTTAACATATTTCTTAGAAGCTTACTTTATATTATACCTATAGGTATCTTTATTAACTTTCAGTAGGTATAAGGTTCACAGTCAATAAAGGTAAATATATCGTTGAAGTGATTGTAAATAATATATAAGTACCGAAGATGCCATTAGGTACATTTTTTTTGTACAGTCGTTAGAATGCTGACTTTTACATTTTACTTCATACTGTAAGTACATGCTTAATATGTCAGTGCTTTAAATAAATACCCACTTCGAGGTATGCGATTGTTATATAGCTATACTTTAGCCATTAAAACCTCATTTTAATTTTAAATAGGATACCAATATAATATATGTATTTATAGATACTCGCAACAAAATTTGAATTATTTGATTCATTTATCTACGCATTCGTATCAATCATATTCTTATTTATGTACATCAACAATATTCTAATTTTAACGACTTTCTTACCTTTGCTTTCAAACCACCTGCCTACAGGTGCGACGAAAACAAAAGCCAATAATATTCACATAGAAAGTGTTTTTGTTACAACTTTATAAAATACTTTAAAAAATTGTTGATTTTACCTCGTTAAAATAGGTACCTATATTTAATTTTCTAACTGACAAAATTTGTAGATTGCATGATTTTTGATTATTTAGGTAAGTAAGTAGCTACAAAATATTACAAACCTCAAAAGTAGATACATAACTAACTAAATCATTGTTATATCAGTAAATTTTTTTATAATAGGTATATGTATTTTATTTCATTAAAAAACAGCATCTTGGATTTAGTAGGATTTTATGACTAACACTTTTTAAATAGGTACCAGGATTTAGAATCTTTTTAATTTAATACTAGCTTAATAAATAACACCAAATAATTTGATTCTGATATAATGTTTTCTAATAATAATTTTCTAGTTATACCTACTTGATCGTTAATTTTTCTGTATTTTTTCATGTCAATAGGTTTACAAACAAGTTAGAGTCGCCGAAGGGACATAAAAAATTATGCAACATAAGGGGAATTGACACAGTCACTTACTCACAGCCAGCCCTGAACAGGTTTCTTAACATGTCGCTTATTTTTTTTTCAAATACATGTCACACACTAAATTATTCTCTACCTATATAGTTTAAACTTTACATAAGAAAATTGCATAATCGTATACTTTAATTCAAAATAAGAATACAAAATACAGTGGAAAAATCGTTACTATACCTACCTACAAGTCGACCTCGACGCTGAGGTCAGCTAGCTCTTTCATCTTGCATTTATTTATAGCTTGAGAACAGTTCTTGTGAATATTGTAGAGATGCGTCGCATATTTTATCAGGTTTTCGTATCTTTTAATAAATATTTATTCAAATATACAGCTTCAGAAAAACGATAATCTTAAGTCCTTTGTCTATATCTTAATCAAACCAGTGATTTCTACAAAGAGGAAAAATAGTGTAGACCTCAGGCGTGCCTGCATTTAGACCTTTGTGCATATAATTATTTAGACTGCTTAAAGGCTGTAGTGTTAACTTACCAACAAAATAAACGAAATGCTTAATTATCAATTTTATCATGTAAAAGTACCTGTATTTACATTAAAGCTGAATATTTTAAGTTGTAGATATATCAAAGTGAACAACGCAAGGTTAAGTTACTCACCAGCAAACTTAACGAGATAAATAATTCTGATTAACGTAAATGTACATATGTTAAATTACAAATAACAGAAATGCCGCAAAACAATAATCACTATGTTATTAGTTGCATACAAGTAATGTATCTGAGGACAACATCTGCATGTTGTCCTCAGGTCATTGTGTGGGTGTCTATAGGCTGCAGTCATCACTTAACATCAAAGAACTGTGAAGTGAACTGCACGCTTTTTTGCCACTTTTATTACATAAAAAAATGTAATGGTACAAAAATATCGTATCAATAAATTGCTTCACCAACAAACAGTTATTCGATCATCATTAATTTGATTGGGCTTCTTAATTGTCGGTCAAGGGTTATAGAGTTAATGTAATGACCATTACACGATCCTTCCCAGAGATGCTGGTATGAAGCTATTAAGTTATATACAATGACGTAGGGGGATATAATGTTTATTGTTATTAAGTTCTCAATAGGATGGTATAAATAAGAATTTGGAAGAGCATAGTCATGATCTAAGTGTGAATGTGTGAATATAGCTTTAAAGGGAGTTTAACGTATTTCACTCAAGTGCTACGAACTATACCTACCAACCTACCCAGTTAAGTAATAACTGTTCTTAAAACCTAACTGATGATGGCCTAAAATATACCCCAGTATACCTGTTTATAAGTTTATGTATTAGAAAACTAACAAGCTTAACTATTTTACACTTTTAGTCTGAAAAGTGTTCAAGTTGTTTTGATTATAACTACCTGGTATATTTTATTACTGACTAGAAATAAGTGAAATTTACTTATAAATTGGTTACCTACCAATTATAGAATTAGTTGTGAATCGCGTAAAGTATTTGATGTGAAATCGAGAAATTAAGTCAGCTGCTCCATATACCTACTCTGTTGCTCGATGAAGAACGTTTTGTATGCAGCAACTGATTTCTTTTCGTGAATTCAGGGTAAGCTCAATAGTAAGTGGTTCAAAATAATTTTATAATTCATAACATTTTTTTAATTTTTTTATTTTTAACAATACTTTCCGACTTCATACTATTTAATTTATACTTACCTACCTACTACGCCAATGGCGGAGAAACGGTAGAACGCAACATTCAAATTATTTCTTCATTATGTAGGTACCTTTTTCTATAGAAGTAGTGTAAATTTTGATGATGCTTTTGTCTAAATCTTGTGATTTGTATCTTGCTTACCTTGTGGTAATTTCATCATTACATTGAACGTACCTAGTTAAAATAGCAATAGTTGATACAGTATACGGTACTAGGTACTTACTTACTCACTTATTTCTACTAAAGAGCTTCGTGAAAAAATAACTAAGTATCGTGACGAAAAGGCACACGGGTACCGTCTCTTTAATAGCTGATAGTGCACGACTGAAATACGTGAGTCTGATACTGAAACCATCGTGTTACACGTTCTTCACTACTCCACCCAGGTTTATCATGAGCATACCTACTGTGCGGCATGGCAAAATTTTTATCGCAAACCCGTTATCGGGGCCGATCATAAATCTGTTTTCAAATCGTGAGTCGCCAACACCGCTGGCGTCGATGCAACAACTTCCAGTGCAATTTTCGCACAAAATCCAACCGTTGCCCAGAAGCGATAAAGCGTAATTCACTCTGACCGGTGATCCTTATTTACTGCGTTTGTGAATCGGAAGGGTTTATTGTCGCATTGTACCTAAGTATTTGCCAATGCACGTAAATTCTAGGCGAGGTTCTCAAAATGCCAGACTTATTTATGGTCTAGGATGGACGCCGTCGTTCGGGAATCAAGAAGTGAGCAGATAATGTTCGCTGAAAATATTTTCTGTATATTATATTTATATAGCGAGTACATAAACTTCCTATTTGATTACATTACTCGTGATATATGTACAGTGTAGAAAACTTTTATTAAGTACGTATAGTTAAGTGCATATATTCATGAAAATGTAATAACGGCAAAGATATCATTATCGATTAGATTTTCTTTCTTTTATAATACCTACCTAATTTCGCCCGGTAATTTTGACCATCATATAGTTACCTACTTTTTTGTCTTTGCCTGAGGTTGTAGGTAAGCCTAGACACCATCGCAATACTTATTTATGCCTAGATAAAACCAAGTCTCTCAACATTGATATACTATTAAGAAAAGTATTTCTGTTTTCTTCCATAATTTGTGAACTCGATAGCTCACACTTGCCTGCTATTCATCCTTCAACCATTAAAGGAAGGAAACCATTAATTTTCACTTCACTTCACAGATAGATAACCGCTAGAAATAAACTGATAGAAGGTATATATTTATAAGTAGAGAGATTTATAAGGAGAAACCCGCCGTGGTATTAATTGTAGGAGTTTATTGGCAATGTCAATAACCATTTATTGCTCGCTCAGCGAGAGTCAATTATGTTGGATTAACTTCGACGATGAGTTTGTACGCGGGAAATAATTTTGATATTGTTTGTATTTTTCTTGTTCATTAAACGCTGTCTGTTTTATTTTTTTTTTATCTCAAAAGAGGCACTACTTTTACTCTATTACCGGCGAAGTAGTCATGTTTAGTAGTTGAATTACCTACATAATAATATAAGGATGTGGAGTCTTTCCCTTTAGAGATTCACCTTAAGATAAATATTCTTTCTTGTAGTTATTCGATTGGTTAAATACCTATTTTTTCAATTATCATTTAACGTTAATACCTATGTACCAAAGTAGGCACGTACCTCATAAAATATCTGCAAACTTTATGTTAGTTATTCTGTCAGGAACCAAATTAGACACAAATGTAAGTATTTATTTATTACCTACATTCTTTCAGATTCATGAAGAGTCTAAGTAAAAGAGCGTATTCATTTTCTTACACTGTGGTAGTAATTACAGAAAATCAAACCAATGATTCTCTGGCGAACGTCAACCGATACCTAATTAAGAAAGTATGTCAACTGTAAGTTCAAAGATATCTGAATCGGAGATAAAGCGGAATAAACTGTAACAAGCCAAATTTCCGCTACGAATGAAACCGCGCCATTAATCACCCGAAACTTTCAGCTAGTCGTTTTACGACATCAAGAACCGACCTATAAAATGAAAAAATGGGCCCGCACTCAAAATGCTTGATTTATCGCGTCTGAGAGAGATCTAGCGCAATTAGAGTTAGCCTGCGGGCTACTGCGGGTTTGATTTATGATGATTCATAGTAATCATAGCGAGACAGCCTGTGATCCAACTGTTTCCACTTTATGACGTCTCCCCTGATGAATGACTCGGCGGTTATCCGCCATCTTGTGATTGTGTTGGTTACAAATTGCGGTTGTGCCGCTCACAATTTCGTTTTCTCTAATATTGTCATCAAAGTTTAAACATATTGTCTTTTTGATTCGCAGCTGAACAATTATTTAAATAAAGTCTATCATGTGCTTCAACATAAATGGAAATAGCCGTAGTTTAAGTTATGAAAATATGATATAAATGAATAATTTCTGTTACATAGTGTCTTTTGTAACAGATGTATCATTCGACAACAGTAAAAACTTATTTAGCATACCCATTTGGAACACGCCTCGTTAATTTTACATAAAAATAAAAATCTTACAAATAATAAATGCGTAAATCGTATTTAAAAACTATAAAATAGTGGTATTTATAACTAATAATTTCAACTTCTTGTAGGTGTTAAAAACCATTATTGATGTCGGCATTTAAATACATGTCGCAGTTGACGTTCGAGCACCTGTACCTATCTACCTAAAGCCGGATAAGTATAGACGAGTTGCCAGTCGACTTAATCTACGCCTCTACCGCCGGCGTGTCGACACAACCAAAAAGCAATAAATAGAGCACTAAAGGTGACACTTACATAAAAAGATCGACGTTACATGGAGCTGATAGCGTGTCATCGTCTGTCGTCGCCTCGCTATAACCGATAAACAAATCGACGAATCCACTCAGCTCTCCCCTCTATCGTGACCGTAAAAACTTAACTATCCGGGAACACGAACGCACCTGAATGTAAATCACAACAATTGGTAACGTACTTATCAAAATGTGTACGACACGATCGCACTTTTATGAATCTTCGTGATCACGTTCGGTAAAACAATTTTGTATGCTTAACACGGGTGGATCACGCGACGACCCGAACGGTATCAGAGCCAAATTGTAACTTGTAACGACAATCGGTGAGAGCCTTTCCGAAATCACTTTCGTTTCCCACAAACACCAAAATATTTGACCATAACCGGGCAACAATATGCAAATCGCCTATTCTGGTTGGGACCAGATAATAAGTGTAATTATTTCGGGGTCATTGTTCTGTTGGGCCTGTTTTTTTCGATGAACCTTTTCACAACAATAGCGCTTGTAATTTACCTAATGCGTATCGATAATTTATGAAAAGGTTACGCAAGTATTTCGCTCTTTTGTTGGATCGTATTACTTTCGGTTTCAGCGTAGTAATTTGCATAACAGGGTGTGGGCACAATGCTCGGACACCCTTTCGTGAACAATCCCTTTCGTTTCTCTTTTAAAAATGTTTCATTGTTGACATTTCGTGTGAGCAATAAATAAATCAAGGGAAAATTTATACGGTCCAGCGTATGTGGCGTGAGCAACAACAATGTTGTCCAGTGTGACCTTATGTACTAACTTGTATATAACAGGTTTGTGTGTTAGAGTAGGAACGTTTCAGGTGTAAAGAATGATACCGAGTGTACACAAGGAGTTTTATTGGTGTCTTTTACAAAGATACTTTTTTTTTGTAAATGTTAGCCGTGAGAATCTAGTGAATGACACTGAAGCATTAAAAGTGTTTAAAAGTACAGTTACAATCAGTTAAATGTGTGTCTAAAATAATTTGATTTTAATTAAACAATCATAAAAGTTCAATAAGTGGTCAATGGTGGTAAAATGGTTAAAATAAATGCCAATAACACACATCATTATGGCGTGTAATATCCTTTTACAACTTTAAGGCAATAAATAAATTGACTGCCGTTTGTACATTTTATTACGATTTAAAAGTCAACGAGTGTTTGAAACGAATAATTGATTTATGTCGGATATTAATGTTAATTTGATTCCGTGCTAAGTTATACTAATTTGGCCGTTAGATTGTTGATATGTCGGCCTATTTTATTATTTAATCTTGGTGGTAAAACTTTGACCACCCAAATACGCTTTATGTTCTCCAGCCAAAAGTGGCTTTTAACCATTAACAATTTCCATGAAAAATATACGTGCAAAAACCAAGCCTATTTACCTACAAACGTTTATCAAGTTGCTTGCATAGGTTGTACCTATAGGTAAACAGGCTAACTTAACTCACTTAAACCATAGTAATTATACTTGCATCTATTATAGTATCTTAATTGAGCCCGGAAGATGTATTTATATGTTTACATTTTTCTAAGTTTTCTTCGAAACAATCATATTTTTCTTAGAGACTATATATTTTAGATTATATATTTTACATCTAGGGTTTACCAAAGAAGCAGACAATAATGTTGGTACCAGTGTAAGGATAAAAGTAGGCATTAATTTGCCCGTAACGGTTTTAAATACCGTAATACTTCAAGCTTCGGAGAAAAATTCGACTGAAAATCGTTTAAATCGATTCTAATATGAATACTATGGGTAAGTAACAGATACCTCTAAGGCACCTATGATCTAGCTTTGTTGAACCTAGGGCCACAGGCCTATTAAAAATTATATACAAAAATATATGTGAGCAAATCATCATCATTCATTAGGTACCTACATGAGTAAACTTAGCTTTTCTCTGTTAAAGTACCTAGTATTAGATGCCCACATGTAAATAAATTATTCATATCCATAGATATCATTCTACCCGGTAGTTTATAACGGCTTAATTAAAATCACGACCGGTAGTCCATCAAGCGCATATAATGATCAAGATTTTCTACAAATGTTTTTAGTCTTTTACTCGTTTAACATGTGTTAATAACCAATAAAATAGTTTAGTGGTACATAAAAACCTGGGATTTATAACGAATAACTTATGCATTATGATATTTTGACGCGTGGTCGCATTACAATGTTATTTAATCTAACCAACTTGTACTGTAGATTGAGTTTCACTCACTTTCGCGATTATGACTTCCGAAATCACAGCTTGCTGCTAATGTTCCTACAAATGTTTTAGATGCCATCAATTTTATTTTATTTTACTGTGTGTTAACGTAAACGAACGATAAACGTTTTAGCACTTTGATATAATCAAGCCTCAATTATGATTTTATTGAGGAAACTGGTCTATGGTTCTGCATATTGGTGTAAAAGTTTCACACCAATATATTAGCTCTGTGACATTGTATTGTGTGATACTGGTTTTTAAAAATAACTATGAACAATAGATTACTTCAACTCTAGACACCTTATGTAGGGCGAACGGTTTCTATCAACGCATACGCTAAATCAAGCTTATATTATCCGCCATCTTAAAATGTTCATTTCATACCAACCACTTCCGTGATCTGAGAGCACACAAAATTTTCAAAAATAAAACGAATAAAAAAAACATAAGATGCCGAGTTGTAGTGTGAGATGGTGCAGTAAAATCACTAAGACTTCTAATTTGAAAAAGGATGGTATTGTTTTCACCGGTCAGTATTTTAATACACATAATAAATCAATAAATAATACAGAATAATATTCATGGTAGCTCAAATTACGCTGGTCTATATTTGTTCTTTGACGTATTAAAATATTTGATATCTCTTTTCTTCGTATGCACGAAATTTGCTATTTCGTTTTTTCATAGACGGATGGAACTCTAGGGAGGCTCTTAAAGTCTTATCGATATAGCCGATATAATTAGGGAAAGTGGGGTATTTACTCCACTTTGATGGAGCAAAGATTATGGGATAATTTCCATATATAAAATTCTCGTGTCACAATGTTAGTTAACATACTTCTCTGAAACGACTTTACCGATTCTCATGAAATTTTATGTGCCTATTGGGTAGGTCTGAGAATGGGCCAACATCAATTTTTCATACCTGTACGAGCCAATATTGCTCATACAGCATTTTTAATGTTATCATCATCATCATCATCATATCAGCCATAGGACGTCCACTGCTGAACATAGGCCTCCCCCAATGACCTCCATGCCGACCGATCGTAAGCGACGTGCATCCAGCGGGTACCTGCAGCCTTGATCAGGTCGTCGGTCCATCTTGCAGGTGGACGTCCTACGCTGCGTTTGCCGATACGTGGTCTCCACTCGAGAACCTTTCTGCCCCAGCGGCTATCGGTTCTCCGAGCTATGTGCCCTGCCCATTGCCACTTCAGCTTGGAAATCTGCTTGGCTATGTCAGCGACTTTCATTCGTCTACAGATCTCCTCATTTCTGATTCGATCCAGTAGGGAAACGCCGAGCATAGCCCTTTCCATTGACCGCTGAGTGACTTGGAGCTTTCGTACGAGACCCATAGTGAGAGACCACGTCTCGGCACTGTAGGTCATCACCGGCAAAATGCACTGATTAAAGACTTTCGGCTTCAAGGACTGCGGGATGTTTGACGAAAAAACGCTCCTTAACTTCCCGAACGCTGCCCAGCCGAGTTGGATTCGACGAATGACCTCTTTCTCGAAGTTCGACCTGCCTAGTTGTATGGTTTGTCCTAAATAGACATATTCGTCGACAACTTCGAGGATCGAGTTCCCAACGGACACTGGAGTGGGCGATACAAGGTTATTGAACATGACCTTGGTCTTATCCATGTTCATTTTAAGGCCCACTCTTTGGGACACTCGATTGAGGTCTTCGAGCATTGTGCTGAGATCTTTCAGCGACTCTGCCATGACTATAATATCGTCGGCAAACCGAAGGTGAGTGATGCATTCGCCGTTGACATTGATGCCTAGTCCTTGCCATTCCAGGAGCTTGAAGGCGACTTCCATTGCATTGGTGAAGAGCAGGGGTGAAATGACATCTCCCTGTCTTACTCCCCTCTGCAAAAGAATCGCCCTCATGCATTGGTCCTGTACTCGGACTGACATGGTGGCGTTTTTATACAAACACTTCAACACTTCGATATACCGATAGTCAATGTGGCAACGCTGTAAAGACTGCAGCACAGCCCATGTTTCAACCGAATCAAAAAAAGGCTTTCTCATAGTCCACGAACGCTAAGCATAATGGCCGGTTATACTCCTCGGACTTCTGTATAACCTGCCGCAGCGTGTGTATGTGGTCTATAGCCTTGTCGGGAACCGGCTTGTTCGGGAGGCTGGAAGTCATCAAACCTGCGAGCGAGTCGGTTCGTGATCACCCTCGAAAACAGCTTGTAGACATGACTCAGAAGCGAGATGGGTCTATAGTTCTTCAATAGGGCTTTATCACCTTTTTTGAAGAAAAGTACCACCACGCCTCTGTTCCATGCTTCTAGCGTAGTACCTTCGAATAGGACGGAATTAAAGAGCTTCTGAAGGACTTTTAGTAACGGTGATCCACCCGCTTGCAGAAGCTCTGCAGTGATTCCGTCCTCTCCAGGCGCCTTGTTGTTCTTAAGCTGTTTGAGGGCCATCCTAATCTCGTACAGGCTGATGTCCGGGATATCTTCGGTATAGTGTCGGGTTAATTTGGCTCTCGGGTCTCTGACCAAATCAAAGGCAGGTTGTGCGACCGAGGTATATAACTGCCCATAGAACCTCTCGATCTCCCGCAATACCTCAGGCTTAGTCGACGCTAAACTGCCGTCCTCTGTCTTCAGCTGCATCATCCGGCTCTGTCCAATAGACAGATCCCTTGCAAACACTTTGGAGCCCTTGTTTCGCTCTATCGTTTCCTCAACACACTTTATGTTGAAGGATCTGATATCGTGCCGCAAGGACTGTTGGATCTGTCTATTAAGTTGCCGGTATTTTTCAGCTTCATCAGAGGTCTGCAGTATCATTGAGCGTCGTTCTGCCATAAAGTTGAGTGTTTGATCGGTAAGTTTTTGGGGTCTATTTCGTCGGCGAGTTTCAAAGTATTTATACCTCACCGACTGGACAGTTTCTACCAACCTGTCATTCATATCGTCCACTGAGATGCAATCCTCCAGGCAAGCAAAACTATTTTGCAATTCGAGCTGAAAGCTCTCGGGGTTTTGTATGTGAGAAACAGTAGGTCGGAGCGTAGACTTCACTAGACGAGATCTTTCGATCTTGATGTTTAAATTCAATGTGCCCCTAACCATTCGGTGATCACTTCCGGTTTTCACCCTGTGAATCACGGAGACATCATTGAATATGTGTTTCTTGGTGGTCATAATGAAGTCTATCTCATTTTTTGTGGAACTGTCGGGGCTCATCCAAGTCCATTTTTATGAGGCAGCTTCTTGAAAAAGGAGTTCATCATAAAAAGTTCCTCCTTCTCCAGAAAGTTGGCCAGCCTCTGGCCCCTAGGGTTCCGATTCCCACATCCAAATTGCCCCACTCTCAGCTCATTATCGCATCTCTTGCCCAGCTTTGCGTTAAAGTCTCCCATTACAACAGTGAAATACGTTTTGGAAGTATGTATGGCCCTACTTATGTCCTCATACGTAGCTTCCACCTCGTCGTCCGTTTTAATGTTAATTACCTAATTAAGCCAGTCGTAGCTTGATAACATAACATACGTACGCGAGTTATTGTATTACACAACAAAAAATGCGACTCAATAAATATTCTACTATAACCTTTTAAAGTTGGTTTACTTGGTGTGAACTCCTAACAACTTTAACCTACAATCGAGGGTACTGTCTACGGCAGAAACCCCAACAATATCCCTTAGTAATAAGGGTGATTCTAGGCAAATATTTTTTTTCGATTTCTTTGACATACTTATTTTTTTCATATCCATAAGGCGATGGAAGGTCGTCGGGGCAGCTAGAATTTATTAGGCTTTTTTCCAGTTTTAATAAGGGTTCGTTTTTAGGGTTCCGTAGTAAACAAGGAACCCTTACAGTTTCGCCATGTCCATCTGTCTGTCCGTCCGCGGTTGAACGCAAAAACAATTGGCACTAGAGATTTGAAATTTGACACAAGTATAGGTATACCTTAATCGCGAAGAAAATGTGAAAATTAATATGATTTTAATTTACTATGACCTATCTGTTTTTATTTTATATTATTCGCTGTATGTATTTTTAAATTTTTTATGACTTCACTTATGTAGGTATCTAAAAAAAATTAGATACTTATCCAAAATAAAAACATTTTCTTTATTTTTTTCTCGTATTATATTATTAAGAAAATCTATTAACAATGTAGTCCCATTTCCTCAGCAGTTCATAAAACTTTGCCATATTTCGATATAAACAAAGTTAGCTAGTCATCCCTATGATTTTGAAATATTATGATTTTTAGAATTAGAACGCAACGTCCCACTTCGTCTGACTTCAGGCAGTTGACAGAACGAATTGTATGCAATAAATTGAACATTCTCAGTCTATAGGAAGGCTGATTGGTCTGTGCTTCAACCGAATCATTTTTATTCTTAATATATTTCAAAATGATTGAGCTGATCCTTTCTTAAATAAAATTTCATTCATAAAATTCAACTCATAAAATTTATCACCCTATTTTTTATACACTTATGTCTTAGGGGGCAACTCACATTCTAAAATAGATACCTACATATATTTCTATAAGTACACTTTTTTGTATCAAGCGTTAAGAAGGTTCTTCAATTTATCACGTTTATTTCTTATGTTATTTTTGATAGACAATGAATTGAAGGAAGTTATAAGCAAACAAAATCATGACAGTAAAAGTTTAATTACATAGCTCAAACATATCTCTTCCTATTTATATAATATAACATGTCCCTTAAAACTAGCGTAGGTTGGAGTGGCAAGTCGCCTACACCAGTCCGAAGGGACATTTTCGTTTCGGCGTGGGAGCGGTATCTGGGGCTTGGTCGTAAACATACAGAATTAGTGCTTCACCAACTAACCGGTAAAAGAAAAAAACTTCGTTTAAATTTAGCTCGAGGAGTAATACGAAGCCACTGATAAACAAAGCTGCCTGACTAGTCTGCCTCATGGCAAACCGTGAAAGAACTGGTTAACGATGGAATGTTTTGGATAATACTTTAACTTTTTATTATGTGAATCAAATACGTACGTCGTTTGGCTCATTGGCTTATTATTATATTAAGATAATATGTTAATCCATAAAAATCAACAGATATGTACCTACATGTATTTTCTTGTTTATAAGATATTTCAAAATAGTAGCAGTTGCCCGCGGCTTAGACCGCGTGGTTTTTGGTGTTTGGTTTTCTATATTATTGTATATTTACCAATTTTCTGCCAGAGGTGGGGCCATATAACGGGACAAAACGTAGCCTATGTCACTTTCAAGCCCTTCAACTATCTCTACTTATATCTCTATAAATATTACATCAGTCCGTTGCTCGGTTTTGTCGTGAAAGACGGATAAACAAACAAACGAACACACTTTCACATTTATAATATTAAATACGGATAGTATGGATGGATTTACTATTAAGAACCGAAAAAATATAGGAATGTTAAATTAAGTTACTAGGTCACCATCTAGATATACGAGTACAATATAGCTTTTAAGTTATGTATCCTTCTAACAATATTTCCATAATATTTATTGTAAACATTCAAGGATCAAAGATACCATTTGAACTTAAAAATCTTGTATAAAACAAAAGGCTCATCATTGTATACCTAGGTATTGTTAACACCATTTATCATTAAAAAATGAGTTTGACAGATTTTCGTGATGTTTAATTTATCTCATAGGGGAATGATTAATAAAATATGTACTTATTGGAAAAATTAAGAAAAAGACACTTTTAATACTAAATATAGATACATATACATTCATTTTTAGGTACAACGAAGTACGGGGTCAGCTGGTATACCTATCATAAATAATAGACCCCAACCCATAGAACCTAACGTTTTGAATCAAACAAACCCTTCAGTTTTCTCATATAAGACTATTCTTATGTATTATTTATAAGGTACATGGAACTAATAAGTGGTTAATTGCTTCTTACCCTTTTAATCGCCCCACACCATCCTCCCTGAGACCCATGTTCAATTAACTAACTATTACGAGTAGGTACCTACATACACCATGAGCTATTATAACTTTTCCCATCAAACCATCAGACCCTAATTTAAAACATGTAGTAGGTACCCTTATTTTTGATTTAGTGAACTTTATTTTTATATTATTACAACCATTAGGTATCATAGAAAAATTGAACGAAAGGGGTGGGAGTGTGTGAAAAATTTGTGCGGGTTATTATCGATACAATTATTGAAAATAGTGCTTTTAAACTTATTTTTCAAATAATTCATTTTTTATGATGATTGTTTTAATGTATTATTATTATATTTGAATGATTTTTCCGATTTTAAAAATGTATCTACTTTTTTGTATTCAAGTATAAGTACAAAAATATTAGTATAATGAATAATGTATGAGAATAAAAACTGAAAAGCGCCACGGACCATTTCTCCGGAACTAGGTATGCGTTTGGCAAAATTGTATTGCACAGATAGGGGACATGGGGAAGAAGTTTTTTATTATTTATGTAATATTTTGCAATTTTAAATCCGAAGGGTGGATCCCTTCTCTAAAGGGTGGGCCCAGCTGAATGAATTTATTGTCCTTTGTAGATAAACATATCAATTTGTTAGTGTTTTGTTAGCGGCATAATGTGTTCCAATTGTGGACGCTCATATATGGCCTCAGTTGTCCTGATGATGTTACTGAGTGCATTACTTGTTCTCGGATTAAATTGAGAGTGACTTTAACGGAGTGCATTTAAAAGGTGACGTTAATGAATGCCGTGCAATCTGTAGTTCAGTGACCAAGATATATTGTAACTACGTGTTTTGCACTTTCAGAAATAAGATAAATTGGAGGTGAAGATACTATTCAAGTAAGAATTTAGTTATTATATTCATCAATTCAGTAAGCAATCCCAGATTTATTTTTTGCATTTAAATCTAATTATACGCTAAGTACCTACTTGATTTTAGAATGTATACTAACACATCATGAACAAGAAGCCACAAAACTAGTAAGTACCTAATTTTTTTTGTCAATCAAGTAATAAATTTAAAGCAAATTGAACTTTTATGTTTTTTTTTCAAATTTCAGCAACATTCTAATTTATTTTCTACATTTTATGTTTTGGAGACGCTGTATTTTTGCGATATGAGTAGGTACATAATCCACCCTGTAAGCAGGACTTGAGTGTACGCCTTTTATTTTTTATTATTATTATGCTTTTATATATAACCTAGCACCAATTGCAAGCGTATCCTCCAGCCGCATCCGCATTACTTCCGCAATAGAAAAATACACGGCACACGCACCGTCTGGTACGATACCGAGCGACTTTATCCGAGAATCGATTAGAAAGCAAGCGAATAAAATCGATTTTCCCCCAAATTGAACAGTCGTAAAACGTAGGTTTAGTAGCAGTTTTAATGTCCAGATTGTTTACACGGCGGCGTCACGAGTGTAAACGCTTGTCGATAATTGATGATTTGATTTACAACATCACTAAACAACCGGTGTTTGGGCGCGATACGCTTCTTTGAATGGAATCTGATTGCGTGTTACGCTTCGTGTCTATTCTTAATATCGGTAATAAGTACCTACGTAAATTTTATACATATGTAAAAATGCTAAAAATCATCGTTTCATTATGGACTACAAATAATAATGGAATGCAAGATGAAGAGAGACTTCCGCTGTTTATGATTCTTATTGTTATCGTTTTTTTTTTTTTTATTATTTCGCATTAACACATGCTTGTGAAATATATTTTATTTAAAGAAAAATGGAAAGAAAAATTTGAGTTCAGGCGAGACTCGAACTCGCGGCCTACTGGGAATCTAGTCCAGCCGCTCTTCCAATTGAGCTACTGAAGTCCTGCCCGATTTGTCAAATCTTTCCTTCACATTTATGCCTTGCTTTATGGTAGCAGTAGCGCCATCTATTGCCAACTATGCTAGTTAGGCAACCGATATAATAGACTTTTCAGTTTATTGAATATCGTAAAGAAGTCGCTTTTACCCTTAATAATTGTTTTTTTTATTTGTTATTATTATTCCACTTATTTATTTTTTTAACTTATTAAATATTTTTTTACATATATAAGTATAAAAATAAACAAATATATATAAAAAATTAAAAAATAGTGTGCCGCCGACAGCGGGAGCAGGGTCCAAGCTGCCGATGGTTAGGGACACAGAGACAGGAACCTCCTCACTATGCGTGCCATGCCGAGGAGTACTGCTTTCTGTATCAAACCCTTGATCCATCCACCTAGCGAGAGCCTCTTGCGATGTTGGTCGAGGCTCTTCGCCATCAGCCCGTTCACCGATACATATACCGATGTGTACCGATATATTTATTATTATTATTATTATTTCAACATCATTCTTCTTTCAAAAAATTGACAACAATCAGATGCTCTTTGCTTAGAATATCGTCTCAATAATGTGGTTCTTATAGATCAGTGCAAATCTTGAGCTGTTTTGCTTTTTGCCCATTGTACGCAATATCTTAGAGCAACAAACTCGAAAATTATCAACTAACAATGGCATATTAACAAATATAAAGCGTAATCAAGCTATTTAAAGGTCAATGCCCTTACCGGTGACGCCCATAAACGGTGAGAGTAAGTACCTACTATAAATTTTATTCGATAAACAATGAAACAATCGCACCGTTGTACCTAATGTAATTTTTTTGCGGTAGGTTATGGAGTATTGCATGCTCTTCCGTGTACCTTAATAACTATTTACTGTATGACGAAAGGTGTTCATTCATTTTACCATCATTTCAATCTATAATTGACATAAAAAAGACATTAGATTAATTTGGTAACCTCCACCAAACTCAGTTTGATGTCACTCATGATTGATGCCAGATCCTGATCTAGATCAACCATGGCCTCTATCTGTGCCTTTTCAAGTAAAGTTTACACGATTAATTTTAACCCAATCTACAGTCAATCGCTGATTGATGTTGGCTTGAGATATATTGACCGTGTAAACTCTATCTTACAAAATTTCGATCGACAATCATGATTGACGGCAGAAGCAAATCAATATTGTAACTTGCAGAGGCGCCAAAATTAAGGTAGCATACTCTATGAGCTAAGAGACGATGTGTATCATTACGATTGCGTAATAAACTTTTATCGCTTGTTCTTTCAAGTATTATTTGACAGTGTTGATGCGTTAAATTGCGATTAATAGATGATTAGCCATTCAGGCTCGCGTTTATAGCGGTTTCGTAATAAATTCGGTTTATTGCATATCAATCATGCGGCGGAGGCGCCCGTGCCCTCCTTGCTTGCGATTTGACCTCCACTGAGGTACATTGTAAATTACGTTTTAGTGGGCGCAATTTAACTTGTCACTATAAATATGTCGTGTAATACATTGCAATTTACATCCACGTATTAATAACGTTGATCGAAATAATTGATGAGATTTTTATAGGTATTTTTTGAAAAGATATTTTTTTTTCTAATTAGATAGGTATCTACGTGGAGACTAGCTTAATGAATTGTGGAGTTAAGATTAACAAATCGCTGAAACATAGAAACATTGATTGTGGTTACAAAAATAAAAGAAAAAAATTATGTACCTACCCATATGACGTAGCGAAGGACGACGAACATTGATTTATTTATTTCGGATACTTATTTAAATCTTTTTAATAGGTTTTTCATTACTTGCTTGTCAATCCAACTCAATAGACAAGCAAATAATGTTACATTCATCAATAAAGTAAAATATACCCATACTTATAATAATAATAATAATAATAATATATGCTTTATTGTACACCAGTTAACAGGAAAATACACAGAAAATATAAAATACAGAATAGGTACAGTAGGCGGCCTTATCGCTCAGGCAGCGATTTCTTCCAGGCAACCTGGTAAAAGGATACAAGACGAAGAAGCAGGTAGGGTGTACGAAATTAATGTAGTACTTAGCTGTGTAGTACACTAATAAAATAAAATCACAAAAAAATAATATTAAAATAAAAGGAAATATCGAGACAGCGAACAAAGGTAAGTATACTGAAGAGGCACCAAACGGTTATAGTATTAGTTACAAATATAGAAATTGATTTAAAAATCATTACAAATACAAACAAAATATATTTTTATCACAGCCATTTAAGCAGTAAATTATATTATTATGTTATAATTAACATAATAATATTAATCGTCCATCCGTAATATTATTGTCGTGTCCATCCACTGCTTATTAGCAGTGGATGGACACGACATCGGTGCTAGCAAAGGCGCTCGGTAGCATGCGGCCGCGGCCGCGAGCGACACAGTAACAACGAGTGGCGGGTGATAGGCATCCACCAAAGGTACAAGTGATATATCTGCCTCATTTACATTTACATACACTAATCTCGTGTTCGGTGACATGAGAACTAAATCTACTTGCCGATTATTACAATTTGGTACGTGATTTATTGAGTGAATTCACAAAAAGTTTTTAAAAATTCAAAATAATTCAATATATTATCATTACATGACTGTAGATTAAAATCGCCTAACACTATTACACAATTAAGTTTTAAACAAAGATTTTCTATAATTCTAAATAAATTCATATACTCTTCCTCTTTACTTTTCGGGGGAATGTATACAACACAACATAAAAACAAATATCTATTATTTAAATACACCCTTGCACAAATAATTTCGAATATACTGTTATCAATGTTAACGTCGGTAGTAGGTGTAACTCGTCGCAGCTCGAACCGGTGTGTGGCCACGAGAAGCGCTCCTCCCTGTTTTCGTCCGTCCGCTCTGTCACATCGTAGTATCTGGTATCCGGGTGGTATAATTTCAGCGTCTTTTATGGATTCATAGCAACTAGTTTCGGTTATCGCAAATAAATCGGCATTTGATAATTCTATATTTGTGTAAAAATCATTCAATTTCTTACGTAGACCTCTAATATTTTGGTAAAAAATCTCGATGTTATGTGTTTTTGGTTGTTTCTGCTGGATTCCACCGAAACCAAAACCATTCCCCAAATTGAGTATGCATCGGCCGTGCTTCTGGCTGGCTTAATTTTTCATACATAGTTTCAGGTACCGCTATCACAAAAGATGAATAGTCTCGCTCAGTTTTGTATTTTATTTTTTCAATTTTTACTATAATGCCTTCACTATGTATCTGTTTGACATAGCTTGTCAAATCTTCTACCGAAGTTTCCAATGCTAATCGCCACACATGAAGATATTTTTTCTTTTCTAGCGCTTTGATAATACTTGGATCCTTATTAAGACCTATTTTAAAATCCCTTTTCTTTTTAATAACCGTAGTCCAATTATCCTTTTTACTACTATCTGTGACGCTCAATGGCACTACCGATGAATTTGTACAGTACAAATAATCTGTACCACGATTTTATGTAGTGTAAAAACAAAGCTGCTTAATACTTTGTGTAAAACGTGAAACAAACGATATGTCAAAGTTAATTAAAATGAAATGCATTTACGTCTACCAAAAAGCGCAACTGTTGAACATCCCTAAGGACTATAATCGCTGAGCAAGCGAAAAAGAACGCTCAGATTTTCTGACTTATACTTCTATAGTGGCCTGAAAATAACAATCTCGACTATACCTATATTAATAAAAGTATAGAGTAAATATCATGCGATAGTCAGAATTGTTAAGTAGAGTCAGCTCTAGTGTTTACAGTTATTAGTCAAAAGCGAGCTTTTGTATTGACTACGGCAGCAAGAATAAGATAACCCATTTACACGCTTAAATTATTACCTAGGCCTTTCTACCTTTATAACATAGTTAGTGATACCCATCGCGACAATAAAGATACGAGCCTAAGTAAATGTTTCTCTGTTTACAATGGACGTTAAAATACGTATCCACACTACCCACACTCACCTATGTTTAAGTATAATATATACGAGTTGGTAATAGGCTACGTAGCACTACGTGCACTAATTAGGGTCAGTTAGTAGACACAATTACGCTCTTCGCTAATAATATGTTTTGATGACGTTGGTTTGTTGAAACGTTTAGATTAGATAACTTTATTATTTATCAACAGAACTTCTATCCTTCTGTTTTGTTATAAATTTTATCGAAACTGTTTTTGATGTAGGTATAATGAAGGTAACAAACGTATAGCAGTTGCAGCATGGATGGTAGATGAAAATACACCTGCACAAATTCGTAACGTAACTTTTATATAATTTTGTATGGTTCATTCAATTGCAGCATCACCATCAATTCTACACCATCTACCTATATCTACTAAAGTTATATACCTATAGAAAAAAAACTCTTATTTGGATTTATTTCGCGTAGGAAAAGCAAAATGACTACCGATTTAAAATCAAGCCAACCTTTCGGTCGCCTTTCAGCCTCCGTCATGAACGCTACACAAGACGGTTGTGAAATATATGGAGGTAGCTGCACATAATATTTTTTCAAACTGCTATCAATCAAATGTCAGTTTATCCGAGATCACGGAAGTTGAGAAGCGATCAAAACGTCGGGTTGATATTAACAATCATTTAAGTTTAGTTAAGTGATAAATCTGAAAACATATTTTAATTATAATGAGTGTAGCTCTTGGAAACAAAAAAAAATAGGTATATTTGCTTAATGTAACTCAATAGCTATACTGAAATCCACTGAAACCGAAAAGGTCATATTTTCTTTTATATACTTACTCTAAGCCTGGGCTGCACCACGATATTTGTTAAAGTTAAAGTTATTGTAACATTTCACATCCTTGTCTTACTAAACGAAATCTGTTGATGTTGGAGAAGGATGTGTAATGTTACAATAACTTTAACCAAATATCGTGGTGGAACCCAGGCTTAGACCTGCGTGACTTTACCATAATTAGAAAGAGATGCATAACCAAAACCGGTACTGGACTAGCTGTTGAAAACTGATCCACTGATTATATCCTTGATTGGGATTTTATTACCGTTTATACGAGTAAACCGTGGGCGAAGTGAAAGGGCCCGAATCACCATAAAGCCTGCGCTGTACACTTAAACGGTTGGACCTACTACACACTACAAAAAGAGAGGCCGTCATTTTAGAGCACACAGCCATAAATTCTCTGCCATTAATATTTGCTTAACTTTACATAAAGTGAAGTGGCGGCTGAGGTCCGGGGCTCGAACAGTAAAACATGCACTTAGTAAAGATTATCTTGGAGGCATGTGGCTGTAAATAATCGATGTTACTGCACTGTACAGGGCTAATTTACGAGTGGACGCGTCTAAGTATGGAGCTAAGAAAACAGCTGCGCAACTAAGCAACTATAAGTACCTACCTACCTCGTGGGGTGGTGTATAGGTACTAGGTTGTAACTATTCGATTTGTATGCAAGTAGACGCCACCTGCATTTTCATGAGTTTTTTTTCTAGTTTATTCTTTAATGTTGATTGTAGTTATTCGGTTTTCTCTCACCATCCGTTCATATTTACCCACCTATGTATCATGTTCATTTATAACGTTGAGACATAGGGTACTACGTCTGAATGGACCAAAAAGAATGGACCGTAGTCCATTCGGCCGTAATCAAAAATCGTCTACGTCTCAACGGACCGGTCATAAAATATTGTAAACAAATGTATACATGGAGTACATTCGAGTGCAAAAGTTATAAATTGAAATACTTAAGTCTAAATTTTTGTCTTAAATTTATATTATTTTCTTTATAAAAACAATGCTCTACACTCTCTGCCTACCCCGTTAGGGACCTGGCGTAAAGATACATATATGTATACATATATTAAAATAATCAACCACTTAAACATATTGACAAAAAAAAAACCCGGTCAAGTGCGTGTTGGGCCACGCGCAGTGTAGTGTTCCGTAATTTTTAGGTTTGATTAATGTAGAAACTAAAGCAAAATTGGCTTCGGGCAGGAACCGAACCTTCAGGATAACCAGAACGGGTAGCTTAGTGGTAAAGCGGTGGGACTTCTGTAGTTTAGTGGTAGAGCGGCTGGACTGGTTATCCTGAGGTCGCAGGTTCGATTCCTGCCCGAAGTCAGATTTTTCTTTCCGTTTTTTTTTTAATTTCTTAATTTCACTCGCATGTGTTATTGCGAAAAATAAATAGTACAATTGATTAATGTAATGAAACTATGTTAATATATATGACTATTATTCGCAAACTTGTAAAGCCAACTTAAGTGTGATAATTTTTCTTTTAATTTCGTTATATGTAGCTACTATTGCCGCAACGTTTGAATTTCTAACAACAACCATTTAGTTGGTAAAGGCGGGGGGGGGACACTTGACTCTAAGGAAAATTGGCACTTAAAAGCTTAATAATTCACGAACAGTTAAGTAAATCCAAAAATGATGTAAGGAAACCCCTAACATTTTTGAAATACCTATTCAACAATATCCCACACTATATAGAAAAATAAAAAAAAAAACCCTATATAATATTATTTTTATGTTTTTATTATACTACTTTGTCGGCGTGATTAAGGTGTACACTTGTGCCAAATTTCAAGTCTCTAGTACCAATCGTTAAGACGGACATGGAGAAATTGTCAAGGTTCCTTGTTTACTCCGGAACCTTAAAAACACTGATTGCATATTATTATGAACCTTCTTTTCGCCACTCCTCTGATGTAACAGACAAACTGCCTGCTTGTGATTGGTTGATAAGAAAGGGTCATTGTTGAGCATTGATTTTAGGTACCTGAAGTCGTGCCAACTAGAAACGAAGATGTTTACGATTTTGTGTACTTAGATTACAACTATTAGATTTAATACTACTTTAAATATAATACGTAAATATTTTGTAGTGAAAATTTATAAACCATACGACTGTTACGCTTGTATGCGACTGTACTTATAAATTATTGTATTACCGGGCCGTTGGGACGTAGACGTTTTTTGATTACGGCCGAATGGACTACGGTCCATTCTTTTTGGTCCGTTCAGACGTAGTACCCGAGACGAGACATAATAGTCTTACTGGTAGGTACCTACTACCTACCTACTTATTTGATTTCTTTACTTGTTCTTCACTAGTAGATTGATTACGTCAGTAAGGTTTCTGCGGTATGTCTACCTGCTTAAGGTAAAAGGCTATCCCCACTTTACAGACTCTGAATTTTATGCGTAACTTCTTGCATATCTTGAAAGAGAAAAAACAAAGGAAAATGTTTGCAATTTAAGGAGTACCAAAGAGTCGCCTTCTTCTTCTTCTGTAAAAAAAAGCAACAAAATTCCGTTTCATAGGTATTGGTAAACATCTGCTAACAACATGAAACTTTTTCATTTTCAGATCTCATCAAAATGGTATGAAAGGGGAACTCCGTTAACACTAACAAGACGTAGCCTAAAAGGTATGTACCTACCTATATACTTAGGTATAAAGTGACTTTTAATTCACCAGCCATACATTTTCTACAACATGTAACGGGTATAACGCACACTATCAAACACCCGATAAGAAAATCCAGTTATAATCATAATACATGAACTGAAAGTAAATGTTTATGTATTTCATTTTTTTTATTTAAGAAATAAGTTGTCCTCAATTTGTACCAATAGTATGCACACTCTATACATGCTTACCTTATATCTAACTACGGCTGCACATAAAACACAACTACTCACATACGCACAATGTCGCGATGTGATGTAGCGTAGGTAACCTGCGTACCCCTATTTAACACTCGCTAGTAAAAACATTCATTTTCACTATTTTATTACTAAATTATTATTTATAAAAAAATCCACGTCTAACGAGTTCTAATAAACTTCTTGAGATTAGCATTTTATTTTAGATCATAAGCTTTAGTCTCATTTTCGTTTGTTTTGACTGTTCACCAAATGGGCGACCATAATTTCCTTAATTGTAATTCATTTTGGGATAAAATATTATCAATATAAAAATGCCTGAAATCGATTCTGAATAAACTAGTTTCGGGTTGTACATTCAATCCTGTTACACGTTGTATACTTAGAGCGTTTTAGTATTTCTTTTTTTTTCTCTTTGGCAACTATCTGTCTTTTTTGTTTTGAAAAAGCCTAATTAAAAAAATGTAGTGTAATGTAGAGACCAATGAAGTCACAATTATTTGTACGGCTCTACCTATTTCTTTTCCTATAAGTACTTAATTAAACTCACATATCTTAAAAAAATGTAATTTTAAACTCACAATAATCTTATGCTAGGGACGTGAAGATCCGCCATACTCATAAAATTTTTCGATCCCCCACTCAAATCTAAAGAACGCAATCAGAACTGCTATCGCTTCTATCTGCATCTCTCAATAAACGACAGACAGAACACCAAATGTTTTTATTCGCCGAGTATTCGCTATTCTGTTAATGTATGACAAGGATAGCAAATAAACAAACATGGCGTCTCGAGGACTGGTATGGAAGCGGTTGAATTCCCGAGCACCGAGCACACATGCAAAGAATGTTAGAGCGTGAGCTTTGATCGTACTACCCATTGGGAGGGTCTAACGAGTCAGTTATAATAAACCTTTGGTTCCCATAAGAAATTTATCCTTTCCAAATAATTATGATAAACATATTATTAATAAAAAATATATACAATATTTTGGAAATAATTTCTAAAGCTTGGTTTTCGAATTAAAATGGACTTCTTTGTTACAGATAGAGATATAATAATATACTCTTATAACTCAATCTTTAAATACTGGGAAAGTACTGACATTCCTAGCTTGCGCTTTTAAACCGTTAAAGCTACACGAAGATAATGTCTGGTGGGATTCTCAAGCCTTAAAGTAGTGGACTAGCACCTGCCTTGCAGGCCACTACTACTAGGCTGGGGTTAGTTAAGCTATTAACGAAGATATTCTAGGATATCTTGAATTAATCATTGAATTCGTTGGCGTATATAAGGTTGTAAGGTCACAAGCAACTACGATTACCTATCTATGAGTCGTTTAGTCATTTTATCTTGCAACTATTTGATGATAATATCTCAAAAACTATTAGTTATAGACCAGTAGTTCCAAGGACGATATTAGTAAATAGTTCTATGCTTTTTAAAATTACAAATAAAAAAATTGTCGTCTGTAATGTCAGTTTACGGGGCGATAATTTAGAAAACATGCGCCACAAGCCGAGCGATGGGCCGATCGTGCCTCTCTATCGTTTGTTCCGTGCTCTCGCTTGCACTCTCGGCTCGGGCGTAACTTGACACTTTTCGTGCGTTCAGCCAGTGTTCATCGTTTTATAATACGTTATCACGTCAAAAATATAAGTTAAATACCCCATTGTGTAGAAAGAACATATTTTGTACTAGTATAAAGTCACAAAAAATGTTTAGAAAGACGATTGTAGATTTATCGCGTAATAATTGGATTTAGCCTACGACTCTCAAGAATACGCACGCACCAGTACGCAATTGGACTTATCGTGAAGTTAGTTTTATGTACACTATATGGTTATATTCACTGCAATCAATCTAAGATATTTCAGACACTGGAACCTATTAATTATATGTTACCTTATCACACTAACATGATCTAGTACGAATTTAATTTAAATAGTTTAAGTAATTATATGTTACAGTATTAAAATTTGATCAGGGCCTACCTGTACACTCTAGTCGCGGCACTTCATACAAAATTTCGCAGCGAAACCCGCGCGGTAAGCCCGCTCCCGCAGGCGGCAGCGATTACCGCGCAGGACTGAATAGCGCTTAAGAAAGTAATACCTATAATGCAGTGAAAAGTGACTATTCATTTCATGTGTATTGGTGTTCTAATTTCCCTTTATTGGATCTTTTGATTATTATATGCCTTGGGGTAGAGTATGTCTGTCTTTAACATACTAATAACAATTATAATTTTTTATTAAAAAATATCGAATGTTCATAAGTTTTTTCTAATTATTTGTTGATCTTATGCATGCAAAGACTTTTAACTACCTATAACATGACAGAATTCAATTGGGATATCAACCAATCAATGTAAATAAAACCAGTTGGTAACACCGCTGAAAAGGTTGACGATACATGATTCGAGCTTTTAGTCATCGTAGTTAGTAAAGAATCCTATAGATGGCGCTTTTTCCATAAAAGCAATATTCCAAAAATATTTACGCCTTAGTTAAGCCATTTAGGTACTGTAATTTTTATTCAAGACCGAACTACTTTGTTTGATTAAAAGGTCGTAAACAAGATTAAGTAGTTGATAAATCATATTAAATGTTGAAATAATTCTTTCCGAATGCTCGTAAGTCATAAAATTACAACATTAAGACATTTAGGTATAGTAAAACTCGCGGTTATGCTTTGTTCGCAGGTAATTAACTTTGTATTAAAATTTAATTAGCGTTATAAACAAGTCATTTACAATATCATTACAAATGTAAATGAAGAAAAAAATCTCAACGTACAAAATAATCAAGAGACGGCAGAGCTTTCATCTGCTGGAGCTTAATATAGTCCGGAATGTCAACGTTAGATGGCGCTAAACACAGTATTTAAACAATGGTGGGATAGAGCAATGATATGATACTATTTTAGTCAACTTCATTTTATTGGTACACTTTATTAGAGTTTGATTGTATCTATTGAAGATTTTTTTAACGTAATCACTAACTTTATAAAGGTACTACGTTAATTATTTTTTTAAATCTACTTCGATATCTCGATATCCACTGGTGGTAGAGTTTCAATGTTCCAAATGTTCCAAAATTTGGTTCGAGAGCGTAGGCATTACGCATTAGATACTTAATCTAACCGATTAAGTCTCAGGAACGCATCTGCATTTTGACCTCTGGTTTCTGTGTTGATGTCTATAGGCAGCAGTCATCAGTTAACATCCATGTAAGCTGCCTGTTTGTTTGCCTACGTAACATAAAAAATTCAAGCTTCAAATCATTTAACATAGAGTGGACTTTTGAATAATCATTTGTTATTAAATAATTTGAAAAGGTCTGCCTTATACTGAATATTTGTATCTATAAATATTGTTGATGGGTTTTATACACCATACCTAAGACTTATTAAAAATAATCAGGCACTAGTGCCTATATATAATGTATAATTATATAATGTATAATTAAAGACTCTATTCATTGTAGATATAAACCATTATACACAAGTAATTAATACAAAGTAGATAGACTAACGTACTTTGTAACTTACAGTGATTAATTTATGAAACATTTCGTTTAAAACAAGTCGGTAGGTAAGCAAATAAATAGCGTGAGAAGCATACAAGAATATATTTCCATTTTTATTCAAATTCAAATGACGGTACGGTACGGTCGCAGTTGAATGACAATACAAAACAGCAATAAAGCTGCGCGCGCGCTTCCTAGAAAGGCTAGTTGACCCAATTTTGGTCAAAATTCAAATTATTTTTTTTGCTTGTGAAGAGAAAGCGCAGTACGCTCAGTGTAGTTCCAGATATTATACGCGAAAGTAGTGCCTAGTGATATTAAAATGTTTGCACTGTGTACCTTTGTTTTAGTTCTAAATGACAAAAATGTAAACATACGTGTGGCGGCCAACGCACTACGACGCTTGGCGTCGCGCCAAATGTTTTTTCGACAGACTCAAAAACCAGATGCCAATAGCATTGGAAAACGGTATGTGTTTTTTTTTACGCTTTCATGTCTACAACCGAAAACGGTAGATAGTACAGTGCTTATACTTAAATTCGCTTCAATACTGTAGGTAGAATCAGTTGATAGCATCCATAGAATATGTACAAAACAAAAATAATATGGTATTTGTAAAAAAAAAATTGATTAAAATATTTTCTCTTTGTCCCCCCCCCGCCTATTTTTTTTCATATGGATTTTCATCAGGTTTCCATTAGGTACTATTCACTTGATCTACTTAGGATTCTGTGTCAATAAATCAAAAACAATATAGGTAATCATTTCAAATCAACAATATGGCACATTTTCCATAAAGTTTTGATAGGTAACAAAGTATGATTTTCCGTACGGTACCTATTCTCGGGAAAATTAATGTAGTAAATTTATTAGATAATCAGAATTATAGTTTAGTACTTACTAGATTATTTTATTACAAAGCTAGATAAGTTAACTGCTCTTGAATTGCTGTACCCTAACAGGGTGTCATGTACAAATAGGTAGGTACCCTCTATTGTGCCATGTACTTATTAAACTATTTGATTTGAAACTTATTTCAATTGAAAGCATTATCAGGTATTTATTAGGGCGGCGGGGGCGGCCCGCACCGGGTGTCACCGGTTTGGGGGTGACACCCTCTCTTTAAATAACCAAAATTTGAGTTATTTAAACGTGAAAGCGCAACACAAAACTAACTTTCAAATTTATTAGGTATACCAGGAGGCGCCAGAGACAGAGAATTTGCTTAACGGTGGAGAATGGAGAAATAAGATACAAAAAATTGCAAAAATTTCCTTTTTTTTGGCTCATCTGCCCCGGGCGCCACCCATGTTAGGTACGCCACTGAAGTAGTCAGATAACATACAGATAATATCTATTACCTTTGCAGAGTTCTGTATTAACATACCTATATGTATAAAGACCCTTCTTTCATTAGAATATATAATTTTGTTTTGGTCAGGTGCACATCTACATAATCGTACCGACAAATCACCTTATTTTAGGGAGTTCTAACCGTGTAACAGCTCTTTTAATAAAATTATAAGGTTTAACAAACCAGTTCTAAATATTTCTTGGTGTGTGGTCGCTGCAGCGTTTATTTAAAATATCCGATTCGGCGGCTTCGACACAGGCCTTAATGATCTCTATATGTCAGCATATACGGGGTTAATTTATTGCGAAGTGGATTAAGTGACTTGTTCCATATTTCAAGTAAATTTCTGTTCCATGTACGGATAAAGGAGGAAGCCTTGGAAGCCTGGCCTCCAAAACGTCAAAATCTAGTCCAATTATGACAAAATTTATTGATTGCTTTAATTTTTACATTGGTATAAGTATATGCTTAGAAGCGCGCATGGCCCAGCGGCTGGTGTAGATCGTAAGCGATCTACTTGGTTAAGTACTACGGGCGCGGTCGGGTAATGTGATGGGTGACCGCTAGTGGAAAATTAAATGCTCGTTTCCGTGCTTCGGAGGGCACGTTAAACCGTCGGTTCCGGTTGCTATCGATGGATAGCAGTCGTTAAAACCTTGACGAAGGCCTTACGGGCGGTTTGAAAACATCCGACAGCGGGTTAGCCACTAACCCACCCACCTCCACCAATCCGCATTGCAGCAACGTGGTTGGAGGAAGCTCCAGGCCTCCCCCCAAAAAGGGGAGAGACTCGTGCCCAGCAGTGGGACGTATAATGGGTTGCCATTATTATTATTATATGCTTAGACTCACCTTCAGCAGAGTCAAGTCCAGAGGGGACTTCAAACAATAAGTGAAACATTAATTCAAGGACAAGGTCATCAAGCAGTTAGACTACCTGATTTTTGTGTAGCTATAGGCTGTGGTTATCGCTTAATATCCATATTACCTGTATGTTTGTTTGTCACCTTAATATTATAGCGATCATGTTTTAAATATTTAAATCAATTGACAAAAATGTTAACTGGTTCCATTAGACTACCTACATAATCCCCGGTGAAAGATAATTTATTTCTCATAAAAATTTACTTAAGTGTCAGATAGCAGAGATTGAGATTGGAGCAGTCCTATTGCTGATATTTCAGCTGAATTTTAACACGATATATCTAGCCGTCTTTAATCCTTAACATAGCTTGAAGAAACTACATGAGGCTATTTAAAATTTATGATGTCCATACCACAAACCCATTTTTCACAAATATTCCAGATTTTTGCCTTGGATTCATGCATCATGGATGCATTTCATATTAAGGTTGCAACTTTTTTTAGCACTAAACTTATTATGTTCGTTTTTGACACACGCTTACCAAAGAATCTAGAAATTACGGATATAAATAGTTTATTGGATCGCTTTTTATAGTAGATTTGTAGCATGCGAGCAGGCTTAAAAATTCGAATCGCGCAAACATTGAGATTGAATAAAGGCTGCGCGATTGGAAGGCTTACTTTTGAGAGTGTAGGTAACTCTAAAAATTAAAGTGGTAGCTCATGATATCATTATGTGCTGTGTTGCTAACTAGTTTGGAAGCCGCTACAGAGGGCACTAGAAGATAGCCGGGCTTATTAGCGGGAGGCCATAAAGTTGTTCGTTAGCGGACGCATATTTCATGGAACACCCGCGACGCTTGACGTAACTGCATTATTGATCTCGTTGGAACTACTCGCATAAACGTCTTTACATTCAGTAGTTTGTTAATTGCATGAATTGAGGTTATTGATTTCGATGTCCATGTTGGACAGTAACGTTTCTTTTTGTTATGTTATGGTGGTGGAAAACAATCAAGCAGATCACATTCATGGTAGTATTGACTTATATACATCTACACAAAAACCGAAAGTCAATATGAATATGCAAACTTGAAGCCTAAGTTGTTTTGGCTATGATATAATTATCACAAGACAATACATTAATATCTTACCGTAATACGATAGTGCTGAACTTTGCCGGCAGATAGATCCTTAATGCGATGGTGCCTCACAGATGGTGCTCGCACAGTCCCGTCTCCAAGATTTGTTTCGTCTTCACCTTAAATGACCAAGGGTCATTAATTCGCTGTAGTAGGTATTGAGCACTTACCTATATTAAATTAAATCCACGTTAAATATAGTATTTTTGGATTAAATACATACATACATACGGCGTTGCAATCGATATGCGGACAACATCGCGATCAAGAGTAAAAACTTCGTTTCCTCATAAACGAAATGAGACGAATGAAAATTCTTTTTTATTTTCTTGATTGAAAAACTTATTAGTCAAAACGTACCTTCTTATTATTTACCTATATTTAGTAAAAAGACAACGTCTCGGTATCGATTAAAATGAAAACCAAGTTAGTTCTTTGAAATAATTTTCACCTATTATGGTGACAAATTACCATCACCTAATTTACAAAATTAAGTGCATACCTCAGTAGTAATTCCATATGCCACGGAATTTATTCACGTGGATAATGGATATTTAAATAGAATATTTAATTTATTTTTTTGGTGGTTTAAAAAAACCGGATTGTGTAAATGCGGATATCCACAACGAATTAAGTTAAATACAATCAACAATGTACACTTTTCTATTTTATCAATATAGGTATCAATTGGGTACGCCGTGTCGTAAGGGAAACACTAATTTATTGCTTGGCTTATCGTCTGAATAATTAAATACTCATTTATAAATTTAAGTCTCTTTGAAAGTAGGTAGTGATGACAAACATGGAAATCATACGTAATGAGATGAAATTCATGACATATAAACTAACTAGGTCATATTATTATGTAGGTATACTTACAAAGGAGATGTTGCGAGTTCGGCTCTGGTTCGTACACGTCCTCAAAAAATGGGTAAATTAAAGAAGAATCCGAAAAAAATACAATTAATTTATTTAAGAATTTATTTTAGAGTTACAACCACATTTCATTCAAACGATTTTATCATTTTCAACTATGTTAAATATGGCGGCGATACAGCCAACACTTGGGATCGATCGATTTCGATAGTATTTAGAAAATATTACTTTTTTCTCCAAGTAATATGTAATCAAAATACAATTTTAAAAATGAAAATGTCAAGATGACATCGCCCGCCATATTCGCCATGTTGGTTTTGAGTTGCAATTCTAACTGCAAATAATGTTTTGTAACTGCAAACAAAGCTAAATAAGTGAAAATATGCAGTAAAAAACGTTTTTATATTGATTTTGCCTGTTTTGCAACATCTCCTTTCAATGTTTAGATGTTTTTTTACTGGTGATAGAGTTTCAATCAGTAGTCAAGATTAAACTCTACATTTCCATAAAATTATCGATTCTAATAAAACACTAGCATCCTTGTAAATAAAATTATGAAGGTGAATCTTACAAGGATTCTCGCGTCAGGCTTATATCAAGATATTACCTCCTTTGTGCAAAGCGTAATCAATTCAATAAAGATATTTTGAAAAGATTTTTATGAGATTGCTTAGTAGAGGGGTGTGAGAAAAACGCGCCAGGAAGCCGGGAAATCCATGTAATAACAATAACTCATACAGTTTCGCGCACCCCCCGCTAGATGGCGCGGCATGGACATAAGTAATCCATTTATTCTCGGGGCGAAGTTTATGTAGCGAACTCTTAAGCAATGCTATTATATTGTTTTATATTATTACTCATAGTTAAATATTGTCGCTGCGTGCTCACCGCTCTGCCTCGGGGATTACACGAGAAAGACCTTTCGGCCGCCACTAATGGGTTTCTTTTGCTATAAATATACACACTTTCTTTTCACTGTAGGTGGTCTTGATTAATTATATGCCTCATAAGTTATCTGTTTCAGTTTGAGCTTCTTTAAATTGGTGCACTTTAATTACCTATGTAAAATTAGTTCCTATCTGAATGTTTTCTCATTTAGATAACCTGCGCCCAGTTCGAATACTGGCAAAAAATGAACTCACTCTTAATCCTATCAATTCTTTATTTATATACCAACCGAAAGAGACAGGTGTATTTTTTTTTCTGTATAATGGTATAGGTATTTACATAAAAATAATTGATGTTTGTAGCTCGAGGGATTAAAAACACCTTGTCTTTTTCAGGCGCCATGTAGGTAGGTCGGTTGGCGTCATTTAATTATAAGAGTATTACTTGATATAATTGCCTAATCCCTAACTTAACCCTTACTATTAAATAACATAAATAGTAACTATATATACTTAAAAAAATATATTTATTATCTCTTACGTACCTACATAATAAGTAGGATTTGAAAATAATGTCTTGGCGTGAAGCTACATATATACCCACATACACATACCAACACATTTTTAATTGATAGGTGATTGAGAGAGTGAGTTAATTTTGTGTATTTTTTGTTACTTCATATCTAAAATAATAAACTTTATTTCTCAGTGTGACTTAAATACCTATACCTAAAATTATTAGGGTACCAAATTTTCTCATGTTTCCTTGTTTCCAATTTGTCAAAGACAGAAGAAGTACCTCTTAAGCAAGCGTACTTACTTTAAATATAAACTCAATGATGTCTCTACTTAAAGTAAGATATTTGTATCATAGTGCTCCGAACTCGAAAACGCGATATCGGTGCCCCGGGCGACATGAAGTCGAACGTCGTGTGAGCAATAAACCCGTATAACGTCGTCTAAACGTCAGCATTCCATCCGATGCTCTCAAGCGAGAATAAGAAACATTCGCCTCGCTGAGATATCCTAAGAATTCGTGGAGCCATTATCCAGGGAGGGTGGAATCTGTAAAGTTTCCGGAATTTTGTGGATGAACGTTTTAATTGAAGAACGTTGGAATATTTTGTAATTGCGGCCCGTTGGAGGAATCCTGCTTACATAATCTTTGTACCATGAATGGATCTAGAATAATAGTAAAGTTATATAAAAAAAATATATGTACTTATCTTTAGAAAATACATTTTTTTGCATGCGACGAATTATCAAGATTAGGTATATAAAAGAGTCCGTGTTTGCTATGACAATGCCTCTTCTGACTTTGACAAATAAAAAAACACATCAAACTACAATAGTTACAATAAATGAAATAAAGACAGTGAAAAATAACTTCGGTAAATGTGAACTTTAAGAGCTCTACTAGAATTGGTGCTACTTAAACATGAAGAATAAAATGTATAGTAGATACCTAATTAATGTTATTTTATTTACAAACTGACGGGTTCTTAACTATTTCATGATAAAACTCCTTTTTTTCGTAAATTATATAACATCCTTAATTTATGTAACCACAAATGTATGCAAAGGGTGTGAGGTAGCTTGAAAAACAACATCAACTTTTCTATATACTTTATGTCAGGAAGTGGCAAACCAGCATACAGTCATACATACGACTATTCTCTGATATATGATATTATCTCTGATAATATTTCTCTAATAAATACTTTAGCTTATAAACATCTTCAAAAAAAACCACTCCACCCACTACAGTGCCACTCCTGAGGTCTAAGATGTTATACTCCTGTGCCAGAAATTACAAAGACACACCAAAGTTATCACTTGAGCGGAACACGATAGCACTAAACACTACGTAGGTAGTGGAGTGGTGACTACGCCCGCTTCTCAATAAAAAATAAACTCTATACCTATTGTCATCCAATTTTGTTAGAATGGGTCTGAGGCTGAAATTAACTGACTTCAATATTCAGTTTTACCTTCACTAATTACCTAGTTTTATATGTTTCCAGTTAATTAAAGATGTCATCCACCAAAGCGTTCGCGGCAACTTAATTTAAAAAGTTTTAATAACGCTCACGAATTTGATAAGATTAATCTCTGTTCCCGACGTTTAATCTCGACCATTTGCCGAAGCTTATCTGCTATATAAAGGTAGGTAGGTAGACGCCATTTATACCGTGGAGTTTGCAGTCATTTTCCTCAGAAATAGGAGCGCAGAATGAAAGAGTGCCGTACTGCCGTACCTGATAGTATCGGGTAACAAAGAAAGTTTTTATTAGCTAACTTGCCGTGGATTCGACTCATGTCTGCTTTTCCAATTTGAGAGGTAGCAGTAAAAACTCTGATTTAGACTTATTCCTGGGTAGTTTTGAAACTCAGCGTAAGTGATTTTACTATTTACATCGGTATGTACATCTTCTAAAAGTAACGATTCGTATCGTGTAGGTAGGTATGTATATCGTTTTCAATTCGGTTTAGTAGGTAATGTTAGTTGACAGCTTTCTACGAAACTCAATATGAAAATATAAGAATGGATTTATTAACGAGGTAGCAGTAAAAACTCTGATTTAGACTTATTCCTGGGTAGTTTTGAAACTCAGCGTAAGTGATTTTACTATTTACATCGGTATGTACATCTTCTAAAAGTAACGATTCGTATCGTGTAGGTAGGTATGTATATCGTTTTCAATTCGGTTTAGTAGGTAATGTTAGTTGACAGCTTTCTACGAAACTCAATATGAAAATATAAGAATGGATTTATTAACGCTTGGGATTATATATACCCATTATATGACAGAACATATTTTATGCTTAAAATGATACGCTCTCTAAAAATTATATCCGATAGGTACATGTTTCAAATTTCAAATTTCAAATTCTGATCGACCTTCTCGTTTCAAAACAATATCGTGTATCGGATTCGTTTTGCCTATAACAATATAATTCGACGGACTCAATACGCGGGCTTTATGTTTGAATTTAAATTGGTACATTTTATAATAATGTCTTTGAAGGAAGCCGCACTCTCCCTAGACCCCACCATTCTCTTTCTTTTTATAATGTAATTTTCTTAAATCACCTCCAACACTCCTCAGTTTATTTTACCTTTAGGTACTTATTAACACGCCGGAATTGTTGAAACGAAGGGATTTTTTACCTTGTTCCCTTCGTATCTTTTTGTTTTCTTTTTTATTAGAATCATTTTTATACAGCCACTTTTACTATCAATTAAGTGCTGGGTTTATCAACGCGAGCAATTAGCTCGAATTATCCAGTAGGTAGGTACCTATGCGCTTATAAAATTTCATTACACATTTGGCTACTTGACATGGTTACCTACCTTGTCGTAGACATTACCTATATTTATTTCTATACGTCGGCACAATACCTACGTGATGAAAAGTACCTGATAAAGGTACTACTTTGGTATAGCTATCTAACGTTTTATTGTGTCGCTCATTTTGTTAAACATGTTAAATAATGTACATATCACCTACATAAAATACTAAGGTAAGTTAGTATATTGAGGAAAATATGATCCTATTAAATAATTGTAATAAGTAATAATATGTTGAATATATCTAATTACTTACCAACCTACACGTGCAAGCATAGGTACCTACCTTCCTACTAATGCTTAACTGTACGGTTATTGGTGCAACTAAAAAACGTGAGTAAGTGCCTACATACCTATATTGTATTTTAATCTTTTTTTACAATTACAAGTATTTGAGTATCGGAAGTCGTCATAAAAGTTGTCCATAAAAATAATTAACAAGCAGCTCTACATCACAAAAAAAAGGAATCTTCTAAGCTAACGAAATTGTAATTAAGTTATAATTTGAGCGTATCGGAAATCTTTTCTGACATAGTTTTTTGAATTGAGGAGTGCGCATGCGCATAAATAAATGAATAGGCGGCAAACGGCCGGGCACACCATCCCGAGGGTCGTTCACCCCACACATCTGTTCCCATATTTCAGTCGGCGACTTTCCACGAGTCTTCTACTACCTACTTAATGTAAATATCCGTGCACTCACATCACCTCCCTTATCTCATAATTTGAATTAATTAGTCTGTAATTAAACTAAGGACTTGATGTGTGAATGAATAAGTAGCAACTAGTTTTCCCTATGCGACAGTTTGGATGTTTAGGCAACGTAGATGTAGGTAGTTGAATTGACGATAGAAAAAGTGTTGATACCTACACTAACTTAAATCGCTTTAGTTTCTGTTGACAAGTTTAAATAATTAAAAATATAACACTTTTTAATCCGTTTTTAGATTGTACTCTAAATAAGTACGTAATATTTATGTAAGTAAAAAAAACAGGCAAGTTGTTTATTTGTAATTCAAGTATCCTACTAATTAAGTAGGTAGGTACCTATTTAAAAATACAGGCGTTGGACCAACGCCAAACATTCTGTTTTTCATAAAAACTTGACAAAACAACAGTTACCTACCTATACCAACGTAATTTGGTAGATTGATTTATAGAGTTCATTCAAAAAAGAAAAAAATCAAATCATTTATTTCAAATTGGTCTACAAGGACACTTCTGCATTGTCGGGTTATAAGCTAGGTACTTATAGTGAATGACTTATAATAATAATCCAAAAGTTATTAATGAATACCAATTTAATTATAAAATATAACCGATATGAAAATCATCAAATTTTTCAATTCCTTCGCAGAAGAAAAAGAAGATCATTTTTTGACTCTACATATTTGAAAACAATTTGAATCTATATTTAACTTTTATTTAAAAAAATCTTTATACTATGTACCTATAAACCTACGCATCCTACGTAATTAATAACTTCCGATATATTGAAAACCAAAATTAAAAAGTCGGTTCAAAAATATCGAACTTGTCCGACGGCCATACTCGCCGGTATAATAATAGGGAGTGATAATGCCCATAGGTGACCGCCATATTTTCTTTCGTGCGGTAATCTTCTCTGATTGGCGCTCACGGCAACATGGTTGCCGCGCCGTATATTTATAAAAGACACTCATTCGAACGGACCCGTTTCTGCTTTTCGAACGGCTATTATAATACGCCCCGCTCTACAACTCTTTTAAAACCTTGTTCTCGTTGCAGTAGAGTGCTTAATGCAAAGTCACCAGTAGTTTTGGATGCACCATTATTGCATAAAGAATTTGGTATTTTTAAAAGAAATTACGTGCTCGAAATTTTTATGTTTTTGAGCACTTGCATTTGATGCGATAAAATTAAGAGTTCTTTGAATTTCATAATTGGCTGTTTTTATTTTTAATAATGTCACTAGGTTTTTATTGATGTTTTTGTACCCTATCTTTGTTTTGGGTAAAAATAGCTGACTTTGGTACATTTCTACAATACCTACCTATGGCTATTTTTTAGTAACTTACGATGATTTTTAATAGGTATGAGTAGGTAGGTACCTTTTATTCAATAGACACAATGCTCAAAGCTCAAGGGAATCTCAACTATTTTAACAGTTAGCTTACTTACTTGGATCAATCCAATAAACAGCCTACTTCGGTATAAAAGAATATCACTATAACAGTAATGAATACACTTAAAAAGATGTTGTTTAGCAGTAGCGTGTTATGGTAGGTAGGTAGGTATGTCAAAAGTTTAACATTAGAGCTCTCTTTAATCTTACCTATTTATCTAATACTAAATAAACCCTGCCATCTGCCTAGCTGTTGGTAGAACACTTACATTAAAATGATTGAAAAAAAAAATAGAAAAGTGGTAGAGTCATTCGAAGCCAGTCGGGTCGTGTCGCGTATTTCCATCCAGCGGAGAGCTTGGAAAGATTTACGAGCACTTTGCCCGTTCAGCGATTCGGCACATTCAGTCTCCGCAAGCATTACTGACAATCGTCTGTCTCGTAATTTCAAGGAATTAAGTCGATTATTTTTCAGCTGTAAATTATGTACGCAAATCTTAAACAGTTCAATTTTTGTAAACACTGAAAGAACCGTTGTTTTTTTAAGTGTTACAAAACTCTGCTTTATTTGTTTTTGGTTTCTCTAAAGAAGTGTTTACACTTCATTGAAATAAAAGTATTATTACTGATTTATTTCGGGTGTATTATCCGTGCAGTCTTCTCGATCAGTCGAATCGGAAAAGCGTTCATCTTAATAAACGTGATAAGTACCTATTCTGTAGAAAGCTTTTTGTTTTCAATAAGTATCTAAGACCTTCAAAATGTTTTAATAAAAAGATCAATAAAAATTTGTTCAATATAAAAATAGATGTGTAGGTGTACTTACATTAGGTAAGCGTTGTTTGTCCATTTATAACAAGAACTACGCATTTTATTATTTAACGTTTAAGTCAAGGTGTCCGCAGAGACTCATGTCTTAAAATTAACAATATTAGCTGAAGTCATAGAGAAAGACAATTTGCGAAGTTGTAGTTTTGTGGTGACTGGATTGATCTCACGGGCGACTTAGCTACAGTCTGTAATAAGCTTTTCTATTTAAGACAGAAATAAAACCAATTTTCAATCTTATGACTAAAGTAACAAGTCTAATTTTACAACAAAGTTGTGATACCTTTAAGGTCTCTTATGAAAGTGAGTTATTGGTTACCTATCTACGATTTAAGGTCAAACCTCACTAAAGCCATCCGGCACACGACCCACATCGCCTCGTTTTACGGCGTCCACTCGTTGTCGACGGGTGGTCCACGGGCGAACGACGATTCGAACGACGAACGATGTTAGTTGTGATTCACTCGCGGACCGCGTGCGGTCTACTTGGGAATAGCGAGTTGGCAATGCAAAGTCAATGCAAGACAAGCTAGTGGTCATCGAGTGATCCACTCGCCGTCCGCGCGTTGCCGACTTGCGGTCGAAGCGATACGGAGCGGAGTTGATGTAATGAGCGTAGACCGCTCGAGGCGGTCGAGCGCTGGTCGGGTGGCGGGTGGCTCTAGTGAGCTATGACCCTTAATATACTTCTCCGGGAAGTCGGAAGTTGTGGTCGCGTAAAACTTGCACGTTAGGACGGTGAGAATCGTAACGGAGCCATGTACTTATCTACTTGAACGCATTACAGGATGATTATCCTGCGATGTTTTGACATTATTCAAGTCAATGTTTATTTTATTTGATTAGTATTAGGCTAGTTTGGTGGGCATATATCTCATCTATCAATAGGTATAACTGCATATATCCACATATCTGATGATATGTATCATCTCTCTTTTATAATTCAGTTTTTCTCTGTGTTTTTGATATTGATACCTAATGTAAAATGATTTATTTTTCTTGACGCATACCTATACAAGTAGGTCTACCTGGTCTGACGCACATAGGCAACAAATATTGAATACTAGCTGTTGCCCGCGGCTTCGCCCGCGTGGATGTCGTATTTTCTTTGCTATAAACCTCACGGAGTCCGAGACCTTTCCAACGAATGCAAAACCGTGGAAATCGGTTGGTGCGTTCTGGAGTTGTAGCGTCAGGAAGAAAACCCCGACTTATTTTTATATTATAGATAGCAGCTGCCCGCAACGTCGTCTGCGTGCTAGCGAAGCAAGTGAAGGGAGTCATATACCGTCATTTTGGCGCTCTCTAAATATAAGGGAATTTTAATCATGGCATGTACATGGCTACAGCAATAGCAATTTTGCCTTCCCTCCTGACCTCTGCAAGTATGCCAGTGATAACAAATGTTTTTCCTGTTCCACCAGGAGCATCCAAAATCCAGGAGAAAAACATTTTACCCTGGTTTTGCCCAACGCTTTCAAGGACGGTATCATAAATTTGTTTTTGCTCTGAAGAGAACAAAGCGACATGGTAATTTCGCCCGGATCGTAATTTGTCTCAGCGTTATACTCCCAATTTCTACGGTCTTGATGCTGTGATGATTTGGGGAACTGGTAACCCATATTCGATAGTTCAATCGGTGGTGGAAATTACCACATCTTGAAATGAACTAATACAGGTGTTCAGCATGCGTTACTTCGACTTCGTCCCCAGTAGCACGTGTCTCAAAGCTCGTAGAAAATCTTCAGACATATGATGGCGATATTTCTCCGTCACTGACGCTTGCCTCCGCAAGGGTGTAATCCCAGTTTTGGTAACCATCGAGAAGGTGCTACGCAGGCTGCGCGTTAAGTGGGATACTCCACTCCATCAAATGTCCTCAGAAAAGTAAAATACGTTGGGCCTCGGACCGTGTGAAGTAACAACCGCAGGAAATAGCTTTCGCTATTATTTGGATGCACGATACCTATAAACCTTATCCAATGCTGTGTCCTTGAAAATTCTCGGATATTCATGCACAATTTGAAGTAAATCCATTAAGATCCATTACTTTTTGAGTTTAGCTCGCACATACATACAGACAAACAACAACAGACAAAACAAATACTATATTTGGCTTCGATATCGAAATTAGATCACGCCCCAAGTAATCTTTAAAACAAAAAAATCAATGTACAGTTTTGACTTTCCTACGATTTTAAAGATTTACAGCTCTTCCCCCGTAGGAGATAGCGTGATAATATGTAGTCTATATGTTGACCGGACCTGTTAGTAATATCCATGCAAAAGGAGATGTTGCGAGCTTGGCTCTGGTTCGTACACTACCTCAAAAAATGGGTAATTTAAAGGAGAATCCGAAAAAAATACAATTAATTTATTCAAGAATATATTTTAGAGTTACAACCACATTTAATTCAAACGATTTTATCATTTCTAACTATGTTCAACATGGCGGCAACATACAGCCGACGCTTGGGATCAATCGATTTCGATAGTATTTAGAAAATATTACTTTTTTCTCCAAGTACTATATGATCAAAATACAATTTAAAAATGAAAATGTCAAAATGATATCGCCCGCCATATTCGCCATGTTGGTTTTGAGTTGCAATTCTAACTGCAAATAATGTTTTGTAACTGCTAACAAAGCTAAATAAGTGAAAATATGCAGTAAAAAACGTTTTTATATTGATTTTGCCTGTTTAATGATATTGTGTATAAGTACTTCAAAGTTTTTGCATTTATATTACTAACAGGTGCCATTTAGTAGGTACTTTTTAGTTACACATACATACAGACAAAAAACCTGAAAACTATATTTTTGGCTTGATTTCTATTGTAGATCACGTACCAAGTATTCTTAAAAAAAATATTCAATGTACAGTTTCGACTTTCCTACGATTTTATAAAATGTAGAGATTCCCGTGGAAATGAGAGATTTTCCCGCAGTAATAAGTAGCCTAAATGTTGACCAGGCTTAGTATCTATACACCACAACAAGTTTCATTCGAATCCGTCCAGTATCTTCGGAGATTAGCCTGGACAAAGGGACAAACAGACAAACAGACAGACAGTAAAATTAAAAATCATTGAAAAGTGTTCTAATACTATTTTAACATCGCCCCCAATTAGTTTTTCGTAAATATATACAATGTACAGACACGCGGGTTTTACTGTTTTATTATATGTATAGATAACCTGGTGATAAGTAGCAAAAATGAGGCAACTATATTGACTTATTACATACCTATTGCTAGTCACAAGATAAAAGCGAAAACAATGAGGTAGGTACCTAGGTAAATGTAGGTATTATTAATACGACATTTGTGGGTAAACACGATACAGTTTTTATAATAATATACACCATATACCTATAATACGAGTACTTATGTCTTTACCGCAGATAACCGCTTATAGCAACTTTACAAACTTAGGTATAATCAATATCACGTGATAGGCACTAATTTAATTGTGATTAGGTACCTAGGTACATACCAAATTAAATATGCACCTATAAAGATAATACGAATCAACGCACAAAAGATTATTAAACCAAACGCGTAGCATGTTGGTACGTCACATATTAAGCTAATCCTTTATTTAAGTAAGATAGTCCGGGGTTAGTCCGGTTCGTATAGAAGTTACGCCCTTGCCCGAGCAATTTCATAAATACCTCGCTAAACATTTGGGGTACCTCGTTGGGAAAACGGGAAAACCGAGGAAATTACACGACCAGAGAATCGCTTGGTTGTAAACCCTTAGTCAAACTATTTTTGTCATGGCATAGAAATATTGACTCCGTAGATTTAATTAAAATGTTAGGAATAGGTATATTCGTTAATGAATATTGTTTTCTCAGAATTTTATAAGGTAATTAACTACTTAAGGTGTAGATGAAATAAGATATCCAACTGTTGTTTGTTTTTTTTTACCTTTGCTTATAAACTTAGGCTTAACTTTGCTTATCACCTCAGCACAACACATGACGTTTTTTGTAGGGTCACCTTAACATACATTTACCTAACTGTAAATTCAATATTAACATTAGGTACTTAATGCAAATAGCAATGGACTGACCTTTACGAAAGCAGGAAGGTAGGTACAGGACAGGATTGATTTTCACGATCAAGCTGCTGTAGACCAGAATAATGAGCTGATTATTACTACCTAACGTGTACCTAAGGATAAAATAAATAATGCATAACAATTTTCTAAAAAACTATGTAGGTTATTTAGGTAGGTAGACATAGTAGGTACCATGGTATAGGTATCCTTATATGATTTTCCATGGGATAATAAACTTTCTACTCACCCTATCCTCAGGTTTATATCGTGGCACATTCTCCCAATTCGCCTATACAAATACTCTATGGTTGATGAGGAAAAAAAACGTGAAGACAGAAGAAAACCTTTTCGCCGACGTGGCCCAATTTCACCGAGCAATTCATTCATATTCATACCGCCTTTCACCCTTTGTCCCGTGTTACGCAACTGTCCTTTGTTACCCCTTTTTTCTTTTGTTAATTTATGACTCGCCATCACTCAGCCCATTGTCATAAGGATAACAAATTCGTCAATGTTAATGCGCGTGGAGGCTTGGCCGTGTTTGGAGTAGACTTGACGGAATTTTAGGAGAAATATTTAAAGGCCATAGCTTATTTTTAAATGCGACCAATAAGAATTATTTGCTTGAGTTAGTCTTGAAAATCTTAAAAACAATAATTATAATGAAAAAGTAAAATAGCTGCGGTATAAGTAATCAAGTACCTATGCTATTTTAATTACGTAGACATTCAAATACCTACCAATGAACATAGCCCGGTTGGATTATAGGTACCTACCTACCTGAAAATGAACGAATAAGTATATTTGTTTCTTATCCAGAATAAACACACCAGATTTTTTTATAATAAAAGATTTGATAATAATATCAAACTTTATCATATCAACTTTTATCTTATCAACACCTAAAGACATAATAAACGTATAATATTAAATCTAAGATCTAAGTACCTACAGTAGGTATCCACGCAGACATAAAATATACCTATTGGATCTTAGAATAATTAAGTAAAAAGTACATAAAAGATGATATAGATTAAGACATTAATGTATACTTAACTAAGTTAAAAGCTCTGAATGACCACAAAACTAATTAAAGCGGAATATCTACTTTATAAAGATATAGAAATATTTCAAAGATATAACATCACCGAGTTGATAAGAACTCCAACGTTACTTCGAATAACTCATTTACATACGAATGATTCTCAACAAGTCCACAACTTCGTAAGAAACACGTTTTACGCTCGATACCAAGTGTGACTGAACGTAGGGATGAACACAAGAAAAATATCGATATATTATGCCAGCATTAAAAATGTCGCTGCAAAATCACTTAGAATAAATCCATGTATCAACATTTTCAGGTTTTCTCGAACATCTATTTAAACATTGTTTAGGCTTAGGTAATTTTAATAAGTTACCTTAGAGATAACATTAGATATTAAAATCCAAAAAAATATCAGGCACAGAGTTCCTAAAGTAGGGACCTTATGGTGTAGGCCAGTAGGCAATAGTAAAATTTGGCTGTAAGTGATGATAAAATAATTATGTTTAATGATTGTTCTTCTTCTTATTGAAATCATCGTGTAGGTAGATATGGTAAAACCAACAGGACAGACAAACATACCTAAATATTGCTTGCAAAAGAAAAATATGATTGGAAGCATCAATATTTTTGAATGAAGCATCGATATAGCCATGTATCGTTTGCATCCCTAACTGATCGTCGCAACGACCTCTGGATGCATTATTTAGGTATATCTAGGTATGACTTGTTATCACACATATAGGCGATATGTTACTGCTACTGATACCTGAGTACGTAACATAATGATAGCTTCTTACCTGAGTGTTTTATTCTTAATGTGAAAATGTTTATTTGCTATAATTATATCCATTAGGTATATTATTTATTAGTAGGTACAATCAATGGAAAAATGTGTAAAAAAACGACAATAATTAGCTTAAGAGTTTGTTTTAAATCAATAACTACAGGGTAAGTATTCAATTGTTTCACCTCTGACTGACAAATCATCATCCCTCCCTCAGAACGTGAAGCGTAACAGAGGGGGGGGGATGGTTCGGGGGTCGAGGATTTCCTCATTCCCCGGGCCTGTCTGCCCCCGAAGCGTCGGGGGCGTGGTCGTTAACGGGATGCTGGCACGCAGGGAAAACTAGCTGAGGGAGGCCATATACACTTTTTTTTTCCTTGATTTTTATTCTTTTTTTTTTCCTTTTTTTTAATGAGATTTCAAAAACAAAAAAATTGAGATGAGATTGCAAAACAATTCAAGCCTCAAGGGTGGCAACACATCTGCAATTAGATCCAGTTTTTGCGATGCATATATGCAGCAGCAATCACATACCTACCATCTACGATTGTTAGCCACACCTCCACCTGTACATATAACACAAATTATGCTCAGCTTACCTATCCATCTAATAAAAGTTTTTTAAATCCACGTGGGGACAAACAGATCATAAGTAGAAGTTGTTGTAATGCATCGTAAAAGTGCTCCTGTCTATCCTGTAATTAAATTAATCTGATTTAACAGAATTTAATTTGTATTATAATATTCACGTAAGTTGAAATGTTGATTTCACTTTCAATATGAGTCTCCTCTCTTCCGTATTAACTTCGAAATTTACATTTCTTTGCATAATAATAATTATAAAACGAGATGGACTCCATAAAAGCTTTTTAAAACACCCCCAACCGAGGGATGAAATTCGCTGTACATTGAAATGCATATTTGGTACGAAGTTGCTTTTGTGCGATATTCTGTATAATTTTAGCAAAAATAAAAGACTTATTTTGGGGGTGAAATATTTAAGATACCTTCCCTGTTGGTATATCTATCTATTCTGCACTGTTCAGACAGGCTTGTAAGATATATGAAAATAATCTAGATTCATAACGAGAAGACCAACAGAATATAGCAAAATTTTCAAAATATTGTCAACTTAGGTACCTACTAACTAATGAAGCGGATTGTCCTAATTGTACAAAAATCTAACTAAGTATACCTATTATGAATACCCTACATATGTAGGATTTTAATAATAGGTATACTACTAGAAACAAGCTTCTTGGTGAATTTCCTATTATTTTAGAGATATAAAATACAATTCATGAACTATTCTTATAGGTACCTAGTAAAACCATACAAAAAAACTTAAAATTGGTAGAGTCGTTTCGGAGGATTGTGATCATTGTGACCACAAACACGAGGATACAAGATGTTTACTTTTATACTTATTACATGATACATAAACCTATACATTATTATATCTATCTATATTGAAATACCTAAGCAGTGTAGGGTACCTACCTACCTGAGAAAGATTTAGTTCTATAACTCTATCATTAAGTTGCTTTGCATTAGAGATAAAATGACCCTGTAATTTCCGGCACAGAGGCATAACAACTAAGCCTCAGAAGTGGTAACGCATTTGCATTTTGACTTCCGGTCTTTGTGTGGGTGTCTATAAGCTGCAGTCATCACTTGACATCAATGTGAACTGCATGTTTGTTAGCCACTTTCATTACATAAAAAAGAACATGAAATGTATAAATTAAAAATGGAAAATATGTATTCTAAAGACAATTTTTCGATGTTATTACGATGGAATTACATTTCTCCTCAGTTCCCAATTATCTAAGTTTGATATATTTTGGTAGAAACGAGTCGTCAAGGCTCACAAACTTCATGAATGTCAATGTCCCGGAAAATATAACAAGACGATTTATATTCGGGGGAAGTTCGGGACTCTCGTTTTTCTATCAGAGAAATCTGGCACGAGATGTGTGCGCACTATAAAAATATAGGAAAGGTAACCCTCACGGTTATTGGACTTATTTGTAGAATATTAAATCACATTCAACATTTCGAAGCAGATTGTTATATAGTTTAATACCAATAAGTATAGTAAATAGGTAGGTAGATAATACCTACGTAGGATAAAAGGATGCATGTGGTATAAAAATAATTTAATTAAAATTCTATTTAAATAAGAACATTAAATATATAATTAAATATAATTAAAGTTCTGATGATTCTGAAATTTATTTTGAGATACTTTTTCTCCCGAAGTTTTTTTGGAAACCTCTTTACAAATATATCTGCAAGTCAATAAGTACTAAAGCAGACAGTAGCTGCTACCTAAAAATTTGAGTGATTCTGCTTTGAACTTACCTATATGAATAATTCAATCACGAAAAACAGTTGCATCCTGTTAAAAGCAAGCCGCGAATGCCAAGCAAGAGGGTGGCGGGACAAAATAATTTCTATTACGGCGAGCACCGGGGGCCGTACCCAAGACAAAAGGTTTGCGTTAAGGGACGCGTTATTTTTATACGAAACGACCGCTGAATAACAACACGACGGCTTTTTCTTCGTAAATATCTTAATAAAAGACGGAATCGTGCGATTACATTCTGATCATGCGCCATCTCGCTTCCTCTTTTACCAAGTTAACTAAACGATTTTCATCGTCTGATTTATGATTATTTATGTTAAAAAGATTTATTGTCGTTTAAAAGGATGTTCATTGTTACATGACATGCTTAATTTGCCTTTCAACGTGGACGTGTGTGGGTAGGGGCCAGGCGCGACGCCTACAATGCAATGTGTCTGTCGACTTATAAATTCTCGAATCTTACGGACCTTTTTATATTTCCTTACATTTGTGCATTCACTTCAAAGTTAATTAGACTTTATAGAGCGTTCCTTCCCAATTTCGTTTTACTCTCGTCTGACGCACGCCGAGACTTATTCATTGAAGGGAGGATCTGTGAGGGGTGAACGAGGGACCCGCGGGGAGGAGGGCTTGGCCCGAAATAGCAAATAAATGAGACGAAAATGTAAATGTTGCGCTTCAAAGATGAAAAGCGCGCCGTTCGTTCTTGTTAAGCTCGTCGCAAATGTACCAGAATTAGGAGAGGCTGAAATAATTTTCAGCGGAGACATAACTAGGGCTCTGTATATAACAGATAACTTCATTGGTATGTAGGCCTAGTTAAGCTTTAAAAATCCGGGACGGGTTTATAAACGTCCATCGGGCTACGTCCTCAGGTACGAGCCAATTTTGGAAACGTAATAAACTCCGTATCAGCGATTTTTGACCTGATAAATACTGAGGGAAAGTTTCGCTTACAAATTCTGTGTTTATATGTCTGAACATAACACAAACGTAACTTTTTACCTTTTTTCGATAGTCGGGTAGAGGTTCATTTATGCAAATGTGCTTACATACGATTTTATTTTGTTTATTCAACACACAGACTAGGTGCATTGAGCACATTTGCAAACTAAATATTCCACTTAGAATCTTCCCAAATGGTAAAAACCCAATACTATCTGATAGAACCGGGTTCATTAATCTCGCCAATGCATATAGGTATACATATATGTATATATGTATATTTAATAATTGTGGCAAACATTAGTAGGTATTTTCAAGGATAGTTAGTCAATTCTGCAGCCTATAGAAATCTACACAAAATCTGCCAAAATGCAGATAGCGGATGCCGCTCCTAAGGCCGAAGTTGTTTTGCCGCTGTGTTAGGTAGTTTTTTCAGGACGTTTTATGGAAAAGTTTTTATTTTCATGTATGATTACTCTGACAGTTCGTATATTCGTAAACTTATGTACCTATTTAACTGGGAATATCCGGACACATATCACAGACGGTCTCCATTCTGGGAACGGTCGTTTACTATGAGCGGCACGTATCGAAAGGAAACAATGGTGGAATCTATAAGCCGGATAAATGACCCCTTGCCTATAAATTGTCCCAATTTATTCTGATGAGTGAGGTAAATAGAAAATTGGATTGTATTTATTTCGAGAAGTCAGTAACACATTTTTTATGCCATAGAGGTTTGAATGCCATTTCTGAGGTCTATGTTGTTATGCCTCTGTGTCGGCAACTACACGGCTATATATTACCATCCGACCCGAATACGATAGCGCTGAACACTACCATTTAGCGTCAAATAGATTAGGTAATGCGCGGCTGCCTACGTCCGCGAGCTTTGTCGATGGAGCTCTACCAAGTATTTTACTTATGGTTTTGTATACTATTGTTACGGTTATGTATGTAAATAATAACACGGATTACAAAAAATCTGTAGGTTATTTTGGCTAATAAGTATAGGTAGGTACCTACTTAAATAAACATGGAATAGGTAACTGCTACGTAGTATAAGCTTATCGACAGATTATTGTAGAGAATATACTTGATTATTTAAAAAATAGAATTTTAGATTTATTACAAACTGATATCGAATCCCTAATACCTACTTACATCAAATAGGTATCTCTATGATACGAAAAATTTTATTTTGGTGGTATGTCTATAAATAAAGACATGTTCTTCCAGAATTGTTTTAATAAAACCAAACAACATTGAACATATGTCGTCGTGGATTATATTGAATCATCGCGGTCGCTCGTCCCCCGCATTTGTGCTTATCATATTTTATTATGTAGGTATATTGCAATACGCAACTGATTGGGTAAGCATACTTTATTATATATAATCTTATTTGTAGTTTATTGTTAGTGGAATCAGTTTTTGTTGTGAAACGGATCTACGTATTTTTTTTACATAAACTCATTTATTAAGCGATTTGAAAAATTAAAAACCTTTCAATCTCATACAAACTGTTTAGCTAGACATAGATCTATACCTTACAATTTTACTTACCTACTTGTCTAAGTAGAATTTTGCTATGTCTAATAGCGTAAATAACTTGCACAGCAGGTTAAGATGGAAACTTAAACCATTGCAAATGTAAGAAAATAGACAGGTAAAGGGTTTTTTTTTACAAGTTACCTATGCATAAAATAAATGTTAAAGGTTTTTTTTTTATTTAACAAGTTATGCATAATTCCGTACGCAACAACTAAAATTACGTACTCGTAGTACCGTGTACCGTAGGCGATAAAAAACACCGTAGAACTACGAAAAAAATCGTAGACCCTAGATTAGAAAAATCTTTATCTTTAAAAAAAAAAAGAAGAGTAAAATAAACTTAAATTAATCTTAATGTTAATTCAATTGTGTTCATTTACATAATAATATCTACCTATTTCTTTTGTGATTTCGGTATAAGGATTAGATAAATAAATAATTTATTTTATTTTTATATCATACATATTGTCTTGTAGTTTAACTATTAGTAGAATACAAAAAACCAAATACCCAGTAGGTGAACATGCTAAATTAGTTTCAGCCATGAAACTAAACCCTAGTAGGTACACTATCGTGTTCACAATCTTTAGTACCTACCTAAATAAAAGAGCAAAATTAAGACAAAGGACATGAACATAATGACTATCTTTTAAGGTACCTAAATGACCCGTTACTAGAAGTTTGCGAGGTTATGCGGCGACCTCGCAATAAAGACAGACATAAAGCCAGCGAAACAAAGAGATGCATCCATCTCCGCCCTCCTAAATATGATATTCTCCATAAAGGTCGACGTGATGCACTTGCAAGCATATTGCACGTGTTGTAGGTAACGTAAACCTCCTTTGCCGGCGAGACATATCTTTATACTTAGGTACGGCAAAATAATTCACTAAGTAGTTAGTATATTCCTCATGAGTAAAATTTCTTTTCCCGTAGTAAAATCCTAGCTTGCTTCATCGAAAAATATTAAAATATCCTTTTTAGGGTTCCGTACCTTAAAAGGAAAAATGGAACCCTTATAGGATCACTCGTGCGTCTGTCTGTCTGTCTGTCCGTCTGTCACAGCCAATTTGCTCCGAAACTACTCGACCGATTGAGTTGAAATTTGATAAATATATGTAAATTGGTGACCCAAAATTGAACACGTCAAGTAAAATAATAAATTTTAAACACTTTACGGGGGGCCACTTTCGGGGGGTAAATCAGAAAATTAAAAAAAAAATCGTAAACTGTGTCGTGTGAAATATCAAATGAAAGAGTAGAGTATATAGTTGTCAGCATCTCAGATATATTTTTTTAATAATTTTTGCATAAACAATTTTGAAGATATTTAAGAAAAACGACGAAAATTGACCATTCCCCTATCTCCGAAACTACTGAACTTAAAATTTTGAAAAAAAAATGTGGAAAATAGTTCTTTGCCTATAGATTACTGGAAAACCTATAAGAAGTTTGATTATTCAAATTAAATCGAAAATTCTTAATAATATAACTCCCCCTGCCGGTACCACCGTAACCGCTATGTCCCTGCATCTTAAATCTGTAATATTTTCGAAAATATTTATTTAAATTACGGAACCCTCACCACGCGAGTCGAACTCGCACTTGTCCGGTTTTTTTCTATGAGCCTAAGAGATGGTTATTGTCTTTAGAGAGCACATTCACAGTTAGATTTCAGATGCATCCATCAATTTGATTTTCAGGATCTACTTGGGTACCATTTTAACAGTGAATAGGACTTGATAGATACTCTAGGTATTTGATAATATTTCAATAACTATACAATGAAAGCAATAGGTATTACCTATATTCGTCGTTTCAGATAATTACAATCTTGATTTTTTTATTAAAGGTAAAATGTAAGTACAGTGAGTCATAAATCATGTTAAACGAGACCAATGTTAAATAAGAGTATTTTAGGCCGTCACATATTATAAAAAAAACTAGGGGTCAGATAAATTGTGTCAAGACTAACAAAATACGATATGTATTTTGCTTGTATCATTGCATAGTTTCATACAATACACACTGGGCATTTTAAGTGTATAGGTATATGTATGAAGGACCAGAATATTAAAAGCCAGTCCACCAGTACGCTGTTCGTTATCTCAACCATAGCCCGGCTCATTACCCGAACACGATTGTAGGCGGCGCACTTCGTATCTGGAAGTGGATCGCTCCATCCGCCGACTAACAAGATTACTGATATTGCACTTCTAAGAACAGCCAGTGCGATGCACTCTACGCTTTTTTGCATTACTAAGCTTTATGTATAGGTACAGTGAATAACGAATGAAGGATGTTCTTTATATCTACTAGAGTAGTTTGAATTATTGATATATTTTATTGTATTTTCCATAACATTAAAAAGATTATAAAAGAAAAAATGGAAAGAATATTGACTTCGGGTGGGACTTTGAACCAAGTTTCGGGTGACGCACCTGGCGATCCAGGCCACCAGGGGTTCAAGATGTGCTACATTAAATAAAATAATAGATCAATGACTTTTCATGATTACCAGTTTTGATACTTGCATTTCGATAGAGATTCTGAATTCATATGTATAATGTTTCAGTTAGTGTTTATAACCGTAATAGGTATAATATTGTTATACCTATTGTTTTAATCATAGGTATGCCTAAAATATAAAAAAATGGTATTTATTGAATAATTGATCAATAATCAGGTACATAAGATAATAACTAGATACCTTCATATACATAACGTGTACCGCCTATCTATTAAACATTAGTTTGTATTAGTCCACTGAAAGGTTCATTATTTTTATAATACGGATATCAATATAAGACATAATAATCTAAAGCGTAACAAATAAGACTATTTAGTAAAGTAGGTATTTTTTGCGCTATTACCCAACATGGTCGTGCTTTGCCGTCATTCGTATTGGTTTTGCTAATCAAAAGGTTTTCGCGTTTGTTTATGTGTTCTGTACACGCGACTGTGGAGCGTTTCCTGCCTACAGTCAGTTCATTTCGTATTGATTGCTATTGTTCTAGTTTACTAAAGAAAATTGGATTTGATTGTACCTACATTTATCAACAATAGCTAACTAAAGGTAGCTACCATAAACATGTACTTTCATATTTAAATTGTACCTAAGCAAGGGCTTACAATGTAAATATGTACCTCGACAGTAAGTTTTTTAAATATGCTGTAACAAAATTCCGGGAATAACGGAGGTAAACTAATAAAATAAGTAAACAGGTATCACAGAGGAATCTGATGAATAATAATATTGTTTGTTCAGAGAAATGAATTAATTTGGCAGAGTGGGAAAACGAGGCGGGTCGCAAATCCACTCCTGAATTCATTCAAACCCCGTAAATATTTTATGGCCCCACAGAAAAAAATACGCGTACAAATTACGGGAAAATATTGGGAACATTTTTCAATCTCATACCTTAAGTGGTAGCAACGATAAAAATAAATTTAGTGCTTGTGGGCATTTATTGCTGAGATTTCTAGAGCTTTCATGGGCGGGGGAATGGTACCTACTATTTCCCTTCGCGCTAATGGAGTCTTTAGACTGTATGACTGATAGCAAGGGCATTTTACTGTCTATATACGAAAATGGTTACTTGAAATCAATTTATTACGTTTCCCGATTTAAAAATTGTAAGAATGAATGATTAATTACAACTATATGTTTTGCCTTATGTAAATATGTAACATCTTTATTTTGGACTTGCTGACCCGGCAAACTTCGTATTGCCTCAGTATGAAATGATGTGTCAAAGCTTTGATATATACGGACTATTTGTATGGGAAAATGAAATTGTGGTTTTTACTACTTCCCTTCAATTTCTTCATATTATAAAAATCATTCAAAACCAAAATAAGCCAAATCGGTCCAGCCGTTCTCGAGTTTTAGCGAGACTAACGAACAGCAATTGATTTTTATATATATAGATTAACGCATGTTCCAATCTAGAAACTATCAAAACATAAAGTACACACCAGCTAACGTTTTACATCCCGTACCTATATAAATTAATGTAACCTCCATTATGAGCTTGAATAAATAGTGTTGTAACTGACGTCAAAACAGTTACGTTGATATGTTTTCAAATCTAGATAATTTGATTGAACCTTTATATGTCAGCAGAAATAATAAAGAAAATAAATGGAGCCGCTACGGAATCGAATCGTCAGAGGTGTCGAGGAATATGTCATCGCTCGACACTTTTAAATTTATGACATCGAATAAACAGAGTGAACATCTGACATTCAGGTGAAATTTATACGTGTATCATTTTCTAAATATTTCTTTAACCGAGATATCGAGTTTCAAAATACATCTGCAAATTAATTTCACATAACAATATTTTTATAAACATTTTCTGTGATCTACCTATGATACCTATCTATTATTTTCAACATAAGTTGAAAATGTCAGTACTTTGTGTTGTGCTAGTAATAAAGCTACATTGGTCTTCATAGCTTCGCTCTTTGAAATAGACAAGGCTACGTACCTACCTATCTAGTAGGTACCAAGTTGTTACGTACATACATACAAAAATATTCTCTACTCCAAAACAAATAAATAAAAAAGCGGCAAAAGTTTATTTCATAACTCAATGACATTTTATCGATTTTCGATATCTATAATTCCGAAATATAAAAGCTTAGGTACCTACATTACTGAACATAGGATTTCGTAATGACAAAACTTAAATTATTTTGTGCACCTATTGAGAGATGATAGGAGTGGTTATCGTAATGATATACCTACCTAAATATAAATCATTGGACATGGTAGAAGCTAAATAGATGTAGATATGAAACACTCATAAAATAAGGCATATAGTGTTACGGCTCACAGAATATTTTTATTGAATATCATATACACAAAGAAAATCTGTTTGTGTTCGTGTGCTACAAAGTATGGTGACAAAGAACATGTTGTTGTATAAAATATTTATTATACTTCGAGTATTTCCATTATTGACATGCCTTCTTGCTTATATGGCGTTTTATTGTAGACGATATGTTACACAAAGTGTAAGAATGAACCAGGAAACAAGAGTTGACTGTTTGTTTTCTTAGTTCTCTGTCCATATTCATTTTGAAAACAGTAAATGTATTGCTCATTTAATATATTGCAGCTATTTATTTAACAATGTTACAAGCGTGGATAAATGCCTGTTGTTTTTATATGACTTCTTTTAATTGTATTTCAAGTACATTTGGTTGATTGGGGTTGAACAAACAGCTATATTACTGCTGCAGCTACCTATTGGACCACGATTTGAATAATCTTTGTCTTTATTTAAAAAGTATAAAATCATAGCTATATTATTATTGATCATATTTATCGATAACCTACTTAAAGCAAAAAAATCACAAGAATGTCTTGGAAAAAGAACTTGGTCTAAAATATTACCTGAAATTAAAGTATAGTGTGTCTCGTGTGATTAGTTAATTCAACCATTGTCAATTATTATCTGCAAAATATGTGCAATAAAAAATCAGAAGTAAAATGTAGAGCTTTGGCGCTTGAAGACGCGTTTATATCGTCATTATGTGTAGAGACTCTCATTAAAAATGAAAACACATGTAGGTATGTTTAAAAATACTGAATCTGTATAGTTAAATTAATGTTATTAAGTAATTAGTGTACCACCTTATTAACTTTTAAAAGGAGTTTTGATTAGTTTTGTTTATTTATAAGGTTAACAATCAAGATCATATAAAAAATCAAATTTCGCTATTTTCCTTTGCTAGATTTTAAATAGTAACTTGAAATAGGTATAAACAACCCTTTCCAATACCAAAACATAACTATGAACATTTAACAATCAATAATAAAAAGACAATCGAATTGAGACCTCCTACTGTAGGTATTTAAATAAAATAAAAATAAAATATAATAAAATACGCTTACACTCACAGCCCCACAGTAGGTATAAACCTGTGTCGTGGGTGCCGTTGTACACACACAACACATACACAAACACCCAGACCCGAAACAAATATCAGTAGGCTATACAAATATTTGTCCCGGTGCGGGGATCGAACCCGCGACCCTTCGAATCAAATGGTAATTTTTTGGTAAAACACCACTGGAATAACCGGGGTTAAAGACAAAGAAAAGTTTTATATTATAAGTAACTATTGCATTGGACAAATATAATAAAGAAGACAAAGTTTTGAAATTATATTTTTTTTTTGTTGCAGGCGTGTTGCAGGAAAGACTCGGGCGCGGCGTCCCTCGCGATCAGCCTTACTAACAGGTGAGGCGACGACGCCACACAGAACATGATACTAAGGTTTGAATTTTAACTTTATTACCATCTGAATAAGATGCATTCGGTTTAGGCGCGCTTGCACCAATCACTAACGCTTTGGCTTTCTCTAACGTAACATATAAGAAATAAGTTGTGATATATCATATTGTGTCAATTTACATAGATTGCTATAGTTCATTAAAGTGTTTTTAAAAATCATTGAAAACGATATTTAAATGGCTCGTACATGACATGTAGGTACCTAATAAAGATGGTCTATCTACCTACCTATTGATGCTTTTTTTGTTAAAAAAATCTTGTTGGGCAAATATTCATCACATAATTCATCACATAATTTTTATTGGAGCGAATTAGGTTAACCTTGCCGTGACATTAAAATGACATGAGTTCAGAAATAACTGGGTAGAGTGATCCGCCTACGAATATCTGCTTGAGGGAATTAATCCTTCATTAAATTTAGCTTTCACATAAACTGTTTGAATTTATTTAATTTCGTACGGTTCGGAGTAGGTATTAATATAATAATCTGAAGATATGTAGGTTATTCAACATTGGTTCGTAAAAATTACTCCCGGTAGTCCATGCACCTATCTACTTACCTACATTTTAAACAGATTTTTTCACTAAATATATAATATAATCTTAAATACATTGTGTCATATTTGTCGCAGAACTTTGGCCCAATTATATCAACATTAACGAAAATAAGCATATTCTACGAGTGCGTGTTAGTTTTACCAAAACGTCAGAACCACTGTGGTCGATGAGCCAAAATTACCAACATTTTATAGCACATGGAAACTTTGCCCTCGCATCACGTTTAAATGTGTGACATTTGTTTTTTTTCTCACGAATTCGAGTTTACCTGCAACACGGAATGTCGAGCGGTCAGGTAGCGGTGACATTTAGGTACATACAGCCTGCATAATATGTGCATTCATGTGCCTGCCTTTCCATAAACGCGCCTTATTTAAGTTTCACATTTTATACAATGAAATGTAAAGCTTAAAATATGTGGATAATGAATGTAGAATAAAATATTATGCATGGATTCTTCGATAATAGTATGGCTGGTTTAACTATGTAAAGAAGATAATTTATTTTCATTTATGTAAATGGAGATTCATGTATATCAACTATTGTTTGTGCCGCGGCCTGATAATCTTAATTGTATTATATTGAAAGAAAAATGGAAAGAAAAATTTGACTTCAGGCGAGACTCGAACTCGCGGCCTACTGGGAATCTAGTCCAGCCGCTCTTCCAATTGAGCTACTGAAGTCCTGCCCGATTTGTCAAATCTTTCCTTCACATTAAAATTTTTATTTCCATTTTTCTTTCAATAAAATATATTTCACAAGCATGTGTTAATGCGAAATAATATAAAACAATCTTAATTGTGTCTACTCGTAAGCCTATCAAAAAAGTTTACTTCAGTACCTTATAAAGATATTAACAAAAACGCGAGCACCATTTTAAATGCCTAAGTGCTTAAGATATTACAGTATTATCTCTCTTCGTTTGACGTTGCCGCCCTGTCGTATTAATTCAGGCGGTTAATTTATCGTTGTGCAAAAACGCAAAAAGTGGAGTGACTACAATGTTGCGATTATTATGTCGACGACGACATTATAATCTCACGAATCTTATTGCCGTTTTAAATTGAGACGCGCTTTAGAAGTTTCTGTTTATTAATAGGTAAATTAACCTCGCATTTCTTATATAATATGAAATGAATTGGATATCATTTGGCTCAAGCTCAAGCTTATTTTACAACTGGGAATTTTCCCACTAGCAAAATTTAAGGCCTTTGTATAGGGAATTAATAAAGCAAGCAAGTTTAATATTTTGCAAGAAATCGTGTTGTTTTATGCCTCTGCATAAATATCTACTATCTTATATAAAACCTTCCCCGTAAGTAGGTTGACAATATTGCCAAGAAGACTGCCATCGAGCTATATTCCGGCTTACCTTATATCTTCCCATAGCCTTTATAGTGCGTCGTTTCCTCGGCTAAATTCGTTTGACTCATGAAACACATTTTCACGCAAAGGACATGCGCTGCAGATATTTTGTTGTTATGTAAGTAGCAAACATTGATTATAATCATTACTGCATTATCCGGTACCGTTTATATACTTACCTACCTTGTTATACAAGTCTGAAATGTATCTATATCTACTAGGCTTACATAAGGCTATAATGTTCTAAATTTATGACACGAATTATAAGGACACACATTTCCGACTAACAAGAAAGGAAAACAAGAAGTATGAACACCATTACTATCGGTGGTGATACGGTACAGGGCTCTTTTGTCTTGTTTAAAATTGCAATGATTTTGAGGTTACAATAAATTAACTTCAAAAGTTAATTTACTTAATTTACCTTTAACTTGATTGATTTTTTTACGATTGTTGCGATATGCCTTGAGAAGATTTGACTTGAGTTGATTTCAAAGAAAATAGTAGATTGAGGTAGGGATGTTACCAGTTTTCATTTGTTCCCAGCGATTGAAATTGTCGAGAGAAACATTTTAATTCGTCGATGACGATATATCAGTGAAGGAATCTATTCCAAAAACGAATCACAATATGTGTCCTTGACGATAACATCGCTTGTATAAGTGAATCGAATACAGATTGAGGTGGACCACCTGTAATATAGTTAAGTATGTGCAGCATGTGCTATTGTTGTTTGGTTAAGTTCCGATTGGAAATTTCATATCTGTTTGACCAAAATCGAGTGGAGATTGACCTGTGCAGGTCGTTGATACAAAATATGTCAAACCTTTTTACGTAATAAATAATTATTCAGATCTGAATAATTAAGAATGTTATAACGTGCTTATCTATGTATTGAATACCTAATATGTTTGTCATGCGTATCATTAATTTTATTTCATTCTTTTCATTATCTTGTTGAAGCCTTGAGTCAATGTAAATCTATGACTGAATAAATGCAAACGTTTTACATGTGAACTCTACAAAAAAGGTATAGAAGATATTGCGATACGCCAGCAGTGGTGCTTGATGATCTTCAAACTTTAATATGTATGGAACATCAGATTATGATAATTGTGTCACTTTGTAAATTAGAACAGGGTCCGTACCATGACGTCTTACTGTGATTCAATTCAGGCGCTGCCAAAATTTTGTTTCATTGATCCTTAATGACAGCGCATATGAAGAAACGAGACAAAGCTAATAGCGTTTCAGTTAAGGTTGACAATAAAAGGTCATGGCATGGCCGCTGGGCAGGTTTTGCAGCTAAGTAGGTACATGTACCTAGTTTCATTTTCAGGTATTATTATTTATATTTTGATAATGTGTTTGTCAGTGAAACTTATAGAAAACTAGAGAGTGTCAACTAGAGAGAATTTACGCTATATTGTGTCTTCACAATATTTATCTTTAAAAGTAGGTAGCTGCGGCAACTTTGGTGGTAGAGTTCTAGTGTAGGGACTTAAAGGCGTAGGCACCACCGCATTACCTATTCCGTCTGCCGCCAAATGGTAGTATTCGCAGCACTATCGTGTTTCCATTAGATGTTAATGTACTTATGACCGCATAATAACTATCACAGAGACAAAACAACTAGACTCAAAATCAACGGCAACGCATCTGCATCTTGACCTCTTACATCCAAGTGATCTGCGTGCTTGGTTGGCACCTTCGATAATATAAGTAAACCCTTCGTCATAAAATATTCCAAGATTCAATAAGTACCTACCTACTTCACAGAAATATCTTAGGAATAAGTATTATTTAGGGACCAGCAAATCAGATCGGTGGCTGGCGTCGGACGATCGCTGGCGAACCGTAGCTAAGTCGCAGTTAGAATTGCAAATGAATCGGCCGTTTACTCTCGTGTCGTAAACTTTGGGATATGATCCAGTCAGTTTTCGCACCATTAAACTCTCGGACCGACTCCTACTCCCTCGGCTGTTATTGTAAATATGTCTTTATGTTACGTAAACAGATATCTGTCTGTTCGCTCTCTGTTATTTAATTACTAGATTACCTATATCAATTGTTGTTTAGTTCTAGAGAAAACGCAAAAAACAATCTGTTGTTTATTGAAAGTAAAAGATACAGCACAATAACTTCGTAGGTAGATCTTTTCATTGTGATTAGTTCGGTAATAATTAGGTATAAAATAAATGAAGAAAAATGGTTATTTTTTCATTCATATAAATGTTAGTTTGCTGCCGCATTGTTTGGGCATTCCATTTACAAGAGTATGATACGTATGTACAAATACTTACATATTCAAATTGACATGCTATGCATAATGCAGGAGCATTGTAATAAATTATACTTATCATCATTTCGTAAGTTCACATGTTATTAGTTCACTGACTGTAATTTCAATTCATACAAAATTATTAGAGCAGTCAAAATAAGCACTGAAGTCCCAGAGGGCGGTTTTGTTGAAACAACCGTGGGAGACAGTTATGTTGTGGCACATACATACTTGTGGCAGAGATAACAAGACCTGACAGCTTGTAATGTGCGTTCAAACTCGCCCTGTCACCAGACCTATTGAAATGTATAAACCACCAACTTAACAAGAACCCTGAACTACTATTAGTGTAATGTTTTGTTTCGTAGAAGCTACAGCGGTTACGAGAGGGGTAGGTCTAATTACATTGGCGGAGTGTGGCCGGTCGGCTCGCGGCCTCTGTTTTGGGATTGAGTCGTAAATGTCGACTCGAGTGCCCTACGCCATCGTTTTGCTGCTATTTACTCATACTGGACTAAAAAAATAAAAAAAAAACTCTGACAAAACGTCCGCCCGGATTACGATTCCCGATAGGACTTAGTTCAACTTGGAATGAATATAAACTTAAATGAACGACGACAAAGTTTCTGTGAAGATACGACTTGACATTTCAAACTTTGCCCAAAGTTGTACCGTTATTCATTTATTTTAATGCTCAGATAGGAAGGTACCATGTAAAAATACGTTATAACGTGCTTTAGTTTATTTTCTCGGATTCATCTGGGGTAATAATACGTTCGAATATTCCCTTCGTCTATTTGACACTTTTGTTCGTGTCTGATCTTCACTCAATTCCTATGAAATTCTAATTTATACAGAGATGAACCTACGTGATTTAACAATTACTTAGCTAAATATATTATTATGATTCCTAGGTTTGATATCGTATGTATATACGAGTACCTACTTACTTACTGTACAGTATTTTTTCAGTAAGCCGCTGTTTGAAATCAATCATTACATAAACCCGGGTAATTGTTACGAAACACAAGGCAGAATTTACGACCACTAACACATCTCGGTAAAGGCAGTGATCGTTAAAAAGGAAAAAAGCCTGTAAACATGTTTTTTTTGCTTGAATATAAGTGGGTTGGTTCCACACCCCCAATGTCGCTTGGAAAAAACCGTGGCATTCGGCGCAAATCACTTATTTTATGTAAACTTCGTGACTTTGTGCCGTATCGAATGACTTAGAAAGGATTTATTTATACTTGTACCGATGTATGGCTAGGAAATAAAATGTTAGGAAATTGTGGTGCTTTGTCCATATGGCGGTGAGCCGGTGAGGTTTTCGATTCAAAAATAACCGAGTTCCAGTTGCTTGTTAGTCAAGTCATTATTTCATTTTCATTATCTTGTTGAAGCCTTGAGTCAATGTAAATATATGACTGAATAAATGCAAACGTTTTACATGTGGACTCTACAAAAAAGGTATAGAAGATATAGCGATACGCCAGCAGTGGTGCTTGATGATCTTCAAACTTTAATATGAATCAGATTATGATAATTGTGTCACTTTGCAAATTAGAACAGGGTCCGTACCATGACGTCTTACTGTGACTCAATTCAGGCGCTGCCAAAAATTTGTTTCATTGATCCTTAATGACAGCGCGTATGAAGAAACGAGACAAAGCTAATAGCGTTTCAGTTAAGGTTAAGGTTGACAATAAAATGTCATGGCATGGCCGCTGGGCAGCTTTTGCAGCTTTTGTTGGTTCCACACCCCCAATGTCGCTTGGAAAAAAACGTGGCATTCGGCGCAAATCACTTATTTTATGAAAACTTCGTGACTTTGTGCCGTGTCGAATGACTTAGAAAGGATTTATTTACACTTGTACCGATGTATGGCTAGGAAATAAAATGTTAGGAAATTGTAGTGCTATGTCCATATGGCGGTGAGCCGGTGAGGTTTTCGATTCCAAAATAACCGAGTAACGTGAGTTCTCTAGAGCAAAACCTAGCGATGATTTAAGTGGAGTTCCAGTTGCTTGTTAGTCAAGTCATTATTTTCAGCCGACCGCTTGAGTTGTATTTCAAACGCTGTCCAAACTCACTTATCTAAACGTTACGTTATTTAACTTTATGAACACAATATTAAACATAAAATATAGAAATATATTGATACACTCAATTATCAAAGAATTTAATTAAACCTATGCGTTCTTTAGGCTGGGATAAAAATATATTTTCGGATATAACGGATCTAACATTCAAAACAAAAAATCTGCTCTGAAGACAAAGAAATGGAACTGAAATGTCGGATTGATTTTTATTTGGAATAAGGGAGATATATGTATTCGTAATATCGTTTTATTTCAATGACATATTAAATGGTCTTAATCAGCTACCTCGATTAATATGTTCATTCAAAATATCAGTATTCTGTATGTATCGTTTTTTGTCAGTTAGAATATTCCTACTTGAATCGTATGGCTTCATTCATGTAGAAGGTTTCCTTTCATTAATTAGCCTAAGTGTTATTCCAATGCTTGTGGGCAGGTTTATTCAAATCTAAAATTATGTTTTCTATGAAATAGACATATACATACATAATATCTATCCTCACAATCTTGTAGATATATGTTAATTAATGAGAAAATATAATATATCATCACTTCAGCCGAAAGACGTTCATTGCTGGACAAAAGTCTTCCCCGACGATGTCCACGACAAGGTTGTGCGTCAATTTGGGCAGAATATATCTACCATAATCGCCATGTTTGGAATGCGGATTGGCGATCGTAGTAGCGGTAGTTTTGTCGCAGAACGCTGCTGCCAATCGCGTTATTGCATTTACTACCGCGCCAAATGGGTTGACCGCCATTTTTCGGTTGACTACATTAGCGGAAGAATTCTCATCCACTAATGGGCGATGAGAACAAACGTCCCGACCTAGAAAATATGTGTATATATTTTTATAATATTTCATTACACTTTACTTGCAGGTTGCCGTGCCCGTTTACTCAGACTTCGCTAGCCAGTTTACGACAAGGTGAATATCTACTTTTTGTCATATAACTTTATAGGGCTCAATTAGTTCAAAAGCCTGATTAAAATGATGATAAAGTTGTAATTATTAAAATAAAATTCAGATTATTTTAATGAAGACTTATGAATTTTTCATGAGTTTTATCTACTTAGTCTAGATTGTTTAATGTTATACTACATTACAATTTTTATCAAATAAAATAAGATTGCCTCTTGTTAAATGTAAATTTAACAAAGAATTGTGTAACAACATAATTAAGTGATTATACATACCTACTGCATTGGTTATTAATTCTGAATCTGTCCATATATCCGTTTTATGTATGAACTTAAATTGTCAGATTCAGAAAGCTACTGCGCTTTCCCCGTTCGTATGCAATTAAAAAGCCGTAAACATTTACTTCGAAGGAATTAAAATATTTTAATTTAAATTAAGTCCATGTAGCATGCTCTTAACAATCTCAATTTTAACCCAGATTGGTTGGTAAGCATCGATATATTTCAAGTAAACCGGTAACTAACAGATCCAGGGTACATTAAGTTTTAACAATTTATGATACAAACCAAGATAAGAGAAAGCCAGGCTTTAAACGAGATTAAATTCTGACGAGTTTTTAAATTAGGACATAAGTTCGCTACCTCCGCTGTGTAGCAGCATATCTTTATCTTAAATCTAATTTTCGGTTGCACCAAAACATTTGTTAATGGTTTTTGTCAAAATAAACAATAACAGTAATATTTATTTTAGCAGTTACTGCGGAATGCGTTGCACCAGCGTAATTTTGAGTTACCGAGATTGCAAATGAAGTAACAGCATTTGACAGATAACTGATATTAACTTTAATCAGATCTATTTACACGGGTACAGCTAACAGTTAAAGTTCTGACGTAACTCAACAATTTTGAAATGTTGCAACTCATTTGTTAGTTTATCCGATACTTTAATAAATTTGTTAAAATTAAAGTAAGATGATGTAACTCAGCCTTCGTAAGTACCTCTAAAGAACACAAAAAGTTTGTATTAAAATAAGGGATGCAAAATAATTAATATAATCAATTGAAAAATGTACATATTTTTATTCATTACATAATTAAAAAGTTTCATTACATTTGAAAATGACGAGGTGTTTATCATTTAATGATTAACGACTATTACATGTCATGTAGGTATAGACTGATCATTAATCATGCTGGCATAATAAAGAAACCAATCAAGTAGGTATATAATAATTTGTTAGCCAACAGCAAATTAACTATACCTAACTTGTTTATTTAAAAAAAAAAAATCGAGTAAGACGTTAAAATACATAAAAGTCTATTATAACATACTTCACACTATGAACATTACTATAAATGAAATTTATATTTATATTAATTTATTTGCATAACAAACTAATACAAGTGTGTCTATCAGAGACCTTAGACCTGGTTGGTCTCTATATACCGGTAATTATAGGCTAAATAAAAGCAGCAAGTTTTTTTTTCAATCTCTAAGTAGGCACTTCTTTAATTGATTTGAAATTGATTCTAAATACAAATTGAGCATTCAGATGTTCTGTCTTAACCTTTCAATCAAGAGATGTAGATGTATCTAATACATATAATATATTTTTTTATTATACAGACAATATTAAAAATCTTAGCTATAAATAAGTATTACTCAAAAGGTTCGTAGAAAATACTGCAGAAATGATATAGATCTTTTTAACGGTACGGAATTATTTAATGAATTAATTACCTATGTAATTTAAAAACAAATTGTGTGTAAAAACAATTGTTGAGATATTCCAATTTTATTTTTTTTCGGTACTGATAAACAATTCTTTAAGGTCTTCAAAGTCTACATTTATAACTTTCTGCAGAGCCATTTAATTTGATTTCATTACTAATGTAATAACAATGAAAATTTACTCTGCATTTTGTTTCGAAAATGTATATTTCTTTACGTAGTGCATTATTCTCGTGTGTTATATATCCGGCAGCCCCATTTTCAATCTGCTTTTGCGCAACTCGCACACATGTTTGAGATAAGAAAGCGTACTTTTATTTACGTGCGATGTATGGCCGACCATTGGCCTGAAGAGTTTCCTAACGTAAATATTTATAGACGGCCCGACTAAGGCGCACACTTGTTTCTGTGTTTATGTCTGTCATTCAACGCGCCTGATTCTTGTCTGCTTATTTGAACCCAATCCTGCGTGGTCTGTTGATATTCTGTGCTCTATGTATTTCCCTATCACTGAGAAATTTACTAAACAAAACTTTAACTCAACATTTTATTTCAACTCAAGTGAACGTACTTACGCATACACCTGCAATAAATGATTAAATAAAAGTTTAGTTCGAAAATGACTAAATCTAAGTGCGCTTAGGCTAAAAACCCGTTTTACACCACCATTGGTAGTTTGAAAACATACAGTTAATTACAGTTTTCTATCCATTGCCTCAATAGATCCTTCTAGAAATTTTATTTGTGTTCCTGTTTCATCAAAAAAATATATGAAGATGAATTATGAATCATGTGAAAAACCGCACTCGCAACTAAGTAAAAATAACCTTTATCTACCTGTATAGTACTCTGTATCCTTCGTAATCCCTATCATTAATTTTGCTAACACGTTCACGACATAATTTATCAGCACTCCATTCCGTCGTTGATCCGCGTATTGTTAGCGAGTAATTACAGAAACTTACTCCATTGACAAGTGTGGGAAATTAAGTTTTTGCAAAACATATTTCATTTTCACGATTCAGCTTCAATTACCATAATGGTCGCGTTAAGGCGTCGTGTTAACAACACTGATAGTGTTCCTTAGTGTTATGTATGTTTTTTCTTTTGTTCACTTGACATATTTTATAGCCATGTCTTGTGTAAACAGCTCATGTAGCCTGTATAGGTGTGAAATATTGTAAGCAGATTTATAGGTTGTAAGCGCATTGTTCCCTTTCACTTACAAATAGGGTGTCTTCGGGGTTGGGTCGCTACGAAATTGGGGTATCTTTGTGTAACTTTACTTGTTTATTTGGGGTTAATTAGTTAAATTAATTGTCTTATTAGTCGATTGGTTGTTAGTACCTAGTCATGTTTAAAACAGAAAAAAGGTGAAAAACAACTGAATCTGATTTATAGTCCAAAGAACACGACCTTGCCATTGACATAAAATGATATGATATAATCTACTTACCTAGGATTATTTGTGGTGAAATTAACAGACGATAAAATTAAGTTTATACTTACAATAAAACGTGAGTGAGTCGCGTCATAAAGTCTCGCGTTTTTTATTGGTGGCAACTCGGCGATGGTCGAGTGACGCTTGCAGTTTGGTTAAACGGCAGTTTATGGCTATTTTGCCTCCATTAATCGCTTTACTACGCGCCCGCGACGCGCGTCAAGCGCCGCTCTACGCCTACAACCCTTTACGCATGTTGCCATTTGCAGTTCCTACTTGTGTACGGACACAAGTAGGAACTGGCTATGAAACTTATTTTAATTTAACGACGTGTTTACACCAACTAGTTTTATACAAACTAGTTTAAAAAATACGAATTTTGGAAAAACATGAAAAAACAATATTTATATTATTTCAAGACCATCTGAACTTAAATAATAGATACATAAATACCTAAATAATCTTTAAACGGAATATTAAAATAGGTTTTCATTAATCGTATTATGTGTAAAAATTGTTTCTGAAAAAAAAAACCGTATCGAATGTAGACACAAAAAAAACGCTACTTTAAGCTAAATGTAGAGACGAAACATGAGGCGCGGGCGGGCGGCTGGCTCGGAACACGGGTGCAGTAGAGGTGATTAGTTCTGCTGCCCACCGCTAGATGGCAAGCTGCCGCGCGCCTGTGTGCTCCGTGCGCCGCACACCGCCGCGCGCCACCACTCCGCGCTCAACCGCGCTGCCGATCGCGCGCTTCGTATCCACGTTCCCCGTGACGCGAACACATCACGATACGCTCGCGATTTCCAACTCGTACTTTATCGCAGCGAACTACAACAGAATAATTTTTAACAAAACCGGTCTGCCACACGAACTTTTGCGTCCTTTATTACAGTTTTATGCTAAGGACTCCACGTTTACATGTTTACCTAAAAGACAGTTTCGTGCTACTTGGATTTAATTTATAACAAATCAAAGCGGGTGATCGTTCCCGTGCAGTGACGTGCGTCACTTGGAAAGCTTCGATTCTCACGGGCTGCGGTCATCTCTCGTCCGGTGCGCTGGCTAAATCGGGAATCGCGTTTTGACTTTCATGTGCCGCTCTCGCGTGGTGGTCGCGTGTGCGCGCGGTGCGATGTGCCCGCGGCGCGCGTGAACGGCCGGCGACGCTCCCGCTCCCCCGTGGCTTGCCCGGCCGCCACCCTGTACCCTGACAACCATGTCGGGGGCCTCGGCGCGCCCTGCGACGCGGCTGCCGCGTCGCCAGCGCCCGCCTCCGGGCACTCCGCCGGGCCGGCCTGGTGGACCATGATGAACGGCGTCGGCGGCGCGCTGTACGAGGAGGCGCACGCGTCCCCGCCTGGCGGCTCGCCCCCGGCAGCGCCCGCCGCCGCACCGCCCTCCGCCTCCAGCGCGTCCCCGGCCTCGGTGGGCTCCAATCCACCGCAGCCACTCCATATCCCAGCCAAGCGCTACGAGCCCGAGCCCGGAGTCATCCGGCACGCGCAGCAGCCTTGGGGCTACCCGCCTGACGCGGCCGCTTCCTTCGAGCACCAGTATCCCTCGGCACCCACCTACTATAACCTGCCCGTCGAGCGGGAGCGCAAGTCCGCGCTACCCTTCTGGCCAGCGAGTAGCGGTGAATACAAACCTTACGCGGATGGAGGCTGTCATCAGGGCTTCTCTCAGCCGTGTTGGAACTACCCATACGGCGCTCCGCGAGGTGATCAGCCCCTGCCCTACGTTGGGGGCGAGGAACGCCGGACGGCCGTGTCCGAGGCGTCCGGTTTCTCGCACGATGCCTACGGTCTGCGGAATTACGCTCCAGAGACCGTGTCCAGCGCGCCGTATCCACCTCCGGGAGCTCTTCCCGGTTAGTATCTATCATTAAATAAAAATTTTCTCCTTAATAATATCGATATCACGAATCTTGCACTCACGTTTTTTGACATTCAGACTGTTTGTAATCTTTGCCCCAACTTATCGGTTGTCGACCATGTGCAGCAAAACATTTGTGAAATTTATAAACAACTTAACATGGAGACGTAAGATTCGAGGATATCGGTAGCCCTGTGTGTTGTGCTTAATTTGTTGAGTTCAGTGATAAATTGTGGACAGATGAATAGATTTGTAAATATTTTTTATTATGGGTTTGTCAACCTTGACCCCGGTTATGTTTAGTTCGTCCCGCTTGTCACTAGATGGCGGTGCTGCGATGCACACATCCACGCACTGCTTTAGTGTGGTCCACGCACACAGCGACAGGGCCTTGCGTTCTGAGCGAGTGGGAGTGTCGTTATCGGGATGCACACTTGCACTCCGCATTCTTGCCACGAATCGAAGATTTTCGACTTTTGGGTTGGCACGATTTTATCGTGGTCACAACTTTAAATGCCTTCAATGTTATTGTTGGACCTTATTACATTGTTGTTAAAGGCTATTATGATTGACTAAGAATAATTTGTTAAAGTTCGAATGTAGTAGGTAGGTACTTTTTGATGTTCTTGTGTAAATCTTGTTTTATCATTAGGTACATCCATAATGATAAAAGTTACAGGCAAATCTAACTCCGGAAAGTGGGCAGTTCAAATTACCACGTAATCAGAGGTAAATTGAATTCCATGAGAAGGTAGTTTTGTAGAGAATATCCTACTACTGCCTAGGTACATACTCTGTTAGTAAGTTATTCCTGCAAGCAGCTCGCTATGTCAAAACAAACAGTAGACGCAATGTCCATGTTTAATCCTCTAAAGCCCTTTACCAACAATCGAACTCCGAAATCAAAACATTTTCCCACAGACTACCATAAATTTGATGAATGAACGAAACACGTGCTACAAATGTTTAAAAACGGACCGTAAGCACCGTTTTATAGGCAATGTAAAACGGTGCTATACTACCGACAATAAATTAAAGTTTACGTAAAATAAAGCGCCAATAAAAATGTATAACTAATAAATAAACACGATACCTGAGCGTTAAGACAATAAACTGACGATCTTTGAGTAGAAGCAATAAACCAAATATTGCTACAATAAACACATTATAGGCTGATGAGGTGATAAAACTAGTGGGAGCGGTTCGTAGTAGCATCGGCAGTGCATACGATTAACGAGATTTATACTGTCGCCGATTCATACACGATTCGACTTTTATGATGGCGCTAAACCGTGACCACGCCGCCGGTTCCTTCTCCGAACCACGCGAGTGGTAATTAGGAAACTACTGCCATGTCAATATGAGAGCAATAAAAAGCCTCCATTCATAAACGCTAGTTCGCTTTCGATCGCCGCCTAACCATAAAGATGGGTTTATCGCGCTTCTGTTACGGCAGAGGTGTAACTTGACATAATTTTGCGTAAAACGCGCATATAATGGCCCATTAAAAGGAAACAATTGTTGAAAAAGTTATACGAGTGTTCACGTCACTTTATGATTGTATGTTTACGGCCCACCTGAGGTTGACATTGACTTTGATTTGTGCATTTACGGTTTACGAACGATTTGATGTACGGTTATGTAGTACGAATCAGGCATGCAAGTTCTGCTTTTATTACGCTTCATTACACTTAATTAGTTTCTCACTTAGCAATTACTATTTGTATACAATGTATCGCAGGTAATTTGTCTGTGAGCAAACATTATTTATGATATGATTACCTAGATATAGTACGCAGTCAAGCATAAATGCAATGTAGTTTTTCTAATAAGTAATCGGAGGTTTTAATAAGCCGCTTGGGCTAGCAAACAGCTTCTGTTTGTCACCATGCACAGATAACAGACAAATATTACCATATTAGCTCATCGCTTTTAAAGGAATTTAGACCTTATTCCGTCGCAATACGCTCGTCTTCATTGTTGTCAACTCGCAAAGTAATGTTGTACTGAAATAGACTAAGCTCGCGGTCGGGTAGGTAACTTTTATGGGCGAACACAACCCGCACTTTTATTGCCGCTGATCGCTACCTATCCCCTCATAATTGACAACTCGACTTGTCATTATGTTCTCTTTAAACAATTGTTGTTTCATTTGTCAAGCGAACATAAATTCGTGCTGACTTATTATTGTGTTTGCCTCTCAGACGCCCGATGTCTGGACATTTGAACACGTAAACTGTTCTCCAGTAAAATATTAGGTTTAGTTTTATCAACAGACAGTAATACAAATCTAGGTCACGATTCATGACCTCGTGAGGCGATATTACTAGTCGTGCCGGGCGAGCCTTGCTGCCGTAAGCTAAATGAGAAAATAATATAGAAACCCCAGTCGATCATCTTTTAGTGTTATCGTAGAGTTCCATTTTTATCGTTCTAATTTAAGAAATAGGCGGTTCATCCTGAATTGTAGTTATTTAATCAAGGCATATACCTATCCGATTAAATGCTCTATTTCGATATGTAGAGTAAGCTCTACCGGTATCATAAACAAATTATTCCGACAGCTATTGTTCATAAAATAAAATGAATAACTCGTAATAGATACATTGTTTTCAAGAGACAATAATGTTGAGACTATACGCAATAAAATATATGCTGGGTAACGTGAAGTAGGCGACGTTGTGGTAGGGCAGTTTTATGAACTCGTTGAGGTATCGTTCTAATGCCTACGAAAGCTCTGTAGGTGGGCAATATATACCACAAGTGAGCACTTGAACACGTAAAGTACAGACAGTCCAACCGTTTCTGGTTGTATGAAATTTATTGAACGAAATAAAACTCCATATCGATTCAGTCATTCCCTTCACGACTGCACTGTTAAGGGTAATTTATACACCCACGTAATTCTTAAATATATCTTAAACAAAGCATACGAATTGATCTGTCGAGATTACGTACGAGAAGGAAATAGAATGTATCAGGCGTTGCTAAACAAAAGCCGTATATTACATACAAACATTTCCTTTCTAAAGTAAACATTCGAAACTGACGTTTACACATTAAAAATGATTGAAGTTGGCAGGTTACTATCTATAGACGCGTGCTGGACAATCGCTCGAGAGATGTGAATACGCTTGCGACACGCATACATCCGCTAAACAATGAAGCATCTATTTCGCAACGTTCGCAATGTACCGTTTTGAATAATAGGAAATGGTGCAGCGTTCGCCTGCATCCAATATCGAGAAGGTCACGGATCGCATACAAAGTTAACTCGCGATGATCTCATCAAAAGCGCCGCTCACATAAATTGCCCTGTGTCCAACTTCTAATGCACCGTACACGTTGCATTTGTTGCTGTGAACGTTGCATAGAAATAGCTTGTTAAATGCAAAACGTGCTGCGGCCATGCACACCCGAATATATTAGCATTCAACGCAATTAAAATCGAGCCGACTGTGTGTTGAATGTTCAGATTGCATGGAAACGTCGCGGTAGGTTCTTACAATGTAGCACCGTAGAAATATTGAGCATAAATGTTTATGTGGCAACTGATAAATAAGGTCGTTCGTGCTGGTGGACACGGACACTTGTCTTGTTATCAAGACAATCCACTAATATTTAAGATTTCTCATTAAAATGTTTTAAAAACTAAGGACTCATAAAATATTTTTCTATACAGGATCCCTGTCAATGTCTGTGGGCGTCGGCGTAGGCTGTGGCTCGTCGAACCCGCTCGACTGGACCGGGCAGGTGACGGTGCGCAAAAAACGCAAACCCTACTCCAAGTTCCAGACGCTCGAGCTGGAGAAAGAGTTCCTTTTCAACGCATACGTCTCGAAACAGAAGAGATGGGAGCTGGCGCGAAACCTGAACTTAACGGAGAGGCAGGTGAAGATATGGTTCCAGAACCGAAGGATGAAGAACAAGAAGAATTCGCAGCGGCAGGCGGCGCAAGCGGCACAGAACAATAATAACAACTCGAACGCTAACAACCACAATCACCATGGCGGGCACCACCACGCGCCGCACCATGTGGCGCTGCACCACGCCCCGCCGCCCAAGCACCACCAGTGACCCGCGCCCTTCTCTGGGACGTACCCGCTTCACCACGGTATAGCCAGCTAAGCGCCCGGGGAGCCCCCAGACTCCAGTGTGTTGTGATCGATGCTCGTACTTAAAGTTCGGATTGCCCGTGATGTTACCTAATGCTAAGGGACGTGGAAACGCTGTGCCGTGTCGTGTGGACGCTCCGCTGCGAGTCCCAGAGAATCTCGTAGTAAGATAAATTCATTGTGTTGTCGATTTGTGTATAGTATTAATTACGAAATTATGTTCTGTAATTTTAACGAGACTAAGTACGTGAGTAGATAACGATTCCTGATATTGATAGCATAGCGCTGACTATATGTATTTGAGAATTTATTTAAGTCGAATTACGAATGGTTGCATCTCGCCACCGATGAATAGTTTCTAGATAGTTTATTGTGAAATTGTAAAATATTTTGTGAGACTGCTTTATTGTTGTATTCGTATCGCTGTTCAGAGGGTGGTTTAATATTAATCAGTTAACTTTTATTTTCGTTACCAAATTGTTGAATTACTCGGGTTGCTTTGGTGGCAGTTATAGATATCTAATCACGAATGTAAGTTGTATACCATCCTAGTGAACACACATTTTGCACATAGAAAATGATAGAAATCGCATTATGATCAAATATTTATTACTGTTTAATTTCTTATCTGATAATTCGTAAATTTTGTTATTTAAATTATGGATTTCTGACAAAGCTTTAACTCGGTTCCAGTAGATTATACATTAAGTTACTGTTATGACTTATTTGAAAATATTGAAGTTGATGTTGTAATCAATTTAATTAGGTAATATGGGCAAGTGCATTATATATTGTCCTCTATTGACTCATTGTACTGTTCGCTTAGCCTGTCTATTGCTTTTTTATTTTTTGTTTTAGTTGAATATTTTATTATTTATTTATACACGAATATAATTACAATAATGAAAATTTGTTCAATTGTATCTTGCTCTAAGTACATCGAATTAAATAAATCGTTTAGTCGTACATTGTACAAAGTTATATGACATTACGTTCGAGTAGATCTTATGACAAAATATGTATTTAGCTATCGATAAATAAATCTCAGTCTTAGATATCATCTTGTACTATTTAGCTACCTACATCTTCCCTATTTTATCGTATATTCTATGTAATAAATGTTCTATTGTAAACTAAGTAGTTTGCTCGGATCTAATTCATACATCTATTGTCCCTTAATGTAATAGGTAATTAGGTGTTTTGTACAAAATTAAATGGCGACCTCGTCTAGGTAACCGAATTTCTGCATAAATGCATGCCATCTTTAAGTATCTTACGACTTGTATTGCGCAATAACCAATATTTATTGAAAAGGCGTGACCACACCTAATTTAAAGATCTAACAATGCCTACACGAATAATTAAATTAATTTGATTGGCAATAAATTTTATGATGCAATTTTTTGATCTTACCGAAACAATACGCAATTATTTATGACAAATCGATATTGGTCCTTAAATGGCAGCTAGTTTAATCAACAATCAATATTCTTATTCGGCCACCTTTGCTGATTTGTCATTGGTTAAATTATAGACGTAGAGTTTTCGACATTCTTATTTATCGAATGGTGTGGCCATTCGATAAATAAGAATGTCGAAAACTAACACTTGTCATGGTGACCCGTAGCTACTCGACCTAGGTGTGGCCATGCCCTGGTTGCATACATAATCGCATTGTATTTATATATTGTATGTATATGAAAGTGTCGTGTACATACCTACATACTTAGACGAAGCGGAGGTTATGTTGCTAACCAATATTATCACTCTTTCTAATTAAATGGCCTTTGCTACCGTAACTGCAGCTATAAAAAGGTTTATATAGTTGCAACTTTAATTCAATTTGTTTCATTAAAAAAGTCTATAGTCAATACTGTAACACACAACTGAAAACTGTCAAAAAATGGGAACTACGGGCGTACCTTTTGGCGAACCCAAAACTGTGCCGCTACTAGCTTTGTCTCTTTTCGTCATACACGCTGTCCTATACAAAAATGAAACAAATTTTTATCAGTTCCTAAATTGAATCGTCAAGAAACGTCATGGTACAGGCCCTGAACCTTATGACATTTAAAATTTAGCTACTTTTGGTTTATTTACCTAACAATATTCTTTACCCATTTTTATTTACCTCAATTATTAGCCTCTAATAGTATTAGCCATAAGTATGCGAAAGTGAAAATAAATATAGTCATAATTATTTTTTTCTGAAAAACAATGTCTTCGCATACGAATGAAAACTCAATGTTAAAGTTTGGCGAAGTACTTACAGAAGTGTAATTAGTCCGAATGGCAAAGAGGTTACCTTATTGTTTTTCAAATGATACCGTTAACTCTATGGATTGTATATTTGTTTTTTTTCTGTAGATCAATACTAGATCCCTAACTTACCTAAACTATTATACCTAATTGTAATAATTAAAGGTCTCGTAATTATCACTGTACAGATAAATTAATGTAGTTGAAATCACGCCAGGAAGTGTGAGGTTTTGTTAAGTAATTATGTATAATTAAAAATGAATGTGCTCTCGACAGTTTTATGACGAATTTAGAAAAGAATGTATGAAAGGGAAAAGATTAAATATTTCGTCGTGTCTCGGTCCTTTTTTCTTTTATACCCTTATTTTTAGTTGCTATTTTATAACATTATTTCATTTTATTGTTTCTTGAAAATAAAGTGATAATACTCCAGTTGATAGGTACATACCTCTCTAAATGCTTGAAAATAATATGAAGCATAAAAATCAATTCCCCATTCTCTACATTAATTTTAGTTGAATATTTAATTACAATTTGATTGGAATTGCAGTATTTTAAATATATTTTATAAACTATAATATTTTTTTAGTTGTACACAAGTAGACTAGTCAAAGACGGGGTGTCTATATCTAGTCTAGTCTACAGACTGTAGACTAGACTACATTGAAACAATACTAGTAGGTACACCTACTAGTATTGTTTCTCTTTTATATTATTAAATGACCGGAAAATCTTACCTAATTTAAGGGACGAGCCCATATTAGGATTTATATTTTTTTAAATAAAAGAAGTTATCCAACAATATATTTATCGTACCGTAGGTTATATATTTAGTTTTTGTACATTGTTTGCAGCAGCGTACGAATGAGCACTTTGATATTATAAGGCTAAAAGGTAAGTAAGTAAGTACATCTCCTCGCAAATTAAACAAAAGGTATATACTATGGTATATACCTTTTGTATATACCAAGAATGCTGCGATATATGTATCGCAGCATTCTTGCAGATGTTTTGCCTAATGACCTTATACGTATCTAGTTAAGTTATGGTTTATTTTTACGAACGAAGATGACAAATAAATATGCAATTCAGACGAAGGCCTATAGCTTACTAAAACCAGAGTTGTAGATTTTTTTATGTAAAGAAGGTGGCATATAAACATGCATCAAAAATCTCTACACAAAAATCAGAGGTCAAAATGACCTAAGTTGTAATGTCTCTGTAAAAGATATATTCATTTGGCGGCAGATAGAGGTAATGCGGCAGTGCCTACGTCCGTGAGCTCTGTCACTAGAACTCTACCACCAGTAAAAGATTTTACCCCCGAGGCCTAAGAAGTTTATCTTTGTATATTACATTACCATCTAACTGGATGGTAATGTAATACAACACATAGTGCTAATCACTACCGATTGGCGGCAGACATATAATGCAGGATAACGGCCCCAAGCTCTGACACAAGCATATGAATGTCTCGCTATAATTGAACGTTTCATTTCAATAATAATTGGTAAAGCTGTTGATAAATTCTGACAGTAATGGTAACGCAGAAAATTTGATGATTGTGGTAAATATTTAGGTTTAAAGGATATATGAACCAGATACTAAATTGTATACATTGAAATGTTCTTTATTGTAATATTTAATGTAAATAAGGTGGCAAAATTCACATGGATGTTAAATGTTGACTGCAGCCTTTAGATAGGTACACAAAAAAAACCAGAGGTCAAATGCAGATAGATGCGTTGCCATCCCTGTTGTTTTGTATATCTATGATAGTTAATACGGGGCCATACATTACCAACTAACCGGAACACTATAGTGCCGAACACTACTTTTTGGCGGCAGATAGGTTAGGTAATATGGTGGTCAGGGCTCTCGAGTCCCTTCACTGGAATTCTACCACTAGTAAATGTTTCTAATTAAGGTTGTTGAATGGAAACATGATTCTTGATACAACGTGTAATGTGTAATGAATTATATTATTAAGTATGTTATTTAATGATACTTAATTATATTAAAACTGCCTAGTGGTAGCAGGCCGCTACTACTACGCTAAGGTCCTGGGTTTGATGCCCGGGTAAAGGGCTATACCAGATAGAGTTATTGGTGCAAAGTCTTTTATCTCTGGTTCTATTGGGGGTTTCCCATTGTCTGGTAATTTCCCAGTACCTATAAATTTGGTAATGTGCCTGGAGATGTCAACAGGTTCGCTGTTACATGGGCCAAAACGTAACCGGCGAGTCGTGGGTGTTTGCATGTACGCTTGAATGCATACATTTACCTCTACCTACCCCTTCGGAGATTACAGGCATGAAGTTACATTTTTCAATTTTACTGGCAAACATTAGACGAGCCATTTGGTCCAGCGGTATAGACGATCGTTTTAACGGAGGCTTACGGGTTCGGTCACCATACCGAGACAAATATTTGAATGGCCTATAGATATTTGTTTCGGGTATGGGTATTTGTGTATGAATTGAATGTGTACAGAGCACCCATGTCACAGGTTTGTGTCTAGTGAAGGGCTGTGGTGAGAGTAAGCGTAAAAAAGAAACAAGCATGAAGTTCACATAGATAATCGTCGATTACACCAGCCTATAGACATCCACACAATAACCAGAGGTTGAAATAGGTACAGATGCTTCCAATACGATTTACACGTTTGACAGAAATGACAGGACCATACATTACCGTACTCACTGGAACTCGATTTTGCTGTACAGAATCACCTGGTAGCAGAGAGAGCAGGTAATGTTAGTAGTTTCTTCGCACTCGAGCTTTACCACTACAACTCCACTACTACTAAAAACAACTAACAACAACTAATTAGAACCTTTATTTTCACTACTAACTCTCTATCGAGGTATTTAGTTAGTAGGGAGTCAGCTCTCATTAATATAACAAGCATCATTAAACTTTTTATAAACTGAATTAAGATCATCGTTCGATACTGTAAGAAAATTAACATTTTATAAATTATTGAGCGATGTTTTCGTAGCACACTACGTAGCACTGCGTAGCGCCCTCTGACCGATGAAATTGAGTTTGTAGAATGATTATAATAGGGATAAAAATTGTAAGAATTTTGATTAGTTGAATTACACTATTTGAGAAAAGGATTTTCCACAATTTTATGTTTCAAACATAATATATTATGAAATGAAATAATAATATGAACCCTAGAAGACATAATGTTCTGTGAGAAATTGTAACACAGGACAGCGCCATCTGTTGGTGAATACAGAATGACTGATAAGACTTCATTGAGTCCATACTTACTATGTTAGTTTTGAATATATCATGTCTTACATTTGAGTAAAGTTCGAACATGAAGACAGGTATATATTATTAAATATTTGACCTAAGAACTATCAACATAAATATACTCACGAGGTTCTTATTTAGTATTACATTTAGTACCATTGATTATAAATAAACTCTAAAGTTCCACTGGCGGTAGAGCTGCAGTGATGGAGCTCGCGGGCCTAGGCACCAAAGTATTGTCTAATCTACTTACCGCTGAATGGTCGTGTTCAGCAATATCGTGTTCCTTTCAGGGGGTAATGTACGGCCCTGTAATTTTCGGCATAGAGGCATAATAAGACTTAAGAGTGGCAACGTATCTACATTGAAATCTCTGGTTTCATATAGATATTTGAAAACCACCGCATTGCTTACCATAAATGTAAACTGTAAGCATGTTTACCACTTCTTGCCTTAAAAAAATATCACATTGATGAAGTATCGATGCTGTAATATATCTCAACTTACTTTTCCTCTCTGAGCTTCAGTGACGGAGCTCGCGGGCGAAGGCACCACCGCATTACCTAATATACTTGCCGCTAAATGGCAATGTTCAGCACTATCGTGTTCCGGTCAGGTGGTTATGTATGGCCCTGTAATTTCCGGCACAGAGGCATGGCACTTTAGGCCTCAGGAGTGGTAACGCATCTGCATTTTGACCCTAGTCTTTGTGTGTGTGTCTATAATAGGCTACAGTCATCACTTAACATGAATGTGAACTGCATGCTAGTTTGCCACTTCCATTACATAAAAAGAAACGGCAGAAAATTGGCGGCAGAGAATTGTACCGAACACTATCATAGGCAACCTAGTAAATATATTATTATATTCTCTAGATAATAAATATGCGTAAAAATAGGTTTGCAGCATTTGGATGAACGACATGATTCTGCAGTGGGATACTAACCTATTACGCAGGCAGTCAGCAAAAGAGATAAGAAAGCCGAAACTAGCCGACTGTCTCTTTCTTAAGCTCGATATGCAATATTTGTCGATACAAATAAAAGTAAGATTCTTTGATTAAAAAAATACCTTACCTACAGTGGGGTCTGTAGGTATGGTATTTTTTTTCACACATGTTTTTAAATTCCCATATTAACTTTTACAACTTACAAAACATCTATAAACATAATCATCAATTACAATTCATATAGGTAGGTAAACATAGTACCTACTTATCAAGGTTCGTGTATAGTCGGTGCACCTCAATATAATTTAATATATAATGGGTAAGTATTTTTATATGTCTCTATCAAATAAAACTTTAAATATATATTTTTATTCGGTTTTAAATAAAGTAACAAAGGTAGCTCGCGTAGGTACTAATCTAAAATTCCGATCTTTTTCTAGATCGGTTTGTTATCAATGAGGTAAGATCAAGGAACGTTGAAGCAATTTAAATAAGACCTCAGCCATGTTATTGTGGGTGGTTACGTTGCCTTACTATTAATCGAGCGCTTGTTTATTGGGTATTGGAAATCATACTAACGAATGTTTGTATGTTACATGCATACTAACAAGTCCTCGAAGATCCAAACTACGGTTTACGCAAGAATGGAAATTATTTTGCTTGTGTCATGAAATTGCAAACCAGCAATTTATTATAACAATTTTAATAAATATTATCACCAGCTTAAAAAAAATGTGTCGTGGGTGCCGTTGTACTCATACAACACACACACAAACACCCAGACCCGAAACAAATATCTGTAGGCCTTACAAATATTTGTCCCGGTGCGGGGATCGAACCCGCGACCTCTCGAATCAAACGGTCATCTCACACCGCTGGACTAATCGGGTCGTCAAAGTTTATGAACAATGACTTACCTAAAACTTGAAATGCAAGTACATTCTCAATTCGGAGACCTAAAATTAGTTACAGAGAGTACAGAGACAACTGGTTTCAGCACAGAACTTTCCATTTTTTTTTATGTAATGTGTGTGGCAACCAAGCATGCAATTCACATTGATGTTAAGTGATGACTGCAGCCTATAGACACCCACACAAAATCAGAGGTCAAAATGCAGATGCGTTACCACCTCTGAGACCTCAGTTATTATGTCTCTGTGATAGTTATTAAGGGGCCATTACCACCTTACACAACACTACCATTTAGCGGTAGATAAATTAGGTAATGCGGTGGTGCCTGTATACACCCTCGAGCTCCTACACTGGAACTCTTCCATGTAAAAAAAAAAAACTCGCCAAGTGCGTGTTGCAGTCTCGTATGTCTCGCAGTTCCCTACCATTGTCTATAAAAATGTCAAGAAAATCACGTTGTTGTATGATGGATGTGGATGTGAGTCCCTTTTAAATATTTATTTCATTCTTTTTATAGTTTTGTTGTTATAGCGGCAACATAAATAGCTACATCGTTAGTCAAATTTTCAACTCTCTAGCTATGACGGTTCATATGGAACCCAAAAAACAATCACAACAGCCTTGTTTTAATAGGTCTGTCTTTTATACAACAACATTATTAAATTTGTATTGTAAGCTTATAGAAAATAAAGTATGTCATTATTATTTTTTTATGTTATGGAAGTGGCAAACAAGCATGCAGTTCACATTGATGTTAAATGATGACTGCAGCCTATAGACACCCACACAATGACCAATGTCAAAATGCAGATGCGTTACCACTCCTGAGGCCTAAGGTGTTATGCCTCTGTGCCGAAAATTACAGGACCGTACATTACCACTTGACCGGAACACGATAGTGCTGAACACTACCATTTAGCGGCAAGTATATTAGGTAATGCGGTGGTGCCTACGCTCGTGAGCTCCGTCACTGCAGCTCTCACCCGTGAATTCATATTTATATTATCATGAAGTTAATTAAACGTACTTTCTTCAACATATTTGGAATGTGATAACATGTCTTATATCTACCTATCTTTAAATATAAAATCAATGCCACTTTTAGTTGTAATTTTATAACTCAAATACGGGCTCACCCATCCAAACCAAATGTTTAAGCTTTGTACGGACTATTTAGATGGTTTATGTGAAGTTTGCACAAAATTGGTACAGAGGTTCTTCATTAATCACATTTTTTAACCGAGTTCAAAAAACGAGAAGGTTCTCAATTCAGCCAGTATATATATATATATTTTTTTTATGTATGTACGTGAATTTCGCCGAGATTTGTGGACTGATTTACGTAATTCTTCTTTTGTTTGATGCGGAATAGTTTCGAATTGGTCCCATAAAAATTTGATTCAGATAGGCCCATTAGTTTGTATTTTATGAGCATTTTTTTAACTTACTTTCACCTCAGAATATAGGAATAAGAATAGACGGCGAGTTGTCATAGAGCGTTGAATCCACTGACGTCCTAGATAGTCCTAATGCGCATGACAACAAGGTGACAACAAGTGACAATGACACATTTACTCATCGACGACACAACACAGCATATTTACTCCTTCGTAGATAATTTTTTTCATTGAGCTGGTATAGTCGTGTAGTAATTTTGTATCGACACACCTAAACAATTTAAATTAGGTATCTAATTGTCACGAAGCTAAAAGAGTCCGATTTTACAAAATTAACAGATGTGAACATTAATCTAATTGACAATGCAGCAATAAACTAAAAAGTATTAAATAAATATAACTACGTTAAGAAAAACCGACTTCAAAACTGAAAAGTAAAAAATAATAAAGATTTAAATGTAATTATATACTACCTATTATTTATATGTGCTATTTACTAATAAGTTTGAAGTCGGTGCCAAACTTCACGCCTGTAATCCCCGAAGGGGTAGGCAGAGGTAAATGCATGAATTCAAGCATACGTGCAAACACCCACGATTCGCCGGTTACGTTTTGCTCAGTGTATTAATTTGCTCGTATTTTTATTTATGTGATTAAAATATAATTATTTGTTTAAGGCTTGGCACCGACTTCCAAACCTATTAGTAAATAGCACATATAAATAATAGGTAGTAGTATATAATTACAATTAAATCATTATTTTTTACTTTTCAGTTTTGAAGTCGGTTTTTCTTAACGTAGTTATATTTATTGTAACAAATGAATTCAGTAAATGGTCAAATTGAACCTATTTTCAGATGGGGATTGTGCTGTCAAATTGAAACTTTTTTCAGTGATGACAGTAAAAGCACAGTCTAAAGAAAACGAACGTATTTATGTACTTATACTGTGGTAAAAGCATGTTGTTATGTTATTCATGCGGTCATTTCATTTTGGACGTGTTTGGTTTTATATTTTTCCTTCAAATGTACTATGTACCTATATAGGCGTGCGTGTATTTTCTCAGTTTTTTAGCAAGCCGTCGGTGTTTTATATCGTTTACAGGCTTTATTTGAATTAAATTGTCAAACGCATTTACACAAACGGTAAGTTTTGAACTGTTGAAGTGATGAAAGATAATAATGTGGTAGGTATAGCGGGTAACGCTGCGGGAGTATACAACACAACATAGTAGCCTCGCGGGTAATGTTTGATGCACCTGTGCGAACCCGGGGCGGGCCGCTAGTACTTTATAAAAGCACATCCAGGTATCTTCTTGCAATAGACTCAAAGTTTAAAGTAGTTCATTACGACATTCTATTTATAAATTATCCATATAAATATCGTAGACATTGTATCCGAAACAAAACAAAAGCGCCCGCAGCTGCACCAGTCGCGCAGTAACTCCTAGTCAATTAACATATAAATGAACAGAACCGAGAGCAACTTATATTGATTTGCCATTTTAACATGATCTGCCTTCATCCGCCTTTGTATTATTAACCCGACGAAAGAATGAAAGATCATTAAAATGTCATGGATCACGCTTCACTGGACACCTTTTAAATGGTCTCATCCGATTGGCCGAACCTGAAGTCGCTCGTGTCTAGACATCGCGTTGATAATTGCTATAAATTATTATCAATATTTTACAATACATTATATTGCTGATATCTTAAGCATTGATATAAGGCAACAATGTAGAGGCGGTGCATATAAAGTAAATACCCTGCAACCGTAATGAAATCAGTTGTTTAGTGTTATTGGTGGACGGTATTATGGGTATCTTAGCCTCTGCGATATAGCCGAAGCTCGGGCTTGTTAATATTCAGTACTGTCCCAGTATTAAGTCCGGGTATTATGTTGGCCAAGTCCTTCGAATATACGTTTATAATCCTGCTTTTAATAAAATCACCTCGACACGGCTCGCTTTATTGTGTGGTGGCATTTATTTGTGGAGCGGTGTTTAAAACGATGAAATCTTGGTTGGATTTACATAAACATCGATACCTACTGACCGTCATGGTGGTCAAACGATTTTGTTTTAAGCTAATTAAAGTTAAACATAACATGAACTAATTATATCTTTAAGCATTTATTTGCCAGAACGAGTTAGCTGAAATTTATCGGACACTTAACAATTGCTACTTAAAAACGTAATTAATTGAAGATTTGTAAAAAAATTACAAGTTTAACAAAGAGTGGCGATTTTTAACATTAGAGAAAAGTAGCCGTTTGCTGCGACTTCGTCCTCGTGGCAATTGCATTTTGCATAAAAAGCAGCCATGTTTGTACATTCTTAGGGGGAATCGACTTGTAGGTATGTTAAATTACATCATAATAGGCTCAGCAGTTTGGTCGTTAAAGCGTAAAGGACATTTAAAGAGTTACAAATGACGGGCCAGGTCGTCGAGCGGTGTGGGACGACCGTTGGAACCGAGGCTCACGGGTTAGATGCCCGTATCGGCACAAATATTTGTATGACTGATGACTGCATTCTAAAGAAATCAAAATGCAGATGCGTAGCCAGCCCTGAAACCTAAGTTGTTATGTTTCTATGATAGTTTCATTGAATGCTGTAACAAAAAGATAGCATTTTGTATTGGGTGCATGTGTCTTGGAATTTTTGTCTCAGTACTCGTTATCTAAACAACGAATTGAATTATTCCAATTTTTATATACTCTCGCAAATATTGTAACTTACAAACGTCCCGAATCCACACCAAAATCACTTTGGACCTTTAATAAATTGTTAAAACGGCGTACCCTTAGGCATCCCAACCGGTGCGAGTGTTTAAAGTAAAATCCCAGAGCGTATTTCTTCAGCGAAATAGCGTCGCCCGGTAAGCGTTTATCAGATAATGTAATTATGTACTCAGCGTTACGGGACACCTCTCTCACTCAGAGTAATTGAGTGCGCCCCTCAGCTCACTCCTGCTATTAGGCAAATCGAATCTCGACCCACCGTCGCCCCCTCGCGGATAAATATGTGAACGAGTTTCCTGTTGGCGCTGAACCAAGGATTCAATTTGCGGGCACGAAATAAAATGCTTTTCAGCTGAGCACTCGATATATCTATAGGCACAATTAATTGTACATGATAGGTACTTATTACATTTTTTTGGCACGCATTTATCGTCTAGAGAAATGTGTTAGTCTTAGTACGTCTGTTTGTAAAAATTCTTAGTCTAAAGATTATCATCCTTCTTGTATTATAATTCCTCATACAAGTAAAAATAAATTTAGAACCTTAAGTAAGTTTACAGACAAAGTTTTTGAACGAACCAAGAGGGACTTTTGCAAAAACAAGATTTAATTATTGGACATAACTTCGGCAACTCATTTCATATTTTCAAATACAACTCCAATTACCTAATTATGCCGACCGATCATATCAAGTCAATAACCCCGATCTCAAAAGTTTCTCTCGAAAACTTTGCGATCAAAACTCGAATACCTACGTGATATTCAATTGAAATGTTTGTGTTACGAATAATAAAAATATAAAGCCCTGCAAAAATATTCACGGTCTCTTTTATTCTTATGTCAGCTGTCTCCTTCTGTGGGATACGGCCGGCACGTCCGGGGAGCATAACACCGTTTGATGGTCTGTACTCCAATGCTGGCTGAGGCGATATAAACCGAGATGTACGACTGCGCTCTGGGCGACGCCTATATTTCCTAAACATCTCTCGACGTTATAAGTTCGTGTGACTGAAACTTGTTTCAACGTCGTGATTGCACTGATATTGTGTGAATACCGGTGAGTACCTAATATAGTTAATTAAACAGTATATAATGTATAACGAATTTGAAGACTCTGAATTTTACTCATAATTATGAACAACTTTAAGTAGCCCTACTTTTCGATATACGATTTCAGGGTTGGTTCCCTATTAAAATTTTCCATAATGATGTGTAAATCGATATATAAAATGATTTTAGGCTACCATCCAAATCTTACCAAATTCAGGCTTGATTGTAATAAAATATTGGTTAAAGTTATGGTTTTTGATTAACATTTTGGTTATCAATGAATCTTTAACAGTAACTGCGGAATGCGTTGCACTAGCGAAATTTTGACATTGTTAAAGTTTTTAGGGTTGCAAATGAACAACATAACATAATAATAACAACATCTGAGAGGTATTTTTTAACAATAACTTCAACCAGCACCTCGAACGATTACAATGAACAGTTAAAAGCTATGACATGATTTAACTGTTTTGAAATGTTCTTTTTTGTTGAATTTAGAATAGAATAGAATTTATAATTAATTGTTTAATTGGTACTTTCACGAATTTGCTAAAGCTAAAGTAAGATGATGTAACTTAGTCTTAAAATCACTTTAACGAAAATGTATGCAACTCTCATGAGAGCTTCATACATTTTCGGAGCCTCATGGCTGTACTCTCTGGCATTTAACAAATACACAAACACCCAGACTCGAAATAAATATTTGTATGCCAAACAAATACTTGTCTCGGTGCGGGAATCGAACCCGAGATCCTTGGATCAAATGGGTAGTCACATTCAAGCAACACCGGGCAACTGGGTTTTCTTCATCACCGTCAAGTTTTAAACTTCTTTAGGTAAATTAAAAAATAGTGCAACATTCTAGTTTATTATTTTTAGGACGTCAAAACAAGGTCACATCGAATAAAAATATGCAACACGGCGGCGGTACGTTACAGAGCGGATACCAATTCTATCAACAACCCATAAACCGCAACCTTTCTTTGTCTCGCTTCTTAATATCATCCAGGCAGCGAGTGAGATAGAAATCTACAAGTTTAATGGACCGTTACGTGAGAAAAAAATCAGTCCGCATTCGCGAGCGTAGATACGCGAGTGATAGTGGTAAGACGGAAGGATATTGGTGCATGGTGCAGTGATATCTTCCAGTCAGTGAAACACGCGCGCCATGACGCCGACTTGTTGCTAGGCGACGTAGATTCAGGACCGACGTGAGTACCTAGCGTCTGTTGTTTGCTTAATATGTGTGGGTCGGTGTACGATGAGTGGATGTAAGTGAGGAACGTCATAACGCTGAGAATGATTTAGTGATACTGAAGTCTTGCATGCGCTGCGGAACACCTAATAACCGGTTCTTGTTCGATGGCATATTCTGTTTATGTTTTAGCAACATTTCAGCTACGTCGTGTTGTTTACGGCTGAATTTGTAAGTTACCTGATTGAACATTGTGTCGTTTGTTCATCTCCGCTCGACTGACAATTCATTGGGTCATCTTGAGGTTTATCATCAAGGCGTATGCTGTCAACAAGAAGATGTTCAAATCATTTTTTTAGTTCAACAATGGCAAACAATATTTTGTGTGAGTGATAAATGCAGGCGATAGACATCTTCACAAATCCAGAGGTCAAAATGCAGATGCCTTGCGTCTTGACTACTCATACTCTGAGACCTAAGTTGTTATTTATGTTTCTGTAATGGTTTATTACTGGGCCATACAATTTGATCTAATCGGAACACAATAGTGCTGACACCACCATTAGGTACGGTATATGGTATAGGTAAAATAAAATAAAATACGCGTACACTCACAGCCCCACAGTAGGTATGAACCTGTGTCGTGGGTGCCGTTGTACACATTCAACACATACACAAATCACCAGACTCGAAACAAATATCTGTAGGCCTTACAAATATTTGTCCCGGTGCGGGGATCGAATCCGCGACCCTTCGAATCAAACGGTCATCTCACCGCTAGAATAACCGGGTCGTCAAATAGGTAGCAGATAAATTAGGTAATGAGTGCCTTTGCCCTCAAGCTTCTACATAGAAACTCAACCAGCAGTAAAAATAATATTTTTGCTTATTTTTTATTTTTACTAACTGAAAAATAATACAATGATTCTTATTTTTAAGGTTTTCCATGTAAGTGTAATATCATTACACATGACTGTCTTGACTGACCTTGTACCACAGTTAATGTAAGATAAGTGAAGTTGCTACAGCAATTGGTATAAAAGGTCGTGTGTGTGTAATACGCAAACTTTGTGACGTAATGTAATTTAACGCCTGTAATACCCGAAAAGGACAGGCAAGGTGCATGAATTTAAGCATATATGCAGATTCACTCACGATTTCCCGGTTGACTTTTGATAGGTTATAGATGGCGAATCTTTTGACATCTAACATTACCATACTCTGATGGTGATACTGGGAAACTTCTAGAAAATGGAACATTCTAATAGCACTTATTCCAACAGACAACCAGGGCATCGAACCCTCGACCCCCGCGTAGCAGTAGTGGCCTGCTACCACTAGACTTTTGAGGCAGTTATAATTTTAACTAGACTTCAGTGCCCATAAAAAAAAACCTACAAAGATTAGGTACACTATCTAGATTCTAAACAGTATTTATACTATGTAGATAGCATTTGTAATAAATGCACATAATACTAATTATCAAACACAGACTATAGAATCTGTAAGAATGTACCTAGTATTCTACAAAACAATTAATTCGAAGTTTCATTATATTACCTGAACTTAGATTACTTAGATAATAATAATAAAGACTTGGCAGAAAGATAAGAGTCTTTTGTACTCTTTAAGAACTCGAGGAGTGGGGAGTGCCAGATAGGCACGTGGAATGTGAGAGGTGGAATTTGTGAGAAGATGAATGAGTTGACGAACGTAATGAGTGTGAGACGCCTGGATGTTTTGTGTGTAACAGAGACTAAACGAAAGGGCTGCGAGGTCGAAGATCTCCCGGGTGGCGCGATGGCTCTGTGGGCAGGTGTGCAACAGAGCGATCATGCCAGCGCAGGGGTGGGCGTCCTTCTGTCCTCTCGTTTAGTCACTGGAGTGAAAGATTATGGTTTGGTGAACCCGAGACTAATCTGGGTCCGAATTAAATTGGGCGTCACTAGGGTATTTTTGGTAGCAGCTTATGCACCGGTTAGCTCAGCGACGACCCAAGACCTGGAGAAGTTTTGGGAATCTACAAGGGAAGTTCTCGATATGGTTGAAGCTAATGAAAGGGTAATTTTGTGTGGTGATTTGAATGGATGGGTCGGGACCAGGCGGCCAGGATACGAGGCCGTTCTAGGTCCATATGGTGATAGAAGAGTAAATGATGCTGGTAAGCTGATACTTGACTTATGCTTGGAACGAAGTCTCCTTGTGTCTAACACAGAATTCCGTCATAAGGACATTCACACGTATACATGGAGGAGGAATGAACAAAAAAGTATGATTGATTTGATCATGGTTGATAGTCGTCTTCGGAAGAGCCTGATGGACACTAGAGCCTACAGAGGTCCCACTCTTGATACAGATCACTACTTGGTAATAAGCCGGTTTAGGGGTCTGTTCAAGAAATGGCGACATTGGCGTGTCCGTGTGCCTTTCGGAGGACTTGAAAGAATAAAGAGTGAAAAGTTACAAGACATTAGTGCAAGGAGAGTGTATGAACGTCAAGTCCGTGAAAAGTTAGACAAGGTTTGTCTTACGGACTTGGACGTGGATGAATGTTGGCAAGTTATGAAAGATAGTATGGTGGAAGTTGCGAAAGAAGTATGTGGTTATGCAAAGATACGCAAATCCTTGAAAGGGGATGCGTGGTGGGACAAGGAGGTGCAAGACTCCGTTGAAAGAAAGAAGAAAGCATGGCTGGATTATGTAGCATCTTTGCAAATGAATAATGGTATGAGAGATGAGAAGAGAGAAATTTACCGTCGGCTCAAGAATGACACCAAGATTTTAGTGAATGAAAAGCGTGAGAGAGATAAAGTGGAAGCTGATGAGAGACTGGCGAAGAGCTTTGAGACTAACATCAAACTCTATTGGAGGGAGGTGAAAAAGTCTAGAAGCTCTTCTCCAGTTTCTGGAATGAATAGAATAAAATCTAAGTTGGGTGACATTCTTGAGAACACGCAAGATGTGTTAAAACGATGGAGCGAGTATTATGGGGAAATGTATGATTATGCTCACAACCCTGACGCCGGAGTTGCTGACTTGACGGTGCCGGCTTGTGAGGATATAACAATAGATGAGATTGTAAGGGCGATACGAAGTTTGAAATGTGGTAAGGCTGCGGGTATTGATCAGGTTTCTGCCGAAATGATCAAATATGGTGGTGCTGCCCTTTGGGATTCTTTCTGGGTGTTGTGCAACCTTTGCTGGAGGTCCGGAAGAATCCCAAAGGATTGGCGGTGTGCGGTCATCGTGCCTTTGTATAAAGGCAAGGGTTCACGTATGGACTGCACCAGCTATCGAGCGATCAGTTTGATCAGTTTGGCAGCTAAAGTGTATGGGAAAGTCTTAGAAAGAAGAATGAAAGAGAAGTCCGACGGGTTGTTGTGGGATGCACAGGGTGGTTTCAGAACTGGAAGAGGATGTATGGATCAAGTTTTCTCCCTCCGCAACATCGTAGAGAAGCATCTTGCTGTGAGCCAGAAGGTTTTCTGCGGTTTTGTGGATTTGGAGAAGGCGTTTGATAGGGTATTACGAAAGGAGCTGTGGGACATTTTGCCAGAGTATGGTATTGATGGCAGTCTGCTCCGTGCAATACAGTCCACGTATGTGGGCTGTCAAGCATGTGTGCGGGTAGATGGTAACATGTCACCCTGGTTTGATGTTAACATCGGTGTCAAACAGGGTTGCGTGCTTTCGTCTAGGCTGTTTATTATATATCTGGACAAATGCCTCCAGAGGGTGAAGTTGATGGATGTGGGAGTGCGTATGGGTGACTTAGTGGTGAACTGTCTGCTTTACGCAGATGATGCGGTAATTGTCAGCTCTACACCATCTGGGCTACAAGCACTAGTCACAGTCATGAAAGAGGATTGTATGGAGAAAGGCTTACAATTGAATGTGGATAAAACTAAAGTATTAGTATTTGAAAGAGATGAACAGAGAACAAATGCAAGGGTAGTAGTAGATGATGCAGTGTTAGAACAGGTTGATGAAATTGTATATCTTGGATGTGCTTTTAGCAAGGATGGTAGGTACACCACTGACATAGAAAGAAGAGTGCTTGCTGGGAATTGCGTGAATGGAGCGTTGGGTAAGCTGCTAGAATCGAAACATCTCAGCCAGCGGGCTCGACTAGCCGTACATAATGCTGTACTTACTCCAACGCTTTTATATGGAAGCGAGAGCTGGGTATGCAGGAAAGAGCATGAAAGTAAGTTGAACGCGGTCGAGATGAGATCTTTACGCAAGATCTGCGGTGTATCACTCACCGATCGCGTTCGTAATGAAGATGTAAGAAAGAGACTTTGTGTGAATGATAGTATCGGTGTAAAAATGAAAAAAGGCATGCTCCGATGGTTCGGGCATATAGAAAGAATGTCGAATGAGCGAATGACTAAACAGATATACAATGCGAATGTGGATGGTTGCAGAGGCCCAGGAAGACCAAGGCTGACCTACCATGACCAAATAGGTCGAGTTCTGTCTGATGGTGGGGTCAAAAGTCTTAGGAATCGGCGTGCATGTATGAAGAGAATGATGAAGGTAGACGAGGCACGAGAGGTTTGTCAGAACCGGGATGTCTGGCGCTCTACACTCTCTGCCTACCCCGTTAGGGACCTGGCGTGAAGATACATACATAAGAACTCTACATATCGATAATCGTAAGTATTTCTTATTAGCTTTTACTCTGTTTGTGTGGACGTCATAATGATGATGATGATATTCTTGGCTCTTTCTCTCCAATTCTTTACGCCCAGCATTCTTAGGTCCTGATCTACTCCGTCTAACCATCTGAGTTTAGGTCTGCCTTGGTTTCTTCACTCGTCCGGTTTACCAGTCAGTAGACGTTTGGGTGTTCTGTCTACGTGTCCTGCCCATCGTAGGCGTGAAATTTTGGCCATCATAATGACGGAATGAATAAAAAAATCTTAAATTTTAATCACATGAAATCTAGTCTAACCTATCATACATTTTATAAACCGGATCTGACCAAATAAGTACCCCTCAGTAACACTTTAGGCATTTTTGCGTAACCCATTAACATACAAACTTTCACATTTTTATAAGGTAATGTAAGAAACAAACAAATATATTTTTTTCATTACATAACATGTTCTTCAAACCGATTCAATTCGTTCCTACTTTCTCAAAATTACCATGACAACGGAACAGAAGAGCTGTAGATCAACAATGCCAATGAATATCGATGTTCACTGGACCTTTACAAAATATTTTTTTCAATTCTAATTTGCATATTATCTCATTTGAATGCTTTCCATTGAAATGGAGGAACCTTTTTGAGAAAAATGTGTATATATGTGTATAAGCATTTATAAGATTTTGTCGTAGTAGAGCTACAATGACTGAGCTCAAGGGCTTAGGCAACACTGCAATACCTAATCATAACTAAATCTTTGCCGCTAAATAGTAGTGTTCATGCTATCATGTTCCGGTCAGTAGTGTACGGCTCTGTGATACCCTGCATAGAGGCCAGATCTTTGGCTTTTATGTAGAATTATAGGTAGTACCTATTCACTTACCATTCATGTGAAATGTAAGTTTGTTGGCCATTCTCCCGATATCAAATAAATAATTAAATTTGATTTGGCTTTGCCTTACGCCACGCATGCACTAATCCTACCTAGCCAGTAAGTGACATAGTGTGAAAAAACCTAGGATATCTAAAAACTGAACTGTATGCTCGTTTTCTAACATCATTGTACATAGTATAAGAATGTTATTTTATGTAGTTAAAATTAAAAATAAAGAAATCGTTAAAATTTACAACTACTGGTACTGTAGGTACTTATTTTGTACTTCACATGGATTGGAATTAACATAACAATGGGCTCTTTAATTCTTATAACTCATTGGTATGTGGGTTTTTGGTATCATTGCGATAGAATTTGAATCTATAATAAAGCTTCACTACTATATTTAATTTCTGGAGTAGACAGCAGGGAATGCTCATACAGGGAATGTTTGATAGCAATTAAGAACATACCTCCACCATTTAGACCTGATAGGTCTATGAATTACTGGGATTTTTTTTTTACTCATTGAACGCAATTCTAAACTGTACTACTATTCTATCTATATTTTCTAGAACTGTATCTATTGAGGCAGCATTTAAAAAAATAATACTCTAATCAACAAAGAAGTGGATTTGATGATAAAAATCTGAGATGAAAACAATCAAAAACACACCAAAAAATTAAAGCGTCAGTTTTAATATTTTTAATTGGGTTGAAATTCACAGAATAAGTAGTTTGTGAAATGTAACTTTAAACTATGAAATCATATTAGCAGGTTCCCAGTCTCATAAATTAAATGTGAGCATTTGCACTGTTTAAGCTATCGTGCTTGCAATGGGACAGGGAATGGGTTAATGTGTTGTGTAGAGCCGAAAAACAAAGCATCTCACTATCACAAAACGTTTTACATAAAAAACTAACGTAATTTCACGCTTGTAATCCTCGAAGGGATAGGCAGAGGTAAATGCATGCATTCAATCATACATGCAAATACACACAATTCGCCGGTTACGTTTTGGCCCATGTAACAGGTGGTGAGCCTTTTGACATCTCCGGGCACATTACCAAACTTCGAGGTACTTGAAAAATTCTAGAAAATTGAAAAATTCCAATAGAGAACTAGACACTACTACTAGAACCAGAGATAAAGGATTTTACACCGGTATTTCTAATATCCCCCGACCCGGGTATCGAACCCAGGACCGCAGCGTAGTAGTAGTGGCCTGCTACAACTACGCTACTAAGGCAGTTGTTGTTTTACTTAAGCCTTCTTCAAGTATATTTTTAATACCTACTATTTCATTGAACCTTAACATGTGAACTATATTTTCTAAATCATGATAAGACTGATGCTTAGACATAACCACACTACCCGGCTACTACACAAATGTTATGTTAGTAGTAAACAAAAGAATTTGGAAAGTTGGCTGCTTGTTTTTGTCGGCACGGAGGGGCAAGCATCATTTTTATGTAAATTGAGGGAACTTCGTGTGGCCTTCTCAAAACTTAGTGAACAGAGCATAAACAAAATGTACTTCTTGTTTGTTACACCGGTTACGAGTTATCTTAAGAGAATAATTTTGTAATATCTGGACAGATTAGAATTAATTTTACGTAATTTTGTTATTGTGTGTGTATGTGATGTGCTACTAACTTTATTACAGTGATATGGTAATGTGACAGTGATTATTACAACAAACCTTGGTGTACAGGTAGGTGTAACTCAATATTTTATTAAGTATTTAGTTATTATAGTGACCGAAATGATAATGTTTTCAGGTAAAGACGATAATATGTATAATTTTCTTTGGTTATAGCCTCTATTTTAAGAGACGTGTAAAGTGATTAGCCATCTTTATTCACCTTTTATCAGCCTTTTTTAGTCATAAACTATTTTTATACCATAAGGTATCTAAAGCAAAATATAACCAAGCACCTGACCAAATGACATAACAATCTCGCATAAAATAAAGTAAAAGACATGATGCAGACAAATAAAAATATGCTGGTGTTATAATTAATTGTTTCTAAATACCTAGTACGTAAATCAGATTGATAGTCGTGGCGGTATCAATTTCCTTGCACCTTTGACTTCCGGGTCAACTTCAACATCGTAACAAGTAAGTACTAGTGGAGATTGTACAACTAGGTACAAATTTTATTTAATAACTAAACAAAATGTTTTGTTTAATTTACAATTCAGGTAGAAAACATAAACACTGTTAAATGTAGCAAAAGCTACGACAGTTTTTTTTTTGGTAAAAAAGTGAAGGATCATACATAAGTAGGTACGTAGGACGCATGAAGGAAAAGAAAACATATAACAAAACCTCTCTGAATATAACTTTTAATCACATTGACCCAATTTGAATCACGTCTTTTCTGCCAATGCCAAACATTGTTATATCATGATAAAAAGCGCAATGGGAAAACCCAGAGTTTAATTCGATTCCAATTGATAGTACAAAACAAGGATGCATAAAATCGCATTACATTAAAGGTCCATATTTACAACTTTTATCAACATTGTTGCATTACCGATTAAATACACAGATAGACAAGCAGGAGGCACCTTGCATATTTTATGCAAGTATTTAGTTGGCTAATTAATCGAGTTTTTATTAGTTAATTATGCGAATGGGTCATTCATTAAGTATTTTGTGAACATCAAATTACTTTGGCAAATTGATTTTGCTTGGTTTCAATTATTTATCTGTTTATTTTTGTTCTAGTAGGAATATTAGAGTATGAGCAAAATAGTTTGTAGGTACCTACACATTGAATTATAGAAATTCGTAAAAGAATAATGTTAAACTTGATAAGAAAATTTTGACTTTAGACAGGATTATTTTCTTGGATTTTCCTACGATCTCCATACATAAAACCTGCATTAAAGCGAATAAGTTGTACGACGAGTAGGTTTTTTTTTCTGTAACGAAGGTAGCAAACAAGTGTGGAACTGTTAAGTGAAGGTAATGCGGTGGTGCCTACGCCCGCAAGCTCCTTCACTGGAGCTCTACCACCAGTAATACCTACTTTAAAACCATACTTCAAAATGCAGATAGGTCGCCACCCCGGAGACTAAATTGTTATGTCTCTGTTATAATAATTTCAAGGCCACAATAATTACATCACCTAACAGGAACACGATACTGTTGGACTCTACCATCTGCCGATAGATTAGGTTATGTGTTGATGCCTACACCCTCGAGCTCTACCATAAGTAAAATCTGTATTTCTATATGTATCTTCACGCCAGGTCCCTAACGGGGTAGGCAGAGAGTGTAGAGCGCCAGACATCCCGGTTCTGACAAACCTCTCGTTCCTCGTCTACCTTCATCATTCTCTTCATACATGCACGCCGATTCCTAAGACTTTTGACCCCACCTGTATTTCTATAGTATTTATTATTGTTGTTAACATTTTTTACTAGGCAAATGTACCTAATGTGTTGAAAAAGCTTTAGGCAATTGTGGGTTCTGTCATAAAATCAATACTCAAAATGCGACAGATGAGCCAGACATTTAATATTGAACACATAATATCATCCACAACATAAAATCTGTATCAGAGAGAATGCAACATTGTTGTAGGTATGTCTGGGTCATACAATGTAGGATTTGTCTCTTAAATCCTCAGATAAGTCCATTGAATCAGTTTCCCTACAATACTTAACTTGATATCGCAGACTTGTTTGTCATTGGATCGTTTATTATGTATTTTTGTTATATCTGTGGATTTTTGTTATGCATCTGTTTATTTATGGCATTTAAAGGTACGTGGAGGTATGTTCAAATCACAAATTTGGTATTTATACTTATTTACATCAGATCAAGCTTTAATTTATAGGTAGTTAATGATTATATTTTACTCACTTTGCTGTATCATTGATTATGAATTAGTCTTTGTTTGTACGTAGATATACCTACTTTTCACTTATTAACATTTATCTTTTGGGTTTCGATTTTTCTTTGTCATGGTCATTTATTCATAGAATAATATTTATTTCAATAATTAGCGTCGAATAAAATAATGATACTTAATGTTTTATTAACGTCATATTTAACCAAAGAACGAAGTTAGTCGTTCTATAAAAATAGACTGTTGACCTTTGAAATAGGTACTTATTAAACTCATCTGAACAGGTGAATCTACACAGCTTTATTTCATACATAGGTATAGTACATACCTATGTAGTATTTAATATGTTTGACATTATTCATATAGTGTATATTTATAATTAAGGACATCCTTCCTTAGTAAGGTTAATGAGGTTCAGTATATTTACTAACTACACTTTATTATCCATCACAAATTTACACACATACCTACCTAATTTTTTATCAAACAAAAAAATGGGTTAGGTACTTTATGTTTGAGTAGGTAGATGATATACATTTACGAAGTGAAGCCGGCATTTCAAGATAATCGGATAGTTCACTTTTTTATTTTACCTCGTTTGCATTAAGTTCAATATAAAATGTTGGATTTATCTTCAAGATAGTTGCTTACATTGTATTAAAGGCAAATTGCACCTAGGTGTTTCAGATCAATCTATATATAATATTTAGGTAATTGTTTTATTGTTTAACGGAGATTTTACATCGTACATTTTATTATAGATAGAAAAATAAAATTCTTTAAGAAAAATCTGTAATTAACATCTATAAGAATTTTAAACGCGCGAAATCCTTACTATGCAAGTAAGTTATTTTAACTAAGTACCTACATAAGGTAGACATCATAATTTACCTGTTGACGCTTTTTAGTTATATCAATCTACAATTTGGTATACCACAAGACATTTTCTGCTGAACATTTGATGCAGATTTTTCATCATCTTTTTATTTTGGGGTTTACTTATTTAAAACACATATTTATAGTTTATACTTATAAATCCTTACAATGGAGGTACCTATTCATAATTTTTACTATTTTCCTTTCTTCAAGAAAGCGACCTCCTCCCCGTTAAAAAAATATTTGGGTCACTTATTTACACAAATAAATAATTGTGTGTATGTGTAAATAAGTGACCCAAATATTTTTTTAATTTCAACTCAATCGGGCCCGTACATCCATAGTAAATCAGCTGTGACAGACGGTCAGATAGACATACCTACGAGTGATCTTACAAGGGTTCCGTTTGATTCCTTTTGAGGTGTGAAATCCATAAACTATAATACTCCATTCAATGTTAGGTATAAATAATCTACTCAAACTCTACTACCTACTACTAATAATAATTTATACAATAAACCACTGCCATTGTCTTTGAATGAAGTTAGTTATGGTGCAGAAGACACTTCAATTGACATAAGCTGTCACATAATTGGAAGGCGACGTTTTCCCACTGTAGGTCAATTGTTTAAATTAAGAAATATTGTCAGATTTAATCAAACACTTTAAAGTCTATTTGTTGATATGAAATAAATAGACAGACAAACATTGAGGTTGATATACTACGACCGACTCTATAATGGAGGGCTAGTGTTTTGAGTAATGAATATTCTTAACACTAACACAAAACAAACCCGTAGGTATATCCTGGAATCCCGCTGGAACCTTCTGGAAAAATCTACCATTCTTTTCTTTGAAACTAAAAATATAATAAAGAAGTTGAATTCCTAATTCGCTCGAAAATATCTTATCAGTAGGTAACTGTTGCTCAGTTGTGATAACTGATGTAAAACGTGTTTTAAGGTCATTATTTTTCGGAAAAAAAATCGAGTTAAGTGATAAAGAGTTTTTCCAATCGTTTCTTTAATTCAGAATTATCGGCCTCAAAAAAAAACAAAGTTCATCATGTAAAATATTACAATATTCAAAATAACATGGAAAAACCTAACAATCAAATACAGTTGTTAAATAATGTTGAATAACATGTTGAGTAATATGAGGCAGTCACGAAAAAGTAGGGAAATTCAATAAAGACGTCTGATGTTAAATATTGCCTGTTAAACTTCGATATTTGGCCATGTTCTAATGAAGGAAAACTTAATGGTGTTAAGCACGCTATGAGGTTTTGACAAATTACACGTACCTATATTTAGTGGGTGCACCAACAGGTACGTGTAGCAGGGTAGGGTAGGACCTATGTACATATTTACAAAGTACTATATGCAGGTGTTAATAGTTTATTATCTATTTCGGGTTGTATCATTTGAATCTGTGTACTATTGAATGGTCTGAATCTTTTTTTGTGTTCATAAAGTAGCAGGGTTATGTTTATCATAAATAATAATAAATTATTTATTTCCATTACACAATTACATAGTTTGACATATTTCATTATTGAGTCTCCTTTTAAGCAAAATTTGCTTGTGTTAGGAGAACCCGCTCTTTTCTAATTTGTTTTTAGTTTAATATGTAGGTATGTAATAACTAGTTGTTTAAAAAACTTATCAATCTAAAATTCTGTTTTTTTTTTATTTCATGTTTCCGTAATATTCATAGTATCCTTAATTAATGTGACTTTTTTCTTATTGTTGGTCATAACTAAACTAAATTAATGTACAAATTTTATTCTGCCACATAAAAATGTAAAAAAATTGGGGAAGACGAACAACAAAATCACATTTCCATCTCGTTTGAAAAGCGCCGATGTAGAATATTTTAATGATTTATATAGGTAAGTATATTAATATTCTTGTAAGTACATGTACCTATCTGAATTAATGTTTAATGTTTCTATGAGATTAAATGAAGATCTTCAAGCTTAACCAAATTTGCTTAGTTGCTATAAAGGTTCAAACTTAGTTGATAATTGGATAGACCATCGCATACTCGTCTAACCATATCGATAATCCGATGCAAATTCTAGACGCAAAGCTAGCTGCAGCGCGCATGAGCACTCCGTATATCCGATCGTAAAACTGTTACAGTCACCCCCCACACCCCTCGCCCCAACCCCCTAGTCCGTCTGCAAAGCTCTTTGTTTTTGGCAATACCTCCGCAGAGGGAACTAAAACAGGACTTAAGACCCTTTAACGGTCTCTGGGCTATAGAAGCGTCTATTGTTTCGGGTCGAAGGGTTGGAAAATTTAAATTTTCCAACGGTTATAGTGGCTACTAAGTAGGTATGCTATTAAACGTTGATTAGGCTCCTGAAGGTTTGTTGGACTATAAAAACAACAAAATAGGACCTTATTTCCTCGAAGGTAAGTTTTTTACAATATCAAAGTTATCTCATACACATACCCTTTTAGGTATTTATGGTAAGTAGGTACCAATGTGGATTATCTTTAATTGTAGTTATACACAAAATGTATCAATATCTACTAACATAGGTATCTTAAGTTAAATAACGTAACATTGACTTATTTTACATATATTACAAGAGTTACTACTTAGTATAATATTATAATAAACTACCAAACAACCTGCGAATAAATAATAAAAATAAATAATGTTAAATATACTAGCAACATTAAATACTAGGTAAAATGTACAATTGCTTACGTTACATTTGTTATATATGATAAAACGTCGGTATATAAGACAATTAGGAATAATATTAATATTTTTGTAGGCAAGGAAGTTTAAATATTATATTACTGAAGCAAATAGTGTCTACGTACATACAGCACTTAAATCATAACTAATTTATTTATTTAAAAAAGCCGGCGTAAAATTATATTGTTATCGATTATATTACACATACCTAGGTATAACTACATATTCACACTTGACACGAACTTGGGAACTACAAAAATCGTGTTAATATTCATGAATAGTAGAGGCAGGAATAGTGGGACGTTCAGGTAGCCGAAAATATTTGACATGACATGCGTGTTCATATAACTGATGTGTACGTGTGCCTAAACGTGGAGGATTCCGCACGGCTACATGTACACCGCTGGCCAAGTTCAGGGGGATATTGTAAATGAATCCAAATTTAATTAATTCAATGAGTGATTTGATAGTAGGATTAATATTCACTGTAAAAAAAATGTGGCCAAATACCGACAATCATCCTCAAATGTACAAATGCACTAAGAATGGAATATTAACTTCAGATTATATTAACCACTACTTTTACCGCTAATTTTTAAAATAATATATCCATGTACGTATTTTCACTGATAAATTATCAATAGGTAAGCAACTATCACCGTCGTATAAACGAAGTGAATAAATAAAAAGTTTAGCAACTAACTTCAGACTGTTGCTTTTATCTGTTTAGTAATTAACTTCAGACTGTCATTTTTGTCTGTCGGTGTGCGCGCGCATCTTAAAAATCCACTCTTATCATTTTTTCTAATCGTGCCAAAAGAAGTACCTATAGCTTCAATAATTATGAACTATTAAGCCAATTTGTTTGTGTGTGACCGATATATCTATTCCCTAGTACATACACTTTATAGCAAAAGTTTACACAACTAATTCATATAGGAAGCTATATTTGCAGCATTGGAAAATAATTATAAGTAGGTACGCAGTTAATCTCTACCTCAATTAATGTAGCTCTGGGTGCTAATAAGCTAAAGATAACATTCCTGTCATATACTAGAGTTACATATCTTTAATTAGGTACCTAAATACATTCAATGTTATCCATCCCACTCACGTGTTGGGTGGCTGTAACAATTAAAATTTACTAGATACTTCCTGTGTTTTGTATAATAGGTATTTCGACGTTTGACTAAAGTAAACTTCGTTCATATGAATGTTATTCATACGATAATCGGTTTCGGTTAAGTGGCTCGTCTGCTTTTTTATGAAATGAAGGCAAACAAGCATGCAGTTCACATTGAAGTTAAGGTAGACTAAAAACAGTTTTAGTTACACAAAAACCAGACGTCAAAATGCAGATGTGTTGCCTCTCCTGAGAACTTAGTTGTTATGTCTCTGTGATAGTGATAACGGGGTCATACATTACCATCTAACCGGACCATGATAATGCTGAATACTACCATTTGGCGGCAGCTAGATTAGGTAATGCGGTTATGCCTACGCCCCCTATACTGAAACTCTACCACCAGTGCTGCTATTTGTCTGTCAACCACGTGTCTTAAAAAACTACCAGAAAATTTTCCGGAACTACCAGAAAAGTCCCGCGGTGTACCGGCATGATGCGAGGCGTGGGTCCAATGTGATCCGAATACAAACGAGCTCCAAGGCGCTCCTCCGAGCCGCCCGCCGGACCCAAATCGATTTTCTATCAATGTCGTGTGCAATATAGTCGTTTTATTGATAAAATTGTCCTAATATTAGGTAGGTACTATGAGGGAATTGGCCGCTTGGTCATATGGACAACTATTGCAGTGGTAATAAATGGTATATTTGATTGATTTTGGATAAGCTGAATTGCCTAACTACACCTACGGTTTCAGAAAGTTCTATTGGTGTGGGTTTCATTCAACATAATTCAATAATAAGTAAGTATTTTACGGAAGAATTATCAAGAAAGGAATCCACCTATATTAATATCATTTTAATAACGTTTTATGTAGCAATATATTCCTGTAGTATATTATAAAATTAGGATGTTCTTGAACCTGTCGTCAAACGCAAATTAGAGAGACAAAAAGTGCTACATATAAAAAAAATATATACAAAAATATGTAGAACAACCATCATACCTAATAAATATCCTTAACTCTATATTCCCTATATGGAGTTCAAGTTATAATACTTACTAAGAAGTATTATAACTTGAACTCTACATGTCTCTACATCTCTACAATAACGTCCAGCGCATGGGATCCAGAGCTACTTAGAGCGACATTGTAAGACGTATCAAGAATGTAACAGTTCATTGCTACGGGTTCAACTTGCCTCCCGTACCTAGATCGAGCGGAGATTTTTATAATGTCAACCTTATCTAAATTTATCGTAAAATTCCCGGATCATTCCTCCAAATATCGTCCAAATACACATTCTTGTTTCATCTCTTTCATCTTATATTTCTTAGAATTATCAGCTGTTTGGTTAGATCCGTTAGTTCCCTTGAAATCAATGCTATATAAGTTAAGGTCGGTAGGTATATTGGGTAGTGGGTTAGTTGTATATGTACCCTTTGACCGAGGCCTCCCTCCGTGGGGTTTGGACCGCATCAATTTGGCTCCGGCGTCCAATTGTTGATCATTAGTGACTAATTCGTCTCATATTCAATCAATACCCAAAACTTTACCCACACACCTCCGCCCGCCGCGCCCCTCGTCGCGCGACATTTAATGACACCCGTGCACCGTCGCCCGCGCGCCATTATACTCCTTAACCACACCACGTAAGGGCCACTCTTCCCCGAACACGCCCACCGCGTTATATAGCACCGAGGATCTATAAAAGTTACGTCTGTAATCTAACATAAAACTCGGGCCGTTTAGATGCGAACGCGGCCACGGACGACACATCTCGACTCGCTCCGCACTTTTACCGAAATATGACCGTGTTTTTTGTGTGAAACTGTGTTTTTTCTTGTAAAAACTCGTGTTGTCGGTGTATTAGCGCGGACGCCGCCGCACGCCGCCGCGTTGGCCTCACGCGATGTGTGTTGCTTCAAGTTTGACGTTTCCACGCCGCCAAAAACAAATGTGAGTAACGAATTTGAATATTTGAATGTGGAATGTTGTAAAGTAAATTGTAAATAAAGGTTTGGAGGGTTAGATAGGGGTGTATGAAGGTCGAGAATATCATCTGTTATTGCTTTCCTAGAATATTGCCAAACGTAAAATGTTTAGTATAACGTATAGGTACGTAGGTAATCTTTAAATTCGACGATTTACCATGAAGATGTGAATGAAATTAGCAATATGTTAGTTATATACCTATTGCTTTAAGACATAAGAATTCAAATATGTACAATCCCATTTCATTTAAGTCCTGTATTCCAAGTTTTTGGTTGAATAACATTTCAGAGTTTTGTGTCTAAATATGAAAAAAATAGAAATAAGGAAGTAGAAAAAATTCTAATCTATCAAACGTACAACAAGATATGTACATATATTATAACTATTAAATAATGGCTGCCGTCACAGATAATAGGTACCAACCAGTTGAACCGGTTTTCAGTCTCAAGTTTGGGTTAAATATTCTTATTCGATATGAATCCACTATAAATTGTGATGTATGAGTAGATGAGATAATCTTATATATCCTTATGCCAATACTTAGTTTAAGAATCTATTTTTATTGGTACCTCCCTAGACAACATCGGGTTGGTAGATTGTTAGACACAAAAAAAATATACCATAAAAATTGTTACTATACTAACCTTGTACACGTTGGTGGTTGCTCGAAAAAAAAATTTTTTGTTTAAATACGCCAAATGATACCTATAATTAAATCTTTAATAACAAAAATATCTTATCTACAGATAAAATTCAAAAAACTAATTTGTATTAAATAGAGTCACAAAACACTAATGTAGAGTCAAGAAAATCGCTCAAACTCATGACTAATTGCCTTGCAAAGTAACAAGTAACGCCATCTTTCGCGCTTCTTGGTGAATTTTCATAGTGAATTTGAAGGAAACTTTATTGCAACGTGAGCCATGGTATCTATTTTCTTTTCCTTTCCCACAAGCACATCACAAGTATACCTCTCCCTATCTAACAAACACGATCTTCAATGACAGCCGAATGCAGTTGCGCAATCTAAATACAACTCTCTTATACAGGTGATAGGGTTGCACTTGCAATGCAAATGATACTCGTTTGGTTTTCACTACAGATATACCTTGGAGACGTAATGTGAACGTCAAAGTATGGTTGTCTCGCTCTCTCACTTTGGCTTATCTCTGTTAGATGCATGTACTTTTATATGTAGATATCTCGTTCGTCGGGAGATAAACAGATGTCTGTTAGTTGTGACAGTTAATATGTGATGTGTAAGCGGTAGTAGTACCAGCATGATGAAAGAGGCGGAGCCAAGGGTTTAGTTGCTCTTTGGGAACATTATGGCGCTTTAGCTGGGAGCTTTGGATATAACATCTTCCACACGATGGATGGATATGATAATATTTTGGTACCTTAGTTTTCATATCATGGCTCTACCATTTTTGAACTCTTACTAAATCGGAATTTTGATTTATATTTAATTTAGTATTTGCATGTTATTTTTCTTGTCCTAGTGATATCTAGCTGAATACCTCATTTACTTGATCTTTTTATTATTTTTTTTTACATATTATTTTTCATATTAAGTATTGTTTTAAAATCTCTACGTGCTCTACCTGATAAAACAAAAAGGTATAGGTATATGTATTCAATTTAACATGCCACATAACAATATACCCACATACCTTACTGGTGGTAGAGCTCCAGTGACGGAGCTCGCGGGCGTAGGTACCACCGCATTGCCTAATATACTTACCGATAAATGGTAGTGTTCAGCACTATGGTGTTCCTATCAGGTGGTAATGTACGGCCTTGTAATTTCCGGCTCAGAGGCATAACACTTTAGGCCTCAGGAGTGGTAACGCATCTACATTTTGACCTTTGTCTTTGTGTGGGTGTCTATAGGCTGCAGTCATCACTTAACATCAATGTGAACTGCATGCTTGTTTGCCACTTTCATTATATAAAAAAAAAATACCTACTATTTATATACTTATTTTAATTGGTAGGTAGGTACCTATTTCATGTTTTCTCTTTTAGCCTATGAATATCCCTTGTGAAGGTATTTTTACTTTAAAGATATCACTGATAAACTTTAAAATAGGCAGTAGATATTAATATTATGTACCTATTTTAAAATAACAGGAAAGTAGGTACATTTAATTTTAATTTCATGATTGAGTATAAAATTTTATGTTTAGGAACTTATAGATTTACCTAAAGATACTTATTTAATACAACGACGTCTCCCTATGCTCTAGATTTTACTTAATTTACAAATAGTTCTGATGTTTTACCTACATCTAAAAATACCTTTATTATTCCATACAATACTTTAAATTTTTTAAGAAGGTAGGTATATAATAGATACCTACTAACGGGTATTTATTACGCTTTAGGTATTTTAATAAATTATAGTTAAAATATTACAATTATTTCCTAAAAATATTTACAACCTTGTAATTTTATTTTCTGCAATGTACCTAAGAGTGTACAATGTAATTAAGAAGTTCTATAAAAATATGATCTCTTACCTTACAGTTTACTTATCTGCCTTCAAAAAGCCCTTGATGTCTCACAGCTGACGTTAGCTAACTGTACAGGCGTTGTAAAAGTACATATCCACTAAATGATGATCAATTATTATTTTTATCAATTGACACGTCTATTATGTTTTTCCTTTTCTTGATCTAGATTAGCATATAACATGCTCATCATCATTATTATTATCTAAATTACCTCTCTAATCCTTTCTTTTTATCTAGATTTGCTCGTTCTATGATCATGACTAAGGTTGATTTGTAGGTAACTAACTAACTAATCATATATCTATACATCTATACAAATAAATAAAATTGGATTGTGTTTGTATTATAAAAATAACTGCTTTTTACTAAATGCATATGTACGAGTATGTATACACGGTAAGTACATATACCTACCAAAACAACATTTTTTACAATTTTTGTCTGTCTGTCTGTTTGGCGCGGCTAATCTTGGGAACGGCTGGACCGATTTTGCCGGGACTTTCACTGACAGATAGCTGATGTGATAAGGAGTAACTTACTAGTAGGCTACTTTCATACTAACTGCGCTCCCGACTTCGTCCGGGTAGATAGTGAACAATCATAAATTCTCACGCAGGCGAAGTCCCGGGCACAGCTAGTTATAAAGTATTAATATACCAAATTTAAGGACCATTTACCAGTGTCAACTGTCATATATCATAATTTGGAAGAGAAATAATTCTGTCTGAAAGTCTACCTCTCGTGTTAACTATTGATTTGATTAAATCAAGCAGGAAGCAGTCATAATAAAAAAAAAGTATTGTCTAAGCATAGGTACTTATATGTTTTATGAATTGACTGTTCCTAATAATTTATTGTTGCTGACTGTACGGTTTTAAAAAGGAATATAATGGTGATATGTACTTAATGAAATATGAAATAGGGGAGCGAGGGTCTGGTTCAGGTAAATGAATATATATTTTAGATGGAGCCTAAAATATATATTAATTTACCTGTGTTCATCATCATCATCACCATCATCAGCCTGTAGACGTCCGCTGCTGAACATAGGCCTCCCCCAAAGATTTCCACAATGACCTATTCTGGGCATCAATCCATAAAATCATCAAAATTTATTAGAGAACTTTGCCATCTTCGAATTCCTTCCTGTCAACCAGATTTTTGATCGCTACCCAAGTTATTAGGTACCTACTATGTTTTTGAAAAGGTAGGCAATTTAGAGGTTTGTTAGGGCTAGGCAATATACCGACTCGTATATATATTGTAGCTGATGTTATGCACTTTCAATGCACAGAAGGAAACACTCAAACATAGGCGTAGAGGTTTTTGACTTCCGATGATTAGACGACCCAGCTGGTTCAGACTCCAAGCGTGGGTACCTACGTGACGACTTAAACCGAGGGTCACGGGTTTAATCTCTTAAAAAAAAATCATCTGCATGACCTTCAGATATTTGGGTGTATGTGTTTTGTATGTGCAACGGCAATCAGGAGATTCATGAGATAGCGTATACTTAGAGGTGTTTTTTTGTTATGTAAAGGAAGATGGCAAACAAGCATGCAGCTCACATTGATGTTAATGACTGTATGTGATAACTGCAGTCTAAGAGTTTTGGCGCGAACATTGAAAGGGGCGTGTGGTGCTCTTATTTTATTACACTTTCTTGGTGTATTTTTGAGTTATATTAAATTAAGTTGGTAACATTTTGTTTGATATAGGCTTATTAAAGTGCCCGTGTATAGTGTAATAAAATAACAGTGTCCGAAAACACGTCCTTTCGGGTTGCCTCCAAAACTTCATTGTAAATGTTCTGGTAAAGTGGCCATCGCTTTACTCGATTTACTGACTGTGACGCTGACTGACAGACTGATAAATTGACTGACTGACTCTGAATTTTACGCTGCTTATTACGAATACGAAATATCGTTTAACTTGACACTGGCAATATGCGTAATTAGCGTAAACAGCGATGCCATAACATAAAAAAAACCACAGTAGACATCTAAAAATCAAAATGAAGATACGCTGTCACACACGAGACCTAAATTGTTATGTCTCTATGATAGTTACAACGGGGCCTAAAAATCTATTGTATACTTTATTCTCAACAGATAGGTATGTAACTTCACGCCTGTAATCTCCGAAGGGGTAGGCAGAGATAAATGCATGCATTCAAGCATACATGCAAACACCCACGATTCGCCGGCTACGTTTTGGCCCATGTAACAGGTGGCGAGCCTGTTGACATCTCCGGGCACATTATAAAACTTCGAGGTACTGGGAAATTTCCAGAAAAGGAAAAAATCCCAATAGAACCAGAGATAAAGGACTTGACACCATTATCTCTGATAACCGCCCTACCCAGGAATCGAATCCAGGACCTCAGTGTAGTAGTAGTGGCCTGCTACCACTAGGCTACTAAAGCAGTTAAAAACAGATAGTTAGTTACGTATTTATCTTCGAAAGAATAATTTAGTCATCTCATTTGTTCATTATTTATTGCATGTTGTTCATACAAAGCTAATGAATACGTAACGATATGCTGACCTTATCGGTATGCTAATGCTGTAAAAAAGTGCCTATGAATTCTTAATCACATTTTTTAATCTTGTAGGTCAAGATTTGCGTTAGTTACATTTTTCCTTCCTCTTTCTGGAGACATGAGAATTAATTCAGGGTCTTATGGCTGCTTGGAACAGCCTAAATAATATAACCTACGTACCTTTGTTCAAAATTGTTATTTTTTAGGATGACCGCGGCCAATAACGTAACCGTCGAATCGAATGTGGTTTTGGAAGGTGTTTGCATGTATGTTTCTCTGCCTACCCCTTCAGGGATTACAGGTGTGAAGTATATTTATGTAAGGAAGGTGACAAACACGAGAATATTCCATGCAGTGGTGTTAGTTTTATCGACGGACGCTGCAGCCCATCTCACGTTATTATATTTGGTGGTAGAGCTCCAGTGACGGAGCTCGCGGGCGTTGGCCGCATTACCTAAGATACTTGCCGCTAAATGGTAGTGTTCAGCACTATCATGTTTCGGTCAGGCGGTAATGTACGGCCCTGTAATTTCCGGCACAGAGGCATAACACCTTAAGTCTCAGGAGTGGTAACGCATCTGCATTTTGACCTTGGTCTTTGTGTCGGTGTCTATAGGCTGCAGTCATCACTAAACATCAGTGTGAACTGCATACCTACTTGTTTGCTACTTCCATTACATAAAAAAGTCACTCCAGATGAAAGACGTTCACTATTGGACAACGCCTTCTCTGAAGGAGACTTCGGCTATTTTATTAAATTTATTGCCTTAAAACGTTCATACCGGTGTTGTGCGTCGTTATGGGAGAATATTCCATGCTGTGGTGTTAGTTTTATCGCAGGACGCTGCTGCCCATCTCACGTTATTATATTTACTACAACCCTACTGAAATAGATTGACCGCCATTGTTCGGTTGACTTGAAAGAGCTCTTACTGAGTTTGTTGGGTAGCGGAGTTCTTCTCAGTAGTGACTGCACTTGGAACTCTGCTAATAACATTGATCTTGACGAATAAGTTTTTCTTTTCATTCATTTATTATCATTGAAGGAATTGATTTCTAATTATTAATTAACTATTAATATATAATTTTGCTTTTACTAGTTATGGTTATTCACTCTAGGTAGTTTATGATTTATTGACGTTTTGAAAGTATCTGTAAAGATCTATTCGAAATAAAAATATTTTCTATTTCTATTTCAAAGGCGAGGAGGCAAATGCGGTACATATTCGCTTTCATCAGGCCGAAATTAAACTCTTTCTCAGCTTTGTTGTGTCGATAAATATTTGTATTTTTTCAAGCGTTTTTAATGTTTTTTTTTTTTTCCTATTGGACATAATAGAACAATTTTTCTGGCTACTTCTCAAATGTGGAATCTTTCAACTCTTACAGACGGTAGATATAGACTTTTAGACCATAGGAAAGAATAAAAAAACAACGCGTAGGTACCTACCGGCCTTGATAGGCTTTATTGTATAGCCACTTAAATTTCCATTGTTCTTATAAGATATCTAGGTACTTGTGAGACAGGCTCAAACTGTTCACACATTTAAAACACAAGTTATAAAACATTACCTGTCAGTCTTAAATAGATTTCCCTTTTCTTCTAAATTCTTCTAGCTATTGTTTTTTGTAACTTTAAGTGTTAATTTTAATCCTGTATGCTTAATGATATAATTTTTACTTAGTATACTTGTGATAAGTAATTTCTTGTAATATGTACGCCTCTCTTATTATTTATATTGTATTCTCCTTGTTATCTGGTTGCCTGGAAGAAATCGCTGTGTAGCCATAAGGCCGCCATTTATGCTTATCCTCCTGCTACTGTATTTAACCGATTCCTAATTGGTGTACAATATAGAATACTGTTTTTGATGTTACTTGTATATTATGTAAGTACGTTTAAAAAAAGCTTTAATAATATAATGACTATGTGTCATTAAATTCCATTTTTAACATGGAAATCAAAAAAAATCGAGAAGTTAATTATGAATTGACAGGGATCGAACCTACGATCTCTGGATAACCATTTACTCCACTTTACCACAGCTACCGAAGGGCCTATTTTAATATGGTTTAGATAGACTCTGAAAGACCTCTGGATAGTCTCAGAAGAGCCTCCCTGCGAGTGGGTCTCTAAATAAACATGTTTGTTATACCTACTTTTATCTTATAGCATTTATATTTATTTCCAATAAGCCTAAAACTTGGTGCATAACTGGTAGCTGTTAACATCTTTAGCTTTTGTCCAGTAGTTTGGTAGAGCTCCAGTGACGGAATTCACGGGCGTAGGCATCATCGCATTACCTAATATACTTGCCGCTAAATGGTAATGTTCAGCACTATCGTGTTCCGGTCAGGTGGTAATGTACGGCCCTGTAATTTCCGGAGACATAACACAGAGGCATAACACCTTAGGCCTCAGGAGTGTTAACGCATATGCATTTTGACCTTGGTCTTTGTGTGAGTGTCTATAGGCTGCAGTCATCACTTAACATCAATGTGAACTGCATGCTTAATTGCCACTTCCATTACATAAAAAATACAGTCATTGCACCCGTGCAAAGCTGTAACTAGCCGCTAGTATATCTAATAAAATTACAAATCTGCAATAGAAAAATAAGAATAGCTTGAGTGTTTAAGGAGTATAAGCACTCAATCATTAGGTAAATTGTTATAGGTACTTAACCTATCTGTTACTTAAAAGCAGGTAGTGCGAGCGAAAACGTATGTTCTTAATAATAATAATGGCAACCCTTGACACGTCCCACTGCTGGGCACGAGTTTCTCCCCTTCTTGGGAGGAGGCCTGGAGCTTACTCCACCACGCTGCTCCAATGCGGGTTGGTGGAGATAAGGGTTAGTGGCCAGCCCGTTGTTCTTATTAGACGTTAATAAATAAGACTAATCTCTTATTACATAAAAACTTACCCCCTTATTCATAAACGTATCTTAAAAAGAGAATAAGAATAATCTCTTATTACATAAAAACTTACCCCCTTATTCATAAACGTATCTTAAAAAGAGAATAAGAATAATCTCTTATTACATAAAAACTTACCCCCTTATTCATAAACGTATTTTAGCTATAGTGTTGCTACTGGCTCCTTTATCCTTTTCTATCCTGCACATTTGACAATGGAACTGACAAAGACAAAGTATTCCTTAGCTAAAACGCATCTAATGTACGTTTATGAATAAGGGGTTAGACCATAGTAATGCATAGTAGTTGAAAATTCTTTTTATTATGTACATTTGTATTGGCTACAGTCTGTACTCACGTACCATGTAAACTGTATTCCTGTTTGCCACGCAATCTTGGACATTAAGTGGTTCACAAAATTATTTTCAGAGTATGGTGACATACAGATGGAAGCACAGAAAGACAGACAGACAGACAAGATGAATCTGTAAGGGTTTCATTTTTTAATCACTTGGCTACGGACCCCTAAAAAGGAACTCACCCATCTTAGATTAAAATACACCACCTCAGCAGAGCTCATTGTAGCAATAGTGGTTTACGCCTTTACGCCATTTCATTGCGATTATTCCATTTTTTTTTTAAATAAATTACCCTTTTTGAATTTTTATTAATCTCAATTCCAGATGGTGAGAAAACTGAATATTTCATTCGCTGTCACGGGTGGTGGAGCTTCAATCTTGAAAATGGAGGTACAGGGAACTATTACTGGCACGGAGGCAGAATATTTCTGGCAATTTATACAATTAAAATCTATCGCTTTTCCAATATAACTATTTAAAACCTAAATAAAGTTTATTTTGATTCTGCTACTGTCAATATGTAGTGAATGCTCACATGTATTTTTTTAAACAATAATAGGTAGGTACGTAATTTTTTTGTGTGGTGGCAAACAATCATTCTGCTCACATTCATGTTAGGTGATGACTCATGTCTATAGATAATTACACGAAAAACAGAGGTCAAAATGCAGATGCGTTGCCACCCATGAGACCTAAGTTGTTATGTCTCTATGATAGTTATTGCGGGGCCATACATTTAAATCTAATCGGATTTAGCGGCAGAAGGTGGTAAACCTTACCTACCTTTATTACATAAAAATGTTCTTAGCAATCTGCGTGCATGTATGAAGAGAACGATGAATGAAGAAGAAGCACAGGAGATGTGCTATGACTGGGATATCTGGCGCTTAACACTCCTCCTGCCTACCCCGTGGGGAACTTGGCGTGAAGATAGATAAATACATACATACAAAGCAACACAAGGTCGAACAACAATAGGTCGAGTTCTGTCTGATGGTGGGGTCAAAAGTCTTAGGAATCGGCGTGCATGTATGAAGAGAATGATGAAGGTAGACGAGGCACGAGAGGTTTGTCAGGACCGGGATATCTGGCGCTCTACACTCTCTGCCTACCCCGATAGGGACCTGGCGTAAAGATACATACATACAAAGCAAAAGAAAATAGAAGTAGGTCGCGAGTTCGAGCCTCGCCTGAAGTCAAATTTTTCTTTCCATTTTTCTTTAAAAATAAAACAAAAGAAAATATTTTTGAAACCGACACTTTTGGAATTATAGATAAATCAGTATCCTTAAACACATCTGCAAGTAATTAAAGAAGTAGAAGTTCATATTTGCACTTGTGAACTTAACTGATGTTAGAATTTTTTATAAATAACATAAATTAGTAACAGAAACAAAATGTTAATCCATTTCATTTTAATATTCATCTCGATATAAGTATATTATGGTTAATTCAGTACGTATCTAAACTAAACTGAATCTCGCCATTCCAGCACACGCCATTCAGCCTACAATGGAATTGGACCTGAAATGAAAACGTGCATATAATTATAAATAATTGTTAATAATTGTAGCTACACTGTACCAATAAGAAAGCATCAATTTTATATACACCTATTAAACCATATTTCATCTTATTAGACTGATTGTAGAGCCATTAAAATAAAATAAAGCGTATAAAAGAAGCGCAAGAGTATAAAAACAGCGTCACGCATTTTCAAAAAAACAATACACTTTTAAAAGCTGATGTTAAACATAGTTGTGCTGCCACTCCTGCGCCCTACGACCCTTTGCCTCTTTGCCAGATTTATAGGCAGAAATTAATCTCGTCTTTTGTTTATAATATAACTGAAACACAATTTTCTACTTGTTTAAAGCTTAATTTACCTATATGAGCTACTTTGGTAAAGCCTCTCAATGTTGGTATTTCATTATTTTGTTCCTCTGGATTGGCTGATGTGTATCGCTAGCACTTATTTGATTTGCCGGGCGTCCAAAGAGTTTTTACTTGGCCTAATGAGAATTAGCGCGACCATGACTGACCGAATAAAAAAAAGTAAAAGTTTATTTGAAATATTCGAAGAAAAATAAACAAATGACGATTTTTTCATTACTCTCTTACCTTATCAACTGTGAACACACGATTTTATAATAATAAAAAAATCTGTGAATTTGCACTGAGACTTGTGCCCTTTAACCTAATTGCGAAGTTATCGGACCCTCCGAATAAGCTGGTGGAGATCAATTTATGGTCGAAGAAGACGCCGGCGTCGAGAAGTAAACACCAAACCAGACTAGGTACGTGTTCGTCAAGATCAATAACCAGATCTGCGGTACCTCGGTACAGTCTCCAATGAACAGTAGGTAGGTACCTAATTTCTTACCTGATATAAATGTGTACAAAGCAAACAATATGAACATTTTTTTTTTAATTATTTCAGAAACAACTACCGTTTTCTTAGCCAAGATTTTAGGCAGATATGCGCACCTATTCGCTATTCAATTTTTCTAGATAGTAAACTTACGTAGGCATGGACTCGAACGCATCTCTACGATTATGCGTTTATCCACTGATCTCTAAAAGTAGCAGGCGTTCACGACAAAGGCATACCTATCCTAGTAGCTATGAAACTACTTAAAAAGAGAAATATTTTATCTCAGACCATGTATCACACAGAATTATCTTAGATCTCGTCTTTTGTTTGTATACTATATATAAGTATTTTAAATAAGTTGGCGCGAAAACAATTTACAAAGTCGTTAAGCGATTGTGATTTGTTACGTGAAGATTCAAATCGAAAGATTGCAAGTAAGCATTTGATGTAAGCTAAAATGACTCTTATGTTCAAGAGGCAAAGATCTACGGTGTAATAAAGGAGAACCTTTTATTTAGGTTGGATATTACGAGCTACAGACTTTTAGTTCTTACAGAATCCGCAGGCAGCACTGTGCTGTGTCTAATAGCAAATTCATTTTAATAAAAACTGAGAATTTCATTTTAAATATATTGAAAAATCGTTATCTGTATACGCAATCCGCTAAATATTTATCAGGCATAATTTGTATTGATTATGGATATAGTTTTAAATAAATTATGCAGCGCTATCTAGTATCGAGTGGCGGAACTATGAAGTTTCGTTGCGTTACTCACACATTGAAAATGATATCCCCCTCTTAAACCCACACACGCGCAAGCAAATGGTTAACGTAGAGTCTATATTTTTTCGTGACAGCAGAAAAATAGAGCTGATCGATAAGATGTGGTGTATTTTATTATATTATTTTGTGATAGTACCCTTTCGCGTTGGTAATTAATTATGTTCAAGCTTTTGAAGTAGGTACCTAATTCGGTTCGCGAAGTAAGCGAAATTTGACGTAGATAGAATATTAAGGTACCTATATACGTATATTTTTGGTGTTCACGTCTAGGTATATCGATACTCACTCTATTGTTCTATCCTTTTTTAATAGATTTAGGTAGTTATGTACTGCATAGTCACATTATTTCAATAGAATATACGTGTAGCTACAGTCATATTATTTTTTATAAATAATGTTCTAGGATGGAATAAGTTTCATAATAAGTATTAAAATATAGTTCTGGCGTTATATTGCATAATTCATTATGTGATATGTACTTTGTATATTTGAAGATCTCTTTGATCTTATTATGAGAATATTGTGTTGAATTTGTTACTAACCTGTACCTGAAACTGTTAAGTTGATATTTGATTGCTGAAACTACTGTGGAATACAATTTTATTAATTTGTCAGTGGCAAACTCAGGAGCAATTACAACATATCCAACCAAACACTTTTTACTTCACTGTAAAAAGTGTTTGGTTGGATATGTTGTAATTGCTCCTGAGTTTGCCTATGACAAATTAATAAAATTGTAGAGCTGCAGTAATAAAGTAAGAGGGCGTAGGCATTTCCTTATTTTTTATTCATCTATTTACTCTACTAGTTTTTGCATTCTACCGAATGATGATGGTAATGTGATTTTAGGCAAAGATACAAACCGACTTATTATCTAAGAAGGTATCCCTCAAGCCAAAACTCTTTTCTACGTCGAGATTTCTTATTTTAATTTACCTAGCCACAGTATTTTATTATCATCAGTGTCACTATACTGCTAGTGTATTTAATATATTCATGTTATAGAATAAGAATACAACGTAAAATATGTTTCTCTTATGTTATGGAAGAGGCCAAAAAGCACCAAGCATGGGTAAAGTAAAATATAGCTCAATAAGCTGTTATACCGTTTTGTGACAGTGTTCTATAAATACAGGGAGATACATTGCCACCTGATCGATACACGATAGCGCAAATAATATTAATAAGTTAATGTGGAGCTGCCTCGAGATCTCGAGGTCTTTATAAAATCTTTGTTAGTTTTTTTGCAGATTACTCTATTACTTAAATTAGTTATCTTGTAAAATTCCTGGTGTTATCAAACGTATTCAAACATAATATGTAGGTAGGTATATACCTAATATATTGACTAATATTGTGTTTATCTGAATGGAATTTATTAGACTATCTTTTTTAATGTATTCTTTAATATAACTAATATTTCTGCGTACTTTTATAATTGAAAGCAATTGATTACTACTTATTCAACTGACAAAGATAAAACGTTGCCCATATAAGCAACTGTTACTTATCGTTTTAATAATTTGTTATGAAATTGGTATTAATGTTATAAGCAAGATTATTTCAAATTACGTATACCTACTTATAGTTCAGTCAGTTACCCAAGATGACATGTTACAAGATAAGAAATTGATTTGCTCAATGAATACGTTAAGAAATAATTGATAATTTTAATTACTTTGATTACAAACACAAATTTATGAGGCAAGCTACGAAATAAAAACTTAATTAGTAAAGTATTGAATTCTTATTGGAACCATTTTTTTAAGTTGGATTTCGTAAGAGCACTGAGATTTACAACTTTTTTTAAGGTAGTGAATTTAATTAGTATTAGCTTTAGTATTAATTTCATCAGTGATATTACTGATACCCATTGGTGACATATTGATTTCAGATAAGCTTTCCACAATTTTTTAAAACTCTTTAATTAAAGTAATCAAATCTTTAGAAGCTTTTTCTGAAATACTTAATAATTTAGCTATGCTTAAGACATACCAAATGGAAAAATATTTTAATTAGCTTCAATACCGCCTACGTTCGGATATTCAAATTCGTTAAATTAAGTTGCTAGATCCGATTTTGTACATAATAAAGATAATGCGATCCATAACGTACATTCTTTAGCATCTTGGTTTGGTATTGCCCTGTATTATTAAAACGGTATTTAAAAAAAGTGTAAGGTGTTCGTTTTTTACTCGGTACACATTTTTTGTCGCGGTCGTATCTAATAATGACCGTTGCATTATTTTGTAAATGTGGTTATTTGTAAAAAGTAGGGCAAAAACTTATTGTAAAAACCGTAGCTTTTTATGCGCAAAGGGTTAAATACAATACCATGGGTCTATCCGTTTATAGGGTAATATAATTTTACAATAGTTCTGTGACATTGACTTTTGCTAATACTGAGTAAAAATAACCGAACGGTGCAATCACAAAAGTTTGCTTTAGTTTGAATTTTCAACTTATCGTGACTGGACATATCTAGATTGTCTATTAATTATAAACAACATTTTTCTCAAAATTAAATTCTGTGATAAAGACGAGTAAGTGAATAGTGGTCAAAGCTGTGCGTGGTTGAATAAAAGTTATTGTGTTAATTAAAGATTTAATTAATTAAAAAATATATGTGATTGAGCTACATTCAGATTTTGTAATACTTGTTGGAGCAAATGGTAATTAGGTTATTTGCATTTACATTTGTTACTTTTAAATTTTGTTTTAATCTTAATTTCTTAATTTATTCGTTTTAATTTGTTAAATTGTAGTAGTAAGTTTAAGAGATTGTTAACGTTTTTTGTGATTGGCCATTTATATTCATTAATTGGGTTTTTATTTATTTATTTTAACTTTGCATGAAATAGTACATGCAGCGGACTTAATGCTAAAAAGCATTCTCTATCAGTTAACCTTTGGGTAGAAAAGAACAGTTTGTGGTACAAATAGAAAAAAAAAACAAACACAAAATCGTAAATATCTCACAGAAAAGCATTGTAATAAATATATATAAATAAATGGACACAAATATACATACCTCTACGTAAATATAACGTATATATATATATATATATATATATATATATATACGTTTTTCTTATAGGTTCATCATGAAAATGGCAGGTAAGGCGTAACGTGATGTAAACTTAGGCGAATTCTACTTTCTAAAAACATTTACATAAAAAGTAGAGATCTCGATGTAGATGAGATATTCTGTCTGAAGTCAGAACTGGTAATTGCGGTTTCGGATATAAGCTTCAATGCAATATATAGATACGTATCTATCGTTTAGCGGCAGATTGTTTAGATATTGATACGGAATTCTTTCTCTGTATACTTACCTATTTTGGTGGTGGTAGATCTCTTGCGGTAAATTAAGTCCTTATATGCAAATTTATTACACAGACCTAAATAAATGCTAATTGCTAAATTTCATTTCACCATCAAAATCAACTTAATTAAAACTTCCAGCTACCAGAAATACGTGATTGATATCTTTACGAATTGACATCCTCATGCTTAGTCATACTCACGCTTGTATGATTGCATACGACACTATAAATAACGACCCATTCAAAACAGGATTACATTGCCAAACATGTCCACACCAATTGCCTACCAATCCAAAGGTTACCATATTTCGCCAAAACAATTACGGAGGTACATGTTTACTGAAATGCATTCAAGACACACGCCAACATAACGCACTGAATAAATTAAAAATAATGTTGGAGGTCACATACACATTTTCAGAATGTGGAATCAATCACCGATTGACTATTCCGACAAGTTACCTACGCATATAAATACATACCTAGGTATTTGTCTATACATGTTAGTGGTAAAATTAATGTTGATTGGTACTTCGAAAAGTAAACTTTAATCTTTTACTGTGTGACAATGAACTCTAGAGATTATAAAACAACGAAAAATTGTAAAGTACGAAATAGAAAATTATATAACTTTTACAGCAATATGTATTAATCTCTATAAGAGCCCAAATACGGGTATGTAGTAGGTACCTACAGCAGTATTCATTTCTTACATACATGAACTGTATGTTAGTTCATTGCTTTCATAGCATAAAAACAAAATAAATAAACAAATCCTAGATACGATATCAATTAGGAGAGACGTGTTAAAAGAATAAAAAAGTTCTTAACGATTACCTACTTTAATTTGATATTCAATCTTATCGAAATAACACACAAACATGATGCCCCAAAGGAAATTCAACGTAGGTATGGTTTGATAGCGTGCCTACACACAATATGTATAAGGAAGTGTCCCCCATTCTCTTATACTACAACATCCCGTAACAACAGCCGAGTGGGCTACACAATGAGCAATGTACCTACATGCGCATACAATACTCAAATTATCTCACATTGAATACTAATTAGTAGGCATCTTGTAATGTTCAAGTTTGGCAACGGATATAATACCCCTATGCATAATACATACATAATGCTAAGATATCGACGCAACACATACTGGTTCAAAGACCTGTTTGACTCCTATCTCTGCCCATTTATTTTTCAGTTCATAGATACGTGGAACATTTATTATAGTTCCGATACAGTGAATACACACCTAAAAACGTGGTGTGTTTTATATCGTTCGAGTAAATCGATAAAATACCTACCTATAATGAACTGACCAGTTAAAAGCCTTAAGCGTTCCAAGCTTCAATTAATTTTATATCGTTATTTATTTAATAGCTTAAAACGCGAAACATTATCTACTTCTCATCAAAGTCAATCTCGTTACCTACGTTTTTTTAACAAGTTCAAATATTAAATATTAAATAACAAGAATCGGTCGATTAACATTATATTACAAGGATCAGTCGATTAATAACTTATAATTTATTAGTGATCGATAATTACAACATTTATTCACTAAGACTTCTTCTTCTTTTGGGTATATAATCCTGACGCTAAATAAAGAATCACTTGGGATTTGCAGGGACTCCATAATGATGTTAATCTTTAAGCTATCATCAGCAATTAGCTGCATTAGAACTTCTATTTTAGTCTAAATTAGAAGTGAGAGTGAGATGGTAGAGTCAATTTAGTGAAGGTAAACCATTCAATATGTAGAATTCTATATGCCTTTGAAAACGATTATAGAACTTTATTTTTAACAATTTTGACTGATGGTTAGGTAATTCTTACTAGAGGTAGAGTTTTAGAGGTAGGTATAGGGAATTAAGCACCAACATACCTAAATAATAACCTATCTTCCGCTATTATGTTGTGAGATGCAATATATGCCATCGTATTGTTATCCTTATGCTTACAGACATTCATAGCTAAGAACTGTTTATAATTTAACGTTGTTTTTTAAATTTGTTACCATTTTTCTACTACATATTTTCGTTTTGTGCACATGTAGCGCAATTTTTATTGCCTACAGTGAACTGTTAGGTAAATTTATTTTTATGTTATAATGGTGACCAACAAGCACACAGTTCACGTAAATAATATGTGAATATTGCAGATCTATAGACATCTACATACAAACAAAAATGCTGACCACCCCTTAGTTGTATTGCCTCTGTGTTAGTTATTATGTGGCAATGCATATTGCTGAACACTACTACCATTTGGCGGTAGACAGATAAGTGATACGGTTGCATCTGCTTTCTCCCTCGAGGCTTAACTCTGAAACTTTACCACCAATAGAAAGTTAATATGTGAATATTAGTTAATTTTTGATAAACAATTTGTTTACGAGTAAAAAGATAGCTAAAATATTTGTAAACAATATACTGAATAACATTTTAAAATTAACACTCGCAACATCAACACACGTGATATGTACATAAATATTTTATCAAGGCAGAAAATAAACAAGAAACAGCCCAACATTCCGGCTGAGATAAAATAGCCTAGACCTATTTTAAGTAGCTACGCCGACAGGTTTACTTTTTAATGAAAACAAGCTCGGCTCGGCCTATCGTAACCAAGTCAGTTTGCAGACTTAGTAATGTTTCGTACATAGATCTGCAGCTATTTCTAGCGAGGAAGTACAGGGTGGAGCGATCGGTACCGTCGGTCACGCGAGCTTGCGTGCCGTCGGCACTAACTCGACTTGGCTCCATCCACGTACCTAAACTTTACTAAAAACTCTAATTACACGTCCCAAACTCCTCGCCACAAACGTGTATTGAATGTAATCCGTTCACATTTAATTTTCACCATGATACAAAGGCGCAGTAATTTTATGGATGTTTTTTATTCCAAATGTTTGCGATTCTTTTGCTTAACTGTCTTGTTGGTGAATAAAAATGTATACGATGTAAGCATGTATCCTAGTAAAATGAAAGTTTGCACCTAATAGGTTATATACCTATACATTTGTCTTATTTTTATATAACTATGTAGGTAATATGTAAGTACCAACATACCTAGATATATTTTACTTATATGATAGGTAACTCTTAAAATTAAATTATATAATAAATTAATTATTTAGCCGTTCATCTTTGTCCGTTATTAATTCCTATCCTCATTGCTAGTAGTTGACGAAGAGAGAATGCTATGAGACAGAAATCTGCCATTCTAATTACATTTTTCCTAGATAATAGGTGCACATTATTGCATAATTAATGATCAAACGAATTTACCAAGTGAAGTTCGATCGTAATTATGTGAACAGTTTCATTCGACGCGCAATAGCTTAAATAAAGCTTACTTATAAATATGAAAAATTATACTTACATTTTTATGTTGAAAGAGAGTTGTTATTTTAGAAATACGAGATCAGGTCAAATAATGTTACCTACATTTGTTAACTATTTTGCCTATAGGTACCACTGACTCTGGTGAGTTCTTTCCAAATAGTTGAAAAGAGAAACAGAAACTTCTGTTACTCGTGAACCAATTCTCATAGCAGGGGATGGCTTCATTTCAGGTTACTAATAGGTACCTACATGATATTTTAACATGGTTGGTTGGTGATCACTAGTGAATAAAATTATGCATACTTTTGACCCTCACATTACTTAAAATTCAAACATATTTCCATAAAATTTTATTTATTAAGTCTGGACAAACCTTATCAACGTCGGGGAACAAAATACCTACATAATTAAAAATATAACGTGGAACGCCTAAGTGCTGTTACAAAAGTTCCACTATTTCATGTTATACTATAAACCTGTCACATACATTGACTTTATTAAAGAAAATGTATGACATTTATTTCCTGAAATCTGTTTTATTTAGCTAAAACGACGTTGCGTGTTGAAGCCACGGAAAAGCTTAAATCATATCACAGGTCTTTATTTATTAAATGAAGAAGTGGTATAGCCATATGAAAGACATATGATCAAGTAACACCATTTACAAAATATTATATAACCTGATTGATTAATCATCAATATTATTTGAACAAGCTAATTATTACAGAATTAAGTAACTAATTACATTTATCTATACAACATCTTTATATAAATAAAGTAAATCAACCTACATTTGTGTGTATAAAGATACAATTAAATAGGCTTTGTATTCTTTATTTTTTATTATTACATCAGTTTCTAGTATCAAAATGGTGGCGTATCTTCCAAGGCTTTTGTAACAAACGACTTCATTTATCTAATTTATGGAATTAGATACATTGCCGTACGTTACTTGAAGCAATCGTGTACGCTTTTTTGTGTTTCCAATTTAAATAAAGTATGGTTTCCTGCCCATATCGAAGCCCAGGTTAAGTGTACCAAAAAGCCACCCACCACAATCTTGTTTCGGCACAAAACAATTTGTTCAAATTCAGAGTACGTAAACTACCACTCGAAACGAACAATTCGAACAAAAAGCGCACTTAAGTGAAGAATTTCAATCGTTTAAGCCCCTTCAATTCATGTAGAGTACGACCTAACATTGAGGTGACCTTTACATATTTTATCTAAAGTGAGTTTAATCGTCGACCCACGACGTCCCTTTTTCAGTATCTTAAACCTTTACCAATTTAACTTGACCCTCGCAGATTCGTTCCCTCGGTATAAACATCGCTAAGAATGCTTAAAGTAAAGACCTTGGATTGGTCTTTACTAGCTGGATTTGACGTAAGTACGTACGCTGCGTAGGTAAAACTTATCTCGAATAGAAACTTGAAGATGTTGTAAAAAGTGCTTAAAATATAACCCTTGTTTCTTGAGTGTTGCGATGATTTGTGTGCAAAAATATTAAAACGTAAGCATAGGTAAAATGGCAGTTTCCATTTTTCAATTAAAAATTTCATAGACTATGGTTTTAGAAAGCTCTTCACATTAATTTGATTTAAGGTATTGCATTAAGGTATTGCATTGTATTAAGGTATAAGGTAGGTTTTCTGGTTACGTAACTCGGTATTATTCTTGGTAATTATTGAGTTCACTTATCTTAATTAACAAATTTTGCACGTTGCCAACCATGTTTTAAATGGAACCTAAATGAACACTGTAAAATCATGACCATACGTGCAATTAAGACATAAATTAAGGGTAATGACTTCGATAAACATCAGCAAAAGCATAAAGTGATTTATATCATAAACAAAACAATTTAATACCTACCTAACAAAAAATAATTTATATGTTCGTGTTTAGGTAGGCATATAATCAAGGAAAGAGAAAGGATATTAATTTCCGATGAGGTAAATAAGTCTACATATGCCTTTATGAATCGTAGCAACGAGGTAGGTTGGTACTACATAGTTTACTGTGTGTTCACAAAACATAAAAAGAACACTAGCCTTATATTCTTTTCATTTACGAAATGTTGCACACATATCAATCTCTATATACACATATTATATTTCACCTTTTGTCGCAATGTGTATACATCTTCATATGCATTGACCCGGAAAAACTTCTCGGTTTATTTAAAAAAAAATCCACATTCTCGGGGAGTAGTGTTTGTAAATTTTCCCTCTGACCTACTTGAACATCTGTGAAGCCAAAGCGATGTGACATACCGCTCCCCCCACTTTTTCTGAGAGGCGGATGAGCCGGGGGCTGATAGAGGATAATTTGGGGGGTCAAGATATGCTGGTGAGGCCGGTGGTGGATCGATAGAACTCTGGCAGGTCGCCCAGCTCCGTTCCCGCATTATTGTTATTGCAAACCGTCTGTAGGTACGTATCTTCCGTTATGGCATTGGTTCTGAGCCTACTGGTAATGCTGTGAGATAAGATACGTGCCACGTATATGGAATTTGTCGATCGTATAGCGAAAGAATTTAGACGGTGTAAAAAAGTTTTTTTGTTACGTCTTGTTTGGCAAACAACTTATTTTATCCGCGTATTTTCTTCGTAACGGAGAGATCATTTCCACCGTATTTACCCGGGTTTATATTTTTTCTTGGGAAAAGATACAATATAAACAAGACACTTACAAATATTTCGCTCGGGAATATAACCCACCAAAAAATCAGGATGGAGATATAGGATTTATGTTGTGAATATTTATTGGTGTTCCTAAACACGTAAAATACTAAACGGTTCTTAATTTAAAGAAGATTTAAGAATAAAAGTAGGACAAATATTCAGACCCAAGCAATGGCTGAAATAGGGGATTAGAGCATTAATTTTATAAATTAATCTTTATACGAGTATATAAACTTTTACAAGTTAAAAATATGGAATCGTCTCATAACTCAGAACAGATCACAGCTACAGGCTACTCGATAGTTTCACTCTTATTTATGCGGAGTGGAATTTTATTTAAATTAGTGATCTGGACTCAATATTTCTTTGGATGCGGGTAAACAACATGGATACGGTCCAATGTTATTTTTGTACTGAGTAAACATGTAAACATATTGCTTTAATCTTATGTTTCGCAACCTAATTAGATGTTGATGAAATTCGTTTTTGCTCGGTATTATACTTCTATAAAATACGTAATGTTACGTATCTGATCTTAAATAAAAAAACCAGAGCTCAAAAGAACTAATTAACTTGCGTTAGTTTTAAATTTAATATTGGGACCAACTCAATTTTTTGCCTTATATATTTTCACCATCAGTACATAAATATTTTATACTAGCTGTGCCCGCGACTTCGTCTACGTGAGAAAAAATATGATTGTTCAGTATCTACCCAGATGAAGTCGTGGCGCAGCAAGTATAAAAGTAGCGTAAGTTACTCCTTATTACATCAGTTATCTGCCAGTGAAAGTCCCGTCAAAATCGGAGACACTCAGATTCTGTTTATTCGTATGTAGTTATGTAATATATGTATGTATGGTTGTATGGAGATAAAAGTAGCTCAAGTTACTCCTTATCACATCAGCTATCTGTCTGTGAAAGTCCCGTCAAAATCGGAGACATTCCAATTCTTCTTATTTGTATGTAGGTATGTATGTACGTATGGATGTATGGAGATAAAAGAAGCCTAAGTTACTTGATATGTTCTTAGGTTTTCGCGAGCTACACTCATTGAAATAAAACTATTTTTACGGATTAGCCTAAGTTACATCTTGTTACATCATCTACCTACCCATGGAAATTCCGTCAAAGTCGGATACACTCCAATTCGACTTATTTGTATGTAGGTACCTATGAATGTGTGTATGGATGTATGGAGATAAAAGTAGCCTAAGTTACTCCTTGTTACATCAGCTACCTACCCATGGAAGTCCCGTCAAAGTCGGATACACTCCAATTCTACTTATTTGTATGTAGGTATGTATGTGTATGGATGTGTGGAGCCTAAGTTACTCCTTATCACATCAGCTATCTGCCAGTGAAAGTCCCCTCAAAATTGGTCAAAGATTAGCCCCGCCAAACAGACAGATGGATTGAAAAAAAATGTTGTTTTGGTATATGTACCGTGTAGGTATACATATCGTATATATGCGTTTAGTAAAAAGCGGTTATCTTAATATTACAAAAAGACACTCCAATTTTATTTATTTGTATGTATATAGATTTATTATGGAAGCTACAATACAACATAAGACCTAAAAATTCTGTGAAAGTTTTAAGAGTCTACATTATAGCGGTAACAGAAATACATTATTTGTGTAAATGTTAGCTTTCTAGCTATCACTATTTATGAGATACAGCCTGGTGACAGACAGACGGACGGACGGACAGACAGACAGACAGCGGAGGATTAGTTATCCGTAGGGTCCGTTTTTACCTATTAGGTACGAAACTCCCTAAAAGATAGAATTAAGATACAGAATAGCTCAAAAATATTCGATACGATTCTTTAAATTGACATAACTTTTTTATTTCTGAACCGATTCACATGAAACAAACACTAAATGTTAAGTGAAACTTACCACAATATATTATTGAAAACCGCAAATCGAATAAGCCGTATTCTGATATTAGCTTGCACAAACACACAGACAAACAGACATTATTTATACGGGATAAAAAGTACCCAGTGTTGTGCGCCAAAGGTTAAAGTATAATCATACCAAGTTTCATTGAAATCGGACCGGTAGTTTTTATGTGATGCTTGAACAAACAGACATACAGACAGACAGACAAAAAAAATTCTAATTACATATTTGTGTTCGGTATCGATCTAATAACATCCCCTGGTATTTATTTTATCAATATTTTTAATGTACAGAATTTACACTTCTACAGATTTATTATAAGTATAGATTAGGTACCTATCCAGTTACTATTTATTACACACACAATCTAGAACAAAGCACAAACAGATTAAAACATAGAGTGATGTTTTAATCTGTTCACCTGTTTATTTTGGATCATTCATTTAGTGCAAGTAGGTTTAACAAAAATCACGGATTTCTTCAAGAGACAACCTACCTTTCAAATTCTTAAAAAAAAATAGAGTGGTGTTTTAATCTGTTCGCCTGTTTATTTTGGATTTTGTTTTCTAATATAGATATGTATAAAATACTTATACATATCTATATTAGAATATAACTTAATCTGTCAAAGATATTCATAAATTTATTGGAAAAGAAAAATATATAAGTTAAACATATCCATATCCCTAATAAATCTCGCCTGTCTCTACCGTAGATGAGACGCGCATAAAGGAAGATTAGGTATAAAATAACACCTTCACATTGTAGGTGCACGTATTTTCGTTGCTTTGACGAAAACTTATACCTACCTATGAATCTTTGTAACCCTGAATATTCCACAACTACTGCGCATTTAACGTATTAAGTTATTTGGACGGACAACTTTGTTTATACCTACCTACAGAAATAACTTAACATACAAAATGGAAGTAAAAATTTTAGATATCAAGCTGCAATGTTTTTATAATTCGCATAATTCGTTGCTTTTTGCATTCAATTTACATATCAACTTGTATAAAATACGCTTAACTAAACGATATTAGCAACATTGTTGAAACAAACTTACTGAATACTTTTTTCAATATCTTTATAAAGTTCCATTAATTTGTTCATATGTATTTGCGATTACTACGAATTAATACTTTTAAAGCCGGTTTTATTTTCTTAGTGTGATGTGTTTTGTAGGGATTGAGAGAATCGAAAATAGACGTCTCTATTCTACGTCTTTGTGTTGCGTAGAATTTCTTCGCTCGGCCAATCAATAGGTACTTTGTTGCAGCGAGGCGGGGACCGGGTTTCTCTAACGTGTAGCTAAAAATATTATCTAATTTTGTTATTTTCATCGGGCTACACATAGCTGCAACAGCATTATTAGTGAGAGGCTTACATTAAATCTGCCATTGTAAGAAATCAAGATTAAGGGATTAGAGATGATGTAATTAATTAACGGCGTTAGTGAATGTAATAAAAACTGAAAAAAAGCAGCTTTATTTTCCTCAAATGTGATATACACGTAAGTTGCTACGTTAAACAATTAGTACCTACATGATTATATTTTGTGAACATTAGATATACCTATTCAGTATACTTGAGTAGGTACATAACTACGTATTAAACAGTTTACAGTTGAATTCTAAAAAAACTTACTACTTTACAGTTTACACTACATAAGTACGTAGTTCATGCTTAGAAATACATAAAAGTAACTATATAACACGTATTACATTGTGCACATAAGTTTGAGAGTGTCCCTAGCTAACTACATTATGTTAATAACTTTAGAAAATATATAAGTCATGTGATTACGCATAAATTAAATTATATGATTTGTGTAGGTTAATATTTAACGTATACCAATTATAATAGACGAGGCACGAGAGGTTTGTCTGAACCGGGATATCTGGCGCTCTACACTCTCTGCCTACCCCGTTAGGGACCTGGCGTGAAAATACATACATACATATAAAAAAGCTATTGATACCCAAACGTTGTCTATTCATCTGTAAAGATATTTTATAGGAATATATTTGATACTAAAGTTCATCCTTGTGTGCTGTGACCTGTGTAATATCAAGATAGTGTTTCAACGGATAAAGTTAAGGAGCCGTATGAGTACAATTCATTTTTGTACAAAGTCACCTTATTTTGTAAAAACGTTGTATAGAAAAAATATCGCAAATTTATGAAATTGAAAAGGTATTGTTTAAGAAATTACGAAACTCTACATTACGTCTTTATTTTTAAAGAGATAATTATGTCACGATATTTCTCTTCTATTTTTAACGACTTAAATCACTCATCATTATAATACCTACAACTAATTGGTTCGCTGACAGAATAATGGCTGTTTGCGTCAACAAACGCGCTGACTGGAATATTATAAGAAGCTCCATTAAGCTAGATATGATATTGCAATTTTGATCTTGGCCCGCTCCCTGCTCGTGAAGTTTCTTAAAATATTTATAGGTACCTATTACAATGTTTGCCATGCTTAGGTACATATAAAAAATCACGGTAAGTCTTCGTATGTGGTACTTAAACACAAAGTGTCTGTTACAACAAATGTTAAACTTTAGAAGAGCAGGTATACGTCACCTATCTATATGTACATGCTTATCTAATAGCATTTAGATAGATACTCTTCATTGTCCACAACAATATTCCGTAGATATATACAAAAATGAAGAAACACAGTGCAAAGAGCGGGCTTATTGCCAAAAGAGCAATTTCTTTCGGGCACTCTAATTACGTACGTGTAGAATAGTGACAGTATAACCAAAAACAATACCCCATTAAATCTATTCTATACATAGCTCATTGTACCAACAGCGAACAATTTTACTTATAAAATGACATAAACTAAAAATATTGGTGTAAGAGGACACAGCCAGTCATTAGATTAATAAAAGGAAGGGATAATAGTCCTTAAAATGTTTTGATGGTCTGTGCCTGTCGTAACTAAGGAGTTACACAAGCATATTGCTTCCACAGAGAAGAATTTTGAAAAAAAGAACAGGAGTTCAGTAGTGTTTAAAAGAAGGTTTACTAAGGAACGCCTGAGAAAAAGGGTCTGAGAGTGGGCTGATTATTTATCGCTGAATAGACAGTTAATGTCAGTGACAATATGTACTAAAGTATATCTACGTATGTTAATACTTTCTATCATTGTATGATAAATTCTTTGCCTTTCATAACACTAGCACAACATAAAAGATTCAATGTTTTCTCAAGTACATTCGCGTAAATAAACAACAAAGAGAACGGCAATTCTTGTAATCCAAAGTTCAAAGCAGGGTAGATATCTACTTTCTATGAAAACAATTTCTTTTTTTAAACATAATTAGCCGGGTATACCATTTCATTTTTTCTAAATTTTAATTAGCCGTAACAGGATCTTATTGGTGCTGAATTTATTTTGCGTCAGGTAGTTATTGCACTGAAACTCAACCACAAGTAGAAACTTCACTTAAATACTTGTAGTTTGTATGTTTTTGATGTATTGAAGGTGACAAACGAGCATGCAGCTAACTTTGATGTTAAGCGATGATTGCAGCCTATAGACATCTTCACATAAACCAGAGGTCAACTGCAGACGCGTTGCCACCCCTAAGACCTGAGTTTGTTATGTCTCTGTGATAGATATTACGGGGCCACACATCACCAAGTCATTATCTTATCGGAACACGATAGTGCTGAACACTATATGAACAACTCTTCAAACGATCACGTCAAGATTACGTATTTAGATTCAGATTATATTTTACATACCTATAAATAGATGAAGCTCTCAATCAAAGTTCAAAATAAGATCTTTTATAGTTGAAGTAGAATTTCACACGAAGGAAGTCGTAGACGGAAGCTAGTATGATTATATAACTTTTGCGGGTCCTTCATTTTCGCTTGTGGTTATTTTTTATTCAAGCGCAATACGGTCAAGGCTCTTCTTGTTATATAATAATATTGCCCACAGAAAGTAACCCCAACAATTTATTTATGTATGGGTTTACTTGGATCTCATATGAAATTCAGAGCATTCCATCGCTGTAATCTTAGTTTATGTATATTCGTGAATTAACTGAATTGTATGATTAACATGGTACGAGTTAATACATGCGAATGTACTTGATTTCTTGTTAGTATGTTTCCGAATTTATGTCACATAATACACAAACATTTTACGAGTGTTTGTTGAAATAACTGAAAGTTTAGTTACTACAAATATTAATGATAATGCAACGTGTTTAGACTGTTAGATACTTAATAGACTTTTAGAGAATCTTAAAGGAACCTACATAGCAATTGTGATATCAATAGAATAATGATCACAGGGTGAGCAGAGAATATACAGACACCGATCGTGATTGAAAACAAATAGCAACATCTGCACAAGCCTTTGATTATGAAGTATCCGGAATCTTCTTTAGAATATAGGATCCTACATTTAGCTTCCCTGGATAATGCTTTGTGGAAACTTTTGAATTTATCATCAGTAAGCATCTTGAGGCCTTTTAGTTCTTCTGACAGAGGAAAAGAAAATTTGTAAGGAAATTGAATAGGAAAACAATAACTTTGAAGCAATTGTCTGCGGCATCGCTTTCAATTTGCGCCTCAGCCATAAAGCTGCGTGCATCTGGCGCCTCGGTGAATTGTAATTTTATCGTTACGATGACATTCTCGCGCGGTTCAATTAATTTTTATGGCGTTTTGTTGAACGACCTTATGGGACTGCGTAATCAATATATCATTATGCACGTAAATAAAGAAAGTATATCACCTTTATTCAGTATGACACGTCTTGGAATTTATAAATATTTTTTGGATTAATCACTAGCTGCACTGGGAAAATTGGACACGTACGCGACCAGAATATAATGAAATTCAAAAATCAAGTGAATTCATTATTACAACCATAGAACAAATTCACCTTTACTAAACTAAAATAACATTAAAATACCTTTTAACCTAACTCGGTGTTTTTAGAGTGTTCTGAGTTCAGATTCTGTGTACAGCTTCACAGACCACACTACGATTTTACTTTGAGCAAAGTATGCTTAGAACTGTCAGTTATGTATGAGTTTTGAGCCTCACTCTAAGTTATCCTTGGCAAACCTTTTTGCATTTCAGTCGAATTGTAAAATGTGGTGAAGAAAAACTATTGAAACCGTATTACTTTTGGTTCTTTCTTTCATATATGTAAAAAGACATAGATATATGAAAGAAAGAAAGAAAACAAGATAGTAAGATGTATGTGTCCAGTTCCAGTTGACATTTTCACTCTTAAATTAATTATAAATAATGGCTTAGATGTGTTTTCTTTAACATGTTTAATAGATGCCTACCTACTGAAAAGTGCCGCGTAAAATTGTAAAAAAATGGTACCTACATAAGCTCAACACAGAAAAATCAAAAGCTTTGAGAAAAAAAAAATATTTACATTTGTGACCGAGCCAGTAGATAAATAAGTACTATTTACATTAAAAATCTATTTCCATTCATTTAAAACGTAAAACTCTACAACAACAGATGTTAGGTACATTTTGTGTACGTATATTTTCTGCAATTACTAATTTACTTTTACCTTTTATCTTGTGTCTCATGATTGAGTTCTTTGTTTATTGGAAATCAACAAATAGGTATTTGGAATGAAATCAGTATGAAATAAGTGTCCTCCAAGATATTTAAATCAACCTCTACCACGGGTCACTACCCGACGTAAAAGCCAATTTAAATATATCAGTCCGGGGACTTAAAACAGATTGCATCCGCTTTCTTGATTGAGTGAAACATACCTTGTCACGAACTGAAAAGTAACTGCAGATTTCATCAATGTCCACCTCTGTCCCCTCCGCTTTGCGTCACAATTTTTCCGACTTTATTATACTCAATCAGTGAGCGCAGGTCACCGACCGATGATCAGATATCGCTGTCGAAATCACTTCGATTGAAATCAACACACGTGATTTCGATTAGTTGATTTTCTCAAAATAAACTCATATCTTTATCATCGTACCATCAATTTTCATTAAACAAATATTTTAATACAACATTTTAATTTTGTTGCAGGTACGGCACCTAATTCTGCAGCATTCGAGTGAAAGACCAGAGTTCATATTAAACGAAATACTTTTCCAACAAAATGTTAATTCGTCTCGGGGTAGAGGTCAATGTGAACCGTTAACGAAACTCAGCAAAATCCCGCTTCTTTTCATTACCGAGATACTGTCTCATTAAGTAGTCGGCGTCGGATAAAAAGCAACTTTATATAAGAAGTTAATTTAGCTTCACACCTGTCGCGCTCGTAACTTTCGCCAGAATAGCTTTACAATGAAGCCTGACCCCACTGCCAACACTATTGTTCTGCCCTTACCTATCCGTCTTTGCGGCGCGCTCAAAGAAAATATAAAATGTATAAAATCTTCATAATACCCGCATTTGACAGGTCGATTTAGTAAATAGCCGCGGCGATTGGTTGAATTATTTACGCCTTCCAGAACATACTGAACGGAAAAAATAAATTGGTATTGATCATTATGAAAGGGAAACCATTTTAATAATGTATATGATAAGGCGAAGGTCCGACTGGTTCGATTCGAACAAAAAATAATTGAGTCATTATTAACATTTAAATGTATTTAAACGTCTGATCTTAGCAATTTCTTCAGATCTCTCTAATCAGCTTTGGAGCGTAATATACATATTTTTTTGTCCAAAACACGAGTAAAATACGCTTCTAGAATATTATTTTATTCCATTCCCCGAAATTGTCTTAAATTGTGTACCTAAACGCGGTAAAAGTATGATGGCTGCCCGTAGATCTAAGTAAACCGTACTGAGATGCAAGTGAATTTTCCCTGAAAGTTTCTCCGCAGAATGTTCCAATTCCATTTCGGTAAGAGACTAATAATACTTTTTTCCTCTTTTTACTTCTTACTTCCACCCTTTACTGCTATATAAATAAAACGAAAGGTGTAGAGTGGAAATATCATGAAAATATAGACAGTACGAGTATGTTAGACACTACTCGCTCTAATATCTTTGATGCACGTTGCAAATTTAAAATAAAGAACTTTAATTATTGGAAATTGCTCTTATTCAGATGTCAAAATGTCTTCTAATAAATCTGGTGTGGATTAAAATGTAGAGGACACCCCTTATCTAACAGTAGAGGTTTGAGATACTTACCTACTACATTATTCACATCTACCTACTGTTTATAAAATGGTAATTTTAAGATGTCTTAACGAAATCACTTTAGTTGAAATATAACACGATATTAAATTTATTTTATTACTCATAAACGTTGCCCCTAGCACATTTAAGAGATATTAATTTATCGTTTACTGTCAATGTTCAGTAACTTTATGTCAACATACAGATGACCCACTAAATAGATTACGTAGTTATTATGTTTTGTTATATAAAAAAATCATAAAACAATTAATCTTAAAAATTGACGTTTACGTAGGATGAAAATGAATCAATTTATTAATGTAAAAAATATATTTTTCATGCCCAAGGAAATAATACCTTATAATATAAAAATCTATTGCTGTTCGTTAGTCTCGCTAAAACTCGAGAACGCTTCGACCGATTTGGCTAATTTTGGTTCAGAATTATTTTTGGATGTCTAGGAAGGTTTAAAAGGTAAAAAAATATGAAGAAATTGGAGGGAAATTGTAAAAACCACAATTTTATTTTTCCATACAAATAGTCCGTATCTATCAAACCATTGACACGTTATTTCATTGTGAGGCAATACGAAGTTTGCCGGATCAGCTAGTACCTTATAATGATTAAAGAATTCGCTTGGTCTTACCAACAAAAATATAAATGTTTTTTTTTCATATACTTAATAAAGCAAGCATGCAGCTCACATATATTAAGTGATAACTACAGTCTTTAGACATCTACATCAAAATCAGGGTTCAAAATGCAGATGCGTACCCCAGAGACCTAAGTTGTTATATCTCTGTGATAGCTATTACTGGGCCATACATTACCATCTAACCGGAACGATAGTGCTAAACACTACCATTTGGCGGCAGACACAGGTAATGCCTACGCCCGCGAGCTCTTTCACTAAAGCTCTACCACCAGTGAGACAGATAATACTGGTGTAAAGAAACAAATGACTATAATATTTTAAGTTATTTCTTAATTCTACTCTATTCCACTGTTGTCTAAAGTAACAAGCGACGCACGGACATCGGACCCCGTCAATTATTTAGATTGGCGGCTATGTAATCCGACTGTACCACAGCATTACGCGACGCACTGTACATTTTAAACGAATACCTAAACATTTAAAGTGCTTCAAACCTTTTAAAATGCTAAACCAGCTTAATTCAATAAAATGAGCTGCTTGTCAAATAGTGGATACCTTTCATTTCCCACCTTGAAGGTTTCCCGTTAACCAGAATGCATAAACCATTCTAATCTTTAGGTCGAGCCTATTGGGTTCTTTAATCTTCGATACAACCAGCTCTTTTAATTTTGTATATTTTAAACCTCACGCAGATTTATGATTGCGGTTAGTCTTAGTGTTGCGTATGTGATGAAATATACATGTATATATTCATTTTTGGATGAACGTCGTTGAGTCACTGTATTATTTTTTATCATTATAGCAACGTAGGCTCATATTCCAGGATTCCGAAATAAATTTTCGCAGGGTGTAATGCACTGGAGCTTACGTAAAATTTCCACGTATGAGAAGGTGTCCGTACTTGGTTTATGTTCGAGTTTGAGTGATGAGGGATTGGCGAGTATAATCATTATTCAGGTTTATATACTCGTATTATTCATTGTTAATCTGTTGATATTTAACAACAACAAACAAAATTACTAATAACTTAACTAAACTAAATATTATAGAAATTAAACATGCGGATTTTTTCGCGTATACAACACTCAAAAACTCGCAAGTTTCTACAATGTATGAAGCTCGCGAAAACCTACGAAAACGTTAAATATATATTTTATATTCCTTTACTTTTTGATGAACCTACAGATAAGTAGGTACACAAAAATACAGTAGAAAAGGTTGGGTAGACGATACTCTCAACTGATTTGAATAGTGAGTGTAATTATTATTTCAAATCAAGCTTTATACGTAACTTCACTAAGATATCTTCTCTTTGGCATAAAAAATATAGTACGGTCATCATATTCTACACATAATTCAAAATAACCGCCTCCACTTCAAATTGATGGAAATAAAATGTTAATCTACGATTTCACCAAAAGTATAGAAACCTAAAATGTAAAAAACAAAAGGTTTCTCTTTGACACGTTTGTTTAAAGATATGCTGCTTATTGTATTCTTTGGATGGGGTTAAAATTACCTATATGAAAGGAAAAAATATAGACAAAAGAAATAAGAAGTTTTTTTTATCAAATCATAACCTTGAGTTTCCTGCTACTGTAGATATACCTATTCGTGAGGTTTTATATAAATATTTCAGACATTTGTTTATCTCTTATCCCTTGTACCATACACCAAACGTACAAACCAATAGTTGTAAGTCGGCGCGCGTTTGCTCAGCGTATATCATTGGCTGTCGACGCCTGTGAGCTTCTTGGCTTATTTGATATCATCCGAACGAGCTCTATATAAAATGAAAGCGAAAAAGAAAATACTTGATGCTGTTGCGGCACCTATCGGTATGAAAAATATAATAAGTAAGTAGGTAGACACCTACATAGACTATGGAATTTAAATAATGTCTATTCATATATCACTTGATTCCTCTTCCAATAACTACAGCATGTGACTACAAATGAATAACAAAACTATGATATCTCATGTCAATAACTGTACCGTCAATCATTTTTAAACTGCAGTGGTTATTCGAATATCAATACGTATGAATATTAGATACTCCTACTCAGCGGTCGTGGCATAGCCAATGATTATTTATGGCCAAAGATGGGTTCCGAAGGTTCTTATAAAATTGTCATTCTTATTTGTCGATTTGACAGTTGTGTCTATTTATATTATTGAGTCGTTCGAAGACAAGGTAGTGGTTGGCTGCATCATGTGGCTATTTTTACGTTTATGAATATTTGGATACGATTTTATCTTATTTGAGAAGACGCGTGTAGATGCTTTTCTGTGACAATTCAGACGAAGGCGCATTGATCCCAACTAAATTTCCAGTTCTTAATAAGATGTAAAAACCGTTATTAAACGAAAAATTATTCGATGGTTACTATAATCTAATCGAATACGTTGCATTTGGATTTTAAAACTACCCACCTAATGACGAAGCGAATAAAACGATATTGAAATAATGATCATTTCAAATACCTATTTCGTGATAAATATTTGAGCTTCGCATTCGATAAAAAAATAATGTTCAAACTGTTTTTGAAATACCGATCCCTTCTGGTTAAACTCAACAGTATTTGCATCCCTAATTAGGGTGTTACGGGTAAATAATGAAACATAAACCGTTATCCCCTCTCAAAATACATACAAGTCGCTACAGGGTCGCGTTTCTTAAAATTCATTTGCGAAGGAAGCGGCTCACATTAGCATCCAAACTGCGGTTCGAGTTGATTATGCAAAAATAATGTTCGTACCAAACGAGTGCTCCCAATTTGCAGTTCATTTTGCATTATACAATACTTGTGTGTAATGTAATGTCACTAACTTCGGTGTCGCGCACAATTTCAACTGGATTAGGTAGGATTCCTTCGAAATGGATGCGACGTAGACGCATTATGTAAAGTGTATTCATTAAGATAAATTGTATAGTGCAGACTTGCAGACATATCTGTATGATGTGCTACTATTTAATTTATTTACTGATACAGCATATACCTAATATGTTTATAATGAATCCTTGAAGTAACAAAATATTTTATTCGATTCATTCTTTGTGAGGTGCATTATGTGATTTGGGCACATAAACTCGGCTGGGTCCACAGGGAAATAATATGGTTTTTTTATTTAGATAATTCAAACGAATAGCTCTATCTATTATGTAAATAATTTAAGTCAATAATCGTTTAACGAATTATGTCGTAAAAATCCTAATGAGCTTTGACGTGGCAATATTTATTGTATGACTCTAAAGGTGATGTGAAAGAAAATAATCGGCCGGAGCATTAAGATGATTTATATTTAATTTTCTTCTGATAGAATCTTGTATTAGCTTCACTTTTTCAAGCACTCTCGCAAATGGATGTTATCAAGTTATATCATGGCCATCCTACATAACTTTTATAAAATACCAAGTTTACGTAGATATTACAGACGGCGCCGAGCGCATTTAATATGATTAAGTTCATGAGGTAGATACGTGCTTACTTTTACTAGATACATTTAAATTGCGAATCTCGTGTCTCGGTGTGAGTGCAATCTTAGTGCAGAGTAGATAATGTGAGCGAATAAATGAATGAATTGCCAACGAGAGCATTAGGTACGTCTGCGACTGATAGAGTGTAGTGACTTGATGCGCTGATAAAACTTTTACGATGTAAGTTATGTAAGTTACATACAACGATAGAAGGAGTATTGGAGTATTAAATTTATCCAAATGTATTGAATTAATTTCTCACCCAGGGAACAGAGTGGTATTAAATTTTGGTTATGGGACATCGAAGGTTTTTTCCGATTCCCATTCCCCGTCGTATTGCACGTTAGGGACGCGCTTCGACTTTCTAATTAGAATAAATTAGTCACGTTGAGTCTATTCACCTGATTAGATCGTGAAGGAAAATCGTATAAACGTCGATTGTAGAGTTTTAGTAAGATAATGAGAGATTATTTAACGTTGTACACACTGAAGTTAGATAATTTTATAGTTTTTAGCATGTCTCACTTTGTTATTGAGGAAATAATGCAACATATACCTAATTAGATCCTTACATTAAAGAATTAAGTAAGAATTATTTATAAAATGCAAACCGATGATTTGGTGTGTTTCGTTAACAGCTCGCTTTATACTTTTCTACGATTGCCAAAGCGTTTGAGACTTTCTTTACGAGAGAGCTCTGGTCTGACACTCCTCGACCAACCTGCACGATTGTACTAAAACTAGAGTGCAGTGCATTTTTAAAAGGGAACGCCCAGGTCTGTTGTGCGGCCTTTTCATTATATTAAATTATTCAGTGTTGTGCAGTGAGCGTGAGTTGGAAATACATTTGTCGACGAGGGTTCTACGGAGGTGAGTGTTTCTAAATAAATTGCTAGTTATTTTTTAATTTTATTTCACTTTTATTATAATTTAACATATCTCATATAAAACTGTTCTACAAGATATACACCACTTCTTTACATTATTCGTTACAACGCTTGATGTATTCTCATTTATTTTAACTATTCCAAATAAAACATCTATAGCTTTAACAAGGCAACCCAACAGAATAATTGAGCAAAGCGCTCTTCTATCATAACCATCAAAATTAATCCTCGACTCGTAAACAGAATAAATGTTATGCTCTCTGTATTCACAAACAAGTCGGGGGACCCATAGGCTCATTAGTTCCCATCATTGTGAAACTCATTTGAGAGATAATTTTCGTCCTTCGTCCAGTAATATCTGTGTATAGCATCGGAACAGAGGCAACATAACCCTACATTAAGCTCTCCCGAAGCCTCTGTATTTGTACAATTATTCCCCAAAGTGAACCCTTCAACTCGAAGCCTACAATTACCTACCATTCAGCTGTAGGCGTTTCGCTCGAAATGAAATTGAAGCGGAAAATAAAATATTGAGAGTTTCACATCAATTGCTGCTCGTTCTGTCTATGCGTACATATTTGTATTTTTTATTATACTTCATAAAATGTTTCAATGTTTTGATTAACTTTTTATTTTAATAGGTCACCTAGATGGTATACAACCTTTTTGCACACTTTGTGATGTTTTAGTTAAGTGAATTTTATAAGTAGGTACAAATAAAGGTCCCGCTGTAAATACTAAACTTATTGTACCTAGACTTCAAATATTTTGTAGAAACAAATTTAATAGTCATTTAGGATTGAAGGTACACGCAGCGAAAGGCTAACATTTAGAGTATTTTATTAGGACTAAATATATCAAATATCACTAAAGTTCTTGTTGCCGAAGGAAGAAAACAGAACAATACCTATTACAGATATAACCTTTGGTTTATTGATCGGTTCATAAACAAATAAAATTAATAATAGTAATGACTCACTATAAGATAATGTATGCGTATCAAACAAAGACTACCTTACGGCTTGTTTAGCTGATCATAAATAATATACGAGAATACACTTAAATTAACAAAAAAATATCACAAGACATAAACTGCAATATCCATCGACCTCATCTGAGCAAACAAATGAATGTCAGACGATTTATGCCCCACTTGTACTTACGAGTGTCGAAATCGATAGGCCTTATCCGCGATGCTTGTAAATATCGTTACAAATTCCAAGAGCTTACGGTTAAAATGTCCGTACATCACAAGTTTTTCCTCTTAAGCTCCTCAAAACGTTAAATTTATTTCGGCCCGGGAGCGTTGAATTAAGAGCCGACCTAATCCTTTCGTGGAGAACTTAACCTAATATCATAAAGATGGAAACCAACTTGTACCTACGAAGTAACTCAAATATTATCCTTGGGTAAGATTAAGGAGTTATTAAATTCATGTACCTATATAGTATCGAGACTGGTATTATCGAAGTTCGTTGAATACCGTTTAATTTGGAGCAGAAAATTTTATTATACTCTGAGGATGCCTAAATACGATATGAACTTAACGTTAATGTTAGTCAGATGATACTAATTCTTGTTGTAGTGGGATTACGCTGCAGTGAACATTGCAGTTTATTCACCAATTAGCGACATTAACTGACCACTTGATATACTACATTGTAACAGCACTTGGAATTAATCCAAATTGTTTCCATTTCGAGAAAATAATTTTGAGTAGATCCCTACAGTAAACATCTGCTTCATTAGCCCGATGTTAATGAACAAATGTAAGTATTTATTTGTTATTCTGAATATAGATACTCACGTAGAATGCAATAATATGATTACTTTATTTATTTTAAATATATTGGCTTTTATGAATATTAGAAGTACCATTAAATCTTTATAAATATTCAAGCTTATTTTAACCTATGATATATATTTTTAGTATGGATATTTTTCTAAAAGATTGGACCAAGAATAAAATACATTTTAACCTCATTTAGATCTTCAAATTGAAATGCTCGCTCTTCACACATTTAGTGGCGCCAGCGTTTTGGGGTTAATCAACATTCCACAAACGTTTGAACCTTTCACACGACCAAAACACCATCGACACATGACAAAAACAACATCAGCTTAATTGACTCGCTGAGTAGTCCATAGACCTATAAAGCTCTTGTAAAATGTTTAGAAAATGTTACTTAATTTTTTAGAGTTACAGGTTTTGAACTTCTCTTGTTCTTAATATATATACCTCATTACATCTGAAACACTAATATGTAAATTTGTAGTTACCTACCGGTGGTTACGTGTACGTTTAATAAAAAATTCTCTTTAGAATAAGTATTAAGTAAGTATTTTAAGTACCTAATCATATTTTAAAAATTGATAGGTAGGTAGGTACATGTAGAGAAGATAGAGTTTATTTTTGTTTAAAATATGTAGATACCTATATTGATAACGAATATAGATTTCTCTTAACTTTCAATATTATGTTATAAATTAGCAATAATATTTATGTTGGAATTAGGTATGTTAAACTTTACCCGCTTACTAATTTTGACTGTTTTGAACACCAACATTATTCCTGCAATTCCTGAGTAAATAACTTTTTTACTATAGATATTATAACCAATTTTACAAATACGTTTCCCTATTCACACAACGACTTTCTAAAGAGAGCTCGAACAAAATGGTCGGAATGCAAAAAGGAATAAGGGAATCAGCTGTGCGCCGTGGCGGCCATTTTGTTTGCGGGCCGGGAAGGGGCGTTGCGATGCGCGGGCCGCTTGATTTATCGTGAACGCATGTCAAATACTCGATACATCGATTGACAAGTTTTTCTGTTTATGATAACAATTAAAAGTAAATTTCATTAAAAAAGCAGTAAAATTAGGTATCTCACTGGATCTTAGAGATTTTTATGCATAGTTCTGAAATTTTATTGGTAGAGATAGAGAAGATACCTACCTACTTATTTGTTAATAGCCTTAGCCCTTAATTAACGGTTAAATCGATTTGACTGTGATTTATAATTTGATAATATTTTATTTAGTGATTAAGTAAAATGATGAAATACCAACAGATCAAATCAGTGATAATAGACTAATACGTCTATATCTTTCAACATCAACAGGTTTATTGTGGTCTTCTGACATTTTATTTAAGTTTACTCACAGTTTTTTACGAAGTGTAGGACTTGTAGATGGATAAAGAAAAGCTTTTGTTAGTAAATTTTCAGTAAAATGTTTATTAACCCAAATTTAAAAGCATTGAATAAGCGATTAAGATTGCTGACGCTGATATTCAACTTATCTTGATCAACTGCGGTAGGTTCATTTGTAAGCTTATTAAATGGCAATAAAACTTTTTTTACCAATTACATTTTACGCATGAAAACCACTCGGTGTAAAATAAACCGCGACATTTCAAGTCGTCAGTGTTACAATGTAGAGTTGAAAAGTACTATATTAACTGTATATTAAATACATTCGGATGACTGTTTATTGTGTACTACTACGCAATATTAGCTCTAGATACAACAACATACAGTCTATATTTGTATTTGAAGATGCGTAGGAACCTTTCAAAGTAAGTTATTTCGAATTGAGACGCAACAATGTTCTATCTAGATTAGTCGATTTGTAAGCTATATATATGTATGTTGTTGTGTAGCGTCCTTTTCCAACGTAAATAAAGATATTGAATTTTGATAAAGTAAGATCTGTCTGCTGAATTAAATGATTAATGCTGTTGATTGATTTATAGGTATGTAGATAAGTATATAGGCACATTTAAAAATAACTGGATAATAACTCATGTCCCATGTCACCTCATTTACTTTATATCTATATATAAAAATCAATTGCTGTTCGTTAGTCTCGCTAAAACTCGAGAACGGCTGGACCGATTTGGATAATTTTGATTTTGAATGGTTTTTGTAAGTCGAGGAAGGTTTAAAAAAAAAATTGAAGAAATTGAAAGGAAATAGTAAAAACCACAATTTCATTTTCCCATACAAATAGTCCGTATCTATCAAACCTTGCCACATTATTTCATTCTGAGGCAATACGAAGTTTGCCGGGTCAGCCAGTCATCAATATAATTTTGATTAAAACTTTATAAATTTATGGAGAAGTTGCCTGAGACTCAAGATTTATTTTTAATTAGTGAAAAAATCAAATACCTACGTACTAACTACGTAAAGTAGCACCTAGCGCCGGACAGGGTCTCATATACCTATAAACCGGAACGCGAAATAAATTTAAAATAGGTTACATAAAGTCAAACCAAAGGTGAATTTGACTTTGACACTGTCCGGCACTTGGATCTAGTTTGTGTCCGGTACTAAGGGACTCTATGATTTGTTAAATTATACTCGTATGTCTTATTAGGTTTCATAATAGATTATATTTTATAATTATGGGATAATTATTATTCCTAGTTACAAAAAAATATGTAGTTTAAGGTGAATATTGCAGCCTATAAACATCTACACATAATCAGACGACAAAATACAGATGCATATTGTCGCTCAGGCTTTAAGTTGTTTTACTTCCATGATAGTTATACCTTATCTACCATCTGACCGGGTTACGATGTTGCTTAGCACTAGGTACCATTGAGGGGTAGATAATAGGTTGGGGAAAAAGTCTTTTCGCATTATAGTATGTATGAACTTGTAATAAAATCTCTTTGGCTGTAGTATTTGTATCTGGCTGGTTTTGTTATCATTGAAAGTTAAAATTTTATAAAACATAATTCCAAATTCAAATTAGGCAAATGTGTGATTTTCATTTGTTCTTCGTACTGTCAAGATGAGTGAATCTAATGAAGAAATTCGATACATTTTAAAATTTTACTACAAAAAAGGTAAAAATGCAACGCAAACCGCGAAAAAAATTTGCGATGTTTATGGATCTAATGCAGTGTCTGTGAGAGTAGTACAAATTTGGTTAAAGCGTTTTCAATCCGGAAATTTTGATGTCAAAGATACACCTCGCTCTGGTCGCCCTATTATGGATAAAATGGATGCCTTTTTTTAAAAAGTGGAGCAAGATCGACATATCAGTAGTTACGACGTAGCTGAAGAACTGAGAATTGATCACAAAACAGTTTTGCCGCATTTGAAAAAAGCTGGGTACAAAAAAAAGCTCGATATTTGGGTACCTCACGAGCTCACTGAAAGAAACCTAATGAACCGTGTACTCATTTGTGATTCTTTATTACGACGTAATGAAACCGAATCATTTTTGAAGAAGCTGATAACTGGTGATGAAAAGTGGATCACGTACGACAAGAACGTGCGGAAAAGGTCGTGGTCAAAGGCCGGTCAGGCTTCACAGACTGTGGCGAAACCCGGGTTAACTCGCAATAAGGCGATGTTGTGTGTGTGGTGGGAGGGCATTATTCATTATGAGCTATTACCACCACTCAGGACTATCGATTCTGAACTCTACTGCGAACAACTGATGAGATTAAAGCAAGAAGTTGAGAGAAAGCGGCCGGAATTGATCAACAGAAGGGGTGTGATGTTTCATCATGATAACGCTAGACCTCACACATCTATAGCCACTCAGCAAAAATTAAGAGAGTTTGGCTGGGAGGTGTTAATACATCCGCCGTATAGTTCTGACCTTGCACCTTCAGATTTCCACCTGTTTTGGTCTCTTCAGAATTCTTTATGCAATGTTAGGTTAACATCACGAGAGGACTGCCAAATCCACTTGTCGCGGTATTTTGATGAGAAGTCCTAAAATTTTTATAGCAATGGGATCATGTCCCTACCTACAAGATGCCAAAAGGTTATCGAACAAAATGGTACATATATACTTTAGTTAAATTTAAATAAACTATATTAAAAAATGTTTTGAATTATCTTAAAAAATGCGAAGAAACTTTTTCCCCAACCTAATAGATTAAGTAGATAATACGGTGGTGTCTACGATATTGAACTGCGAAACTAGAACTCCAACCAATATCCACCTTTTACTAATTTCACCGTACCACAAACAGTAACGTGATTTTAGTTTACCAGATACCTACGCATGTGTCCGGTATTACCTCATGTCCGGCGTTAGGCAACTTCTTTCTAGAGTATCTGGTATAAAAACAATGTTTTGCCAGTAGTGTGTTTGATCGTGAATTATATGAACAATATCGTGATTAAGGAACATTCAAATAACGTTTTCTCTGATTTTGTTATCTAAGAGAAAAATTGTTCTAAAGAGAAAAATAAAAAAAAACCCTCCCAACTGATAATGTAGCTACATAATAAGATATTCTTTACTATATTGTATGGCCCTGAAATGTCCGACCCAGAAGCATAAAGGCTTAGATTTCAGGAGTGGTAACGCATCTACATAGACATTTCCGGTTATAAGTACCTACATGTTTCTAAGCTAGGTGGTACAGTATTCACAAACCATCAATGTGAACTATAGATAAGTATGCTTGTTTTTCACTTCATAATATTTTTTTATACCTATAATTTATTTACCTTGCTTATATTCTCTAAAAGAGCATAATATCTTCCACAAGTAACGTTATAAACACAAAAACCACCCATAGCTTTACGTTCCTTTTCACTATTACCTAAATATACCTACTCTCCATGGTCAGTATTGATTGACCTCTCACAATGATCCCTTTTAAGCCTCGATACGTATAGTTATACTGGTAGCCAAATTGTGGACTATCAAATAGAGCCGACCCTTATCCGCCTTATTTGATCGGACCAATGTAAAGGCACTCTACTTCAGGCGTGTGCCGATACTTGGTACACATCTATATTGTGTAGTGTTAAATGTTCACTATAGTAAGAATAAAAGTCAAAATAATTACAGGTAAGAAATATATGAAATAAGCTATATATTTTTATTTATTATAAGTGATACAGATAAAGCTGAGCTCGAAGACTGTAACTCTACAATTGTTATTTAATCTACATATCGATTTACTGCTGTGGTTATGGTACTATGTTCTGGTTAGAGGTAGGTAGGTACATAATATTTAGTCAACTAAATACAGTCTCTGAGTTGACATTTCTAGTTTCAAGAACAGTAATGTACGGTACTCAACAATTAATATTGCACACCGAGCCCGCGAAAGAGACGATTGGTTCGTTTCGACTTCCTAGAGCGTTATCTCTATTGCACACTGCTTACGTAAGCACTGACAGTCCGGTATTGGTCAAAACTTGATCAAAATGATCGACAAACGTCAAATAGGTACGGTGCGAAAAAGATAACGCTTTACAGAACCGAAATAAGCCGAATCTCCATCCTCGATGTGCAATATTTATTGCTGAGCTCTGTATGTTTATGATAAAACACAACCATCGCTTAACATATACTTACAAAGATCACTAGACAGAGCTAGTTTGACATCTCCGGGCACATTACCAAACTCCGAGGTACCTACTAAAAAACTTCCTGAAAATGTTAAAATCTCAATAGAACCAGAGATAAAGGATTATTACACCGTTATCTCTGGTAGCCTCCGACTTGGGATTCGAACCCAGGACCCCAGCTTAGCAGTAGTTGCCTGCTACCATTAGACTACTGACGCAGTTAAAGGCTAGTTTGTTAGGTAGGTATAATTACGGTAAAAAATTCGCCTGTGAACTTGTCGGTAGGTACCTAATGAGAGAAATTTAATTATGTGGGGTTTAATGTTACTGTTGTACAAAAATGAGAAAAAAACACGCTAATCCATCAAGCCCTTTCTTAGAAGATACTGTAATTGGAACGTACTTTAGGCAGTTAGAAAACAAAACGTTTGTAGGTTGTCTTTACCAATCCATATAAAAATTACCAAGATAAGTTCATTCACTCAGTGATTTATTCACATCCCAAATTACGACAAGATATATTATACCTACTATCATACAGTAGAAAGTGCGATAGATTTTATATCCGCATCGTTAATAGTAAGCTAGAACGTAATACCATTTACTAAGAACGTCGCGTCGGATAGAATAGAAATCCGCCAATCTTGACGTGAGCAACTTTATGCTCGAAAATGTACGCGATGGGTAGATATTCCCGGGATAATATTCTGCTGTTTAAGACATTTTCCTTTATCTGCAAGACAAAATTTCCCAGGACATTGACGGAGGTCCCGACGAACGTAGCGAAAGCATTATCTCGACATTTCAGAGGAAAAGGCCTTGGCTGCGTATTTGCGAACTCTAGTTTCAACCTTTCCGGGAATACGGTTGGATTTTGTCAATTTTCACTCACAGTCCTACAGGCTATGTATCGGTTCGATTGTTAAAACGATTATCTGGTTTACAGACATTGAGTCCTTCAATCAAATATATCTATGGGATTAGTCGACACTTGAAGTTAATACCTATGCTATTAAGAGACTCAGCAACTAATTAATTGATTAGGCATTGTTTCATAAGTGTCTCTAGAAATTTCCTGACACTATGTCAACTTTAGCAACTGACTAGTAACAGTTACTAAATCTTACTTATTAAAGACAAGATACATTTTTTGTATTAACATTTGCATTGTCTTTTCAGATTTAAAAAAAAATCTTATATAGTTATAAGATTCTCTTAAATAAGGTTCCGTAGGCCATGGAACACGCAAAAAGTTTCGCCGTGTCCGTCCGTCCTTTTACCTGCAGCTTAACTCAGAGACTGTCAAAACTAAAAAGCTACAAGAATATACATAATATATGTTATATAGATATCAGCGAAGCAATTTGGAGGTGTGAAAAAATTATGAAAATAGAAAAAATCATTTACCCATTGTTAAATGGCAGTAAGTAGAAGTAGCAGTAGCTTAACAAGTTTATTAGCTTTTTAAGCCTTTTAAATTTATAGTTATTCCAATACCTACAGACGGAAAATGCACCAAAAATCATGAAAATCTTGCCATTGCACAAAGTTTTATAAAATATACCTATAATATCAATAAAATAAAATGCGATAAATAAAATTAACATTAACTATTTTTATCAGATTCCGTGTCGGAATTTGTAAGAGAACTATGTTCTTGTATTGAAGCATTTCTTGATAGGTTTTTTCAATATAAAACACGAGTTTGTCTTTGTGCAACCCGGTAATTTCACAATTTCACGCTGAGGCGGAGATCTCGTTACTCGTCCCGGATTTGGTCCCTGCTCCCCGGGCACCGCTAATGTCCTGGAACGAATCACTCGGCCATATGTGGAAAATAATTATAAAGTCATCCGCCCACACGGCGGTCTACGTGAGAACTACATGTTAATGCGACGGAAATTGCTTATTTAACGTAGCTTCAAACTTAATCAGAATTTTCGGGAAAAATATACTGATAGGGTGGCATGGATATTGATTCATAGGTATTATACTTCATTCGATCGTTGTGTTTTACTAAATACATCATACTCCACATACCTACCTAGCCAGTAAATACGAGCAATATGTATGGAATACTGTTTATATTAAATTTACAAACTTTAGGAACTTGGTTTCTATAGGTATTACCAATCATCCTTCATATGCATTCATTCAAAATCATTGATTATACGCAAAGATACTATAATTAGGTAGGTATTATAATTATCTATATGGATATATTGTATAAATTAAAATGATTTATAAGGAGATAACAATATTTTGTCAACAATAGTTATCATATATTTTATTCTTCACAATAACACATGTGAGTGAATTTAGAAACTAAAGAAAAGATGGAAAGCAATATTTGATTTTTTTGGGCAGGTATCGAACCTCAAGATAACCAGTCGCAGGTTCGATTCCTGAACAATGAAGTCATTTTTTTCCATTTTTTCATTAGTAAGTAGAAGGAAAGTATTAATAATATCTAAATGATTATAATAATAAACCTAAACATAAATTTCGATTCTCATTAGTATTATTCTATGTAGGTACACACAGTAAGCATGTTCCCCAAGTGGGTCACCAGTCGAAGATTAAATTACAATTAGGTTTTATGGGTCCCAAACCCGCAAAACTCTGGTCCACAGTGGATGATAATCCAACGCTTACTCCTCCTCTTTTCTGCGTAAAAAAGTTTTTTCTTTTGAATAACTCTGTTATTTTTCCTCTAACCGACCCCTCTTTATTCATAAGCCACTGACGTAACTTGAAGAACCCTAAATGAATGGTTGTTCGTTGTTTTACGCCTCTATTCACAATGCCTTAGGTCGAAAAGTTCAGAGATTTGGCAGAGATACTTGCTTGCGGATATTTTATACGAAAAAATTACATTAACTTACTGGAGAAATATTTTCCCTTTACATTGTGTGAATAACAAACTGTTTTGTTTGACGTAGTTAGGTAGGTATGTAATTGTATATCTGTTTGCAAGAAATGTATGCAATAAAGTATTAAGACATCTAGGACCCTCGGCGGGGCATTTAAGTAATTAAAACATTATACTACTTATAATGATATCCAATCGCTTGGAAGCTTAAGCTTACAATGTAGAGTTTAATTAGTCGCCGAGTTAAAAGCCGGTCTGTATATATACCTATTTACAAGCGATACGCATAATAATATTATATATTTACCTTGATAGCCTAATATGATAATTAAATTCATATTATAATATGTCTGTGATTATATGTTAATTTCTTTATTTCAACTACAAAACGGCAGCAAGTAAAATATTTTGTATTCATGAATATTAATGTTAATTCATGCTATATACTGCGTTTAACTGTTTTTAAATATAAAAATACTCCAAAATATAACTGTATGGGAACATAATAATATCACAGTATAACAATAAGTCTTAATGTATCTACTAGACTTACATACTATAGGTATGTTATAAACGTATTTACATTAAAATGATGTTTATGTTCCACAAATGATGCATACCTGAATCAAATCACGTTATTGTTTTATTGATGTTGAATGTTGAAGCGAAATCAATCGAAATAGTCTGAACATTGTCCTCCATCACTTGTGTAGACGAGAACAAAAATAAAATACATTTTGGTTTACGTAGATCGTGTGCCGTAAGGTATGCAGGTTTTGCGCTAGAGAAGAAAAATTTGAATATAGATGTCGCTTAAAGTCGCGTGGTAACGGTCGGGATCTCTCGCTTTACGACTCGCGTCTAAAATGCTGTACTCTTTGGCTGAAAACTGTGTTCAGTTTATACGAAACGGAGGCGGTGAAGTATCCGAGAGAACGCAAGCCAAATGGCCACCTCTCGGGGCAAATACTACGGGTGGCCGTTTCTGTCGGAATGAAACTCTGGGGGCTCCATTACGTGTTTTCATAGCAACCAATTCTTATGGTGAAATTGTAAATATTTATCGTAATATTATTAAAAACTATTATTTGTGGTACCTAATAATTATTCATTACAAGTCGTTTCCTTTTTAAAAATATATGTGTAATAATCCAAATGTTAATTCAACTTCGGTTACTGGGTGTGATTGTGTCTTTGATTTGATTGCTTACGTCATGCAAGCTTGCTGTATAATCCGCCTACACGTAATAGATACCATTATCGTGCCCCGGAGGGAACTTGTTCGAGTCCGCTTCATAATAATGTATTTCATTAACTTGTTCTTTCGACCAAAATTCTGTAAGAGAAGATTGTGTTTTAAAGTTTTGCGGATGATATTACAGTATGTTTTGACGTTTCAAAGTTGCTATTCCTTGTTTATCTTTAAAAAAAAATTCATACTAGCTTTTACCACTAATTTATTTTTGGGATAAATTTAAGTGAATTATATAATAATACTCGTATTTTTGAGTTGTAATTTGTTTGCGTCCGAAATTTCATCCCTGCATTGCTACTGATTTGTACGCATGGAAATTTTGAAATAGGATACATTTTTCAAACATAAAACTAAATAAGTTTATAGTATTTCCCCCTTATCCATAAACGTATTTTAGCTAAAGTGTTGCTAATCTCACCCTTGTCTTTTTCTATCCTGCACATTTGAAAATGCAACTGACAAAGACAAAGCATTCTATAGCTAAAACGTATCTAATGTACGTTTATGAATAAGGGGGTTATTCTATAAACTTTCACTTGCCTATAAATATTAGTTAATTTTTACGTTTATAATACTCGTACTTACCTATTTCGTGTCCATTAATGTTTTTTTGGATACACGTATCTACAATATTATTATGTTTTAAAGTTAACAGCAATTTACCTTAATTTATATTACATATTTTCACTATCTTAGTATTCTCTGAAGTAAGATTATAACATTTCAAAAAATCATGTACGCAAAATATTAAACAAAGAAATAAGTAGAGGTAAGAAGATCCGAATAGAAGCCAGCCATCAATATTCTACCGGTTTGTTTCTTATTTATTCCATCATTTTCTCCCGAAGGTTGAAGAAAACAAAAGGGAACAGAATAGGTCTGTTATTTAACTCGTTTCCGATACGGCCTACTCTGTCGTATCGACGAATCAAATTTCCTCTTGTATAGGAATAAGTTTCAGAGATCTCATTTGGTGCGAGATGACAAGCGACCCAGAGAATAACAATAGGTAAATTTATGTAAATGAACGCTTTCTACGGAACAAAAAGGAAATGAAGAGACGTCGAGTATACAATTTGATTGTCGAACGTTTTTGTTAGAGTTTATTTTGAAATACGTCTGTCATATGAGTGGTGGTATACTTTTATATGTACGACTAGATTGGTTTATCTCTCCATGTATCACTTTTTAAAGATTTCATGAACGTTGTATTGCTATCTTGCTTTACGGCACGAATGATCGAATACTCAAACGTCACTTCTTAATTTTAAGCAACCCTCAAATATATACGAGTATGCTATGGTACTGTAGTACTGCATCATGATAAATATGTATCTAATATAGGTTATGGTTTATGGTCTAGGTAGGTATGTTGTATATAAGTACTATTTATATACATGTTTATGTTTTTTGTAAATTATAAACCTATTATTACATTTGTTTTCAAGATTTTCTATTTGCACCTTCCACAATACTGTTCCACTACCCAAAGGTTGGCTGTCAGAGAATACCTTGTGGCCTTAAGCCCGCCTTATGTACTGAGTGCATTGAAGTTAAATAAATAAGCTATCTCTATTATTTGTACGTGATTGATAAAGACAAAAGACAATGTACCGCTAAAATTTAAATTATGTTTCAGTATTTGGCAGTAAGAACATTATCAAATGATATTGATTTTCTTAACATGCATTTTTTTAGCTGTACATTCACAAGTATTTTCCTACTTGAAAATGTAAGAATACATTAAATTAAAAAGTGTTTAAATAAGTATACATACAACAGTCTTTGAATGATGTTTTGTGTTAAGATATATCGATTCTATTTATTATAGCTCAGAACTAAGTAGTTTTGGGCATATTTTGGAACGACTCTCCTCATCAGATCACGTTTCAACAAACAAGTGCTACTTACCTATTTGTTAGAACACATAAATGGTGTAATAATAATTAACAATTTCTTGTACTTTTCTCACTTCAAAACTGTTTGTTCTCCAAGAAAATATAATAAATTAAAAAAATTAAAAAAACTCAGTGCCTTAATCGACCTTCGTTCCTAAACATGAATTTGTTTACATAAGTTCGATTTATTGAACAGTAAAATTTGTGAGTAAGTAATATACATTCTTATCGACGAAAACTTTTTGAATTCCATCGGAGATGTTATGCCGTTTCCGTTTTTACCACGATGTTTTCGTCTCGGCATTTCCAAACTTACATCGTTCTTACTACAAATGTTTCTCACAAACATGTCTGTAACGTTGAAATATTTTCGCTTGTGCCCGTGGAAAATACCAACCTTTTCACTTTGTTGCAAAGTTTCCTAGGAATACCTGAGGACCGCCTTATGTTAGTTATAAATTCATTGTAGACATTCCTATGCCAAAATGTTTATGACATTTAAGATCCCAGTTTTGTTTATAGACTTACCCCCTTATTCATAAACGTACATTAAATACGTTTTAGCTATAGAATGCTTTGTCTTTGTCAGTTGCATTGTTAAATGTACAGGATAGAAAAAGACAAAGGAGAGATTAACAACACTTTAGCTAAAATATGTTTATGAATAAGGGGGTTAGTAACCAAAAGTTTCTATGTATTTTTGTTGTTTTATTATTGTGATAGAGCTTCAATGAGTAAGGCACCACCGCATTATCTAATCTACCTGTTACTGAATGGTAGTGTTCAGCCATAGAGCAAAGAGCGCGGCGCCTCGCCGGTGGTCTGTGTTGCTCTTTGTATTCAGCACAGTCGTGTTCCGGTCGTGTGATAATGTACGGGCCTGCAATTTCCCGCACAGACGTATAAGCAGCTTAGATCTCAGGTATGAGTGGTATGACAACGATTGAAATCTCTGGTTTTTATGTGGATGTTTAAAGGCTTACCACTATGTGAACTATATGTGTGTAACGAAGGTAACCAACAAACATGAAGCTCACTCGGATGTTAAGTGATGGCTGCAATCTACAGACATCTGCACAGAAATCAGAGGTCAAATACAGATGTATTGCCACCCTTGAGACCTTAGTTGTTTGTTATGTCTATGTTATTGTTATTTAGGGGCCATAAATTACGATCTAACCAAAACACGATAGTCATGAACACTACAATTGGGCGGCAGATAGATTAGGTAATGCGGCGATGAAGATGCTCTCGAGATTTTTACTGGTGGTAGAGCTCCGAATGTAGGGAAAATTCGGAGCTCTACCACTAGTAAAAATTCTAAACACGAAATAAGATTTGTTCGTCGTAGTGATTGGGACGTAAAAACGTGTGCTTTCATGTTATCTAAAAGAAAGCTTAGCAAAGGATTCACTAGAACATTTAATATAGCATTATGAGCTAAGATTAAGATATAAACATTTTTATGCAAGGACACGAGCCTCCGTTTACTTTATTCTGCTCGCGTCAAAAATAGGAACAATGCTTTCATTGCGAGTTGGGTACGTACGTATACGACATATCACAATAATATCCAAGAATTTCATTCCTCCTCACCTCTCTAGAGTGTAGTAAACACCTCCACCCACCTCCCGACTGTTTGTCCAACTCATATTCTTAAAGATATACAATCGACAAACCAGAGAAGAGAGATCTCTATTCCCCATTGATATGAACAAATAGTAGAGGACGTTTTTCTAGCTCTTCCTAAGATGGTGCGTTTAATTTCATTCTATTTTAGTTCATCGACAAACATGATGTGTCTAGAAAGTTACAAGGAATTGTACTTTAGGTAACTACTACTTTATTTACAGTGCACTTAAGTCGATTTCATTAAATCGTCTGATCTCTGATAATAAATAGATAACAGAAATTTAGGAACAATTCTGTGTAATAAATACCATAATCCTTTTATAAACTAACATAGGAAACGAAACTTAGTTATGATAAAGTGTGATATAATTAACTGGTCCATTTCAAACCATTTATTAAATAAAAAACTGTCTGTTTGTCTGTTTGTTCGCAATGAACTCAAAGACTACTGCACGGATTTTCAAGCGATTTTCACACATAGATATATAGTTAAAGTTTTGTGTAAATTGATAAGAATGTAAATGTTTGAGGTGTTGGCAAAAAACAAGCCGCCTGGGAGCTTTCATAGAAGACGCTGCCTTATACTTTTGAGATAAGTAACATAATAATGAATGGTGGAATATTTTTTGTTTGGTAGATCTACAAAATTAGTTCACGATGGCATCTTTTAAGGGAAGCTTACTTCGTTATATCTCCGTTAAGTGGTAACTAACAATGTAGTAATTGGAAAGCTAAGTACATATTTAGAACAATGCAATATTAATTCTTATCAAGTTAAATAATTAAGTTGCCTTACGCATTTAATTCACATTATTGTAATAATATTCTGAAATGGCACAGTTGTCCAGATGGTCCAAAAGGTCCAAAATCATACAATAAAAGTTAATATCTTAGAAGTTGTCACAAAAAATAGTGTTGCTGGCACCGATGCATGATGGGAGATCGGACTTGCTTGATTATTTTGTGCGGCAATGATTTCGACATTTATTATGAAAAAACCACGCTTGCCTGTTTATCTACTTACCCCCTTATTCATGAACGTATTTTAGCGAAAGTGTTGCTAATGTCTCCTTTGTCTCTTTCTATCCTGCACATTTGACAATGCAACTGACAAAGACAAAGCATTCTATAACTAAAGCGTAGGTATCTTATGTACGTTTATGAATAAGGGGCTTGTAATTAAAATGTAAAAACATGTTAAACTTACAAATAGCAACCTAATCCATTAAATAAAGAAATTATTATTCTTTTTATATCAATTAACTACACACCTACAAACATTTGTAAAAGAACAACATATTCCGGGCCGAATTGGGTCGTGACTCGCCAAATCAACTTCAGTACGACAAAGCAAATACACCAAATAACGCCCCATCTTCAAACAATCAGTACAAGCATTGGATCGAACCCTTATTGGTTACAAGGGCTCTTCACACTCCGCTGCGATGTTTGCACAAGTTCATTAACTGTGTTTGTGTGAAGCCTAATTTACGACGTGTTTGTTTTCCGCAAGACCTTGCTAATTGACTCATACTCGTCTCCTCGATCGTGCGCCATCTTAGCTTTTACCGTTGTTTATAAAATAAAGCGTAATATGATATCATAAATAAATTCTGTGGTATGAATACTTACCTAATTATCAAGTTTCAACAGAAATTGTAAAGAATTATTGATGATTGACCTATGATTATACATAAATGGAGATAGGTATTCCCTTCTAAAGACATTTTTAGTAATAAACTGATTTAATTCAATTCGCTTTTTAAGATACATATTCAAAGTTCCATGTGTTATTGTTCTGACATAAATATATTAAAGTTACATAAGTTTAAACTTCGCTTAACACATAGAGATAAAGAACAAGCCTGCAAGTATACAATAGTAGATACCTATATACATATAGGCTGTAGCGCCCATAATATAGCACTATAGATAGGTAGTAAATAACCAAATCCTCCTCCTCGAATCGATTTCCTCATTGCTGAGGGTCGTGATCCCCTCGTTGGGAAGACAGTTTCACTTTCACGATTTCCTCCCACTTTTTTCTGTCCTTTGCTTTGTGGAGAGCGTCATGCAGCTTGGTATCGAGAGTTGAACGGACCTGGTCAGACCATCTGATTGGAGAACAACCTCTGGGCCATTTACCGTCCACCTTCCCGAAATAACCAAATAAAGTTCATAATAAAATCATGTAATCAGTAAGTATCTACCTACGACAACAGTTGTATTTTAATTAAATCTGAAGTTTGCTATTTACTTACTAGATATATTTATGAGCAAAAACATTTCGTTGTACCTAATTTAAAATTTTGGGAAGAATCTTACCTACCTAAAGCTAATAATTTGTGTTTTTGTATAGATTTAACTATGTGCTAGGTGCCGATATCACCTGTTACCTATATTTCTTTCTTTATACCATTAAATAGGGAGGCCTTTGTCCAGCAGTGGACTTCACTGGAAATAATTCAATAAAATTGCCCTAAGATGTTGAAATAATTTAAAAAAAACACACGATGGCAGCTTCCATGTTGCAGAGATGCTAAAAGAGGATTTAATTAAAACTTAGGCAGTATAAAATTCAGCAGAAACATGAATGTATCAAGTTTCACAAAAGGAAAACGGAATTACGTATCTATAAACTTTATTGATAGACTTTATTTGGCACTAAAATCTTCAGAAGTCTATCGATGTTGAAAATTATCTTTGGATATTCAACGAAAATCGAAAAGTAATTTTGGCTTAAAATCGAAGAAGATGTTTTTGATTTTCAATTTTGTTTTATTCGTACCATCTAGGTGAGTGATGTCAATGTTTTGTTTGTTTTAAGATAAATAATAATTCCTTCCTTTTTGTTAAACTTCAATTTAGAATGAAAGAGCAATAGGTGCCCACATGGACGACATATGATTTTATATCAAAATTAGAAGTCTTAATGCAAGTTACGTTGTTTCCAAATTGGTATGTTCTTTCTTTGTAATCGAAATTGAAATTGCAGGGCTTTACTTATATAGTAATTTATTTTTTGTAGAGCATACCTACGCATTCAAGCTCCGTACCTTTACCAACCACCTTTTCTTCATCTTATTTTAAATGTAATCTTTTCGTGTTTAAATTTTTGTCAATATCAAATTTAACAAACTACTTGTACCTAAATGTAATTAGACGAAGTTTCAATAACGTTTTATTAATTTATCAGTCATTGTCAGTTCCTATATTAAAACCTAAGTAGGTAAACAGTGTAAACCTTTGACAATACGCTGTTCAATTTTCATTGAGTTGTAGCAAGTTTTATAGCAGTTGCTAAAGAAGCGATAGGGATTTATGGTTTAAATTCTTACCGAAAGCAGCTTTAGTCCGAAGTTAATGAGAGGCCTGGCAAAATTCCCGGGCCCTCATTAGAGAGTCGCGAGCGTTCGGTGCCCTGTAATGGAGCCTTGAATAGAGGCCCGGGTAATGGCGGGTCGGCCAATATGTAAAGGCTATCCGCTCGTGTCCCAGTCATACGTTCGAGGTTAGCTACATTGGTATCTATTCTGCTGTATAAAACGTTAAATGGAAATTGAAAGGTTTTTAACAATAATCAACGAATGATACATCTAAAAGAGAATCATAACGAATAAATGACAATACACCTAAAAATATTTATGTTAAATGCAGGACAGTTGTGAATATTATAATGGTGCACCATTTTGTGGGCGAGGGGTCATCACCTCCCTATGCCTAATCCCTCTAGGGCAGACAAATTAGTCACTCAGCGAGTTAGGGAGGAGCAGGTTTATTGAATATGTAGGTATGGTTGATATCAGCTAGGTTTGTCAGGTATAAATTGAACCATTAGGCGTCCCCATGGCAAATGGCAAGCCCGGGTGAAATCTATAAATATATAAGTAGGTAGTCGTTTTTTTTACATTTAGTCTATAACAGGCCCAAAAATAGCCCTAGAATAAAAATAGTCCTGTTATCTTATAAATTAGGTTCATACCAAAAACACAATGGATGTATAAACGTGGTAACGAGGGTTTAGGTTTTTTAGTAGAGTTCCGTTTGAAGGTTTTTGTTAGTAAAAACGACAGAAAAATTTATATCTGGAGTATTCTCGACGCCAAAACTAACATACCCTACCTACTTATTTGATATTGTTACATGCCCAACATAATTTGAAAAGATAAACTTGTGACCGGTGTAAGGAAGAGGAAAGATATAAAAAATATCTATGGATAACAAGCGCAGTGAAAGAGGAAAATTGATAAGGATATCCCTAAAGTATATTGGCAGAAAGAAAATGTATAAATCATAAGATAACTAGATGTATGGATACATCTAGTATAGGCACGTATATACGCATAGTGTCCTAGGTTTGATGGAGTATAATTTTTGTATAAAATCTTTTACCGTTTAAATAACAGTGATGCAAGATTGCCAATTTATCTTTAATAATATTTGTAAGTAGGTAGGTAGGTAGGTATGTCACAGTGTTCCACTGGTTGTTCCAGTGGTGGAGTGAGAGGTGAGAGGGCATTACCACCATCGCATTATTTAATCCAGCTATAGATATTCAAACTGTGCTCCGCGGAGCCCAGCGCAGAGAATCTGTCGGGGCTCCACAGCAATATCAGCCTTATTGAAGTAAAATATATTTCTCTGTAGTGTAAAAAAAAATATCCGGATGAATTGAGAACCTCATTTTTTTTGAAGTCGTTTAAAAATAAAATCAATGCAAAATGTAGATAATTTACTTCAGAATCTAAAGTAAAATCTGAAACCAACATTTTCATCATACGATATTAATATCTTATTTTAATGTTGGATGGGACAGGTTACTTCGTATGACTAGGTAAAATAAAAGATGTACTTAAGTGATATGATTTCATGATATAATGTCGTAAGCAGTGTACGTAGTGTACAAATACACGACGCCAATATTCAGACACTTAGTCTACACGCGTATATCCATGTTACACCTCGCACGGCCAAATGAGACCATTACTCCACCCATAACATGCTCCCATCCACCTTTATTATCAACCTTACACCCTGCATATAAAGCTCAATTTACCGTAATTAAGTCAACCTAACTAAAGTGCAGAGACAAGCGCTTTTGCACGAAATACGGTTCAGATAATAACCTATATCAACCTATACGTTTTGCGTCTAAAATGAAATTAGTCATTCACTTTTTAGTATCATTTACTAAAAAGTGAATCTATGTATTACGTATACATAGGCAATTTGTAGGCGTAACTGCAGTGGACCTTAAAAGGTTTTACAGAAAATTGAGTAGATGAGAGTGTATAAAAGGAAGGCCTGCGGCATAGCTAAAAGAATGTATAAAACCCAAGATATTAAGTACGGTTTAAGAAGAGGATAAAATTATACCGACCTCGAACTTGTAATGAATGAAAATTTTCGTTTGGTATTATTTATGTACCTCTTACCTAGTGAAATAATATGATTTTTGCTTTTAAATCTATGATTATGACTTAAAAAAAAATGTTTATAACATTTTAGAGTTTTGTTTGCCTTCGTTTATCTTCACTCGTCTAATTTCACTTTTCTTAGATCGTGTGGATTTAGATAATATTTTTTTTATGTAATGGAGGAGGCAAAATAAAAAAAAAAAATAAGCGTGCAGCTCACATTGATGTGAAGTGATGCCTGCAGCCTATGGACATCTACACAAAAACCAGAGGTCAAAATGTAGATGCGTTGCCACCCCTGAGACCTTAGGTGTCATGTCTCTGAGACAGTTATTACCGGGCCATACATTATCATCTAACCGGAACAAGATAGTGCCGAACACTATCATTTAGCGTCAGATAGGTTAAATAGAAATATTGATGATTAGTGGAAAATAATTTTCAATATGAAACCTCAATGCAGACGCGTTACCATTCCTGAGGTTTGAGGAGGAGGTATTCTGCTTTGCATAGGTATCTTGCTGAATATATTTATACATGCAAGATACACACCGGAATACAATAGCGCTGAACAATACCAGATGCGGATGCGTTACCACTCCTGAGTTAAAGGAAAAATTACAGAGCCATACATTACCACCTGACCGGAACACGATGGTGCTGAACACTACCATTTAGCGGCAAGTATATTATTATTATGCATTGCGGTGGTGCCGGGCGCGAGCTCCGTCACTGGAGCTCTACCACCAGTGAATAATTAAAAAAAAAATCTTACTTTTAAAGTCAAACTTTTATTAAGATACATAATTAAGTATATGTATGTATTTATTTACCGTAGAATTAATCAATTATATAATTATGTATATATCTCGACAATCGTAGTCAGATATGTCTGCTTAAAACACTGATCGTTCAATTCAAAAGGTAATCCAACTACACAGTTGAATAAACTGTCATTATGTCTGCTTACCGATGTACATACATACGTGTAGATATCTGTATAGTTGTATTCGTAACTACATATCCAATCCCGAAGCTATCCTCCGACGGGTCATGGCCGCTTAAAGCCCTTGAAGCCAATAAGGATTACACTTTATTTCATAAGCGATAGCGGATTGTTTTTTTTTAATAATTGGCTTCATTCAATACAAAAAAAAATTGTTAAAATCGATGGACTTTTTGCAAATTAATGCTACTTTCAGGCTCAAAAACTCGTAAACTGAAAGAAAATTCGTACTAAAACACGCTACAGAAATTTAACGTTAAGGCGCACGTTCCAATTTAAGCGTTGCCATATATGTGATCTTTGTTGCGAAATTATTGTTATACAACCTAATGAGCAGAGATAACTTATTCTTTAGTGATAACTAACATTGAAAATAACACCAAATAGGTATTCATTCATTTCTGATTCTCTTTTTTGTCGATGGAGATGAAAGATAACCAGAACTGTAAAAACGGGTCATATCAATACCATTTCGAAAATATTTAATTATTCGACATTTAATATTATTATGAACAAATATGTAGGTACATTGAGTAAATTAATAAAAATGAGGTGTTTTTTTTTTAGTTACTCGAATCAAACTAAATACGTTATTTAGCTCTAAATGGTTTGATTTTAAATATATAGCCAGCTTCCACAGTTTTTTAAAATAAATATTAAGATTTGTATCAAAATCGCTGTAATGTGAACCGTACCGCTCACCACTAAATACTGGGCTAAAATTAAAGCTCCAATCGCTGCGTTCGAGCGAGCTCGTAAATCGTAACGAGTTCATGATTTATGCGCTCACTACTCTAGGTACGCATATTTTTAGATGTACAAAAAGTATCCAATACACTACACTGATAGGGCCCTGTTTTAATGGAAAACAATACAGGAAGACTTCGGAATGAGGACTGAATATAAATGCTACGAATTACTTATGGTTGCTAAAATGTTTATACCTACGAAGTGATGATTTTATTAGTGTTACGTGTTATCTTGTTATGGAAGTGGCAAAAAGAGGTTTCCTTTTATTTGCGACAAAAATATATAGGTTTCATTATCACATTATAAATATTAATTTATCTATACGTAGCCATATCGTACAAAAAATGTTAAAAAACTAAATAAATTGTATTCTCACATAAATAAAGATTATGTGAGTAAAACTTTGAACTACAGCTAAGATTTTAAACGATTTATCTTATGATATGGGGTAATTAAAACAATACATGATAAATATATTCTCATGCTCATTTTATAAAGGTACTTATCTAATTTAATTCTACGTACCTAACTTGCAAAACAAAATGTGAGCAACATTTTAGTGACCTTCAAAACTGAAAAGATTTATTACATAGACGTCCGTTGTATTTCCTATTTCGAACAGTATCGTCTCGTTGTATCTCGTTTTATTGCCAATTACGGAAAAATAAATTTCTGATGCGCCTTTCTACTTGGTATTACACCTACAATCACTTTGACAAGATAAATATATTTTGTCAAAGTGATATGTTTTTTTTATTTTGGCACGTGACGCGAACACAGGCCGTGTTTGCGTGTTCACGTGTCGAATTTATTGATAATAAGCGTTTCAATATATTAATCTACCAATAGTTAGAAATGCTAACTTAAATACTCGTGTTCTATAGCAACACAAGACAAAGCACGCCAAAAAATAATGCGTACGTTGCACAATTTGAACATACTTTTCACAGAAAATCACGAATATCTCTAACAATACCCAAACCATCATTGTCAAAGTCCAGACAGCCCTAACCCTTTTTTGCATATAATTGCATAACAACAGCCTAACGACTTCCTCGATTGTAAAATAATGTAAACTGGAGCAAAAAGCGGGATGAAAAACTACGTTACAATAGTTGCAGTTACCTAGAAAGGGTTTAAACATTGCGGTTAACAGTTAAACAATCGGTACAGTTATTGTGGAGGGTTTATGGTTGGGTTATAAATCATTTGGAGAAAAAACGGCATGACATCATAGGCCGTAAAGGTTTAACGGCGATCAGCTGAGGTGTGGAGGTCGCCGACTTCGATGACCCTAACTGCTAGCTACATGTAATGTGATGCGAGAAGATGGGGAAAAACTTTTAGATATATATTGTATCTTGTTCCAAGACGTGCCTATTGAGTAGATTTATCTTCTGTCGGTTATTTAAAACATGCAATAAATTCTTAAAAAAAAAACACAAGGAAGGCTTGCGACTACCCATGCCTTATCATAATTACCCATATACTCATTCATATTATAATTAGGTATTCTTACTAAACTATTCGTTATAAGAATATTATGATTTATCCAACTATTTGCATTACATTTTTTAAATTATGCTGTTTAATTTTTGTCTTAGTTCCTAAATTGCCACTTAGAATAGGTACCCAGTATTCGACATGTTTGCTAAAATGCATTAAAATAAAATTAAAGGAAGGTGTTAAAAAATTTAAACAATCTTTTACTTCCAAATTTAGGACCATCACAAAATTATAATTTTGTTCATATTTTCTCGAGGAATGAAAAATGTATGGCTCGTAGTTAATTGATATACTTAATATCAATTATCTAGCAGTCTTAATGATTTTTGCTTTAGTTTTATTCCTAGGTACATAAAGGCAATAATTGTTTTGAGTATTTTGTACACCATTGTAGATATATTTTTAAGTATATTTTTAAAAATACATATCAGATAGGTACAATTTTGAGCAGTGATATTAATATAATAAGACTTTGTTGTTTCAATAACGTAATTTATCTTAATTTTATGCAATATTGCTTAAAAACAAGTCACATCTCATTTCTTTTTCATACGTTTGGTAGTGTAGAGTCGATAAAAAACCTGTACACCTACTTATGTCTTTTTTTGTATGAAGCTAGTATTGTTAATTTTTTTCACCACCACAGGTAAACATTAAATTTTTTCTGTCGATTTTAGGTATAATCTTCGATGTCTTGTACAGGAAAACATACAGATTTATAAAAAAAATATTCAAGACGAATTTAAGATTGAGACAGAATCACGGCAGTGAAAACACAAGAGTCTGATAGATGAGACTCTTGTGTCTGATAGACAGATAGAGATAGATTGTGGCGGATAGTCTGATAGATCAGACTCTTGTGTTTATCACATGAATAGTAATGTCTTTGACATAGATGATGTTGTCTCGGTAGGCTGCAGTTGGACCGATAGGTATCGGTACACGAACAAGAAATAAATAGTCATATTTTTCTCGCAGCCTGATAGATTACGTTTCACTATATTTACATACAATTTATGTAATATAGAATAGCATATCCATTATTGGCGTATATTTTTTTCTTTACATAAATCTGAAAATGTAGAGTCGAAAACATGTCATAGGTATAAGAATGGTATGTCATGTTTTAAAGTGAAGAGTATTGAATTTCTTGGTGTATATAACGAAACCAACCTCTCCTGTATCTAAAGCTTTTTTAATCTGTTAAAAAAAAGGCAAAGAGTAAAAATATGTATTTTCAAAGTCTTGAAGGTATACTACCTATACTCCTGTATGAAAAATAATCCTCAAACACAGCTTATTTTTATAGCCTGTACAATCTCTACAGACCATATAGTGAACACAATAACAATTTCTGAGCAGCAACCGGCGATAACAAAATGGAACACGTCTCTCTTTACCTGATAACGATTGTGACTTTCTACGCATATTAAACACGATAACTGACTCCGATAAGGAAAGCATTGTAGTCGCGAATTGCTAATCATAAGATCTCGATTGAAAATCCTTTGAGAATATCGTGATAACAATGTCGATTGCTTTGATTAAGCTATTACCTAATTTATGTTCTATTTTGTATAAAACTTTTTAGACACTAGGTGTGTTTTGACTTAATTTACCTGTAGTAGATATATCTACTACAAATAAGTTTTTAAATGCCAATAATTTAATGCCGCATTTTAATTAAAATTAAATATGTTTTTATTTATACTGTTTACAGAAAATATTTTGAACAATTTTAATAATACTTGACTTTGTTATTTCAATAACGTAACTTATCTTAATTTTATGCAGTTTTGCTTAAAGAGAAGTCACATCTCATTTATTTAATTAGATAATTAGTATTAATTAATGTATGTGGCTGATTACAGGCTTGATAACCTTCGAATCAGCTTCTTGTTATTACGTCAGTGTGTTTTGTGTAAAATCTTTTAAAAAAAATAATACAGTTAATATTTGACCGGTGTTGAGTGTGGATGTTTGAAACTTCGGAAAGGGCTAGCGCGTTTGTTCATGCACCGCTAACCTAGTGAACGTAGTGCAAATCTCCGTGTGCCACATATCGCTATTAAAATCTGCCTATAAAACCCATTATAGCTCCTTTTATCGGTAATGCTTCAATAAAAGTCGCAAGTGTAACCGAGCCGTATAAATCGGCAAACTAAACAATGGCCAGAGCAGTTTCGCTCCACATTTCTACGCGGCAAGTTTTTTACTTTGTGCAACAAAATTCACGCTATTTATCACAGTTATGAGAACACCACGCTCTGGCCAACACGTCTTCATGATTTTAATTAAAACCGCAACAGTGGTCCGTGCATCTAAATTCGTTCCTGGAAACTACATAGTATGTATTTATATAACGCTCCTCCCGAATATTGTCGAGACGTGTTGAATTGTTTACTAAGAACATGTGTGAAAAACGCGCGCAATGTACCTGCTGTGTATTCGGTGAGTGTTTCTTACCATCCGATTACAGTAATGTTACTAAAACTAGACACGATACTCCCAATGCCATCTATCTAACCAATAGACAACAAACTGACTGCAGGACCCGACAATGGAACAATTGTTGTATATGGGCCTCGACAACACATAAAAAGGCTCTACTACACGCACAACATAAACTTGTAATATTGTGCGAGTGTGCGTAGAAGCTTTAACGCACACAGGGCCGGGTGGAAGTCGTAAAAATGGCGATTCAAAAGCTTCAGCCGTTCGCCGCGCGGTGGCGTTGTACCAAGGGTTCGTATCTTGGTCGACGCAGTTCTTGTGTTTTACGCATTTTGGCGCCTTTGTGCTACAGTGAGGTTACGCACTGTTGTTCATCGGCACGTGGCATGTAGAGTTCTAGAGAGCCTTGCGGTTTTAGTTGTCTGGGGTTTTAATATTATAATGACCTTTGTGAAGATCTCATTTCATTGTTAGGTTAAATTCCTAATATGATACCTAGTTTTAGGTTTGATTGTTTCTAATTTTTTAAATCAGAACCTAAACTGTGTATATATATTTTTATATTTTTTTATTAAATATAAACATATATCGGTTTTACTACCAGCTGGTTATCAAATGGACGTACGACAACTTTAGTAAAATATAAAAGTTATAATACCAGTTTAATATTTTAATGAACAATTATGTTTGCTCTAGAAAATTTTGTCGTTAACTTAGTGACAATAGGAGAGAAGGGTGTAAGTGATAGATACCTGCAACTTGGAAATGTACCTACCTATGAATATGTAATGTAAATAAACCTATTCATCTCCTATGGGAATCAAGCAACTGCCAAATTGTACATATATAATAATAAAATTACATAGGTAATACTAACTTCGCTTTCTCTATAAGAACTGACAACCATGGTTTAATTTTATCTGAATAGAAAACAAATATTTAAATGTATGTTACTGTAGAAATTTCTTAGTAAAATGTCTCAACGCCAAATGTAGAGTTATTCAATTCCGTAGACTTAATAACGCTACATTTAGCAATGATTTTACTCAAGTTCACGGTTGCGTTGTCAATCTCTGATGAGACATTCTACTGATGTACTTAAATATACCTACATTATGTTATTTTAAACTTAACAATTTGATTAAGTAATTTCGTAATTTGTAAAATGACATGTGTATCCGTTGTTATTCATTAGGTACATTAATGTAATTTTGACTGTTTGTATTTCTGAGCTGCTTATTGGTGATTATTTCCTTGGCAATGGCAGATACGGTTAATTTGCCATACATTTTGAAACGGACGATCATATCCGACGATTTTCATAATCCTTTGTGTTATTTTTTATTGCCAAGGATTTCATGCATTGCTTGTTAACATTTGAAAACTAAAACTACAAAAAATGGTTTAAAATGGCATTTTTAATATAATTACGATTAAGTACAGAGAATTCACGCAAAGAACATTTTCTATGAATAAGTTAATCTAATTAATTATATAACTGTGCGCTAATGACTTGCAGTGTTTCCAATCGATAAAATTAGTAACAATGATACCAGTAGCAATTGCTCACAATTAACTTGTATCCTAATCTCTTAATATGCCCATAAAAATAACTCCAAATTCAAACACACAAAAAATGTGCAGTTTCCCTTATAATTATATTTTAACTATTGCGGTCCTTGTCAAGATTTTAATCGTTTTTAATAAGGTGAGAAATATTTCTTTTCGATAAGGAACGTATGCGTTGTTCGGTTAGATCAATTAAAAAATATATCCACGTTACCTGATTTTGTGACGCGCAGTTGATTTTCACTCATAGCTGGTGTGCATGCATGCGTGTATAATTGATAGCCGAAGGGAGCGGGAAGTATTAACTCTTACGTACTTATATCTGAAGATCCCTACGTATGTTAGGCAGTCGCATGGTGTATCGAACATTCAATATTTGCGATCGTCGGTGTTGCCAGTCGATTTATTTTAGTCAGTTCAACTTAAGTAGCAAATATGCATACTTTTTGAGTGATGATGATATCAGTACAAGCCGTAGAAAGCCTCCTTATTGAACTATTATATTACCAATTTTCTTCAATAATAATAATATTATGATTCTTTGCCTAATATTATGAAGCTATGTTATGTTTTTTATAACTGTTTAGGTACGTGTTACGGCGATATGCCTGATACTGTCACCATATTGGTTTTATTACTACTAATAGAATCGCCACATTCGCAACGCAGTGCACCTATGTAGTAACAGCTTCAGTATAGGTATACATAATTATACCTTCAATTTGCGCCGCTTCTTTATTCTTTAGTTGATAATATTACCTTTAATATGTGTGCCTAAGATAACTAAGCTCCGACCGAATTTCTAACTATACGTTATATAGATAGCTATGAATAGATAAACGTTCGGGCATGTGTTAATAATTTAGTAGGTTATAGGTATTTTAATTTTAAACAGTTTTACATGGTAGGCAGTATTGTATATTACAGTAACAAAAGCTGAAGTTCGTCTTCAAAACCTTTTAGGTAAATGTAATTTACATAAATCACATACCGACGCTTAACGTGCAACTGAACTATATAGTGCTAGTGTAGTTTCAACCTCATAACTATAAGAGTAGGTAAAATAATTAAAAAAAAACGTAATGTAATGAGCTGTAGCTGATCCTAAAATAATAAATCACGCCCGGTGATTTTATACGTTGAGTAACTTTTCCTTTTAAAATAATGAAATATTTCGTACCTTGGTATATTTGGTGACATTTTTATAATTTTTTTTGCAGCTACGTTTTAAGTCCCCTAAGCTGGGAAAACCCTCCAGAATTCTCATTATTTTTTAAATCATGTTTGCCGGTGGATTCAAAGTTCAAGTTTTAGCAAGATCTCCGCAGTGAACAGCAATAGACTCCCTCTTCCGCCCCCTCTCATCTAACTTGCGCCATTACGGGGTCTTCCATTCGTTCCAATTTCAAATTTGAAGATGTCACGATATATGCCACCGCAGCTTGCGCCATGCTAGCGGAATTGAGCTTCCGTACGACGAAGTAAATGAATTGCTTGCGTGAGTAGTACTTAAATCATTTTGTGTTTATTTGTAAGAACTATATTTATTTTAACTTACGTATAAGTAATAATGTAGTTATTTGGGAAAATTTTTACGTTGTCATTAGGTACAGATATTCTGTTTGCTCTCAACAGAAGATAGGTAAGTATTGTATATACTTTGACATTCGATTTTACTGGTGGTAGAGTTCCAGTGCCGCAGTTCTAGTATGAAAGCATCATCCTGGCCCTGTAATTTCCGGCACAGAGGCATAACACCTTAGGTCTCAGGAGTGCGACGCATCTGCATTTTGACCTCTGGTCAATGTGTAGGTGTCTATAGGTTGCAGTCATCACTTATCATCAATGTGAACAGCATGCTTGTTTGCCACTTTTATTACACGAAAAAAAATCATCGCATTACTTTATCTATATGTTGCCAAATCGTAGTGTTTTGAACTATCGTGTTTTGGTTAGATAGTAATGTACTATATAGTATGACTATCACAGAGGCAAAATAAGTCAGGTCTCAGGAATAGCAAATGGCAACGTATCTTTGTGGTTGTCTACGGGCTACGGTATTCACTTACCATCTGCATGCTTGTTTGCCACTATCATAACGAAAAAAAGGTAACTGGCTGGACAGAATAGGTACGGTTTCGTCGTGGACACGGCCTCACGTCGACTACTTTGTACTTCAATAGAGAATTAAGTAGGGGAGAGTCGGATATATTGTACCAGTTTTCAGATTTTGCAAAATATCTTTTATGATATTAATTTAAATGAGTTCTTTATCTTGATTCACATAGTTTAGAATCTCATTAACATGTGCCGTAACGTCAACACCATACTCTTATCGGATTTCACACAATATGCGTTTCCCTGAAGGCTTTCCTTCGGTACAATTTACCCAACTAGTCGGATTAATTGTACCACAGGTTAGGTAAATCGTACCACCAAGACTTAAGAGACTTATTAACAAGATAATACACGTACACGTAACTTCACGCCTGTAATCCCCGAAGGGGTAGGCAGAGGTAAATGCATGCATTTAATCATACATGCAAACACCCACGACTCGCCGGTAACGTTTTGGCCCATGTAACAGGTGGCGAACCTGTTGCCATCTCCGGGCACATTACCAAACTCCGGGGTACTGGGAAACTTCCAGAAAATTGAAAAATTCCAATAGAAGCAGAGATAAAGGATTTTAGACCGTTATCTCTAATATCCCCCGACCCGGGAATCGAACCCAGGACCTCCAGCGTAATAGTAGTGGCCTGCTACCACTACGCTACTGAGGCAGTTAATAAACAAGATAATAAATGAAAATAAAGAGGTTTCATAAATAGTCAAAATAAATTGATAATATTTTAATTATTAATGAAAAAAAGCTGACAAAAATATCTAATTTCTTCAATATTACTGTCATAATGTGACGAAAGAACAAATGTATTATAGACTTAAAAAACATTATCAAACTTAAATACATTATTCTGCATAAATTAAATAATGTATGAAAATAGAACAAATCACTTAAGAATATTATTTCCGTTAGTCAACAATTATTTATTTATCTACTTATGTACCGAGATCAAACTCTTTATTTTCTTTTACCGTATTATAATAGTATAAAGAATTTCGTAAATATCTTGATTCAATGTACATGTACAGGTTCCGTGAACCCATTTACAACAACGAACGTATTTTCTCTTGTCAATATTTGACCCTCAACTTATTTCGCATTCTGGCATGACGTTAAATTGTTGGTTTTGAAAGCAAATTAGTTTCAGATATGTGGTTCTAGCTCATCTCCTTATTTTCAAAAGCCTACAATATATTTCCAAAACTTCCTTCTTCTTTTTTTAATACTATTTATGGTCAACATTTATCTAAAAAAATATATAAAATAAAAAATATAGCAACAAGTTGGGTAAATTGTACCAGTACAAATAAAACAACTGCTGGTGGTACAATTTACCAGACTAAGAGATTTCAAAAATAAATATTTGTCACAAAATGACCGCTGAACATAATACGTTCGCAACGCTGTGGTTGAAGCGGTGATTATAGATCTAATCAATATAAAATATAACAAAATTGTAACTTAAATGTTCACTTTGTAATCTCCTTAGCTACCCACGTCAAAATTTGTATGAAGGACTTTCAAAACACATTTTTTTCTCTAAAAACGAATGTTCTTGCCGGAGGCCGTTACAAAAAGACAAGTAGTTGAGGGCGCTGTCAACGCCCAGCTTCGTGTTGCCAGAAAAGAAAATAAATTACAGTAATTGTAAAATTTTGAGGTGGTACAGTTTATCAGGCAGTTCAATATACCAGACTCTCCCCTACATATTTTACTAAGCTCATGTTATAAAATAATAATAATAAAATACGCTTTCACTCACAGCCCCCCACTAGGGATAAACCTGTGTCGTGGGTGCCGTTGTACACACACAACACATACACAAACACTCAGACCCGAAACAAATATCTGTAGGCCATACAAATATTTGTCCCGGTGCGGGGATCGAACCCGCGACCCTTCGAATCAAACGGTCGGCACACACCGCTGTACTAACCGGGTCATCGTGTTAGATATTTAAAAAAATAATGATATTAATCATAGAATTATTATTACACATTACGACCCATTGGTTATCTACAATCAATACGTGTCTTTATTCTTATAAGTACTCAATAAATATTTATACTCGGACCATAGGACCAAATCATTAAAAATTCTAAAATCTTTTTCTTTCATTTAATTATTAGATACATTTAAAAACAGTATTTCTGCTACAGACTTTTCTAGAGCTATTACGCCGAAGACACTCATTGTTTTTATTTCAACATGCGCTGCAGTGAACTTAAAAATAATTTCTTAAAGTTGCAAGGCACGTCCGTTCGTTATTTTAGACGAGGCCAATTTCAGCGTCTCGACTACCCAATGTCGAAATCTGAAATCATTCCTTTTCCACACAAAGAGAAATAAAACTTCATATTGGAATAAAAAAAAATGTATTTTTCTACACATGTTTCTCATAGTATACTTAACCAACATCGTGTATGTAGTCTCTAAAACCGATAGTTGACTTATGCATTGTGTACACATTTTTATGTATGACCAGTCCTCATACAGCAAATATTGGCTACATACTTACAAAATCTTTAAATAGAATCACTACAATCGGCTTCGGTTTTACGACTAGTACTACTCAATTTACAAATACACTAGGTACTGCTAATAACAGGTACCTACTTATGGTTAAAGTAGTACAAAGGGACCCAACTTTTGATCTTAAGCCATTTTAATAACCTTCGATCGATTTGTCAATAAGGAGTCCCAATTACAACAGATCTGTGGATGAATTCGCTATCGATACCGTACCGTATTCGTTGTGGGTATACCTGTGTGGGGTACTGAGAGTAGATCGATCAAAAGATCGTTCGGTCGATCGATCGATCGATAATCTACATTGATGCGAGCCGCGATTGAAGGTGCAATATTGGGACCGGCGGCCATTAGCCTGACTTATCTCGGCATATACTTACCAACGAGAAAGTCTTTGAGCTGTAGAAAAATTACTTCAATTAGGTAGGGTAGCGACTTTATTATAGATACAAATAAAATTAATTTAACAATAAAACGCTGTACAGAACATAAATGTTTAATTATTAAATACTTGTAATATGTCTTAATAGCCGGAGTTTACTAATGTGCTCTTACATGTCAAGAGGCTCATATTAACGCTAAAATACAATAAGGGAATTGTGGATAGAGTAAGCAAACAACACGTAAGATTGCTATGCCTACCCCTTCAGGAAAAAACAGGCTATTTATTAGCTAGCTTAAAATTGTTATCCACTTCTTATTTTAAACGATTTTTTTTACTAACAGTAAGTCCAGTGATCCAGTGATATGTTTTAGACCTCAGTATACAATATATTGGTATAGGTACCTCTAGTATTTACGGTGTATACAAATTAACTTTAGAGGCAGACAGATTCTTTAACGAGATGGTGCCTATCATAGCAAAAAAAAATCATACTTTGTAATTTTTTAACAAGGGTGGTTAATTATGTAGATACATAATTAACCACCTATATGAATATCAGTATTATTTTCCCACACCAAACCATAATATTCTATATACTTCACTGTATTAGGTACCAAGTGTCAGAATTGACCAAATATCTTGTTCGAACTATACCTACCTAGTTATTTGTATAGGAGAAAGCAATATAAACTTGGTCGGAGTTTATATTGTTGTCTCCCAAGTTTTTGTTCTGCCACAATATACGAGTATTTACGTAAGCGGTATGTCTATATCACTATATGGGCATATTGCATGGAGACGCAACAATATCAGTCGATGTGAACGGGAGACACCCAATTTGCGCGGAACTCGACGAGGCGTTTTCTAAATGACTGCCATTGTTTGTTCTGTATGCCCTCTATAGATATGATACCAATGTTATGCGACACGTGTAGGATATTGGGGTTGTTTTTTCTATTGGATCTATCTATGTTTTTTGGAGGGGCAGTAGGTACCTATTTAGTTGATATGTCTTATTTGTTGTCTTACAAATTGTGACATTATGACATGTGTTCTTAGATTTTGACTAGCCACACTCATTTAAAAACTATCTTACGGAATTGTCTCGCGCATATTATACTAAAGTGTTTTTAAATTTTAGTATTGATAAGCGAAATGAATCCTTAAATTATATTTAATTGTATTATTTCAAACTGTGATACGAGTATATTGTCCGTGAGGTTATTAGATAGTGAAAATTAATAAGAATAGGTAGGTACTTTAATTGGAAAATAATGATGTAGCTCAGTTGGAGGAGCGGCCGGACTAGATTCCCAGTGGCTGCGAGTTCGAGTCTCACCTGAAGTCAATTTTTTCTTTCCATTTGTCTTTAAAATAATGATGTAATTATTGATTGAAGGTGCTATACAGTTAACCTGTAGATATGTCATTGCATTCCAGTTCCATAACTTGTCTACAGGCTACAGTTTACGTTTTACTCAAATATATATACTAAATCTTTTATCTATTTATCTACTCATACGAGTAAAGTCAGAATTAACATGGCATTTAGTAGAGACAGCTCTAGCTAGAGCTACTGTCTCTACTAGATATTTTTATATACTTTTATCTGTATGAAAACCGGCCAAGTGCGTGTCGAGGTTATGTTATTTTATTCTTTCTTATACACATTTTGTATAAATATCTTAAGCGGTTTATCGAGTTTCAAATTTCTTCTGTGTTTTTCGATTCGGCTACGGAATCCTAAGAAACTTCTTCGAAGTTCATCTTTAAGTTTTTGTTCTGCCACAATATACGAGTGATTACTGAAATTATATTCTATAGGCATATAGTTAGTATGGAGACAGCCACGAGACAACAATATCATGTGAATAGGAGACAGACACCCAATTTTCACTAAATTTGACGACGCTTTTTCTAGATTACTTGGCACTGTTTATCTTCTTTGTCCCATATATGCTCAGTGGATATGATGGGAGAACATTAGGGTTGTTTTTCTAAGGCTCTTTGAAAGGACAATATCTTGTTTGAATTATTAAAAGTAATTTAAAAAGAAAATAAATACCTATCTTATACCTATATTAATATTAGGTATGTTAACAATAAAATAAAATACGATTATTTTCAATCTGCTTGTAAATTAATACTAGTGAGATATAAATATTTTGAGATACATTCTCAGGCGTGTATCTGTTGTCTCTGATAGGACGTGCTTAAACGTATCTAGGTACTAATTTAAAAGTGATGGAGTAAATAAGCCTACCTATTTAAAAAAAAAAGAATATTAATTATAGAAAATATGGATTTGATATTGACTACGTACGTACTTAACACGACATTCTTAAGTACGCAATAACTTAATAATAGTTATAACATCAATTAATTGTAAAGTAAGTTAAAATACAGAGTTTCCATAACATACTCTTAATTAATGAATATCCTACATACTCGAGCTTTGTTCAAAACAAAACATGTTTTGCCAATAATAAATAATGTTCTCATACCGAACATCACAGAGTAACTGCAACAATAAATTTCTTAATTTAATTAAACAGATTCGGTTCGAACGACGCCAATGATGGTAAAAGTCCGACATAACAAGATTGTGTCGCGATCGTTGCAACAATGTTGCTACGCATTTTCTGAGCGCTATCCCTTTCCGTCCTTTCGACATTATTCGTAATTATTACATTCTTAATTAATTGCGACAAAGATAACCTTTGAAAAAGCTCCAGGGGCTAAGCTTGATAGCTTAGGTATAAAAGAAGGTGGTATTATCTGAGCTGACCAATAGTTGTAAATACTCTTCATTAGGTACTGAGGACTGGATCTATATTTAATTTTGTAAGTTTGTTTATCTATCTGTTTCTTTCTTTCATGGCAGGTACATAGAATAATTAAAGTGATAAATAAATACTTACCAATTACAGTTTGGGACTTATTGTTATCTAATCGGATACATTTCTCAATCTTTCATAATTAACTGGAAACTAGCGTAGGTACATGAATAGGAATCAATACAACTCCGTGCACGTCGCGTTTTGTTAGAATTCTAGTAATTCACTATTCAGGGACCTCTAACTAATTATTGACACGTAAAAAGTTGATTTGTCTTGATTCGTTGATTTGCTCCCCACCACCCATTTCCCTTCTTACCTTTCATTATACGGGCTAAAGATAAGAAGAATATTAAGAAACACAAAAAACACTGCTGTGGATTTCTGATTTCTGGATCTTCATAGAAGTTCCTAACCTTTATTTATACTTATTTTGTTAGTTTTTGTATTCAATCTTATTACAAAACACACATTTCCATTCAACAATACGCTTGCAATAAACAAATTTATTTTTATCTCATGTTGTAGTTTCAGTATGTACGATTATGAATATAAATGATGTCTTTATTTCTGAAGCGGAAAGTCTCCAATCACTTAATTTAATAAAGGGACGGGAAGAGAGTTCTTAATTCTTATTTATGCTATTTTTAAGAGACAGACACAAATCTTACTGTTTATAGGTCAGTGGACAGTGTCTAATAAGGGCAGTAACGTGATGGAAGGAAAGTTTCGTGGTTAGTGGTTTTTGTCTATCATGTTATCATTAATATGTAGGCATGTATCTGGCGTAGGTAGAGAGCGTGGAGCGCCAAATATCTCTGTCCTTAAACGTCTCTCATATCTCTTTTTAATTCATCACTCTTTCCGTTAATGCACTTCGATTCCACAGACTCTTCACCCACCCACCTTCGGACTGTACATACTTGGCCTATTTCTTCAAAGTAAGTCAGTCTTGGTCTTCCTGGGCCTCTGCAACCATCCACTGTTTAATCATGCCTTATAGTACTTTTTACACAGTGACCTATTATTATTTAACTATAATGAAATAACATACGAAAAGTCCGCAGATTTATCAGCAGGTTATCTTACAAATTTGCGGACGTTTCGTATGTTACTTTAATTAAATTAAGACGTGATAATTAAATTATTTTGTTATTTTAATAATGATTGTCATGTAATACTTGAAAGGTAGTACACATCTAATGTCTAACAGCTGTCAGCTAAGCATCTAGTGTCGACAGGCGTTAGACAAACTAAAAAAAAACGATATTTTATACACCAATTCATTAAAGGACATAAAAAATAAATTTTATATGTATTGATTGAAGCTTCACCTGTTTCTAATAATTAATAATTATTTACGCTATTTCAACCACCTGTTTCACTAATCAGCACCTACTAATTGGAACACCAAAAACCTGAAACAAGCGTTAAATTTATTTAAATAAAAAATTGTACTAGACACGTTAATTTAATTTTATATAGAGTTTTCTAACACGAATATCCGTTTTATCTCACATAAAATATACATGTTATAGTTTGCAAATCCTTTATTTATGGTACAGGTGTACTTAAATGCGGAACAAGCATTTATAATTTTGTTGCGTATAATACCTACAAACATATTTGAATGTGCCTATTTGTGTGTTGTTTGTGCACCTCGCGTATAACAATAACATTTTATGTGAAAAAAATATATCCGGACAAAACGAGAGTGTTTGTCAAGCTGTAAATATGATATAGGAACGGTTACAATTTTCCTTTTGAGACGTATTCGGAGCCTTTCACCCGGGAAGGTTCATGCAAAATATATGCGAACGAGTCGCTTTCAGCCTGAAATTTGTATCACATGGGGGATAGTTTGCTTCTTCTTTCCACAAAATGTCATATTTTTCTTGGATATTTATACCCGAGAAGTATTTTCTATATTCATGAATGTAGAATGCCTGTAATGAGAAAGAGTAATATTATCTTAGGGTTAGGACTCGTGATTTGATTAAAGATGATAATCGCAATATATTATTAATATTGTATCTAAACTATACAAATATTTGTCCGGTACCAAGATCGAACCCTTGAGTCTCGGTTAAAACGGTCGTCACACACACCACTAGACCAAACAGCTCGCCATTAGGTACCTATGTTAAAATTAAATTAGTATGTATGTATGTATCTTCACGCCAGGTCCTTAACGGGGTAGGCAGATAGTGTAGAGCGCCAGATATCCCGGTCCTGACATACCTCTCTTGCCTCATCTACCTTCATCATTCTCTTCAAACATGCAGTCCGATTCCTAAGACTTTTGACCGCACCATCAGACAGAACTCGACCTATTTGGTCCTGGTAGGTCAGCCTCGGTCTAATTAAATTAGTAAGTATATTATATTATTGTAATAAAAGCTTCGATATAGAATATGAAGTTTGAGGTCAGAAACTCACGGGTACTATCCAGTAGATAATAAATTAAACTTCCAGCTTTAGAATACTTCAAATCTATAGAATGTGGACAATGACCAAGAATGTTCTATTGTCTTCGATAAAAAATCCTGACCCAATTTTTTGAGCTCTTTACCTGTGTGTGCCTTGGGCATTTTAGTTTTTTCTTGAAAGTGAAAGTTTCCGGATTTTTTTTCAGTAGATGGTTTTGACCAATATCCTAGCTAGATACAAAAAAAAACAATATTGAAAAATACATCAGGTTGTTAAATGGGTTTATTCTGTTCTGTTTTTTTTTTTTTAATAAATCGAATAGTCTAAGACGCATAATTAGAAATGTACTATGTAATAGGTATATCCTCATCTGTTATTTGACAATGATTAAGAAGGTAATATAGGTACCTACCTACCGAGCGAAATTTTAGTGGCTGTTTTCCTGCGGCAGAACGATTTGCCGTGTACTCTGTAGCAACGCCACCATAATATTTTTTTATAATGATATAACCCATTTTTATGTACGGCTAACGGTAATGACGCAAGTTACCTTCATTAGTAGATATGTATAACGAAACATAAGAAAAATACCTATTCAAATACAAGATTTTTCTCTTGTTTAAAATAAATAAAAATTAATTTTCATCTCGAAAGTATGTAAAGTACGTAGATTACTACTACTACTACTACGATTATACTACTTCAACTCGTGCATAAAAACCCCGTGCGATGTCGCAAAATTAAAAAAAAAAACCATAAACTTTCACAAAATGCTAGAGCAAAATAAGCTAACGTGCCTTGTGATACGGCACAGCTATTATTTAAAAAACTAACTATAGTGAATTGTAAAACTTGACCTATAGTCAATTGTACAAGTCAACATCATTTTGCTGAGGGAAAACACCTTGTACCTACCGTGTAAGATAATCTGTAAATTGCGTAATTAGTTAACTATCGACAGTTTTTCCATAAGTAGGTACTTACAACAAATTTTATAATAACAACTCATCCTATAGGTATATTTGGGGAGGGGACCAAGATGGACAACTGTAGGTTATTCACCCGTAATCGTATAAAGTAATGAAATGAAAATCTAATAAAGAAAGTAAGATTAATGATTATGTATTTATACATGAAAAAAATTAAGTACATAATAACATTGAAATAAAACCAAAGAACATATCATACATAATAACATGTAGGTACTTTTTTTTTGCTACTTACACACAATGTGTTTTAAAAGACAATTCATCCATATTCCTAAACACATTGTAGAAGAAATGCATTCGAGAAAAACAAAAGAGTTGAAGTTTTATAAGTCATACCAACGTAATATGGTTATTAGGCCTGTTTGGTTATAAGGCCTGCTTACATAATAAATTACCATGCTATCTCTTGATATTCTTGAGGGCGGTGATCAAATCTGTTGTAATTTTATATGCAGTAAATCAATATGGAAATTGTGATTGTACGAATATTTTATGAATCCAGATAAAGATTTTTTAAAATTAAGTTCTTCAACAAGCCCGAGGTTCCTGTAATATTTTTAAAACGCTGAGTTTATTTTGTTTGATAAAGGAATCGATTTAGTCAATTTATACTTACTACAGTTTAAGACTTTAGATTAAAAAAATATCTATCAAATATGCAAAACTTACATTGCATTTCAGAAAATACATAATAGGTATTACCTATATTTTTATTTTTTCATTTACTAATGAAACAAAAGAATCGATAAGTTAAGATAAGGCTACGGGTGCGCTATAGTCGTACAAGTATTTACTGGTGGTAGAGCTCCAGTGACGGAGCTCGCGGGCGTAGGCACCACCGCATTACCTTATATACTTGCCTTGCAATGGTAGTGTTCAGCACTATCGCGTTCCGGTCAGGTGGTAATGTACGGCCCTGTAATTTCCAGCACAGAGGCGTAGCACCTGAGGCCTCAGGAGTGGTAACGCATCTGCACTTTGACCTTGGTCTTTGTATGGGTGTCTATAGGCTGCAGTCATCACTTAACATCAATGTGAACTGCATGCTTGTTAATACTGAATACTGATTCTCTTCTATTCATGTTATTTTAAAAATTAAAATCAAATCAATGGAAAGACAAAAAATTGATTCGGGCAGGAATCAAATCTACAACCTCAGAATAACCAGTTTAACCGCTTAACGCCGAAGTTTGTAAGCTGCCCGAAGTCAAATTTTGATTTCTATTTTTTCGAAAAATATTACATATATATTGCGAGAAATAAAAATATACCACTAATGAATGCAATTTAAACCTAATGTTTCATAATTACGATGTACAGTTGCTATAAATAAACACACAAGTAGCTCCAAAATACTTTCTCTCGTAATATAACCTTCATCCCTTGAAATGGTACAAAAGTTTGATGTTCACCAGCTACATTTATTTAACGCTTTGTTTAACATGCTCTTACTCTGAATAACAAAAACATACGAGCAACGAGCTATGTTAGAGCTCCATACTCGACCGCGATAATTGCCACCCCTCTTCAAAGATAAAGCCAACTTCATTCTCTTTAGCCTGCAGGTGAATGCAAATACTTGAAACTTCTCAGAGCTGTTTAGATAAAAGCCCCTTTGTTTTGTCTGCATCACTCGCTCTTTAATACCTAGGCGTGTTATATCTAGATTTGTTACATTTTATTCGTATACCTAATTCTTTTCTAGCGAGACAAAGGCCTGGCATGTTATATTGATGTACCCGTATACTTGTAAAGTCTACCGATATAAGTAATGATATTTTTGTTTTTCGAACCATCTCGACGCTGAAATTCTTACAGGAATATTTGGGCGTCATAGTGTCTGACGCATTATGTAAATGTATCTTTTAATCTTCACATAGACAATCCGCACAGAGTCTCGGCTAATAGGCCAGTTGACTCAATGCAAGTCACGAATGAAACCAATATCCGTATGTAAATTTGAAAAACTTGTTAATACAATCGCTGGGAACGCCAACTGATCTATGCTTCGCCTCCATTTTCTTATTATGGGCGGGTTTCTGAAACAGAGAGATTGATTTCATTAACATGTTTGCGATATCACGATATTTCCTGTTAGAGTTGTTTATCTTGAACGAGATCCAATAAAGTTACACTGAGGACGGTCATATTTAATCATTGTAAGCATGTCCTCGGTTTCTGTTAAAGAGAAAAGGAAATTGTTGCTTTTATTTTGTTCTTAGTATGATATTTTCACCACACACTCAGTTTTATTTATATAATCCACTTAACTTAGTCTGCAAAATGATGTACGAGTGAGTAACAACATGGAGACTTAAATTGTTATTCTTTGTGTATTATCTTCAAGGCAAAGTTGCGTTCGATAGAATCATGGCAATTTCTCTGTCGTGCCGATCCTACATAACGTCTAGACATTTATTTCGTACGTGCAGACTTCGGTTTGTATTTGATATTTCTGTTTATGTACTTGCATAATGAATAAATATTCTTCATTATTGTTGGGAAATGTATGAATGCAACCAAAGAGTCTTTTTCCATAATTTACTACGCTTAAAATAGGTTTTGTGACGTAATCTCAATAGGGTTCATATCAATCGAGAGACATTTTCGATCGGATCATACACTTTATTTGCGTGATTTAAAATAATAATAAAAAAATGTATGTACCTAAGTACATCTTTTCGAAAAGACAGAGTAAGCAGAGCGCGTATAGTATCATCGGCACCATAATTTTTATCACCGAGGCGAAATATCTTAGACTTCACCTGGAAATTTAACAACTACGACACAGCTGTAGACTTGGTTGAGGTAACGCACCTGCGTTTAGATCTATTGTCTTTGAGTAAGTAGATGTCTATACCTAGGCTAGAGTCATCACTGAAAATTCATATGAACCCAGGTAGCTGCTTACCATCATTATTACTAAAAACAACGTGTTGCTCTCCGGGAATGCCGCCAGAGGTGAACACTTGAATATTAAGATAACATTTTTGACAACCACTAACACCACCACCACTTCCATGTTACTCTCACACTATGCACATATCATTATCCGCATTATGTTTGATTAATTGTTGTCATATTAATTGTGATTTTCTCTTTCATGAGTTTCACTATTTTGTGAACGTTATAATTATTAGATTAGACAGAAAAAATCAATTACATAAGCGAACGATCAATAATAAAACAAAGTTTAATAAACAAACGCTGCCCTTCAATTTTGTATAAATATATACTTATTATGAAAATACCTGTTCGAAAGTTCTTTCCAAATATTTTATAAGGCAGACATTATAAGTTAAGTAAAAACTTTTCTTGTTATTTATAAGTTGGCTCGTTGAGAACCCTGGATGTTTACAAAGGCTAGGCGTAATGCACTTAAGTGAAGTTACGGCTATCTCTATGCTAATTTAACAACAGTTGCTCTTCCAAATTATAATATTTCCAAGTTACTGAAGAGTAGGGTCGATTATGAGATTTTTCACCCCTTGCTTTTATTAATAGCCTTGTTTATCTTTAAATGTTGCTAATGATGATTTCCAAGACAGTGGGACGAGGAATGTTATGTGAAAATTATCCTTCAGATGAAATTAAGAATTTGAAATATACCTTTTGATTAAGGGTTAATAAAATTTACTTTTTTATTTACCTCGCTATACTTCTTACATTAATTTTATCTAATTTTTTTCTAAAATGCGTAATGTTTTAGTATCTACGCATTTTATGGATTATTACAGGAACAAGACGTTAAAATCTTCCTTAACGGATATGTAGGTAATATGTATGCTTTCTAGTGACCAGAAAAAATATGAATAAAATAATATCAGTTGTCAAGTTTAGTAGATAAGTAGATAAATATTAATGAACAAATGTTCAGTCATTTAAAACTAGAGTATTAAACTTCGAGAACGTTTTGATAAGGATGAGAATAGAAGTTAAAATTTAAATGAACTAATCTTAGCCATGTAAAACTTAGAATAAAACTTGGTAACTTATAATAACCCGATATACTTAAAACTATACTTAAAATTTAAACGAAATAATCTTATATAATTCTACTATTCGTGGATTTGAGTAGTTGAATTTCATTTGTTCTGCGAGATATCTCCGTCATAATAATTGGGCGCATTTAATTTGAAAAGCGGCAGATCCTTAGCCTCTTTGTGACCTCGTTTCCACTTGGAGAATTCAAGGTCCCATTTGCTGAGCGCTCCTATTTTATTACAGACGAGCGATCATAATACGAGTATATTTTAAGATGAAAAAATTACCTACACTGTTTAACAAAAACTTAATTATCTAAAAATACAAATTTTAATTTTTCATTTAGGTAAATACAAAAACAGAGTACCTAGGTATCGCTATTTTCATTAGGTACTACAAAAACATCAACTGTTTTGAGTGCTACGTATTTTAACTACAGCAAAATAAACAACATCCTCTATATTTATACACGTAATAATTTTATAAGCTTGCATAGAAATTATTCCAAAAATAATCTTCAGTTTTAATATCGTCAGTCGGTACATTCGCAGAAACGCAGACCTAACGTGAAATTAGAAGGGAAAATAGGACGAGATAATTACACCCGCACCCCCCGCGTTTCTCCCGCTGGCCCTCGTTTGACTTTAATCTGTTTAAACTTTTATTTACTTCGCTTACGCCAAATTGAAGCGATTAGCAACCGAGCCTTTCCGAGAAGCGCTTTTGTTTTCCTTCTTGTTTAAATTGAACTCTCTTATTGATGTTTATTGGACGGTGACTATATTCATTTTCACCCTGTACCGTTGGTTAGGTATTATATGAATATAAATGTAGCGATTATTGAGAAAGATCTTTTTGAATTGTAAAGGACTTTTTTTTTCGATGATGGCGTGGAATAATTATGTTCTGTTTGAGTCAGTCTTGCATTTGTACCTACTTAACTTTTTGTTTGAGAAAATAATCAATCAATATGTAAGTATTTGAGAATTTTATATTATTTTGTTAGGGTTAGGAAGATCAGGAAGAAAAATAAAGGTAGATATACTCGTATTTTTATACATGAACTTAAGTGTTCGCTCATAACACAGTTGTTTTTAAAGTGATCTTCCTAATATTATGAGTATTTTTTACTGCAGTTACTTTCAAAGTTGTCATCAACCTAGTACACAATGTAAGTTATTTGAGTAATCAGTAGTTTAATAATTCGCAGTGAATAGATACCATAACAAATATTTGTTGAATGACCATAATATGGAATTTGCTTTATATAATAATATCTAATTTATAACGAATCATCACCGGATTACACCAGACAAATATTGACGGAGCACATTGCATCCCAAATACTTGAAAGATGTCCTTACTCCGAATGAATTGACCGTTTGTGCTATCCCAACAACCCAACTTGGTATGTCATTCCTAAAAATAAGAAGGGACCTTCTTGTCTTTAATTCTTTGTTATGTAATGATCGTGGCAAACAGGCATGCAGCTCACATGGGTAGTCAGTGACGTAAAGTACTGCAGCGTATAGAGTTCTACACTTAAACCCGAGGTCCATATGACATTTGCATATTGACCTCGGGTTTATATTTTCAGGCCTAGGTAAATGAACGGTTACCAGAAAATGATTGTCCTAAACACAACCATACGGCGGTAGATAGGTAGATTAAGTAATTTTTAAATTTTGATGCGGCCGACTCTTGGTTCTTGACTCAATCCTATTTTTTCTTCGTCAAAGTAGCTTGTTGGCCATAACGGGCAGATTACCGCACCATAATACAATATTTTTTTTTTTATGTAATGGAAGTGGCAAACGAGCATGCAGTTCACATTGATGTTAAGTGATGACTGCAGCCTATAGATACCCACACGAAGACCAAGGTCAAAATGTAGATGCGTTACCACTCACTCCTGAGGCTGAAGGTTATTATGCCTCTGTGCCGGAAATTTCAAGGCCGTACATTACCACCTGACCGGAACACGATAGTGCTGAACACTACCATTTAGCGGCAAGTAAATTAGGTAATGCGGTGGTGCCTACGCCCTCGAGTTCCGTCATTGGAGCTCTACCACCAGTGACAATATAAATTCATATTTAATAAATAAATATCTATTCATTAAACATATTTTGCAAAAATGAAACAGATAACGCTAATTTGACTCTATGTAGAGTCGTGGTTGTGCAACGATAAATTAGTTCTAACTATACCGATATTTATATGAGTACTTATAATACTTATAAGAGAGATTAAATGTAAGCAAAAATACCTATTTCATACAAATAAGTATAGAAAAGGAAAGCAAAATAATTTCTAAAAATCGATCTACATTCACTCTTCGTGCAGTTGCAGTCTCCGGTCGGCCATGTTACCGGTCTTAGATACTTGCGTGCAATTCATCTGTCACTGTCTAACTCGTGTACAGTTGTATACCGCTATCTTCTAACGAAGAACTCTCTGCATTCAATTAGAGCAATACGCATGCGCGACGTGTCAATGTCAAATCAATCCTCGTAGAGTTATGCATGATGCAACTACAAATAACTACATTCTACTATTTATGTTCATGTTCATTTATCAACTATGTCTTTGTTACAGGAATGGCTCCGAGGGATCGCTATAAAATGGTAAGGTATAATTAGAATATTTATACACAATTAAACTAATAAAATTTAAACGGTATGACTAATCAAGTTCGTGATTTATATTTATGTCTCAATTAGTTAAATTTTATACAAGTGGATATTAAAATACCAATGTTAATCTATATTACATTTCTGTTCAATTAAATTGACGTGTTGATTAGTGTCAGTCTTACAATTAAATTTGTTTAATTTAGATAGGTATACTAACACAATTAAAGCGACGATAAAAGTAATTATAAAATAACAGATGTATGTATAGGTAATGTACGAAATTATCTTTAAAATTAAAAATGATGCGTTACATACGCCTGTATCTCATTTTGATGGGACATTTGAAGTTGTTAAATATTTAGTCGTAGAACGGGAGCGAGCCATATTTTTACGAGTGCCAAGATCGGCTCATTACTATCTTATTACATACGGTGTCGGGCTCGAGCCTCGATGAGCCGAAACACATCCAATTTCCCAACTTCCCATTTATTGATATTGACTCGAAGAGGACGCTTCGTAAATGCTTCTGAACTCAGATATTGTACGGCTAGAAGTGTCAGCACAAGCTGATTTTATAGGTATCACAATTGAGATACTTACTGACTTTTTTATTATTCATTCCAAAATATTAAGTTAAATTAAATAAAAAGGGGTTAGGTTAACCTACCCTTGAAACATCTTGTCTAAAAGTATAAGTTTTTAAGATACCTCCAACGATTGAAAGGGTTGTGAGTGGTGACATGACTCAAAACGGCTTATAATAATAAATTGTGGGATAAATGTGTGTTCGGTCATATTACACTGATTGGTAATCACTTATATTGGCTTAACCAGAATATTATTTAATTTAGGTACTATACAATATAATTGTACTTGAAAAGTGTTAAAATATCAATCGTTCTATTTCTGTCTGTCAGTCTCTACCGGATCACTAATATTCTATGTAGCAGTAGATAAGACGGTATGTAGGTATATTCTTGTATAAGTATAATTGTAACAAAGAACAAGAGATGAAAATATACTAAGTAACCAGTAAGACACAGAGCCAAATGCAATGCTTTCGAGTGATACACGTATTTATTGCCATCAACATGGACTGTAAGTTTATTTGTCAGTGTCACAACATTAAAAAACTCTAGGTTACGTCCAAGTCACTTCCAGTCTCTTTGTTGAATGGCTGTAGATATTTCGCGGTATCACTTATTATCATCAAACCTAACGTCAGATAAGCTTGAACCGGAACGTGACTTGCGAAAAATAGCCGCCGGCATTCCGATTTGTACTCGGCTCGCGTAAAGATCAGAATAGGTGGCCTAATAATGAAGTCAGGTTAACTAGCGACCGATTCTTTTGATAGAGTGAGGCGTGTATGTATTCTTATAGCGTTATATGTATCAATATACAAACAATATACAATAATAGAAGCAGTTGATATTATTATAACTATAATTTTCTTAACCTGGCCTTTTTAAACCTATAGGAATTTTATTATTTAATTTGCTTGTTGCAAGATGATAATCTAGTTATCTGCGGAAAGGATACCTACAGGTATTATTATGCACTAGATGTGTCCGCGACTTCATCCGCGTGAAAATTTACGATTGTTCAGTACCTACCCGGATGAAGTCGTGGGCGCAGCTAGTATAAAAGTAGCTTAAGTTACTCCTTATTATATGAGCTATCTGGCTGTGAAAGTCCCGTCAAAATCGGTCCAGCCGTTCCCGTGATTAGCCGGAACAAACAGACAAACAGACAGACAGACAGACGGACAGACGGACAGACGGACGGACGGACAAAAATTGTAAAAAATGTTGTTTTGGTATTATGTATTTGGTATGTATATATTTGATATATGTACCGTGTATACATACATTTCCATTTAGTTAAAAGCGGTTATTTTTATGTTACAAAAAGAAAATTTTCACTTGTCACGAAGTGGCAAAAAAGCATAAAGTTCATTTTGATGGAAGGTTAATACTATGCCTATAAACATCTATATTAAAACTACAGATAATTCAATGTAGATGCGTTGCCACTCCTAAGGTCTATGCCTGTAATGCATATGCGCCGAAAATTACAGGGCTTTATATTACCACCTGATCAGAACATGATAGCGCTAAGCACTACCATTTAGCGGTAAATAGACTAGGTAATGCCGTGGTGCCTACGCCTGCCACCAGTCTTAGTGAAAATTAAAAAAAAAAACAAAGACAGATTACATATTAAAATGGTTAGACCGAAAACACTACTATAATCTAATTATAAATAGATTATATATATATATATATATATATATATATATATATATATATATATAGATATATAGATTATATAAATATCTCATTCATTTGCCAAAACAATAACTTTCGAAAAGCCATGCAATGTACGGCCCTGTAATTTCCAGCACTGAGGCATAACACCTTAGGCCTCAGGAGTGGTAACGCACCTGCATTTTGACCTTGGTCTTTGTGTAAGTGTCTATAGGCTGCAGTTATTACTTAACATCAATGTGAACTGCATGCTTGTTTACCACTTCCATTACATATCTATAAAAAAAATCGAATATCTACCTATCACAACATAATACTTGTTATTCCATGTTTAATTCGACTAAGCATCCGTTTTTAGGCCATCGACTCCTTCATGGTCAGCCTACTAAAATTCATGGTCACCATTACAGATTAAACGAGCAAGCTGAGTCGATTTCAAATTTCACAGAGATTCCATCGAATGGAAGTTGTGAGCGGATAAAAAAAACAAAAATGCAAAACACGCGAGGGACGCTATATTCTCAATATGGTAATGTAGACGATATACATGATCCCAGCCAAAACTTGATATGACTGGTCCTCTAAGATTCCCGACGAAATGGAACAAACAAGTATGATATATTTTTTTATAACACCAATATGCCTAACATGAAATAAGGGAAATAAGTAAATATTAAAACCTACGCACTAAGATCACATAAAAATTGATTGAAGTTACCGGCTCTATGTTTCGGGCGAACATCCAAATTGGTCGTGAATTTGTTTTTTAATTTAAGTAAAATCAGAAAACCCAAGCTCTGACTACACAAGTAGGGAATATACTGGGTAATATTATTATTATATGCTAAATTTGGCATATCCATAAGTTCACCCGCCAATATTACGCAAGTAGGTACCTACCTAATGGATGGAAATTTACCAGCTTAAATAGGTACAGGCTTCATTATTGCAGTTTTATTTATTCGAGATACCATTGACCTAATAGCATTCGAAATTTATATTATTTATGTTTACCTATTTTTACACATTGCGAAATAAAATTCCCAATATGTTATTTCTACCTGTTTTGGTGTTTTGTAAATCTAGTAACTAACATTGATAAAAATGCTCGAAGTATACTTACCTATACCTAGAGTGTTAATTAAAGTAAAAACGTCACTATTCCCTGCTTCCTTAAGTTTGCTGCAATAAGTAGGTAGGTATCTATATTCAAAAGCTGATCAACTTATATAAAACCTGCCATTAAATGCTCCGTAAATTTTTTTTTTCTTTTATCGCCAGTCGTAATTTTGCCGTACCAAATTCAAAGAACCAAAAAATTCGAATTTCTAATTACGCAAAGTGAGCAAATGCGTGCTTTACACGCTGCTAATTAACGAATGCGTATGCCGTTCGAAATTGGAACCTGTCTGTCAAAGTGGAATAAACGAAGCCAATCAGAGATAAATAACCGGCGGTCCACGAACCGCTAGCGTGGCTCGCTTCATTTACATGTCAATGACGTGGAGGCGGGGGCGGGGGCGCGAGGGATATGCGGGTACCACAATGGTGGCTCACCTGACAACTTGAATAAATGCCGCACAACACACGATTAGGTACCTATACTCTCGCGTGACGGCTTTGTTTATGCGACCTATCGATTCATCAAACTTTTTGATTTGCAACCTCTACCTTAATTAGATTTTTAGGTACGACGAGAGAAATGGATCAAAAATCGCCATTTTGAAATTGACTTATCCTTAGACCATCCATGATTCTGTGTCTATCAAACTTGTTCAAACTTTTTAGATGACGCTTGTCGACTCTTCTTTATAGCCAGTCTGAGAGCGAACCATTCGTGTTAATTTTCACTCAATGCGAATTTTTGCAGCGCTAGATAAACGCTAAATGTTCTGTACCACTGACGTCGATGGTCCATGCCTGTAACAAATGTAAGAATTATGGATTGCAATTTTCATTTTTATGAAAGATGTAAATATATATTTATACAACCAGTCCTTATTTCAAGCATGCTTAGCAATTCCTTAGTTTTATAAATTACTAGCAACTCGCCCCGGATGTCACTCAGTAAAGAGGCATCTTTATAATGGTGATTTTTTTAAATCTGTGTAGTTGTTTTTGCGTGAAAACGTTATAAACATACATACACAACTGTTTCTTCTTTATAATAAATATTGGTAGGTATAGAAATATGATTTTAATAATAAACTTAAGTGCAATATGTGAGTTCAGACAGAAGTCATTCATATGTAATCTCACTTCAGACATAATTCCTCAACCCATCAACTGTGAATCCGAACGTTTAATCAGATGAGGTTTAGATACGTTGGATCAAAGGCGTATACATGATAGTTTAACTAAATAGATATAGAATTAGGCCTCGAGCTATTCTGTACAATGACCTTTGGTTCAAATTTACATTTCGATATCGAATTTCGATTTATGACAAATCTTGGGTGGCTTTTTTAAAAAAAATGATAAAAGTGTCTCTGAAACCAAACTGTGTGTCTGAACTGGAAAAAAACTTTTTGTTTTTCGAAATTTTGCCAAATAAGTAGGTACATGAGTTTGCTGATATTGCATTTAAGTTATAATAGGTACCTACCTATTAGCGCCTACGGGTATATTACAAATGCATTAGATATGTAGGTACATAATATTTCATTATTACGTTCTGTAGACTGTGATATTCGGTTGAACTGATACTCGTTATTCAAATGCGAAGGGCAAACACTATCTGAATAGGACGACGGACAGTTACCTTTCTTGTTTTATCTCAGTTCTTATGAGAATAGATCTGAGGTCACGTATTAGTCATTCATAATTTAGTAAGTTTAGGAGATATTACCATGGCAACACATAGTTGCAAAATATTTGTGAAACATATTTATGTATACAAATCTATACAAATAAATAAAATTGGAGAGTCTGTTTGTAATTTAAAAATAACCGCTTTTTACTACATGCATATGTACACACGGTACATATACCAAAACAACCGTTTTTACAATTTTTGTCTGTCTGTCTATCTGTCTGTCTGTCTGGCTATTTGTTTGTTGGGACTAATCTCGGGAACGGTTGAATCGATTTTGACTTGACTTTAACTGGCAGATAGCTTATGTAACAAAGAGTAACTTAGGCTACTTTCATACTAGCTGCGCCCACGACTTTGTCCGGGCAGATACTGAACAATCGTAAATTCTCACGCGGACGAAGTCGAGCGCACAGCTAGTTGTAGTAGGTATATAAATGAATAATTTGTCTCATTTGGCCACTACTACAACGCTGGGGTTTTATGTTCCATTCCCGGGTCCCGGGGCTATCAGGGATAAGGTGCGAAATCCTTTAATTCTGGTCTATTATGATTTTGCTATTTTAATTAAAGTTTCTCAGTACCAGAGTTTGGTAATGTGCCCTAAGATGTCAACAGGTTCGTTACACCTATTACATGGGCCAAGACGTAAGTGCGAATCGAGGGTGTTTGCATGCATCTATACTTGAAAGCATGCGTTTATTTCTGTCTATTACCTATACTCCTTCGGGGATTACAGGCGTGAAGTTTCGTATAATTTGTTTCATAGGTAAATTAGTCAATGCTCAGTTTTTTTTCTATCGTACATTATCTTTGTCTCCCTAAGGGTAGCCATATCCATAAGTCACTTCAACGATTACTAGGTATTTATGACTGTAGATATTACTTATGGGAAATGAATGTAGGTACCATTGTATTTAACCTATTGTAATTAATGTAGCTATAATAATCTTATTTTTGAAGAAGTAGATATCAATATTATACTAAAAATGATTTAAGGACTAGACAAAAATGAATGTAGGTACCTATCTGTTGTAATTAATGTAGTAATAATAATCTTATTTTTGAGTAAGTAGATATCAATCTTATACTAAAAAGGATTTAAGGAATAAACAAACTTAAGCTACAGTAAGAATATTTTTTAGAAGTAAGCATGAATACACCACCGTTCCTCGGACATTGAAACCGGATTTGAACTTAGGCGCCGGCGTTACGTTGAAAATCACTAAGCATATGCAGTTTATCGTGAACGTGTGTCATGTTTATTAAAATACAGCACCTACCTGCTAAGTTCAAAGTACTTGCAAACTGTACATTATTATTAAAATATCACTACTAAATTAATTATGTTTGGTACCTACTTTATTTATATTACCTTTTACGCCATGTTGAAGGATCTATGTCTCCTTTCACATGTTACCAATGTACCTACATGTTATTTTTTTAATAAATTGATGGTAGCATACAAGCACACATTGATATGCAAGTTCACCTTTATAGTGATTGAATACAGCCTATAGATCTACACAAAAACTGGAGGTAAAAATGCAGATGTATTCCCACTCTGAAGCTTAAGATGTTTTGCCGCCGTGACCCTTGTATCGAGGACATATATAATATAACCATCTATCTAGAAAACGAGAGTGATGAACTATTTGACGGTACACAGATTAGGTAATGCGATGGTATCTAAGTCCTCGAGCGCCAGCTCTGGAACTCTACCATCACTAAAATGATTATGGCTGTTGTCTTCTCTTGAAAATTCAATAACAATCGTAATTTGATTGCGTGATATTAAAATGTTTTTATTTACGTTTTGTCTTTGCATCAGAACATCAATAACCAATAACGTGATCTGACTTGATTAAAAGGGAACAATTCAATCTCACGGTTTCAACTAACAAACCGAATTACGGGGATCGCGGGCCCGAGTAAAAAAATACGCAGTCGAAATTCTGATTAGGTAGGTAGGTATGTAAGTTTATACAAGAAGATACACGTCTGTATAGACATTCCACTCAGGCATTTTAATTCTTACTCATAATTGGTTGTAACCTACGTAGGTACCTACCGATTCTATGTTTATTTTAAATGTATTTTTTTCTGAAGGTAGGTAATAATTTATACTAACATAGACGACTTAAAAATATGATTTTGATCAGAATTTGACACATGATCAGGAAACGTAATCGAGTCGAGTATTAATCTTCAAATAAATAATGATTTCCGCGTTATAAGATCTACATAATAACACGAAATAGGCTCGTCTTCATAATTCTAGATAATTTAAATACCAGCGCTCATAGCTTGATAACACGTATGTAACCTGTAATACCGGCTTGTAGTAGGGATATGCTCGATGCATAATCTATAGAAGTTCGTTCGAGTTAACGTCGACCGTCGTTTCGTCGGGGACCATTGGACGTGTACGTGACCCGAGCGCTCGTCAGCAATTCCACAGCATTCCGAAACTCCCTTTTTCGATCCCGCCTCATATTAGCGCCGACATGGACACCTAATTAGCATTAGAACCGGTGTGTGGTACTGTTGAATGTTCTCATGTACAACTCATGTTCTCAATATACACAACAACTACCGTGCGAGTCAATTTAAAAATTTCCGTACGTCATCTTAACATACCAACACTTTAAATTAACATTTTTATGCGACGACCCCAATTATCGTATAGAGTTGTCGTGTTCAATTCGGAAAGCTAATTAGTATATTTATATTCAGTAATAGGCTATCATATTTGAAAATAAATTAATCGTCAAATGAGTAGGCATGTTATGGAAATGTTACGCGGGAACGAAGGTGTTATCAGCACTAGACATTTTAATGTTGGTGACAAAAACTATTCGTTTCAAAATGGTCGCCTTGCGTCATGGCTTATTTAAAGGACTCCAATTCCAATCTCGAAAATATTGGTATATTCAAAACAAAGGGAAAGCAACTTTATCTAAAAGGGAATGTGTTGTGCACGTTAGGTTGTCGGTTGAAGCCAGACCTGCCTATAGCGCAGGTGGGCGAGGGGTGGTTACAAATATAGGTGGAGGCGATATGAGCGCATGTTTTATATTATTGAGGCTCCAACGGCCGCTGGGTACTGTTTACGTTGTTTACACACGTGTGAGGGGCTTGGCAAAAATCCTCATACGTTATTCGAATATAGGCGGGATAGAAGGTTTTGGAAGTTTTGTTCTAAATTTTCATTGATCGGCTTTAGGTACGAGATTGTGAAATCCAATTTATTTTGTCGCTTAGAAAAACTAAAGATAAAAGGTTGTCTCTCATATTTCTTGCAAATTGAGTAGGCATGTGGAAGACTATGAATAATATTTAGAATGTCAATCCAGACGACGTCTATCCAATACGATGCCAAACATTTGCGTTCAGCTGTACCCGAATATCATTTCATATTGTTGAATAAAAACAAGAACATTGTTTGGACAGAACTCGCATCCCTGATTAAGTATATTTGAACAAATATTCCTTGGTTCTCGTGTACACAGTATAATAAGTCTCTGGGGCCGTCAAATGGAGCCGAAAGGAAAACCATCGTGTCTCGTAGGACATTCTTACGTTTTACGTGATCCGTGTAGAGATGTAGGTATGGAATTGAATGGACAAGGGAAAATCTCTTGAGCTGTATTAAGGCGTAAAGGTGGGTACCGATTCCCAAATGGTTCGGTTATTTTCTCGTATTGTGTCGGATAGGATGCATGCGACGCAGAAATTGAAAGTCAATGGCCGAATACAAACATAAAAGGAAAAATGCTGACGGTACAAGAAAATGAGAACGTGTTTTTGTTTCATATTTGCTGTTGTACCTACATCTGCTACGTTTGGGTAAATAGCTTTAATAATATCTGTACTACGTACTACATTCCCTTCACTATTTACAAATTCAGAAATTCAGTGTTAATGAACAGTTTAAAATTCAAGGACTTCAAAATATCAGAATGATTTTTGAATAAATTAAAATATAATCGTACCTACACACATACATTTTTGTAGGTATATAATAGTAGATATTAATTGTCTTTGACTTGGCCGAATATTCTTTTTAAGGTTCCGTAGCCTATTTGGAATCTTTATAGTTACCATGTCCGTCTGTCTGACCGCAGCTATGCTCGTAGACTATAAGGACTATTTTTTTTTGTATCTTCACGCCAGGTCCCTAACGGGGTAGGCAGAGAGTGTAGACTATTAGGTAATACTACAAATCTGTCTTTTTACGAATTTCGCACGAATTGGTAGGTACACGTACCTATTTACATTTTTGCTATGCGGCAAAAGTCGGGTAATAGTCTCTTGATTTGTTTTTCCTACACCTTACACGTATAAAATGATGCAGTATTTTTTTCGTGCACCCCATAGTGGTTAAAAAATATTGTGAGTTTGAGAAATCATTTTCTCGATCAAGGCAACAGTTATTTATATTACGGTAGGTATTTGGACGTCTGAAAAAATTCATGGTGATCAGACATAACAAAAAATTAAAAAAAAACAATCACAGATTAGTAGGTTCTTCAAATTTACGAGTAATGGTCGATCTACCTACAAAATGTACTTTACAACGGAACCCTATACCTATTTTGCGTGTCCTGCACGCACTTGCTCGGTTTTTCAAAATAAATTTTATAGTTTCTCTCCTATCCTAAATCATATCTATGTGAATTATGTCACTCATCATAAAAGACAGTCAATCAGACTGGTGCCTATATCATGTTCCTTTTATATTAAAAAGCAGATAGGTACCTTATAGACAGTTAAATAACTATCTATATTATAAATAAATACACAACTATTTATAATTAACAAAGAAATGTTATGCACTGGGTGTTACCTATGTATTATGAGTATCTATAGATATCTACGGCGCACTGAAACGTTGGCAAAGGGTGTAATTTCTGAACATTTCTTTGAAATAATGTTTGGCATTTTATTTTAAATAAAACATTGTGAAGTAAAATACTGTTTATGCATCGTATTACGATTTCTCCCCAATATATACTTAGGTAGGTAGGTACCTACTTATTTATTAATCTCAAAACATGCATAAAATCTCGTCCATGTAAATTTAATATGAAATTATTATCAGGTTCGTTCATTTAGCCAAATTAGATTGTCGATCTCGAACAAATGTCACTGGAAGGAATTTATTTAATCCAAGTTGTTCCGAAAACTGATGCTGCGACAGTACAGTTTTGCAAAGAAATTTCGTTTCAAGTGTCTCCCTGAAGAGCTTAATTTTTTTGAAATGTGTGCCTTATTTCGATGGACGGAGAGTCTTTTACGCTTTATTGATGTCAAAGGATGTTGTTTAGTTGTTTGTTAAGGAAAGTACCACTGCACTGTGTATACAATAAGGCCGTAAGTCGCGTGAAGGTGAGGTTATGTAAAATGGCGCGCGGTGCCCGCCGACCGCCGAGATGGGACCAAATATTGCGGCCTTTATTTATGTCCACTTGAAGTTTCCCGTAACTATAACAGCGGTATTTTTTTTGGAAATGAAACAAGCAAAGATCGCGGCTAGGCTTTAATAATCACGTAGGTCACCTTTGATACAACCTTGAGGTTTAGGTAGGTACTTATTTGATATCAAAATTGGTATAAAAGTCTATTTACGTAATGTAGGTACCTAACATAATTCAATGAAAATAGTGAAACCTATGAGATGGATCTACAAACAAGTAGGTATTTTTAGAAGTGACGTTGACTCAACTACCTATGTTCCTCCTACCTACGAAAAAAACAAAAAAAAATTAGGCACCAACAAAAATATTGGTAATTCCGAACCTACTGATTTAAAATAAACAATGAGTTACCTTCATAACAAACGACTTGAAACCTTTTATTCGATAGGTATCGATACCTGCCTAAAAATTCTCATGTGAACTTTTAGGTACATACTATTACTCATTAAAATTAATTCCGCAGATAAGGACAATCAGGCGAAGTAAGGTATAGGTGCAGTTAGAGTACCTATACCTACAAGGCTACAAGTTAGGTATATTTTATTGATTTTGATAATATGTTAGTTGTCTGTACGGACGTTTTTTTGGGCAATCCTGAAAAGAAAAAAAGGTACTTAAATAGGTATGCTTATAATATTTATAACAAGCATACCTTATCTAAACCAAGGAAATTTACAAAACATTCGAGTTGCTAATGAAAACAAAATTAAATGCTGCTTAGCAAAAGCATTATTTTAACAAACGTCAAAGATAGGTAAACTAACACACATACACAAGTAAGCATCCTACGTTTATTTTTGTACATTTCCATACAACTCAAGATAAAAGTAAACAAACTACATGTTTAAGTCTACGCTCCACGCGAGTTTCCTTGTAGGTAGATAAGCCCAAAGGCTTTTACCTCAAGGCCCGGCGGGATTGCGTTGATCTGCCTCGAGACGTGATTACCTCCTCCTTTAAAAGCCTACATCTCCGTAGATGTACAAAAACATACGATTGTTCACGCAATTCATTAATTCACCTCCAAATTTCATTTACAATTTGTAACGGCGCACATTAAGTACGGAAACTGAGCCGGTATAACACAAAGGTGTTTTGTTTTACGCCCACACACATATCATTATGACGTAGATTCTAATCTAATATGATCCGTATCGAATCCTCACCGTTACGCTTTTAAACACCGTTACTTTTTTTACTGGTGGTAGAGCTCCAGTGGCGGAGCGCGCGGGCATAGGAACCACCGCATTACCTAAGATACTTGCCGCTAAATGGTAGTGTTCAGCACTATCGTGTTCCGGTCAGGTGGTAATGTACGGCCCTGTAATTTCCGGCACAGAAGCCGGTAACACCTTAGGCCTCAGGAGTGGTAACGCATCTGCATTTTGACCTTGGTCTTTGTGTGGGTGTCTATAGGCTGCAGTCATCACTTAACATCAATGTGATCTGTATGCTTGTTTGCCACTTCTATAAAACCCCTTAAAAAATACGCTTACACTCACAGCCCCACACTAGCTATAAACCTGTGTCGTGGGTGCCGTTGTACACACACAAAACAAACACAGACATACACCCAGACCCGAAAAAAATATTTGTAGGCCATACAAACATTTGTCCCGGTGCGGGGATCGAACCCGCAACTCTTCGAATCAAGCGGTAGCCACACACCGCTGGACTAACGGGGCCGTCAACCACTAAATAGCTGAAGCCTAACATTTAAGGTCAAGAGCCGATAAACAGCTGCATAGACTTGGTATTTGAATGTCACATTCGTAATACCTTCTCCAAAGTACATACATATACGTGTGTGTAAGTGATACAGCCGTAGGTACAAGCCGCGATGGATTAAAACAATATTTGCTCCATGCTGGGGCGGATAAAGCTTGTGAATTTACCGCTTCCTTCTAATTGTTCAAGTTTAATCAACACCAAAGGCTTGAGTTGTATCTATTAAAGACTTTTCCATTTGTTAAGTGGAGATGAGGGATAAAGTTTCTTGGTTCATTTAAGTGTTCGAACTCTACATTCTAATTAATTACAATGGATAAGAACGAAGCTTTTGCTTATTTAGATTAATTAGTTATACATAACTGTAGGTTATTTTTTCACTTGCTTTTAATATTTCGTAATATAAAATGTGCATCCACATTACAGCATCTATCTTTTAGCGTATCGCAATGCCTACGTCATCTATACATCAACACATACAAATAAATAAAATTTGAGTGTCTGTTTGTTGGTAATATAAAAATAACCGCTTTTTACTAAATGCATATGTATGTATGTGCCTATACACTGAACATAATTACACTAAAACATTTTTTTTACAATTTTTGTCTGTCTGTCTGTCTGTCTGTCTGTTTGTCTGTCTGTTTGTCTGTCTGTTTGTCCCCTCTAATCTCAGGAACGGCTGTACCGATTTTGACGGGATTTTCACTTGCAGATAGCTTATGTAATGTATGCTACTAATTTAGGCTACTTTTGTACTAGCTGCGCCCACGACTTTGTCCGAGTAGATATTGAACAATCATAAATTCTCACGCGGACGAAGTCGCGGGCACTGCTAGTAATAAATATAAATGACCATAGAGCGTGGGCACCGCATAGATGTTCAGCATCATCGTGTTCTGAATAAATGGTAATGTATGGTCTCGTAAAGAGACAAAACAACTTACACCTCATGGGTGGCAACGCATTTGCATTTTTGCCCATCGCTTTTTGTGTAGATGGCTCTAGGCTGCAGTATTAATTTAGCATAAATACCTATGAACTGAATATTTAATTTTCAACATCATAACCTAAAAAAAAACAATAATTAATAGACTTCTTAGCCTTCGTTTTTGTTTAATACTAGATACCATAAGACTGATTTTCCCAAAAGAAAAACTCACATTTTGTCCCTTTTCATAATACAGTACCTACTTATATTCAGTTTTTTCACAATACTTAGTAAGCAGACAATAAAGTCGTAAGTCCATAATAACCTAACAAGAATATACGAGATTACATAGCCACCCTTGCTATACACATTCCCGACGGGCCTCTCAAAAGAAAGTATTAAGGAGGCATTGTCCACTGAGTGCGTCCTCGCCTCGCTCGGTATCAATAAATGAGGTAATATCCTGTAATGTACAGAGCATGCACCTTATGAACAAAAAATGTACTCCTTCATTCTGTTATGATTGCAGTGACTCAGTTTTTATAGGCTTGTTTTGTTTTGAAAGCTAGTAGTAGCTTAGGATAGCATGCGAGTTACCTTTGAGAACTCATAAATACTCATAGTTGACAAGACTTTGTTTTTCTGATGTTTGTAGTTAAGAGGTGTCAATAGTGTGTGTGATAGATAGAGACGTTCTAGATACCACACACTATTGAAAGCTAAGCACTTAATAAAGTTATCAGTAACGTAAAAAATAAATCATGAATGGGGTTATAACTTGCTTTGCACTACAATGGTGTTGTATGATGGTAAATTGAACAACTATTAGATACTGTCGTAGCTATACTTATGCAACAAATAATAATGTGTTTGTTTCTGATTAAAAATAATGAAATGCCATATGTTTATCAAAGTTTTTTAGATTTCAACCAATGAACAAACAGCATAAGTACCTACGGTTCTTTAGGCCTAATTTTTATACAACATTTTTTTTACATGTTTCTACAAGACTTTTATTATTAAATCTAATGAGTATTTAAAAATATATGTCACGAAACAAATTCTTAGTTGATTTCATTTAACATTATCTGCCAATAATATATTATAGCTTCAGCTGTACTTCTGGCTTTAAGAATAACACCCAGAAGCTTTCACGACTTGAAAAGGTTCAACGTGAGACCAAATAATGAAGGTTGATATTTTCTTATTAACAACAAAAGTTGCATATTGCTGTAGTTTAACTGATTTGATATATATTTTTGTTTCTAACATTACATAGGTACTTCTATTTCATATTTATTTATTTATTCTTTATTGTTACAAAATAATTTACAAATGATGTAACTAATGGCGGACTTAATGCTAAAAGCATTCTCTACCAGTAATCAGTTTATATCTACTACTTAATAAATTATTTTATAGAAAACTCTATCGGTAGCTATACGGTGAAATTTTTTTTAGTTTTTTTTATCTGGTGGTGGTAGTACAATCGATCTGTAATATTCTTTTCTTTTTTACATACCGTATCACTAGGAACGTGAGCTTATTTTACTCTTAACATTTATAGAAAATTTACCTTTTTTTTCACCTTTTCGGCAGCGCACAGTAGCGTACGCGTACTAGTTCAAATACCTAGTAGGTAGGTACATTTTTTATGTAGGTGGCAAACAAACATGCAATTCACATTGATGTTAAGTGATGACTGCAGCCCATATATGTCTACACAAAAACCAGAGGCCAAAATGCAGAAAACATGACGCATGTTTTCTGTGACTTACAGTTAGTGATTTTCTTTAATTACTCAAGTTTTCGAGTTGATAATCAGTTTTACATTACTTTTAACAATGGTATTTTAAAAATAGGTATTTGAAAAAAAAAACAATGTTTTCAAATATGTTTTATTCTTTGACAGTGGAAACCTACGGTCCAACTTGTCGAAAGTACAATCACAAGGGCCAACCGCCTCGCTTTGTTAACTTGTTTGAGATATGAACCTAGCTACAACTATAGTAGAAACAGAGGAAAGAAAAAATGCCAGGCACGTTTGTAATTAACAGCCGATCGTCTAAACTACATCGGTAGTTACGTACAATTAACTCTGTGAGAATGTAAGCCTTATGTTTTTCTGAAAGGAATTATTTTTCTTTAAGTTAAACAACTGTTGTACAGCACTATCATACATTTAATTAAGATATTTACCTAACTATGTTTTAAATAGGTATTGCACATATATTTAAAATGAATCAGTAGAAAATGTTCTATAAATACGTAAAGGCAATATTGAATGTATAAAATAAATGACTGTTTTTCATGTTTTTGTTATGTAACCGACGTTGATTGAACATTTGATTGGACTGACTTTTCTGATTTAATTGTAAAATAAACTGTATTAGGGTCCATACTTTGACGGCAGTTTCGTAGGTTAATGATGTCGGTATACGAAAAAAATAATAATTTGATTTTGAAATTTTATTGTTTTAGAAATTATTATGATGGTTAAAAAGTCAACTAATAAGCACAACAATTGTTTAAAAATTAAGCAGAACTTACCAACAGCGACGAGAATTATAATAACACCCGGAACTTTTAAACAACTTCATGATACATTTTAACTCTCAGACACGTCGCCCAAAAATACTAAACACCGATACATCTGCGCGAATCCACTCAAAAGGATTGTATTTAAAAGGGTCCCTTGGCAAAAAAATGGGGAAAGCTGAGCTCATTGTATCACCCTCATGTAAAAACTGGGCCAATGGGGAATGCTTGTTCTCGGACAATTGATTTTTTCCTGCCAATCGATATGGTTTCACAAAATGGCGTCGTTGCGCTTATTTTTTTTATATCAAATGTGAAAGCGGGATATGGTATGGTTGCAGATGCGTTTTGAATGTTACCAAAATACGGAACTCCAACACGAATCCGAGATCAGCTGATATAAAATTATGTGTTTTTAAATTGTTCAAATGTTGCATGCTTGGCAAATTGAGGTAGCAAATAAAAAAAGTGGAATACCTATATAATTAAAACAGTTTGTCGGGTTGGCATAGTTATTTCTCATAATATTGCAAAACTAAACTAAAAAAATCCTACTTATTCGTATAGACGTAGCCTATTTAAAACATTTTTATTTGATTACAACTACACATTATTTTATGGATTTAAAATTTATACCAATATGTAATAAATTATATTTTCTAGTATGAGCAGAGTGAAAACCTTGTTTGTTTTATTCGAAATTATTTTGAAAATAAGGCGATGGTTAAAATTAAGTGATAAGTAGGTCATAGATGTTAATAAGACGATAAATAGATATATTTTGCCCTTAAATGTAACAATTATACTAATTTTCTGTCTTTTGTCTCTACCTACGACTGCTACGACGCAAGGTGTAGAGAGCTATTCTACTAATGAAATAGCTCATTCAAATTTGATTCACTAGTTAAAGTGTACTTTACTTAAATTTTAGACGTTATTTTATATATGCATATGAACTTAAATTAACCCTGAAATTATATTTTCTTCACTTATACCTAGTTACAAATATTGGCAAAAACAATTCGGATGAATACCTATGCACTAAATAATATATTTTAAGTGGGACTGTAGTTATTTAAGTATATTTGGGTGTAATCAATATTATAAAATATTGAAATTATGTATATTAAACAACACCAATGTTTTGACATTATAAAATTATAATCTATTATAGTTTCAAGTTCTAATTAATTGTTAGTGTGTTAAATTCAGAATGGTTGTTATAGCCATAATTTTGAAATTATCTATAGGCCGGTTAGGTTTACATTTGCATAATTCCTCACCAAACTAGGAATATCAAGGACATAGGATACATAAAAAGCTACACATAATTATTTATCCACAAAATAAATATTTTTGAAGAAAAATGTAAACGAAAATTATACCTACTACTGAAAAAACATTCCATTTTACACTCCCATGTGTTACTGCAAAAATTGAATAACAGGCAATTCTTTTTAAAAAGTAGTATACTTTTTAAAAAGTGTAGAACATTTCTAGTTTCTGTCCGTCGTAAATCAAATGAGTCATGGTTGAAAAAGATTCATCATTCATTAAGTAGGTGTTTATCTTCCATTTCATACCTACGCCAATATTGGATAATATTATATACGAGTACTATGTACATATGCGACGAGACAAGCGGACTAAAAGTATGTAAATTGTGTTCTATTTTATGAAATTTAATCCGTCGTTACCATTATATTTATAAAGCCAATTAATTTTATACATGAAATTGGTATTGTCGATGACGCAACGTAGATTGTGAAAACTAGTCGTTAATATTCAAATGTGTATGGATGTCACTACGTTATAAGTATACGAGTAGGTACCTACTAGGAATTTAAAGACGTCCATTCTTACTTATGCGTATTTTCTGTCACTGTTAGCGGTAGTTCGATACTTGGGTAACTGTATTCACATTATAAAAAATATTTTTATAGTTAATTCTTGTTGAAATGCTGCATAAGTAGTTTATATACGTAATAATGTATTAGCATAGTAATTAGGTATAGGTATCTTTCGTTATGTTAATTTGTCACCATTAACTGTACCATGTAATTAAAGCAAGACTTACAAATAAATATGGTAGGTATATCCTAACCCCCTTATTCATAAACGTATTTTAGCTAGTGTTGCTAATCTCTGCTTTGCCTTTTTCTATCTTGCACATTTGACAATGCAACTGACAAAGACAAAGCATTCTATAACTAAAACGTAGCTAATGTACGTTTATGAATAAGGGGGTTAAACTTTTATTAGGGAAAAAATGCTAATGTTTATTTCTATGCGCGTTTCATTTTTATAACTGGTATCACTAAACTTGATTAATAGAATTCTGTCTCGAGTAAATTAAATATGAACGTAATTGTTTGTATTGTATGTCTCAAAATGTCGATCAGTTCGCCTTTAAATATTTTTTAGGCCACAAAATATACTTACCATTTGTTGGGTCAACGAACGCGAGTAAAATTTTAGTAGCCTCAAATTACGTTTTGTTTTTAAGACATTACCGGTAATAATGATGACTTCTACATACTAAATCTTGCGTTAGCCTGAGAATTATGTTGTTCCGGACTGAAAAATATCTTCGATCACCTTTTAAGTACTAGGTATTAATCATAAACATGGACAATGTTGTTGGTCAGTAGCAATACAATGAATTGAAACTTTTTTTTTTATAATGTAATGGAAGTGGCAAACAAGCATGCAGTTCACATTGATTTTAAGTGATGACTGCAGCCTATAGACATCCACACAAAGACCAAGGTCAAAATGCAGATGCGTTACCACTCCTGAGGCCTAAGGTATTATGCCTCTGTGCTGGAAATTACAGGGCCGCACATTACCACCTGACCGGAACACGATAGTGCTGAACACTACCATTGAGCGGCAAGTATGTAAGGTAATGCGGTGGTGCCTACGCCCGCGAGCGCCGTCACTGGAGCTCTACCACCGGTAAAACTTACCTATGCAGCTATTTTGTGGGGATTAGCAATATCAGTATCGAATTTCAACATTTAGAAAATTGAAGTCAGGTGGAAGTATAACCTAACAAACGTATCATCTAATACCTAATACCTATCAATACTTAAATCAAAGTAACAAATTTGCATTTAATTTTGAAAACGGCTCAATTTCATTACATCGATATCAGAGAGTCTGAAGGCAATGAATGAACTCGAACACGACGACTTGATAATCCACTAAACAATCGATATCTATAAAGACTAGATACTTACGTTTGATAAGTGATACAAGTTTTGCATGTCTGTATCAATGCAATTTATATATTATTACTTTTGATGCTAGTTACATAGGTATACAAATATGAAGTACCTACCTACGTGACAGGCACTACTTACATATCTTAATGATAATGGACAAAATAGGTGTTTCTCTAGGATTACTGTATATATGTAAGTATGTATGTATCTTCACGCCAGGTCCCTAACGGGGTAAGCAGAGAGTGTAGAGCGCCAGGTATCCCGGTCTTGACATACCTCTCGTACCTACCTCGTCTACCTTCATCATTCTCTTCATACATGCACGCCGATTCCTAAAACTTTTGACGCCACCATCAGACAGAATTCGACCTATTTGGTCATGGTAGGTATTATTGTAGAAACATAAAGCATCTTCTTACATTATTCTGGGAAATTGTGTTTGTAGAGAATTAAAATAATAATTACATAAGATATTAATAACTTACATGCATAAAATATACCTACCACCTATCTATTTACATTAATTTACAAATCTTATTAATTAACTTATATAGGTAAATACATGCATTGTGGAACACCACATCCTGTGGTAACAGCTCTAAAAGACTGGCCTTATATTCTTGCATAAAATTGAGTTTTGGACAAACCATAGTGAAGGCTGATCGTTCAATGCAAAATTTGCTAAAACGAAATACTGAGAGTCCTGGGTCTGTAGCTCCTTTATGGATTTTTTCGAGATACTAAAGTCCTTAATAAAAGCGGGTAACTGCGTGTTGGACACTTGTAATGTAGAATTCCATTTTCCTAAGTTCATTTTGTAAGTTGATCGACTATTATTCGTAATAGTGTTGAGTCTGTTTAGCCATGATAGTTTTCCTATGAAATATGTTTTATGTAGGTAGGTACTTTCACCGCAATTTTTTTCGCAAATTTTCACAAGTTTAAATACCTACTACCGTTTAGTTCTCGAGCATAGGTACCTATCTGTAGGCAGAGTCACTGAGCATAGGTACCTATCTGTAGACAGAGAGACGGCCGGACATGGCGAAACTTGTAGGCCACGGAACCCTAAATAGTGGAGGTTGATCATTTCTTTCTGTCTACCCCGTAAGCGACTTGGCGTGAAGATACATACAAAGGTACATTGATCATTTATGTACTTGTATTTTCCCGCATACAGTCTACTTGATAGTTTTGTAACTGCTAAAATAATTTGAGACCCAAATCTTACACCACCATGTCCATTCATGTAGGTGATTTTATTTATGGTTGGTTAAGCAAATGTAGAAATAGTCGTTAATATTATTTTTTATGTGAGCAGGTATAGGCACTTAGCTACAAATATGTAGGTACCTAGTAAAGTAACAGTGTCTATTTAATATGTCTGGGATGTCCTATCATCATCCTATTGATTTTGTAAGTACCTATATTTCAGAGAAATGAATGGCTTTATATTTTTGTCTGTGAATAATTCACATAGATACCTAATACCTAAGTATGTCTATAAATTAAACTGAACGTACAAAATTGAATTCTAACACCACTAAAAAACAAAGGTATCCAATTCCATAACTCTTTCTAAATTGATAAAATGCAGCTCTACATTGTAACGTTTCGAGCCAAGATGAAAATAAGTTGATATAAACTTCTGAATCGAATAACTTACGCCATCTATCCACCTTTTCTTTCAAACAGCCAATCTATAAGTCTGTGTGTACGTATATTTGTATCCCTCGTAAACACGATCACTCACACCAACAAAGCCTAAATTATTTACTACGAGCGTAGCAACGTACGAATACACTCGACGCGTGTGAGCGTTCGTGTTGTTATTACGCTGTGCGTCGTACACGAAATCTGTTTGTGTGGGTTGTGTTCGTAAACAACTGACGTTACGCACACACCTCGAGTGGTCCTACTCAACGAAGTGGCAATGTTAAGAATGCCACGAGGTTACTCTCAGCGACATCTAGTTTCAATCGAGGAAACCATTTTGATGACACCTTTTGTATAAGGACGAAACTGAGCTTTTGCTAAGAAATAGGAATATGTTTGTTTTATTTTTAAGATGACTTGTGATTATAATTATGTTATTTTTATATCAAATTTATATATATGCTGAGGAATTCGTTTTCAAATAGTTAAAGAAATTATGGTAATGAGTAGGAACCTAGCACACTCTTAAGAAATTTAAATAAGAATCATCAAAATCAATTAAATATTAGGTACATTTATACCCAAATGTGTCGACATGATGCTACCACTGAGTTTGGCCCATGGTGTCTGGATGTTTGGATCAGAGCTCTGACATTAATGATGTACAATAAGTAAACTCATTAGAAATAAGTTCTCAATTGAAGCGACTTGATGATACTGTAAACCGGTGAAAAAAGACAAAAACGTAACGCAACTTACGTTACCGTTTTAACTCGTTTTTGCGAAGTTCACAAATGAAGTCGCTTCTCCTTTTATTTTCCTCTTACGATCTATGTTTCATTTCCGTTAATACGTAAAAGAGTATGTGGAATTAGTGATAACGTAGGAAAATTGTACGGAACTCTATGAACGCGAGTTCTCACAACAACTTGCACTTGACCGCTTTTTTATTTAGGGGAACATTTTGAAGCACGGATTTCGATAGCATGCTCGTCAAACTTATTCAAAATTCACCACTTTCTAGAAGTTTGACCTACCTAACTGGGCCACTTCTCCCAAGATTCATAATCGTCAAAAACTTCTAATGAAGTGTCCTCAACTATAACAGGTGTAGGTGTAACTATTAACATTTGATATGAGCTTCGCCTTGTCTATATTAATTTTTAGGTCCTCTCATTAGAAGGTCCTAATAAGGACATCAAGCATTGTGCCAAGGTCTTCCAGATGTGACTCGCAAATCAGAGGAGAGACATGTAGTCGACGTTAATATTGTTACCGAGTCTCTCCATTTCAGAAGCTTGAATACATCTTCTAATGCAGCGGTGAACAGCTTTACAGATATTAAATTTTCCTGTCTCGCTGCAGTTGGATAGGTATCCAGTTCTGAAGATGAACATCGAAAAAAAGACATATTTTTGTACCATCCTCTCAGCACTTTAATGTATGCAGTCTAGAGTGATAGATTCTTCTATTCGGTCTCAATTTGGGCTGTGATTAACCGAAATCTAGACCAAATCAAAGGATTTCTGATAGCCCAAGAATTCCACACATAGAGGCTGATTATACTCTTCTGTATTCTGTAAAACAAACCGTAGCGTGTGTATGTGTTCTATGGTGCTATATTACTTAAACCGGCTTATTCGGGAGGATGGTAATCATTGAGCCAGCAAGATAGATGGTTTTTAGTAGACATGACATGACATGAGAAGTTCTATGGGCCTATAGTTGTTAAGAGGGTCATAGGCTTCTCACACGGACTAGTTCCAAAATAAGTGAGTTTACCATTGCTGATCAAGATCGTAATAAACTCATTTATGTGTGAGTTACTTTGAGTGTGAGTAGCAACACACACCACATCGGTTTAGGAGTACTTGTGCCGCTTTATGGCTGCCTTAATACTGTCAGTATGAAACAGCCGGAGGTGCGAGTCAGCGACTTTGAGATCAGTTTGTTAAGCTGCCTATACAAAAGCTTCTTCAGAAGACTCCAAAACCGTGACTCTCATATATGAGCTTTAAAATTGAGCTAAATATCTTTTAGTATTCATTCGTGTGACGAGCCTTAAAGAATTTAGACCTAAACATTTATTTTGTTTGAGTGTAAGGCTTTCAAAGTTTTGGATTTGGGCAGGTGCCAGTTGGAGCAAAGACTCCATGAGCTGGGACCCCTCCACCTTGGTATCCATATTTAGTGTCCCTCTTACTATTTGATGGTTATAAAACGTAGCAACATTATTTGTAAGATTTGTTTGATTAAACTTAACGTGGAACTTTTATAACTAAATACTGTTTTTTTAACGATACGCTTTTGGGGAATATTATAAGTATTATAATTAAATTTATAGATCTTCCATTTGTTATTTATTTAAACAAAAATTTTGTGTATATTATCGGTTTAGGGTAGGGAAAGCCTCAGGGCTTGTAATCAGTCAGGTCAGTACCACTAAACAACATAGAAGTAATGTGGTTTAGTGGTACTATGCATAGTTCACCATGACGATTGTAAGGGAATCGGGTTTTTTATGTTATAAAGTAAACACAAAAATGTTAAAGAGCGTTTAACTGAAACATAGAGATCTCAATTACAAAGTTTTATCCGTCTGAGACCTAAAAGTCTTACTGAATTCTGCAATTTTTGGTACGTCATGTGTAATAGTGTAAATTACCACTTGATATGCAGGTACTACTGTAGCTCTACTATCAAAACACTAAATTTGAGTTAGGGATAAATAAGATTAAATAGTCCTCCAACATATTATAATTGATATATTCTAATTACCACTTTTTTACAATAAATCTTCTAATTATCTTAGTACGTTTTATCTTTCTATTTTTTATATTGTCTATATTTGATTGGTCTACAGATAAATTCACTCCCTTCAAGTAAACATTTTTTATCTCCGTTTGTAGTTATTACTCTTTTCCGATTTTCGATTTCGATTATTTTGTCATAAAAATAATACTTACTTTATTTTTTTAATGTAAAAGTTAAATAAAACTGAAATATTAAATAATCTCAATCACAACATTCTCTTTATTTTAGAGCCCAACAAGTAATTATCAAAAAATTCAAAGATTTTTTTGCACATATTTTGGTTTATCTTATGATTTAGAAAAAGTGAATCCACCATTAAAAAGATATCCAATCCACCCTTATTTTGCGAACAGTAGAAAGTAGAAAAATTATCATTTAAACAGGAGCCATTTTAAATGTGGTCTATTTGTTATGCTTAAAAACATATATCAATAAACTGAGGTCTGTTTTTCCTTGAAATAGGTAGTGTAAGTAATTATATGCACGAATTATGTTTTTAGACCTTGTTAATATTCATCTTGAAATGATCACGCGAGTCTTGTTGAATTGAAATAATAATATCACTCAATCTCGGCGCTAGCTTTAAATTTCTCAAAAGTGACTTGGTACTACGAAGCCACGTAGGCAAATTATATTTATTGTCTTTTAGTCGTGAATAACACATACTCATTCGATTTTTGAGTTTGTTCATTGAAATAAAATAAATATCGAATTTGCAGATACGACTGTATGCAACAGGACCGTAGCTTAAAATAGAACTCTTTATCAAAGTCTTTGCGTAGAGCAAGATTGAACTCGATTTCAATATTATAATTCGAAAGACAGTAAGTAAATTAACATATCTTAGACATAAATATTACATACTATCTAAAAAACAATTTAAGTGTGGTTAAAAAAGAGGAAAAACAAAAATATTTAAATCATGTTCTTAGTTGACGAAAGCCTAATATAATTTACCTAAGTAAAAAATGCTCTGTTTGTTTATCAGTAAGTATCAAATTCTTAATTTATTTTTAAATTATTCAATTTGATGACGTCTCAGCACAGCTGTGTGGTCAACAACACTATCGAACAGTTTGGGTGGTATAAAACAAAAAAGTATACATAAATAAATAATGAGAAGAACATGCTTTTCTACTATTTCTCATTATTTATATCACATAGAATAGCATCTTATCTCTTGACTGTACTATTGTATTCGTTTCCTAGACTCAAATACGTGTCTCAAAAATTTGTGTTTTTTTTATCACATCGTCTCTGCCTACGAAGTGACGTAAGGAAAGTTTACTTTACTTGTCTCCCAATTGTGTAAAGAACGAGTTTTGGCTAAAAACATTTTATTATCGAAGCCCCTTTTCAGCGTTATCGGTGCAATCCCACGCCGCATCATCTGCTGCCACTTGTCGCGAGACTCTTACGTAATTTACGTATTTTATTACTACAAGTTACAATATTGGTCAATCGAGGTACCACATTTAGTATCTACCTATATAAGTATATTATGTATTTTTTAGAGTAATAAAACTACAGCTTGGTGGTAAGTTAATACTGCCTATAGATATTTACACGACGACTAAATATAATATGCAGATGCGTTACCACTTTTGAGGTCTGTTTATTTTTTATCTCAAGGAAAAATACATTGCTATCCAACTGGTAGGTACACTATTGTGTTTAATTTAACACTAATATTTGGCGAGAGATGGATCAGGTAATACGATAGTGCTTATGCCGAGCATCATCACTGGGACTTTATAAAAACACATAAATAGGTAGGCAGTCTTACATGTTTGCGTACAAAAAGGAAATTGTAAACTACAGTGTTATGTCTGCCGTAACTGAAATGTTTGGAATACGCAGAAAACAAAATTAGAATCATTATTTTCGTTACCCAAGGACGGCATTGCGAGCACCTACATTTTGTATCGCAGCCAGATTAGTTCATTGACATTTCGAGTAGTCGCGAGGGGATGTATACCCTACCCTTGTTGTTTACAAGTGTCGGAGCGAGACAGATGTAATGCGCTGGCAAATTGTCGCCTACGTCTCGTGGTAGCAGGTGGCAATTATTGGCGTTTAGTTGGCCGACTGTATTTGAACTTTTGAAGGTCGAAAAATAAACAGTTGACGCGTCCCATCAGATGATTGTCGGGAATAATATTCCATTCATAACTTTTTTAACGATTATAAACGTAAATGTATGTAACTGTTTTTATAAGTTATTTTATTGTAATATAATTATTATTTCATTTATAAGTTGAAAAGAACTTTATCTTAACTAGATAAACCTAAGAAGACACAGCTGAAGATCCTTGTCCAATCTATTTTGAGCGGTTACACTAACAAATGTGACAATACCTGACAGATGGTGCAAGTCGTTTAGTACTTACACGTGCACACATACAAGAAATAAAATAAATTCGCACATCAGACGGATGTAGAGTTGTAACATTTTTGTTGTTTTAAAATTCTTTGTTTCTCACAACAAGCTCCGCAAATGGTTTCTGGGCATTAGAACAATTAATTTATGTTGGTACCTACTTGAATTTAGATACAAAAACACATTGTAAAATTGATAACATCAGTTTTACAATGTGTTTAGCATTTATAAACCTGCTACTGTTTTCTGCTAGTGGATTTTAAGAATCTGAACACGTATTTTAGCAAAATAAATGCATTTATAAGAAAATTTTACGAAGAGTTCAATTTTGTTTTCTAAATTTTTTTTCTTTTATTATTGTTATCTACCTAAAGCTAGGTAGGCTGTAAATATATACTATTTTTATATGTTTCCAAAATGGCATTGAAAATGAGGTAATAAAAAGAGAATTAAAGATTAATCTAACAAAATAAATTCATAACTAATCAAATTTATTCTTTAATGTGTTTAAAATAAATATTTAGTTATTCAACTAAATATACACTGCAATTCAATTAAAACAAATTAGGTCATTAAAAAAAATGTTATGTTTTATGTTTATTTATCTACATTGACGTACATGCAATTTTTTAAGAGAATATACCTAATTTATTACGTTCTTGATAATAATTATTTAAACCACCATCCTAACAAATTACTGTCATTGTTACTGAATAACATAAGTACCTAGTAGATATACATTTTTGACATTTATCTTAGTGCAGCTGTTAAATATGATTAAATTACCATACGTAGTAAATTAATAAGTAATAATTTCGATCATACCCAAATCAGAAAGCTGTCATGAACTCTTAAATTATAAAAAATACCACACAAGTTAACAGATCGTTAACATAATATCATTCTGTCCTTTTTCATTCGTCTCTTAGGATATCATTTGAAAAGAGACAGATATAAAGAAGGATGGCGCGCCCTTAAAAAGGCTTTGCTAGGGAAACTGGTTTACGTCGAATGCTGCGGGACGTGATCACCTTTTTTTCATTATTGTACACTTAATTATTACTCATAGTCTTAATTTTAACTATACGAATTCTGAATAACAGTATTAGGAGTGTGGTAGGAACCAGAAAACGTATTTTGTTACGTTGTGTTCCTACACAAGATTATGTTCATTGAAAATTAAACTTTTTCTTGTATCGAATGAGTTACACTTCAAATAAACATCTAATATTTAAGTTTGTATAAGGAAATAAAACCATATTTTCATCAGATTTTATTTTCTGTGTTTGTTGGTTTGATATTTCGAAGAAATAAAAATTAAGTAAATCAAAATTATCAATTTTGTATAGAATTGTTTTTTATATTCAAATTAGCTACAAAGTAAAGTTCAGATAAAAAGAAAAGTTCAGAAAACATGATTATATTAGTAAGTAATTGACATAAATACGTATACTACATGAATAGTTTATTGTATGTGTTGAATGACAATTATGTTTCCAATAAATAATTAGTGTATTTTCAAATAATTGAAAGGCATAACAAAAGTTTACCAAAAAATGTAATGAAATAAAAATAAAATAATTGGTTACGTCCCGAAGCATTCGGTGTGACTTCCAAGAGCCTCCAAGGATTTCGGATAGATGGCGTTAGGCTCCACCTAATAACATCTTGGCGTTCCCGCCTATTTGCTGCAAATTTTATCTCATATTTTAAAACTTTTCCTAGGAATTTCATTTAATTTGACTACTACACAAGAAAAATAAAACTAAAAACCTTGTTTCGTTAAAGTCTTAATCTGTTTAAATATAATAATTAACTTTGAATAAATTTAAATAATAATCCTCCGTCAAGCTGTGTTAACTGATCATGTGGGTGTTTATCTTTTCGTACAGGCGAGGTCTGGCAGCAAAAAATCTTTAAAAAATGTTAATTACTTAACTCAACGTGCACAGTTGTTTTCATACCGACATTTTTACGTAACTCAAGGTGGATGATGGTAGAAAATAGCATGCTCTGAATTCTTTCCAACGATTTCTACCATTTCATCGACTAATAAGAAGTCTTTGGTATCAGAATAGAAATGCCGGGGCGTAATCCAGTAAGATAAATGAGATTGCGTGTTTTGAGAGTCAAATTGGAAACTGTGCCTATTAGACTGATCTGAGAGACGGGTGACGGTACTTCCGAGATGATAATTGGGTCGTTTTTCGTTTATTATTAGTCTGTGTTTAGTAGATGTTTCTAGATGAAAAGTAGTTGCATAACCACGAGCTGGCGGGCGTCCCAGCGCCATATTTATAGTTACGCACACGCGCGCGTCCACGCATGCGCGGTAGGTACGTGTCTAGTCGGTTGTTGATAAACACTTGCAATGTTTGGTCGATAATACAGGGAGTACAGCTAGCATCACCAATCATCTTACAGTTTCTGGGAATAAACACAGATTTTAATTTATTAGTTAATTTTCCATAGAGTATAGTTATCTAACGAAATAAATAGGTAGGTACTAATTCTAGAGTTGAGATTCTAGAACATATCTAAATTTCAGTCCATTTTTAAATCCATGACTCGTTTTTAAACTACTGTTCTAAGTAATTCTAAACTGTATTGATTCATTATCAAATCCTCCGCGGGTAAATGCGAACTATTTGTTATAACAATAGTAGGTACCAGACATCATTATGCAGGCGATATGCCTACTTGATACTTGGCTTACGGTCAAATACTCAAACGACACTTAAATCTAAGCGGGACTTAAAAGTCTTCTGTCTTTATAAAACGTGTTCAAATTATAGAGATAGCCCACATTTGAGGGATGCTCAGAATTGAGTGACGTTTGAGTATTCGGCCATTAGATATCTGTATAACATCATTATTGTTATTACTATTACATACATAAAATACTTTGAATTATTATAATTGTTTATTTCTCATGATCCCTACTAAGGAATGGTTGCCCTACCAGTTTAGGGAGCAGAGAGCAAAGGGCACTATAACACAGTCTTGTACTCCTAATTAATACTGGTCCGGCACCTTCCTAATGGTGTATGGTTTAGGCCGCTTGTCTCCTTCTGTATGCTTAAATTCTATCAAAACATTTAGGTATATCATGGAATGAGGTATTATAATCTTTATTCACAAAAGTATGTTTTGCATAAAGATGTTGAATTAAAGTAGGGATGTGACGAATATTACTTACTTACATATTCGTCATTATGTAGTTAATATCGAGTTCACTTTATACAATCACGGTAGGTACCTATGTAGAGACGTCGACTTAGCTATAGTTTGAATACAACTTTAAATATAGGTACTTACTTTTGTTATTTAAGTAAGTTTTCATTTCTACGTTAATATGTAAATTAGATACTACCTAACAATAAAATTAAATTGTGAATTTTATTACACACGGAAGGATAATTTGTTCGCGTTTTATGTGAATATCAATGTAGGCTCTAACTTAGTTATAATTAAGGTTAACTTATGCTATATGTCCCAAGTACACATTTTTTCATTTTTGTGTAAATCTCTTTTATAACCTAACAATACTCTTTTTATTGAACACCACAATAAAAAGTGTATTGTTACTGTAAATTGTACATATGGCTATCTTTTGCTCTATAGCGACAAAAAGAAATGAACGACGAAAGACTATGGTGTTTTACCGCTGATAGATAGTGAAAATATAATCACTTTTCTTGTATTGATCTGGCGGTAATGTACGGCTCTGTAATTTCCGGTACAGAGGTATAGGTAACAACTTAGACCTTAGGAGTGGCAACGCAATTCTGATCTCAATATAAAATGCGTTGCCTGGAGTTACAATAAGGTACCTACTATCAATGTGAACTGTTTGCTTGTCTGCCACTTCATGACATAAAAAGCGTAGGTATGACATATTAACAAACGTATCTAATGAGCAAGGTTAGATTTCTCAGTCAAGTTAAACACAAATATCTGCCGAAGATACCTGTATAGAGAATAATAAACATATTTTTCGTAATTTTTTCGTATTTTTTCAGTACCTAAAATATTCTACCCACGCAGAATATGAGCTCCAATACAAAACCGTAAGCAAGTCCAATAATCACACCCACAAATCGGATTGTCGGGTTTAACTGCAATTTTAAATTTGACATGCAACATACATACAAAATAATGTCTATATCGAAACCCACGTTAACAACCTAAAAAGTTTCATCCACGTAGGTGTGAAAACATGTTTTAAATCATGTATAATCGTTTTGGGGGATGATGTCGCCCGCGTCCGTAGGACTTACCACCTTTTCCTAGGCCCACCCTACACGTGTCCCCTGGGTGGTGCTAAACGCGCGACAACGCCGAGTCTCTGGCGGCGGTTTAATTAACCAGACCAATCCAGACCAAACCAGTCTGCATAGTGAAGGTAGGAAATGACTTTCACAAGCCGTAACCCCGTGCCTTGTTTTGCGGGAACGGTAGTCTTGGCTTGACTGCCCGGGCTACGAGGAAGAATATCTCTTTAAAAAATTCCCCAAATCCTACGATGGGAGACGCGTTAAGAGGATGCATGGCTGTTGGGAAGCACAGTCTCTAGCGCCAACTTCAACGCACCTGGCGAACGTTGACAGTATGTAGCCTTCACTGCCGGAATGGGAGTAACCCGGTTGTGCGACCTTTATATCGACCCATCTCGTGGGACCAACAATGAATGATTCCTTTACACCTAGCAAACATGACAAAATACTTACACAACAAATTTTTCACCCTGGCCTATTTCATAGGCCGAGATCGCAGTCTGTTAGCGACTGCAGCCAAACCATAAATGATGAGACTATCTCTTCAAAAGAAACAAACTGTAATCAAAATCCACTACATACAAAATGGACTGAAGTTGAAAACTGCAAGAGAAAAAGAAACAGTCCTGAAGCAGACCGAAGCCACAAACAATCTAAGATCAGTACATACTGGCTAAGCCAGCCTACGCCCACGTCAAACTCCTTCTCTGTGCTTGAAAATGAAGAGGACAAAGAGGAGCCTCAGCCCCAACCAGTAGAAAAAACTCCAAAACCGCCTCCAATTTTTGTTGATAAAGTTACAAACATTAGGCCTTTAATTCACCTACTTGATGAGACCGTACGAGACCTCTTTGAAATAAAAGTCCTACCCAAGGACCAAGTCAAAATCCAACCTAAAACAAGCGACGCCTACAGAACCATTGTTAAAGAACTGGATGATAAAAAGACAGAATACTTTACATATAAACCCAAACAGGAAAGGAGCTTTAAAACTATACTGAAGAATATACATCCTTCAACTGATATTGTGGATATTCGTGAAGCTCTGGCTAAACTAGGACACATTGCCATTAACATATGGAATATTAAACAAGCAACAACGAAAACTCCTCTGCACATGTTTGTAGTTGAACTCAAAGCAAACTTAAATAATAAAGAAGTTTATAATATAAAGAACCTTCTACACTGTCGTGTGAAGTTTGAAGCTCCGAGACCAAAACGCACAATCCCTCAATGTGCTAACTGTCTGGCCTATGGTCACACAAAATCCTACTGCCGCCGAAACCCAAGATGCATTAAATGTGCTGGTAATCATGCCTCCTCGGCCTGTTTGCGAAAGGAACGATCCGATGACGTTAAATGCGCTCTGTGCGATGGAAACCACCCTGCAAATTACAAAGGCTGTGCTATCTACAAGGAGTTGCAGAAACAAAAACACCCTCCGCTTCGTAGCAGGATAATTAAATCAGACCACGCCATTACTGGTATCACTAGTGAACCTGCTAATCTAGTTCCACGTCAAACACAAAACAAACTCTACGCCGAAGTCGCTAGTAACAGGGTGAAGCAAATAGAGGTACCGACTCCGCCGCCTAAACCACTAGACTCAAGTGAATCAAAATTAACACCTCCACCACAAGAAACTAATGTAATTAACACGCACCAGCAAAAAAGCGAGGATTCTTCAAAAACCACTAATGAATTCAAAGAACTAATGGACATGTTTAAACAAATGATGCAACAGATGAATACAATGACAAACCTTCTATTAAATCTAATGACCGAATTGAGCTCGCAGTCAGTTCGATACGGGAGCAGCCAGGATTTTATTCAAGCGGGAGGCAGGCGGCCCACCCTGCCCCCTCGCGACTGAGTCCATTTAAACCCATAATCCTCGCCTTGTGGAATGCAAATGGGCTGTCAAAACATACTCAGGAAGTAACATCTTTTCTACAAGGACATAAAATTGACTTTATGCTTATATCCGAAACTCACTTCACTGCTAAAAGTCACTTTGAAGTGCCAAAGTACAAAGTTTACTACACAAATCACCCAGATGGTGCAGCACATGCAGGATCGGCCTTACTGATAAGAAACAACATCAAACATTACATCCACAATCCATACTGCAGTGTTGAAATTCAGGCTACTATCATCACCATAGAAAGCTCTAATGGCCCACTTCAGATCTGTGCACTCTATATTCCTCCCAAGCACAACTTAAAAACTGAACAATACACTTCATTCTTCAATCAACTTGGAAACAGATTCATTGCTGGAGGTGACTACAACGCCAAACATATTGACTGGGGCGCAAGAATTACTTCTACCAAGGGTCGAGAGCTCATGAAAACTGTTCAGCATCTTAATCTTAGTGTCACATCCCCTGGAAAACCTACTTACTGGCCAACCGATCCAAAAAAGAAACCGGATCTGGTGGACTTTTTCGTCACCAAAGGGCTCCCAATCTCAGCCCTACATTGTCATTCTACTTACGATCTATCCTCAGATCATTCTCCTATTGTGGCAGTCCTACATAATAATATCGTGGAAGTCGCTAAACCATGCAAAATCCATTCAAAAAAAACTAATTGGCAACATTTTAGAGAAGTGATGGAAAATACACTGGAAAAACATATCCCTCTTAAATCGGATGAGGACATTACTTCAGCAGTAGAATCTTTTAATAAATGCGTTCAGTCAGCGGCCTGGAAAGCAACACCGCGCCATAAAACTATAGAAAGCATTCCTATGTATCCACAAATCGCAATTGACCTGATCCAAAAAAAGCGACAAGCTAGAAAGCAATGGCAACTTACCCGTAATCGCAAAAACAAAAAAAGATTCAACAAACTTGTAAAGCGAGTCAAATGCATTCTCGAAAACTTAAAAAACAAAGATGTAGAAGAATATCTATCTACTGTGGATGCAACTGCTGCAACAGATTATTCTTTGTGGAAAATAACTAAATCCATAAAAAGACCTATTGTTTTCGAATCGCCACTACGCCGCGACAATGATACTTGGGCTAAGAGTGATGCTGACAAATCCCTATTGTTTGCTGAGCACTTGTCACGAGTGTTCACACCTAATCCTGCTTCTGGCTCAACTAAAGTAGAAAAAGTCATGGAAGCTCTCTCTGCGCCTCACCAGCTTGCGCCGCCAATCAAAAAGTTCACAATAAGAGAGGTTCATTCTACTATCAGAAATCTCAATCTGAACAAGGCTCCCGGCTATGACCTAATAACAACAAAGGTCATGAAAGAACTTCCTTACTCAGCGATTGCCCTGCTGACAGCGATCTATAATGCTATCTTGCTACGAGAATACGTGCCTGCCCAATGGAAAGTGGCTGAAATTATTCTGATTCCTAAACCAGGAAAAAACCCTGAAAAAGTTTGTTCCTACCGCCCTATAAGCCTACTACCGGTTACATCAAAGATCATGGAAATTCTTATTCTAAAACGGCTGACACCGGTACTCGCCACATCTGAATTAATTCCGAGCCATCAGTTTGGCTTCCGAGAAGCCCATGGAACTATTGAACAAGTCCATCGCTTGGTTGAAAGGATAAATTACACGTATGAAAATAAAAAATATAGCTCAGCAGCATTTTTAGACATTTCGCAGGCATTTGACCGTGTGTGGCATGAAGGCCTTTTATATAAGATCTTGAAAACCCTACCTATTAACTTTTACCTCATCATAAAATCATATCTTCAACAACGCCGCTTCTATGTTAAACATGGAGAAGAAGTAACTAACTTGTTTGAAATTAAAGCTGGTGTTCCTCAGGGCAGTGTAATGGGCCCTGTCTTATATCTCATATACACTTATGATTTACCAACCACAGAGGATGTCCTTATAGGAACATTTGCTGATGATACTGCTCTAATTGCAACCCACAAAAATCCAGTGACCGCATCATATATGTTACAGAAAAGCCTAGATGAAGTTTCAGATTGGCTAAAAGACTGGAGAATAAAAGCTAATGAGGATAAGTCTATACAAGTAACTTTCACTCTTAGACATGACACGTGCCCCACTGTCGCCCTTAACGGTATCACGATCCCTCAGTCCGAAGATGTGCGTTACTTAGGCATTTACTTGGACAGACGTCTTACGTGGAAGAAGCATCTATTCACAAAAAGGAAAGCCCTAAGTGTTCAACTTCGCAAACTCTACTGGCTCTTAGCACGAAAATCAAACCTCTCACTAAATAACAAACTTCTCTTATACAAAACTATCCTCAAACCGATATGGTCTTATGGAGCAGAATTATGGGGAACTGCAGCAAATTCTAACCTGGAAATCATAAAACGGTTCCAATCAAAAGTTCTCCGCATGATAACTGACGCTCCATGGTTTGTTTCCAACTCTCAATTACACCGAGATCTGAAGATACCAACAGTGAAAGAGGAAATTCTTAATAAATTAAAGTCGTACTCTCGTCGCTTGGAGAAACATCCCAACGAACATGCTTACAGATTAATGAAGCCCATTCGCGCCTTTAAACGCTTAAAAAGGAGAGGTCCCCAGGACCTTCTCCCATCCTAAATAAGATCTTCCTGAAGATTCTACTTTGTATATGGATGCGCCACTGGGCGTGTGCCATGCATGTCTGTACTGAAATGTCTAACCATCAGCTAAATGCCCAAATAAGGCAGATTGCAGAAATATAGGAGATAAAAAAAAAAAAAAAAAAAAAAAAAAAAAATGTATAATCGTTTAAATATTCTAATTAGATAATGGTTATGTATTCAATCTCATTGATTTAGTGCCTTCGATAAACTCTCCCGCATTCATTGATACCACTAATGGACTCTGCATTAATTCAGATAGCAACAGGGCAAAATAGTCAATATGTAATGTACCTACTATACTCATATATATATAGGTCCGCAATTGAACATGAGGACTATCACGGTCAAAAGTTCATCGACACTATCTTCTCGCAGTACGTGCTAATAAGGCCGTGTATATAAAAGACATTACTTGATACATTATGATGATAAATGAAATTGAGACTCAGGCCGTGTGCGATGTAGAGCGCAACGGCTCTACTTAACTTCAGCGGGTTATAATAGGTATACCTGCTTTGTTATAATCGTAAGTGCATAAATAGGTACTAGATAACATCTGACCTCTCCCATATATTTTTTAAACTTTTCTATTATCACAGTGCGTGCAAAAGGTTTGTAAGTATTTGTCGGGGATAGAGATCACCAACGTACTGAGCTGACTAAACCGATGATTATAGAATTTCCTCAGCAAAGTATTAAACATACCCAGTAGTTTGATTGACATGTGTCATCAATGACACTTGTCAATTATTATACTTTCAATCAATCATCACACAATTTACATTGTGCAATGAGCATTCTTATTCCGGTAACTGTATCCCCGGTCGTAAGAGTTTCTTGCCTGTTCTTCTCTGCCGGCGTAATTGAATGGGCGGATCTTTGGCAATAAACGACTATTGCTTTATCTTCTGCCAAACCATGTGCTTTATTTCATCACCCGCTCGAGTTCCCACCTACAGACGCCTACAACCACGAATAACATATCGGCTTATGGAAAGACACGCAGACAATACTACCTAGATGTCCTGACTGGAGAGGCCTCCTGCCGACATATTTATTTTCAGACCGAGCCCCTTCCAGAATGAGCAAAGAGCATGCTACAGGTTTATGTTGCTTTTGATTATTTTTCCTGTTGGTGTGAACCTAAAACTCCTAAGGATATAACTTCCGTGGCTTAAAATCTAAACTTCTGATGAACTGGACACAATTAGAGTAGATGGTTATATGCATGATGTTGTTCATATCCTTAGTATAGGTCGCGCCAGGTAAAAAGAACGCTGGTGGTCAAGCTGCTCGTCATGTGTTTTTATTTCATTTTATGTTATTCTATGTAATATAGTTTTCAATCTGCCTACCAATACACGAAACCGCAAGCGAAAGCTAGATCAAAAATAAACCAATAAGGCTAGTACTCTCGTGCGCGAGTGTATCGATGCGAGAACACATCCCTTCTACTTTCTTCCAGCGTTCTTTTTACGTGGCGCGACCTATAAAGGAATACTGCAGCCCATAGACATCTACTCAAAAACCGAAGGTCAAATTCAGAGGCGTTGCCCTCCCTGAGGCCTAAGTCACAAAGTGGTTTTGTATACGTGATGGTTATGACTGGGGTTATTCATCATTATTAAGTAAATAGGTACGTTCTTAAAGTAACACATAATCACAAAAGTAACTTTACATAGACACATCAGGTGATAACATGTAATTTTGAAAGTGTTATGGAATGTTTTCCATGTAAAAAGCTAGAGAAACAGACTGATGTGTTTGTTAATGTTGGCCTTAAAACTAAAACAGGCGTGTTTAGATTATTTTGAGATAACGTCACATTCTTGTAGAAGTACCTTGATTCATTTGAGTAGAACATTTTTAAGTCAAGGTTCTGTAAATACTTTGTTCAAGTAAATATAGTTCTAAAGAATATATACCTATTTTGATATCTAAGTGCCTTAATAGCTAAGTAATAGACAGTCACTAGATACCTACTGTTACCAAACGTTCCTGAGTTCGACGTTCCCTTTGTTGGCAGGAAGTTTTTCATGAGTGTATATGCTTAATGGTGTTACGATTTGCCTATTTTTCTAAAAGTAAAATAACTTACATGATTTCTACCGTTGCATCTTAGAAGGATGTTGATTTATGTCATAGAGTACCTATCCATTACCTTCAAGTTTTGTTACACACAGGTGTCTTTTTATTTAAATAAGTAGGAGTAGGTACTTGCCGAAACAAATTCCAACTAAAATACCAGTAGGTACTTTTATACCTAATATATATTTCTATTTTTTTTCATGAAGGTCAAATTTCTGTATGTATTTGGTAGATATATAACTACTGCAATGCTGAAAATTTTCGTATCAATAGTACCTTCTGCAAACATACTTTACTAGAGATACGCTGATATTGCAACGTCATTCCAAAATATCCCGTTTCCTAGCTTTGTGCAGAGCGAACGTCATACCAACATCCGATGGGTGGGTCGTCACCCCACTCCTGTTGCACCAAAGATCTGCATTCAAATAACCGAATTTCACAAACTGGATTTTCGATGTCTCCTCTTGACGATGTCTCGCCGTGATTTTGATTGGATTTCGGATTCCCAGATAGATTATTTGTGCTAACTCAAATACGAGAACGTGATCTGTATTCAGTTAACTTACCTTATAACTGTAGTAAAATATAATCTTGATCAGTTTTTATCTCTACAGTATAGAGTTATATCGTAAGCCACTTTGTGAGTAAAATATTCTTCACCTCGCAAAATGTAAATAGGTATTTCGTGCCGACAATAAATAGTCCCTCGGGCTTTGATCTAAGATAGAGAGGTTGCTTATCTACAAACCTGATATCTGAGTCTCTATATTTGAATAAAGAGTTTGATTTACTGTAAACACGACACATAGATAAACAGATACTTTCAGACAGTAAATATATAATTATAAATATAGAAAGGTAGGTAAGTACTATCATTTAAAACTTATAAAGTATTTTTATATTTAGAATACACTTTTCAATATGATGAAGCAAATGAATATGAATCCCAATTAGATCAGATTGTAATAATATACCTTCCTAATTACATTAAAGAACAATTTATTGAATATATTTCTGTGATAATCTTAATTATTTAAATTATTATTAAAATATTTTACAAGAATTTCGTTCCGTCATTATCATGAAACACATAAACTAATTACTTATTATTGTCAGATACAAATAAAACTTAAACGATATCGCACAATTTTGCATTTTTACGTGTTACATTCAAAACCTAATGAAACCTTAATGCATCCTTATTGGATACGGTATCTACAATCTAAAGGGTTCCCTTTAAAAACCGGCAAAAATATCGATCCGATTATATATCAAACACTTTACGGATGTTATAAAATTGTATCAGCGAATTGAAGCTAAATTAAATTGGATTGGGTAAAAACCGGTACTGAAACTGAGTAGGGGTTTACATTAGCTTGGTAAGTGCCTTCTTGATATAGGGTAGGTACAAAAGGGTAAAGAGGTAGTGTGTATGTATATGTTTAATACACCAATGGTAGAACTATTGTGCTTGACGCAAAATCCTTCTATGAATTAACGACGCACCCTTAGTGGGGTCTCTAAATAAGTCTGAGTGGGCTACAGAACGGTATATTGTTCTAAATTACAAGCGGTAGCGTCAAAATGAAACTAACGAATTTTTAATCATATGTTATCTAAACATTGGCATTATATTGAGCCATTAGTTATTGGCTCATAGTAGAATTGTAAATAGATTATCCCAGTTCATTGAGTGAAATTGTCACAAGGTACCTAATTGTGGTCGGCAACCTAGTAAATGGTTGCCGACCACACGTAGGTATAGGGTTAAAATCCTATTTCTCTAAAGTAGTAGGTCTTATCGTTCATAATATTTCCTTAGTGAATTAACCATTTTTATGACAGCGTGCAGCGTTAGTGTTCGCCATTACTTTTTGCATTCTATAGGCATAGCTACATTAATCGAAGGAATAATACGATAGGGAAATAATGCATTAAATATACATTAAAATAGTATTTACATGAGATAGAATGTACCTACTTATTATAAGAAGTTATCCAAATATAATTAGGTAAATACCTCATATTTTCACTGCATAGACAAATTATTATTTCAGCGAAAATCTTACAGTTTAAGCCCCAATATATTGAGTACTTTATGAAACAGGTTCATTGCGCTACCGGTGTGCTAGCCGCAGTTAAAAGACATAAAACATGTTCAGACCACTCGGAATTTCCAGAAAATATCTAAAAAAATAAACATTACCAACAAACCATCTTGAAGTCTTGGACTCTTCAAGTTTTCTCTTCCTTCTACGTTCCAAGCTTTTTGTTTTGTTATAGACGATAGTTAACTGTTTTTACATGCTATGTAGGTGAGTAAATTCATAAATTTTAAAATTTATTGGTAGGTAGCTGTTTTGAATTTATACTTACCTACATTAAAGTGAATGAAATAAAGTCTAGAAAATATCATATGTAGCGATGGCTAGGTAATCCAGCTTTTCTTCTAATTCTCAATCGTTAATTGATAAAAATAAAATTAGATTATTTGATTATTATCGCGAATAAACAATTTCTTTTGCACAGTCGTTATTAAGGTTAGGAACTTGATTTTCAGTTCTGCTAATAGGTACGTATAAAATTATTTAGAAATATGAAATTAAAAATACCTTGATATGTTGCCTGTGTAGGTACTGTTTATTTTAAGACAAAATAACTCTATATATTTAGCTTAAAGACTTAACTTTTGATAGATTGAAATAAGCATTGAATATCTAAACTCATTAAATGTTTCACCAAAACACGGGTAGGTACTTGTGACACTAACTACCAATGAACATACGTTGGTAATAATCAATTAACTAAGAGAGGCATGATTGAATTTAAACTAATAAGGAAAGCCCATTTCGCTCCAATGAACTGCAATACCACGGGCGCATTACTTAAATAATTAGCCAACAATAATTTCAGCTTCATAACCCTTGGATGAAGTGCACAACTCGTTGGAGGCATCTGTTCCTTGGCCACTTGGCTAGTTGATCTTAGAACTCAGGCTATCATAAATTTACCGTCAAGAATAGCAAAAACTATTCTTATTACGCTGACATAGCAGATAATGTTGCTTGACGTTTTATTTTCAACTGTAAAATTCAGTTGTTTCTAAGATACAATGTTGTTCTGTTCTTTAATTTAATTTAGGCCTCTCGAGACGTCGTTCGGTTGCCAGTCGAGATTAAACCTATCTCAAAGTTAATGAAATTGGTATAAATAAGATACGAAACAACGGCAATTACATTTGGAGTAAGCATTAAGAAACTTGATGAATTAATTAAATACGAAAACAATTAATTGAAGCTTTGTATAAATATTTGTCTAGGAACTCGTTTTGATGTCTAAAGTATTGATAAATCTTCTTGTTAATAAAACGTGTGTCAAAACACATAGGTACATTTTTTTAGAAAATTTAATGGTAGGTACCTACGTAATTATTGTAGATAAAAGTAAATCTGATTTTCTCTACATAGTCCTTTTTCTTCTTTTCTACTCTTTTTTTATCTGCTATACCTAATTAGATACCTTGTTTTATATTGATGGAAACGTACAAAGATAAGGCTACCGATGACCTATCGATGTCTTTAGGTAAGCACTTTTTTTTTTCAATGTAAAAATCCTTCTCTCTTTTTTATACAGTACACTCCTATTTTAAAGGATTAAGGCATATAAATTAGTGAAATAGGTACATTTTACGTACCTTGTATAAATTTGATGCCTGCTTCAAGCATAATGTTAAATTATGATCAGTAAACGCTACCTTTAATCTGACATAAAACAACTAATTTATGACATATTCATTAGTCCAAAACAAGTTCACACGGATACTCTGTATAATTTAAGGTACACAACACGTATGAACTTTATTTGACCAACAAAACGAGACGAAGTCATCGCTTTCACATATTACGAGTTAGTCCATAAGTTAATTTCGACTTGTAATATAAAAAACGCGAATTTATTCCCAATATCGCATTACGTACGTACATAAAATTGTCTTTCGTATGTCCATGTGTCAAGCAGGTGGTCCTGAAACGTGATTTTGAGATTAGTTTCGTATAATTTAAGTTTCACGCTGAGAACCTTTTAACGAAATTTGGTTTTGCAATGCATTTAAATTCAAGATAATCGGATGAACTTTATTGAGTTTTGCCTAAAATCGACTGTCAATTGTTTATTTTATGTAAAATCGCCAAAGAAATGTCACTCAAAATACCTAGGTTTACAGTTCAGAAAACCACTAGTAGCTACTAATATCACAGTCTAAAGAACGTATCTATTAACTAAGTGATAGTTTAAAATAGATAATTTCAATGACAAAACTTCACTGTTTCAACGAAGGTACCTATTCTACCGAGATACCTACACAATACTAGTAAAATAATTCATTAAAAATATATAAGTACTTGGTATCGAAAAATAATTAACTATCGAATTAGCACTGATAAGGTACCACATTAGAATCCCTAGGAACTATTACCTATTAAATAAATAATAATAAATAAATAATCTTATCTCTATTAATTGTCATAAAGGCCATTGGTGCCTAGGTACCTACTTATTTATTTTATGAAATAACCTAGGTACATTAAAATTCAGAACTCACTAATTTCCGTTCATTTAACTCCCCACTTACTAAACTATACCTAATAGATATTATAAAGCTTTATTCCATACACTAAGTAGATACTTAATTATTTAAGCCTAAGTTATACAAGTGTACCTACCTAACATTACTAATTTAACAATGAGAATTAAACGAACTCAAAAGTTAATCTACGCCAACACCTATTCTCCGACATCTAAATTCAGAGATTAAAAAGGTTCAAACGAAATCGGCCATTTTCAAATCGTATTCCATTAGCGTTCGAATTTAAACATGGTGCCGAGTGCACCGAATCCCATTCCGATATTCGATATATGTGTCCAGTGTTGCTTGACACCCAGAGATGCCCGTGTTGTACTTGTTAGGACTAGGTTTTACGGTGTCGCGGGAAGGGTGATAGTTCATGTTACGATGGTTGATAATGCCCAGCCCTTAGGAGTGGGGACGCAGGGTACCGACACGCGAGGGCTTGTCGACATTCATCATGCACTTTATGGTAGAGAGGCTTGAAAGCGAACCGCTTACATGCGAGTCTTATCCAATACCTATTACCTTATTTTGGTATTATAATATATGCGATCCACAATGACTTGCCGTGGAGTGATTTATGAAGCTCTGATCTACAAGTAAATCGCTTGTTAGCAGACTACTGTAATTCAAATTTCAAGTTGTTTTCCAGTGCAAAGAAACTTTGTTATAATGTAGTGTAATATTTATTTTGGGATGTGATGGTTTTAAGCGTGCATTGGTTACGTATAGGTAAATATTCGGTGGTATTAGGTAGGTACCTACCTATTATATATGAGTTTTTTCAGATACCTAAGTACTATTGTTAAATAAAATATAACCTGAATGAATGCCTACCCAGTTATATAAATAAAACATTATACATCTGTTTTATACACATGCCCAAACTATTCCATCCCATAGTACCTAATCTCCTAAATCTCTACCACCTATTCCATTAAAAACTAACTTTTAAACATAGATACTAAAACTCTAGACTTGTAGAAATAGACTTGATAATCACACGTTGGCTAGCCCTCCTCCATCTGTGAAATTAAACCGTTTACAAAGTTATCCGTTTTAGCCGACCCAAACCTCCGGATTAAAGCGCTATCAAAAGTTTTATACTTAATTCGACAGTCCTGGGAAACAAGTTTACGTTATCTCGTTTCCATACCTGATACGAAACCCCATTATCAGAAATCCGAGAACAAATTGAACGAGGATTTTTCGCGAACACCTCCCGCCGGCAGATATGCATGTTGAACCCGCAAATACTGTCATATTTCACTAGAAACCGATTGTTTGAAAACGTTGTAAAATAACTTTTGCACGTTTTAAATTCAACCCCATTCCTATGGTGCGAAGAATCAATGTTAAAGAAAGGTTCCTAGCTGATATACTCGTTTACACTGAAACGTTCAATGATCCGCTACTTTGAAAGGTAAAGTTTGAACCCCTGTCCAATTTTTACGAAGTCTATTTGCATATTTTCACGTATTAACCGAGCCGCCTATGTGTGAAAAGATTTTAGATTTAAAATTTGTGTATGTGCCCCGATAGAATATTTAGTTGCTGAAGAATTCGTATAGATGTAAAGTATATGTTATATATCTCTCTTATAGGTATCTTAGAATACTTCGTAGGTGGTGAATGTAATGATTATTTGAGATTACTTGTTTACTAATTTGCGGAATTCGCGACGCACTTTTATTGCATTACGTTATCGGTACCCTACAGTCTGCTCATTTCGGGTGCCAGCGCCTATTGTCGGCGTCTTGCACTAGGGCGAAGTAATCAACGCTTTATTGCAACAAAAAGAAAAGGCGACGAGATAATAACAGCGGAACACATGTAATAACTGAAAATGTCGTTGGTGGCAACGTGTCACGCCTAGATATGTGACGTTTGACACGACCGTTGACACGTTCCACAAATATTGTGTTACAGACTCGGCAAATACATGCCGAATAATAGCACAGAACAAACGCTGGGGCTTAATGCTAGTAAATTGTACACGCCGATATAAAATAACAACGTTTTCAGCGATCGTCTCTCTTGTCGGCGCCGGATCACGTACAATTCTTATTGCAACACTTTTTCTGCACAAGTCTGTATATTTGTTGCTAGTTTTATTTACTTTATTGTGACAAGTTTTCCAACATCGTTGTTTGCAGTAGAGCGGATAGTGCTTCGTCACGAATAATGTTTAGAATTTATATTTGTTTGCAAGTTAATATTTTGATCACTAACAAATATTAAGAACAATCGTATCAACAATGATCACACTTGTTTATTCAAAGTTTAATAAGATTTTGAATTTTAGGATAGAACTTATAAAAATTATTTAAAATCAGAACTATTTTTACGTAGACACCTTTAACGTCGGACGTTGTATAAGGAACTGTTGAAGATATTGTAATTACATCGTACAAACCTCACGTTTACCCGCCTCTTTACCACAGCGATAAATCAATGATCACGAATAAAAGAAAGCTATTAAAAACACTTTCTAAACAATGAAATCACATTATCACAATAAGACAACCACCTTCACTATTTCACCTGTAATTTTAGACTGATGTTACCTCAAAGATACACAATTGGTGCTATGCGGAAGGGTTCTAAGTTTTTTGCTTATGCTCTACATTTTTATGGTACCACTAAAAGTGCAAACAAAAAGTAAAACCGGCCAGTAATTTGACAATACACTCTCAATTTCTTTATAAAAATTGTACAATAGTGGGCGCACAAAGGAGGTAAGGTGTTTTTTGATACTAAATGGAAAACAATAGAAGAGATGCACAACTTTTGTTTGTGTGAATATTGAATATTTTTTACGGATTTGTTAGCTCTGCATGTGATGCGTATTTGGGTAATTTATTCCCGGAACATGTCAGTAAAAAGTTAAGTTTTGATGCACGTAAAAAAATATAAGAGCACGCAGAAACGCTCTTAGTCTATAGTGGGCTTAATTTTGGATATTATCGTTAAATCTAAGCCCCTGTCTGCGTTTTTATTAAGCCATTGATCTCGATAAATTTACATAAGAGCGGCTTATCATATTCAGTCTAGGATTAGTTTTGACGTACTCCTGCCAAACCTGTTCCAACTAGTCCAGTAGGTACGCTAATATAGATATCTATTTCATGAAAAGACATAGGGCGAAATATTTATTTATTAGCCAAAACGATTTGCTTTCAGTAGTAGGTACCTATGATAGAAACAAAAGAGTATAAAAACCATTTTACATGATTTAAAAATGATCATCAGTGCATTAAATGCAACGTTACCTACGTATGTATCTATAGGTGTGTAGTATTTGAACTTTGCCCGCACTCCGCCATGCGCAATCGACAAAACGAAAAAAACAGTGAGTATTCAGAGCTAAATAAGCTCACATGATAAAATCATTTTGCGGTGGGTAAACAATCAAAAAAATGTTTGTGTATCTAAAGGTATTAAGACAGTGATATTATTATGCTAAATACATTTTCTTAGACAACGTGTTGATGGGAGAGGAAGCACATCAGTGATTACAATAAATACGAAATCAAAGTTATTTCATAAAACCTTAATAAATAATACAATCTCCGAAGTAGTTATACGTGAGAAGACAAAAGATGGAGGCATTACTAACCATTTGAATAGTCAATATGATGCTGACAATCGTTTTCCTGCTATTGTAATATAGCTTTGGAACAGTCCAAGGCTTCTATGAACGAATTTGATATTCAATATTTATATCTTATTTACATATTAACTATGAATAATTTACGCAGGCGTCTATTTACTTAGCTTAGAAAGCATTTCGTGAAAAATAAAAATATGACTTTTATGTTAAATGTTGTTCATATTTCGGTCTTAAGCGTATTTCATAATAGGTACCTATAGTTGTACGAAACGGTACATGGTTTGGACTTAAAATGTCGCTTTATGCTAATTCATACAGGTTGATGGTTAAACGACGCACTTTTGCTATTATGATAATAATTTAAGATGTAATAAAAGTAGTGTATTTGCTCACACGCTTAAATTGTTATAAAAATGCCATTCCTGGCAAATCAAAATTGTTATTAAGACATCAGTATAATAAATAGATTTGCCGAAATGTGGACAGTAGGTACACCTGTTTAGGTACACAACACATAATTTATAAAGGTACGAGAATGTTTAATTAATGTTAATGTTTTTACGTTTCATAAGTATATCTACCTACTTACATGAATGAATATGATAGAATACTAATAGGGAAATTTATGGAATATTAGTACATACTGTCCTGTAAACGTCACACACACTTACCTATTAGGTACCTGATATATGTTTAAATGTTTTTTTAGACTATTTGTATGAAAACGTTGTGCCGAACCCCTAAAATTTTGCATTCTAAATCCATCAAAGAAACGTTTGCAAGAATAAGTAGTAACATCAATTTCATAATTTGTAATTTAATAGGTAGGTACATAAGAAAGAAGTAACATAACAATATTATGCTCGACATTGAATATACGAACAACCAATCGACGATAGTTCAATACGGGTTCGTGATTGAACTATCAACTTGTATTTGAAAATTAAAATTGAGCTCGCGTAGCCCCATGAGAACCCGTCAAGTTTCCATTTTCTATGAGAACATTCGGTTCATTTGAACGCTCGTTTAGTTACAATCGTGTCATCGATAGATATGTATATCTTTTCGGACACCTTGTTTATGTTCTGAAACCGACAGTGAAGTATTACATGAAATTTAATTTGTATCTCAGTACGTGGTCGGAAATGGTAAGCGTCAATTACGGACTTCTTCCTTGGTAAGCAATAATAAAACTTTTTGTATATTAGAAATAGGTACAGCCTACGTATTTTCTTCTAGGTACATAGGTCATGGTAAGTAGGTCACTTACCATGACCTATATTCTTGCTTATGTAGGTAGGTAAGTATATTTGACTAAGGTATACCTCTTATAATATAATATTCGCTTGTGTGTCGTATTACTCCATTAGTGGGATTTCCTTTAAAGTGCCGTCAAAGAAAAGGCATCCTACGAGTATTATAGCAGTCCCACATTAACATCATTTTAAGGGCCCAAATTTGTACTCGAGGTGTACAAGGATTTATTTTACACTTTTTTCGATTTTTCATCTCGTTATGAAATGTAACGTTGTCATATTCTCTTATCCCTTAATTTAGCGAATTATTTAATTATATTTTTTAAACCTATTAAGGCTACAATAAGAACACATTTCACGAATGATTTTAGAAAAAAATATTACGCGCAATTATAATTAAATTATGTGAATTAATAAAGCCTTTATCGTAAAAGACAATAAAACGTAATAGTTAATTACATTAAATTCATTGTTATAATTACGAAAATGAATAAGACAGTAACGTTGAATCGTCTTGTTCCTTAAGTTTTGATACCTAGTAATTTGCGTCATTACCTCATGTTCTGGTTACGTTACGCTTACTTCTTCAAAGTTATTTTATTTTAATTAACCGAGTAATAATTATACTGAATTATAATACACACCACAATAAATAACATGCAATGTGAACTTGAATTAATTTTTTTTGGCATCCATTTAAAAGATCTGAGCGGCGCGGCGACTACGCAAAGAAAGGCGGCACTGACATATAAAATAATGTCTGCAATAAATTACACGCCTATATCACTTATTAATTAAAGAATGTATTATATATTTTTATCTCAAAATCAAAGGTCAAACATATAATTTGAAAGCGTTACATCATAATGATGTAACGCTTTTGTCCTGAAAAAAGGTACTAGGTATCTACTATTTTTTCAGCTGTCGATATGTACGAGTAGTAATTACTCTGAATAATATAATACTTTTGGCTGAGATAAGTATTTAACTTCTACACTATCTTTAGCCTTATATCTAATACAGATAACCGAAAATTAATTATCAATTTTCTTTATTTTCTAAAGTTCACTCGCATGTGTTATTGCGAAAAATAAAAATATTACAACTATTAATCAATATAAGATTCGAGGCAATGAAATTGTCCATATGACTGACGTAAGTAAATAGAGTTAGGTATTGATTTGGTAATATTAAAGAGGAACTTCCCCTCTTATCCCAGTGGGGTCGAACAGTCAACACGGCTAGGCCCCGCGAGGCAAGCCAAATTGGAAAAGAGCCAAAACATCAAATAACTTGTACTTAAGTGACATCACAATCTTCTTTTGTTCGGACCTTATATTCTGTGAACATAGAAAAGCATTTTCATTATTATGGGATATGGCGAAACGTCTGAGTCGATGCGTTGTCTCATATGTTATTATGTATTAATTGCTTGTGAAATAAATAAGTTAATATTACCTACTGATTCATTTATTTTACATGCTCTGAACATAATAAGGTAGGTACCTAAATAGTTCGATTTTGACTTAGCAATTGAACTCACTTATACTCAACAAAATTTTGGTGTAGGAAAAGTTATTAAAATTGTGTGTTATTACTGATTAATACGAATTTTATATACATACAATTAAATATGATTCTTATTAGTTAAGAATCCTAAAACTGTTCAACCAATACCTACAGCGTGTACAAAATAATATCAATGACAGGTAGATACATGTAGGTATGGTAGATAGATACTTAGCGAGCATATAGAAATTTATGTGCATTTTTTAAAAAAAAATCCATTTTTACCATGAAAACCATCCCGAGAAAAAACACAACAATGACGAGAAAAAAATAACCCCTGAAACTTTGCTGCAAAGTTCCTTTCTTATTAAGAACTGCCTTCCATTTCTTCATTCAAATAGCGAGGGGAACCCTTGCCTCGGCGTTCCATATTGATCAATAACCTTAGATGATAATGAGCCTTGTGTTTCATACAGGTTTATTTAACAAATATATATATATTTTTTTTATTTATAATAAATACATGGGTCTTTTTAATAAGAAATGTTTGAGTTAAATAAACAAAGGTCTATGTTCAATATATATTTAGTAGGTATATACCTAATAATAAAGACTTTCCCCCTTATTCATAAATGTACATTAGATACGTTTTAACTTTATAATGTCTTTGTCAGTTGCATTGACAAATTTGCAGGATAGAAAAAGACAAAGGAGAGATTAGCAACACTTTAGCTAAGATACGTTTATGAATAAGAGGGTTATTATTTGTACTGGTGGTAGGCACCACAATACGGAATCTAACTACCACCAAATGGTAGTGTTCAGCACTATTATATGCTTAGATGATACCTACTGTATGATTCCTAATTTATATCACAGACGCGATACACCTTAAGACCTTAAACATTTTAAACATTTAAACTGAAACAAGAATTAAATTTTGAGTATTCGACAATACGCAAGTCATGAATGTCAGACCTGAAAAACTTTTAAGAATATCTCGTTCGTATTAAATTTCGTTTAAAGTTCTTATTAAGAACTACAGAATATTTTTTTTTTTTTTTATGTAATGGAAGTGGTAAACAAGCTTGCAGTTCACATTGATGTTAAGTGATGAATGCAGCTTATAGACACCTCACATACAAACCAAGATCAAAATGCAGATGCGTTACCACTCCTGAGGCCTAAGGTGCCTCTGTGCCGGAAATTACAGGGCTGTACATTACCACCTGACCGGAACACGATAGTGCTGAACACTGCCATTTAGCGGCAATATAATAGGTAATGCGGTGGTGCCTACGCCCGCGAGCTCCGTCACTGGAGCTCTACCCCCAGTTTTCTTAGATTTTCACTCTCTTATATTAAAAGTTGGAGTCGTCATGAGTTTATTTTTTATGTTACCTATTTTACCTAAGTCTACCTCAATGACATTCCATCGCGTAATAACGCGATGGAATGTCATTGAGAAGGAAATCGTAAATACCTACATATATTATTATGAAATCAATGTGCCTACTGTCTCAATCTTTGATCGTTTTTAAAGTGAGACAACGGTGACTTTTAATTTAGTTAATAGGTATTTTATAATTAGGTACCTTCATACCTATCTATAAGTATTTAATTTTACTCTAATAGAAGGTAATACCTATTGGTAAGCGATGCAGGCCCTGTCATTGATAGCTACCTACTTAATAGGTATATCTCTATGTTTTTGTTCCTTCACCTATGTTATGTTTGTAAATAAACAAATGTACAAGCTAGGTGTCGTAACATTAAAATTCTCAATCTAATAAAGATATTAAAAATAATAATATTTAAATAATTATTGATATCGACCAATAGGTACATCTATATAGACATCCAGTTAGTTCATAAATTATATGATTAACAGTTGTAATGGTTTGAAAATTAAAAATTCCTACTTACCTAATACCAGTTTAATGTTTTTAGGCTGATATAAATCAAAGCAAAACAAAGGATTACTTTAAGCCCGAGTTACAAAAGTTCGTATTATTTATATGGGGTTAATTTCTTATTTATTAAGTATTTTAATTAAACTTAATTAAGACAAGCCTCATGATAACGACAAGCGTTGTTATTATTGATGTAAATTATGATAAAAAACTTAACTTTTGGCATATCATATTAGCATAACATCTTTTAAAATAGGATATATGTTTGTCGAAAATAAAAGAAAAATGTTTGTGGCAAAAAATAAGCAGGTGTTTGTGGAATAAAGTACATATCAATTCATATTTAGTTTAATTGTACACCTAGGTACAGCTATTTACTTAAATTAAAAGCCGAACACAATAATATCATTGTAAGAAAATGATTTATAATAAAGTTGATACTCTGCCCATGGCAGCTAGCTTTGACGTTGGTACAACCGAAATATAAAAAAAACCTCAAAAACTTCGCCCTACCTCGACTTGAGTATCAACAGCGTAACTGTAATGGTCGATCACGCTCAATTATTGAGATAAATAAGAAATGTGTAATAAGGTATGTCAAAAAAATCGTTGTTGTTTTTACATAAAAGTTTGTTAATAGTAACCCTATCGCACAATTATTCTTATTCATATTGTTCAAAATTCTTAACATCGTTTCTATTCGTAACTAATTTATTTATCATGCATCTCAAACAAATAATGACTTAATTCAAAATCTGAATAGATAAAAATTTTCTCCTGTATAAGCTTAAAAGAGGAGTGGATCTAAAAGTAAACCTTGTGGAACGCCTATTTCAATTTCTAAGATTTTTATGAGTATACAAATTTATTACCATCTGTAGACTAGACACTATAAAACATGATAGATATATTCATGGTAGAGACATAGATCCGCAGTTACTGTAGTTGTACAGACAATATTATTGGCTAGTCGCCAGCGACTCATATGGGTACGTTATACCTCTAGATCTGGCTTTATCGAACATGTTGAACTATTTTAGATTCTTACCTACTTCAAGTCCACTCACTACGTAATATCTATTCGCGTATGGTATATATTATACTACCTATATATACTATATGATTTGTTATTAAATAAAAACTGCCAACTAGGTACCAATCATGTTTTCAATTCTATTTGACTGTGCTTACAAAACTAAACACTCGTTCTAAAACCAAGTGTACTTATTATTTCACCAGAAAGGAAAACATTAGTATCTTTATGCAAATAAATTATTAATTTTTCTACGTTAAGATTAGTAAATTATTAGTTTTATTTCGACTCTAGGAAAATATTTTTTTACAGGTGCCTCTGTACAGCTGTAGTTTTTTTAATTTTAATTGATACCAATTCCTAGACAAATAACCTTCTGATATTTATAACGTACCTACCTACATTTCAGTACTTGTATGTACCTACCCACTATTCAATTATTATAACTCTTATGTTAATGGCTACCCATTAAGTATACGTTCCACTGATGGGCACGAGTCTCTCCCCTTTTTGGCGGAAGGCCTGGAGCTTACTCTACCACGCTGCTCCAATGCAAGTTGGTGGAGACAACTCATACCTATACCTAAGGTTATTTGTGTTGATATTAACCAAATTTAGTACAATCTGCAGTTACATGTTTTAAAACAAATTATGTAAAGTATGGGCTTGATCAACCAATCATGTGCCGCTCACTTCAGTCCGTTATGAAGCCGAAATTGTAATACCTACTCACACCTTGGCGCCAATTCTAATCCACCCACAAAATCGATGATCAATTTGATTCAAACTTAAAAAGCTGGGTAATTTTCGTTGTTTTCAAAACCTGAATAGGTAGATAAGATCACAATATGATTTACCTATATTTTTTCTTTATTAATACTACAAGAAATTTCAATAGGCTCGGCTTCTCTTAGGTTTCTTAAAAAATATACCTAATGAGTTAATTGATTATCTGCGCAGTAAAGCATAGCTGGGCAAGAAGTAGTACACATGTATGGTCTCGTAATAACTATTAAAGAGACATAGGTAACAACTAAAGTCTCAGAGATAGCAACGCACCTGTATTTTAACCTCTACTTTTTGTGTAGATGTATATAGATTGCAGTTATCGCTTAGCATCCACGTAAACTATACGCTTCTATACAGAAAAAATAGTAGGTAAAATATCCACTTCTTCAGAGAAATAGAGGTGTGCGCGCAGTTATATTGCTATGCTAATGCAACAGAAGGTAGGTATATTACTCTACATTTTATTAGATTAAGCCCATATTATGGATGGATCAGCGAGGTGTGACAAGATTATTACCCTGTATGTTGTAGGAGAAAGCTTTCAATCCGTGTGTGAGAGCGGAGTGCACATTCGCTAAGGCAACTGAAGCGCGGCATACGAATGACGTATTCGTTTCCCAATGTGGAGACGAGCTGCATTTCCTGCAGCTTCACTCGAGGAGCGATAGCAGAAAACTGAATACAAATACTGAAAATTAAATCAGTAGGTAGCTCTCTTCTTTGTTAAGGCTGATCGGCGTATATGCTGTCTGGTATTTGAATTTTTGTTGTTAACCGGACTTGAGGTCGGATTACCCAACTATTATGGGTTTGAATGCCGGGTCAAATCTTGCAAGAGAAGACAGCTTAGTATTATTTATAGCTAAATGTAACTTGAAGATAATTATTTGAGTGTTAGAATTTTTATTAATGTTTCGTGCATTTATGTGTTAATTGGTATCCGCGACACGAAGGAATCACAGTATGGGGTATGGACGGTATGTGGTCCACACATAAGTAGGTAGATAGCTTAACGAAACAAGATATTTGATGCATTTAGGTATTTTACTGCTTTAAATGCTTAATACCCACTACCAAAAAACCACCGCGAAAAACCCAAATTCACGTTCCAATTTGATATAGGTATTTTGAATTTCCCCTACGCCGTGAGGGCCGGCGCGGGGGTTTTGAATTTGGTATTGAAAGAATTAGATATCTAACCACAAATGCGTAATTGGGAACAGTAAATCAAAAAGTAACAAAAAAGTGTTCAGCTGTCAATCAAAGCTGACTAACAACGCGATGAGCAATTCCAAAAAAATTTTAAACAATTTTGATGTTTGACGATACCTAGCTTTGTCGTTATTTATCAAAATTATGAGCCCACTTTTTATGACTGGACCCAAAACACTTATTCACAATTCGTAATATGTATTTTTGAATGGTTCAATGGACTGTGTGTCTCGTTTAAAGAATAATTCCTAAAAACCTACCTAATCTTGCGAACCATTTTTACAATAGGTTGGTAAATACAATCATGTCCTGTGTTAAATTGAATTAAGATGTAGACATATTGAATTAATATTTAGATAAATATTTCTATCTTTACCCAAAAAAAAAAACCGAAATCGCAATGTTTATTTCGTTACTCTTTCACATATCGACAGTTTTCCCCAACTTTTATGTAGGTATTCGCAATTATCGCGGCACGTATTTGATACGTATAATATTGTGTAATTTGTATTCTGTCGTTACAGTGCCACTCAGAGCGCAATCTCAGCTCCCCATCTTGTACGAGATAACAGCGTGTATCGAGTCAGCTAAAAAATACGAAACAAACAAACCACCGAATGTAATGAATGTGAATTTTTATAGAGGCGCCATCCTCCTTCGAAACTCACGAAAGTGAGATCGTGATGTTCCATCACATAATATACAAGAATTTATACACCATTTGCAACGTTTGGGTAGATTCGTAATGCAGAAACGGTGTTAACACTGCATTTTATGCGCGGGTATCGGTTCGCTTGATTAAGGATTTAAATTTTTACAAAATTACGTATAAGGCAGGCAGTTAAGATGAAAAAATAACGTTTACCTGTCCGTATTTATGTATCCGCTAATGAAGCATCGGATTTCGTTTTTTTATGTAAATAGGTAACTAACTTATCTGAATCACAATATATAGGTACGTACACAAGTATATAAATTATTATAAAGGAAAAGGTGACTGACTGATATATCAACGCAAACCAATGGTAAGGAGAATAAGAATTTGTCACGTAGAAAGCTGTTAGGTATGATGTAAACACGCGCTAAAAAATATTTTTTAGTATTCCATTCCCAAAGGGAATTACGGGAACAAGGGCGAAACGAATCTTGTAACAAAAGTTAAATAAGTTTAACTTTTACGTAATTTTTCTTTCCTACTTTGGTATCTAACTCTTAAAAAGCATCGTGCCACCTGATTCGTCCTTAAAAATGAAAAGTTGTCAATTTAAATGTAGGTCGGAATTGAAAAGCAAATTAATAACTGTCTAACCAGTTACAATTCTCAATCAATAGATTTTCAACATTTTCAACAGTCTGTATTCAAGTAAACTTAAGAATTAGGAGCTCTGTGAAGTTATTAGTCTAGCTGTAGTACCTAGCTTATATCTTACTAGTAAGGTAGGTGTATAACTAGCATTTTTCATTGCTCTCTGATTTGTTGTACCCATTAGTACTGCAAGTGTGGAGCTCTGTGGAGTGTAGACTAAAATTCTAGAACACCGTATTGTTAAGTAGGTAGGTAAGTATATTCTTTTACTGCAACTCAAAATAGGTATCTACCTACTTCAGAAACAATCCCAATCGATATCTTTTATATTTGCTATAGGAACATGCATACTAAGAAAAATGTCAGATATTGATTTTACTTTTTTATAGGTACCAAGACTATTTCAAAACTAAAAAATAAATACTTATATCGTAACTACTTATTAATGCTAATCCTGAATATGGTTTTACATTAATAGGTGTTCATGGTTAAAGGTGTTCCTTTAAACCAAATACCATGAACATTGACATTTGTTTTTGCTACGCACCTATATTTTCATTGGCACTTAAAACTGTTCTTATGTTTTAATATGTATAATTTACATATTAAATGTGAGTGAACCGTTTGATATTTATAGCTTAGGTATACATGTGTGTGGCGTGATTCGTTCTATATTATTTTTAACCTTTATATTTATATACAAGGTGTTCGGGATTACATAAGAATTTAGGTAGATATATTACCGCCAGCTTTCTGTTTAGTTTAGGTACTTACCAGTCTTAAAATTAGAATGTAATAGGTAAGCTTTAAAAATATTTAAGATATTAATATAGTGAAGCTATAGAAGAAATAGCCAATAAAATTTCAACTCAATCGGTCTAGTAGTTTCGGAGCAAATTGGCTGTGACAGACGGACAGACAGACAGACAGACGCACGAGTGATCCTATAAGGGTTCCTTTTTTCCTTTTAAGGTACGGAACCCTAAAAACTATTAAAAGACTTTTTGTTTTAATGTTGTCTGGTCGACAACGGATGTGTTGCTATTTGTTTATTTCTGGAAATGAAGATCGTGTCGTTATGTGAAAACAGACGGATCAGGAACTGCGTATTAGTGCAGACAAATAAATTGGTATCTAGGTCAAATCAAGTAATTTTATGTAAATCTCTCTCATTATGTTTAGATTACAAAATAACTTCATGTTGTGGTATTAAATTTTATATTCTATGCATGCCTTACAAAAAAAGGTTGGCTGAAGTTTTTCCATCAATAATGTATAAACATACCCAATTTTCTATCGACGACTCCCTGTCCCAGCGACCCACGAATGTTGCTCTGGAGACGTAAGATAATAACAAAAAATATTTACCAAAGCTCGAAGGGAATAAAAAGATGTCCCTTAATGCGGCCCCAGATGTATTAAGCCTATTATTTGTTTCCCTAAAAAAGGTAACGTTTCAAAAGAAATATGAATGCAAATTCTACTTGGAACGGAAGAAACGTTTTGCTGGCACGAGTTCCGTTCCCTCTATCCAATATAAGAACACCTGAGGGAACAATGTTATTAAATAAAGATAAGCTCTGGGCCTCCTTTTTGATCATGCAAAGTGGACGAGCAACTTCGATGCGTATCGAAATCGAAATGCACATAGGATACCTATTCGTAGTTCGTAGAAATAGCGTGTTCGTCTTGCAAAGCGCTTTAGAAATGGAAAGTTAGCGTATCAAGCCATGAGTCAGAGCGTAGGTTACCACACTAACCGCGTCACAGATTACGGCACGATCGTAAAATTCGTCCGTCCATTGAGCAGAACAATAAAACGCGATTTGGATCAAACGGTGTCACTAGCCCGTCAAGTTCAAGTGCGCTATTAAGTTGCACAACAGGCAATAAAGTGTTTGAAAATAAAAACGTAAATATTCACTCGTCGTAAACGCGGTATCATTTGTAATAATAGCGTGTGCACGCAGTTTTATATGAAACGGTTATTTTTATAGGCATCGGTCGGGTCGTAAAAGCAGTAGACTAGACGCAGACGGATTTTACGGTGCAAGGCGTTGGTGACGGATCGGGCTCAGGTGTCGGGCGGGTGCCGACGACCTGCCGTACTGTGCATGGGGCCGTTTGGGCCGTTCTCAGACAATGGCAGGGCAGAGCCATATCGTCACTTTACTATAAGACTCGTTATATGGTACGGAGGGGGTCATGCTTCGATGGACACCTTAACTTATCTGTGATCAAATTATACCATAATCGCTTTATTATTCACCAAATAATACAATGATAATAATATTAAATACATGAATAAAGCTTACAACTTACTTTTTTCCATTTGAAGTTTAATGAATCCCTTTTTGTTTCAGATACACAAAGATTATGGATGATAACTCTCTAGAGTAATAAACAGGTGAGAAATTTGGAACATTTATTTTAACAATATATCTACTACTATCTATCATACCTATTTTTAATTATTCACATGAATCCACTAACACAATGAACTATAAATTAATAAGTACCTTTAAAAGATCTTTATAGTTGAAAAAAATCTGACGGCATAAAGCGATTCCAAGTAATTCTATTCACTAAAGATTATTTCAAATTCACTACGCCGTGTTGCAAGCCAAATTAAATCATAGACAGGTGGCTACATTGATTAACCAATGAACAATGATTTTTATCGATAGGTATTATAAAATTCCAAAACCACGTGGTACACTCGTCTACAAAAATAGTAAAACTAACAACTTGTGTTACACAAAACACAGTTATGTTTTATGGCAAAGCAAGATGAATAGTCAATGAGGATCTAGGCAATAAAATGTTTTATCTATTTATGGTACTCGTATCATACGTCACTAGGACAGTGCATCAACCGCGTAAGTTTATTAACATCACTAACGTAGAGTTTTAAACATAATATACCTATAACTGGTTGCTGAGTACTATAGTTTAAGCAAATATATAACGTTTTAACTATAAGGTTGGGGAAAAAGTCTCTTCGCATTTTTTAAGATAATTCAAAACATTTTTTAATATATATTTTTATTTTTAAAGAAAAATGGAAATAAAAATTTGACTTCAGGCGAGATTCGAACTCGCGGCCGACTGGGAATCTAGTCCAGCCGCTCTTCAAATAGTTGGTAATAGTTGGCGCTGCTGCTACCATAAAGCAATGCAATAGATGTAAAGGAAAGATTTGACAAATCGGGCAGGACTTCAGTAGCTCAATTGGAAGAGCGGCTGGACTAGATTCCCAGTAGGCCGCGAGTTCGAGTCTCGCCTGAAGTCAAATTTTTCTTTCCATTTTTCTTTAAAAATAAAAAAATATTTTCACAAGCATGTGTTAATGCGAAATAATATAAAACAATTTTTTAATATAGTTTATTTAAATTTAACTAAAGTATGTATGTACCATTTTGTTTGATAACATTTTGCCATCTTGTAGATAGGGACATGATCCCATTGCTATAAAAATTATAAAGAATCACAAATGAGTACACGGTTCATTAGGTTTCTTTCAGTGAGCTCGTGAGGTACCCATATATCGGGTTTTTTTTTGTACCCAACATTTTTTTTAATGCGCCAAAACTGTTTTGTGATCAATTCTCAGTTCTTCAGCTACGTTGTAACTACTGATATGTCGATCGTGCTCCACCTTTTCAAAAATGGCATCCATTTTATCCGTAATAGGGCGACCAGAGCGAGGTGCATTTTTGACATCAAAATTTCCGGATTGAAAACGCTTAAACCAAATTTGTGCTACTCTCACAGACACTGCACTAGGTCCATAAACATCGCAATTTTTTTTCGCGGCTTGCGTTTCATTTTTACCTTTTTTAAACCTGTAGTAAAATTTTAAAATGTATCGAAAATCTTCATTAGATTCACTCATCTTGACAGTACGAAAAACAAATGAAAATCACACATTTGCCTAATTTGAATTTGGAATTATGTTCTTTAAAATTTTAACTTTCAATCATACCAAAACCAGCCAGATACAAATACTACAGCCAAAGAGATTTTATTACAAGTTCATACATACTATAATGCGAAAAGACTTTTTCCCCAACCTATTATTTTTGCTAATAATTTTGTCATCGAATGTACCTACTGAGCAATCAGTGTAGTATATAACTAATCGGAATAGCTTCAGGTAAGTTGCCAATGGATCTGATTGATCGTTTGTATAGTATTCGTGCGTGATAGCACTGAACATTCGCCTTCACGAGATACGATGTTTGGAATCCGAAATTAATGCGTTCACGAAAGATTTTGAGAACCGTTCTCGAAACGTTAGAAGCACTCTAGTCACGAATGTTTTTATGCAATTTATCAATAGCTGTGTAGATACGCTTGATTCTATTTAGTGATAGACATGCAATCCATTTATGTGTTTGTACCTACCCATATTTTATTTACGAATTCATTTTATATTTGTTCATGTTTATTTTTACTTGTTATTTATTTATCTTATAGAGATAGATACGTTTCTAGATTCTTTAGTTATTATATACATTCGATTGTCCAGTCACCTAATAATTTATATTTTAACAGTTACAGAATATAGAATACGAAAGATGGAACGTTTTCGTACTCAATTCCATTCAACTCTACCATACCGATTCCCTTAGCCGATGTATAGAATGGTACACCCCTATTGTTATCCATTTTTGCATTAATTCCTAAACCCTAAGGTTGTCTGGAAGAGATCACTGTTTAGTGATAAGACCGCCTTTTGTGAACTGTATTTCTTGTTTCTATGTTATTATATGTTTTATCTGATTTCGGTGTTCAATAAAGTATATTATTATTATCATTATGTCTCTCGTCAGCACGGGGTCCAATTTTTTTTTAATCATTTTTATTATTATTATGAAGATGTTTCTTGTAGGTACGATAGGTATGCCTAAAATAGTATTTATTACCCTTGAAATATAAATAGGTTCAAAATTGTTCGCTGCTCTATCAATTAAACAATACCAAAATAAAAATGCGCAGAGCAGAGAGAATAGGTAGAGTCAATTGTATACCGAAATTACATACCTACTAAGCTAAGTAGGTAGGATCTTAGATCCTTAGATAGATAGAAGGTATTTCAATAATGAGAATACCTCGCCATTTCAGTCTTTTAATTATGAGGTGGAATATTTATTTAAGTAAGTAGTACCTATCTGCTCGGCTCGCACAAGACATGAAATATATTTTTCCATACATTTGATCTTAAAAACATGTTTAATTGGAATGTAGAGTCATTTAATTATATCGCATACCTAATAGGTATACCTACAATTTCATAGTATCAAAAGTCTTGGAAGTAAAAATGTAGGTATTATCTAATATACTTGCCGCTAAATGGTAATGTTCAGCACTATCGTGTTCCGGTCAGGTGGTAATGTACGGCCCTGTAGTTTCCGGCAAAGAGGCATTACACCTTAGACCTCAGGAGTGGCAACGCATCTGCATTTTGACCTCTGGTCATTGTGTAAGTGTCTATCGGTTGCGATCATCACTTAACATCAATGTGAACTGCATGCTTGTTTGCCACTTTTATTAAATAAAAAAAGATTGAGGCTTTTATTTTTATTAAAATCATTCACCTAAATTATTGAATCATAAATTTTCTAACGGACTTTTTTCCACTTTCGTGATATAAAAAAAAGTTTCTAACAAGCTCACAGAACTAACTTATGAACAATAACCCGACCTCAATAAGTAAGTCCAAGTAAGCCTATTCGGCCAATCCCATTTGAACTGTCAGTGAACAGATGTCAGCGAAAATATAATAAGGGTAGGATGGCTGTAGGCATCGCCGGCATTCCCCGGGCACTGCGAGTAATGAGAGGCCACTGCGGACGTTGTTTGTACGGAAACATCGTTTAACCAAATAGGTACCTACTGCTCTATACAGTTTGCCTAATTAAGAGCGGCGGGTAAAGTTGAATTGTTTAAAGATGTGCCAAATATTTGTATAATCAGATGTAAGTAAAACTCCATTTTGTTCATAATTCTCCTCCTTTTAAACAGTTTGACGGTTAAGAAAGGGTTTGTCATTGATCGAATATCGTTGTATTCGTTATAGGTGTAACCTAATGTATCTTTTGTGATATGGTGTAAAACTGGCTGCAAAATCAAGTTGTGTAGGTATCTACAGTCTAACGATTATTGACATAACGTCATATTAGTTCTTCGGTAAGGGTCGGTTGCACCAAAATATTTGTTATAATTAAAGTTAGATAATGTTAAATTTTACATTCTTTTTTTTTATGGAAGTGGCTAACAAGCATGCAGTTCATATTGATGTTAAGTGATGACTGCAGCCTATAGACACTCACACAATATTATTAGGTAATGCGATGGTGGCTACGCCCTGGAGCTCTGCCATCTTCTCTAACTTCAACAAATTTGTTAGGTACAGGAAGAGAAGGATATAAACTTTAATATTAACTTAAACAAATATGTTGATGCAACCGAACCTAAGAGTGGTAAAGCCTTTTTTTAGTTTATATTACAACCTATTTATTGCTGGCATTCCCTGAAGACAGCACGTAGATAATGAGAGGCAACTTCAGACAAACGTTGTTTTCGAGGAAACCTCGTTTAACTAAATAGGTACCTACTGCTCTGTACAGTTTGCCTAATTAAGAGCAGTAAAGAAAGTATAATTATTTGAAAAGGCCAAATATTTGTGTTGGTACCTAATCCTTAGTCATAGCTCACGTAAAATTACTGTTTATGAAATTTCAAAAGAGTTTTGGTTGTTTAATGTATAAATTTCTTACAAAGCAGTTTATTCCACTTACCTGTAATTTAAATGGTACCTACTTACATAAATAATCGATTTTTTTTACAAAGGCTGTAATTTCAATGTTAGCGTAGGTTTTGAAAGGACAAAATAATTACGATAGGTTACTAAATTATAAACTTTATTAGGCGTTAACTGGCATTTTCTGTTCGATTGCCCAATAAACGTAATAACGTGGCAAAATATTTATAAACTATTAAAAAATCGTAAACCGGGGCACCGGAACCGGACCGTGGAGTGTGATTCAAATTCGCATAAAAATAATCACATCATTCCAACTATAATGTACCTACTATTAGATGTTCAGTTTTACGACAGGCGACACGCGCTCGTAAACTCACCTGTTGGCGCGGGATTTTGTCAATGGAGGTTTTAATGACGATTATATTGCTATAGGTCATTCCATTCAGGTGAGATTTACGTATTGAGGGGCCTGAATGAACGTAGTAAAAATTACCACAAAACACACTTCAGAAGTCTTCGGAATCGACGTGTGTGTGAATGTAGAGCCAGAATGGTTTACAAATGTAGAGACGACTTCAAGCCGGAAACTCTCTGCTTAGACTTACCTAGGCGTGATACCTAGTGTTGGTATGAATTGGACTGGATTTTAAAATCTATTTAAATGTTAGTAAGGTACTAACGGACTAAATTTTTTGTAAGTGTAATATGTAATCACTCTACGAAAATAGCGCCGCTTTAGATGCGACTCTACCTACTTATTAAACAAAAAACAATTATTTACTTTGCCGCTGACAGTTTTTTTTTATTCGATTTTTTTCATTGAGTACTTACTCGTACCTATCTATGCTCTTATAAAAATAAAATTACATGATAAACCACTTAAAAAATAATAATAAAACAAAAAGAACTAGAATCCAGACATAAGTAGATTGTGCCATTAAGCGGTTGTTACACTTATTTCCATATAAAAGATACACCTAGATAAAGAGTCATGCATTAATTTTGTCATGGCTCAAAAAGGCAGGTTTATTTGTAATTATTGGATACTAACAAGGGTTAGTATCCAATAATTAACTTATTTACTTACTCGTTCATCATGTATGCGTGCATTGGCATTCATACCTACTCATCTGTAAGCCACATGCGAATACAAATATCTATTGAATAAATGACAGCCAACCTAGAAATTTCACACATTTCAGCAAAAAAATATGTGGATGAAGGAGAGACTCAGCGTTTTTCTTAAAATACGCGAAGCTCTATGCCATGACGCCATGAACCATAACTCAAATGACTGCATACGTCAGGAATATAAAGGAGGATCTTAAGTCCGACTCCGCCTAAAATAACATGGCCGCTTGTTTTGCACACACCCTCTGCAACGTCATTGGTGCAACGAGGAAAAACAAGTTTATCAGATCCGAATTTCACCAATCGTCGTCCAGCTGATATCGAAAACGTCACCTGCTATGCTAGTGTGCGATATTTTTATCTCGTTCATCATGTATGCGTGCAAGGAGTATGGAGATAGTTTTGAATGTGTGATGAGTATTGCTACTGTTATCGTGTGACGTGGATAGATGGCGCTGCATAAAACGTGATTCACCCGCTCAGTAATAGATGGCGGAGTAATCGCATGTTCTAATATGATCCAAATAAACCGATGATAAATTAAAATCACGCACAAATGCAAAAATACATGATTATTTAACGGTGATATGGGATCAGTGACATACTTCTTAGTGTGAACACGGATCTTAGACATGTATATTGTGAGTAAATTCTTATTTGATTACATTAATGGAGATTGTAGAGTATAAGAGATGTAGAGTCTAATAAGAATTATAGACAGAAAGAAACAACATATTTTTTTTATTTATTGAATTTTTAATCAAAAGAATCATTTTAAACATATTAAATTTGAAATAATTAATATTGTATTTAATTTATACACGTAATCTTACCTATTCTTGTTGTTGTAAAATAAGACAATATTAAGATTTCATTAGATACCTACACCAACTTACCAATATCCCTTTCTAATGAAATAAAAATCATATTAGAACGATCGGTAAATAATATTAGAAGTGAGAACTCAACACATGTACCTAAATAGGGAGCTATCATTCGTAGTTGAAAGAGGTACCTATAACCGTTTAAATCTATTTTTAACGCTGACTGTGCGCAGTCAATCAACCATGAACATTATTCCACAATCGTTAATAATAGTAGCGGGTTCAATCTGATAATCGATTTATATTACTCGCATGATGTAATCGATATCTTGTTGGTGTATTATATCGTTCAATTTAACCAAGTTTTAAGTAGTTAGTGTTTTTGTATGGGTCATGGGAATAACGAGGATTTTGTAAGTGAATGGAAAGGCAGGTAAAGTAGTCATGGATTGGTAGATGCGTCGATTTTACCATAGCTCTACATTTTTAACGTGTGAAATATTAAATTAAATTCATTTTGTGTAAAGATATTTTTTTGAACATTATTTCAACTATCAGATAGATCTGTGCAATTAGGTAGGTATTTGATACGGCGGTAATGTTTTTTTACTGGTGGTAGAGCTCCAGTGACGGAGCTCCGTAGGCCCACCAATTGCAAGTACCTAACATTTACTTACTTATGGTAGAGCTCTAGAGAAGTAGCTCGAAGGCATCACAGCATTAGGCGCTCGATCATTTTCCTCCCGATAATTATGACCTTCAGCCCTCTCGTGTTCCAATCAGTTGATATTCTTATGCTAGTTAGTATGGCAGCTTATTACCAGCACGGGTGCATCATAACTTAGGCCTAAGGTGCGCCAAAGATTCATTGCACTTTTTAAATTTCATATTACCATCAAAGTGACCTATACCTATGCTCTAAAAACACGTTTATGATTCTGGAAGTGAAGAGGTTTACAGAACTATAATAAAAAGCCTCTGGCACCTCATGACTTCACGTTATTTAGATGGTCCCATAGCATGTCCGGTGTTCTATTACAATTAGGTACTTGAAGTAAAAAAAATATATAAATTTCAAATAATTTTAATGGACAAAGGGCTATAAATTTTACAAGCCATTGTATTACATATATAGCATAGCATGAATGTCAAAAATTCGATCTCTGTTGTGTATTATAATAAACAATTCAACTAATTGAGTGGTAGAGTTTAATGCCACTTTAAGCCCTTTGGATAAGTTCATTAAAAATGTAACAAATAGGTATTTACTTTGTGGTTAATTGCTATTATCACGCAAGTTTTTACCTCTATAATGGATAAATTACAGATCGGGATTTTAATGTAGAATTACCTAGGCATTTTTTAAATTCATCTCTAAAAAATTAAAAAGATTAGATAAAAAATATTAATGTTTGGCATGTTTATTATTCCTACGTATTCTTTTTACTTACATATCACAGAATTATATGGGTTCTGATAACGGATTAACCACATGATATAAATAGTGATAAATACCGTAGTTATCTACTTAATATCCACATAAAAGAAAATGTCTCTGGATTAATGACCATAACCTCTATTGTTTTTGTTTGGTTTTCATTAGTGCCCACTTGCCTATAAATACTATTACACTAAGGAAGGTTTAGATATACAAAAGTTATTAATAATTATTTTATTTCATAATAGGTCGGTACCTACCTTTCCTTATTAACATTAGGTAATATTTTTTGTATTAAAGCACGCAATTTTTTAAATTCAATTACCTTAAGCATATTAATTGTTAAGTATTCTTACCTGGAGCATAAAGTCATCATGTTCCATATAAGTTACTTAGGTACTACTTCGATTTGCATTTAAAAAAATGTATAAGGTATGTAAAAAATCTTTGAAATATTAATTAAACCTATAAGAGACCCTAAAGTATATTTTGTGATATTTAAGATATTTTTTAACTGCCTCAGTAGCGTAGTGGTAGCAGGCCACTACTATTACGCAGGAGGTCCTGGGTTCAATTCCCGGGTCGGGGACTATCAGAGATAACGGTTAAAAATCCTTTATCTCTGCTTCTATTGGGATTTTTCCATTTTCTGGAAGTTTCCCAGTATCCCGGAGTATGGTAATGTGCCCGAAGATGGCAACAGGTTTGCCACCTGTTACATGGCCCAAAACGTTACCGGCGAGTCGTGGGTGTTTGCATGTATGATTGAATGCATGCATTTACCTCTGCCTACCCCTTCGGGGATTACAGGCGTGAAGTTACGTAAAATATTTTTAAGGTTACGGGAATAAAAATGGTCCTTTTGGTAATCATTTTTACTGGTGGTAGAGCTCCGGTGACGGAGCTCGCGGGCGTAGTCACCACCGCATTACCTAATTTACTTGCCGCTAAATGGTAGTGTTCAGCACTATCGTGTTCCGGTGGTAGTGTACGGCCTTGTGATTTCCGGCACAGAGGCATAACAACTTAGGCCTCATTAGTGGTAACGCATCTGAATTTTTACCTTGGTCTTTGTGTAAGTGTTTATAGGCTGCAGTCATCACTTAACATCACTGCAGTCATCGCTTAGCATAAATGTGAACTGCACGCTTGTTTGCCCCTTCCATAACATTAAAAAATGGCGGTTCAATTGTTCAGGGGTTTAGAATATTTTTAATATCGGAAAATTTTCATTACTTTCTCAGAGCTTTTAATTATTACACCTTGCACCTTTCTTTATTGTACTAATCTATCCATGATTCTTAAATAAAATAATTTTCTTGTTCAAAATGAATATGTGTCATCTCAAACTTTTCATTCCATAGTCTCGTTCATAGTAGGATTAGAACAAAAAAAAATGTCCAAACAAAGAGATCCTATGCTAATCCAGCTAAAATTAAGTTAGAGGCTCAAAATTTTCTGCCTTCTAGTTATTTTAAAACAGTGTGGATACTTTGAATAATGTAGACTATGACTAAGATATATAGAGATAGGTACCTAGATATTTGTTTTGTAATGGAAACGTGAAACTTTTATAATGGGTTCTTATTTGTCTTGAGTTTAGCGTCATTTGGGGTTCTATAAACCAATACAGACCTTAGAAACTAAATGTAATAATAAAATGACTTGTAAAATATGTCATCCGATAATTCTATAAAAATATTTTTATAGCCGACGTGGAAAGTGGGTAGGGGGCCAGATATTTATTAACAAATTCCACGCAAATTTCCCGAGGCTGCTCTTAAAACATTATTGTTATCTACTACGGTAAGTTATTTCAAGTTATGTGGATACTTAACTATGTGATGACATAGTGTATTTACTTTATGTGTTTTGTTGTAAAATGTGCCATGGTGGAGCGGATGAAAGTGTATTTTCTTTTGTCCTGATCCTTGGTATCGTGTTTCGCGAGTATTCGCTCTCGAATTTGTATTCAAAAGATACCTAACATCGAAGTACGCAATAATCGTAAAACGAACGATTTAAACTCGGATTTTGGCGAGTTTCGAACGCTAGTGCTCCATTGAAGAGTAAGTTCCTGAAATAATAACTGCAAGTTAGCCAATAACTGCATTCGATCTAGATCAATCTTATTAGGTCACCAGTGCAGTTTGCACTTAGTTTTTTATGATGTGATGTGCAGGCAGTTCACATAAGATAAGTGAGTAAATATGTGTGTATTCACTGTTTTTTTATGTAGATAATGAAGGTGGCAAACAAGCATGCAGTTTACATTGATGGTAGATGATAACTGCAGCCTATGGACACCCACACTTAGAGCAGAGTTCAAAATGCAGATGCGTTGCCACCCCTGAGATCTTATTTTATTTTATTTAGGAGAACAAACAGTCATTTAAGCTTGCATACAATCTTACATAAAATACTTTAGATCATTTATAAGTTCCCGCATTTGGACAACTAAAGAATTGCATGTTGCTTCATAACACAGTAACAAAAAAAAACAATAACAAAATATTAAACAATAACTCATCAATATGAACTGCATCTTTGTTTGCCACTTCTATTACATAAAAAAAGGCTTTGCCCAGCAGTGAACGTCATTCGGCTGGAGTGATGATGATGAAGGTGACAAAATAAAATCACAGACATAAAATTATGTTTTATTGCAATATCCGTCTTTAATCTGATTAAAAATGCTACTCATTTAAAATTATTTGTTAATGACTTTATTACGAGGATGGTTGATATTCCTATAACACATAGGTATCGACACTAGACACAAAACCTCGATATTGGTAAGAAGTTTTACATAGCAACAAAATATTCGTAATGAATGTAGGTTCGTACGAACAAGAATCATTGTATCTGTTTATTATAATATATTTTGAATAAGTAGGGAGTTTTCATCTGTAGGCACCTTTTTAGATTGTAGGTACCAACTAAAGATAGTATCTATGGAAGTAAATAAATCATCAAAAAATACATTAAACATTCTTGTTCAGATATAAATATTATATTCAGTAAGTCACAGACCTACACATTTTACAACAAAATAAAATTTCATCCAAGAATACATCATAAACATTTGATTTCTATCGTTCTTTTCTAGCGTTTACAAGTTAAAGCATCATACGTTCCTTCTCCTCAAGTAAGTTTCACCATAGATACATTTAAATTACTTGAAATGTATTGATATCTAATCTATTTTATGTTCCATTCTCCAATAGTCAAAGCTTCGCCGTGTAGGCGAGTGATTTCATTGACCTATGCGTGTAGGTATTTTAACATTATAAACATGTTTAAGTACCCATTATATATTTTTATTGCATCTAAACTGTCTATTAATTACTAAGTACCGTGTACGTTAAATGAAAATAAGTGAATAATTTTAGATTTAGGTATAGTCATGCATGTTATAATAGGTCTCATATTAGGTAGGTATGCCTAGGAACTAAGAAATACTAAAATAAATAAACACGAAATAAATATGATCGTTATAACATGAAAATCATTAACATTGGTAAATTACAATACCTACCTGCATTTGGATGTTCAGTGCATTTAAAATGCAGGTACTAAATTTATGCTCAGGTAAGATGGAGCCAGATTAGGTAAATACATAAATATTGATGACGATCTCACATGGTTAACAATAATCTTTTTATTTTTACTGTCAATTATACAAAATTAATTTGTAACCCCCACAATAAAGTGATAAAATTGAAATACCTAATTTTCTTGCAAATACAAATACAATAAAATTACATAATAAGAGCACCGACTAACTTGGCTATTTATTACATTACATTTTGCGAAAGCTCCAAACAACTTTCACTTATTTCAAGTTGTCTTGATCTTCAAACAGCCTTGAGAACAATTACCTCCAACAGCTGTTTTGACCTAGAACACAAAAGGATAAAGATTAGGACGAATAACACGAAAACACAAGTTGTAACGTACTAACAAAGCTCGTTTACAAAAGAAAGGGGTTGTTGAATATCAATTTCTTTATTTCGTGAATGTACTCAGATAGGTAAATAATTCTTAGTTAAATAGATCCTTGAAGTCACGGATTTACGATTAACTAGCAGCCCGCCCAGGCTTCATCCGCTCTATTCCTATTAGTCATAGCGTGATGATATATAGCCTATAGCCTTCCTCGATAAATAGGCTATATAAAAATGTCAAATCGGACTAGTAGTTCCTGAGATTAGCGCGTTCAAACAAACACACAAACTCTTCAGCTTTATAATATTGGTATAAGCTTTATAATATTGGTATAGATTAAATGATTTACTAGAAATCTTCTTTCACGCTGGGGTCCTGGGTTTGATACCTGGGTCGGGAGATATCCGAGATAACGGTGTAAAATTCTTTATCTCTGGTACTATTGGGATTTTTCCATTTTCTGGAAGTTTCCCAGTACCTCGAAGTTTGGTAATGTGACCGGAGATGTCAATAGGCTCGCCACCTGTTACATGGGCCAAAACGTAAATGGCGAAGAATTCTTGAAGGCATGCATTTACCTCTGCCTACCCCTTCGGAGATTTCATGCGTAAAGTTCCGTTTCTTAATTGAAAACGAATGATTTACGGACCGGCTTACAGAGAAAACGATTCATATAAAATAACGCAAACATTATGAGGTCAGATATTGTGACTAAGCCTGGGTTGCAACACGATAATTGTTAAAGTTTTGTAACATTTTACATCCTTCTCTAACTTAAAAAAATCCGTTAAAGTTAGAGAAGGATGTGAAATGTTACAATAAATATAACTTTAATAAATATCCTGGTGCAACCCAGGCTAAAGCTACAAAATTTAAAACGATATATAAATATGTATTTGTATTATATACAGTGTGATTGTAGGCAAGAAAGATTATGATATTTCATAAGTGTTGTTTCAGATCTTGTTGACTACCCGGTATGTTGATACGATCGTAAATTTCTTGGTACTGTATGCCTTTTAATAATTATGTTTTTGAATTTTTCACATATTTTATTGAAGATAGAAATCGAAAATTTACTTGCATGAGATTTCAAATTACACTCATTTCATACCTATAGGTACCTAAAGCTTTTCTGACAATGTTGCCAAGTTCAAACGACGAATCTTTTCTCTACTTTTTTAATAAAAGTCAGGCAACAGTGGCAAAGTAGTTACAGTTGTTGGAAGTTGGTTGATACAAGTTGGTACCTATAATATTCATAGGCAGGTATTAGATATTAATATATTTTTAAGTTGTTGGTGTTTATGTTATGAAAGTCGCAAACAAGCATATAGTTGACATTGATAGTACTTAGATATAATCGTATATAGTAAACCGTACCTTTAAACATCTTCGAAAATAGAGTTATTATGTCCCTGTGCCAGAAATTACGGGGTCATACGTGATCACTTGATCACATGACCGGAACACGATAGCGTTTAATTCTAGTTGTTATTTCCTATGTTCATTATGAGTCTATATTTAATAATCCTTATGAAATAAATATGTAAAATCGCGTTAGCACGTGTAAATCATAAGCGTTTAGATACCTACACTAACTAAGAAAGATACATAATCTACCACCTATATGGAAAATAAAACATAAGCAAATGAAGAATAATGGTAAGGATTTTCAAAACATATTTTTTTGCTAATCGAACATAAAATGTGTTCGAAATAGTTACAAATAACTATTTATATAATTTAATTTATCTATAGATATCAGATACATACTAGCCAGTTGTAGGTACGTCATAATAGTTAATTGATTGGCTAGTTACAGACTCGTTAAATAAATACCATTCGGTGATCATTTCGCATGGCAAAACATATGCTATTTACTGTTAATAGGCCCGCGACTTTTGTCAAATTAATTAAGGAGGATTACTCACAACATTCATTCGAAACGGCAACTAGTTGCTCAATAATGTTACGTTGACCGCTTGTTAATTAGCAATTTTATATTAAATCACTTGCGATACCCATCGAAAATATGTTTTATTTAAATGTAACAGAAGTTTGCGAGCGTTATATGCTTGTAGTATGTATTATAATCATAAATTAATTCCTATCGATACCTATTAAAGTGATATCTGAACAATTATCGTTGATTTTACTGTCAACACATGGTTTTAGTCGATTTGACAACATTCATTTCAATTTATATTTTAACTATGTTTTTAAAATGTGTTGAAAGGTCTATTTATTGTTATATTAATAGTTTATTCATCGATGAAGTTCTTGACGTCACATAATTAAAAGTCACTTTCTGATAAATGAGTCTCAATAATGTAGAGAAACCTGCGTATTTTAAAGGTTAGTAGTAACGTTTTAAATGAAAATGATTAATTAAATTTAAAATACATTTAATTCAAGTTGCTTGGAGAGGGGTAGTAGGTAGATGACATGTTGTATTTAAATGGCTGTCTATTCAAATTTTATGTTATTATGCAAACATGCATATTTTGCAAACAAAACATTGTAACATTCATTTGTAAACTGTGTATTTTGTTGAAAATTTTACACCCAATAAGTACCTAATGGTAGTAACTAGATTCTACAAAACAATAAATGAATGAAGATGAATTTATTAAATATAGTTCACCTACTCTAAAACTAACGTTTAATCGTGTACCAGAATTTAATATTTTATTATTGTTTTCTAAATCAATCCTTCAAATGTGTAACTGTTGAAGGGATAAAAAATAATCAACTAAGTAAAACTTTTTTCTTTTTCTTAAGGGAATACTTACCTATTCTTATTTTACATACAATATAGGTGAGAATAGTTTGTTAAGGAGGTACCTGCAATAAATACCTAAAACATACTTTAATGCTAATTGTGCCATCATGGCTAGTAAGTACCTACTAATCAGCTTGGTATTGCGTAAGTATTTTGTTCCTGTGTTCTTTTATACTCACAGAGACAAAATAGTAATTTCATTTTGTCTATAAACCAACCAGATTTAATTATTTTAATCAGCAAACTTGCTGCCTTTTCATTTATATGATAATGACTATCCATTAAAATGTACGCAAGTGTAAAAATAGACTACGTAATCTAAAACAACTTCACAAAATGAAAGTTAAATGATCCAATCCACGAGCGAACCGCGTTGTACATTTTAAATAAAGAGCATTGCTCTACATCTCTTTCGGTATATGTGGTACATACATTACGAATACCTGTAGACCTACACAACATATGGGTGGCGTCGTGAATTGGCGTATATCGGGATACGTAACATATTTCGTATGCAAGTATAGCTGCGTGGAACTCTTACAAGATAGATACGTACACATATGTATGTCTGTACGTGTCGGCCGGGAGCTCTGAAGTGCAGTTTGGGAATACCGCACCGACTGATACGACGTAAAATATAGCGACCGGTACAAAAGGAATCACGCCGACTGAACAGATCTCAGGATAAGTTTTAAAACTTAACTTCTATACAACATCACGTCCGAATTCGGTATACTTAAAGTTAGATTATCAAATCTCACAGAATTGGAGGTTGTCTCAATGTCAGTTTTATAAGACAGGATTAAGTTATAAAAAGTAGAATTTATTTAACATAAATTCGTAAAAACTGCCACTAATTTGTGTTTAATTATGGCCGTTTGTGTTGTAAATGTATACGTTAGTATAATTTTTAAGTGTCACATTTGTGCCAATACAATGTTGTTCAAATATTTTGGGACATGTGCCTATGGACATATGCCTAGGACACCATCATTTCCTTTAACCTGTAATATAATTGACGATTAAGATAATCTATTAAACAAATATGTCTACATACAATTTTCCACAGTTATAAATTAACTTATTTATAAGCATTTTTGAGCTAAAGGTATGTAGGTGACACCTGTCTTTGTTACGTAGGTAGGTACACTACCCCACATTTATACCCTCCAGTAGGTTGTAGATACAGGCGATGATAGTATCAATCTTAACCGAAATACGCTCTGCTATTTTGTATAACTCCACTATTAAATTTTCATCCTTTATATCCCTGCAGGCTGTATGCAAACCTGTAGGAATGCACTGTGAAATTATTAATCGTGTATTATGTATTTACTTATCATCAATGCCTTCAGCAAATACCTTTGCTACTTTCATTATAAAAAAAATCCTATTTGACATCTCATCTTGGGACTGATTTCGTAAAATCACCTCAGTTGTGTCGCACGGGGTCAATAAAATATGTAGGCAGACTCGACGTGTGGCCCCAGCCCTCTCCCGCCTTTCCTATATCAAGAAAGAATTTTTCTATGCATCCGTTTTCTTGTATCGGTCGGAATATTTAAGAGAGCTTTTTACAGTTTTTTTACACGCCATGCGATGACCAGTTGATCAACGAGATTTGAAGATTACTTTTTTGTGGATACTACCTACAAATTTTGAACGTTTTGTTTTATACACACTTGCTTTAGTAATACAAGTAGCTTCCTATGGACACAGATTAAAGATAATATTGAATTTATTATTAGTTAAATACCATTCATTTCATTTTAAGAATATATTTTTATCAGGTCTCAGTTCCATGTTCACACTCATCAATATTTATTGAATTATTATGACCATAGTTTGAGACGGATTTATAAATACATTTTATCATAGCACTTCTTCCGCCCAAATTAAGTGATTTTTACAGCAATAAGAGCCATTTATCGAGCCATATTATCAATTGACGGGAGACTATACAGCAACTAAGTAGGTAATTTGAGACAACTCAAAATGTACTCGGAATAGACACAAGTACCATTCTCGATTACAGTTCAATAACACAACAGGATTCAATTGATTTAGGGCTATGTAAACAGGGGCGTATAGTTCCTATAATATCATTGATCGTGGAATGTCATGCGGTTCACGAATTGGGGCGTCGGATTTGGCTCTTACCTCTTGGCACGTGATACATAGTGGTTTAAAAAATTTATGGTGATTAAAATATTGATTACGTGGTATTGTTTTTTGACCAGATAATTAGCGTTTGTAAATAAGATAAAATAACGTATTTTATGAGCTGTTTTAGAAGTAAGTACCAATGGTCACTATTTTAGATTTAGATTTTAGAAATTAAGTATGTAATAATATTAGCATTATAATATTGATGATTTAGTCTAGTATCGCCAGCAGGGATTCTGTTAAAGAATCATAGTCCAATCGTTAGAGCCGAAGTGGCGAACGAAGTTTAATGTATCCTTTATATAGTGTCTTGCTATTGGATAGATTAGTGAAAGTTTGTTTATTTTGTTATCCAAGTAATTTTCTAGGAAACAATAGAATTCGAGTTATAATGAAGTGTTGGACAAACATTATATCAATGTCGAAGGATACAAAAATATGCGTTGTATCCAGTTTTGGAGTGTTTGCTTAATTATTAAGAAAAAATGTTATTATCATGACATAACTCAAATACGCTCAAAAATGTTTTTATAGCTTTAGTAGTATATTGCATTGTATGCTTGTAAATTGCATTTAAGTATATTCATAGCAATTAAAAATACGGCTGGAATCTTATTTTTTTATCATAAGTTTACTAAACAATCTACTATTATGATGAAGACATTACGAGTATTAAACAATTTTGTATGCATTCCTCGTGTGGTAATAACTAAATCTTCAGAAAAAACAATCGCATCAAATCGCTCACGACTGAACCCAACTGCCGATCTAAGGAATCGGCTCGGAAGGTTCGATGCGGTGTAGCTTCTAAATCCTTGCAAATCTAAATCTATTCTTGATATTAAATCTAAATTATTCAAGCATCTATAGTGGATATTTTAGACGCTACATTTTTATTGGGTACAATGACTTTTGATTGGCGACAAAATGTAAATATTTTGATACTCCGATCTGTTGAAAATAATTCTTATAGCCTTGGATGAATTTAGGATTAATTTATAGAATCTATTTATAATGGTTTTTACTGATAAATAAAAAATATTTATGTATGTATCACGAATAGCGAACGGATCTTATAGATCTCACAATACATATTTTTGAAACTGTATATTAGAATCGATACTTAAATTTAATGATGCTAATATTTTATTGGCACTAATGATCTATATCGATAACTATATACACCGTAAATTCACTGATATTAAAAAATATCGTTAATAAATATAACAAAAACCATGTGCTTGCCGATCAGTAAGTACATTATAATAGGCCTTGTTGCCTATTAATTGGTTAGATTCGTCACATAGTAGTACCTGATTGTAAAAAATAGGTATGTTACCTATAAATGTGAAAAATAAATCTACTGATTAAAATATAGGTAGGTAAGCATTTAATAAATTGCAATAGAAAATAAAGTACTATGTAATTTCTTAGACAGGTAGATATAATAAAAAGTAAGTACACTTGTTCATAGTTAAAAACAGGTAGCTCGTATCGTGTACCGTGTTATATTTGACACTAAAACGATGCTGTCTCATTAACCGAGAGCCAGAGCTCGTTGTGGTAAGTTAGTGGCGGGTTGTAGCCGTAAAATACGGCACTTGATTGGCGGACAAACATGGCCCGTGGACGTAACTTACACTACAGGGTAGGTTAGGAAGCTATACAATGATGTTTATCTACACGAGCTCCAACGCCGACCGCTAATCACCAATACTTGCAAATCCCCAAATATAATGAGCACACTCGATTGCTCAATTCGACCAGATGTGAACTTCTCTATACCAACGTTCTCCTTTTAAATTTCAAGAGAATGCCGGCTTAATGGACCCAAATTGACTTTTCTCATTTAAACATTCGCTATGTGATGAAATATGTACCTACTCGTTTCTTTAATTTTAATTCAGATCATTATCTTAGTCGATTATGGTAATGGTAATACCGTTATTTGATCGCCGGTGAGTCTTTGTAGATAATGTTGCGAGTCCATACAATATTTTGAAAAATTCAAGTAATTATTTAAATTGAAATATAGATACCTGATTACGTAAATATCATTAGGCTTGAAACAACTTACTTAAGTGCTGAATATTAATTGGGAATAAAACGATTAAAAGTGATCTGATAACGTAGTTTGTGGGCAGTGCACCTAACTAAAATACACTTATCACTGTTGTCCTGTATACACGAGGCGATGTTTTTGCATTCCTGTCCACCTACCTAAGTTAATAAGGTGTCAAGCGTAATCTTAAGACGTATAAAATGTACCTATGGACTTCACGTGAGTTCGGTTTGCTTAAAAACAGGTCTGATAATACACGCGGGTAATTAGATATTAATTTTACGAGACATTTGGGAATAACTGCATTGCGGCCTTCCAGTGTAGTGCTTCCAAGGTGTGTGCTGCCGGCTAAATTTAGTCTGATTTTCGTCATACTTATATTATAATCTAGGTATGTTACGCTACCTACTAATTATGCTTAAAACACGCACTGAATAGGTATAAATATTAGTTCTTTTTTTTTTCGATATGTAATAACTTCCTACGTTGTAATTTTAAAACTTTAAGCTGACATGACCCTCAATATACGCATCTTCCACGAGTAAATACAAGAGCTATTAAGATTTTTATAAGCGAAATAAAAATGTTCAGAAATTAAAGAAGTTACCCACAGGTCAACACGAGATTAAAAAAGTTGTTTCTTTAGAACAACGACTTCCAAAATTGCAAAATAAGCCATGAAGCGAATTGCTATTTCACAACCGCAGTATGACAAAATGACCTTTATTTCGGGGGAAAAAATAAGCAACCGGCGGAGTAACGCTTTCGCACTCAATAAGGCGAATCTCAATTTTGTCTCCAACGTAGGCATATTACTCGACGGAAAAATAAACAAGATTTACCGCACAAAATGAAAACGGATTTTTAATTTGTCAAGCGGGAAACGGAGAATGCGTTCTTTCTCTTCAAATTATTAACACATAATAATGTAATTTTATCGTTTCTTTTAATGGAACGTTGGGGCTATCGAAGTTGCCTGTGCTTCGAGATATGGCCTCAATAATGCTCGATGTTAATGGACCTGCCCGATGGAGTTGTGTATGTTCTCTTGTACCTACCTACACACTACACACTCTCGACAATTCCCATCTGCATTATACACCTACATTCACGTGCTATGAACCATGTAAATACGAAACTACGTACGAAAGATAGCAATGTTTGTATACGTTGACAATGAAGACAATTTTATTTAAATTGGAAAAACTTAATAGGTCATATCTTACTGTTGATAAACGAGCAAGCAGAATAACGTTTTTAAATTGCCTCATTTATTACGTTTATGTTCAATATTTAAGATACGATTTTCGTTTAAACAACCTCTGCTGCACATATTGTGATGAGGTCATTATTTTTTTGATTTAACATGAAATTAATTATTTCCTTTTCCCAGTTCAATAACTTTACCTTAAATTATATTTTGCATCCTAATTTAACATTAAGAGAGTCTAGTAAGGAACACCACAGTTATGCTAAGTTGTACTTAATAAATGTACTTATCTGTATAACTAGGCACTTAATGCTGTAAAAAAATTGAGAAAGGTTGTATCAAAGAGACAAATCTAATGAACACCTTCTTCAATTTTACTATTGCTAAGTATACATATATTAAGAGTAACGTATCCTTAATACCTATCAAAACTGATATCTTTTCCGTCAATGTTTCAATCAAAATAAATCGCTTACTAAAATCGTATGAACACAGAATGTTTTCAGAACAGAAACTAATTTGGTTCAAAATTATCCATTCTGATGAAACGAGCTATCTAGATCGACGTAGCGATTTGCCATCTGCGCCAAGGCTGCCGATATTGTTCTAAAATGAAACGGTGATGTCTAAATTTCAGCACTTTCACGTTACGTCGGCTGATAGAGAAAATGATGGAAACGGTCAATGGATTTCATGAAATTCTCAAGACATGTAGGTACTATAGGGTTAAAGAAGAATTTATTTCTCAAAAGAAATTCACCTTATTCACTTACAGAGAAACATTAAATTATATCTAAAGTATAAGTTTTGCATTTAGCGTACAGAGTTACGGAATTAAGTGGGTATTCACAAAACAAAATCTTATAAAAATTATGGAGCGACACAACAATTGTGAGCAAAGCACGGATCTAGGGAGATCGTGCGGCTGGATATGACATCGTAAGTGAAGGAAAATACCTCAATCTAGTACTACTACTAAGTAGCAGACCACTAATGTAACACTCGTGTTTTGGATTTGACACTGGACAGGAGGCAAATATTTTTTTATGTCATGAAGTGGCAAACAAACACACAGTCTACGTACATTTACGGTAGGTAACTGAAAACCATAGAAATTTAGGTAAAACATTTCTATGTATGTAGGATTATTGATTCGAAAATACAAAAAAAAAAAATAAGTGGCAAATAAACATACAGTTTACATACTTGTAGCCTGTTCTAACAGAACTAAGTACACGAAGCCAGAGACTTCTATGTAGACGTGTTGCCACTCCTGAGGCCTAGGATGTTATACCTCTGGGTCAGAAATTACAGAGTCGTAAATATTTAATACGGAGTTTCAAAATAGACATGGGCTTAAGGTAGATCATCTTTTGAAAACAATCTGAAAGTGTTCATCTCATCATTTTACAGTTTTTCAGTTCTGCGCTTTACTCGGTAGTTATAAATACTCAATTGGTAAAATACATAAGAATCGATTATCGAGATATGTAAATTTCACGAAAAACGTTAATAAACCTAAACGGATAAAATTAATCTTATATAAGATAAATAAAATACGCTTAAAGTGTGGGACTGTGAGTAGCCCCACACTAGGTATATACCCGTGTCATGAGTGCCGTTGTACATATACAACACAAACACCCAGACCCGAAACAAATAAGTGTAGGCCATACAAATATTTGTGCCGGTGCGGGGATCGAACCCGCGACACTTCGAATCAAACGGTCGTCTCACACCGCTGGACTAACCGGGTCATCAGGTAACTAATAAAATAACAACGGCTTTGACATTAAACAAAGTAACATTATAGGTATTTGTTACATATTTACACCCTAACAATTTCAGGTCTGTTCCTAATCTACACTTAATGTAAAATTTCAAATGTATGTACCTACTTATTTTTGTTTTTTTTTTAAGTGAATTAATACCTATATCAGTATCTTAATTTTGGCCACACAAACCGACTGCTAGTCGACGCCAGATACTTTATTGCTATGGTTTGTTTGAATATTATATTTTTTTATCCACTAATTACCCTCTTATGGGTAAACCTTTGAATCGAACGTATTAACACAAAATAATACGATAAGTAGATACAGAGTCATAATTATATGCGTTTTACTTCTTACTTCCACTTAGATAACACGACGTTTCAGAGAGGAGGAACTTAGGCCTGTAATAACTTCTTTTTAAGTATTTAACAACTTTCATTACATTTCTTTGAATTACAGAATGGAAACTTTAAGCCATTAGCTACGTACCTAATTTTAACAAGGTACTACTTTTATACGGATATTAACACTTTATGTTAAGCTAAAATATCGATATGTTTTGTTATTCGTTTAATATCCTATAATTCAGCTAGTGTAGCCCACCACACAAATGGATCTTGAAAAACAACCAGTTATTTTGACAGGCTATCCTTTGTAACAAGTCGTAAATACAAACGCGTGCAAGCGAAAACTTTCAGTATTACCGCGTGCCAGAGTTTCATTTCCATTACACTAGTTTAAGAAAATATAAGATTCTTTTCATTAGTTACGCTAGACCTTAATTTTAATTTGGAATGAGCTTTTTATAGAGGACTCTCTGAAGAGAAACGATTTTTCATAAATGATGAGGCGGCGCCGATTGTGTGTATTGGATAAATATTTTTAAGAAAAACTCGGGGTCGGAAAAATGTGGTTTGTAATAAATATGACGCTGGCAACATGTCGACATGTGTAACCAATTGGTTGATTATACGTATTTGTAATGAATTAGTAGGTACCTACTTTAAAATGAAATTGGAACCGATGCAGAGAATAAATTACAAAATATTTCTATTTTAATTGAACAGATAGTAAAACGTGCAGGTTTATTCATTATTTATAGCACATCTCTAATGTTTCTTCATATTAAGTATCATGTTAGTATGTATTGTTCTCAGACGAATTAAATGACAGGTAGTAAGTGATTAGCAATAGGTACATGCACCTACATGATTAGAGCAGTCCATGATAGGCTTTCTGCACATATAAACTCAAGGTTCCAGTATTAATTGCTACACCTAAGGCTAGCGATGTTTGGCTCTGTGGCAATATGGTACGAAGCCTTAGTAATTTCATTAACTAGAACTGTATAATAAAAACTATCAACTATCTAATAGTGGTAGGCATAGAATGTCTGCTTTATTTACTATTAAGTACGGTAAGTCCGAGGCCTCTCGCACGAAAAATTTGCACTCCATAAGTAATTTTCATCTAAAATGATTTAGTGGTTTAAAAGGGTAACATGATATACTTACTTAGATTAATTTGCATTTGTATGCTTGACTTTATGCACTATATCCATGATGTGTAAAATTCTCTACCATTTTAATAGACAGTAGGCTAGTGGGGTCTTTTCTTCCACTCCCATACAAAGCATAGGGTCGTTAGAATACAATACAATACAAAGAGTTCAATACGATCAATACTTTCCATATTAGAGACCTAGAAATACCTATATGTAGCGGGTGCCCAATTGAGTCAGCCCGTCTCGGTGTGGGGCGCAGGTGTTGATAATGATTTAATTTCGGGTAAATGGCGCGCTCCCGGCTTTATATTAGCTCTTGAATACCTAAATGAATCTGGTGATTGGCTATTAACATTTTTGGTCTTGGTTTGCCTTCGCCTGTACCCACTGTCTCGTAGGTATCTAAATGAACTCGCTCTGATCTCGTTTTAATTGTCAATTAATAATTATAAATAATTGTCAGCAATAAATCGTGATAATAACTCAATTTACTTGACCATTATAAATCATAATAGCCTAAGAAATTATCTTTAAGTTATAAAATGAATAATTATGGTCGTTTGACATGCTCAAAGTTTGTAAACATAAATATCTTGTGAATGACGCGTAAGAACAGATAACCGGCAATTATTTTATATGCATTAAATACAGCTCTAAAGAGCTGGTTCAGGTGTGCATCTTCATGTTGTAAATTATTTTTTATGACTCTGTTTTAATAATACCTAACCTCAAAAATAACATCTGCTTTGAGACTTTCTCGTAGTAGTGATCTTGGTGTAATTACTTACCTTCAATATGAATAGGTACGCCTGTTTCAAATGATTCTCATTTGCTAAAGTTTCTAAATTGGAACTTGAGGGTTGAGTCCATCTGACGTTAAATTATTGTAGTATTCAGTTCCACATTATAGGTATGTATCATTCCATATGTTTCGACTTGCAGAAGCAAATAGTCCTGAAAAGATGCAAAACATATGCGTTAACATTAACACTTAACAGAATCATAAAAATACACATTTGGGTAAAATAATTTTAATATAAATTATCTATTAGTTCCATAAATCACAAATCAACATACACCGCATAGCCGTTAACGTTTTTAATGACATAAAAACCAATATAGTTAATTGTTTTTATTGAATATAAACGACCATACCTATTTATAATATTGCTTACAGATAGTGGCGGTTCAGTGTACCGGCGAGACCTCCTATAGGCGTTGTAACGTATAGTAAATTAACTTTCAATTTGCATTTTAATAGCTTTGGACTCCTCACACACATATTTTGCTAGAATTTACTCGAGTCGGATTGTCAACTGAAGGCAATTGGAAAAACATAAAAATGCTATAAAATTGGATCGTAAAAGAATTGTAATTCGCGTGCATATTTTTTACCTCGGCTTAATATCGGCTGCGAATCGGTTTCTACGTTTGCAAACTCGTTATGTAATTACGATTATGCCGATATAAAAAAATGTAAAACGCGTTAAAAGCCGTAAAAAATATATTAACGTGCGTTTAATACAATTTTTAAACTAGAACATGTATGATGTCACCCAAAAAGAAAAAGATTCCAAAAAGATTTGTGGAATGTGTAAGCGTACGAAAGTTTGGGCCCGAATAGGTACCTTATCAACGTAAAGATAAAAGTTTTAAGATTTTATTTAAGAACGGAGTCTCGGTTCGTCCGAACTTCACCCATAACTTTGCATTGCTCGTGCCTTGGAATTTTCATCGAAAGGAAAACAAAAATGTTCTAAGTGTTATAAATAACCTATTAGGTATCTGCGTACCTTCACTAAGATCTATTTGATAAACACCTGTACGTCTGTTTTAGGTATACCCATACTTATACTATTATATATTATTATCTTATTGTGCACGGTTAGGTATAGGTATTTATAAATACTGTTTTGCGAAAAATGCCAATATTGTGGCATCTAACACACTTTCAAATAACTGCTAATATAAAAGTAGACGGATCTAATTTTCAAGAGGTGGTGGAAATATTATTAAATACCAGATAATATTTTAATGAGTTTCTATATAACGACAGTAAATTAGATAAGACGATAGATGTTACAGCCGATTGCAAATTTCAAACACCGTACTACAATCTCTTCATCTAAGTAATATGCATATCACGTTATCGATTAGGTAAAGGTTATCACCGGTCTTTGAATACGTAAGTAGTTTATCTCATTCTGGTTTAAATCTTCGACGAAAGTAATATAAATCTCGCTAAGAAATTAACAAGAAACCTTAATACATACACTTAATTGAACGTCCCTAATTCTTCAGCCATTAAACCAACTACAAGAGGTAGCATAACTAGAGAAATTAAACACGGACCCTAAAACTTCGCCATTTCCATTAGTTTGATTAAAGAAGATCCGACATGTTGGTATTTAACTTTTAACTAGTTGTACACACGCACATGTATAACAGAACGTATGTGTGCTTCCTTGTACTTTGACTACCTTAATCGAACTTTTCTCATGTCACAAGAAAGTATGCTTTAAAATTCGTGTAACAAAGCAGATATTCTATTGCAGAAATGGGATTCCAATCGAGCGAGTGCGGGTATATTGCGTATCGATTAGTAGTGGCTCAGAGTCGATACAACCGTTTCTATTTACGCTCTTTACCTATTTATAACCCCAACTATCTCACTCCCTACCTGCTCTTGCTCTCCTCAATCCTCGATTCGTTTCACGTATATCACGCTACCTTCAAAGATCGTAGCGTATTTTTATAAATAGAACTTTGTAATAAATAGAGGAAACTGGCCACGAAAATGAAGGGAACTGGGGCTTAAGAAAAACGTAATATTAACTTGTTATTTATTGATTCCCTTTTTATAAATAAACTTGGAAGCTAGAACATCGCGTACATAAACAACATGAATGGGCACTGTCGCTGAGCGGATACAGTTTTCGTTCGCATTTATGTAGCGAAAGCATTAGGACATAGGTCTCTTTGACGACTGCCGCATTCCATAACTTTCCTGAAATATGGATTCCGCGTATGAGACACGAAAATTGTAGCACACTGATCGTGATGGCATCTTCTTCACGTTCTGTAGTAGTTACAATTTTCGTGTCTCTCTTACTTATTAGAATTTGGTAGTAACATTATGTCTAAATCTTAATAAAATAATGAATTCTATTTTCCGTCGATTTAGACGTAATGAAATTATTTTTATGAAACCCAACTTTGAAAAGTCACTAATAGATTTCAAGTTATCCGAAGTCGCTGCAATACTTGTTACCGATTTCAGATAACATTTATGTAAGTGGGTTTGAATTAGCTTTGTAATAACTTTTGGAATTAGTTGTTCTTAGTAACCAATCCTATTTCTTCTTGATTCCTTAATATAATTTATCCACCTTCGGAGAAAACACTGAAACGGTATAAATCATCTATAAATTTGTAAAAACAGATTTCATGTATTTTCATGAAGCTATTACCGTTTATGATTAATAACTGACAAATTATTGTCTAATCGAAAGAATAACTTAACAGTTATCAGGTGGGAAATGTCAAGCGCGTGCCAACAACTTTACTGTCCATAAACAGGAGCAGTTAGAGCTCATCTTTCTTTTTAACGATCGAGGGAATTGTTTATAGTGTAAAAAATAAGCGCCAAGGCCCCATTGCGGCACGGGTGTCTAGAATTTATGGTTATTGCGGAGACGTAGTAAAAGATTTTTCTTATACAACCCTTTTGATTTTGATTGAATATAAAGTTGGTATCTACTTATAACCTAAAAAGTATCCAAATATTTGCTATAAGTGGCAAAGTTATAGTAGCAATATAGCAATAAAGTTTTTTTTTAAGGCTAATAGTATAATTATGGAGTTGTCACAAGAAGATTATAGTAGATAGGTACAATAATTATTTACCTAATTGAACAGTACCTACAACCTAACAATGATAAAACATTCTTACATCTTAGGCAGTAACGGAACATAAATTGGAGGGTCTATTTCTGTAGGCTTCAAACTTTCATCGTATAAAAAGTGGTTTAAACGTCAAAGAGACAATTACTTTGTGTACAGGGTTAGTAAACATCAGAAAACAGAAAATTAAAAAAATCGCGCATATCGGACTCACTGAAGGCGAATTACGCAACGCCCCATATATTATCAAAGTCGGCCATAAAATGCTTGAGTTACAGATTCCATCGACGTTTAGTGTCGAACAATCGGCCGTAGTCGGTGAGTCAGTCGGTGCCCGAGGACTTCGGACTACGCCTACAAATCGGAACATAACCCTTGTGTGTTACCTTCTAAATAAATAGTGTCCGCACCCACGCACACATCGCCATGTACCTATTGATTTATCGCTCTTTGTCCGTTATTTATCTAAATCCAACTAAACAAAATTTAGGGAAAATTTCGAAAAATGAACCTTATTTACACAAACTTAGTACTTATCATTAGCACTTGTTGCGTCAGCGGCGTCAAAGCAAATTGTCTCAAAATCTTGACCCTTAACTTGGTAACGGCCAGTGCATCATCTGTAAGCTTTGTGATGCTGCTAAAGATATGTGACTGACTAAGATATACCTAGCTAATAATTTGTACTAATACATAGTGACAAATGGTAAAAGTGTCTACGTACCCATTGGTATTATCAAGAAGATTTTAGTGACCATCCATCTACTAGAAGGAAGGAATAGGAAGGTATGGCTGTTATGTACGCACTCAAACCTTCTAATGTAATATTTGTCGTAGCTTTTCACTGGGCGCAGACTTGCTCAGCTATCAAGTGACTAGTGCTCAGTAAATTGTGTTACCAGGCAGCGGTTAACTTGACGACTAGTAAACACGCATCATCGTCTCCTAGAGATTGTAGCATTATGTTATGAAGCTCGTAGTTTTTCGATAAATGGACTATATCTATAACACAAAAACATGTTTTTTAATCTAATAAGTACCTATATTACTTGAGATTAGCACGTTCAACTGAACAAACACTCTTCAGGTTTATAACATTCAATTAAATAATAAGTAGATATATCATAAACCTACTGGCAGTTTGACGTACCTACCTATGCAGAATAGGAACTTACTAGGTACTCATCACTCGTAATTTTCCGTAAGCGACTAAGCGGGAGTTATCTAGTAACTAAGCTTGTCTGAACGAAACTTTTGATTCGTAGACTATTATTCGTGTCGCGGTATTCCACGGAAGCAATAGATAGACCAGGTACAATGTCACCGTAGAGCAGAAAGGACGCCTCGCTAAATCTATTTCCTTGAAGCGTAATTAAATATTTTAATTTATTCCTTTCATCCGTTCCACGTATTAGGTAGGTATATTTAAACGTATCAACGCTGAATGTTAAATCTACACTTTGCATTGTGAGGTTACACACGTGTGATAATATAAGCGCCGTAGAGGAATTAAAACGACGTTATTTTTTACTTCCACGTAGGTAAGGTGATTATAATTAGAACACTAGAATGTTTCATTTAGTATTTTCTTATTCATATTGTGTTATGCACAAAATCCTAATCTTTATATATAAAAACCAATTGCTGTTCGTTAATCACGCTAAAACTCGAGAACGGCTGGACCGATTTGGCTAATTTTAGTTTTGAATGATTTTTGAAAGTCCAACGTAGGTTTAAAAGGTAAGAAATATGAAGAATTTGAAGGGAAATAGTAAAAACTACGATTCATTTTCCCATACAAATAGTCCGTATATATCAAACCTGTGACACATTATTTCATACTGAGACAATACGAAGTTTGCCGGGTCAGCTAGTAAATAATAATAGGTAGGTAATTAAATAAAAATAAAATAAATGTATACGAAGAACGTGTAAAGTATTAATAGAAAACGCGAGTAATGAAAAAAAAAACACATTTTTCTAACTCACGATATAAGACGACATGCCTATCGGGGTTAAGATCATCATCAAAGACATGACATCCCACCTGGTTCAAAAGCTTAGACAATTAAAAAGTCGTAAAGCAAATTCCCACCATAACCATCGTGTTGTAACTCATTATGGTATCTACAGGATGATAAACACGCCTCTCGTGCCGAACGTAAAAACAACTTTTGTTACCATTTTATGACAACAATTACGACCAATAAAACTTGTAGCGATTATTCGTCGTAGCGATTCTTGTGGTCGCGCTGTCATCGGCCCGTGCTATCGTGTGGCTACTATACACAGTTTAGAACCTTAACTCATTCAAGTTTTCAAACAGTTTAAACCCTAGTTTACACAGATATAGCGTCTTGAATCGTTTATCAAATATATGGAGTTTTTGTCACGTTTACCGAAGAGGGCTACGATTCCCTAGTCATCAGCGGACCTTGACTTTGTCCGGTGGACTATTTATAATTCGTCAACAGATGTTTATTTTTGTACTGCTTATGAAATTCTAACGTAAATATTAAGTAAATATTTATATAGCTATCTTATTAACAATGGCATGGGCTTTCACTTATTTTGCAAATAGAGGTTAATAGTTATTTTATGTATTGTTAATAGTTATAATAATCATTCTGCAATGTATTGTTTTCTTTTTCTATTTCATAGAATTAATGTTGCTCAATGTTGATGAACATTTAAACAATTCAGAAATTTTATTGGATTAAATAAAAAAAATATTAACATCTACTAGCGGCCCGCCCCGGCTTCGCGCGGTGCAATGTTGCCTACCCTCTCCTATTCGTCTAAGCGTGATGATTGTACATAGATATAGCCTAAAGTCTTCGTCGATATCTTTTATAGTTTAGGCAGCGTACGCAAAATAAGTAACTTTTCTGGTTGATTTTTTACACCTTGTGTCTGAAAAACCCAAATATCTTACGGAACCCTATTTTTTCCAAAATAAAATATAGCCTATGTTACTTGTAGATAATGTGGCTTTCGAATAGTGAAAGAATTCTTAAAATCGGTCCAGTAGTTATTGAGCCTATTCAAAACATACAAACAAAAAAAATATTACCTCTTTGTAATATTATATCATCTATTGATGACTTGCATATTTTTGTCCTGTGTTTACAAGTCACGTGTGTTCTAAATAAACAATTTAATTTCTCAGATACTGGCGCGATGCACTTGCATATATCTATAATTGTAATAAAACTGTAGAAGTGTAAATTCTGTACGTTAAAAATATTGAAAAAATAAATACCATGTTACTAGATCGATACCGAACCAAAATATGTGATTAGAAAATTTTTTGTCTGTCTGTCTGTCTATCTGTCTGTTTGTTCAAGCATCACAGAAAAACTACCGGTCCGATTACAATGAAACTTGGTATGATTATATTTTAACTTTTGGCGCACAACACTGGGTACTTTTTATCCCGGAAAAATTTATGTTTGTCTGTGTGTTTGGGCACGCTAATTTCAGAAACGTCTTATTCGATTTGCGGTTTTCACTTATATATTGTGGAAAGTTTCACTTAACATTTAATGTTTGTTTTATGTCAATCGGTTCAAAAATAAAAATAGTTACGTCAATTTAAAGAATCATATCGAACATTCTTAAACTATTCTTTATCTTCTATCTTTTTTAGGCTTCCGTACCTAAAAGATAAAAACGGACCCTATTACTATTCTTCTCTGTCTGTCTGTCCGTTCGTCCGTGTCTGTCACCAGGCTGTATCTCATAAACACTGATAGCTAGAAAGCTAAAATTTTCACAAATTATGTACTTCTGTTACCGCTATAACGACAAAATGAAATCCAAGAAATAACAAAATTGGTGGCGTTAGTAGTATTGATGGCATTGGTGTCATTGGTGTCATTGGTGTCATTGGTGTCGTTGGTGTCATTGGTGTCGTTGGTGTCGTTGGTGTCATTGGTGTCGTTGGTGGCGTAGGTGTTGATGGTGACTCTGGTGGTGGTGTTGATGGCGCTAGGGGTGGTGGTGGTGGTGGTGGTTTTTAGTCGCTATGGTGTTGGTAGTGGTGGTGGTGGTGGCGTTGGTGACGTTGGTGGAGTTGGTGTCACTGGCGTCATTGGTGTAATTGGTGTCGTTGGTGGCGTAGGTGTTGATGGTGACTCTGGTGGTGGTATTGATGGCGCTAGGGGTGGTGGTGGTGGTTTTTAGTCGCGATGGAGGCATTAGTGGCGTTGGTGACGTTGGTGGTGTTGTTGGTAGTTTTGGGGGCGTTGGTGGCGTAGGTGTTTGGTGATGTTGGTGGTGACGTTGATAGCGTTGGTGGCGTTTGTGGTGGTGCCGGTGGTAGTGGTGACAGTGGTGGTGATGATGGCGGTGGTGGTGACGATGGTGGTGATGGTGGTGGTAGTGTTGGTGGCATTAGTGGTTAAAAATGCTCAACGTTAATATTCATTTTTTACAGCCGCCATTATGAACCTATGCACAGACATGTTTTCTGCCATAGATCTACGGTAGCCTCGATCGAAACCTATTTACAATTAAAGATCGTAAAAAAAATATAATTCTGAGTCGAGAACATGATCAAAATTCGTATTTTTTGATAATTGAATGAATTAAATCTGTCATTGCCAATTCAAATGTCATTGTCCGCCATTATGACGTACACATTTAATTTTTAATAAATGTCATTGAATTATTACCAAAAATAGACAGGCTAGGCAATTTTCAAAAATCATTTGCTGTTTGTTAGTTTCGCTAAAACTATAGTATAAATATATTTTTATCTTTACTTTAAAGCGATACGAAGATCGCCGGGCCCGCTAGTATCTAATAAGTATGTAAAGAACCAGTGCTTGACAAGGGGATACAGTTAATTATAACAGGAACTAGAATATCTTTGTTGATAATAACACTGACGCTTACAATAGGAGGTCTTACAAAAAACAGTTTGAATAATTTTAAAAATATTTAAGTTTTTTTTATTAAATTCCTACCTGAGGTGAACAAATTTGACATTTGGCTAAAAATATTTGGTTACGTATCGAAATTAATATTGACTAGGTATATTTGCGAAGGAATGTTGCTTTACAACAATAGATCGAGATGTATTGGCATGTACAAAGAGCAAAATGTTATTAAGTTTAACATTAATTGACATAAATGTGTTCTATAAATGTTGACGTAACCATTGAACGAGACGACGCTGGGTATGTTAGATATTATTATGATAAATAATACACACTTATTACTTGCTCAGTAGCTAACTATGTATCTGTAAATATTAACTTCTCTGTAGGGTACCTATGACTATTAATATTTATTTATTTATTTAATACTTTATTTCCACAATATAAAACATATTGACAAATGGCGAATTTAACGCTAAAAGCGCTCTTGTCCAGTTAACCAAGGTATTACCTATAGGGTCTCTGAAAAATGGTAATGTATAAACACAACTAAGTAATCCATTTGTTAAGTAAACCGACGTCACAAATATTTACCCATATTTTGTCAAAACAATTTATTTTAAAACCGTTTCAAGTTTATCTTTTTCAAAATAGGTACCTATTAAAATAAAGTTTTAAACAATCCCCTTAGTAAATAAGTCTTAGTCTCATGTACATTATTATATAGTTCATAAGCATTATCACGAGATCTGAACCCGTGTTATCAGAAACATCGTGAGCGGCCCGGTCCCTCGTTTTGTCAATACCAAAGGTACAATAGGGCTGACACAATTAATTTGAGGATAACTTCAAAATAGTTACATTTAAAGTTACGATTACCGATGTTTTTAGGCCAAATTATTATGTAGCCTGATCCTGAAAAAACATCGTGTTCACAGTTTATTACAAGCTCATAAAACGCCTTAATATGCATATGAAAAGAAATACAAACGCTTTGGCAATTAACTGGAGCTTATTTTGCGTTGTTAATTGCTTAACAGCGTGTAACAGCAAGCTTATAAAGTTATGAAGGAACGAAATAAAACTGCGCTAGAAATTTTCTCATTATGCAAAACTAAGTGATGTATCAAGAACCTTTTTTGTATGCAAACGAGGCTGTATTCGAGGCTGACGTGTCAAAATTTCTCGTGGAAATGCACCCAATTTGGCGAATGGGACAAGGGGTACAATTTGTGTAGATAGTTGTTATCTCCGCCACCCATCGTTCCCGTATGGGCGGGTACTGACAACAGAATAGATGCCGGTGCTAATAAAATCCCATTATTTTCGTGGTTTAACGCATTACGTTATAATATGTAGTTGTATTGAGCGTTATGATAGGGAACAAATTAAGATAGCACAGGTTCGTGTGATTAGTTTTATTGTGGGTAGGTATCGAGGCTACTGCTTTTGCGGAGCCAGTAGGTTTTTTTTTATGTAATTAAGGTGGCAAACAAGCATGCAAAGCACAGACCAGAGGTCAAAATACAGATGCGTTGCCACCCCTGAGACCTTAGTTGTTATGTCTCTGTGATAGTTATTACGGTGCCAGGTATGATATTTTAGAGGATTTTTTTAATGTAATGAACGTGGTAAACAAGCTTGCAGTTCACATTGATGTTAAGTGATGACTGCAGCCTATAGATACTCACACAAAGATCAAAGGTCAAAATGTAGATGCGTTGCCACCTATGAGACATTAGTTATTATGTCTCTGTGATAGTTATTACGGGGCTATACATATAAATGTAATACATCCTCAAATTTTTAACTAAAGATTATTAAACTGACGGATTAAAAATCGCAAAAAAAAATTGTACCTTACAAGTGCATTGCCTTTCTAGTAAGTAGGTGTATAAAATCCAGTATCTGATCAATAACCAGTCTTTCCTTGTTATCGACGTAAAAAAAACCATTTCAATTATTTTGTTTGCCATTAACATGTTAATTTTACTACATATAAATTATTTTGTATTTCATAAATCATTTTAACGACAAACCGTGAGTGATTTATACTCCAAATAAAATGTTAATGTTTCGAGCTATATTTTATTAATAATCAATATTCATACTAATAATATTATAGTCTGACTATTACAAAGCAATATTATACTATTAAATTGTCGTTATTCAAGTCAGAAAATATTTCGATGTACCTAGATTTTTTTTAAACATTACGTGATAATCAAATTATTGGTTTAACACTTAAAATCCTAACAGAATACTAAATTGTTGAATTTATCAAAGTATCAGCCAACCATTTCAAAGGCTGTTAGTCTGTTTGTGTATATGTATAGGTAGTCTGTTTAGTAGATACATTAAGAGACTCCATTGAGTGACCGTTTAGGTTCCAACACAGCCTAAATAACGTAATGATTAGTACTACCTAAGCCTCTTGCTATCATGATCCTTGAAGAAAAAAAAGTAAGACAAAGTGACAGAAAATCTAAAGAGATACCTACAAGTAACAGTATCTTTAATGTGGGTTAGTAACATCCAAAAGATAACAAATAGACACACCGCACGCCCTTCTAAAATATTGAGATAATCACACTCCCCATTATTGCGCCATTATTCTAAATTCAACACAGAATCGGATAGTATGAACGCGCCTCAAAATGCCTTTGTATACGTGGGGTTACACATGCCATGTGCCGTCGACAGAAGTGGTCTGTTGTCTAGCTTTCGCATGAGATACGTCACAGAACTGGGTAGGTATGTATACTCATATACTGTCTACAGTGAACGTCTGCAGCAATTTATATTCATTGCACATTCACACGAGTTCATCGTCAGCTTTTAAAGGCAAATATTTGCTTTACGTCTGATATTTAATGGCTGAATACTACACAGTCAATTCATGATTTACTTAAGTAATTATATTAACTTCAATTCTGTATTCAACGTTGGGATAGGCAGAGGTAAGTGAATAAATTCAAGTGCAATATTTTATCAATATTTCGGAAGTTACGTTTTTTTCCCCACACAGTAGGTGACGAGCTCCGGACATGCAACTAAACCCACAAGGTGACACTGGAAAACGTCTGAAAAATCCCAATAGCACTGTCCTCCGATCCAGGGATAGAACCCAGGAACGTAGTATAATCGTAGTGGTCATCTGGAGTAAACTATTTCGGTAGTCTAGGGACTACCTGAATATTTATTTACTTATTTACACTTCTATGTAATTTATACATATGGCGGGCTTAATGACACTAGGCATTCCCTTACAGTCAACCTCGGGGTTGTGAGAAAAGAAAATGTAGAGGTGCAAGATAAATAACCAATGATAGTTATTACAAAACTAACAATATTGACTTATATGCATATACAAAACGTAAATAAAGTTATATCTCTACAAAAATAAATACACGTTATCTATTCTGTGCACGTCAATAAAACATATTATTATATAATAAATACATATAATAATATACCATATATAATAAAAACATAAATATGTACATATTAAATTATCTATACTTATACTTATATTAATATTATTTTTTATTTAATATTATAAAGCTGAAGAGTTTTGTTCGTTTGTTTGAACGCGCTAATCTCAGCAACTACTTTTCCGATTTGAAAAAATCTTTCAGTGAGAGAAGAAGGCTTTAGGCTATATAACATCACGCTAAGACTAATGGGATAGGGCAGGTAACATTGAACCCGCGCGAAGCCGGGGGGGTCCGCTAGTAATAAATACTTATAGCGGTGACGAAATGAATGTATGAAAAAAGATTATTTAAGGGACGCCAAAAGATAATCTTTAGTTCTTCGCTTGAAGATAAATTTGCTAGTAGATTTTCGAATGTCAAGGGGTAGGTGTTCCAGAGTTTGATTGCTGTAATAGCGAAAGATTCGGACATGAAACCAAATATCTGAAGCTGACTAGCTCCAGCTCAGAAACTTAGGTAGGTACTAGCTTCTGTCTATAGATTAGGAACGGCGAACTGATGCCTTATTTTTTATGTAGCGAAGGTGGCTAACAAGCATTCAGTTCACATGGATATTAAGTGATGGCTGCAGCCTATAGACACCAACAACACGTGCTACCACCCCTGAGACCTTAGTTGTTATGTCTCTATGATAGTTATTACGGGGCCATACATTACTATCTAACCGAAATACGATAGTGCTGATTGCTTACCATTTGGTGGTAGATAGGTAATGTGGTGGTGTCTACGCTCTCGAGTACCTACACTGGAACTGGAACCGGTAATATTCTACGTAGGTACTCTCTAAGGGAATAATCTAGATGGAAGAAAATTGGAATGAGATGTTACGTAACTAACATTGTTGCACTATTGCCAACAAATCGTCGTCATAAATATATTTCGAAATTCGTATATTACACTTTTATATACGGATTTAGATTTTAATATGATTGGATCCTGTGTTTAAAGATATAAAGTACCTAAAATATAAATCATTTCATAGTAATACATAATTACAATTACAATTTAAGTAATACATACCTATTATAAATACTTAACAAAAAAAACTCTTTACCTGCAACATGGTTTGTCTTGTACCTACAGATTGAACTAGTTATCTTCGATAAATGAGTACTATCTTATTTCAAAATACCTAAGTACATTATTATGATATTAGACAGCTGCACTCAAAATGATCAAATTCTCCAGTCGCATTGAAAATTTCATGTAATAGGCACACCGTGTTTTCGTTTATTTTCCGACCTTACCCTGTTTCATATTCGACACGCGTTCTCTTGCTATATTTTGAATGAAAGTCTCCAGGCCTTGCGAATATCTACATAAGAAACATTACTATGAACAGTTATGATGCGGTCATACATTCAGGATTCGGTAAATTTTTGAGAAAAAAAGTAAAAAAAGTATTGTACCTACGTAACCAACGTTGATATCAATACCTACTGAATTTTAAAAAAGTGAGGTTTAATGACTCACAATTAATATTTTTCAATGTTTTTAATTCATAACAATATGATGACCTGGTAGAACAGAAGGTAAACGAACCTATATGATAGTATTATATTTATACCTTTTAACAAGTAGTTTAAAGCTCGTACATTTATGGAAAGCAATCGTGTCTTCGACGTCCTTATTAAGTATTTTAAACTCTACATTTGGCACATTAAATATTTACTAGGCGAGTCTAATAATAACTAAATAATTTATAAAACATCCGTGTAATAATATAAGCGGCAGCGGCAACATAGCCGGAACCTAATATCCAAAAATATTTAATTAATTACAACATTAAATATAGAATCGTATTAAAATTTTAAAGTGCCTCGCTTTTTATCCGCAAGCGACGCGGAAAATAGACAATGGTCCACAGCCAAAAGTAACGTCCTTGCGATTTCCATAAAAAAATATCTCCTTTATATTTGTGAAGCCTACCTCCAGGAACTTGTAAAGAACGAATTGCAGATACTTAGATATCATGCTGGTGGGGTGGGGAGTGCGCAAAATGTCGTTTCATAAGTAGGGTTGGGTCGGATCCCTTACAAGTGCGGTTGCATAACTTTATTTCGAGATTAACATAATTAGAGAAGCTATTTGTCCGTAGGTTTAGGGTTGAGTAAACCGAGTCGACGTTTGTTGCTAAAACATAATTACCTAATGTGTTTTTAAAATAGGTGCCAAGTTAGTAATCAACTTAAGTAGATGTGCGATGGCTGCCAGTCAGAGAAATTGCAATTGTACTGTTGTATTAGCGACCAACAAAATAAGTGTGTTGTTATCTCTATGTCATCTTTGATCTCAAAATATGTAAATTAAAATATTTATTAAAATGTCTGTTATAAAATTTAGTAACTTGAATATTTATTTATTGTTATCGAAATCTTTCTAAAAATATCTGTGTGTACAGAATATTGGTAGAAAAAATACTAAACTAAGGTACATAGTTTAGTATTTTTTCTGGGCACATTGAAGTATAAACGATATTAAAGTTTATTAAACATTAAATACAAATAATTACATGAAAACGAACCAAGGTAGACGAGGCACGAGAGGTTTGTCAGGACCGGAATATCTGGCGCTCTACACTCTCTGCCTACCCCGTTGGGGACCAGGCGTGAAGATACATATATATATATAAAACGAACCAAATCAATCAACAACTCTAAGATTTATCTGGTTTGTGGGTACACGTATAAATTTAGTGATTTGTGTATTTATGCAAACATCTCTACCTACCACAGACGGTAGGTATATCAACGTAATGTTTTCTATAAATCAATTGACAAAGTTGCATCAACGTCAAACATGTAAAACATATATTTTTTTTAATTCTGTGTGGTTTGATCTAGGTAATTAGGTACTCTAAATCGTATATTTTGTCGTTGAGTCTCAAATATCTTAAAATACGTAGAACACAATAAAAAATATATAACCTTGGACATATTGGCCCATCTACTTTAGTGCAGGTGTAGGTACCTACTCTACATGTAAATAATTACAAAGTCCAGTAGGAATTGGGTAAGACACGTACCTACTTCACACGTACCTATATCCCGATTATGCTAAAAAGGTGCAATAACAAGATACATTAATTAATAGGTATTTTAACTAAGATAACGTATCATAAGACAGGTAGTGTATCTACCTATACGTTATCAACCACTTCTCAGAACTGTATAATTAACGGGTTTAAATTACTAAAATATTAGTTCTGTTTGCATAAGTAGGAAGAGAATGTTTAATTTACATAACATGTTATTTTTTATCTGTACGGCGTATACAGTCTGGGTTGGCAAAAAAAGGTAATTTTTGACGTGACATGTATTTTAAACGCTCGAAATCCGGTTCGACCCTTCGGTAAACATGTGGGTAGGTGCTTTATGTACTTATCTATGCAAAGTCTGACCTAGCAAGGTTACTCCGGACAAGCAGAGGGCTCTGAAAGTCAAACGTAACTGTGCACCCGAAACAAATGTACTTAATTAGATAACTTGTGCTAAGTTTGATAAAATTAGGGATCAGTTTTTTACAATATAATTTAATAAGACTGTTATTTTTTGTGGAATGAATTTCGGCGAGTCTAAACAAATTCAATAATTAGTTTTAAAAACGAAATAGAGGGTTGTTTACGTTTAATAATTAAGTATTTCTTATTGAATTTTCAGCTTTGGCTAAAAATTGTCTACTACTTTTTATACACCAAATTAATTAGAATGATTTTTCTACCATCCAGTAGATGTCCCAATTTTCACCATAGCAGAAGGATATTAAGGACCTTCTTCCTTTTTAAGGATTTAATTATTTATTGATGGGATGATATTATATTTACTTAGTTATTTATTTCGTCAAACTATATTTTTTTGTAAAATATATTCACTCACTTAATTTGTATCTATATAAAATACCTATACCTACCCTTTAAAACAAAAGAAAAACCAGTAAATACCTATATTACGTAAAAATAAGGTATGTATGTATGTATCTTCACGCCAGGTCCCTAACGGGGTAGGCAGAGAGTGTAGAGCGCCAGACATCCCGGTTCTGACAAACCTCTCGTGCCTCGTCTACCTTCATCATTCTCTTCATACATGCACGCCGATTCCTAAGACTTTTGACCCCACCATCAGACAGAACTCGACCTATTTGGTCATGGTAGGTCAGCCTTGGTCTTCCTGGGCCTCTGCAACCAACCACATTCGCATTGTATATCTGTTTAGTCATTCGCTCATTCGACATTCTTTCTAAAAATAAGGTAGGTAAACAAAATACGTATTTCATTTGATAAGTGGAATTAACAATAATTGTTTTTAATAATTATGTTAACCGTTATTTATGTAACCGGTTTACATTGTTGCTTACAATAATGTAAACCGTTATTAGCACTAATTTTCTATCCATTCCTTTAAGATGACAAAGTCACACCCTTTAAAAGGTTACAAATATTATTTTCAAGAGAAGTGTATCGAACGAACGGCAAGCTTGGGACCTCAGGGTTTTTGGGGGATGTTTACGATCCACTTTTTATTTCCCAATTTTCCTCGTAACAAGGGAAAACTTTCTTTGCCGTGTTCAATTACTTATTGATTAGATAACCTTATTTTTAGTCTGTTGTGTCTTTTTAAGTTGTATTGGTTTATCAATAATACATGACTTGAATTTAACACACATCAATAGTATAAAAGTCAATGTTAATGAATGATTTTGATTTAAAAATTATTGTATTTTTTTTAAGTATCATATTTTAATAAGTATGTATTAAAACTAAATCAACCTGCTCCCATTACTAAATGAACACAAAAATAATATGGAACAAAAACTTATCAGGTACATTACTTTTTACAAAAACGATAACAGTAGGTACCAATCATGCACCTCAAACATGTGAACCTACCATTTTTCAATTAAAAAAATAATAATACGGCACGGTGCTTTATATTTTTTATTTTATTAATTTGGCCACCCCTATAAAATATAACGGTACGTGATAGGCTACCCAACAAATGTATAATTAGCATAATCCCACGCTAAAAAAGTCCACCCTTATTGATATAAGCGAAAGGGCATCAGGTGTCACCAAGAGATCCTTTGGAACGATATTATCTGGAATATATTCCCCAAGATGGGGACTTACACGGAACTGTCACTGTTTCCCCACTCTGAATAAATTACACCTACATTGATTTTTCCTGCGTATCTATAGGACAAAGGTCTGTCGATCGTAAACTACGCGCTTCCGATACGTAAGTACCTTTCCAATACGTAAGTATTGATTACTGAAAACCATACCTTCATATGTTTCGTGTTTCAGTCATACCTAAAAGTCTTTTGTTAGCAATATCTATGACGATTTAATAACCTAAAATAATCACAGTTTTAAACACAAACTTTTAATATCAAATTCATAAAAATGATCTGAAGCTATATCTATAGACTCTACCAATCTCTTCAAACCTACTTACACATAAATATAACTACGTTAAAAAAAACCGACTTCAAAACTGAAAAGTAAAAAATAATAATGATTTAATTGTAATTATACTACCTATTATTTATATGTGCTATTAACTAATAGGTTTGAAGTCGGTGCCAAGCCTTAAACAAACAATTATATTTTAATCACATAAATACATAGATGTTTAAATCGAAAATCACGTACATACATAAAAAAAAATAAAAAAATATACCGGCCGAATTGAGAACCTTCTCGTTTTTTGAACTCGGTTAATAATGAAGTAGGTATTTGCTTAATTTGATTATATCAGGAACATAATGAAGTTTAGGTATATTAAAGTGTATGGAGAGGAGTAGATTGATCTGTAAGTCTATATACCTAAAGAAACATGATATTAGATAGAAGATAATCTAGATTTCCAATCTACGTACCTGGAAAAGCAGGTAGATACCTACTTTATTAAATACCTAGCCAGTGACAATAGATTTAAATGAGTGATAGGTTGTATTTAGTAGCGAATAAATGCATATACGTTTAAACCTAAATACGAGTACGAAGCCGTAGTCCAACTTTACATTAGTCTTATCTGGTATCAACTTATCTGAATTCGGTAGCTCAGAAATATTTCAGTCCGATCCACTCTACATCTAACAATACATTATTATAAGAACAAAGATAGGGACTGTTAACATTTAAAAGTCAAGGTATTTATTTAAATGTGAAAGTAACTTTGCCGGGACCGCCCCATTGTCTTGCGTGCAAGCTACTGGCACGATAAATTCCATAGTTAATAAGCCTACGTGACGCGCTTTAAATTCATTCTAGATAGAGCATTTGCAATGGGACCGATATGGAGATATGTTTTCAAACACGATTCTTTGTTCGCATACAATACACGACGCCCGCGAGAGTCGTGGTTGAGTCTTAAAAATAACGTCATTAAAGTCGATGGACGACAAGTTGACGCGAGCCAAAACACATTATACCGAAATGAAGTGCGACATTTCAGCCTTCGAGGTTTTCATTGAGAAAAAATTTATAATAGAAATTGTCTGAGTAATAGCGAGACATTTAGGAATTTTGTTTTCAATTTAGCGATGACCTTTTCGCCCGGGCCTTTGACCGAGCACCGAACAGGGGACTCCGTCTAGACGGCTTAGTGCCGGCGTACACTCGCGGTTGATAGAGTGGCGTGAGATCCCGATTTAGATGCGTTACCAAATACGTTTTATAGTGCGTGTTGGACAAATACGTATGACTGATAAATATCAGAGTACTTGAACAAATTTTCTTTTCGATATGTATGTATGTCTCTCGATATTTGTTCGTTTTTAATTACTTATATACCTACATGTCTTTTATTACGCTATTGCTTATCAAACGGATGTCTACGTCTTTTTGATAAAAAAGAACATTTCCTTGAACGACTAACTTTGAGGCAGAATTGCAAATGTTAATTTCGAAAATAAATACCTACTAGGTAAATAATTATGTAAGAATTAAGAGCCCTTTTCTTTCAATTAGCATAATTTTGTTTGTAACTGAATCAGTTGATAATTAAAATCATCCTCCAATTTTAATAGAGAACACATCGTTATCCACTGTACCTATACTTTATTTATTTATTTTTATCTATAGTCACATCAATAACATTTGAATCGGTTTTTTAATTAATTACGACTTACAATATCTATTGCTTCCCTCCCGTATAGTTATCTTATGCTCTCATTAAGAATGGATGTATAATCAATAATAATTTATGTGCACGCACGTGAGAAATGATGTTATGAAAACTTGATACCTACTTATACCTACATGCGGGGTATTTTATCTTTAATTATATTTGTTATAACCTTGGACTTGTATCTGATACGCAAATGGTAGTATATCTTAGCTAGTTTCATATAAAATATCATGATCGACAATGATGCCTAATTAATTAATTGTATAAGCGGTAATAAATTGACGTGCAGAGCATTTTGGAGATATAAATAATGTAAGTAATCTATTCGGTTAATAGATGTAAGTAGATACCTATTTAAGTAATCCTAATAAGTAACAAACAATAAATTGACTTTTTAATTAAAAATATCTGTAATTTTTTCTAGGCTTTGTAAAACTCATATGACCCCATAAATAATTCAGTAGGTTGGTAGGCACCACTACCGGCCTACTGAATACTTTCAAAAAGTCAGTGTATAAATCTTTGCGCCAAGTGTATCGACAGCCTTACCAAACCCTTCATTGGAGGCCGGTGCGAGTTTTTCCCTAGCATTTGTTTTTGTTTTACGACCCGCTATCTATACGAGATACGCCTAAATGTGTCATGTAGTACATTTAAATTGGACAGCAGGAATATTATGACGGGATAGAAGGGCTGAAGTGAGGAGCAAATGCTTTAGTGATGCGTTGGCATAAATGTCCATCGACAAAATTTTCTACTGACTTTGAATGCCGGCTGAACTATTTCATAAATTCGAAATAATTTTATGACACACCCACAGTGATTCAATATAAATTAAGACATGGGTGCCAGTGTCATGTGACTAATGGGCATGTGTCCATTATTCACATGACACTTTTTGTTAAACTACGTTGATAAATAATTTAAGTAGGTAAATACAATATATAATAATATTTATTTATATGTTGTCTTAAGTTGTTTCACTAAATTAATTTGCATCAAAAATATCTGTTGAAAACATCTGAAATTTTCTTTGTCTTCATAGAGAAGACCAAACCTGCCTGAGGTTGCAAAATATTGCTTAATCGAAAAGTCTCTGAAAGAGCGACATTAATTGGAGGCTTTACGAGGGGAATCCGTGCCGCAGTCGTGAGCTTCTACATACCAACCGACTGTATAGCTATCTACCTACTTTCTTTTTACTGATAAATCCATCTTGTGTTGCCTTATGTACCTAAGTAATTATGTGTTCTAAGTATGTGAACGCTGTAATTACCTAAGAAATAACGTTCCATTTTATACCTTTAAGTTACCGTATACCTACTTACTGTTAATTATGGTTATCTTGATAAGTAAATATTATATTTCCTTTATACCTACCCTCGGTGCTATTTCAGATTATATTGATAAATGTTTTCAATATAATTAGGTAGTTATATTGAAAGTTCATTAATCACTTTTCTATTTTTTTTTGTTTTAAATTAAACTTTTTTGGTAGGTACCTTTATAGGTAGGCAATAATAATATTATTTACCTACTTATCAAGTTTACTATAATTGAGTTTATACGTACCTAAAAGTAAAAATATTTTATAACTAAGTAAAATATCTGCAAAATGCATACTAGGTAGGTACCAAGGTAGGTAATTATTAAAATTTAATTATTTTAATTCTTCCTCTAGAGTTATTAGGTATGTTAGTTGCGCATGAGTAGGTACGTAGGAGACCAGGTATGTATGTAGGTATAGGTATTCTACTTTTTGTTACTTCTGCATCTTATTTTTTATGAAGAAAGTTTTTAGAAGTTTCTTGTCAATTAATATGTAGAAACTTAGGTAGGTACCATATGTATATAAAAACATATCTGTATAATAAAAAATAAAATAAAATGTTATGAAACGTAGTTACACCTTTCTCTACAAAGGTATATCTTTATTAAAGGCAAAGAAAAAGCTACTCATCTATGTAAAAAATCAATAAACGACAGAGTTCAGTAAGCTTTTCCATATCCTACAACTGTATGAAAAGTATCTCTTGTACCGAAGTTTGTCCAAACTGGAAATATAATTTTAAAGATGGCTGCCGCTCTCGTCCATCGCCCGCCCCCGCCGCTGCCCGCTCCCCGACGCAACCTAAAATATTATGCACCCAAAAACCATTGTCTGTTGCCATGACAACAGCCCGCTCGATACCGGGCCCTCGCAGACGCACAATCAAAGATACATTTATCTCGCTTACTCTTTAAGTATTCAGATGCTGGATATGGATTTGTACGACCGCGCGCTTCGCTCGTACTATGGTGGCAGACTTAGCATTGTAGGGTTAGCATGTTTGCTACGAGAGTGCTACGACACTAGAGTCCGTCTTGTTAGAACGCGTACGTCGAATAAGATTGAGATTGAGTATGAAACGACATTGACCTATATTGAACTTATCGATCTTTGTTACGGGATAAGAATACACTGAATACATACCTACTAACGTATTGGAAGATATCTCATCATGGGGCTATTACTATTTTATAAGATTTTTATATGACAGAAATAATTTTTATATTAGTACCATCACGTCAAATTCGTTACAGTGAGCGTGAGTCTTCTCTGTCTTATAATTATTATGACCATGTTTTTATTTGATTGTTGTTATTTTTAAAAGTAACTAAATATATCTACATAACCAAATATTACTTAGATCAACTGGAACACATTAGGTAGATAAGTTGGACCTGAGAATTTTTCTACTCACCATTATCGACAAAAGTTTGAAGGTTTTGGACAGGTTTAGGCACACAGTTTTTTCTTTTGATGATTATGATGAAGATAATGTATTTAAGTATCATATTTTATAATAATAAGGCACACACATATTTCTTTCTCTGGATCAATTCACTACATACATTTAGAAAACACCACACAATAATAACAGAACACCACAAAAGCTACCGTGCAAATGGCTAAGGATATTTCTGCCCTAAATTAGAAAGCTAGTATGCAGCTCTGTCATTGGTCAGTTGCACAAATGATTCCTTTTATTCACCTACAAAACTTTCTCTATTTTGTTCCAATTCTTTTTCTTCCTGGTTGCACCTCGAACGCGGAAGGGTTCACTACTTTCTCCTCTGAAACAAAAGGACCGTCCTTTTTGGGCTCTTTAAAAATAAACAATGGTTGTTTTACAGTTTTTTATTTGAATCATACAAATGTATTATGTCTAGTCTCTGTAACCGGTGCCGGGTTGTTTTAATTATCCTGTATTATTCAATTTTATCCTATTGCTAAGTTTATAACTTTCTATTAATTTATAAGTAAGTAGGTATGTGTAGATAAACTATTTAGTATACTTATTAAATAATTTATTTTAAAATTAAAATAATAAATTTATATCAATAATTTATACGTCTATTTTAATAATCGACTTATTTATAAGTAGCTCTTGTTGGGTTTATTGTATGAAACTATGTATAACAACCTGCTTGTGAGAGAAAAAAATGGATGTTATGTTAATCTACATATACCTATATTTATTAAGTGTCCGTGTAATTTATGAGCCACGACTTTTTTTAAATTTAATTCCCTTGCCACTAAAATATTATACTTTAGTATTTTTAACTATATTACTTCAATTTGGACCTCGGTACATAAATAATTACCTACTTACCTACGTAATGTAAAATAGTTAACTACGGTTTATTTCAGTAAAAGTTCTACGTGTTTTAAACAAGATATTTAATAAGCATAAAAAGTTATTTTATTTTTTGAATTGGGAATTAAATAAATGTATTAATTTGATAACTAAGGAGGTTGTATTGCGTGTATCTCAAAAGATACTCAAAAGGTGTTTCATTGTAGACGTCAGCAAAGGCGTGTAGCACAAAGAAGTTCAAGCTTCACGGCACAGATGGCGCTGTACCCAATTTTGCCTTGATAAAAACTCTGCCTTTTGTAAGCTTTCTAATGCGTTATTTAATTACACCATGTACCTATCTAATTTACAAATAACTTCTGATAATACTTTTAGAAAGGTAATAGAGGTGTGTAATAACCGGAATATTTGGCCTAATAATTATGAAGGCCTTTCTAGGCTCCATTAATAGGTTATTAGTACTTACTATTAGTACGTATGTCAAAAAATTAAAATTATATATATTTTTTTATTTGGTAGAGTTCTAGCTGTCGCAGGTGGCATATGTCCAAATTGATGGTAAGTTACTTCTGCAGTATAGGTAATGGGTGTTTACCTATAAAATATATAAATTCAACTTAATTTGCTGTAGCTTTGTTGCAGTTCTATGAAGATGTCAGGTACCAAGAGATATTCATGTACCAGGAAGGTTGACATATCAGTTTACTATATAATTCATAAAAATGTTGATAAATTGCAATGCCTTAGGTACCATCAAAGTAATGCGTGTCGATTTGCTGTTCCAATCGCATAAAATACTTACTTCAATGTTTCGGTTCAATTCGATTAGAAATCCGTTTCGTGTCCAAATTACAGATCTATAAATCCCTGAGCACATAAAGTGTATTTATGTAAGTACCGATGCGAGCCGCTGAAAAGCTTGTGTTACACGACTGACAGCCAATAGTCATCGTAAAAAGTTATCGGTCGGCTCAGGAAGTTCTGTTGGCGCCAGTGAGCGACAGATATAGTACAGTTATTTTACCTTTGCTACACTGAAGTTCACGTCAATGACTGCGCAGTACCTAATTTACGTAGTATCTTTTTTTCTTAATTTCTAAACTTGCGCCAAAGTCATTGATGGCTAACTTCGAGGTGGTCCACTTCAATAATACGAACTATCTGCTCTATGTCTCTACATTTCCTTGTTTTTGTTAAGGGGAAGTGTGATTATTAAAATAAAATGTTAATATCCACCTACAAACCTATCAACTTTGGGTTTTATTTTATTTCATGGTCCAGTTAGGTACCTATATATAATAATGTTGTGTTGAACTAGACTCGGCTATATCATCATACATTTTGTAGGTATATCTGAAGTTTGTGAATTACGGTTAGTGCTAGCTAGGCTTTACTAACCTACACTATTTAGGTATAGGATTGTCTCAGTTTACCCCATTTGGTAGCAGGCCACTCTACTACACTGGGGTCCTGGGTTCGAATCCCAGTCGGGATCAGCCATATCGGAGGCTTTCGGTTTCATTGGGATTTTTCCTTTTTCTGGAAGTTTCCCAGTAGGTACCTTGGAGTTTGGTAATATGCCCGGAGATGTCAACAGGTTTGCCACCTGTTACATGGGCCAGAACGTAAGCGGAGAATCGTGGGTGTTTGCATGTATACTTGAATGCGTACATCTACCTATTCCTACGCCTTCAGGGATTACAGGCGTGTAGTTCTTAATACCCATGAATAAATCACAAGTACAATCGATTCATTCAAGACGAGTAGTTGATACGTATTGATTTAAGAAGATAATCGTATTGGTGTTGATATTATACCTTATAGCTCTTTGACTGGTGTCACTGGTGGTAGAGTTTTGGTGTTGGTTCTGGAGGAGATAGGTACCATCACTTGATCAATTTATTTGCCGCCAATTAGTAGTATTCAGTACTATCGTCATCCGGATAGATAATGCAGTAGTTTTTTTTAATACGCTTACACTCACAGTTCCAGTTGGATGCCGTTGTACACATACAACACTTACCTACACAAACACCCAGACCCGAAAAAAATATCTGTAGGCCATACAAATATTTGTCGCAGTGCGGGGATCGAATCCGCGACCCTTCGAATGAAACGGTCATCTCACACCGCTGGACTCACCTTTTATACTCCTTCTAGACTGATGGTAGGATGATAATATCAGAGGCAAAACAGCTCGAAGACCCGATGGGTTGGGGCAAGAGTTCTCAACTGACGACCGCGTATGGAACCCGAAGCGTGGGCAGGCTCGCCACGAGGTGAGCCAACGAGCTCGTGACGTAATCGTTGGGTAGGATGGTCCAGGACTGTTTGTTATTGTCATCTTCTGGAGAGGCTTATGTCCAGCAATGAAAAATTTTCAGCTGAAACCATGAGCTAAATATTTCAAAAAATGGAAAGATAAACCTGAACCTGCTGTTCTTAGTGACACCCCATGACAGAGTTTGGTAAAGTGATCGCTGATACCAATGACCCGATATCCGATACAACGTAAAAGGCGAATCATGGGTTTGCATGTTACCTATAGGTATGCATGAATGCTTAAAATCTACCTACTCTGTCAGGGAATGTAGGCATTCAATTTGTTTTTGTTATGGAAGTGGCAACTAGCATGCAGTTCACATTGATGTTAAGTGATGACTGCAGCCTATAGACACCTACACTAAGACCAGGGTCAAAATGCAGATGCGTTACCACTCCTGAGGCCTAAGGTGTTATGTCTCTGTGCCGGCAATTACAAGGGCGGACACTACCATCTGACCGGAACAGGATAGTGCTGAACACTACCGTTTAGCGGCAAGTACATTAGGGAATGCGGTGGTGCCTACGTGTACGTGTACTCCAGTGACGGAGCTCGCGGGCGTCACTGGAGCTCTACCACCAGTAAAAACAATGTGTCGAAAATGTTTTCAAACTGAAAAGATTCACCGCATGCCCGGAGTTTATAAGTTGGCAGATTAAAGTCAACTAGATTGCACCCCCTTGCATGAGACTTAAAAAGAACCAGTCAATTGACAATTCGTAAGCCTTAAAGCTACTTCGTACCGTTCAGCCAAAACCAGGTGTTAAATTATAATTCATACCATTTTGTAGGTACCTGCTTAAAATTTCGTTAATATCACTAATTATTATTGTCTTAAAGGACATTCATGTTCACGGGTGGTGTGAGTGCCGGTGTTGGGGTTTAAGGATGCAGGCACCATGGCATCATCTAACCTATGTAGGTAACTATTATTGAAATAAAACTTGTTTTCGGATTTATCTCGCGTATATTAAACTAAAATGATTATTTAAAATCGAACCCCACGTTTCGGTCACTTTTTAACTTCCGTGGTCTCGGGCAGTCTGCGGTGACATGTGTCTGACAGCAGTTTGAAAAACTGACGCGAGATAAATCCGAAAACGAGTTTTATTTCAATGGTTAGCTCGCGTAAACCTAAGAACATACTATGTAACTATTGTGAAATGGTTGTGCAGATAGAAGGTAGGTAGGCTCCATAGCCTCATGAACTCATAATTTCTATCACAGAGGTACAACAACTTAGGGCTGAGAGATGGTTAACGCATCGGCATTTACACTTCTATTTTTGTAGGTAGGTAGGTAATACTTAGATAGAATAGAAAGTAGGTACATTCTACATACCTATGTATTTTTTATGTATTTAGGTAATGTCTGTGTATAGGTAGGTACCTACCTACTCTGCATAGAGAGATAGTTTTGATTGAATTTCAGTATACTTATTTTTGCCATGTTATTCTTACCTATTATTATAAGTAGTACCTAGTTTAGCTATAGCTAGAGTGCAAATTCTCAAAAAAGTCTAGTGCTATTCAAATACCTATATCAGGTACTTAGTTAATAATACTAGCAGTTTTTATTCTAAATTATAGAAGTGTGTTCAATAATATGTCCAATCAAATACAATTATATAAATTAAGCAATTTGTCATATGGCTAAGATTTTATGGACGAAAAATTGCTAGTTTAACAGGCAATTTATATTTTTGTGGTGCAATAAAACGAGGCAATCAATTTTTATGTCTCTTTATTTCTGGAAAGTTTGTTAAATGTGTCAGTTATAGCAAAAAAATCACTTAAATATACCATAAATGACGCGGATTAATGTAATAATAATAAATATCTAATGGTATAATTTTTCAAATTGATAATTAAGTTCTATATAGGTACATTTTAAATTAAATTTATCATAGCTTTTTAACATAAATCTATAATCCATAAACATGATTCAACTTTAATGTACACAATTTGTAGATAAACATAATTCAATAATAGTAATGTATTAATGAACTAAGCGTATTTTACTCCAGTTTAAGCTTAATTTTACCTAGTCAGGACAAACATTATAAGCTTCAAAATTTAAACACATGTTCACAAATACATTATTAGAATTGTAAGTATAACAAGATTTGCACAAGACAGAAGAACAAAGAAGCGAAGAGATCTTCATCGGTCACCGGTGAAAAGTGTCATCTTCTGTTACGTATACTGAAGGTATACCGGAAAGAATGAGGCACTCAGGATACATTCAGTATACGTACAGAAGGCGACGCGTAGTCTTCTCAAGGTCGACGGTGAACGAAGATACCTGGAAGATTTTTATTAGCTCTTACCACACACGCACCTCAGGTGACACAGCGCTTGCATTCACTTACAACCGCAATAACGTGAAAGCAGAACCCTTCGTCGCTCCTACGGGACCATCATCTATAAAAATAAAATAACCGATTTACAACACGCCTGGGCCTCCCAAGTATCTAAAGGGGCACTGATAGCTCATAAGTTTCGCTATCGGGAACTGCAATGGTGAAACAGACATATTATTATATGTTTGAAAATAAACGCCTACAAAATTGTTTCAAAAAGTTTAAACTATTGTTAAATTTGCAATAAAAATTACACAGTATTGTTCACGTAAGCCAATGAGGTAACTCGAGCCGTGCGAAAAGACGGGATTGGTTTGCAAAAATTATATTCGCAAACTGACGAACCGGTAGCAAAACGGGTATTGTCTTTTTACAGTCCTTCGAGCGAGATGGGACGAAAGTCACCCGCCGAGTCTTTTGTCCACAGGCTTTTGTCGTGCATAAAGGATAAATTACAAAAGCATCGTTGCGACCGGCACTCGTAAAGATAACTAAAGAATTCGTGTCCCGCGCGGATGTGTGCGTATTGGTATGAATAGGTTTGAAAAAGCGCAAGGGTGCATTATTTTTTTTAATTTACGACGCAGCTCGTTACACCGGGCCTGCAGTCGAAACGCACAGATGGATATTTAGGAGAATGCAGCACTGGAGCGTGGTTGAGACATCGCGCGGCGGAGTTCGCGGTTTGATATAAAGCACGTGACTTACCGGTCGGTCAGCTGTTCGCGGCGTGCCGACAAGTAAACATTGAAGGCCGGGTAGGGCGGCGCAGGCCGGGACGTGTGTCCGGGCACGGCGTCTCGGGGCGTCTGTCGGTCTGGCTGCTGGCGTCGGGGCGCGCGTCCCGGCCCGACATCGATTACCGCCCTCGCCGGTCGCGGCGCGCGCCGCACCACCCGACTAATCCCGATGCAAGATTTCATTACATACGCCATGATCGTTGTTATTTGCACCCCGTAATGTTTTTTGATAGTTTACTTAGGCTCACTGTTGACTTTTTTCTTATATTTCTATGCGCCGGTTGGAGGATATTAAAGGCTGACGCTGATAAAAAGTCGATATTAGATAACAGACGCAGTCTGGCACCTGTTTCGCTCGCTAAAAGCATAGATTGTATCGCAGCCCCCGCTGTTTCCGCAGATACCTATGCCTCGCTACATCCTTGATAGCGTTACGATAAATTTTGTCCTTAAAGCCTACGCATTTTTATCTATATTAAAAATAAATTTATGGCTATCATATTCATAATATTATGTACCTACTTACGTATTTTTGGCATGCATATTGAAATTATCTAAGTTTGCTGTATTAATAGATACGTTCTTATATCTATTAGAAGATGGTTGAGGTTAAAAGCTTAATAATGTACGTACCTACGTTTTCTGCTTTGATTATTTTAGGGCCTGAAATTGTGAAACAAGCGTAGGTTTTTCATACTGATTAGGTAATTCTACAGAAAACACAATTTTGTAGAATTATAATATACATTGTAGGTTCTCATGTGTGGGTATCTATAAGTGGGTACTTATAAGAACCTACTGATGACTAGACAACTTACAAAAATAATGACATATTCGGTATCTACCTACTTGTAAATAATGTGCAAATTCACATTATGGTCATTATTACGTGAAAATATAAATTACTTAATAATAGATGGCATAATAGTAGGTATCGATATCTAAAAATATGTAGTAGGTAAATATCAAAGTATAATTAAATGTATTCAAGACTGATTTAATATATTTGAAATTTTCCCTAATTATATATTATTAAAGATTCAGACGACATTTGGATGATAGATACACGATAAGCTTTTGGCGATAAAATTAAATGAATAATTTTTTTTTGTAATAAACTCCTACACCTTTTTTATTTACCTACATTAGGTACGTTATAATCCGTCATAAAATCTTCTGATGGTAGTTATATTGGACTCTTCTTCAAAGACAACTTCTTTTGTGTAAATAACTATAAATTTTCATTTTATGTTATGAAGGTGGCGAACATGCATGCAGTTCACATTGATGTTAAGCGACCAAAGACCAGAGGTCAAAATGCAGATGCGTTGTCACCCCGTAGACCTTAGTTGTATTTTTTTATTAATTTAATAGAAGTGGCAAACAAGCATGCAGTTCACATTGATGTTAAGTGATGGCTGCAGCCTATAGACACACAAAGACCAAGGTCAAATTGCAGATGCGTTACCACTCCTGAGGTCTACGGTGATATGCCTCTGTGCCGGAAATCATAGGACCGTACATTACCACCTGATCGGAACACGATAGTGCTGAACATTACCATTTGACGGCAGATAGATTAGGTACCTATTAATGTGGTGGTGTCTACGCTCTCAAGCTCCGACACTAGAACTCTACCACCAGTAAAATTATAGGTAGGGGAGAGTCTGGTATATTGAACTGCCTGATAAATTGTACCACCTCAAAATTTTACACTTACTGTAACTTATTTTCTTTTCTGGCAACACGAAACTGAGCGCTGACAGCGGCCTCAACTACTTATCTTTTTATAACGGCCTCCGGAAAGCACATTCGTTTTTAGAGAAAAAAATGTGTTTTGAGAGTCCTTCATACACATTTTGACGTGTGTTGCTAAGGAGATTACACAGTGAAAATGTACCTAAGTTACAATTTTGTTATATTTTTTATTGATTAGATCTATAATCACCACTTCAACCATAGCGTTGCGAACGTATTATGTTCAGCGGTTATTTTGTGACAAATATTTATTTTTGAAATCTCTTAGTTTGGTAAATTGTACCACCAGCAGTTGTTTAATTTGTACGAGTACAATTTACTCAACTTGTTGCTATATTTATTATTTTATAATTTTTTTAGATGAATGAGGACCATAAATAGTACTATAAAACGGAAGAAGGAGATTTTGGAAAGATATTGTTGGCTTTTGAAAATATAGCGATGAGCTAGAACCACATATCTGAATCGAATTCGCTTTCAAAACCAACAATTTAACGTCATGCCAGAATGCGAAATAAGTTGAGGGTCAAATATTGACAAGACAAAGTACATTCGTTGTCGTAAATGGGTTCACGGAACCTGTACATTGAATCAAGATATTTACGAAATTCTTTATATTATTATAATATGGTAAAAGAAAATAAAGAGTTTGATCTCAGTACATAAGAAGATAAATAAATAATTGTTGACTTACGGAAATAATATTCTAAAGTCAATTATTCTATTTTCATACATTATTTCATTTATGCAGAATAATGTATTTAAATTTGATAAATGTTTTTTTTGTAGTTCATAATACATTTGTTCTTTTGTCACATTATGACAGTTAATATTGAAGAATTTTGAAATTTTTGTCAGCATTTTTTCATGAATAATTAAAATGTAATCAATTTATTTTGTCTTTTTATTAAACCGCTTTATTTTCATTTATTATCATGTTAATAAGTCTCTTAAGTCTTGGTGGTACGATTTACCTAACCTGTGGTACAATTAATCCAACTGGTTTGGTAAATTGTACCGAAGGAAAGCCTTTGGGGAAACGCATATTGTGTGAAATCCGATAAGAGTATGGTGTTAACGTTGCGGCACATGTTAAATGTGATTCTAAACTATGTGAATCAAGAGAAAGAACTAATTTAGATTAATATCAAAGAAATATATTTTGTAAAATCTGAAAACTGGTACAATATATCCAACTCTCCTCTAATAGTATACCCACTTAATACATTCATATCTATGGGATCTACCTACAAGGACTATTATTTGAACGACTACACCTAGACCGCAACGAGGTATACCTTGTAGGTTAAGATCCCATAACAAAAACATTTCGTTCATCGAGTTTATGCTGCAAACCCATTTTTTACGCATATTTATGATCCAGAGAATATAAATCCACTAGGTTGCCTATCAAAATGTGGCCGCAAGTATTTTTAAATATTTTTTTTATTTTTGGGACAAAATTTCGTTGACTTGTTATTTCAATAAAATATCGTCCACTTCACGGCAATATATGTAAAGACTCGGAAAAATCACGGCAGCCGTTGCGCACTTGGCCGCACCTCTTCACAGCCGGGTGTAAACAGGTATGATCAAGGAAACGTTTTTACGTTGATGACTTACATTAATTATTAGAGTCTACATATATTGCCGTGAAGTGGACGATATTTTATTGAAAAAACAAGTCAACGAAATTTTGTCCCAAAAATAAAAAATAAAAAAAAAAATACTTGCGGCCACATTTTGATAGGCAACCTAATGGATTTATATTCTCTGGATCATAAACATGGTAAAAAATGGGTTTGCAGCATAAACTCGATGAACGAAATGTTTGTGTTATGGGATCTTAACCTATTGGTACCTCCAGGCAGGGCCTCTGCCTGAGCAGATAGTGGATGTATGAGTTTCTACATGTCATAAGTAATGCATTAATGCATGCATTTACCTCTGACTACTTCTTTGGTGTAGGTACACAGGGATTAGGAGTTCAGTGACATTTTTTTTCTCTGTAACTATTAGTGGAACGGCTACAAAGGAGATGTTACCGTTCCTGGTGAATTACGGTTCGGTCATTAAATGGCAATATTCGAGTACCTAGTATCATTTAGCGTTTCTACCTAGTGCCTACTATTACACAGGTAGGTACTTACGTATACGTAGGTACCTTTTAATAAAATTTATTACAATTAGTCAAAAAAACTTTAAGTAAAAGATATCCGTATGGATGTATTTATCATATCACTTGGGTGTTTTTTTATTTAGACACAACCGAGTATTTTGCTTGCGATCCAAACCAGCTACGGGCCCATGCGCGTTTCCATTATTATAGTTTACACGTGAATTCGAATTACTGGTGGTAGAGCTCCAGTGACGGAGCTTGCGGGCGTAGGCACCACCGCATTACCTAATATACTTGTCGCTAAATGGTAGTGTTCAGTACTATCGTGTTTTGGTCAGGTGGTAATGTACAGCCCTGTAATTTCCAGCACATAGGCATAACACCTTAGGCTTCAGGAGCGGTAACGCATCTGCATTTTGACCTTGGTCTTTGTGTGGGTGTCTATAGGCTGCATTCATCACTTAACATCAATGTGAACTGCATGCTTGTTTGCCACGAAAGACTGCTGGATAAAAGCCTCCCCCAAAAATTGCCATAACGAACGGTCCTGGGACGCCCTTGTCTAGCGTTTTTACGCAACCTTCACTAGATCGACGGTCCACCTAGTGGGGAGCCTGCCTACGCTTCGTTTAACTTGAATGCTAGATGTAAAATAATAAAACATCTACCTGAACATTCAATCACCCTAAATATAAAGTCTAGGTATAAAATTTGAAGGTATGCAAATCCAAACTGTAGGTTACCGCTGCATAATGTAGAGTCATGTGCCCATGCCTATCAAGTAAGGCTATTAAGTAATTCAGTACGTATTCCATAGTGAGTCGTAACAAACAATAATTGTGGTCGTGGGTCGATTTGCATTTTACCATAGGAAGTTTCATATGGAATTACTATGGTATTTTTTAAGTTACGACTATTACCCGTTAAGCGTTGTAGCACAACTAAATAGCGTAGTACGTGGGTTAAGCACGCGAACTTGATTGCACGTCTTTTTTTTACTCAACGTGTCACTAATTAAACGTACTTCTTTTGAATTTGGTTTATTTATAGATGGAATTGTTTTTTTATAGAGCTTTCACACAGCCACATATCATTTCGTTTCGATGCAGGATCCAGTTTAGTGATGTACTATCAGGGCACTGGTCGCTTGACCATGTCGTTCTATGCGTTGGTAATAAATGCTACATTTGCTTGATTTTGGGTAAGCGGAGAGACTGCACCTATGTATTTGTATACATTTCATATGTGCATACTGTTGCGGTATTGCCGTGACAAGACTATAAGGCTTGGTACTGCTTATGTCATGAAGTGGTAAACAAGTAGGTATACAGTTCCAGTTTAGGTAGCCTAATATCTGCTTGCTATCCACATTTTAACCAGAGATTTCTATGTAGATACGTTGCCTCTCTTGAGGTCTTAATTGTTATATAACAACTCAGGGGTGGCATTTACCTCTGGCTTCTGCTTCGGGGTAAACAGGGATTAGAAGTTAAGAACCACGAATGAAAAGAGGTATACCTCTTTGCCTTTCTCTTGGTGGTTTTGGTCGAAAACTTAGAACTGAACCTGAATGAATGGTAATTGTCCTACTAGTGGTAAAGCTGCAGGTTTCGTAGGCGTTACGTGCTGATAAATTGTGATGTTTCGTGCTATCGTTCTAATACCGTTCGAAATTCTTCACGGTTTCCATCCGTCAAAATGCACAAAAAAGTTGTTTGTTTGTGCGAATTTGTTTTTTATAAATTTGCTCTGAAAGCTGGCAAATATGGTTATTTTTTTTTGTATGTGTCGTATAAAATCTGAAAAATCTATGAATACTTTGAAATTCGATATAAGTAGGTATAGGCAAGTCAGTTCAGCACGTTCATCAGTTTGGATACTTAATTTTTATTTCAACGAAGATGAATAAATTTGATCAAAACTTAACAACGGAATCGAAAATACGAGTCCCTCTACTCGTATTTTCGTTAATTTAAATAGCAAATATAACTAATAATAATTTGCCTGAATTAATTTGGAACAAGTGTTTCAATCCTTAAATGTACATGGCTAAGAAACCTTAAAAGGAACCATTGCCCCTACGATTAACATTATTCGGCAAAAGGACGAAAGTGTTCGGGTCCTAATAGGCTCCGGTCTCGATTCGCACCATTAGATAGGTCCTGTAATACTATCGTATTTCCTCTGGAAGTCTCTTCTTTTGAATGTTTTTGAGGATGTTTTCTCACACAATGTGTCTGTGTTATCAAATTTGGTTAAAATATCAGTTAAACTTCGGTGGGCCGGCAGAATTGAAAACTTTAATACTAACGTTATACATTTTTAATATTTCGGAATGGTTTTGGATTATTATTGAATAATTTTGTCCAAATTCCTTTGATTACCCGTATGAAAGTACTTTAGTTATTAAATATACGTTAGTTAATTAAGTAGGTACTTACTATAATTTATATAGTTAAATACAATATTCATTTTTTGCGCTATCATACACAAACATGATAACTCTGTGTTGTCAAGGAAAAAGGGATAAGTATAACAAAAAACACCTCAGAAATATTACCATTATATTACATTAATAAGTAGAACGAAGGAATGCCAAATTAGTTTCAATGCAGAAGCACGCTGTAACACAAACACACACGCACATTCACGTAAGCGCCCTATGACACCACACATGCGAAAATATAACTCATACCTACGTTTTACACAGAGAGGAAATACTTTTCAAAAACAATAAAAGGTTTAAAAGCCTAAAATTTCTAAATCTTCGCTCAAAAGTTAAAAAAAAATTCAACTGTAAAATACGCCACATAAAAGGCAGTATGGACCACCCTTAACCAATAATATTGATTTTCTATATACCTACCAAGGTAAATCGCTTTGAAGAATACAAAACCAGTTGGTAGCTAAAATTAGGGGACACCTATCTACATGCAGCAACGAAGGTACCTAATATACGAGGCTGATATGACGATAATACAAGTATTAATACTATGTAAATTTCCAGTGCTTCAATCTCAGAGTGGAGGCACCGCAGCATTTCCTTCTTCCCATCTTATTTTACTCCAAAATGTAGGTAGTGTTCAGCACTATTTCGATGCAGGTAAATGGTAATGTATAAGTATTAATATTATAAAGAGGTAAAGTTTGTAACTTTGTTTGTTTCTTTGTAGGGGCTCATCATCATCATCATCATCATCATTTCAGCCAAAAGACGTCCACTGCTGAACAAAGGCGTCCCCAAAGAATGCCACAATGAACCGTCCTAGGCCGCCCTCATCCAGCGATTGCCCGCGACCTTCACCAGATCGTCGGTCCATCTTGTGTGGGGCCTGCCTACGCTTCGTTTTACGCTACGCGGTCGCCACTCAAGAACTGCTCTGCACCAACGGCCGTCAGTTCTTCGAGCTATGTGCCCTGCCCACTGCCACTTACATCTCGCTATGTCATCACTGGCAACACACATTGGTCAAAAACCTTTTTCTTGAGACACTGCGGTAAGTCGGACGAGCAGATGTATCATAGCTTCCCGAAGCCGGCCCAACCGAGTTGGATTCGGCGATTGACCTCTTTCTCGAAGTTGGACCGACCTAACCGTCCAGTTTGTCCCAGGTAGACATAATCGTCAACAACTTCGATTGTAGTACCCTCGACCATAACAGGAGTACTGTAACATGGACATTTGACATGATCATCATCTTGTCCATGTTCATTTTAAGGCGTACGTTGGGAGGCCCTTCTGAGGCCATCGAACATTGTGTTAAGGTCTTCCAGGGTCTCAGCCATGACTACGGTATCATCTGCAAATCGGAGGTGGGAGATGTACTCGCCGCTAACGTTGTTGCCGAGTCCTTTCCAGTTCAGAAGCTTGTAAAAGTATTCCGATGCAGTGGTGAACAGTTTCGGAGATGTAACATCTTCCTGTCTCACACCTCGCTGCAGTTATATACAGGATAGGTAGCTAATCTAGGGGCTAATCGTTGGCAACACTGAATCGATCATAAAAATTCTTTCACAATCGAAAGCTACACTATTCGGGAGTGCTATAGGCTGCTATATTTTATTAGGTATGATAGTAGCAATGTAGGTAACATTGCACTCGAGTTACGACCCCACAAGTGGAAGATTTCGCTTCTAGTGGAAGAGGATTTTTCCGCTAATGCAGCCAGTCAACCGAACAATGGCGGTTAAATCATTCCAGTAGTAAGTGCAACAACGCAAGATGGGCAGCAAGCAACGTCCTGCGATAAGACTACCGCCACTGTGATTGCCAATCCTCTTGCCAAGCCTGGCGATTGTGACATATGCCCCTTATGGGGAGGCTTTTGATCCAACAGCGTACGTCTTACAGCTGAAATGATGATGACGAGATGGTTATGTATAGTGTCGTTATTTATATCGTAGGGGCGAAATAACTCACGGATAGCCGCGCAGTTGCATTTTGATTTCTATAACCTCAAATTTTGACTTGATTTCTATAGCTGCCACCTTAATTAAAGAAATGAAAAAAAAGCAATGTTAAATGATATTTTTCACAGTAGATACTTAAAGGAGAATATGCTTTCCGATCTTCGTATAAGTGGGTAGGTATTTACTTTTTTATTTACTTACTTCATTGAAACTACAACAACACACAAGGTACATAGGTACCTACACTACAAAGTGGCTTTTACATTTGATCTTATTAAAATAATCTACGTACTGGTACGTAAAAATATATTTTGGGATATAAAAGAAACAATATAATTAAAAAATAATATAATATATGATTAAACATAATACCTACCTTAGTCTCAGGAATGGCAACGCATCTACATTTAAATCTCTGGTTTCAGGTAGATGTTTATAGGCTACAATGTAACTTACCATCAGTGTATTCTGTATGCTTGTTTACCACTTCATAACGTGAAAAACTGCACTGCACTAATTTCACCATTTTAATTAATGTCATATATTTTCGTATTTTTCTATAATTTTATCTAATATCACTCACCCATTATAAAATACAGAATGTGTTCACGACACCCTGGTTAGTTTGAGATTAAATGCAGTGGCCAACAGAAAAATGTGCAGTTAGGGGTGGGGTCGAAAAGTAAAAAATGGGGTGGCACCACGCACCAAGCCCCATTGCAGTGACGCCCGTCTGTAACAAAAAAAAAAAGATTTATTTGTAAGTTTTCAATGAGCGTGTCACGGTGTGTTAGTTGCATTAAGTTGGCGTATTTTAAGCGATGTGTTAAGGTATTTTACATATTAACCTATTATCTCATAATCTCAATATGAATGAAGATAAATAAAACATTACCTATACAACTGAAAAATTATTAAATAACAGAGTATCTACCTAATTTGAATCGAAGTAAATTAAATATTTAAGGTTTTTTTTTTGCTCTCGATGAAAATTAATAAACTTCAGCATTTACATGTAAACTTATTTTTTCGCAATCATACATGCTCCACCATTCACTTGTCATATTATTATCATATCAACAGCTTTATATTCCAACGGAACAAACTTTACCTACCTACATGGAAAGACTTGTGTAAGTAGGTACACCTCATTATTCCAGCGATCTGTCAAGCAAGTAAATCGAATAAAAAGAAACTGCCTTCACTTCACATCTGTAGTAAATAATACTGTAGAGTAACGTCCATAATAAGTTCAACTCTAACGTTAATACAAGCAATGCAAAATTTCACTGCACGTTTCAAAGTCTTTGATCTCAACTTTGTTATTACTGTATGGGCGGTGGCTGTCCATAAATTAAGGCGATTTAACTGCACACGACTGGATCAATAATTCTGCCAACATCGACTTACGTCCGTAAGAACATCGATGTCGATAATTTATATCGAGTTCATTATTAATCGATTGATTTATAATCGACTTGACTGACGGTGACATGTCTTCCTTTTGGGGGTCCTTAACCCCGTTGCCCGTTCAATATTGACCGTGTCAGTGTTATAGGTGATACAAACCTATTTGTGTACTGATATCAGAACGTAGAGATAATAGGTAATGTCAGTTGTGTCATTTTTAATAAACAAAATAGGTATGTATCTATAAATAGCTCTACAACAAAATGTAGAGACAATACTTTTGTTAATACAGAGCGCAATTCATTGATTGCAGTTCTTTAGTTGATATTATGCAATTCTTTAGTCATTGCAATAATTGAACCAGTTGGCTTATTATTTTAAGGGTACCAAAATCGCCTCACGAATAATAAAGGTTTGGTAAGTAAGTAGTAGCTAATGACATGTGTTTTATCTGTAAGTAAAATTAGACATTAACTTAATAGGCAGATAAATCTCTGGTAGATAGCGTAGGTACTTAGGTCCTGTCAATGAACAATACTTAAAATAGATTAAGTTAGTATTAAGATGTCGAAATCCACCTTTATATTAAGCCAGCGCGGTAGTTATTTCGAAGGTTTATTACCCATATTACTTACACTTTATTACAAAATTTGTATTTCCTGGTGGTAGAGCCCCAGTGACGGAGTTCGCGGGCGTAGACACCACCGCATTACCCAATCTACTTACCATTAAATGGTAGTGTTTAGCGTTTTAGTCTTAATGTAATTACTGGGCCGATAAAATTTAAGTCGAACCCCTGACACGAGAAGAAGTCTTAATGTACAGGTACCTATTTACTCTATTTACCGGCACACAGAGGCATAATACCATAAGCCTCAGCAGGTTTGGTATTACATCTATAATAATTATGCTATAAAGTGTAGGTACCATACCTGGTTAAAACACACAGGAACAAAAAAAAACAATTTACGTAAGTAGGCCGGTTTTTATTTACCTTAGTAGGTAGGTACCTAAAAATTAATTGCCTGCAAGTATTTGGTCATTATATGTGTTGGTGAATTTGTTCATAAAACTTATTTATGACTACACGGGTTGAAAAAGAGGTAGGTACCTACAATTTTGTATACATTTAGTAGGTATAGGTAGATATTATAAAATTAGAATATCTTATAAGAACATTTAAACGTTCTGATAAAGAAATGAAATGAATTAGTTATATTAAAAGTAAATTATATTCTACGAAAATAAACAATAACATTTTAATTTAACTTGAGATAAATCTAGATATTGAGCACTTACCTTTAACCGGCAGATTATGGTAGATAAGAACTAAAACACTGATTTTAGACACAATTTTTGAATAAAATACTGAAGAATTACACGCCAAATTATGTGGCATATTTTTAATATTTTTTATTCGTCTACTTTTCACGTATTTTTAGTAAAAATTCAAAAACTCGCTTGACATTTAGGCCTAAACAGAGAAGGCGGCGGCAACCGGCCGACGGCAGCCATCTTGTGGCGCTACCGTCGCTTTCAGTCGAGCGCTCATTGGCCGAGTGACGTCACGACCGCCATGACAGTCCACCATTGCTGCAAACTTACAAACTTAGCGCTTCTATCGGCTCACTCTACAATAGATTTTAGTGTTTGGAGATAGAGTTCATACAATAGTATTTGAATTATTTTAACATGGTATGCATCTCTGTTCGTCGGGCCGCATTCCTGCGTCTCGACTTATCGCTTTAGGACCTTTTAAGATGCACCCTAATCGGGGAAAGGGGAACATTTCAAATCTAAAGTGATAGACGACGACGCGATGAGAGATTTTAATGCCTTGCCGATTTCTGTCATTCTAGTCGTTTGGAGATTTTTAAAATTTCAATCTTGTCTTCCGATCGACTTTTTAATGAGGTAATGGGATTTGATGTCTTGTTTGTTAATGGACAAGTTTATTTTAAATGGACATAGAATTTTCTATTTTATTTAAAGAAAACTGGAAAGAAAAATTTGACTTCAGGCGAGACTCGAACTCGCGACCTACTGGGAATCTAGTCCAGCCGCTCTTCCAATTGAGCTACTGAAGTCCTGCCCGATTTGTCAAATCTTTCCTTCACATTTATTACATTGCTTAATGATAGCAGCAGCGCCATCTATTGCCAACTATGCTAGTTAGGCAACCGATATAATAGACTTTGCAGTTTATTGAATATCGTAAAGAAGTCGCTTTTACCCTTAATAATTGTTTTATATTATTTCGCATTAACACATGCTTGTGAAATATATTTAAAAAAATATGTGTTATGTGTTTATGTGTTAATGCGAAATAATATAAAACAATTATAGAATTTTCTGTTTAATTGAGAAATCATAAGCAAATAGTACCTACCTACCTACATTTAAGTAGGTAGGTAAGTACCTAATATCTATCACAGAGATATAACAACTTAGGTCTATAGGCTGCAGTCATGAGCCATGTAAAATGCATTCATGTTTACCGTCTTTGTTACCTACTTAAAAAAAACAACTTTGATTAACGTTTAACAAGCGGGGTACCTACCAACCCAGTGTAAAAAAGTCAATAACTTAGTTAAATATAAAGTGAATAGAGAAATATGTCTATCTTAACCAGAAAATATAAGTGGGTAAATTACGTACAAAGTAACATCTTAATCCTGTAGGTAAAAGATAAACTTACGGCTCATTCCAGAAATTAGAAAATAGGTAACATTTTCAGGGCAACAATTGCGAACGCTATGGTGGGTACCTACCTACATCTAAAGCTCATTCCATTATCTCGTTCGAAAACCTTCCCGATATCTCGACGTACAGCAGTAACTTGACAAAGTTCGGAAAAAGTAACACTCTTTGGTTCTCAGTAGTTAGATAGTAGGTACCTAATTGTATCTATTAGTAGGTGTATGTAGGTACCTATATATTTATACGAATAGAATTAATACTACCTAAATGTCATAAACTTATTCGCATTATTTGGATTTGAGGCAAAGAAATTCAGACTACGAAGTAAAGACTCGGAGATGTCAATAGGCTCGCCACCTGTTAGGTACATGGGCCAAAACGTAACCGGCGAATTGTGAGTGTTTGCGTGAATAATTGAATTGCATTTACCTCTGCCTACCTCTTCGGGGATTACAGGCGTGATTTTATTACGTTTTTCTAATAACTATCTACGTACCTAGTATCGATTTAAATATACATACCTACTTGCTAGGTATGCCTATTATTGCTACGTTTTTCTAGATTTTCAAATAACTATTTATGTCAACTTTACACCTATAAGTTAAATTACTAGTTAAATTGGAAGAAGAAGAAGACGTACCTACCTACCTAATAAATTTGTAAAGCTTTCATTATTTTGTAATTAGGTATAAATATTGACTTATCTAAGATGTCATTTATATGAAAGCTTTATACTAGTTTATACCTTTAATAAGTTACCGACCTAATAAAATAAGTCAATTGTCGTGAATTTCAAGTATTTTTGAGGAGTTTTGTTGTTTCAATTTATTAACTCCTCGGTTTATTTACTGAACTTGTATTTTTTTCCATGCATATGTTTTTATGAAGATAAATGTAATACAAAAAGGTTTATCATCAAACCTTTTTCTATTCGTACCTATTGGAGATGATAATACTGTAAATTAATTGTTATTTGACCAGAAATAGTATTAGGTATTAATAATTTAAGAGAGCAAAGCGTTTTGTGCACACAGTGCTATGAAACTTACCTATAGAAGCTTTGTTTTTTGTAATGTATTCCACAATATCATATTGTAATACAGTCTACCTGCTTTAAAATGTACATTGGGTAAACCTGTGGTTATGCGGCGTAAGCAAAGGCAGCATTATTTAATAGACACTTTAAACCCGCGCCCATTTTACATTGTAAGCTGAGTACTTTATACGTTTAAAATAGGTAGGTATGGTATGTAAGTATGTTGTTACAAATTTGTTTTACATGTCAACCGAGCGTGCCCAGCGGGTTCACACTTAAACGTTACCCACACTCTAATTTTATACTAATAATGAGTATGCTAAACCGTAGGATGATATTTAATAAAGTATAATGCATTTATTACAACAGTTTTAACAGCGCGATTGTAATTGATGCTTATCGAACACGAATAAACTGTGGAAATATTTTGAAGAATAGATAATTCTACCTGATATGCAAATCGTATCTGTGTGAGTCTCATAGAAAACTCCTCACAGAATAAGATAGAGACAAAACGTGCTACGTAATTGGTTATATCACGCGCACACAAAGCAACATTCGAAATTATTTATTACTTCCAAATTACTCGAGGTTACCTAATGAAGTTCTATCGTATATTTATCTTAAATAATTAAAGACCACCTTGTGGTTTAATAATTGTACCAGTCTTTGTAGCGCCGACTTTAATTTTGACCTTTTTCTTTCTACAATTTATTGTTATAAAAATTGAAGACGCCGTGCAAGGGATGCGCGCATCTGTTGTTCGCTTTATTTATGTGATTGGTCTACAGATTAGTCCCATGTATTTACAGTTTTTATTTAAAATTGCAAATTTATGGTTATTATCGCCTGCCTTGCTTAGCGATCGCTGACTCTCAAGCTTTTGTTCGTACTCGCCCTAAGAATATTAATTTCGGATATGTAAATGGCTACGTCTTATTTAAAACGTGCCTTATTTATTTAATTTGCTCTTAAGAGAATTTTGATGTTAATTGTATCAGTTTTTATCTCAATGTACGAATACGTTTGTATTTATTTGGTTTTACTACAGATATGACTCTACATACCTACCTATAAAACATCAAACTCTACATTCGTCGTAGCGTGTATTAAACGGTCTATGACACTTAAAATACTGCTAAATCATATAAATCTAGTCATATTTAGCTTTTTAATTAGTTTAAATAAAAGAAACAACAAATTTGCTTCAAAACGAAGTTTTAATTGCAGTAATATATAGCTAACATGTTTAATATCCCATTACAACGTAATTTATCAACATCTAAAACCGACCAACGAAAGTAACATTTTGGAACGCTAAAGTGAGCAGTGTTCTAGTGAATCGGGGTCATTGCACCGACTATTTTTACATATATCATTACGAACGGCCTTATGACAGTGGTGTAGAGTTCACATTTGTGCGTGCTGTAAGTGGGGTATCAAGGAGGACGATCACAGATGCAGATCTGTGACGTTGTATGACATGTCGACGTGACCTTGACCTGACGGATGATGGATTACGTCCTTGCGGGGTCGACGACTTGCTTAGGTATGTAGGTTGCTTACTTAGCGTCTAGCCTTATCTAAACCTATACCACGCTACGATGCCACTGACTTATCTATAGGAAACGTTCGAGAAAGTTATATCTACGTACCGCATTCGTAGGCCTTGTAATATTTTTTTTTAATTCGAGAATATTCTTCTGGTAGTAGCTCCAGTGACGTCGCGGGCGTAGGCATTACCTAATCTACTTACCATAATGATAATGGTATTGCATTATTATTTTAGACCCATAATAATTATGCAATAAACAACAAACTTCGTATTGCCTCGCAATGAAATAATGTGTCAAAGGTTTGACAGATACGGACTATTTGTATGGGAAAATGAAATTAAAAAAAAACTACTACTATTACTATTTCACTTCACATTTTCTTACCTTTTAAACCTTTCCTAAGCTTCTAAAAATTATTTAAAACCAAAATTAGCCAAATCGGTCCAGCCATTCTCGAGTTTTGGCGAGACTAACAAACAGCAATTGATTTTAATACTTGCTGTCCCGGTAAACTTCGTACTGCCTCATAATAAAATAATGTGTCAAAGATGTAGGAAAATAAAGTTATGGTTTTTACTATTGCCCTTCAATTTCTTCATATTTTTTTACCTTTTAAGCCTTTCCTGGACTTCCAAAAATCATTCAAAACCAAAATTAGCCAAATCGTTAAAGCCGTTCTCGAGTTTTAGCGAGAATAACGAACAGCAATTGATTTTTATATAAATAGATGTAGATAAACAAACAGTTTTGAAGTAATAAAGTAAAATTGCTGAAAATTGGCCATTCATTTTCGAAACTACTGTAGCGAACATTTTGAAAAGGCTGTAATACTTAAGATGGTATAGAAAATGTCTCAACTGTACAAAACCTATTTGTGCATTTAGTAGAAGAAATAAATTATTAGAAATTAGATACCAATCAGGTAAACCTCAAAATAATCAAATTTTAATTATCTCTACATTGCACGTGGCCCGACATGCACTTGGCTGGTTTTGCATTCTAAAACAGCTACTCATGAATGGTATCAGCAACATTGTAACAAAATATGTAGAGTAAAGTGGGTACAAATGAATATAATATCTATGTATGAGCGCCGTTGTGGTACCGTGGGAGGCGATCTGACGTCTCCACGAAAAATTATGGTAAAACACACTTTGGCCGTAATTGAATGCTCCTTTGCATTGACTTTTAAATGTAACATATGCACTGTTTAAGAAAAACTTTGTTTTCTACAGACTGAAGTAAACGTGAGAATGAACTTAATCTTATTATTCGACGTCCTTTGGATATATTGGTGAATACCAAATTTTATCTGAATAATAAATAGTACCTATCTTTACCTTTGTGAATAAATGTAAATAATTTGTAATGTGCAATGAAAATATTAAGTAGGTACAAATCTAAGTTTTTTTTTATGTAATGAAAGTGGCAAACAAACATGCAGTTCACATTGATGTTAAGTGATGACTGCAGCCTATAAATACCATACCCATAAAAAGACCAAGGTAAAAATGCAGATGCGTTACCACTCCTGAGGCCTAAAGTTTTATGCCTCTGTGCCGGAAATTACAGGGCCGTACATTACCTGAAATAAATGGATAAATAAAATAAATAAATTACCACCTGACCGGAACACGATAGTGCTGAACACTACCATTTAACGGCAAGTATAGGTAATGCGGTGGTGCCTACGCCCGTGAGCTCAATCACTGCAGCTCTACCACCAGTGTGAAAAGTTAAGTGCATTACATACAAACTCTAAGATAACATTTCATTATCACTCAAAAATAAACTTATCATTTCCTCACTTAAAATACAGTACTGGTAGGCTTGTACTAAACGCTTAGTACTAAACCTGTTATTTGTACATGTATTACAATTTCCTTAAAACTACCAAGTGCCACAAACAGCAAAATAAAATTCACCAAAAAAAACTTAATTTCCTGAATTGCTAACACAACTTGTAATGTTACTTGAATCAGTTATCTTTTAATTTTCATCAGTTGATTGATTACAGGTTTTTACATTTAAAAACAGCAAATCATAAATCAACTTCGGCATTAATGCTGGTGGTAGTGCAGTGTTGAACAACATGGAGAATTAATCTGAGTTTTTAGCTTATTTTATTCCATATCTATAATTTTTAATTGTTAGAACGAACCAAAAGATTACTTTAAAAAAGTAAACACGTATATAGACCAAAGTAATTCGTACCATTTGCTGTATGGGGTGCGACTTAAATTTGCCACCACATAAAAATACCCAAATCCCACTCTTCAAGACCAACACAAACATAGTTGGCAGGCAACACATTCGTGAATCGCTAAACTAACAACTAAATTATTTATTAGCCACAACAAAGTCGCCATCTTAGGCCATCGAATCAGTCACAAATAAATGCGTCTAATTTAAAACACAGGTATTTGACCGAATTGCCACTCGCTCTGAATGTAATGAGTTTATTTTATACCAATTGCGGCGTGACTTGGTACTTTATGTTAGTTAATCTTCCCCAAGGATCCAGAATGACCGTTATATAATTTAATATTAGATATGTTACTATTATTACAGTGATTTCATTTAAATTGATCTGTACATGGCATCAAAGTGAACTGCAATTGAAGTTCATTTATTTCAGATTCAAACGTTCATGAGTGGAACGCTGTAACAGAAATACCGCGACCGCATTACTATATAAAATACAAGTCTGACGACCAATTCCTTGCGTAACGTTATTAATTAGGAACGTGGTAAATTTTGGGTGTCATCGATGACCGACAATTTCGTCTTGTCGATGCAACGTCCTTTAAACTTCGCGGTAGTTGTCTGCTCAGCTTGCCAAATATCCCAGCTGTGGACAGGCACGTCGTATTCTGAATACTGATTAAATCCACGTTATTGTTTTCGTTTTTTTTTCACTTTCGTCCTCGCGACTTGGCCGACGACCTATTGAATTTTTCATGGGGTTCTTTATTGGAATTTCTTATGAGCTTTGCTGGTAACTGCGCTTAACGTCTATCTATATGATCGAATGTTTTTGTAAGAGGAAGTTTCGCCAATTATAGGTAACATTAGCATACATTTTCTATCTAATCCGCTTGTGCTTGATAGAAGTTTGGATCGCTTTTATTGGTTACATAAAAATAAATGAGTGAACATTACCTCTCTGTAGTGGAGTTAATGGACTAAACGACGCGCGTAGATCTTATTTGTATTATACGCTTTGTAAAGTTAATGTTCACATAAATAAGTGTTGTCTCCGTGAATTTCACGTTAGATACCTAACGTGCACTTCATTGTATTGGCTAGACACTAAAATATCGAAATATTACAGAGAAAACTGTACACGATCATATCGAAAGTAATATTAAAGTTTGATTTCGATGAAAAGCAATAAAGACACCGGTTAATAGAAAATTTCAAGCTTTGTGACTGTTGCCATACCACGCTTGAAATATGCGACAGTGTGACCCTTGACGCTGTGTAGAACCATCCCTTTTCAACACGCGCAAACTGGATACGTATAAAGAGAAAGAAGCTTATATTAACGCCATTTATTCACCGTAGTCGCATTTATTTCTAATCTCATAGTAAATTGGATTATTTTATGAAACCTCATTGCATATTTTTATGAAGGGCGAAAAGGAATCGATACCTTGGATCGACTAGTACGCTTACGATCTGGATGAACGCTTTGACTGTACCTACTAAATTACAAACTTTAAAGAGCTACAAAAATACGACTGCATTAACTAAAGTAAGCTGAGAAACGCGTATACAAAGACAGCCGGAAATTCGTATGATTTAAAATAAACGATTTTCAAATTAAGAGTTTAATCCTTTTAACGTTTTAATGCAACATATGCCACCTGTCTTTAGTAAAAATACGACCTGTAACCTAAGCACATTTAGATCTCAGACACGTACGAGCCCTGACAGACTTTTAAATCGCATTTTAGGAAAAAATGCTCGAGATAGGGATCCGAATTTACTGATACAGGGGAATGTAAGTTCAACTTGTTATTGGTTTTAAAAAAAGTCATTGTTGTATGACGTGCGCCCTTCGAATTTCGGTCGTATAAGTTTCATCAAGAGACGTGTTTTCGTGTTTCACTCGTTGAGAGCATAAGACTGTTTTCCACGGCGAGTGTACTGATGTAGGACGTGCAAATAAACATGGTATTTTTATAGCCACAAACCTTTATATAGTTGCGGTCGATTTCTCCTCTTTATCTTCTCAAAGCGGTGTTTGCTTTATCATGAATAAAAAGTAAGATATGCGCAGTGTCAAAGGACTTTAATGAAAAAGTGTGCGTGGAATATGTCACTGTGTAATACGTTGACCTTCGCATCGAGTTATTCGAAATGGATATTCTATAAGTGCTCTTGTTTCATTTATTGAAACGACTATTCAGTACTATAAATAAGTGCAACGCAGGTGTATAAATTGTTTAAAAGATTAATAAAAAATAATATGAGATGTTTTGTATCGTAAAATAACGTCAACAAAAGCCATCGCGTTTAAGGTAATTACAAAAAAAAATATGAAGCACATAAAAAATTACAGCTCAACGATTCTATCGTCGTTTCTTTTAATTTAAATTAGGTCTTAATATGAAAGTTACACGTCATTGATGTTATGTTTATAGTAATGTAAATTCTCAATCCGATAAAGGATCGTAAAACACTGGTCCCATGTCATAAAATCATGACAAGCCTGCCACGCGAGTGTAACCTTAAAACCGGGTATTATGTTACTACAAAAGGTTTTTTTGCATGATCCAGTAGCTGCATTGTTTTATGGCGGCGGAAGGGTTACGAGTTCCGTAGGTAATACTACAATAAACGTTTCGAGGATAATAAATTTTAATAGAGCACAAATTTATGATCAATTTGCAGAGACATTTACAGCTGATGAGCAAAAACTTGACTTTTCGTGGCCCAATTTCCGCAGCGTACATTTTGTATGTAGTTTCATGTTTTCAATCACTGAGTTTACAATACTCCACTAAGCGAAGGCAAGTCTCTTATGTTTTTATTACGATGTTTGTCAAACATACATTTCATATCAAGAATTGCGCAATACTTAATACTGATTGAAACGGAAAGTTCAGTAAATAACCATCATTTTCTGAATCACATAAGAGTGGTTTGGCAAACAACCTAGGAAAAATAGAACTATTGGCTCTACAAGATAAAATCCGATACTAGGTGTATGTAACTATGTAAACATGTTCGTCAAACAGTTTCAATAATGAAGAAAATCTTAATCTACAGACAAAACGCAAGTTCTGTAAAAGATATTGAAACAGCAATACAGTCGAGACAAGTTCTTTCATTAAGTTTGGAAAATAAAAACAATACAAGTGAAAAGGGTATCGGATACTGTGCGCATATTCGCCGGAGAAAATTTCCTATTATGATCCCTTCCCTAAAGTCAACTACTGAATAGGTCCGCATTTGTATAGCAATTGTCTGCCAGCCGTGTTAGTGACATAGAGATGGTAGAAAATTTATCGATATATAATTTGAACTGAGTTTTATATATATGATTTCTTTCATTGTAACTAGAATGTAAGTCGCTTAACCGCCAAGGAACGTGAAACCGCCGGCGGCTACGGAACAATTGAAAGTCAATTGTCATATTTTTCTCATGTTTATCATTGACGGGTTAAAAAAATTTCATATGAAGTTAAGAAATTGAATAATAGTAAAAAAGAAAACTTTCTTTGCAGAACCAGGTATATTTGATTACTAATCAACTGTACGCTAAGCAACACTTCCCGTAATCACCGCCCACTAATTTAACGCAATTCAATAACTCACAGAACCGAACGTTGTCGATATTTTTCATAAATTACGCACACCACTACACTAATCCACACATAGCCACTGCAGCGTATATACACTCGTGGCCACCAACACAGATAAACCGCAAACACGTTTATACAAAGCTTAAGGTACGTACTTAGACATAGTTTTATCCACGACCAAGAGTGGAAATTTCAATAAAAATGTAAATTTTTCCCGAGCAATTTTCTTTTCACTACCGTGGCCTCGTTTATTGAGTCCTACTGCATTATGTTCGGGTTTGCTATCCACATGTACACCCAAGATTATCTAATATGGGTCGGAATACCTAGGGAAAGTGTGGTAATTTACTTGTTAATTCTGTTTACCATCGAATTGTGGTTATCTCACGCGCCCAAGAATTACGCATAATCTGTGTAAATGTTATTTCACCACATCAAAGGGAGCAAACAATTTCAGGAACGAGCTCCCTGTTCCGAGATATCTATGTAGCTGCATAATCAACTTGTTATTGTTTATTTAAAATACAATATCTGAAACGTGATAACTAGGTAATGCTTGAGAAACACTGTCGTAATAAAATTAAGCATTGAATGAAAAAGAGTAAGAAGGCAACGGATCAGGGGATCAAGCCGAGCTGTACAGAACGTAAATTAAATTGAGAAATGTGTATTTAATAGGTATGATACCTATACTGAAGAAAGGCATAGTTATTTTTTTTTTTATTTAAATTATTTCTATTTTGTTCACTACTACTACACTGAGGTCCTGGGTTCGATTCCCAGGTAGGGGGTTATCAGAGATATTGGTGTAAAGTCCTTTATCTCAGGTTCTATGGGGATTTTTCCATTTTCTGGTAATTTCCCAGTACCTCGAGGTTTGGTAATGTGCCCGGAGATGTCAACAGGCTCGCCACCTGTTACATGGGCCAAAAACGTAACCGGCGAATAGTGGGTGTTTGCATGTATGCTTGAATACATGCATTTACCTCTGCCTACCCCTTCGAGGATTACAGGCGTGAAGTTGCGTTTTTTTTATTATTTCTATCATGCACTTGGATCTTCTCTATACTAATATTATAACGAGGTTAAGTATGTAACTTTGATTGTTTTTTATTTATACGGACTAATCTTCGGAAATACTGAACCAATCATGAAAATTCTTTCGCAATCAAAAAGCTACTCTATTCAGAAGTGCTAGGCTATATTTTATTAAGATGGTAGTAATGTAGGTAACATTGCACCAGTGAGAAGCCGGGGCGCGAATGAAATTGACTAAATTGCAAAAAAAAAAAAGGAATCTACCATCACAATCGCAAGTTTTATAAACGATTTTATGTAATTAGTAAGTACTAAATTAATTAATTATTTTTTTTTTAATTTAATTTTATAATTAATGTAATAATCATTATTATGAAATAATATGTGTTGATAATTTCATGTGACTAATTTTTAGTTTATTTATACTTATAATAAAACTGTAGAAGTGTAAATTCTGTACATTAAAAATATTGAAAAAATAAATACCAGGGAATGTTATTAGATCGATACCGAACCCAAATATGTCTGTCTGTCTGTCTGTTTGTTCAAGCATCACAGTAAAACTACCGGTCCGATTACAATGAAACTTGGTATGATTATACTTTAACCTTTGGCGCATAACACTGGGTACTTTTTATCCCGGAAAAATGTCTGTTTGTCTGTGTGTTTGTTCACGCTAATATCAGAAACGGCTTATATATATTATTCGAGTTGCGAATTTATTGCGGTAAGTTTCACTTAACATTTAGTGTTTGTTTCATGTGAATCGGTTCAGAAATAAAAAAGTTATGTCAATTTAAAGAATTATATCGAATATTTTTAAGCCATTCTGTATCTTAGTTCTATCTTTTAGGGGGTTTCGTACCTAAAAGGTAAAAACGTACCCTACGGATAACTAATTCTCCGCTGTCTGTCTGTCTGTCCGTCCCATCTGTCACCAGCCTGTATCTGATAAATAGTGATAGCTAGAAAGCTAACATTTACACATATTATGTATTTCTGATACCGCTATAAAGATAAAATTAATTAATTACTAAAAATAAGAAAATGGAAATGTTAAGAGGTCCAAGAGGGCATATAATAAACGTGTTTTTTTCGTATATGTTTTGCTCGATCAAAATAACGGTAGCAAGTAGACGCTTAAAATTTTTACAGAATTTTTAGGTCTTATTTTGAATGTTACCTTTCATAATAAATGTATACATCTATATTTATACATCTATACAAATAAATAAAATTGGAGTATCTGTTTGTAATATTAAAATAACCTTTTTACTGAATGCATATGTATGTATAGACGGTACATATACCAAAACAACATTTGTCAATTTGTCAATTGACAATTTTTGTCTGTCTGTCTATTTGGCGGGGCTAATCTTGGACACGACTAGACCGATTTTGATGGGACTTTCACTGGCAGATAGCTGATGTGATAAGGAGTAACTTAGGCTACTTTTATCTCCATACATCCATACATACATACATACATACATACCTACATACAAATAAATAGAATTTGAGTGTCTCCGATTTTGACGGGACTTTTACTGGCAGATAGTTGATGTAATAAGGAGTAACTTAGGCTACTTTAATACTAGCTGCGCCCACAACTTCGTCCGGGTAGATACTGAACAATCATATTTTTTCTCACGTGGACGAAGTCGCGGGCACAGCTAGTATTCAATAAAGCTTCATAAGTATATTTTTCAGTATTACAAATACAGCAAAACAACGAGTATTTACAATTGAGCACATAAATAAAACTGTATTAACATCAAAATTCCTGCGAACAAAGAATGTAATTTAGATCAACGTGGCATTAATGAGATCGTAAACATGCTATTGTGCAAATATACGTCAAGTGTCCAAAGTATTTGCATCGCTTTAAAAACTTTCCGCCTAGTTGGGGCGCGGTGCCAGGGGTGGCAGGGGAGGGCGGATTAAGAATTTTGGGATCGAGGAAAGAATACACAATTAGCTTTCTCCTACCTGCTGTAGATAACACAACCAATTTAATCAGACCCGTATGAATTTCCTCTTTGCCCGTTTTTACACTCAAAAGAGGGGTGACCTTACACTGGCCAGTTTTAAGTCGGGGATTTTAAAAACGGGTACGGGGTTTGCTGCGACCGGAACTGAGGGGCCCGGATCGATCAGCGGAACTCAGATGCTCGTTGGCTTTGTTGAAAAATCTAAATCAGGCAGTTAGTATTCAGCGTTAGGAATGAAGTTGCCTAATCGAGATACCTAAAATATAATGGGCGAGCCGTATTGAGTTACGCATTTTTATATCAACGCAAGGCTGTACCTACTGGTGACTTTGGGCGGGAAAATTGGATGAGATAATAATATGGAGGATCACTTGAAGCAGTAGCTTGAAAATTTATGTAAATATCTGTATTTATGGTAAACGCTCATATAGAATATTCCTTTTTTATAAAGTCGCCATTTACTACTAAACAAAAATTAGAAGTAGGTACCTATATTTTAATAAACATTCCGTGATGAAATAAATGGATTTGTTGTGACGATACATATCTTGGGTAGGTAATTTAAAATAACAATATACCTGGTGCAAACTAAAGACTCGGGTAAAAAACTAGAAGTAAGTAAACACTTTCAATTTCCAGTAATTAAATAAGTAAATAGTCAGTCAAGTCTTACTTGGAAACATAGGAGTCTCATTCAAATTTTAAAATAAATATCTACCAGTTACCTACTAGTAGGTACTAAATAGTGAATGTTGATGAATTTATCTCATTTTCCCAATTCATTCATAAACTATCTATCTATTTACATATTATATATAAATTTAATGTAAATATAAACGTAGATACATACATAATGTATCCAGTGGTGTAACTAACATGGATGACACCCGGGGCGTAGTGTCACCAGTCCCGGAATAAGGCTCCTTGATACCCTAAGAAATTTACGCCTGTGGTGCCCTTTATTCAAGTTTTCCGCTTGGTGAGCAAAAAAAAGGAAATACTCTCCATTTTTAAACATATTAATGAGCGCATGACGTATGACCTTTTTTTGCTCAGCAAAATATATTGCGATGTTAAGAACCCTTTTTATCCCACACAAACTTAATACAACAATTCCCTGTCGGGTGTCACCCACAAACGGGTGGCACCCGGCCCCACTGCTTCCACATAGCTACGCCACTGAATGTATCATAAACGACCAACGAATACGTATTTCTTAGTACAAGCCAAATACTACAATATAATTAAAACAAACACAAAGGCCCATGTTAACCACTTAAACAATGGAAGCCTGTTTATCCCGAGTCATCAGGAAAAACTTGCGAATTATGAAGCGCCTAGGTACACAAAACCAGCCAGTGTTTTCTCATAAATGGGAGTTCATACAGAACATTGCGCACAAATGTGCGATGTGAGGCCCTATGTTTGCCTGTAATATTCAGCAATATTCGTCTACAATCGCAAACGATGCTACAGTTACGCATTGAAAAAAATCCACCTATTCCCTTTGCATAGCGTCGAAATTAGCGGAAAATGTTACTTCGGCAGCGGCAAGAATGAAGATAGGTTGTGCGTTTAAGCGTCGAGGTCGAGATAAAACTCGCCCCATAAAATATTACAGCACGAGAAGAAAGAGTTTCACATGAAACTATCGTGTAACCAGAGGTTTAACTATACGCCCATAACAAATCTTTACTGGGCACCTAAAGCACTAGCTGCCACTTTAAAGTAATAACTCGTGAAGCTAGCCACGAAATACTTATGCTTATTTCGCTTATTTATATTCCAACTCTATCTTTACTTTATGCAAAGGTGCATGAATATTTATTTCATTTTATAGACGCTTAACTGCGTTAATGAAGTCTTTCAAAGAACCGTTTAATAGACATCGCGTTATTTTATTACACACATATTGTCCTAGAAACATTATTGCAATGTTTCGTTTTATTGTCTATAAACGTAATAATAAATATGTAGTTATATGCACAGTATACCAAGTATGCTCTTAGTAAACCATTGGTTAGTGGTTTTTACATAATAAACTGGTATTGGCATTTTTTGTGATACTTTTACAATTAGGTATGTCAAAATTCCGTCGAAAATATTAATGGGTGAAATTTTGTTAACTGCTTATCTCTATATGTATATCTGCATATCTTCAAAATATGTAAAGTTAACAGACACACTACACTATTTTCCAAGTCTCCTAAATACTAGGTATCTATTTACTTAATATTTAAATACAGCCTTACCTCAACATAGCTAAAGACGATACAAAATACCTACGGTAGCTAAAATTTCTTAATACCTCGGAAATGTTCGGGGCGCACCCTTGGTAATAAGCCGGGCAAGTCCACAGGGAGGATCTACAAGTGATTTAAAGAGATTGTCAGTTAATGACTCCGTGTCGGCCACAAATTCAGCCCTTTCCCGGTACCTTCAGAGCTAATGGGCTTTATCTTGTCTCAGCCCACCGGTGCTCCACCGATATCGAATATGGAAAATTATATACTAAGCCGACACGTATTCCCTTTTAATACGCGTTTATCAGAGTCTAAATTTAGATATAAAAACCTTAAAAACATAAATTAAGAGCCGTTAATGTGTTTGAATGTGGTAGGTATATAAAATGTACACATACATGTGTTGTAGGATTAAGAAGATAATGACAGGTCTGAAAACGGATGATTATTTAGTCTGAGGCTGAAAATATTCAATCCCTTAGTGGCGGCTAAATTTAAACGATCCTTTGATGTTTGTTTACTTACTCTCGTAAGTAAATCAACAAGATTGGTAGTTGTGTTCAAATTGGGTGATTGCCAGTAAAAGGGCAAAACAATGCCTACGTAATCAGCCGATGGCCGTTTGTGTATTATCGATGGGGTGATTATGGGGATGATGGCGACGCGGTGCTGGGCCGTTATGATGTTGTGAATCGCATGACGCTCGTTTATTTATCGTAACACGATTTCCATATTTTACCGACTTGTAAGAGGTGGTTTTCAAATCAAATTCTATGGGTGAATGTTTATATCTACTTTTCATTATTGGTTATTTACTTTAAACGTATTTCCTGTAAATTGGTCAAGGCTAAAGTTAAGCTTTCAATACGAAATGGGCTCTTGTAAACAGCAAACTGCTCGTGATTTTTTTATTGAACGTAGGTATGTTGACTTGTATCGTACCGACTCGTAGACAAACGCAGTCTCTTTTTTTTACTAGAAAATCGACTCTTTGTCCCAAAAGCTGTAAAGTACATAAAACAGAGTTTATAATCAAACCAATGTTGAAGCGCGCATAGCCCGGCTGGTGTAGATCGTAAGCGATCTGCTCGGTTAAGCACTACGGGCGCGGTCGGGTAGTGTGATGGGTGACCGCTAGTGGCAAATTAAATGCGCGTTTCCGTGCTTCGGAGGGCACGTTAAGCCGTCGGTCCCGGTTGCTATCGATGGATAGCAGTCGTTAAACCTTGTCGGAGGCCTTATGGGTGGTTTGAAAACATCCGACAGTGGGTTGGCCACTAACCCACCCACCTCCACCAATCCGCATTGGAGCAGCGTGGTGGAGTAAGCTCCAGGCCTCCCCCCAAAAAGGGGAGAGACTCGTGCCCAGCAGTGGGACGTATAATGGGTTGCCATTATTAATGTTTCTCAATAAAGAATTGTATCAAAATGAAACCTTTAATTTATTTACTCTAATGTACCTACGTATTTAAAATACTACTATGACTATTTCGTTATTGGAACCTATGGAAAAATGTATAGGATAGCAATAATGCAAAACTTATCACGACAAGTCTTACTATAATCTCACACAACAGATCCCATCAGATTGTGTGTTGCAGTGTAATAGCTGGCAACTAATTAAGACACTATAGCAGGTTACCCGCCCCCCCCTCCCCTTTGTGCACTGAAGTCGGCACCGAGGTGGTTTTAGAAGGTTCCAGTCCCTCATATCCCGACTCTCCCCCCCTAGAGAGCCGGTTAAATAACATAAGGCAAAGACATTTCCACCTCGTTAAAAAAAGACACTATAGTAGGTATCAATTTAGTGTTTTGGGATACAAACTTGTAACACAAAAAGTTAATAAGTATCAATTCATAGAATTCATAAGTAGGTCCATCAAAATATTTAAGTCAAGCGTAGAGTTTAGGTAAATGGGGATGTCTAATAAACACATCACCGACAAAAAAAATAACTTGTCATCAAATAGGTACACTAAAATTCCATTTTCAATTTCCAGCATTGAATTAGCATTGCCTACGACCTACGACTACTTACTGGCTAGATAAACGGTCTGTATAGTGTTACAATATGGTAAAACGACTACATAACGAACTAAACCGATCGCAATAATCCGGCTCGATGGCAAATTAAATCACAAAAGTAATCGCCCATCCAATGTGTAATGCTCTCAAATTAAATACCGAACTTATAGCTTTCTTATCTATTTAACTGGACCGGTTTAAAATCTACAGCTTCCAACCCATTGTGCCTATAATACTTATATATGGATAAGCAACTGGGAATCGCTCAGACATATTTTCATACAATTTATCTGAGCTTGATCAACCGTGCAGGAACGCCTTATAGGTATGTTCTTCCCACACCTTACCTGCTCTACGACTAAGACAGAAAAAAAACATACATAAATATAACAACCAAAGACGCTTGCGCTCGCGGCATCGACTCCGAATAAAGTTATTCGATTCTAACGTCATATATGAACATTCTATTGCTTTTATGGGCTGAATTAATGTCATAATTGCGGCAGTTTTGGATAAAATAAATCGATATGGCGCGCTTAAATAATACCGCCCGCAGTTTGCCTGTATAGAAACAGAAATGACCATTTCAAGTTGGTCTTTAGGCGATGGGTGAACTAGGCAAGTTTTGTCCGTTTGGCAAGAGGTGGGGAGGCCGCAAAGGGTCACGATAACTGGATGCACATTATTGAAATGAGTTACACGAGGCCATTACGAATGGTGTTTTTCTTATCTCAAAGTATTGATATATTAGTGTGTGTTATACACGATTGCGTACCTGCTTAATTAGTACACGTAACTCTCCGACTATATAAAATACGCTACACTTATTTAATAAGAAATAAGAAATTAAGAAGTCGGTATTCTGTTACTTTACTTGAATTTTAAAAAATCGGTATTTTGATAATTGAAACGATTAAACTGGTGTCTTATACGAACAACTTTAATAGCTGTATATCGGCTCTTACAATTTAGATATGCATTTATAATTTATATTTACTAAAAGAGATATTTGGAGAGAAGCCAATTAAGGGTTGACTCGAAGGAAATATGATAAGTCTACACCCGTCACAACATCCGAATTTAAAAGTTTCTTATTTTAGTTCTCGCTTGCGAGTGCTTGTAGAATTCACAAAACGCGTTAGCGGAAGCTTTAACCATCTCTGGAGAGCATGGTAATCTAATTTAGTTTCTAGTCTGTCTAGTTATTTTAGTCTGCCGTAGCCTGTCCTGTGAAAGTAGACCTCTTGACGATATAGCGTTGTTCTGTGTCTCTGTACTTTACAAACGAAGCTAAGCGACGAGTGTCAGGTCTTCTTACGCTGGTTATATGCATATGGTATATACGCCTAAGTGGATAAAGAGTATAGGTGTATCGCATTTTGTGAAATTGCGAGGAAGCTGTGCCCAAGGGAGATCGTCTGGGTTAAACACCTCGTTGCATTGTTTCCGTTTTAGATATGTAGGTGTCTATATATAGGTAAGTACCAAGTGCACATTATCATTGTTACTATATCTAAAATATTTTCTTCAGAAAAGCTTATCTTCTTACGAACAGTAAGCTATAAACTTTCATTACATGCTTTACATGAAAACGTAATATACACTTATCGTTTGATGTTGTGAGGTCATAGTGTCAGGTTACATGTTGTAGTCGATAGCCACTAGTAACTGTGTCAAATAATAATTGAAAATATAAGGTTGGGGAAAAAGTTTCTTCGCATTTTTTAAGATAATTCAAAACATTTTTTAATATAGTTTATTTAATGTTAACTAAAGTATGTATGTACCATTTTGTTCGATAACCTTTTGCCATCTTGTAGGTAGGGACATGATCCCATTGCTATAAACATTTTGGGACTTCTCATCAAAATACCGCGACAAGTGGATTTGGCAGTCCTCTCGTGATGTTAACCTAACATTGCATAAAGAATTCTGAAGAGACCGAAACAGGTGGAAATCTGAAGGTGCAAGGTCAGGACTAAACGGCGGATGCATTAACACCTCCCAGCCAAACCCTCTTAATTTTTGCTGAGTGGCTATAGATGTGTGAGGTCTAGCGTTATCGTGATGAAACACCACACCCCTTCTGTTGATCAATTCCGGCCGGTTTCTCTCAACTTCTTGCTTTAATCTTATCAGTTGTTCGCAGTAGAGTTCGCAGTAGAGTTAATGAATAATGCCCTTCCAATCCCACCACACACACAACATCACCTTATTGCGAGTTAACCCGGGTTTTGCCACAGTCTGTGAAGCCTGACCGGCCTTTGACCACGACCTTTTTCGCACGTTCTTGTCGTACCTGATCCACTTTTCATCACCAGTTATCAGCTTCTTCAAAAATGATTCGGTTTCATTACGTCGTAATAAAGAATCACAAATGAGTACACGGTTTATTAGGTTTCTTTCAGTGAGCTCGTGAGGTACCCAAATATCGAGCTTTTTTTTGTACCCAGCTTTTTTCAAATGCGGCAAAACTGTTTTGTGATCAATTCTCAGTTCTTCAGCTACGTCGTAACTACTGATATGTCGATCTTGCTCCACTTTTTCAAAAATGGCATCCATTTTATCCGTTATAGGGCGACCAGAGCAAGGTGCATCTTTGACATCAAAATTTCCGGATTGAAAACGCTTAAACCAAATTTGTGCTACTCTCATAGACACTGCACTAGGTCCATAAACATCGCAATTTTTTTTCGCGGCTTGCGTTGCATTTTTACTTTTTTTGTAGTAAAATTTTAAAATGTATCGAATTTCTTCATAAGATTCACTCATCTTGATAGTACGAAAAACAAATGAAAATCACACATTTGCCTAATTTGAATTTGGAATTATGTTCTTTAAAATTTTAACTTTCAATAATACCAAAACCAGCCAGATACAAATACTACAGCCAAAGAGATTTTATTACAAGTTCATACATACTATAATGCGAAAAGACTTTTTCCCCAACCTATTATTTCTCCGGCATCATGTCTAGGAAAATTAAAAAAGAACAGTAGGTGACGATAAATATGGAATAGGAAAAAAGACTGGTAGGTACTACTTCATAAGCAGTCAAAAGATGGAAATATTAAAAAGTCTTCATTACGTATAGGTGAAACTACCTACGTATAATACTTAATTATGTTGGTATAGCATTGAACTAAAATTGCAAGAGACACTCAAATTTTTATTGACATAAAAAATTGTGTTTGGCCGGTTATAAAAGATATATTTCGTTTAGATTTTAACACTTTTGAGTCTGTATAATATTTAACACGCATATTATTCTTGTCAATCTGGATTATCTGCTTTCAGTCCAGACAAAACATTCGTCCGTCTAATATATTATGGTATTAAACTCTTTAAAGCGGTATTTTTACGTCTGACGCATTTTAAATTGACCACGGAAAATTCAAATTAGAACGAGATCAATAGAACTAGTTTCATTCAACACAATTCAAGTATCCGCGAAATATATATAAAAGAAAGTGGCTTTGAATTACGTACCGGTTGAAACCGGCCGTTAATTTTACGACTTGCCATTGCCGACACCCTAGATGATAACGATATAGTACACAAAACTCCCATTTATTGTTGAAATGAGTTTAATTACGTATGCAAAGACATATCGTGATATTAATAAGCAATATTTTTTATTGACGCCCAGGAAACAGGTAAAAAACGTTTGATAACTCATAGTAAGACACTTACTACATCATTAATTCGACTTAGAGTAATAATTTTGCAATAAATTAGTATTAATGCCGATTTGGCATACCTGCTAAAATGTTTTATTATCGAAAAAGACTGAAGAGATACAAGTGTAAAATATTTGTTTGTCTTTAAATCATAAAAGTTGAGAGGGGCTATCACCAAAAGAAATAATTTCTATTAGGTTACGTAACAGGAGAACTACGTCCGACCATTAACAAAATCGCAAGATATTATCCATGTCTAGTTATGATCCGCCTTGACGCCGAGTATTACCCTTAATTATTGTCCACGCAATTGCTACGCCATTTCTACTCTCTATAGTACTTTACCACATTAGCAACTCTCATAACACTATATCTGTATGAAATATAACCTTTAATTGTCCGAATTTTGAGGGTTCAAGGGATAGTGTGTGCTATGTTATGAGCTTTACAGGTGACAGTCGTGTAGATGTGTGGGGGACAATACGGCGGGGTCGATTTCGTTTTAAAAGGGAAGGTTCTAATGGTTGGTCATCGGTCGCTCCCGCTTGACCGAAGGGGTAATTTGGAGGCAGACAACGAACGCATTTGCATCACAATGCCAGTTGGATCTCATAGAGGGGGTTTCCGTCCATGGATAAGCTGTATACGTACATGACGTATACTTAGTAGGTATCTAATAGTACTGTCTGGAAAACTGGATGAATATTAGCATATTTTCAGCGTTTTACCCGATTTAAGCACCTACGTACCTACTTTAAATTAACCTAATTTAAATTGTTTATCTCAACCCGCCAAATGCATGATTTAAGGTTATCATTTTATTTTTTGTTTGAGTTAATATATTTTTTTAATTGAAAATTTATTGGTTCAAAATTTATATTTTAATGTAAGATGCACATTATTTTTTTGATATTATTAGGTATAGTTCAATTCTATAAAACATAATTTAATAAAGGTAAAATTTTACATTAAATTCATAAGCTTAATCAAATCAAATGTAGCAAACACAATTTTTGTAATCATATCTAGATTGTCTTTAAGCGTTACTAGTTAGATCAATAACCGTATTTTTTTAACTAAAATCTATACTTAAGTGTTTCTATGTTAAATTGCTACTTGTAGGTATATGTAGGTATTATTTAATATAACTTATTCGACGCCGGATAGTTAAAAGTAATTTTAACGAATGTCACATTAAGTGTGAAAGTAACAAAAACAATAAAATCCATATTTTATGTAGGTATGCAAGTAATAATGTTTCCCTGTCTAGGTTGTAAATAAGCATTCAACACACATTTTGTACTTGACGAACTATGAGAACAAAATTCAATATGGTATTAATAAAATATCTCACGTAGAAATAGAAAGATCAATATACTTGATTCAAAATGGCGCCATTGTATCTGAATGTGCCAGAAATGTCAATTATTGCTGTAAATAACTTACTATCGGGGACGTGTATTGATTTAAAATAATTGATTTCTATGTGCCACTTGGACAGTAAGTATACTAATGTATTTAGAAATGTAATTCTAATAAATCATTGAACTATGAAATATTGATTCAATTCTTTCCATATTTTAACAAAATATTGAGCTAGGCAAGCCTTGTTTCGTACTAACTTAATAAAAAACCGATGGATCTACAGTTTAATAACTCACATTAGTTAAGGTATGTATAGAAAATAGGCAATTGCCTATTTTATGTTATTAGAAATCATGTCAATATCTCGGTGCAGCCCATGAAGCTACCTATATTTAAATAAAGGTATTATGAAAATATAATGCTCATGACCAAAAAGGTCGAAAAAGTCATGTGAGTCAAAAACCTGCCATAAAGTTTGACTAGCAATCAGCCTATAGATACATTTGGAAGTCAATTTTTATTTATTTATTTATACTTTTATGCATATTATACATATGGCGGACTTAATGCCACTAGGCATTCTCTGACAGTCAACCATGGGGTTATGGGAGAAATAGTCTAGGGTGTGGGAGCAAAAAAAAAGTTACAAAAAGTATTATTCATACTTATAATATCAAGTACAAAACAAAAAAAAAATATATCTATTGATATAGGTACTTACTAATTAATAAATACAAAAATTCATACATGATATATTCATACATTTTATCTTGTGATTTTTTATTTTTTTTATAATTTTATTTTTGGATATTAATTTACACTCAACGTGACTCCATTAGTCATAAAGATAACGCAAAATTTCATTGACCTCAATATTAAAAGCTTAAAAATTGGCGTGTTCACACATGCACGCCGACCTTCCTTAATCAATGCTGGCAACGTCCACAATCAGTCGTAATGGACTGATATATGGCTCAGCCACTTGCATTATACCTACATTGAATGCAGACAATGCACACGCCTCCGCCATGCGGATGTATGCGTTGCCCCTTGCAAATGAGCGTGGGTCCAGACTCATTCCAGCCATTTTCATATCAAATTCATATGGATGTAATGCGGTTATGACTTAGCCATTATATGGGAGTGCTTGATTTATAATGCATGGTAATCTGTATTGATGAATTATTTATTAAGAATCGTGAAGGAAGAATCGAATCAAGTGCGTAACGGGATGGGATGCATATTATTATGTATTGCTAGATTATACGTATACCTAATGTGAATGGAATAAAAATATTAGTTTAGAAATGGAATAGAAAACAATAGTTATCTATATAGGTATATACGTTATAAGTAATACGAGGTACTTGTGGATTAATGATATATTTTGGAGAATAATACCCATAGTTTACGTATTTTTCGACTTCGTTCTATTCACTTTACCTTTAGTGTTATAATATGTCTGAAGATTCGATACAGATTCGTACATAGACAGATCACGATAGTATTGTCAAGATCAGTTAAGTTTACCGAAATAAACATATTTTGTCTTTTCAACCATGTAGCCAACAAACAAAATTGTACTTCAAAAATTAAGAAAACAAATAAAAAATACATTATAAAAGAAACAATAGATTCGTGTAACAAAGAGAAATGAACATTTACTTTGACAACAGAAAAACTAAAAAAGCAACAAAGATTTGTACAATGAACCATTCAATCCTTTCGTCAAAATATGCGTCGGATTGACACTTCCTTATTGCCTCATAAATTTAACAAGCACCATACAAATGTTTTAAGTCTTTTTTTCGTATCATTGTCACAACTTCAAAGAATATTTGGTTGGATATGAAAAATCAAAAAACTGAGGGATTATGTCCGTCAACTGCAAACGACACCATTACCAATTGGGTTGAACTCGGTAGCGAGTGTTATTTGAGTACAAGTGAATATTTAAAAAACATTATTATCTTTAAAGTGTTCCAAAGTTGGTATTCGCAGGTAAGCTTGTTAAAATTAGCATACTTATATTTTATAAGCTGCTTCTTTTATACTTTTATACCTACGACAAAAGTGAAATGCAAGTTACCTGTTCCTAGAAATCGTTAGTTTAACGACAGAAAAAATATACCTACATAGTAACACTTCCTAACCTAATTTTCTATAAATAAAAGTTTACCTACATACGAGTAGGTATAGATTAAACGGGTTCCTGATCTCGGTACTTTTTAATCAACACCAAGTTTTCTCAAATGAAATCAATATCTCTGTAACTATGGGTGACTATTGCATGGTATATCTAAAAAGTCTCCTAAATCCAAATCAAGTGATTATCATCAATACGACAAGTAAAATAAGTAAGTTAAGTAACGATTCTATAACAATAATTCTCAATCAAGAGTACTATAAACCAAATAAAACTGATACCTAACGCCTTATATACCTAATAAACGAACGTACCTATCTTCACTTACCTAAGTAATAAAGCGAGAACATATCGTAATCATATTTTAAAAGCTGTCAAGACAACATGACGCTCGACAATCCCGCCCGATTTACATTTCCAAACTTAGGCGCGACTTGAAATTAGGGGAACTCGCCCAGCTAAGGCACAAACTTACCGGTTAAAATTACTTGGAAACTATTACGTATGTGCCGTGATTAAAAATGAATTTAACCTCGCCCGTTCACCGTCAAAACGTGGCCTGACGAATCGACAATTGGAAATAATGGGGATCTTCTAATAACTTAATCTGTTATATGTGAAAAATAAAATTAAGTTCTATGATTGTACGTACCTTTACCACGTCGTAAATTTTTAATTGCACTCCATTGTGAAGATTTAGTTATATTCGACTCGAAATTGTTGTTAATTGTTTACAAGAAACAAAGTGGCTGATAAACCGTAAGTTAAAAAACTAAAAAATACGCTTTTGTACATGACTGTAGTGTGATCATAAGTGCTAAATGTTGTTTTATCATAGGATTTACGTTATACGGCAAAGTTAAAAGTCAAACGGCATCACAGGAAAAAAAAATTAAGTCTGGTTTCGTACGACCTTTGGTTGCTAACGCTTTAATAAGAAACTATTGATGTCATTCGCTTTATTTATTTTAGTATGGTTTGATCTATTGATCCCACTATTTCTATAGAACAGTAACATAGGTACTACATAAATTAATTTTAAAGATAACGATTTTTAACTGTGGGTTAATACATAATCATTTTTATATTTATTGTATAATTTTTTGTACTTGATAATTTTAATCACCATTAACTACTTTTAATGACAATAAATTACGATCTACTTAAATTAAAGTTTACTCGTGCACCTATCAGATATAGAATTAATTTACTACTCGTATAATGTCTACTAACATAGTCATACATAATAGTATTCAGCATACCTATATCAAAAGTAAGTACTCATTCACTATCGATGCTAAAATCAAGGTCTAAAAATAAAGTGAAACATATGACGGGTGGTACCTACCTAATGGACGGCCTACACGCATGTCATTAACAAATTACAACAACAATTAATTGCCATTACGAGTACTTCGCAAGGACATAGCTTCTGTCAAAAGCAATTCCTATTACACATAACGACTACAGTGATTATTGACGCGTTTTTAGGGTTCCGAAACTGTGAAGGAGAAAACGTCATGTTGTTCGCACGTCTGTCTGTATTATAGGTATTATGTTAGTCTGTCAAGACACTTTTTCTCTTGACAACACGAACAGATATCAAATAACACCAAAGTGAACTACATGCTTGCTTGCCACTTCCATTACATTAAAAAAAAACTTATTTGTAGGTAGTAAATTGGTACCAACTGCTTCCCAACAATTAAACTAAAGTTTGTCCTTATATAAAATCAGCGTACATATATCTTCATTTGAAGAATGTTCAATGCTTTTATTGTGTACGGAACCCTCGATGCGCGAGTTCGATAACGAGTCGCACTTGGACGGTTTTTTAATTTAAAAAAGTTCCCCGCTGTCTGTTTGGTGTGCACATCTGACCTATAGAAGACGGTCAGTATTTTATATGGTTTATACACGTAATTAAGCAATAACTTAAAGAGAATATATTATGGAATTCTTACCTATATACCTACTTGTAATTCCTTGATGCTAACTTTGTAGTTTCAGTTTTTATTAAATACTAGCTGTGCCCGCGACTTCGTCCGCGTGAGAATGTATGATTGTTCAGTATCCACCCGGAGAAAGTCGTGGGCGCAGCTAGTATAAAAGTAGCCTAAATTACTCCTTATTACATAAGCTATCTGCCAGTGAAGTCTCGTCAAAATCGGTCCCGCCATTCCCATGATTAGCCGGGACAAAGAGACATACAGTCAGACAGACAGGCAGACAGACAGACATACAGACAGACAGTCAAAAATAGTAACCGTGTAAACATACAACCCCATAACAATATGCATTTAGCAAAAAGCGGTTATTTTTATATTACGAACAGACACACCAATTTATTTACGTAACGTAACTTCATTATGAACTTGGTATTCTAGATATTATTCACTTATTCCTATGTCTGTTTATTGTATGTATCCGAGATCAAGTACAAAACTAAATTTAAATTTCACTAAGGAACTACTTAATTCTAATCAATCCCATTAGATTTTTTTGAATTCAAATTTTACTGAGATTCGAGTTATCTAAAACTACTAATCTTAATATATATAAATCTCGTGTCACAATGTTTGTCCTCAATGGACTCCTAAACCACTTAACCGATTATAATAAAATTCGAACACCATGTGCAGTTCGATCCAACTTGAGAGATAGGATAGCTTACATTACGCTATGACTAATAGGAGCAGAGCAGCGCGGGCGAAGCCGGGGCGGGCCGCTAGTATTAGTATAAATTCTATTCAATCCCTTTCATTTTTGTGATTAAGACATTTTTACAAAGACTTAGATTAAGAATTCACAAAGATACCCTGCGGTATCTTCACAAAACCATCAGCATAATGAATTGATAATCAAATACAGTAATAAATAGGTGCTTTTTTTTTCAAAATATAGAAATACAAGAATAATATCGAATGTCAAAGCTCTACTAGACTAGGTACGTACGCGACGGTAATGTGTTGTCTAAATATAAAATTAAATATTGATGGTAAAATAGAGATTTATTTATTATATTTTTACATTTTTAGGATTACTTACAGCTAGGTTATAAATATAAGGTAATACATTTCTAGATGCATGCATCCAGGAGCTACAGGTATATTAAGGCCAATTACAAGTTACCGCAGATATCTTAAGAAATAGATATAAAAACAAATAGTAGACAACGGTTAATTAGTATAAAAAATGGTACAATAAAAATTACTAACGTAACACGTACAGATGCAAAAAATCAAAGTTATTAATTTAATTATTAAAATATCTATCGCTAAGTAAGCGTTTGAGTTTAGGTACCGAAGTATTGAACGGTCAATATCCAAATTTGTTTTTGCTAGATGATTGAATTAATAAGAAGCTCGTAACATGAATGAATTTTGCCTATAATTAGATTTGACAAGAGGAACACAAAGAATGTTGGGTTTCCTCAATGCAACTTTACTCGCGCATACTTTTATCTGTTCCAAAAGTTCCGGACAATCAACGGTGCCATTACAAATTTTCAATAGGAAAGTTAAATCGCCTTTTTCTCTTGTTTTGTATGATGTTAGGTATACCATCCCGTTTCTTTTCTACGTACCTATACCACCATAGGCACTTAAATTTCACGAAATAAAAGTACTTAAACTTTAAAGAAAAAGGTACTAAGAATGGATATATTTTTACAAAAATATGACACAGAATGTCTCTGTAGTTTGTTCTGAGTTTTGGTAGACATAAAATCCTTATTTATTACGTCACCGCGTTATCTTTCCATATAAATAAAAATATATTGCTTGTTTGCACAAAACCACTGAACTTGTAAAGTATACTTAATATAGAAATGTATTGTTTTCTATATTTTTTTATCCTGAAATTTCCTCAAGAGCGGAAAACTTCTATAATAAAAGGTATAAATTAATATAAGAGTGAGTCACTGCGAACCGTAATAATGTTAGCTGGTACGATAATAAATATTTATTATTTGATATATATTATAAGCGTTTTCTTTCAAGAATACGTAGGTAATGTTTAATGTTAAATGTTAAATGTGTATAATATAAATCCTTTCAGTATTAGATAGCCGTTTATCGAGAACACAACATCACGCTAATATGAATAGGAGTGGGTAGGTAACATTGTATCCGCGCGAGGGCGGGCCGCTAGCAACAAGTAAGGGAGATGTAGAATCAGCGATTTTAGTTCTATTAATGGACAGGAATATTCCCGTTCTCGGGTGTCACATTTACCTATCTCCTAAAACATATTTTTTATATACATACATTTAATTCTATATCTACATAGTATGTACATAGTTAATGTTTACCATAACAACAACGAACTATTACAAATGCATACCTACAATTTATTTACGAGTATAAACAATTACTGATAGCCAACTTGGTTATTGTTTAAAGCGAGTATAATTGATTGTTCAATCGCTCTACATTTCTATTAGCATATTTCTCATTACATTGAGAGTAATGATTATTCATTGCGTTTAACATCGATTGTATAAATTAAGAAAGTTTACAAATGAGAGGTCAAGTGTGGCTACTGTTTGCTAATGTTGGATTAAATGCGGGACCACTAATTAAGGCAGTTGTGAACTGGCACGTTCCGCCCGTTATCTGTCTTAGAACTTTTCCAATTTTCTAAAATCGCCTTCTGTTTGCATTGCCCCGACGTTCTGAATATTTAAGTACAATTACAAGATTAAGTTGAGAATGGCGGTGTTATAAGTTTACTTACAAAGATGGTGGTACAGCTAGCTACCTATGTACCTCCATGTCACATGAAAAAATGATGAAAATTGAAATTTTATTACTATTATATACTTAGATAGATAATTAAGGAGATCCGCCACTTTGTATGGGGCATTGGTACATAATTGTACATCAATAAAACTTTTCGTCCTCAGACATTAGTACATATTAGTGATGTGAGTGATGAATGCGAATGCGAATGCGAATATTCACTTTCGAATTTGGCGCCATTTGTCTATGGCTTTATTTTGTCAGTTTACTCGGCGCGCGAGTTCCGCACACGCCAATCCGAACAACGCCAATTAATGTTGTGTTTACTTTACGAAAGATCGTCAGCAGAAATACGAAAAATTTGAGGTTTGAGTGAGTTTAATGATTCGAGATGAGTAAATCAGTTTCTAGTGAAACTGTAGTGTCTTAAGAAAAATGATGACTTATGGGACAGAAACGTGGTCGCTTACTACGGGCCTCATAAGAAGGCTCAAGGTCACTCAGAGAGCAATGGAGAGAGCTATGCTTGGAGTTTCTCTGCGAGATCGAATCAAAAATGAGGAAATCCGCATGAGAACCAAAGTTACCGACATAGCTCACTGAATAGCGAGACTCAAGTGGCAGTGGGCAGGGCACATAGTTCGAAGAACTGACGGCCGTTGGGGCAGAGCAGTTCTCGATTACCTACCGGAAAACGAAGCGTAGGCAGGCCCGCCCTTCCACAAGATGGAAAGACGACCTGGTGAAGATCGCGGGAAATCGCTGGATAAGGGCGGCCCAGGACTGTTCGTAGTGGCAATTTTTGGGGGAGGCATTTGTTTAGCAGTGGACGTTTTTTGGCTGAAATGATGATGATGATGAAACATTACTTATTTTTTGTTTCGTAAATTCTAATGCAAAGTTGATTGTTTACCAAACCAATATGTATGGAGAAAGGCTTACAATTGAATGTGGATAAAACTAAAGTATTAGTATTTGAAAGAGATGAACAGAGAACAAATGCAAGGGTAGTAGTAGATGATGCAGTGTTAGAACAGGTTGATGAAATTGTATATCTTGGATGTGCTTTTAGCAAGGATGGTAGGTACACCACTGACATAGAAAGAAGAGTGCTTGCTGGGAATTGCGTGAATGGAGCGTTGGGTAAGCTGCTAGAATCTAAACATCTCAGCCAGCGGGCTCGACTAGCCGTACATAATGCTGTACTTACTCCAACGCTTTTATATGGAAGCGAGAGCTGGGTATGCAGGAAAGAGCATGAAAGTAAGTTGAACGCGGTCGAGATGAGATCTTTGCGCAAGATCTACGGTGTATCACTCACCGATCGCGTTCGTAATGAAGATGTAAGAAAGAGACTTTGTGTGAATGATAGTATCGGTGTAAAAATGAAAAAAGGCATGCTCCGATGGTTCGGGCATATAGAAAGAATGTCGAATGAGCGAATGACTAAACAGATATACAATGCGAATGTGGATGGTTGCAGAGGCCCAGGAAGACCAAGGCTGACCTACCATGACCAAATAGGTCGAGTTCTGTCTGATGGTGGGGTCAAAAGTCTTAGGAATCGGCGTGCATGTATGAAGAGAATGATGAAGGTAGACGAGGCACGAGAGGTTTGTCAGAACCGGGATGTCTGGCGCTCTACACTCTCTGCCTACCCCGTTAGGGACCTGGCGTGAAGATACATACATACATACATACCAAACCAATATCAAGTATTAAAGTGAAGTCTGATTACAATTAATGTAATAAAAATCAATAATTTTATTTACAAGTCAATGTGAATTAGAAGGCTTAGGACCTGTTTCACCACTTACTGATATGATAAAGTCCCTGATAATCTTTTAGGAACTTATAAATACGTAGAATAGAATAGAATATTCTTTATTGTACACCAGAATTGAAGACAAATACAGATGTTATTATAATCACAGTAGGCAATACAATAAGGCGGACTTATTGCTGAAAGCAATCTCTTCCAGACGACCTTAAGGTGGAAGGAGAATCATCGATATTATTGCAGTAGTAGGGTGTACATTCTCTTAACACTCTGAAGTAATAAATCCTTTAACATTTATATTGCATAAATACATACATAATTCTATCAATAATAATAATTTTAAGCATACATATAACCACAACAATGAAAGGAATATTAAACATTATTTTCGCTGAGATAATACTCATTCAGCTGTTTTTTGAATGCTGGAAGAGTCTGTGCTTTACGTATCTCCAACGGCAGTGAATTCCACAAACGCACTGCCGTAACTGTGAAAGATTTAGAAACGAAGGAAGAGGAGTGAAGAGGAATTTGGAGAAGAAGATTTTCAGAAGGTATGTATTAATTATTTTGCCAAAAAACTGATAGGGGGCGATTAAAGTAACCGAAAAGAGTAACCGAAACAAAAATAAACGCTGTTTTTTAGAAATACTAAATAAACAGGGACTTTGCTGGCGAAACAGAATTTTTTTTAATATGATTCATCGATACTTTCTGATACAATAATTATATCCTACGCCATTACCTTTCGTTGCGTTCCTTTCTACGCCATCATAAATATCAAAAGTACAGATTTTTTCAAAAACTTAAGTTTAATATTATACTGAAAAATTACAGCTCTATGCGCACAAATTTTATGTTTATTGTTTTTTTTTATTTGTTCATGTACAATTCAAATACAATCTATGTACCATTTTGGCTGATCTCCTTTGCGGTTGATGTCCATGATAAATATTTATTCAAAAACGAACGAATTTGATAACTGAAAATATTTTTTTTTTAACAGACCATTGTTTTCCAACATTTTATGGTAACTAGAATATATTATGTAATGGATTTACATACTTACATCACAGACATAGGCCGGTCTGGTTACGTGTTCTTTAATGTTGCCTTGTGACTCGAAATTCAAATTAAAAACGTATTTAACCTGACTAATATGGAAATTAAAACATTATTCAGTAAACATAACATAACTTGGCTCTTAATAGAACGTTCAAAATATTTGATAGAAAAATAATTATGAGACAATAATAAGCTTATTTAATTATCTTGATACCGCTATATTTCCATGGAGATGTAAGTTATTCCAGCGGATGGGCAATCTTTTATTTGAAAGAAGTAGAAAAAGGGTATTTTGTTCATATTTGTGGCAAGTGATTAACATTGATATAATTCTATATAGGCAGATACCTATGACTTCTATAAATCTCCATCAAGTTTCTTTGGCACTTTCTTTGGGAAGATCAGCAGTATCTAGATACTTAAGAATGTGTAAATGAGTTACAGTATTCACTTTCCATCAATGTGAACTGTATGATCGTTTGCTACTTCATTATGTCCAAAAAATTATATCTCACCTCTCTGCATCAATGTGCAAGACTAGAAATACGCTCTTGTATACCAGTTTTCAGGTATTTGGTCGATTTAACATTAAAACATAGACGCTCATCTAAGTCTATTATTTAATTTATTCGAGTTGTAAAAGATTATATTATAAAACATATCTTTAAGAAATCGGAAAATAATCTGAAATTGCTTCTTTCTTCTTGCACCAACTAGGCATCTAGGTGTCGAGCACATCAACTGTGGGCCTTTCAAATTTATAAGACAACTAGAAAAATGAATAAGTACCTACTTAAGTATATATATATTAGTGAAAACATTTATCTGTTTAATTTATGTCACTAAAAAAATAAAGTGATAATCATCAATAATTTATTTAATACGTGTTATTCTCATAATATGAAATTATCTATCATATATATCAGTATTAACGATAACCTGCATAACATCTTGTGTAAGATAATAAAAACAAAGATACGTAATATTCTTATTACCATAAGAAATGCGAGATGAATTATTAAAATGAAATTTAATTAATTCACATCCGCGAAACTGAAGATAACAATCGAATACCGATCGCCGCTTAAATGTACAAGAAAAAAGTAAATAACCCGACACGATAGTACCCGGCCCTTCGCAACATGTCCGTCCCTCGTAAAGGGCCGGAGTTGTAAAATAAGTAAAAATAAAGGGCTCGCGCGCGGCGCGACGACTGAAGTTCAAAAGGAACTTTTGCTTTTTAACCAGTCGGTCGCCAACTTTAAATTGGTTTTCTGTCTCCCAACCCTCGGAGAACGGGTAAACTAGTACGTGAACTTTGTGTAGCTACCCGTTAAATAGATACGCTGGCAGATTCTATTGGACGGTACCTAAACTGTAGGTATACATAGAACTTCGACGTTTTCAGTCTGTAGTTGGGCGCCGTACAAGAGTGTCACATTTTGCTATATCAGCATTCTATTGGTCTGAGCTGGTTTGGCTTTTAGCTTTCAATTTAATTAAAATTACTGCATTTTATTGTAAGTTCATACTTGGATCTCATATTGAGTCGTAGTGAGATAAACATGCATATTGAAATGATGCTAATGCTACCTTCCATTAATTTGGTCTTATGTTGTGAAAAAAAAGCAACTAGCCTCTTCAGGAAAACAGAGGCTTCAATGTAGATGCATTTACTTTACAAGTTTTTTATATGTTTCGTTTTAAATTAAGTTGTGTGGCATCATCATTTAAGCGGAACACGATTAAGCGATATTACGACCAATCATTGAGTGGCAGATGGGTAATATGATGCCTATTCTTAATGGTTACAACATTAGAGCTTTATCACAATTTAAAGATTGAAGTGCTTTCATTAGACATTGATAATTTGAAAGACTCTACATATATAGATGTAAGTACTTCACTAGTTCAGCTGAAATAGGAAAACCTTACATGATATTAAACTTTACGTTATGCATTACCTAGTAAAAAAAACTAATTGAATGATTTCGTTGCAGTAGTAATATTAAGGTTTGAAGTAAATCATCCTAATAGTTTATGTTAATATATTTAAAATAACCTATCTGACCGAAGCGGATAGGTGTGTTTTGGATAAATGTTCATGGTTGCCTTGGTCTACAGACAGATCAGTAGCGTGTTTGAGTAAAATAAATGTTTTAAAATAACAAAATAAGAAGTTTTACTGGTGGTAGAGCTCCAGTGACGGAGCACACGGGTGTAGGCACCACCGCATTACCTAATATACTTGCCGCTAAATGGTAGTGTTTAGCACTATCGTGTTTCGGTCAGGTGGTAATGTACGGCCCTGTTATTTCCGGCACAGAGGCATAACACCTTAGGCCTCAGAAGTGATAACGCATCTGCATTTTGACCTCGGTCTTTGTGGGGGTGTCTATATATGCTTGTTTGCCACTTCCTTTACATAAAAAAGTGAGTGGCTCTTCGATGCTGGTTTGTATGTTCTATATATTTTTTGTAAAGAACAACTAATAAAGGTATAACTATACTTTTAGAAGGTAGGTACCTATGTATATTTTTGAATTTGTTTCACACAAACTACTAAATTTTCGCCTAGACTTCATTGGTGTGGATTTGGTACTATTATATTATAAAGTTTAATTTACTATTTATTGAGCCTTAAGGTTTGAATTTTGAAAAAGATGAAACTCGTGTTTAACTTTATATAATAGGTAATTAAGTATAATTGTGCAGTTTCAATAAAATCGGTCAATTTTTTTCTCCATACAAACAACTTCCCCATTTTAATTGATAAATTTCGTTAAATCCTTTCCTCATTAACATGGGGATAACAATCCGCAACAACACAAAAATATTCAGCCTTATCAAAACATGTGTCAGTCAGTGATTTAAAGCTTTCCTTTTGATATTATACGTACTAATAGATAAATTACCTAATATTCTTTAACAAAATTATTAAGACTATCAAGTAATTCTAGATAATTACCTTTTCTTATTCTATATCGATATATTTTATATCAGCAAATACCACATCAGCGTAATAAAATTGATGTATACCTCGGAGCTGTCTCGTATACTACCATTCGCAATAATCGATAGCCACGGGTGCATAAAGGCAAACACATTATATTTCCGTGCGTGCAAACATCATCTCGCCATATGTGTAGCGCAAATTACGACCGCCTACCTTTACATACAATGAACGCTGTCGCCGTAACTCCACTTTCCATCTACGGTATTATCATTTTGTACCTATAGGTATACTTCTTTTCACGTATTTATTTATTTTCGCTTCTGGTAAAACATTGGTGAAAAAAATCCACCGTAAGTTATATAGGATAATAGACATTTTATAAGGTAATATAAAATGTCTGTTATCCGAATTATCCCGAACTCTTTGAGGAACATGGGTCTTTGGTTTTTTTTTTAATAATAATTGCAACCCATTATACTTCCCACTGCTGGGCACGAGTCTCTCCCCTTTTTGGGAGGAGCCCTGTTGCTTACTTCACCACGCTGCTCCAATGCGGGTTGATGGAGATACGGATTAGTGGCCAACCCACTGTCGGATGTTTTCAAACCACCCATAAGGTTTGCGACTGCTATCTATCGATAGCAACCGGGACCGACGGCTTAACGTGCCCTCCGAAGCACGGAAACGCGCATTTTAATTTGCCACTAGCGGTCACCCATCACACACCCAACCGCGCCCGTATCCCTTAACCGAGTAGATCGCTTACGATCTACAACAGCCGCGGCGCCATGCGCGCTTCATATTTTTTTTGGATAAACGAAATATGTATATAATGTAGCCATACCTATTGATCCAACTAGCCTTAGCGCTGAAGCCATATTAGGTGCATACCTACATATTTATATCTTTCATGACAAGGAATGAAATAAGTACCTACCTTTACGGTCTACCTATATCTAGGTTCGGTTAAGCGGTCGTCCGATTGATTGACGTTCGGATAATCAACTTCTACTGTATCGCTGAATTGTTAACAGGATTTACGAATTGACCATGCAGGCCTATAAGACAGATAAATATTATTTAATGTATGACACCTGGAGTTAAAGTTAAATAAATGCTTATGTTGTTTAATATGCTCGTGTATGTTGAGGTGAAGCACCTAACGTGGTAGACTGAGCATGATGTGCCAAATGCCTATGTTACCCTAAGCGCATAATGGGGGTTGCTAAGAGGGGTATCTCTTAGCAACTCCCTAAGCTGAAATTTCTGGGATCTCCCTTAGGCAGTTGCTTAAATAGTTATGGTGAAAGCGTTTCGTGCTCGCCACTTGCACGGCGATGTTGACCATAAGGCTATCTCGAGATTACACCTGAGATACGCCCAATTAAAAAAATCAGTAACGTCTGTATCCGTCCATTTTTTTTCTCTCACTACCAATGGTTGACTGGCAGAGAGCGCTTTCAGCGTTAAGACCGCTATTTGCTCATATGTTTTATATGCTATTTATTTATTCAATCTTTATTGCCACAATAAAGATTGAATAAATAAATATTCGGTAGACGCGACGAAAATCGATTTATACGAGTACATACTTTGTGTACCTTTGAGTATCGTCGTCGGATGAAACAGCAAAAAACAATCTAAAAATAATTCCGCATCTCAGCTGCCTACTTACGACATCACATATCAAACAAACGACTCACAGAATGTGCTCAACATCATCTGAATTAAATCTTGTTAGCATTGCGTCACAAGGTAATTAATATGTCGTTAAAAATGTACCTAGTTATATTTTGACTCCAGATATTATCGACCACACCCACCGCTCCTAGTTAAGTGTTATTTATTACTGAAACTATACAGCATAAAACGATTGTAGATCTTGTCATACTAGTATGGTCACAGATACATTTAGCAATGAACGAGATATGTACTACTCTATTTTTATGCTTTAGTTTTATAAGGACGCAATTGGTTGGAACAATATTGTGTTACAATATGAACGCTGCAGATGTTTGTTATCGTGAAAATAGTAAGTAAAAATACCGTGAGCAGAAGTTTGTTTTGCTTTTAATTTAGTAGATATACTAGATGGGTAGAGTTTTTTATAATTTACCTATTTCGGTATACGAGCGTGTAGATTCTGATTTAAAACTCGAGTTCATAGGCATTTTCATTGGGTATTGGGTTTTGAACCATTACGTACATATATTTCATTTTAGATAGTTATGTTCACCGTTACCCTGTTTTACTCGAATGTGCAGTTTATAAATTTTGGCAAAAAAGCTCTAACCCGTAGACCCATACAAATAGTAAAGTAGGTAGTTTTACTCTGGCAAAGTTAGCTCGTATAATACTCGTATAGGCTACATTTACCTATTTTACATCTAAGCTTTGTTTATCACACATGATGATCTTTAACTATACTTATGCCAAATTATAAAATAATTTTAATCCTAAAATTATCTAGTTGTTCTACTAATGTTTTTAATAAGCCTATCGTTAATTTTATTTTAATTATTACTACCTACTATTATACGAGTACGATGTGCAAATGTCAGAATAATAATAAATAGAAGAATATTTTCCGTCGTGTCAGAGCAATAAGAACAATAACAACACACAAATCAATCTTAAGTCGAGACAACATATTTATAGACCTTGATAGTAACAATGTAGGTGCGACTTGGAATATAGAGGAAACCTAAATCACGTTTGATCTAAATTTAATTTAATACATCAATAAAATTCGCGAGAGACAATTCAAGGTCATAAATGTCATAAAATTATTTACACAAGCAAACCCTTACCACGAGGTTTGTTTATAGCGTGTATTAATAATGATTTATTGTTGTACGTATCTCTTTAATGTGTGTATGTATGGAGCATAAAATGTTTTATGGGACAGTTTACGGCGATGCAACCTCTGAAATGCTTTTATTGATATCTAAGCGCCATATTAAATTGATATCGTTGTTGAGGTGAGAGAATTGATTTCGAAGTTGTGGAAACTGGATTAATAAGTGGTTCGCATTGATAATGCTATAGAACTTGATTTTTTGGTGCAGAAATATGTGGTTTCGTAATATCTGTTAGGTACATACAGAGAGAGGCCGATCTCCTACCAGATGTACTGACCAAGTCACCAAACTCACTGGCCTCTTCATAACAAAAACCATGAAGAAAGCCGTGGACAGCCGTGACAGGCTATATTGGAAGAATCTGGTGACCAAAGCCACCGAAGCACTTCAGGACGGGCACGACCTTCAGTAATGAAGAGTGCGATGACCTACAGAGCTATTGAGATGATGACCTACAGAGCTATTACCGATTAATCCTCAGAAGTTTGAGATCTCTATAACTTGATGCTATGAGTAAGCTATTATAGGTATCTATACCTACATACCATGAATGTGAACTATTGATATCTTTTCAACATTCCTGTAACTCGTTTCAATTTTTTTTTTTAAATTAGAGTGTCAAAAACCTTTTTCTTGCAAAACTTCCTCGCTTCCTTATTTATCACTTTCATTATAAATTCACATCAGTTTTAAGGACTTAGACCCCACCAGCAGAAAATATTGTTTAAATAAAATTAAAATGTAAAGGCATGCGTTTAAAAATAATTCTGTTAAACATAAGTACCTACATTTAAGTGGGCTTAATACCACATTAAAGTCAACCAAATTACGTAAGAATATTTTAATTGCACCTTCACTGCCAAAAATATATCTACACCTGAAATCTGTAAGTCATTTCAAGCAAACATTTTAATATGATTTTATTGTTCTTATCAAGTTAATATAAAATAAATGTCGCAAATATGAAGTGTAATTTATGTTTACATTAAACTTTCTCAACTTATTCCGGTAGGCTGCCAAGAAGCCTTGACGCTATAAAATTCAGATTTTATGTAAATCGAGTACGGCACTGCAACTATGCCAACAAACGCAGGAAACTTAACTTAAAAATATTGCTAGGAATAACTTAACATGCATGTTTTACAAAAATTTCCTTTTTTATATTTGTGCGCTTTGAAACTGTGTTTCAAATCGTGTAACAACCTACCTGGTAAAAGTTTTGATAGTATGTATGTAAAATGTATCTATTAATGAATACTAACTGTGGATGCAACATTTTTTTTACTTTTTTATAGGATTTAGATAGTGTAAAATATTAAAAGTTTGTTGGTAAATTTTAGAACACCGATTATTCTAGTATTTTTTGAGCCTTCTCAAAATATGCCATATTTTATAAGGTCAATGGTAATTCGACGAGTAAGTACCCACACACTGTTTGAAACACTATACTTATAAGAAAACACAGTTTTCAGGTTCACAAATTCACCAGGGACCAAAAAACAACACAAACCGTTAAGCATGGTTTTGCAACTAAAAGCAAACTGAGGATATTTCTCATTTCACCCCATAATAACTGTGATTATAGCCTTCACTAAGTCCTTTTGTTAGGTAATTACCTCCAAAGTCAACTTTTTACAAAGGTGCCTAAATACTTACCTTTATATTAATACGCAGTCGATTATAGGCTCTCTGTTTACAAGGATTGGGCTTAAAATTATTTGGCTTAGTTTATATTTCACCAGGCAATGACAGAAATATTTATTACACCTCAAAGGGTTGGGTAATGGTGTGATGGTTTTATGAGTTTTCGTTGTGCAATTTTCTTGCATTGTACATCGTCGCGGCGTATAGATACAGCGCGTATATTTATTGATACGTGAAACCTCTCATGACTAAATTTTTTTTTTCTGTATAAGTATTATTTTGTGGTAAGTATTGGATCTAATAATCATGATATATATAGTAGCTTTGAGTTTGTTTTCGAATTCGAATTTAGAAATTTCCGTGCTGGTTGTGCTCATTAATTCGTATTATGTAAAGCTGTACAGTTATGGCTGTTTGAAAATATGGAGAAAGAAGCTTTCTATGGTATGGTGTTTCAAATTACTAATGCGATGTAAAATAAAAATTTGTAGCTTCGCACATACTCGTAAACCTCCAAACACGATGAGTGAGTTTTATGGATTGAACGTTATAATAAAATATTTACCTCTATTTCGTTTATTGAAGTTACAACTTATTTATATAAAAATCTTATTCGGAATTTAAAGTATTATTTAAAAAATAACGTATTGAATTAAAATGCTTATACAGCACTTATTGCATTTAACAGCCTAGGTAATTCTTAAATAAATAGGCATGCATTCTTTATTATTCAAACGATTTTATTCTGAAGCATATCTTTTTACTTTTATAAGCATCTATTTGTATAGGAGGTTAATAAAATATAGGTATTTTTTTCGAGATACGAAATTGTTATTTTTATAAAAACTTCTTTATTATATTTCCACGAGTATCAAAGCTAGCGAATCGCAGTACATCTTTTGTTTTGACCGACAATTAACCGCTAGACCATCAATAAAGAACGTTAGGTGGACAACGCATTCACTACACTATTGTCATGTCACGCAACCCTTTCTCGCGATTATCGGGAGGAACCTGTGCCAGCGTAAAAAACAACGGGACAGTCTCAGTATTGTTTGTACTCGAATGGTATTACGGTACCTGGACTAAAGAGGCGCTATTAAATTTACCTGAATTTGTAAAGATTTACTTTTTTGTAAATTAATAGGCTTAACGGTGATTGTTTCATTATATTATTATGTAACTAAAGGGTTTTCACTAATTATTGTTCTTTAGTATAATATTAACTTCACATTTATAGCTGGCAACACTTTGGAAACTCCATTGATATTATAAATATTCATAGGTGATTGTAACCACATTTCATAAGGTGGCTATTTGCTTGTCTGTCAATCTTTGTTCTTCGTTCAAAAACATCGCTCCTTCGCTGGGTTTCTCTTGGCTTCGCCGGTATCACAACCACCAGCTACTGAGTCTCCCCGCCAAGACAAAGCGGAACCCCAAATACCACTCTCAAGATGGTATTTGGTACCTGTGATGTCAATGAATTGTTGGTAAACTAGGCTCATAAAATTATGGTTAACATTTTGTAACAAGTAAGTACGTTATCTCATCATATTCGTTTATCAGAGGTAAAAATAGATATTATTATGCATAAGAGTCTAAAGTTCTATTAAATATAGTATAAAAGAGAGCTCCATCTATTCATCAAAAGACGAACTAAGTAGTGCATCACATAATACAGTAGCACCATCTGTTAGGGACTCTTGATGTTTGCAATACAATGCATGATCGTGGCACAACCCCTCATTACTCTACTTGCATCGAGGTACGCATGTGCGTCCCCAATATGTATTATTAAATTATGCTAGCCCTACGTTACAGTGTATTAAGTCATGCACTTGTTAGATAATATTTAAAAAAATGTTTCTTCGTTTTTGTAGCTGAGCAGAGTTATACTATATTTTAATTTATCCAAACATTGCATGCAATAATGGTATCCTGATCGTAGAATGAAATTATACCATTGTACAAGAGCTATGACTAGCTAATGAAGTGACTTTTTAGGCAGACTACAATATTAACTAGAGGATTTGAGACATTGTGAGTGAGCTCGAATAACGGTCGCGAGTACCGATTCAATTTAATAAATTGATTTAACGCTCAAAAATAAATGTAACGGTACCTTCCTATAGCTGCTATAAAAAATAGGTTTTTTTTTATTTTTATGTTAGGAAGGTGACAAACAAGCACCCAGCTCACATTGATGTTAAGTGATAACTGCAGCCTATAGATCTACACAAAGGCCAGAGGTTAAAATGCAGAAAATCAAGGTATCATAAAAACCTACAAGGAATTATTAAAAGTTTGTTAAAATGTTCATTAAATGGGTAAATGATCTTTAATTATCAGAAAAAAAAATTTAAAACTTTTTAAATCTTTACAACGCGATATATTACATTCTTTATTAATTTATTGCAATGACATCTGACACACTTATTACTGCAAGCATCAGGCAACTTGATCCACTCCCATTATTTTCAATTTACACATGTTTCCGGTAACTAAGGTCTTCTTTCTTGCGCCAAGGATCCCTAATTGTTCTGAGGTCAAATTGATTTGTTAATATGTCTTAGAGACGGAGTTGAGTACGTTATAATCTTCATTTTACTAACATTGATTTCTTTATGTTAATAAATAAGCAATTTTTTTTTAAGATAATCAATAATTAGTCTAGCTGTTTTTGACTATCAGTAGCCCGTAGGTATAGTAATCTAAAACAGAGTTATTATAGATAAATTTTTGACCTTGATTTACCGAGACCTGTAGTGGTGAAACTACCTGCCACTGAAAGCATAGCGGTGACCTTATCATTGTTGGAGAGAAATGTTGTGTCTCCAATTTTTGTTTTCAAGAGTCGTAACGATTCTGAATTTAAAACTCTATTTTCATACTGATATTTGTGTTATTCTTTGTCACGTATTCCATAAGCTACATAAGTCATTCTCATCTCTATATATAAACATGAAATAATGACGTCTTACTAAAATTCAGGAACGTCTGGACTGATTTCAAAGCTTAAAAGGTGAGAAAACATGAAGAAATTTTAGGGAAAATAGTAAAAGAAACGAACGTACACAAGTAGTGAACGGTTCGCACCTGGGAAAAGCTTTGCAATGCAAATTTCGTCGCCTCAGCTAGTGTGTTTATAATTGGACCTACTTATGCAACAAGGAACCAACATTTCAAAATCGAGTAAAATATTATAATACTTAAGGTCTCAACTCGAAATGGTTGCGCTCGACTTGCGCTTGGTCGATTTTTTATTGCAGTGTTTTTCCATCAAAGTCAACATGCTTTTGATATTTTTTTGATATTCAAGGATCGTTTGCTTTTATGGTCATGCTCATAATTTCCAAGACTGAGCTCCACAATTCTATATTTGCTATGCATTTGCATGATTTGCATCGCTGCTCTACTATTTCTAGTCACGCTTATGAAAAATGAATGCAAGCCCTGCTCTGAATATCAACGATAGCGTTTAAAACTAAATACTTTCATTTAAAAAATGCAGAATGATTTCTTATTGCGTTGGTGACATAATTTTATATAAAATGTTATCACTTAAGAAATTGTTATTAGTTAACCATATAAAATTATAATGTTACAAGGACACAGTCCTGACATTATCTTATCTTCCGACTACTCCTTAATTGTTACAGCGGCTGGTTTCTCGAACGCTTGTTACATCACTATCCACGTAACGAGCGTATTAATTTTAACATGCTGGTCTAATTTTGATACAACACCAGTCCAGTTGGTTTTGCAATGAAGCAATGATTCGTTATCATATACTTTGACACCGGCTTTTCATACATTTAACAAAAGATTTTAAATTGCAATGTTAACTAATCGGTTCATCCAGTTAAATGTTTAAATGCTTTTCAAGCAACCCATTTCAAACTAAGCGAGAGATTTAACAGACTGTTAGTTAATATTTGCATTGACAAACTTTCGGTAAAAACTGGCACTAAGTATGCCGCGTTTGAATATACAGTACCTACTCAACAATTAATATTGCACATCGAGCGAAAGAGACGATCGGCTCGTTTCGACTTTGTAGAGCGACATCTCTGTTGCACACTGCCTACGTAAGCACTGACAGTCCGGTATTGGTCAAAACTTAATCAACATGGTCGACAAACGTCAAATAGGTTCGGTGCGAAAGAGATACTCTATAGACCCGATATAAGTCCGAAGTCCCTTCCTAGGCTCGATGTGTAATATTTATTGTTGAGCACTGTACTAATGATCCTGACAAATGATGGTAGCATAGAAGCATGTTTACGCCGAATTCACATGGGTGGTTAATGAGTAGGTATTTCTCCTAGCAGATACATTACCACCCTTGAGGCCTAAGCTGTTAAGCCTCTATAATAGTTGTAACGGGACTAAATATTGAATCGTGATAGTGCAGAATACTGCCATTTAGCGGTAAATAGATGTGGTGGATGGTGGCGATGTTACCTTATGTAGTTTAAGAAAAGAAATTTTAATAAAAAAAATGACTGTATCAAGTTGATAAAGTTTCAATGGGTATATACATACATTTACAAATATAATAAATTTGGTTAATATTTTCAAAAAGTTAGAAGAAAGAAGTAATATAATTCAAAATTAAGATCTAAACATGACATTACATTACACATTTTCAAATGGCAGTCAATTACTTACGTTGTATTTAAAATGAACAACATTTACTTGGGTAATTAACTTGAACACTTAAAGCTTAATCATAATAAACGTCAAAGCAAGAGCAATATTCAATAGTCTGGTATACCTAAGTAATTAATGACATATTTGTTAAGTTTTTACTCTTAAAAGGTAAGAGTATGAACACACTTTACTATAGGTATACGGTTTTTATTACGTAATAAAATAATCAAGTGACCATTCAAATTACGAAACATCATTTTAATCATTAGCGTACGGTAAATTTTGTTTTAATAGACCTTTTCAATGATCATGTATAAATTAACCATTATGATATTCTATTGCTATTTCATTTGCAAAATTTGCCAGGTCAAAAAACGGCGCCACCTACGTTTATATATTGCCAAGACCATTAAGGTAAACTCGTGCGTATATAAAAAAAACATAATCTATCAAACCGTTGAGGACGAGAATATTGGAACACACGCACGTCGGAATTTTATATAAAAGCTGAGACTCATTAGATTCAAGGGTTCAATATCTCTTCATATTCAACCAGTCTTTAGTAATAAAAATCAGCTAGAAATTTTACTGAGTAAATATTCATAGGTTACAGTTTACATAATATTTAGGTATTCTGCAAAGATATGAACATTTCCGACGAATGCTGTTACAGCAAACTACTATAGATACTCTTACCTATATAACTAGTCCACGTTTCTAAATATAGTGATGTGTTCTTGTAAAGCTGTTACTACTCCAAAAATACTCTACTGAATGAGTTGAAATTTGGTGCACATAATGTTATGTACATAAATGACTCAAACATAAACGTATAGAAAATATAAGTGAATTTTAAACATAGGAGACATTTCCACACAGTAAATTAGGTTTATTAATAAAAGTTTTTGAATTACCTATGTCTCATCATTTATCTTACATCGTAAGATAGACCTTAGTGTAAAGAAGTGAAATATATTTTTTTGTAATTTTAATATGAATAGTTTTCAAGTTATGGAAATAAACTTACGATTTCCTCTTCACCCTATTTTTAAAACTATAGTACCTAAAACTTAGGAAAAAAACTATAATAAGTTATTTATAGGTAAAGAAAATCTATATCTATTAAGAAGGCTATGGTATTTATGGGAAAATAGAAAATAAATTAATTAAGCCCTGTGAACGCGAGTCCAACTCACCTTTGGCCGCTTTTCCTTTGTAGGTATCATAGAACTCGAGTGCATATAAAATACGGAGTCCGAAGGGTTCCGTACAATCGGCAAAGAATCATGTGTGTTATATAGTAGCAGCCCTAAAATATTTGTTTTAATTCAATTATTTCCTTTTGAAGTCAAATAATTGGAACCTATTCATTTAATTCGTTTTTAATAGGTAGGTATTGGTTGGCAACAGAAATACATTAGGTATCTTGAAAATTACAACTAGGCATTTGAAATTTTCAAGATAATTATTCATCGCGGTTCATGAGATACAGTCTGGTGACAGACACAAACTTTGGGTAGAACGAAGTTTTCGTCTTTTTCTGTGGGTAAAAAATGCATGAAAAATTTTGCAGAACAGGAATTTTTTTCTCGTTTACCCTTTATTTCGTTATTTACAACTTCTTAACAGTTTTACTGCATATAAAAATAATAGAAAATATTATAAAATTGACGGTTAACAATTGATCACGATACAATTTTAATATCATTTAATTGTCCAAATCACTTCTTTAAGTGAAATTTTATCCATTCAAGTATTTTGAATACAAAATCAATGTGATATCATGTTTCAAACAGAATTAAATTAACATCAGAAGAAGCTTGAGCTATGTTTTTATTTGAGAAAAATGACACCCGTTACCTACTTATTTATGAAATATGTAATATATATATCTATCTATACAATTTATAAAACAAAACCCTCCGTCGCGTCTGTCTGTCTGTCTATCTGTCTGTTGTGATAAACTCAAAGATAAATCGATATAAGCACAGATTTTCATGTGGTTTTCACAATCAGTTAGAGGAATTTTAGTGTGTTGTTGCTTGTAATTTGTTAAAGTTTTGTGTTAATTGATTGGAATATAACAATAAATATGAGGGGTGTTGGAAAAATGTATATACTGATTAATATTTATCAAATTAAATACCATAGTTACCTACCTTAAGTATTTAATGCATATTATTATAATACGTACCTACATAATATTAACATCATGTCATTAATATGAATATCTTAGAAGTGAAAATAAATTTAATTTAAAAGCGTTCCTCACATCGATGATGGGAGTAGAGACACGATTGACGGTTTTTTTTTATTTTTTTGCGGCGGTGATTCTAATATTTATTGTGTGTCAGAACGACCTTTGCTAGGTCAACTAGTTTACTCTATAGCATTCTGTGTTTAATTAAAAAATTGATAGGTAGGTTATCAAGGATTTTTATCAAGGTCTGATTATTAGTCAGAGAAGTAAATATCGATTTATCTCTCTGAATACATCTGTTATTACTTCCACATTACTTACACGATATCTTTTAAATTTAATACAAACTTTTTCCTCACCTAAGGCGGCAATCTGATATTAAATTTCCTCTTTTCTCAATAAAAATCTTTATTTTCATCCGCACGTGTCTTTATTTTCGGCTCTTCGTTGACCTAGAAAGTTCAATTTGCATATTTAAGTAACAGAAATACCTATATTGTTTTAGCTGATGTATATAACAGCGAATTTAAATTGGAATCGCCCAGTAATCTTGTGTTTTGACTTTGCAGTTGATTGCATCTTTGTTTTATTTATAAGTTTTAACGTCAAATAACGTATAAGACACAAAAAATTGTTTTTAGTGGTTCTTTGTTGATGTAAGGTAAGTAAAAATGTCAAGTTTTTTTTTATGTAAAGAAAGTGGCAAACAAGCATGCAGTTCACACTGATGTTAAGTGATGACTGCAGCCTTTAGACACCCGAACAAAAACCAAGGTTAAAATACAGATGCGTTACCACTCCTGAGGCCTGAAGGTGGTGATATGCCTCTGTGCTAGAAAATTACAGGGACATACATTACCACCTGACCGGAACACGATGGTGCTGAACACTACCGTTTAGCGGCAAGTACGTTAGGTAATGCGGTGGTGCCTACGCCCGCAAGCTCCGTCACTGGAGCTCTACCACCAGTTTTTATCATCATCATCATCATCATTCCAGTTAAAAGACGTCCACTGCTGGACCAAAGCTTCGCCATACGGGGATATGCCATAATCGCCACGCTTGACATTCGGATTGGCGATCGCAGTGACAGTTATTTCATCGCAGGACGCTACTGCCCATCTTGCGTTATTGCACTAACTACCGCCCATTATTCCGTTAACTGACTGCACTGCGCTAGTGTGCGGTGGGATCGTCACGTCCCGACGCCAAGTTTGTTGTTTTTATAATCACAACAGCATATTTTGTATTTTTTTCCAATTTTTTTGTGTGACATTCATGGGTTGTATCCATATGGGTTATATAATATATATAGTCCAGCGAACTAGATTCCCAGTAGGCCGCGAGTTCGAGTCTCGCCTGAAGTCAAATTTTTCTTTCCATTTTTCTTTAAATAAAATATATTTCACAAGTATGTGTTAATGCGAAATAATATAAAACAATTATTAAGGGTTAAAGCGACTTCTTTACGATTCAATAAACTGCAAAGTCTATTATATTGGTTGCCTAACTAGCATAGTTGGCAATAGATGGCGCTGCTGCTACCATAAAGCAATGCAATAAATGTGAAGGAAAGATTTGACAAATCGGGCAGGACTTCAGTAGCTCAATTGGAAGAGCGGCTGGACTAGATTCCCAGTAGGCCGCGAGTTCAAGTCTCGCCTGAAGTCAAATTTTTCTTTCCATTTTTCTTTATATAAAATATGAAACACATGGTTCGTGTCAATATACAATATATTATCTTAATCGACTTTCCTACTGCCAAACGTGTCGAAGCCGGCAACAAAAGTTCAGAACTCAGAACCAAAATTGCGTGACTGAAATAACTACTCTTATATACATCTATCTATATAAACATCTCCGAACACGTGTTTGTGAGGAAACGAGTGCTACGTACGGAATGACAATAGAGGTTTCCCTTTCAAGCGGAAAATTTACGTGATAAAAAATCTAAATCGTTGCGTGTGAAAAAAAAATGTATGAGGTCCAAAAAATAAAGTGGCTGCGGTAGGTGTCATTACGGAGTCTTATAGCGGTTTTGTGTGCGGCTGTAAATCAGCGGTGAACGTGAGAATGGTTTCATTATTTAGACAATGTGCGATATGCGCTCAACGTTTACACGGCCTGCGGAGCCCACGCGATATTGCGATAAAAGAGATTTACGCTGAAATTATTAAATTGAAACTTTGATCGGCGTACGAAATGGAAAATAAAATGTCGTGGTAAAAATGTGACAGTTACGAACTTTCGTAGGCCTTGCTACGAGGTGTCGTAGACATGTAGTTAGGAAGAAAGAATCAAAAAAATGTAATGTTGTTTTTTTTTGGGTACATTAATTTTGTTTTGTTTCAAAGACACATTTTGATCTATTAATGATCTTTGACTAACTCAATCGCTTTCATAATTAATTAAATTCATTTTTAAGCAGCTTTACTTTTACATACAAGATTCAATTTATTTGCACATTTCACTCTTACTAGAAATAGATAAAAAAGACAAAATATACACAACAGCATTATAAATTACCCTACTTATTGTACATTCAATTATTTTGATTGAAAAAAAAACAATATGGTACCTACCTATTACTCTATGGTTCAAATTAGACATCACGCCTGCACTATGGACTACATAAACAAGTTTAAGAAGGGTGCATCCGTCTGAGGGCGCAGCATGCACATTGCAAAATGCACTAACCTATCCTTGAATATAGTTCATTCTCCCCTTCATAGATGGCGTTACTAATCTTTGAAGAAGTAATTTTATCTTACGATCTTGTTAATCACTGTTAATATTAAGGATACTATTCAAATATAGATATTTTTACATGAATAATACATATGAAACTCTAGTTAAAGTATGAAACAAATGATGAAACGGATAACTTCGACGTCCTCTACCAAGCTTGCAAAATTGGTAGTTCACTAGTAAAATCATAGATGGCATTAATAGCAAGCAATTTAGAGAAACCTACGGGATTCCTTTGAAGATGTGCTATTCTACGAAAATCAGATAGTAGAAGCTACAAAATTATTTTTCCTTGTGCTGTTGCTTAGCGTTTTTTATCATTAAGAATCTATTGAATCTGAGGATTATAGGTATAATTTTTGTTGAATTACTAAATTTGCAACAAAATTGAATCTTTATTTTTTTATTTATTGTTAGTAGAGTTTGAGGTTGTGACTGGTGGTAGAGCTCTAATGTAGTATCGAAAGCGTAGAAACATTCGTCACCACCTAATTTTTCTACTTAACAGTGTTCAGCAGTACTGTATTCCCCGTTAAATGGCTCTGAAACACAGCTTTGTATTTTTCGTCACAGGGGCAAAACGACTCATGACTCAGGTTTAGCAACACATGGGCATTTCGACTTCCAATTTTATGAAGATGTACAAAGCCTGTATCATACATACATTTTACACTGGTGGTAGAGCTCCAGTGACGGAGCTCGCGGGTGTAGGCACCACCGCATTACCTAATATGCTAAGGCTACTTTATTCATTATACATTTATTATAAAATAGATTACAATCTTATACACATACAATCTATACTAATATTATAAATCTGAAGAGTTTGTTTGTTTGAACGCGCTAATCTCAGAAACTACGGGTCCGATATGAAAAATTCTTTCAGTGTTAGACAGTCCATTTATCGAGGAAGACTTTAGGCTATATATCATCACGCTAAGACTAAGAAAGAAGGTTTCAAAATCGGGGGATTTTTTTTCCTATTGAGAGCTCCCACTGCGTGCGCTGCGTAAACGGTAAAAGTTTCACAAAAATCATGTACTAAAGGTTCTTTTCCTTCAAAAGTTCTAAAAAAAAAATCCGCGACATCATATATCTATCTTTTATCGTTAGCTCACTATAAGGTTTTTTATACTAACCAAAGTTGTTCCAAAATAATGCAGTATTTGTGAAGGTGTTTATAAAAACATGATATTATTAATCCTTATAGAAATAAATATGTTATTCATCACAAGTATTTCATTTAAAACGAAATTGCCCTTTACTTCATTCGATTCAAATCAATATCTTGGGAGATATCGCAGTTTCAAATAGTCCGTATACATTAAACCTTTGACACATTATTTCATTGTGAGGCAATACGAAGTTTGCGGGGACAGCTAGTAACATAATAATTATTAAGAACTAGATTGGAATACATATCGCACCACCTTTTCTTATCTTATATGAATGACCCCTTTTTTATAATTTATATGTAAAGCACAACTAAAAAATTAAGCCCAAAATGCCACGTCCAGTCCGTCTCCACCGTTCAACGTCCCCAGCATACTGGCAACCTAATACCTACCTAATGCCTACCTAATATACTTGCCGCTAAATGGTAGTTTTCAGCACTATCGTGTTCCGGTCAGGTGGTAATGTACCGCCTTATAATTTCCGGCACAGAGGCATAACACCTTAGGCCTCAGGAGTGGTAACGCATCTGCATTTTGACCTTGGTCTTTGTGTGGGTGTCTATAGGCTGCAGTCATCACTTAACATCAATGTGAACTGCATGACTGTTAACCACTTCCATTACATAAAAAAAATACAAGTGATGTCTGCGGCCTAAAGACATCTACACAAAAACCGTAGGTCAGAATACGGGGGCAATGTCACACTTGAGACATACAAGTTGTTTTGCCTCTGAGACAGTGATGATAGTTTATTCCTGAGTGAATATGGGGCTATTACACTTACATGGAACACGACTGTGCTAAACATTAGCATTTAGTGGCAGACTGATTAAGTGAAGCAGTGGTTCCCACGCCACGTCCTCGAGTTTAAACTCTGAAATCACCAGTGTATGAGCTGTTCATAAGAATAAGTAGTTACTCGTATATTATGTCAACTTGTATTGCATTTCCACTTGCTTTTTCAGCCATAAAAGAGAAAAATATTCTATAATGGTAATGGAGTTGCGTAGTACCTACATAATGCGAGTTATTTCTTATTAGAATACTATTCTTTTAGTTATAACAATATTTCTGAAATTTTTCTCGATAATTCAAATTTTCAAGATTGTTGGGGGATAAAAACTATGAATGTTTTTTAAATTAATGATCAAAGTCGATAGGTACTGTAACGGGTTACTCCACGATAAAATGGTGTACCTAACGTAACCGAATATGGTAAAATCTTACTGTTTGTTATATGTAAATATTTAGTCCCGTATAGTTGATGACGAGCCCATTGACATATCCAGCTATATAACCAATCAAGTAATGGAAAACTGCCGAAAAATAAATAAAAAATCTCAATAGCACTTATCTACGGGTCCTTAAAAATTTAGCATAGCAGACATTTCCTGCTACCTACCAGAGAGCAACTTAGCCAGTTTTTACATTTTTACATAACAAGATCACGATTACAAGGTAACATGGATGATCATAATCTGATTGAAACGATTCTTAGTTTCTTAGTTAAACATTTTTCATACATATTATTATGTATGTAAATATCTCATGTTCAAGTTGATCCCATTATTTCTTATTTGTACAGTTACATCTCTGTTATATTTATGGGTATAAATTGTACAACAACAATAAAAAAATGAAGATCACCAGCCATTTTATCTGAACTTACACTTAGAAAAGGGCAACGCGTCATGCGACTACTATAATGTAGTACAAGAATTTTATGGCCGTACGAGAAATATGCTGCAGAGAATAATTTCTCTACGTTATACCGTAATATATTAGGTAAGTTGTCGTGTTACGAGTTCGATGTACCCTTGAAATAAATAACCGAAAAAACCTGTTTCCTACGCAAGTAATTGTTATGTGATTTGTTACTTTTGTACGTGACATTATTCTCATATTTGTGAGATATGGGTACATATTTCGAATATTTTGAAATTTAGTTTTGTGTGTATCTGTTACGAGTATAAATAATTCGTAACTGAGTGACACACAAAACTGTCAAAATTTCTTAAAATGTCAACATAAATTGAGAAACTTATTTTAATTTATTTTATTTGGTGAATGATAGGTAGATACAGTCAACATCAAAAATATAAAGATGAAATTATAAATCCAAAATAAAGTGTTGATAAAATTAAATTATTAGTAACTGACTATAGCAGAGTAACATACCAATATGATCTGTTAACATGCCATATACTCGTAGGAGTGATTATATATAAATATTCTTTCATAATAGACTAAAAAGTTGGTAAAACATTAACAACCAATATCGTTTTAAATTACAGTAACATATTTTAAGTTCATTATTTAAAAAGAAGCGTTTGATCTTTTGAACATAACAATCCTTTATTTTTCGAAATAAAATACCTGGATCAAAGAAGTCAATCGCTGGATCCGAGAATCGTATGCAAAAAAATTTTAAAAAAGGTCAATTAAAAATTCTTATCATCAATTTTTAATGGCAATCTAGATTTTTTTTTTATGTAATGAAAGTGGCAATCAAGCATGCAGTTCACATTGATGTTGAGTGATGACTGCAGCCTATAGACACCGATATAAAGACCAGAGGTCAAAATATAGATGCGTTACCACTCCTGAGGCCTAAGGTGTTATGCCCCTGTGTCGGGAATTACAGGGCCGTACATTACCACCTGACCGGAACACTACCATTTAGCGGCAAGTATATTAGGTAATACGGTGGCCGGTGGTGGTACGCCCTCGAGCTCCATCACTAGAGCTCTACCACCAGAGCTCTACCTGAAAAGGCAGATAATCCATATTTCTTGTATTTATAATAATAATGATGCAAACGCGACGAGTAATAATGATTTTGTATCCGGCTCTCATGCTATATACGCGGAACCTATAAATCATTTGAGTTTTTTAAAAATCTATGTAAGGACAAGTCTGCACTGTTCTGACAAAATATTAAATCACTCGCATTATTTAGAATATTTGAATTGACATATTTATTTTAAGATTGTTACGATTTAGATACGATAATATTAGATGGCGGTATAGTAATGATCAGCGCTGTCGTATTCCGGTTATGTTGTAATGTACGACGCTGTAATTTCCGACATATAGATATAACAACTAAGCCCTCAATAGTGGCAACATATTTACATTGAAATCTCTGGTTTTATGTTGATGTTTATAGGCTACAGTAGGTATCCACTTGTGATTCCATCAATGTAAACTGTGCGCTTGTTTGCCACTTCATGTCGTAATTTTTTTTTGCTTTTCTATAAAATTCAAAAAACGATTCGTGTTATTTTTGGAAATTGAAGAATCAAACGAACAGGTAGCTGATATTAAATGGAAGTATCTGAAGTAGTCAACTTTCATTTCAGCCTATTCTTACAGGCAAAGCTTATGACCGAGTAAGCTATTGAATAATTCTGCTTATAAGACAATTTGCATTCTATTATGACTGACGTTACCACTTGAGCATATCCCACCAAATATTAACTCTGCACGTTTGGGATCATGACCACTAAGAATATAAATTCAAATATATAAAAGTAAAACGTTCGGTATGCAATGTAATTATTTCTTTTACTCTTTTATTTTTCCTTTTTAATTCCATTAATATATTTATTTTTTATTTCACAGCACTAGGTATTGCACATGGTGTTTTCTTTAATCACCAAGTCGAACTTCATACCTCTGAGCTCTTGGAGTCAATAGAATAAAATGCGTGCTCATGGCAGGCATTTCATGTTCTCAGCTCATCGCTAGTGAAGCATGTTGGATATACTTACCTACGAGTACCTAAGTAGGTACCTCTACATCTAACTAACTATTCTAGTAAAAGTTATGACTTAACGTAGTCGCCAAATATAATTAGTCTGTATTTTGTCTCGTTAGATAAAATTATTAATTTCGTAAAATAGAAAAAGACAACAGTCTAAGTAAATAGACCCCCATTTATATAAAGTACTATCGGAGAACTCGCCGCTTGATCACATGGGTACCGTATGCGATGTTAATAGATTTGAAGAATCTAGATTTGATTGATTTTAGATAATCGGAGTGTTCCTTGAGGGTATGCTATATATGCTCCACTCAAACGTAGTCAATGATGAAATAAAAATCATATAAAAAATAATTCTTCTGTTTAAAATATGCATATTCTTATTTACTTTATACTAGCTTAAGGTATATCTTATTATAGCTAACAAAAAATCCTCTGTTCCATATGAGAAACGGGCAGATGGACAGACACATATAGTCTGAACAAAAATATAAATATGCAGTAGATATCTAATCTAATTCAATAAATAAAATTATCATCTTAAATTCAATAACTCCAATTTATTGATTGTGTAAGCAACAAATGACTACCAAGAAACATCTTAAAAATTGTACAACTAAAGATATACCAAGTCTATGGATCGATCCGTTCGGTCACGGTACTAAAAGAAAATATCGACGGACGAGTTTCGCTAAATAAGAAATGCCACCTTGATTATCGTGTCTCCAATACTATCACCCTATTGTGTTCGGGTGACAAAGCAGCCCGTTCAGCGCATCCAGAGTAAACCATAATTTTCCTCGTCGACACTAGAAGGAAAAAATGACGAACATACTTTCCCAACGCATATAGCTTCTAAATGTCGCGTGAAAGTATTGTGAGCGAAAAGTCGCTAAATTTGAGGCGTTCTCGGAGGCTTTTGAGGAAAGCCCGAAGCTGGTGTTATAGGCAATGAGAGGGCCGGGAGGGAAGGCTCTATCGGCACTTTACACGCTCTACCGCAGCTAACCTCCGCCCAAATGTAATAACACGCCGCCTGCTCTCTGTTTCAATTTGGGAACAAATTGAAATTGTTTTTATTTGAATAATATTACTGCTAGAGCCGCTATGGAGATTGAGAAATGATAGTTATGATGTTATTGTCTCGAATTCGTTTTAGCATCTGTTACTTTGATATTGTTAAGTGCTATCGTTTCGATTCAATGCGTTGGTCAATCTTATTAGCTATAAATGTATAATAAAAATATCATATTCCCTTGACTGAAAAGCTTTTAAGATGAAGGTTGATTTTTTTGACGGAGATCTTCGAAAGCGATAGGTTTGGTTTTGAAAGTCGATATTTTATGTTGCGTCGTTGGAATTGTTACTTTTATTAAATTAGTTATTTAAATTGATATCTATAGTGTACCTATATTGAACTATTCACATGCTTTTAGAAATTTATTGAATTATCATCCAATAGTGGGTAAGAAGGGTCAAATAATTGAAATAAAATAAACGAATTGTTTTTCTTGTTGTCTCCTCGTGTGGAATCAATAGGCCATTTACACTATTAAAAAATTAAAATATCTCTTACCATCGAATTCAATACCTAGATAAATAAAGAGAGAAATCTTAATTTGAAAAAAACGTACCCTAGTGTTATTATATTAATGATTGTTATGTATTCTGCAATATATTTATAAAGTGTCATTTATACGCAATTCCGCGTGCTTGCGGGGATGCGGCTGCATCCTTTATCAGGGAGGAGAGGGGTGGGGAGAACACGCTGGAAAAATTGCACATAAATATTGAAGCTGCCACTTACACGTGCGCCCACCGACTGCTGTTAGCTTAGGGTGGATATGCCTACGCATGTCGTATTATGGGTTACGAATTTTATTTCATTACAAGACTGTAGAGTAAAACTCACTCATCAATGCGTTTCGAATATCCACTTTGTCAACTAAGAACGCATTGTAATTCGATTATTCGGTAATTTTTTGACATTTTTCATACTAAATTTTAGTATGAGAAATATATATGGTACGTCTGATACCAGATCAAAATTTAAACATTTAAACACAACAGACTCACATCAAAGGGGAGCTGCAGCATCTACGCCAGGTGCTGCATTACAACAAGCTCCGGGCACCGCCTGCTCGTCACAGAAACCGTGTGAAGCCACCTACAGTTGAACGACAACCGGCCATACTACCATATGTTAAGGGGGTTACAGACAAAATAGCAAACATATTAAGAAAATCATCTTTAAAAACAGTTTTTAAACCTCACAAGAAAATACACCAGTTTTTAAGACCCATTAAAAGTAGCATTCCCTTACAAAATTCCGGTATTTACAAACTCGATTGTGATTGTGGACTCTCTTATATACTTACAATAATTTGTCAATTTTTTTCGCTGTCTGCGAAAATATTAGGAACAAATAATACTTAGCCCAATACGAACTGATTAAGTAAGTAGGCATCATGTATCAAATCTGCTTTTATGGTTTTTGTTCTACATAAGTATAGGAACTTAAATACATATATATATTTTTTTCTCTCATTGCAAATTATTTCTGAAAGTATTAGGTGCAATAATAATGTATACTTGTATGTATGTATCTTCACGCCAGGTCCCTAACGGGGTAGGCAGAGAGTGTAGAGCGCCAGACATCCCGGTTCTGACAAACCTCTCGTGCCTCGTCTACCTTCATCATTCTCTTCATACATGCACGCCGATTCCTAAGACTTTTGACCCCACCATCAGACAGAACTCGACCTATTTGGTCATGGTAGGTCAGCCTTGGTCTTCCTGGGCCTCTGCAACCATCCACATTCGCATTGTATATCTGTTTAGTCATTCGCTCATTCGACATTCTTTCTATATGCCCGAACCATCGGAGCATGCCTTTTTTCATGCCAATGTATACTTGTGTTTACAATATTGTTCTTGCTTGTAATTGTATATGTAATTTTTTTTTATTCTGTGTCCTCTCACATATCAAATGGTTTTATGATTCTGTAAGCGGATAACATAAGGATTTGTGTTTGTTTTTTATTGTAGGAATAAGCTCGATCGAGGCAACTATGGATTATCAGGTACTTACCTATTTGGCCAAACGATCATGTTTGTACGTTGGTACTGCAAGATAATTTTATAATTTTCTTATTTCTTTTAAGGTGTGTACGTGTATGAATATTCTTGAGATTGTAAACAGTCGACCGGCAGGTCATGGAGCTTATATATTCATGATTATTATTTATATTCACAGACATTTGAAATTTATAAAATATTAGCCTTGTATAGAATTTAAAAATATTTATTTATTTATCTTTAATATATATATATATATATATATATATTGTTCTATGTCAGACGATGACAGTTTTTATTCAGCTGATGACGGTTCATCACTATCCTTTTCTTCATTTGATGACTCTTTCTCAATTAATCACAAACTAAATGATGAATTTCTACGATCTCCCAATAGTTTACACATTTGTCACATCAACGCGCAAAGCGTACCCCAACATCATTCTGAGCTTCTTAACATATTCTCCAATACTTCTGCTCACGCTATCCTGGTTTCCGAGAGCTGGCTCAAACCCGAACTTCCATCTACCGCCTTCTGTCTTCCAGACTTTACCCTAATTAGAAATGACCGCACGGGAAAAAGAGCCGGAGGTGTTGCTACCTATCTCCGCAGCAGCATCCCCCATAAAATTATTTTATCTTCACCATCCCAGTATAATGGAAATGCTGAGTATCTTTTCGTTGAAGTCGATGTCAATAGGAGAAAAGCTGTTCTTGGAGTAATTTATTGTCCGCCTACCATCAATTACTTGTCAACTTTAGATCCTCTTTTTGAAACGCTTTCCTCTGAACACAAACATCTCATAATTATGGGTGATTTCAATACTGATATGATGAGGGACAATTTGCGATCTCGTCAGTTAAGGTCTAGTCTTGTCTCGTCGAATTTATCATTACTCGCTCTCAATCTTACACATCAAAATATTGAGTTCGATGATTCTTGGCTCGACCTTCTTCTTGTTTCTTCTAATTCTTTAGTCCTTAATCACGGTCAGTTTAGTGTGTCAGGTCTGTCACGACATGATCTGATTTAGATGTCCTATAAAATCAGACCACCTAAAACACGAGTAACTACGGTCTTTACGAGAAATTTCGCCTGGACGTAGGTAAGCTTAGTTTGGATGCTACTAATTCAGATTGGTCTCAAATAGAGTATGCGACGTCAATATATGAGAAAATATCTTTATTAAACAACTCTATCTTGACACTTTTTGACCGCCATGCTCCTATGAGGGCCCGTCGCTGTAAAAGACCGCCTGCCCCCTGGATTATTAGGGGTGTGCGAATGGCTATGAGGTGGCGTGACAAAGCGTTTCGTATTTTCAAAAAGGATCGCAGTGAGGCAAATAGATGTCGGTACAAACTTGCTAGGAATCGTTGTAATCAGATGGTCAGAGCCGCTAAGCGCCGCCACATCTATGATAATGTCTTACACTCTTCACCAGCTGAAGTCTGGAAATTCCTAAAATCATTTGGTCTGTGTAAGTCCCGCTCTTGTTTATTACCACATAACTTATCTCTTGATGATCTGAATAAGTACTTCTCTAACACATCAACACTAGACTTCATTACTAAAGCGGAGACTATCCGGGCCCTCTCCTCCCTACCATTCATCCCATGTGACACTTTTTCCTTTTCTCCTGTGAACAGTGTCGAAGTTCGAAAATGCATTTTCTCCTTAAAATCAAAGGCAGTTGGATGTGATGTCATAGGCAGAACTATGGTACTTCTGATTCTCGATAGTTTTTTTACCCATTTTTACTCATATTATAAATTTTTCTCTAGAAACCGGCGCTTTTCAATCTGTCTGGTACAGAGCCCATATCATTTCCTTACCTAAAATATCCAACCCCAGCCTATCTAGTCACTATCGCCCCATTTCTATCCTCCCATTCTTATCAAAAATTTTGGAGGCCATAGTCCATAAACAATTCTCCCATTATATATACAAAAATAACCTTATTTCACCGTTTCAATCTGGTTTTCGGCCTGCGCACAGCACATCCACTGCCCTTCTCAACGTCATTGAGGATGTAAGATCCGGTATGGAGCACTTAAAAGTAACTGTAATAGTGTTGATTGATTTTTCCAACGCTTTTAATACCGTTGATCATGATATACTTCTAGCCATCCTCGCTCATTTCAACTCCGCGCCACTGGTCCAGGAATGGTTTTCCTCATATCTTCGTGGACGCTAGCAGGCGGTGCGAGGTAACAGTGAGTTCTCTAACTGGGTTAATCTCTCTGCTGGCGTTCCGCAAGGCGGTATACTATCTCCTCTTCTTTTTTCTCTCTTCATTAATATTCTCACCTTTAATCTTCAGGGCTCTTACCATCTGTACGCGGATGACCTGCAGATATACGCTCAAGCTGATATCGATAATGTGAACTTCGCTATTTCCGTGATTAATAATGACCTTCGTGTGATCTCTGAATGGTCTAGTAAGTTTGGCATTTCAGTAAATACATCAAAATGTCTATCTATTATTTTAGGCAGCTCCTCTATAAATTTCGGTCTATTAGTACCTATTTCGTTCGAAAACTCGATAATTCCGTTTTGTGATAACGTTAAAAACCTAGGATTGAATATAGATTCCTGTCTGAAATGGAAGGTACAAGTCATGACCATAAGTCAAAACACTATTGCCTCACTGCGGACTTTGTATAGATTCAAAAAATGTTTGCCTTCTAGCACTGAAAATCTTTTGGTACAATCTCTTATTGTCCCTCTCATTGATTATGCTGATGTTTGTTGTTCAAATATGTCAGAAGAACTGCTGAACAAACTGGATCGTTTGCTCAACAATTGCATTCGATATATTTTCGGTTTACGCAAATTGAGTCAATTGTCTTAACCTGAATGTGTGTCATCATCGTTACAAGTATTTTTTTACAAATTAAGCATGGTTATTTATACAACTATATTTATGTAAGTTTATGTAATTTCAATATATTTAATTATTATTATATAGTTACGTATATATATAAATATATATATATATCTTAATATATATATATATATCTTAATATATATATATACATATATGTCTATTTTATATTTAGTATACCGTTAAATATTATTCGATAAAGTATATATGTTACTTTAATTTATGTATTTTTTTCCGCACCCTACAAAAAAAAAGCTTTCCCATGACCCCATGGTTGACTGTCAGAGAATGCCTAGTGGCATTAAGTCCGCCATATGTGCAAGGTGCATAGAAGCATAAATAAATATATAGGCCAAACTATATTGCTGATGTCAAACACCGTAGAGCAGGGAGGTCTGCAGTCTGTGATCACATAGCGGACAAACCAACTCATTATATTCGATTTGACCAAACTCGTATACTCGCCACAGAACACAGACCAATTCCAAGAATGGTTCGCGAGGCTATTGAGATTAAAAAACATCCAAATTTCAATAGAGAAGATGGTTGGCGATTGTCACCAACTTGGGATCCAATACTCAGTAGAATAAAAGCCCAACCGCAACAGTCTGTAAGACCTCAAGATACAATTAGTAACTTTTGTGTTAATCCTGAACGCTACGCAAGACGTTTGCGAAATAGATGGAGGTAGCTGCACATCATAATTTTTCAAACTGCTGTCAGACGATTACCACCTCAGTCTGCCCGAGACCACGGAAGCTGAAAAGCGACCGAAACGTCGGGTTCGATTTTAAATAATCATTTTAGTTTAATATACGCGAGATAAATCCGAAAACTAGTTTTATTTCAATTTAAACATTTGTGAATACATTCTAAGGAATGAGTGCTTACAATAAATAATAAAAACATTTTCTTTTTATTATAATATATTGAACAACAAGTGACTGGTATTTTTTTTCTAACTTTTCATCTCGAAGACTTTTTATTGACTCATTAGAAAAAGATCTATAACAGATAAATGAAGATACGAAGATGTATGGCCCTGTGATTTCCGACACAGAGGCCTTAACTTAGGCCTCAGAAATGGTAACGCATCTGCATTTTGACCTCTCGTGTGGGTGTCTATAGGCTGCAGTCATCACTTAACATCAATGTGAACTGCATGCTTATTTGCCACTTTTATTACATAAAAAAAGAGAGAAATTAATAATGCCTGTTAATAATCCATTAGTTCTGTTTTCTTTTGCGTATTCTGACTAATAAATGATAGCATATTTTTCATTTTTCTTTCTGAAGAAATTTAAGGACACATGGCAATAAGTAATAAGACTTATCCCACTTATCCACTTGTAGTAACGGCAAAATTTAATAAATTAAACTTATATTTACCTAATACCTCATATGCGTTTACTTGATATTGATTTAATAATTATGATTCAGCTAGCAATCTCATCTGCAGGTCGACATGTCCACATTAATTCCAATGTGCTAGTGCGGTTCGAGCCCTCTTTCTTTTTCTTGTAGCAAATTTCGCAACAATCTCACTTATTATGCCACACAAATTTCCGCGCCCCGGGCCGCCTCTAGACGTGAAATTAAAATTTCCTACTTACCCCCCTTCTTGTATACGACTGGGATGGCTTAATAAATATTGTTGCTTACCTAGTTAGGTCTTGATAATTTAAAAAGTGAACCAAATTTATTCGTAATTTAAAATTTTACGACATTTGCTAAATTATATCTACTTATTATTTACACGATCATTCTCATATTTTTATCAAAGTAGCTTATAATTGAAGAGCCGGAGTATTGGTGTGATTAAAATCTAAAAAATGGTACCTATCAATAGATTTTTTTTTAAGTAGTATGATAGATCACAAAAGATACTATTTATACTTTTGATCAGAACATTCAGTGAGCTTAGATTTCTTCTCACAGTTTGTTTTTAGAGATGAACAGCCCATATCTCACTTATGTTTGTAAATAATTTTGTGAATTGTTGTAACATACAAAAGCCAAGACTATCGACAAATATACTAATGGAACTGAGGATAAAGATCTTGCGTGACTGATTTAAAAAAATAGTTTAAACATCAATAACACTGAAAGTAAGTAGCTACATACTCCAAAATTCACTATCACTACCTATTATAAAGTTAAATTCCTCTATTTCCTTTGACTGTACGTATGCGCTAATTTCAGAAAGTTGTAAACGGATTTTGTTTCTGTTTAAAATGTTGGAAAAAGGGTTTTCTGAGGAAGGTTTATATCTATAATTTATCTATATCATACATAATAATAGGTATATTTACCGAAATATCACGGTTTTATGCCAAAGAAGTCGGGCATGTAGGTATAACAATTGTTACTTAGCTTTGAATTTGTTGGATTGATAGGTAGGTTTTCCACTTAGGTGCTGGGAATACCTAGATATATAAATATGATAATTAAGTGTATTATTTGGTAAAAACTAAATTTCGTGTCTCTTTAATTTATATCTTGAAGAGGAATTTGTATTTTTTTTATGTAGGTAAGGAAGATGACAAACAAGCATGCAGCTCACATTGATGTTAAGTGAAAACGGCAGCCTATAGACATATACATAAAAACCAGAGTTCAAAATGCAGATGCGTTGCCACCCCAGAGACCAGGTGTCCAGTCCTTGTGATAGTTATTACGGGGCCATACCTACATTACCATCTAACTGGAACACGATAATGCTAAACACTACCATTTAGCGGCCAATAGGTAATTCGGTGGTGCCTACGCCCTCGAGTTCCTACACGTAGAACTCTACCATCAGTAATATATCAACTAGATTTTTCTATATTATGTCGACTATATTTTTTCAGTTAGAATTTAGACCTTAGATAGACTACACAACAACCTCGAGCTTATTATAGGTATGACCTATTAAATACTTACCTACATTAATAAATCAATAAACTAGGTAGGTACATGTTAGGTATGTAAAAATTTAATGATATACCCACAACAACAAACAAATGAACTGTGTAATTGCCATCCCTAATTATTTTACAATAAAACATTCCCATTGTACTAAGACTTATAATTTATTTCAAAATATCAGTAGGTAAACCCTTACTAGTTCTTACTTCAATTTTTTTTATGTAGTAGCAGTGGCAAACAAGCTTGTAGTTCACATTGATGTTAAGTGATGACTGCAGCTTATAGACACCCACACAAAAACCAAGGTCATAATGCAGATGCGTTACCATCCCTAAGGTGTTATGCCTCTGTGTCGGAAATTACAGGGCCATACATTACTACTGGTAGAGTTACAGTTAGAGGGAGAAGATAACACTTCATTACCTACGCTATCGGCCGCTAAATAGTTCAGCACTATTCAGCTACTGTAATGTACCGGTTAGATGGTAATGTATGGGCCTGAAATAACTATCACAGAGACATAACAACTTAGGTCTCAGGGCTGGCAACGCATCTTCATTTAGACCTCTAATTTTTGTGTTGATGTCTACAGACTGTGTGGACTGTAAGCTTGCTTGCCCCTTTCGTAACCTAAATAAAAAAATTGTATTACTGGTGGTAGAATTCTAAGTGTAGGAACTGGAGGGCGTAGGCACCACCGCATTACCTTACCTACGAGTGCCGCTAAATGGTAGTGTTTAGCATTATCGTGTTCCGGTTAGATGGTAATGTCGGTATGGCCTCGTAATAACTATCACAGAGACATAATAACTTAAGTCTCAAGGGCTGGCAACGCATCTTCATTTTGACCTCAAATTTTTGTGTTGATGTCTATAGACTGTGTGGATTGCATGCTTGTTTGCCACATTCGTTACATAAAAAAATCTATACCTAGAAATACCTTACCTTTCATTCGAAAAATACTTCTGTTTTTAAGTCTCTGAACCCCATACCTTGTTATGGAGTTGACAGACAAACTAGCAAGCAATATGTCACTTAGATAACAATGTTGTCAACGACACTTGTGCTTAGGGACTTTAGCATGAGAATTGTACACTTGTCTTTTTCGATCTTGTAGCAAAAAATTCTAACTTTTTTGTTGGTTTCAGGTTACGATGCTGTTGTTCTGGTGAGTCTCAAGAAAATGTATTAAAAAATGACATATAAGTGTAAATATTAATAATTATACAATTTGCAATGACTCTACATTTTAATGCGTTCTGTATGATTCATATTATGTAAACACGTTAATACAATTCATACACCTTTATAAATACAATTAATAACGTGCTACATATTTATAAAGTTAATGAATTATAAATGGTCATATATTAAGTTTTAACAATAAAAAAATGCAGCAAAGATCTCTACATTTTCACAAAGTTATGGCAATCTTTCGAAAGCAAAAAAGTTGCAAGTGTTGAGAGAAATCAGGACTTATCTGGATCAATCAACTCAAATTGGCTGATCAGAAGTCTCCAAGATCTTTGTGGTCGTATTCAGCGCTTCAACTTTAGGTAGTAGTAACGAAAAAGTATGTAGGTATATCTCTGGAATGGAAATATATCTGCATCGAGGCCTTACTTTTGTGCAGATGAATATAAAATGTAGCATTCAGTTACCACCAATGTAATCTACGCCACTTTCATGGCACAAAAAATATTTGATCAAGCCACGGTATTCTTAATGGTCGTTTATTTATTCAAATTTACGCATCAACTGCTTAAACTATTCTTTTATCTGCCATTTATTCTACTTACTATCAAAATATGTACAATCTTTAAATAGAAGCCGGAAACACAAACAGACAATGTGTAAACCGCCCACAAGTCGACGTCATTGATTGACAAAGCCTTAAACGTATATGGATAGTGCATTAATGTCGCCAATTAAACAATTTTCCTAATTGCCTGTCACGTATCCCACATTGATGGGTGTTTAAAAGTGATAAAACAAGTTTAAATCGAATTTAAAAGCGTCGGATCTATAAACTGCTCGTTAAATCTCGAAGGCGATAGTTGTAAATTTTCTCAGGAGTCGAGCACTTTTACGATGGACAGGGCTCCGCCCACCTCTGACTTTGTGGCCGGATGACGGCCTGAACACATCGATCCTCAATAAAATAGGGCGTGATAGCTTGTCGGTATTCCTTTGGTTTCGAGCGAAATTTTACCACTATCTTTAGTAAATTATTTATTGGTACAGCACATAATAGCCCACCACTGAGATAGGTAGGTAATCGGCGATGTTTTTATACAGCCGTACAATTTTATGCCTTGTTTCTAACAAGAGTTTGGAGATAACGATATTATATGCAGGTAGTATAATTTTTAAACACATATTATTATGAGATTCACAGAATGTAGGTCTTAGTCCTATTTATTTACTTCACGCACTTTCCTGCTTTGGTATTTAAGGACATTTTACTTACACCTATCTAGTAGGCACTTTCAAGTTTATAGTGGTACCTATAAACCTACCTATTGGGAAAATCTAATTAGACATCTAGGGACAGTTATACCTATATTCGTGATGATTATCAATTAGGCTAATGATTGAGGAATGACAATAGTAGGTACCTAACATCTAAAATAAGCTACCGAAGTAAACTTAATTATCTAGTACCTAGTTAGCTATAGCTAGGTATGTAGGTAACCATATTTGATTTGATAATGATGCAACCTACAAAATAAAAATCAGTGTAACTAAACATTTCAAATATAAAAAGGTTCCTATATTTATTAGATATTGTAACTAAATAAGGAAGGAAAAAGCCACGAAAAAAGGAATTGCTGGCCACAAAATTAAGCTTCCAAGCTCTGATAAACCTATAAAAGGAAGAGAACTTAAAATGAAACATCGAAGACGGTGTCACAAAAATAATATTTGTTGGGCTCTTATTACGTTGTGTTAAGGTTGATAGTTGCGTAGAAACCAGACAAAATTAGTTGAGTTGATCATAATTTTGATATCGAAAAATACCTAATTGGAAGTTATTTTAAATTAATAATACTTTATTAATATGCTTACCTAAGTAGGTATTACAGGAATATCTTTACCAAGTCTTGCATATCTTGTATGATGATTGATGGTAGGTATGTACCTACCTGCCTAATTAGGTATGTTAGTAGAATAGTTCAGCTCAGCCAGAAGTTACTAATTTTAGTAAGCAGGGAAAGAAGAACGCTTTTGTAATTTATATCTAATGGGTCTACTTACTGATTTTCTGATTTTTATATCCACTATACGATTCGGCATCTACTAGCATTTCTTATCTGACATCCGAAATGCTTATCAAAATGTGCTTGGCCGAGTTAAGTACCTATTTGGAAATGAGTTAGTAAGAAATAAAACAATCTTGGGAAGATACCAATATACTGTTTTTCTGATTTTATAGATACCTAACTAGATAAACATCTCTACAATTGCATGTAGAGCCATTTAGAATCGAAGAATGTAATTAAAGATGATAGGCAATGAATTATGATTGTGAACTATCTTTTGGTCATAATAAATTAATAGGTTAGAGTAGGTAATTGTACCTACTGCTTTCCATAAAAAATAACGTTGTTTGAGTGAACACTAATAAATTCCATATTTCCTATAACAGGCTTCGTAATTTCGATAATTCCGTAAAATTCTCATAAGACGTATTCCAACCATAATTAATTGAATGGCCAATCATTAACATTTATATTGGCCACTGAAAAACAATTACGGACGAATAAAAAATGCCCCAATCATAAAACAAATGAGCTTAACTGTCCATATCATGCTTTCTATACGTTTACGGCATAAACATCACAATAACAACATAAAACCTATACTTATGCAATGTTCTACTGCCACACCGTCGTACCGTCGACCTGATAAAGCTGAAAAGGCAACTTAAGCCTATAAAAACCATGCACTAAACACAGTAAACAATCAAACGTGATGTAAATAAATAAAATTCCCACGCTATAAGTGATTTTATTTTAATGACCATAAAGTTTGTTATTGCACGTGTACTCGTAGCGGTTACGACTTGTGAACATGAATGAATCGTAAGAACGAGACGGGGATGTTCGTTGAAGAGGGACGAGGAATACCAGTTCGACCACGTGGCCGGCGTAACACGCGCCAGTGCTATTTATTTTTATTGTTGATATTTTTTCAGCCAATGTTTTGCGGTGGGTAATAAAAGTTAAAACGGCATAAATGTATTTAATTACATATGTTCATGAAACATTACAATTAATAATGCTCAAATTGTTATTTCTCATTTGACTGTAATGTAAGCGAAACGCATTATGATAATGATAACAAATTAAATTTTATAAAAGAAACGAACAGATTTCATATGATTACGCTTAAAGATGTATATTTATTTAAAATAATAGCTGTCGGATTCAATTCCAAATATCATATTAAGTAGTACATAACCTTACTTGGTACATTCTGTGGTATTACTTGCACTATTATTTTCTATTTACACACTTTAATTTCATCCGTGTGATAAGAATGCTAATAGTTTTGAGTTCAACTACCACTCGTCGGTGTGACTTTGTTGGTATACCATGAAACTCTAACTCTTCAATCACTCCAAATTTCACTATTTTTACAACTTGGTAGACTGTTCCGAATAAAACATTCGTTTTGTAAGAAACTTCTTATCAGAATCTCTTAAAGGGGAACGTGAAATTCAGATATGCAGACATTCATGTAACAATTCCAAATGGACTGAATTTGGAATCATTATTTTTTTTTTGTTATAAAGTTTTAGAATTATTAATCATCTAAATACTTAATGATGTGCTTTAACTAGTATTTTTAAAAATATAATTTTATGGAATATAAATATTACATTAACTTGTTGGTACTACAAACAAAATGTTTCATACATTTCTTCAAAATATAAGACTTATCTAGCCTTTTTCATGTGGTGTTCCTCATTACTGAGTATTGTGATTCTTTCGATATGATATTTGTTATGAAAGATATTCCCCTATTGACGCCAGCAAGCCTTTGGTGTAATGGACTGTCTAAAGCAGCTTAGTATTCAGCGTAAAAATGGATCAGTTATTTTATCAGGACCCGTTGCAAGTAGCTGATAGTAGATAACCGTGCAGTGTATTATAATTGATATATATGCTTAAATAATATTGTTTATTATATTCATCACATCAGCCGAAAGATGTCCACTGTTGGACCAAAGCCTCCCCAAAAGGAGACATCCCTAATCACCGCGCTTGGCATTTAATTTGGCGATCACAGTGGCGGTAGTTTTATCACAGGACGCTGCTGCCCACCTTGTGTTACTTACTATCGCCCCATTAGAATGGTTTGACCACCATTGTTCGATTGACTTACTACACTAGTGGAAGAATTCCCTTCAATCAGAAGAAAATTCTTTCCCTAGTGGGCGGTAGAGTTGTCACGTCCCGACGATTTATTATATTGAAACAGATAAAATAATAAAAACATTATATCAAAATTAATAAAAGGAATTTACTCATGCAATAAATCTTTATTCGTGATTACAATATTGTACGGTAATTTGTGAATACGTTATCAGCATTGCAATTGCATTGAATTATTTTTTAAGAATTGAAACTCGATGATAGTTAAAATTGAAATTAAATCGAAAAAGTAAAATTAATTTAAAGTAATGTCACTGTTTTGTTTAAGACTGTTCACTTTGACAGCTAGAAGTGCTCGAATGGTTTGTGATTGGCGGTGAATGTTCTGCACCGGATCACTATTGGCGTAGACGAGGAGTACGCGGGTGTGCGCGGGGCCCGGCGCCATTACGAACAATGGCCGGCGGAATGGTCGTTAGCAAATAGCTTTTATCTCTTTCTAATATAAGCCACGCAGGTAGGAATTAATGAGACGGAGAGGGTTCCCGCGCGTTGCCCCTCTCGGTCGCTCCGTCTCTCTCGCACACGCGCACCGCGGTTTGCTGTCTCGCACGCGGCGCGCGGCAGCGGTAACGCTCGCCACGACGGGGAATTCAGAGTCGTAGAGCCTCATACGCGGGTCATAAACGATCCGCGGCCATAGTAGAGGTACACGCGCGAGAATCGATCCGAATCGCCGGCGATAAACGCATCTCCCGCGAGGCGATCGTCGCGCGCCGCGTCGCCGCCGAGCGATGAGTTCCAAGTTCATCATCGATAGCATGCTCCCCAAGTACCATCAGCAGTTCCACCATCAGAATTTGTTCACGGGTGCGGGGGCATCGCCTATAGAGCTGTCGTCGTCGCTGTCGTCGTCGCTGTCGACGTCGCTGTCATCGTCGCTGTCGGGCGGGCTGGGGGCGGCGGCGCTGGGGGCCGGCTCGCCGGGCGCCGGGAGCCCGCAGCGCTCGTCGTCGTCCTCATCGGCGTCGCCGGGCGCGCCGGCAAGGATGTACCCTTACGTGTCGCACCACCAGCAGTTCGGGGGCTCGGTGCCGTTCTCGGGCGGCGCTCTATCCGCGGACGACAAGAGTTGCCGGTACCCCACTGCAGTGGGCGCGGATCCGATGGTGAACTACGCGCTGGGCCAGCACAACAGCGGCGCGGCGGTGTCGGCGGCGTCGGCGAGCATGGCGGCCGCGGCGCAGTTCTACCACCAGGCGGCGGCGTCGGCGGCTTCGGCGGCGTCGGCGGCCTCCGTGGATGCCATGGGAGCGGCCTGCTCCCAGCCCTCCGCCCAGCCCCTGCCCGATATCCCGCGCTACCCCTGGATGTCCATTACTGGTAAATGTTTACTCCATCTCTGCATGACTTTGTTGTTGTCCCGCCCTTTGACGGCATCTCCTGAAAGAATTCCAACGATCAATTTTTAACGCTGCATATGTAGAGTCTTTCTTTTTAAGCTTTTTTTTTTATTTTTAAGCTGGGTTTGCTTGATTTTTGTTTTGCAAATCCTACCTAGTGCTTAGTACAGATTTATTAATTAGATTTTTTCTGAATAGGTTGAAAATAGTATGCTTTTAATTTATATAGGTACTTATTTTCAAGTAAAACCTTATTTTTAAAACGGAACTCTACAAGACTAGGTATATGAATGTATTGGCATACGTGAGGCCTACCTACGTCGTTTACCAAACAGGTAAAATTAGAAGGAGCTAAAACTTCAATGAAGCTTTCGCTATTATTAATTATGTACCAAATTCGGTACTATTTCAGGCTTTGTCCTTTTTCAGGCTTTGTAGATGTTCCATTTGTTACATTTTTCCAATCAGACTCTAGTGAAAAAAGACTATTAAATAATAAATAAGTATTTTACGCTGATTTTATTGTTTACTGATATAATAAAAATGAATTATGAAAGTCGTAACAGTACAAATTCATAACATAATAAAATTCAATATTTTTTATTACTATCCACAATAGATTAAAGTTCATTGATAATAAACATAATGACTTGTTTCTGTGACGGTCATGTACCATTATATAGATAGGTAAATAAATAGGGACATCATTAAATTGATTACGTTTTAATAGGCATCCACCTAGATCATAAAGCAAAAACATTATTTACCCGATTTAGTACGTCTATAAAAGGGATACTTAACTAGGTACATATGTATTAAATGTAAACATTTAAAATACGTTATGCCGACGGCAAAAGGATCAAGTCACTACAAATATACAAACTTCCTAGTTAGGTCCTATTATAATCTTATAGGTACACCTGTACTATATTTATAGGAACATACCTCCAACCAACCTCAAGGAGGGTATGGTAGGGTCTTAGGGGGGTACCTATTAATAGGGGCTAAATGGACGTACTTATGCAACAAGGAATCAACACGTAATAATCGAGTTATGTATACCTAGGTATCTTAAAATATTAGTTAAGGTTTAAACTTGAACTTGGCATGTTTGTGGATGGTTCCTTGTAGCAAAACTAGGTCCAAATATTCTTCTAGGTAATTAAACGTCGTAAAAATCGACGCGCGAACGCCTTTTGTTCATACTAAATAAAAAACACTTCATCTATTTGAAGAATTTTGAGTCGGATTTTAATGAATAGTGATCTAACTCCACATTAATTCATAGTGACTACTTAACACATCATTATTTTAATCAATAATAAATATTTATTATATACAAAATAAATTTGTTTAGTAATTGCTTTTTGACATGGATCGTATTATAAATAGTAGGTATTTATGTGTTTAATTACAAATACTTTTAAATCACATTTTTTATTTTACAAAACATTTATGGTTACTCTAGGTCGCGGGTCTAGTAGTAGGTAGGTAGGCACCTACCAATTACTAGGCATATATTATGACAGTTTACTTTAGTGTTACTAGGTACATGAATATGTATTTATATTTGGTATCTTACCATTAACAATTGAGTTCTATTACTAAGATATTAATCAATCGAAAATACAATAACAATGTTTGTATTATTAAATCTATTATTAAATTACACTGTAACATTACCTATACGTTTTGTTAAATGTAGTTATAACAATTTAATCTTGAATAGAATCTAGACCGCGTTCATAACAGAACTAACCTAGGTCAAACAAGAAGCACTATGTTTCGTGAATTGAGATGTAGGTATATTTCGCGGATGCCTGTGAGGTCCACTTTGTACTCAAAAATGGCGGTCGTAATGTTACTAAAGTGCCTGTACGCTTTGAATACAATGGCACAATTACTTTTTATATGCGTTATATTCGCGATGGCAGTATTATTAGTATCTACTGCCTACTTATCTGAATATGGCTGCATGATGATCAAGAAATCATCCACCAATAATATAATTATATCATTAATTTTTGGCATTGATCGATTTGTTGTTTATTTTATTGATTAGTAATTAAAATATAAATAATAATGAACACGGAGAAATAAAAATACTCAACACCCGATATGTAAGATATATCTACCAAAGATATTTCATAGATAGAGACAATATTCATCTCTTCTAAATATAAATATAATTGAACTCTACTATAAGAAGTTACAATTCAAATAAACGATTCTTTCCTTTTCTGTTCTGGACTTAGCGTTTATAATAATGGCAACCCATTATTCGTCCCACTGCTGGGCACGAGTCTCTCCCCTTTTTGGGGGGAGGCCTGGAGCTTACTCCACCACGCTGCTCCAATGCAGATTGGTGGAGGTGGGTGGGTTAGTGGCCAACCCACTGTCGGATGTTTTCAAACCGCCCATTAGGCCTCCGACAAGGTTTAACGACTGCTATCCATCGATAGCAACCGGGACCGACGGCTTAACGTGCCCTCCGAAGCACGGAAACGCGCATTTAATTTGCCACTAGCGGTCACCCATCACACTACCCGACCGCGCCCGTAGTGCTTAACCGAGCAGATCGCTTACGATCTACACCAGCCGCTGGGCCATGCGCGCTTCTTAGCGTTTAAAAACTCATTTTTCTAAATGAGGTCTTAAAAGGGAGATTTTTTCCTAATAAATCACTGCACAAATAGGTATGTAGAGATGATATGATTTTTTTGGAATCCTACGACATATTGAGATATTTATATACTAACCCATAGGCACATAATAGGTTAATAAGTAATAAATAACAAAATGTAAAGTAAGTACCTATATAAGTACATGTACCTAAACATTTTTTTATTTAGGTACTATCTACATACCTATCTGTGTAACGTTCAGTACAAAAGATATGCAGATAATTAGAAAAAAAAGTTTACCTTCTTATATCAATATGATTTTTATATATCCCAAGTTATGTTAATGTAGCTACTGTAAATTGAAGTAGGTATTCAAATCTTTTAGCACTTAATCCATTTAAAATATGACAATGAATAATAAACTTCTAATTGATATGTATAGTTATCATATTTTCATAGAGTAAATATCTTAAAATTGCTGAGTAATCATTATTGAAATTTAAAAAAAAATATGATTGCTACTTCACGATAGGTGTGCTCTTGATCTCTGTCATGAGTGAAACTGCAATAAGTTACGGTTAATTTCAACTATTTCGGTTTCAGTCATAATCGTTTCACTACACATTTGCTTTAATCTACTCCTATTGTAGGTACCTTGGTATGAAAAACTAAGTTTGAAAACGAAGGCTTTGAAAACTGGATTTTCTGCTTCTGTCTGGAACTTCACGTACCTTTTTCTTGTCTCAACCTTAAATCATGATATGTGTCTGTATTAAATAATATGTAAGTAATTATGTATGTAATCATGTAGGTACCTATTTGTTTTATGTTAATTCTTTGTTTACTTACCTCTATAACATGCCGCAATGAGTAGATAAACAATAAAAAATAATTAAATAAATACTTATATGCAGATAATATTTTTTTTAGTACTTCTTAAATATTTTAATTTATTATGTCAGTTCTTAAATAGTTTAATTGTCAGTAGGTAGGTATATACTTTTATAAGTCAGAAAAGAAACATTATTATCTTACGCAACCGTAAAAACCTATAAGTTGGTAAGTACACATTATTATACACACTCCTCTGTAAATACTCGTATCATTAGGTTTTCTTCCAACATTTGTAAGTAGGTATACCTACACTGCTATAACAAGTGAAAGTTTGTTTGAATCTCGCATAACTTTATACTTTTGTTGAGTATAGAAGCGAAAGAGCGTTTTTAAAGAAGCCAAATTAGAAAGATACCTACTGACTGTGAAACGATTTTCTAAAAAAGTATTTCATGGGTAAATAAACGCTCTTACCTATGTAAGTAATATGTTTACTCTTAATATAAATGTGTATCTAAATAACGTAAGTCGTTTATAACCACTAAGCATCTTTTAGTAAGGTGAAGAATAAATGCGAAAGTTCCTATTTTTGTTTATTATTATTTGAATGTATGTGATAAGGATATCTTCTGATTAAATATTATAATTATTAAATAGTGGCCAAGTACGAGCCGAACATGTGTTCACAGGGTTCCGAACAATTAGTTAATTTTATGCATCATGAACACCACTAAAAATTAACAGATAATTAGTGTAGTTTTTTTTTTATTTTAGGCCCAGTTTCTGAAATAAAGGGGAATTGCTCAATATTCATAATTTTTCTTGAATAACTTCAGATCTATTAACATTAAAATTGTAAAAAAGATGTATATATTTCGTTGAGATCCCTGTATAATAAGACATGTTTCGCGATATAACACACAATATAGTTTGAAAAGTTTTGTTTTTTGTAATCCAATGTTGCCCCCAAAAGTGGCTTCCATATTTCAAATTAACATATTCTTTTTACACGTTCATGTTTGTTTCAATGACTTACATTACATGTGTATAAGCACTAAAATTAATAACAATTGGTTGTGTACTTTCAAAGAAATTCGCCTGTTGCAGACGGTCAGACAGACAGACGCACAAGTGATGTTAAATGGGTTTCGCTTTTTTTCCTTTTGAGGTGTGTCTGTGAATGACCCATATCAAACTCAAACGCAAAAAATTATTTAATCACTTGGAAATAATAGAATTTGCTTGTGATAGTTCAAATTACAATTATAAAATTAAAGCGAATAACAACTGATACATTGATTAATATGTCAAAGTAAACAAAAATAAAATAAATAAAGGTCCAAAAATACTTACTTTTGTGTTTGAAAACGAAGAAAACAACATACAGACGAATTGAGAACCTCCTCCTTTTTGAAGTCGGTTAAAAACGGAAATTGAATGTATCTATACTAATATTATAAAGAGGTAAACTTTGTAACTTAGTTTGTTTGTTTGTTTGAAATACTGAACCGATCATGAAATTATTTCACAATCAGAAAGCAACACTATTCAGGAGTGCTATAAGCAATATTTTATTGTCATACTAGTAATGTAGTCAACATTGTACCTACCCATGCGAAGCCGGGGTGGTACGCTAGATTTCTTATAAAATCATACAATTGCTGGATGTTGGTAGGTACATAATGTATAGGTAGGTACATTGTTAATAAACGCACTAAAAACACGTTTGACTTTCCTATCTTTAAAGGTGTTTATCAAATCTAATGAAAATAGAAAGGTAAAAACGATTTTTGTCATTTTTCTGAAATAGGGTAGGTACTAGATATGGATATTAGGTACCTATGTTCTTAAAATCAATTCAATTAAATTAGTTCGTGTAAAAGGTTCTCTTTCTAATTCTAATACAATACCTTTATGTTTCTTACTACTACTATATACCTGTATTTTAATTACTTGGTAATGTTTTTATTATTATTTAGGGTCTTGCTAAATAATAATAGCAGATAACCTATTACTATTCTGAACTTTCATATATTAGGTAACAAAAAAACAAGTAACAAGTGAATTTTCTATTGAATATGAAACGCTTTAAGTTTAAGTATGTACTTTAGCTACTTACTCATGTAAACGATATGTGTTGTACAATTCGGTTGCCTATTCAAATATTTTTGTAATAATAATATTTAAATATATTATTATATAAGATCATTGAATACGTAATTATAACCATTTTGAAGGTACATTAGTTTAAGTAGTATAATTAGGTAGTTACACAAAACACATGTCATTTTCCTTTCAATTAATTTTATTTGCTCAGTTTACTAAAAAGTTTCGGTAATTGCACAGTAAACAGTGTCGGACACAATTAGGATATAATAAATATTAATTAAATGATTCACCTAATCCAAAACATTTATGTTTTGTTATACTTTAGTATCACGATTTATTTCAAATATATATAATACATAAATTACTATCTATTTAACACAATTACACTAGCCAATTTAGAAACCTAATCACCTTGTATTATACGTAGGTATATTTAGATACACTGGACTCATGGTTAGAACACATTTAACACATAATTATTGATTTTGTAATACTTAATACTCAAAAGGTGATTTACATAAAGTACGTTATAAAATATTACTTACCTACGTAAAAACGGACAGCGTAAGTTGTAATATTTCCGTCAGTTTCGGACTTATTTTAACTATGTTGCCTTAAGAACGATATTCTTGATTTTATTCAAAACTAGTGGACCCGGCAAACTTCGTATTGCCTCAGAATGAAATAATGTGTCAAAGGTTTGATAGATACAGACTACTTGTATGGGAAAATGAAATGTGGTTTTTACTATTTCCCTTCAATTTCTTTATATTTTCTTACCTTTTAAATCTTTCCTGGACTTCCAAAAATCATTTCACACAAAACACAAAACCAAAATTAGCCAAATCGGTCAAGCCGTTCCCGAATTATAGCGAGACTAACGAACAGCAATTGATTTTTGTGTATATAGATTTTAGGCCGATTAGGTACTTACAGGAATAAAAGGATGATACTAGCTGTCGGGATAAAACTTAGCGGTATAAAAAATAGCCTTCGACCTATTCTTAGTCCTTTAAAATATGGACAAACAATTCGTTAGAATCTGTTATGCCCCTTCAAAAGAGTTGGATAACACAAGACATATTGGGTCACGAGATATTTATATATTAGATAGATGTATACCTAGGTAGTTCATATATTTATTAACACAGTTACTTAATAAAAGGTTCAATTTTTTCCATGTAAGAACATGGGGTAGGTGTCCTTAATAATCGAGTCATGAAATATTTCAATAAATAAACATGTATTATTCCCTTTTATTTACTTTTCATTAGGTCAATGAATGACACATAGATAAAATACTTTTAAAATACCTCAAGGTAAGTACACTTAAACTTAACACATATTTTGAAAGAATTAGACAAATATATATGTATCTAATAATAGGTTGGGGAAAAAGTCTTTTCGCATTATAGTATGTATGAACTTGTTATAAAATCTCTTTGGCTGTAGTATTTGTATCTGGCTGGTTTTGGTATCGTTGAAAGTTAAAATTTTAAAGAACATAATTCCAAATTCAAATTAGGCAAATGTGTGATTTTTATTTGTTTTTCGTACTGTCAAGATGAGTGAATCTAATGAAGAAATTCGATACATATTAAAATTATACTACAAAAAAGGTAAAAATGCAACGCAAGCCGCGAAAAAAAATTGCAATATTTATGGACCTAGTGCAGTGTCTGTGAGAGTAGCACAAATTTGGTTTCAGCGTTTTCAATCCGGAAATTTTGATGTCAAAGATGCACCTCGCTCTGGTCGCCCTATTACGGATAAAATGGATGCCATTTTTGAAAAAGTGGAGCAAGATCGACAAATCAGTAGTTACGACGTAGCTCAAGAACTGAGAATTGATCACAAAACAGTTTTGGCGCAATTGAAAAAAGCTGGGTACAAAAAAAAGCTCAATATTTGGGTACCTCACGAGCTCACTGAAAGAAACCTAATGAACCGTGTACTCATTTGTGATTCTTTATTACGACGTAATGAAACCGAATCATTTTTGAAGAAGCTGATAACTGGTGATGAAAAGTGGATCACGTACGACAAGAACGTGCGAAAAAGGTCGTGGTCAAAGGCCGGTCAGGCTTCACAGACTGTGGCGAAACCCGGGTTAACTCGCAATAAGGTGATGTTGTGTGTGTGGTGGGATTGGAAGGGCATTATTCATTATGAGCTATTACCACCAGGCAGAACTATCGATTCTGAACTCTACTGCGAACAACTGATGAGATTAAAGCAAGAGGTTGAGAGAAAGCGGCCGGAATTGATCAACAGGGGTGTGGTGTTTCATCATGATAACGCTAGACCTCACACATCTATACCCACTCAGCAAAAATTAAGAGAGTTTGGCTGGGAGGTGTTAATGCATCCGCCGTATAGTCCTGACCTTGCACCTTCAGATTTCCACCTGTTTCGGTCTCTTCAGAATTCTTTATGCAATGTTAGGTTAACATCACGAGAGGACTGCCAAATCCACTTGTCGCGGTATTTTGATGAGAAGTCCCAAAATTTTTGTAGCAATGGGATCATGTCCCTACCTACAAGATGGCAAAAGGTTAGGTAAAATTTTTGGTTAAATTTAAATAAACTATATTAAAAAACGTTTTGAATTATCTTACAAAATGCGAAGAATTTTTTTCCCCAATAATAAACATCTAGCTCATAAGTTTTACTCAGTTAAACGTTAAGGTTGACCTGTCTTTTAATTTGAATGTATTAAATGAAGGTAACCATTATTACTTATAAAATAGGTAAGCGCGTTTTCCCTGCAATCCAAAAATTTTTCATGGAATTTCTATACTTAAAAATGTAAGCAGATAAACAAATGTAGTGTTTACAAAAATAACTCTGCGAGCGCGTTAAATAAAAGTGTGAATCATAAAGATTTTTACATCTGAAGCTAGCGTAACCTTTCTGGCACATGTTGGCCATCAATATCATTTCTGAAACCAATAATCAAAGACGACTGCCATCCTAACGGGCTCATAGCTCACTAAAATTATATGAAATGGCTTATAATCGACTTGTTTTTGTTTTAAGAACGACTATAATCGTGATTTGTTGGCAATGTTAGATATTAAAAAAATCTAACAAACTTGTGTTGGAATGTGCCTTGTAAAAGGTTCCGTAGAATATGAAGTTTGTATATAAGATACAAAAAAAAAAAACGGTATATAAATATTTGAAATCCATGAATCAAATATTACCTATTCTTGTATAGTTACTAAACATAATTTGCATATATTGAACATATTAATATTACCCTCAATGGGTTACATTTACAATTTATCCGTAGATTATCCTAACAGACATAACATAAAAAATATTTTGTTTTAGGAAATGCTCACTTAAATTAAAAAGATCAATGTGATGCTGAAGAATCTCATCAATTTGCAAACACTTATAGGTAGTGCTACGACCGCGACTCTACACTATTGTGTAGCAGTTCGTAGAAGTTCGTAGCACATGCGAAATTTATTACATTCTGAATAAAATTGTTAAAACATACATATTTAATAATAGTTTTTATATTGGTTTACTTTCTCCATTTACCTAAAGAACCCTTAAAAGTGACAGAAGCGACAGCATCTGTTCTTAAGCGAGATAAAAATATAGCAGGTGTCTGCTCAACGTTCTCTAAAAAGTAAAACGGTTGACATGCCAGTGCGCAGACAGTTATTTGACATAAAGAGCGACATTCGGTTGCAATTTGACAGTAATAACACTTTGGTATATCGAAACACTTAAATCTCAGTTTGTATGATTTTTTCCAAGTCAATGACTACTAGGATACTGCAGTCGTAGCGGTAAGTAGAGTACAAATAAAATATAGGTAAAGAGTAGCATCGTTTTATAATTGTTCTTATCTTATTATTATTTATACAAATAAGAAGATAGAAGACCTATTTAATAAATATCCGAATTGAAATGCATTTTATATTTATTGAAAAAAAAAAGCAAATCGCTTTATAATAGGTACCAAATGATTTATCTTAAAAAAGTTAAAAACTTTGAGCACATTCCACTAGTTTGATGTGTGCGCGTGCGTAGGGCGCATGCGCGGAACAAATATGGCCGTCCTCGATGACCAATAGCAGAGGGCCGTTGAGAAACTCACATGACAACGGCAATGGGCGCCCTTTATGCTATTGATTGCTATTTCTAGCTCACGCAGTGCTAATTACATTTGTAATGTCATTTCGTTCCCTCGTCGGAGGCATTAGTTTGTTCTTTTTCGATTTTTATAGTTATTTCATATGTGATTAATTTTGTATCAATAATAATTTTATTTTAATTGCGTATGATGTTCATTTAGTTATTTGGTTTCAGAATTATGCGTTTTATCAATAACGTAGGCGTGTAATCTATCTAATTACGTAAAAAACTACCCACATACTTTTTTTGTTTGTTTATTTATATCTAGCCAGAAATATACCTAATAACACATAATTTAACTTTGGGTCATAGAAACTTACTACCTTTTATTCAAAGTAAACCTTACAGTAAAGTATACCTAGAACATATTTCTTTTTACAAAATATTTAAAATAATGGATGTCTAGTGATTTATATAAAATCATTAAGTAGGTACCTATCTAAACTACCTTAAGTACTTATTTTATTAAGTAGATAGGTAAATTGATTCGTTTTAATTATATTTTGTTTGTATTATTAAGATAATTATCTTCATTTCAATATTTACATAATAAAAAGTACTTCATTATTAAAAGATTATGTAACTAAATAATGATCATAATAAGTTTCCTGTCGATAGACAGGTAACTAATAAGGTATAGGCATAGGCACATTGTCAATTTAATTATCCTGTGTTTCACCTGTTTGTAAAAAATAATTATTATCACAGGTAGGTAATAAGGCTAAAATTTGACCAATATATCTTATGTTTAGGTAGGTACTTAAGATATTAGTGTTGTTTTTTACCTCATTATCACATTTTACCTAAGTATACCGATTGTATTATCATCAATGTCCGCAATTCAAATAATCGAACTCCTTTATGCACTTTGTGTAATTAATGATTGCATTCGATTGAGACAGTTAATGTTTCCGATTCCTACGACTTATATACAGGTTAATGCATATTAAAAAACCGGAGTGCGCTTTTAATTATCGACTGGCAAATTAACTTAGCGTATGTTATCATTATCAATATTACTTACATGCTCGGTTTAATTAATATGTACGCGAATATATTGTCCAAAATATATTTTCAGTAGTATTTTAAAAGGAAAAAAGGTATACAAATCAATTTTACTTCTTTTTTTCTTATTAAAGATCTATCCTATACCCATATCCTATAATATCCTTCTTAAGTACATTAATTAAATAATTTATAAGTTACATGTATAGTAAACTAATAGCTAAGTATCTTGTTTAAAGAAGTGAAACCATCAGTCCAATATTTTTTTGAACTAATTGAGTAAATCTACATGTTTTTTATCACACAGGCATTAGACAGGTCAACAACCTTCCTGCACACTAGATATTCTATATTAAATTTGTTTTTTAAGATACTTTCATTCACGAATAGGTAGGTACCGGTACACAAATAAATTCATGTGGACGTCTTAAAAATATTTTGTAAATATATAAATGTATAATTTGTTTTATTACATTAAAATCTAAGTAAGGTGAAAATCACAGCTTTGGGGAAAAAATAAAACAATGCGAACATTAGTTTAATCTTATAAAAATGTACAAATATTTGTTTTTAACTGGTCTATTTTTTTGTTAGTGTTTTAATGTCATTATCTACTTACAGGTATATATTATAGGAAAACATGAAATATAAATTCTTCACTTATTAACTAAGTAGAACTTATATTTTTCTGAAACTGAATTAATTCACAGTTGGTATGTTTCAAATATTTAATATTATATTTAACTAACTCACCCGCTGAATTTTGTACCGCTATCGGAGATTCCGTAAAATTTTTGCTATTATCTTTATAACTTTTTTTTTTATACAAACGTTCGCCTGACAACAACGAACAAATAAAAGAAGCTCCTTAAATCCGATTTGGTGCCATTCATAATAATATTCGAATTATAATCGAATTTGCAAAATATAAAAATAGAACGTATTCATGTTTGATAGCGTAGATAGACATATCGTAATACATCGTGACCAAATTATGTTTAAAAGGAAAACTAGAAAATATTGTATCAGCAAATTTATATTTTTATTGTGCTTGCCAAAACAAAAAATAAACGAGTCTTGATTACTAGCTCGAGATACCTAAGGTCATTTTTTATAGAGGTATCTACCTAAATTACTAGCTGGAGCTTACACACGTTTTATGCAGGAATTAATGAATTGGTTAATTTTATATTCTGGACTCTAGGTAAAAAAACTTTAATTGTATGTTTAGAATATTATTTTATAAATAACAGTATAAATTTGAACTAGGTGTAAAAGTAAATTTCAATCATAATATTTACGTTTGAGGCAGTGGCGTACATATAGGCAGAACAGGCAGGACATTTTTTTTAGGTAGAATTGATTTACTAGAAATTAATTAAACCTATAATTTTGAATATTTAATTTGAAGTTACTGTTTTCAACATTTAAATATTGTTATAAAGCTGTTAATAAAATAAAATACACTTACATGCACACAGCCTCACACTAGATATCAACCTGTACGATACAAATTTGTATCCGTTATTTACACATAACACGTACAGTCCCGAAACGATTATCTGTAAGCCATACAAAAATTTATCCCGGTACGGGGATCGAACTCGTGAGCCTTGATTCACAAGAACGTTGCACACATAGAACAACACCGGAGGGCAGTAGCCATATGCAGGCGTTCCCCTCTGTCAAAGTACAAGCCCAAATGGACCTATACCTGTCGCCTAGATGTTTAAATGTGTGCGTGAAATTGTGTCTGTATTTTGCTAAAGTCAAGGTGTGAGTTTCGTAGTAATAGACGATTTTAATAGTGTGCGTGTGTGTCGCACCCAGCAAAAAAATGACAGACTGTTTTGCATCGGTAATAAACGCTATGGCTACTCCCCTCCAGTCCGCCGCGGCCGGTGGCCCGTGTTGCTCTATGGTTGCACATAATTGGACCTAACTTAACTAGCTCGTCAAAAATAATATGAAATAGTTTTGTTAAGCATTATATTTTTTCTTGAAATACTAAAACGTGAATAGTTGTTACGTACTTAAGTGAATGAAAAGTTACTTTACGGCCAACAACGTCGTAAGCTATCGCTTTCAAAGTTGATGCCTATCCACTAGTATACAAAATGACTACAAAAACTGATTAACCATCCATTGTTATCATAATAGCCCGTTACACATGCATTTTCTTCTGTGAAAATTTTATACTTACTAGCATTTGTATTGTTTTTTAATTAGCTGTGTTCCGTTTGCTTTGTACGGTTTAAAATCAATGATAAAGGTAAATAAAAAATGAAGTTTTTCGAGACAATTATACTTGTATCAGACACTATCTTATCTTTTATGGGTTCTATTTTATACAATGATGGCCTATTACTACTTTTTACGAGGTTTATTGCATTATGTGGATATTAGTATACGTAATGTAGGTATCTATCTATTTTCTATGGGTATATGTTACACATTATTGAGTTGCCAGATTTGAATGTTATCATAATTCCTTTTGTAATGACGTGTTGCTGTTCTTTTAGTTATTCGTCTTAAAGTGGGGGAGCCGAAAGTGGTAGGCATTATCATACATTAGGAACCTACCTAATTCTTTCTGTTGTTAGCCATATCAACAACAGCATTGTGAATAGTATTCACATCACAACTTAAACCTCTAGTGACAAGAAAAAAAAAAACTAAAAATAACTTACGTACATACCTAGATAAAGAGAAATAGGCGGTTCCATTTGTAAATTGATTTGACAGATATTTATTTATAAAAGATGTTTCACGTCATACATGAAAATTGAACCATGCTACCAAGGAAAATGTCGCGTCTAGTACTTTAGTAGGTAGGTAGTGTAGGTACATCCCATATGTACCTACACTACCTACCCACTATCAATGTATAAAGTCTTATTTTTTTTTATCAAAGATGGATTGATATTTTACTTTTTTAACGATAGAGGGTTGCATAAAAGATAAATTCTACTAACCGTCTTAAAATGAATATATCTTGCAACCTATTCTCATACCTACAGAATATCTATACATCTATTAAAATTAATAAAATTGGAATGTCTGTTTGTAATATAAAAATAACTGCCTTTTACTAAATGCATATGTATATATACTGTACATATACCAAAACAACATTTTTTACTGTTTTTGTCTGTCTGTCTGTCTGTCTGTTTGGCGGGGCTAATCTTGGGAACGGCTGGATCGATTTTGACGGGACTTTCACTGGCAGATAGCTGATGTAATAAAGATGCAACTTAGGCTACTTTTATACTAGCTGCGCCCACGACTTCGTCCGGGTAGATACTGAGCAATCGTATATTAGGTCGCGGGCACAGCTAGTATTTAAATTAAAACATTAAATTTGGTAGCCTTTTCGCAGAAATGCGACCACAGTAGTCATGACAGGCGAATTTATAAAGTCATACGCGCAAACGTAAAGTGTAGACTTTACGTTTGCGCTATGACTTTTATTCAATTATCGAATACTCGAATAAAATTGAAGATAGTTTTTTTGTCATATTTTTAAGTACAGTTAAGTTGACAAAACTTAACTCTACACTAACTCTTGCCACTACTACTAAGACTTTTGTTTCTATAATTTTTCATTCAACTGAGGTGTACCTAAATGTGTTTTAGGAAATTAGGATAATAGCATTAGCTAGTTTCATACAAAAATGTACATTAATTAGTACGTTATACATACATAAAATGATTACATTCTTTTTTGCTAGTTTAAACATTAGCTGCTATTATATTGTAATTTTTGTTGCGTCACGCAGTCTGCGCATGATTCTAGGTTTTTATGTTTCTAGGTATCCTATCTGTCCCAGGTCTGAAAAAAGATTTAAATATATAATTTTTGTATTTATAATTTCTACTAATTAGTATAATAGATGCCTACACTGACATCTGACCGCGCATCATTGGTAACACTAACATAACCGCTTTGTCATCGGTGGTAGGTATCTAATTAAATAGCCTAAAAACAAATTCAATGTTATTAGTGTTGTGTATTTAGTATGTAGCTCTTATATAAATAAATATTACTATTTAATAATTTTTACATTATTAATATTTTTCAATGTTAGTTGAAGTGCAGTATTTTAGATTACCCATATAGAGTTTTAGAGATTCCTTACTAAATTGTTCCTTATATCTTTTTAGTATTTCCTATACATTTTTGTTGCATTTGTGTTACTGTGCATGAGAATTTACCAGAACAAAGAACTTCAATACGATTGATAATAGATTTTCCATTTCCAGATTGGATGAGCCCCTTCGACCGCGTGGTCTGCGGTGAGTTTAATGGTATTTATCGTTTCAAATTTATTTTCTTTTAGTTTTAAGTCCTTAGTATAAGTAGAAAATAATGGCTTTACGCACGATCATTTGGTAACTAACTTTAACGGAATGTTAATATAGGTCACAAATGCATGAAAGTAAAAGATGATTGGAACTCATCCCATTGGTCAACATGCAACCATTATTATTCCTTCGAATAAACAACACAGCTTACTGTGTTGTGTGGTCGATAGGATTATAACGTGAGACAACCGATAATTAATAAACTTTAAATTTTACTTATGTAAGTACCTACTTGATTTTACGTAATGCAAAGTATGATATTATCATTTTTTTAATAAACTGAATGCGACATGTAAATTTTAGTTGCATTCAGAAAAGTAACGATATCTTTAGAAGTAATAACGTACCGTAACATATTTGTATAAAAATCAATTTTCGTTTAATGTACAAATACCTCAATATTTTTAAATATTTATTCTTTATCTTGAAATAACTAACTTGCAGTTACTTAAATAATATTTTGTCTTATAATAAAGTTATTTAAAGATAGTTACGATTTTCTGCTACTTTAAGTAATTGTCTACTAAATGCTCGTGTGTAAAGGCTCTATTCGTATTCATGCCTTCCGTATCATTTTGTTGCAATTATTCATTTGATATGGCTTCGTCAGATCATTGCGAATTAATTACATTATACAACCATTAAAGATCGCAAAGGTTTCTGCAAAAAGTGAAAACTATAATTGTTGGTTATAAACTGGTATTATGTTTTTTGGAAGCCTATAACTGTGAATATTGATCATTAGTTCAACCGTCTCAGATTGTGATCGGAATGTATTAATTGCAAATTCTTCCTCTTAGAATAAAATCTTATTACTTTTTATGTCTTGTCTCAACATCCTGGTGAGTATTTTATTGTCGTAATAAAAAAAGTATTGTGTTGCGCAACAGAGACGGAAAGGGTTTAAAACGATGGTTTACAATGCGTACTTTCTACAATGACAAAGGGTCAATGGGAACCAACAAATTAAGGTATGTTGGATAGGCGACAAATATGGTTTGAGAAAGTTGGTTGTACGCTTGATGTTATAACGACATCGTGTCGTTACAGATGAAGTATGCATACTATTACTATCATCGTAAAATTATAAAATGCAGTTAGTTTTGATTGACGGAGCAAAACGAATTTGACAAAATTTATTTCTATGTAATGGTATTAAAAATTTTAAATTTAATTCGGAACTGGGTGATGACTTAGTCATTAAATCAATAATATTGATTAAATACTTAGTAAATAGTATACTTATATAAAATGTAAAAAATTACATTCAAATTTAAAAAATGTTCAACTGATGATACTTGCCATAATGTGCCATTTTCTGAAGAATTCTGTTGAAATCTATGTAGCAATAATGTGTCCAAATCAAACAATATTTATAATTAAACCTTGTTTTATAAAATATCTACAATAGGCATGCGATCTTAATAAAATTAAGTGAAAGTGTAAAAAATAGTCACTTATGTTACACTGAGACTTGCCTGAGACAATGACATTTGAGAGATAAAGACTATATCTAGAAGGAGAATCGAACGTTTTTATTCAGATCTTTGTCTGATTAAAATTATATAAATTCTTCTTGCTTTTTTATCACGAGCTAATTTTTACCTCCAATAAAACGAGAGATACAATTGCTTTTTATTCACTTGTTGTTGCTGTTATAATACCAACTACCTAGTTAAAGAGACAAAGGTACGTTCGCTGCCAACTTTTTATAATACCTTTGTAATGTTTTTTTACAAAATATTTGCTGTCGCAAAGAATCGATACAATATGTGTAATTAAACACAGGTAGTCTCCTTATACCCTTTGTATATTGTACTCTTTTATTTATTCGCATTTTTTGAGAAACGAAAAAACTACAAGTGTCCAGTGCGACTTTCACCAGTTTGCGAAAAAATGACCAACAAAGGGTTCACGGCAATAGGGTTGTGCAAATTCTCTTTTTGTTGGAAATAGCAGTCCTTTGTACGAACGAGATGTTTACAAATAAGGTATAAGTCAAAGGGTTTTAAATCACGGTGTCGAAAGCTTTTAAAACAAGCTTAGAACGGGGGCCATTGTTTTGTTGGCACGCTCGCAAATTGCTTTATTACTCAACGCTTTGCGGCCGTTCCGAGAAAGTCGATATCGCCAAAATTGCAGTCAAAACATTCATTTGTTATCATATGCCATGCCGAACACTCGGGTAAGGACGCTAAGCGTATCCGTACACGCGAAGTTAAATCATGCGCATCTGCAAAATTTGTATTTTGAGATACGTAGCCACGATAAATCTGTCACACGCGTAACGTTTATTATTATGGAACGCGATCAACTGTATATTGCTGCATTAAAACACCTTTATCATCAATATATTACTGTAATCGTGGAAACAAAACAGATTACACATTCTGAGTTTATAAAACTCGTTTTATAGCGCCATAACAATTAAGAACTAATCACTGTCAATCGTAACTCGGCCGTTATAAGCGATTGAAGCTAGTGAAAAAAAGTTTGTCCGCGAACAATAACAGCTGAGAATTGACCATAAAGTGGCGACCTTGCGGCAATAAAAGTTTAACGAGGCAAGCCCGTGGCGTAGTGTAGTATAAACACACTCAGATTCGTAAACGTGACTGTCATAGGAACAGCTGGCTCGGCATCTGTGCATCGCTCTGACGCGACGCCTCGGCGGTTTCAAGCTTGAATCATAAAAAAACCGGGCAAGTGCGAGTTCGACTCGCGTGGTGAGGGTTCCGTAATTTAAATAAATATTTTAGAAAATATTACAGATTTAAAATGCCATAGGACATAGCGGTTACGGTGGTACCGGCAGGAGGGGTTATATTATAAAGAATTTTCGATTTAATTTGAATACTCAAACTTCTTATAGGTTTTCCAGTAATCTATAGGCAAAGAACTATTTTCCACATTTTTTTCAAAATTTTAATTTTTAAAATTTAAGTTTTCGGAGATAGGGAGAGGGAATGGTCAATTTTCGTCGTTTTTCTTAAATAACTTCAAATTTGTTACTGCAAAAATTATGAAAAATATATATCTGAGATGCTGACAACAACTTCTTTCATTTGATATATCACACGACACAGTTTTTATTTTTTAATTTTCTGATTTACCCCCAAAAGTGGCCCCCTGATTAAAATTTACTATTTTACTTGACGTGTTCATCTTTGGGTCACCAATTTACATATATGTATCAAATTTCAACTCAATCGGTCGAGTAGTTACGGAGCAAATTGGCTGTGACAGACGGACAGACAGACAGACAGACAGACAGACAGACGCACGAGTGATCCTATAAGGGTTCCTTTTTTCCTTTTAAGGTACGGAACCCTAAAAAAGAGTTGGGAGACAAAATATAACTTGATTTACGATCGAATATTATAGCTGTTAGAATCGGTAGTTCGTTTTAACAAATTAGTATCGTAATGACCATGTTAGTCAGTAGGTATAGACACAAAATATTTATCTCTATCTCTAATACTGTTTACATAATTTATATTTAATAAAATTGTATAAATAAGTTTATGCCACAAACTATAAAACATGAAACGTTTTATAATTTTAATTAAATAAAAATATAAATTATTATTTTATACACGGTGAAACTTTAGTGGTTGCTTTCCTGAAGCAAAATTATTTTGACTAGATAGTTTATTTTATTGATAACTAGCTGACCCGGCAAACTTCGTATTGCCTCAGAATGAAAATATGACATGTGTCAAAGGTTTGATAGATTCGGACTATTTGTATGGGAAAATGAAATGGTGGTTTTTACTATATCCCTTCAATTTCTTCATATTTTCTTACCTTTTAAACATTCCCTGGACAACCAAAAATCATTCAAAATCAATATTAGCCAAATCGGTCCAGCCATTCACGTGCGATGGCGTGACCAAGGAAAACGGGTTGCATTTTTATATATTAGATAACATATTTTATCAGTTTAACCGTATCACAAGACACGTGACTTTATTTGTATGCTTTAGAGATGATGATCACTTTTAAAATACTTTAAAATAAAAAAATAATTATATATATTTATCTTTTGATAATAGGTAGGTACTTCTGAAGGCTAATCATCCTGCCGAGGGAATACAAACACTAAAATTTCGACCTATACCTTTGTTTATTATTATAGACAGGTAGTACATATAAGTATGTGTTTAGTGGGATTACCTCACCACGCAAGAAATTAGGTGATTCTCAATTTTTTGCGTAGCCGTTTTTAATTAAAACCAAATCTTCGTATCTAAAATGAAAGCAGCGCGCGATTTGCATCAAGCTTTAATAAAAATAAACCTCACAATCAATTTTTTTGCAAACACTGAAGTCATAGCATGTCGTTACACCCATTTTAGTTTAACGCGTGTTGTCTCTTTTTTTGTTTTTACACTTCGTAGTTTCCGAGATAAACAATATGGTAGTGCCATGGCCGTGAAACTAAATGATATCTTATTCTGCTCTCGCCTCTACGCCTAGCCAAATGTCAATGCCGTTTGCATTGTGAGATTGTGACGTAAACTTAAACGAAACACTGTAGATAGTGTCGATGTAAATAGACCACAACATTGAATTTATTTCGGAGATAAAGATTGACTACTTGAATCATCCATCCTTCTTTGGGTTCCGTAGCCTACAACGAATCCTTACCTATAGATTCACCATGTCTGTTCGTTCGTCCGTCTCTGTCTGCAGCTGATCTCAAAGACTCTTAGTACTTACCCAAACCTACCCAAAGAAAAATATATTTATTTCTAGTAGGTACTAGAAATTATAAATAGGTGTACATTTTTTTTGGGTATTTGCATCTACACGTAAAGTGGGGTTTTTCCGCATTCCATGGTAGAAGTGTATTAGTTAGATAGGGTTTTAATAATATTTGGTGTTAAAGGAAATAATTTTTCGATTAGATGATCAATTTGTGAAATGTTTTAGTTTGAAGTGCCATTCTTTGAGTGAAGTGTCAGGTATTAGGAAAAAATATGATGATAGCACATATACCTACCTAACGAATTTAAAAGGAAAACTATCAAAGCTATGCACTCTACAATTTCAGCAGTAAAAGAAATCAACTTATAAATTGAAAAACCTACATTGCGCATAGCACGATACGCACTGGGCCGGTTTTTAATTTTATCATAAATTAAAAGGTTATTTATAGACTGATCCTATTTCATTTTTGTCTAGACAAACATTTTATTCGTATACGACGTAGATGAAATAAATCTAAATGCCTAATAACATGACATAGATACGTATAAAATAAATTATTAATTAACATTCAAATGATTGCAGTACGTATTTGAATGCTCTTTCACAAAACTTAATATGTGTCATAATACTTAATTTTTTTTTTCAAATATACAAATTATATATAAGGTTGGGGCAAAAATTTCTTCGCATTTTTTAAGATAATTCAAAATTTTTTTAAAATAGTTTATTTAAATTTAACTAAAGTATGTATGTACTATTTTGTTCGATAACCTTTTGCCATCTTGTAGGTAGGGACATGATCCCATTGCTACAAAAATTTTGGGACTTCTCATCAAAATACCGCGACAAGTGGATTTGGCAGTCCTCTCGTGATGTTAACCTAACATTGCATAAAAAATTCTGAAGAGACCGAAACAGGTGGAAATCTGAAGGTGCAAGGTCAGGACTATACGGCGGATGCATTAACACCTCCCAGCCAAACTCTCTTAATTTTTGCTGAGTGGCTATAGATGTGTGAGGTCTAGCGTTATCATGATGAAACACCACACCCCTTCTGTTGATAAATTCCGGCCGCTTTCTCTCAACCTCTTGCTTTAATCTCATCAGTTGTTCGCAGTAGAGTTCAGAATCGATAGTCCTGCCTGGTGGTAATAGCTCATAATGAATAATGCCCTTCCAATCCCACCACACACACAACATCACCTTATTGCGAGTTAACCCGGGTTTCCCCACAGTCTGTGAAGCCTGACCGGCCTTTGACCACGACCTTTTTCGCACGTTCTTGTCGTACGTGATCCACTTTTCATCACCAGTTATCAGCTTCTTCAAAAATGATTCGGTTTTATTACGTCGTAATAAAGAATCACAAACGCGTACACGGTTCATTAGGTTTCTTTCAGTGAGCTCGTGAGGTACCCAAATATTGAGCTTTTTTTTGTACCCAGCTTTTTTCAAATGCGCCAAAACTGTTTTGTGATCAATTGTCAGTTCTTCAGCTACGTCGTAACTACAGATATGTCGATCTTGCTCCACTTTTTCAAAAATGGCATCCATTTTATCCAGATACCAGAGCAAGGTGCATCTTTGACATCAAAATTTCCGGATTGAAAACGCTGAAACCAAATTTGTGCTACTCTCACAGACACTGCACTAGGTCCATAAACATCGCAAATTTTTTTCGCAGCTTGCTTTGCATTTTTACCTTTTTTGTAGTAAAATTTTAAAATTTATCGAATTTCTTCATTAGATTCACTCATCTTGACAGTACGAAAAACAAATGAAAGTCACACATTTGCCTAATTTGAATTTGGAATTATGTTCTTTAAAATTTTAAGTTTCAATGATACCAAAACCAGCCAGATACAAATACTACAGCCAAAGAGATTTTATTACAAGTTCATATATACTATAATGCAAAAAGACTTTTTCCCCAACCTATTATGTAAAGGTATGTATGTATTAAATGTGGTAAACTATGTGTACTCGCGATAACTCACTTTGTCGTTCAAGGCTACATATAAACTATTACGCAACTTAACTCTATTTTTAGCGAGTTGAAAAATGCAATAGGGTTATCGACCTCAACCGTTAATATGTTATGCAGTGCGTGAATCTGACTGAGATAATGTATGTACGAGTACACACGGCAACATAGTGCATGCAAGTGAAACGTTTGCCAATAAAAACAATGTATACCTAGATGTCAGGGATGTTATGTGAGCATTGGTTATTGAATTCCATCTGTGTTTGCTTCCAATTTTAGAGATTTGGTATAATTATCAATATGTTCACATTACTTGTCCTTATCTTTCAAATTGAATCGAAGGAAAGTAATATCGTGTACCTAAAAGCGCCGCAATATATTATTATTGACTTTGTGTAATTTTGTCTCGTCAGTGCATTTAGGTATTCTTACTACCCCAAAACTCAATGTAAGTACTTACTTGAGGTGCAATGTTTAAGATAAGATACTAACATCATATTGAAAACACAACATTCTAATCTTAGAGTAATAGGGCACAAACCATAGGCGCGTCTATTGTAGAGCCGCAGTGATTTCATTTTGAATTGAATTTCTTTACCTGATTTGTTCAATTTTCCACATAATATATAGTAGGTATAAAAGCAAGGACCCTTTTCTAGGTCAGTTATAAACATGAACCCTCAGATAAAATCTTTTTTCTGATATGAAAAATCAATTTCGTCTATAGCCCATTTCTTGACGAGTCAAACCTTTTTCCTTTAACTTTGGGCATTCGCTGTAATAACAATAAGTCTGATGTCTTTCGTAATACCGACTTCCACATTCCCGGTTATATTCTATTCTGCCTCGTCCCTATTTAACTTAATGTTTTCGTATTAAACTTTATTTTATTCGACTTTTGGTGCTTTATATTCAAATGGGAGCTAATGTCGGATTATAATAATCATAAATCACTGGAATGTACAGCCTTGTGCCTAGAATAATGTTATGAATTGTGTTCTGTGTCTTATTATTACTATTTTAAGACAGGTGTGAGTATTTTAAAAACAATAAATTTTGTTTGTGTTAAACAGTACATCCAAATAAATTTAGTACTTTTCCAAATGGTACAGCTTAAAGTCGTGCTGTTTTTATCTAACGCTACTTGATATTGGTTATTGTGATATATTCTCTTCATTCTTATGTAACTTTTTTCTTCGGGATCGATCAAAAGAAAGAATTTATAAAATATCAGAACAAAGTTATGAAAAAAAATAGGTATAGGTTTGTTTACAAACAAGATTGTGTTAAAAATGTTAGGGATATAATCATGTCTAAGTATGACTGCCTATCCTATCCTTACAATAACGGTAGAGTCATGTATTTCACCACGCATACAAGGCATCTTACCTATTTAGGTATTAAATGTTTAGTACATCCGTTCCAAACCGTCTGTGTGAAAAACGAGAAATTAAACATGCATTTAAACAATCCTTCACGTCTAATCCTGTCGCAATAAAATATATGTTTATGTCAACAGGATGCATATTAAAATTGCGAAGTGACAGGTGATTTCCCATTAGCTCACTGACCATGTTTAGATACAATATTATTTTGGAAGAAATTGATAGATGTGAGGCATGAAGTCTCTCATTTTTTTAAAATTAATCGCCGTAATGTATTTCGTTCTGCATTGAAAAATTCTACTGTTCTACAAAATTGTTGTAGGTTGTAGGTAGACCTACAACCTACAACAATTTTGTTAGCGTTATTTATTGTTGCTTGTTAGTATTGAAAGAAATATTTTAATCAAATCTTTCCATATCCACGTGTTTCAAGTCAGCTATAAACATAAAATATGTATAACTAATAAAGCCATATGTTTGGTATTTATCTGTTTAATATTATTTATCATGATCATCTCATGTCAGTGCTAAATGTAAAATCGGTAGGTTAGTAGGTGTACCTTCAAGATAATTTTGTTCTTCTGAAGTCACCAGCAATGTAAAAAAGAAGCCTTGACGCACTTTCTACATGATTCATGTTTTTATCTCGACTCATTATAAGTTCATGGAATCGCCAAGTCGAAAGTAAATAAAAAGTGTAATCCGCGGAAAGTGGTTTCTACGATGGAATTCGAACAAATTCTCAAACACTAACGAAAAGCTTTGCGTAAATTATGCATGTTTACGTCTTAGCAAATTTCTATCGCTGTATGAGTAAATGGCCGTACGCAATGACTAAAATGTAACATGCGTACAGTAAACTTTGTCAATCTGCGAGTATTTCCTAATGATCCAAATCCTTGGACGTTGGTCCTGTTACTCATTCACATTAAAACGTCAATTTCTTAGCAAACAATTGTTGTTTTATTGAAAAATCTTACACATTTTCCGACAAAAATGGATTTCTCCAATTGAACAAATATGTAGTGTGCGCTGGCGAAAATCATTTAAGATTTATGTAGCTGTATAAATTGTTTATAGCTGACGTTTTAGCTCATTTATCAAAATCTTCGATTGTATATAATAATACCTTGGGATTGGAATAAAAGTGGAAATAGAATTGATCTGAAAGGCATCATTTCACTTTATTCCCTTAATGATATAAGATTCCGCTAGGTATTGTAAGAGCATTTCTTTAACATTTGTTATGTTCATAATAATTATAACTTCTTACTTATAATAATTTTAAACCAAACTAGACTTAAATACACATTCGAAAATCATTCACGTACCTCATTTGCTATTTTAAATAGAAGACAGTCCAGTACAAATTTGGTTATGAAATCTAACTATTAGTTATTAGATGCGATGCTAATACCATAAGCATATCGATAGTAGTTCTAAGATCTGTTTAAAATGCGGCACAGTTGTTGTCCCTTGAATTCATCAATATATTAACTACTGACGTTGTATTAACATATTGTTTTGTAAACGAAGTCATTTGTTCGTCCATCCGTAATTTCCTACAGAATGTAATAGGATATTGAATTAAAATATTCCACGTGAACTGTGAATAACATTAACAAATATTTATTGTCGTTTTCTTCACCTGTTTCTAAATAAATCATGAATAAGGGACTTAATTATCCATTAAAAATATCAAGCAGTAGCGATTTTACCTCGTAAATTGATAATTATGTGTAAGTTATACCATTCAAATGGTACACTTCAACAATAATAACACATAACATTTTATTAAGTCAATGATTTAGTGGTGATTAATTACAATACTTATTGAAAAATGCCCATGGCGAAAAAACTTATAACCCTATAAGTTCCTATATGTGTGAAAGAACATATCATATTATAAATCTAAAAATAATCCTGCGTATCATTTTCTCTCTTGCTGAATCAATACAATACGGATTGATCGAAGCATTATGGGCATAATCACTAGGCGCTAGGCATACTTACTTTTTTAACAAACTATGTGCACAATGTATTTTCTAAAACACAAGAAATTGAATCTTAATGTTTTATACAGCAGAATGCAGATCACCTTGGTGTTTAACCTTAACGGTGGTATTAAAACCTACCGTCACACCTACTTCTAAGCTACGAGCGCTTCCCATTATGCTACGAGTATCCTTGAGAACAAAGAATTTCTGCAAACGTAGTATTATAGAACTTGCTAGTTGTAAATTCAGTGGTCTCCTTCATAATAAATAATTGATAAATCATCATCATATTAATGAATGCATGCATTATTTTATACGATTGGTTGGCAACTAATACGATTGGTTTTGGTTTCTATCATGTACCTTGAGTTGTGATTTTCATTGTAAATACTTTAGTTGTGTTTATATGTTAGATCTTACTTAATAATATCTACTACATAGATGACAATCTTTATATTCCTATGATATTCGAATAAAAAAATAAGATTTTTTCAATGCGTAATTGAGAAATTGCCCGACTTGTACACAAATAAGATACTAACTTGAAACCTTTAAATAGCTGAAAGCACACGCTGCCGTCTGTAATCGTTCTACAATGTGACTCAATACAAATGGAGCCATTGTTCAATAGTCCGACGAACTTTCAAAACTCAGATTAGTTTACTTCGCTTATGCCAAATACATTATGTTAATTTGGATACTGCCATGTCGTCTGCCAGTTCGCCGGTTTGAATTTATTTTATTCGTCTGCCATGACTGTAAATGTATGTACTGATACCTACATTCTAGACATTTTATTGTATGACATTTAACAAACATTAGTTAAAATATGTAATAAGTATGCTAAACAAACAAAGTACTTTATGTGCTTGTAAGTATATCGTACAAGGCGAGCAGAAGTCGGGCATTGTTAGCTTAGGATCCCTGCGCTGAGTTTGATCTGACGTTTTGTTTCTTATTTTGTAAATAGAGCGAAATCCCAAGCCCGAAAGTACACATTATGAGACGTCGACGTATGGTCTGTTCGATAGCGAACAATTTCATAATACGGTAGGTGTCGATCGCTCTCAAAGGGATTAAATGAAAAACTTACAATTTATATCTCTATTAACGTTGAGTATTGTTTACACTCGGCTGACCGCGGCCTCGGGTACGAACGCAGACGCTTGCGAAAACATTCGCGTCGAGATTAAAGGTAGACCTGGTGAAACGCGCCACTTTACCATGAACTACCTGGCTCAACGTATACCGCGCTCTGTACTCTAGAATTTCTGAAGAGCTATTCGCTTTCGAAGTTCATCCGAAACTGGCTGTGTTAAGTTTGTTTACAGCGGACTCAGTGTTTCCTACCAGTTTGCATAACTCGAGGGTAGTCTCAATAAAAACAAATTGGCTTGTCGCTGACCAGAGTTGAGCACTTACACACGTTCGAGGAAGCCGAGCGACACGCTTGAAGGTGATTTACTGGCATTTCACAAGACGGCAATGTAAGCCGTAAACAAAATAATATAGAGCGAACTATGACACTTGAGCTGTTGTGTAAATAGGTACTTTGATGTGGTATAATTTCTGCCCATTCAAAAGACACGCGCGGTTGCAACGTTCATACTCGTATTTGTTAATTTTAACATGCCGAGTGTTGATGATTATTCCATGAACCGTCCATGCAAGTCATTCTCTATTTACTAGTCTGTGAGTTTGTTATGAGCCATAACTATATAAAACACTGATATGTAGAGAACATAAACAGAACACCTTTGTGCTTGTTAAAACAAATTGCGTAATTCAATTTTCTATCCATCTAATCAGATAATAAAGTGTTTATTTTGGTAAATATTTTGATATCTAACATCGTACCTATGTGTAATATTTAGACAAACTATTTTGAAAGTAAGATCAGAGCCCGAGTATAAATTACAAGATAAAGGAATGGAATTATATTACATGGGGTTGTAGGCTCGAAGCTCATGCGCATTAATCTGAAAGATACAATCACAGTCATACCGCGACGTAAATCAGATATGCATCTTGATATACTGGTGGGGACATTTTCACCTTGGAACGAGCACGTGGAATGAAACTTACAACCTATAAGTTAGTAGATATGTTGAAGTGAAAATTGTGGATAAACGTGTTTTTCATCCATTATTCACTTTAATAGGCACGTGCATATTATTAAATCTGTAATATGCTGGTCGTAAATATATTGACTTGAGGACAACGTATTCTATAGATGTGGGTACAGTCGGTCATATTTTCAACGAATAATAAGCAATTATCGGTAATAACGTTTGGATACTGTTTTGTACCGAAACATGTAAGTACGAGTACGGAAGATTAAAATTTTAAATGAAAGGCATTCGAGTGACTCATGGGAGTAATTGCATAAAAAGGTTCATATATGAATTATGAGTTCATAAAATCATTTAATTACGCCTAATATCATATAACATCAAACGGTACCACGTATAATAAAGAAGAAAACACGAATAAACCAACGTATAAGTACCTCATGGAAATTTTAATGTGAGCTTCTGATTCATTTTATGTTCGCTCTATAACAATAGAAGGCTTTACAAAATCGCAGTTTAAATGTATACAAGTTTTTACGACTTCACGCTGTTTAATAGCCCTCAAACTCGTTCGGTGTAATTATAAACGTTACTATAATTAACCAAGTTTTCGTGTGACACACTCATTTACTGTTGTGCTAACTTCGGCTTAAATGAGCTGAGTACATGCGAGAGAGCGGGTCGTTTTTTTGTGTTGCTATGTGAGAAATTATTTAAAATACAAAATTTAAAGGATTATGTTATTGACTCATACACTGATAGCACGCACCTTATAACTCTGAAAATAGGTAGATACAAAATTTAGTTAAGCTTAATTCCAAATAGCTTCATCATATTTTAAAATACCTCGTTAGTTGGAGTCGTGAATGTAAATTGAATAGTGGATTCCTATTCTTGTTGTTCTAAAGAAAAAGAAAAATGCGGGGAACATATTATGCGGCTGTGTCCAATTAAGGCGACGTTCATGCTATTTAATTGCCACTAAAAGGCAATTAAATTGTGATTTTATTGTAGAGAAGCTTAATTGTGCGATCCGAGAATTTTTGACGCGTCCTCCTTTTGAGGCAAGCCGACTGTATACTACGCCCATCTTTACAGTGTCCTTTTCTTTAATAATTAAAGTATTTTAATGACTTTATCTAAAGGTCTACAGAATATCTCTGTTTCTTAATACTGTGCCAATGAATTATGAATTTAATCTAGACTTTGCTCGTATGGCATAGGTTTTATATAAATCGTGCGCGGAGAATTATCGAGAGTTGTTAATTACAGTGCTGCTGCAACCCACCCATGGCGTCTTTTGATGGGAGTGAATTAGTTATGTTATACATAAAATGTATGAACGAAAAAACCCACAAGTGTAGATCGATTTGTGATATCAGATATGTAGAGCTGAAGTCATATTTTTTCTAATTAAACATACAATTTGTAACTTTAAGTGTTCATAAAGACACTAAAATACCTACAATCAAATGGACTTTAATATTTTAATATTTGTCAAAAGTAGGAGTGGAAAGAACTTTACAAGCAAACATGAAAGCAAATCCTAACTCGACCACCATATACCGCCCACCCACTTAATTTTAGAAGAAGGAAACACTATGTAAATAAAAAAATGCTTACACCTCATTTCTTGATGCTCAACAGTTTCAATTACATCAAGGAAACCGTTCCTAGTATTGCGCATAGTTTAAAAATTGATAAACTAGTTTTACATCAATGAGCCGCCTACCCGAGCGTTCAACTGGCAAAGGTTGTAATTAAACTACGATATAAGTTTATCTACTTTTTTTTTAACTCTTGAAAGTTTATTACAAGTTCCTCAGTATTTGCCGACCGGATAGTGAGCTAGCATAAACGTCATAATAATGTTTACATACTTTATGCTAGTTTGCAACCTTTCTTGTACGTAGTGGTACTTCAAAACTACTTTAACTGTAATATGATATCCTTCCTTAATTAAGAATACAACCTCTCTTTGTGTATGTTTGCTTACATGCCTATCTATTACTATACGATAGTATAGAATCACAGTATAAGTACATATAAACACGTTCGTTTTCTTTAGACTGTGATAGAATCATGAACTGCTTATGATTGTCATATTCGTGGTTACGTTTTTAGCGCTAATAATTTACTCAAAAATAATAAAATAATTTCATGACAGTAAAAGTATTGCCTATGGATTTATCTCGCGTATACTGCAATAAAATATCAGATCACGACCGTAATCGTTTCAGATTTAGTGTTTCAATGTACGCCAGATATATCCGTAAAAAAGTTGGATTTTAAAGAGAGTAGCTCTCGCAACGCTTAAGAAAATAAATTAATAAACGTGAAGGAACTCTTCATACCGATATATTCAGTAGACCAAATTCTTATATGTTGATGGTACTATAAGATATTATAATAGAATGAATTGGTGTCCAACCTGTACCTTTATTAAAAATTTGACAATCTTAAATGAAAATGTTAAATTCCGCATCAAAACGTCGATATCGAAACCCTTCTTGAAACCCTTTGTCGCAAACAGATAACAAAAGAGGTGTCAAATCTGAAATTGTAATTCAACAATAAAATCAACGCGATTGATATAATTTTATATAGCTGCCCTTAGCATTCGGGTGGTGTAGCGTAATGTATGTCAAAGGGATGGAAAGGCAGGAGCTTAGGGGATCTAAGGACACAGGGTGCGACTGACATTGAAGTAGTGCCAATAACAGAGGCATAAATAGCGGGGCAGACACTGAGAAGGGCGTTACATTGGTACGAGAGCAGAATATTTTGTTAGTTCGCTCGATATCATGCCCCAAACAAGGGATTACAATGCGGGATGTTTCGCCGATACCGATCTTGGTGTACTAGATCAATTGTAAAGTTGTTGCAATTATTTAGTGGGTATTTGTGCTGTTTTAACCTTATAAAGTACCTTGTAAAGTATGAACTTATTTTTAAAACTGTGTACCTTTCGACGACAATAGGGCAGTAATATTTTCGTATCAACATATAGCCCATCTTACGAGTCCCATCCTCAATGACAATACAGTAAGTCCAAATATAAATGATGGGAGCTTACTTTCAAGGCACCACTTGTTTATTAGTTTTGTCAATTGAATACGAAGCGATACCACCAACTTTGTTATTTCTACGGCAACTAATTTGAATATATCTGAATGGAACGCCTGGTATATCCTACAGATGACTTTTAATCCATCCATTACAATGACAATATATTACAAGTGTTTGGACTTGACCAACTAGTTCCAGGGACTGGTATTAGCACCAAAAAAGATATAATGGAAGCAATAAATTCTCCCCTAAAAAATAGAACGCCCTCGATGTAGAAATGACCAGAATAAATTGGTGTGATACTGTAAGCCAATAAAACATTCAGTTTATGGGGTGTCATATTTACATTCGGGAAGATATCGATGTAGAAATAAGAATAGGTACTCGTCTATTACCGGAGGACAATATGTTTCTGTTGCGTACCAAAAACACGTCCTCGCAAATCCTACGAGGAAAATATTGGCGTAAATTTTATTTCCTTTATGCTTACGCATAAAGACTAAGCAATATATAAAAACTGTTAAGTACACAGGTTTCTGTTAATCCAATCATAGAAGCACTCCAATCACACAAATTTTGTTTATTTGTTAGGGTGCTAATCGATCGGCAGTAAATTAGGATTCGACTTATTGGTTATCGCATAAATTTATTCACCCCCTAAACTTACACACGAAAGTCTTAAGTGATATACGAATGATGAAATCGGATCCTATATTACAGCGATCCCATGTTTTCTGAACTCTCTGTCCAGTCAGTAACTTTCACATGTCCAGTCGATGCAAACCCGTTATGTTCAGCGTATATTTATTCGAAACGGGCGCGAAAACACCCCTTAAATTGTGGCTCAAGATTAGTCGGCGCAATTCTGGCGCGTTACGGGAATAGCGACGCTACCAAATAAAATGTTTAGGGTCATTTTGGCCGACAACGAGCACAGCCAGCTCTCCCAAATGCCGATAGGCCTATTTTACCCCACGCCCCGAGGGGAGCTATATGGCTACAGTGCTATCATAAATTTTTGGCCGCAAATTTGCAATCCTATCTTTTTTGGCCCGGTGAGGGTGGTTCAACATTAACATAACTGTACATTGGGCCGTTGGTTGTAGCTTTATGAATATACCTGGGCCTCGAGAAGCCGCTTAATTTCGTTTAACTAACTATGTTTGTTTTGTACGTTTTTATGCTAAAACACAGGTAATCGTATATATTTTGAATGGGTGCGATCGTAAAACCTCTTGGATGTTTATGAACCATTACAATACCGTAAAATCAAATATATAATTTATGTCATCTCATCGTCTGTCACGGACTAACCGCGAGATATGGTAATGGAACTTTTCTCCTCGGAGCTGGATTAATTTTTAATTATAATTGCGCCGTAGCAAATGGCGGGCGTTCAGTGAAGATGCGGCTGGAATGCGTGAGATGCGATTTAATCACTGGACTTATAACGAGCGGTGGGAAGGTGGGGGAATATGAAACGCATTCTTGAAATATAAGGGCCCCTTAATTACGCTCTAATATAGCCTCCTTTATTACAATTTGTATGAACTTATTTCAATAGTCTGCGTACTTTTATAGGAAGCGACGAGGGTAGATTTTATAGAGATTTCATGAAGGGTCAACGCTGAATATGCAACTTTTGTGAATTCAGCTTATAATGAACTCTTAAAGAATGTATTTTTGTTTTGAAGAATTTCTAGATTATTAAATGTTACGACTAACGAAATCCATTTCCACATTTAAGATTATAAGCGTATAGCAAATACCTTAGTGAAATCACCTTCACGTACTAGCGTGAAATATTATGCGGTCATATTGTAGTTTACAAGCACATAAGGGCACATGCCTTTGTCGTTTGACACTTAAGGGCGCATTACACCCTTGGAATAGGGCTCTCGTAATTAAACCGCTCTAAACTGACAATTACGTAGAATACATGGCGGTGTCTCCCGAGGACAAGCGAGAAAGTTACAGGTGCACAAATAAATTAATATTTATCATTGTTTCGCCTCTTGCAAACAGCTGCATAGAGACACTAAATTTAATTGATACTAATTTCGCATTCAGAAAGATTCCATACCCTCATTTCCCAAACGTGAGCAATAATTTTTAATTGCGGCAAACCAGTAGGCCCTATAACTATACATCGTGAATCCGTCCAGCCCGCATTAAGTTTCAATTAAGTCAATTTATGTTGCAGCCTGAGCCAATATATATGGAGCTTCATAAATTACATAGTTGAATTAATAAGTGCACAATAGGGATGCTAACGAGCTCTGCTGGCGACGCCTGTGATGCACGCTGGGATATTAAATTTGCATGTTGGCAACCCTATAACACTCTATAGGTAACTTGTCGGGCACAAAGTGGAAGCTAGAATGGTCACTCCACACAGGATGGGGCGGAGTTGGAATGCAACTAGAAGGGTGCATTTTAAATGATGAATTAACGTACTTATACCTTGGGAATGTATTTTACGTGAAATAGAAAACTCGGTTTATAGTTTATAAAAATAGGTATATTCATGTTTTATTGACATTAAGTATACAAAGTTTAAAATATGTATGTATAAGATATCCAAGTAAAGGCCTTTTTTCAAGTTTCAATGGTTATTCAAGAACGTTCTAAATGCTTTCATATCTGTATGTTTTTTTTTAGTCAGATGAATAAAAAAGCAACAATTGTCATCATCCAAGTAGTAGCAGTTTTTTCCGTATTCGAATTTTGACTTTTGTATAATATAAATATTTAAAAGTACACTGAAGGTACCTACTTCAGTGTAATTTTAAATATATATACCAAAAATCACTAAAATTAAATATTATGCGATGTGAAATTGCGAAATAAAGAAGCTAATAATAAAAAAATCACTACACGATCACGATCATCAATTGAATCAACAAGAATTTTATGTGAATACTCTTTAATTTAAAGTGCACGAAATACTCGAGTAAAAGATTAGAGTTAGCACAATACCACAATACCATGCTCTGTTTGCGGCCGTAAAAACAGATATTTTCTCACAAAAGCTCTCCACCTAGGTACTTGTACATTAGGGAGTCTATCCTACAATACATTTGCGTGGCTCGCTAAGGGTAGGGCGGGGTGAAATTATAAAATATGGCAACGTTCCTCCCTTTGTTTTAAAAAAGGTATCAGTACCTTTGGAATGGGGCGCTAGCATCTATGCGGTATTCAAATTTGGAATTGCGCTGGGGGAACTAATTTGTTTTAAATTACGTTACGTTATTGCGTTAGGACTTAAAATATTGCTGATATAAACAGCGGGAGAGGGTTCGAATAAGGTATGGGAGGCGCCGAGGATCGCGCCTTGATTATATTACTTATCGAATTAGATACGCGCATGTTTTTCATATTGCTTGATTTACCATTCGTAGGTAGGTACGTTATACGTTTCTGTATTTGGTCTTGCATATTAAGTTGTGCATCGGTTATTCCTAGAGCTTACGCAATGTATTCTTTATATTCCTACAGAAGAAAAATCAATGAAGACTTTATGTAAATACAGAGTTGTACCACGCTCATAGTTTTTATTTTCTCGTCTGTTTAAAAATATTATAACAAAAAATATATTTTAGTGATGAATATTCTAAGGTTTCAAAAACATGCCTTCTCATTATATATGTGCCTAATATTTAAAACTATTTTTCAAAAAATAAACAATTTTAACAATATTATTAAAAGGCAATAAAATTTAGCGAAAAGTTTTCTTAAAAGTTTGATCTTATGGAATCTAAGTATCTGGTTACAAAAAAGAAAAACTTTGTATTCAAGTAGACTTGAACTTAACAAAATCTACCTGCATATTATTTAAGACATGTGTAGCTAGCTAGCTAGTTACACACACATGTCTTATATATATGTGTGTGTGTGTGTGTGTGTATTTCATGCAAGCACTATTTAATTATTCATCTACCCACAGCATATTTACGACTGCTACAACGTCACCATGTTATCGCAACACTTTCGCGGTGTTATTTATTAGTCAGATGCATATTTTATTGGCCTTCTAACATAAAATAACACATAAAAACCATCACATCCAAGCTTGCCGAGTAAAAACAAATCTTATTCACTATAAACGAGTCAGTGTGAATGGGGGACGTTAATAAAGATATAATAATAAATATCACGAAAACCTTTCGGGATTCGAATCGAGCTAAGGGCAGGAAAATTACTAGTGTCCCAAAGGAGGCAAGAGCCAAGCGACAGCTGCAGCCTAATCTCCTTTCTATTTATCTGCCATCGGGAAATCTGCCATGTATAGATACGTCATAACGAGTAATTCCCTATACGCGTCAATTTTCCCGCGACAGATGAGCCTATATTAAAAATATTTTCCTTCATAACTTCGGCACGAATGTAGTCAGACCGAATTCTTTGGGGATGTGTTACACGGTGATGACGACCTAATAAATGTTTCAATACCTATTCTCTTGTTATATTCCGTCCTGAAATTTTATCATGGCCATATGAAGCATTTCTGCACACAACTGAATCGCTAGCTCGGTTGTATCGTACTTTTACGAGCACAACTAGATCGTACCAATATAAGGGATATTTTTCTAGATCGTGTATCCGGCGTTTTTATGATTTAGCGACGATAAAACTATTGAACAAGCACAAAATGAATTAATACTATTCGATCGCGTTCAGACACAGTAATTGCGTAAGCGATGACAATCTCTGTTTTATGAAGGAGACCTCGTAAACGTCTATTAATATGAATGGGCTCCAATTACTTTTACGATTCGCGTTTTGTCAAGAGACGTTCTAAAAAAACTTTACGACCTTACGCGCCCCTGGACTATTCGACTTTATGTCCTATGCCAGGGTGTAGACCCATTGAGTGAAGATCGAAGCGTGGACAATTGGACTGGTCGGCAGATGGCGCACGGATCGACATCAGCTGTTTTTAAGATATTATAGCCCTATGGTAGCAACAGAAATAAATCCAACTGTCAAGGATTAACTGAATATTCGTATCTGATGTCGTACAAAATTAAGGCCACGAGAAATGTGTTTATGTCACTGTTATTGAAAAGTGTATTATCTTTAGCATAACTCAATTGCATTTCCAAAGCTTTCTGTGACGCATCAATTACCGTTATTTGTTTTACGACCATGAGAATTATTGTATCCAAATAAAATTATGTTTCGTTTGTCCTTTTACTTTGTATGACAAATACTTGCCATCATTCACATCATATTGAAACAGTAAATTTAAATTCAAATCGGAAGTCCCAGATGAAATCGAAACGAATGACTCATAAGCCATAAGAAAATCATGAAATATCCCTCAGCTAGACTCAGATACAGCCTCTCAAGCGAGTAAAATAAACAATATCAGTATTGAAACATGTGAAATGTACAATAATACCCATTCACTGAATCAAAATGCGTCGATCTGAATGACTATGGGCCAATAACAGAGTGCCGACTTCCTGTAGAGTGTGCCAACGGGCCGGTGCGTCTATCACACGATATGACCCGTTCAATGCGTCTTACTCCACTTTTATCGGTCGTATCAGTCATAAAATGCTAATGAACGAGCGTTTCGGACCAAACATCCGAGCGCGAGATTCATATGACGGTAAACGAAACCCGAAGTCGATACTTCGTTGGAAACGTAATCGCTCTATGCGCTTTCAAAACATCGCACGTAACTCGAGCGCCTGAATGGCCGCTGAGATACCCTGATGTTTTTAAAAGCTCTTTTATTGTCCGAACGATATGTGTATCTTATACCACACTGCCCGTTTCGTATTCAGCTCACACACCACTATCGACCCAATTGATTACTGAATACGAGCGCTTTTTGATTTTGAAGCGTCTTTACCAAGTGTAACAACATTTTTCTTTGACAATCAAATAATTCTCCGAACTAGTTACGCAGGTAAGGCTTATATTTAATTTTCATCTTGTTCACAGTTGAATATGTCAGGCTATAAATAAAAATAATTGGCTGGCTGATTCATATAAATATATCCCAAGTTGATTTAATGAGCGGTTATTTCAAAGAGTTTCGCAAATGAACTGTACGAGTTGGTATCGCGGGTGTAGATCGTAAATTTCCAACGTTAGAATGTTCTTATTAATAGTTTTATAGCAAATATTTGCTCACACCGCTCTTGATTAATTAAAATCAACATAGTATATAAAGATGTAGAAAAAAAAGTCCCCTCAAGCGCATTACGCGTTAGGAGTACCTTGGGATTTGTAATATGAAATGAATAGAAATTTTATAGGAAAAATACGAATTGCAATATAACATTACCTATATTATTATAATATCGGTACTTACAATATCCTTAATGTATTTATGAAAATATAATTCGTCATATTTTTTTGTTATTATATGAGTTGAGGAAAGGATCTTCAACTGTAAATATTATCTACGTTTCAATTTATAAATCACTAGCAGCGACCCGCAACGTCGTCTGCGTGAAGGCTCTACGGCACCAAATATACATAAGATGCCAGTGTGGCATACATAAGATGCCAGTGTGGCATCTTATGTATATTTGGTGCCGTAGAGCCTTCACGCAGACGACGTTGCGGGTCGCTGCTAGTGATTTATAAAGCTTTAGCATTATAAGCAAACAACTTTTAAAATAGTATTAAATTAAAAGTATAAGTTTTTTTGCAAGCGAAGCAAGTGAAGGGAGTCACATGGGAATCCTGCTGAGTTCAGTCATAAGATGTGACTGAAGGAAATAGACAAAATAATGCAGGAATATATTCCCGGACACAAAAGAGTAAAAATACGTACAAAGGTATCAAACCTTACAACACTTTCCTATAAACTACGTTGGCAGTTATTCTGCCAGGAGCCAAAATGTAAAGAGAGACAGGACTGGTAACGCGGTAGCAAGCGACGTACAGTTGCCCGTGTGAGAAGCAACTTGACCTGAGGTTAACACCCGCTGACCTTAGTGTCTGCCCCTGCGACTTATTGATGGTCATCGCGAAGCAAACATTCGCGCGCTTGAACTGGAATGTGTAGTTATGCGGTATGAGGGGAAAGCGTGGTATAAATACTGCCTCGCCAATGCCGGGTCCCGTTATACAACTTGGGAGGAGATAAGTTCCGAAGAAGCATAATCGGGACACCTACCTTCAGCTTGATGGTATGCGATGGAAGTCCGTTTGCCGACAGGAAGTTCAGAAATGCCATGGGATAATGTGTGGCGTCATCTTGCTCGACGACAGTATATATGGAGGTATAGACCACTTCATTGCCTATTAATTGCTGCAGCCTGGTCATTTTTGGGCGTCAAAATGGCCCGTTTCCACACCCAAAACGTCGTATTCTGCTGGTGCGGTATACGACTAATGTCCCCGTAGACACCGAGAATGAGCTCTTCTCACCTGGATACATCTCTGTCGAGAGACTCTGGAAACACCACCTATCCACCTCTCTCTTCTGCTAGAGTGCTTCCGCAAAGACTTAGAAGGACATCGGAAAATTCTTGAGTACGTGCATTGTCGTCGAGCCAAGCTCTCATATTAATGGTCAGCGCAGCGTAGGTACGAACTCGTTAAGATCGTTTCAACAAAGCATTTATCTCGTCAGCCCTCGATCTTCGCGTCACCACGGGAAGCATGTGCCGGAAAGCGTCAGTGAACAGTAATGTGACACCACCCACTCAAATGTTCGTTCCTGCGGATGTCCTGCAGGGTTCTGTCCACGGCCTCAACTGCCTTTCTATTGGCCATCGTACACTCATCCCATACAATCAAGCCATCCTTGAGCACGTGTCCCTTATCACTGTTACACGACACACCAAAAACAGTCATTTCGGCGCTCTCTTAATATAAGGGAATTTTAAACATGGCATGTACTGTCTTGCTATCGGGAAGCAGTGTGGCAGCAATTCCCCACGATGCTATAGCAATAGCAATTTTGCCTTGCCTCCTGACCTCTGCAAGTATGCCAGTGATAACAATTCCTGTTCCACCAGGAGCATCCAAAATCCAGGAGAAAAACATTTGCCTTGGTTTTGCCCAACGCTTTCAAGGACGGTATCATAAATTCGTTTTTGCTCTGAAGAGAACAAAGCATGTACAATTAGTGAAAGATGTTAGGGGTATGGGTTAGTATGGTACAGGGCCCTGTTAGGGCATTGCAAATTAGGAGCGTATCGTGAGGTTTTATTATTTTAATTTAAATTTTTCGTGTAATATTCATTTCGCCCGGATCGTAATTTGTCTCAGCGTTATACTCCCAATATCTACGGTCTTGATGCGGTGATGATTTGGGGAGCTGGTAACCCATATTCGATAGTTCAATCGGTGGTGGAAATGACCACATCTTGAAAGGAACTAACTTCGTCTCCAGTAGCACGTGCCTCAAAGCTCGTAGAAAATCTTCAAACAGATTATGGCGATATTTCGCCGTCACTGACGGTTGCCTCCGCGAGGGTGTAATCCCAGTTTTGTTAACCGTCGAGAAGGTGACGTGCTACATAGGCTGCGCGGTAAGTGGAAAACTCCACGCCATCAAATGTCCTCAGAAAAGTGAAATACGTTGGGCAAATAACCTAGCTTTCGCCATTATTTGGATGCACGGTACCTATAAACCTTACCCAATGCGGTGTCCTTGAAAGTTCTCGGATATTCATGCAAAATTTGAAGTAAATACATTATGATCCATTACTTTTTTAGTTTAGCTCGCACATACATAAAGACAAACAAGAACAGACAAAACAAACACTATATTTGGCTTCGATATCGATAGTAGATCACGCCCCAAGTATTCTTTAAAACAAAAAAAATCAATGCACACTTTTGACTTTCCTACCATTTTAAAGATTTACAGCTCTTCCCCCGTAGGAGATAGCGTGATAATATGTAGCATATGTTGACCGGACCTGTTAGTAATATTTTTGCAAAATTTACTTCAAATTTTGCATGTATATTACTAACAGGCGCCATTTAGTAGCTACTTTTTTAGTTTAGCCCGGACATACGTACAGACAAACAGACAAAAAATCTGAAAATTATATTTTTGGCTTCGATTTCTATTGTAGATCACGTCCCAAGTATTCTTTTAAAATATATTCAATGTACAGTTTTGACTTTCCTACGATTTTATTAAATGTAGAGATTCCCGTGGGATGAGGGATTTTCCCGCAGTAAAAAGTAGCCTAAATGTTGACCAGGCTTAGTATTTATACACCACAAACAGTTTCATTCGAATCCGTCCAGTATCTTCGGAGATTAGCCTGGACAAAGGGACAAACAGACAAACAGACAGACAATAAAATTAAAAATCATTGAAAAGTGTTCTAATACTATTTCTCATTTTTCATTGATAAAATAAATGGGTATAGGCACATGAGTAAATATTTTTATCCGTCACTCTAATGCTAATTAATTGGTTGGGCAAGTAGTGTTTTCTATTAGCAACTTTGTATTTATAATATGTAAATCGTCACAAAACTAGTTTGTAAGGTCAATTAGTTGTTCTGTCATATTTGTTATTTAGTAATCAATTAATCATTCATTATTATTATTGGTAAAGATAATAATCATAATAAAACGCCGCTTGATATGTATACATAATAGGTTAAGAATTAATTTTACCTTTAGTATAATAAAGGTAAAAATTAATTAATATATGTGCTTCTTGCTACGGTATGTTAATCATCTTAATTTAATCGCATATCAAGAAGTGATTTTAATGCTAAAAATTATGTACTTACTCAAATATTTTTAATAGTAGGTAAGTTCATACGTGTAGGTACATAAAATGTCACTAGTAAGTAGGTACTACACATTCTTAAAGTATTTTAATAATTACTGTATTTAAATACAGTATCTAGAAGTAGATTGTAACAGATTACCATCAAAAAATTCTTCGAACTTGTCACGCAGGTCCTTTATGTAATTTCATCTCGGTCCCAGTTGGATTAAATTAAATAAAAATGATTAAAATATATGTTCAGTGATTCTTAGCAAGCTTTTTTTTAACCCACACCTTAATGCAATTGAGCATTCATATAAATAAGTAGGTACCTAATTAAAACTAGCGATAAACTTTTCGCTACTTTGATTTCGTCTTCGATGTCAATATCGAATTGTATTTATAAGTGGCACAGTCAACATAATTCTAAACAAGAGTATTTAAAAACCTAATTTTAATACCCACGTACGAGTATAACATAAATAAGTGCCCCATCGTCCCGCTTAACAGGCAGTAAATCCAGTAAAATATTCATCAAAGTCACTTAAACAATATTTACTTACTCCAGGCCGGTACGCGACACATAACGCTGAGCGTTACGGGTTTTTTTGTGAAGCTCTCGAAAGCGTTATCTGTGAGTGATGAAGTCATTTTCAAAAATAACACGGCCCTCTTGAGACGAATACGGCCGACGACACATTAATATATTAATGTGGTCGACTGAACAGAACATTAGATAGGAACAGTGTCGTGATGAATTTGTTAGGCCTATTGACGCAGTAAAAGTCTACAATTATATTTATACTACGTTCATGTAGGTATTGTTTACTTAGATGTCTTAGACAGTGGTTTATTTCTCTTGTAACTCATAATTTCCTGTTTATTGATCCAAGTATGAAATCAATGGTTTTACTAAAGCTAAGTATATATTGTAATTATAATAACGTTCTCTAAGTTTGAACTATGGATTGTTTTTAAAATTGAACTAACAAATAATATCAAATGGGAAACGAAACGCACTTAGCCGCAATTTGGAGTTTTAAACATCCTGTTATAGTATTAACACGTGGTACAAGTACCATAGTGTAAATATTGACGACGAAAAATTTAAGCAGCGTAAGCCAATTGTTTCCGGGGGTTGTCGGTGTATCTGAAAAATAGCTGAGATGTATTTCATAGAAAAACTTTGGTTGTGTTCAAAGGCAACTAATGTTTATACTTGTAATCTACATTGTGAGCTTTGATTACTAAGAATGATTATGTTAAGAACGTTATATGGAATAGTAATATTTCCGAATCTACTTAAGTTGATTATTTAAACTGCAACGTGAATTTTAGTATAAACAAAATCATTTGATTCTAATTCTTCTGTGCAGAGTATGGGAGATTTTAATAAATTATACAAAAGTATTTAAAACATCCCCTTTAAATCAGACAAAAAGTATATTTGAAACATTAATTTAATGAAGTTTTTGCATACACTTAATTACATGGATTTTTTATCGTATAATTTAGTCGTAGAAATAACCAATCAATAAAAATGTTGCCAATTCATTAATATACTTACCTACGTTTTGGCTCAGATATTCAGTATTGGTTAGTTTAAATATAGAAAGAGATTCTTCTTAATTAAAACGTCAGTGAGTTGCAATTAATTGTTCCGAACGCGGCGTGGGCTGCAAACCAAATGCATTTGTTTTATTCTTGCGACTAACGTATATATTTCGGGAGATAGTGTGAGTTAAATCGTACCACAAAAATTTAATGCGTTTTCCTACTTTATTGTTAGACACTAATCTATCGTACCGTATTTTGTATGGCAAATATGAAATTTGCGTGTAAATGTGCCCAGAAAGACCAAAACTACATCCTGCGCAAACTTTGTGTTTTGCACAAATTGCACTAGAGTTGTGTGCGTTGGTATGTTTAATTATAACTCGCGACCACATTTGCAGATTACCAACTGTTTAGTTACAAATGGTAGGTATTTAAATCTCGTTTACTTTTTGGGCGTTCGCTAGACTTCCAACGAATGCCACATTATATATTCCACTCGATACGGTCTAGCGCTACTATAAATTACATTTATTGGTATACAAATTAAAAACGCCAGTCATATTGATTCTCGAAATGAGTTTTGCGAGATTATATTTTGAAACTACATATTTTAGTACTAATTGTTATTTATGCCGATCATTATGATTATTTTGTCTTAACGCTAAACTACTTTGATATGCTAATGTATTGATTGGAACTAAAATACGACAGTTGCTGCAAAATTCTTGCTGCGTTGGTAAGTAGACCTTTTTGGCTACTGCCATTAGGGTCTATTTATCTTTGTAATATTAGGTACCCAAATTTTCCATGCAATGTTAAGTAATTCAAGTATTATTCCACAGGTCAATAACCTGAATGATGCCACTGGTTAAAAGTGCAGAAAAAAGCATGCATATTATGATCTTTATGAGGACAGCGATGCATCTCTAGGCATTCTTGTATTAATATGTCTGCATTTACCACTTGTAATTCACAAGTGGCCTTAATGGCCTATTCTGCTTACTTTATGCGGTGGCCTGTTGGCAAACCAGTGGTCTACGATTTCAGGGGACATGTCATGTGGAATGTAATGATTCATGCGACGCTCTGTGTATTCAACCAATTTTTAAGTTGTTAAAGTTCGCTTCTACAGGTAAATACCTACATTAGTATATTTTTACAGATTTAATTGAAAAGTTTTTTTGCTAGTTTATGTATTTTGTAGTTTAACAAAGTTACCTATTAGACATCTATATTTTATATGTTGAACGGACGGAACGTGTGCAACAGAATGAAAAATCTCTCGTATCGTGGAGAACAAGAGTCATGCCGTGATGCCGTCATGCGTACAGCACGGTGTAGGTACGAGTATGTTACCTTGGTGCATAATAAAGCAGGCGGACGAAAAGTCGCCGATTTTTTCAAATTATATAACTTCATTTTGTTTTTTTATACTGGGATAAAAACGTTTTTTTTTTTAATTGCTTTTTAAAAAAAATAGTAAATGCACTACAGAAAATTACCTTGTTAATTATTTTGCTGTTGGTACTTTACAACTTAACTGAATACTGGCATATTACAAAAGCTGGTGAAAATAGTAAAATAATTCCTTGCACCTTATCAGACCTTACTCAACAAAGCATTTTCGACTGACTTCGGCACTCCTTCTGAGTGCCGAAGTCGTACGTAATTTTTACCGCTTAAGAACTCTTACCTATATGTATTTACTTAACAAACAATGAATAAACTTGACTATCAAAGCCTCTATAATAGCGTTTTTTCACTCTAGTTAACGTGATACCGTATGTTACAAATTTACAAAATTCGCTTTTAAATTTTCGAAACAAAATAAATCATTATTTACCTTATAACAGTAAATTTCATGAAAAAATAATTATACTTAATATAAGCAAGTAATAATCATAGCTTAATAGGCCATTCACACCATTAATAGGTACCTATCAACAACACGTCCGGTTTCCCCAAAACACACTTAATTTTACAGTAATTAACACTAAAATATATCTACCATTATTTACCATAAACGTGAAAAATAATAAGTCTATTTATTGATTATTAACACATACTAAATGTGAAAAGGGGAGTCATATCTAAAATCTTACTCGGTATCAATGTGATCAGGCTTTTCAATTATTTATTTATATCCACTTACTGAATAGATACATATCAACACGTTTAATTAAGCATAAGCTGCTGTCACAATAAATTATATCGTAATAAGACAGGCCAGCATGAATGCATTGAATTAGAACGATTCTTAACTATACACCAATGCACCTTGCATGAATGCATATGGGAACGACTATAAAATGCTAAATACTTTTAATTACACAGACTTCATGTGAATTAATTATCTATGTATACGTATAAACGTATATATATACATATTAGCTGTACCGGCGAACTTAAGGATCACCATACAGCGGTATGAAATGTATTTGGACTGTGGAATTCTCTGCCTCTGTCTATTCGACAGGCACAGAGCAACCACACATTTAAAAACTTATAAAATAACTCTATCTTTTCCTCGATATTCCTCTTATGTTTGCTTAGGTAATCCAAGATTTTCCTTTTCCTTTCAATTCATTGCTGCATTCGAGATGCACCGAGCACTGAACTCCGCGTAGAATACCTACATTACAATATTTTGACACAAAATTAGTATAGACATACAGGCGATCAATTTAAGTAAAGTAGTAGTACGGTATGTGGATGTGAAATGTAATGGCGCCTAAGCCCATGAAATCATCCCATCAGCTCAGTTCGCTTATAATTTGTGCATTACTTATTGTAAATTGAATCTTTGTGTACAAGTAAAACCTTTACAATAATGGAAACATTCAAGCAAATTAAATCGAATGTTATGTGTCATTTGCGATAGGGTACGACCTGTTTATCTGGGATAAAGTCATCAATATTATTAATTGTTGTCATAACGTCGACGCTGTATAATGAATACACATTATAAATATCGTTTTATAACTAAAGACAAATAAATGTGCACTGATGGGCAATTCAGTAGCCCACTGTATTGGGATTCAATACTGATTGCGTTGTATAATTGGACCATTGACAAGCTTACAAGACAACTGGTCATTGTTTTAACTGATTACACGTTTATGAGGTTATTAAGATGCAAATATTTTTAAAGTAAAAAACAAATGACTCTCAAAATATGACTGTTATCTTGAATAACTAACCTGTTCACTGCTGGGTAAAGTCTTTCCCAAAGACGCTAACAACAGTCGCGTCGTAAGGAGAGAATATGCCATAATCGGCACGCTTGGCAGGTGGATTGACGATCGCAGTGGCGGTAGCTTTTTTTATCGTGGGACGCTGCTGCCCATCCCGCGTTATAATATCTACTACCACCCTGTTGGAATGCTTTGGCCGCCATTGTTCGGTTGACTGACTGCATTAGCGGAAGAATTCTTCTCCACTAGGAAGGCGGTGGGGTCGTCACGTACCGACGCATTCAATAATACACCTATAACAACTTACCCCCTTATTCATAAACGTACATTAGATACGTTTGAGCTATAAAATGCTTTGTCTTTGTTAGTTGCATTGTCAAATGTGCAAGATAGAAAAAGACAAAGGAGAGATTAGCAACACTTTAGCTAAAATACGCTTATGAATAAGGGAGTTACTAAATAAAAATAATTTCTTCATTATAAACAAAACAGTTCTTTAGTTCTTTATCCTGCAGTACCTACGTAAGAACAAACAGGAAATGAATCCGCACGGAGTAAGCGTATTTTAAAACGAAAAACAAATTTGAACTCAAATCCATTTGGACAGAAATCAATATCGCGTAAACCGTTCCGTTCCCCGATCCAAAGCAATCAAGAGAAAGAGCTGAAAAGTTCTTTATCTATTGAATTATTGAAGCTCGGAACGTACAACTAGCCAATGTTGGTACGGAATTGGTGCTTACTGATTTTATAAATTTTTAGTTTTCTTAGCCAGCCAAAAGTCGTTTGCATCGATCGGTGGATACTTACGTCGTTATCTAAGTTTTCGTTTAAATAGGTACCTACTCTTCAATTAACGTATCCAAGATAATCACAGTGCTTTCTTTATATAAATATCTTCTTCATTAAGACAAACATTTTTTTATGGCTTGAAGTGACAAATAAGCTCCTATAGTTCACATTGATGGTAATTGAATTCTGGAGCCGATTCATTGTCTACATTAGGACCAGAAATAAAAATGTGAATACGTTACCACTCCAGAAGTCTGAGCTCTTGTGTCTCTGTGTCGGAAATAACAGGGTCGTGTAATTTGTGTGTTAATAATAAAGAAATTCATAATATCGGATATCTACTCACTAAATCTAAAACATATACCTTTGATAACGATAAACCTTTGATAATGATAAACATTTTAAAGAATGAAATACTAATCGACGTTAGAATCACCGAGAAGAAAGTCAAAATGACTTGCAATACAAAACTAAGAAAGTCATGGGAACTTTCCAGAATATTTACTGTTTTCACTTAACATCGCTGGGATTCTTAGCTGGAAATAGCTTCATTTATTCTCTGTGGATTGAAAAATATATTACACAGAACGTTAACTAAATTAAAAGCAATGTTTCTTACTTTATAGTTATTGTAGTTAAGTGTGATTACAACGTGTTTCACTATGTACAATTCGCACGTACTAATTCTGTGTTCGCTGAATGAGATTAGGATGTGACTTAAACATGATTTTATCTGAGGTATTTGTGACCTTGTGTAAAAAAGGCACGTAGCTTCTGTCCGTAGATCTATGTAGATACGAGATTTTTCGGTTTAAAATGATGATAAGCGTTTTGTAACATCTGCACGCTAATTGCGAAGTTGTAAAACGGTCAAGTAATTACAGTGATTTTAATTAACAACTTTAAGTATTAACATGATTTCTGAAACTTGCTGTTATATTCGACCATGTACGTTGAAAAAGTATTGTAATAATGAAAATAAATAATGATTTGATTTTAACATAGATGAAATCAGTGATAATGGAAATACTCACTTTAAATAATCCAATACTAAATTTTGTCTTCGATATCGATTGTAGATCACGCCCCAAGTATTATTTTAAAAAATATTCTATGTACAGCTTTGACTTTCTTACAATTCTATTATATGTATAGATTTTGTACCTTACCGTCGTAGCATCGTGCGTAGCAGTCTAGCCTACGCCGTAATTATAGCTAACAGTATGTTACTGAATGGGTAAAGTTTTAAAAATTGATCTCTTGTTATTTTTACAATGAGTAGGTATAGCCCAGAATCCTAAAGTATTTTCAACCAGTGGTTATTAAGTAGGTAACTGTAGATAATCCGAAACCACTGATGATCACAAAAAGTCAAATAGGTCAACGGAAAACAATTTAAGGATCAGTGCTGGTAGCGCGTGTGAATAAAGACCTGTAGTTTTTGTGTCAATACCTATTTACAGACTGCAGTATTCATTTACCAACTATGTGAACTGTATACTTGTAATATAATTTCGTTATTATTTTTATTATTTCCAACTAAATTGAATCGTTCTAACTACAAGATTTTGAACTAAGATCCTAAACTGACCAGCTACAGAATTAGTTTATGACGAACGTTGGACAATGTGAACATGTAAGTAGGAGCGACGACCGCTCTAAATCAGTCTGTCCACGGCTATCGTTCCGCAGTCCTGCAATTGTTGCCAGTGCACTTCTCACAATATAACACGTAGAAACTCATATCACGGACTCAATTTGAGAATAACACTGTCAATATGTTGTGTTTGTTCGTCATATAGTCAACATTACTTACCTAGTCAAAAGTTGACTTTATATGTTGCCTGCTGTACCTTGACTACCTACCTATATGTTGTTATTTTTATCAAAACTAGCTGACATGGAAAACATTATTCTACTTTAAAAAAAAGGTTAAATCCATGGCGGAAATATGGCACTAACTAGGGACAAAAGACAAATAACAAATGTTTGACAGGTAGTGTCAGGGTAGGCAGGAATACCTAAAATGGAAAATATTAATTATTGCCTTATTAACAATTATTTTCTCTTAGCTTTCTTACCTTTTAAACCTTTATTTTAAAACCAAACAGAATGTCTGAAAAATAGCCAAATCGGTCCAGCCCTTCTCGAGTTAAGTGCGAGTAACGCACAGTCATTTATTTTTATACATAGAATTCATTCATAAAGAAAATAAACTATTATGTAGGAAGACACCACAGTGGAAAGATTTGAAATTAATTTTTTTTTAATCAGTAATGCAACTGTTATAAGTAATGGAGGTATGTAAATACAGAATATTCTTATTTGATGTTTAGGAACAATAAAACTGACTTGACGTCATCCAGACGTACCAACCAACTGTACTGCATTGAATTGAACGATTAGGGATGATACTCTCATAGCTATATTTTAAACAGAAAATTGTTAAACTTTTTATATGCCCACGTAATGATTTATTGATTCCTGAAAACATATTTTTTCCGGAAATAAATGGCAGAGGTGATAGGTACATTATGCAAACTATTTGGAAAAAAAATACATTTTAAGAGCTATTGCTTGAATATTTACTGCAATGTTAATTTTCTTTTATGGAAGTGGGAAACAAGCATGCAGTTCACATTGATGTTAAGTGATGACTGCAGCCTCTAGACACTTACACAAAAACTAAGGTCAAAATGCAGATGCGTTCCTACTCCTGAGGCCTAAGGCGTTATGCCTCTGTGCCGAAAATTACAGGGCCATTAATAGTCTCTACCTACTCTAAACGCAATAAAATTCCATGAAACATAGAATACATATATTATTTCATAGGTACAGTTCGTTCTAATTTATTGCTTAGTACTTTTAGTCCGAGACCCAACGTCTATAATATTTAAGACCGCTGATAACCCTGTAGTCCAAGGCAATGTCCTTTGCGAAGCGGAGCACCGAACAACATTGTGATGATTTAACTGGCGCTCGCAACGACCGAGAATAGTCCTTTCCGAGTGGAACCAGCTTTGAAATATTGACTTCGTAGTCAAATAAATTTACTGTACTACTATATAACCCTATCCGCTCCTGGCCTAACGAAGTCCAGAAAACTTTCACATGTAAAAATATACGGGAATTATGCTTCTAATTTTATTATTATACTAGCTATGCCTTCGACTTCGCTCGCGTGAGAGTTTATGATTCAGTATTCAGTATCTACCCGGACGAAGTCGCGGCACAGCTAGTAAAAAAGTAGCCTAAGTTACTCCTTATTACATCTGCCAGTGAAAGTCCCGTCAAAATCGGTCCAGCCCTGTCCAAGATTAGCCCCGCCAAACAGACAGACAGACAGATAGACAGACAGACAAAAATTGAAAAAAATGTTGTTATCGTATATATACCGTGTATACATACATATGCATTTAGTAAAAAGCGATTATTTATTTTTATATTACAAACAGACACTCCAATTTTATTTATTTGTATAGATGTATAGATCTTGTCATATGTGTTTTTTTGTCAACCTCCAAATCATCATCATCTTCTTTCAATCGCATTAGATTTCTGTTGCTCAATAATATTGGTTAATAAAAACATTTAAAAACAGCGGGACAAAACTTCATCGTTCTCATAAAAAATAATACTTTCAACATGTAAGTACCAAAAAGCCTAATTTTAAAAATTATTGTAATTGTGAACATTAGATTAAAGTTATAAACAAAATCGAAAAACATTTACACAAATAACGATTAAGACAAAATCGGAATAAATATCATGTAAATTAGATTTAATATGCTAAATACTATAGTAGATATAATATATTATATATCACAATGTGTGTCATTGTACCAAATATGGTTCCAACTCAGCATGGGCTGGGTACACGAGCCAGCCGAAGTACCTCACTGGCTTTCTACTGAAACTTTATACGACAATCGATTCAATTTATACGTCACTATCTCCTAGCAAATTATCGTTTCATGAATGCTAGGCTTCATCATATAGCTGAAACATTAAATTCACCCTAAGGCCACTAACATAACATTTAAGTACGCACGAATTTTAAAAATTAACCATTTTTACTCGCTTCAACCCGCAAAGTGATGATGCGAAAAATATGGAAAGAATTTCTTTATTACACGTAATTTCCTCAAAGTTTCCGTATACTATAAACACTTAGGCTACGATAATGGCCAGTGTAGCTGTGGGGCTCCGTGATACGGAATAATAAAGCTGGTTCCATATTAATGTTACACCTACCGAAACAATTTTAATATGCGTAATTGAGATTTGTCTTTTATTCGCCGCGCGCCGGTATGCGTGTGCTATCACATAAGCTTTTTTAACTTTAAAAACGGCTATTCGCTTTTCTTCTTTTTACAATTACTATGAAAAGTTTGATATATTTTTTTATTGTATTAATATTAATGTGTACCTATATCTGTTGAGTCATGTAGCAATATTATGGCTCAACAAATATTGCTACATGACTCAACAGACAAGCTGTATGATAAGCAGAATATGGATTCACTGCATCTTTTTCTTAAAGCCCTTCCTCGTTTCATAATTTTAACAATATTTTAGTTGAACCTTTATTATGCGTTACGTACTGAACTAAGCATATGTAAAGGATAAAAAAATAGTGAACAAATTTTATAGATAAAATCAATGTACAGTTTGTTTATATATCAAATTAAAGCGTTTAAAATTTACTTTCATGATTCAAATATCTATTTCGAGATGGCATCGAGAGTGCAACCGAGAATCAACGAGTTATGGACCTATAAACTAGTGTCGCCGACACTTGAATACAAAGCCCTTACAGTCTTTTATGTCCGTCTAATTGATATAAGCTTAGTGCTTATGTGCACAATCAATTTCTCTTATAGATCGTCATAAAATTTATTGAGGAAATTACAGTATCGTGTGTCGTTTAACGCTGAGTGAAAAATTGTGGATTGATTAAAACAAAACAACTACACAATAATAAGTCTCATACCACGCATAGATACATACATACAAAAATGTTTATTAAAATTATTGCTTAATTTTAACTTTGTAGAAAGTTATGTACCTAAGTGCACCTAATTATAGTAGTAAGTACCTCTGTTATCAAAAATTGATGGAAATTTAAAATATGGTGTAAGTAGTATGTACCTACAATATACCTAGTATTTTTCGTATGTTTTTGTGTAAATGTACTTTTTGTACATTATTGTATATAAAAATCCTAGGTATAGATAGGTATTACGTATCTGAAATCTCTTTTATTACTATTCAATCGTAGAGGGGGTAAATGGGATAATAAAACTAAAATACGAGTATTAAGTGTACTTTCACGATTAAATTTTCTCTACAAACGTATCCTAGGTATGTATCAGAACTATACGCAGGTACTAAAAATTTTCGTCAAAATCAATAAACTTATATATACTTGAATATAAAATAATATGATGACATACATACCAGGTTACATCTACCTTCATATTTCTATAGACTCCACGATGACTGGGGAAAATAAACGAACAATTTCCAATTATGGCATATTGCATTGGAATCTTCAGAATTTGATTACATAATACATTCGATTTGAAATTAATCTCATTGCAAACAATGGAATGAAATTAATTAAATCCAGCCACACCTTATTTTCTGCTAATGATTTCATCAATCGAAGTTCCGCCTACGCCCAACGAATTAACACTGGTACGTACATGTTAATTAACATAAACGCATATTTATAACAATTTCCTGAGAGTATAACGTAAACAAAAAACCAACTGCATTATTCGATTGACGAAAACGCATCCTTTATTTATCAATATTGTTAAGTAGCCACAGTTGACCACATACCCCAAGAGCTAACCGGAGCCTACACGTTCCATAAATAACCAGCTTACTGGACAAACTGTTATAATTCACAATTGGACCATTTAATACACAGACACGCTGGGGCATATTAATCAAACGCCACGAAGAACTGGTTTCGTACAAAGGTGGGCAGGTTTATACAAAGTTAAATAAAATAATAAATAAGCAAGAACATTCCGTGAGATTTATTTCGGAGAAAAAAGGGAGGTAAGAGCCAGGTCTTGTCGCAGTATGTTTATAGGCGTCCGGAGTCGGCCCACGATATACGACTCTAATTAATGCTACGCCGCTTGCCGAGATATATTGTAAGCGGCAGCGTCCTTTTAACAAAGCTTTTTTATTCCGAGATTAGAAATAAATATTGCTGTGCCTTATCGGAGTTATCTTCAACGAAAAACTTTTAAACTAAACCTACGGACCGTAGAGATAATAATATAAAGATGCAAACGAACTTGATGTCTGTATCCTATGCAGCCTGGGACGATATGCTATGTACGAGTAGCATGGGAAATACGCGGCCGTTCCCATTAAAAATAGAGTTTACAGGTACAACGTACAACGCCAGACAAACCTCCCCGTGACTACAATACAACAGAGAATAATGGAACCCAGCTGACGGGTGACGGGAGGTGCCTTAACGTCCGTTGTCATGGCGACCGTGCGAAGGGTGGCCAACCTGCCTCGCTAACATATTATGGATACGGACAAAAAGCGAATAAACTCGCCCATGCTGCAAATAGATTTGAGCTCTATGTCATTTATACGAAAGATCACTCTTAAATAACAACAGCCATCTGTTTCAACCTTTCTACTTGATTACATTATTGGGACGTGTGTATTGTATTTTGGTTTCCATCTTTGCTTTTTAAAATTAGAATAGCTATTTCTGTCTCCTTCGCGCGCGCCGTTCTCTCTATCTAACCGCACTCGTGATAATTACCCCATTCTCTATTTATGACAATTTAAACAGTTTTTAAGTTTTTGTTGAAACAAGCATGGGCCGTAAATGTTATTGCGGTAGTAAAATTGCAGTTATACTAATTTATAGCTCATATAAAACGTGGTACCCAACTTTACGTAAACGTCTCTTGATTTATTCTATGCTTACTTAATTTAAATTAAAAATTTGCAATATTCACATTGTAATTTTAGCACTTTTTAATTAGCTGGACGTAAGCACTTTAAAATTTGGATCTCACCGAAACTAAATCGTGTCGTTAATTAATTTTTACCGTTAGTTAATTTTAATTGTTGTTTATGCTATGAAACTTAAATTAATCACTAGTCAAAAGCTTGTAGAATATTTTTGATGTTTATTAGGTGGGCACGTTAAAAATATATTCTAGTAGTAGGTATTTTATACTGGCTCATCAAAGAAGTTGTTGAATCTGTAAATCTGAAATAGTGGGCCGGTTGAGTTGAAAAAGGACCACTTTTCGGGGATAAAGAAGAAAATGTAAAATAGTTAAATATGTTATTTTATGATACCTATTTCAAATAAAAGATCTTATTATTTTCTTATAATAGCCGTATGTAGACCGGCTCATCTTGAGACGGCACTAGTCTACTTTACCGGACAGTTAACGAGGGTAAAGGGCTAAATAAATTATCATTTATTATCAGCCTAAATAAATTTACAAACACAAGAGTAAAACTTTCTAACATATTTTTTAATTATTTTAAAATAACAGATTTCATATATTTTTTTAAGTGTATGAAAAATGATCCCCACCCCACTCTCCCTTATTTCGAAATTACATGTCCTAACATTATGAAAAAATACAGAAAATAGTCTTTTAACTATGTTACACAAAAACCTTTGGTGTAATGGTGACGTAGTAAAATGAAAAAAAATAACTGAGTCCAATAGGACTCCGACAATCCGAACTCCGTGAATCCGACTCGCACTTGGCCGGTTTTTTTTTACACAAATATATAAAAAGAAAGCCATAGACTTCTTCACCAGGCAACCGGCGAGCGGAGTAGGGTCCCATATTTTAATATCATATTTATAACACCTTTAGCGCCAGTAAAATTATAATTATTAATTAGATAGGTAATAATAAAAAAATCTTGTAAAAATCGTCAAAAAAACTTCCGGCACATAATCACAATATCTATCAACTTCAACCTACCAATATCCTCATATAACTAACTAACTGCCTGCGATATAATTATGCCGTTTAGTAGGTACAATACTCGTAGTTAAGGCAGTACCTCCTGCGCCTTCAACAAAGTTCAACCTAATGTCAAGGTAGGGAATATAAGGTGTCATTCAAGAAGTTTCAGTGTTGCCAAATGGAAAAAAGTTAAGACCGAGTAATATTTGAGTATTAATTAAAGTCATTAGTCACATACGAGTATGCACGTTTAACCCGGTCAGGTAACTAAAGTACCCGGTCAGCATTCCAAGGCGCTCGGTCCGCTATCAATTTTATACATGTTGTGGAGCCTATTTATCTTGCCTTATTTATTGACTGACTCAAAACCTGTTGGTGGCGATCGGACTCGGCATTTACCTGCCTATGTAGTGTGGTGAAGGCTACAACATCTTTTTTGTATTTCAAAATGGTTTCTTAACTACAGCATTTGCGATTATTGTTCTTTTAGATTTTAGTATAATTTTGACTGGAACATATTTTTATTGTTGAAGTTCTTTTAGAAAGCATACAAAATCACAACAGATATACGTAAAGGTTTTATTAATTGCGAACCATGACACTTTGAACATATTATTTTTTTTAAATCCTAGTTAATTTTTCGTCCAAATGTATATAAATTTGTAAAAGTAACAAATGTGAGTTATAATATTTTTATTTTCGCAACAAAATGCGAATGTTATAGAATATTATGCGAGTGAATTTAGGAAATTAAGAAAAAATGGAAATTATCAAAGATAAATCTTAAATACCTAATGGTAAAACGGCTGGACTGGTTACCCCGAAGTGATAATACTGCTATATATATATTTTTTTAATTTCTAAATATAAATTAACCTTAAGATTTATGAAAAAAAAAACATTGATCATACCTGTATTTAAATTTTAGCTCTAAATCATTGCCTTTACTTTTCCTAACTAGAAAAAAATGGCCTGTGCATTTTTATGCCTTCCATTTTTAAGCCCTAATGAAAATGATGTTTCAATAATCATAAAAACTAGCTTGTTCAGGAGAAAAAGATAAAAACGTCATTACCATATTTTGGCATCTTAACAAATGTACCTTAATTATAATAACTTGTGATAATGAAGATTATAATAATATTAAATGCCTGCGGGGAAGGCAGCCCTACGGAAGTACGTCTCGTTCGAGTGTGCGTGAGAAACGAAAGAAGAAACTGCCTAGAGAAGCAATTTAATCCTTTTCTCAGTCGGTCACTTTTTACCGACAATAACACGAGCGACCACGAACGACTACTAACGATACGAGATATATATATACAACGAATTACGGACTGTTCTTCTGTAAAATAAACTTCATATTAGCTGTTAAGCAATCGCGATTTACTTCTTTTTTCCATTGTTAAAATTTAATTTCTGTGGTATAAATAAAACATAAATCACACATTTATTGTTTTATTCTCATTAGCGGTAAAGGGTTAGCTTTCACAAATTCCAAGAAAACGTCTTTACCGAGCTACGCATAAAGAGACACCTTACAAAGCGTTAGAAAGTTGCGCAACCCTTTTTTGCTCAAGCTTTTTGTCGCGATTTCTTTTTAGAAATCGGTTTATTGTTAGTTCTTGGACCATTAACTGTTCTTAACCCTTTCCGTTACTTTTTTACTTCGAGCGGACACATATTTATGCCGAATGAATTTATATTGGGTATACAGTCCCAACAACAGCTGACTTGTTTACCTCTGTCTTTTAAACTGACACGTCGTTAAACTGTTTTTTCCTAAATCTATAAAGTTTGGTATTTGAACTACATTGAGGTTGGTCTCAGTAGCGGATAACTCTAAAATTAACTTTAGTGTGGCAATAAAATATTAATGAGCTATTAAAATCTAAGACGGTATAAAAGTGAAATTTAATGATTTGCTCGAAGCCTTTGCGATGCGAATCCAAGCACGAGCTAGCTTGGTGATATATGGCAACAATAAATCGGTTTTACGTTACCAAATTTCTGTTTGCATTTACATAATAATGCTTTATCGTGTCACTTTATCCTCTATTTTATGATAATTTACTGTCGAATGCGACATTGATATATTTCACTTTTTATTTTCAGGTCCAAACGGGTGTCCGCGGCGACGGGGTCGACAGACGTACACGAGGTTCCAGACGCTAGAGTTAGAAAAGGAATTCCATTTCAACCACTATCTGACGCGCCGACGCAGGATAGAAATCGCGCATGCGCTCTGCCTCACAGAGAGACAGATCAAGATTTGGTTCCAGAACCGACGCATGAAGTTAAAGAAGGAGTTGCGTGCGGTGAAAGAGATAAACGAGCAGGCCCGCAGGGAGAGAGAGGAGCAGGACAGGATGAAGCAGCAGCAGCAGGAGAAGCAGGCCAAGCTGGAGGGGCAGCACCACGGTCACCACGTGACCCACCACCACGACCCCATGAAGATGCCCATCGATAAAGGCTCTAGTGACCTCCTTAAAGTGAATAAGGTGCCGACGTAAGGCGCCTGCAACAGCGCGTAGGGAATCCTGACTGATACTGTATCATATAGTGTGAATACATGAATGGAAGTGTTGCGTCCAGATGGACCTGCGGGCAGCGTTAGTCGTGTCGTATCCACTAGTTTTTATGTTTTGCGGCTGATTCATTAGGGGTGCCGTCTCGTTGTGGAGGCGCACTAGGCGCAGGCGGGGCATTCCGCGACGTTCAATGTATTAATGTTCCTTTAGTGCGAAGGACTTGCCTCGGTGTCGTTCGCTGGTGGACAGGCTGGTGATGTGCTTTAAGCATTTATTTTGTTGCCATAACCACACCATGTATTGCAATAATATTTTACTAAATTTTACAAAAGCGTTAGTATCGCTCTTAGATTTACATAGGAACCCGAGTGAATTTCGGTATTGTTAGTTAAGATTTAAAATCTGTGAATCTCATAGTATTTATTGCTACCACTTACTCTAATCCATTATGTTATATTTTTTTATTAATAGATATTATATTATGTACATTTTGATGTATATTTTATTATTTGTCCGCTGATAGCGGGCTGGTTATGTTTTGATGGTCACATTTTTTTATGATTGTAAAATTTGTTGTATATTATTTATCAGTTGATTTCAAAAGAGTTACTTTTATTATTTGACCAGATTGTGATTCACTTCTGTAGTTAAGTCCAAAAATTGTTGTATGATTTAAATGTTTGGTTCGGTAGTGTAGTGAACTACCAGCGAATATACCTATACATATAATTATTACATAACGTAATTCCATAAGAGCGTAAAACGTATGTTTGTAACAAAATACGTATCGAAGTACAATTGCAAATAACTAGTTGGTCGTCGTAATGAAAGTTGTGTTTTGTATTTTCTGTCTAATATTAAATTTATGCGGTATTTTTTGATAATCGTTCTTAATATTGAACAACATGTCCAATTTGAAATAGAATTCGAACAAAATATATAAATGGACCGTACTGCGTGTGACGTCCATTACCCCTGAGTCATCTGATGTTCAAAATCATATACGTAACGATGATACATATAAATAAACAATAATGTGACTAAAAATAAATTTTACATGTAATTTTAAAAGTTGAGTAGCATAAGTGTAATATACATAGATGAAAAGGTTCGACTTTGTATGAAGTATTGCTAAGAGTCTACTGTTGTTAAACAGTGGGCCATCCACGTACCTACGGTAGAATAAATGAATAAACAGTGGTCAAGCTTCCCACCTCAAACATTTTTCCACAAATACCCAGATGTTTTTAGCTTGAAAGCGTCTTTATTACGTGATCAATCCGACTATCATGATCATAAGTCTTCTTTTATAAAGTACATAGCTATTATATTCAAATCGTCTTTTTCAATCGCTTTCAATTTCCATATTGTGCCAAAATATATAGTAAATATAATTTAGCATTGTATAATAGATCTTTATTTAAAAGCCACATTCGCATTCTACCGGGTCCCAAATGAACACAAAATTTTTCCTTTATACGTAATATCAGAACAAAATTTAGGAATAAACTTAGTGTTGATAGTCACCATTATACGTAAATTAATGTCAGGGTAGAGTTAAAGAAAAAAAAATATTGGATAGGTATGTGTATGAGAAGGTATTCGCTTAATTTTGATAAATCATCTCTCAATAGGTATCTGTCCACTGCGTTATTCGGATGAGTTATATATAGTTATACCTACTTAGCAGTAAATTTAATGTCGTGATATCATTAGCACAAGTTGAAGTCCTCTGTAGATGTAAGATATTCACGAATATGTTTCTATTTCTTACTTTTAAAATAAATACACACAGTATAATTTCTTCTGCAATAAAAAGGCTTTAGTGATTAACATGTGTAAAGCACTTTTATTAATATTTGAATCAAAATTATCATAAAATAAACCATTGTTTGGGTTTAATCATTGCAGTTGAACGTTGAATAATTTCATTAAATTATTTTATAACAAAATTACTAATTTTATGTACCTAAACCATATTCATTTGTTTTTTATTTGCATAGTACGTGCAATATTGATTATTATAATTTTATTACTTTCATGAGCCTGTTTTTGAGTAAGGTTACAGAGTAAGGTTGTCGTTATTAGAGTTAAATAGAAATTTATCCCATCTTTTCAATTCCGCGAATCGAGTGTTAAATCGAACAAATTGTACTTAAGTAACTTCGGTATAAGTAGGCTTTATAAATTATAATGCATAGTTTAATATCTTAGACACTGGTAATAAATTTAAGCGTTAAGTACTACCGGTGGTGAAGTATTGATGGAAACGCTTAATTACGTATTTAGTATCGTTCGTCTAAAAAAATTGGAAAGGCTTCTTTGAAAAGGGACGTACACACTGGATATAACGCAACGGTATACATTTTATAACACTATGTGTGTATACGAATTATGAGTAAATTGTTATATTCTGAAATTTAATCGGTTTGTTTTTAACGTTGTTTTTTTGGTGATTATTTGTTTCTATTACGGGCCTGTGCAAGTCGGAAACGTAGCCTGTATCGCTACCTGATTACTTATTAAGTTTCATGACAAACAATAAGTAACACTTGTGTGAGTAACAGCATTTCTGTGTATGTACGTCCGATGATTTATGTCAAGTTCTCTTTATTGTTTCTGCATCGTAAAGAACTGTAGATAATATTCACGTGAAACAATGAGCAATTTGCTAAATAGATTATATACATACCTACGTCCTCCATCCGTATTGCTGTCTTGCCATATTGCTAGTGTTTCGTAGATTAGGTATTAACGTACTGTAATACCTACCTGAGTAGATCGGTTACAATATTATTTAATTTAACATAATTTTCACAAGTTCGCATGTTTATTTATAACACACTGATAATTTCGAAATCATTTCAAATTTGTTTCATTTAGTTAGGTCTCATTGTTACGATATGGAAATTAAATCATTCTTTTTCTTGTTTATCTTTAAAAATAATTAACGAGACTTCCGTTCTGTTAGGTTATGATTAAATAAACGATCAATTTTTATCTTTAAATGTAGCTATGTATGTATGTACCTATATCTATATTTTTGAAAATAGTAATTAAAATTGTCTTAAAGTTAAGTAATTGTATATAGTCGTGAAAGATTTATGTGGCGCATTATTTTTTTGTTCATATTTTTTTTTGTTTATGTTACGTATTTATGTATTGAGATGTTTTGTATGGGATTAATTTGATCACTGCTATTGGTAGGTTATCCTATGAAGAGAACATCATTGCAGATTAGTTCAAATCGATCTGTGATGACGATGTTGTTGGTTATTCGCTTTTTCGAACAATTATTCGAACAAAGTATTTGACCCGGTCTGACAAAGGTTCTCTCTATAGGCACCACCTACATACAAGTCTGCGGTCGGCTCCAATGGGGTCTGCAGTGCATGTGGTTAAATGTAATCACACATACGATTCAACGTGACTGTGTCGTGGTTAAATAAGCAAAATAGTTGGGTGATTGTATATGAAGCCCGCATTCAATAATGTAATATTAATTTCGAAAATTCAAAAGAATAAAGAGTTAATAAAATTATGGCTATTTAATTTGTTACTTTCAACTTCCTATCCTTTTACGGGTATGTCTAATGGTTTTTATAAGTACCTTGGGACGTTGTCCAATTTTCTCGTAGCTAGCTGCTATGAAGGAAGATGTATGTACTTATTCAGATTTATTAAACAAAGTAGGTGACTTATGCTAAAATTTTTGTATTATAATATATACAACATGAATTTTCTTTAAGAATAAATATCTAATAATAAAATTTTATTTCTCTTTCCAAAAAATACTGATGGTGTAGTTATCGTAGTTATATTTTGTTATTGGAAATAAAAGTTTTCTACACTTACCTGCGCAATTCCAGGTTAAAATATTAAAAAATAATTATGTCTTGCCGTACATAAAGTTTCTCAGTTTAATGCTTGTCTAAGAACGGATGACACCGTCTTTGCTACGGGTCTACGGGATAAAATGATTACCTAGACTACTGTGAGTAGGTATTACTGAAGATGTAGGTATACGTGATATGCTATTAACTTAATAGACTTACATAGAGAGAAGGCTTTTATCATCATATATGAACTTTCAAAGTAATTGGTTCAACACCTTTTTTACAGTTCCGTGAGTTAAAAATTGATTGATGATAAGTCGCCGCTACGAATAAATACAAAATTATAACAAAAATGTAGGAAATGAGAGGCATGTATGAACCGGGATATTTGGCGCTCCACGATCTCTGTCTACCCCGTAAAGGACCTGGGGTGAAGTTTCATGCCTACGTACATTTTAATAAAAGCTGATGAAATGGAACATTTATTTTTCTGTTAGGCGTTTAACTTTGTACGTTTTCCCTTAATTCGACTGTGCTACGTTTAATTAAAGTATAAGTAGTAAAATACCTAAGTATAAATCTTCGTCAAAATCGTATTACATTTGTTCACTCTTACACTCACACCTGAGCAAATTACTTTTCAAAACCTAGACCCGAAAGTACTTATTATTTAGGTAGTACAGTTATTTGTCTTTGTGCGGGGTCGAACCCGCGATTCCTTGTAGGTATCCAGCGGTCGTCACAAGTCACTGGACTATTAGTCTGGTCTACTACCAAGTACTACGGGTCGTCGAATGGAAATTGAACGTCATATTATTATACCGAATGCCAACATTATCAATCTGTAGCATATATATATATAAACTATACTAATATAAAATGCATAAAATATATGTTTTTAAAAGTATCCGACAAATTCAATAACCTCGCTCTCTGTAAGTGACTAAAACGGGATTCAATGAACATAACCTTGCCTATTCTTCAGAAAAAAAAACTAGACTGAAGCTGTATACCTAGCTTCCTATCCTATTTATGTCCCAGAACTACAAAAGCATACCAGATATTAAATAAATGAAATACTATCACACAAACTGATTGAAATTACAAAATACTGACTTGAATACTTTTCTCAAGATTTCAGTATACTGTATACTTACTGAAATCTTGTTATGGTTGATTTACAACCAACTGCAGGATATTCGAAAACAATAATCAGGTTATATCTTTGATTAATGTATTTTTTATCAAAGGAACTTCAACCGCGACTTCGTGCTTGAAAATCCCCTAAGGAATCTCTGAACTGGATAAAAAATATCGTATATGTTACAGCCATATATATTCTGCCTGCGTACTTATAAAATTTCATCGAAATCCGTCCAGCCGCTTTAGCCTGATTGAGCAACAAACAAACAAACATCCATACCCTCACTTTAATTATAGGTAGTAGTATTAGAAACCGAGTTGGATGTCCATAAATTTGATATACAGAAAAATATGATACATAAATCTTTTCAGCATAGGTAAATTTATTACCCAATTTCTGGTTTTTTGTTGACATAATTTTATACTGGCAAAAAACAGTAAGAAGGTATAATTATCACATCGTTAACTGATTCGTTAATCTGATTTGCAAATCAATATAAGGTATACTAACAGTTACTAGTATAAATAGTAGCTTTGTTAGTAGTATCCCACTCTGGTGAGCTCTTTTCATTTTTGCCAACCTAAGTTTCTGCGGTTTTCAATGTTCGCATCAATGTTTACATCATTGGACAACACGCTACCTAGATATTTAAACCTTGGCGCAGTGTATAGACACAGTTTCTATATTTACATTGTGGTATAGAGCAGTAGATTGGAGGTGAACAATGTGGTGACCGCTAGAATCGGCGAGCTTGCAGTGCATGTGTTCTGATTTTATCTGCTGATTTTGACTCCTACCATTTGTAGTACCACGTGCCAGTTTTCTATCATAAATTGGAGAGCTTCGGGATCAGAGTTAATAAGTACAACGTCATCAGTGTGAACCATGTACCAAGTATCTCTATCAAGCTCTAACACTGGTGGTAGAGCTCCAGTGATGGAGTTCGCGGGCGTAGGCACCACCGCATTACCTAATATACTTGCCGCTAAATGGTAGTGTTCAGGGCTATCGTGTTACGGTCAGATGGTAATGTACGGCCCTGAAATTTTCGGCACAGAGGCATAACACTTTAGCCCTCAGGAGTGGTAACGCATTTGCATTTCGACCTTGTTCTTTGTGTGGGTGTCTATAGGCTGCAGTCATCACTTAACACCAATGTGAACTGCATGCTTGTTTGCCACTTCCATTACATAAAAAAGTAGTAGATCGTCGGACTTTCGATGTCAGGTAGTACATTATAAGGTACATTGGAATGTTAACCGTTGATCACTCTTTTCCACATTTTGAAGGTGTGCGATATAAATTTAATACCTCGATAAATATCACAAAGCCTTTTTTGTCTTTTGTTCTAATACAAGGGTACAATATGGCTCTTCCTCCGTGCCAGTGTACCATCAGATACAATTATATTGAATAAGTTGGTTCGAAAGTGAAATCCAATATTGTCTAGCTCAGGAAGAAATAACATTCGACACAACATTAAGAATACATAGCCGATGGAGCAAATAATTTTGATTAAAACATAAATCGTAACGACCTCAAGGTCCGTATATCCGTAGGTCTGAACGTACGAGTATTGTGAACCTTATCTATCGCCTCATTATGTAACCCACGATACATCGAAACTCAATCAAGATCTTATTGATTACATAATTTAACAGTAAAAACTTTAGTAGCATTCAATCTGTGAGATGAGATCGTTAACGAAATCTGATGGTGGTATGCTTAGGAATTCGAATTATATAAGAAACGTAACTTCACGCCTGTAATCCCATGCAAACACCCACAATTCGCCGGTTACATTTTTGGCCCATGTAACAGGTGACGAGCCTGTTGACATCTCCGGGCAAAAACTTCGAGGTACTGGGAAATTTCCAGAAAATGGGAAAATCCCAATAGAACCAGATTAGAAAAAGAGATTACACCATTATCTCTCATAACCCCCTACCCGGGAATCGGACCCAGGACCTCAGCGTAGTAGTGGCCTGCTACCACCCGAGGCGGTCGAATCATATATTACTGTAATTATATACCCTTAAAATATAATTTAAAGTATTTTGAGTACCTAGTTTCTTATCATGTAAATTCACTGAAACGTTTTAAATCCATCCATTAAGTAATCAGCAAGAATAGTTTCTCTATAGCTGATTTAATTGTATTGGTACCTACATCATCATCATAATTCCAGCCAAAAGATGTCCACTGCTGGACAAAGCCTTCCCCAAAGAGGCGCTCAGGAGTGTTGTGCATCATTAAGGGAGAATATGCCATAATCGCCACGCTTGGCAGGCGGATTTGCGATCGCAGTGGCGGTTGCTTTATCATGGGGCTCTGCTGCTCATCCCGCGTAGTTATTTTAGTTTGGCCGCCATTTTTTAGCGGAGTGACTGTTGCAAGTCTTGCGCAAGAAATTGTTACTAGAGGGCGAAGGGATGGTCACGGCCCGACATTTTTTTTTAGCCATGTACGCATATAAATATAATTTTAATTTGAAAAGCATTACATCTTATTAGGTTATTTCTCTAATTCATTTTATTTTCATGATTGCCACAGTAAAATGAAGTAGTTTCTTTATGTCAATAGCCACTAATATAATTTGGCAGCTCTTTCTTCAACCTATTTTCGTGAGAGATATTCGTAAAGTACAAGTAATCGCCCTACGCACTACCACTAGAAAGATGTTTCTAACTTTAGGTCATGAACAAAATGCGGTAATACGGTACCTACATTTAAGTTAGAATATATGAAAAGTTACTATGAGGAAAAATGCCTATTATTTAAAAATTAACGTAATAACGTAAGGTATGTTCCTAAAATGTTTTTTTTAATCTTAAGTAGCTAGTACCAAGAGATATTTTAAACACTGAGAAACTTAAGTTTGCTGGACCATTCAGATCTCGTCAGAACCTGGTCCCAATTTTAACAAAAGGCTTAGATGTTTTAGTGGAAGATGCCATGAATATGCAGCCACCAGGTTTATCGAATAACAAAAAAAGGTTTTTTTTTCATTGGTGATTATTTTCTTACGAAGTGAAAATTCGTTATCGGTGAAACTTGGCTCACTCGAATTCATTTTGGGAAGCTTTTTTAGTTATAACTAAAAGTAACACATTTTGGCAAACACATGGTGACAAAGAGTGGAAACCTGGTGATCCGAAACAAAGATTGGCGTGAGAGCTAGGCTTCATGGGAAGCCTAGCTCTCGCTCCAGTCCACAATATAGGTCTTTTGAAGATTTTTTTTTCTGACAATTAATCCTTTTTCGAAAATATTTTTTTTGTGGTAATGTGTATTTACTTGTGGTAAGAGAATAAATTATTTATACTTTTTTAAATAGGAACGGTACATTTGCTAAAATAATACCTAAATAAAATAAATGACGATATAATATCTAATTGTAACTCAACTGTATTTTATAATTCTAGCTCCCCACCTCCATGATTTATTTACAAGGAACTTTGCGCATAGACATATGTAAATAATTTTGAAAAATTCTTATCACAATATATTTAAAACAATATTAATTCCTACCGTAACTAACATTCACGCTGTCGGCAAGCAGTTCTTATAACATTCACTGTCACATATTTCACAATAAAAAAAGAAAAAGCCATTGCCCCTAATAGTTAAATGCCCCTAAATACCAATAACGTTTGTCGGAGCCCCGCCAAAAACAAACCATGAGTTATATCCATAAAGTAATGTATTCTGCCACTCCGCCATTTTCCATTCTCCACAGACACTAGCGATGTCAAATAAATTTTAGACCTACGGAATGCACAATAGGTGGGATCGTTCGCCGCTGAACTCAGAATCGCTTGACGATACACTTCCTATATAGAGTTAAATCTATGCGAAACTATCCCGGAGCTCAAGCGATTTTATGCTTAAATCCATAAAAAAAAATTGTACGGACCTTTCGATAGTTTTTGTTCATAGTTTTTTTTGGGTACCCCTATCTTTTGACATTACCTTTATGGCGCCTGATATCTCTTGATGTGATCGTGGCAAATTCTAATAGCAGTTAAAAGTACAATATGATACTTCTCACAACCAAAACAAATTCAACTGCAATTTTATTAACTGTTATCGTAATTTTATCGCTTCATGTGAAGTAAAGATATCGTTGAACAGAATTGGGTTGCAATAAAGAAATACCTATGATGCATATATTGTTTCAGTAATAGCATAGGTTAAGGATTTTTTGTTTGTTGAATTCTGTCTGATCAAAGCAATACAACATGCTGTTTTTTACAGTAACTTACCTACACTAAAGACCTCGGAACCAAGATGCAACATTTATCATGTTAAAATCAGTTATTATAATTTTTTATAATAGACGTGTGAAATTTTTTGTCGTAGATATGATCGGTTTTTGCATTTACGAATACATTTTTAGCTATCGGTGTGCTTCATTCTCTCGAGTAATCAATAAAACAGTTAATCCACTGCAAAAAGTTCTCTGAAAAACAAAATTACGTATGCTAGGATTACTTAGGTATTACTTTCATTAAATTGTATATGTTTCTTATTTTTCTTTGTTGAATTCTTTTCCTTATCATTTCTGTATAAATACAAACGAATTAAAAATAAAGTATAAAAATATTAAAGACTTCTTAACAAGTTCTGTTAGAAAGGTAGAAAAAAATGTTAGGGTATAATTTATTTTATTATTTTTATAACAAAATTATATTTGTGCAGTTTTGGAGTACCCAAATTAGTCATCTGATTAAAATGGATATCTATGAATTTCCAATCAACAATGTTAAAAACTGAAATCATTCCACGCAACGTTGTAAAACTAATTGTGAGTACCTGCCTATGTTTAAATACCCAATTATTAAATCTTAATACACGTTCACTTTGTTAGAAGGCCTATTACTATAAAATCGACGAATATTTTGCTGATACCTTTGGAGATACAATAATGTTGAAATACATAGTAAAAGAAAATTATCAATTTACTGTAGGTATGTGCAAACTGAACAAATTCTTTTTATTAGAAGTCAGAACAAACGGGGGGTATCGGGACACCGTGTCATGTGTAGTGTAGTAAGTACATTATCATAGACTTATCTTATCATAGGTATTTTACATATCTTTATATAGATGTATAAAATAGGTTAATGGTTGAAATAAAACTAGTTTCCGGATTTATCTCGTGCATACAACGTACAGATACAATTAGTAACTTTTGTGTTAATCTTGAACTCTACGCTAGACGTTTTCGAAATAGATGGAGGTAGCTGCACATAATAATTTTTCAAACTTCTGTCTGACAAATACCACCTTAGTCTGCCCGAGACCACGGAAGCTGAAAATCGACCGAAACGTCGGGTTCGATTTTAAATAATCATTTATTAATATACGCGAGATAAGTCCCAAAACTAGTTTTATTTCAATGAGTGCAGCTCGCGAAATAACATGTCAGGTTAATGGTTACTAACTAACAGAGTTCAGAAATATATCCGTGGATATCAAAAGTCCGACAGTAACCGAAAAGACTGAATTACTAGAGTTTGAGGCTCCATGTCCATCTTATAATTTAACCTTAAAGTTTCAAGCCAAATGCAATTAAATCTGAAGCTGTTCAATTAAACTTCGTATGTTAACGAACCTGAGATTGCAATGAAGACCACGATGATCTATACATAATAACGTATAAACTAGCCCCCTTACTAATAAACGCACATTAGATACGTTTTAGCTATAGAATGCTTTATCTTTGTCAGTTGCATTGTCAAATGTGCAGGATAGAAAAAGACAAAGGAGACATTAGCAACAGTTCAGCTAAAATACGTTTATAAATAAGGCGGTAAATCTATACCTACTTGATAACGTATTCGACTGTATCACTGAAACACCAAAAACCAGTGACAAAGTTCGTTAATTTATAAACGCATAGCTTTAATCTTATTTGCCTGTCCACCATTAAGCAGCAATGCGTTGCTTTGATGGCATGGACCGGGCCAATTTCATGGTCTAACGCTCTCTCCCTGCACCGAAATCACTTAATACGTAACATTGCGTCGCCGAATTTCTATTGCTATCCTAATTGCACTTAAAATTTTTAATATTTGAACAATCTAGACTGATTAGGTATATCTGATCAACAACGTATGTAATTCTAAGTTTCTGATCAACAAAAAGGATCTTGAGATTCCATTCAATAAAAAAAAAACAATGCTTACTACAAAGCAAACGATGGAAATAAGGAAATATACCCCTTTTCACTTGTTTTCAACTACCTATTAAATTATTTATAAGTACTTAGTTACTTTCACAAGAAATCAGACATCCTAATTTCATATTATAAAATTGTCAGTACTTTAGATCATCTTATTGAATTGAATCATCATATTTTCAGTTGAATTACAATATTAGATATATTATGTAAAAAAAATCAGCAAATTGATATTTAATTGAATATTATTTATTAAAAGTAATTAAGGAATGATCTCAAAGAACATTATAAGGTTTATTCACTAAATTATTCTCTAAAATAAAAGTATTTCCTAATTTTTATAGGAATCACAATTTAGTAGATATACTTGATTACTATTTAAAGAACCTTTTATATGTAATAGGAGCCAGTTGAATTGAACATGGCGTCTGCGATCCGCTTGCAAACTATTCCGGATACGATAGAAAAGTCCATTCTTTTATTTTATTTCGGTTTTGTTTTTATTCAATCCGAGGAAATGTTCCGTAAACTTTTAAATTTAAACCTGTTTAATTTTCTGGATATAATTTTGGAGAATCCCAAGTGTTCAAATTAAGCGGGATCATTTTCATGTCTCATAATATAAAGCTCATGAAATTTTATCACCCAGAAGTTTTGACTTATAAGCAGACTTATAGTAAGAATTATTAATAGGAAATCAAAATACCTTCCGGTTAAAAAAACATTAAAAGTAAACCTGATTTTCTTAGTAGGTAAGTCGTAGTTCAAAAATTAGTTTTAGTAAATGGATTAACCATGTACCTACCTAATACCGGTAGGTACCTACCCTACTAACAAAATTACTAAATCTCAGTCCAATCAATAATGTTTCACTTAAAAAGACTACGATATGATTATAAATCGATAATGAAATATAAAATAAATTTTACTGACTTCACAGACCAAGTTGTACCTTACCTACGGTTAAGTCTTAAGCATATAACAGGAACCTATAATTTGGAATATAAATTTAACGTTGATCATAACTTCAGCCTAGCTTGTAAAGAGAATCGCCAGTTGAATGCTATTTACTCCGCGACTTCACACGGCAATATCCTTTGTTTACGACCACGAGCGGGTATAATATCTAGGTATTCTTGCGTACAATGAGTAATCTAGACGAACTCCTAATTTTTGTGTCGTAAAACATTACTTGACTGAGATTACGAGGTAAAATTGGTTTTTACAGCTTGCTAATGAGCGACTCACAGACGGTTGTAAATAATGTACCTATGTTTAGTGACTGATCATCAGTTTTCATTAATTTATTGTGCTTTGGCGCAATTTAATAAATTAATCCTTACACGTAGGTACATACCAATATCGGTTGACAAGAATTTTAAATAAAAAAGAAACTCGCATCATATATCACTGATCTTCTTTCAACTCATTTATAGATAAAGTATCTAGTAGGTATAGTATTAAGTTCAGTTTAAGAGTTTATTGTTCATATTTTCAAATAGCGGCAAGTAGGTACATTAGATAATGGCCTCGTTATAACTTTCACAGAGACATAACAACTAAGGTCTCAGGGGTACGTATCTGCATTTTGACCTCTGGTCTTTATGTGGGTGTCTATAAGCTGCAGTCATCACTTAACATCAATGTAAACTGCATGGTTGTTTGCACCCTCGTCACATAAAAAATTGCATTACCTAATTCAATAGTTACATAATAGTTTCTACTGGTGGTAGAGCTTCAGTCACGGAGCTCGCGGGCGTAGGCACCACCGCATTACCTAATTTACTTGCCGCTAAATGGTAGTGTTCAGCACTATCGTGTTCCGTTCAGGTGGTAATATAATTTCCGGCACAGAGGCATAACACCTTAGGCCTCAGGAGTGGTACCGCATCTGCATTTTGACCTTGGTCTTCGTGTAAGTGTCTATAGGCTGCAGTCATCACTTAACATCAATGTGAACTACAAGCTTGTTTGCCACTACTTACTATTACATAAAAAAAATCAATACAAGTGTGTTTAATTAAGTCGTTAGCGTACCTAGTTCTTAATCAAACGTATATAAATTCTAAAAAAGAAAGGATTTTCAGAACACAGTCCCTTATGCTACAGTATTGATTCGGGCTAAGCTACCGGCACTGCCCATCTCTGTACGTGTCAAAATTCATCTATACCAACCCTTATAGCCGTAAGTAATGGTGGTAATGGTGTGTTTTGGGTTTACTCGTATGTGCTGCAACACTATTAGTTGATACATTGAAATAAAACTATTTTTACGGATTTATCTCACGTATATTAAACTAAAATGATTTTTAAAATCAACCCCACGTTTCGGTCGCTTTTCAGCTTCCGTGGTCCCGGGCAGACTGAGGCGACATTTGTATGACAGAAGTTTGAAAAATTATATGTAGCTACCTCCATCGATTTCGTAAACGCCTTGCGTAGCGTTCAGGATTAACACAATAATTATTTATGGTATCTTGAGGTCTTGCAGACTGCTGCGGCTGGGATTTGATCTTGCTCAGTATGGGATCCCATGATGTTGATAATCGCCATCCATCTTCTCTATTGAAATTTGGGTGTTTTTAATTTCAATAGACTCGCGTACCATTCGTGGAATGGGTTTGTGTTCTCTAGCGAGTATTTGAATTTTATCAAACCGGATGTAATGGTTCGGCTTATCCGCTATGTGACTACAGACTGCAAAAATGTAAAAATAGTTTTATTTCAATGAGAGTAGCTCGCGAAAACCTAAGAACATATCATAGTAGATACTTACCTAGGCCTCATAACCAGGAATTAGTATACCTAATATTATACCTGCCTAAATTTTAAGAAAAATATGCATTGTATATTATTTTGTATTGTTATAGTACTTACACTACTTACTACCATATGGTAGTTGAGCGCTATCGTTTTGTTGAACAGTTCACAACAAATTACAAGGCCGTACTGATGTTGTTATTTCTGACACTGAGGCATAACTACCAATTTAGACTTCAGGAGTGGCGTGTTTTTGTGTAGAAGTTCATAGGCTACAGCATTCAGCTACTTACTTTACTACTAGCTTGTTTGCCACTTCTTAAAAAACCCTTATTTATTGAAGCCATTTCACTTTGGTTCATCTTCTTCTACACTATATAATAAAACTTAAGGAAAACTTTGTTTGTTTCTTTGTTTGGTTGTAATGAATAGGCTCAAAAACTACAGGACCGATTTTAAAAATTCTTTCACAATTCGAAAGCTACATTATCCACGAGTAACATAGACTATATTTTATTTTGGAAAAAAATAGGATTCTGTAAGATATTTGGAATTTTCGGACACAAGGTGTAAAAAATCAAATCATCAATGCAACATTGCTCCGCGCGAAGCAGGGGCGAGCCGCTATAATTTAGCATTAAAACACACACAATGCTCTTAAAATAGTCACATGATGCAGGTCTAGTTATTAATACACAAAAAACCAAGGTTATGCATATATCAGCATATAATAAAATTAACACCACTACCGATATTGATTTGATTGCACACGATCATAGATGCCTGCATGAAAATAATTTGTATTGTAAGCGCAAATGCATTAACAAGGTCTCACAAATAACCTACCTTGGTTTAACTATAGACGCCAGGTTTAATTGGGCTACCCACATTAACACAGTATGCAGTAAACTGGGTGCCATATTAGCGAAATTCAGCATTTTGAAGTACCGAATACCTTTTCCAATATTACTAGATATGTATACAGCCCTTGCAGAAAGCATAATATCCTATGGCCTCAGTAGTTATGGTCGGACATTTACATCGTATCTGCATAAAATATACAATTTGCAGATACGACTATTAAAAACAATTGTGCCTACAAAAATTAAATCCCAATTTGAAAGTAATAATGACGCTCTGTTCAAATTTTGTAAAAGTATTCCTATACACGAAAAAGTAAAAATGGTGGCGTGGCGTGGTGACACAGTAGATAGATTGATTTGGTGCGGTGCGGTGAGGAGAGGAGAGGAGACGCTCCTGTGAGTATAAGCGTATTTTATTTTAAACCTTGGACACATTATTTCTTTGTGAGGCAATACGAAGTTTGCCGGGACAGCTAGTTAATTATAATTCTAAAAGCTAATTTATTAGAAAAAATAAAGTTGAGTCCGTTTTTAATATTTTTCAATAGCATTAGTTTAATTCTATATAATTAATTAGTTTAGTTAAAATCATTTCTGAAAAATGGAAGGAAGCATTTTAATAACGTGCTTTTTTCTATATAAGTATTCAGAACATAGCCCCTTGTGCTGCAGTATCGATTTGGAGTAAGCTATCGCTACTGCCCATCTCTGTACGTGTCAAAACACATCTATACCACCCATATAGCCGTAATGGTCCGCACACATTCGTGAGATCCCCCTTACAAATGATTATGTGTGGTATTTAGTTAGAAATTAATCTGCTCTATCAAATAATTGTCGTCGAAGCTGTGTACAAAAATTGTTTGATTGAATTACCTTTTAAGGATTCGAAATTGAAGAACTTTACGAGTTCTATTTTATTCATAGGACACATAATTTCATCCAAACAAATATTATCTTATTGAGTCTTTGTCTTGTAATCTGTTATCTAATACATAAAATATTTTCCCTAACCGTCATTGTTCCCGAAATAAATATCTTAAGTACTTATCTCAAAACACTCTTCTAAATAAAATGCTTAAACAAATCATTTATACCGATTTCATTACTTTATTTGCAACCAATTTAATTAAACCGGCTCATAGTAAATATTAATTAATATTATTAACATAAAATGCAGAAGGAAATGCAACTCGCTATAAATTAAAGGGCACGACGTCATCGTGGAACTCAAAACCGCTATGCAATTATAATAACAGTGCATACAGTACCTTAGCATTTTAATAGTGGCATCTACATAGCAATGTTCAAAAAGCAAACTCCACACCGGTAGCGATTCACGAGCGTTTTGCGACTGCGCGAAAACTTGCTAATGGTCACATTGATTTTGCAGATAGAAGCCAGGTCGGGTAAGCGTGCAAACCTACCCCTAACTCCTACTAAACACCAACATACTATATCGCCCCAGCTACATCACATGGCACGCCCAAAAAACAAAACCCACTGCGTTTACAATTGAAAACAAGCAATGTATCCAGTTTAATTTTATCTCGTGATACACCCGTGGCAAAACCAAAGCTAGTGGTGAAGTTTGACGGTGGATAGGTATAATAACTATATTGTTATTGGCTATATAGTTTTAGAGCATTTGCTTACGTGCCTCGTAACGTAGTTTTGTGGAATCATTGTTGAAAAATAAAAGTTTATTCGTTGGAGGTAGGTATATGTTGTGGGCTTGAAATATGCTTAGATCTTATATGTTTTTAGAATAGTAGTAATGCCAAAATTTTTTGGATACTTATTTAAGAATAGGTACCCAGGTGTATTTATTAACAAAAGTTACATAACAATTTGAGAGTAACTACAAACATGTAAGTAGACACAAAGGAGCTTCTTTTCGTGTCAAAGAAAGACAATATTTCAAGAGAAGACTCAAAATTATTGGTTAATGGTATTTTCGCCTCTGTGCAACTACTACAAAGATATATTATTATGTTATCAAGTAACCGGTAGCGCTATTAGAAAGTGCATAATAGTACTTACCTAGTATAGTGGTGAGGTGAATAAAATAGTTTTTTTTTTCAAGTGGTACATAATATAGAAAAAAAAACTAATCAAATCAAGGACCATAAAAATAACATAACTGAAACATGATAATAATCCTTTACCGGAGATATTAAATAAACAACTTCTAATTAATTAACTTAATCTACTTTTAAAACAAACAACACCTCCCGTCCCGCGGGTACCAGGAGCGCATAAATTGCAAGCAGTTTAATTGGATTGTGTTACATAACAGATCGTCGGTGTCGGTGCCGCGGGCGCAATATCCAGCGTTATTCGTACAGTTAACTACCCCGGCAAGTTACGACTAGCCACCTCTGCCGTCCTATTCGAAAGTTTGTTTAACTTGACTTGCTTGACAACTAATTCGCCTTATTTGAAACAACTAGAAATGGTTGTAATGGCCTAATGAGTGGTACATTTTTGGAGTCGGTAATAAATATCTAATTCATTGATTTTGTTCTTCCTACTGCTCACCTAAATAGCATTATCAGACGCGTTTAAATCTGTTTTTAATTATAATTATTTATAAATTCTTCTGTATTTTGACAAAATAGTAAAGTATTAGATTTAAGTCTGATTAGATCTGCTTTAGAGAATTCTTAAATTCTTATATAATTAACACGTTAAGCGCGTTACTGGACAAATATGCCCGGTAATGAACTTCACCGCGGTGCGAATGCCAATAATTAGGTTTTACCGCTCGGGCGGACTTCTGTTAAGTACGATATACTGTGAGTGGAATGGAGACAAATATATATTATTGCTTTACACTCCAAGCCGATCTTAATACCATAGAAAAAATATACATAGAACTTTTGTCATGTACGCACTAATCGAAAACGCTTTGCGTTCAGTGCGTTACCGGACGAACAAAACTTGTAAGTTTATGTCTTGTATCGCACCAGCGGCGATGCAGTATGCGTTAGTTTTTTGACTGCAAAATTGAAGACAGTAACATCGTATCCGAAATAAGCAAAAATGACAATAATTTCTCTCCGGGTAAGAAAATCAAAGTTTAAGATGATATAATAATTTCATCACGTTCAGTAAAAGCTAAATCCCCTGGGTCATATTGAGTTTGGCAGAAGATTTATTTACTTAATAAATATAAATAAAATCGATAAATATTTGTTTTGTTTTATTAACATCACTACCTGGTCATCGACAATTTCAAAATTTTGATTCTTTAGGTGCTTTACATGACATTTATAAGTCAAAAATCACTTAGCCAATTCTGCAACCAAGAAAAAGAATATAATTGGTAAAGTTAAAAGTCAAAGAATCGCCATAAAATGAAAACTTAACGAGAAATATAGGTTTAAAAAAAGATCGTGTACCGGACACATGGGCCATGTTTCGCACCAAAAATATGTTTAGTACATAGCAATATGGTCCTGTACCGCAACAGTGGAAATGTTGTGTTTTTGAACGCCGCAGTCAACGTATTATACATTTTTTTTTTATAAGTTATGGTAGTGACAAACAAGCATGCAGTTCACATTGATGTTAAGTGATGACTGCAGCCTATAGACGTCTACACAATGACCAGAGGTCAAAACGCAGATGCGTTACTGCTCCTGAGGCCTAAGCTGTTATGTCTCTGTGCCGGAAATTACAGGGCCGTACATTACCACCTGACCGGAACACGATAGTGCTGAACACTACCATTTAGCGGCAAGTATATTAGGTCATGCAGTGGTGCCTACGCCTGCGAGCGCCGTCACTGGAGCTCTACCACCAGAGAAAAAAAAAATTAATAAACTAAAGTTTATTAAATTTTAAAGCACACTATGAACACAACGTACATCAATACATTTTAAGATTCGATAGCTACGAAATGTCATGTGTTCTTTCAATTAGTCTCGTAAAGTAACTACTACTCTTTACCTTTTTACTGGTAGTAGAGTTGCAGTGTTTTACCTCGAAGGCGTAGGCACCACCGTTTTACCAACTGCCTTAAAATCTGTCACCAATTAATGGTAGTGTTTAGTACTATCGTGTTCCGATTAGATGGTAATATATGACGTAACAACTTAGGTCTCAGGGGTGGCAACACATCTGTATTTTAACCTCTGGTTTCTGTAGATGTCTATAGGCTGCAGTCATCACTTAACATCCATGGGAACTGAATGCTCGTTTGCCAACATGGTTACATAAAAACAAACTATAAAACCACGCTCAACAATCAAAACGAATAAGCAGTAAACTCCTATTAGATTCTAAAATCATGAGAAATAAAGGTTTTATGAAATTTTATTGTGAAAGTCCATTTAATATTTACCAGAAAAATCATTATCTCCATTGAATCCATAGATCAAACAAATCCAGCAAGTACTATCAGTACCTTCAAACGAGGCTCTACTGGGCACAAGACCCCCAGATTAATGTGGTCTCTGTTAAAACTAGTGAGTTCTCTTTTTTCGCCATGTTTATTGTTTACGGAGACGGCAGGGGTGGGTCTAGCGAAAGTGGATTGCCTGTCTCTATGTGTGTATATTCAGGACAGGTGCTTGTGAATGTATGTAGTGTCTGCACCATTCTTCCTGTATGATAGGAAAACGGATGATGAAGTAATTTTTTTTTTCGTGTTCACGTCGGTCTCAGTATACCTAGTCGTGGTGGTACGTTGGTTAATCGAAGTCAATAAAAATATGAGATTCAATATTTTTTAAATAGAATATTAGAACCTCTCTCGTAGTTATGTAGAAATCTTTCTATAACAATATTTTTTAGAAATTCTGCTCTCTTTTCTACTACTGTCAAAAGAGTCGATAGGATAAATGATTTAAAAAAAAATATACCAGCTATACATAGGTACCCATGAATAGGTAAAATACGCTTACACTCACAGGTCCACATTAGGTATTTTTTAATATTTGTTGGTATTTCAACCATTACCTTCGTATGTCTTTCATTGAAAATGATTAAAATTTTCAAACAGTAATTTGTTTTACATCGTCATAACTATAAAATCATCTTATATATCAAACGTAAGCATCGTAAATTTTGATATACAAATTTTATGACTGATTTCATCCGAAAAGTTACGCTTATTTTGGTAACCTTTTTCGTGAAAGTGGGTACTTATAAAATTTTATATTACAACCTGTTTAACAACAATCAACATTACAACTCTCAGTGAGTACTAGGCCGGTTTGATAAAACAACATTTCCCTTACCAAACACAACACGTACCATTAATTATATACGTATATGCATATACTTTTTCATTCCACAATATTGTGTTGCTTGTTGTGCATTATCGGATGAATAAAAAATAAGTTATTATTACGACGGCAAAAAAAGATCGAACTATTCATATAAATAAAAAGCAGACATTTTTATGATAATCTAATCATTTTATTATTCTGTGTGATTGGTGATTTAATGTATAAATCCTAGCTCTCTAACCTAAATTTACGAATAGTTAGTGACAGCATGGTGACAGCTAATTCAAAAGCTGTCTGTAACCATTCGCAAATTTTACAACGGATTCAATTATGATTCTCGTATTAACTTTTCTCATGATTTATTGTGTCCTTAAGACTCTAATCTTTGTTTTTCGTGTTAGAATAACACTATTCGTTTTGGAAGAATTTAAACTGACCAAGTTCCTTGCAAATCACTTCTAAACGTATAAACGTAAATTCTAAATTGAATATTATAATGCTTCTTTGATAACAGATAAAATACTTAATATTAAAAAAAAACCCTGCACGTATTTAAGACACAAAAAGTAAGTAAATGTTTAGTATTTTTCCGCATAGGTTAAATTAGAAGTTAAGTATGTGAAAATAGTGTGAATATAAGTTTCTTCAGTCAACATTTTTTGACTGTGCTATTTTTTTCGATAAAACTCTTAGTTTTGACTAAATTGTGATAACCTTGTTTGATTGAAAGCATGATCGCCTTATGTTAATAACACAAGACATTCCTACCTATTTTTTTTTGTTCAATTAACAAAATTATGTTCTTGTTTAAATTATAAGGTACATAATAAATGTATACCTACTTTCTTTCTCATACTCATTTGTTGGTACATATAGAGCTAACATTCTGGGCTGATTTAAGTCTGTTCTTTTTTACCGTCTTCATCTGAAGATATTGTAGACTTATCTACAGACATTTCGATAAGCAGTTTACAGCCTAGGAGGTAAGGTACATTTTTTATGTTATAAAGCGGCAAACAGTTACCTACACAGTTTACATTGATGGTAAATAATACTGTAGCCAGTAAACATCTACTTGAGACGGAAGATTTCAATGTAGATGCGTTGCCACTCCTGAGGTCTAAGATATTATGCTTCTGTGCCGGAAATTACAGGGCCTGACCGGAACACGATAATGCTGAACACTACCATTTAGCGGCAAGTAGATTAGGTTGGTAATGCGGTGATGCCTACGCCCGCGAGCTCACTGGATCTCTACCACCAGTAGTTTTTTTTTTACTTGATACTACTTTGAAGATCCATCACAAGGAGAACATGACTAAGCTTAGTCGCTAGTTGTTTCAAACAGAAAAAAATACCCTTAAGTAGTTAGGTATATTGCCCTTCCAATCCTAAAATGATAAAAAAGGACCATAAGATTTTTCATATTTTTAATGTTGTTATCTATACAATGAATGTCAATGACACCACCATTATAATAGAATGTATTGCGTTATAATAGAGTATCTCCAATATTAAATTTCATTAGCGACTCTGAAAATTAGTATTCAAAATGGATGCTCACGTAGATACAAATAATATATACACAAATACATTGTATAGCAAAGTAAAGAGCCGTCCGAATACACCGTTATTTTAATACCCTTATCAAAAAACAAGGCACATTACAAAATGGCCGCCGTTTTCATGAGTTTGCGCGGGAAAACGCTCGTGAGCCAGCCTGGAAAATTATAACAAAAGGCATCTACCGCTATCTTTGTAATTATAGTAAATCACCTTGCTAGAGGCGAGATAAGACTGTGTACGGTTTGAGTATAAAAGTCGTATAAGTCGGTGCAGAGCTACGAATTACGTCATTTTGGTTTTGTGTAAGAATGATTCCCTCGTACTCAGAAGTAAAAGGTCATACGTTTAGAGGCGGCAAAAGAGAAATTGGGTATTGTGTGAAGGGAAATGGCTTCGGTTCGCTCGGTACCCGGGATGTAGTGAGTCGTTTTGTTGTTAAGCCCCAAACTCGTTCGATGAACGGACCCTCGTTCTGTACAATCGCCTTGAAAAGTTGTTGAATGTATCTGATACGTATTTCGTTTCTAAATCTTTTAAGATTGATAAAACTGCTTTTATTTCACTTATATTGTTGTTATCAATTTTCCATTACAAATATAGCTTAGGTAATTCACTGAAAATACTTCACTGATGTACAAAAAATATTATATTCCCTTTTCCTTTTAAGCACCTAATTTATCTGGTGTAAGTCAATCATCAGGGAATTGGTGCGTATGAGTCATATTCATAAGAGAGAAAAAAAAAACAATCAGGATGCAGGACGCTCTCTCTCCTCTCTCTCTCTCTCTATTTCTATCTCTATCTCTCTCTCTCTATCTATCTCTGACCTCCTAAAAATGCCACCACTGCGATCGGTAATCAGCGTGTCAAGCGTGGCGATTTGACATACCCCCCAGATGATGCACAACCGTAAGCAACTTTGGGTGAAGATTTAGTCCCACGGTGGATGTCTTTTGACTGTAGTACCTAATGATGATAAATACTCAGATAATATATATATATATATATAGATAATATATATATATATATACTCAGATAATAGATAATAGCCTAACGATTTTACACTTGTTCATAAAGTATATTTTTTCCCCTAAATAGCTGAAACAATTTTTAGAATGTGTTACCTTTTTGGTAGCACATTCTCAAAATTACTAGAACTTGAATGCTGTTAACAATATTATTGGGGCTATCGAATTTTCGAAGTATTAAGCCTTATTTTTCTGGAGATAGAACTCTGAAAGTAAAGCTCGAGAGAGTAGCCCTAACCGCATTATCTTATCTATTTGTATCTTAATGGTAGAATTCAGTGCCAGTTATAATGTTTTACTTAGAATCTAACGAATTTAAATGTTAATTTAGGGTTGGGTCTACTACAAAATATGTGATAATGGTCTGTCATGACGGTAGGGTTAAATTTGCTTTGTTTAATTATTTCACAACATTGCAGCTCACGTGGATGGTAAGTGAATACTGCTATAGGGCCATAGGGCCATATAAGGCCTCCGACAAATTTAATGACTGCTATCTATCGATAGCAACCGGGACCGACGGCTTAACTTGCCCTCCGAAGCACGGAAACGCGCATTTTAATTTGCCACTAGCGGTCACCCATCACACACCCGACCGCGCCTGTATCGCTTAACCAAGTAGATCGCTTCCGATCTACACCAGCCGCGGGGACATGCGCGATTACACATATCTTTAACTAAAAAAGGAAGCAAAATTAGTATGGATATATCTCCCTTATTAATCATTACCGCCACACAAAATTTCACGAAAATTAGATACAAATATATTCGTGTTCTAAATCCTCAATTTTCATTTTGTATTCAACTTAGCATATGGCAACGACACGTAATTTTTCTAAGCTTTTCCTCGAAAGGCGTATTTTAAGTATTACAAAAGCGCCAGAGTTTTTGTGTTGCCCTAGTATTAATATCGCGATAATGCAAATTCCGTGGGTTTACGGCCCCGAGCCTCGTTTCAGACGCCATTACTGAAATTCAGCAAGGTTTCGACTCTCGAGAGCTTTCCTTATATTTTCCGTTACGTTATCGAGTGCTTTCAACGATATTGATGCGTGCTTCGTTAGGGGAAGTCTTATTTAGCTATTTTTTCTCTATTTATTGCATATTTATGTCCTCGACTTCGACATTAGAGCACATTGTCTCGTTTTTACATCATTGATATTCTTGTTAAAAACGTACATTTGCGACCAAAAATCTGGTCGCAAATGAAAATATGACCAAAGAAAGAAATATTATAGACATGGTTTTTGTTCAAATTATTGTATGCATGAAAAAACACATTCTAGGAGTGCTGAAGTAAAATTCTCTTTTTCTACATAGTCTTATTCGTCCGTCCGTTTATCGTCCTACAGCTTTGCTCAAAAATCAAACTTACTATAATAGCCTTTAGGTAAATAGGGATGCAATTATTTTTCTTTCGCGTGTCATAGTGAATAGTATCGTTGAATAAGCATTATTTGAGGTATGAGAAAATCCTTTAATAACAGCTGTGAAATATTGAGCTTGAAATGCCAATAGAGTCAACTGTCCCTCTACCATGTAAACGGTGGTAGTTTGGAAAAAAAAACAACTGTGTGTACATAATATATATAATAGCACTTAAAAAAAAACTGTCACAGCTGAGTAGGCTTTATAACTTTATGAGTAAAAGTCGATCAACTTATAAAATGTAAGTACTTGAAAAACTATATTACACGTGGTCCGACATGGACTTAGCCGTTTATGTTTTTTCATTTTAAAGTGAATTATCAAAAATGCGAATGTGCTCCAAATAAAATTGTTCTATGGAGAACGTATAAGTATGTACATATTACAATGAAAATAAATTTCTAATCCATTTAAGTGCAAAACCTTCCTAACAAAAAAGAAAAAAGTATCTCCTCAAAAAATATTGTGGCATTACTGCCTGGGGACTTAACTTTTGTTGCCTTGAAATAATTCAATAAAAATAAATTTAAAGGGAATAAATCTAAACTCTTGCCACGATAAAAATCTCATTGTGACGTCAACACACCGTAACGTATTCTATTCAATTGCATGGAAAATCGGCGGGATTTCAGCGGCCCTTTCTTCCATTGATTCACTGCACTCTTCGCACCCGCACAAACACCACATGAGAGAACGAGAGGTCGAACAAAGTTAATGTAATTGAGGGTAATATCAGAATAGTTTCAGTCTAGACGGGGAAAGTTGTAAGTTGCAAATTACAGGCGTTATACTGAGCTGGTTAAAATATATTGTAATGGTACTTTAGCTCACGCTTACTTAAATTTATGTGGCCTGGGATTGTGTGGAGACATTTCAGTTTCAACAATTTGTGAACATACCCTTAGAATGCTTGGAGTTCTGTATACCACATCCCAGATTCCTCGAGTAAATTGCTCCAAAACTTTTACACTATCCCATGTTAGTGTGACAGTATGAGAATGGCTTACAAGAAATGCGGACATTGCCAAAAATTTACTATAGACTGAAAATTTCTAATTTAGACTAAGTATCACAAGTTGGATATTAACACTACATTTTCTAGGTCTCATGCGTGTACTACAACATGCCAATAGTTATGCGATTGTAGATGGTAATTATTATTTAATACTAGGTTGTTTAATTTAACTATACAGAATGTTCTAGAACGTTTATACTTTATTAAGTAAAATACAAGGAATGGGTTTGAAGAAGATAAGTAACATTAATTTTCGAACTGAACATCCCTACGTGAAATACATAGGTATATTAAAATAAGGCTAATCAGATAATCCGATATTATCCTTCGTGAGTTATGCGAAATAGGCTTTCAAAACAATGAATGTAATTAAATCCCACCATTATTTAATTTTCATGGGTATGGTTATAGATAGTTATCTTAATCAGCGTTAATAATTATTGAGAGGCAATGCGTGTAGCATCGGTCAAATTAAAACAAACAGGGCCCACACTGGTTCACTCATTCACCTGGCACAACTTTATGTGCCTATAAACCGTCACAAGCACCCATAAAAGCATTATTGCCTATTAATTTCACACCACATTAGCGAAACACACAATAAAACTTAAACATTTGGCCGGTGACAGTGATTCAAGTTTTGTGTTAAGCGCCATCTATCCGAATCAGTGGGAGACTTGGGCAGAAAAAGATTATAGCATCTATACAACCGACTTTTACGACGTCGTAAAAGTATGCCGTAAAACCGAAGGGCACGCACGCCCTCTGTTAATCGTTCAGAAACCGATATTGCGGCGAGGCTTCGAGATAGATTACTTTTAGGAACGTTAGGAATAACTTCTCGACGTTTGTCTATTTATGGGCCCGGACTGAATTGCGAGAGTATTTATGTGGTGGATACTGCGATTACTTGTTTCTTGCGTTGTAATAATTCTTCAGCTTTTTCTGAAAAAAACTCTCTTGTTGAACAATTAATATTCTCTAAGTATGTTCATAAAGAATATTATAATATAATAATAATAATGGCAACCCATTATACGTCCCACTGCTGGGCACGAGTCTCTCCCTTTTTGGGGGAAGGACTGGAGCTTACTCCACCACGCTGCTCCAATGGGGATTGGTGGAGATGTTGGGGTTAGTGGCCAACCCGCTGACGGATGTTTTCGAACCGCCCATAAGGCCTCCGACAAGGTTTAACGACTGCTATCTATCGCATTTAATTTGCCACTAGCGGTCACCCATCACACTACCCGACCGCGCCCATAGTGCTTAACCGAGTAGATCGCTTCGCATCGCTGACCAGCGCTGCGCGCTTCTGGTCTTAAAAAACATTAAACTCATTAAATAAAAATCGTGAGTTTCAGAAATCACAATCCGAAACAAATATTTAGATTTTGGTATATGGTTCAAAATATCATATAAATTTCGTTGCCAATGGGAAGATGTAGGTCTGTACCTAGTCCCTAAATTGATATTATTTTATCTCTTTTTTTTGTATCCATTTTTTTGTACCTATTCTAATTTAATCATTATTTAATGATTTAAAATTCAGGTCTTTTCATACGTTTTTTAACTGAAGTTAATATTTGCTTACTAATGAAACAAAAAAAAAGCTTTCAATTCAGTATGTTAGGTCAATAGACTAAATGTTCTAATCCTTCTTTTCTTTAAGCATATGTATTTACATACGCATACACACATAAACGTTTTTTTTTATGTAATGAAAGTGGCAAACAAGCGTGCAGTTCACATTGATGTTAAGTGATGACTGCAGCCTATAGACACCCACACAATGACCAGAGGTCAAAATGCAAATGCGCTGCCACTCCTGAGGCTTTAGGTGTTATGCCTCTGTGCCGGAAATTACAGAGCCGTACATTACCACCTGACCGAAACACGATAGTGCTGAACACTACCATTTAACGGCAAGTATATTAGGTAATGCGGTGGTGCCTACGCCCGCGAGCTCCGTCACTGGAGCTCTACCACCAGTAGGACGTAAATCTCTTCTAGAACTTTCATTGGAATAAACGAAATCAAATGAATGTAAAGTTTAAATTACAATTTTTTTACAATACATAATCTACTCGTTTAGGTCAGTTTTGTTTGTTATTAAATAAATATGTTAATAAGAGGAAACAAATTTTGTCACTACACAGTCGTATTATTTAGACATTTTTTTTTATTTCGCTTAAGATGAAAAATCACAACAAAACATATAAATTCTTATTAAAATAGTAGCAGGTGTTATATTTGTACTCAAAATATCTTTCTAGATACTGGTAACATCGTCTATGATTTAATTGTAGAAAATGATTCTGTCTATGACAGTTGTCTATGTACCTATTCTTTTACAAAAGAAATAAAAATTCTTCTTCCGTTCATGTCAGCCATCACAAGCACGTTGTTTTATTTCGAAGAACCTAATCAAATATTAATAGCAGGTATTATAAAACACTCGTGTAAGAACTTCAGAAATGTCTGTACAAGTAATAAATATACCTAAGGATCAAAATGTTAGTCAACAAATAATAACGTGTTTATAGATGATGACGGACTAAAAAACCACAAGGAAGTCTAATTCTCATCCAGATAGGGGCAAACAAAGAAGTACCGTAAAATACGTAACAATTTTATTTGGGCACCCTCACAATCGTTAAATTTTTATTGACTTCAAACTGCGTGACTTTAAAAATATACAAATTTATGGTCACTCAAACTGGAAACGATTATTCAACACGTCGTAACTATTTTATTGCGGCAATGTAAACAAAGCATCAATTTGGACATCTATCGGAGGCTTTTTTACTCTTATTATCGATGGTGCGAACGCACATAAAGTTATTTCACTGCCACTTAATGAGTGAACATGATATTACAATTAAAATGAGAACTCTGAATTTAAATGACTTGACAATAATAAAAATGAGCTATGTTAAACATATCGTAATATTATTATAATATGTTTACAAAATGAGAGGTGAGGAGGTACGTATGTTATATTACACTGCATTTTATGAAAGCATTTTATTAATTCCTTGCATTTGGTTTGGTTTTGTGTATGTCTACCTTAACTTATACTTACAATTAAAATCAATCTGTAAATATATCCTTAGTTAACATATCGTATTAGACATCAACAATAGCTTTGAGATCATGTGCGTAAGATAAAAAACAAATGTGTCAAACCATTACAACGTGTAGTAATGTAATAGTTAAATGTATAGGTACACTTAAATATATCTATATATTTTGATAAGTGCAATCTATATATCGCCTCTTTACAAGAATAATGTGACATTTCATATAGAACGATTTAGATGAAATGTCACGTTATTCTTGTAAGAATAATGTTGCATTTCATAAAGAACGATTTAGATGAAATGTCACATTATTCTTGTAAAAAAGCGATATATAAAAATGCAACCCGTTTTCCTTGGTCACGGTATCACGCGTGAATGGCTGGACCGATTTGGCTAATATTGATTTTGAATGATTTTTGAAAGTCCAGGGAATGTATAAAAGGTAAGAAAATATGAAGAAATTGAAGGGAAATAGTAAAAACCACCATTTCATTTTTCCATACAAATAGTCCGTATCTATCAAACCTTTGACACATGTCATATTTTTATTCTGAGGCAATACGAAGTTTTAAACAGTAATAGCAATTACAGATGAAATTATTCCTCTATAATATCACTATTACCTATTATTAAAATAATATTTTACAAAATAAACCGGGCAATAAATTACCACAATATTAAAATAACACAATCAATTATTTTAAGTACATAATAATATTACTAGAAACATCTAATATTTCAGTGGACATAACTATGGCGATTCTCAATCTGTGAAAACAAAATGAATAAAATATAAAACTCTTCATTTAATAAAATTGCTATTGACTCTACAACTCTACATTAAAATGTATAAATAACATTTCTTATAAAATCAACACTAGCAGCATCTAGTGTTCAAGTTTCAAACTATAACGAAAGCTCAAGTGCATCAGAGGAGAGCGAGGTATGATTGTTTGCGCATGCCCATAGATGGCAGCATAATGCAACAACTCTACCATGTTGTCATGCAAGAAGAGACAGTCACTTGCGATGCAAATCATCATCATGAATTTACAATTTTTCAATAGATGGTGCTTTTACCAAAAATGGTATTGTTTAAATAATGCATTTTTTGGTAGGTATGGTAGTGAATCATGCACTTTCATTTTAATTTTATTACGAATACCTGTTTGTAAGACTAAGTACAATGTAATCAGCAAATTATCGTGACATCAATATTAAATAGTAAGTACCTACTCGTAAATTTTAACTGTAAAAGATATTATACTACAAGCTTTTGTTTAAAAAAAATGGTATGGGAATGAATCAAAAGAAAACTCTCACTTTTTATACTTATCCACAATCCATTGCGATGAAACTATTTACATATCTTCACGCCAAGTCAGACAGGTAGGCAGAGGAAATGGAGCGCCAGATATCCCGGTCCTGACACACATCCCATGTTTTTAAGGGTTCCGTACCTTAAAAGGAAAAAAGGAACCCTTATAGGATCACTCGTGCGTCTGTCTGTCTGTCTGTCTGTCCGTCTGTCACAGCCAATTTGCTCCGAAACTACTCGACCGATTAAGTTGAAATTTGATGAATATATGTAAATTGGTGACCCAAAGATGACAACGTCAAGAAAAAAAAATAAATTTTAAACAGGGGGGCGGGCCACTTTCGAAGGTCAAATCAGAAAATTAAAAAAAAACCTATAAGAAGTTTAAGAATTCAAATTAAATCGAAAATTCTTAATAATATAACCCCCCCTGCCAGTACCACCGTAACCGCTATGTCCCTGCATTTGAAATCTGTAATATTTTCGAAAATATTTACTTAAATTACGGAACCCTCACCACGCGAGTCGAACTCGCACTTATCCGGTTTTTTCTACATTCATCATATCACGTTATATATATATGCACGTTATTACGTGCATATAGGTAATTATGATGAATATAGAACCTGTAGATTAGTGAACAGTAGGTACAAATGATCATTATTGAAGTCTAAAAGATGAAGGAAAAAATCCTTTGTCAAGCTAATATTAGTTTTCTTTTACCTAATGCTTTTTTAATGAAAACTTGTTCTAGTTTATACAAAAGTTATTTATATTTTATTTAATGTATATTTTAATGATTTTGTTATGTTTGTAAAATTTGCAATTGATCATTCATTCCGCATTGAAACTTACCTAGTCAAGTCAATAGGTGAATGTTATCCATAGTCGTCTTCATAAAAACCAAAGACTTCAATAAAATTGTTGCTTCACAATTAACAACTAGGTAGGCTTCAGATATTACGTTCCGATTTACCTTTGGGCTCAAAATTCTGGTAAGTAATTTAAATAGCATTTATTAGAATTTTATGAAAAAATAACTTCTATTAAATTCTAATTTATATTTTTATTTATATAATTCTAATAAACTTTTCCTAGGATATTAGTTTAAGTATAGCCAAAGTTGGTAGAGATGGTATACCCGCAGAACAGTGAAAAAGGTAATTATCCAAACTAAAAAGCAAGTACCCATTTTATTCAAATAAAATACAGAATAAACGGAAGAGATAACATAATTATATTATTATATCTATCTATCTACATTCTGGAAAATTTCTCAACGATTGTAGAATTTTTACCTATTTATTAATTATTCTTAATAACACCCGTAATATGTAATCTCTCACATATTATTATGTTTAAATGAACTTAAATTATATAAAATCATATTAATAAAAGCTAGCCCTATAAAGATTTTGTATACCTACCTTATTTACGTCGATAGGTGGCCTGGCCTACCTATCGTCGTAAATAAGGCATAGGTAAAATAAATTTGTCCATACTCATTATCTACATTGTTACAAATCTTAGGAAAAAAACACATACCTAATTTAGGTACATTTATGTAGATGAAACACTCAGACATAAGATTAACATATTAATGTTTACGTACCACATTTGATTTTAACCAGATTTCCTGTTCTTTTAACCATTAATTAATTGACTCTTCACCATCCGGCCACACTGGATTAAACATTAATTCACAACATTTAATAGACACATCCAGTCACAACTTTTATAAATATACATTTTGATATTTCACTTCAATATATTCTATCTTCCATAACTTATTGGAACTGGATAAGATAAATCGAACTTGTATACGTTTACTTTATCTAACGATTTATTGATATTGCTTTGGGGGAGTTAAAAACGAATAAAATCTAAGTATATCCACATAAACACGCTCCAAGACCAACATAAGAACTAAATACTAATTTTCAAATTACGTAAGGCCATGAACAAACGGTAAATTGTTAACGAAGGGTTTACTTTATTGCACAATTCAGTTTTATTTTCTAAACACCACTTTGAAATAAGCCGCGGGGGTAATATTTACCTTATAACGGGAAATAGGCTATTGGTGTAATTAACTAAAGAACCCTTCTGTATTGTTTCAGGTAAATCTGGTGCTTCATGGTTTTGGTAAGTGCAAAATGTTTTTCATCTTCTTTTATTTGATCCATATTACACAGCTTACTTATTAGTGCCTGTTTTTAAATGTTAAAATTATATCAATAATGACTTTTTAAAAGATATGTAAGTGCCTCAGTAGCCTAGTGGTAGCAGGCCACTACTACTACGCTGGGGTCCTGGGTTCGATTACCGGGTCGAGGGTTATCAGAGATAATGGTGTAAAGTCCTTTATCTCTGATTCCATTGGGATGTTTCCATTTTCTGGAAGTTTCCCAGTACCTCGAAGTTTGGTAATGTGCCCGGAGATGTCAATAGGCTCGCCACCTATCACATGGGGCAAAACGTAACCGGCGAATCGTGGGTGTTTGCATGTATATTTGAATGCATGCATTTACCTCTGCCTACCCCTTCGAGGATTACAGGCGTGAAGTTACGTGTGTAAGAAGTGTATTTATAATGGATGTGGTTCCGTAGATGAATAAACACGTATCTAATAATGTATTATAAAATATTTTTTGCCATCAATGTCCACTTAAAAGAAAGTTTTGGCTAAGTGTGAACAGTATCAATATATAATATAAATAGAAACAAAACAACTTAGGCCTCAGGGGTGGCAACGTTCTGTTAAATATTGTCCACTTATTTTTGTCCTACCAGTACCAACCGACCAATCTGAGCTGTTGAATAAACTTACGAGTAAATGGGTAAATTTTTATGTAATGATCAATCAAGGTCGCAAAGTAGGATGGAGTTCACAAAGACGATGTTTAGTAAGTGAGTCGTCACTTACTGAACGTCGTCTTTGTGAACTCCTCTCGTTTACTCGTCAGTTTATTTATCAGCTCAGATTGGTCGGCAAAAGAAAATTAAAATAACTTTTTTTATTTTCGGTTTGCCGAACAACTTCTAGGTTGTAGCTGAATTTTGAGAATATAATACTTTTTTGAACGTGCATATCATATGTTTCCTGTAAACGCTTAAAATCTAACATTTTGAAAGAGTACAAGTGGGACATGTCCTACTTGCGCCCAGCACTATACATTACCGTAATGATAAAATGAACTGGATTGTGATGCAAACTTTTAAGAGTTAGTTGGTACTTACTTGAAAAACTACGTTGGATGTTCCGACAGATCCGTAAATCGCAATCAGTTCAGAATTGAGTACGAACCTATTTTTTATGATGTTCCCACATGTAAATTAAAACCTTCTGCGCATGAGACGAATACAATACAAATATACTTTCCTGCTTAGTTGTATTTTGAATGTTAGGTATGCAATAACATCGTAGCTCTCAAATACGTTGATAAAGCGGACACGTTACTATCTCTTTCCCTATCGTGTTTTGCTTAATATGTTTCAAATTTTAAGCGACTAATTAAATGTCAGTCACATAGTAAGTATCAGAGAATTTTTTCATCACCGGTGGGCGCCGCTACCTTTTTTCGTGGACAAATGATTGTCGCATCATTTAGTGAGGTACCGCGGTACGCTGAGGCCTAAGGTGTTATGCCACTGTGCCGGTAATTACAGAGCCGTACATTACCACCTGACCGGAACACGATAGTGTTGAACACTACCATTTAGCGGCAAGTATATTAGGTAATGCGGTGGTGCCTACGTCCGCGAGCTCTGTCACTGGAGCTCTACCACCAGTAATATACCAGTTTCTGATGTTCTATGATGAATTTTCATCGACAGTTTCAGGTCAATGCTAAAACTGAAGTTGACACCTGTGCATATTCGTTGTCAATTATCAGCACCCATCTCGCGAAAAGCTTTTTCATATTAAAACGCGCGAACATCATCAAAATGTATTTTAAAGAAAGTCTCGCCTGAAGTCAAGTTTTTCTTTCCATTTTCTTTAAAATATATTTCACAAGCATGTGTTAATGCGAAATAATATAAAAAACATTCATCAAAATGCTTTTCAGACCCCATTTAAATTCAACTGTCCAATATTTTGTACATAATCATGAAATGAATTTACCTGTGGTAGAGCTTACCTTTATTTTTTTAAATCATTCAAACAATTTACATTTATGGTAATGAATACTGTAGCATATAGACATCTGCATTAAACCAGAAATTTCAATGTAGATGCGTTGTCATTCCTGAGGTCTAAGGTAGGTATAATCTCTGTGCCAGAAATATAATACAGGGCTGAACATTACCCGGTCCTTCAAACCGAAGTCTTGGGACATCGAAAATGCAACAGGAGACAATGTCATAGAAATAATGGAGATTTTTAACACATGGAAAACCTACTGTAAGTCTCTGATCGGTGATTCAATCGGTAACGTTGTAATAAGATTGTAATTTGTAATTTGTAATTAATAAAATTACAAACAATTGTAATCTTAGGAATCGGCGTGCATGTATGAAGAGAATGATGAAGGTAGACGAGGCACGAGAGGTTTGTCAGAACCGGGATGTCTGACGCGCTACACTCTCTGCCTACCCCGTTAGGGACCTGGCGTGAAGATACATACATACATACGTTGTAATAGCTGACGACAGAACCTCAGAGCAAGAACCAATTCCACTGAGAGACAAAGTTTGAGCAGCGATCAAACACCTTAAACGAAATAAGGCTGTAGGCTTTGATGAGATCCCTTTGGAGACAATAGAAACCATGGGAGAGATTGGAGTAGATATGCTACACACTATCTGCTATCGAATATGGGTATCTGGGACTTGTCGTCGTGTGGAGTGTGATACGGGACTTGGAAAAGTGTAACACCGAATCGTGTGATTGGTCAGATTCTATATTCATACCATTACATAAAAATGGGTCAACAAAAAGTGTGGCAACGGAAAAGAATTGACATTGAAAGTGAATCACGGATATCAAGTTCCTATTATAACTGTAAAATAAGATTCCACTAAAACATAATGTAAAAAATTTCCAAGTCTCGATGTAGCTCCTTGTTTATCTCTAAAAGGTATTGAAATCTGTAGACAAAGTTGAGCCAAGTCTAAGGTTCCTTACTGTACCTGTACCCACTAACGTGAAGAAAATGTTCAACGGCCAGTCATTTAACTTTAAACATAATAATAAAGAAATTGCAGGAAGGAACTTTAGACTTGGCTCAACTTTGTCTACAGATTTCAATACCTTTTAGAGATAAACAAGCAGCTACATCGAGAATTGGCTAATTTTGCAGTATGTTTTTGGTGCGATTTCACTTCTTTTTGCAAAAAGCTGAGAAGACGTAGGCTAGCATTGCTGCTCCGTTAGTTTTAGTCATAGCGTGATGTTTGATTTTTTATTACGCCTACAGCCATCCTCGATAAATGGAGTATTCAATACAAAAATATTTTTTCAAATCGACCTGGTAGTTCCTTAGATTAGCGTGGTCAAACAAACACACAAACAAACTCTTCAGCTTTATATTATTAAAGTTTAAAGAAGTACAGATTAAATTTAGCAAAGACAGTCGGTCGATAACGCTAATAGTTTGGGTGTTCTCTTACGGTTTCTCATCAGGGTCACCAGGCGATGTAGATCTTCCATGATCCTAGTTTTGATAGTTTTTACTTTAAGGAGGCGTTAAATTCTACCTCTGTACCAAATTTCATCTAAGTTAATGAGAAGTATCAGTTCTGTTCTGATGATCGTGAGTCAGTGAGTCAGTGTCGAAAATGCGAAATTTGCTTTCGCTTAGGTTCGGAACTAAATGATCTACCGATTTGTGCTTTTGGATATCAAATGTATGATTGTGGACTAGATGACAAAAATTTCAGTGTTCTAGTCCTATCCAGAGGTATTCAAACAAGGGCCTGAAAATGCTACGAAATGGTTCCAGAAAAGGATGGTACGGCAGTGTTGTTCCGCGACTGGGCGGGGGCGCTGCCGTCCCCCCAGATATGTTATAATATGAATACAATACATATAGAAAATACCACAAAAAAAACAAATTGAAACCAATAAATGAACCTACCTAGCAAATGAATTATAATTATCAAATACAAATAATGTTTTAGTATAAAACTATCAGACAACCATTTACATCTGAAATAACCGTATTCGAATATATGTGTAGGTACCTGTGACTGGAGCCGGCAATTATCTCTGCGCGCCATCTAACAGGGAGTCTCGACAATTTTTATCGGTTGATTAAATCGCTCCTAGCTACCCCTTTATGGGCGAAGCGTGAATATTTTCTCTTGTTTGTTTTCGGATGAACGCTCAGATAAGCTGTAGGTGTGTGCGTATCATTTTTATCGTTACGTTTCATCTATGTTATTTTTCGTTAGTATTCATGTAACAGTTTTTTATGTGTGTTATCTAAAATTAGGCAGCAGTAAATAAGAAAATGGTTGACAAATCGTCTTCAATTCGCGAAAAAATATAAGATAGTATGTACTATCTTATATTTTTTCGCGAATTGAAGACGATGAAAAACAAAATGAAAAACATCACATAGGTACTCGTATGTACCTATGTGATGTTTTTCATTGAAGAATAGTTAAATTTAGGCGAACAATACATGGACGAACGTGTTGATTTACCTATGTGGTCTTCACATCATTCATAACATATATTATAATTATCACATTAAAACTTCTTAATTTTACTAACAAGATAACTTTTAGAAGATTTACTGGTGCTTCAGTCACGGAGCTCGCAGGCGTATGCGCTACCGGATTATCAAAATACTTGCCGCTAAATGGTAGTGTTCAGCACTATCGTGTACCGGTCAGGTGGTAATGTATGGCCTTGTAATTTCCGGCACAGAGGCATAACACCTTAGGCCTCAGGAGTGGTAACGCATCTGCGTTTTGACCTCGGTCTTTGTGACGGTGTCTATAGGCTGCTGGCATCACTTAACATCAATGTGAACTGAATGCTTGTTTGCCACTATCATTACATAAAAAAAACCTGTTTTTTTGCTGTTACCATGTCAGTTTGACGCTAGCTTATAAACATCTCCATAAAAACCATGGATTTCAGAGTAGTAGTCCTGAGGCATAAGCTGCTAGGTAAGTTTCCTAATATTACCACGTGATTTTCTCTGTGCATAAAACTGTCGGTATGTCTTCATTTTTTTGTAACAAATTAACCATAACCTAAGAATTATACTTCAAGAATCGATTAAATAACCAATCTCAACAAATTTATCTGAATTCTACGGCTACTTAAAAATACATGAAACAACTAATTGGACATTTAAATCCAACTTCAATCACCACTTCAACGATTTAAAGCTATTCAATCTATTAAGCTTATTGGAATTACTCCAATCATAATTCTAATTCGAAAATTAACTTCAAGGAAACTACCGAGGCCGTGATATTCTATAATTTGTAAGTAACTATATTAAAAAGCAATGAAGTGATTATTACTATCTCAAGACGACATCGCACCCGTAACGACCAATTAAAAATTCAATATGGCCGCTATCGTATGAGTAATTCTCATTTATCTGTAGGATATACAAAGAAAAATCTTAATTTACAGTAAGATTTGTGCCATAGTCGACAGACGGTGGCCATTAGGGCGTTTGTGGATTTACGACCAATTAAAATCTATATCGTCGGTCCAATTAAAGCTTTGTTGGTTTATTAGTATTGGATGTCGAGTTTATCGGGATGTTGGATGCGACTGGTTGGCCTCCGTACTTTCGTGGCTTAATTAGGTACCTTGCATACCACTAGTCTTTTAAATAAAATTAAATGGTTTATATAAATGGAGAGTCTGTAGCCTTTTTAATTAATATACGCAGACATCATCGGGTGAATTATTTGGCGTTTCTGGATTCTTTGTCTTATTTAGGTAATTATACAATTACAAAAGTTTTTCATTTAACGCATATAACCTACCCTACCTACTATGCACATTAAACGCATACATAGTAGGTCAGAAATTGTTTTAAATATAAAACATGATTGATATTATTGGTGAAAAACGTAGCCAATATTCTAGTTTTTTATTTTGTACGCCAAAGTTCTCTCGCATAGGTCCTATTAGAATTGATTGCTGTGTTGAACATAATTCTAATTACAATCCCAATAATTAAATCCAAACCTACAATAATTTTATACAAATCCAATTAATCGTTCGTACTTATTAGATGACTAAACTTATGTTTTACAGGATTTCCGTACACGCGCTTTATTTATTTTTCAACTTTATTTTTAACAAAATAAGAGTAAAGAACTGCCGTGGAGTAATTCTTAATCTTTTGTAAATAACAGTACATATTCACTATTATGATGTTCAGTTAAATGTCAATCAAAGGCAACGAACCAAAATAATTGAGGCTAAAGCAATAGTAGAGCTTCTCATCTCATGATATTATAAACTTTTACTTTTTATCCTATAATAGTAACCTATATTTTCGTAGTAAAAGGACTATAACAATATGGAACTATTTATTCGATAAGATATATTAGGTAATATTATTTAAGTTGATAGCTTTTGCTTATAAAATACAATATTACGCTGAACACTACTAGGTAATATTCAGCGCTATCATGTTCCAATCAGGTGTTAATGTATGGTCATGTAATATATGGCACAGAGGTAGAACAACTTAGAATTCAGGAGTGGTAACGCATTAAAATCTCTGGCTTTTATTTAGATCTTTTTAAGCTGCTGTACTTACTCACCATCAATTTGAATTATTTGTTGGTCTTCCACTTCATGATATAAAAAAGACGTAGGACCATAAATTGGCCAGTACCAGTAGGCTTACTGACAGATGACTCTACAGATGAAAGGTCATCTGTAAAGAACCTACCTAGTACATAAACCTTAATGGAATATTGTGGCGTCATTGTAATGGTAATATTTACAGTGTGTGAAATGATTGTGGATCACGAGAGTAAATAAAACTTCACTGTTATAAAATTCAATATATTTATATAATAAAATTATATTATAAGAATCGTTGAAATAAAATAAAGAAAAAGAGTTCAAAAGCGTAGGCTTGTAGTCCAATCAGTTTGCCAATGAGTACCTACTTGAAATATTTACTACGTTTTAGTTGGACGACACTGAATAGGTGACTTCGCTATTGAATGAAAATGGCTTATCGACGCCTTATAGTGAATACCTCGGGAATGCATTTTTGCTCAATTTTTTAAAATTACATTTACAGGAAGAAGTACCTTGAAAGGCACACCCTTATCTCACTATATTATATGTCAATTATATACCTTTAGCGCTTTCTATGACAGCAATTGAGAACCTCGTAAACACTCGAATCTGTCAGTTAGCCGGGCATACCATGCAAGGAACGTATTGTTCCGTGTTCAATCTTACAGAATGTAACAGTTCTGGATATAAAAGCGGACTAAATTTTCTCATAAATGAATAAAACAACATAAATGATCCCATATTAAAATTTTCAGTACGTAGTTTTTTCTTCCTTCAGAAAAGTTACTTATTTTACACTTACGAGGTTTTCACTGTAAGGCGTCGTTATGTAGCCTCCGGAATTATACACTTATACATTATAGTTATAGAGTAGATATTGCATTGAGCATACCTATTACTTTACATAACATTCATTAGTAGTTAGTTTGCGTTATTCCTTTGGAGTGTTTCATTAGGTTCCACAAAATATTAACTTGAGGTACCTATAGGTATATCATAAAATAATTCTTTTTGCGCTTTGTTTTAATATTGCCATTTGGAAAGTAAAAATCCCATGTCAGTTCGACATTATTTTTGAGATGATTCGTAAATTCAATGATGTTGGTGCCTGTATGCCCACGTACAGCATAAAATATGGTCAATAACTAAGTTGAAATACATCACACAAAAATAGTTGTCAGTATAAAGTATAGCAAAGACATAGTTGATTACGGTTTGGCATAATATGTACCGCTAACAAATATTCATTTTGCTTGATGGCGTCATTTTTTAAGAAGGAATTTCTTTGTTCCTATACTAACGAAACATTTTAAGACCCAACAGAGCTCTATATCAAAAACAAAAGTTTGTAATAAAAAAATAAATGGTGAAAACAAATTCAAACAACAGTATTCAGATGCAGATGTGTGGGTACCATTAAAATTAATAAACTGAACTTTCCAATCGACATCCCTAGGCCGTTCAGGGTCAATACAACAAATTTTCAATTACCCTTGCTGCTCGCAAATTTAGCTGAAATGTAAATTATTTGAACGTGTGCATTATAAATATAATTGTAGGTAGCAGTGGGCGGGTTGCGATGGACCAATGGTAGGAAGGCTCGGATTGTGGGCGGCGCCTCAGTCGAGACTGATGTTGTTCCCGCGAAGCCTTCGCGGCGGACACTTCGTTGTCTGCCTGAAAAAACATAACGACTGATCACGGATGCGCTCTTACTCAATTCTATGTAACACATATTTAGATATAAATAATCTATTGTCACTTATTGAGGCATTCTGAAAAGTTTGGAAGGAAAGTAAGTCTCAATATTATGTTTAAAGACTACTAAAACAGGAAACGATAATACAAAAATGGCATTTATTCTTCAGTTCAAATAAAAATAGATATCAACTAAAATTTTAACAAATAAGAAAATACTTTCAAAACTCAGACTACACAATATAAAACTATTAGAATAAAGTCACTTTTGAAATATCTGAGGGTACCTATCTACCTACTATTGATAAGTACAGAAATTGCAAAGCCACTATGAAACTCAAATTGAACAACTGAGCAACTGAACTCGAACTCGTAGTTATGAATTGAAAAAATATCGTATACCCTCGTAATATAAAGTATACCTACACACTACTACACACTATAAGTATACCAAGCACAATGTATACCTACGTAATATAAAGTTATGATCAGATGATGTGTGATCATCGATGGCACAACACAGCTTCTCTCCTCTATCGTCAATGTGTGTGATAGATCGAGAAGACACATACATTTTTTAACCGAGTTCAAAAAACGAGAAAGTTCTCAATTCGGGTGGTATATATATATTTTTATAATGTATGTACGCGAATTTAGCCGATATTTCAAGACCGACTTACGTAATTCTTTTTTGTTTGATGAGGTATAGTTTCCAATGGTCCCATAAAAAATTGATTCAGATAGGCAAATCAGTTTTTATTTTATGAGCATTTTTTTACTTACTTTCACCTGAGACTAAAGGAATTAGAATAAACGGCGAGTTGTCATACAGTGCGTTGAATTGAATCCACTGACGTCTTATATAGTCCTAATGCACATGACAACAAGATGACAACAAGTGACAATGACACATTTACTCATCGACGACACAACACAGCTTATTAACTCCTTCGTGGATAACATTTTTTCATTGATTTCGTATAGCCGTGTAATAATTTTGTATCGACACACCTAAACAATCTAATTATCAGATAAGCACCGACTTCAAACCTATTAGTAAATAGCACATATAAATAATAGGTAGTATATACCCAATTACAATTAAATGTTTATTATTTTTTACTTTTCAGTTTTGAAGTCGGTTTTTCTTAACGTAGTTATATTTTCGATTGATTAAATCATTTTGGAAAAATAAACAAAACTAATGAAAACAAAATCAATGAGCTTTACTAGGTAAAATCTCGTAGTAAGGTGCGTAATACTGCCCGAATGGTTAATCAAAATATTTGTGAACCATAAAGTACCTACTATTTTCAATAACCTTACTATTTGAGATGAGCAGTAACTAATAGATCTAGGATCTGGCAATTACAAAATGACGATACCAATCGTTCCTTGATCGACTATGATAAAATGATAAGGTTCTCAAATCCTATAGAATATGGAAATAATTAACATTTTACTATTTTTTTATTGGTGGCAGAGCTCCATTGTCGGCGTTCGTGGGCAAAGGTAGCTCAACAACGCAACTTTATTTAATTGTTTATTTACTCATCATCTATTTGAACTTGTTTGCATATTTCAGGGCATAAAAAATCAAACAAAAGTCGTAATTCTCTACTGGACTACTAATTTAATAAGTTACCATAAAATTAATTTTATGTAAAACAAAATTGTATATTTAAAATACACATCATCATAGGAATCGCTAAAAACCTAATGATATTCTAATTTGTACATCGAATTACAAATACAGTAGCTGCGGTGATTACAATAAAAACGTGTAACTTGATACACCCATACGATCTATATGGACATTTAGTGCCACCAAATGAGTCATAAAATTGCCCAAATATCCCTTAACATATAAATTTATCGTTCGAACGTCGCTCAGATCATAAAAGCGTCGAGTGCGGTAATTCCTGAGCGGTGAGACACTCTCATGTCAATCATTTACGTCAAACAAAATATAAAAATCAATTTACAGCGACATTCAAACCATTATGCGGTAGTGAAAACCACTTCATTACGACTCACAGATCTATAAATGCGTCCCCACAATGACTTTACTGATTTAATATTGGAATATATTTCGATATGTAATAATACTCGTAGTTAGTTCATTGTTAATTCGTACCATTGCGAGCCTCAGAACGATAAATTTGCGATTAGGTATAAAGTTGAAACGTGTCTAGGAAGATTTATTTGCTAGGGGAAACCATTTTTCTATTCGCTCCCTAACTATTTACCTGGAGTGTTGTATTGTGTGAAAGAGTTTTGGGAGCCATTTAAATTCGACCACCGCGCAAAAAATTATATCTTTTTGTGCGCATGAAATGCATTTTGCACGATAATTATGGATGCGCTTTCTCCTTTGTTGTTACCGACAAAGTGGAATGGAATGCACGAATAAAATGTTTTTAAAATAACTTCGTTTATTTATGTGCTCTTGCAATAAAGTAATTTAGTGAATCAGGCTGGTTGAGAAATAAAATAATTTTAAGTAGTAACGAAATGTTAAAAATATATCAAATTTTCAATGTTTGGTTGGGTTCTCATATTTTGGGAGTTTATTTCATATCATTCATTTTCATTTTAAATTAATAAGTAATGGTGGAACTTATTACATTTACACTCCACCAAATTATTTTATCTGTGCCAGAAATTGAGCAGCAAAATATTTTAGCTCTGAGAATTTGCAATAATCTGCATTAAAATCTCTAGTTTTTTGTAGATGTCTATTTTTATACAAAGTTTTTTATTACTATCTGTTATTTGTAACTTTTGCCGTCGCAAACATAAAAGAATATAAAAAATGTAACTGTTGAAGATTACCGTTTTAAAACACATGTCTTAGAAACCTTCCTGTAAAAATATCGGCAAAGACAAAACGTCCTGTAACCCTTCCAATTATAACAACTAAACGGTCATAGAACCATACTCGAGTTTCAACGTATTCTTTATGTGAACATTAGCATTTTTTTCAACTCTTATTTATGGAGTCCCTAAGGAACAGACCCAAGCAGGTGGTCCGTACTTAATCAAGACGTTACCGAAAATAAAAAAAACGTGTAGCTATATTTTCTTTTTTGTCTGAATTATAGTTTTGTTCGTCATAAGTTATGTGCGGCCGGACTAGGGCCCGTATTATTTAGTATATTTAAATACGTCGGGAAAGACGTACTGCGTAATGAATATATTAGTAATAAATAACGAATATTTTTGAAAGCTGCATATAATAAAGTAACCCTGTGACATCTTAATAATGTGGACAAATACCGTTTTAATAGCATCTTAAAAAAAATATAAATAGCTAAAGAAAAATAAATGTGTACCGGTTTAGTAATTACTGATATATTTATTTTCCTTTCCAATATAGTTGTATATGATACTTTCCTTATTTAATTTTTGGGACTTATCACTATTAATTTGTAAAAGGCCACCTTCCCACCTAGGAGTTTACCTACTAGCACAAATGCGAACATTGTAGTTATACCCCCTTATTCATAAACCTATTTTAGCTAAAGTGTTGCTAATCTCTCCTTTGTCTTTTTCTATCCTGCACATTTGACAATGCAACTGACAAAGACGAAGCATTCTATAGCTAAAACGTATCTAATGTACGTTTATGAGTAAGAGCGTAAGCTTATAATATCTCCTACATACATTTTAGGTTATAATATGTTGATGAATTTATGAGGAATAAATATTAAAATAATGACATATCTGACCTATCAAATCAATAAAATTCTACAAAAGATTTTCACATTAAATAAAATAAACACACGGAACAAACGAAACAATGTGCACCCAACACGTTTAATATACACATTATAGGTAGGTAGGTAATATAAACAAGTTTATCTCAAGTCGTGCTATATTGGTACCTTGATATCAAGCCAACAGTGTCGACGATTGCAAGTGAGATAGTGACTTGATTTAGACAAGCCTTCGAGATTTATTCACAACTATCAACTTGTTTATTCGCCTCGGTACAAACTTATACTGCGCTAGAATTATCTTTAATCTCTTGCTCTATACATCTGATTCATTACAACATTAATTTTGTATATTTCCCATGTGGTTAAAACAAGTACGTTGCATAATACGTCGGCGTTAAGTCGCATGTTTACCTTTGATTTTAGTAATGAAATTGATAAAAATAACCTCTGAAAGCTGTTAAAAATTTAAGTGTTTAATTTCCTCAAACGATTATAAAAAAATAGTACTATCTCTGAAACTCAGTGTCTAATCTACTCAACTATAATTCCGAGCTAAAAAACTCCCTTTCTCGAAACTTCCCGACAGAGGGCAAAGGGGCGAGGGCCAACAAAAGATAAAAGAGATATATAAGTGGCCCTCGGCAGCGCCATCAAGTCGTTACAAGAACACTAAAATATTTCAAATTGTGCCCAATGTCGCGGAAAACGGAAGTTACGCATTTTGGCCCGAGTCCGCCGGCGGGACTTTATGATTATAATTACAATTCGAGCTATATTCTCACATTCGATTGTTAATTTTGTGACAATTTCATTTCTGTAATGAATTGTTTTTCGCATTGGTAATACGAGCATTATGTTTTTATTTGATTGAAAGGGTACAAAACCTTTTAATGTTATATAAATGCGAATATAAAGGAGTAGGCTTCATCGTATCACTCAACCTATCTGCCGCCAAATTGTAGTTTTGAGCACCATATACCAGTATACCACCTCACTGGTATATGGTGCTCAAAACTAGGGCATTATTTCGTACTTTCTGGCATTACGGTACATAACTATTCGGACTTCAGGATTGATATAGGATACAGTACAGATTTGAGATGAGTGCTAATCTGTGTAATAAAGTGCTTAAATGATATTTAAAAAAAGACATGTACAAATAGCGTGTCCTTTCAACAACTCTGACTCATAATTATACATAGACCACTATATACAAAACGTAACATGAAAACACAGCACATAATAATATCATAAAACTACCCACATTTACGTCCCGTGTTCGGTTCCCGCTGACCATTCCCATGAAACATACAATGGATAACAATTAGATGCAAATATCATTCGAATAGGGCTGTATTAACACCAAGGGGTCAGCCTCCATACATGCAAATACGTGGCAATGTTGTTATAATTCCCCCATGACCACCCGCCGGATGAAGTTATTCATTCTATTTTAAAAGTAATCAATACGTTACAGCATTTCAAGTATTATCACTGACATAAATTGATATTGAATAATATGTTATATGTCTACTGTACTACACGCTTTTAAATTATACTTTCGTATATAATGTTTGTTGTATCAATTTACTATGAGGACCTTTGGACTGCAAGAGATTCGTGCTAGATAAGATAAACAAGTAATATGTGATGTGAACCCAGCAATGATTTTTTATTTCTTGTAGTTATCATGTGCTATACAAATATAAAAATCCTGAAATGTTGCTTTAATTTTTTAGCAATTTTACAAATGTATGTACGTAGGTATATCTTGTCTTTTGTGTGTTAAGAAAATGTTTATATTAGAATGTATTTTGTAAATATAGGTATATTGCCTTGAACAGGTGTTGTCTCTGTAAATGGAATATGTTCGAATTATGAACAAGGAAATATTAGGTGTTTGAAAATACTATATTACAAACGCAAACTGAATAATTGTTAATTTTATTTCACTTCTTACTACAGATAGATATTAATGTACAATATTCATTTCTAAAATGTCCATAAACACAAGAGCTCACTTACCAACAATATAATACAACCTTGTGTTGAAGTATTTAAAATTATTCAAGCCGATATACCTACCTAACATTTCATATTCACATTACACTAATGTAGTGTGCGATCCGCCATATTGGTAGGCCAGTGTATCATATAGAGATATTTGTGTTCAACGGGCCGGCAGCAGTTTCACGCTTGACTGCCGCCGGACGATACTGCTGTGCCGATATATTTGCTTTTATTTTGCTCCGTAAGCTATTTCAGAGACGTATCACTTGTTTTCCTTTATTCAAATAGGTAGGGAAAGTGATGGAGCGAAACTCATGATATGCATTTATGTACCCCATTATTTTTATATGGATGTATTATTCCTAAAAACATTTGGTTATATATCAGGGATTGTTATCTTTCTACTTTTGTAACTTAGTTATTAAGAAACTCATACATAATGACATATGCTTACTTATTTCAGTTATTAAGAATCTAATAAAAGACATACGTCTACTAATTTCAATTATTAAGAATGGAACAAAAAAATAATAATTGAGATATTATTATGCGTACTTATTTCAGTTAGTAAGAATCTAATAAGTAGTTGTTTGTAAGAATCAACTCATTAATAATTGTCACATGCCTACTTATTGCAGTTATAAAAAAACGAATAATAGTCGAATTAGAATTAGTTGTTTCGTACTTGAATAGTTTTCCTTTCAACAGATGTCGTTAGTGTATTGAAACTAAACTCTAGCTTATCCTTCGTCTGTTCCGATCTTATAAAGGAGACAATACAGATATTTGATGTGTACAATTTTATTGTAATTGCATCCGTGATAAGTCAGGCGACTTGTTAATTTAATTTATTTTAGGTATAGATTGACTATCACTTACGCGTCTTAGCTTTTGCCTAACATTGTATCAAACGAAAACAATACAACCCATCAATACCGGTTTCGATTTTCCACAAGAGTACCAATATGAACTTGTGTTATCATAAATTCCATATTCTTGGTTACATTATGCATGGAAATGCTCTTTAGATGTTCGCCTGAAAATTATTCCAAGTAGGTAGGCGTTCTCTCTGACGTTTATTCGCTTGTTGAATAATGTTTTATTTTTATGACATGCCATAACATCGACACATTGCCCGAACTACTGGTCCTCTTTTTTTTTTCAGGAAAAAAGTTTATGGGCAAAACTTTGCTGTTTTATGAATATTATTCATTTCGATTTTTTCTTTTCAACTTTTAGGAATACCATCATTATTTGACATTATTCTAAAGTACAACTAAATGCAAATTAAGGTATGCTGTATTATTATATTCATCCTATATTCGAGAATTACGATAAAACATTTTAAGGAGACGGTGAAAATTAGTATAATAATTACATATTTAATGTGTGCACCATATCGTCTTTTGAAATTGATTAAACATAAATAATTGAAATGAAATTCTATGTTTGTGGAAATGATTTCGGTTGGCACTAACAAAACATTAAACATGTAAATGTATTATTTTTCAGTTGAAGATTTTCGTAGCTATGACCATTTTTAATTACATATTCACTGTATAAATAGTGATATTTTTAAAATCAAAGAGTCTTAATTTTCATATAACTCTACATTACCGATAGATGTCACTCGGTTCTTCGCAAAACGTTGCACATCTTTTCTCAAATTGGAACGGACTTGCAAACTGAAACATTTACTTAAAAAGACAAAATACACACAAGTTTTTGCCATAAGTACTGGGTATGTCGAGTATGCAGTTGTAAAAACTAACAATCCTAAAATCAAATGCAACCGGAATGCACCCTAAGTTGTCTAATCCAAATAGTCTATTCTGCCTCAGCTTATTTCAGTTTGGAAATGTTAATTCTACCGTTATTTCTAATCCCGTCGAATGCTCAGTTTTAGCTCAGTTCTCTCTTAACTTGGAAACTAGCCAACATAGCTTTGAATAACATTACTCAACTTAATGAAACCTTATACAGTACTGTCTAATATATATTGTACTCGAGCATGATAATAAATCAATGAGGCTTATAAGTCTTATACTGTACTACATTTACTTAAAGTTATTATTAACATTTGTCATGTAAGTAGCAATCAGAATTGAAGCGCGCATGGCCCGGCGGCTGGTGTAGATCGTAAGTGATCAACTCGGTTAAGCACTACGGGTGCGACCGGGTAGTGTGATGGGTGACCTAGTGGCAAATTAAATGCGCGTTTTCGTGCTTCGGAGGGCACGTTAACCCGTCGGTCCCGGTTGCTATCGACAGATAGCAGTCGTTAAACCTTTTCGGAGGCCTTCTCTTTTTTTTGAGAAGAGGTTTGAAAACATCCGACAGCGGGGTGGCCACTAACCCGTATCTCCACCAATCCGCATTGGAGCAGCGTGGTGGAGTAAGCTCCAGGCCTCCCCCCAAAAAATGGGAGAGACTCGTGCCCAGCAGTGGGACGTATAATGGGTTGCCATTATTATAAGTAGCAATCATGCAGATTACATTAATTTTGGAAAGTTGCTTAAGGTGATAAACATATCTATTATTATTTATCTTTAGTCAATCATACAATAGTATTCAAAATGTGTATATCAACTTGGCTAAGGAATTCATGATGCCTATAAAAATGATAGTAATAATAAAACTGTCTTTAAATACTGAATCATTAGTAGCAATGATTTTTACAAAAAAAAAATGTTGGTGTATGGAAAATGTGCACGCATACATTGTACTTCTTATATTAGGTCCATATTTCATTTCAGCTTACCTTAGCCTACAAGGAAACCTTACAGTATTTTGTTTACTTACCATGTTCTACTTGTGGAACTTATTGGAATGAATCGGGCACATTTTCATAGGTACAGGTAACTGAGACTTTACATTTAAAAAAAAATAGTTTCATCTGTAACCCAAGGATTAAGTTTTGAACCTCCAGGGTATAAATAATGGCTAATTACCACAAAGCTACCATAGCAATCAAATATTTTTTTTTACCGAAAATAAATAATACTGATCAAAAAATTGGAGAACATGGTGAGATAATACTATTATTACACATAAGATAGTTCCTTCGTCGTTTTGGGTATTTAAATGGGTGCTTAGTATAATTTAACTTACATAAGGCACCTACTCGACCCGAAATTAAACAGGCAATGTTTGCTCCACAAACTTAATTAGCGGAGTATTTGACTTTGAGAACTGTAAACAAATGAACGTTAACTTTGTACGATCAAATTATATTAAGCACACATCGAAACTAGCAAGAAATAGTAATAAACGTTAGGGCGAAACAATTTACGCCCACGAATTCGTAAGTTACATAACGATACGCGAACCAAATACGCTTTTGGCAATAACCGGGCAACATTCTAACAATTTAATGTAGCATAAACAATACAAATACTCGTACTGGCTGGTTGTACGCGCCTCCGGCATATGTAGCCGCGTACACGCCATATTTATTGTCTATGGTATTGTGGTGCGATCGTTACCGTATATCTGAGAGTGGGGGCGTATAAGGGTGCGCTATCATGAATCCTGATACGCACCGACCGGGCTAAGTTGACCCGTACTGTTACAAATGTCCCCCACTGTGATGTATCACGGGACAGCTCCGTGAATATTGGCAGCAGCGTAAAAGGGTTTGTTGATTGGACGGGATCTCTCCTGGTCCCCGGTGACCCGTGCGCTGTTAATGGGTTTAATCGTCGTCGGAGTCCGTCTCAGCAATTTATGTTTCATTTTCGATCTCGTTATGCACGCTGGATTATACGCACATGTGACCCCTGCCGAATTTCAAATGCGTAATGGTGATGCTCAGAGATATGTAAATTCGTGATGTTGTTTCACCTCGATAATTCACTTGAACTCGACCATTAGATTTGAATAAAACATAGATGACCAGTGCGGGCCAAGTTTAACAAGCTTGATAAATTTTACATGGTTTAGTAAGTAAACCATGTAAAATTTATCAAGCTTGTATTGTCTACAGATTCTAGTAACGAGTGTGACTAAATTAGGATAAATCAGGATTTTAAAAATATGGATAATATGAAACTACACGTTTTCATGATTTTCTCAATTTTTTTTCTTTACTGGGCGACGCGATACTGACGCTGGCTTGTAAGTTGCTTTATCAACTTATTTTGGCAATTACCAATATGTTTGATACTTAAAACGGTTAAGCAAAAAAATGAGATGCACCATTTGATAATTGTAAAAGGACGTCATAACTGTAACTGTAAGGCCCTGTAATTTCCGGCACAGAGGCATAACTTGTGCTTTTAACACAAGTTATTCTTAATAACTTAGCAAAAGTGGTAGTTGCAACAAACATAATATTATGAAATCATATTACTAATAAGGATTCCTCATAAATGTACTACTGTGTTTTTCATTTTATTGTAATTTGTTATATGCAAATAAACTTATATTATTATTATATTGTTATTACAGAGGCACCTGAGGCCTCAGGAGTGGTAACGCATCTGCATTTCAACCTTGGTCTTTGTGTAAGTGACTATAGGTTGTAGTCATCACTTAACATCAATGTGAACTGCATGCTTGTTTACCACTTCCAACACATAAAAAAAACTGTCCAAGAGGGCTGTAGTTTTTGTTCATGTCAATTATCGGTCACTTTTTTGTACAAAAATACGCTGGTAAGACGCATTTCGCAGTCACTGCATATTTAGTCAATGTATACTCGTATTTTATTGAACCATAACTTCAATATTACTAACAAATCACATAAAATCTCAGATTTAAAACATCGCATCAGTTTTAATTTCATGCTCATTTGGTACTTAATCAATTTATAAAAGTTGAAACGTCGACTAATACGAATACAATAGTCATAATTGTCCAAAAACAAAACATTGTCCTATTTTGTACCTACTGAAGTTTTTTAATGAAAAGTTTCCATCCTATATTGCAAATATTAGGACCCAACATTTATGCAGGTGCGGATTTTATCAGTATTTAAAATAGGGATTAACACCGCATAGCTAGGCTGGTACCGTATCGCGTGCCGCACCCGGCACCGTCCCGGTTTTACCGGATTCCACTGTATTTGGGCGGATTTAACCGGATTAATCCCGACTCGACGCTGCCTGCGCTTTGTCGCGATATCGAATTGTTTATTTTACGTTTTAAATTGCCACTGGATATCTGTTTTCATAACGGGATTCACTGTTTATTTGTAATTTAAACCGGTTATAAATATGTTAAGGTTCAATTTAGTTTGTTTTCATTTAATGAAATAACATTGTGAAAATAAACTTATTATGACATGAATGTATTAAACGAATATGTCTCCATTCATACTAAAACGTGAACACAAAAAGAGTGTCAGTAGTATTCTTAAGACCTTATTTTTTGTACAGATATTCATTTATACGTAAATATAGGATATACTTGCAAGCATAGACCTAACAGTACATGGTCTACGTTGCCATGTAACCAGAACACGACGGCGCTGAATACTAACTAGACAATAATAGGAGTAAAATTAAGTAATGAGGCGATACCTACGTACTCGAGTCTGATTATTAGAATCTTACCGCTTAAATTAATTTGACCATAATTTTGCACTTCTTAAGTTCATATCGCTAGACAAACAATATAATATGTAGGTACTTTGAAATAGGCATTATATTGAGTCGCTTAATAATACAGAAGTGAAAACGGAACCAACGTATTAAAATAAAACTTCGACAAACAATCTCCTGAATCCGGCCCCCGTTGAGACGTAGACCCGCTACGGCGTAGCACTAACATATAATCCTTTTCGCTACAATAGCAATTTCAAACTTCCTTAGGGGCTTCGGATAATCTTTCTTTATATCGAGCTACAAGCGACTGCCACGAATATTTTCTGCACCCTTCTAGCACATTAAAATCGTTAATGTTAGAGAAAGACAAAATAAACTAAAGCAAGAGAGCGCATTCTCAATGAAAAGGGAAGAGATGGTAATGTATATTAAAATTCAGGTTCAAGTGTAATAATTTCGTTTTTTAATTTAATTTCTAATGGTGCCGTAAATCTCGGTGGGGAGAGCCGTATAAATCCTCTTGGAAGTAATTTTGTGTGAGCACTTTGAATCTGAATGAGCCGAGTAACGTGAATCAGCGATCAAAAACAGTTAATCTTAAATGTGCGTGGAAATTTAAGTACTTGCTTTTGTGACGCGTGGAGTACTTGCTTTTGTGACTAATGTGAATATAATTCCATAAATTATTAGTCAATGCGAGCAATTTTTTAATGTTTATAGTAAAAATAGTGTTAAAAATAATTATATTCCTAGAAATTTGTGGATGCATACGACTATTACAAACTTAATAAAATAATTATGAATTAATATGTAATATTTATAACAATAAAGAAAATAACATTCACATTGATGACAAATAACTTGCAGCAGGAGAAGTAATAATGCGGGATCGGCACGTAATAAATATTAGATTATCTGCATTGAGACCTCATATTTTATGTTGCAATTCTTGAGAACTAATCTGATTTACTCTTGTTCCAAAAGTAATAAGCATCACTAATTTACTGAATTATGATGGTAGAATTAAAAAAACCTCATACATACGTTTTTATTCTCTTAGAGAAAAAAATATGCTAATGAAATAATGTACATGATTTAATATTTGTTCTGTCAACAGGCAAATTTTTATTCTTCAAGTGTGATGATGTTCACAATTTCACATTCATAAGTACCTATTTCATAGCTCTTTTATATAACTTTCTGGTAACATAAAAAAATCCTAATTTAAATATATCCTTATATGACTAATGTTATTGATAATATTCATCATCGACTATAGACAAAGTAGGTACAAAAGTTACTTTACTAAAGCCCACTTGAATTAATAGTCAGTAAATTAATACTAAAATTAATGCACCAACAACGTATTTCATAAAATATCAAAAACATAAAATCGCTCATTACCTTAATTCAAGAGGGCGCTTCATAACATAAAAACGACGACGACAAAATGTGAACGCAGCTAAAATAATCTATATCAATTCCCTTATTAATTTGGAGAGTGGGAAAAGCGTTACTTTCATAGCTATTTTAATGGGTAATTTTCATAAACAAACTTGGAAATCCGAGGGGTGCGAGGGGAGGGGTGGCGCGGGTTCCTTTCCGAGATAGAAAACAGCTCCAGTTCTCGTATAATGGCTTTCTGGAATGGCGTCGTCCGTCTTGCCCCCTCCCTCCCCTACCCCCGCAGCCCCCCGGGGCGAGAAAGGATGAATTCTTATTTCCTCATCTCGAGGCGTCCGGTGCGAACCCTCCATGTAGATTGCCTTTTTCTCGTACAGCCTCCGTATAACATAACAATGACTTGTTTTCAATTTTGTTTCGCTCTTTTTTCTTGGTTTGTTAATGTAATATGTACGTTCCGTCTTTGTTTAATGTTGATTTTCATTGTGAAATACGGTTTCTTGTTTCGCCAACCTCGCCATTTTTGGGGTGACTTTATAATTTGAAAATTTTGACAATCCACAATTAATAATGAATATAAGATTGTATTATTTTTTACATAGTTAAGTCTTCAATTTTATGACAAAAAAAACCTTTTTTTTCTATATTTTTGTTTTTCTGGTGACGGAGTCCGCGGGCACCATTACAATACCTGATCTACTTGTCACTAAAAGGTGGTGTTCTAGACTTTCGTATTCCGATCCAGTGGTAAAATGTACAGCTTTGTAATCTCCAGTACAGAAGCATTACAGCTTAGGCCTCAGTAGTGAAAACGTATATAAATTGTTATCTTTGTTTTGTTTTGATGTAGATGTTTATAGGCTACAGTATCCACTTACCATCAATGTGACCTGTACGTATATTTGTTTGCAAATTCGTGGCATATATATTATTTACATTATTTTTATTTCTGAATATATGCAATACATTTGAGACTAGAGCCATACTCGTAATATATTTTAGATGCATAAGCAAGTGCATTCATGAAGTGCAATGCGAGCCAAAAATACTTTGATACTCTGCCAAAACATTCAAAACATACACATAAAATATCCAAGCCTGTTATGATAGAGTTCTTTTTGCTGAAACTGGAATTCGTTTCGAAAAATTTTACCTTCAATTAATAAAAATAACTTCCTGTAATAGTAAAAAAATTTTTTTTGGAAACTTCAAAGTACTACTTTGATAGTTACGAGTATTTAACTGCGATGGACCAAATACTTGCATTGAATTATTAATTTATTTAATATGAAGATTTTTATATTCACTTACCATCAATGTGAACTCTATGATTGCCACTTCATGATTTAAAAAAATCGATTCAATAAACTAACTTAAAAGTATACCTAAAAACAAGGGGATTGCTTAAGTCTTGCGGTTCGTTACTTTGCCTTCATGACTGTGTTTGCAAATGTTTTTCAAGGATCCTACTTGGGTGGTAATAAATATCGGAAAACTGACATCCTGTGATGAAACTGAAATTTACAGAAGGGTTAGTCATGACTACAATACAGAAAAAAAATACAAAAAAGTTATATTTGTAGTCCTATGACTTGAAAGATCATCACAAGATGTCAGTTTTACCGATATTTTTTAAAATCCTAATAATATAAAAATACATGACTATTTTTTTTCACATTTTTCTAATAGCTGTCATGAGTTGGCCTATCACCTGTTTTGGGTTTATCGTTGATTTCTGGGACATCCTGTATAATATTTTAAATGTTTAAACATAACTTCATAGCACATACATTGATTATAGCAGTGATGCTAACTAATCTGAATCAAAATTGTTTACATCTACACTACTAATCCGTCTTACTATCAACACACCATAAATTAGGAGTGCACGCGACAAAACTGCCATTATTAAGCGTGTAAAGACTTATAATCAGCCGACTATCAGGGTCCCTCAACCGGGTATACTGCCAAAACGTTTAATAGCGGAACCAATGTAATTTGACCTCAGTTTGTCCTTAATTCGGCACTTTTGTCTTCTTTTCGCAAATTGTGAGGGGAAGCAGGGTGTGCTTAGTACAAATGGCGATTATATAGCAATCATAGCAGTTGTCTGAAATGAGAAGTCTCCCTTAAAAAGATAAACAAGTAACGTGTGCGCGAAAGTGCCGAGACGCGCAGAATTCATATTTTAGTTGAGCCTCCCTTTGCCGTAGCGTCTTAAGGTACGTAACGGGTTATGAAGTTTACTCTACTTCCAGAAAATAATTGGTCATATAACCAGTTCCTCATTTTATATCACTGAATAGTTTTCAAGGCATTGTGAAGTTTATAATACATTTTTTACCATCACCATTTCAACCGAACGACATCCACTAATGAAAAAAATCTCCCAAAGATTGCTACAACAAGCGGTCCCTAACCTTACATACTTGTTAAACTTAAATTACACATCAACACGATATTTTTGACTGACTTCAAAAAAGGAGGTTCGACTGTATGTATGTACACCTATTCCTCCACCAATTGAAGTTCGATTTTTTTTTCTTGCGTCGTTTCTAAGGGTATAAACTGATTTTGCGTAAATGAAAGTCTCGAAATTGGGATCAGATGGCATTGAGAAATAAAGGCAATCTTTTGAAAATTGCATACACATAAAAAGGTTTTCGTTGCGTTTTCATAGAAATGGAAGTTAAGTATTTGCATCTGAATATCATAATTTCACGCTACTGAACTCACGTTGAAAGCTGCACTCCTTAAATGTGGGAAGTTAGGAGATCATACTGTAAGATTTTGGCAGAACAAGCTCAACAGGATTTGGATAGACGTGTAATATATTACGTATTATAATTACTTACCGACGCCCGACGTTTACACTAAGCCTTAGATGCACCACTATATTTGTTAAAGTAAAATAAAATATTTTTCGATTAAGGATGTGAAATGTTACAATAGCTACAATTTAACAAATATCGTGGTGCAACCTATAGACCGACCGTTTAACACGCGTATCGCCTGCGCGGTACAAGGGGAGCGGGGGCGGGTATCGCTACACACGGCCTCAATAATCCAATCTCGAGATATATTGTTGGCAAAGTTTAGAATATAATAATATACAAACTTTTTTTTTTGTTAAGTAAATAATAAACTTATAATTTTAATTATTTTAATAATAGATTCTAAGGTACGAAATAATAACTTCTTTAACGTTAAATATATATAGTTTATATTCAACCACAGATAAAAGTTATGTAGGATTAGGACTATTCATCACTAATATAGGTACATATCGCTTGAATTGTTTTCACTGTCTGAGCAGCTTGAAGAGTCAGAATCTTGCAAAATAATAAAAAAGCTGTCCATCTCTTCATCTTCTCTCAAGTTATTGACTTGGGAATACTCCGTTGAACTATGTTCTTATTTGTTGGCTTTAAGAAAGGAATATATTATGTTGTACGCTATTTGTTATTTTTTTTTTGCAAAACAGGAAAAGCGATTTATCTTGAGATTCATTTTGGTAAGTTTTTACCATGTGCGTCAATGTCACAGCGTCCGTTGCAAAAATACAAACCGCACGCTGCGAGCACCGACAGCGTACTGCCGCGCTTTGACGTGGCTCTCTGCTCCGCGCAACCCTTGTACCCACCCGGTGACATCACCCCCCGCTCTCTTTTTACCCCGCAGGCGCCACTAAACAGTGAAAAATTTTAGTATAGATCTGTATACTGTTATTTTTTACTTATTGGAATGGGTTTTTTAAGTCGATATTTATTATCGAAATGTGTTTTGTTCTGGGTAAGATGTTACTGATAAAAATATAAGGACACAAAAAGTACAACCTTTTTCAAGTAAACAAAATTAATTTGTGAAACAGGAGTACAGTTCAAGTTAAAAGGAAGTGTACACTGCAGATCAACATAAAAATAGGTACTAATGCAGCACTGATAGCAATGACGATGTGAATTTATATACTTATATACTCAAACTTCTGCCTACTAGGTTTAAATGGCTACTTTAGAGCAAAAGTACTTTAGTGAAGTTATATAAATATTCCTCTAAATTGCTACCTATGATAACCATAGCTGCTGCACCTTTAAAGCAATGCTATGACACACACAAGATATTTTTTTGGAGTAGAGCATACTTAAATAGCGACCACTAGATGTAATGTAAGAACGCCCTGTGTTGTAACATTTTACAATCAAAATTGCTTTCCTTATATCTTCAATAAATGTTTAAAACACACCGGCAAGCATGTGTTTTATGGTTTTTATGGATTTTAGGGCTTGTTTTATTGATTTTGTGAGGTTTTTTGATTTATTCTTTTTATATTGTGTATTTTTTCGTATTATTCATTAATTGACCTCAAGGTTGGGACTTCGTCTTTATTTAAATGTTGAAATTTAATAAATCTTGTCTTAATATTTGACTCTTTCATGAATACTAGGACATCTTTATCAATCAAAAACAAATAGTTATGCATTCTTACGTAATTTTCTAACAAACGTAAGGCCACTAATTTGCTTAATGGTTACTTAAATATTTTTATATCAATAATTTACAAATTACTTGTCTTGCAGTATTATAATATAAAAAAAAACTATTTTGAGACAGCACATTTCTAAAAAATGTATGAATATGACAACGCAAGATCCGATTGCATAGTGAAAAGCCGACCAAAAATGTGTTAAAAAGAAACAAAGGAAGGAGTACATCAAAGGACAAATAAAACTCAAATGTTTATCTTTTTTACGTTTACTCAGGCAATTTGACTGCTCATAAATAAATTCAAGGGAATAACAATAAAGTGGGATGTAGATACACCGTGGTCCGCCTACCGCTAGATTTATACTTATCTCACTGCCATAAAACGGTATTAATGCATATAAACATATCACGACGAGAGAGACAGTAGGATGACCATAATTTTGGTTATACGGAGACTCCTGTCAATGGACTTTTAAATTGGTAACGATTAAATGGAAATTAGATAATAAATAAACAATAAGTTTTCGAATATTGTTTATTTATGATATTTAGGAAAGTTTAATAATATTTATTTAGTATAATCCCTTCGGTTGGTACGCTGGTACGAGCATATACAAATTATAAACCTTATAATCTATGCAGTAATCTTTATTAATGTGTTAAATATAGATAGAGAACAATATTATGAAAATTGTTCCAGTACGAATCTAGCTCGAGTTTTCTAAAGGATTGTATCTGACGTATTGTTGTGTTGGAATAGAATTGAAATGAATCTTTTATTCAATGCGGCGATCATATTTTTATGATCTAAAATAATTTCGTTCACCGCAGCAGAGGAAACATGTATGATTTGTTAACATTTTTTTTTATAAACCAGAGATTTTAATGATCAATTTAAATCTTTTAATGCCAGCATAAAGATGTGAGACTAAACAAAATATATTTACTTACTGAAAATAAAATGATTTGGTTGGTCAAGAGTCTTTGAGACATTGATAAATAAAGAAGAGGCATTTGAATGAGATATTTGATGATTCCCGCTCTCTGCGTACCCCGCGAGGTACCTACTTGGCGTTACCTAATACCTGAAATTTTCATGCCAGAGTCTTTGGAACCAAAATTCTCCGAAAAATTTTTTTTTTACTATATTCGGTGGATCTGATCGTGGGTCGTTATTTATTTTACCCCTCCAAAACTACAAAGATCGTTGGAACAGCTAGTATACAAATCGCCTTTTCATTTCATCTTTTAAAATATTTTTTTAGCCCAGTCTTTAATATCCTGTTCCAAGATCACAGTCACCCTATCCTAACGAACCCGATCTCCCTTTCGCTGGTTCGGCGGGAAAGTTCGCCGGATCCGTTTCCTGTGTTTGCCATTTCACCCCGCTGTCCCCATCCCCCCTGACGTACTGCTCGCTTCCACAAATAAATACGTACGGCATCCCCTCAGTCCTAAATAAATCCAGTTGATTTGAAAAAGAATGTCATTTTCTAGTGAAGTCTTTCATATACCTACCCTTGTATTTTGTTTAATTTCTACCGTCTGTTTTGTGATTATTTTGTGCGTTTATAATCTTGAGGTACCTGTTTATAATAATAAAAAAAATAATACGAAATTTATTTCATGAGAAAAATATTTTTTCTTATATTTTGTTTTTATAAGAGTCAACAACATGCCATAAGCCTAAATAAAAAAAAGTGTTGAAAACTTGCTGTTCTTGATACCAACAAAAAATCTACACACCTACCTATTTGAAAATAAATCAAATTCGTTCTTAGTCCCAACATATCACAGCGGAGGTCGCAGTCAACAAAAGATCTCGATAGTCGTACAATAACCCGCCTCAAATGGTCCGGAACTTTTTCTTTAATGCTTTAGTTAAAAATCTCACAATTTTCATTCAAAGTTTCCTTTGGTGGAATCCTATAAATCTTTTTTATATGCCATTCGAGACATCTAGCATTGATCTGAATTACTTTTATGCGATGTTTGCGCTGTTCATCTGTATCTATGTGATTTACTGTAATGTTTTGGCCACACGACAGTATTTCTATTTATTTGCTGATCTTGCTTTAATTTTATCGATAGATTTCGATGTATTCGTAGTATTGGCTTTCACCGGTCGTAGAGGTCCAGTGACGGAGCTCGTGGGCGAAGGCACTACCGCATTACATGATCTACTTGGAAGTGTTGAGCACTACCGTGGTCCTTTCAGGTGGTACGGCCCTGTAATTTCCAGCACAGAGGCATTATAACTTTAGCCTCAGAAGTGGTAAAATATTTTGAATACATAGCATTGAAATCTCTGATTCCATGTAGATGTTTCTAGACAACAGTATTATTTACTATCAATGTAAACTGAATGCTTGTTTGTCACTTCGTTACATAGGAAATTGGTTAAAGAATGAAAAGTCTACGTATTATAATGTGTCACGAATAAAAAATCTAGTAAAAAGTTTTGAGTCAAAATAAACATTCAGAATTTTATTTATTGACCTCTCCATCTCATCAATTTAATTGCAGTCCTTATAATCTTGTGTTCGGATCGGATAAGGGAGAACTGGTAACTGAAACAAAAGAGTAAAAATATTACTTTTGCTTAAATAAATTGAAAAGTAATAAATAATATAAAAGAGACGCTTAAAGGCAAATTAGTGATTGTTATATCTGTGGTGTTTATACATCCATAAAAATAATATTATGAGTATCTGGCGTACCCTACCGAAGACGGTAAGTATTGAACTCGTCAGCCCTCAGACAATCGCGTTTACGACGAATAAAAGTTAGTCTTTATAGTCGACCCGTATATAAAAGTGGCGTTTATGCCTTTTTAATTAATTGTCCTGCCGTTAAACACCATACCATTCTCATACTGATAGCCGTAGCACAGTTAACTGTAGTGATTCAATAAAAATGAATTTGATGACACAAACACTTCATAAAAAGCCTATAAATGTCTGTTAAATCGTCTAGTCTGTTACATTGCCAGATTCATAGTTTTTAAATTGGTTTGTAACGGAACATCTTTTAATAAATACAACTTCATTCATTTAAAACTTATATATTTACTAAAAACTTCCAGGATATTTGAATTAACATAATATATACCGGACTCAATTAAAATTTCTCAAAATGTTATCTAGTAAACTAACGGACGAAATAAATAACTTAATCAATAACTTATGAGTCGATATTTATATTAAAGCACTTAATCGACCGGTTATGGTGGGCGGTATAGTATAAAGATGTCTTCGTTCCATTATAAATAAAATCTAATGGTATGTTACAGTGGACTATCAGAGAAACGTCTGTAAGTCACAGCATGCAACCGCATCATTTGTTATCTGCCTTATTTTTATTTGGAATTCCCATGGCTGTATATCATAAGAGCTTATATAAAAAAAAAACTCAAAAACTCAAAAATTTATTTAATCACTTGGAAATACTTTATAGAATTTGCTTGTGAAAGGTCAAATTACAAAATTTAAAATGAAAGCGAATAATAACTGATACGTTGATTAATATGTCAAAGTAACAAAATAAAATAAATAATGGTCCAAAAATACTTAATAATAAAAATAGGTATGAACAGAATGTACTCTCTTTTACAAACGGCAAGAAAGCTAAATAAAAAATATCAGATTCACAAGTATTCAAAGGAACCAATCCCTTTAAAATTATTGTAAAATAGAAACGCTCCCAAATATTAATTATCGTTCTCTTGGTGAGGAACTAATAATACTTATTAAAACATTCAATAACATTGAACAATCTCATACTACAACCCTCTTTCACCGCTGACGGTATTTACGACCGTGCCAATTAATTTTTTTCCCTTTTTTTTACTCCGTCAACAGTAAAGAGTACAAAGTGGTCATAGACAGAAATACAAGTGGCTATAAAATGAATGTAGCTGAGTCAGTAGGAACGGGTGTCTCTACAGCGCATGTGCGGTACATTCCGGTACTTTTATTGATTTCAGTAGCACTAACGGTCCATAAAGCCGACGTGCCGGACTGGAGCCTCCGCTCTATGCCCCTTATTAGGTACTCACGATATCCAGTGAATTCTACTTGTTAACTTTTTAAAAGGGAGGTGGTTTTCGTTACTTCTTGTTTCTTTTACAGATCAAAGTTATTATGTTACAATATTTGTGTTTTATATGATAATTTGATATTAGAGGAATACGCAATATATGTTTCTACAACATGCGGTTTAGGAGATTATAAAAAGAGTTAAAAAGTTGAGAATCTGCTGCAATTTCACGTTAGTTGGCATATAAACAAATAATAAACCCTCAAATAACTCCGATTCCGCTCACAAAATAAACAATCCTATAAATGTCATCTGCACCCAATAATCACGCAACGCACGTATTTTCGGATTAACTACATAGGAAGTAGCCAATCTTAATTGCTAACGTTCTCAGGGCAACCGAGACGGTGGTCATTATGACCGGGCTTGCACTATATTATTTTGTTTGTGCGCCTCATTTACGAGGGTTGGCTAGATGTTACGGTATGTGCGGTGGCCATTAGTGTTGAAGGAGTTCATTTTGATGCATTAAAAGAGCATTTGTTGATGTTTATTTGGCGAAGTAATATCTAAATGCTCTAAATATAATATGATTTGAATCTTCTTGTCACATAAAATCTGATGAATGTGAATGTTTCTTTGGTCACGGCTTTTTCATGGCTGATAAAATATTTTAACTGAATATATCTTTTTATGTTTATGTAGGTACTTATTTTTTATAAATCTAACTTTAGGAATGTTATATCCTTACGAACTGTGCCTTATCACTCACCTTACGCTTCGAAGGAATTTCTAAAAGGTAGTATAATTTCTTAAAATAAATAGGTATATACGTATTACACAAGTATATGCTGTGTAAACACATTCCGTTATAGAAGCGCGTCTGCAGAAAGACAGAGATTGTCAACCCTAAGTACATAATAATGCTTGAACGTAATACGAAAAGAGAACATTAGTGGGTGTTCGTCGCGTGCAATATCGACAGAGCGACGGCTGCGGAGCTCCTATTGCGGCCTTTATTAAAACTAAATTTCGCGCCACAAAATGTCCACAAACTCTGTTACGATTCCATGTTGGGACTACGAATGTTACATTTAATTTTTGTTTATTAAATTCTCATATCTTCTACCGTTTAAGAATTTAAAAAAACCTACCACATTTCTTGTGACATTTCCGTTTAAGTTGAACAAAACATCGGTAGCAAACCCCTTAGTATTCCTTATCAATACGTAAAGAGGAAAACGAACAAAAGAGATAATCAATGAAGTTACTCAGTTCCTTTATCGAGAAAACCAAATTGAATCAAATGTATTATTACGATACTAGGAGTGTAGAAGTAGGCAGTAGGTACAATATGTCCATGCACCGTAGGTACCGACGCCAGTGAAGCGATGATTTCGGTACATTTACCACGACCGAAACGACTCCCGGAATCGTCTTGATGGACGCCAGGAATGAGCTCTCACAACATAAAGAAATCCCCTTAAAAAGGGTAGCTCTGGGGTAGAATAACACAAAACAGTGTTGCTCAAAGTTAGTTTTTTTTTAATATTAGTTTGGGGAAAAAGTTTCTTCGCATTTATTAAGATAATTAAAAACATTTTTTTAATAAAGTTTATTTAAATTTAACTAAAGTATGTATGTACCATTTTGTTCGATAACCTTTTGCCATCTTGTAGGTAGGGACATGATCCCATTGCTATAAAAATTTTGGGACTTCTCATCAAAATACCGCGACAAGTGGATTTGGCAGTCCTCTCGTGATGTTAACCTAACATTGCATAAAGAATTCTGAAGAGACCGAAACAGGTGGAAATCTGAAGGTGCAAGGTTAGGACTATACGGCGGATGCATTAATACCTCCCAGCCAAACTCTCTTAATTTTTGCTGAGTGGCTATAGATGTGTGAGGTCTAGCGTTATCATGATGAAACACCACACCCCTTCTGTTGATCAATTCCGGCCGCTTTCTCTTAACTTCTTGCATTAATCTCATCAGTTATTCGCAGTAGAGTTCAGAATCGATAGTCCTGCCTGGTGGTAATAGCTCATAATGAATAATGCCCTTGCAATCCTACCACACACACAACTTCACCTTATTGCGAGTTAACCTGGGTTTCGCCACAGTCTGTGAAGCCTGACCGGCCTTTGACCACGACCTTTTTCGCACATTCTTCGGACAAAGTGACTATATACAAAAGAAAAATAGTAAAAAAAAAAAATATAAACACAACTTTGAGAAACACTCTCTAGGAAAGATATCCAGAATCCCGCTCGGCGAGACGAGAGCCAACCCGGGGTGTTTCATTACTCGCTTCCGCCAGATATGCTGGATTCCAGACTATCCACACTGCAACCTGGAAGCAATATCCTTACATTTTCAAGTGTCACCACTCTGATTTTTTCATGCGAAGAAATGGAATGGTCCGATGCCAATTCTGCTTGGATGCTTTTATTTCTTATCTTTGTTCTTTAGCGGTATCATACGTGAGTGAAGCTTAAAAGAAAAATGCCTATCACAAATTTTGATGTATATTTTGTATATGGGAGAGCGATTTTAAACATTTAGGTATACCTACATATTGTTACAAATATGGACAAATAATTACACATAAACGTACAGACTCGGTATTTAATGTAAAATGTTAGTAAAAAGAAAATAGTTTCTAAATTTTAAAAGAACACACATAATTTATTTATCTGTAGCATAAAATATATTTAAAATGCGATAGTGAACAGATCAAGATAAAGTTATAATAAATATTTCTTTCAAAACACACAAAAACACTTATATAAGGTTTATTCACAAGCATGAATAAATAATATTAATTTTGTTTTAACATGCAGATAAAAATATTTTATATTGGTTTCACTAACAACTAAAATCGAAAATAATAATACACTAAAGTATTTTACATTCTCAACTCTCTTTTATCTAAGATTTATTTCTAAATAAACATTTTTTACCATAAACCATGATTTACCAAAAACACAGCATTTATTTTCGTTAGGTGTATATTTATAAACGCAGCTTATTTTCGGTAGATGTGCCTAAATTTATTGATGCCGTTCATTTCTTCAGATTTTCTACTAACAAAACAAACAGAAATTCCTTCGATGGTTCTAAAGTAAATCGGCAAACTTGCTACCAGAGCAAATTCCGGACCCCATGTTGGAAGGGGAATAAGCAAAACAACTTTTTTCCTACTCGGATGAATAAATAAGACAAGGGTCGTAGTTCGGGGGCTATCCCCACTTGTAAAATTGCCATTTGTTTGATTTGAATGTTTTAATCCTTTCGAATATCCCCGTCTCAGCTGGGATTGTCTTGAATAATTACTTCGAAACTTCTGGAATGCTTAAATATTTAATTGGTTTAAATAAACAATTACGACAGCTTACTATAAACGAACGGCATAGTAAAACTTCACAATTTTGAAGTGGAAGAGATAAAAAGCATTGTTTCGATTTACTTATTTGATAGACACTGATCTCAATCTTTGCTTAAATCTTAAATAATTATACGTTTTCGACAGTTGATTCAGTAAACGTTGCTTACATTTGCAGTTTGCAGTCTAAAATAAAATCGTAAATATAATTTTTTGGCAATTCATACCATGTCTACAACAGTTATTCTTTATATTTAGGTACACATACCTTACAGTCTACAATATAGGTATACTCTAGGTATTTCTACACTTTAACAATCAATCTTCGGAAACGATTACCATGAAATTTTACATGGAGAAAGTTAGAACACTGAGAAACCATATTCACAGGTCTTTTTGACCTATATCCATTTTCAGGATTCAATAGTAGTGAACAAAGTAGCAGGACACAGCTAGACCCTATATAAATACATGTCCTTTACAGCAATTACAAAAGACAAAAAGCGTCCATAAAACGCATATATCCCTTGTCAGATAGATAGTGTTGGGCATCCGACGGGACCATCGCCCGGTGACCCTCGGGCGATGAAACTAACGACCCAGGGAATCAACAAAAGAGCAATAAGATATGCTGGGAAAAACTAGTGTGCGCCTCGAGGGAGTAGTCCCGGTCCGACTGTCCCGACTCCGCGTTTGAGGGTTAAGGAAATGTATTTTCTACGATTCATTCCGATATATGACGATGTCTGCTGTATTGAGGTACGGGTGATATTTCTTGGTGAATTTTGAAAGCATCATCATTTTATCGACACGGCTCAAATGTAATATTTGTATTTTGTATTGAAATTATCAATAAAATAGCTACGTGAAGAAAATCTTTAGGTAAATCCCTTTTTACGAAATTTATACGGGTGAAGGAGTTTCGCACAGTTAGTTTATACAGAGGAGTGCAAAATACAAATATTTACCTTAAAATAATAAGTACATAAAAAAATAAATAATAGGTACCTACATTATCCACACTATCACGCATTTTACATACAATAATTACGTTCCTATTATTAATGTCAGAATATCAAAATAGGTAGGTACATGTGTTGCTTATAAAATTATATGATCAAAATCGGACATTCAATACTAATTATCGTAATTTGCGTTATTTTGGTCATCTACTATTGCCGTTGACCGCACGGCCAAACAGGCATGTAACTTTGATGTTAAATATTACTGCAGCCTATAGACATCTACACAAAAACCACAGGTCAAATTGCAGATGTACTACTACTTTTGAGACCTCAGTTGTTATGTCTATGGACCAGACATTACCATCTAACCGGAACTAGTCTAAATAATCAAGTGTGTTTATTTAGCCTTTCAAAAAAAATCATAAAAATTACAATTAATAATTCAACTCGTATCGCACAATATGTAAATAAGCAAAAGCAAAAAATAACTTGACTGCTTGCTGACGAACTAAAGAATGTAGGGTTCAATCAAGAGTTTAATCATTTTAGTCATGTTTACTCATACTTTACCTACACGAAACTCGCGTGTATGGTTTATAAATGAGGGAAATTCCAGTGAGAAACCGAACAAAAACATTTAAAAATACACGCTGGTTATAAATTTACAACGTATACTCGTATAATAAATACTTAAAGTTAATAACAATCATAATAAAGTTTTTTTTTTTACAAAATGCTACTGCTATTTACAAAATATGTAAAAACAGTTGCAATTTTCTATTATTTATTGAAACTCGTCCTTAAATTTCATTTAACTTGTTAAAACCTGTGAAAAAATTACCCGATTCAAAAACAGATTAATTATATTTTCACGCAAAAATGTTTAACAAATTATTACATACATCAATCAATTATTGTAACAAAAACATCTTATACACAGTACAATTTTCAAGTATTCTCAGGTAACAATGATCTGAACTGAATGTGAAAAACCTATTCAGTATTAACACAAACATGACACGGCGCCAGATAGGCAGGAACGTAGTAACCGTATACCACGCCGAATCGTTTCCAACCAGCACCGTATATTCCAATTGGGATGGCCATTGCAATATGTATAATTGCCAGTCCCAGGGACTAAGCAACACGTCACCGGGATTGCCGCGTATATCCCGGTAATTGGAGCGGAACCCGGGATTCCACTTTCTTTATTGCAAATAAACTAGTCCACCGCTGCTGCTGTTCTTTCGTGCCGGTGCAATTCACTAGCCACCAACGGAAATAAAAAGTACTTGTCACCACTACGTTAATGAATATGGAAATAGTGAAAAAATAAAATCTGTGCAGGAATGCCGCTATAAAAGAAGCTAGTATTGATTTAATTTATCGTTTAATTTGTACATTGTAATTGTACTGTACCTGTTTTAATATAATAGGTAAATAAGTTTCTGAATATTAGGTACTACGCGCTTTGAAAAACAAAACTATCGTTATAGTAGTATTTGTAATGTCGTCAATATTGTTACCTGTAAAAATAATTATATGTATAAAAATGTATTTACGAAACTTTATCCGTATGTAACATAAAATTACCCATATTCATTACACATAAAATAACATTAGCTGTGATAAATTATTTCACGGATCTAGTATCTGTATACATCACAACTAATGCTAAAGTCAGGATACAATTTAAATTGCTTCGTTATTTGTAACAGTTAATAAGAAATAGGTATTTTATAATCACAATCAGTTATTATAATATTAGTTCTGTCTGATGGTGGGGTCAAAAGTCTTAGGAATCGGCGTGCATGTATGAAGAGAATGATGAAGGTAGACGAGGCACGAGAGGTTTGTCAGAACCGGGATGTCTACACTCTCTGCCTACCCCGTTAGGGACCTGGCGTGAAGATACATACATACATACAATCAGTTACTTTAATATCTTCAACATATCTTCGTTTTGTTGATTTATGAATAAGCATCTAATTTTAGTAGCCGTTAAAAACCTGTAACTGACAAATTAATGGAGTCTTTATTTAATATTCATCTAAGTATTTGTATTTTATATACTCAGCCATTAAATTTATATCAAAATATTAAAAATACTTTTAATCACACTCAGAGAACATATTTTATATGAGATTATAGGTACGTGCGTGTGTAAAACTCGTCTCTTATTTTATTGGTTAGTAGCAAATCTGTCACTTGTAATGCCTCTGTGCCGAAAACGAGGGCAATTCATCACCACCTAACTGGAACACGATATGATAGCGCTGAAAACTACCATTAAGCGGCAAGTAGATTAAGTAAAGCGGTGGTAACTCCACCCGCGAGCTCTATCACTGAGGCTCTATCGCCATTAAAATAAATATAAAAAATCAGATAATGCGGTTATCTGCGCACTCAACGTAACACTGAAAATCTGTTACCAAGTCTTTGTAAGTTTCTAACTTAGTAACTGCAGATCGGGAGATACAGTTTGTGAATGCTGGTTGAACTTACGATCGTTCTCATTACTGAAAGTGTTTGGTAACGATTTGTAATGGCCGTCTCCACTCGGAGCTCTGGCAAGGAACTATATTGGGACGACACTCGACTTCCTCGGAATTCAAATTATTTATGCCTATACATACTTAATGTTTGGATTGAAAATTTAATAGAAATACTATTGGGTTCCTTATAAAATACTCTAGCGGTAGCTAATGGGTTCAATTATGTATTCTTTAATAATCCAATAATCCAACATGTGATTAATTTTGTAAATTCGATACTAATAATACTTACCTACGTATCCCACTAAAACATTTTCAGGTAAAATGTTGTCAAAACGTGACCATAATATATAACTCGCATTGTCAAGAAGTTATCATTTCTTTGCGGAGCCAAGTTTCTAACTTCACAAATTCTACACCATACCTAGTCAAAATGTGTGTTTTGTAACCATCACAGGCGCGAGGTGGTAAATTTATCCACTGTTCATAACTTTTTTACTACACAATACTAAGTGATATGGTAGTGGTGAAACGGCCAAGGTACTCATTTTGACATTAGTGTACTTGTTTTAAACTTTCACGATTTGTATTCATATTTTTATATTGTAAACGGGACTTAATCGCGTACTATTTTAATCGAAGTATTTACCTCGACACTCGACGTTTCGGCCGTGGTCACGAGTAGACTCGACTAAATACTTCGATTAAAATAGTACGCGATTGGTGTACTTAGTTGCAGTTTGTGAAGTAAGAAACTTGTTTCTACAGACACCTGATAACGTTTTGACAGTAGGTAGGCAGGTACGACGTTTCAGTCTAGAATGTCAAATTCCCGAAATGTCAAGCGGTTTCAAAGTACCATTACGAGCCGTCATCACAATGCTTATGGTGGGATTTAATAGCTTTTTGTGAGATGTTTAAAATATTTTTTATTTTAAATCCTGTAAGCAGTTTTAAATTATGTTTATTTTAAATTTACTGACACATTCTCTAAAATTTTCAATAAGAAGACTTGTAGTATTTATTTTTCGCAATAACACATGCGAGTGAACTTTAGAAATAAGAAGACTTGTCGTAATCCGTTATTTAAAATTAAAGTTTTTTTTTTACATTACCGTCTTAGCACTACAGATTTGAGTTTTGTTTTGTGTGTGCACAACAGCAGCCATGACACCGCTTAAAACCTATTGCAACGCTGCGCTGTGTAAAAAATAAGAGGTAGGTACTATTTACCGCTACTAAGTACCGCCATTTGATTCTGTAGATCTGTCTCAATCTTGTCAAACATAACAATTCACATTGCAATATCATTACAGTAAATTATAAACAATCTGACTTAAAAATATGTATATAAGTATAATGGTTACAGACATAGGTAGCGATACACTATGTTCATGCGAACTCAATGGGCGGCAATGAATACCAATTTATATGCGTTAAATGTGCCAAGCAATTACACAGCGACGGCGATGTGCAGATAGTACAGTCGGCAACACAGCTTGCTTCATGATTATTCATGGCTAGGTTACAAGGCAATCATAGGGTAGGAATGTTTTCATTTTGCTTACAGTTCTGCCCTTTCTTTGGATCACGCTTATCTCTTTTACGTTTTAATCATTTTTTTACGGATCTCAACAAGAACGCCACAATAGGCTATGCGCCTTTTGTGTTTCCTCCCTATCGAGTCTAGCTTATAAATTCAAAACAAAACCTTATTTAAACAAAAATATCAAAATAGAACGATATGTTAATGCTTTTGACAAACTAAAGAATTTAATGAACAGCGACGAGGCGCTTGTGAAAAACTAAAAAAATGTTTTGATATTACCTACCTATCTTCCTAACATTTTATGTCATGAAGAAGCAAACAAGTAAAAAGTTATCATTGATGACAATTGAATAACAAAATATAAAAAATAAAGACTGTAAGAGAAATTTCGATGCAAATGCGTTGCCAGGTTGTCACTCCTGAGGTCTTAGCTATTATGACTCTGAAAAGGAAATTATAGAGCTGTTAATTTTTTATTTAGTACAGTCCACAACACAACTTGCGATCTCATGATTATTCATAGCTACGGATATGAAGTGATCAAGGTATTTTTTTTATTTTACCTACTTAATTTTAATAAATGGTTACTAACCAAAACGTTTTCATGTTCGGTCGGTACTTACCTACCTACATGTCATTGTGGCGGAGATTGTACTGTCTACACCAAAGTTTGTGATCTCATGATTATTCAAATATGCGGTTAAAGTGCGATGGAAGTTTTTATCTTAGTTGTGTATCTATTTACCTTTCTTTATGTGGACAATACATAGACAGTATTTTTCTAACCGACGAAAAACAAAAGAGATGTGGTTATCAATTCGACGTGTAGGTATAACATAGATATATCATTATACTTATTCAGTAAGAAATAGAAACAAAAGAGCAATATATCACATTCAATATTTTTTTAACCAACCTGACATTTAATTTTCAACTATCATTTTTTTTATTTTGTCTAAATAGGGGTGTGGGATTCGTGGTATTATAGAATAATGTAGAAAAATTATTCTCTTATGAATTAATTATAGTTACTATACTTACTTATGTGCCAATAAATACTACATACCAGTCCATTATTAGGTAGGTATACTCTCGCCCGGTGACTTCCTTGATGAAGGCTTAAAACACCCATGAATGTTGAATGAAGTTCTATGTTTAAGGGATTTATGTTTAAGGGAGATATGTTTTCTATATTTAAATTTAATTTAATAACAACTTAATTAAATTTTTCTTATCTCTTGCACAAATATTTAAAAATATTGAAATCCGATCGGGTTTAATTCAGGGAAACAAATACCTATGATTTTATCAAATTGATGTAATGTTGACGATTTCTAACTACATCGTGTAGAAAGTATTGAATAATAAAAGACTTATTTTTCTACGCAATAGGATCGAATAATTAAACATCATCTAATGTTAAAACAGACTATTATTCTATCTAACCCCAAATCGTGCAACACAACACGTATAACAATAAAGTAACATCAAATCTGCGTTAACAAACAGGTAAGGTGAAATTTATATGTAATGGCCGCCATACGACGGAGTTGATATTACAAGAAAATTCACTCAGCGGTCCAGAATCCATGAGCGCCAACGCCGAACAAAAGAGACAAGGGGTGGTCGAAAAGTCCCTAGTCGCTTGGCAAAGAACGTTTCTACAGCGCAGCGGTCGCGGGTTTCTCATATAGAGTTATCAAGGGCGGGGTTTCGTGATGAATTGGAAACATTCTGAGCGGGAGGGGGCGAGGGGGGACTTTTTTGAGGGGAGCTTTGTTCGGCAGGGGGCGCGGGACCGGGGGTTGATTAATGGCCCCCGCTAGAGGGAGCCATGTTCATTATACCGACGAAACGATGTGTTATTTGCTTACTAATATATTTTGCTTTCGGTGGGCTCAGGCCGAATGCCGAGTTTGTTATTAGTTCATTATTTTAGGCATTTTTATTTCTTCCGGAGATGAAAAATGACATCTTACTGATTACGGGCTGCATACAAAAATAGATTAGTTTCGAGTTTTTTTTTTGGGTAATAACCATGCGGCTACCTGTGAAGTTAGGGAATGGTTGTTAATTAACTTTATGGCTCAATTCAAACATTATATGAGGTAGGCTTTAAGGAGTCTATTCCGTGACTATACAATGCAATATTATCGATAAGGTAAGGAAAATGGATTTTATGTGGATAGTTATAGGTACTACCTACCTATCTAAAAAAAATAAATGAGCTATATTGAGGGATATTGCCTTAGAAGTTATTGTGCGAATGTGTTTTGAGATTAAGAATAGGTAGATATATATACACTTTTGCATTTTAGAAAAGTTTTATTTTTCACGATAAGAATGTGTGCTTAGAGTTTTTTTATTTGACCTTACTTATATTAAAATGCCTAACATAGTTGTAGGTACCTATACTTATATTGAGAGCAAAATATTCGTGCGTATCAAATTAATAAACAATAGATTTTTTTTATTTTGTTTAAATTTAGGAAATGCCAATAGGTAGGCATTAGTGATGTAACGGATATTCGCATTCGCATTCGCATTCGCGAATATCCGCATATTTTTCAATATTCGCAATCGCATTCGCATTCGCGAAAATTATGCGAATATTTAGCGAATGTTTTTAATAATCAAAAAGGAAATTATTATATGCCATGCATATGAAATAAAATACAATAGAACACTAACACTTAGATATTATTATTAAATCATACTTCTACATTCTAAATTTAAGTTTCATTTATGAAAAAAAGAACTTCAGAGATCTAACATTGCCTGGCTGATTGCCTTGTTATAACTAGGTTTGTATTTATTTAGTAGTATATTATTACTTTACTACCATTTTAAATAACGTTTACAATTTCTATTTACTAAAAAACTAAACAATTACTTAAAACAAAATTATTAAACTTTAAATATCTAATGTATTAAGTATTAATAACCTTTGGCTTTAAAAGTATATTTTTTCATTGCACTTTATTTATCTGAGGAATTAAAAATTAACTTATAAAACAAAACAACGAATACTTAACTATTTGTAATAAACCTTTTTCAAAAACAAAATTATAATTATTTTTATTTTAAGCTAAAGTTTCTAATACTTGTTATGTTAACATTTGGTTTCAATTGCAAGTTATTTATTTATATATAAAAATAATGATATATATTATATATACAACTTTAATAAGTAAATAGTCAACCAGCATGTTATTAGAAAATCTATATTTTGTGTACCTTCTTACTTACTTAACTTATATAATATATATATAATATTCTTACTTACTTAACTTATATAATATATATATAATATATAAGTTAAGTAAGTAAGAAGGTACACAAAATATAGATTTTCTAATAACATGTTGGTTGACTATTTACTTATTAAAGTTGTTGTATTTTTTTATTCTTTCTTAGTAATTAAATTGAAGCAATGGAATGTTAAATTTTAAAAATAAAAGTTTGGAGGCTCTTTCTCCGTGCAGCCTGTTTCGGTGAGGTGTGTAAAGTAGTCCAGCTCCACTAAAAACTCTTTCACTGGGGACACTTGTGGGCGGAGTTACCAAATATTCTCTGGCTACTGGAGAAAGAATGCCATATTTGTTGCTATTTACTTTCCACCAAAGAAGTGGGTCTTCTTCATTTCCAATACGTTTATCCAAAACATATTCATTAATATTTTTTTTTATTAATACTTCTAATGGATTTGGAATATCATCATCAAGTTCTTCCTCGCTTTCACTTGAGTCCATCATCATTTTCATAGTTTCTTTTAATGTCACAGATTTTTCTGAAAGACTGGTGCTGGAGGCCAAGTTTTCATTATCCTGAATATCCTGATTCCTTATTTTAGGACGCTTTGGCTTGGAACATGACGGCAGACTTAAGTCCTCATCTCCAAGTGAATCTAAAATATTTTTTATTACTTGATGTTTTGTTGAAAGATTTTTGAAGAATTTTGTTTTGTATCTAGGATCAATAAACGTTGCTGTAGCAAATAATATGTCGTTTTCTAAGTAAGAAAATCTGTGTCTCATTTCTTGTTTTAAAACAAGTATGGTGTTCCTAATGCACTCGTCAGATGCATCATATTCATCAATCACCTTTTCCAGAGTGGCTAATAACGGAATCACAGATGATATGGAAACATTGGCTGCACTTAGTTCTCGAGTTATTTCTTCAAAAGGTTGAAGCAATGTCATCAATTTTTCCACAAGTATCCATTCTTCTGAAGTTAGTTGTGAAATTTTGTTGCTGGTGGAAGCATAAAGGCACAGGGAATCTTTGTTTTTTAAAATGCGTTCTAGCATGTAAAAGTTGCTATTCCACCTCGTAACACACTCTTGGATTATCTTGAGCTTTGGTTGATTAAGCTTTTCTTGCAGATTAACAAGTTCATCTTGAGCTACATTAGAGTGGTGAAAATGTGTTGCTATCTTTTTACATTTGTTAACGGTTGCAATGATAGATTCTTGTGACTTAAGCCCTTCTTTTACAACAAGTTGGATTTGGTGCGATAAACAATCAATGTTTTTAATATTTAATAAAGAAATACCTTTTTTCATGTTAGTGCCACCATCTCTAACAATACATAATACGTTTTCTTTGGGAATTCCCCATGATGACAACATAGTTTCTAACTTTGCCGCTATATTTTCTCCTGTATGTCGCCCATCATTGAATACTTCTGCTTTTAATACAATCATTCTTCGTTCAAAATTATTTGTAATTCCGTGACAAGTAAAACTTATAAGCGACACTCCAGAGCAAGAGTCAGACCATATATCAGTAGTAAATGCAAATTTTTCAAATGATTTGATTAATTCCAGAATTTTATCTTTTACCTTGCCGTATAATTTCTCACAAATGAAGGAAGTAAAATATTGCCGACTTTTTAAATTATATGAAGGGCATACTTGGTTAATCAATCTGACAAATCCAAGACATTCCACAAAACTAAATGGTAAGTCCTCCAGTGCGATCATTTCGCCAATCAAATTATCCAGCACCAAAGACTTGGTGTTGTTGTTATCCCACTTTTTATTTTTTTCAACGCAATCACTCAAACACATTTGCTTAAGGTCACTTTTGGTACATTGTCGCGAAGAGGACGCCAAAGAATTAATTTTAGCAGCACTTTGCTTTTCATGTTCTCTTTTTTTCAATTCTTCATATTCATTTTTGTGTTTAGCTTCCAGGTGATTTCTCATAGCACTAGTGGTCCTGCCTTTGCGCGAGTACTTTTTATCACACAACTTGCAATTAACATTTTCAGCATCACATATTGTAAAATAAGTCCAAACTTCGCTAATGTGTGATTTACTCATGTTTTTATGCCACTTTGTTTTTTAAATATCAGTTAAATTTGAAAAATAACATAAAACTAACCTCAAAACAAAACAAAACTTTTAGAATGAACTTTCTGTGACTAAATTCATTCAATTAACCAATATCAGCTCGGCTATGTTCAAATTATATATGGCTGACACGAAACGTCAAACCTGTCAAACATTTTACGCGCGCTTTTTTGAAATTTTAAAATATTCGCATTCGCATTCGCGAATGTTGTAGATAAATATTCGCAATCGCATTCGCATTCGCGAATGTAAAAAATCCGACATTCGTTACATCGCTAGTAGGCATGTAGGCATCATTCTTGTCAAATTATGAACATATAAAATAAAGATGACAAATAGTAATAACAAACTCATAAGTACTTAGGTACCTTTATCCACGATATCTTAGAGATATCTATTTGGACTATATTTTTTTACGGAACCAAAAATTCTGACCTACTTCGTGAATTCTTAAAACGGAATCCCCGTCGGTACATTATTGATGGAATAGTTGGTCGTGCACCGTAATTGAAGAATTATGTAGATAAGCGCACATTATTACAACATTACATCATATTTGTATGTATGTTAATATCAGACCATTACGATGCTTAGGTACGTATAACATTGAGCAAACAACAAGGCTCAAAAACTTGCGTATTCCATTCACACGCCACGCTTAAAATAGAAACAATGGCCCCATTAAAAATCCGCTCTCGGATATTTTCCGAGCGTATCCCGTAGCTCGCATAAATCGGTAGCTTTCCGCCAAAGCTATTTTCAAAGGAGCGTTTTCTATTCCGAAGCGTGCACCCGTTTTTCTTAGACTCCCATTATAAGATGGGGGCGAGCTTACCCCGGGGAGGCGACACCCCGAGCCCCGAAAGTGGAGGTTAAGTCGACGTATAGGCCGTTATGAAAGTTTATAAGTAGAATGGATGATAATTATACAGGCTTTATGTACGCCGCGTGCTGTTAAAACGATATCACCTGCTTGAAAGAGTTTCGCTAAGCTGATGTTGAATCGCTAATTCGCGACTTTGAGGTTCGTTATCACAAGTTTGTTTTAAGTATACAATGTAAATTCTTATAATACGTTTTTTGCTTGGGTTGTTACAAATGTAGTATTAGAGACCGATCTAAATAACAATTTCTACTGTTAAATACTGAATGGCAGGAAACGAACATCTTCCAAATAATTCAGTAGGTAGGTAACGGTACTTTTACCTGTACTTACTGAATTTTTAATTGGGTACTGCGGATAGTAATAAACGCTATACAATGATAATTAATAATTACTCCATAAGGATCTACCAACTTTGTAAATAAAATCACACAGATTTGAAAATGGACTAGCGTTTTGGGTCTAACTTTAATTAATTAGACAAGTAGCTATTGTCGTATTTAAAATTACTAAAATTGTAATCGTATGTTGTCAAACAGCTAGTACCTAAATCAGAATAGTTCCTTGAAAATAGGGTTTGAGTAGATATGTCTTTTTAAAATAAAATACAATTTTAAACCGTAACGAATCATTTGTTCAAATAACACAGAACTCCAAGATTTCACGCGATTTAATTAAGATGTGAAATTAACTTCAAAATGTTCTTTAAGATAGATAAATAGTCCAGAGGCACGCTCGCCATACACCACCGCAAAGTTCGAAACACCGACTCTATTTACATGTAAATACTTTGAAAAAGTAATTTGCGCGCGGCGTCTCTCGCGCCGCCCTCGAGATTGCGAAAAAGCACATTAAGCTTCTTCCAGGTGATGCATGATAACTGTTATAGCCGAATATAATTTTCTCAGGCCCGCATCGCCCCTTAATCCTCGCAAAAAGCCTTCGGAATTATTCCTACAGATATTTACGGTTTCGTGAATAAATAAAATTATGAACGTAGGTATACGGGAACGTAACTAAGTCGACTTCGTCTTGTTTATTATTATACCTATATTAAGTTGTTTATCTTTTTAATGGTCGACGAGAGTTATACGGGTCGGGGCGATTTATGCTGTGTAGGATAAGACTCGGAGGATAAAAAGAAGGAATGTCGGGACTCGGCTCTGATGCCATGCTGAGATTGGATTTTTAAATTTAGATGTGATATTGTTGTGTTTTCATTTTTTTTGTTGCCGCTAAGAATTATATTATGTGGTTAAGAAGATACGATACACACTTTTAATGCTTGTACAAAACACAATAAATCTACCAAGTATCGTAATTCTTGATAAGTCCTGTCTTGCCGCCAGATAGAATGTTATATACAAAAAAAGTAAGTATTTCAGAATAACCATGCCTGATTTATGACATGAGTCACGTGAAACTAAGTTATAGGTATCTGGTTGTTGTAAAGAAACTAATGACTCCAAAACTAAATCTGGTAACTGGCCCTCTGAACAACTGGAGAAATGATTTAATAATATACCTAGGTAAAGTTATTGTTTTTAAGGAAATACTTTATTAAATTGCCAGCTAGCAAACATAAGACAATGACGAAGTACTCTTCACAATTACAAAAAGACAAAAGTGTCTTTAACAATGCCAAAATACTAGTGGTCAATGGAAAATAACAATAGTTACAGCCAATTTTGCACAATATTGCGCAAAACGGCACTTTGCACAATTTATTTGTTGAAAAGAACAATAGACAAAGAAAGGGTGACAAAGATTCTTAAACCCCTTTATTTTTTCGAAAGAAAAACAACCCTTCCATTGAATGAACAAAAGTCTTTTGTTACTCAAGAATCCGTTATTTTGACGCAAGGATTTTAGAATTCTTGGAAAATAGTCATACAAAGAAGGCAAGCAATCTTATGAATAGATATTTCGTTTGTAACGCAGGTACAAGTTTTATGAGTTTATTACTAAAAAACTAGAAGAAATGCCCTAAACTTTTGTTGTAACTTAAAAATTCTCTATTTTATTGGCAATTATTTTGATTTTATAGTTTAGTTTTATGTGAAACACACTTAAACTTTATAATAAAATCCGATATCTTTTTTGCCTGACAAAGTACTATTTTTTTAAAGTAACCTAGCTTATAAATTAGCATTGTTAAATAATATTCTATAATATCATCATCAGTTATGTATCATAAGTCATACTTTATTGTTTTATGTATTGGTGGTGGGCAACAAGCATACAGTTCACATTGAGAGTAAGTGAACGCTGTAGTCTCCAAAAATCTACACAAAAAATGGTCAAAATGCAGCTATAACTATGACTGAAGCATAACAATTCAGTCTAAATTAATAGGTATAACAGGGCCATACATTTTTTTTATGTAATGGAATTGGCAAACAAGCATGCAGATCATATTGATGTTAAGTGATGACTACAGCCTATAGACACCGGCACAATGACCAGAGGTTAAAATGCAGATGCGTTGCCATTCCTGTGGCCTAATGTGTTATGCCTCTATGCTGGAAATTACAGGGCCGTACATTACCATTTGACCGGAACACGATAGTGCTGAACACTACCATTTAGCGGTAAGTATATTAGGTAATGCGGTGGTGCCTACGCCTGCGAGCTCCGTCACTGGAGCTCTACCACCAGTACAAACCACAGTACATTACCATCTAACCGGAACTCGATAGTGATGAATACTATCATTTGGTGGCAGATAGATTAGGTAATGCGGTGGTACCAACGCTCTCGAATTCCGACACTTGAAATCAACCAGCAGTATGTTTTTTCATTAGGTTAATCGCCTTTTCTGTCAAGGGCAGATCGAGGATCTGGCGATACTAAATTATTCTGTAGCAGTGTAGTGCACCTATTTTTCAATGTAATTTGTTTCTTCAACTTTGGATTTGTCCCAAGAGTGTAATCATAGCCTAGTGCACAAAATGAGAAAATAATGAAATCCACAGGCGCGTCTTTTATATCATTAACGTGCTGTCCAGGCAAACTTCGTATTGCCTCACAATGAAATTATGTGTCAAATGTTTGATATATACGAACTATTTGTATGGGAAAATGAAATTGTGGTTTTTACTATTTCCCTTCAATTTCTTGATCATTCAATTCATTCATATTTTCTTATTTTTTAAACCTGCCCTGGACTTCCAAAACTCATTCAAAACCAAAATCAGTCAAATCGGTCCAGCCCCTCTCGAGTTTTAGCGAGACTAACGATCAGCAATTGATTTTTATATACATAGATTTGTATTTTAATAGGGATGTTTTTTTTTGTGTTTTATGTCTAATTAACCGATATAAGGAGGTAACAAACAAATAAATCATACTACATTCCAAGATACAGTCGTAAAATGTCGTTTAAAGTGTAAATATCGTCGTTAAACATATAAAATAACAGTTATCTGAGACACCCAACACAGTAACGTGACATACGTCTCAGATGAGTTACATCTGGCGCTCGTAAAGTTGAGTGCAACGACCTCATTGCAGACCCTACCCAAGGTCGGGCTAGTAAAATGTTTATGGACTATAAAAGCTCCGTCTGAACTGTGTCTGTATGTCAAGGACTCCAGACATATTCCCTCTATTGACATTCTGTTTTCATGACATATTTACAGGTTACAGGTTATTTGTACCTACGTCTTAATTTCTAGTACTTTCATAAAAAAGTACAAAGGAGTACCTACATACAATTATTATTGAATAGAGAACCTCCCACTTATTTGAAGTCGATTAAAAAAGTAACTTAAGTAATCAAAATAACCTTGCAAGGTTTTGGATGATCCTTTATTGTAAGTAGAAATCAGTGTGATGGTGTAAGTACCTACACCTAAATCTCTTTTCTACTAGGTACAAATAACGGACTTCTTGACTACCTAATGTAAGAAAACATAAAAAAGTGGTCCCTTACGAAAGGGATTGGGAATGATTCCATAAAATCGCGGCAGTTTGCAAAGAAAAGCAATATTGGATACGCAAGTGGCTAATGACAATTTGATGCCGTCGGCGTGGCACGCTCGTAAAAAATCACTAGAAATGATCCCATTTTGATTAAAAAATCACACGACTCCACCCTAAGCGTGCTCAAAACGAAACTTCCGAATGATTTAAAAGTTTTAATATCAGAATTCTAGTGAAATGACATTATACTTTCAAATTAGGAGTGAAAATTTAATTTAAAAGAGAGACAAGTCGCCGCTCTAGGGGCGAATGAGATCCAGCATCGTAAAAATGTACAAGCTCTTCTTTCACACAGTTTCTTTTCAGCCTGCAAAATTTATGCCGCTTAAATCTCTCCGAGGAAAATTAGAAGGGGCCTGTATTTATTAAAGGAGATGGTTCGCACTCGTTAGAGGAATTTTAATCGGCAAAGTTTTCCTTATGAATGCGGCATTTGGTGTGAGTTTCGAGTTATCTTTTATTAGATTTTAGGGCTTCTAATTAGGGTCGTTGAATGTGAGGGAATGAAATCTTAAATGTGGTCTTATAATAACGTTTTTGTCATCGCGGAATGTGTTATCGTTGGAATCTTGGGACCCGTAGAACATCTGCTAGCTGAAACATTTTGAAATAAGTGTTTTATCTGATATCTTAAGTACCTACCTATATCCGGCAAATACGTGTGCTAGTTATAAAATTACACACACAACTTCTTTAACTAACTTCCTTACAACATTTTTATGAGGCTAACGCCAGCAAAGTTCATAACAAAATAAAATTTTTAAATTCTAGTTCACATCAAACAAAGAAAACTCACAAAAAGGTGGCATATAAACAATTAGCCGCTGTAAACCTGAAACGAGCTGTAACGACCGAAAATTTTAATATTATAATTACACAGCCGCGAAACCTTAGCATGCAAAACAAACACTAAATGTAAACTAACGGGGTGAATACATGAATGTGATTTTGCGTTATAATTTGGCATTAAATGTGCGCCCGCACACAGCCCGTCTGCGTTTCAAAGCATTTTCATGTATCGCTAATTAAAATACGCTGTCGCCACCGTAAACGGTACCGCGGGCCGTTTTATACACTGCATTATCTTACACCTTATGAAATTTAAATTTTGTCAACTTATCATCTTTATTATTCTTTTTTAATTTCGTTTATACGAGTTTTAAGTGCTTTGTAAACGATTCCGATTGCGTTTTTGAGCTTAATTACGGCTAGCTTATCTGTTTAAGAACGAATTAATGTATTGTAGTGACTGTTAATGGCTCATATTTTATTTTGAGATTAGCTCAATTTCTTTATTTAAATTTGAGATATTTTTGTTCATTTGGCCAACCCGCTCTGTTATTCAAAATTCTATATACTGTAGCTACTCTTAAATTATTGACCCCGTAGCAACAATTACAGAGGAAAAACAACTTGTTTAGGTCTCACGGGTGGTAATGCATCTGCATATATAAGTATACATATTGGCCTTCAGTTTTTGTACAGATGTCTATAAGTTGTAATCATCACTTTCCACTTGTGAACTGCAAGCTTGTTTAGAGGCATTATAAGATAAATAATATAGTATATTATATTTAGTTTTATCTTAGTGATATTCTTGACTATACATTTTCTTTTTATCTTGTTTGAGATGTACGAGTTGTTATTCACTTTAATTGATTTTGTGTTTTTGACGTGTCATAAGAGGTGCCTGTCATCCTAAATTAATAACTGAGTTTCTGATTCTGATCTTAAGTAAAATCTTAGATTACAATACACATGCGATGAGAGTCTAAACGTACCTATTAGGTTTAGGAGTAACGGTGGTGTCAAAGCTCTTGAGCTCCTCCATCTTCGTACATTAAGGTCATTATATGCACAAAGTTTGAATTACAGTTTTAATTTTTAAAACGAAAATAATTGAAAGGTTTGCTTTGGTTCAGTTTTTATTCAATAAAATCTAAATAATAAATGTGATTATCCTACTATTTTTTTTTTCGGTATCGTTATCTACTGCTTTACAGTCATGAGAATTTTAATATTAGTCTTATGAAAGACACGGGTTTTAAAGAAATATTACCATTTATTTTCCTAACACCATTTTTAATTTTTTCAACTGCAAAGACGGCGGGAGGGGGTCGATAATTACTATTTATTATTATTATCTACTTCAATTACCACTTGAAATAGTTGCAGAAGCGAAGCAAAAACAGAACTTAAGCTAAAAGAAGATATTTATAAGAACTAAAGAAAAAAGGAATTGAAAATCCTTTACTCACTCCGACGTTAATGGCACCACACTTGAAGCAGTGTTTAGTGTGCAATTTAAAAACGTTACAGCTTAACAGCTAGTGACGCCACTTTATAAGCCATTAGCCAACCGTTTGCCCATAAAATTGACACAAGTCGGGCTGTAAAGATTAGTTGGTAACTGTGCTGCGAGCCACTTTATTACTAACATAGCCTTTTCTATTACAGATTGCTCTACGAGCGTAAATAGGTAATATTAAAACTGTACCTACCTATTTTGTTGCCTTTTATAGTGAATGGGTTGTGTGTAAGTTAGCATTTATCATCATTTTTAATGATGGAGCTCCAGTGACTGAGCTTGCGGGCGTAGGCACTACCGCATTACCTAATATACTTGCCGCTAAATGGTAGGGTTCAGCACTATCGTGTTCCGGTCAGGTGGTAATGTACGGCCCTGTAATTTCCGGCACAGAGGCATAACATCTTAGGCCTCAGGAGTAGTAACGCATCTGCATTTTGACCTTGGTCTTTGTGTGGGTGTCTATAGGCTGCAGTCTTCGCTTAACATCAGTGTGAACTGCATACTTTTTTGCCACATCCATTAAATTTACATAAAAAGAACATTATGATTCCAGCCGAAAGACGTCCACTTCTGGACAAAAGCCTACCCGAAAGATTGTTTATAATAGGTATGTAGGTATTTTACTGGTGGTAGAGTTCCAGTGTAGGGAGTCGAGGGCGTAGACACCAACGCATTATCTTATCTATCTGTCGCTAAATGGTAGTAAGTGGTAAGTAGGTACATATTCAGCACTATCGTGTTCCGGTTAGGTGATAATAGGGTAAGGTTATCGAACAAAATGGTACATACATACTTTAGTTAAATTTAAATAAACTATATTAAAAAATGTTTTGAATTATCTTAAAAAATGCGAAGAAACTTTTTCCCCAACCTATTATGTTATGTCCCCATAATAACTATAGACACCTAATTGGACAATAGTTGTGGATTTAATGTTGCCACAAAATAAATAAAAGACAAAACATCTAATTCTAAAATATCTTACCATTTATAAAACCCTAAAAAGCGTCAATAGAAATAATTGAATAATGTGACAAAGTAGGTAGTACCTATTTGAAAAGAAAACGAATAAATACTCGTACAATGTCCATTGAGCATTTGTTTTATCTACTTAAGTTATGAATGAAACATTAAGATTGTTATAAAGAGTTATACATGACCTCCATTATCTATAATACTTTTTGGTGACAGTTCCTGTTCTGATTTTAAAATAAGTTCAGACTTATTCTACACATAACATATCATGTACCTATCTTAATGAATAAGGGGGATAGAATAATATCATTCGTAGTTCATTAAGTTTTCTGTTTTCTATTAGTCAACAATACCTAAATCATAAACTATTGTAACTACTTATCTTGCTGGAGTACTATCAAGCCAACTCTGAGAGATTATTAGGCGCATGCGTTTAAATAAACAATTATAAAGCGCCTCATAAAGCAAACAAACAGCAATAAAAATATACAAGACAATTCATAATTTTATGACTTATAGGTATTATTGCATTAAAGTATGTGATTTAATTCCTCATTTCCGACATCTTATTCCTAATTTCTTACTTTATATGTAATTAACTGTCAAGCACGTGATTTAAATGTGCTATATCGTTACAAATCGAACTCGCATCGCTGTTATTGGCTATAAAAATAAATTATTAAGACATTTAGCTTTATCATTTTGCATTGTATTTATATGAACCTGTCCCAAGATTGCTTATTTAGCATATTATGACGAAATAAATTCGTCATTCATACATAACTCGTATTTGTAAAGTTTCTAAACATTCCAGATAATAAATAAACATATTCATCGCTTAAATGTTAATTTTGTATCAATTAATTTGTATATTTTGAATGGTTTATTGGTTTTTTAGGTTAAGTCGATGTGTTTTTATAGAATATCTAATATAATAACTAAATCACTTTAAGTAGGTAAATGCCAGCTTCTGAATTACTTAAAATAATAAACTATTAAAATATAATAAATAATAATAAAAATATAACTATAAAAAATAAAATAACTATTAGATATTAATGCAATGAGATTAAGAGTACAAATACTAACTCCATTCTAGCATATTTTTTAAACTTATAAACGTGCCAAGAGTTTTTCATGAATATATCGGATTTTCGGTTGAAAATCCAAAATTTATTCATAGGGCTGTTATTATCGTTAAAATACGCAGTGTACGAGCGTTCTTAGAAATATGGTCGAACGAGCGCCCCATAACGAATGGGAATGACCCCATTAGGGGCACCTTTTAACGTATTAAATCGAAACTTATCGGCGGACCTGTCGACGGGCTGACCCTCGGGTTAGGCTTATCAGGGATACCACTCACTTCACTGAACGGGAGTTTCGAAAGTCGGCTTTAAATCCATACCTATTCCTGAAATATTTCTGTGTTCGAATAACTTACTAGATATTATAGTAACACATCTACTAGAAGTTGGTACATTTGTAGGTATGTACTTAAATTCAGAGTATGTGTAAGATACATAAAATTGATGAAAGTATGTTTGTTTCCAAAATGTAAAGGAACATTTTGTTTAACTTAGGTACTTACCTACTTATTTGAAAACATAAACGAAAATCTATTGTTTGATTCATTTGTTTCTTTTTAGTAAATATTTAATAACTCTGAGTTTAAGGGTACCTACCTAATAATCATTAGGTACCAATATCCACATCTCTTTTATTAGGACACATAGAAATGTAGATATTTAAAGTACCTACCACATTAACAGACATGACACTACCTAAATAAAACATTATTCTACCTATTTATGCTCATTAAATTATTTTTGTCAGTATGAAGGTAAGTATGCAGAATCAGAATATGTCTAAAACTTATTTATAGTAAGTACCTGTGTATATTCAGTAGATAGGTTTGTATAGGAACTACCTTTAACACTTCTATTTGATCCATTTCTTTTCTGTTAAATAATTGATAAGCTCTACTACAGTAAGTTACGAAAAAAACTATTCGCTATTCTATTTACCAGTAGGTGAAAACCAAGAAAAGGTTAAAACATAGATATGTACTTAGTATGAATATGATTAATTTCTTTGATATCAAAGCTAAAGCTTTAAAGGTTTGTATAGGTGTCGGCGTGAAACCTTAGAAGCCTTCGACACGATGTAGTTCAGGTAGACTCTAATAGATGGCGTTACCAATCACGTTTACAACATTCGCTTTCGTTCACATTAATTAAGTAAAGAATGCAATCAATTTGTATAAAATTGAACATATTTGTTCAATATTGTGTAATTAGTGATGTTAAATTACACAATATTGAACAAATATGTTAATGTTAAATATGTAATTACCATACAGAATCGAATAAAATTTTTATTTGTTTGTAAGTAACCCAGCACCTATACGCATGCCTACGTCAATCACATAAATATTTATAAGGTATTTTTTGGTTTTAGGAATTATTAATGTTATTAGAAATTGATTTGATGAATCGATGATCTGTGAATTTTTATATACTTTCCTACAACATTAATTTTAATGAAGTAATAAATTAAACTTCGTGTAAGGAGTATAATCGTAGACCAACTGAGTCTGTTGATCCAGCTGCTGCACCAACGACCGCTCGTTCTTGTTTAGCGGGTTCAATTCCTGCACCGACACAATTATTTGTATGACCTCTAGATACGAGGAGGAGGCACGAGAGGTATGTCAGGACCGGGATATCTGGCGCTCTACACTCTCTGCCTGCCCCGTTAGGGACCTGGCGTGAAGATACATACATATCTCTAGATATTAATTTCAAATAGGCATATGTGCTTGTGTGTGTACAACAGCATCTACCACACATATCTACCTATTAAAATCTAGTGTGCTACGGGTGTACGCGTTTTATACTTATTGTACCCATATTATTCACTAGCTAAGCTGTGGAAACTCATCAAATCATCCCATGACATCCCACAGGAACATTTTATCGGGATAAATTCTATCCTGTATGTTAATCTAAGTTATCCTCTATGTGTGTGCCAAATTTCATGAAAATCTGTTCAGCAGCATACGATTAATTGATTATACATTAGTTATTATACATACGTAGGTACTCAGCCTAAAGAATAGATAGGTAGTTAGTTAATCTAATCATGAAAATATCAAAAAATCTTAAATCGTGTAAAAAATTACTTACAAATGTAGAGGTATTACTTTTGTACGCAATTGAGTAGGTACATAGATACTCTGTTTGTTGCTACAACCTTTCTCCCTTTGCGCTAGTCATAATAAACGAACATTAAACATAAACACAGAAGCCATAAGCACTCCTATTTATATTCACAAACAAGACCTCCTCGTAGAATACAATAATACTTGACAGTACTTAAAAAAAAACAAACACGGCCATTAATGTTCATACTACAATCCACTTAATACCACCCCTATACGCTCGCTATTTCACATGATTGCTAAATTGGAGACATATAAATCTTACTGTTTAATTTAATCAACGCCCGCGTAATTCGTCCGTGCGTCTGTTTGCACGACCAACAAATTTAGACCTCTGACTTTTTAATAACGGAACACTGTCACACAGCAGTATCTTAGTGCGTAATCGTCAGTTCAACTTTAGCTGGTCATCACAAATTTCGTAATTATCAAATAGTGTGAGAGAACGTAAATATCGTTTAAGCGACGTTAGTACTGATTAATACGATTAAAGATTAATTTAATGGGTACAGGGAAGCAAAAGGCGGGCATTTTTAGTTGATGTGAGATAGAACTATAATAACAGGTCGTTATTTTGTGGAATGTCAACTCGCACGCACTCATCGCGGCTTCAGACTTGATCTGCATTGGTATAGTTTACGTAACGCAGGTTGTCCATGTACATGGAACTATAATTTATTATAGTCAAAACTGGACTCAGATGTTTATGAGAAACTTAAGCCCCATCGTCACTCTTCGGTACGGCTTAATACATTTTTTTAATGTAATGGAAGTGGCAAACAAGCATGCAGTTCACATTGATGTTAAGTGATGATTGCAGCTTATAGACACCCATACAAAGACCAAGGACAAAATGCAGATGCGTTACCACTCCTGAGCCCTAAGGTGTTATGCCTCTGTGTTCGAAATTACAGGGCCGCACATTACCACCTGACCGGGACACGATAGCGGCAAGGCAATTAGGTAATGCGGTGGTGCCTACGCCCGCGAGCTCCGTCACTGGAGCTCTACCACCAGTAAAACGTTTACTAGCTGCCATAAGCAATGTTGAAGATTCCTATATTTATTAAAGCCGCAAGTTGTTTTTTATAAAATTTAAACATCAACAATGAAAAAATAATAAATCACTAAACCATAGAAGTTGACTCAATTTCATAACGGTGCAAACAAACTGATATTAGAAATTCAACAAAATGGCGTCATGCGTAGGGTGACTCCCTCGACTGCACGCGTCCGGAAGTAAAGGGAGTTATTTATATTACTCGGGAGTTATTATTTATTACAACTTCAACACGGATGACACACTAATGTTCTGTGTGATTACGAAATACAGAAATTATTGACAACTCTGAAGTGCGTGTGAAATGAAAGTAAAATGAATTTATTGTATGAATAGACGTATAATAATTGGTGGCTGGATAAATCACTATTAGACAGATGGTCGTTGAAAAGTAATTATGAATGTTAGATACCTTAGGTATATTTTATTATTCATTATGAATGTTAGATACTTATATTTTATTATTAATTTACTTCAGTTAGTACACGTAACCATTTAGTTTTATTTCTGTTTAACACCATGCAACAAACAGGGCATTGAATAGTTATGATTACCTAAATTTCGAATCACAGTGTCAATCAGAATATATATAGGTACTATGTTTGAGAATAAATATGGTGCATAACCAAAATGGAACATTTTACGTTGATATTCTAATTTCAAGCTTACTTAAATAACTGTTTACCAGATGAACTGAAAGACTGAAGTACCTACATATTTCTTTTTTTTTATATTCTTAACTATGTATAATTCAATCATCAGTTTTACAACAGTTACAAAAGACATTAAGGTCAACTACACAATTCGACAAATCTACATACAAGTACGTATATGCTTTAGATGTTAAATACGTTAATTTCAAAACAGTTAGTAAATATTCGTTATTGCCGGGAAACAGTTAGGAACATAAGGAACATAAAGGTAAACAGTCACTAGCAAAGCATTAATGCTTATTAAAATAAACAACTTGCTGAATCGTCGAAAACTTGCAGATTCTTTTTCATAAAACACGATATTTATTATATTTAGTAATAGGTAGTTGAAACATGTTAAATACCGATTTAAAGAATAACATAAAATACCTATCTCAGTGATCAACCAGTGACCACAAAAGATGACAATCATTTACAAAAGATTACTACACAAGTACTTACATTACCGTTGATAATGCAATCTCCCTCTTACTGTTCTAACAATCGAAAGAGTAAATAAAGCTACTAAAGCAACAAAGAAACGTTTCGAACGTCAGATAATGAGCGTGGGCAGTGAGGAGGAACGATATGGCGGGGACGGGGAGGTCGCGATACTTCCGCGCCATTTCCCACTTTGTTGATACCCTATACCGTGTCACGGGCAGACACGATCCGGTGTTTTATTTAAGCTTGGTAGATTATAGGTACTTACCTACTCAACATGTATTTTATATTTTGAACCTATTTAAATTTTGTAAAATGTTGCCAGTGAGAGAAGACGTTTGGAACATTATATAAGTATTAAATTGAAATTAATATTATTAATTATATTTGTATACATATCTTAGAAAAACATTCCTATCCTTATTTCATTTTAACTTTAACCATTTTTTTTTAATTTCATGTTTCAGCACTTACCTATACTTACCAGCTATCTAACCACAGTAAAACATTGAATAAAGCCTTAAAGTAACAAAGGAAGGTTTCGAACGTCAGATAATGAGTGTGGGCAGCGAGAAGGAACCAAATGGCGGGGACGGGGAGGTCGCGATACTTCCGCGCCATATCACAATTTGTTGATACCCTACGCGAGACTGCAGACACGATCGAGTTTTTAAAGAAATTTATTTTGAATGATTACTGAACAAAGAACTCTCGAAAAATATTACCTAGGTACTTACTTACTACTACGGAACCCTTCATGTGCAAAGTCGGACTCGCCCTTGTTTTTTTAAAATCCGGACTCCTAAAAATAGGAACCGGGGATAATAAGCAGCTCCTAATGAGCAGTTATGATCGTTTTGGTATGTCATAATTTATACAAATCTATATATGTATATAAAAAAGCAACCCGTTTTCGTTGGTCATAGCATCACGCGTGAATGGATGGACCGATTTGGCTAATATTGATTTTGAATGATTTTTGGAAGTCCAGGAAATGTTTAAAAGGTAAGAAAATATAAAGAAATTGAAGGGAAATATTAAAAACCACCATTTCATTTTCCCATACAAATAGTCCGTATCTATCAAACCCAAAACCACACATGTCATATATTCATTCTGAGGCAATACGAAGTTTGCCGGGTCAACTAGTATCCAATAAAAACCATACACTTTTACACATATTGTAAGCATTGTAAACGCTTACCCCCTTATTCATAAAAGTATTTTAGCTAAAGTGTTGCTAATCTCTTCTTTGTCTTTTTCTATCCTGCACATTTGACAATGCAACTGACAGAGACAAAGAGACAATTCTATAGCTCAAACGTATCTAAAGTACGTTTATGAATAAAGGGAATATTGTTTTTATTCACTCACATTTCAAATTATTCAATGCGCAATTAATCTAATAAATTTATAAGGTACGTACATATAATTACTTACAAACAAAATATAAAATATTTGTGTCCATTTAACTCCTTAAAAAATTGTTAAAAAAGTGCTCAAAATGTGAAATTGCAGAAGTTGCCTAATGTACATTTTATATTTTACGGTGAGCAACATTTATTGTTTTATTCTATTAAATTAGCTGTGTTATTATGGTATTATGATGATGTATCAAGTTTTGACTACGTTATTTGTCGATATACATAATTGATAGTCAATTTAAATAATAATATTATTATTAATTAGATGTTTAAAAAGCCATTAATAATATCAAGTTTAAACCAGTCCATCTAGTCCAGGTAATCATATAGGTATGAATGAAGTAACATACCTATACCTACTACTAAAATGTATTTAATAATAGTTCGGAATTTTATTGGAAAACTTTGCTTATCTAGTAAGTATATAGGTATTAGTATGTACTATTGAATTGGAGCTTGAAACATAGAAATTATTTCATGTACTTAACCATAGAGATACTTAAATCGTTCATAATAATATGGAGCATAATAATGCAGTACTTAACTCATTCTTATTGGTGGTAAAAATTGGGTCTGCTTTTCTTCATGAATTGATTAGTACTTCAGAACCTTAAAAGTGCCTTTGATGTGTACTTCACTGACTTAAAAATTATAGTGATAAAACACTATTTTAGTGCATTCGGCGAATGGTAGTACCTCTTATTCATTTATTACCGACTCTATCTGCCGTAGTAAAAATGTCGATGTTGGCCGTTGCTCCCTCGCCTATCACACCACTATCGGGCGTCGGCCGATCCTAGTGCCAGATTCGGTACGTTAAGGCAGCGCTGTCACTTTATCTTTAAAAATGTTTTTGAAACTGCTCATAAGGAATGCAAAAATAAGCAAATATCTTACAAATCATTTTACATATTTTTTTTTATCGTTTCTTGTCTATATATCTAGTACTTTATTGAAAATATTTATTTTAAACACTTGGGCTACATAAAATTCATGATAATTTTAAAAAGTTTTAATCCTCACCGAATTACTTCACGTTCACGACCTATTAATGCACGAGAACCAGTTACAATTAAATTCATGGTTATTTTTTTACAAAAAGGGCGGCCTTTTATGAAATAAACTAATTACAAGGCAACACTGGGCAACCAATTACATTCGTTGATTTATCAGTGTTGCCAGATCAAATAAATTAAAAACGTTTGGTAGATGGCGTGGTACCCGTAAATTGTGAATGTTCAATTTGCGAAATAAAAAATAACGGTCCAGTAAAATATATACGGCGTTTACAGTTAACCAATCCCCTATGGGCTCGTTCGTATTGTTTTCTTGTTATATATGGCCTCAAAATTAAGTATTGGCAGATTTTTTATAAATTCCGCGAACCAAGTTTGTATGTTTTTATAATTCTTTTCAGATATTGATAGTAACTATTTATGAACATTGTTCCATAAAAATTACATGGCATCTACAGGCAGGCAGTCTGTAAAAATTATGGCTCTATTTCAGAAATCACTTAAAATGGAAGCGCTACTACCATACCAGAGACTAAACTTAAGATTACGGATACCTATTGCCATATTTTTTATATCTCGACGTACATATGTAAAACAACTAGAGTATTTTACTATATTGAAATATATCGAAATTTATAAGTGGGTAAACTAATAGCTAATGATTTTGGGTCTCAAAAATTATATATTCCGATAGTTTGATTTAATTTCTATTTGAGTTCATTCTGGTCAAAATTGGCAGAAATAAAATAATATAATTATCACATTAATATGTCGAGAACAAGTAAATAGGTACGTCCAAACCTTTAAATTGATGATGGATTCATGAATAGATATGTCTCGCAAGCAACCAGAGAGAATAGTAGGTAGATACCTACAGTCTGAACCTCTACACTTAAATCGATACAGCTGACTTATAAACTTATGCGGCTGACTATATATGAAATATAGTAATAATTTTCATACAAATTGACGTCACAGTGAAGAATGATGTTGATACGATGCGCAATCCAGCTTCCAATGTATTTATGATTGGTGCATCCAATATTTTTACTAAAGGCATTAATGGGTGATGCGCCAATTGAAATATGGGTGATCGGGATGGACTTTGCGTTTGTTTGTATGTTACAAGTGACTGGACAATACAACGACAAACTGACGAGTCGAAAACTTAAAATTGAGTGTTTTTATTTCTGGTTGGAAGCTGAAAAGATATACGAAAGTAAATCTGTTTGTTACTTTTTGACAACGGTTCTTAATGTTTACATTTCGTAACTGGTTTCACTTTTGTCTTAAAATAAGACACGCGTCCAAAGTCGTTGGCAACACAATGTCGAAAATATTTCTGTCAACACTATTGGCGCTATAGATAGAAACTTAAAAAATGCTTACATTAAAACAATTCTTAGTTACCATAAACTAGATAAGATCATAGTAAAAAAAATAAACGAGCAGTTACTAACCATAATTACTTCACTAAAACTTAACTAGACGCGTTAACATTTCACCGCCTTCCACTTGTTAAGTAAACAACAGTGCAGTTAGTCGTCAATATAATGTTCCAAGAAACCAATACATACATACAGGGTGACATTCGTTGAGTTAGTATTGAAATACGAGATATCCTAGGATGATACAAAATGTCTAAAATATGCCTAAATAAATAAAAAAAATGGATTCCCAGTTTCGAGACGCATATTAAATGTATCTTCTAAATGGCTTTTCGCAGCAGTTTAAAATCAACGATGGGGAGACCCGTGTTGTATCACCATCGAGTCACCCTGTACACCGAGACCACACCATCGTCATTTACTCCGTAAACAGTTTTTCAAGCAATTGACAGGATAATTACCAACACTGTTTATTTACTGTCGCGAGATAACTTGCAAGCGGACTGGCGGTGAATGCAAATGAGGCATCACAACCGTATCTCCAGTGTTATGGATTGCAGAGTCGTGGCTAAAGTACTTTTTGATCAGCGAGCTCTCAGCCTTTGGGGGCTTTGAACTTTCTTTATTAATCACGCCTCTGGCACTCTCTGCATAAAGTGTCCTTGTATGCCGCGAAAAATTATGGCATGCACGTGAAATATACGCACTTAAAAACGCAAACCTTGATACTTTGACCTCTCTGTGAAACAAATGAGCGAGTAAATCTACTTATAATACAAAAATACAATAAATTACGTCGTTAATTTATGTCGGTGGTAAATTCCGCGAGTTGCGTATTTTGTTCGTAAAAGTTATTGCGGGCTACTTTGCAATTCAGAAAGCAGCTGCAGTGAACCCAATGTAAAGTCAGACTGAACAATAAATAAGACAAAAAGTGTTTTAAAAAAATCAGTAAGTTTTCAATAAATTTATGTTTCTTATAATGTAAAAACTTAAGATAATATTGTAATTTATTTACTTTTACTGTTATAAAACTCTAGCGACAACTAGCCATATTTGCCACTAAATTATAGTTGTTATTTTTTACCACTTTGCGGTTATTTAACATTATTTCATTATAAACAGATGCCATAAGACTCAAAGTGCAATTGTATTTGTGTGGACAATTCTTTAATATTGACTAAGTCAACTTTAAGCGATTAAATTTATAAACGTGTTAAGAATCACCCATTACAAAAGCCTTTTATAACTAATTATGTACACCTGGTTTTATATTGTGAGAAAAAAGCACACGGATCATCATGTGTAGGTAATTGAAATACTTTCGCGTCCGCAGTCATTGTGCAGCCTCCTTCATAAATGCCAATGATTTTATAATTGTTAATTATGGCACTTAATGGCACGATTATAACCAATTGAAGATATCTCAGGTGACAGGAATGGATAATTTATAATGTCATCGACGTTCACAGGTATTTGTTCTATAGTAACATAATAAACTATACCGTTATACTACAGATCTATAAAACGAAAAAAAAAAATAACAAGAATTGAAAGAGTTTTTTTTTAATTGAACGCGGGACACAATCTGAAAATGAATTATAAAATACTTTGTTTCTATTTCTCATTAGGTTTCAGCTATAGGTAAAAATAGTTTTAATTACAAAATACTTACTAAAGGAAGATATCTCTACCAACCGTAGAAACGTTTAGTGATCAATAAAAAGGAATGTTCCAGTTAAGCTAGTCCAAAATATAAACTCTAAAACTAGACCTAAGGTTCCTATTAATGCCATAAGAACTCGCATTAAAATAAAACACAGCATATTTTTCAAAGCTAATTCGTTTTACTGCCTTAAAGTAAACTGTACGGACAAACTTAATAGTTGCGGTGAAACTTACGGGACATCCGCAGCCCAAACCGCGGAGTTAGTGTAAGTCTCCGAACTTGGAACATTCCAAAACCAGAAACGCAGCAAGGCGGACATCGAACCACTATCATCCTGCTCTTTCTCCACACAGCATAATGAAAGGGACCAACATATTGGACGTATTTTGAAATTTGGAAAACGCTTCCAGTGGCCAGTATAAACAACACAAGTGCTTCCAACTTATTTGCATTTACACGGGCCGAGTAATTGCACTGCGCTTCGGGGAGAAGTTTAATTAAACTGAAGTGTCTTAAGCACAAGTAGGCACCTATAGAACACTTAAAGTACGTAATAAGAAAACTTTAAACTGTGAGTTATATGAAATTACCCAGACATCTATTTAGTTAGTAGTCTTCGTAGTGTCATCTGGAGAGACATAATTAGTTAGGGTTATCAAGAATCATACTTCAAGTTGGTAACAATATATTTACATAATCTACCCTTTATTTACGTTCACGGTGTAAAGTGTAGAACTCTATTATTTAATATTTCATGTTGCGGTACCCCATTTAAATGCGTTATCAATATAGTCAATAAACTGAATTAATGACTTATAAACGAATTAGGTATTAGGTATGCGGTGAAAGATTTTTTGCTGACTATCACCATGTAAACAAGTGTAATTGGCTTTGGATTCCAAAAATATTGGTCAAAGTTTACATTAAAATCATATTCCTATGCCTTGAACTGAATAAGGTACAAATAAAGGTATAAAGGTACTTATTTAATTAAAAATAAGTTGGACCTGGAGTACACGATTGATATAAAGTAGATGCTTAAAGTGTGTTATATTTTAGAAACAATATCCATTTTCTTGATAGACTTCGTAATTTATGGTAAATTATTAAAAGTCTTGAATGTCATGGTGTAAACCGTGTTTCTTAAATACTTGTCACTCAAGTTTAAAAGTAAAGGGCATGCGTACGCATATTATTATATCAACTGATCGAGATAAGGCAATAACCACTTCACATAAATTTTAAAACTAAAAGTCAATGGCGCAACATTGTTGTATATCATCTTAAATGTATTTTAAATGAAAGCCCCTATTATAATGAATTATTGACTATCCCTAGCTTCGCATAAAGACTATAATATTCTTTGTTAAGATTAAAAATATAGGTAACATGTCAAGTTTCTTCCATCTCTCTTCATTGATCGATCGCTGTTCGATACAATTTCATTCACTTTTTTAGTTTTGGTAGAAATAATATCGTAATATCACCTTAGCTGTTTCGTCTCATAAAAATAACATAGAGATACAAACATGGTTTTGAAATATCTGTTAAAAGGTTGAAAAATAAAAACAAATTGCATTTTAGGCATCCTAGTATGATTCAATACGCGTTTCTGCTTTAACACTGATGTATGCTGACTTGTTTGCGAGGGGAGTCGACACAAATTGAAAATTATGGGTTGACACAACGCCTCATAACGAGAATGTACTTTTCAACGTATCTACATAGACTACCACGTTTTGTGCAAAATTTTACGGCTGTAATGTTTTGAGATTTAGGCCCAAGATTACATTTCAACGTTGAAATACCTAAATGTTTTTTTTTTCAGATTTGTATTATTTTGATAATAGGAATTGGTTATTTATATAATTGGTTATCAATATACGAATAAATTCAGTAGACTTTTATTTTATTCTGATCTGTACAGTCAGATATATAAATAAGTGGTTTAGACCTCGATTAGTCACCGTGACAAATTTATTGTTCTATATTTTATATAAATCCCGACAGCAAACGTTGACTAGAACAAATCGTAACGTAGCGGTCAGCCAAGTTGCAGATTAGAAGTTATTGCAACATCTGCGGGCTAACTTTCAATTATTTTACTTGTAGATGTTTAGTTATAAATCAAAGTACAATCTTGAGATCGTATTTGATATTTGAATCTGAGTGCTAAATTGGATTTCAAGAAAATTTAATTCTGAATAATCGAATCAAGTAGAATCTTCCTATCAGCTAAAAAAATATTTATTTTCCTGGAACTTATGATCAGAAATCATTTATTGTTCTCTTCTGAAAGTTCACCTAACTGAAACCCCTAGGGAGTAGTCGGTATGCCTATGTTTTGTAGATTATAATTTTTGTGAATATATATTTTATCTATTTTGTGAATATGCTTCGTGAAAATGTCGGTTTATGCTTTATTAATGTACACAGAAACATTAAATGTAAAAATAAAAAAGAATATACCGTACAAAACCTTATTATTATTATAGTGAATTAATGGTGGCAGAGCTCCAGTGATGGAGCTCGCGGGCGAAGGCACCACCGCATTACCTAATACACTTGCCGGTAAATGGTAGTGTTCAGCACTATCGTGTTCCGGTTAGGTGGTAATGTACGACTCAGTAATTCCCGGCACAGAGGCATAACACCTTAAGCCTCAGGAGTGGTATCGCATCTGCATTTTGACCTCTGGTTTATTTGTGGGTGTCTATAGGCTGCAGTCATCACTTAACATCAATGTGAGCTGCATGTTTGTTTGCCACTTTCAAAACATAAAAAAAAAACAAAAAAAAATGATGAACGATATCTTATCCACCCCAATCGACGCCAAGAATAAAAAAAACGCCATTTTCTCACGTTCATGTCACTTGAGCACTCGCTACCGCGCTTCAAGGTTAGATGTGAAAGATAAGTGAGACATACCACAAAGCAAACAAGTCATATTTTATACCGCCGCTCTTACAAAGTGTCCAGTTCGGGTCGTGACCCTGGATTCGTGACTTCCATGGTAATGACCAATTACATATGTTATTTTCCACGATGACTGTAAAGGGAATTATATGTCCATGTTATTGCTGTTATAAGCTGAATTTCATAACTTATTTTGAAGGGTAAATATACCTACCTAAAATAAATATATTCATGCATACGTCTGCTACTCAAAAGTACCTAATGACTTTTTAATCCCATGTTATAGTAATATGTGTATGATATTTCGCCCAAGTCGTAAGAAATTACTTACAAAAGTTAATGCCCGTGACACAAAATAACATAAACAAACAATAATTTCTAGCCTAGCCAGGCTTCCATAGGTATCCAGCAGTAAATGGAGGAGGATCTAGGAGGCTCATGAACTTATGACCCCTCAAAATTATCCGAGTTCAATCGAACTGTCAAACTTTGATTAATACGAGTAGGTATTTTCATGGTTTCAAGTGAGTTCAGCCTAGTGCTAATTTTAATAAGGTTCGCGACTTAAAAAATAGCCCACAAATAAATGTTCACAAGCAAAAGGTTTCGATAATACACATTCGTAGATGTAATGTAGGTATGTAAAACAAACCACTAAAAACTATAGGTAGGTATGTAGGTACTTCACTTAAATATCGGTAGCAGCGAGAGGAAGCTCAAATATACGTCAAGCACGTGGCCACGGACAGCTCATATACATTCCACAAGGTTCATATATGACGATATTGTATGGTATAAGTGATAAATTGATGCTCTTTTTTCAAACAGTACAATAATTAATGAATTAGGTTTAGACTTAATATATATCTTATTGTATGAAGTAGGATGTATGTATGTATCTATCTTCACGCTAGGGTCCTGACGACTCCATACTCTCTGTATGGAGCGCCAGACATCGCGGTCCTAACTCATCTCCCGTGCCTCAACTACATTAATTATTCTCTTCATACATGCTCGACGATTCCTAAGACTTTTGACCCCACCATCAGTCGGGAAATGAAGTAGGATGTACTCGAAACTTTATTTTATCCAACTTATGAATTGGTTCTTTAGCAGACTTAGATTTTTAAATAAAATTTTGTATACACTCATATTACGTTAGACAAGAAAATTGCAAAATTAGTTTTGCATTATTTTCTATAGGTACAAAACCATGAGAAAAAATCAAAATATATTTTGGAGTTTCCTTCTCACAAAAGAGTACCTAATATTTTATTATAATTTTAGTTGACAGAGAACCAACCGTAATTATAGCTACGCTACCGCTCATGGTTTGAATATTAATATAATTTACAGATGCATGTTCAACGCATGCACGTCATTGATGTGCATGAAGTGCACATGAACATTTAAGGATTGCAGATCAAAGCGATCTCGGCCGTTGATTCAGGTCATCGCCGAACAAAGGAGAGTCGAGTGATATTTTTAGACTTCAGTAAATTTCTTCTTTTTGATCGATTCAAAATGAAAGTTTAAAACGAGCAGGCTGAACGCTTTAGATTTTTTTTTTTTTTTTTTTTTTTATGTAATTGAAGTGGCAAACAAGCATGCAGTTCACATTGATGTTAAGTGATGACTGCAGCCTATAGACACCCACACAAAGACCAAGGTCAAAATGCAAATGCGTTACCACTCCTGAGGCCTAAGGTGATATGCCTCTGTGCCGGAAATTACAGGGCCGTACATTACCACCTGACCGGAACACGATAGTGCTGAACACTACCATTTAGCGGCAAGTAAATCAGGTAATGCGGTGGTGCCTACGCCCGCGAGCTCCGTCACTGGAGCTCTACCACCATTTTTATAAAATTGTTTGATTACACTCATATAACCATAGAAAAAAACTGTAAATTTAGTTTTGCATTACATTCTTTACAAAAACGTGAAAAAAATAAAAATATGCTTTGGGTTTTCCTTCTGATAAAAGAGTAATATTTTATTATAATTTTTATTCACAGAGAATGTAAATATAGCTACGCCATCGTCCGCTACAGCTCATGATTTGAATGTTAATATCATTTACAGATGCATGTTCAACGCATGCACGTCTGCACTTCATGAACATTTAAGGAGGGCAGATCAAAGCGACCTCGGCCGTTAATTCAGGACATCGCCGAACAAAGGAGAGTCGATTGATATTCGTATGCGAGAACACCGATGTTTGCTTTTGGTATCTATATTTTGAACATTGGCGACAGTGCTTTGGTTTTATTTCATTTATTAGCTGATTCATGATATCAGATCGATATTTGCGGTAGATTAAGCATTAACATGTGCTCATTAGTAGCTCACTTTAATTAGCACTGTAACAGTTTTAATCTGAAAGGCATGTCGGCACTTTATATGTTCACCATAGTGATAGAGATAGTAGTACATTCATTATCAATAACTTTAATATAGATAATCAGGCAAACCTGCTTTGAATGCCTATGAAAATGATGTTATAAAGATATTGAATGGTAAATGCTCAGAAAGGGTTGCAAAGGTTTGTAATATAATGTATTTCGTAAATGTTTGAAATATAATGTATAATGTATTTAAATATAATGTATAAGGTATTGTTCCAAGATCTCAGAACCCTCAGACCTACGTCATTTTAGCAATTCAGCTTTTCGATAATATAATAGTTGCCAATGTAAATGAAGAATCCAACCGGTATTAAAGTTAGTTCAGTTTATGATCTTGAAGAACTGAACTACTTCAGCAGCTTCAACGATACAACGGGCATAGCCGGTCATGTAGCCCGTATTTGGAAATGTGTCACCAGTGTAACGACAAGTTCATGTGCTCATAGCATTTCTATTGTATAATTATTCATATTTATGTACTCACGAGAGGTCGAGCTCATGACATCAATTGTGACAACTTTTTAATTATTTATTTTTTTGATGCTAGCTCTGTTACTGGACAGAGAACCTTGTCCTAGTAAATACGTGAGTTAAAGAAATAGCGCATTATTTCTACTCGCTTCCACAACTCTATTTATTCTACGTGCATTCATTAAAACTTTGAGAGTTCAATCACAATTATGTACATACATTTTAGAGATCATTCACAATAATAATTATGAAGATATATTTTAGAGTCGTAAAACAAATATAATAAAATAAACACCATCAAACATTTAGTCGCGTTTCTCGATAGGAAACTATCAATTAAACAATATATCAATTATTTCAATATTTTAAATGTTACTTGTGAAATTTGAGCTGTATTCGAGAATATTCTATCGTGTAGGTCAGTGAAACATTAGGCTTAATATCAGCCAATCTCACGTTTTAGATATTAACACAATATTAAACTTTCAATCTCGACTTGAATAAGGTAGGTAGGTATAAACTAACGCAATTTTGTTCAAAGTGGCAAACATGTAAAACCATTTATTTAGTAAACTTATAGTTTATTTTGTGTTTTATAGGTAGGTAGGTATATTTGATAGTAGTAAAGAGAACGGGATTTCAATCAATAAACATCACCAAGGTCTATTCATATTATTTTATCGATGTACCGATGTATCGATGTACTTTCAATTTTTTAAACGGCTCTTCTTTACTCTATCGATATAAATACCTACTACCTACTACCTTTTTATGTTGTGATGGTGGCAAACAAAAATACAGTTCACATAGCTAGTAAAAGATTACTGTAGTCCATAGACATCTACACAAAAACCAGAGATCAAAATGCAGATGCGTTGCGACCACTGATGTCTTACTTATTTTGCCTCTGTGATTGTTATTATGGGGCCAACAATCTTACCTATATCTCTTACAATTTCGTTTTGCTCTCATTAAATTTTACATTTTCATAAACATTAATAAGGTGTGGTACAAAATATAACAATCTTGTGTTCCAAGTAAATCTCCTTTATTATCTGAAACTTGATAATATGATAGAAAGTTAGACACAATGTAATGCATAAGCGATGCCCAGGACTCGCTGCACTTTGATTATAGTTCTGTACCTGTTTGTTACTTACATTTGATACTATCACCCTCTGAGTCACGATACCTACTTATTGTATAGTGGATAAGTAATAAAATGCGATCGGATATCACTTTCACTTTCGTGTAAGTACAGTAAAATTTATGAAAAATAAAACTAGGTACCTACTCGGCTACTTATTTAATATTTTTCATATATTTATTTTTATTTTGGTACATTAAACTTTTTTTTTTCAACAAAAACAGAACAAGACCAGTACAATACCTACGCTTTTGCATTTCAACATAGTTAAATTATTGATATTCGATGTATTTATTGAGCAAATAATAATATGCTTCCGATACAACCACGAACTCCAATTATCAGGCCACAGACTTAATTAAACCAGCATTGAAGAGCGATTGCAATAGATATGCAAATGGTTCGTAAAATGCAACTGAACACGCTTGTATTATTCATTAACACTTGAACGAGACATTTAAATTTTAATATTCACTCAATCAATAGTCATCTCGAAGTTTACATGTGTTAAAGTGTGGCAATAAAATACGTTTACGATCCAGTTAAAGTTATCGCTTAGTTTGACTAATAGTTATATTATAATGTTTAATTGTTTGTAACTCATTAAGAAGGAGTGCCGGCCACCCAGGGTGATAATGTAGTAGAGTATAGGCTTTTTAAACGACCCGTAAAATGTTTTCAGAGATTAAAGCCCCTAGTTTTATTTTTGTAGTAATGCTTTCTCTAAGATAACTTTGATCTTATTGTGTAAAATAATGGATACAACTATAACTCGTATCTTTGATTAAGGTAAAAAGGATATACCTACCTTTTTTCATCTCTTTCTATGTAACGTACGTAGCTGCAGGCTTATATTGTCCGAAGGGACAGGAAGAGATGAATGCTTGCATTCAAGCATAGACGCAAATACCGATTCGTCAATTTTGTTTTGGTATCATGTTACCAAAATTCTACGGTGGCAATGGGAAATTGCCTAAAAATGGAAAAATCTCATACTAACACAAAAACAGCATATACCCGGGGCACACCGCGGACACAGCGCCAAAATTCCATACAAACGCTTATTGTGGTCTCTATTACACAGACATCAATCAGTGACGTGTATTTACACGTGCACCTGTGTGCGTAGCACGTAGAAAATACCAACCGTCGCCCATAAGGGGGAAGGAGGTTGGGTGATGCGGGGAAATCGGGCGGGACGTCAAAGTGTCCATTCTATACATAGTATTATTACATATTCTTTGCCCGGGGATCGAATCCAGGAAGAGACATTTCAGTAGTGTTAATATATCTTCTACCACAAGACTACTATCTGTAACTAGGACAGTATTTTTTTGAAAAACAAGAAGCGGGGAGTCATTTTTGCAGAGCGAACCTTTTTGTTCGAGACATAAGATGTTTGTTTAATGCGAGGTTGAACTATTAAATCGTTAATAAGCTAATAAATTATAAGGAAAAATATGTACTGTGAACGGCCTTAGAAACAATAAACTAAGATTCGTCCAAAAAAAAAACAAGGATGCACTGATCTAAAGCAAAAATGCGTTTCTTTTTTTAATGTCCTCAAATGGTTTCACGCAACAAATACTATGTAGGTACATAAATGTAACTAAATCAGTGAATATATATTTAAATACTGGAAATTCGAAAGCAATGACCTCTGAATCTCGCCGAGAGATAGAAGATAGTAGATCTGGGAGCCTAGCAATAGGATACGGATCTCTCATACGAATATTATTCATGCATGTCTCGGCGCGAAAGGCGCTCCGCATGACGCCGGGATAAACTAACGGATGAATACATTTCAATAGTAAATGCGACACTCCGAGAGATTTACTATGGAATAATGTAGCCGACTACATAAGTTCCATTACTCACGGATATAACTCGTTCTGATATAAATATGGCGGTTCGGACATAGTTTGTGCCCGCCATTACTCTCGGCGCACAAAAGGGTTTGTTAGTACAAGTTATGAAGTACCGTGATGTTTGCCCACGCAGTTATGGCGTTCTATGTCTGTTGTATTGTTAAGTGTGAAACGGATTAGATGTAGGGCGTTATTGTTGATACTGCCTGATGTATTGGCTGTGATGCCTCCTACGTTCATGGAAAATATGAGTTTAACTTAGAGGAGGCTTTTCTACAATGTGGTCGTTGTACTTGTGTCAGAGTATAGTTAGTAGCGCTTGTATTTTTCACTTCTATATATTTGTTTTTACTTTTTATAGGCATATACCTAATTTCAGTAACATTTCTGTATGTGGGGTGTATGTAAATACGTAGGTCCTACACATTTTGCAACTTTTTAGTAATTTGTATTCCTATCAGTGTTGTTGCAATAGTGATAGTCTATCGATAGTATTGTGAACAATCGTTACCTCGAAAAAATAGTCGATAGCGCGATAGTACTATCGAAAATATCGCCATGCTGCAATACTATCGATACTATCGATAGTATCAATAGTTTCGATAGTATCGATACTAGCTAGTAACTATACTAGCTTCGATATCGATACTATTGATCTTTGGCAATAGTATTGCTTATTTTTTAACTATCGATACTATCGATAGTATCGATAGTATTGCAGCATGGTGATATTTTAGATAGTACAATCGAGCTATCGACTATTTTGCGAGGTCAACTATCGATAGCGCAACTATCGATAGTTTAGCAACACTGATTCCTATTGTACCTACACACATTATGTGACATAATAATATGTAAGTATTAGTGTCAAATGATAGTACTCATATAAACATATCCTAGATACCTATACTGTTACAATTATGTATAAAAACTCTTAATTATCTTTCAACACTTTATCCTTTATTTAAGCTGTTGAGAGAGCTGATTGTGAAGCTCAAGGGTAGGATCTGGAGTTTTTACTGCCACAGGTTATAATTTGAAAACAAACTACATATACTTACCTACTACCTACTTATAAGTCACGTCAGTTACTGTCGTCATAGTTCTGACGTGACCTACGTTTTTTTTTTGTATGTGTACAACGGCAACCACGACACAGGTTTATACCTGGTATGGGGCTATGAGTGTAAGCGTATTTTTTTAAACTATTAAATTATTTTTCACGAAAAAAAGGTAAAACATAGTTTTACATAAACATTAGCAACAAGCATATAACAAAGAAAGATCAATACTTTTACTGGTGGTAGAGCTCCAGTGACGGAGCTCGCGGGCGTAGGCACCACCGCATTACCTAATATACTTGCCGCTAAATGGTAGTGTTCAGCGCTATCGTGTTCCGGTCAGGTGGTAATGTATGGCCCTGTAATTTCCGGCACAGAGGCATAACACCTTAGGCCTCAGGAGTGGTAACGCATCTGCATTTTGATCGTGGTCTTTGTGTGGGTGTCTATAGGCTGCAGTCATCACTTAACATCAATGTGAACTGCAAGCTTGTTTACCACTTCGATTACATAAAAAAAAAAATTAAAAAAAAATAAAGAATAATGTTATCGAAACATTATTCTCGAATAATACAACAACTTTTACGTCAGGTCATTCAGAATACCAGAACATGAATACATTCTCTAGCTGTATAGTAGGCCACTTCTGATTAACATAATGTAATAAAAGTTCAAACACAAAGTAATAGTCGAGAATGTCGTGGTAAGGTGTTATAATACAGCTATTTATCGATAAGCATCAATGTTATTATGGAAACAAATTGACCTATTTAACCTCACTCCTCTATACAATATGGTTCTATCACTTAAATGTTTATTACATTTGTGGCATATAGATGAGTTTGTTTCGAATCTAAAATTATCAAATCTTGACTACACCACTACATATTGTATTTTATAATAAAATAAAGTCCCCTTTCGCGTTTGTCTGTCTATCTGTTCGCGATGAACTCAAAAAGAACGCCACGGATTTTTATGTGGTTTTTACCAATTAAGTATAGTGATTAGCAAGGCATTTTTAATATAATTTGTCAATGTTTTGATTAATTAGAATACCTATAACGATAAGTAGGAAAGTGTAGATATACTAAGTGTAGGAAAAAGTGAAGTCGCCTGAGAACTTTTATCGATGACGCTGTCTAATTGATACCTAATTATAGGTATGCCTAGCTGTTGCCCGCGTTTTTACCTTTTAGGTACGAAACCCCCTAAAAGATAGAACTAAGATACAGAATAGCTTAAAAACATTCGATATGATTTTTAAATTGACATGACTTTTTATTTCTGAACCGATTTACATGAAACAAACACTAAATGTTAAGTGAAACTTACCACAATATATTAATGAAAGCTGCAAATCGAATAAGCCGTAAAGTTAAAGTATAATCATACCAAGTTTCATTGTAATCGGGCTGGTAGTTTTTATGTGATGCTTGAACAAACAGACAGACAGACAAAAAAAAATCTAATCACATTTTTTGTTCGGTATCGATCTAATAACATCCACTGGTATTTATTTTTTCAAATTTTTTTAACATACAGAATTTACACTTCTACAGTTTTATTATAAGTACAGATAACAATTAGCATGTTGGGAAATTCCTCTTTTACAGATCTACAAAAATTGCCGCGATGGTATATACTTACGTATATTTTTTGTGGAATGCTATATTATGCATTATAGCTTTTAAAAAAATGGTACTGTTGGTCTAATACAGTCATCGCAAGATAGGTACAGCTCACCTTCATCATTTTAAATGCTTTATTTATCTGAGTCATTTCATGTTAATGATTATGATATTCCTTTACCTTTTACCTGTACCTTTTACACCATGTTATTTAAATAACAATCTAAGAAAATACAGCAAAAAAATACGCGCTCGAAAATATAATCAAACGCGTTGCTTACACCGATGAAGGGACTCGCTTGATACGATCACCGCCGCGCCGTTATTCGAATAGAAGGTACCATTAGATACGTTCTTTAGACTGTGGTACTAGCACCATATATTAAAATGGCTCCCAAATTACATAATTTCAGTGCCTACCTAAATTGTATCGGTGCAAAGCCAGGGCGGAGTGCTAGTTATAAAACAAGCCACATCACACCACGCGGTGAAATGTACTACAATTACATGTTCTTTAAAATCGAATAATCAAGGTATCGAATGGTCGACTATGTAATCACATGCTATAAGGTGAAATGATACCTCGTAATCAATGATGACCTCATACCGAGACATACTTTTATTCAGGTCGAAATTGTTATTTCGAAACAATAAATCGCGATGCACACCACATATGGCGAGACCAGATTCCCGTTGGGCACGATAAAGTTGAAGTTGAAACTAGATGCGGCCGTATCAAAGAAGTGGAAACATTCAAGAAATGTCTTTGGCGTGTCTGCTCATTGATTCATGATGAAGGTACCTACAGGCGGTGGGAGGACAGGAGGTAAAGCTGTCGCGGTCATCAGTTTGTTAACACTACACAAAGGTTTTAATTTTTACCTGAGAAGTGATCGTAAGATGTTGTATGAATTATTCATCTTTCATCATTGTATCATAGACAACCACCATACTACGTCAATGTAAATAATATATTCCCATTTATTCTTTTATTTTCATTCAATGTTCATTAAATAGCCTGATTAATCCCAGTGGTAAGTTATTCAGTCACATCACCAGCACATCTCGGTAGTTAGTATAAATTGAATATTTATATAAAAAACATTACTATAATTTATATTTGTCATAACGAAGTTACGACAAGACATAGGATACACTGTGGTATTTTATTAGTTTGATGGGTTCAAAGATCATCTTCTGGCATCATGTCATTGGATGCCATATTTACAATCTAGTTAATAAATACTGTAACATTTATCCTTTGTCACAAGATAATGTAAGAAAGAAGTGAAAAAATGGCTTATGACCAAATCTTATAGTAATGTAATGTATCTTCACGCCAGGTCTCTAACGGGGTAGGCAGATACCGGGACTCTGACACACGTGGCGTGCCTACGCCCGCGAGCTTCATCACTGGAGGTCTACCACCAGTAAAACTATTACTATCATCATTACACAAGTTTTTGACAAAGACGATCTACTTACTGAAAAGTTTATTTTCAAAGCATACAGTGTCGTTTAACTGATTCATATTTTTTATTTTACCTGTGAGATCTTCCTGTAACATAATCTATGACTCAGAATTTCCAAAGGGTTCATTAGTTAACAGGCAATGCCACTTAAGGTCGGGGTCAACTAAGCGCGCCTTGGGCTAGTTGCGATAGGGCAAGCGTTTAACACAGGCTATATTGCACGCCCCTAGCTGAGGGCTGTAGTTAAGTAAATTAACCACTCACTAGTGTTGAGTGATCATATCGTTCGCTGGTTGGCAATTCGATACTGCAGTTTGTGGTTTCATTTCAACCTTTTTGATCTTGTATACTCGTAGGTGTGAGTACCGGGTATTAGCTCAATTTACCGTTAGTTGGGATTGCTCACCATTTATATGTTCAATAGAGTTGTATGTATTGATCCTATAATTACTAATACTGAAATTTAAACTCATCTGAGGAGTCATTTTGTTGTAAATATTTATGAATTGCTGTAATAAATTGAAGGTTTCATTTTTATAATTTTACTAGCTGACCCGGCAAACTTCGTATTGCCTCAGAATGAAACAATGTGTCAAAGGTTTGGATACGGACTAAATGTATGTTAAAAAATTGTGGTTTTTACTATTTCCCTTCAATTTCTTCATATTTTCTTACCTTTTAAACCTTCCCTAGACTTCCAAAAATCATTCAAAACCAAAATTCCAAATCGGCCCAGCCGTTCTCGAGTTTTAGCGAGACGTCGTAACAGCAATTGATGTATATAGATCTTTGGAGTAGGTACGTTTTCATTGTAATATAGAATGCCAGGGGTGGAGTTTGCATGCATACTTACTAACTTGATTTGTTCAGACTACTGATATAGTAGAGACTATTATATACTAGGGTACTTGCTATTTGACCACATGGTCACATATTATATTTGATTAACTTCGGACACACGGAGAGTTCCCTAACTCTTCCTACCTAATGCTGGGTTGTACCAAGATATTTATTAAAGTTAAAGTTATTGTAACATTTTACATCGCTCTCTAACTTTAACAGATTTTCTTAAGTTAGAGAAGGATGCGAAATATTACAATAACTTTAACTTTAACAAATATCTAGGTGCAACCTAACCTAAGTAATAAATTGAACTTAACAGGCAGTAAATGTTTGTGATAAGTGAGAAACTTATAGGTTAGGATCCCACTGCAGAACTATTTCGTTCATCCAGATGTGCCCCAAACATTTTTTTTAAGCATATTTATAATCTAGAGAATTTATAGGTATATCCACTAGGATGCCTATCAATATTTGACCTCAAATATTATTATTTTTTTAATTTTTTTATCAATGAAATATTGTCCACTGTATAAAGATATGTATGAAAAATCTCAGCTGCCGTTGCGCACTTGGCCGGCTCTACATATTTACGTTCAGTCCCGATAACTTTTTACGCTCATAACGTACATTTATATATCAAATTAAAACATTTTTTTTTCCTTATTATTACGATATACGGGAGTCCAATTAAAACGGCCGAAAATAAGGACTGCGGGGTGTCAAAGATAAAATAATTTAATTAAAAATACTAGCGGCCATATTTTGATAGGCAACCTAGTAGATATATATTCTCTAGATCATAAATATAGGTACGTAAAAATTTGGATGAACGAAATAATTCTGCAGTGGGATCCTTAATACGCTTAAAATAAAAGTAACATCGAGTAACTAAACCAGTGATTCCCAAAGTGGTCCAGGTGGACCCCCTGGGGTCTATGGGAGACTCGATGGGGTCTACGTATATGCGTAAATAAAAATGGGATATATGGGAAAGTGATATAAATGTAGCAAGTAGGTCCACCGAAACCAGAAAAAAATAGAAAGGGGTCTACAAGAAAAATCGTTTGGGAACCTCTGAACTAAACTAACAGTGCGGTTATTTATATTTAAATTTATCATCGTTTGTCAACTGCACTAATCCACGCATTAACAATATTAAATATTCCAACTGCTACATGTAACACATTCGTTAACATTTTTATGCAGTTAAAGTAGATATTCAAACCATTATATTTCTTATCCCTCAGTATTGAAACACCTTTCCTTAAATAAAACGAGCGTTTATAATTACTATAAGTGACCATACATGGAGGCACGGCACATGTTGGTATCCCATTGATTTAATAATAAATTTAGCAATTGCCACCATAAATTGCGGAGTTTCATTGTCCCTAGTATTATAAATTTACCTTCTTATAAAGCTGATGTTTTCATTGTGTATATACTCAGTTGCTTTTTTGCCCAATTGCCATGCCAGTATGTGGGTATATTTTTACTTTTGCATATTTCAATGGTATTGCATGTTGTATAAACTTATTGTGTGAAGTGTCGTTTAATTCGCTTAGTGTTTGTATTTTTTTTATGTCATGAAAGTGGCAAACAAGCTTGCAGTTCACATTCATGTAAAGAGATGACTGCGGCCTATAGACACTCATAGAAAGACCAAGGTCAAAATGCAGATGCGTTACCACTCCTGACGCCTAAAGTGTTATGGCTCTGTGCCGGAAATAACAGGGCCGTACAACGTATTTGTTTGACTCACTTATTATTTGTAATGGTGGTAGAGTTCCAGTGTAGGAGCTCAAGGGCGTAGGCATCACCGCATTACCTAATGTATCTGCCGCTAAATGGTAGCGTTCAGCACAATCGTGTGCCGGTTAGATGGTAATGTATGACCCGTAATAACTATTACAGAGACATAATTACTAAGGTCTCAAAGGTGACAACGCATATGCGTTTTGACCATTGGACTTTGTGTGGGTGTCTATAGGCTCCAATCATCACTTAACATCAATGTGAACTGCATGCTTGTTTGCAACCACCATCATATAAAAATAGCATCAAGTGATATGCCATAATCGACACGTTTGACATGTAAGATGGCGATCGCAGTAGCGGCAGTTTTATCGTCGAGCGTCTCGACGCCCAACGTCCCGACGCCCAGCGTCCCGACGCCCAGCGTCCCGACGCTCAGCATCTCGACGCCCAGCGTCCCGACGTCGAGCATCCCAACATCGAGCGTCTCGACACTCAGCGTCCCAAGGTCGAGCGTCTCGACGCCAATCGTTCGGACGTCGAGCATCCCAACATCGAGCGTCTCGAGACGTCCCGACGCCCAGCGTCCCGACGCCCAGCGTCCCGACGCCCAGCGTCCCGACGCCCAGCGTCCCGACGCCCAGCGTCCCGACGCCCAGCGTCCCGACGCCCAGCGTCACGACGCTCAGCGTCCCGACGCCCAGTGTCCCGACGCCCAGCGTCCCGACGCCCAGCGTCCAGACGCCCAGCGTCCCGACGCCCAGCGTCCCGACGCCCAGCGTCCCGACGCCCAGCGTCCCGACGCCCAGCGTCCCGACGCCCAGCGTCCCGACGCCCAGCGTCCCGCCGCCCAGCGTCCCGACGCCCAGCGTCCCGACGCCCAGTTTCCCGACGCCCAGCGTCCCGACGCCCAGCGTCTCGACGCCCAGCGTCCCGACATCGAGCGTCTCGACACTCAGCGTCCCGAGGTCGAGCGTCTCGACGCCAAGCGTCCCGACGCCAAGCGTCCCGACACCCAGCATCTCGACGCCCAGTGTACCTAAGTGGAGCGTCCCGACGCCCAGCGTCCCGACGTCGAGTGTCTCGACGCCCATCGTCCCGACGCCCAGCGTCTCGACGTCGAGCGTCCTGACGTCGAGCGTCACGACGCCCAGCGTCCCGACGTGGAGCCAGCCGACGCCCAGTGTCCCGACGTCGAGCGTCCCGACGCCCAGTGTCCCGATGCCCAGCGTCCCAACGCCCAGCGTGTCGACGCCCAGCGTTCCGAGGTCGAGCGTTTCAACGCCCCGCGTCCCGACGTGGAGCCTGCCGACGCCCAGTGTCCCAACGTCGAGCGTCTCGACGCCCAGCGTCCCGACGCCCAGCGTCCCGACGTCGAGCGTCCCGACGTCGAGCGTCCCGACGTCGAGCGTCACGACGCCCAGCGTCTTGACGCCCAGCGTCCCGATGCCGAGCGTCCCAAAGCCCAGCGTCCCGACGCGCAGCGTCCCGACGCCCAGCGTCCCGACGCCCAGCGTCCCGACGCCCAGCGTCCCGACGCCCAGCGTCCCGACGCCCAGCGTCCAGACGTCGAGCGTCTCGACGCCCAGCGTCTTAACATCGAGCGTCTCGACACTCAGGGTCCCGAGGTCGAGCGTCTCAACGCCCAGCGTCCCGACGCCAATCGTCCCAACGCCACGCGTCTCGACGCCCAGCATCTCGACGCCCAGCGTCCCGACGTGGGCGTCGCGACGCCTAGTGTCCCAACGCCCAGTGTCCCAACGTCGAGCGTCTCGACGCCTAGCGTCCCGACGCCCAGCGTCCCGACGTCGAGCGTCCCGACGTCGAGCGTCTCGACACTCAGGGTCCCGAGGTCGAGCGTCTCAACGCCCAGCGTCCCGACGCCAATCGTCCCAACGCCACGCGTCTCGACGCCCAGCATCTCGACGCCCAGCGTCCCGACGTGGGCGTCGCGACGCCTAGTGTCCCAACGCCCAGTGTCCCAACGTCGAGCGTCTCGACGCCCAGCGTCCCGACGCCCAGCGTCCCGACGCCCAGCGTCCCGACGCCCAGCGTCCCGACGCCCAGCGTCCCGACGCCAAGCGTCCCGACACCCAGCATCTCGACGCCCAGTGTACCGAAGTGGAGCGTCCCGACGCCCAGCGTCCCGACGTCGAGTGTCTCGACGCCCATCGTCCCGACGCCCAGCGTCTCGACGTCAAGCGTCCCGACGTCGAGCGTCACGACGCCCAGCGTCCCGACGCCCAGCGTCCTGACGCCAATCGTCCCGACGCCCAGTGTCTCGACGCCCAGCGTCCCGAGGTCGAGCGTCTCGACGCCCAGCGTCCCGACGTGGAGCCTGCCGACGCCCAGTGTCCCAACGTCGAGCGTCCCGACGCCAATCGTCCCGACGCCAAGCGTCTCGACGCCCAGCATCTCGACGCCCAGCGTCCCGACGGCCAGTGTCTCGACGCCCAGCGTCCCGACGTCGAGCGTCCCGACGTCGAGCGTCACGACGCCCAGCGTCTCGACGCCCAGCGTCTCGACGCCCAGCGTCTCGACGCCCAGCGTCCCGATGCCGAGCGTCCCGACGCCCAGCGTCCCGAAGCCCAGCGTCCCGACGCCCAGCGTCCCGACGTGGAGCCAGCCGACGCCCAGCGTCCCGACGCCCACGTCCCGACGCCCAGCGTCCTGACGCCCAGCGTCCCGACGTCGAGCGTCTCGACGCCCAGCGTCCCAACATCGAGCGTCTCGACACTCAGGGTCCCGAGGTCGAGCGTCTCGACGCTCAGCATCCCGACGCCAATCGTCCCGACGCCAAGCGTCTCGACGCCCAGCATCTCGACGCCCAGCGTCCCGACGTGAAGCGTCGCGACGCCTAATGTCCCGACGCCCAGCGTCCCGACGCCCAACGTCCCGGCGCCCAGCGTCCCGACGCCCAGCGTCCCGACGCCCAGCGTCCCGACGCCCAGCGTCCCGACGCCCAGCGTCCCGACGCCCAGCGTCCAGACGTCGAGCGTCTCGACGCCCAGCGTCTTAACATCGAGCGTCTCGACACTCAGGGTCCCGAGGTCGAGCGTCTCAACGCCCAGCGTCCCGACGCCAATCGTCCCAACGCCACGCGTCTCGACGCCCAGCATCTCGACGCCCAGCGTCCCGACGTGGGCGTCGCGACGCCTAGTGTCCCAACGCCCAGTGTCCCAACGTCGAGCGTCTCGACGCCCAGCATCTCGACGCCCAGCGTCCCGACGTGGGCGTCGCGACGCCTAGTGTCCCAACGCCCAGTGTCCCAACGTCGAGCGTCTCGACGCCCAGCGTCCCGACGCCCAGCGTCCCGACGCCCAGCGTCCCGACGCCCAGCGTCCCGACGCCCAGCGTCCCGACGCCAAGCGTCCCGACACCCAGCATCTCGACGCCCAGTGTACCGAAGTGGAGCGTCCCGACGCCCAGCGTCCCGACGTCGAGTGTCTCGACGCCCATCGTCCCGACGCCCAGCGTCTCGACGTCAAGCGTCCCGACGTCGAGCGTCACGACGCCCAGCGTCCCGACGCCCAGCGTCCTGACGCCAATCGTCCCGACGCCCAGTGTCTCGACGCCCAGCGTCCCGAGGTCGAGCGTCTCGACGCCCAGCGTCCCGACGTGGAGCCTGCCGACGCCCAGTGTCCCAACGTCGAGCGTCCCGACGCCAATCGTCCCGACGCCAAGCGTCTCGACGCCCAGCATCTCGACGCCCAGCGTCCCGACGGCCAGTGTCTCGACGCCCAGCGTCCCGACGTCGAGCGTCCCGACGTCGAGCGTCACGACGCCCAGCGTCTCGACGCCCAGCGTCTCGACGCCCAGCGTCTCGACGCCCAGCGTCCCGATGCCGAGCGTCCCGACGCCCAGCGTCCCGAAGCCCAGCGTCCCGACGCCCAGCGTCCCGACGTGGAGCCAGCCGACGCCCAGCGTCCCGACGCCCACGTCCCGACGCCCAGCGTCCTGACGCCCAGCGTCCCGACGTCGAGCGTCTCGACGCCCAGCGTCCCAACATCGAGCGTCTCGACACTCAGGGTCCCGAGGTCGAGCGTCTCGACGCTCAGCATCCCGACGCCAATCGTCCCGACGCCAAGCGTCTCGACGCCCAGCATCTCGACGCCCAGCGTCCCGACGTGAAGCGTCGCGACGCCTAATGTCCCGACGCCCAGCGTCCCGACGCCCAACGTCCCGGCGCCCAGCGTCCCGACGCCCAGTGTCCCGACGCCAAGCGTCCCGACGCCCAGCGTCCCGATGCCCAGCGTCCCGACGCCCAGCATCTCGACGTCCAGCGTCCCGAAATCGAGCGTCTCGACACCCAGCATCTCGACGCCCAGCGTCCCGACGCCCAGTGTCTCGACGCCCAGCGTCCCGACGTCGAGCGTCCCGACGTCGAGCGTCACGACGCCCAGCGTCTCGACGCCCAGCGTCCCGATGCCCAGCTTCCCGACGCCCAGCATCTTGACGTCCAGCGTCCCGACATCGAGCGTCTCGACACCCAGCGTCCCGAGGTCGAGCGTCTCGACACCCAGCGTCCCGACGTCGAGTGTCTCGACGCCCATCGTCCCGACGCTCAGCGTCTCGACGTCGAGCGTCCCGACGTCGAGCGTCACGACGCCCAGCGTCCCGACGTGGAGCCAGCCGACGCCCACTGTCCCGACGTCGAGCGTCCCGACGCCCAGCGTCCCGACGCCCAGCGTCCCGACGCCCAGCGTCCCGACGCCCAGCGACCCGACGCCCAGCGTCGCGATGCCTAATGTCCTGACATCGAGCGTCTCGACACTCAGCGTCCCGACGCCAAGCGTCCCGACACCCAGCATCTCGACGCCCAGTGTACCGAAGTGGAGCGTCCCGACGCCCAGCGTCCCGACGTCGAGTGTCTCGACGCCCATCGTCCCGACGCCCAGCGTCTCGACGTCGAGCGTCCCGACGTCGAGCGTCACGACGCCCAGCGTCCCGACGTGGAGCCTGCCGACGCCCAGTGTCCCAACGTCGAGCGTCCCGACGCCAATCGTCCCGACGCCAAGCGTCTCGACGCCCAGCATCTGGACGCCCAGCGTCCCGACGCCCAGTGTCTCGACGCCCAGCGTCCCGACGTCGAGCGTCCCGACGTCGAGCGTCACGACGCCCAGCGTCTCGACGCCCAGCGTCCCGATGCCGAGCGTCCCGACGCCCACCGTCCCGACGCCTAGCGTCCCGACGCCCAGCGTCCCGACGCCCTAATAGCCCTATTTCTTAATATAAATCATTATGTTTATTTTTGGATTATTGTTGAAAAAACTTGGTAACTACGAATAAAAGGTCAAGTAACTCGATGTAATCAGACACCGTATGCTAGGTTATGCGATGGATAGATAGTTCGAAAATTAATAATTTAATTAATTAATTTTAATAATTTAAATATGCCTAAAGTCAAATTTTTCTTTCCATTTTTCTTTAAATAAAATATATTTCACAAGCATGTGTTAATGCGAAATAATATAAAAACAATTAATTTAAATATGTTTTTTTATTCATCGTATTAAGGGTAGGTACAAAAGTAAATTTTATCAAAAATGTGTGTTATTATTATGCCTTAATAGGCAACCCATAGCCGGTATGTTATTTTTCTTTATCTAAGGTAGGTATTTGAGATTTTTAAGTTGGTCCCACGACGAGCTCCGCTATAAATTACTACTTTAAGCACCTTGTCAAGTTACGCGAATAGACCATTAATTTATTACTTATTTATGTACATATATAGTTATGTTAATACACAATACTGAAGAAACCAGAAACGAAAATACATTTTCATTTTAGCGTTTGGTAACATTTTTATTGAGACTAAATAAAACATGATAAATAAATATCAAATTAATTTATTGCTCAATAAAGGACAAAAACAATTACGTAATACCCATTTGCTTGTTGGTTTAAAACGAATCTTATATTATACTAGCTGTGCCCGCGACTTCATCCACGTGAGAATGTATGATTGTTCAGTATCTACACTGACGAAGTCGCGGGCGCAGCTAGTATAAAAGTAGCCCAAGTTACTCCTTATTACTTCCGCTATCTGCCCCCGTCAAGTCAGTCGAGCCGTTCCCAAAATTAGCCCCGCCAAACAGACAGACAGACAAACATTGTCAAAAATGTTGTTTTGGTATATGTACCGTATATACATATGCATTTAGTAAAAAGCAGTTATTTTTATGTTACAAACAGACTCTCCAATTTCATTTATTTGTATAGATATATAGATAATCGATACCTACTAGGTGCTAGGTACTAAGACAGTAAAAATCTAATGACTGTACATTAAATATTTTTCCAAAAAACTGATAGGGGGCGATTAAAGTAGAGTAAGTAACAAGAACAAAAAACTATTTTTGGAATTTTTGTTTGTCTGTCTGTTTGTTCCGGCTAATCTCGAAAACCGATTTTGACGGGACCTTCACTGGCAGATAGCTTATGTAATAAGGAGTAACTTAGGCTGCCTTTATACTAGCTACGCCCACGACTTCGTCCGGGTAGATACTGAACAATCATAAATTCTCTCGCGAATAAATTCTCTCGAAGTCGCGAGTACAGATAGTTTTTAATAAATGCTGATCACGTTTATGTCATTAAAGACGTAGATAGCAGATCTTTTCATGGAAAATAACGTCAGCATTCAATTATTGTAAATTGATAATAATAACTCCTCATCTTCGCACTTCACACCATATTAGTACGTGCTTCGTTGTAAACATGATAAATGTTGCGAAGTTATCCATAAAGAAGTAAATCCAAGAAAACTCAGGAAAAAGTGGCAAATGTAATCCCTGCTGTAATCTCATTCGATATAACGCCGATACACTTGAGTGACGGACAAAAACTGGCTCTATGTGGCCAGAATGTCATTACTTCTTGTTACCTACCTTCAGCTACATGAAACTCGAATACCTACCATTTAGAGGTAAGCTTAATATAAGACTTAATAAGACTTCGTAACTTTAGAATTAAATACCATTTTGTTGAAATTTTACGTTTTTTGTTCATTTTTATTAATCACATAAACGTGATCGGATCGTGATCATTTCTTTAAAACTAGCAGCCTGCCCCGACTTTGCTCGGGTGCAATGTTACATTACAACTGCTAAGTCGGCACTAATCCATAGGGTTGCTTTAGCGGTTATTTTCCCTACATAAAATGACATATAAATCATTGTTTTATATTATTTCGCATTAACACATGCTTGTGAAATATATTTTATTTTAAAGAAAAATGGAAAGAAAAAATTGGCTTCAGGCGAGACTCGAACTCGCGGCCTACTGGGGATCTAGTTCAGCCGCTCTTCCAATTGAACTACTGAAGTCCATTATAATTAAACATATAAATAATGATTTAATTATAATGACGTAATTTGATGCACATAAGTCTTCTCGAAGACGCTCAAGACACTGCTGTGGGTCATTCAGGGAGAATAAGCCATAATCACTCCAATTGGTATGTGGATTTGTTTCTACTACTGAAATAGTTGAGTCGCTCCAATAGAGCGGCAGGAAATACAATAACGCGTTATGGATAGCAGAGTCCCGCGACAAAACTGCCGCCACTGCAAACCCCAATCCGCATGCCAAGCGTGGCGATTAAGGTATGTTAGTTGAAGAGGATATTTACCAATTTCTTTAATTTTTTTATTGTTTTTTATTGGATTTAAAGTTTTTTTAATATAAAATAATATTTTTTTAGTATTTATAAATTAATAGAATGATGATATTCCTTCTTAAGTTTTCATACGTGCAAAAGGGCATATTCGGAGGAGACTTTTGTCCAGGTGTAGACGTCTTTTGGCTGAAATGATGTCTGGAATGATTTGAGCGACATTGATTGTTCAGTTGTTAATGGGAGAATTCTCCACAGCTAGTGAGCGGGATCGTCAAGGCAAAGGCAAAGTCAAGAAATTAAATATATTAAACGTGTTGAAGTCGAAAAAAATAGTGCAAAAAATGTATTCATATTTATATTATGGGAAAGTGGTAAAATGTACCTATTGAAGCGTACATGCAAACACCCACGATTCGCCGGTTACGTTTTGGGCCATGTAACAGGGGGCGAGCCTGTTGACATCGCCGGATACATTACCAAACTCTGAGGTTTCGGGAAATTGCCAAAAAATGGAAAAATCCCAATAGAACCAGAGATAAAGGATTTTAAAACTATAATTAGTTTGTTAAACAAGTAAGGAACACAACAAAGTTGTAATATGACGTGAGCTCTAGTATATATTCCTACCAAAATGTAAGCTCGTTGGAATTTTAAAAGCATAAATTCTCTGAAACCATTTAACCCAGTTCGAAAAACGCACAGTTAAAAAATGCTGTCACATATTTCAGTTTTATAATCAGAATGAGGCGCAGGCGTTTATTAAAAAGCCCTAATTTGTCGGGAGCGAGTGGACTAACTTTTGAACGGCACTAAATTCCACCGGGCGCTTGCTTTATAGCACAACACTGTACCAGCCGCTGACAACGCGCCAAGTTAGCTTTTTCAAAAAAGTTTTTCAACTTAATGCCCGCTTTATTCATAGCGCTTTTTGAATTTTGTCTTGTTTCAATTATTAACTGTATTGTATAAAATTTGAATAAATCCAAAAACAGTTTATCGAGGTACAGTGGACACAAAAAAATTTGGAGATAATTTTGAGTCAAAATAAAATAAAAATTGAATGGGTAGGTATTAAGCTAGTTTAGAATATTTCTGAATGTTTGAACCAGATATTTTTAATATACCATATGTTGTATAAAATATATAATTTTGATTTTTTTTGCAATGTAGGTACTGAGCTGTAATGTTTTGAACTATTCTCGAAACGATGAAATCGTTTGATTTCATTTAGCTGTTAGTAGGCTTACTTTTGGAACGGCACTAAATTTCAACGGATGCTTGCTACTTAAAGGTACAACAGTAAAATAAGGGTTACAGTAAAATAACAGGTAAAATATTACAACACTTTACCAGCCGCTGAGTAGGCTCCAAGTAGGTAGAGAGGTACTTATCTAAGCTTTTTTTAAAAAAAAATATTTTATTTACAGCGCTTTTCAAATTAAAAAGTAAGTTTTTTTACAGATAAATTTAACATTTAAATATTATTGAAAAACTGAAAACCGGTATGTATTTGTCTTGACCTTGGAACCCAAAAATTAAATTATTAAAACATATCTTATTACATAATAATACAACCAACATTTTTATAAATAAATCATTATGCAGGTAGAGATAATTTTCATCCCATTCGCGGAACACGTTAAATGTCGACCATCAAAATTCATCGACGCCTACCAAACGCAAAAAAAATGAAGCTCAAGCACGATGATAAACTGGTTTGCGAACGCGAATTTAAGGAGCTTCGCAATTCGTCCCACCCTATCTTATTCGCACGTATAACTAGTTCCAAATGCGAGAAAGAGATGAAGCGACCATGTCCAAAACCGGCAAAGCCACTTTTATTTATTTCTTAACTTGTTCCAGGTTTAAAAAACATTTTTTTATTTATAAGGTTTGCGGACCGAAAATTGTAATTGCTTCGCTTTCTTACGTGACTAATTTGCGTGGATTCTTTGAAGGTAAATTAAATGTAATTTATTTAAATGAAGATCGTGACTTATTAAGATTTATAATCCGTAAGTTATAAAAATATGTCACGATACTGTAGTGATTTGTAGTAGTAATTAATTTGAGTGACTGGATCGCTGGCTGGCACTCCTGTATTACGTACCAAATTAATCATGCAAAAATTAAGGCCTAATATTACCTACATTACTTAGTACATATTTTCGATATTTTATTAATTACAATAATAAGTACCTATTCCTAAAAAGTACTTCATTATTATACCTACCTACTCCTTTTTTCGTTACTTACTCATATTGAGATAAAAACACATTTTTGAGCTAAGAAAAAGCTTTTCACATAATTAAACCGTTAGTCTACACTAATAGGTATCTACACAAATTAGCATTGCTTTTTGTGGTAACTAATGGAAATAGATAAGTGGAACCCACTTATCCTTTTCGGACTGAAAACTATGAAAATGATTGAGGAAAATATGTTATTCACTTGACATAATTTTATAATAGGTTTCCAACTTTATTATTTCAGTGCCATTTCGTAATTAAAAAAGTACAATTACGAAAGTTAACACTGTTTTTTTTCTGCTTCAATAATTTACTTCTACGGAATACATAAGAGTGTCTGATATTGTTTTATATCAATTTAACTAATTACTAAGTTTTTATTGTAAATGTAAACAGGATTCTCGTTGCTCATATTCAACTAACAAAATTTTTCTTATACCAGTTGGTATTCAACAATATATTGGTATTCAACAAGTGATAAAATAAAACTAATCGGTAGGTAGACATATAAATGAAGATTATAGTTGTAGTATTTTAGTTTGTAGACTTTTCCGTCGCAAAACATTCTAATGATTAATTCAACAAATCCACAAAGCGATAGAAATTTCTAGAATATTTACATAAAATTTGTTATCAAACTGAAAATTACAATAATTTCACAATAAAATAAAGGCGAGCGCAGACATTCGCAGTACCAACACGGCTCCACATAAATCGCGGATCGCGTTCCAAAGGCATTTTAAATCAAAGCAATACCAGATACAGTGCGCGTTATCAATTAGAACTACGTAACAAGATCTATTTCGTCTAATATCTGAAGAAAATTGATAATGTAGTCATTTTCACGGTTGAATAAGGTTGAAAATTTATTAGCAGCACGTTTTGATGGTCGCAAAACTGTGTGGCACAAGGATTGCCCGCTTGGGGCACGTAGCGCGTAATAAATAAAGGCAGAGAGTTAGTGTACGCCGTGAGCAGAGCCTGTTCCTTATCTGTCCGACGTTGTGTACTAGGTCGAGTAACCCTATACTCGGTTAAGTTAGTTCTATTACAAAAGTATTTCACGAAGATCTTTATTTGGTCGATACCTAACACTAAGTTCCACCCACGTAAACTTAGATAGTTGCCTTGCCATCAATTTGCCTTTAAAGTTTGCCATATCGTAATGGCGAAGTCTTGTGGCTTATGCCTAAAAGGTATTTTACTATTATGTCCTGAGACTCGAAATTAAAATAAACGACAAAATACACCAAATACATCGTCAAATTTAAAGTCAATATCAATAACGGAAGTTTCCTATGGCGATATTCTATAAAAACGTCTTCGTGCACTTACACCTACATTACTTCTATTAGATTCGCGACCATTCTTATCGAGAGTTTCAAGGGAATTTGGACTTTTGGGACTGGAATTAAAATTCAGAATCAAATGAAGTAAAGTTTGGCAACGGGGTGCCGGGCAGGGTCTGATTTATATTGGAGCAATGCAGCAGAGTGGTGTGCAGTTAGTATTGATTTCCATTCACCCCCGCCCCTGCCTTCCGCCGCGTGCATCCCACCTCACGCACTGAATGGCATGAGGCCAAGTGGTAACTGTCCCCTGAGTCAATAAAAAAAGAACGCATATTTCATGAGCTAGCTGCGGTTGAGATGACCCTTTGACGTTCAGATCGCCGTTCATTTTAAATTCTCCAAAGCTGCCGGATGTTTTTAATTTGCAGAAGTTAACATGAGTAAGTAATAAAACATTCAATTTCCCAATAGTATGATGATAATATTAGTTATTTCAATAAGAGCATGCATCCAAAAATGATTAGACGTTGAGAAAACCTAATAGACGGCTAGGGATGCGCCGATGCATTCCACAGTGGGTATATGTAGATATCGATTAAAAACATATTTTGAAACAGTTTCCGATTCACAAGTTTAACCAAAATTCAATTTTAGTGTAGTGTGTTATTTAAATAAATATTTTAATATCCATGAATTGACTTTTTAATAGGTTGGGTGTTAGCGGTTTCCTTGTAAATTATTGTATATCTGTATTGCTGCTAGTAACTTAATGTTAGCATGTTTATCATACTTACTTACCTATGGCTCATTAAATTTAAAATATGTGCTAGCCTCTGCCCTACATTTTTATAGTAAAAATGTGCATCTGATAACAATTAAAATGTCAGACATAACCAATGTAAATGTATGCTTCTTAGTAGCTGCATTTAGTGCACTTATGTATTAACTCGTGTAACATTTACTTAAAACATTACGCTAATACCTTTATACATTATTCATCTAAATATACGATAATGTGATTAACAGCAAGATTTACTTCAATATGATTTATTTTTTACATATTAATCGGATTCAAAAATTCGTAAGATAAACCGAACCTAAATCCTTAATTTCTAGATGACTCGATACACATGAGTTATGGAGAAATGGGTATAAAACGTCGGGGACGGACTGTATCACGATGACAAATGTTCGTAGCGGCCTCGACCAACAGACATACTCTGGGTCGGTTGAATGACCGCCATTTCGGTTATGAAACGATAACCACTACACTGCTTACGATTGCGCAGCCCTTTTTTATGAATAGTAGATTTATTCTATAGATATCTTAATGTTTTTAATTACAAAAATAATAGAAAAACTCTAGATCTGTAGTTAGATATCGACAAATAATTAACATGGATTTAATTTTATACAACAATGTTCAAAAACCGTAGTGAGAATTTTATGATGAGTGAGCTTTTGTGAGTGATGAGTTTATCTTTTCTGTAATCACACACACAAATAATATCTGAAGGATATAATGCTTTATTTTATTTGACTTTAAATTGAGGTTACACAAGGCAGACTTATAGGTAAACCAGTTAGTGATATAGCTTTTCGTCAGCACCGCGAATTGTTTTAAAATACCTATATGGGCTTAGTATTTATTGAACATCTCCAGAATCTATCTCAAAAAAATTATCGCAACCGTTTTCTTCGGTTCAATGTTAGAAGTGATCAAGGTTCATTACAAAATAATAATGTATGTATGTATCTTCACGCCAGGTCCCTAACGGGGTAGGCAGAGAGTGTAGAGCGCCAGACATCCCGGTTCTGACAAACCTCTCATGCCTCGTCTACCTTCATCATTCTCTTCATACATGCACGCCGATTCCTAAGACTTTTGACCCCACCATCAGACAAAACTCGACCTATTTGGTCATGGTAGGTCAGCCTTGGTCTTCCTGGGCCTCTGCAACCATCCACATTCGCATTGTATATCTGTTTAGTCATTCGCTCATTCGACTATATATATTCTATATGCCCGAACCATCGGAGCAAAATAATAATGTCAGTGTTTAATTTCAAAAAGCACTGTTGAAAAGTAGTAAGACTTCTATTACCATTTAATTTTGCAACAATAGGAGAGTTGCCAACGCGCTATTAGTCCTAAAAACTCAATAAAAGTAAGAAGTTACTTAGTAATAGATGATTAAGTAACAGTGCAACTCTTTCCAATTTCATACACATAACATTAAATTAATAAAAAGGAAAGTTGCTAGTAAAATAAATGCAGAAAACAGATCAAAAAGTTGTTTTGTACATGATCATTTATTAAATGACAATTAAAATAATGATCGTTCTAATTTAGTTATGAATCAAGCATAATAATAAAAAGTTGCAAAAAAAAAATATTTTTCAAAATAAAAAATCGATCTACATTACTTATTAACATACCATTAATGTCCACGACTTATTAGTCAAGCGTTAAAAACAAAGCGTAAATAGGTCGGCTTTTTTATCCGCTATACCTACTACAATTTTCTCGCACGGGATAATTTTCAAGTGGTGTTAAATTTATATTCACTGTGCAGTAAATTTTTTCTTTGTCATATATTCCTGAATTTAATATCGTTTTAGTCGCGTGAACTATATATCACGATATGTAAATTCATTAAAATGTATTAAAAACTCCACTTGTAGGTGATGTGCATTAATTTAGATCTTGAATAATGTTGCAAGTGTCTATGGTTATACTACATAGACCACATGCCACGCGCCTACCTACGGTTCACAAGACGTTAAAAAAACATATAATTTACTGACGAATATTGGAATTCAATTATCAAGTTCAAAAACTAGTTTTAGCGTTCCATATGCATTATCTATGTTGGGACTAACCGAAATTATAATTTTAAATTATTATGATAAACTGTACACAATAAAGTATATATTTAATTACCTTACAATAAATGTACATTCTTCGTGAAGGTCAAACAACTTACTAATGAATTAAATATCAAGGAAATTATAAAACTGTCTTCTTATTTAATTGTTTAATATGAGTTATATAATTTGAATAGGTATATTAGCAAAACTTATAGTCTTATAAAGGTAAAAGTATTATTGACACTAAAACCTTAGGTACTTAAACAACGCGACGGTGAAAACCATATTGAAATAAAGGAAGTAAAAATGAAAATATATTTTCTTTTTTGTCTGTAACGTACTTTTGCGTGTTTACTTACTAGCAATTAATGGATGAAGATTTAGTAAATTAATGTATTTAGTTTATTTCTTTCGGAAGTTCAAGTCTACAGACATAGCTAACTATGTACGTCAATTTAATATTGTTTATTCCATATCTAATTTAACAAGCAAGGTTGAGCATATAATAATTATGTAAACCAATGAGTTTTGGTTCTAATGCAACTTTAGGATATAGGTACACCCGGTTTAGATCAAGGCAGCAGTGTACGCATACAGGAGCTAAGTGGCAATATATAATATGCCACTGGCCGATATACTAAATTTGCTACGCCCATTCGTTATTTAATTTTGTTAGTAGGTTATCTAATATTATTCATAACAATTATAATATATGATTAAACTCATATTCTGCAAAGGTTGCCATCGATTACCAACAGATAATGATGCTGATACTCATCAATTAACTCACCCATGTTTATTTTATCATACCTCATTAAGATACCCTTAAATAAGCAACAGAAATAATTGCAACTGATAAGGAAATTAAGAAAATGCATATTCTCTCTTTAATGTCGTTGAAATGGGTAGTAAATTCATTGAAGATAACGAAACGTCAATACACCTTAAAGATTTGTAATTAAACGTGAATGTTATGGTTCATTATAGAGGTTAATAATGTTATTACCTACATAGTATTTACCTATATTCAAAAAAGCAATACGAAATAAGAAAAATATATTTTCAAAGTGTTTAAAATAGGTACATACTTATATTTAACGGCGAACTCGTAACATTATCAAAATAACATTTAAGCATGAGCATAAGATTAAGTAGGTACCAATAAAGTTTTGTTTCCTTTTAGTTTATGTAAAAAACGACTATGTTCCATACATTAAGAGTTTCGTATATGGTTTTGCCGCAATAAATCTGGCCAGACGAGTTCCAAACATTATTCATGATAAAACGAATTTATAAAAGGTGAAGTGATAATTTTGCATCCCATAAATTCGGGCCACCTTCAATTTGTTTTCGCCCAAAAAGAATTACACATCGTGTCACGGGCAACGCTTTCGACATTCGAGAAGCTTGAATCATATCGAATGAGAAAATCGAGAGGCCGATAGTCGAGATAAATACACGGAGAAAGCATTAACGTACAGAGAATCGATACCTCCGAGTTTTATACATACCGGTATTATATAGGGAAACGATGAAATAAATACGTCGCGTGAGACATCGGTTTCTTATCGTGTATCCAAGAGATTTATTCAGAGCTTTCGGTTTTCGATTTATAGTGTTCCAACGAACCCGTTCCGTGTCTTCCTACTTGGCTTAGTAAATAATGTTCCACCGAAATTAATGGTGTTCTCTTTCTTTAAATAGATGACTGAATACCACGGCTCACGTTATCTTGGTTTCTAAGCCTTGTTTATATTGAACGTCTTACGTAATCAAAGCTTTTGGCTCCATTACGACTGAGACCCTTGCTGATGAAACCGACTCGCATGATTCGGGCTTGTCACGATTTCTCCGTGATTTATCTTGGTGATCGCAAAAGCTATTAGGATAGTTTTCACGGAAATATTTTGATACATTTCGATAATAATTCTTCTTTAAGAGATTAAGGGCTTACTAATGGTAGGGTTACAGCTGAAAATCCCGTGACACTCGCCTGTTGTGTGATATTAGATCCGGTGAAATTATGTTAAGAATTCGAATGAAGTACAAAAGATCACGATTTTTGCATGGTGCACCTCGCTCTGGTCGCCCTATTACGGATAAAATGAATGCTATTTTTGGAAAAGTGGAGCAAGATCGACATATCAGTAGTCACGACGTAGCTAAAGAACTGAGAATTGATCACAAAACAGTTTTGGCGCATTTTAAAAAAGCTGGGTACAAAAAAAACTATATATTTGGGTACCTCACGAGCTCACTGAAAGAAACCTAATGAACCGTGTACTCATTTGTGATTATTTATTACGACGTAATGAAACCGAATCATTTTTGAAGAAGCTGATAACTGGTGATGAAAAGTGGATCACGTACGACAAGAACGTGCGAAAAAGGTCGTGGTCAAAGGCCAGTCAGGCTTCACAGACTGTGGCGAAACCCGGGTTAACTCGCAATAAGGTGATGTTGTGTGTGTGGTAGGATTGGAAGGGCATTATTCATTATGAGCTATTACCACCAGGCAGGACTATCGATTCTGAACTCTACTGCGAACAACTGATGAGATTAAAGCAAGAAGTTGAGAGAAAGCGGCCGGAATTGATCAACAGAAGGGGTGTGGTGTTTCATCATGATAACGCTAGACCTCACACATCTATAGCCACTTAGCAAAAATTAAAAGAGTTTGGCTGGGAGGTGTTAATGCATCCGCCGTATAGTTCTGACCTTGCACCTTCAGATTTCCACCTGTTTCGGTCTCTTCAGAATTCTTTATGCAATGTTAGGTTAACATCACGAGAGGACTGCCAAATCCACTTGTCGCGGTATTTTGATGAGAGGTCCCAAAATTTTTATAGCAATGGGATCATGTCCCTACCTTCAAGATGGCAAAAGGTTATCGAACAAAATGGTACATACATACTTTAGTTAAATTTAAATAAACTATATTAAAAAATGTATTGAACTATCTTAAAAAATGCGAAGAAACTTTTTCCCCAACCTTATATGTACCTAGCTGTTATCGACATGGTTTAAGTGAAAGTACCAATCAAGCATACCTACAGCTTACTTTGATGATTATGATATAAAAGAAGAAAGCAGTCTATAGAAATCGACATAAATCTAGATGTCTCTAGACACGATGCCGCCCCTCGTTCCTGTGATCTCCCCTCTGAAATCACAGGTCACCTACATTATCATTTAATCGGGACGCGATAGCCGTAAACACTAATATTTACCAACAAATAAGATCGGTTAGTTCAATCTATTTAGGTACCAACGTTATCTGTAGTGTAGCCCACCCGTTCTCTAGGGGCGACCCCAGATGAAAAGAGGTGGAGCTATATAAATGATTTATTCAATTAACACAGGGTGTGGTTCAATACACATCTTTCAGACTCCAGACTGGTTATGGCACTAATACTGTCCTGGGCAACGCTGGTGAAATGAGGATGGCAACAGGGTGCGAACACGTGGTCACACGTGGTCTGCCGCGGTGGTCAAGCGGCGGTTGCCCGTGGGTGGCTCGTCGCACGTGGCACTTCTTCGGGGCGCTTTGGGAGTTCAGCAGCGCGCTGATCTCCAACCGCCGAAGAAAGGAGAAGAAGTGTAGACTGAAGAACGTGGCTGAACTAGAAGGCTGAAGAAGAACGGCTAAAGAAGAACGGCTGAAGAAGAACCGGCTGAAGAAGAACGGCTGAAGAAGAACTGGCTGAAGAATATCCCTGGAATAGCAGAGACATCTTTTAAGGGATGCTCTGCTATTCAGCCGGACTGCGAAGCACCCAGGGCAGAGCGTGCATAAGGCATTCAGGTGTGGTAGTCCAGGCGGTATAGCAGAAGCAAGTTTACAATTTATAGGTTATACAGTTATACAGTGAAGAAAGATTAACAATGACGGTTGGTACAATTAAGAAAAGAACAAGGTGCGATATAGTAACAATTTAAGACATAGATGTTGGCACAATTTAGGTAAATGAAAAAAGAGCTAGTAAAGGTTAAAGATACATAGAAAATACAGTAGTTAAAAACACAGTTAAAGTTTTAAAGCTTGCGACACTTACCCAGGTGGGGTTCTTCAAGATATTTTAGTTAGATTTAATTACAACTACACGCGGCTTGTGCACGGTGGAGTACCACGACTGTAGACGTCGTGTACCGTGCTCGAAGTACAGTGGCCGGTGTCAGGAAGAGAAAGAGGCGGAGGGCTCGTTGTGAGCCTTTCTATACTCTAAGCTAACAATGGAATGATTGATGATGAATGGAGGTATGATCGATTCCATTGTTAACCAATCAACCACTCACAAAACTACACGTAATGGTCACCCAATTATATAGATACTAAAACTCTGACAGATAATGTCAGTGTGATTCGTTTGAAATAAAAGTACCTATCAGAAGTATAAATATGTATAGTTTATTTAATTATATATTTATACCTATAATTAATAACCTAATTTTATATGTTTACAGATAACATTTATTTAATTAATTATTTAAAACTCAAAGTTAATAGAAATATTGACGGAACGTGATTTAGTATCACTGTCCGTTCAGAGATGGCGGTACCAGTAAGCGCTACTACTACCGCTACAGTAGGTACGCATTGATGCCTAAACCCTTGAACTCCCTCAGCAACTCCACCAGTATGAGAATATTCAAAATTATCGTTTTTACATTCCGTAGAACCAATGTCAAAACATTAAACAGAGAACTGATTGCGAACAATTAATGGCAGTCGAAATAAAACAGCCTTGGGAAACACTTCACCTTCACAAAATGGTGTACCTATTGAAAGACGCCCCGTCAAAGTGGCGTTGAAATAACAGAGGTAATTTGTAGCCTTAAAAATGTAAATACCAGGCTGAAAACCATCATTCCCGTGGATATTGTAGGCGTTTTAATAATTTATTGCGCATTAATTTATAGTTTTTATGGTAGGTGAACAAAAATAGGAAAATTCAAATCTTACTCATGATGTAAGTATAATCCCATCGTGTGTGCCTAAATGGAAGCTGTTTTTGTTATTGAACCTCAGTGTTGCCAAGTGTCAAACTTTGTTTAATTTTTTATTACATACCGTTATACTTCGAGCGGAAAATGGCAAAGTTTATGGTTAAAAAAATAATGATTACTAATCAAAACTGTACTTTTTAGTATTGATAAAAAAATCGTAAGCCTCTAAAATATATACAAAAAAGAAGAAAGATATTTATCAATATCTGCTTGAGTGCTCACAAATATAACATAATCCAAGGAAAAAAATAAGCTCGTGACATTAATATAATCCAGTGAATTATTACTACCTATGCGTAAACTAAACCCACACGTTAAAAGATCAAAACTGTATTTTAATAAATCCACCGCCACCCAGTTGTCACAAACATTTATTTATATTAAATGACACCTGCTCTTATGAACCTTCAGAACGTTTAAAATGTATCGAATGCTACCATTAGTCTATTCAGTAACCCTTTAGTGCTTGCGAAATACGTGTAAATTTACACCCCAAGCGCTCGGCATATAAACACAGACATACAGATAATGTATAGTGCAAAGATCCGGTACAACACCGAAATCCACTTACCCCTTACAGAGGGCCCCGTAAGAGTATCACGTTAGCTGTTTACAAGAAGGGCTCAATTTATTTATTCGTTCATTAAGCAACGAAGCGGGGGATCGGAGAGAATTTTAGGATAATGGCTGTACATACTTATAGGCATAGTTAAGAACTTTGTGGTTTGCTAATACAATCTATACGTATTGGGTTTGTTCTGCAATGTTTTTTAGATGAATAGAAATGGGTATTCCGCTTACATTGATGATTAAATTAATTACTGCTAAGAGGTCTCGTTAGATGTCGAAGCGTTGCCTCTTACAACGCCATTCGTTATGCTATGCTATTACTTGTCAGTAGATACCTTCCTACTATAACAGGTCATGGACTATTGGAACCATTTTATATGTACTGGTGGTAGAGCTCCAGTGACGGAGCTCGCGGGCGTAGGCACCACCGCATTACTTAATATACTTGCCGCTAAATGGTAGTGTTCAGCACTAGCGTGTTCCGGTCAGGTGGTAATGTACGGCCCTGTAATTTCCGGCACAGATGCATAACACCTTAGGCCTCAGGAGTGGTAACGCATCTGCATTTTGACCTCGGTCTTTGTGTGTTGTCTATAGGCTGCAGACATCACTTAAGATCAATGTGAACTGCATGCTTGTTTGCCACTTCCATAACATTATAAAAATATATATATTATTTTGGCATTTAAAGGAAAAATGGCATGTATCTATTGAACTTAGGGCTGCCAATTTTAAAACACAAATTCTGAATCCCACCAAAAGCAGTACAGTAGCAAGGGAGGGAATGAATTGAAAAGGATATATTATTTATTAAAAAGTAGAGACTTAGGAAAGATACCTACTGATTTTGACCCACTGCTGATAATACGTGGTAGTACTTTTAGCCTACGATTTCCAATTTTTTTGCTTACCATAGTACATTTATAAAATAATAATAATTAGATATCTAACATAGTAGGATAAAAAGTTATATGCTAGTGCTGAATGTGCTAAGTATATTCATTTTATAAAGTTCGTATCCAATATCACCATAAAACCTGACCAGAATGGCTTTTAATGGCGGCAGGTAAAACAAAAACCCGAAGATACAAAAAAATCTGTTTTACTGCTTCCGTAGCCCCGTTGGTTGCATGCGTAAAAAATGTGTTTTCTTTACATTAATGTTATTTCATACATAATCTTGATTCGCACAAAAAATATAGTTTACTCGAGGGCGTCGGTACCACCGCATTGCCAAATCTATCTGCCACATAGAGCAACACGGGCCACAGGCCACGGCGGACCGGAGGGGCCATATGCAGGCTTTCCCCTCTGACAAAGTACAAGCCCAATTGGGCCTATGCCTGTCACATAGATGTTTAAATGTGTGCGTGAAATTGTTTATGTATTTTGTTAAATTTAGACGATTTTTGTAGTGTGTGTGTGTCACACGCATTTACCCCCGCTAAACATGACAGACTGTTTTGCATCGGTAATACGCGCTATGGCTACTCCCCTCCGGTTCGCCGCGACCGATGGGCCTATTTGCTCTATGATATGCCACTAATGGGCTTCGCTTTACCGTGTACGGTCAGATGTCCAGCATTGAGGCAACAGGTTCGGCCTCAGGAGTGGCATTGCATATGCATGGAGATCTCTAATTTTATGTAAGTAGATGCGAAAAGGTTACAGTACCGGCAACAAGAGAGTACTTTATATTATGACGTAGCAAACAATCATACAGTTCACATCTATAGTAAGTGAATACTGTAGCCATTAAACATCTACATCAAAAGTAGAGACTTCAATGTGTACTCTAAATCTGAAATCTAAGTTATTATGCCTCTGTGACGGAAATCACAAGGCTGTACATAACCATCTGACCGGAATACAATAGCGCTGAACACTACCATTCTAGCGGCAAGTAACTAGGTTAGGAAATTATGTGCCTACGCCCATGTATACTGGTGGTAGAGCTCCAGTGACGTAGCTCGCGGGCGTAGGCACCACCGCGGGCGCGTAGGCGCGGGGTAGGGAAATTGGTTTGGGACTTTCCGCAATTTTCAAAGTAGAATATTAATGAACAGACTCTTTCAATAAAACAAATAAATATTAATACTCTTTGGAAAAGATAAGAACTCCACAAAGAGGTACCTACGCGGGAACTTGACTATGATATTTCCACGGGATCGTAAAATTTAAATAATATAAAACGACATCTACGCGGGCGAAGCTGCGGTAAACAGCTAGTTACATATAAAAAAATGTCCGCAAACTCGGTCACTGGAACTCTACCATCCGTAGTTCTTTCAGTAGAGCAGTTAGAAGTTTCTATGATAAAAACAACTAAGAAATAGGTAGTATCTTTTTGAACTGTCAGTTCACTTACCTACCTACCAATACATATACCACAAATAAGTAGCTAACGCAGGAGGAGCCGCATCAAAAAGTTAGTTTGAAAATATTAATAGCACGGAGAACATTATATCGCTTCGCGCTTGCGCGGCACGTTTCCATCGGCGCCATACATTATAGTTTTTTATTTGTAAATCATATCGGTCAAACAATATCGTTCTTTTTAGCTGAAGTGTGATGTAACATACCTAAATTATTATGGATAGACTGGTATATAGATATGATGGTATGAATACTGCATTACAAAAAATAATAGGTAGGTACTTAGTGTATTACATCGTCATATTTTAGTTGTGGTAGACCTAGGAGCTCGAGGGCGTAGACACCACGGCATCACCTAATATATCCACCTATCTACCGCCAAGTGTTCGTGTCCGTTTAGATGGTAATGTATGGCCTCGTAATAACTATCACAGAGATATAACAAGGAAGGTCTCAGGGGTGGCAACGCATCTGCATTTTGACCTTTGCTCTTTGTGTGGGTAGGCTGCAGTCATCACTTACCATCTATGTGAACAAGCATGCTTGTTTGCCACCTTCATTAGGTACAAAAAAATATAAATTACATATCTAATCTACCCCGAAAGGGACTTGGCGTCAAGATACATACTAACATATACCTACCTATCTATACCTACATAAGGTACATATTTAACTATTGTACCTACCTACTATTAATAACACTTCTTTCATGTTTTATCTAAACATTTTGTATACCTATATCTGTAGGTAGGTAATCACCTACCTACAGATATAGGTATACAAAATATACTACAATATATACTTATTACCACAAATTAAATTAACAGGTAACTTATTTATTTGTAATTCGCCATTATAAATAATCAATAAGAATACGATGCCTACTTTGGAATCACATTAAACACCTTGGATTTTAAAGTAGCTACTTATTAGTAATTTGACAAATTAAATTGTTTAAACTATGTCAACATAGAGACTACAACCATTCTGCACAGAAAATAACCTTTTAATCTTCTCACGCCCAACATTTCACATATTATTATTCGATTTTTATTGATTAATGACTCCGCAGAACCTGTGAAATAAGGCAAAATCTCTCGCATAAAATTTCTAAAGGCATAAAAATATATCGATAGCAAATCAATTAATCCAAACGCCTAAACGAAAGGTTAACGAAACAAAAACGTGGGAAACACGCCGATTCGACGCGGTGCAATCTATGCCTAGTTAAAATCGAATCGCCTCTCAAAGTTGTAAAACAAATTGCACGAGAAACTCATTTCTTCCAGTGTTCATTTCGATTTTCACACTTCCACAGCATAATAACAGTAAATGTACCGTCTACTCCTAACACGCGGTCTCACAAAACTGTACCTCGATACTCTAGCAGTCTGGGACCATAAACGAATTGATGGCAATAAAATAGTTTGTAATTTAACAAAAGATCTCAAGCGTTTTAGATTGAATTTGGCGTATAATCCAATAATAGTCTCCAAAGACCGGCGGCACTAACGTCCAGTTTCAACTATTATGTGTAATCAACGATTGGATACACACATCGACCTTTTACCGAGAAATCGGGATGCAACTTTGCTCAAATTTATATTTAGAAATGCTAATTTGAATAACGGTCTATGTTGACTTTCGAATATTTTATCCATATATTTTTTAATCGTCAGGTATTTATAATAATAATAATAATAAGCAGTACTCCTCGGCACGGCACGCATAGTGAGGAGGTTCCTGTCTCTGTGTCCCTAACCGCCGGCAGCTTGGACCCTGCTCTCGCTGCCGGCGGCACACTATTTTTTAATTTTTTATATATATATTTGTTGTTTTTTTTATACATATATATGTAAAAAATTATAAAATAAGTTGAATCAATAAATAAGTGGAATAATAACCTGGCAACCCTCTTACGAAAAAGTAACATTCCAATCTGCTCCGATTTTATACAATTTTATTTTGCACTCAGAGTTCTTATTTCTTTTGATAATTAGTTACTTTATAAATACAAAATAAGTGCAGTGAAAGATGATTTCGAGCATAACAAACTCTATATATGTACAAAAATTGTAATGAAAAAATATGATGACAGACAGTGCAGTGATGACAAATACTGACAATAAACAAATTGTAAAATAAATATGTACAAAATGCAGTGCAAATTAATATAAAACGTTACACGATGGCAACCAACACTAAAATCATGGAATGTTAACAAGGGCCAGGGCCAGAGATGCAGCACGAGCACACCCACCACCACCGGACTAGTCGCAGCCGCATTGCGAGTGCTGTGTCACCGGCCGCTACAGTTGAGTCGAGCTCCAGCGACGAGTACTTCTCCACGGCGCCGTCACCACCACCTGCGCGTCGTCGAGGGAGACCCCGGCCGCCGACTTGCTTAGGACTTCGGGACCAACCGGTCCCGAGTGGGGTCCCCGCTGTCGGTGGTAATGTGCCGCGCATGAAATGGACACCGAAAATTAATGAAAACGTCATGCGCGCATATTTCGGGGCTACAGAGGGGGGAACCAACCTTACTGCGTATCGTAGCCGTATGCTGCCTCTGTTTCAGACCCTCGAACCATCAGTCAACGTGTCCAGCCAACGTCTATCGGATCAGGTGCGTGTCATTCAGCGTGGACGCATGCTGGATGACAGTGTACTTGATCGGCTACGCACCGAGATGCAGGGTTACCGCTCAACCCCCGCCCCACCACTATCTACGGTACCGACGCAACGAAACAATAACGCGAATGCACCGGAAACCGATGATGGGGAGGAGGTAGACCAGGTAACAACTGTAAGTACCCGGTGCATTGATCAATTGAGGAGCGCCTTGGAGCATGCTCTTGGTGAATATCGGTCCACTTTGCCCGCGGATAGGCCATGTTTGCCTCGGTTGCCCATGCATAAACGGAATGTGGCGCTAGTGTGTGCTCTGAATTCGCTGTTGCCAGAATACATTGACAACAGCGAAAATCTCGGTGATACTCACTCGATCCTGTACTGCGCGGCTGTCGCGGTGTGCCGTGTAGCTCGTGTCAAGTTACCAAGTCCTGATACAGCTACGCGGCCGAAACCTACAACACCAGTCTGGCGGTGCCGGATCGAGCGGCGTATCGCTGAGGCCAGAGCACTCATTGGCAAGCTGATCTGCTTCAGGATGGGCAATACACGCCCAAGGGTGATGCGTTTTGTGAGGCGGGCGTTTTCAGGGACTGGAGTCAGCCCCCAGGACTATCCAGCTCGCCTCACAGAGCGCATTGACTTCCTGAAGCAGAAAGTTTATGCATGGGCTAATCGAATTAGGCGTTATAAAGAACGCGTGGACCGGTACGAACAGAATAGCATGTTCCAAGGTGATCAAAGGAGGGTCTATAGACTGTGGGAGCGGCCTGACCAAGGAGTGGCTGACCGGGGGCGGCCGGATGATGACGCTATGCTTTCATTTTGGCGCAGCATCTGGTCGGAACTGGTCGGTCACTCTGAGGATGGCTGGATGCGGGATGTTGAAAGAGCGTGCGAATCAATACAAGAAATGAATGCCATAAATATTACAGAAGAAGACGTAGCCAATGTAGTCCGTCCGATGCCGAACTGGAAATCGCCGGGACCGGACGCCTGCATAATTTCTGGTTAAAGTGGCTGCGAAGTTCGCACGCTCGTTCAGCAAACCAGTTTCAGTCATCTCTGGAATCAGGCTCACTCCCACAGTTTCTAACGACTGGTGTGACCCACCTGCTCCATAAAACAGGTAGTACTGCGGAACCCAAAAATTATAGACCATTAACTTGCCTACCGACGGTTTATAAGGTTCTTACATCCATTCTGAGAGTTAAAATAACTAAACACATTGAAGACTCCTCCATCTTGTCTCTCTCAGAATGGATGTAGGAGTGGGTCCCGCGGTACCAAGGAGCTACTCCTCATAGACATGGCAATTAGCCAGCAGGTTCGTCGTAACCGAAAGAGTCTGTCGACTTGCTGGATAGATTATAAGAAGGCGTACGAATCCGTGCCGCATACATGGCTCATGCGGGTCCTGGAGTTGTATATATCATTCAACTCTTCGGGCCTTTCTGGGCTCATGTATGTTGCAGTGGAGTACGATTCTTCGCATTCCAGGATCTCGGCAGCCCCTGGTGGTTGGCGAACCTGTGAGAATTGCCAGAGGCATTTTCCAGGGCGATAGTCTGAGCCCCTTATGGTTTTGCCTGGCCTTGAATCCTCTCAGCACGCTGCTAGAGGCTTCGGGGCTTGATTGGGCTATCGGTTGCGAAGAGGTGGTCGGACGATATCTCACCTGCTATACATGGATGAGCTGAAATTGTTCGGTTCCAGTAATTCCAACCTGTCTGAGCTACTGAAGGTAACTGAAAACTTTAGTAACTCTATCAGGATGGAATTCGAAATCGAAAAATGCGCTGTTATGCATGTACGTCAGGGGCAGATAATGGAATCCGAGGGAATGAATCCCCCGGGTTCCATCCCGTTCCGAAACCTTTCTGCCACCGAGAGCTATAAGTACTTGGGTATGGCGCAGGCCTTAGGTATACGCGAGGTCGAGATGAGACAATTGTTGAAGGAACGTTTCTTTGGTCGCCCGACAAAAGTACTGAAAAGTCTTTTATCGGGCGGTAATAGGGTGCGCGCCTTCAGCGCACCGCATGCATCACCCACGGTCTTCGGTGATGAGATTATACATCCCACGGAAATGTGGGGGTCGTGGCGTTCTAAGCGCTAAGACCCTACACAACCGTGAGGTGTGTAATCTCCGAGAATACTACCTGTCCGCCGACGAAGAGATGCATCGGGATGTGGTGGCGGTCGACAACGGACTCACCCCACTCTCTTTGGCTAAAAAGAACTGGCGCAAACTTGAGGTGCACAAGACTAGCGACCGCAGGATTGTATGGCATGGCAAGGAGCTACACGGGCGTTTTTACCGGGCCCTCTATGGGCCTGATGTAGATTTCTTAGCTTCTGTGGCCTGGCTACGATTCGGTGACCTCTTTGGGGAAACCTAAGGTTTTGTTTGTGCAATTATGGACGAAGTGGTAATGACCAACAACTACCGGAAGTTTATTCTGAAGGATGGAACGGTCGACATATGTCGGGCATGCCATCGACCGGGTGAATCAATCAGGCATATTGTTTCCGGCTGTTCGAGTCTTGCCAACGGCGAATACTTGCACAGACACAACCAAGTAGCTAGGATAATCCATCAGCAACTTGCCTTGAAATACGGTCTTGTAGCCGCGGAGGTGCCGTACTACAGGTATGTGCCCGACCCAGTTCTAGTAAATGACCATGTCACGATGTATTGGGACCGATCTATCATCACTGACAGGACTATTGTTGCCAATAAGCCTGATATAGAGGTGATAGATCGCTCGGAGCGCCGCGTAATGATGATCGACATCACCGTCCCGCATGATGAGAATCTCGTGAAAGCCGAAAAAGACAAGGAAATTAAATATCTTGATCTGGCTTACGAGGTTGTCGCCATGTGGGATGTGGATTCGGCCATCATTGTGCCGATAGTCGTATCGGTGAACGGACTGATAGCGAAGAGCCTCGACCAACATCTCAAGAGGCTCTCGCTAGGTGGATGGATCAAGAGTCTGATACAGAAAGCAGTACTCCTCAGCACGGCACGCATAGTGAGGAGGTTCCTGTCTCTGTGTTCCTAACCACCGGCAGCTTGGACCCTGCTCCCGCTGCCGGCGGCACACTATTTTTTAATTTTTATGTATATTTGTTGTTTTTTTTCATACATATATGTCGGAGCAAGAAGTTTATTGTTGGTTCTGTAAAGTACTAGGCTATAGAAATACCTTGCTAAAAATATTATTTTAAGTTAATTTGATTTGTTAGATTTTGTTATCGTTTAAAATCATTATTTCATTTAAAGAGTAATTGTATTATAAAAGTACATTACCGAGTTGAGGGTAGGCCTCGAGCGGGGTCGAGGCGCCATCTGACAGATCGCCGTTAACGGAGGTTATAAAATGTGTCGTTGTTGATCGAGGTGGATCATTCTTTAATTGGACAGTGGAGTACTATTTGATTTGGCGAAATAAGATCGGTGTCGCGAACCCGCTGCTCGTTGTACTTAAAAGTTTAAAAGTGTAATTATATCAAAGAGTTTTGAGTGTAAAGTTAAGCAGTGATATTCTGTTAAAGTGATTAAATCTGACTGATAATAGTGACTTATTGTTTTGTGCTAGCATTTAACCCTCAAGACGCCCACTAAACACATAACCACTAATGATGATGTCGAGATTAACGTTCTTTCTCCGACATATATATGTAAAAAAATATAAAATAAGTTGAATCAATAAATAAGTGGAATAATAATAATAAATACGCTTACACTCACAGCCCCACAGTAGGTATAAACCTGTGTCGTGGGTGCCGTTGTACACATACAACACATACACAAACACCCAGACCCGAAACAAATATCTGTAGGCCAGACAAATATTTGTCCCGGTGCGGGGATCGAACCCGCGACCCTTCGAATCAAACGATGGTTTCACACCGCTGGACTAACCGGGTCGTCAACCGGGTCATCTCATGCGAATTTTCTATTTACGCCTTCATATTGATAGAGTTATCCTAACACATAAGTTATAATCCTTTTAGAAGTCGTGTTTGCGTAATAATAGTTACACTTCCAAGGAATTTGTTAGTAAAGACATCTCTTTTACGATAATGTTCGATTTTCTATTAAACTTGAAAGCGCTCCACGTCCCACATTCTTATCTCGAATGTTCTACGACATATTTTTCCAAAGTTTCCCGGCGCGAGCTTTCAGGCTGCCGCGTATAAAGCTCTATTCACACATGGCGGGAGATAAGGCAGCTTTCACACCATTAAGCCGCGTACTGGAGCCCGGGGCTTTTCCAGATTAGATTATACACTCGATTTATGATGTCATTAAAGCTTTGATAATTACTCGGGACAGGCTGCGTAGGCGATAGGGGGGTGGCGGGGACGCGAACGCGGGGCGGGAGGATGCGCTTGTACTGTTTGATTGGATTCCTGGTACTGCGGGGGTTAAGGGATTAAAGTTATGGAGATTAGTTCGCCGCCCGCGGCCGCGCACACTTCGTTTACGTTAAAAGGTCTATAGAGATGTGTGCGGATAAGAGATTGCTTATTGCCAATTGTGATATCGAGGCAGGTTTTAATTTCGTTTCGTTGCTTGCGCTCGTACGTATGTAAATAAAGCCCCGATTGGCTATTGGGCCTATAATAATTGCTTACGTACAAACAACGCCCGCTCATTCCGGCATACGTTTAATACGAAGCTATACAATTAATTAAAGATACACCTTTCGAATAACAATTTGCGCCTCTTAGCTTACAATACTGGGTTATCGCCTATGTAATACAGTTACTGTAATAGATTTAAGTATTTCTGTTTACAGCAGTAGTATTAAACCAGCTCCCAGCAACATATTTGAAGCTAAACATTATTATATGTATCTATTACAAAGTCTATTATCCCATTTGGCATCTGATCACGACATATTATGTGTACTAAATCTATAATGATATTCAAACCACAATATTTGAACCATATGGTATCTGAAAATTAGTATTAGGTTCGTTAATCATCTAACAAAATTGTGATTAAAAAGTAAATAGCAAATTAAAACCGTAGTGTGGGATGTTTCTGAAGTCCCTAACCATTGATGTTCATTAACAAAAAATACGAGTAGGTTTAAATTGATGCGGGTTATATACGACAACAAAGGATAGTCACGACACGACCCAAATAAGCCAGCGTCTTATAAATTGTTATAAATTACACACAAAACACTTCAATTTCGCTTCTCTCGTTACTATGGGCAGTATTATATTTCGAGCAATTATGATCGCTACAATAGGCACCTTACGGGCAATTTTCCATCGCTCCGACCATGAGATTATATGAAAAATTTGTGTTTTCTCGGAAACAAAAGCCGTTAAGACGACTTCCTGCAAAGCCTTATCTATTATGCCTGCATATTTCCCTTGTCGCTTAAGCGCAAAGTAAGCGAGAAATTGTTTTCTATATATAAGATCACTTTAGGAAGCATTTTTATTTCAACTCAGCCTTGCACGAGTAGTTTCGTAGTTTATAACAGCTTTTACTGAAATGAACTTTTATAGAAAAAAAAAACCGATACGATGTAATCTTTATGGAGCATTTCGAATTTAACTTCGTGATGGTATCACAATGAAAAATGAGCTACACAAAATGAAATACGTAATGCATTTTACAAAAGTACATATTTAGGCACCCACTACTACAAAAAAAGTCTTGTCCCTTGCATATTATAAGTTTTTATATTATTAACCAAGACAAAGGCCAGTTTATGGACACGTAAATTGCAAAAAAACGTCCTCTAAATGCCCACTTTACCCAGTTCTAGCAGTTTGTTAGATCATTGTAGCTATTTTAGCCCGAAACCACCCCTAACATCCGTCCGCGAATGGTCCTTCAATTAAGTGTAATGGTTCGTCCCGGCCTCCCAAACCTATGTTTACCTATCTACTCATACATTAGTACTGCGCAAGATGTGTTTAATTGGTCGATAAATACTTACTTAGGTATTGAAATATATATTTCAATATAATAAATATACCTATCTACAAAGTCATTTTATGGTGTTCTTACAATACTCTTTATTGTAATAACACCATTTTATGGTGTGGTGGTTCTTTTAACATAAGATAGATATTTATTTATATTAATTAAATAAGACCGCCTTTAGTACAGTGCAAATGGCGGTCTTATCAGCGATTTCTCCCAATCAACGTTAGAGGAAACTGAAATAATTAGTGTGGGGTAGTGGAAGTAGGTAAGTAAGTACATAATAATAATAATAAGTAAGTACATATTTCAATTCTATTTTTTTTTTGGTAAATACGTTAATTGCAGGCTAAGACATGGTCTATGGAAGGACACTTGTGGTTTCTGAAATTTCGTGATGAGTATATGATGGAGTGAACGACCTCTGATATAGATATTCTACATAACTTACCTACAAATATAATTTAAATTCGTTTGCACCACGGTAATGACTAAAGATATAGTTACTATCAAATAAAAAATAACAGTTACATTAACTGCAAAATGCGTTGAACGACTGTACCTACTTACTTTTTAAAAGTTAAAGTTATCAGTGTTTACAAATTCCCCACAACATCTGACAGATAATTGAGGTTAACTTTAACATTAACCCGCTCAAGTCAGCCAGTTACGGCTAGTCAAAGTCATGACATTTTACAAATTTTCAAATGGTGCAACTATTTTTTGCCTAATCGGTACGTTAAAAATTTGTTAAAGCTAAAGTAAGATTATGCAAACCAACCTTGACACTGAAACTTAAGGCACACTTAGCAAAGTGTCTAGTCTTATAAATCTACTTTTACCTGCAATACTATTAAGTGAATAATCTTTATATCACTTGTAGTATGTATAACATTTGAACAAAGTAACCTAATGTACCTACATCAACAACATAATCCTGTAACAATGCGTAAGTAAACACGGAAGCCAAGTTTACGCCGCGTATTTCAGTGGCACCCATTACACTCTATTAGTGGTCACATAAGGGGGATACTAAAAGTGACGCAGATCATAAGTCCGATCGCATTTGGCAACAGTATTGTGATCCTGATACGTCGAACAAACGCGTGGTAATGATGCTTAGATTACGGAGAGTTGATGTCACTTCATTCGATACTCATTGAAGTAAATTCTTCATCCGAAAGAGTCGGGAGCATGAAGATGTAGTCATTAATTATCATATATATATTCATGTCCTGTCCTGTGAGTGCTATGTCCAATTTATACTACTTAAATATCGACGATAAAAAATGTAATTTACTATCGTTGATATTTAGCTATTATATTGTTTCGAACTATAGAATTTTCTAAATAAAGACAAAGTAGATAATGATATAACGTGATAAAGTCATTAAAGGTAACCCAAATAAGTTTTACTGATATGTACCTAAGATACGCAAATATGATAGCAAAATTATACACATTGAAATTTTAATGGTTGTTTTCCCGCAGCTAAATAATTTTACCATGGTAGTGCAATCAATCTTAAACATATCTACTAAATATGTTAAAGCATCCAAGAAAATTACTACAATTATTAGTTACGACTAGCTCGCCCTAAGTGGGTCCTTTTGGATTGGTAGATAAATACTTAATTGATTATTTGTATGTTTTTAAGACAACGTTTCGTTTTCCGGCCTGTTTAATCATGATTTTAATTAAATGCCCTAGATAAAATTTGAATATTGAAAGTACACAGAATAATCCTGTGAAAATTAAAGCTAATTGGAAGCAAGAGTTACATTAACGATATATGAAATTATTAAAATTAGGTACATTACATACAAAAAAATGAGAAATAAACTTCACAAGTGAGAAAATACTTCTCTACATAAATTGTACCTAATCCAAAGTCCTTACTGCGAGTAAAAACGAAGCTACCGATACAGGGCAGTCAAAATAGGCGATAATTATGAAATGTGGTGCCGATTGTTGTACTATTAACCAGCTTTGTGACTCTCGGCTTCGTGCCGGCAACTAGATATGCAAATGTATTTAGCTACATGGAAAATAATTTATCTACATGGCTTAACACCAATTCATGCCCTTAGACGTCAATACCTCACCAAACTATAGGTACTTACTTATTCCTTGTAAAATTTGTACTATCAGTCGAGTATTGTTTTATTAAATAGGTAGGTACCGGTTGTGTTGTAAGGCAGTCTAGACATTAATGTTTTGTATTGTTTTAATATGTCCATCATAGACATTATTTAAATAGGTATATAATCGAATGTGATATTAAGATAAGATGTTGCAGAGGCCCAGGAAGACCAAGGCTGACCTACCATGACCAAATAGGTCGAGTTCTGTCTGATGGTGGGGTCAAAAGTCTTAGGAATCGGCGTGCATGTATGAAGAGAATGATGAAGGTAGACGAGGCACGAGAGGTTTGTCAGAACCGGGATGTCTGGCGCTCTACACTCTCTGCCTACCCCGTTAGGGACCTGGCGTGAAGATACATACATACATACATATTAAGATAAATTTAATAATTTTGTTACAGGCAGATAGGTACTCACCAGAAGTTTTTTGTTTTACGAAGCACATAATTTCTTATAAGTACGCATTTATTTTTAGTAACACACCTATTTTCCATTTTTAAAGTACAACTTGAACAAAATAGTGTTGTGAACCGTTCAAATAAAAGTAAGAAACTGAGGTGAATACAATCAAACTGTCTAACAAAACATTATCCATTGTTTCGGAAATCAATACTCATAATTCACCTGCAAAAATATCTGTGACAAAACATCCATAACGATTATTATTGCTATTTGTGCAAAATATAGACAAACAATGAGTGAAAGACTTTCTTTGACGTGGCGTAAGGTGTAATTATTTTCTAAGCTTTGTTTTTTAACAGAACTAATGGCCCGGAACACCTTTCCACCTTGTAACATTCTCAGCGAGGTACTTTTTAGTGGTTTACGGTGCAATAAAATTGTTCGGACAAGGCCAAACATTGCGGGATTCCAGCGATTTAATTCGCAACGCGTTATAGAAAGGTGGTGTTACGAACCTTTTTTTAAAATAGCCTTTTTATTGCTTTACGTTTTACAAGGTTGTTTTTTCTATTGCGCAAGTTAACCCATTTAAAAAGTTCGTCCGGCTGAATTCTTTGTCGAGATCTGTAAGGGTTATTTAATGTTTTCCAACAATGGTTTTTTAAACAGTTTTTTACATCGAAGTAGACGATCTTCTGCGAACGCGGCTCCATACAAAAGCGTTTTGTTTTCAATTTTTTCTTTGTTTTGTTTTATCGAACTTAAATATACGTTTGGCCCTATTGTGTTAGGGCCAGCTCGTTGTAGGGAATTTAGTCTTGAAAAAAGCGTGTCAGTGTACACTTGGTTTTAGAAGTATAGTTCAATAAAATATCGATATACTCGTATGTATAAAAATTTAGGTATCGGTAGTTCATGTTCAAGTGCCGGTGTAAAAAAATAGATATACTAAAAAATGGTAAGTTTTTTTTGGTTGTTTTATGATTGCTTTAGGTAGTTCTACAAACGGCACGCCTAAGTTAACTCAAAAAGGTAAATAGCGATACCTAATACAGATATAAAAAATCTCTGATACCAAAGGTACATACTAATGGACATAACTACTCACTACTTATTGCCAGTTTGGTATGTTTTAGTCCCAATTCCTATTTAAATTCCAAAAATATTCTTATACCTACTTACCTATTATTTTAATATGAACAGAAATATAGCATGATAGATGAATAAATAAATGCCTTCTCGCAAATTTAAATTCGGCTTTGTGTTTTGATATTTCCGAATCTTTGTTTATTCAACATAAATCACTTGATAACGATATTGGATTTAGAACCAGGCGCGGCATTTTAGCTGCTAATAAAGTTTATTTAAACAAATTTTTATTCCATTCTTCTAATTTAAATTACCTACTTATATATAATATTGTACCTATCAATTTTTAAAGGTTTATCAAAGTTCTGTTCACATTGTACTTAGATATTTTATGTTCTAAGGTTTTCGGGAGCTACATCCATTGAAATAGACCAGTTTTTGTCAGGTATCTCGCGTACCTATATCAAACTAAAATGATTATTTAAAAAGGGACCGAAACGTCGACCATTACGTCAGGTTTATTTATACCTACTTAATTAATCATTGTTGTTTAATTAACGGGATATAAATAGCAAAACTAGTTTTATATCAATGACTTTACATAGCGATAAATTCATACCCTTTCATTAATAAACTTGAGGGCTTATAATGTCTTAGATCTTAAAGTACAACGAAAATGTTTATGCATACTTTTACTTTTTATGTAATACCCAAGACAACTGTGAAAGCAAATAGTCATCTGTCGGTTACGATTGATGATAAATAGTAGTTCATATGGAGATTGTTTGAATCTCAAGAACGGACTAGGGCTGTTTTTTGAGCCAAAACTGAATAGATAGAACAAAATTGATGTATCTAAGAATACCGAAATATAAAAATAGAAGCACAATAGTGTAAAAAAAACACTACGCTAAACTCAAGATGGCTGCATTCCATTGTATAAAAGCTTTGTCATTTTGAATCTTATACACATATGAATAAGAGTTACAAAATGATACTTGTTAAAGATGGTACGAGTTCGAACGGGGTGTACTATATCTCAGTAGTAAGTCAGGACGGCGTGTCTCGAGATAGCAACCTCCACCCACCCAACTTAATACCACATAAGTCACAAAACAAGAAATTATTGCCAGCTTATTCTTATTTGCTGAACTCCTTTTTCTATTTCGATAGGTACCAGTTTACAATGCTCAGAATCGAGACATGTTCGCCTTTGATGGAAGATTAATGTCCTCGACATGTTTTATCGTTTAAAAATAACTCGGCTCGCCTCCCTTTATTTGTTTTGTAGCCGTGAACTGACATTTTGTACGAGTATTATTTTATTTGACACTGCCTCTGTAGTCTAGTGGTACCAGGCCACTACTGCTACGCTGGAGTTCTGAGTTCGATTTCTGAGTCGTGAGCTACCATATATAAAGGTACAAAATCCTTTATCTTTAGTTCTATAGGGGTATTTCCATTTTCTTTCCCAGTAGGAATGCACACCACGTGAAAACATAACCGGTGAATCGTGGGTGTTATCATGTATGCTAGCCATGCTAGGATGCAAGAATTCACTTCTGCCTAACCCTTCGGGAATTAGTAAGTATAGGCGTGAAGATTTTTTTATTATTTTGCTTTACCTGTCGTTAGTACGGTTAATCATTTTACAAAAATATTGCTCAGTGTCATGTTTTGTATCCTTCAGTTTAGCGGGTTCAATATAAAGTTTCAGAAAGGGACTTCTAAGAAACCTTTGATTGCAGTCATTTTATTACCTACTGAAATAGTATTCATTATAGTTGGCGTCAGTATTCAGTGAGTGAACATATCATCCTGAATCATATCTACTTCTCTAATCTACTTTATTAACAAGAAATTATTAGTCTTTATAATAAGCATACACTGACGTAATCAAGTTAGTTTTAATAACGTAACATTATAATCTTTGGTTCTTTAAATAAATGTAAAATGAATTTTAAAGTGCACCATCCATTACCCAAAGCGAAGTATATATTACACCCACTACATATAGGTAAGTACATAATACGATATACAGAGGCCAGAGCGCATGACTGAAAATAAAGCAGTATACCAGTCCTTGCGTTGATATCATTCAATCAGTCGCATCCTCTAAGTGCTAAAGAGGCCCGGCTTTACTTTTTTTAAGCGTGAGTGGGCAAGTGATACCGGCCTTTTATCTCAGCATGATGTATACTCTGTCACGACCACGACACTGCGACGTGACCAAAATACATGCTGATTTATTTTGAACCTTACAACAATGTTTCAGTTCTGGAAATTAAGGTTGTGAGACATTAAAGGTGTCTCCAAACTCACAAATTTCAAAATTATCATGACAAAGCATTCTGCGACGCATTTTTGTTATATTATTTTGAACAAAACTAACACATGCTTCGGTATAGTCAAATACACTGAAATGTACATACCTACTGATTTTGCCTAATGCTAGGTTATACCTAATAAGGACACCTAAAAATATAACTGTCAACGACATTTCATATCGTTTCTACAAGAGCTCCATCTTAGAAAAAAATATTACTTGATTTGTTTTCTCACTTAGAACTGTCATAATATTATTGTTGGTTAAGTAACCTCAGCTCATACTTAGAATAAAATTCACTCAGAAATACTTACTGATATTTTCCATTAGAATACAACACGCTACATTATGGCATCAGTACACTGGCAGAGTCGTTAGAAATTGTTGCGAGTTTGCAAATAATGACCGCGGTAAAAGGATGTATCTGCGGCGACAAGGGACGATAAAGATACAAAACCCTACAAAGTTTCAACACGGAAACTAGATTTGTTTGCGTGTCCCTAACTCGACTATAAAAATAAAGGAAATGTGTTTTTCGACCTTAGTTGGACAAGCCTTTGTTTTCATAAATATAGGGTTTAATGTCACATAATTAATATGGTCTTAACAATTTGTAATGACAAAGAAGGTACCTACCAAAGAATCACAAGTTCGGATTCCGAGGATCATTTGGATGATTTTGTACGGCCTACATACAGTTTTAAAATCGTATGATATTTTATGTAGTTTGATAACCAAATGGGTAATGTTTTATAACAAAAATTTAAACACCCCATAAGTACATTTCTTGTCGACTCTACAAAAGGTTTTGTTTAGATTTTTTTGTATTAATGTCTAAATGCCAGTCAAAGATTAAATGATTTCATTATTTATACATAAAATAATATTAACTGTATATTGGTGCGGAAAAATCTGCAAATTCAGCAATTATTACTTTACCAGAGAGTTACTACATACTCCGAAAAAAATAAATGTTATATATTGCCCAAGATTAAATAGCTATGCCTTTTCAAATCATTTAGGTAGGTACCTACATTGCACTTTAAGCAAGTGCCTACTTACTTCGGTATTCGGCTGTAAAGAGAAATAAAGTAGGTAGGTACGTGGTAGAAATATAGAACTATAACTCACCAGATATTTACTATTAAATTTAAGATAACAATTGAACTACCAATAAAGAATATTTTAAATAGCAAACCATCCAATCAAATAATTCACTCTCACTCCCTTCAAGAAATAACAACGCAAATTCGATGCAATCACATGCGCCGGCGCAGTTAATTCAATGACATTTAAAATGCTGCACGTAGCATTAACGTATCTCTGAATAGACGCCATTCAATTTGTCATCCACTGCAATTGAAATACAGTCCATATTCTAACAAACAAGTGTATCTTGGGACATTATTAAATGTCTCAAATTCAACAGATTTATAAGACACTGAACGATGTGTAGAATATTGTTTTCAGTCCTGACATTCGTGTTTAATGTCTTTGTTGCAATGAAATTCCTTAGTGCGAAATATTGCAACAATTTCACATAAAATGTCCCTGTCTGTCTTTAGATCCTAGATCTCTCTATCAGAAACTGTTTCAGAGTGCTTTAACTATACCTACAGTTATTTTAATACTTGTTCATTTAACTTGATAATTTTATTTCGTTTTGATTTAAGGGGTTAAGAAGCCTGAATGACCTTGGCAAAACGGAGCTCATCAAATATTTGTCAAAATTGAAGCAATCTAGCGGATACTCGCTGTTCTTGGTCGACAAGATCAAAGATTAAGTAATTGTAGAGGAGACAAGCATTCCTGTGCTTATTAATATTGCATCACAGTGATTATACTACTAGAACGGTTTTGAATACAACTTTAAGCTATTGGTACGGGTAGCGAGCGAAACTTGCTTGACTTTTGCTCGTCTAATCTTGGATAATTTAAAAACTTAATATTTAATGTACATAAGAATGGTGGGCTGTTGTTCTATGTATAACTGCATGGTGATAGAACTTTAATGAACGAGCTCGAAGGCGTGAACCCCTCCATATCATCTACTTTACCTACCAGTAAATGATAGCTCCATGTCTACCGTTATCGTGTTCTGGTAAGGTGGTAGTATACAGTGGTAGAGCTTCTGTGGCCAAGCTCCAGGGCGAGCGAGCACCACCTTTTTTTCCAATTTACATTTCACTAAATGGTACCTACTGTAAGCGATAATAGTATGTAAGCAATGTGGATATCAATGTCAGAGTTCCTTGAGGTGATAATTACGAAAATGATATCCTTCGAAAATATGATATGGATTTCAATTTTACGGCTTCTTGAGGTACAAATTTTTCAAATCCAAGATAGTGAACAGTATATTTATTTTTTCTATGGATCTTAATTTTACAGTTTCTTGGGAGTTCTGATTACGAAAATGGCATCTATTTGCAGATCCAAGATAGCTGACAGATTTTTTTTCAAAATATGACATGGGTATCAATTTCGAGGTTCCTTGGGGTGCTGATTACGCAAATGGCATCATTTTTCAGATCCAAGATGGCGGACAAAACATTTCTTCCAAATTGTGATATGGGCGTCAATTTCGAGGTTTCTTGGGATGCTGATTACGAAAATGACATATTTTTCAGATCATTTTAGTAATCAGCACCCCAAGAAACCTCGAAATTAACACCCATATCACAATTTGGAAAAGTTATTACGTCCGCCATCTTGGATCTGAAACATGATGCCATTTTCGTAATCAGCACCCCAAGAAACCTAGAAATTGATACCCATATCATATTATGAAAAAGTAATATGTCAGCCATCTTGGATCTGCAAATGGATGACATTTTTGCAATCAGCACCCCAAGAAACCTCGAAATTGACACCCATACCATATTATGAAAAAAAATCTGTCAGCTATCTTGGATCTGCAAATGGATGCCATTTTCGTCATCAGCACCCCAAGAAACCTCGAAATTGACACTCATTTCACAATTTGAAATAATAGTTATGTCCGCCATCTTGGATCTGAAAAATTATGCCATTTTCGTAATCAGCACCCCAAGACACTTAGAAATTTATTAAATTATAAAAAAAAAATCTGTCAGCTATCTTGGATCTGCAAATGGATGCCATTTTCGAAATCAGCATCCCAAGAAATCATGAAATGCACACCCAAGACATCACTTTTTCGAAAAAAAAAAATATATCCGCCACTTTGGATTTATTTCGACTACTTACTGTTCTTATTTTATATCAACTACTATTTTTGTTTCACTATTTTACTAGTTTTATTTCAAGTTAATCTTATTTTACTATGGTCTGGCGGAACTTGTTTCGCCGGACAGGCGGTACTTATTTCGCCGAACAAGCGAAACAATACCGCTTACCAATACAATACCGCACAAACTATGTTCCGCTCTAGTCGCGGAGCTTCATACAAAATACTGGAGCGAATACCGCTCCCAACGTCGGTAGCGAATATTTACAAGGCTTTTATCCTAGCTTTTACTCGCAAGTTCGTCCGCGTGGACTTCAGGTCTAAATACCCGTAGGTACTCTTGAAACACCCTTATTCCCATTAGTTCGATCATCGAATTGTCATTTTTTTTCTCATCTGTTCGACCGTCGAACTGGTGAAAATATTTTTTTTCTCAATCGTTCTACCGCCAAACAAATCGTCCCCTTCCTGTGAACACACCTATAATCTATATATATACTCTACCTGTGAAGAAAATTTCATCGAAATCCGTTCAGCCGCTTTAGCATGATTTGACCAACAAACAAACAAACATCCATATTTTCACATTTATAAGAGTAAGATTGAAAAAATCTGTATATACCTAAATTAATTTTATTATATCTTATACAAAATAAAACCACTTTATATACCTACTTACTTACTAATATAATTTTGGTAAGTAACAATGTAGGTAAATTACTTGCAGGTATAACAAGTATTAAGGAGTAATCAACTAAATACTCCTTCAGTTCATTTGTGTTTCTTTTTCTACGTCAACTATCCGTGTTGCAATGTTAATGTATTTATATTCTTTGACAACAACAAGACATCAATTCGCACAAAAACATAGGCGATAGCCACTATTTAGAAAAATATTAAGTCCGTAAACACTCGTGTTGTGTAGTAATACATATTTTTTTACAGGTTTTACTCATAACTTCGCAGTAACATGCCAAAATATGTAAGTTTATATATCGGCAGCGCGCTGTGTATCCTCCCCTGACAAAGGGCCGCAGCCGACTAGCCAACTGACGATGATTGAGATTACAGTATGGCGTGACGAAGAGGCTCGCGCTCATGCACGGAATTTTCGACATTTTATTAATTTTCATTAATAAATAACACCAAAATAAATAAAACTCTTAATTAAAACTGTGAGTAAATTAAATCCTTTTCTTTTGCAATAAAAACGAAGCAAAAAGACCTTTTTGGAGAACATTTGCATTTTAAGAGAAAAAAGGGGGCATTTTGAAATGTTTTTTTCTAAAAGGGGGATAGCAAATTTAACATTCTGTTCAATTAAAAGTATTTATTGAATCCTTGTCTGTCGTCGTGTATTGCTTGTCACATTTAAAATAGGTGTAGGTAAACACGGTTCCTATTACAGTAACAAAAACGTTTTTACATAAAATTATAGGTAAAACATTTAAGTACTTAAGTAGAAACAATAAAGTGAACATTATGTTAGAATCTTAAGCTTCAAAATGATTAACGATTTAATAATAAGCCACCGCACTCGTAAAACAAAGATTAACATACTGTTATGGGTGTAAATAGCCTATAACTTTGATTTTTACGACTAAATAATCGTAAAGGAACCCTGGTAACACCGTCAAGTTGAGATGACCCTCTTCTACCTAATCGGGCAAAGGGGGCTTAGACGTTTTGAATTTGGTCACTTTTTAATCGCGGACAATGCAAACGGCAGGCCCGTTTTGATGCACTTTTATTTTACGACGCACTCATAACATAAAACGCGTAACGTCTCAACAACGGTCATGGCCCCATTAGAGAGAAAGAGATGGATGTATATCGGTACTGTTAGTCTTTTTCTTGTTTCTTATCGAAATAAGCAACTGTTACATGAATTGATTTCTATAAGTATTTTGTAAACAAAGAAAAAAAATCATAGATTTAATATGCATGAAAATAGAGTTCAAACATTGGTACGCTAGTCCGTGGTTTCCCTCCTCCAAAATGCCGAATAATTAAACAACTGAACATTTTAACTCCCTAGTATAAATTTAATAAGGATGGACAATTAAGAGCGAAAATGGCCTGAATGTTTGGGTTTGGCCGAAAACCAAAATGAGGTCTGTGGCGACGTTTTACTGCGAGCCTAGCAGAGGTAGGTATACCTATAGATATCTACAACCAACAAGTTTTAGTCGTAATGAGATGTTGGTCAGAGGGACGTGAAATACCGTCCCATTTATATAAATGTAAGCACTATTTCTGACCGTTCTAAGCAAGCAGTAAAACAGTCGCGTGTAACTGAGTTGTTTCCTGCGGTTCAATTTATGGGATAGCGGAATCACGATAAATGTAAAAGAAAATTGTATAAAGTATTATCCTATAATTAATTCAAGCTTCAAAGCACGATTAGGTGCTTAATTGTCCTTGTTACTACTTAACTAAGCTTTTAACTAGTGTTTACATTACAACACTAAAAATGGTTGGGTATGTACCTACATACTTAAGTAGGACCTACTCATTATGTTTTGTGCACATTTTTGTTTGAAATAAGTAATAAACCTAATCAGTAAATTGTATTCAGATTGGTTGCTCATTTATTTATAGTTAGTACCTATGTACCTACATATGTTAATAAATAGATATAATAGATAGACCTAAATAATACCTTTATAATAATCTTTCGACTTGCTCACGGAATTACTAGAAGAAAAAAAAAATCTCCTACCTGCCTATTTAAAAAAAGCTACTATAAACTGTATTGCATTAAATCTCATAATTACTAATAATAATGGCAACTCATTATACGTCCCACTGCTGGCCAAGAGTCTCTCCCCTTTTTTGGCCATAATTATCAGATCTCATAATTAATTTACCTACATTCAATTCTATAATCCATAATATCGCATATTTGACGTATCATAAACCCCCAGTTGAACCAAAAAATAACAATCCCCTTTAATTGAACAACGGAACCGAGATTCTCGGCAAGTGCCGGGTAAACGTCGTGAATCGCCCGATAATAATGAAAGTGATGGCAGTGACGCCATCAGTGTATGAAGCGACCGTTTCGGCTACATAAACAGCCCGTATACCCTGCCCAATTTACATTGATACACCTAAAAGGTTGTATTACAACGACATAAAGTCCATATTAGAATAACTTTTACTTATCATGGCTGGTCCGGTCCGTTCTACCTCCCGTCGCCGCCGAGAGCGGGAGGGGTTCGTGGTTGGCTTACATAGCCGTGAAACAAAATGGCCGGCGCTGTCACAAATAAAATGGTGACAGTCATATGTGGTGGGACGGTCGAAGCGTAAACATGTTTATAATGGAATGGCTGATTGTGTCGCAAGTGGAATATTGTTATATCACTAAACTAGACAAGACATTGCGATTTGATAATTTTAAAATTTTGATACCTACTCTAACTAAAATTTCTGTATTTTAATTCAGAATAGGTATTCGTCGGAGAATATTAAAAAAAATATTTGATATAAAAAATCTATAAAACTAATCCTTTTGCTCTTCCAGAATAAACAGTTTATTGCAAACTGATAAAAAAGCTGACTATTTTCAAATTGTTGGTTGGCACACTAGGTAGGTAAATTTAAATTTCCTTGCAAATATTTTCAGATTAAAGATGACATTTATGGTAAATTAGCTATTGACACCAAGATTTTAGTTAAGTAGGTAGGTAGGTACAACCAGAAAACGTCAGAGAATCTGACGAAGAAAATAACCTAAATCTACTTGATGACGCCTTACGGTCTTACCTTCATTCCACAGCTCAAATCCGTGGTAAAAAAAACTATGTTGTTCCTAGTCTAGAAGCAAGCTAGGTTTGAAGTTATTTTATCGACATTACAAAAGCTATTGACACGGTATTTGTAAGTAGGTATATACTTAGATGGAAAATAGGTGTCGAATAATTAAAAAATTAAAAAAATATATATCTGAAAATTGAAACCTTAGTAAGCGTAGGTACTTAAAGCAAGATTGATGGCGTTTGGAGTGAAAAGTGCTGTATCATTTACGGCGTAACTACCACAAGGGAGCATTATCGGCCCAACTTTATTTCTCATAAGTATATACATATAGATGAGTTGAGCACGTTGTTTAGTAATTATCTAACTCTTAACGCAAAAAAAAACAAAATACTTTCTTCATAAGGAACATTGGATTTATCTTGTAGTAAAAGATTATTCAACCCCGTTAACCGTTCGAAAGTCCCTTTTAGGTTGGGGAAAAAGTTTCTTCGCATTTTTTAAGATAATTCAAAACATTTCTTAATACAGTTTATTTAAATTTAACTAAAGTATGTATGTACCATTTTGTTCGATAACCTTTTGCCATCTTGTAGGTAGGGACATGATCCCATTGCTATAAAAATTTTGGGACTTCTCATCAAAATACCGCGACAAGTGGATTTGGCAGTCCTCTCGTGATGTTAACCTAACATTGCATAAAGAATTCTGAAGAGACCGAAACAGGTGGAAATCTGAAGGTGCAAGGTCAGGACTATATGGCGGATGCATTAACACCTCCCAGCCAAACTCTCTTAATTTTTGCTGAGTGGCTATAGATGTGTGAGGTCTAGCGTTATCATGATGAAACACCACACCCCTTCTGTTGATCAATTCCAGCCGCTTTCTCTCAACCTCTTGCTTTAATCTCATCAGTTGTTCGCAGTAGAGTTCAGAATCGATAGTCCTGCCTGGTGGTAATAGCTCATAATGAATAATGCCCTTCCAATCCCACCACACACACAACATCACCTTATTGCGAGTTAACTCGGGTTTCGTTACAGACTGTGAAGCCTGACCGGCCTTTGACCACGACCTTTTTCGCACGTTCTTGGCGTACGTGATCCACTTTTCATCACCAGTTATCAGCTTCTTCAAAAATGATTCGGTTTCATTACGTCGTAATAAAGAATCACAAATGAGTACACGGTTCATTAGGTTTCTTTCAGTGAGCTCGTGAGGTACCCAAATATCGAGCTTTTTTTTGTACCCAGCTTTTTTCAAGTGCGCCAAAACTGGTTTGTGATCAATTCTCAGTTCTTCAGCTACGTCGTAACTACTGATATGTCGATCTTGCTCCACTTTTTCAAAAATGCCATCCATTTTATCCGTAATAGGGCGACCAGAGCGAGGTGCATCTTTGACATCAAAATTTCCGGATTGAAAACGCTTAAACCAAATTTGTGCTACTCTCACAGACACTGCACTAGGTCCATAAACATCGCAAATTTTTTTCGCGGCTTATGTTGCATTTTTACCTTTTTTGTAGTAAAATTTTTAAATGTATCGTATTTCTTCATTAGATTCACTCATTTTGACAGTACGAAAAACAAATGAAAATCACACATTTGCCATATTTGAATTTGGAATTATGTTCTTTAAAATTTTAACTTTCAATGATACCAAAACCAGCCAGATACAAATACTACAGCCAAAGAGATTTTATTACAAGTTCATACATACTATAATGCGAAAAGACTTTTTCCCCAACCTATTATAACGCGAAAAGACTTTTTCCCCAACCTATTATATAGTATATATATATACTTATATTAATTGATAAAATAGTTTGAAGAGCGCTTCAACATGGTAGAGAATTTGTTCAAAATTTAAAAGGAGTGTCTGATGTGATCTTGGTGAGTTTCTGCACAATTAAAAATAGGATGTGGTACCTAGTTAGGTATAATGTTATAAACTGTTAAATTAAGGTATATAAGTACCCACCCGGCTTCAAGAAATGAAAAAAAAGTATTTTTACTCAATATTTAGGTAGGTATCTTAAACACAAAGATGAACACACCTCCATACAAACACACATACATATGTGACCAAAAACACATATTATAGTAAATTAGCAACAGTAATTAGGTTTTAGATAGGTACTTACTTACACTAGTCAGTGTAAGAGTCTATAAATTGAAGGCTTTCCCTTACACAGTGGTAGACCTGGTACCCTGTGATGTAGACCTGGGTTTACCTTAGGAACCAGTCCTCCGCAATGTAATCTCTGGTTTTATGTATTTTCTTTACACTAAGAAATATCAAAATTTTATGTTAAGGTGTGAAAATTAAATAAGGAACCATGGTAGCTACAACGCAGACGTGGAAGTGACAGCAGAAAAGTAATGATTTAAGCATGTCCCTATGTTTGCAAAATGTGAAGTAAAATAAGAAAAATGTAAAAAGAATAATTTCAAACATCGACAAGTAGGTAGTTAAAACTACTACTGACGGGCTGAAGAGTCAAAATAGTGACAACACCTTCCTTCGAACGAAAAAGCTACCTAAGTACTTTATGGTAGAGTCAGAAATAATTGATACCAGTCCATTGTTGTGCTGTAAATAATGGTCCGAGAGACAAAGTATCATGGCAAGATTTGTACAGAAAAATAAAACATAACATTTTCTTATATTTAAAATAATTTTAACTCTTCGGCATTTAAAAGTTTAAAATTGAAGTTTAGTATAGATTGCATTTATTGTTGTTAGGAAATACCATTTTTATTCCAGTGTTTTAAAAATATTTTAAATACCAGGGAATGTTTTTTAGGTTTCCTAGATTATATTTCTAAGCTGTTGCCTTGTAACTTTTTTTATTTATTCTGTAAAAATCAATGTCTGGAACTTGCCACGATGCTTTAGACATCAAAGTTACTGTCTTAGATGAAGTGAAAATTATTGACATTTTAGTGCGGCATGTAAGCCCGGCTTACATATTCGGGGTGCTACGATATTTTCAGCGTCTCTCGCGCGACGGGCACGGCGGCGCCGACCTAGCGTTTGTTACTACTGTTTTTTTAAAGATATAACATTGAAAAAGTTGACTTATAGAAATTTTGGATTTAACCAATAGGTAATCCTTTAAAAAAATAACAAAACATTTTATGTAGGCACATGTGTGATTCTACTTTACATCACATTCTACAAACTCTTTCTTTCTTTCTATTTAAGTACGTTTATGAATTAAGGGGGTTAGCAATTTGTGATCTACAATTATGAAGGCACTTTACACACTTACACACATGACACAATAGTCCATATATTAAGTACTTCATTATTATCAAATTTAAGCACGGTTTTCGGCATTAGTGTAGGGACTTGGCGTGAAGATACATACCTATCTACATAGGTACATAATATAGGTACTATTTGTAATTGTAGTTTAACACAACAGCATTTTTTCACTATAATAAGAGTATCTTTTATACATTTTTCTACAAGCCTCTAGGATTATAAGATTGTAAACATCAATAATAATAACACGTAGTACAGTAGGTATAAACAATTACACCTCATTGTACTACAATGAAACCATAAACATAGTCGATCATAAACCAATCGGATCCGATACAATCGAATAATCGCGTTAAACGATGTCAAACAAAAGAGCGACGATCATATCAGACCATTATTAATTCAGTCAACACGCACCGGCAAACGAAGTCAAAACAATAGTGATCTGTAAAAGTACACATACGGTCCCAACTCCCATTGTACCTCCTAGACAAGGTATATACTTTATTTCAGCTCCATTGCGCGTGATATTATCCTAGTGTATGTAAAACACATTCAAATAGAGTGGGACGTTCGAACGAGCGCGGTTGTAAATCGGTTTCAGACTGCCGTTGTAAGGCAGGAAAATTCATCTGCGATTTCTTGAAAACACCTACCTTCTTTTTATTATTCCTAGTAAAATGTAAATCATTAGATGTAGATACTGAAAATGCGAAGGCTGCAGGAATTTTCTTTTTATTTTCAACAATACTCTCGGATTCGGATCCAGTTCCGTTATTTATTTCATGAATGTAATGAGTTGAATCAATTCGAATGTGTTAATAAAGGATACTCTGACAATGTTTACGAACAAACAGGAAAAAAAGGTTTTCCTATGTACCCGTTTCCACTTCCTTGTCTTGGTAAATTTCATGTTACTTTTCTACTTAGTATGTTCTTAGGTTTTCGCGAGCAACACTCATTGGAATAAAACTAATTTTCGGATTTATCTCGCGTGTGAATCCGAAAACTAGTTTTACTCTTCTACTTATTTCATTCCGTCCGAAATCAGATTATAGATACGAATATCTAAAAATGTACCTTACTACCTAATAGAAAATTCTCATTCAATATCAATTCAAGGAGGTATGCCATAGTCATTGTATCCAGCTCACCCAGTCAGTTATCCTTCGCTCATACATTCTAATCGTCATACCATCATGATATTGGAAGCACTCAATAAAACAATCACGCTATTCCTTGCTTCACTGTATGATAACAAACAAAGTGCGAGAGTTGAATGCTAACAGGCAACATCGGCGCCCGCGCACGTGCCTGGTCTTATATCCGTCGAAACATTTATTTTTATTTACGGTTTATGTCCGGGGTGCTTCGTGAACAGCGGCGACGGAATTACGAGCGTTGAGAAAATGATGCTGAACGATTAGTAGCATTTGTCTTTATCTCTTTTTTTGTTTTCGCCAAGTCTAAGGAACATGAAACAAAATGTATCTTTCTATAACATATTCATATACATATCATGCATATATTATCTAAATTGCCTTCTTAGGTACATGAAAATTATTGCAAGTACTTATATAAAAATAACACTTCTAATTTTGAATGCAAGAACGTCATAATTATCAATTTTAGTAGGTAAACTTTAAAACCTTTCGAAAATCGGGGAAAGGTTAACCCTTCAAAAGCAATCTACGCGATAAACGATGAACGCAAACACTAAACATGAAAATAATGGTAACTGAATATGTTTGTTTAGGAAGTGTAGAATAAGCGATTGTATCTGCTCACCCACTTACATGTAAGCACCTTTATATCGCATAAACACAATGGCATATTTTAAACATCGATAAAGGTAACACTTTCTATGCAGATGTAAGGGAGGTATCTACAGCCTTTACAAGCTGTTATCATTACTTAAGTTCCGTTAAAGGTGATTTATAACATTGATTTATTTGCTTATCTTTAAATATAATAATAATAATGGCAACCCATTATACGTCCCACTGCTGGGCACGAGTCTCTCCCCTTTTTGGGGGGAGGCCTGGAGATTACTCCACCACGCTGCTCCAATGCGGATTGGTGGAGGTGGGTGGATTAGTGGCCAACCCACTGTCGGATGTTTTCAAACCCATAAGGCCTCCGACAAGGTTTAACGACTGCTATCCATCGATAGCAACCGGGACCGACGGCTTAACGTGCCCTCCGAAGCACGGAAACGCGCATTTAATTTGCCACTAGCGGTCACCCATCACACTACCCGACCGCGCCCGTAGTGCTTAACCGAGCAGATCGCTTACGATCTACACCAGCCGCTGGGCCATGCGCGCTTCGCTTCTATCTTTAAATAATAATACCTTATAATCTAGCGGCCCGCCCCGGCTTCACGTGGACGCAATGTTACCTACATTACTACTACCTACTATAGGTTTGCGAAAGAGGTTCTTTTCCCATAAACCGACCCTGCTGTTGTTTCATCCATACTATCAACCCCCTAACTCGCAACCTTAGGGATCGAATGTCGCTAAATCTATAGGTATCACCTACGTGCTTAATAAAATAATCCCAATCCAAAATTAGAGACTCCTAGCACTTATATTTTTAACTAGCGACCCGCCCGGCTTCGCACGGGTAGCATTTATTACTTTCTAGCGGTCCGCCCCGGCTTCGCGCGGTTTCGTATTCTTGATAAATGTTCTATCTAACACTGAAATAATTTTCTAAGTCGGACCAGTAGTTCCTGAGATTAGCGCGTTCAAACAAAACAAACTCTTCAGTTTAATAATATTAGGTAAGTATAGATATTGCGGAGATGCACCCGACTTCTTTAACAATAACCGTGATATCTTGGTAAATATAAGTACGATATTGATGATTTTCTTCCTTCCTCAGAAAACCCTCTTTCCAACACTTCAAATAGGACCAAAATCCGTTCTCAACTTTCCGAGATTAGCGCATAGAAAATACGGGGACTTTACTTTAGTAATTTAAAAATTAGTAATAGGTAGTTTTTTATTATAATTTTAACGTATTCGCAAGTTTTTGCGAGCTTCATACATTGTAGAAATTAAATTTTACTAAGGACCTTTTCTTGTTTGTATATAAGTTGAGATATTTTTGGTCACTTACAGATATCAACTTGCGTAACGATACATATCATCCATGTGATAAATAGGTAATTCAAATTATTCCTGCAGGCAATGACCAATTAACATAAACAGAATTGGCGCAGGCGCACTCATTAAACAATATGACCTCACAATGCAATTAATCAATCAAAAAGGTCAATAGGACAATTGTTGTTACAAAGGCACAAATCACAACTAACTTCATAACATTTTGCTATATCTAGACATAGGATGATTTATTTAGTTCAATGCGCAAGTGGTAATAATACATGTGATGACGTCGATATTCTTACTTTCAACCTTTGATTTTATTATTGTTTGCTCTTTGTCTTTGTGATCTGTAGAATTGTGATGTTTAATAAGATATAATAATTTTTATTTATTAATCTTTTTAATCTCATTAATAAGATAGGTGCATACCTATAGGTACATTTGTCTATAAACTCTCTATAAAAGTCTTAAATTGCGGATTTAAGTGGCCTTTTAAAATTCTATATTAAGACGTGTGAATGGGAATACTGTTTTCTTATCAAGAGAATAATTTATAAATCTAGCTTAGAATATCGAATAACGACATCGAAACCTGAATTGCTGGTCAATGATCTAAAAACTATTAAGAATTAGTATTAAGTGTTTTTGAGTCACTAAACATTTCAATAATAGGTATACTTAGTAGGTTTATTTCAAGTAGGTATTATACCGTTATCCTACGTAAGCACTGTTATGGCTGAATACTCAAACGTCACTCAATTTTAAGCAACGCTCAAATGTGCTCTATCTCTATCGTTTGAACGTGTTTTATAAAGACAGAAGACTTTTAAGTCCCACTTAGATATAAGTGACGTTTGAGTATTTGGCCGTTAGTCTGCTAATGGTCAAAACATAATCAAAATGGCCGACAAACGTCCGAAAGAAATAACGCCCTACAGACCCGAAATAAGCTGGCTAATAAATATATTAAGTCTTCTTCCTTAGGTCGACGTGTATATTTTGATTTTGTAATTAATTACCCATTTAAATAGGTACCTCTATTGTTTAAAAAAAATATGTTTTGCAAAATAAATTATTACCAAAGTAATCTATTGTAGCTGACGAAACATTGAGCGCCAAGCTCTATGACAAATTCCTAACCGATTCGTAGTCACACCAAATTGCCAGACTAGTGTGACTATGGCCAATTCAATATCTTAAACCAAGGGACTATTCATCGTACCGATTTTCTTCGACGTCGTCAAACAAACTTGAGGTAGTTGTGGGTCAACGTTAAATGGTTTTGTTGTGCGTGGGTAAAATTAGCGTTAGCCGTCGGCCGGGGAAACGATGCACGTGATTCCGAATTTAAATTGCCCAATCAATTTTTAATTTGGTTGTAGTTGCTGGAAGCAGAGGTATACATTTGAATTCTGCAGCCTTATTATCTAAACGGGCTTGAAGGATATTATAGTAAAAATATATACCTACTGTTTTGTTGTCCTAAAGACTTGTAGGTAAGAGTTTTTTTTTTTACTGGTGGTAGAGCTCCAGTGACGAGGCTCGCGGGCGTAGGCACCACCGCATTACCTAATATACTTGCCGCTAAATGGTAGTGTTCAACACTATCGTGTTCCGGTGAGGTGGTAATGTACGGCCCTGTAATTTCCGGCACAGAGGCATAAGACCTTAGGCCTCAGGAGTGGTAACGCATCTGCATTTTGACCTTGGTCTTTGTGTGGGTGTCTATAGGCTGCAGTCATCACTTAACATCAATGTGAACTGCATGTTTGTTTACCACTTCCATTACATAAAAAAAAAAAAAACAGTTCGCCTTGGAAACATACTTTTTAGAACTTTTCATGCTCTAACTCACTAGTTATTATTAATCTAATCAAATGAAACTCTTTCATTAGATATACTGACTGAGGGATTGAAGTACCTACTTGATTGAGGTACAACGCACAGCTACAACCACCTACTGGTTGAAAAAAAGATTAAGGGGTCATGGAAAGGTATGTACCAAGCTTTGAGAAAGGAAGGTAGGTATGTAATACCCTACCTATACGAGATTATTTTAGGAAATATTATTATCTTGGTCTCAAGGTAATATTTAAGTAATTAAAAATATTTTTTCGGTGCTTATAATATTTATGTGTTTATTATTTTATTTTAACTGCCCCAGTAGCCTAGTAGTAGCAGGCCACTACTACTACGCTGGAGGTCCTGGGTTCGATTCCCGGGTCGGGGACTATCAGAGATAACGGTCTAAAATCCTGGTTTTATTGAAATTTTTCCATTTTCTGGAAGTTTCCCAGTACCTCGGAGTTTGGTAATGTGCCCGGTGATGGCAACAGGCTCGCCACCTGTGACATGGGTCAAAACGTAACCGGCGAATCGTGGGTGTTTGCATGTATGTTTCAATGCATGCATTTACCTCTGCCTACCCCTTCGGGGATTACAGGCGTGAAGTTACGTTATAATATTTTTAGTCTTACCGGGATAAAGAGTAGATAATAGGTAGATCAAATTTTAACTTTAAGATGCATGGATATTTTATTTGGTGCCATTGAACTTTTTTTCCGGCGAGGTAATAGGTGTTGTATGTAGATCCCTAAATATAGGTACCGTCCTAATTTCGTAGGTAGGAATCTACCTACTTCTTCTTCTAATGTTCAGTCTACCTAACTAATAGATAACCTTATAGTAAAGATGTACCTACCTATCATGTAAAGATGTTATTAGGTATGAATACTTACCTACCTAGAATAGAACGTTTTTTTTTTAATTTACTTTTAAGTAGGTAGGTACCTGTTATTAGTATTAAATACGGTAACATAAATATGTAGGTACCTAATTCATAAATTTTGCTAGTCGGGAATATACCTACCTACCTACCTACCGTTTTGGCGATAAGTGTTGAAGCACCCTGGGTATCGACTTACTGACCTAACTTCGTCGTAACGTCCGGAACCAAGAAATGCAAACAAATTGATTGAGCAGTAAATATAATTACCTATGTAGAAATATATTAGTACAGACGACTCTACTTGTCGAAATTCGGTAAGTAGGAACCTAATATTTTTTTAAATTTAGATATGACTTTGAAAATTATCTTTAAATGGGTACTTATAATCTATTCCATGTAAATAGTTACTTCCTAATAAGTAATAAATTATTAATACACAGCAAAATGCATGCTTCGAGGTGGAGTTTTATAACACTGATATAACTATTATCAGCATATTTCGTTTAATATTTTACTATTCACAAAAATATTTAATCCAAAAACACATATTTTCATTTATTTCAATTTATTTTAGGAAAAACATCAAGGTCTTGCTCTTGTTCTTCCATCTCATATTTTACCTTATGAGCGACAAAGACAGACATATCTCTACAGAAGAATCGGCTGTCAACGCGACACGGGGCCGTAATGGCGGGCGCATAACAAACACATTGCTCTATCAAAATCATTTAATTCTAATTTACGAACAGAACACCACATTTTGATCACAATTCTTCATTATCACACGATATTTTCACTACCTCATTACTATTTTTCTTAAAAATATGTTAAAATAACACTTGAAAACTGACACAATCACATTTTTGCTTCTCGTCGCTCTAGGCATCGGTCGCCATATCCAAATCCATGAGTTCAGAGACGAACTCAAGGGGAATATAATTTAAACGTTTATAATATCTACTGATACGTTTTTATGATGATACGTAAAGTTTCTTGTTTTAAATATTTGTTTCATATTTTTATCATTAAATGTATTAATTGCAGAATGTTTTATATTCTTAGCTTGGTACAATATACTTATTAAAACAAAACTATACCTACAGTTACCTACTTTAGAGCTCTAGAAAACTGATACAAAAAACACTTTAAGTAGGTATATTAAAATAAGAACACCAAAGTATAATTTTTTTAAATAAAATTGAATTTATATTGGGTAAAAAACATTATCCAGTCTGATATGTTAGCCCGGAAATAATAAAAATAAATAAGGATTTTTTTTTATATATTGTAAACGGGACTTAATCGCGTACTATTTTAATCGAAGTATTTACCTCGACACTCTACGTTTCGGCCGTAATGCAACGGCCGTGGTCACGAGTAGACGCGATTAAGTCCCGTTTACAATATTAAAATATGAATACAAATCGTGAAAGTTTAAAACAATTAAAATTTTTTTTTTGTTGAACAATTTGTTAGAAATACATACAGAGAGTTGTTTTATATAGAAATTAGTTACTGTATGTAAGACTAGTGATAGTTATGAGGCAAATTGGGTCAACTGGCAAATATCACGACTTTTGCGAATTGAGCCGTATAGGCAGTGAGATAGAGTCGATTGTCTGTTGACCCAAAATTCGTAGGGTCGATGGCACATGCAAGTTGGACAGGTGATTGACCCTAAGTTTGGCCAATTGTGGTGGAAGGTGGGCTGGAGGCGTATAAAAGCTACACGTCTTTGTGTGTAAATTGGTTTTAGGCTGGAGCGCCTTCTGCGCTCGCCGATTGCCCGGTGAAGTAGACTAGTGCCGTCTCGAGACAGGCCGCCTACACAAAGCCCGACATAAAAAAAAAAAGTGTAAATTTATTAGGCTGGAGCGCCTTCTGCGCTCGCCGATTTCCCGGTGAAGTAGACTAGTGCTGTCTCGAGACAGGCCGCCTAGACAAAGCCCTTCCTAAAAATAAAAAAAAATGTGTAGATTGTCCTCGTTCGATACTCAAGCAAGAAAGCACTTCTAGCCCGTGCAGGTACTGCCAAGAAGAAGTTTCGCGTTTAAATTAGTCAGCCAGAAATGCTGTTCGGATTAGCATAGAAATAGCATGTAGTGAGGTGCTAGTATAGTTTAGTTAAGAAAGGAACATTGCAGAACTTTTAATATACAGTCCGCGAGTGTTGAAGTTGCGCGTATAATTGTTTCATTTCGGTGCAAACCAAGGTGTCCCCCACAATTTTCTGGTATAAATGTACCAAAATATCAGACAATTTAAAATAAAGGATGTGATATATTAAGTTGGGGAAAAAGTTTCTTCGCATTTTTTAAGATAATTCAAAACATTTTTTAATATAGTTTATTTAAATTTAACTAAAGTATGTATGTACCATTTTGTTCGATAACCTTTTGCCATCTTGTAGGTAGGGACATGATCCCATTGCTATAAAAATTTTGGGACTTCTCATCAAAATACCGCGACAAGTGGATTTGGCAGTCCTCTCGTGATGTTAACCTAACATAGCATAAAGAATTCTGAAGAGACCGAAACAGGTGGAAATCTGAAGGTGGAAGGTTAGGAATATACGGCGGATGCATTAACACCTCCCAGCCAAACTCTCTTAATTTTTGCTGAGTGGCTATAGATGTGTGAGGTCTAGCGTTATCATGATGAAACGCCACACCCCTTCTGTTGATCAATTCCGGCCGCTTTCTCTCAACTTCTTGCTTTAATCTCATCAGTTGTTCGCAGTAGAGTTCAGAATCGATAGTCCTGCCTGGTGGTAATAGCTCCTTAATTCCACCACACACACAACATCACCTTATTACGAGTTAACCCGGGTTTCGCCACAGTCTGTGAAGCCTGACCGGTATTTATACACATAAAAGAAACATGTTTTAATAAATGAAATTTATTGTGACTGAGTGTCCCTTTTTTAGTGTTTGAAAATTGACGTACTAGTGGGTCCAGCTGTGTTTGGTGACCGTTTGAAAAGAGTTCATGAGTTCAATGCCCCGTACCAGGCTAAATATTTGTATGGCTCACAGATATTTGTTAATGGTGGTGGTTCGTGTATGTGTTGTTGCAGTAGGTAGATACCTACTCATGACACAGGTTAATGCCTTGTGACTGCATAAAAGGCAGGAACATACCGAACGGACTATATTTTGAGTTTTTAAATACCCTAATACATAGCGTGGCGACTTGTTGCCACGGCGATCGCCGCCATACCAACGACTCGGTTGCGTCCATAGATGTTTCAAAAAGAGTTTCATGAAATCTCCAGCATTTTCATTGATTCACTCAAAATGTAATAGCTGGGATCACTAGTCGAGGACGTGGGACTAGTAGTTCTTGCTCTATTTAATAGTGCATTCTTAAAATACCTTACAGTGTATTGAAAAACCTACATAGAAAATAAAAATGGATTAACTATTAAAAATAAACACTTTTCAATTTTTTTTTTCTAACAACGATCCACTAAATTCGTCTCTGTGCATGCACGCTCCGCCCATTACAAGCAACAAAAGTTGGCGCGGCGTTCCTTCAAAACATCTCGTTTGGAGGCCATTTTGAGGATCGAGCGCGAAAGAGATGGCAACAATAACTGCCGGTATAACGACCATGCGTGCGTGAGAGACAATTATGCAAAGTTAGTCTAGTTTTAATGGTAGCTAGAAAGTGCGTGTCCCCACTGTTTTATTTGTGTGCGCTCCTACTAATACGAATGCATATCAAATTCCCAAATCCCGACGGCATTCGATTTTGCTATTCCGAGTGACAAAACATACCTAAATAAAAATATTGAAAACGTATAAATATTTTTGTCCTTCATTCATTTAGTAAAATGTATTATGATTGATTTCTTTATTTGGTGCTATTAAGTAAAAGTGGTTAATTTTTGGAAAATCATTGAATGTATTGTAATATACCACACATTGAATTATTTTAAACATTAATGTTTTCAATTATTTAAGTACCTACTTCATTTTTTGTAATCTTGTGATAATAATATGAATAGGTAAGTATTGAAAGTACCTACATTATATATAGGTAGCATGTAGGCAGCTAATTGGTATAATATCTAAGTACTTATAAAAAGTATATTTTTAATTTATATATAACTAGCTGTTGCCCGCGGCTTAGCCCGCGTGGTTGTCGTTTTATAAATAACTAAGTTGCCTATGTTCTTTTCATAGTCAGCTCTATCTCTGTACCAAATTTCATTGAAATCGGTTAAGTTGTTTGGACGTGAAAGGGTAACAGACAGACAGAGTCACTTTCGCATTTATAATATTAGTAGGGATTAAATCAAGCCTTTTAGCCGTTCTACATTTTTACACTATTTAATTTTATTATATTTAGTTGGTTACATTTTTTGTTGTAGACTTAGGTATTTATATCTGTGTGATTATTCTTAATCTTCTTCTTCAAATACCTCTACACTCCTCTTCCTTTATTTCCAATTCTTTCACAGTTACGGCAGTGCGATTGTGGAATACCTTGCCGTTAAAAATTCGTCAAGCTCAGATTCTTGAGTCTTTCAAAAACCAGCTCAATGAGTACTACCTAGCTAAAAATTAGTATTGCTCTTAATTACCTATAATATTGCTGTATTATTATGTATATATCTATCCAATGTTGTTTATCTATATATGTTTTATACTTTGTATTTTATTAATTTAATTACTGTACGTATTATTTATTTAACCTGTACACCCCTACCGTCTTAACCAAATCAAAAGTCTCCTTCCACCTACAGGTAGTCTGGAAGAGATCGCTTTAAGCGATAAGACCGCCTGGTTGTATTGCCTATTTGCTATGCATCTAATTTTATTTTTGTAAAAATTATTGGTGTACAATAAAGAATATTCTATTCTATTATTATGGTGCTATACCAAATCAAATAGGTTAACCATACTATTAAATAATTATTTAACTTAGCTGCCATAAATGTAAGTAAGTAGTCCATTTCAAATAAGTATTCTTAATAAAAAAAAATGCATCCTTAAAAACGCAATAAACCAGATAAAATTTGCAGAGGCTAGTACTTGAAATTAAACCATTTTATTTTTAAATTTATGTCCATAAATTATCAGAAGATTTATTTGAATGGCTCTACATTTGATAGTTACCAATTTTTTTTTCTTGGTTAAAATATACTTACTCGGTAACTGCCTCGGTAGCTTAGTGGTAGCAGACCACTACTACTACGCTGAGGTCCTGGGTTCGATTCCCGCGTAGGGGGTTATCAGGTTATCAGAATGGTGTAGGTAAAGTCCTTTATCTCTGGTTCTACTGGGATTTTTCCATTTTCTGGAAATATCCCAGTACCTCGAAGTTTGGTAATGTGTCCGGAGATGTCATCAGACTCGTCACCTGATACATAGGCCAAAACGTAACCGGCGAATCGTGGGTGCTTGCATGTATGTTTGAATGCATGCATACAGGCGTGAAGTTACGATGTTTTTTCTTAGGTTTTGTATTCAATAACTTTAATTCTTATTAAATTTACCTATTTTAGTTATCAATTTATTTACAGGAGGAACTTACCTCCTTAAAAGCACTATGTATCTACTTACCAACGAAATACCTAATAAACTATTGAATTAAAACAAAAACAAATCATGTTACCTACATATGTATTTATATCGGTAAATTCCATTAGGTGACGGACAGGGAAAGTATGTATATATGTATGTATCTTCACGCCAGGTCCCTAACGGGGTAGGCAGAGAGTGTAGAGCGCCAGATATCCCGATTCATACAAACCTCTCGTGCCTCGTCTACCTTCATCATTCTCTTCATACATGCACGCCGATTCCTAAGACTTTTGACCCCACCATCAAACAGAACTCGACCTATTTGGTCATGGTAGGTCAGCCTTGGTCTTCCTGGGCCTCTGCAACCATCCACATTCGCATTGTATATCTGTTTAGTCATTCGCTCATTCGACATTCTTTCTATATGCCCGAACCATCGGAGCATGCCTTTTTTCATTTTTACACCGATACTATATATATATATATATATATATATATATATATATATATATATATACAGGGAAAGTAATCTAAGCCATACTTTTTAAATTAGATGTAAGTAAGCGACTTGTCCCGAGACCATACGGTCGAAACTTATCAGCTGATTTCACTTCTTACAGCGAACTTTAATCACATAGATATCTTTGCTTTAAGTTTATAACTCTGCATTTTATAATAACATCCTAGTGTCTGTCATTTAAGAAGGACATATTAAGTACTAGCTATTGCCCGCGGCTTCGCCCGCGTGGATGTCGTTTTATAAATAATTAAGACAAAATGTAGCCTATGTTCGTTCTCAAAGTCAGCTCTATCTCTGTACCAAATTTCATTAAAATCGGTTAAGTCGTTTGGACGTGAAAAGGTAACAGACAGACAGAGTTACTTTCGCATTAATAATATTAGTAGGGAAATAGGGATACATAGCCGTAGTTATTTCAAGTTATTGTGACAGCCTAATTTTTATGTAATGGACGTGTTAAAAAAGCATACAGTCACATTGATAACTGCAGCCTATACACACCCACACAAAGACCAAGGTCAAAATGCAGATGCGTTACCACTCCTGAGGCTCTGTAGCCTCCTTATTGTTACCTATGCCTCTGTGCCAGATATTACATTTTATGTTAAGCACTTGGTAGGTAAGTATGAGTTCAATTTTGTGATAAGTAAGAAAGTACCTAGGGAGCGCACAAACAACTATAAAAAATGAATTTAGTTAATGACAAAAAAAAAACATTTTTTCCTCCTGCCTGAAGTCTGAGTTTAATCCATTTTACCTCTGTGCTTGTATTGAAACTCTAGATTTTTACTTTCAGTGCAAATCTTTAGGACTGTTTTGTTTTTAGCATTAACAACTCAGTTTGTCTTTATTATATTATTATTGGTATACTTATAGATTATGATAAATATCAAAAAGCGATCTTCTCGTCGAATCTTTGTTTTTTGGTAGATAGGAAAGATATTATGATGCTTAATATATGATAAGCATGGGTGGATGGTTAATTCTGTACCTATACCTACTCACGGGGACTAAGACTGGATAGTGGGTCTGAGGACTAAAACAAATTATTGTGCCTAGTCCCATAAGCCAGAAATGTGGTGGTGGCCCGAGTAGGCTAGGGCCTGGCTCGCAAACACCACTTTGACTAGATGGTCAGTCCGATACTGCACTTGATACAAATTAAATGATTTTTTTTCTATAGTTACTTATCTTATATTACTATAAAATATATATTTTTGCTGATTTTATTGATGTCATTGGTGTAATAGAGGATGTTAACATAAAGTAGGTGATCTCTAATTAAAAAATGTACCTACTGTTATTTTATGTTATGGTATACCTACATCGGTAAAATTTACCTAAGTAGGTAAATTTTACCGATGTAGGTACTACATCAGAAAATCTACGATAAAGTTGGCAAATTGGCAATTAGTCGTAGCGTAGACATAATTTTATAAACTGGAACAGGAACTGGACCTTGACTACATATGCACTTTATGGGTTGGCAATAAATTAATTTTGGACAAACGGAGGATCCCCTTACAATACCTGATCTGTCTTGTAGGACCTCAATATCATGTCCTAGAGAATAATAGCCCGGTACATAATTCGTTTTGTGCTAGCCAAATTCTGTTATTATAATAATATGATGAGGTACCTATATACCTAATCAAGGCATGGTTATTTTTATACAAACAGATAAGCAGTTCTTAGTAACTGTTTTAAAAAAGTTTTGGAATGTTTTGTTATGTGCTCTTTATTTTTATATCTCTACCTAGGTATATCGTTAATCGGTGCCCTGCTTTTGATAGACATAATCGACTTTACCAATGTAGTTTTGGTACAGTTGATTAAGTCTTACAATATAATGTGACTATACCTAGCTATTTAATAAATTACATTAAACAAACACTGCATTCCATCAGTTTCCTATACAATCAGTTTGAATAAATAGATACCTAAGTAGGTAATCGACATTAAATAAGCCAAACTTATTAAACTGTTTTGCAAATCTCGCGTTTAATATTCCTAGGTAGCTTTACTGAAATCATTTTCTGAATATTTTGTTAAGCAATGTCCAATAAAACGAAGAGCCGAATGAGAGTGTCTCATATAAACTCATTCGAGATCTCACTTACTAAACCAAAATCCGCATTAACAACTTTGCCATTCATTTGAGCGCTGTGAACGCATCGTAAAACCCAAGTCTCCATCAAATGACGTCAACTAACTGCCGTGACGTTGCGGTCCCGCCTGCTGCCGCGAGATGGCGCTAAATCCAGCCACACTAAGACGCGCTCGTAAAAATAAATTTTATTGTTATGACGAAAATAAAACGCTTGTCGTCAATTTAAACATCATTTTACTGTGTAATAAGATTTATTTTACGATTAACAAGTGTCTTGATGAATTTATATAGTCAAATGATGAATAAAGTAATAAAATTCGCTTTTATGATCGAGTTATCGCGTCTCTATTGGCAGTTACGCTACTTTTTATAGTGTGATTGCATAACATATGATAACATGGCTATAAAGTTGAATTATTACAAATATGGTTCTATCTGTTTAATTGCATCGTTTATTAAATTGATATCACCTCTTTACACCAAGTAATAACAACAATGTGGATTGTTTTGAATTTGACATTTTTAGAGCATTATCAATGCAGTTGTGTGATAAATGTTTTGTTTATATTAATTGACGTCATGAATGTTAGTGGTACATTTCATTGTTTTTAGTGTAACAGTGTAAGTACACTTCGTTTTTCTCAGGGTCCGCATTTCACTTAGCTAAGTGTTTAGCCATTGTAGTCCAATGACGCTAGATGGCGCTATTACTAAGTTACAAATCTTCAAAATACAGGGTAAATTATTTAATTTTACAGAATGAATGACGTAGCAGGTTTTATAAAATTTAGTGTTTCATTATTTTTATGACTAGGAGCTCTCTAACCCGTACTTAAATATGTAAGTTAACAAGAAATAAGTGTTTTACCACACGCATCACAGATGGAGCTGTCAGGAATGCACTTGCATCCATGTTATGATTAGGCGGAATTTAACATACATGACTAAAGAAATACGATTTGGGAGTCAAGAAAGCGATTACGAAAAGAAAAAAATATAGGGACTTCCCTATATTGTAATAGAATTCAAGGCACAAGCTTTACTTACTTTTAAGTAGGTACAGTTTAGTCATCCAGCATGTAGCTTAAAAACCGCAGTTAAATTGTTAGAGTTAAAATTAGTGTTGTAAAGACATAAAAATAAAATCCGAAGATAAAAAAAATGCAACCTTCTCTTTACGGTTTGATGGTAGAGTTCCACAGATAAAACTCGAGGACATAACTAGAGTAACCAAAAATAACACTTGTTATGTTATCCTGGCCGTTGACATATCGAACGAAGTGCAATTTCAGAGTTTCATAGAATGCAAGACTAAGCTGGCATTTAAAAATTTAAAACAGATCGGGGCACTTCACAACGCGAGGATCAAAGAAATTATTACAGCTCTACAAAACTCAAGTGCGGTCCCATCTGAAACTTTGGTCTCGTCTAAGGGCCCTAGAGCCTCCAAATACCAGCTTGGAACATTGCTATCCCTACAATGATTCGAAATTCGAATTATTGACGATCACGACTTACTCACAGTAAATAGATTGTAAACTATTTACTGTGACTTACTGATCGCCTCAAACATCTGAACTTCTACCGAAATATTAGGAGTCTGTGCATTTTATACCGTCTCTACCTTTAAAATAGTGAGTAAATTGTTTGATCTGGTGCTGTCGTATCCTATATATGTCTATCTATACAGTCAGGGTTTTATAACTCTACTAATCCAGATTGAATCAAATAAAGAATTCATTACCACCGCATAAGGTGCCCCATATTGTCTAGTGGACAGTTTGAGTTTGAGTTTCTATCAGGTAAACTCAATTACACGAGCTTAGATCACAGAATTTTGCGGATATATCGATGAGTTGTAATACTTTCATATAATATTCATGTAATTATAAAAACGTAACTTCACGCCTGTAATCCCCGAAGGGGTAGGCAGAGGTAAATGCATGCATTCAAGCATACATGCAAACATCCACGATTCGCCAGTTACATTTTGGCCCATGTAACAGGTGGTGAGCCAGTTGACATCTCCGGGCACATTACCAAACTTCGAGGTGCTGGGAAAATTCCAGAAAAATCCCAATAGAACCAGAGAAAAAGGACTTTACACCATTATATCTGATAACCCCCTACCCGGGAATCGAACCCAGGACCTCGGCATAGTAGTAGTGGCCTGCTACCACTAGGCTACCGAGGCAGTTAATTATAGCCTACCATTAACCAGATATTCATTCAACTTAATAAATGCGAGTTCTACCTCATTCTGAGCTTACACCTCGACAGCAAATTACCTAAGTGATTGAAATTGGACAGTTAATTGATTCGCACAATTACATTCCGCTCTGTTAGATAAACACAATATATCGACAACTTCATCCTGTCTCTTTTGTAGGCAGCTGGACTGGGTGCGGTTCTTGAATGTTGTAAGGATTATGGATGCGTTAGTGATAATCGCATACTAACTGTAAGGTACCTGTATGAGGATTGTTTGGTTATTTTGATATATTTTTTTTATTGAATGGAAGTGGCAAACAAGCATGCAGTTCACATTGATGATAAGTGATGACTGCAGCCTATAAACATCTGCATTTTGACCTCGGTCTTTGCCCACACAAAGACCAAGGTCAAAATGCAGATGCGTTACCACTCCTGAGGCCTAAGGTGTTACGCCTCTGTGCCGGAAATTAGAGGCCCGTACATTACTACCTGACCGTAACACGATAGTGCTGAACACTAGCATTTAGCGGCAAGTAGGATATTAGGTAATGCGGTGGTGCCCGCGAGCTCCGTCACTGGAGCTCTACCACCAGTATAACCCTATAATAATGTATGTACATCATTAGAGTCATCATCATCTGTAGAGTCTACACTGTAGCAACGTTTTCAGTCTCCAGGTACGTCTGTGTAAATTCTTCAAATAGTACCTACATTCGTATATTTCCAGAGTCCCTCAATCACTAAATGTGCAGGTACATAATTGCACACAAAAGGTCCCCTTGTAGAGTTTACCTAGACCCTTCAGTCTTCTACTCTACTCTAAAAGAATTTTTGTATTCTATGCAGATGTACCTACTATATTGTTGTACGTTCTATCCATGTACCTACTCTGAAAATATTGTTAACTAGCTGCGCCCGCGACTTTGCCCACGTTAGATGGACCGTGTATAATACATACATATGCATTTAGTAAAAAGCGGTTATTGTTATATAACAAAGAGACACTCCAATTTTATTTATTTGTATAGATGACCCAGACGATCCAGCGGCGTATGACGACCACTTCATCAGAGAATTACGGTTTTGATACCCACGCCGGGGCAAATATTTGTAAGTCAAATAAATTATGTAATGCGGTTGTCTACGCCTACGAGCTCCTTCACTGGAGTTCTAACACCTGTAAAAATCTATGTTATTGTGTTCCAGTTCGATGGTACCTATTAGGTATGTTGTGGTCGCAATTTCTGGCTCTGAGGTGAAACAGCTTAGGCCTCAGGAGTGGTAACACATCTGCATTTTGACATTGGTCTTTGCCCACAAAAAGACCAAGATCAAAATGCAGATGTCTATAGGCTGCAGTCATCAGTTGCCACTTCCATTACATAAAATAAAACCAAACAATCCTCATATAGGTACCTACCTTACAGTTATCTTGGCATTCCGATGAATCCTTGAAAATGTCTTGAGAAGTCCTTACAAGGCAACTAGAAGGATACAAAGATCATAATAAGTTTCTATCACTTTAGTGCAAATAAGCGTGCAATTTTCAGGGATGGTAAGTGATTACAGCAGCCTATAGACATCGCCACAAAAACCGAAAGTCAAATTGTACAAGTATACACAACCCTACGCCACTGGCACTGAAACGGTATGTGACGGCAATTACTGCAAGGCATGCGACTATGATCTCTACCAATCCGCATTGGAGCAGCGTGGTGGAGTAAGCAGTAAGCTCCAGGCCTCCCCCCAAGAAGGGTAGAGACTCGTGCCCAGCAGTGGGACGTATAATGGGTTGCCATTATTATTATATTATTATGCGACAAAAATTCTTTTAGAGTAGAGTAGAAGACTGAAGGGTCTAGGTAGACTCTACAAGGGGACCTTTTGTGTGCAATTATGTACCTGCACATTTAGTGATTGAGGGACTCTGGAAATTTACGAATATAGGTACTATTTGAAGAATTTACACAGACGTACCAGGAGACTGAAAACGTTGCTACAGTGTAGACTCTACAGCTACCGGGATTTTCAAAACTTGTTAGTATATTTTGCATACCTACTCGGTGGCAAATAGCATTTCAAACTGCATTAGATAATATATATTACATTTAATTATGATAGTGAAGAAATTTTATTTAAAAAATATGATATGTTCATTAGGTGATTTGGTTGTACAGACATATTTATCCCACTTTTCCCTTATCAGGCTTTAACTTTTTTTGTATTTTATAGGGGAAAGTTGATGGTGACCATGGCAATTAACCTAGATAATTTTAAATTTACTGGTGGTAGAGCTCCAGTGACGGAGTTCGCGGGCGTAGGCACCACCGCATTACCTGATTTACTTGCCGCTAAATGGTAGTGTTCAGCACTATCGTGTTCCGGTCAGGTGGTAATGTACGGCCCTGTAATTTCCGGCACAGAGGCATAATACCTTAGGCCTCAGGAGTGGTAACGCATTTGCATTTTGACCTTGGTCTTTGTGTGGGTGTCTATAGGCTGCAGTCATCACTTAACATCAATGTGAACTGCATGCTTGTTTGCCACTTCAATTACATAAAAATGTGAACTGCATGCTTGTTTGCCACTTCAATTACATAAAAAAAAAAAAAAAAAAATATCTCTGCCTTTAAATGCCAGTGTTTAATGTTACACAGATTTAGGTGCAAGTATTTACGTACAGTAGTCAAAACCGATTAATTTACCAACCCACTAAGTAAGAGTTAGAAGTATGCATACAATATAAGTCTTACCACAAAAGGTAATTTCGTAAGTGGAATCTGCTCTAAAAAACACAACAGACAACTAAGCAACCATTTCATTAACACTGATTAGGTACCTACATGCTGTTTAAAATTGGATTGCAAAATTACTAATTAAGCGGACACTAAAATGAAAAATTGTTTACTGGTGGTAGAGCTCCAGTGTCGGAGCTCGCGGGCGCACCACCGCATTACCTGATATACTTGCCGCTAAATGGTAGTGTTCAGCACTATTGTCAGGTGGTAATGTACGGCCCTGTAATTGCCGGCACAGAGGCATAACACCTTAGGCCTCAGGAGTGGTAACGCATCTAATCTACATTTTGACCTTGGTCTTTGTGTGGGTGCCTATAGGCTGCAGTCACCACTTAACATCAATGTGAACTGCATGCTTGTTTGCCACTTCGATTACATAAAAAAAATGCAGCGTTTAAGTATTATTTTTTTAGCATTGCTCATCGCGTATTTCCAATATTAGTTGCATTTAAAGACAGCTAATGGCTATATTAAACAGAAGAATGACGTATACAGGGATTTATTGGCTATAGCTTTAAAAATAATAGCGCTCATCCACATTCATTCATCTCAATTACACTGCTTACGTAAACGCATTACGGTACACAAGAATTCTAATCACTCAACAAGTTACTTACCTATTTCGAAAACTAAATCTAGCTACAATATAAATTTAATTATCATATTTTTATTTTTGGTTAAGTGTTACACATGCAAGTGAATTTTGAAATTGATGATAAAAATAAAAGAAAAGTTTTACTCCGCCAGGAATTGAACCTGCGACCTCAGTATAACCAGTCCAGCCGCTTTATCATTTGTTTGTTTTTCTTAACGATTGTTAATTTTTTGAATTACTAAGAAGCAACAAGTAAATTCTACTTTCAAGTGACTTTAATTAGATACCTACTACTAGGAAATCGATGTAGTAACCACAGATATCACACTAGTCTATTATAATCGCATTGATTGATATGAATCACATGGCCGGCAATAAACCCATGAGGCTCGATAAAAAGGAAAATTACAGTCATAAAACCACAGTAATCGAGTCAGAGCAGACATCTAGACGCTGCCCCGCTCGGAGCAGACGGAACAACATTGTTATATCCTCGTACGATCAAGACATAAACTATCAACGACTCCTTTATCTCTATTAAGCTGGTGATACTTTAAACAAGTCAATAATGGTTCAATAAACGTCCAAAGAACGGCATAATAACAAACTGCGTGCGTCCGCCGGCTGCCTCCATAAAGTTTCGAATTTATATCGAGGTTTAGCCCCGGAGGCGTATACGAAATAATCTGAGCGGTGTTTACTGAGAGTTCTACAAACGGCGCAATTCACGTGACGTTTACGAGCGTTGAAGTGGTAGTAAAAATCGTGTTTACGATCCGTGCGCGTGGCTGCGCGGGCGCCGCCCGACCGCCCGACCGCAGCCACGCGAATCATCGCATCTGTCGCTTGAATGCGAATGAGCATAACCTTTTTGTGTTTCTGATAACCATTAGCTATTGATATCGCGATTGACCAAGGTCAAGATTTTTTATGAGGACTTGAGTTAAACAACAAATTCGCATCAAACGTGTGTGAATACATTATTTCTGTAATGTGATATTATAATTTGACTCAAACTATAATTAATTTAACAAACGCGTGTTTTTTCAACCGTATCGGAGCATATTAAGTACACGATTTATAAGATTTTTATCTATTATGACATCTATACTCAGATAACGGAACATTTACGTACCTAGGTAGTGGAAAGTGTCAATGCTCTCTAATATTCCTGGGTACATACTAAAACAGATCTTAAAACTCTTTTCCTTGAGGATCATGCTGTGACAAAAACGAGATAAAATTTGAATACCTAGATTTTTGACTTCCTTAAAGACGAGCGTACATATTTAAGAAAGAACGGAGATTGTGAAGAAAGATTTCTTCACATTGATGTTAAATGATGACTGCAGCCTATAGACACTTACAAAAAGACCAAGGTCGAATTGCAGATACGTTACCACTCCTGAGGCCTAAGGTGATTTACCTCTGTGTCGGAAATTACAGGACCGTACATTATCACCTGACCGGAACACGATAGTGTTCAGCGGCAAGTAGGTATATTAGGTAATGCGGTGGTGCCCACGCCCGCAAGCTCTGTCACTGGAGCTCTACCACCAGTAAAAGTGTCTTTCCACATTATAGACTCATTATTGTTTAATAGTTAGTAGTAGTTAGACATAAGAGTCGTGAACATTTTAAAATTGGTTGTAGGATATTGTATGAACCATTGGAGAAGTTTCCAGAGATCCAAAACTATTGCAAATTAGTCTTTATCGAGTTACCAATAGGTCTGATGTGATGCACTGGATATTTCTTCGATGGTACACATTTAAAAAAAATGTAATTTCACGCCTGTAATCCCCGAAGGGGTAGGCAGAGGTAAATACATGCATTCAATCATACATGCAAACACCAACGATTCGCCGGACTCATGTAGGCGGCATGTCACGAGACGGCCTCTCTTCACCTGGCGATCGGCGAGAGCGGAGGGTGCTCTCAGCCTAAATAAAAGTTAGCGCAACCGCTTAAGAGAGCCCATGTAAGTTCGAACCTCGGCTTAAGACGTAGCGGAGAGACACGATTAGGGGCAATGGTACATAAGGCAATTTTTTAAGAAGAGTAAAGTAGTAGTAGTAGAGTAGTAGAGGCCACTACTACAACGCTGGGATCTTGGGTTCGATTCCCGAGTTGGGGGCCATCAGAGGAAACGGTATGAAAACCCTTATCTTCGGTTCGATTGAGATTTTACCATTTTCTGATAGTTTTTCAGTACCTCAGAATTATGTTTACAGCTCTACCACTGCAAGAATATTTCGTTCATTTTCAATATTTCTTATGTTTATACACCTTTTCACGAAATGAGCAATGATTGCTCTTAGTAGGTAATACACAATATTACCAACTCACGGTTTGAGACAGTTTTAATAAACTGGCCAATCAGCTGAAGCAAATCCTACTAAGTGGAACATTAAAATAATAAATGTGTTTCATCACATTCCAAAAGCATAAAAACAACATATAGGTACGTATGTGGCATGCCTATGATATTCGCTTGGGTGGTCATCACTCGTGTATATTTATACAAATAAAAAAAAATTATGAATACAAATTGACTGGCTATAAATATCTCTATTAATTAATCTCTAGCTTCAATATTGAAGTTTTATGAATTGATAATCGTATTGAATTCTATAATGTTTCAATTTAGGTTGTTGATAATTTCTGACACTCGTTTTCCAAAACACAAGCTAAATATTTATTTATTTGCATCGTACTAGACATTCATAAACTCCAGATATCTGTGTGTCAGTGTACTTGCCTACTTATATCGCATTTAATTTTTACATTTAGTTTTTAGTGTAAGGCAAAAATACATGTGGAAATTCTAACAGGATCATTCATTCAATCTCTTATGGTTATGAAATGGTACCATATGGTCCTCCATATGGTGATGGTGAAACTCTGCCTTATTTTAAATTCTATTGAATTCTATAATATGGTCCCCCATATGGTGATAGTGAAACTCTGCCTTATTTTAAATTCTATTGAATTCTATAATATGGTCCCCCATATGGTGATGGTGAAACTCTGCCTTATTTTAAATTCTATTGAATTCTATAATATGGTTCCCCATATGGTGATGGTGAAAATCTGCCTTATTTTAAATTCTATTGAATTCTATAATATGGTCCCCCATATGGTGATGGTGAAACTCTGCCTTATTTTAAATTCTATTGAATTCTATAATATGGTCCCCCATATGGTGATGGTGAAACTCTGCCTTATTTTAAATTCTATTGAATTCTATAATATGGTCCCCCATATGGTGATGGTGAAAATCTGCCTTATTTTAAATTCTATTGAATTCTATAATATGGTCCCCCATATGGTGATGGTGAAACTCTGCCTTATTTTAAATTCTATTGAATTCTATAATATGGTCCCCCATATGGTGATGGTGAAACTCTGCCTTATTTTAAATTCTATTGAATTCTATAATATGGTCCCCCATATGGTGATGGTGAAAATCTGCCTTATTTCAAATTCTATTGAATTCTATAATATGGTCCCCCATATGGTGATGGTGAAACTCTGCCTTATTTTAAATTCTATTGAATTCTATAATATGGTCCCCCATATGGTGAAGGTGAAAATCTGCCTTATTTTAAATTCTATTGAATTCTATAATATGGTCCCCCATATGGTGATGGTGAAAATCTGCCTTATTTTAAATTCTATTTGGTACATCACTGTACTTCCTATTAGAATTTCATAACCACAAGAGATTGAATGATCCTGTTAGAATAATTTCCACATGTATTTTTCCCTTACATTAAAAACCATGGCGTAGAAATTAAATGCGATATAAGCAGGTAAGTACACTGACTCTAGTCTAGTAGAATGCAAATAAATAATATTTATCTTGTTTACAATTTTCAGCTTGTTTTTTTAACAACAAGTATCTGCAGTTACTTAAAAAATCTTGCGCGCATCCAACTTAAAGGAAAAAAAACAAAATGAATTTTAACATCAATTTCTCCGAGTTTTGCTCTAAAATCTATATCAGTTAGTAGTTTCTAGCATTGGACTGGTCTTTGTTGTTATTTTTCAAACTAGAGTAATCAATTTTTCATACAACGGAGCTAAATAATAGATAATGTTCACTCTTTCTCGGTCCTCCCATAGAACTCTACCACTGCTTGAAACTGCTGGAATAAATTGAACAGGTGATAAGTAGATGCTATATGTATATATATATATATATATATATATATATATATATATATATATATATACACATACAGCACATAATATACATGATACCTATGTGATATTTCCGCCATAGGAGATAGACTGTACTTACCTATATTATTTTAAATCATGAAATAAGTTAATTATAGTCTTAATACGTTATATGTAATGGTATAAGCTGGGGTAAATACAGATAAGGGGACATATAGACTGAGAGATATTGAACCCTCCGAGCACCGCTGGCCCTGTAAGGCTAGAAATCTGGAGGCTCGGAGGGTTCAGTATCTCTTGGACCAATAGGTGTTTCTAAAACTACGCTTGTAATTCAATACGAGACGTAGGTAGGTATACATCTATCATGCATTATATTTTGCATACACCCATAATTCTCAGTTTTGTTTTTCTGCTACGACTCTTCTGCTCGATCTAATTTGGAAAATAATCACAGAAAAGCTACGAACAATACACCAGTTTTAACAGTTACTCTTACCTTTCTGCCATGAGCTTAGGGAGAGTAGACTATTGCAGCGAGGTTTCGTTTTGAATTCCCGTGGGAATATTTTAGATAATCCAGTTCAGAAGATTTTTATCTTTACGAGTCACTGATTTGACTCAAACTTTATCAGTCCAATACTTTTCTGCAGCAGTTACATACTGCTTCATATTATTTTACTATTATCATAGTATTAGGGAACGGCATCGACGACACAACGCAGCTTCGGACAGAGTGGCCATTGGAGCATGTGATGCGTAGCGCCCTGCAATCACACTGCTCCATAGGTATGTATGTATCTTCACGCCAGGTCCCAGGGGTAGGCAGAGAGTGTAGAGCGCCAGATTTCCCGGTCCTGCTCCTCCTCTCTCCTCTCGTGCTCCAAAGGTGAAGATATAAAACCCAAGATGCACAGGTTTTACTGGTGGTAGAGCTCCAGTGACGAAGCTCCACCACCACCACCGCCGCATTACCTAATATACTTGCCCCTGAATGGTAGTGTTCAGCACTATCGTGTTCCGGACAGGTGGTAATGTACCTATGGCCCTGTAAATTTCCGGCACAGAGGCACAACACCTTGGGCATTGGGAGTGGTAACGCATCTGCATTTTGACCTTGGTCTTTGTGTGGGTGTCTATAGGCTGCAGTCATCACTTAACATCAGTGTGTACTGCATGCTTGCTTGCCACTTTCATTACATAAAAAAAAACCAAGGCTTACAACTTACCAACACTATGAAAAAAAATCTCACCAGCCGTAAGACATCCACTGCTGGACTAATGCCTCAAGACCTGCTCCCCAAAAGATGCCCAAAGATGTGCATAATATAGGGGTTATGCTATAATCGACAGTATCGCCATGCTTGGAATGCGGGTTGGCGGGATCGCAGGATGTAGCTACCCATGCTGCGTTATTGGTTTTTCTACTGCCCTGTTCAATGTATCCATATTTTCTCAATTTAAAAAAAAAATAATATCGGAGTTATAGCTTCATTGTGCATCCAGCGTAAATTAATAAATACTAGCTGTTGCCCGCGGCTTCGCCCGCGTGGATGTAATTTTATAATTAACTAAGTAGCTTATGTTCTTTCTCAAAGTCAGCTCTTTCTCTGTACCAAATTTCATTAAAATCGGTTTAGTCATTTGGACGTAAAAAGGTAACAGATAGATATACAGACAGACAGAATTACTTTCGCATTAATAAATTATAAGTAGGGATTTTTGATATAACCCTATTTGGACGTTTTAGATGCTATATATCTACAGTTAATGTTATTTTGCAAAGCTCAGAAGATATCACAACCTAGGACAACTTGCGCTGGCTTGATACCGATCTAAGCAGGTAGGTATAAGTTGCTTTTCACTGGTGGTCGAGTCCATTTTTTCCTTGATATTTCTTGGATTAAACATTTGAGTAGGCACTGATATAAATATTTAAGTACAGTTGTCTTGTAGAGCCTTACAATTGTATACGATTATCACGATTTTACAAACAACAAAAGTTCTTACCTTTTCTCGAGCTACACTGATACAAATAAAACTATCTTCACTAATGTATCTACAAATATTTAACTTTTATTAGTATAATCAATTCGGCCGCTTTTCAGCACCCATAGCCCGTGGTAGAATAAGATGAATTTCGTCTGACAGTAGTTTGATATTTATTCGCAGCTACCTCCTCCAAAACGCCTTGGGTAGCGTACAGGAGAGATCTAATTGTTTTATATTATTTCGCATTAACACATGCTTGTGAAATATATTTTATTTAAAGAAAAATGGAATGAAAAATTTGACTTCAGGCGAGACTCGAACTCGCGGCCTACTGGGAATCTAGTCCAGCCGCTCTTCCAATTGAGCTACTGAAGTCCTAGGATTTCAGTTCGAGTTCGAGTCTCGCCTGAAGTTTTTTTTTCTTTCCATTTTTCTTTAAATAAAATAGGAGAGATCTAATAAAATCAATTAAATTTTAATTGAAGGTTTCGGGGCATGATGATCCAACTGCTTTCCAAATTCTTCAACTAGTGCAGTGCGTCAATTGAAAATGTTGGTCAAGGCGGCAGAGTCCCTTGATAAAACTAAAATATTGCTAACGAAAATCCGTACACCAAGCGTGGATATATTCTCCCCTCATGAAGCACAACACTGTCGCGAGCATCACTTTTGGGGAAGGCTGTTAGTGTTGGACGTCTTTCAGCTGAAGTGGTAAATGTAGGTAAAAAGCCAATCTCGACAGCCTTATGGTTTACTTCACCTACCAAGTTTTTTTGAATGGACATTTGTAGATGCCTTGGCTCGAGATGGCAATAGTCTACTTCATCGAGCAATTGACGAGGTAGCAAAAAACTTTCAGCTTATACAAAGGAGATGGTTCAAAAATGTATGGAGTTGTTCCCACTTAATGTACAGTTTGTAAAATAAAACTATTCTGAACAATTTTCGACTATTAATTTTAGTTAGTGTTGTTTAGTTTTTTCGTTTAAATATAAATACGTTTACACAAAATGGTAATACAAAATATGGCGTTGGCGATTGAAAATTTTTTTGACAAGTTTGTCATCTCATATCACTAGTGTACAAATTGCCATAATCAGTAAAAAAGAACTTGATTAAATAATTTCGTCTTTGTTTTAATCAAATTAACTTTATTTTTCATTAAATCTTTGCAATATTTGCTTTCTTGTGATATACTGTACATCGACTGCCTAAGGGAGATCCCTGTGGGTCCAATCTTCGAGACATGTGTGATTAAGGGTGGCGCGACTTTTGCTCACTAGAACCACCAAACGCTAGATCGGTTGATGTCACCCACAAAGTGGAGAGTACAAATGGCTCTCAGCCTAAATATTTACGCAACTAGGTAAGGGACAAACATTTATAATCTGAGTCGTAATCTCGACCTTAAAAAGGATTTTCAAGACTTTGTGAATTATCATATGGATAATTCACAAAGTAATCCATACACGTGAGTTACTGTCAAAATACAACCAAGAATATGGATTTCGAGGCGTCCTCATAAAGTATCTTAATCTGAGTGTGAGTCAAGAAATGTTTCAAGTTACGTCTTAGAATAAGGGATACCTCTGTCGGTCCAAACCTGGGCTTAGGACATTGCCGAGGAAACACACATGCGTAAATCTTGCTCCAATCATTGGTTGGTAGTTCTATCACAAATGGGAAGGTTCTTAAAATTTCATTTGAAGAATAGTAGACTATAAAAAACAATGTCTCGATGTCTCGTCATATTTTTTTATAGTTAACTAGCTGACCCAGCAAACTTCGTATTGCCTCACAATGAAGTAGTCATTTCGCGAATCAGTAATTCCTAGACTAAACGGAAATAATGTGTCAAAGGTTTGATTAATACGGACTATTTGTATGGGAAAATGAAATTGTGTTTTTACTTGGTATTCCTCTTCAATTTCTTTATATTTTCTTATTTTTTAAACCTTCCCTGAACTTCCAAAAATCATTCAAAACCAAAATTAGCCAAATCGGCCCAGCCGTTCTCAAGTTTTAGCGAGACTAACGAACATTTGATTTATAGGTACATATGTAGATTTGGTACGGTTAGTGCAAAGTAGTCAATGGAAATATCAACTAAGGTTTATTACGTCAGCGCCAGAAATTGCAAAGCTGAAAGGTATTGCCCCCTTCAAATTTCGAACGGGAAGGGAAACAAGAGCTGTTTTTATGTCCTAGAGTGGCAAAGTAGAGCCGTCTATGAAAATATACGCATCTATCAAGCACGATCTTTTCCTGCCCTGCCTGAAATTACACACCCATACATAAATTTTCGTAAGAGGAACATGGTAGAGCTTCATTTGCCATAAAAGTGGCAAATTCCAGAAGTCAAAAGATAGAGTACCTGTATAAAGATATTTTGCCTCTGCGACAGTAATTACAGACCCATAAATAAGTAACTAACAGGTACCTACCATGGTCCATGAGAGCGCTAAGCATTAATTATCATTAATTTTTGTGTCAAACAGCATTTTACTTTTTTACTTTACAATATCTGCAGATAGTAGGTATTATTCATTACTTAATTTTTAAAATTTGTTGATTTATCAATGATTTCAGCATTATTGCCTACACTTTTTCTTACTGGTGGTAGAGCTTCAGTGAAAGAGCTCGCGGGCGTAAGCACCACCGCATTACCTAATATACTTGCCGCTAAATGGTAGTGTTCAGCACTATCGTGTTCCGGTCAGGTGGTAATGTACGGCCCTGTAATTTCCGGCACAGAGGCATAACACCTTAGGCCTCAGGAGTGGTAACGCATCTGCATTTTGACCTTGGTCTTCATGTGGGTGTCTATAGGCTGCAGTCATCACTTAACATCAATGTGAACTGCATGCTTGTTTGCCACGCCCAATACATTTAAAAAAAAAACTTAATTCAAGCCAGAATACATAACATGAAATAGGTATGTTTTTTTAATGAAAATATACTTTCCTTTATAATGATAAATGTTAAAAATATCACATAATAAAATAATTGTTAAATAAGTAGGTAGTAGTAGGTATAATTTAATGCTTGGATAATCGTTCTCTTACGCACCTACCTATATTATTATTGAAAAAAAAAATTAAAAATTGGCAATTTTAATTTTTCTGCGACTCTATTGTATTTATTATTTGTTCTACGAGTACGTAGAGGTAATTAGGAACTTACAGATAAAAAAATACAATTCTCTACATTTTCCTTCAAATGCACTAGTTAACTCTATTTATAAAGCCACTAAAGCGCACCGGTATCTCTATGATTCTAAATTGGATAATTACCTACCATTAGAAAAAAAAAATCTCAGCGTCGCTTCCCGCCCTTTTATCGACAAATATTTGTTTAAAGAGGTGGCTGCAATAAAAATGCGAGCGTGTCTCTGGGTAGGCCGCTCTACCAGAGCCATTCATTCGTTTGATGACTTCATTTGAACGCGCCAACTGAGTGCTCTTGCGATAATGCGCTATTGTTTACCCTTCGATAGTGCGCCTTCCACTGCACGCGCCACACTGCGCTAGACAGAGACAGCTACACACCACTCAACCTCGACCGCGCGACACGCGTTCCACCAATACTCACCCATCGCACTCCAACGCCCAACGTTCCCACACGTGCAAACGAGACAGCGCCATCAGTCGTAAAAACAGGTAGTAGAAGAAATAATAATCATCTTTACGACTTCTCACTCTATTCAGCACCTTGTTACGATACTGCGCGCTCATTGTGGCCCGACCGAGGAGTGGTTGTAAAATCTTTTCTTTACTGGCCCGTTTCACTAATTGTACGTTTATGAGTTTACGACTTTAGCGGCTTAACTTTTCGGTAGCTAAGTCGTTATTGAGCTTTTATTGGTGACTTTTTTGCTTATTGAATGCTCTACGTCGAGTTTGATGTTTTGTTTCCAATATTACAGATAAGATAAATATTTTTATTATTGATGAATTTCAGGAAATTAATCTTAGCGTATAGAATACACAGCTCTACCATATAGAGACGGTCGTTGGACGATGTGTTTTCAGTTTCAGTCCACGTGTTTCAGGAGTGATAAGAAAGCGAAAAGAGAGCGTTACTGATAATATTTATAGTGATTAGCGAAAAGGGGACGGAACAATCGTAGTGTTGGGTTTGCAGGCGGCGCGCGGGGCGGCGCGCGTGCTCTGGCAGCCGCACGTCGGAGTCAGTAGACTGCGTGAGTCGAGCCGCGCCGGTCGCCCCCGGCACACCTCGCGCGCTGTCCACACGCGACCACAAACTTCGCTCGCGACACACGCTCGCATGTCCCGATCCCGACCACCAATAAATCCGTGCACGTGAACGCAGCCAGAGACCAACCGTCGCCCCAGACGGGAACGCTTAAAAACTCGTAAAACCCGGCACGCGCTGCGAACTCGTAAAATAATCGTAAAAAGTAAACACACGTCGACCGGCCTTTATCGTAGCCCATTATGACGCTCGAGTGACGTTTAATAGGCAATAAAATTAATAAAGTTAATATTCGCTCTCCGTATTCGGTGACGGCGGAGGTCGCGTTATCACGGCGTGGGGCCGCGATGACATAAGTGCTGTCTAACTGAGTGACGTTCGTGTGATTGGACAGAATGAACTCCTATTTCGAGCAGGGCGGTTTCTACGGGGCGCACGGGGTGCATCAGGGCGGTGGCGGTGGAGACCAGTACCGAGGTTTCCCACTGGGCCTGACGTACGCCCAGCCTCATGCGCTGCACCAGCCCAGGCCTCAGGACTCACCGTACGATGCGTCGGTGGCGGCGGCCTGCAAGCTATACGCGGGCGAGCAGCAGTACGCCAAGGCAGACTGTTCGAAAGCCGGTGGTGAACAGCAGAATGGTTACGGTGGGAAGGAAGGCTGGGGGTCGGGCCTGGGAGCGCTGGTGAGGCCGGCCGCGTGCACCCCCGAAGCTCGGTACAGCGAATCCTCGAGTCCGGGTCGGGCGCTTCCTTGGGGCAACCAGTGTACTTTACCCGGCGCTGCAGCCGCGGCCCAACCAGTACAACATCAGCCCACCAACCACACCTTCTACCCTTGGATGGCCATAGCAGGTGAGTTCTTCATCATATACAATCAACTGTGATAAAATCATTAGACTCCAAAAGCTCATTGGAAATTATCTACTATAATTAGGTAGAAGCATTTAAAATAATCGAGTTAATTTTATCAGGATCACATGTTCTTCTTAAAAAACTAAATTAATTAACGGTGAAATCCAAAAGACCGTAGAGAAACTTTCATACTTATAAATCAAGGGCTCTAAAATGCTGCCTTGTCCTATTGTCACGCTGAAGCCTTAAAAAATCCAATATGAATCTTGTCGGAAACCAATCAGAATTGAGGCAGGTAGTCACTGACAAATTTCAAGTGGCAATAAAAAACATATAAAATGAACGACCCTTGTTAACACCTTATTAGTGCCGCGATTTACCATTGAAATTTTATGGCGGTAATCAAATAACCATAAAGTTGATATTGGAAAATTTATTGATTTATTGTGAGTCAGATATTGAATGTAAATGAATTTTCAATAAGATAATATTCGCTCATTTGAATTGTTTTCATTGCAATGCCATTAATTTTATTTTTACAACATTACAAATACCTAATTATAAAATTAAAAATTATATAGCAAAAAAATTACAACATTTTTTTTTACTTTATATTCGTAAAAATACTTATACTTTAATTATTATAATTTTATTACTTTTCAATCAAGAACATACCTTGTATTATCATTTCACATAGCTAGGTTGGTTTATTTTTTTATTATACTGATATATCTACCTGTGATATACTTATTAACTGAACGTAGGTATCTACATATTTAGCATTCTAATATTATCTTGCCGTACATAAATTATTTGTTTAATTCAGATGTTGTTACTTCTAGTTATTGTATCTATTGTTGGTACATATTTTATTTTGTATTACAAATAAGTTGAAACTTAGGTACTGTAGTACGAGTACCTATGTATTTAATTTTTGTCCTTAAATTTTGATATAAACATCGGTATCAAAAAGACATACTTATTAAAACTAAGTTTCTGATAGGTATAAATAAGTTTAACGCCAACAACGAAGGACTCTTCCTCGCGAATGTCGATGTTATTCAAATATAAATTTTAATATATAATGTAGATAATAATTTTTAATGATTTCTGACTAGTTTTGGTCCAGTTACTTTCATATTATTATTTTTTACATTATTAAGCAATGAAATGAAACTGAATAAAATTTTAGCATAACTTTAACACCTACAGGTAAAGGCTGAGAGCGAGGAAATTTAACTAGTTATCATTTTTTTTTTTTTTTTTTTTATGTTTTAAAATTGGCAAACAAGCATACAGTTCACATTGATGTTAAGTGATGACTGCAGCCTATAGACACCCACACAATGACCAGAGGTAAAAATGCAGATGCGTTACCACTCCTGAGGCCTAAGGTGTTATGCCTCTGTGCCGGAAATTACAGGGCCGTACATTACCACCTGACCGGAACACGATAGTGCTGAACACTACGATTTAGCGGCAAGTATATTAGGTAATGCGGTGGTGCCTATTTATTTCCAAATATCAGTTATAGCTTACCTTATAGTTAGTAAATAGTTGAATGACTGAGTTTTGAAAGAAAACACAAACATAAATTACGCTACACATAGATTTTATCAAATGGATGTATTGGATAGCCATATTTATTGAACAAATATATTTATATAATTGTCTGTAAGTGATTGACATGTCAAGTATATCTTGGGTTAGTGCCAATGTTTTTATTTTATATTGATACTTTGATGTGAGTAAAAAGTAATTAGATATAATGTTGTCGAGTTGACCGTTCATTCAGATTCAACGGCCTATGTATAAAGTCCAATAGTTGGGCGTATACTTAATAGGTACCATTTACTGAATACATTTGAAAGTATCATAGTTTGTTTGAAAAAAAAATGTTTAAATAAATAAATTGTTATCTAAGCTTATTATACAACGGTGGAGCATTTTAGTGGCCCACAGCACGGGAGCGCGCGCGCATCTCGGGGGTCAATGACCCGATCTAGTTTGGGCGCATTATTATTAACTTGAGGAGTGCCTTTGACCATTCAACATATCACCACTTCACGGTCGCTAGAGAAAAGTAGCCATGTGGGAAAAGCTGGGCAATAGTGTATTTTTTATCTTATGAGATTATAATTTCGTGTAGATGAAATATGTTTGACTGGTTTGTTCTTGTTATAGTGTCTTTGATGTTCTTTGCCTCAGGGAAAAATATTATGTTTCTGAAATCATTAATGACGTAGAAGTATGTTACATTTATTGTGTATATCCTTATATTCCATCTTTCCAAAGTCACATAATCATGTCGAGTTTTGGGCAATTAATTTTATTTTAACTCTATATCTTTATGTTTAATATTTTTTTTTATGTTCACAATATTTAATAAGAATAAAAATACTTAAGAACTTACATAAAATTCAGATTTTGATATAGATTACCGTGCACACCTATACCTACACCTATTAGTTTTAATCTGTTCAAATTCATATCTGAAAATAATATAGAGCCATTAGTTGCTTCTTCTAACTAGAAAAAAAAGCTTATGCTTCACACCAAAAATCTTAGTTTATTAAAATATAGGTTCATAAGCTTAAAACACTGTTTTAAGCTTATGTACCTATATTCTAACATGTTTTAAAAACAGAACTTTTATTATCTCTACATTTAAAGTCTTAGGTACAAACATTTATAATTGAGAGCATAACCTTAAAATTTGATATGGTATAAAGTAATCATTTTTATAGTTTATATTTAACTGCCTCGGTAGCCTAGTGGTAGCAGGCCACTACTACTACGCTGAGGTCCTGGGTTCGATTCCCGGGTAGGGGGTTATCAGAGATAATGGTGTAAAGTCCTTTATCTCTGGTTCTATTGGGATTTTCCATTTTCTGGAAATTTCCCAGTACCTCGAAGTTTGGTAATATGCCCGGCGATGTCAACAGGCTCGCCACCTGTTACATGGGCCAGGTGTTGGAATGTATGCTTGAATGCATGCATTTACCTCTACCTACCCCTTCGGGGATTACAGTTGTGAAGTTACGTTTTTCATATTTAACCTGACTTTCTAATAAAATAAATACTCTCTTAAATACACACAATACTTTTTATTTTTTTTTTTTTATGTAGAGAAGGTGGCAAACGAGCATGCATTTCACATTGATGTTAAGTGATGACTTGCAGCTTATAGACGTCTACACAAAAACCAGAGGTCAAAATGTTGATGCGTTGCCACCCCTGAGTCCTAGGTTGTTATTAAATGTCTGTATTATAGATACAACGGGGCCCATACGTTTAATTAGAAAAGCATTGATAACTTGCTTTCGACTCACTTAGAAAACAGTGTCTCTGCTATTGGATGTTCTATTTAAGTGGGTATAGGGTACCGAGTAGATACCGATACTAGAAGTATTTGTAGGGTATTGATTTCATTTGAATTTGTATGTATGTAGTGTGTGTACGATGGAATCCACGATGCAGGGAAAACCTTAAGTAGGGCTGTGAATGTGGGGTTTCACTTATTCTAGCCTAGATAGTAAGTAACTAGTGACGTACATAGATAATTTTGTATTTTGTAACAATATTGCAAGAACTCTTAGGTAGGTACCTATAGGTACATAAAGTGTTTTTAACACATCTAATGTAAAGAGAGAAAGAAGAAAAAAAAAGCTTTACTTTATCCAGCTTTACTTGCTGGGAATTGCGTGAATGGAGCGTTGGGTAAGCTGCTAGAATCCAAACATCTCAGCCAGCGGGCTCGACTAGCCGTACATAATGCTGTACTTACTCCAACGCTTTTATATGGAAGCGAGAGCTGGGTATGCAGGAAAGAGCATGAAAGTAAGTTGAACGCGGTCGAGATGAGATCTTTGCGCAAGATCTGCGGTGTATCACTCACCGATCGCGTTCGTAATGAAGATGTAAGAAAGAGACTTTGTGTGAATGATAGTATCGGTGTAAAAATGAAAAAAGGCATGCTCCGATGGTTCGGGCATATAGAAAGAATGTCGAATGAGCGAATGACTAAACAGATATACAATGCGAATGTGGATGGTTGCAGAGGCCCAGGAAGACCAAGGCTGACCTACCATGACCAAATAGGTCGAGTTCTGTCTGATGGTGGTGTCAAAAGTCTTAGGAATCGGCGTGCATGTATGAAGAGAATGATGAAGGTAGACGAGGCACGAGAGGTTTGTCAGAACCGGGATGTCTGGCGCTCTACTCTCTGCCTACCCCGTTAGGGACCTGGCGTGAAGATACATACATACTTTATTCAACCTGCAGGTTCTAAATAAGTGAAGCTTAAAATATTTCTTCTTGAAGCATGCAAATGCTTCAACTACGTGACTTGCATGCTTTATCAGCTCTCCTTCTCTTTCTATTTAAAATGTCTCAGGATGACGATAGCGTTAGCAATAGAAAACTGTTTACTACATATATATTGTAGGTTTGAAACATTTCAAATGAAATGAAAATTTTCCTCGCCATTTTCTTCAAATGTTTTTCAACCACCAATGCCCAATATACGACTGTAAATATAATTATCGCGCGTGTGGTCCGTCATAATTCATGCGACGTGATAAAATTAAGTGACGCGGCCTAAAAAATAAAACTAAGTAAAATAAGTAGTCGAACTGTCAGCCATATTTCACTCGGTGTTCACGCAACGCCCCGCGGAAACAATACAAGGACGCTCGTGGGCAGAACTGGGCCCGTATAGATCTTTCATCATCAACCGAATGAATCGCTAAAATTCTTTTCATTTGTCTATACCTACTATGTTGCGTATGAGGAAACGGGACATACATTTGCGATTCAGTTTAGGGTCGCAATGAAATTTTAGAAGTCATGGTACTTTCGCTCGATGAGGGACACAATTTTAAAAATTATTAAGGATAGTTTTATTTATCCAAATACCAAAATCACAATTCAAATAAAAATTAAAAAATTATCATTATAATGTCTGCTTAAAAAAAAAAAAATTTAATTCAGTATGTTTTGTCAAAAATAATCAAGTTCATTAAACATTCATTCATTTAACAGAGAAATGTTCATCCTTAAAATATGTTAAAGAACCATATACATAATAATATGTATAACTATGTTGGTATATTTACTGAGGTACAGGTAATTTTACTTAAATAAAAATTAAGGGGGTAGGTATGCCTTTGTTATTCGGTGTCTCAGTTACATACCTAATATATTAATTTACGTACCTATCAAAATCAATGACATTCTTTACCCATAATCATTGACTAAAATACATTAATGTGTAGGTAAAAGGCAACGATTCCTCACTAAGTAAATAGCTATTATGAATGTGAAAGTAATGGGGAATAAGTCCCCATGACTTATTCCCCATTACTTTTTTTGCGTCAAAAAGCACGTCGTGGAAGAAGTCACAGGCAACAGCTGGTATTCAATAACCTCTCTAAAAGTGAATTAAATATACTAACAACTGCCTCAGTAGTTCAGTGGAAGCTGGTCACAACTGATACGCGGGGGTCCTGCACGCAGGAACTATCGTATACTTATATGGAAAAAGCTCAATAGCACCATTCCTATTTTCTGGAACTTTATTAATGTGTCCGGAGATGTTAATAGGCTCGCCACCTATTAGGTACGAGGGCCGAAATGTAACTTAGTTATTTTGTCAATAACAGTTGTTTATATTTATATAATTTAAATTAAAAAGGACATAAAATATTTAGGTTATTGATTTCTCTTTGCTTTACCTACTACCAACAAATTAGTCACAAAATGTGGATAAAATTATGATAATTTACCGTTTACTATTTGTTAAATTAATCTGCTATTTATTAAACTTAAATTTTAATCGGTCCCCACAATTTTACATTCTATTTCATGAGGTATAGAATTCAATTTTATTCTTTAAATCTTCTAAACCCGTTTTACACGTATAGGATTCCGCGCTGACCAATAGGTGTACCTACCTACCAGAATAAAACTAAAAAAAATGTCCAAGTCAAAACATATTGTTTTAGGTGCCTTGGTTCAATCTTTAATTAAAATTAAAGAATAAATAGGAGATATGTACCTAACACAGTTTTCACTTGTGATAGAGCTCCAGTGACGGAAATCGCTGGTAAAGGTTCTACCGCATTATCTAATCTGCTTGCCACTAAATGGTTCAGCACTATCGTATTCCGGTCAGGAGGCGATGTACAACCTTGTAATTTCGGGCACAGAGTCTTCATAACTTAGACCTGAGGAGTAACGCATCTAGGTTGAAGTCTATTGCTTTGATGTAAATGTTTATATGCTGCAGTATTCACTCTCCATCATTAATAAAATAATAGTAAATTGAATGCTTGATTGCCACTTAATAACATAAAAACTAAGCGCGAGTCGGAATCGCATTCACGGGGTTCCGTACGATTGAGAGATTTCCTACGTTACCTACTTTGCATACCATAAGCTGCATATACCTATAAGTTTTCCTGTCATCTATAGGTAAGAAACATTTACAGTATTTAAAAACAAAATTTTTTTTTGGAATAATTTCATAAATCCATAAGTATAAAAGTATTACAAAATTATAAAAAAAATGTGATGCTCACAATATTATCTTTGTGTCACACACATGATGTGTCATACACAACATAGGTACCTAATTTGATAGCTTTTTTTTAAAGGCAAATTGAAATTCTAAATGTCCTCCCCAATTTTTTCATTTCATTTAATTTTTGTTGCGCGTTCTTGTTTGGGTTACTGATTTTACGTGAGTACCAATTTTTTTAATTACCAAAAAACCATCGTCTATGTCGATACTTTTAGAGAAAATCGACTGTGACTGGCGCAGGAGTGATCTTTTACTGTCCCTATTTAAGACTAAAAACGCAACTGTATTGATTGTTTACGGTTTTTAATACGAATTAAACTAATCACCAATGTAAACTGCATAGGGACATGTTTTTACCTATTTAAATTTAGTAAAAAAAGAAGGAAGGGCAGAAAATTTATGAACACGTATCCTTATGATCATGTGATTACACCTTTTTTAACCGACTTCAAAAAAAGGAGGAGGTTCTCAATACGTCCGGATCTTTTTGTTTGGATTTATAGATATTACATTTAAATTTCATTATTACATTTTTACAACTACAAGAATGATATTAGTTAATTGCAATCATAAGCGTTGTATTTTTAATTTGATCACTCATAAAACCACCGAAATGAGCAAGGAAATAACGGTTGGGTAGTTTCATTTGTAGGAATGATATCATGTTATTATGTAATGTCTTTTTTCTCAACAACCCAGCTTACCATAATTTATGCCATTTGATTATTATTTCTCGTTTTTCACTTAATTTTCCGTTTAATAACCGTTTCAGTTTACAAATTACCGAAAATTACTTCACACATTGATTTTATTGCGTAATATTTTACGTTTTGAAATTTATGTCTTGTATTAAAGATGCTCATGATGTGAGATTAAAATTACAGCGTTTTTTTTATTTATTTATCTATTTAAATCTTATACACGGAACCTTTTCCGGCATCTGTGTTCACGCTCCTTTTATATTTTTATTCGCAACGTGAACGATTTGTACCTACCTGCGATAAATATATAAAATAAAAAACCTTTTAATAAGAGTAGTTTCGACAAATTGAATTAATTAAGATGAGTTTATTGATAATTTTTTATAATTGTATTTAAAACAAGTTTGAACATTTCAAGTTCAATGCATTTTATAAATTAGTGTTCCTTACATTTGTACCTATGTAAATTATTATAACGAGTCTTAATTAACAAAAGACTCAAAAAATATGTGTATTACGCTAGCAATTTGTAGATACGTAGCTACCTACCTATAGCATTTTTTCAGTTTAATTTTACGTAACGTAACGTAACTTCACGCCTGTAATCCCCGAAGGGGTAGGCAGAGGCCCATGTAACAGGTGGCGAGCCTGTTGACATCTCCAGGCACATTAACTTTGAGGACTGGGAAATTTCCAGAAAATGGAAAAATCCCAATAGAACCAGAGATAAAGGCTTTTTCACCATTATCTCTGATAACCCCCTACCTGGGAATCGAACCCAGGACCTCAGCGTAGTAGTAGTGGCCTGCTACCACTAGGCTACCGAGGCAGGTATAGGAAAATATAGATATAGGTACGAGTAGGTTGCTAATAGAATAGAATAGAAAATAGAACAAACGGGAAAACAATCACTAAAATTTCATCCTATATAGACACAAAACTAAATATAAAGATTAAACATAAAACAATATATTATTGAGATGTTTGAGTAGAGCTCAGTAGGTAGATGATCATTTGAAAACTTACCTATATAGTTTACTTTTAGTAGATAAAAAATAACTATATTTTAAAATTAAAATATAGTTATCTCCTACATAAGTAGGTACCTCAAGCTACAATTCACAGGACCTACGACAGTAATAACATAAAAAAAACAGTGTTTATCCGTTGCACGTAGGTAGAGTTATTTCACCTTGTGTATAAACCGGCATCTAACCTTAAGCAAGAGTTGACCCTATAATTTCTAAACAGGTTCCAAAATTGGCGACTGAACTTCGCTTGAGGCTGAATATTTTAAATGCTCCTTTATTAAAGGGGAAATGAGATATTGTAATCACTACCTAGTTGGTTACTTGCAGATATTCCTGTACTCTTTAATTTTGCTCGCATGTGAGATTTTTTTCCGGATGATACCAGTTTACGTCTGTTCGTATCATCATTATAATTTGCTGTACATCCGTCTTACATAGACAAAAAGAATGCTTAGGAAAAATAAGGAAATTGTGATGATTTATAGCCGATGTTTAGTACAGCTTCAATGTCATGCTCAATCTTGAGATAAGTAACATAATGGAGGTCGAACACACTCCAATTATCCAAAACGTGCGATTATGTGGCTTGTCGAGTCGATTCTCCTTCATTCTATTCCGAGGTTCGTTTGAAGTTACATAAATAAGAAAAAATGTGTATAGTAACGAAAAAAATATATAATTTATAAACCGAATCGAAAAAAGGAGGAGGCTCTGAATTCGTCCGGATCTTTCTTTTTATCATTATTTATAAACCAAAATACGTACTTAGGTAGATTTTTAATGGAGAATGAAGAAGCAAAAACGAGTTATGTCGCGTTTATTAGGTATAACTTATTGTATTATTATTAGGTATCACTTATAAATGTATGATGACCTAGGTAATTAGGTACACTTACGTTAATTTAACTAGGTACCATGGTAACACAAATAATGTAAATGTTTTGACCAAAATATTTTAATTGCATTTTAGTGCTAATACATATCAAGTGAAAAGTTATACTACATAAATAGATGCATAGATGAATGAAATTATAATATGTGTCTTCCATCCATTAGCTACCTCTTTGGCAACACAATCTCTTTTTTTTAATGTCAAAGGATTGACAGACAAGCAGACGGGCCACCTGATGGAAAGTGGTTACCGTCGCCTATGAACATTTGCAACATCAGGGGAGTTGCCAACGCGCTGCCAGCCCTGAAAAACATCATCATCGTTATCTACATTACATCATAGTTATGACGGATATCATTTTTCGGAGCTTTTTTATTTTGTTACTTACTCTATGGTCGTACTGTGCCTTAACTCCTCTGTGGTACCATGCGCGCCCGCAACCACAAACCGTGAGATGTGGATCGCGCCAAGAAGTTTGCTCTACTTGAATTAATAATTTTGTGTGGATTGAATATCAATGGGCAATGTTCTGATGTAGGTAAGTATCTGGTAAATTACAGCTTGGCTACAACAAGTTTAAATCAATGTAAAAAGGTAGGTACTTACATACCTAGAAGTCGATCTGTGCAAGAATGAGACAGAAATTATTTATTTTATCTAGATTTTCGTAAATGGTAGGTAGGTTGCCTAATGTCGTTCAATATAGGTATGGGTCAAAAACAGCGAGGTAAGCATTTTGATTCTGACAAACTTTTTATTTAAATAATAATAGAAAATATTAAGTAGGTACCTACATGGTGCTTTGCATAATAATTTTAAAGTACATACCAAAAAGACTTAACATAAAAAATAATACAAAGGAGTTGTAACGTGGTGTTCCCAATGTACCTACAGTACATCAAAAGAAAGTTAATATTTCAAAGACATTACAAAGAAAGAAAGAAAAATAAAGTTATTTTGATTAAAACAATGATGAAATTGTATAATCGAGTTTTTTTACTGATTATGGCAATATGTACACTCAAGAACCTAGTGACATGAGATGACAAATTTGTCAAAAGAATTGTCAATCGCCATCGCCATATTTTTGTATTACCGTTTTCTGTAAACTTAATTATTTTTTAACGAAAAAACAACACGACATTAACTTAAAATTGGTAGTCAGAAATTGTTCAGAATAGTTTTAACTTTTTTATTAAAAAAAAAAACTATTATTTTACGAACTGTAGGTACAGTACATCAAGTGGGAACAACTCCATACATTTTTGGACCATCTCATCTTATACAAATAAATAAAATTGGAGTGTCTGTTTGTAATATTAAAATAACCGCTTTTTACTAAATGCATATGTATGTATACACGGTACATATACCAAAACCACATTTTTTACAATTTTTGTCTGTCTGTCTGTCTATCTGTCTGTTTGGCGGGGAACGGCTCGGCCGATTTTGACGGGATTTTCACTGGCAGATAGCTGATGTGACAAGGAGTAACTTCGGCTACTTTTATTTCCATACATCCATACATACATACAAACCTACATACAAATAAGTAGATTGGAGTGTATCCGACTTTGACGGGACTTCCACGGGTAGGAGGTATCTGATGTAATAAGGAGTCACTTAGGCTACTTTTATCTCCATACATCCATACATACATACATACCTACGAGTACATACAAATAAATAGAATTTGAGTGTCTCCGATTTTGACGGATCTTTCACTGGCAGATATCTGATATAATAAGGTGTAACTTAGGCTACTTTTATACTAGCTGCGCCCACGACTTCGTCCGGGGAGATACTGAACAATCATATTTTTTCTCACGTGGACGAAGTCGCGGGAACAGCTAGTTTCCAATAAAAATACTTGTCAATCATAAAGTATAGTTCTACATATTTTAGATCCTACCTATTTAAAAAAAATGTTGCACTTCTTACTTTGTATTCACCTAGGTATCTTTATATTTTTGTGAGATCTTTCAAGTTTATGCAGAAAAGTAGGAAAATAAATCAGGACGATGGTGTAGGTACTAAGTGATGATTTGACATGTATTGTGACTTGTGAGAGAGTATGGGGTATCCATGTTTATCATATAGATATTAAATATCTATTAAGTAGACCATAGTGCGCCATAAGTGTATTAAGTAAGTAGGTTGGGATTAAAAAATAAAATGGCTGGTAAATTTTACCATTTATAACCCATATATTTAACTTTTCCTTACTAACCGGTACGTTTCCTTTGATCTGGCGCAAAGCGCATATAATCCCTCTGCCTAAGGTTTCAAACCCAAGTATTGCTACCCATTACAGGCCAATATCTATTCTCCCTTTTTTATCAAAGGTGTTGGAAGCTTTAGTCCACAAACAATTGTCAAGTTATGTCATCAAAAACGACCTAATCTCAGAATTCCAGTCTGGCTTCAGAAAGGGCCATAGTACATCTACTGCTTTACTCAAAATTACGGAAGACGTGCGGATTGGCATGGAGAGTTCGAAGCTGACAGTGTTAGTTTTACTTGACTTTTCTAATGCCTTTAATACTGTCAGCCACGATATTCTCAATGCCATCCTTTCGCGTGCTGGCATTTCTTCAGTAGAACAGAGTTGGTTCTCATCTTATCTTCGAGGTCGTCAGCAGGCTGTCAAAGCTGGTAGTGAATTCTCCGACTGGTGCGACTTATCCTCTGGCGTACCTCAAGGCGGTGTACTCTCTCCACTCTTATTTTCTTTTTTTATCAATACTCTCTCACATAACCTGAAATGCTCTAATCATTTGTACGCCGATGACTTACAGCTCTATATTCAAACAAACTTTGACAACATTAATAATGCCATAGTATCTATTAATAATGACCTTCAGTCGATCTTTGTGTGGTCCCAACGTTTTGGCGCTACTGTCAACGCATTAAAATCGCAAGTCATTATTCTGGGCAGTGCGTATTATATTAATAGTTTAAATTTTGACAGCTTAACGCCAATTCTATACAATAACTGTATAATACCGGTTTCTTCGGATGTTAGAGATTTAGGTTTGACTATAGACAGTACTTTAAGTTGGAAAAAACATATTATTGAAATCAACAAACGCGTTATTTTAATTTTACGTTGTCTCTATCGCTTCAAACACTTTTTACCAATTAGGACAAAAACTCTTTTAGTACAGTCACTTGTGTTGCCCATTATTGACTATGCAGATGTTTGTTGCTCTAACATGACACAAGATCTCCTTAACAAAATGGATCGGATGCTTAACAATTGCACTAGATACATCTTCGGGCTTCGCAAATATGACCACATTTCCAACTACCGTTCCCAGCTTAAATGGCTGCCTATCCGCGAAAGGAGATCCCTTCGGATACTCTGTATGTTTTTCACCATCATCAACGATCCTTGTGCTCCTAATTACCTAAAATGTAATTTTCATAAACTCGGCGATTTACACAATTTGAATCTTCGTTCGTCCGATAGTCTTAAATTCAAAATTCCTTCTCACCGTACTGGTTTCTATTCCAATTCTTTTGCTGTAACAGCAGTCAAACTGTGGAACGCGCTTTCCCCTAGACATCAAGAAGGCTCCGAGCAAATTTGCATTTAAGAGCAGACTAAAAAAATATTTCTTATCTTCAAATAATTGAGTTACAACCGTCGTCATCATTGTATACCATATATATATACATTTTCTAATATATATTTATTTATAATAAAGTTTATACTTTTATACATATATATTATAGTTGCATATGTATATTTATGTATATATATATATATTTATTTACTTTTGTTGTATGTATTTAGACAAAGATATTTATTTTTAGAATCTAAGTATTTTCAAGTAACATTTGGCTATATCATTCTTAAATTAATTTTCATTTCTACCAACCACTGCACTTTTTGACAGTTTTATTTGGCCCTAAGGTTGACTGGGAGAGAATACCATTTGGTATTAAGTCCGCCTTCTGTACATCATCCGTGTGCAAAAAGAATAAATAAATAAATAAAAATAAATAAATTGCGGGTGTGCCTACATAGGTAGGTACTTAGGTACGTTAAAATGTAAGAATACTCTACCACTTCTTATATCTCCTAAAATATGTACCTATCTATAACATATAATTTAATAATCGACCAGATATCAAATCAGATCGAAATCGGATATATATATATTATTCGGTATACTTACTTATTAGAAACTTAAAAGTAGGTAGGTATTACTAAAATTAATTAGTTTCGCTTTGTTTATTTTAGTATTCATTTTCGTTTTTAACGCTAGCGAATATATAAAAACATACTAAGTATACCTATTTTATAAGTAATCAATCTCAGCACCGGTACCGACCTATTATTTTGTAGTGAAGACACGTTTAAAAGATACAATACCTACCTATAATGTTATCAGAAAATTGCCCTGTTGCGAGCTTTCTGTCGACTAGGGTTGTCCAATGAAGGATACATTTCAAAATATAGAGGTGTATTTTATTGTTTTTAATAACAACGAAACATAGTTATTTATAAAGACAAAGCCGCCTTGAATATTCCAAGTAGTTCATAAAAAGTATACCAGTGTCTATTACTCAATAGACGTGCATTGTAATGGTACCCCAAATTGGTTCGTCCGTTCACCGCATACAATCAAAATGAACTGTATACACAAAAATAACATTATAATAGCCCCGTAACAGTTACAAGTCATAAACTAATAATGGGGGAGATGTGTTTTATGAGGTGCAAGTTTTTGAATACGTTTATGTTTGTTTTTTATAATTTAGTACAGCAAAAATCGTGTCCGAGTGAGCACGTTCGTTTCGTTACAAATCAGATGAGTACACCAAATTCAAATGTAAGAAGATTGACGAGTCCGTTGCGCCATAGTGGAGGAGGTGCGCCTGCGCTTGTTTCCCGCCTGTTTACGCCGCGCGTCGCCGCCATCTTGGATAAGAATCGATCATAGGTGTGCAGCTGTGAAGTGATAAATATGATTCTCGGCAACCTCGTGTGTACTTTTTTGTGTGTCGACGACGGAAGCGCGGGCTTACCTCCGAGGCAGTACAAGTTCAGTGTCCTAAAACAGAAAAATGTTTCATGTTAGTAGGTAGTGTGGTCGATGGTAGTATAATAATATAGGTAGTGCAGAGAATGACAGTAAAAAGTGTGACAAAATTAAAAGAATTAGAAGTTACTTTTTACTAACCAATAATGCAGGGTAGGTACTATAGGTACCTACTAAATCTATTCCTAAAAAATTTGTCGCACTTAAATATTCTGAATATTTAGTTTGTAGGTACCTATATATTTGTAGCTTATTATTTGTTTTACCTACATGATAGGTACCTACCTACTAAGGTTAACATAGAATTATTATAATTGTATGATTTAAGATTTGTATTGCCTCAGCTTGGATGACATTACCTTAAATTAGAATAATGTAGTCTTTTATGAATGTAGGTACATAATTTAATTTTATGAAGGCACGAACTTATCTAAATGTTTTATTGCAAAAGAAATTACTATAATAAATAAAACATTCCATATAGAGTCCGATATAGGTATTCATGTAGAGTCTACCTACATTACAAGGTTTATAATGCAGTTAGAGTCTACATCATGTAGCAAATCTTATTTACAAAATAATGTTTTTTTTTAAGAATTTTACTAACTATACAGTGGAATAAAAAAATAAATAGTTTCTTTTACTAAGACACAAAGTAGTAGTTACATATTATAGGTTAAAAATTAAAAAAAAATATAACGAAAATAGTATGAAAATCATTTGAAGTTAAAATGTACAGATAAAGAAGTTGTTATCCGTGTTGTTGGAAAAACTTAGTAGGTAAACTTAAATAATCGCCAAAATGGGTTGAGGTATATGAGGTTAAAAATGTTTTAATTTCGTAGAACAGGTAAGTAGTTAGGTAGGTATGCCAATATTGTGATTTTCGTTTCAACAGTAACACGGCCAAGATATGTGAAACAGACCGAGCTCTGTCTAACCCCGCCGTGACCCGGCTAGGGTTATTATCCGTTGCATTGAAAATCATCGGTTATCCCCATCCGTAGCTTTCTACGGCAATTTTATAATTTCCGTGCCTGCTTTCTTTGTTTCTGGAAATTCCAACCGTTTTTAATTGAGGTGTACAAAAAATAGGACAAACTTATAACCTAAAATACTTACACAATTTTTGTACTGATAACGTACTTAGGAAATCTAATAAAATTATCCTTGAAACAACCAGATAGGTAGGTAACTTAAACCGTAATAAAATACACACAATGCTGAATAATATGAAAGTAGGTAGGTAATACACGAGAAAGAAGGAAAGAAAAATACTTTATTCCGACCACCGAGCGACAGGTATATTATAGATATACATAAATAGCTATGTATACACTACTGTAGAGCTCTACCATCAGTTTATCGTTGTCTAATGACAGGTCAAATTAACGTATGGGCACGTGAATATACCTTTAACTTACGGAAACTAGGGATACAGGAAGTAATTAAAAAAAGAACATCGAAAAAAAATTGAAATTGCTTAAACGAGAACACGAGTTAAATTAAATACATGAATAGAGTACCTACCTACAATTTTGTGGTAAGAGGTAATTACTAGCAACTTATTTACATAATTATCTAGAAGGACAGACAAGAGGCATTTTTTTAGACTCGTTTAAAAGTTGTTTGATAGCAGATACGAAAAATCTTTATTGAAATATTATAAATCATTAAAAGACGTTTTGGATAGACTAGATTCTTTCTATCATTCAACAACTTGCAAATTTTAGACGATAAATATGATTTATTATGTTTAACTAATCGTGCGTGCAAAAAGAGTACAGTAACATCTCGATTCGGCAAGTTTAAGCATAGAAAACAATTTGATCGCTTGTTCCAATTCAAGAATATTAACGGTTCGCTTCGCATGGGTAGACGTCCTTTGCCTCGGAGCGGGTGAAGCCTCGCCAATTAATAATTTTGCACGATTCCACATGCCACAATGGCTGCATGTCTGTCTTATGAAATTAAAGTGTCCTGGATTTATAAATGAAATGGTGAAAAATACCGCTAGATATTTGCAACTTTAACACCTGGCCATATATTTTTTTCGTCTCAAATAGGTAGCGCCAATTTGAAGAATTTAAATAAATTGCTAATAGCCGGGTCTGGGTGTTGAATCTTAGCACTTTGCACGCTCTGTTAGAATTGTCGACGGAAATTAAAATACATCGGCTATTAACCTCTTCGTTAAAATGAAAATTACCTCAATTTTTCGTACACTAACCCTTTCTCGGTAAACTATTAAACCATATTTAATTCCACATAAACAGTGCATGGTAACACACTCCGCATAAATAACTCTGCTGCACTAGCCTTTCATTCGATGCAAAAATCTCTTTGATGAACAAGCAAATGCATTGTTTATTTCTATCACGTGAAAGTGTAGTTTTCATTAACACCGGTATAAGCGTACGCCAACGCCTTTTAAGTCTTCAATGAACCTTTTTCCAAGGACATAGAGGCAGTTATTCTTTAACGTTAAAAGCGTTTAGGATATTTGGATATTATCATCCTGATATACAGGGCTTCGTGCCGAAACTAGCGTTTTACAGAACAATGTGTCTTCTTTTTAAACTAAGTCGGTTAATCGTGTTAGTTCCACTATTACTCCCACATAAAAGTCTAACAACGTTTGTTATTCGCCTCTCTATTGTTTCCATAGTACCTAAATCGTGCTGAACTTTGATTGCCACCAATTAATCACATTTACATCGATAAATTGTACTAACAATAGTAACAATACACATTGACTCTATTGATCCACGTAATTTGTTATGGAAGCAATGTTCGGTTACAATACATTCCTATCTCATAAGCATTTAAATATATTTTGATATTTATTTGTTTTTAGATCAACATTAATGAAGTGAGTCTTAGTAAGTCTATAGTAGAAGATATTTACAAAAGATAGGAGCTAACTTTCACCCATGGCAGTGGCGGTTTGTAATAGAATCGATGGCGGCGTGAAGGGTTTAAGGCTATGAAATAACAAGGCGATTGTTTGCATTTACACGATGCTCAGAAACTGCACCTTGTTATTCGTTTTAAAATATTGTTCTTCAAATTAACAACATTGTAGTTACCTACAGATAAATGTGTTCCAATTGAATCTGTATTTTAGAATATATAGTACACTGGCTACTTTTTAATTATTCTTTGTCAATCACTACGTGTATTACGGCGCGTATCAAATCTCTGCGATCTGTTCCGGCACTCAAAAATTTGTTTCGGCACTCGTTATAACGATCAATAAAGTTTATCACACCATTTCAGTAGGAATCTTGATAATTATCCTACAATAAAATTTTATGGAGGTTTCGTTTTTAAATTTTTTATAGTCAAAGTATCGGTGAAAGTACGAATCGTATTTAAAAAATTTTCGTATGCCAAATTTTTAATGTTTTATAATTATGTATAACGAAAATAATGGTCTCTGTTAGCAAGAAATTGCGTCCAAAAATAATGGTTTTGAAATCGTTAAAACCGTTTATAAAATTGTAAAATTTACGCCGGGAATCGAATAAAAATCATGCGCTGGCGCCGATAGCCATGATGCATGGGCCCCACCACATACTTATCTAATAAGCCCTTCTAATGAACGCGGGCACATTCTTAACTATACTTGTCTCACTCTTATGTTTATATCATTTTGTATTTATTATTTTACAGCTAGTCTATTTTGTTTTTATATTCATGTTGTTTAACAAAAAATACGTATTATTAATAATATATATATTCATTTCACGTAATTAATTTGATTTATTAGGTACTGCATTTCCAACTACATATTTTAGACAGTGAAATAGCATTTTATGATAGTATTTGATGTATGACTTATAATTTACAGAATAATATATTTATTCATTCACTGGTGGTAGAGCTCCAGTGACAAAGCTCGCGGGCGTAGGCATCACCGCATTACCTAATATACTTGGCGCTAAATGGTAGTGTTCAGTACTATCGTGTTCCGGTCAGGTGGTAATGTACGGCCCTGTAGTTTCCGGCACAGAGGCATAACACCTTAGGCCTCAGGAGTGGTAACGCATCTGTATTTTGACCTTGGCCTTTTTGTGGATGTCTATAGGCTGCAGTCATCACTTAACATCAATGTGAACTGAATGCTTGTTTGAAACTTCCATAACATAAAAAAAATAATCTAGAATTTGACTTAACACATGGATGTACATACGATAATTTCTGTGAAAATAGGAAAGGGATAGCTATGTTTCACTGCTACCTTCCCTAAATTTAAGGTAACATTTTTGTAAATCGTCCATAAGCTTAACCGGTGAGCGATAGATGCGGGTCGAAAAAATCGACGTGTCTATTATAGAGGTAGTTTTTTCACCACCGGCAACGTCCAGAAACGGAATCGTAAATTATAATTTATTTATTCCAGAACTACTAAATTAAGTTATCCACTATATCTCGTCTGTGGCGGCATCCTTTTCTAATTGTAATTTTCGAAGAACTTTAGTTCGTTTTAGATATTTGGTTGCATCGGACGTTCAATTAGAAATGTAGTTGAGTGCAAATTGTTGATGTGTTCCATAAGAAGAAATCTGGTGATCATTATGCACCTTGCATCAGCATTGTCAAGGCGGTGTGACCTACCACAGTTTAATTTGATGGCGGCGGTCATTCAAAGAGTTGCGAGCATGCGACGCGTGGCGAATATAGCCAAGTATTTATAGCCAGTTTACATACAGAAATGATCGCAGTTAAAATGTCGCAATACAGTCGCAGGAGGAATATTTGCGCATACCAGACTAGTATCAAGTTTCGTCTAAGGTGAATTTGCTGTTACTTTTTCACACGCATCCCGGGAGATGTGTTTGACTATCAACGCACGAATGTTGGAATCATCGGCGCCCGCGCAGAATCGTAATGAGAATTTCCTTCTGCATTGCACTTGCGATACATAAAACATTATGCGACCAGCCGTCATGTTTACAACGGAAAATACGATCGCAGTCTGTGTGTTAAGCGCAGTTTTATAATGTGTTTTAAATTAGATGTTATAAATATAAATATGAGTGTTACTGGAAATGACGGAGTGGTATTTTGAAGAATATTGTCTACGTGAGACGAGAGACAATCGCTATTGTTTTTTTCTTAGGTTTATGAAATGTGTCAGTAATTTTATGAGGTCAAAGCCCGTGCTGATTATGAATGCGAGCGCACGGCTCGGCGCAGCCGCGCGAAAATATGTCTTCACAAACAACTAAAACCAAACATAGACCACTGATTTAGGAGGAAGGTAAAGTCTTACACGTGAACATTATAAAAAGTGAATAAAATGCTATACAAATGTTTACCTAGACGTCATAAATATTAACTTTCAATTACCGGACGTGGAGGGAAATCCTGTAAATAATTTTATTTTTACCATCAATGTCACGATAGTGTGTTACAACATAAGTTAAGTGGCTATAATTTTATTAATTTACGTTCAAGGTGGTTCAATATGAAATTATTTATAATTTTAGCTCGTTAGCCGACCTAATTATGTGAAAATTGTGAGAGAAATGTAAAATAATCCCATTTTTAAATCCTTTAAAATAAATAGACCGCGGCATTTTTTACTAGAATACCAAAGGCCGTAGATTTGTAGATTTTAACTACAGATAGCTCGTGTATATCTAAAGTAAGCATCGTAATGCTGTGTAATGAAATGACGTCACGATTTTATCGCGCGGTATGAAACCCTTCATTGCTTCGACACTTCTACTATTGATTTTATACTGCATTAGCTTTCCTAATTTCCATATAAGTGCTGCATTATCTTTGTGGTTTCATTTTGTTTGTGTGTCAGAAAAAATATACAGTGGTATGTGAGCAATAATGTTTGTTCTGTGTATTTTTGTGATAAAGTAATACCTACCTACGCTTTTTTTTTTAAATTAACGAACAGACAGGCAGGTTATAATTCTATTTGTTATGCCTCTCGACATGAAATCGCTAATATCTGTGTTTTTATAAACCTTCTATGGGTAAGTTCTTATTTTTATAAAAAACTAGCTTTTGCCCGCGGCTTCCCCCACGTGGATGTCGTTTGATAATTGATTTTTCCTGTATTTTCTTGCTATAAATCTCACGGAGTCCGAGACCTTTCCAACGAATGCAAAACCGTGGAAATCGGTTCGTGCGTTCTGAAGTTATAGCGTCAGGAAGGAAAACCCGATTTATTTTTATATTATAGATAATAGGTAAAAAAAATATTTTGTATTAGGTAGAGTAATTGTGGCATTGCATATTTATGGAGTTTTGTATTTGATTTCGTTCGTCGAGATTCAAACTAGCTTTAAACAAAATGTATTTTCACTCAGGAGGCATTCCATATTATTGAATATTTTAACTACCTACGTAGTTCACAAGAAAGAAATCTTTAACAGTATCTATAAAAATAATAAGTTTATTACAGTTATTTTGAGCGTAAATAAGAAGTCAATTAATAACACATTGCGAATTTTACACAATGCGGAGTCCCAGATGCAGATTGCGCCCAGTTCCGACGTAGGTATCCAGGGCAAGCCCTCGCCCTTCCGCTTGACCTCGTAACTACCACAGCCTCGGTTTTATTATAGACAAATAAATATTTTTTCCTTGAAACTGATAGATATCGTAATTTAAGCTGCCATTGCTGTAAAACTTACCTAAGTAAAATTCGTTTATTTTTATATCAAGAAAATTAAAAGTTTTTAAAATCATAAGTTGTAGGCACAAGGTTTTTAAAAACAATGTTTAGCTTAATGAAGTAAACTGATAATACCTATCTAATTTTGTTATTTGTGCGGAGATAATTTTTTTAGTACCTAACACAATGCGGAGTCCCCGATGTGGATTGCGCCCAGTTCCGACGTATCCAGTGCACGCCTTCGTCCTTCCGCCTAACCTCGTAACTACCACCACTTAGGTTTTATTATACGGACAAATAAATTATTTTTCCTTCAAAATGCTATGTGAATGTATCGTGATTTAAAAAAATATTTTTGCTACAAATCCTATCTACCTACCTACAAAATTCGTTTATATTTATATCATAACACTTTTTTTTAAATCATCATAGTAACCATCGGTCGGTACCAGGTTTTAAATAATGTTTTGCTTAATAAAGTATACTAATAATACCTGTTGTACCATTGTTATTAATACCTTATCAATAACAAAACATGTGGATTGGCCCCAGTTCTGACGTATCCAGGGCAAGCCTTCGCCCTTCCGGTTAACCCCGCAACTACCGTCGCTTAGGTTTTATTATACGGATATACATTGTTGTTCGTTTAAAATAAAAGGTATCGGGATTTAATAAAATGTTTCTGATTCAAAATACATTGACTATATCTAATTTTGAGCTCAGGAGATGAGTCAATTATGCGAATACGGTGTCACAGATGCGGACTGCACCTTCCTTACTAACTTAGCTCCGCTTAGTTATTATTTTACTGATAAAATCGAAGTCTTTTGTACGTAATTATGTATAATTATTATTAGTCTAGCTTTATAGCACGAACCTTTTTTTATTCATGATAAATATTTAATTATTTTTGAAAAACGATATTTTTCAATTTTTAACACAAGCTTAGTTTTCATTTTATCACCCCCACCATATTATTTACTGTCTACTTTTATGACCATTTGCGAATATGATCCCTAATTAAACATTTCTAATAAAATCTTAAGATTATAATGTTATTTAGATAAAGACTTTTATTCTAAAACAACGGCACGGAACAAAAACGTGTAAATGAATTTATTCAAATGTATTCTTTAGATCAAGCTAAACAAAAAATAAATTGGTGTTTAAAAATATCTCCACAACTTAGGCACCAACTTCTATACATTTCTAGGTTAATAAATCTATTTAATGAATAGTTTTATTTATTTACATTAACAAATTTTGCTAAAGTTTAATACGCTTTGCTCCTATTTCATTCGAATATTGGAACTGCGTTTACAAAACCCACTGCCAGGTTTATAAAATTAATGATAGGTAATTTGAATAAATTAGCAATCCGTTTTGCGATTTATTGCAAATATCTATTCGTTCCCCGTCTGATTCGAGCAAGAGATGGTATCGTAGAATTTGTCAGGAATGCATTTTAATATTAAACGCTGCGATTTAAGATATCGGTATCGTATTGATTGAGTTATTTATTAGAATTATTGGTTTTTAATACTTAATTATTTATTAGCCTAAAAACATAGCAAATAACGGAATAATGTATCAATAAAATCAAGATGAAACAACATTATATGGACAGTTTATTACATTCTTGCATTTATTGTTAGGTATAAAAATAAGTATAGGTATACTTATTAGGTATTTGTAACTTAAGTTATTAAAAAAACGTTACTTCACGCCTATAATCCTCGAAGGGGTAGGCAGAGGTAAATGCATGCATTCAAGCTTCTTCTTCTTAGTCGTGCACTCTTGGCAGAGTGGTCGTGGTCATGTATCGGTCACTTTATCTTTCTCCGTCGTGATCGCGATGCGTCGCCATGTAGCTCGATGTCTGGCAGAGTGAGAGCAGTCATTGATGCTGGAGTGCGTCACAGATTTTATGAGGTCTGTCCATCTAGTCGGTGAGCGTCCACGAGATCGTTTGCCCTCAACTTTCCCTTGCACTACCAGTCGTTCCATGGAATCCTTGTTACGGGTGATGTGTCCGAAAAACTTTATGATTCGTATCTGCACAATCGACGATAATCTTTGCTTGATCTTCAGCTCATTTAAAATAGAGACATTGGTACGGTGTGCGGTCCACGGGATTCTGAGCAGGCGTCTCCAGCACCACATTTCCAGTGCGTCAATTTTGCGACGATGCATTCAAGCATTCATGCAAAATTACCTATAATTCGTAAGTCAGCACTTAGATAGGTATAAGGAACATACCAACACTCTGCATTTAAAAAACGCGCTCTTAATTTCTGTACCTAAAGGTTCTTTGTTAAAATAAAGCACTGTACAATAATCTTAATTTGCCACATTTAAGTGTAAAGCAAAATCCGATGAGTTCGGTAGTGCTTGAATTAAGATAAGTTCACACCTACCCGAATGCGTATAACCGTCACAACGAGGAGCCAATCCAGTAAAGAGACACTGTTTACGACTTAACCACAACGCGCACCACAACTCGACTCGCCACCCCTTGAAAAGGTTGAGTCAAAATGTAAATATTTATTTTTGGGTTTTCTAGTCATTGCAAGTTTGTTTCATCACTTTGTTAAATTATATAATTTCTATTAATTGAGACGAAGAAAAAATAGGCAAAGTGGTCATCACAAGCTTCTACCTTAAAAATGAATTACCTAATAAGTATTTTGAGACAGTGTTTCATTTACAATAACTATTTTTAATAATATTTATTGGTTTTAAAATTATTTATTCTCTTATTGATTTACTTATGACTGGAAGTGCTCCAGATTTTGCATTCAGCTATTGGATTGTCCTGGCCTGAAGGGACCTTTACTTCCCTGACAAAATAAAGCAATGTAGGTACAGCAATCTTGATTTGCCACATTTTAGTGTAAAGCAAAACTCAATGAGTTCGGTAGTGCTTCAATTAAGATAAGTTCACACCTGCCCGATTGCGTATAACCGTCACTACGAGGAGCCAATGCAATAAAGAGACACTGTTTACGACTTAACCGAAGCGCGCACTACGGCTCGCTCGACCCACCCACCGTTGAAATACATAAATAAAATTATTTCAAACTTTAGACTTATAAAAAATGTGTGTTTGTGTGTAGTTTATTTTATATTTTTCAGTTTTTTACGGAAAAAAATATGTAAGCCTGTTACTATGCGGCGCCATCCCAATATGCTTTCGCTTAGAATTTTTAAATGAATATTTTAAACCATAATGCTAAAGTTTTAATAATATTTGATTGGAAAGTGATACATTTTACATTAAATTCACTAGATCACTTGTATTTATATAAGGAAAACAAAAAAAAGGCGTAGAAGCCTCAGGGTATCTACCTATGTTGTCAGCTTTTAAATCAAAAACCATCTACCGATAAGTACTGTATTTTACCTATAAGTAACGACGCCCAAGTACACCTTTTTATTATTATAAAATATATGAACTTTGACAAAAAGTACCCTCCTGAATACTTAAATATCTTGCAATTAAACGTAGGTATAATTGACTAGACGTGACAGTCGCCTCGTAAAAGCAGATGCAAATATTCAGTTTACAAAAATTTACGATGCAAATTAATAAAATTGGTGTCATCGGTATAATGATTTGTAGGCTATTCCCGTTATTTTTCAATAAATCATAATAAAATTAGAAAAATGACATTGGAAGCAAAAGTTCCGTTATTGGAATTAACTGAATATAAGAATATAGCGTACATATTCAATTCTTTTTCACAATTATGTATGTATTTAGTTCTCTGAGTTTTGTTTCTGTGGAAATAGTAGATATATTTTTTTTCTACATAAATTAAAGCTAGTTGATAAAGTGGATCAAATGTTGACCAAGAACATTTTGAAGGACGAAAATCCTTATCTACATAATATATTAATTTAAATTTATAAGATTTACAAAAATGTATTTTAAATATGATTATGATATTTATCCTAAAAATTATAATTCATAACTGGAAGTTCTTCAATAGAATGGGAGTGTTTCAGTGTGCGTTGAGTCCAACATCGCGGCAGGCTCACGATCCCTTCTTTTTATTGCGGTTCTGTTTACAACATATTTTATAGGATCAGCTGTTCGATTACGTCACTACAGATGTTAGAAGAGGTATTTTCGGGTAATTCCGTATTTAAATTCACTGTCCGTAATTGCTCAAGCAATTGAATACCTAATAAAGTACTTAAATTATTCCTACCGTAAGGTGTTGCTTTTGTATTAAATTTTATATTAACATGCTTTTATTCAATTCTTGAGATATCGATGCACTTTATGACATCAATTTTAAAATTTCATTAAATTATGTAAATATGGTGTTGAGGTGTTAAAATAAAAGGTTATGTTTTTCTTATCCGTAAGAGTTTTTATGTCGACATTTAGTACAATTGCATTTTTACACTTTTTACAAGCCAGGTAAGATTTTAGATATTTGTGCAATTTATCTTTCTATACAAAACGTGCGGTTAGTCAATAAAAATTTCGGTCGTCAGGTACTAAACCATTATTTACTTTACTGTACCGTTGAAAGCTTAATTGTTTTATGGTACAAAATACTTTGCGTAATTTTAACGGTTATGGTTGTCAATGGGCAATTGAAAGAACAGCTTTTACAAAGACATAATTTAAAAAAAAAACAGCTTTTTACAACAGTACCTGCTTGCAAAGCTTAAAATACAGTCGCAAATTGTCTTTGTCGTGCGTGAAAGCAAACCATAATTTCACCAGTTTTTTTTACATTTTATTTATATATGAAATAATGAGTAACTGAAATGAAATCCAAAACCAAAATATTTCTCTATTTTCTTCTAAAAAATGTATGGAAGTTGGTGACTATTTAATATACCTTCATAAAGGTTAATGTACTCTTTCAGTAGACAGGTCTTACCTTTAACTAGAAGGTACCTTCAGGTTGAGGTGCCAGTTTAATAAATAATAAACAATGTTGCAGGATTCGATTCAGTAGGTAATAGGTAGCTAACGACGAAGAGCAAAAATTTTACTTATTATATTATCATACCAAATTAAATCACTCAAGACTCGATATAAATATCATATCAGAATAGACTAGGTATAGGTTATATATTGATTATAGGTATTCTCTATAATACTGACGCTTACAATGAACATTTATTATATTTACTTAATTATTTTAATCTTTGAGATGTATAAAAATATATCATTATCTATGTCTATATTCTAGATACATAATGTATAGGTACCTATGTCTAGCTTTGTATGAAATAAATATACAATAATAATATACATAGTATATTTCACCAAACTCGGTATAATTTGAATACGCATAATAAAATCAGTCGCTGCAACTAATTTCACATTTTACGTGCAATAAATAAAATGCGTCGCATTTACGAACGGACACTAATTAATCCGCGGCTCTCGATTGTGCCGTAAAATATTAATTCTAAAATGCATACATGGAAATACGGACTAAAAATTTCATGTGCGCCATATAGAATTATATACAATTCAGCGAGGTTTGTGTTGGTGAATGGTATTAAACTAATTATACCTACGTATAACTATGGTTTTAGTCATATTCGTCACAAATTTACTAGGTAGAAATCTTATATTATTCTATCTACGTTAGGTACAATATTCTACATCTATCATTTTCTTGTATGATTATGAAAATTGTTACCTTCTGGAGTGTTAATCTTGTACCTAAACTGTTATGTAACTGTATTATTTAAATGTATATAGATATAAGTTCTAAGTGTACATTTTGATTTATGAGTTTTAACCGCAATTTGCCTAGTTATCGGAATAGAAACGTCGTTATTTAACCAGTCCCCAATATGGTAGAGCCTCCTAAATAGAAATGGAATTATATCTGACTAAAATTATAACATCGAAGTGTCACTGAATGTCTACTTCAACTTTAAGTATCAGCTATAGGTACCTACTTTATGCATTTAAATGACGATAGGCATGTAGACTTCATTACACTTAATACTTGATATTTTCCTTGGTATTTATTTATAAAGTGTTACATTTTTGAAATCCCATGATCCTTTAAGGCAATCGCGTTTTTATTGTCAGGTCACTATATTTTTTGCGACGGTCTACGAGTGACCTACGTGGCCATGCCAACGGGTAAGGCTACTCCATAAAACAGTCGGAGGCGACGATAGAACTACGATGCGACCGGAAAGCATTAACTCTTTGTGCACCAACCATCGCTTAATTTTGTTGTCATAATTGTCGCTTAATGTACCCGTAATAAACCTGCCACCGCAAGCTGTAATTTTTATGAAGGTATACTATACGTAAATGCAATTTATGTAGTTCCTACAGTTATTTCACAAACACCGGACCTTTGGAACGTTGAATTTAAAGTTTATTTATGTGGAATGCAATTAGCAAATATCATACTATCTACGGCGACCTTCATATTGTATGTGTACCTAATTAAAAGATAAATAAAAAATCTATTCTCTTCAAACGCGTAATTACAGTTTTTATTGTATTATTTTAAGACTGAAGTTTCTTAGTAGGTATAAGTAGGATTATTTATTGTAATTACATTGACGTATTTAATTAAGCTGATTTTTAAAAGCCTGAATGTAGTGGTTTGTCACTAACTGAACTAAGGGAACTACTAGATACTCTTACGACCTTGTACGCTCGTCGTACTTACTCTTAAACTTAACTTAGCCATATTTGGGTGCTCTGAGTTCCGATCCTGCGTACCTATATCCGTAGTCAAAACTGCAATTATGTCAACAAATACGTTACTTTTCAAACTAAGCCTGGGTTGCACCAAGATATATGATAAAGCATTTCACATCCTTCTTTAACTTGAAGAAATCTGTTAAAGTTAGAGAAGGATGTGAAATGTTACAATAACTTTAACTTTAACAAATATCTTGGTGCAACCCAGGCTAAGTGTACAGTATCCAACAAGAAATATTGCACATCGAACTTTGATAAGAGACTCGGGTTGTTTCGAATCTGTAGAGCGTTATCTCTTTCGCACCATACCTTTTTGACATTTGTCGACCATTTTGATCAAGTTTTGACCAATAGCGGACCAACAGTGCTTACGTAGGCAGTGTACAGCAGAGATAACGCTCTATGAAGTCGAAACTAGCCGATTGCCTCTTTTGTAGGCTCGATGTACAACATTTATTGTTACTGTACCTACTTTTGAGTGAAAAAAATGAGGATGTCCTGAGGTAAGATAAAAAAATATTTTTCATCTGGCCATGCGTAAAAATCTGTGCTAGTCCAATTGAAGAAATAATTTATACATTTTTTTAGTATTATCATCACGTGCACTACCGAATGCGGTAGGTCTGCGTTTTAAATATAGATAGTCGTATGGTCGCGTTATCGCGTGGGGTCAGTCGCGTCGCAGAGGACGTATTTAAAAAAAACGCGTTACTCGCAATGTATCTACAACTTACTTTACCCATATAGTACCCATTTATGTATTAAATCACCAAATCACTTCCAATTCTATTAGAAAAATCGTCATAAATTTCATTTTTTAATTCTCAAAATATAAATCAATATATTTTTAGACAACAAATGAGTAACATTTATTTTAAGGTAATAAATCGTCAATATTTCTTAATTATTTATTTAATTTACTCATGACTTTCAATAGGTACAGTATTCCGGTATTCCGTTCAGGTTACTGATTTCCCAAAAATTAGGCACCTACTATTAGTCAGTGGTGTTTTGACATTGAGACTATGACGAGGGTTAACGTTCTGAGGGCTAGCGATATAAAAACTGTAAGCTCTTGGAGCGTCTATATTAAAGCATTTTTAGAACGTCCTTGGTTACCAGTAATAATTTACATACCAGGGTAATAAGCGGCAACCCGGCACGACGCCACACCCTTTCTGCCGGACCCTGAATACCGTGTCGTGTAAAAGCCTTTTATGTTAGATCGGAACGACACAATCGCGATCCAATGACAATTGCGACGAATTAAGTAGTAGTAGAAGAAGACCCCAGATTGTCTATCAAAAATGAAAAGAAGATTTAGGATAAAGTAAAGTGATCGCAGACGCGTCGCATGTCCACGTTTATTGAAATCGCAACAGTCGTCGCATGTCATAAATCTCGTGTCGCGTTTCTCCATTGTTCACGCCAATGTCAAAGATCAGCAATTTGCCATTGTGGTGCCGGGGGCGGAATTTTACCATACCCAATTGGCGAGTTCAAATAATTAAATCGTGATTTTTCGAGATTAAAATCCCGTCAAACTATTTTTGTTTAATCATTTTGTAACAAACGCCCCTGATTTATCTGTCTGACTCGCTCGCGTTATACTCGTATGTTTATAAATATAATCTGACTGCCTTGATCAAAATACGAACTGGTTGATTAGGAAAACTACACGATGTTTTCCCTGTTTCTACTCAAATATTAGACAGTTCGTTGGAATTAGTAAATTTTCAAATAAAACTTTATTAACCTTAATAAACAGTAGGTTTATAAAGCACTCAGTGATTTATCAACAATATGTCCCTAAGATAGAAGAAATAAAACGACGAGGATCACCTACGGAGCGCGCGTGGGTTCCGTCAATGTTTCAATCCTAGACATTTTTGTTGATCGTATCTCCGTGCGGAGCCAATATCGCAAAATATTCTCACTTTATATTTACGGCGAAACAGTTACTTACCTTGTAATAAATCTTATGGCTGACTAAATCTCGTTATTCGACAGATTAATCTGTCTCTTAACATTTAATAGTAACCGGTAGTACCGGTTCTAAAATTAAACTTCGATACTAGAATGATTCTATAATTTTTAGATCCAATATTAATTATAAACAAATTTTTATTCCTAACTCTAACGTTGTTCATTATTCAAAATGAAAGTAAAGCTGAGTTTACACAGTATTGTAAAGGTACGTGACGATTTGCGAGGGACGAGACGCTATCCGCTAGCCTTGCTCCGCACCCGGGGGCAAAATTACGTTCCGGTGTGCTCGCGCACGAATTGATTACAATATTGTTACATGAACATCAAGTGCTTGCTTTTTCAATATTATGAAGAGGATTCAATTTTATTAAAATGTTAATGGACGGCGAATATTAACTTCCTTAAATTCCCTAAAGGCTACCTGTGTTGAAGGCGATGTGTGCGTAGCAGAAATTGATAATAAACTGAATTTCATAATTATAGCTTATTCATAAAATTATCTTGCTTCCAGAATAAAATATCTGTATATGTTTAAAATTTATTGGATATTATTTATTAATAAATTCAATAATGTACCTATCTTGAGTTATGAATCATAATTTTGAGTTGAATGAGACAACTTGTCGAAACAATCAGAACGTTTAGCCAAAAATAGATCAAATGCAGTTCATAGGCTTGAACGTCGTGTACACATATCAACGAATAGAGTCACTATTATGAATGATATCACTCTTCACGAATGTAACGAGTCATCAGGGGCAGCTAGTGTGTCCGCGGCTGAATTATCGACCGACCAAATTGTGTACAAGTTCAAGGACCCAATAAAAAGTAAGTACCCCACGTGGGTACGCACACTGCGGAACGAGTTATTATACGATAATAATGTCAATGTAACACATACCGTCTGTTTACTAACGTTCGCTAAATGAAATTTTTCTAACGTGTGACGCACTAATTGCTGATATCTGTATTCCGCACGATCTTAGGTAAGGCTAGACGTAATTAAAATGTAATGTGTCTGTGAATTTGTTTAATAACCTACGTAATCAATTAAGCACAAAAATATTAACAATTTATCGAAATCGTACACCTATGTTTTAATAATTTCTTTTCATCTTTAACTCATTGTATTATGTAAATTCGTAAAAGTGTCGTGGAGTAATTTAGAATAAAATTATCGTTATATTTTTAATTAATAGCTGTAGATAGTGTTTAAGGTTGCCGCGTGCGCTGCGATGCGTGGACGGGATGTAAAGTCTACATAAACTGGTTTGAAGAATTTCTTTGAAGCTAATTTTCCCGTATTGTGTGAGGACCCTGCAATCAAAGGGAAGTTTTCTGTCTTTGATGATACATCTTCTTGTTTTAACACTTGAAAATCACATAACTCGGTCACGTTCAGACTTCATGCATCGAAATAAGTATACCTACGAAATAGCATAGCAACATTGATTGTTTTTCCTGTGTTCCTTTTGAACTGCCCGCGATTACCATCACAAATTTCGAACGTGTAAAACTATAATAATGCGGCTATAAAATAAATATAAAATTCTTAATGAAGTTGTTAAGGCTATGGGTAGGTAACTCATTGTAAGTCAAATTAAGATAAGTTGAGCATTTTTATGATTGAGTTCAAAAACCCGACACAATTGTTCAGGCACATATTTTATGGGGTAATGGAACCATTTTGAATGTTTAAGCTGCGAACGATGAATGAAACTGCTGCATATTTTATGGGAGCTACTATCTTGGTAATTAAATCAAAAATTAGATCAAACATCTAATCTCATTGTACTGATTTTAAAATTAAGGTTAGTTCACCGATCCCTGGCCAAGACAAACAATAAAGGCACTTTAGTATCTTAAATTTGGCTAATTATTGTGACTAAAATGTATACTTTTGTATGAAGTTTGTAATGAAAATTTTTAGTTACTTTCACTTTGTGGGATTAGGTGGGTAATTTGTTTCCATTTTGATATGATGGTAAAGTCATGTGTGAGTTAGCTATACCTTACTATTAAACAATCGTTATTAAAAGACGATAAAGTCTTAATCTTCTTCAGTCTTAAAAAAAAAGTAGATTCGTTGGATAAAAATCCAACACGGGACCATGAATGAGAAAGATTATAATATATATTGTATACCTACTGGCCTGCTAAATGTTTTATTATATTTGTTTTATACCTACTGTAGGTCGTGTTCATATGTTTAGTCGTTTAAGAATATCATTGAATACGGCCTACTCTTTAAAAGGTTCTACAACATTAGTGTATTGTTATGGTTTATTCATGATAGTTTTACTCCAAATCCGGTTCAAATATTTAACAATCAGTTACAGTGTTCTTAGATCTGTAGCATGTTCGCGCCCGCTATGAGTTACGAGGCGCGGGCTAGGCCCTGTGTTTACAACTCCTACCGCTTTGTATCCGGACACATAAGAACAATAATGCTCATTGTTACAACAGATTCGAGGTTAAGTGCATTAAAATATGCGAACTTCGTCAATATTGAGACCTTCATCTTCAGCGCTGTTGATTACAAAAAACGTTTCGGCTTGTTTTACGTAATAAGTTAGTTAGCATTTAGATAATTTTACCCCAGTTGGACTGTAATTTAATAGCTGTTCAATTATTTTGCTGATTAAATTAGAATTAACATTGTAGTCCGTATTTTGCCACTGACTAAATCAGCTAACTAATATTAGTCAGCTTTATTTAATAATCACAACTTTTATTAATTATTTATACCTAGGTACGTATTTTGATGCGGATACCACCACAACACATAACATGTATCTATATGTAACATACGTTTAGTTAGTAATTAAGAATATCCTAATGACTCATTGTATCAATATGCTGTAAATATATGTTATAAATTTCGGTGATAGATTACCGTTCATTGTAGGTACTGCATTTGTTTTAGATGTATTTGACTGTTTTATTGTGAGATATCAAAGGAAACTCTGTTTTTTTACTCAAATTTTACAAAACGTATATGTTCGGAATCCAAAACACTCCAACTACCTATAATAATGTTTTATAGTATAAATAATTTGATAGCCATTGTATTTCTGGGACGTCTAGACGTGAAATGAAATACACACGGTACTATTCATTTTAAGGAGAACGCGAAACAGTTGTTCGTGTTCCCACCGTAGGCAGTAAACCTATCTGGATGTACTAAGTAGGCTTTGAATTCAATGTTAAATGAACTGTAAATAAATGCTATGGATTATAAGCACTACGTAAGTGTACTTACATTAGATTAGAATTATTGTGAAAATTGTATGTCGTGTTTTTGAATATAAAATATCACTCTCAGTTAGTGTAAGCAAAACTAATATAGAATGTACTAAATTTTCATATTTAAATAATGAAAATTTTAATTAGTAAATGTAATATTAAGATTCATTAATTACCACACTAATTAATGAATCTTAATATTACATTTACTAGTAAAATTGTAATAGCTAATTAATATATTTTTTATTGTTACAGGTTCTTAGTAATAAATAATGATTTATTTTTGTCTTTTATTTCTATTAGGGGAGTGGTGCCATGAAGGGGACATTTTTTTTGTAGTGGCTCTAGTGACTACCCAATATAATATATTAAATAAGTTGAGTCATTCATGGGCTAACGAAATAAAAATATGTCATTAACATTTCTTTATATTTGTTTTTTTTTTTTCAATTTTTAAAAATGTTCGTTTTGTCCCTTTCATAAATTAACTGTATTGAAAGGGACGGCCTAATTCATAAAAGGGACAGTACGTAATATCAAGATAAAATTACTTTGTAACAAACGAATACTAAGTAATGTTTAACAATCTCATTTATGAAATATTAACAATCAATTACAGTCTTAAACTTAACTACTCATCGTGAAATTATTAATAGTGACATAACCAGCAAAATAATTATAATTAAGTATTATGAAATAGTCAACGCCAATAAAAATATTTAGAAAATACGCTGTTATATAAATTAAACATTTATTAAACGAATTATCATTCTAACGTACCTATAATTATATTTTTAAATATAAGTCATAATCAACAGTCTTAACGTACGTCCCATTCATAACCGTTCGTAGTGTCCCTTTCTTGAATACCACACAAAACTTTACAATGACCCTTAAATCATATACCAATGAATTAAAGTTTGCTGACCTTTTGCTCTCGTATTTGTCAATAACTATTCTATCATAAACACTGATAAAACAATACTTGCCGATTTAAAACATTCCACAAAGCATTTCCAAAAACACACCGAAAATTTTCTTTTGTTTACGATTACAAACACTTGCACGCCGTTGCCATCTTTGAAATGACAGCAGAGTGATGTTAGGTACGAATGATTGTGCTTCAGGGTAGCCACAGACCGCATATATCCTCCTCTCGGTGTAATTCATATTTGACCAATTATTTGACTTGTCCCTTTCAAAACGTGTCCCTTTCAAGGCACCTCTCTCCTACTACGAATCGTAGCTATTATTCTACACTGACAAATACATTTCACTTAGTGTGTTGTACCCATAGATTTATTATACTACTGTTGTACCTATGTATTATCACAACCAATACAATTTATAAATTATTCCGAAATAAGATATTGAGCACCAAATTAAAAAAAAACTATTTTTGCAACATTTTTAACTTTTTTTCTAGAAAACCTTTTATAATAAATATGTAACTGTGACTCATACACACAGCTTCTACGATTGATTAATGTTGAATCTTCACTATAACATAAAATTTGCATATTCAATAAACATTTTTATTAGAGTCCACTTCATGTTTGATACAGTTAGTTTGTCCATGAAAATTAAACTTATTTGCTAACTTACGATGTTAACCAAATACTTGTGCTATTGGCGTTCAATTACTCTATCATCTAGTGCGTCAGGGCACTCAGATCGAATATTTATGTCTTCATAACTAGTTCGCGTGAGCAATCTCAATATGGACTCGGGCGTCACGTTACCGTTCCTTAACAGATATTATCAATTGTCTTGGAAAACTTTTTCCTAACAAATTTATTGTACCTTGCAGGATCGGAGACGTTATCTGCAAAAAAAGAGTTCGGAAAGTATTCATGAGTTTCCCTGAATTTCGTTCGGTGTTTACCGTTCTGTTTTGCGTATCAAGATTGTAGCATTGAATATGTTCGGTGTATTTAAGAAATGCAATGAAATTAATGGCAATGGTTAAAATCAATCTAAATAAAAGCAAAAACACACTGGATGTCAGTACCATAGATATAGTATGTGTACATGTAGGTATGTTATATCTAGGTATACCATACCTAGATATAACATACTCGTACCTACATGAATCCTACTGAGATTCTGGATATTTTCACTTAATGTATGTAAATAAGGCAATTCCACTGTCTATCTAATAGTCGGTATTGAAAATCCTCACAGTTTGATAGTAGGTACTTACCACACCGCAAACTTAACTGCGCTATAGCATAACTGCTTTGGGAGTCACACGACTAAATTTTTGCTACGCGTATTCAGTGTGGCCAAACCTTTAAGATTTTTCCGTAGTCTCGCAGAAGTTTTTCTTAGAATTTCGATATTAACTGCTAAATATTTATTTTAAAAGTAACAAAGATATTTATAGGTCCGATTAAGGTTGTATTTGCACGTTATAGGACTTGCAGGTAGGTATGTACTTGTAAAATGTCTGTAGAGAAACCTAGATTTCTCGATGACTTAATTCATTCAGATTGAACACATCTTGAAGAGTTCTGCAGTTTTTAGGAGAGATATTTGGTATAAGTTGTAGTTAATTGATAGTTTTGTGGTATTAAGAAACTAACAGGGTCAATTCATTAGAACCGATACGATACGTACCTACCTATTAAATCAACTGTATAAATAGGTATGTATTTACCTAATATTCTTTTAACACCAATATAGTCCGTTAAAAAAATCCCGCTAAGAAGCAACTCATGCACTAATAGATATTAGATTAGCGAATGAATATTTTCGAATTGATACGAATTAAAATATTTCTTGATTCAACATATTTTATTATTGTGTTAAGCCACCAATAATAAACAATTACTATTATCAAAAATGCTTATTCTCTTCTGCATACCTATAGTATTTTAATCAATATTTTTGGTATAATATATCGTAGGTAATATTACATATCCCTAGCGTGTATCACCTCGATTTGCCACGGTTATGATGTAGTGAGGTCCAGAATAATTTACTAACCCGAACCTGATAAAGGGGTATTATGAATTATTACATTGTTATCCTAGAATCACCTTTTATCAGATACCTTCCATTTCAGTTTTATTCAAGGTTCATTTTGTAAATTGATTTCAAGTAGGTACTTACCTACCTACCTACTAATTTTAATGTTTCAAGCTTTTGATATTCCCTTCAATAATCGCAACAATGTATCGTAACTGTTTTTAAGCGTTTCAGATCAGAACCAGAGGTTATCTTATATGTATTTATTGATTACTGGTTCGTTGGCTTGGATACAGATATAAGTGCATTTTGAGCTACGCAGACGTGTGATTTACATATTTTACGTAAGTAGGTAATTTTGATTTCACATATTATCTATCTTGCTGTTTTTTTTACTGATTCAACACTTATTGAAAATTGATACTTAAACTTATATAAAATTCACGATTACAAAGTAGAAAGACACACGTACCCACGTATTTGTTTTATCTCACGTTAGAAAATGGACAGTTTGGGATACTTACTATAAGACACTGCTCTACCATTTTTTATTAAGTATTGTAGAAATATTTACATCAGTACACGTCATATTAGTACAGGCTCAACAACTCTACAATTTCTAGATTTTTCTTCATTAAGTACCTAATGTTAATTCCGCTATAAATTTAAATGTTCTTACAGCTAAACTAAGTTGCATCAAATTAACGGGGTCGTATATTACCACCTATCAAGTTAATAATTTATTTTCCAAATTAGTATCTAAAAAACCATGAATAATGCCTTATATTTGTAATTTTTTTTACATAAGGCAAAGGATTTTTAATTCTAAATTTACGATCACAAATCTATTCATACAAATATAGCCATTTATAAATTCCATCAAATTGAACACTGAGTTGGAACTGTTGGGTATTGGATATTATACCACGAAATTGTAATTTTAAGGCTTTTATCCACAGATATGAAATAAACTACCTACAACTGGTAACAACGACCGATCGAACAATAATTGTTTTGGTTTTCCCCTAAGCTTAAAAGCGATCATAGAGCTGTATACCAATTATTAGGATTGAATATACGACTGAGGTATCTTAACTAAGTAGGTATATTAATCCATAGACAGATCAAAGTATTAAAAATATTTGATAAGATATGTAAATATTTTGATCCAAAAGGTCATTATTTGGACCAAGCCAACCAATTTTGATCCAAATCATAATACAAAATGTTTGGAAAAGTTATAAATAAAATTCAAGGATATTTTCATCCTATTACAAATACTCCAAGAGGTCAACAATGATCTGAGTACAAACTTTTCGTTATAGACAAGTTTTAGGTACCTACTATGGAGCTAAGCCTGAAATCGCAAAAAAATAGGCTGCTCAAATATTTTTTTATGGAGAAGCCGCTTTCAGATATACCTATCCATAGACAAGTCTTTGAAAATTTCACATCAAACTATAATCTTTCTACAAATAGGTACGTAACTTACAATTCGCACCGCCAAGTGAAGTGGCAGGTACCAATAATATAGCATATCATAATTACAAACAAATTAGATTGTATATCTCAAAAAACGAGAATTACTTTTTTTCTCCCCGAACACAAATGTATGTGGTTAACTGAATCATCATTCGAGATAAGTATAGTGGGTAATTATCATGGATATATACTTACTTGGATATGGTATGTTATTTCGTAAGCGAAATGGATGTATGTAAGTACATCATACGTTTAATATAATACCTTTGACTAGAACTATGTGCTATTATGAACACGTGAATAAAAATTACAGTGGTTGTTGTGGATGTGTTTACATACCTACTAGGCGTTGTTTAGTATTCTTTGAAGGTAAGTAATAATAATTGTTGATTAATCTTTGATTATTTTAAACATAACTCGCAGGTCGCAAGTGTTATTTATATGAATAAGTAAATGTACTCTGATAAAACGTAACTTAACGCCTGTAATCCCCGAAGGGGTAGGCAGAGGTAAATGCATGCATTCAAGCATACATGCAAACACCCACGATTCGCCGGTTACGTTTTTGCCCATGTAACAGGTGGCAAGCCTGTTGACATCTCCGGGCACATTACCAAACTTCGACGTACTGGGAAATTTCCAGAAAATGGAAAAATCCCAATAAAACCAGAAATAAAGGACTTTACACCATTATCTCTGATAACCCACGACCCGGGAATCGAACCCAGGACCTCAGCGTAGTAGTAGTGGCCTGCTACCACTAGGCTACCGAGGCAGTTTTATAAAAACTTTGATTAAGTAGGATTCGGACGTGCACACGAATTGTTCTGTGCCATCGCACAATATCAAAAGGTATGTTTTTTGCTAAGTAACGATCAAACATGCCATATTAATATGGGTTTCGTAAAAAACTGTATGCAGTCTTACAAGTTTTTTTTGTAATCCTCTATGGTTTTTCTCCCTTCTAGTATACGTAATCGATTTGTCAAGGTATAATACTGTAAACCTATCTTTGTTAAATTGTTTTTCCTGATCATCCAGTGGTGAATCTCGATGGTATGGACATGAACACTCAAAGGTAGTGGTAAGCGCTATCGTGTTCGATTTAGGTGGTAATGTACAATCCCGTTACTTTGATGCTAATTTCACTCCAGTTGACTACAAAAAAAAACCAAAATCATCAACCGATGACTATCAGTTCCATTTAGCGGCAAGTATATTAGGTAATGTGGTGGTGCCTACGCCCGCGAGCTCCGTCACTGGAGCTCTACCACCAGTAAAACACATCTTCTTTTCATAAGATTTTATTTTATTACTTTATTGGCGTGATTAATATGCATATTCATGTAAAATTGCAGCTTTCTAGTATACCTACTAGGAGCCTCTGAGTAATACGGACAGACATGGACATGGACAAAGCTATAGCTAAGAGCTTATTGTTAGTTAAAGGACCCTTTAAAAACCACGTATCGTAACAACATAAACCAAAGCAATAGTAATAATAGAGGGTGTTCATCGGAGTATTTCGGAAGTGTAATCATAAAGAAATACATACAATTAATTTATGCAAACGTATGATACTAAGACCGACCTTGTAGTAGCAATAAATTTTACAGTTGTGACACGCGAATCTCCAGTAACTGCATATATGATTTATAATATTACCAACAAATACGATGCGAATTTACTTGCAATCGTGTCTGATAGCACTGTATCAGTTGCTGAAATGCTGAATTCTAATAGATTCGTTGCTTACGTAAATTGTTTTGCTTGTTTTTGATAATGGAATTCGTATTGGAACGCGATGCCGATGTTTCGTTCCAATTTCATAAATTCCAACGTTTTATTTTTAATTGTCAAGTGTCAGGTTATTAAATTTCGTATCGTTTTCAATTTTCGAATCAGTTTAGTTTTCATGCCCATAAGTAGGGTATACACGTATTATTGTCTTGTTGAAATATTTGTTAAGTTGGCCGCACTGTATGTCCCAGCAGGCGATCGTATGCAGGCGCCGCATAACAGCGTTCCTATTGGCCCTGAGCGACAGGACTGCCAATCCACAAATAATATATGGCCAACAAACTCTATAATTTAAATGCGACCACCCAATAATTATCAGTTAATCTTTTATATAAAGGATTCTTTGTTTCTACAGAAGGCAAATTGAAAATAACTATTCGAAACCTAATACTTACTACATAATACTAATGAGACATGTTCAGCTGCTTTTTTTTAAACGTGCGAATAAGGCATAGCCCTTCGAGTTCCTACCAACAAAACGCCATATCGATGCTATCAATATGATTTGTGAAGGCATCTTGTCACGCAATCGTTTTAACACCTGGATATGTTCTAGAATGAAAGTGACGGTGCTAAAAACGGAGCGTTTATCAATACATCCAGCAAACCGAGTAGTTTATTCGCATTAAATCATACCAGTCATAAATCGCGCAAACCCGTTCTGCAGCCTATCAAAACAATACGCAGACACACTTTCAGTTACATATAGTAAAATGTCTTCGATACGACCTTCAGCGATATACATTTTCAACCTATTATATAAACAAGAAGGTCGCAATTCCATTGTCAGTAATATAACAGTATTGCCTTTTAGCTACACAACGGGATCATTTCAAAATTAAGCCTCAAGAGTAAGATAAATTTTCATAAATCAGACGTTATTTATTGGAGTATAGACTTTAAGGTGTTGCCAATTGGTTTATTTCGGTTTTATAGGATTTGCGGAACTTAGAGCATTTTTGTGGTAGGTAGTCTCTGGAATAATCGAAGCCTCATCTTGGCATATTTTATAACGTAGCAGAATAAAAAAATGGCTTAATGGTATACAAATTTGGTTCGCGAAATAAATTTAAATTATCTTTCCTGCTGCACAAACATCGTGTGAAAATCTGAGAAAAGAAAGTACCTGTGTCTATGTGTGTTATTAAAAAAAATATAAAAATTATATAGATAAAGCTTGAGAGACTTTAAATGTTGGAATGCAAAGCGTTATTGGAAGTGTCGATTTAAGTACAGATTTATAATGAATGCGCGTTGACTTACATTCGCAGTGGAGTTGCTGATAAGAAACAGTCAGTTAGCTTGTTATTTTCACACAATTAATTTTCAATAAACAACGATATAAAATGAGTTACACGGTCGAATCGACCGCCCCGCGTGCGTCGATCCGGTCAACGGACCCACCGCCACGATATTTTAGCTTTTGATGTATTCTGCCTTTTAAATGAAAAAAAGTTCTGTTCTTCTTAATCAACTCTTGATTTTTATGATTGGGTATGTAATGATTCACTGATGGTAGAGTTCCATTGTAGGAGCTCGAGAATGTAGTCACCACCTGTTTGCCGCCAAATGGTTCAACACTATCGTGTGCCATTTAGAAGGTAATGTATGGATTCGTAATGACTATCACAGAGACATAACAACTTAGGTCTCAGAGGCCAAAATGCAGATGCGTTGCCACTCTTCAGACCTATGTTGGTTTGTTTTCATTTTTACTGGTGGTAGAGCTCCAGTGACGGAGCTCGCGGGCGTAGGCACCACCGCATTACCTAATATACTTGCCGCTAAATGGTAGTGTACAGCACTATCGTGTTCCGGTCAGGTGGTAATGTACGGCCCTGTAATTTCCGGCACAGAGGCATAACACCTTAGGCCTCAGGAGTGGTAACGCATCTGCATTATGACCTTGGTCTTCGTGTAAGTGTCTATAGGCTGCAGTCATAACTTAACATCAATGTGAACTGCATGCTTGTTTGCCACATCCATTAAATAAAATAAAAAAAAATATGACAGAAATTACGGTACCTAATCATACATTTCCATCAAATAGGTACCATCAAACCGGACCACGATGATAGTTTTAAACACTGCCACTTGGTGGTAGATTAATTAGGCCATCCAGTGGTACCTACACGTACTTACGCGTCGGAGCTCCGTCACTGAAGTTCTACCATCATTATAATAGGTAAACGTTAACATGGTATAATCCGCAGCCGCACAAATTGTGTTGTGGTGAACTACTTTACAAATACTATAACGCACACTTTGTAGGCAACACGTAAACTGTCATAGATTTTTGATGTAAAACGCCTCATGTTTTTTCTTTCGATTTTAAAGTATGATCGTTGATTGAAATGAATTAGTTAGCTCTTATGAAACACGATGGCACGGTAATAGACATGATTGATTTACGTCCATTGAATATTAAAGCCAAGATGTCGTTCCAGGTAGCAAACTCTATAATAGAATATCGCTCTGAATTAACTTCAATTAAAACCCACCGTATTATTAAACGTGTAATCATAAATGCATAACAGGCTACGTCGAGGTATGCATGCCGCTTATATCTGTAACGTAAAGAGATTACCATCTACATAATTGTGCAAAATATTGCCTGTTCGTCCGTCTGTCTTCTTGCATGTGGATAACTGATATATCTACCCTTTGTTGCCACACCCACTCTTTGTTTAAATTTTTAAAAGCTGCAAATACTTCATAGTGTCAAGAATGTTTCAACACATTTCTGTACCCACTGATTGTTAGATAATGAACTTACGGCCAAATACTCAAACGTCACTCAAATCTATGTGGGACTTAAGAGTCTTCTGTCTTTATAAAACACGTTCGTAGGATAGAGATAGCGCACTTGAGGGTTGCTTAAAATTGAGTGACGTTTGAGTATTCGGCCATTAGAATCATTACTTGCCTGCCACTGCCAAAAGAAAACCTCAAAAAGTATTTTAAAGATGGCGGATAATTGAACTCATTATGTTATTTATAGCCACCGCATATGGTACGAAGAACGATCGAATTGCCATAATTTACTTGCAATTTACTTTAAAGGTCATTCACGACGGACCACTGAAACAATGTATTGGGCACGTTTGCAACTCAAAAAAGTTCAGGTGATGGACGAAATTGCTTGTTAGATTGGGGTACGGATTCTAACATCGACTTGTGGCTAGGTGGCAGCGGTTTCTAGAATTGTCCATCGATTTATTGATACCAACTTGTATAGCCTTATTTCCAGCTCACAAAGCAGCCACAATCAAAGTATCTATAAACCTATAAAATATAAAATATACATGAACAAAATATTTCGCCTGCAACATTCAATTAAATTCAAGTGGTTCCTACTATTACTAGTCAAATAGTACCAATCTGTATCCATTAAAATAATGTTAGATTTAGGTATAAGAAAAATTCTCATTATTCTTACTAAGTTCATTGTTTATCGTTATTTTTTTCTTATTAACAGAAGAAAAATAGCTTTTAGAAACCTACACCACGCAGTTTTCACATACAACATATACAACTGGTTAGAGGTGTACCTACATACCTATTATCGGGTAGGTATATATGAATAGGTATATCCGCAATTCACCTGCAATTTAAAATAAAATTGAGCACAACCTGAATAAAAAAACCCAACAAATATCAATTTATACTCCCACTTGTGAATTAAAACTTAATTTCACTTGAATTTTCATTTACATATATTATGAAAAAATAAATGTTAATCTGTCATGATTATTTCTAGTTTGTATGAAATAACGCCATCTTCTATGAGTGGATTGTAAATTAAAAACTCATGAAATCCTACGAATTTTTATAAAATATTATTCAAAGCTCTGTCTACTCTATGGTTTGGAATTTACGTCGTGGTTGCTGGGTCTAATATTATAATATCTAATTTTAGTGCTTATGCTGTGCAATAGGAATTTGTGGGAAAGTATACGTTAGTATAATCGATATAAAATCGATATTATTAATTAGTAATAATTACAGGGTAAGAATGTTTTAACGACAAGTGAATGAGAGCCTCATGTTAATTAATATGAGGCTCTCATTCACTCGGTCAAGACTCAAATAATAAAAAAAAATAAGTTCTAAATTCCACATCCTATAGGGTCTTCATAGCATATTCTTTTTACACATTTACCTACATATTATTTCTGCGAGAGAGGTCAAAAACTACGGAATGATATACGGACACTCCAAATGCAGCATCTGGCGAATAAACCATTTGTCTCTAAGCCTGACTGTGTTTGATATCTATTTGCATTGCCTAATAACATTTGGCTTGGTGCATCATCGTATCAAATGCCAAATTATATTTTCCAGCTACACATTCGGTAGTAGAAAATAATTTGATCACATTAGAATATTTGAGATACTAGTGATTTGATTCATATTATATTATATATGTATCGCATCTAGGTAGGTCTATGTTATTTTACTCACTTCAAACTAAACCAAAAAATTGAAATTAATTAAAAGTAGGCATTTACACTTTATTTGGTCAAATTGTATGTACCTATGTATCTTCACCCCAGATCCCTTACGGGGTAAGCTGTGGGCTTTATTTTTGCAATGGTTATTTCCATAAGCACACACATCCATGAAGTTAAGAAAATAAAATCTCTTCTTTAATCTTATTAACTGCCTCAGTAGCGTAGTGGCAGCAGGCCACTACTACTACGCTTGGGGTCCTGGGTTCGATACCCGGGACGGGGACTATCAGACATAACGGTTTAAAAATCCTTTAACTCCAGTTCTATTGGGATTTTTCCATTTTCTGGAAGTTTCCCAGTACCTTTTACTGGTGGTAGAGCTCCAGTGACGGAGCTCGCGGGCGTAGGCACCACCGCATTACCTAATATAGGGGAGAGTCTGGTATATTGAACTGCCTGATAAATTGTACCACCTCAAAATTTTACACTTACTGTAACTTATTTTCTTTTCTGGCAACACGAAACTGAACGCTGACAGCAGCCTCAACTACTTGTGATTTTGTAAAGGCCTCCGGAAAGTACGAGTACATTCGTTTTTAGAGAAAAAAATGTGTTTTGAGAGTCCTTCATATAAATATTGACGTGTGTAGCTAAGGAGATTACAAAGTGAAAATGTAAGTTACAATTTTGTTATATTTTTTATTGATTAGGTCTATAATCATCGCTTCAACCATAGGATTTTATGTTCAGCGGTTATTTTGTGACAAATATTTATTTTTGAAATCTCTTAGTTTGGTAAATTGTACCATCAGCAGTTGTTTTATTTGTACTGGTATTCTAAAGTGATTTATTCTATTTTCATACATTATTTAATTTCTACAGAATAATTTATTTATGTCCGATAAATGGTTTTTTTTAGGCTATCATACATTTGTTCTTTTGTCAAATTATGACAGTTAATATTGAAGAAATTTGAAATTTTTGTCAGCATATTTTCATTAATATTAAAAATATAATCCATTTATTTTGTCTATTTAATAAACCTCATTATTTTCATTTATTATCATGTTAATAAGTCTCTTAAATCTTGGTGGTACGATTTACCTAACCTGTGGTACAATTAATCCGACTAGTTGGGTAAATTGTACCGAAGGAAAGCCTTCAGGGAAACGCATATTGTGTGAAATCCGATAAGAGTATGGTGTTGACGTTGCGACACATGTTAAATGAGATTCTAAACTATGTGATAAATAACTTATTTAAATTAATATCAAAAAAAGATATTTTACAAAATCTGAATGTTGGTACAATATATCCGACTCTCCCCTACTTGCCGCTAAATGGTAGTGTTCAGCACTATCGTGTTCCGGTCAGGTGGTAATGTAGGTACGGCCCTGTAATTTCCGGCACAGAGGCATAACACGTTAGACCTCAGGAGTGGTAACGCATCTGCATTTTGACCTTGGTCTTTGTGTGGGTGTTTATAGGCTGCAGTCATCACTTAACCTCTCATCACTTACCTCTGCCTACCCCTTCGTGGATTACAAGCGTAAAGTTACGTTTCTTGAATATTAGATATGTCTAACATAGGTACCGATAGTTTTGATCTTAGATATTAATTATGTAATATACCTACAGCATTTCGAATGGGATGTGTACCTATTCATTGAAATGATCCCTATGTAACCATCACTAAAACAGTTTAGCGCTACGAGTTCCTGTTAAATGTTAATAAACGGATCTACAGTAGAACCTATCTATAGTAAGAAAAAAAACAGATTTTAAACATGATTGTAATGTATTCTTATTTTGGTACTCTTGTATTTAATTTCCTCTTTCCATTGATGTAATTTTGAAGTAATTAGATGTAAACCATGTAAAATATTCTGACGAAAGCAGATAAGTCGCGATTAGTGTTTGTAAGCACCATTTATATACCACGCACAAACCAGTTTAAGGTAGTAGCGTTCGCAGATACGGCGCGGTGAAATATAACAGGTAATAACCACATTAATTTTGTGAAATAATTTTATGTGATATGATAATATAACGTTGTACAATCATTATGAATAAATGAACTTATAGCCAATATTCGAATTATATCATTTTAAGAGACTGTGCGGAAGCGCGCATGCCTCCCCGGATAGTGTAGATCGGAAGCGATCTACTCAGTTAAGCGATACGGGCGCGGTCGGGTGTGTGATGGGTGAAGTGGCAAATTAATTTATCATCCATGCTTCGTAGGGCACGTTAAGCCGTCGGTCCCGGTTGTTATCGATAGATAGCAGTCGTTAAACTTTGTCGGAGGCCTTATTGGCGGTTTAAAAACATCCGACTGCGGGTTGGCCTCTGGTCCTTATCTCCACCAACCCGCATTGGAGCAGCGTGGTGAAGTAAGCTCCAGGCTTCCTTCTAAGAAGGGAAGAGACTCGTGCCCAGCAGTGGGACGTAACAAGGGTTGCCATTATTAAAATACTGTGCAGTGTACGTGCACCTACAGGTACTAATTTTTTAAAGAGGAAACATTTGTATTTTTGTATTAATGTTTGTCACTTAAAAATTATGCGACCGATTTAAAAACTTCTTGCACCATTCGAAAGCTGCGTCTTAACTAAGTGAAATAAGCTATATTTCGTTTATAGCACGCGTGCGAAGTCAGGGCGAGCTGCTAGTCATAAATAATATACTTAATCAATAAATCAACATTAAATTTTTCTACAACATTCATAATTATTGACATTAAAGCTGAATGACTTTGACTGCTGGACGTATTCCAACAAAGATTGCCAGAACAAACGGTTCTGTTCTGCGCCATCCTGTAATTGCCCGCCCATCCATTTCTAGGCCCACCTCATGGACAGACTACTTATGCTTCGTTTTCGGGTATACCATCGCCACTCGAGAACTCTTCTGCCCAACTGTCATCCATTCTTTGAGCTATATGCCCAGCCCACTGCCACTTGAGTTTGGCTACTTGGGAAGCTAATGTCTGCTAATTCGTTTTTCATTCCAATCTCCTCATTTCTGATTAAATCTTGCAGGGACATGCCGAGCATATCTCTCTACGTTACTCTCTGCATGATCTTGAGCCTTCTTAATGAGGTCCATGGTGAAGTCGTTCACAAAGATACGTTTCAGTTTCGTATGTCATAAATGGCAACAGACATTGGTCAAAGTCAACAAGTCAGTAAGAAACAATTTTCCTTAACGTAGCTATTTAGTCTTAAGTATAATTAAAGTGAAAGAATCGTCTTATTTTATATATCAGTAACATTAGCGATCGAATGTTAGGTACACAACTTTGAAATAAATAGGTACTTTTTATCCTACTTTTTTTAAGGACCTAGCGTGAAGATGCTTTTTATCCGATTTATTGGTTTGCTTAGGAATATGTTTGTTATAAACTTGCGAGATAACAGCCTTTAATATTTTTTCTTTTTTCTCTTCCGTGTAATTCGATTAAAAAAACATATTTTAATTTAGAATTATTTTTCTATAACGGATAATAACTATTCTGGAATTTACATTATAATACAGACGCAATAGTTTTTTTTTTTTATGTTTTAAGAATAGACATATTATGTTTGAAGACTTATGAAGATACATTTTAAAGTAGTCAGTTTTTGCATGTCTAATAATATATTAGTTTCTTTTATCGCTCACAACAGTGAGTCGTACTAACTCGTACGAATTGTGCATAGGTATATAAGTAAATTGAAATATTTTTTTTCATGGCGAACAAAAACGGAGGGTTTAAGAATGTAGACACTACTTTTAGGTAGCTTATCTATAGAAGTAGGTATATCGTTTATTACTACTACTAGTACTGAACTACATTTAGCCTGGGTTGCACCAAGATATTTGCTAAAGTTAAAGTTATTGTAACATTTCACATCCTTCTCTAACTTAAATAAATCTGTTAAAGTTAGAGAAGGATGTTAAATGTTACAATAACTTAACTTTAGTCAACATCATGGTGCAACCTAGGCTTAGTAAGGAACCTTATTAATAAACGACTCTACATTTTTCAAGTAAAGACGCAGTCTTTTGCGGTAGACTACAACATTATTAAAACATAGATATTCCTTTTATAGCAACAATGCCGTTAAGTGGTACTATTCCGTCCTTTTATAACAACAAACTGCCTCAGCAGAAGTTTTGTGTTAGGTAACATGCTGCTGATGATCCTGGCTCTCTGGTCCCATTCCCAGAGTCAATCTCAATTTTGTAGGTACTGTGTCCGCTCATGAGGTGAAACATAAGTGGTGAATCGTGGGTATTTGAATTAGGGAACTCGCCACTTATCCAAAATCAATGAAATATAGCTTTTATGTTGACGACATAAGGTGCCCATGTGGTCGAGAGGCCAATTCCCTGATAATACCTATGCATGTGTGCATCCATTTCACTTCGGGAATGGATACAGACTAGTTGCCTTAATTTTGGACACAAAATATTTGTTTTTTATATTATTTCACTTAACACATGCTTGTGAAATATAAAATATATTTCACAAGCATGTGTTAATGCGAAATAATATAAAAAACAATTATTAAGGGTAAAAGCGACTTCTTTACGATATTCAATAAACTGAAAAGTCTATTATATCGGTTACCTAACTAGCATAGTTGGTAATAGATGGCGATGCTGTTACCATAAAGCAATGCAATAGATGTGAAGGAAAGATTTGACAAATCGGGCAGGACTTCAGTAGCTCAATTGGAAGAACGGCTGGACTAGATTCCCAGTAGGTCGCGAGTTCGAGTCTCGCCTGAAGTCAAATTTTTCTTTCCATTTTTCTTTAAAAACACAAAATATTGTTTATCAGTAAAATTCTTTATAACATCGGACATATTTTTTCACAAAAAAATTCAAGTTACCACAATTTATAAGAAGAGTTCCCACACCCAAATTATATAAACACTCGTTTTATTTATAAAGCATTATCGATTTTTTAAATTTTGATTTTTAAACAAACATACTAATATTTTCAGCAGAAAAGACATTATTGTCCTAAAATAATTCCTTATTGTTAAATTAACTATCTACATGAGTCGCAGCAATAAAGTCAAAAAGTTATTACGACCATAGACGGACTCCCACAGTTTATTTTATTACTAGCTATGCCCGCGACTTCCTCTGCGTGAGAATTCATGATTGTTCAGTATATACCCGGACGAAATCGTGGGCGCAGCTAGTATAAAATATAGTAGCCTAAGTTACTCCTGATTACATCAGCTATCTGCCAGTGAAAGTCCCGTCAAAATCGGTAAAACCCCAAAAAAATATTAACCCCGCTAAACGGACAGACAGACAGAGAGACAAAAATTGATAAAAAATGTTGTTTTAGTATATGTACCGTGTATACATACATATGCGTTAAGTGACAAAGCGGTTATTTTTATATTACAAACCGACACTCCAATTTTATTTATTTGTATAGATGTACTCAAAAAACCCCAGGAATGTAAATAATAAATAGGATTGCTCCCGTTTTGTTGACCCTACACATCGGCACCAGGGTTCGGTCCAAGATGATGTTATTTAAGATGAGATCAATTTTATTGAGATTTATTCTGTGAACATGTTTCGTATCGATTTAGTTCTTTGTCTATAATTTATCGACTTTAGAATTCGGCACTTGATTAATGGTCGTGTTCAAACGATTAATGTTAAACCCATTAGAAACCCATTAATGCAGCACACAGTTAACTGTGGAAGTTCTAGCAGTTCTATAAATAATATCTGTGACACTTTATTATTTTCTATATTTAATTTTATTAGTACGACTACTACGCTGAGATCCTGGGTTTGATGCCGCCGTGTAGGGGGTTATCAGAGGTACAATACAATACTCTTTAATGTACACACAAATAAAATTTATTAAAGAATAAAAACAAGAGAACGGCACAAATAGCGGCCTTATCGCTGCACAGCTATTTATTCCAGGCAACCAAAATTGTAGGATTAAACAAAAAACAAAACAACAGGGGTGTACTAAACGCAAAAAATCAAAACACAAAAACAACAAGACATGAAAAAAAAAACAACAATAAACACAGAAGGATAGAAAGAATATATAGATACTTACATAATATAGTAAGATACAATAAAATGAAAATAAGGATAAGGTATGTATGTATGTATGTATGTATCTTCACGCCAGGTCCCTAACGGGGTAGGCAGAGAGTGTAGTGCGCCAGATATCCCGGTTCAGACGAACCTCTCGTGCCTCGTCTACCTTCATCATTCTCTTCATACATGCACGCCGATTCCTAAGACTTTTTGCAGGATAAGGTAATGGTGTAAAGTCCTTTATCTCTGGTTCTATTGGGATTTTTCAATTTTCTGGAAATTTCCTAGTACCTCGAAGTTTGGTAATGTGCCTGAAGATGTCAACAGGCTCGCCACGTGTTACATGGGCCAAAAACGTAACCGTGGGTGTATGCATGTATGCTTGAATGCATGCATTTACCTCTGCCTACCCCTACGGGTATTACGGGGGAAGTTTTTTTTTTATTAGTATATTTACTGTGTCAGCTGTCTAGTGTTAGGAGGCCACGAAGTTTCCCAGTACCATCTTCGGAGACCCCGAAGATGTTAGTAGGTTTGCCACCTGTTACATGAGGCAAAACGTAATTAGTCGTGGGTGTGTGCTTGAATGCATGGCGTTTACCTCTTTGGGGAACACAGGCGTGAAGTTAACGTCGAGTTCGATGTTAAAGATTCATTTTAGTTTAATATACGCGAGATAAATCAGAAAACTAGTTTGATTTCAATGTGAAGTTAAAGTTACGTATGTAGATTATATTATTGTCGTGTTGTTGGCAGCAGATAAGATATACATAATTGTTGCTGTAATCTGCAGCTTATATTTTTTTTAATAATGGAAACGTGTTCTAATTTCCTATGTGAATATCATTGTCATTGTGTGAATATGTTTTGCAAAAGGTGCCCCATGCATTTGACGACCCGGTTAGTCCAGTGGTGTGAGATGACCGTTTGATTCGAAGGGTCGCGGGTTCGATCCCCGCACCGGGACAAATTTTTGTATGGCCTACAGATATTTGTTTCGGGGGTGGGTGTTTGTGTATGTGTACAACGACACCCACGACACAGGTTTATACCTAATGTGGGGCTGTGAGTGTAAGCGTATTTTATTATTTTTTTTATGATTTGTGAGTTAAAAAAATAAAAAAAATAAATGGAAATGTGCTTTTGGGCGTGATTGAACCTGCGACCTCTGGATAAGCCCAGCCGCTTCACAATACGACGTTTCTACTCCCGCCTATACCTTGTACTTTTCTTCTTTCCATTTCATTGAATAAACTCTCAAGTTACCTAATAATATTGTTTCTAGTCATAGTAGTAAGTATTTCTATTAATTAGCTAAAAATTAGTTTTTAAGCCCCGTGTACATGTCTGACATATCTAATAACTAAGGTCTCAGGGGTGGCAACGCATCTGCATTTTGACTTCTGGTCTTCGTGCTGCTATATGCTATAGGCTGCAGTCATCACTTAACATCAATGGGAACTGATGCTTGTTTGCCACCATCATTACATAAAAAAACACATGAATATTACAACATAAACATACCTACATACATAAAACATACATAAGTAAACACACATGAGTAGGTATAGGCCAAAGACATAAATAAATAAAACCAAAGAAGCCAAACATAGAGCCTATTGATAGTTGTAGTAGAGAGTAGAGTAATATTTGCCAAAAATATAACTGCTGGAAATTAATATACATAGGTAAGAACCCCACCTACATTACAACTAGGGTACCAACTAGGGCCTCAAACCTGGCAGCGCATTTTTACCGGTAGTTTTTGTTCAGATGTTTATTTATGGGCTATACCTACAGTTTATATTCACTTACCTTCTATGTAAACTGCATGTTCGTTTTATCAAAATTTTGTGTAAAGCTACTATTTTAATTGGCAAAAATCTACTGAATTGAGCAGCGATTTTCCAAACAAGAGCAAAATTATGAAGTTTACTGAAATCATCTTAGTTAAATATAGCGAGATAAATCCGTTAAGATAGTTTTATTAGAATGAGTATAACTAGCGAAACCCTATTCATTAATAGGTGTGTGTCTTCCATCAAGATTCTGACCAAACAGTTTATAAGGTACTTAATTAACCCTTTCTATAGTAACGAGCTCTACAAAGCTTGAATTTACTGGGATGTAGAACAAACTTCAAGGTATTAAAGTACTTCAAAGTTAAACTTAGCTTAAATTAAAATACGTCACATTCATATTTATTACCACTTTTTTTGTATCCCGTTTGTTATTTTATTTGATTCATAAAATATTAACGTGCAGGAAGCAATATATTTATGATACCTTATATTTACCATGTATTTTGATACTAAAACACACACTAAAATGATAATTGGTGTGGTTGCAATTACATTAACAAAAAAAAAATCCGAGAAACAAAAATTTTAAGACTACCAAACAAAAGTCCGTTTCACACTAACCAAGCTCTACCTAACACGAATCCGCGGCAAAAAGAGACGAAGCTACAAGACGGCGCTGTCTCGTTCGCTCGCCGTCTTTAAACACTAAAAAGCTCCATAGATGGCAGTAAAATCGTTGCAACAGCTTCAAGCGGCCACTAGTGTCGCCATCTAGTGCCGAATAACCGAACTTTTATGGCACGTTTATCGAAGAGGGCTCTTCGGCAGCTCGTAAACGATTTTATGAGCACGAACTGAGTCTCGTACTCGATATTACCCGACCGAGTACGGTGGGGAATGCAATATTTGGTGCTTCTGTTGAGCGGTATAGTATTCAATTCAACCGGTGTTCATGGGCTTTTATGTGCGATTCAAGGTGCGATTGGATGGCGTGCTTGAGCGTTTATTTGGCTTTATTGTTGGGGTTTGTTTATGCGATTGCTGTTTAACCAAGTACGGGGTTTTGTACATGCTTTTGTTATGATTATTATGTTGTTGGGAATAATGAAGAGGATGTCGTGGGAACTTTTAAACAAAGCCGATCAGTATTGACGTTTTTGTGCTAATTATCTCGATAACATAACTAATCGGTCATTGAAAAGTCAATATACAATTTGGTAACGTTGCCAAAATTTTGTTTTCGTATATGGGCAAACAAAGTTTGGATTAGGTACCAAACCCAATAACCATTTATCAGTGATTTATATTTGAGTTTTCCCCAAAATGTAGCCGTGAAAAAGGCAAATCATAAATAAGATCCGATTCAAATTTGTAGAAGATGCTATCGGCATGATTTGTAGGCTCGCACCCGGGAGCGTTTGCCTAGTGATGCGCTAATTGCGTAAGCATTTGGTTTATCGATAAAATACATTAACCTCTAAATAATTATTATCAAAATAAAAACTTATTTTAATCAAGCTGAATTATAAGTACCCTTATGATTTTTATCGTACCTATGTAATATTATTCTTAAAAAACTGTTTTTTTATGTCATTAAGTTGACAGACAAGCAGACGGGCCACCTGATGGAAAGTGGTCACGGTCGCCTATGAACATTTGCAACACCAGGGGAGTTGCCAACGCTCCGCCAACCCTGAAGGAATCTTTTAACGCCATTTTTGAAGAACCCCATATAATAGCACCGAGGGAACACCTCAGAGGGAAGTTCGTTCCACAATTTACACGTACTGGGCAGAAACGAACGAGGAAACCGCACTGTTGAACACTGCCAGGTGTCCAGTCGGTGAAGGTGAAACTTCTCTCTTCGTCGGGTAGTACGGTGTAAGGAAAAGAGACGTGGTGACACATAAAACAATATAATATGAATGTTTACTTAGGTACCTGTATATGCAAATGATAATATAGTTGTTAAGTAAGAAATTAATTATATGTTTAGTGGAGGAAAAGCTTCAACGGTTGTGAAACTTGGGTAGGTAGGTACATGGTGTTATTATACCTTAACACCATAACATTTTAACGCACTATTTAATTGATTGCCTCCAAAAAGCTTTGTCATTTAAATTTATTAATGGTGGAACTCCGTGAGGATCGAGAGCGAAGGCACCACTATAGCCTACCTAGATACCTATTATCTAATAGCTGCCGTTGGTCTAATCGGTTTATCCCGATTTATTTATTTATATAATTTCCTCTTGTATATTGCAATAAAAATTACACAGACAGACATATTTCAATTACATTAGAAAACTCAAATGATTTTGATATATTTGATATAAAGGTATATCACTCGCAAAGGTCGTCTAGATTTGCAACTTAATACAAGCCTAGTGCATCGATTTTGCGGAATGTCGCATCACTAATTATCTACTATTTAGTTGCTAAGCTTTTATTATTTATTTTAAGGTTTGTTCTTCCGACCTGGAGTAGTGCTGGAGTTAATCAACAATGAGACCCTATACCTATTTCATTTTGTTAAATAAATATATATTTTGGGATGTTACATACTTTGCTTTATTTAAGTCTTCATTATGCGTAAATAGGGAATTCGGTACCTATATAAAAATAAATGCAGTAGATTCATTAAATAATTAATTGGATCTGTTGCGTTTAATTAGTAAGTTAAATGGGTGTCCAACATTCCCAAACGTTCAATATCTTTGGAAGCCCACCATAGAATTTAGCAGGTATTTTACCACTCGCCAGATAGAGTCTGTTACGAATATTAATGAGTCTGTACTCATATATTTACGTATGCTTATGTAAAATAGATAACAGGAAACAGTCAAAAATGGTTTCGGAGTGGCGCGACAACGTAACGATATGATGCCCGAAACATAAACGATAAATAATTAACAATTTAAATTCGATACTCGCCTACACAAATAGCGATAGGCCGATGATTTAAGACGTTAAAATATTTGTTGCTTATTTGTTAAGTAACGCATAACTTATTTACAGTTAGGTCAAAGTACGGACATTTTAAAAATTTTAATTCATTGCTTCTAAGCTTTTAGTTATTCATGTGACGTAGATAAACATGGGTCATACTCTTCCGCGCTGTCCTTCTGTGAGTGTGACTGAGTTTGTATGTTTTTTAACTGATGACGACATATATCAAACAACCAATGACGCGGTGCCACCCTGAAGGCAACAAATTACAAGCATTGTGACCGACAAACATTTTTTGTGTAGGCCACATACCCCAAACAATGTGTTATCTGTCCTGAATGTGATTTAACAGGTAATTTTTTAAATAGATTACCCTTAAACAGAGCCAGATTTATGCTCGGTCCCAATGTAAATAAGTAGGTGAGCATCTGAATGAGGAACTACATTTATTTTCATTTACCTCCATTTGTATCGCGGCTCCACGTGGAGATTACGTGATTTAACAAAGGGAGAGCTATAAATCTGTGACGCCTGTCTTAGTAGGCTTTGTGGGTATTTTTGATATGTGCCTTTAAAAGCTTTTTTCTGTATTTAGATGAGAGTTCATTGTGTAATTCATTAGAGAGAGGGTAGGTCTCCGCGCGGGGCAGTGCGCTCGGTCGATATCTAGAGATAAGGCTGTATTTATTGCCGACCAATGAGATGTCCGACAAGGATGCGATATTTATAAGGGCTCACGAATTAGTCGATACAAATAAGTATGCCGAGTAATGATATCGATTAACGATTTTTCTATCTGTTTCTTTTAATTCCATTTACAAGTCGTAACGAGTTAAACGATGTTTAATTAATGTTGATTGTTGAATTCTATTTTGCTCAGTATTTCTCATCTTGTCGATTTGCGCGTCAAATAAAGAAGTACTTACCTACTTAATTCAGAATTGTTTCCAAACCTTTTTTTTACTATTAATTTGAAACTACTTTTAAAACTGAAAGTTGTGAACCATTGCTTTATCATCCCTGCAGCTGAAAAACGTTTACCTACTGCTAGATCAAAGCCTCCCCATATGATGCCATAATCACTTCGCTTGGTATGAAGATTGGCGATCGCAATTGCGGTAGTTTTATTGCAGGACGCTGATGCCCATCTTGCGTTATTGGACTTACTACCGCCCAATTGGAATTGTTTGACCGCTATTGCTCGGTTAACTTTTTTTATGTAATGAAAATAGCATGCAGTTTACATTGATGTTAAGTAATGACTGCAGCCTATAGACACTTACACAAAGACCAGAGGTCAAAATGCAGATGCGTTACCATTTCTGAGGCCTAAGGTATTGTGCCTCTGTGCCGGAAATTACAGGGCCGTACATGACCACCTGACAGGAACACTACAGTGCTGAACACTACCATTTAGTGGCAAGATTAGGTAATGCAGTGGTGCCTACGCCAGCGAGCTCCGTCACTGAAGCTCTACTACCAGTGACTATCTGCATCTGCGCTAATGAGCGATGGGGTCATCACGTCCCGACGCCGTCGTATCAGTCTATTAGCTTATTAACGTATAGGTACTTACCTATATAATTTAAGGATAAAATAGTTGATTTAATAAAATATTTAAGAGCAATCAAAAATTAAATCGGATAGAACAATGAGTGCACATGATATATCGTATTTATTACATTAGTCACCATTTCAATTCATTAACAGTCTGATCACGTGTGAGCCATCATTCGCTTTTACAAATGACTAGACAGCGCAATGCTAATATGCTGAGGTGTGATTCTGATTACACACCGGTTTCATAATAAATAGGCTCCAATGCGTCAATGCCGTGACTCTTCGTTCTTCGAGTTAATGCAATCGAGTCAGATTGCAACACTGCTATAGCAACAATTGAACTCAATTCAGATGTAGCATTGTGGATCCGTTTGTTTTTGATCAAGCACTAAAAATATAGAACTTGAGTAGGTCTAAGAGTAATTCGAAATAAGGTGAAGTACGAGTACATACTATCCAAAGCCAATTAGAAGTTATTTGAAATCGTAAATATTCGTATAGCACAAAAGTGTGGGTGGTCCCATAAACTTCTATTCGCATTGTCTATTCTAGAATCGAACTTACGATTTGCATTGAGGACCTATCCAGCATACATTATAGTGTTGGCAAGGTAGGTAAGTAATTAGCACTCATGTCGATATCGATATTCACATCAGGTGCTTCATTAGATACAGCTTCCGCTCACGTTTTTTTACAAAAATAAATATCGCATTGTTGCATTCGCATGATATTGAATAGGCGAACATTCCTCATGGATTGGAGTTAATAAAGCAACAGAGCTGTATTTCACAGTGCAGAGCAAACGTACTGGCCTGACCGACCGCCAGTCGAGTAATACGTCACGACTAGACAGTTTCCCCCTCCCCCGATCCCAAAGCTCCAGCTTAACGTTAGAGCGAGATGCATACATTACAAACAATGTTAGAGCGATAAAGAAAGCATGAACTCGTGAAACATGGCGTATAACGCCCCTTGATTTATGGCAGAGTATGCCAAAGTTCGAACTTTATGCGTGCGTGACTCTAACAAACGCAGTATAAAATTTCAAAAATGTTAGTCAAAAATTAAGTTTTACATCCGTTTAAAAATATTTATACTTACTTACTCAAAAATAATAGTGAAATGTAAAATGACTCTACAATTCGGTTTAAGCATGCTCTATCTTTCAAGGGCAGAAATAAACTAAAATTTCACATTTGCCTTACACTCATGTCCCCATTTTCTTGGTAAGCTATGGGTATAGGATTCTTGACTTAACCTGATGTTTTTGTTTCTTCAGGGTATGGGTTGTTTAGTGCAAATTAGAAATTTATTAAATTGGCATACATGTATCTCAATGTCTTAATAGTTTTGACCATATTTTTTCCCTTACCTACTCAGGTAAATTCTGTTAATAGAAACTTGTTTTCAAATTATTCAATAATGTTTTATAACACACATCAAAACTATATAATCTATGTAGATACTCGTATGATAATACCTACGTGTCTATAAAAGTGTAGACATGACCTACTTTCTTTTGATGAATCGATGTTAAAATGTTCAACATTAAGCCTGGGTTGCAACAAGATATTTGTTATAATAAGTTCTTCAACATTAGAATCCTCTGAAACTAAGTCATTAAACTCCAATTTCTGCATATTCAAAACTTTTCTCAAGTAGAAAAGACCATTATTTTATGATATGCCAATATTTGACCTCTTTTAATATTTTAACCGACGAATGAATCTAAACGAACGCTCGGCATGTTCGTTTGAACTGTCATAACGTGGTCATAACCATTCGTTTTCTATTTAAAACTAGCTGACCCGGCAAACTTCGTATTGCCTCACAATGAAATAATGTGTCAAAGTTTGATAGATACGGACTACTTGTATGCAAAAATTAAATTGTGGTTTCTACTCTTTCCCATCAATTTCTTCATATTTTCTTACCTTTTAAACCTACCCTGGACTTCCAAAAATCATTCAGAACCAAAATTAGCGAAATCGGTGAAGCCGTTCTCGAGTTTTAGCGAGACTAACGAACAACATTATATATATATATATATATATATATATAGATAAGTCGTATAGTTATAAATTCTATATCATGACAATGGCGTAAGGTAGTTGAAACTAGAGATACCACGAATATTCGATAACTATTCAGTATTCGCCCTATTTCATAATGTTACATTCGGCCGAATGCCGAATATTATAAGTGTTTATTTTCTTGCGAAGCGAAGGAAGGGAAGGGAAGAACTTTCGTTATCAGTGAAACTAGTCTCATCACAAGTTATTTTGTAAAGCTTTTGTTTTAATTTGAAGTTACACTTATTTAGTGATGTAGGTGCATATACGAACAATAAATAACACAATATTACGTAATAATGAATGAATAATGCGATTGTTGACACGATCTATTCGCAATATGAGACCACTCAAAGTCACGAATTAAATGCATACATGCTTATCTAATATTCGATCGCCGAATATTAGACGCTTCGGTCATGAGCGTAGCCGAATATGATTTCGGTATGGCAGTATGGTATTCCAAAAAAAAAACACAATTCATGCCATCTCTACCTAGTTGAAACTGTCTCGAACAGCGTTACACTGATATTCTAGTGGGGCCCGGCCCGATATCTATCTAGATTGTATTCAAATTAGTCATCAACATACGCTTATTTGACTTTTGTGAATGAAGTGTCCGTTCAAGTGTTGTTTGAATTAATTTTATGACGTTATTTAAACGCTTTAATTAACTAGGAGGCGTTCTTTATTCAATTTCAAAAGATATAATTTATGTTGTGTGAGCGGAACCCATTGTTATTATTTATTAATTGTTTTTTTTTGTGTTGTAATAATATATATTTATAAGTTCTCGTTTTGTTCCAGGTACAATTAAATTTTCACATCTATTAATCATCTTTAACAAGGTAAAATTTGGGAACCATTTTGTAAATTAACGTAAAACTTCCGCTCTGGTTAACCTTATTAATTGAGTTGTAAATAAAAATACATACTTATTCTATGGGTTTAAGTAACAATAAACATTCTTCATAAAAAATATTTTTTTATTTCATTTTCCTTTAGAGAAAACCATATTGTAGGTAATACAAATTGGCTCTAACTACAATATCTATGTCCAATACGTAATAAAATATCCGATAACTGCTAATTACCTATATACCTTCATACTTACTGAGGTACATTGTGCATACCTAACTTTTATATAAAGAAACGTAAAGGATTAATTAAATTTTATATTTTATGCACTTTGATTTATGTGTTCACATTCTTAACTAACAGCACATCGAGATCATGATCTTATCAGAAAATCCAATAAAAATGTATCTCAAACTACGCTTGCTCCCTTAAAACTTTATGAATATGAAAAACTGTGCTAATTAACTTCATTAGACGGTTACAAACTAAGCAATTTGCTAAGTAAAATATATAGCGTAGGTGGGCACAATACGGGCCGGGTAACACCGTAAATATCTCTTGTTTCCTCGCTAGGTGGTCTTAACTCACGCTGCTATTATTTATTAGCTAACCCTGCGGAACCGAGCTTGCTTTACATCTGTCAGCTCGCTACTTCCATCTAATAGAATATATAATACCAATATATGTTTAAATGAACCAAATATACTGTTAAGTAGACTAACAGTTGACTTCTCAACTACTAAACCACTATTCATATAACGACTGGCTGCTTTCAGCGTTCCTAAAAAGTTTTTATGAAATTCTGCATAATGCAACGAGGTGGATCTAAGCGGTTATAAATGAACCGTAATGGTTAAGATTTTCAAGATTTATCAAGGACATATGTTGGAAACTACCAAACTTCTATTATTACATTCGAAACACACACAAAAACAGATTTTGAAGTTTGGTACAGTTATAAAAAAATGTTAATTATTGCTTTCATTTCTCTTGACTCAATTTTTTAAACTTATTTTATGATTTTCTATTTATTATCTATCCAAAACTGATTCCATTTAAAACAGTTCTTTCTATAATTTGTTTAAAAAAAGAGATAATTAAGCATACAATTAGAACTGCATCACAGTTCACTGCATCATTGTATGTTTATTTAAGAGTACTTAAGAGGTTTGTGGTGATAATATATATATATATATATATAAATTGGTGTGGTATGTGGTGATATAAATATCATAGATTGCTTCGAAAAAGGGTTTTTACAAAAATATAGAGTCGCATTGCTTATAACCTACCCGTGTCGGATTTCATCATATCATTTACAAGATTTTTTCCAATTACTTTTCCAACGAGTAATTATAATTGGTAACAAATTGAGTAAGGTAGTAGGCACGATACGAGAGCGCGAGCATTGTTCATCCGATGACAAATAATGGCAGATAATACCACACTATCGGGTGTCCGTACTGAATTTAGTACTATGTTTCGAGCCAATATTCCCAGTTGATAATAAACATGCGTCACACAACTATAGTTAATACGTTATTCCCGACACTAGCTCGTATTGATTTCATTTTTAATGGGCCTGCGATTGTGTAGGCTGTTAGATAAATACTGATTTATTTTTGGCATAGTCAAAATATAAACACACATTTAAATAGTCTGTGGTGCTAAATATATTATATTAAATGTTCTTTTTTTGTTAATTCCAAAAGGAAATAAACAGATCAAGTGACATTTTGTTATCGTTTCTACATGATATAATACCGTCGCCGTCTGTAGACACAATTTGAAAATTTCAAACCACTTCATCAATACACAGAGTGATTCAAGAAAAGAAGATTTATATATAAAGTGTAGTTGTATATCTAGTATACATGTTACTGCGTCTAGGAAGCAAAGCTGGGGCGGATCGGCACTATTATATTAATAGGTATGTTACTACATATATATTAAGTAATAATGCATTATATACGTTTTCCTTGTCATAGTTCTTCTGTACGCGTCCAAGCAGTACATATGACAACACTTTGTATGCAGTAACGGACACGAATAGTAGGGAGGACGAAATTGATATCCGCATCCAGAATACCTTACGATGCAGTGCGGCCCTACACAAGTTATTAGTGTCCAAACTTCTCAGTAGATCAACTAAAATCAGGATCTACAAAACAATTATTAGGCCGATACTACCATACGGATGTGAGACTTGGACACTAACACAAAAAGAAGAGCAGAAACTCCTGGTGGCTGAAAGAAAGGTAATTCGGAAAATTCTGGGGCCTGTGAGAGGAGAAGATGGTTTGTGGAGGATCCGGAAGAATTCCGAAATTGAAGATCTCGTGGTGGCACCTAATATCATCGGGGAGACCAAGGCACACCGACTTCGCTGGCTTGGCCACCTTGAGAGGACGGGGGAAGATCGTGGGGTGAAGAAAGCATACCTGGGCAGACCCACTGGACGTCGCCCGGTCGGCCGGCCTCGATACCGCTGGATTGACATGGTTGAGGCAGACCTGCGCGAACTTCGGATCCACAACTGGCCTGAAATCGCTCAAGATAGAAGAAGGTGGAATTCTCTTGTTTCGGAGGCCAAGACTCACTTTGGGTCGCTGAGCCAGCGAAGTAAGTAAGTAAGTTCTTCTGTACGTATACCTACAAGAGATTTATATAATAATATGTAGTTTAGTTAAGAAAATTGTTTGGAACTGTTGAGTAGTTTTACCACGGGGCATAGATTAACTTAGCTACGTTATTTTACTTGGCCATTCACGCCAAATCGTGCCTCTCGTGACTAAAGAACAGTCTGACGCCAAGCAAATGGACAATGCACGGTTCAGGGCTGGCTCTAATACAAAAGTATGCTAATATCCTGCTTGGATTGACAGAGATTTTGCTTTACTTCTAAGAAGTCATGAAGTGACAAACAAGCATACACTTCAAATAAATATTAGCCTATAAATATCTAGGTACTTAAAACGTTTCAATGTAGTCCTTGCCACTTCTGAGGCTTAAACTGCTATGCTTCTTTGACGACTACTGTAATACTACCTGACCGGAATACAATAGCGCTGAAGATTATCATTTAGTGGCAAATAGATTAGATAATGTTGCTGGCTGCAGCCCGTCACTATAGCTCTACCCTCCACTAAATAAACCGAAGTTATTATAATAAACCAAGGGCAACTCTTTTATCCTCGACAATAAAATGGATTTTATCTATTTAACGTTCTAACTGGAAAAAATAGGATAGGACTGGATCAAATTTTACTTTCCATTTTTCTTTAAAATTAAAAATAGGCTGTTAAATGACAAGAACTTTTTCATGCAAAATTATCGGACAACATAAAATTAATTTCAACATAGTGTATGGATTCACGATCTAAATTATTAACACCTAATTTGACAGCCCTAATACACATTTCATTGTAATCTCTACATCACCCCTTAAACTGAAGGTTATATGACGTTGATGGCGACTGAGTGTTTAATTTTAACACACCTATTATTGAGTAACATGTATTCTAAATTGGCAATTTAATACCTGTTTTACGATTAGATTTAATGTTAAAACAATTTAATGCATAACACTGAATTTATTATTCTATCTGCTACTGAAGTCAGATATAATTTATTTTCCGCGAGACGTATAATGTAACGAAAATAATGTATTCATTTATTATAATTATATAGTTAGATTAAGTAATAAATCTTACATCATTTTACATAACATCTTAATGAAATATAAAGTTGTTTTATTACATTCATAAACGTAACACCTCAGCGAACGAGTTTGCCCAACAAAATTGTGGATAGCTACATGAAAATGAGTAAAATAATGCTCATCAATCTATTATATTACTCGGCGCTCGCTCGAACAACATAAAAACTTCCTGAAGTTTCCTATACACGCTCATAAATCTCTCGTTTTTTAATAGATAAATAGGCCCTCGCACAAACGAGCAATATCACATTATTTGGCCCTCCCTCAGGAAAGGCCCTCCTGATAAAGCCTCCTTGCCTCACACCCTTAATGTTAATGTAGTACGCCAGACGGTGACAACCATTTTTTGGCCCACTTGGTTACATTATGGAAGCTATAAAGAGTATTTCAAATTATATTTTCCGTGTCCATTAAAACGAGATGTGGCAGCCTCTCGGTTATTATTTAAAAAGTTTTGTTGTTCACTCGAAATTTGTAACTAGAATCCCTTTATAAATTATTCAACGGACGCTTAAGTAACGGTAAGTTAACGCTTATGCAATTTATGAGCAAAGACAGGTAGCGGTGTTAATTTTTAAAAGGTGCAGTTTACAAAACAACAATTGTTCCGTTGTCTGCTTAGACGGTTAAAGAACAGGCTCCCGGTACAAGGTAATAAAATGTTCAAAACTTCGAAAAAATATGCCGCCATAAACAAAGCGGTTCGGATGCAAAGTTAGATAAAGAACATCTCACACACCTGAGCTAGAAAATTGCTTTTTTCTAAGCGCCTCCAGTTTTTTACGCAACTTTCTCCGAGAATAAAAGAAGTTTCGTGGAAGAACTTTCATATTTTTTTGCCGGGATGGGACATAACTCATAACAGTCCGTATGATGTGACGCTTCAAAAATACAATAAATGTTGGGAACAATAAAAATATTGTGACAGATTCATATCGGAACAAATCGTTTTTGTTTCGGCGTGGTTACGTGTCATGGCGATTTTGCATAGCGTTTTTGTCCCGGCTTCAATTCATCCTAATTTGGGAGGCATTAGGTGCCCTAACTTATTACTGGGTGCGCATAAAACAACGGACCCTTATCACAACTAGTTAAAAACTAATTACCGGGGTGACACCACCTTTCCATAAATCTCGTGGCTCCACCGAATTGCCCTGACAAAAGTTATTTTTAAGAAAAAACCCCCTGAGGCTGGTCCGCCTCGCCTCCCGCTCCCTTCTCTACGGCCGCGCCTTCCCGTGTGGAATTTATCACGATTTATATTCATGGCATAACAACGTGAGCCAGTTTAGGGCGATACCATTTTAAATTACAAACGGCCGAATAAAACCTGCATTCTAAACAAATACCTAATAAAACAAATCTTTATTAATTTCAATGTGTATTATTGTCAATATATGCAAAAAAGGTGTGCCTGGGTGATAAAAATTAAATGGCGTGGATACGAAAAACGTGATTTTTTCTTTTGGGGTTCTGATATTTTTATGAAACAACGCATATGTAGCTTATTAGCGTGAAAAAGAGGATATTGTACATTACGAAAATCGTTTCAGAAGATTCTAACTTATTGTTATTCTTTTAAATTTTGCCTCGTGAAATGCTCGCTTTGAAGATCTACTCTTAAATTGCATATCCTTTCCAATGCATTTTTTGAATACAGTAATGTTTTAGTGTTGCTGTTTGTGATGCTTAAAGCTTTTTAAATAAAGCAAAGTTCAAATTTGGCCCTGGTTCATTTTCTTTCATTTACCAAAACAAACCTATGGGATACAACGTTACGAGCAGATGTCGTCAAGTATCGAGTTACCTTTTTGACAATGCTCAACCTAATTGCAATGCAAGAAGAACTTCAAACCCAGGAGAACTTTTCGTCGTCGGTAATTATATCTCCATGAGCATATATTATCTTACCGATACAACAATACTATATTACAATTAATCCAAACAGTAGTCAAGTCATATATCGCGGCAAGTTGTGCTACGTAAACAGTGCCATATGCTGGCGATGTTTCGAGCATCGGCAGTAATTCTTGCACGGACGGAACTACAAATCACGTGCGGTTTTGAACGGAAGCGTTTAGTGTCGCTACGGCAACTGTTTAAGGGCTATTACTTATCGTAGGGTTCATTTGTGATTGGAGGTGATATATCGATGAAGGGATGGGCTTGGATAACGTCACTGGCTCACTCGCATTAAACGCTCTTAATTTAATTTTGAACTCTATCGTCGTTTTAATACATATACCTACTTGTTAAATGTACATACCATGACCATTTTATAATTGAAATAATTATGAATATTTGAATATCTTTGGTGGATTCCATCTATAAAATTACGAACTCTGAATCATGTGGCAGTCTTACAGTTTTATGCATAAGACTTGTTGGCAAACATGCCTCCAACTCTTTGCAGCAAACGCGTTGTAATGTGTTTAATGTTGTCATTCCTACGCATCACTATTCATCACTATACATAATTGACTATCACAACTCTGTCATGGATTAAACTTAAGGTAATGGGTGCGAAAAGTTTCAATAATGCTCTACAAGCTCTAGATTTGTTCTTAGATATTCTATATACCACCAGAATTGAGAACCTTCTCGTTTTTTGAACTCGGTTAAAAATATTGACGCAAACTATCAAGCTACAGAAAACCTGTTGCATTATGTACACTCGAGGCACATTTTTCATACTCAATATAGGTAGGTATAGTTAGAAATGACAATTTAATCACAATATCTATTATCCAAAAATAAGATAAGTATTAGGTACATTCACAAACAAGAACCATTTCCAGATTCTGAAGTAAAGGGTACTATAATCGGTTATACAGTGGCTAGATTGTGACAAAGGGGTGCTGTAGCCTTCAGGGCTCAGTCGGGGGTGGCTCCACCATAATTGATGAGGTTCTTAGCGCAGCAGGGCGGCGTGGTATTATCATCGCACCGCGACACCCGGGACAAGATCTCATTAATTTGTGATTAGCCCGTTGTTAAGACTCTTCTAGCGACTTTCTTCTAATTAGATAATCAGTTTTTCCCGAAACAGGATTAAGGGACTTTAGATTGACTGAGTATTGTGGGGTGAAACAAGTGGGTGGTATTGTTTTTGTGTATTTAATATGATATTATTATAATGTCGTTTAATTAGGATTTTTTTTGTTGTACTTTTATAAATAGGTAAGTTTACGATAAAGGACGTCGGCCTTATTTTTTACCGTCTTCAAAAAAGGAGGCGGTTCTATCCTCGGCTGCATACCTATAAGTTTCTTATTTATGTTCACCGATTATTCCGTCAAAGGGTTGTTACCTACACTTCGAAATTGATCCCATTGCTACCAAATTAGGTTTTGTATGTCGGAATTTTTTTAAGACTTTTTAAAACGTGGGTATGTTGTTGCAAGTATTACCTACTACGTATTGTAAATAGCTTTTAAAATAGATATAATAATTTCAGAAATATACAAATCATACGCACAATTTACAAATTTTATGCCCAATTAAAAGTTTAAAAATTCAAATACTTCTCGAAGTTGCAACAAAAGCTGTTCGAGATTTGGACAACGCTCTGAGTACCGATGTTATACAAGAAAGTGATGTTATATCTAAAAACTCAATTCATCCCCCAATAAATATCTTAAGCATCGTTTATTCGGAATGAGGCAAAAACGTTATTCCCCCATACTGTTTATTTAAAGGTGGATTTGTACAATATTTATTCACGCGTACACATACTTGGGGGCGTATGCATCCGTATTTTACCAAAAGGGGGCCAAGGAACAGTACTTCTTCGAAAGTTTTTGCATACATTGATTTATTTCCTACAGCTGTACTAACGCCTATGAGTTCCAAAGATATAGCTAAAAATAGAATTATGTGGGTATTGTTGTTTCAATAACATCACTGAAGGCAAATCAAAAATACCGCATAGTATACAAATTTTGTCGATTATAAAATTAAGTAGTTTTCGATAACGTAAATACCAAATTTAACAAAATATCAAATCAAATTTGGTTTGGATCCGCTTTATAATTAAAAGTTCTCATTGAAATAACAGTGACATAAATATTTTAAGCTTCACTGAAATTCATCATCATCTGAACGATTGAGATACAGAAGCTCATCCAAACCGTTTTTAATTACGAAAATATCCCTAGCTCAATAAACAATCCGATTCCAATTTATTTTCCCCACAATAGGTATCAGAAATATTTCCCCAGCTAAGTGGTTCGCTAAGAAAACCTACGAATTGGATTAATTCAGAGGGGTTCGGTCGGAGACAATTTGTCTGATTGCTACAGATACCGATGTCACAGTTACCTATGTCTTTGCTTTTCAATAAATTCTGACCCCATACTCGGTCCCGTCAATAAATATTTGCGCATGATTAATTCAATAAACTTCCTGCTCAACTGATTTTTTTTTGTTTATTTAAGCAAGTAATGTTATTGTCGGGGGAAGTTATGTGTTATATTTTTATGTAATGAAGGTGGCAAAAGTGATGACTGGAGCCCATAGACATCCACACAAGGACCAGAGGTCAAAATGCAGATGCGTTTCCTTAGTCGATATGTCTCTATGATAGTTATAACGGAGCCATACATTACCGTCTGACCAAGACGCAATAGTGCAACACTAGCATTTGGCGGCAGTTAGACTAGGTAATATGGTGGTGCCTATTCTCTCAAGCTCCACAGGAACTCTACCACCAGTAAAAAGATATTAATATAAGCTAGAAATATAAGGTAGGTATATCTACGTTTCAAACAAATATATCAAACTGTATTTTACAAGCATTAGTATTATTAGAAGTTAACATAATTTTTTATTGAATTATTGAGTACTTAATTAATCTTAGCAGAGACGGTTTTTATGTTATGGAAGTGGCAATCAAGCATGCAGCTCACATCGATGTTAAGTGATGTCTACAGGCTATTGACACCCACACAAAGACCAAGGTCAAAATGCAGATGCGCGACCTCTCCTGAGGCCTAAGGTGTTATGCCCCAGTGCCGGAAATTACAGGGCCGTACATTACCACCTGACCGGAACACGATAGTGCTGAACACTGCCATTTAGCGGCAAGTATATTAGGTAATGCGGTGGTGCCTTCGCCCGCGAGCTCCGTCACTGGAGCTCTACCACCACTAAAACTCGATTCCAATCAAACACGATCGAATATAAATCTTATAGAGGACGGAAGTAATAAAATAATGAAGTGACATCACCCAGTGTAGGGTAAATGGTTAATTAGAAAGGTTACGTATCCCCTAACACCATTACACCCGCCTCTTTCAGGTATATCCCGAATCTCGGCACAAGGGGAAAAAATCAAACGGTAAATATCGGAAAGTAATCGACTTGATTCTATTAGATCGAGTTAAGCGGCTTATTCTGTTGAGGTATTCGGGCTTAGAATGTCGACTGAGTTGTTTATCGACTCCAGTTACCTTCTTGAAATATCTCCGAAGTCTAGATTTTTTGCATTACACAAGCGATAGTATGATTACAATGTTGTTTACTTTTTTTAAAGGCTCGGATTTTTATATAATCGGTTAATTATATAAAATGCGTATATAGAATATAAGACCTCGAATATGTATGTAAAATCCTACTATGAAATTGGTTGATAATAGGTACATTTAATATTAGATAGCTTTATATGAAACATTGTTGAATCAAGTTAAAATTAACCGTTCTTGTTGTGTTGTTCAGATTCTTGACGACTGCAATTTATCTACTTTTTAGGTACCTAATTTATGCCCTTATTTAGTTCAATATTTACATTAGGTATAGACATTTAGATACACTTAAAATATCATTTAAATCATTAATTTAGTAGCTAGTAGTAGTAAAATCACAATAGTTGTAACAAACTATTCAAAGTGTAGGTACTGTTTACACTTTCAGTACCTAGTTTGTTACAAGTAATGTGATTTTACTGTCACATTTTCATTCATATTCATTATTATATAATAAGAAAATAGTTCATTAAGTTAAATATTGCTGCAAAGTAACTCTCGGAGTATACGTTTAATTGCACTACCAGTCTAGAATATAACTTCGCGTGCAGCTTAGATCAATCTAAGCCCTCTCGCTAGCCTGTTCTGGGCCTATCTAAATACCCAGATCTAGTTCAGACCCACACTTCTTCTCTTAATTGGCACTTTCTGGAGTATTACATTACGTCAATTAATTGAATTCGTCTCTCTAAAATCCCATGGCAATTGAGAGGAACGACGGCAAAAATGTCTTATTTTTTATTCTTTGGTTTGATTTACTTTTGGTTATGTATGTACCCATACGAAATATCCTTACAATGATGATTTATCTTTAAGATTTACGGGTAGCTTGATAGAGAAGAGACTTTCCGAAATATTAACTGCTATAATTTATGACTAAGTACATAATTTTATTTATCTGGACTGGTAGTGAAGCAATATATTTGGTACAGGTTCCACACCAATAATTCCGTTTTAATTTTGAAACTCGACTGTATCCAGTTCATAGTCTTTGGGTAAGTGGTGAATAAGACTATGTAAACTGTTAAAATATAGGATTTATTAAATATGTTCCACCAAAATTTCAGTTAATGATACGGAAGTAGGTACATAGATACAAATTAAATACGGTATTTTTTTGATTCTTATGTCAATTGACCACGGAGAGGGCCGTGGTCAATTGACATAAGAATCATATTGGTATGAGGCAAAATGTATCCTTTGGTAGCCTATGCGGGCAGTTATAAACAAAGAGCTATAAGAAAATACTAATATCTGAAGACTCTGCAACATTCAGTTTTAATTCTGACTTGTTACACTTTGAAACTGAGTCCAAAAACGGCCCATAAATGTTCACACTACTCCAAAGTAAATTCAAAAGAGGGTAGACATAACAAAACCCACGGTTTAACTCCACGAATCGAGATAAGCCGTCACATTGAAGATATTTAAATCGATTTTCCCCAATTTTCCACAGGCGGGCGCGACATAGGCCCAACTCAATTTATCCGCTGTCGCCTCGGGTGGGATCCATTGTTCGCCAAATGAACTACGCAACCTACAGGATAGTTACACTGCTAATGACAACGAGTTTCGCATACCGTCCATTTTGAATTGGTTATTTGGTAAAAATGTGTTTTAAATTAAAATTGCGGGTACAACACGATGTGGTCTTTTTATGTGTTCTTCAGTTTGTTCCCAAGTGGGATATAATAAAAAAAAATTGAATCGCGGGATATATTTTGGTGTAACTGCTATAATGTAATCAAAATCAAAAATATTGTCTCGATAGCTACTTAACACGTTCACTGCCCTCAAGCAGACACAATAGTTAAAACAATGCAAATGGACACATGTGGTACATGGGACATGGAATGGGTTATATAGCTGAAACATAATTTTATCTTGACTGAACTATGAGTTATCACGCGGGGTTGAGGAGGAAACGCCGCAGTTTTGAAGTTTGAATACTACATAAAAAAATATTACCTCTTATATAATTACGTTCCTAAAACCAAAAACGCCCATGACACAGCTACACACAGATTTTGGTCATCTCAATGGCTTTAATATTGCATGAATAAAAAATCTGATGTAAAGATTAAAACCATAGAGACATTTTATTTCATTTTAACGTAAAATTAGTAGGTAGGTATACATAAGTGCTTGTTTATACTAGATCTTCATACTAATATAAACAAAACATCTGATTTATATACTTCCACATAAGTAATCTCCTGGAAACTTCTCACTAGTCTGGCCCCTAATATTCTTTAATTAAGGAGTTTAGCTTATTTCACCCAACCGGATCCTATTTGTTGGGTTGCTATTTAAAACATTCGCCCCGTCTGTTTACATAGATCAGATACGTTCAACAAAGGCTTTTGTAATTAAGAAAGATATTTTAAGTTGGCGGCAGCTTGGCTTTATATACGCAAAATGAATTTACTGGATTAACTGCGTTTCGAGTTTTGTTAAATGGCTTTCTTTGTACTTTATTGTGAAGCCGGAATTAAGCGTGATTGATTGAAATTAATCAGTGAGTTTAATTGCTGAGCTGCCGAAATCTATGGCTATTGATTCTGCTCGGATTTAACATAAGCTGGTGTTTACAATTTCCGATAACTAAAATTATTTTTCAGGTCTGTCAGGTTTATATGGTGAGTGGCTCTCAGTTGGATAAAACTTGGGATTTTTAGCAATACTTACCTACATAGGTAATAACGATACAGTTAAACATTTTCAGCATTATGATGATCTTTTTTTCTTTATTAGAATAACGGGTAGAGCCATTAAAACATTGTGTACAGATTACAAAAAAAAAAAAATATTTAAATATGCGAACCTAAGTTTTGAAGAACCTGATTTTCTATGTAGTTACAAGAATATAGTAGAGAATTTTGAGCAGATACATACCTACTTAATATTATTGGTAGGTATATTTCTTTAGCAATAACAGAACTGGTCAAATGAAAAATTAATGGATAAATGAAATATGGACTACCTAGTATTAAATGAGATATTTATCGTGGATATACACGTAACATTAAACCAATATCCCAAAGAATCCCAAGGCACGCAACGCAATATTTCGGACGGTTCACAAAAATAAATTTCCCAGCTCCAACCCCAATTTAGGAGTGCATTATTTTCGCTTTCACAGACATCCGATACAATTAAAATCTTCTTTAATTAAGGGACGACTATGAATCATTCGCACGTGGTGCACTGAGTTTTCCACTTATATACGGTTTCGCCTTAACAGGGAATGGTTTAAGACTAGGGCGAATTAAGCGAGAATAATTCTTATCGTGGTCGCTCAAAGAACATTTTTGCGTTTATGTCGATATGTATTTAAGCCGTAGCTCTTCTTAGTTTTCCAGTATCTCTTTTCACTTTGTCGCAGTGTCTCCGTTATTTACTCGTACGTGAGGGATGCTTGCAATAAATAGGTGCGCGCAAACATATTTGACGTTTACAAATACCTCCCAAATTGGTTTCCTTGGTGTGACTGGCCGTTATTACTAGGTTTGTTTACTTATTGCCTCCGAACAGCAGGTTCGTATTAGCATTAGCAGGTACTAAAAGAGGGGATGTTATTTTTACGACATCAGATAGATGCTTCCATACATAGTGACCACTTATGTATTTTTCTACCTACAGTTCACTCAAGCGGTTGAGATTTTAATGATTCGAATTTTGTATTTCAATATAATAATAATAATCTTATCAGCATATAATGCGCTCAAAATATATAAAAGATAAAAATAAGTGGTGTTCAGGTAATTTAATTAAACTTATCAACTTAATTGATGCTCATTATAATTAAATTACACGACCATGTAGGATGCTTATTAATTCTAACATCAAACAAAGAACCGCGGCGAGTAAACACAATGAATAATTTATGCAGCAGCTGCATATTTTGGCATAAATTCATAACTATGTACCTATCTGCGAAGAATAAATAAAAACAAATCCAAAGCTAGGGCAACGCGCGCAATGTGGCGGAATGATAACAATCGTAGTCATAGTAAAAGTATGAAATTTAAAAATAGAACGTTAATATTTTCTAGACGCGCGTAGGTTTGGTACGGTTCTTGCTACGCAGAATACAAATCAGAGTCGGTGGCCGAAAATCGGTTAAAAAATAGATCACATGGCAAACGAGGTGCGAGTGGCAATTCCAGCGTCCCGCTAGTCCGTCGGGAGTTGTAATTCAAGTGACAAATATCGAAAGCTACAATTCATATTTCTGCTATCTCTGCGCTTGTGTCGCCATCTGTGCCGCAGGGACGCCCGCTATTGGTTTTCCATCAAGCGGCCGTGTGATCTATTTTTGTTCGAAATAAAACATTGTTTTTTCCTCCGGGAAATGTTTTATAAGTATTTTTAGGGTCGGTACGTGACATGTTATTTTGGGGCTGCGGTCGGACGGGGAACAATCGAATAGTAAATAGAAAAGTGCATTAGCGTTTTGCCCTCGCACCTCATTCACAAATGTGATTATGTACCATGGAACCAATTTGTTTAATATATGAAGGCAATTATTGGCCGGTAAAAACATATTTTTAATTTAATTGCATTTCGTTAATGATTGGACCGGAACATAAAATCAGTATCGAATACAGTATCGTCAGAAAATAGTGCTGTGATACACAACGCATGCATTATCGAGATCGAAAATTTCACGTGCCCATATAATTTTAAGCTCGTAAAGCCCGGACAATAATTCACTGGGAGCATTTGCGGAAAATGCATTTTATTGTTAAAACGTGAATTTTATTTATCGTCGACAGCCCATGGCGGGCTGTAGTGGGGGGAGGGGGGTTTGATTTGCAGTAGCGGCGCATCGAAGCTACCCTTTGCCACGGATTATTTATACTAAAGGTAATTTCCCCGGTTCATTATTGGTAAATGCAACATTTGTGCATTTCACGGGCTGTCATTTGCAGTTCATTAAAAATAAGCTTCGACCGCGATGTATTCCAAATTTTGTGGAGCGTGAATTATTTTATTGTTTCCTCTTAATTGTATTTTAATAACCAACCTTCGAATAACCATTAGTTTTGAAAATCATCTTCGATTTGGAAGCTTCACGATTTTTCATGTTTTCCACAATTTTCCCTTCGATTCTTGCAAGGGCATGATTTGTTGATTTGATCTGAAAATAAACACACAGTAAGCTTTGAAGTGATTCATACTCGGCCAATTTAAAAGATTTGCTTGGTATTGAACGTCTGATATGATGACGTGCTTATGTATTTCATTTCATCTGGTTACCTAGTGCGTGAAAGCGGCTTTGGCGCGGCGATACCCATCGCTAGGCGTTTCTGCCACTGAGCGGGCACGCCTCAACACCATTACACAAATTTAATTGCAAATTATATTATTTATTGCTGTTAGTTCACCGTGAAATCAAACGTTGGGTGCTTGCATTAATGTTTTGTATGCCTACGGTATGATGTCGTTTTGCATTAATAAATCAGTAGATAAGCACCTCCAACATGATTTTAATATTATGGGCTATATTCACATACTAACTATATATATATGTTATGAAAGCGGCAAACAAGAAGCCTCTTATTCATGTCTTATAATAATTTCTGAATTGAAAGATTTATTTGAAAGATATCGACGCGTCTATTCTGTTTCCTTTACCTACCTATTCAGTTTCTAAAGAAACCTTTACTAGATATTTATTAGGTACATACTTAATACCAAACAAATAATTGAGGTTAAATTTATCTTATTTTTGACAGATACTTACGTAATATTATGCATCAGTTAAAATCAACTTACTGGTTGTAGAGCTCCAGCGAAGGAGCTCGCAGGCATAGGCCTGTCCCACATTACCTAAATCTTGCCGCTAAATGGTAGTGTGCAGGACTATCATGTTCCGGTCAGGTGGTAATGTACGGCCCTGTAATTTCCGGCGCAGAGTCCTTAATAATAAAAATAATTAACACCTTAGTCATCACTTAACATCAATGTGAACTGTATGTTTGTTTGCCATTTTCATTACATTTAAAAAAAAAACAACTTAAAATGTACGTCCGTTTCCTACTGAGACAGATGAGAAAAGGCTTTATGCCTGGCCCAGAATAAACAAGACACGTGTTCAACGAGACGTAGCATAGACTAAAGAAAAAGCAAAACGCGACTCTTTCAAAACCTATTTAGGTCCAATCCCCAGATAGTCTACCGCAACACATCGTTTTTTTCCTCGCTGAAAAGCCAATTTGAAATGAATCACTGTAACAGAGGCTAGCATCTGTGCTAATTTACCTACGGGTGGACAGTCTAATGCGAGTGGTTCGCTCGTAAATATCGAATCGCGACCGAGCGCCGAATATCGGAAGCCGGCATTAGTCGGATACAGCTAATACACATGGGGGTACGTGCGATAAATTATGGCGTGTTCATTTGGGCTTCGATGTTTAATCTGTCCGTGGTGATACTGTATTGCTCCCGGTTATTTTCAGTTAATATATTTTGATATTGCAATATGGCTAAATTAGTAGTTATGGAAGTGGTTCTTTTCATATATTTTTCGATGTCTCTATGCGTGACTTCTTTCTGTTAGGTTCCAAACTACATTCACAATGAAAAAATTAAGTAAAGATATAAGCAGGTACAGTCAGGGAAGTTGAAGCTCATCCAGAATTAATGAAATATAGTTCTTTTTACGACCGCGTAAGTTGCCCATGTGGTCGAGCGGCCAGTTCCCTGTTAGTACACAACGTAATCAACTAGACACGTGCTCAACGAAACGTAGCTTAAACTGAAGAAAAGAAAAACACAACTATCTTAAAAGCTCTAGCTAATCTATTTAGCTCCAAACCTATGGTAACATTTATCGCAACGCCCGGTTTTTTGCCTCGCCGAGAAGCCAATTTGAAATGAATCACTGTAACAGAGGCTAGCATATGTGCTAATTTACCTACGGGCGTACAGTCTAATGCGAGTGGTTTGCTCGTAAATATGGAATCGCGACCGAGCGCCGAATATCGGAAGCCGGCATTAGTCGGATACAGCTAATACACATGGGGGCACGTGCGATAAATTATCGCATGTTCATTTGGGCTTCGATGTTTACTGTCCGTGGCGAAACTATATTGCTCACGGTTATTTTCAGTTAATTTATTTTGATAATAGAAAATATGTACCTATATCGGTCAGTTCAGAAATAATTCAAATATCAAAATATGGGGGTACCTATGCATAAATAATGAAATACAATTTCACGATTTCATTCAAACCCAGTTATTAGTGTAATATTTTTTTTATAAACTTAATACGCTACTTAGAGATCGATTCTCAGCTTCAGGCTGATCAGGCGTACCAATAACAGCCAACCTCTACTAATCCATCAACATTTGTATATATAAAAACTTTGTCTTTGTAAAAATATTTCTAAAATCTTTTATTTGTTTCAGGTAAGAACCCCAAAGACATCGTTTTCACATAAATTCTGACGTAAGTAGAAATGGGTAAAAAATCACGCACTTTATCACCAGACGGCCTTATCAAAGACCCTTGATATGCAATAATGGGAGCAATGTATCAAACTAGCTATCTAAGTTAAACGCAATTTGAAGTATGGCCGCTCTTAAGGCACTGCCACCCCCAAAAAGCGTGGGTGGGGCGGGGCCCGGGGCTGTCTTATCGCGAAACTGCAGGCACTCCACCCGTTTACCTTAAGATCTTTAATATTAAATAATATACTACAGTTAAAGCCGCTTTAAATGTACTGCCTGGCTATGCGTTATTGTTCTGACAGACCCATATCTAACGCGAACTTCAAATGTTTTTGTATTCCAAATTCATCATCTTGCATTTAATATAGCATTGATAATGTTACATATATTTTACTAATTGCATTTTGTATGTAATTATGGTGGTAAACAAGAACATGCTTGAGCTACACGCTCACATGGTTAGTAAATGATTTGATTGATTTTTGATGAGGCACAGAGGCATAACACCTTAAGCCTCAGGAGTGGTAACGTATCTGCATTTTGACCTTGGTCTTTGTGTGGGTGTCTATAGGCTGCAGTCATCACTTAACATCAATATGAACTGCATGCCTGTTTGCCACTTCTATTAGGTAAAAAAATGCCTCCGCCAAAAGACACAAAAATCGGAGGTCATAATGTAGGTACGTTGCCACGTCTGAAGCTTCAGTTGTTTAGCGTATGTGATAATTACTACGAGGTCATTACTATGTCATTACATTACCATCTAATAGGATCGTGTTTTTCTTTTTTCGAAGATGTTGACAGACAATTATTTTAACCGCCAGTAAAAATAGCAGTTAGGTAGTGTAGTTCAAGTTGTTATAGTTTTTCTTTTCTCGCCATAGAGCAACACCTGAGGGGAGTGGCCATATGCAGGCTTTCCCCTCCGTCAAAGTACAAGCCCAAATGGGCCTATACCTGTCGCCTAGATGTTGAAATGTGTGCGTAAAATTGTTTCTGTATTTTGTTAAAGTCAAGCTGTGAGTTTCGTAGTAATAGACGATTTTTGTAGTGTGCGTGTGTGTCGCACGCATTTTCCCCCGCAAAAAATGGCAGACTGTTTTGCATCGGTAATAAACGCTATGGCTACTCCCCTCCAGTCCGCCGCGGCCGGTGGCCCGTGTTGCTCTATGTTGCTCGCTGATTTTAAAATTACCAACTTTGTATGCGATATTAATTAGTTCAAAGCTATCAAGTTGTCGTCTCTACATAGAATCCTATTTATATTTGCAAATGCATTTATATAGATTATGTAGCAAGTTCATGTGTCTGTGTACATCCGCGTGCCGGCATGCAACCTGCACCACGGGGAATGAAGACGTTAAATAATTTAGTCGGACGGCCGTATGGTTTATGTACGTAGTCGGTATGCGTCGAGTTGCTCCTTTAATTAACTCACTGCACTCAATGCCAGTATATTCAACAATCGATGCCACCTTCCCATCTCTCATGTGTAACTATGAACATATTCATTTATTCGCACCGTCGTCATTTTTTTTTCTTTTCCTCCACGTTTCCTTGACCGGTCGTCGCCTTATACAGCCGAACAGACGTTTTCGCTAGATCGGTTCATTAATGTCTGAAAAGAAAAAATATGTAAGTGGGTATGTGAATTGTCCAGTAAATATAATTAACGTGGTATTGCATAATAATTAACAGTTGAGTTGATCGTAAATTTCTAAGTAAGTTCTTAATTATACCTAATGTGTAACTGCATTACATAGAATGTGTTTTCCGTCTTTTAATGATATTCTGTAATCGATAATGTGTTAACAAAACTATTCTTCTGTTTTTGCTTCACAAATTCATGAATATTAGCAGATTAATAAAAACATATTTAGAGTTTATTATTATTCTTTCTCATTCTACAATTATTATTATTATTTAAACATCTTCTATTTTACTAAATTCTTGTTTTAAATAAATCAGCACTCCGTATACAGTGACAGTCACTCATTGAAAATGAGAAATAATTAATTAGACCGACTAGCGATGATATGTACAAGAATAATTAAAACCTTTCAGGTCTTATGTTCCTATCTTTACCTACAGTAGTATGCAAGACCTATTTAGTAGGTTACAATAGGTGTAATTAAATTATGATTCTCACAATTATGTAGAGTTAACGATGCAATCCGTAGCTATAATGTAGAGTTCGCGGTAGAATCTGTATGAATCCACCGAGGACTCTACTTTCATAAAATATTGGGCACCTATTAATAGGTAAATAAACAGAAATCAAACCTTATATTATCAAAATCATATGGATTTACCATTACTATACAAAACTAGCATTGAGTCATTAGAAAACAATATGGCGACCGCGGCGTACATCAAGTCGCCCACGCGACGTCACCGCAAGCCCTGTTTTGTTTATGGCGACCCTACGGACAAAATTATTCAGGCAATAGTGCCGTGTGATGCGCGTCCAGCCTTAAAATGAATTATTATAATCAAATTAAAAGTAACATTATACCTAGTTTTATATCTAAGCTACAGGAAAAATATAAGATAAGTTCCATAACTTTGTACTTATAAGGTGTTACGTAGTTTTTTATTTCATGGAAGTGGTAAACAAGCATGCAGTTCACATTGATGTTAAGTGATGACTGCAGCCTATAGACACCCACACAAAGACTAAGATCAAAGTACAGATGCGTTACCACTCCTGAGGCCTAAGATGTTATGCCTCTGTGCAGGAAATTACAGGGCCGTACATTACCACCTGACCGAAACACGATAGTGCTGAACACTATCATTTAGCGGCAAGTATATTAGGTACTGCGGTGACGCCTACGCCCGCGAGCTCCGTCACTGGAGCTCTACCCCCAGTAGAGGTTATTTCAGAAGAGATACACATATTATATATGTTAGCTATCTTGGGTAGCAATCCTGTTAAATATTTTTTTATTCCAATATATTGTTGCCTATATAATAAAACTAAAAATTTTAACCTTTACAATACTTGCAGGTCAAAGAAGTGAATAAAATGTGCAATTTTTTATTTTTTTACTCATTAATGGATTGGCAGCAGAATTGTAATTTACGTACAAAGCAGAGGTTTAATTGAACGTCAGTCAAAGTCTGCCCTCTTTCAGAATTCGTTCCAAATTACAGTCAAAAATAGTAAAGCCGCTTAACATTGTAGTGTCGATTATCATAAACTGGCACCAAAGTATCAATCAACATTTTACTATAACATGTTCGTTTTCTTTAAACTGAGATTTTATTATGACTTTATATAAAGTCTTGTAGAGTTGGTGAGTAAGAAAGGAAATTATCTCCAAGCAACGAAACAAATCATTTGAAAACCAGCAATTTCATTGCCGCGTCGCCCATAACCAAAATTAAAATTTATCGCTGACGCAATGAAGAGACTCTACTACATTTGGCCCTAAGTAGGTTCGTCCCTAACGTGTATATGACAAATAACTTGCCAAGATTGGGGGAAATCTTGCTTAATTTAACTAATGGAGTATACTATTACTTTAGTTAAGGCATTATCATGTCTTATATGCGTATTTGCTTAGTCGACCAACATGAAAAATGTACTTGGAGAAACAGGGATATTGCAATATTTCATTTATACACAATCAGTTAACTTAAATAATAAATAAAGCTTGACAAGATTGAGGTCCTTTTAAAAGTAATATTATGATCTTAATAATAATTTAAGTGGCTTCTATATATATATTCCAATTTAATCAAATCTACTGGTGGTAGAGCTCCAGTGACGGAGCTCGCGGGCGTAGGCACCACCGCATTACCTAATATACTTGCCGCTAAATGGTAGTGTTCAGCACTATCGTGTTCCGGTCAGGTGGTAATGTACGGCCCTGTCATTTCCGGCAAAGAGGCATAACACCTTAGGTCTCAGGAGTGGTAACGCATCTGCATTTTGACCTTGGTATTTTTGTAGGTGTCTATAGGCTGCAGTCATCATTTAACATCAATGTGAACTGCATGCTTGTTTAATAAAAAATAAGTTATTTTATCACAGGTTTTTCTTGACACTATAACAATTCTGTTACATTGATTTATCTTTGCTATCACAATCGATTTTTCTAATTTAATATAAAATATATTCGGAATTAGATAAATGCGAATAAATGGATGTACATTGAAGAACACGTGACCGCGAAAGATGGATGACTCTCCCGTGTGCGACTAATGAGGTTTTACTGTTCTATCCTACTTCGGGGAGGAAACATGTACAACTCGCTTGCACATTATTATGTATTGTTATTTATGTTGGCACATATTTCAATTAATGCTAACCACAATTTGCTTTCAAATTAGCAATACGTTTATTTTTAAAAATATACAAGTCTAGTTTCTCTATCCGGTTCGATGGATAATTTATACCTGCATTTAAAGTAGTTAAATCCAATTAAGAAATAGATAAAGAAATGTTGTTGAAATATATTAAATTTATCAGACCGGAACTTATAATAAGCAATTGAAAAGATAACTTATCTAATAATTTTACCGAATTAATACTTTATGTAGGTACCTTGCAGAATTAACTAGCTATCGTAATTGACCGTTTGACGAATAGCTCTACATACAGTAAATTATTAGTGGTCCTAATAATTCCATTGGAAAAAGCATATTTTTGAAAGTTAAATATATTTAATTTAATGATATTATACTCCGGTTAAATTCGCGCAAGCATATAACCTTAACACCTTTATAAACAAACCATCGTATTGTACGGATCGGACGTAAGGCGGGCGGGAGGTGCCACCCTCTACAAAATTATGTACGACGAACTGGGACCAATATATCAAGGGGAGGACGTGCCAGACCAAGGAGACACAGTATTATAGGGTGGGCCGTCAGAATACTTAAGTTAAGAACTTGGATGACACGCCATTAAAACATACATTTTAACTGCATTTTTGCTTAGACGTTTTAATTTGGTCACAAAACCTGGACCGGATTAGCTGAATGCCAGCTTAGCGAGATTTTTAACCCGGCAATTTATAGTGAGGGTCGAAAGTGCGTGTTTAATGGAAAATTGACTAGCACGAAATGAAGTGTGCCGTAAATAATGGAAAAATAAAAAGGGTATTGGTTTATGATTGCCTCGGCAACGGAAAACGTTGATATGGAAATTAGAAATACTTGGCATAGATTTTGAATCGCATGTGGAATACCTCGACTGCATAAATAAACGTATTTTTTAAAGTTTATTTAGTACCTTTGATATAGAAATAAAGCCTTATAGATTTAACTATGTATGACAAAAAAAACGTTTTTATTCTCTCTACAATTACATTAACAGTACAAAATTATGTTAATTGCAATACAAAACATTCTGTCGACAAAGTATGGTGATTGCAGGTATAAAACGACCTGTGATCTTTCTTCAAGCGATTGTAATAGAGGTATCGAGAGAGATATGCCGTAGACGAGTTTATTATCGTCAGCCTACGCCTATGTGGTGCATAAACATTTCAGTACGAATATGATATTGCAATGCAGCTTAAACGGTTGCAGCGGCTGATATTACAACGAAACGATCCGTGAAACACACGCCGCTCTCCGGACGCATCCGGAATCATAATTCCAAAATAACTTCCATCCGCTCCCCCCTCACTTCCCTATTCACCCCTCTCACCACAATTTTTAGGGTTCCATAGCCAACAAGGAAACCTTCCAGTTTTGCTATGTGCCAGCTGTCCGTCCTGTCCGCAGCTTAATTCAGAGGATCTTAGTATCTACTAGAAAGCTGTAATTTGGCAAGAATTGTCTGTCTTTCCAACAAAGCAGTGAAATAATTGTTTAACGGTGTATTGGTAAATAGTACTTTTTTGTCGCATACCTACCTCGTGTAGGTGTGGTTGCATAGACCTTTTAAAAAGTTGGGAAACCATTTTTCGATTAGGCGATTCGTTTATGAAATATAAAGTTTTAAATTTTAAATTTTTGTTGGACTAAAATATCTGTCCACTCTTTTGCAAGTTAAATGGTGTTGTTGGAATGTTTAAAATAAATACGGTAGGTAATAGGATATTATAACATTTATAGCGAATTTAAAAGGAAAACTATCACAGCAGTCTTAATAAATTTACGAGTAAGTACCTAATACTCGACCAATATAAAAAATACTTGGTGTAGAACCCTACATAACCCGTGGTCCGACACGTACTTGGTCGCTTTTTTTGGATAAAGTGGAATCCCCGTCCCACCGTTAATTCCCAAGATAGACATAATTTGGAATTGGATCCATCTATCCTGCGTACCTACGAACAAAAATAAGTTAGCGTTGTACACGCCCGATTTATGTCGGCGAAAACAAAGCGAAACTCTATTGGATATTGTACATTCGCGTTTTAATACTGCTATCAAACATTTACAAATACCTACAGCTTACATTTTCATACATAATTTCTCAAATTGATGTGAATTTTAAAGAAACCTATAAATAGCATTGGAAGTATTTAGACATATTTAGGTACGATATTGTATGCTGTAAAGACTGTAAGCGAAAAATTATCAATTGATGTCATAATCGTTACACTAAGGCTACATCAATAAAAAAAGCAAAAAAAAATACAAAGCGTCGAAGAAGTCGACCTTGATGTTTCAAGTTGCAGATTCCGAGTCTCGCACCAATTTTATTATTTTTTTTAGTCTTTAATCCACTGTAAGTATTTCTTTTATTTACTTAATCACTTAATATTATGAATGAATTTCAGATTCGTAAAGCGTATAAAAAGGTTGAGCGGTACCTACCCAGCTATTGAGTTTACGAGCGATCCTTACGATTACCAGGCCATAAAACGACTCATAAACATGGTCTCGTCCATTCACAAAACACTTCATTCTATGTTTACTTGGCATTTTTAATGCAAATACGACTTTATGGCGACTCACGTAATTTTATTCTTCAATCTCACGTGCCAAGGAGTATGTTGAAAATTTAAAGGGACCAATCGTAATATTTTGCAGGCGCGGTAAAGATGAACAGTGCTCACGTTTTTTATTTCACCTTTTGACACTTTAATCCAATTTGTTTCCTTATATCTTACCCCCGGGATAGGGGAGGAATGTTGTCCTTATAATTGCTATTTTGACTTTATATTTTTTATTTCTCAAACTCTTAAACTTCTAATATACGCAATGTTTATGCGGAATTTTAATTTAAAAGACTCAATTTATTTTTATCAATGTCCTTATCTTTGGTTTTGTAATTAAACATTTTATTTATAGCTCACATTAATGCTGCTTTATATTTATCGTTCTAGTAATATTATTTGACAAACAGTAAAGTTATTAGCATTTTAGTTTTACTGAAGGTTTTTAGAAAATCTACCGATGTACCACAATAGTAGCACAATAGATATGTTTTTTACACTGTGATAGTACCTAATTACATACCTATCTACCTTACCTACTAATCCAGTACTGATTTTGAACACTGTCACATATCAACAAAAACGCAAACGTAGGTGTAGGTAAGACTGGTAAGGTAAGAGTGGCCACATAAAACTGCGATGTGATGCGGCGCCGCATCGCAGAAACTTGCGACGCGAATTGCTGCGATGCGATTCAGTTGACTTTCAATATTATTATGTCAGACGAAATCGCATCGTATCGCAGTTTTGTGTGGCCACCTTATGTATACTATTAGTTACATAATTTATATATTTTGTTAATATGTTACAGTTCTACGTTAATCATAAGATTATCCTCCATTAAATCAACACAACTGTAACGTGAATGAAACGTAAAACTGCCTAGAAATGTTAAAGTTATCTATTATCCAATTTATCCAGGTACTTTATGTAGAACAGAGATATACAGAATAAACAAGAAAAAAATACAATAATAATGTAATCCCTGGGGCATTCCAAATGTGACTGTTAAAATGAAATTGAATAGTTTGTAAGTTAAGTCAGATATTAAATTTGTTTATTAAAACGTAAATAACACTCTGTATGTGTTACAAAACTGTAATTATTTTAATGTCGTATGTTTTCGATTAAGATATAAGAAATAAATAGACTATTTCTATTACATAAAATATTTTCAAATGTGTTGCAAAATTATATTGATCAATTTACGACAGATCTTTTCACAAATCGGACTGGTTTCATTTATTATTGTACTATCATGTCCACCTTGTGTTCAATTTCTCAATAAAAACCCAAAGCAAGAGTATTGAGTAGTTTTTGCAAATGCCCATAGGCGTCAGTAATGTCAATGCCAGTAGGTATTCACTTGCTGTCTACGAACCCGCGACGTTTGGACATCCGTTTATATCTTCATTCAAGTTAAATAAAAGCCAGTGATCATCGAACTCGTGCCAACAAGGATTCAAGGCAAATAAAGGCACTGAATATTCTCAAAATTAAAAAAGTTTATTTTTCGTTTTTATATTTTTTTCTTAGGTACGTGTGTTAAGATGATAATATAGCTCTTACAAAATTGGTTAATGATAAAAAAAGAATTGGTTAATGATAAGAAAAGAATTCACATAAATTATTTTATTTTTACTGTGCAGAGAAGTTTGTTTTTGTTAGAGCTTCTTGGGATTATAGACCTGAAAACTTCATTAATTTTAATTTTTTTGTTCTATTTTTTTAAACTAAAAAAAAGTACATCTGTTTTTAATTGTATTCCTTCATGAGCGAAAAAGTCTAGATACACAGACTGGCAGATAGTAATATAAATAAGAAAACTCCATAAAATAAATACACACAGTCAACATATAACGTACCTAACGATTGAAAAACAATACGCATTTCTGAAGTTGAAACGTGTCTAACTGCGAAAGCCATCAAACGATTCTTTTTATAGCCAACGAAGAAAATTGGCTCATTAATCTTCAAGATAAATGTTAGCCAGTATTTGGGATATCTTATCAGTTGTCGAAACGGCGTGTGTGAATACCTATAGGTATGTGTATGTTATAACTAATATAATGTTACTCGTATAGGTATGTAGAGTCAACAATTGAATGACGAGGTACCTATTTTATGTGACAAGAGTCGCAAAAGAGCATACAGTTTACACTGAAACCAGGGATTTAAAAGTAGATGCGTTGCCACTTTTGAAGTTATACATATCGCCGCTTTACAAGAATAACGTGATATTTCATCTAAATCGTTCTATATGAAATGTCACATTATTCTTGTAAAGAGGCGATATATAAAAACTATATGCTAGGCTGTTATATAGTGTCATATACAATGCCACTTGACCGATACACAGATAGTGCTAAACATAACAATTAGCGATTAAGTAAATAGTGTCCAAACTAAATCGAAGAAAATGATAAATACATGCGTTATGTATGAGCCAGATAAATCCTAAATAAAAACCCCTGATTCATGAACGTAAATTAACTTTTTGTCTAAGTCCAAATGAAAAAGACACAGTAGGCACTCAGAATATCCATAATTTATTTTCTAATCTCCTACTCTACATAAATAAGTGGACAAATGTTTGAGCAATATGGAAACATACAAATGTTGACAATATAATTAACATACCTACCTATTATAATTAACAAAAATATTGTATACAATTTTCGTTTACGAGAAAATAATAAATTAGGTTCGAATTTACACCCAAGTTGAAAAAAAGGCATTCTTAATTTTAGAGCATTAACTCCTATATTGAGGTGAAAACATTATAATTACTTGTGTAACATTAAATTATAAGAACTTTTGTGATTATTTTAAAGTTGCCCTTATTCAGTGCCTAACGCTGTAGATATCTAATACAGGATTAAGTATAAAACGGGTAGGTTTATAAACAATATTTAAGTCTTGTTTTAGAAATCATATTTAAAATAGGAGCATTTCATTGAAAGTTATACTGAAATAATTCAAAAGCGTTATGTACTTGATAATGACGGAACTTCACGCAGCCATACATTCCTGGCTATACGCCGGAGCATAAAATACTACACAAAACAAACAACGTACCACAGAACCTGAAATTTCCATCCTAGTACTTTTTACATGTATTTATCGAAATACATTTGAACACAATAAACAAACTCCTCCAATAAAATGGCCCTTCATATATATAATTACCTTTTTATGTCGCCATCTACTCTGATTTAATTAACATGATGGCTCCCGAGTGCACAATTATTAAATATCGCTGTACTCAGCCAGTCGTAATGATTCTTGTTAAAAATACATATTGACATGTCACTAAAAAGACCATCTCAAAGTAGCCTTGCCATGTAACTCGTCAACTGTCGAATACTGAAGATTTAATAGTCAGAGCGCTGACACAACAGTTCCCATTCGTTTAATATGTTGCCTCTATATTTCTCTGAACGAGAATACGGTTGTAATAAAGGAAAAAAGTATACAGCCCGGTACTTAACCAAGACTTTAAGCTTTTGGCGCGAGTTCAAATGTCTTAAAATAACACCATAATCAGTCATTTTATAAAGGAAGTTTCTGGGTGCTGCTTTATATTATCATGTAAAACGTGCTCTACATAGGGATTTGAAATAAATTGTATATCATTTAAATAAAAAAAAAACTAACCTAAGATTACATCCTTAAAACTACAAACGTTTTAAGTAGTCTAAATAGGTAGGATGTCTAAATAGCATAATAGGATACCTAAATGTTTAATTTAGTTGCGAAGGATAATTACAGAAGGGCTGGGTTGAACCAAGATATTTGTTAAAGTTAAAGTTATTGTAACATTTCACATCCTTGTTAACAAACCTAGCATAAATGTATATTGGATAACTATAAATTATGGTACAAATATGTAGACTTTAATCTATCTCAACAGTTTAATAGATTGCCTTGCAAAATTCTAAAAAAAAAACAACAAAGCTGTTCAGGGCAAAGAACAAAAAAATTTCTAATTCCAAAATAGGACACAATTTTGATGTGGACATGGACTGGATAAGACTAAATTCAGTTGAAAACAGACGAGAATTCCACCCGTTACGTTTTAAAAAATAACACTGCGTGGTTTAGAATTTTATAACGATCCGCATGAGACGCGTAACCTTGTTTTAGAAGTAGATATGCTTAAATACCTATTACCTTTTTTAAATTTTACGTTATGGCTCAGGATAATAGGGTGATTCTAAATTGGAACAAAAAGGTGTGGGTAAAATTAATATTTAAAAGAATAAATGGGAATACCTACATATAAAATAAAAATTATAGTATTTAAAATTGCTGAAATATGTTACAGAACGATATAATAAGAAAACTATTATGGACATTTGACAAACAGTTTATAAATATTGAAAGGTACACTAACTATGAAAAAGTATTCATTAGGTGCTTCGATTAAAGTAAATCAAGGAACATTTTACGTCTTATTCGTATCGCTCTGAATATGGACACGGACCACCGTCATAGACCTTTTAACGACCTCGATCGCAGTTTTGGTTCTCTCCGAACTAAGAACATAATAAATATTTAAACATATTTGACATATTACTAATAGAAATGATAAGTATATTGGCATGTTTACGCTCTTATGGATATATCGATATCTCACTGACAATCACGATTTCTTCGCTAAGATCGCATAAGTATTACAAATGATAGTAACTCATAAAATAATACAAAAGCACTCAAAAGTGACACATAATGAATAAATAATTTCTATATATAGCGAATTTATAAAAAAAAATTGCACTTCGATTAAGAATAATTCTTTGGACTGTTCAGCAACTGTTTTAGCAAATCTGCCAATGGACTTTTATCGACATTATGGATGAAATAAGATAAATATGGCATGCATCGTTATCGATTAACGTCACAGCATGCCACATCCGCATTACTGGAGACCGATAAAAGTAATAAGTGACAAATAACCCGAGAACGTTCAGAAATTTATTTAGCACGCCGTCGCCCTGCGCTGGTACTCGATACCCGTTCAATCATTTCTCTTGTTTATACCGAATTTATTCCGATTGGGAAACAAATGAGTGGTGAGCTAGTGAGGCGATAAATCTGTTGGATGTCTCTGCGTGTCGCGCGTCGGGTTAAAAGCTCGATAACCGAGACGCACACACCTACCCGAGCCAACAATAACCTCCATTTTGTTTTATTTGTTGAGGTTCCGTCGCGGCCCGACCAGATATCCGCCAAGTATTTTATGCATAAAAATATCGATATATAATTGCTTCATTACGTCGCTGTGTTGGTGAGTAAAATATGTGGGAGTCACACACAGGTGGCTCCGTTCGTGATATTTATTCAGTTTGGGTCCTAATTTAGTTTTATCTCGCTAATTAGGACTCGATTAAGTAGCGTAATGGCATAATATTCTCGCCCGAAGCTTCGTCAGTTGCGTTCGGGGCCACTTAACTGTTGATTTCTTTCTCATTCACATTTTATGTGTGACAAGTTTTGCGTAACAATACGACGTTTTCTTATGACCGATTTTCGAGTACCTCGACTACTGGCCACAAGCAGACAATTTTTCCTTACATAAACCTAAATAAAATTGGGATCTGAAGGATCGTAAGGCATTTATTAACTACCTACATAATGTTACCTGTTAATGACTTCCACTTTATGCAATATTTATGGTTTCGTACCCACAAAAGGTAAAGACTTACCACGGAATTTTTAAAGACGGAATACAATCGCTCGTGGGTCTGTCTATCTGTCTGTCTGTCCGTCTATCACAACCAATTTGCTCCATAAATATTGGACCAATTGAGTTGAAATTATGACTTAAAACATAGACTTATCTGTTACCTATTAACTAGAAATTTAAAAAAGTTTTGCAAAATATTCTGTGTGACATATAAAATATTGGTCGTACTGTGAGGACCCTAAATATTTATAGGTTACAGCAAATCTTATAAAAAGTGTTAAAGTTGTATAGCAAAATCTTTCACTTGTACGAAAACCTACACACGCGAGTTCGACTGGCACTTGACCGGGTTTTTCTTTATTTATTATTTATTGCTCACTATGATGACATACCTACAATATAACATATACTATATATACAAGAAGAGATTATGTAATAAAATTATTTTATAATATCCTGAAAAGGTATGAAGCACTGAAACAAACTGACCGATTCGAATGGTAGAAACTATTATTTGAATAAAGAGCATCCTGTAGGTTCGGGTTCGGAAAGCAAACGCGTTGTCTGGTGTCTGTCGGGTCTGCAGTGTCGCTATCGTTGTATCGCTTGTGCCACGCCGTTTGCTTTATGGTGCCAGCCTGGGTGTAATATTTCATGAGGATCGCACGCCATGATTCATTCCGAGCCACTTTTTAAGTTTTCGAACGTGCCTTTAATGAACACTGTGGATAATAGAATTTTAAAACGTTACCAGTTTATTTGTATTCACATAATTAATCTAAGCGTAACGCAATTATAATTTGTGTACGTGAACTCGAATAAACTATTTAATTAACTCCCGACGGGCGGAGCGAAGGATAATTAAAATTTATAAGTTTAAGTTTTTACTAAATTATAATGAGGTGGAAACCTGAAATTCCGATGGCCGAAGGCTTGAAATTGAACGGGCCGCGCCTGTACCGCTTGTCAGTTATAATTGGCCGAACTTGTCGACCGACTCGTTGCAATTTTTTTTTCACTTTTTCTCCCTACTCCGACATTACTCTTCGTCTCCCACGAGAGACGTAAATTGCGAGCATAGAGGCCGTGGAAACAAGCATTGATGTGACGTATGAATACGCGAACATGTTATGTTTTATTAAAATTCAAATTTCAAATGGAATTTCCTAACAGCTTCGGGCGGCTGTTTCAATTACCCGCACGTTGGAAATTAGGTAGTATGTGTGTTGAAATATTAACACCTCATATGTTTATGTACTCGTGGCGTACATAAATTCACTCCTTTATCCGTAACTGCGTAGATTAAAAATAAAATGTTATGAAGATTTTTGAACGAATTGATTTGTAATCGCATTATTTATGTGATTTCAAGTGAGAAAATAAGCGTAAAACATTGATAAGCGTATTGTTAACGTTTGTTCAAAAATAAAAGCGTAGGTAGGTAGGTATATCTTTGATGCGTTTTAATCATAGTGCAAATTTATTTCAGTAGTTGTTCTGAAAAAGAATAACATTCTTCCAAGGAAGGAAAGAGCGCATTACAAATCTTTTCCCGCAATAAAAACTTGTGTATGTATCGGATACATGTTGTTCATTGTCCAACTAACACCAGAGCCGTTGGCGCGAGAATCTCTACATAATTCATAACCATTTATGCATATCGCACTATTGACACATGTTACACATTGTATCGTAAACAAGTGTTGTTTTTTATATCTACGACAGTTTTACACCACGTATTTTAAATAACCCATTGTGCGACGACATCTTTGCTTTGTCTGCGAATGCTTCGACCGTGAGCAATAGTTGTCGTAAAATCTCTCTACACCTACAACTTCCTTCATATTGACATAAATAAAACATAAAATCTAAAAAACTAATATTATCAATCGCTTGTTATAAATCATTTACGATTATTATGGACTTATAAATACGCGTTTTCCTACAAGTGACAATGTTGAGTCAAAGCGAAGTCGTAGGTATAAAAATGCAACCGGCTTAACTTAAACCACAGTAAATAGCGTTGCAGCGTCTTCTCATTCGCAAGTAAAGCCAAAAAACTGCAACTGGCTCCTAATAAATTATACATGAACCTATTTATGGGCGCTCATTAAGTTGCCTAAGTTTTTGAATGTCTTCTTATACTTCTTTTCTCCCCGCACTTTATTATCCTGTGGCTTTGCTGTAGGCACCGCGGAGATAAAGTAGCGAGCTTGGCTGTGAATTTTGTATTTTGTTCAAGTTTAAAACCTCAAATGTTGCCTATTCATACACGGATGTGTAATAACCTCTGTGTAGGTTCTCTACATAATGTTGTGTGGTGAACATATTACCTACTGCCGGTTTTCGTTATGACATGTTATTTTGTTGTGCATATAGGTATATTATTCACACACTTCACAAACATCAATTTTGTTTTTACATGTCGCGTTTTACGTTTTAACAAAGTATTTAATAGATGAAGCTTACCTACAGGAAAAAAGAAGTAGAATCCTATAGATTAGTACCTATATCGATAAATAAGTACAGTAAAGGAAGAAATAAGAAAATAAAATAACTAACTTATTGGTGACATAAGTACCTAGGTACCTGTAGGTATTTGAATGACGAAGATGTGCTGTAGGCACCTACGTATGGTATTACCTATTCATTATGTACGAATGAAAAATACCATACACATACCTACCTACCTAATTAAAACTAAGCCAAACACACACATTAAAAATATTTGTGTACAAAGGATTGTCTTGCAATATAGTAGATACCTACTCGTAGTTCTTCTACACAAAAAAATTGTGAGATGTTATGAAAAAACAAGTCAGTTTATTTCTATTCCTATAATATGGATTAATCCAGGTATCTCACAACTTTGTGATAAAGGTAACCTGATCGGTTAAGAAACAATATTTGAGGGACTTTTTAAGTGTTAAATATCTTTACTAAATCTTATTTATACATATTTATGTTATGTATATTCCTGACAATACAAGTGATAATGAAACTACTGAAAATTTCAAGTTCAATTTGTCCTTTTAAGGTATCCATAATGTAAACTACGCTTTTATCTTTTAAGCTTTCGCGACCAGGCCACTTCTATTAACTTTTTGACTGCCTTAACTTTAGTTTTCAGTTAGTTAGTGTAGGTAATTAGTTAGCTGCTTCCCCGGTTTAAATTAGTTTTTTTTTCTTTTGTTCGTCTATTTGTTAAGCGGCTTTGTTTGCCAGTTAATTATAAAGTCCATATAAGATAACAAAGGTAATAGATGTTTCATAAAATATGCAAGAATGATAAGAATTATAATTAAGTAGATGTTTAATCATGGTAAATACCTAAGAATATTTTTGGTGTATTTGCATTTTATCCACTCGGATACAAAGATAATTGGCCAATAAATAATATAAGACTATGTTGTCAACGCGTTGGGTCTTATCATCACACGGTTGACCTCCTCGCCTTTGACTGATTTGCACTTTGATAGTTCTCCAGTGCAGCGAGTCTAATGACACTCAACGTTCCATATTTCACTGCACTTTACTTAACAACACAAGGACCCTCGAGGATCCTTTTAAGATGGACATCTCATTATAATGAATCTGTAGACGTTTTGACAGATCACTTGCATCGTAATCATGTTTTATTGCCATTTTATGATTAGATTAGTGACTCCGACGTCACAATTATATTGTGAGTTTATGCGCGTAGTAGGTTTAATGTGTTACTTCCGTGCTATCGCGGACACGTTATAGGTATAATCTGCAGATATTGAGAACTGCAATGTCAAAATAAAAGGAACAATCTTACTAAACTAATATTATGAATGCGAAAGTAACTCTGTCTGTCTGTCTGTTACCTTTTCACGTCCAAACGACTGAACCGATTTCAATGAAATTTGGTACAGAGATAGAACTGGCCTTGAAAAAGAACAAAGGTTAGGTAAGTTATTTATAAATCGACATCCACGCGGGCGAAGCTGCGGGCAAATGCTAGTATAAAATAAAAATAACCTTACGTATTCTATTTTAAATTAAAATATGAGATATGTATTGTGTGGTAGAGACCATGCTCTACGAAACTGAATCTAATCAATCGTCTCTTTCTTAAGGTCGATGTGCAATATTTTTAGATTAGCACTGTACCTATACCTACATGCTTTTTATCTGATGCGCTATACACTGTGTCACTGTTTATATAGGTTAGGATCCCACTGCAGAATCATTTGGTTCATCCAGATATGTTGAAAACCTCATTTTTACAAATATTTATAATCTAGAGAATATATATCCACTAGGTTGCTTATCAAAGAATGGTCGCAAGGACTTTTTAATGGGAAAGATTTTTTTTTACTTGTTTTTTCAATAAAATGTCGTACACTTCACGGCAATATGCATGAAGACTCTGAAAATCACGGCTGCCGTTGTGCACTTGGCCGCTCCTACATATTTCCGTTCCGCCCCGATAACTTTTTACATCCATAACTTAGGTACATGTATCAAATTAGATTTTTTTTTCTCATTTTTATGATACATATATCTACAGGATCCAAATAAAAACGGCCGCATATAAAAATTGCTGGCTGTTAAAAATAAAATAATTTAATTATAATTACTTGAGGCCAAATTTTGATAGGCAACCTAGTGGATATATATTCTCTAGATTATAAATATGTATAAGTAAAAATTAGGTTTGCAGCATATCTGGATGAACGAAATGACTCTGCAGTGGGATCCTAACCTATAACACATTTAGAGAAATATAATTTGTACATTTACTTAATATACATTCATTACATTTAGTACATATCGTTACTCTATTACAACATATTCATTGTGGCAATGAAGAGTTATTGCTGACAACTTAATTAATTAATTCAATAATTTTGTCCAATTACCCAACTTGCAACTACAAACTGCGACAAAAAATTTATGTATCTAGTTCACCTTGCTCTATAGCTTGCGTAGTGTCCTCAAAATGTAATCGAGGTTTAATAATTTAATAGATATTATTCATCTAACATGAAGTATAAAAGCAGAAGTAACTGAGCCTTGTGTTTACATTATTATACGACGCGAACGTATCGCTGTAACAAAGAAATAATAAAACTAACGCATTATTAACGAGGGAGACATTTCAGTTAAATAGGCAAATATCTAAAGCTTCAAGAATGACTATTTCAACCGCGTTTCTACACAAAATAGAATAGAAAAATACTGTAATAATAAGTTTTATACCATGCCTATTATAGATAAAACAAAACCACAGGCTAGGTATAGCAGTAGACATCATGAATAGAAACACCATTAATGATTCAAGTAGGTATACAGTCAAATCTTAAGCGACTCATTACAAGATAAAAAGTCCTACACATTTCAACAGAAACTCTGAGATCTGATTGTGGGTAGATAATAAAAAATCCAATTTAAATTCAGCCTAAACGTATCTTTAGCCGACTTCGCTGATCCGTCACGCTTCTCCGTTATAAATCTCATGATATCCTCCCTTGTACAGCATAAATAAGCTGGATCTTGTTAAAACTTGTGGTGAAAAAAACCTCTTACATTTTCCGGTATTTTTAAACCTGAGACGTTCCCCTTAAGAAGGCTTCCGGTTTCATAAATATGTAGATATGCGTTCACCTGGGCTTAGTCTACCAAATTTAGAGCACCAATTTATCGTATTAGAAGCACTGTAAATACGGGGCCCATCTTTGCGTGTGCCTAAGCAGATTTATCGGTTGACGTGCTTTTGCATAAATAGGTTTAAAGCGACTTTGTTACGTAATAGCATTCCCTCTGTGATCGATAATGATGCTTTGGCCAGCGATATCGCTTAAACTCACTTTTATACTTGTTAATCAATATTGAAACTGTTGATGAATTATAAATTTAAGGTACCTACTATATTTTAACAATGTTCATATTATTTGTAAAAGTTGTTGAGATTAAAATTATGAATTATTTGATAATCATAAAAAAATATTAAAATTTCTCGTCACACCAAACACATGATTGTACTATAATGCTTATTTCTTAATCTTGTGTACCTACCTAATAGTGCTTCCTATGATCTAATGACTACATCAGTTCATAACCGTAGGTAGATAGTTTGATATATTTTAATAAAAACAATTTAAGATATATTTATTTATGTATGTATTTTTACGCTAAGTCCCTTGCAGGATAGGCATAGAGTGTGTAGTGCTTGATATCCTGGTCCTGACACACCTCACGTGCTTCTTCTACATTCACATATTTATGTTAATTATTTATTTGCAAGTTTAAAACGGATAAATATACTCTTGTTTGATTATTTAACTACATTTTTTCCCTTGAGTGGACACCTAGTAAAACACTAAAACTTATATCTACATAACTTCTAGACCTTAGAAAAAAATTTATCTACCTAATAAGTTTCCATCAGCAAATTTCTTTTAGCATGGAATCAATTAAAACTATTTCGCTTTAATGTTCCATTTAATGTATTTACACATAAGCCAGCGAGGTTAACTGACATGACCCTACTTCAAAACCGCATACGATTTTACTTCTGGTGCGTGAATTTTACTTCACGAACAATAATGCATAGAAATATCTAACTGCTTTAATCACCTACCGATTTTACTTATATGATAATATAAGTGTAAAAGTTTTTAGTATAGTACCTAATGTACCTATGTTCGTCAATAAGTTAGGGGTTGCTTAAAGGAAGCATTATTGGACCAAATCTATTTCTGTTTTATCAAAATATCAGGTAATTGAAATTCTTTTTAGATATTTCTTATGATGATGATCCTTGCCACATTTTCATCATCTAAATACCTATTTAATATTTAATAGGTACACCAAAAAAGTAATATTCGTTATAATTTTATAGAAACCTACATCAATTTATCACCTCATAGTTAGCACTCATGTTAAACGTACCTATAAGTACAGTACCGTTACTGCATATACGGATATTTCAGTTACAGTAAGTAGGTATCAGGTATGTCCTCGTAATAGGTAAATATTTTTTTTTTAAGTACGAACTAAACAAAATTTTAAAGCCAGCGACTAATCATGATAGTACCTAACTATAATAAGTAGGTACTTGTATGACGCTATTATGTTTATTGTTAAAATTGAATCACACTTATCTCTTTAGTCATTAATTACTCAGTGTTAAAACAAATAGGTATCTATCCGAGCTATCATAATAAATTACGGAAGAAAAGTGATAGTCTGATACTGCTTTTAGAATTAACTATGATAATAATATTATTGTTTTTGAAAATATATGAAAGAAATAAAATGATGTGGGAATTTAGTTAATTGTATAGAATGTTATTGATTGTTATTTATTTTATTATTATTCGCTGTCAGCTTAAAAGACTGAATAAGGAATTGGTGTTATAAATAGCGTAAGCCTGTTTATGTTCCCCATAAAATATATGAGAATGTATGTAGGTATTGTATAATTTATCTATCAACTGAAGGTAATTTTCTTCTTAGTGTTGCCCAAAATAAACAAGGGCCTTGAAATAGGAAATTAAACATGACGCGGTAGGCACTTTAGTACCAATTACAAAAAGGTTAATAATAACATGGGAATATGTATATTTTATAATTGTATAATTATATTAGCTAATAATCATAATATGTTACTCGTAGTTTGAGAAAATATTTTGAAAATAAAGTAGCGTTCACTTTTACTCTTATAATAAATTATATTTTTTTGCATTATGCCACAGGCCTAAATACATATTTTTTAAATTTATAATTCAGGTGCGTCGAACATTACACAGGCCTTACAATTATAATTATCAGGATTATCTATTTCAGTTGATGTTTACAAATTCAATGCGTTTATATTCTAACCCTACCTTTAACTCAGCACTCCATCTAAATTCTACATTATCTCATTCACACATTACATAACTTTGAAACGCAGGTGTTAAAAGCGTATTAAAGCTAACAAACAGGCGCTAAGCTTCGGGATTCGGCAGACCATAGCTCGGTTAAAATGGTGGAAGATTACCCGCTCAACGGACTTGCGGATAAAATTAATGTATCATCTCAAAACTGTAGAACCTTTGTTTTAATAGAGCCCCTTTAGTGAACACCTATTTTCAGCAGTATAACAAGAAATAAACTCGAAATAAAATTGTTAACAAAGGAGAAAACACTGTGAGAAATTATAATATTTTTAATCACAGGGCCATTTTAGGGCGCTGTAAATATGTAAACGACTTAAAGTGCCACTTAGGTCAGTTCCGTGACACCACTTATCAGAAAATGGTAAGGCGACATTCTCATGCTCCAACTATCCGTGCGCCTACAGATACGTGCTCGTAAACGCTCAAGTTTTTCTCAGAAGTTAATCAATAATGTGAAATGTATTGAATAACGCGCAAGTGTTAACAGTCTTTACGCACGCCACCTTTTGTTTCCTATCAGTAATGCGAAAATGCATTTTTTGTTAAGATTCTTAAACGTCATCCATAAAAATAATGACGTTGAGGAATCTGACGCGCCATGAGTCCGTCACTTTCGTTTGTTTTCATTAGATGAAAATGGAGTGGTATGCAGTAAAAATGTCGAGCGTTGCTTGAATCGGCGCGGAGATTATCTTGTTTATCCTTTGATAATGTTACGAACTTTGACAATATCCATGACATACCGTGCCGGTCCGGCCTGCGTTTTCGTTAATTCTGCGTACACCCGGCCCGCTCGAATTTGCATTTTGCACGCGTGATAAGTGGCCCGGATTACACGGGATTCCCACCAACAGCCTCTGTTTGTTCTGAAATAAAGGGCTGTTAAACTTTTTTCATGGTAATTTGGGTCACCTTCAGGAGTAACGATCGTTGTAAATTTGTTTAAGTAGGCTTAGGTACGTCCCGTTTGTTTAAATTAAAATGTTCTGCTTAGCTAATTTCCTAATTTTGCACCATTCCTATATCAAATTTTGATTACGTTATTCGCGCTCTGTTAATATTTGTCATGTATATTTAAATTTTATGAGAATATCTTACAGCGACGGCATGTTGTGAGTTATTGTTATTGCTGAAAATTATGATGTCCAGTCAATAAAATTGTCGGAAGCAGGGAATATTTTTCGCAAAGCGTGATTAATGCAAGCCACTATGAACGCATCCCCGGCTGACTTCCAAAATTTCCCCCCTAAATCTCTCCTCTCGTAGCGCTTCTTTTGCTCGGCTAAGACTTGGCAACGTATTTTATCTCCGTAATGCTAGCTCTGCACTGTAAATAAACAGTTAGCAACTCAAGATACTTTAAAAATTCTATTGTGACTTGGGGAAATGAACTATCCTACATTTCTGCTATATTTATGAGATATACAAAATACCACATAAATGCGGATAAAAATATAAAACTCCACATTTTATTTTTAAAGTGTAATTTCTTTTATCTTCTAAAGGTTTTCTAAATGTTTAAATAATCAACTTAATACACATAATGTAAACAGAAGGCACCTAGAAGACATTAAATTAATACTTGCAAAAATATATCTAGATAAACTAACACTGAATATTTAACAGCTAACGAACGGTAAAGGTTAAGCTGAAAAAAAGTCTAGCTAAATAAAGTTGAATTGTAAAAATAGACGGCTACAGTTTTTCTATGCAGATGCGGTTATGCATCAGCGTTCCATTTCGGATTCAGAGTAGTTCGGTGCGACGTCTAACTTTCACAATATCGCACTACTGCACTCCAAGTTTTATCTCCATCTTTAACTTCAAAACTATCCAAGATTATTCACCGGTGGACTTGAATGAAATGTGCCTAGAAAAATTGTTTCTTTCATAGCAAGAGTTTTTCATTTTTCAAAGTATTAAACTAGATACACCTGGAGATCTTTCTTATGTTGGCAAAAATGTTATTAAAATGTTAATATTATTAGTTCTTTTGTGTTAACTTCATCAATCACACCCCAGCTGTTGCAGCAGTATTACGCTATATTTATTATTCATTTTCAGTACATAAATTTTGGGAGTCATAATTACCATTATTGGCACTTAATAATCACAAGTTGATGTCATAAAAGTACATAAGTATAAGATGCATACGCATGCGCCGTCCGTCGCTGTTTTGCGTCGGCGCGCTGTATGCTTACTTACCCGACGGCAACCTTTTTGACAGTAAAACTTATTGAATCCAATACACTTTTTAATGAATCATTAAAAGTAAAGTAGTCATATATAACGGCTGAATGATGACACCTCTTTTTGGAGTAAATTCTAAACATTTTTTGTTTTAATCCTAGGACAATATATCTATTGATGGTTAGGGTAAAGAAGTGAAATGTTTATTTTAGTTGTTAAAAACATTGGATAGATTTTTATATTCAAACGTAAAATGTATTAGCAAGTTAAAAGTGAATTAGTTTCTTAGTTAATCATCATCAAAATTGGTGTAGGTATCTTAGCTAACTGAACGATGCACATCAAAAATAAGTAAAGAAAGCAAAGAAAATTACTATTCTAAAAAAATTATAATGTTTCTGGAATAAAATTGGAATTAGATAAAATACAAACAACTAGGTATTTATTTACGTATCTACCTACCTATAGAATTCTGGTATGATTTGTATGTAGATAACTATTGTTCTTATTGGATACATAAATATTTAAATAAAATTGGTTGTTGAGATGATCTAAAGTACCTACCTACTTAATAATATTAATATCTTGTAATTTTACTCAGTGACTATTACCTACAAACACCATTATTTATGTTTTTCGAAACCAAAGCAAACCACTGACTGAACTTAGCTTTGAGTTGTTTGGGTCGGCGTCCTTTCGACATTTTAACGTTTATACACTCTTAAATGACTGAAACTGTGAAATTCATAACGAACATTTAAATAACACATATAAAAACACTGATTTCACTTGAAACAATACGATGAAACATAAATAAACTATGGAAAACTCACAAAAACAATACGGAAAACGCTGAATGGATTCGTTTGCATTAGTGCGTAGAGAGGGCAGTTGAATCGCATCGTTCAATATGGCGATGGTAGGGTGGCCGCTTATTGGTCGTTGGCAGTTATGCCGTGAAGTTGGCTCGGGTGAGCGAGCGAGTAGGATTTATGTGATGTTTTGGCGCCAATGAAAGACGGAGAATGTGTTCGCGGATAGTACATTTGTATGCCGGCGGCGTCCCAGACCGGTTTCGTCAGAGGCGTTCACTGAGTATGCGTATGTGCGCTCGGCTATGTGCCTGTGCCAAGCGCAGGTAGAGATCTCTACCTATTTATAATGATGGATGGATGTGCTCTGAGAGCAGCGCTCGGGATGAATTAAAAACTAAATTTTTAATGTCCGTTTCTCTCTTTGCAGGTAAGGCAACGGCACCGGGAATGAGCTGATGAAATAGTAAAAGAGATAACAAATAAGTACGTTTTCAGAGACAAAGGCAAGCGTGGTAGGTACTTAGATAACTGCATACTGAAAAGATACAGGTAGGTATCTCTCTATTGATCTTAATAAATGATGTATGTATGTATCTTCACGTCGATTCCCTTATGGGGTAGGCAGAGAGTGTAGAGCGCCAGAATAATTGATAGGTACGTAGTATTCAAAAATAAAATGCATACCTAATATCGATTCGAACCTACTAGTACCTACCTACTGTCAGTCATACCTACTCGCCTTAAAACAAATGAATGGTTTTTTTAAGTTCGTCAATAGCTATACCAGTAGGTACCTATTGCTGCGATTTTTATTTGTTACCGACATCGGTAACAAACTAAAATCTCAGTTTATCTTAGCAATAGGTATTCGCATTCCATGATGAGAATTTGTTGTTAAATATGGACTATTTTTAACTGCAGTAAATTGTAATCAATATTCTAAAAATTAACCGGAACCGGACGGATTTGAGCCTTAAAATCCGGATTTATAAATAATGCAGAAAAGCCGGCTATCTCAGTAATTATCGGATTTTGAACAATCCGTAGTACGCAATCCCTAAATCAAACATGTGTAAACCATGATTTGCCGGTTTCGTTTTGTCATATGTAACAGGTGGCGGCCTGCCGACTGACATCTCCGGGCATATTATCTGACTCCGTGGGTGACACTAGAAAACTTTCAGTAAATAGAAAATCCCTAATAGCACCATTGATAAAGAGAAAAAATATCTCTAACAACCGGTTTTTTCCATGACAAAAAAACGTTATTAAATACAGGAACATTTTATTGCAATTAAATTGAACAAAACAGAATAGGTAACTAATTAAGTAAAGGATAAGAGCAGTGACCACTCTGTGACGCTGTTAATATACTTTTAGTGTAGATACCTACATACCTACAATTATAATAAATAATAATAATGGCAACCCATTATACGTCCCACTGCTGGGCACGAGTCTCTCCCCTTTTTGGGGGGAGGCCTGGAGCTTACTCCACCACGCTACTCCAATGCGGATTGGTGGAGGTGGGTGGGTTAGTGGCCAACCCACTGTCGGATGTTTTTCAAACCCATAAGGCCTCCGACAAGGTTTAACGACTGCTATCCATCGATAGCAACCGGGACCGACGGCTTAACGTGCCCTCCGAAGCACGGAAACGCGCATTTAATTTGCCACTAGCGGTCACCCATCACACTACCCGACCGCGCCCGTAGTGCTTAACCGAGCAGATCGCTTACGATCTACACCAGCCGCTGGGCCATGCGCGCTTCAATTAATTTAAATCAATGTAAATGTACCTTCCTATATAGGTATGCGAATAATGAACGTACTTAATTTATAAAAAGATATAGAGATGAATAATTATAGGTAGGTACATATTTATTTTTACAATGGTCATACCCAGACAACATTAAACGACGCCACGGAAGCGAAAATCTGTGATGTTAAGAAAAAAATTGCCAAGAGCGTATTGGAGTCGCACACTGAGAATTCCGTAGGAGTACAAGTGTGAAAAGGAAACGGGTAATTTTGGGCCCGCAAAATCGTTACTGGTTAACCCACCACACAGTACATTTTGTAATACATATATTTAGTTCACAATTTGCAATCTAACCCAACTTTTATATACCTAAACATATATACCTATTTCAATCACTGGCAATTCAAAAAATGCCAAAAATTATTTATTTTATAGTCATTTGAAAAGTGTTAACACCTGGGCCCAGAAATGTATGGAACAGATGGAACAGTATTATTTTGCTTTCTATGCCATTCTGAATAGTGAAAACATCTCACAAGATTTTCTGTAATTTATTGGTAAAAAAATTCTTCAAACTACTTCAAAAAAATTATGATAGATACAGCTATAGATAGCTCTGAAAATATGAGGGGTTATCAAAATACCAACTGCAATTAAGTTGTCGTCTCGTCAACTCGTTGTTTCTATGATTTATCGAAAAATTTGCAATTTGCCAAATTTCATGATTCTACTACAACGCAATTTTTTTATATCCTAACAACTACCTATACCTATGAAAACATGCCTAATTTTTTTATTGAATTAACTAACTCATACCCAAGTCTGGTATTCCTAGTGTTCTTAACAATTCTAAACCATTTTATATTCAATTGAATCACGCACTCCCGAGAAAAGGGGTCTTGACATCGGCAGACAGACAGACGAAAAGTGATCCTCTAAGGGTTCCTTTCCTTTTTCCCCGTTAAGGTCCGGAACCCTGAAAAAGGAAAATATGTACCACGCCGAACGGCCTAAGATAAATTTATTTTGTCGTGTAACTAGCAATAAATATGCTAATTCAACACTATAACGTCCGTATGTCGCCTAGCGCTCCACCATTGAAAGAGTGAAAAAGATATCACAAAATTGCACTGCGCATTGCTCTTTTCAGTCATACAACCTTCGAGTGGCACCAAGCAAAAGCTTACTCTGTTTCTTTATGTCGAGGGTCGTATATTTTTCTATCGGATTTATAGACTTACGTCGTTCTGGCGTCGGTATATAGTTTTATCGACCTACGGCAACTACTAACCCAATAAATTTCGGTGTTTCGCTCAGTGAATCCGTTCGGTGAACGAATGCATCGTCCCAGATACGAATGTGCGGGATTTGACTGAGTCGATTTATCTCTGGATTATGAGCACGCAACAAAATTTGCCAATTCTGAACTACAAATTGACAGTTTCCTTGCACTTAACTGATACTATCCTGTGGTATTTGATGGTATCGGTTTTATGGCAGCGAAGACATATTATGCATTTAATTCCTTTTCAATAAAAGAGAAGAAATTCTCTAACAAAGTACGGAACAAAAGTAGCACCACGGATTTGAACTGTCGATTGAAGTTGACAGATAACACACTGAGTTATTATTTGCATACAACTTTAAAATAATCTCTTCCCATTAACTGAGATATTCGAAGGCAATTAAAAAATAATATACCTACAACATGTAACGGGAATAACACACACACCTCGATTTGAAAATCGAGTTATAATCATAATACATTAACTGAAATTACATGTTTATAAATTTAATATTTTTTAATTATCAAAAAAAGTGGTCCTCAATTTGTACGAACAGTTTGCACACCCGATGCATACTTACCCTACCTCTACCTACGGCCGCACATAAAACTCGAACACACGCGCATTGTTGCAATGAGATGTAGGCGACGTAGCGTAACTTGCTTACCCTTATTTAACACTCGCTAGTAATAAGATTAATTTCCACTATTTTATTTCCTTAATTATTATTCATAATAAAAAGCACGTCTCAACGAGTTCTAATAAACTTGTTGAGACTAGCATTTTATTTTGGATAGACGTTAGTCTCATTTTAGTTTGTATTGACTGTTCACCTAATGGGTGACCATAATTTCCTTAATTATAATTAATTTTGGGACTAAATATTACCTATACTAAAAATGTCTGAAATCGATTCGGTTATTGATTCTGAACAAACTTGTTTCAGGTTGTACACTTAATCCTGTTACACGTTGTGTATTCATCTCCACTTGAAATTATTGATTGCCTACATTCATTTTAATTTTTGTATCATTTTATTAGGTAGGTATATATTTAAGTAGGTACTTAAATAAATGCTTAGGTATATGTTTGTGTCTTCACGACAGGTCCTGCTTAGGTATATGACTTATATAATCACTTCTCTATATAATGTACCATACATAAGTTCCCAATAACTTGTACCTAGATACTTACATATTAACCCATTGACAGTCCCGCAGCCCATAGGTAGGTATATGGGCTGTTTAAATGTTAAAACAACGGGGGTTTTGGGACTATAAATCTGTTAAGATTCTTCTTTGTCCTATTTTTTTTTTTATTGTGGTTTTTTATATTGCTCTAGTTCTAAATTAGTAGATTTTTTTCCATACTTTAATCTTGATGCAAAAAATGATTTAAGCTTTTGTTACACATAATTAAAAAAAATAATAATCAGTAGGTATTTTTTTTAAATCTTTTACTTAAACAAATCATCATCCTCAAAATGATAAACACACCAATAAAACAACATTTAGCTAAATAAGCGCCCTGACGATATTGTGAGATTTGAGCGTTTTAAATGTCCTACATTCGATCGTCGATTGAAATTTTATTTTTAAAGAAAATTGCTCGTGACTCATTATTTTTACACAGACATTTCTGTTTTGACCGCGGCATGAGATACAAAGTTATCACGAATACCTAAATTAACGAAACACAATTAAAATATAAATCAAGAGCACAACATAAGCAAAATGAAAACAATCAAAACCAATATTTAATTGATGGGCAAACCTTAATTAACTTGTAGTTCGCTGGAGCGGTCCCAAAGCTCCTCAGATAGAAGAAGCCATCTGCATTTCGGTATTCAAATTATTCTCCAAACGTGTTCTTCGTTCTAATTCACGAGCAACGAACAAAATCGTGGTATCACGCTCACTCCTGCGCACATTAAGTGTGTTGGAACAGTATGACCCTTTCTCTCCCATTTCTTCTCTCCCAAAGGGTTAATATAACATTCGAACTCATATGGACCCAAATAAAACCGAACAAAAAGAACACATCACAAAAGATTGCCTAAACTAACCTCGTTAAGAGATTTCTGGATAAAAGAATACCGTTTTTCAGTATCGTCACGATTGTGCAGCCGATCGGATAGCTCTATCGTTGAGCTATAACTACTGACTTTTTAAAATACTCCAAAACATAACTATTGGTACGGTGATGCAACGGTTTATTGTGCAAGTGCGGGGCGAAAGTTCGTTTTGTTTTCAAGGAATAAAAGGCATGACTTTTTTGAATCACTGCACCAAAGAGAAAGTCGCGATTGTTAGATAAAAAACTTTTGTACACAAAAGAACGCGACAGTCAAAGGTTTAAAGTTTTTTTAGTTGTCCCCAAGTCTTGTTGTAGAAAGCTTGTGTTGGCTGTAAAATTTACGCGTAATTTTAGATAAAGTGCTTTGAATTATTTGCAATAAGAAAACTGAAGCGAGTACGTCGCGCTTCGAGCTGATTTTTATAAGGTAATCAATTTCGTTTTTGTCTCGTCTAATCATTCATAAAATATGTCGGATCGTATGTTCATCATACGATCCTGTACGTGACGAATTAAAAATGTAACAAGGACAGACCACGCTTGGAAATTTAATTACTGGCCATGTATGTTACCCGTGTATATTTTAGCGCGCGAATTAGGAGCCGGTGTATGTTACACGAATTTTTATATTCGTTGTGCTTTCCAACCCATGTACCCGTCGACCTGTTTTAGAGGACGTTAATCAAACTGACTACTCTTTTCACAGAAAGTGTGGCTTTGCACTTGTAGGTATCCAGTATTTTTTTACCTCATTCCTTCCTCCTACGACGTAAGTTTATTAAATTAGAGTTCGATGTTTTTATTAATCTAATAAATTAAACACTCACGTCATCAAATACTTAATGGTTGCCCATAGTTGCCCATGGTGGTTTTGGGAAGTGTAGGAGCATGTTGAATGTCTTTTACGCACATGCAGACCTACACAAAGGAGGAGACGCTTAATTAAACTAGCGAAGCGGGGTAAGCGAAACGTAAGCATTTAATTTATATCCCTGCAGTAAACTCCGCGGGCTCTTCATTTGTGGTCCAAGTTCATGAGAGGAGCGGTTAGCGAAAGTTGTATCACGTGTTCAAGTCATAGCATAAAGGAATCGCCAATATGCTATCACTTTTAAACCTTACATACAAGATACAATAATTTTAAGTGATCTTATAACATTTACCCGCAAATACTCACGACTTATATACTTTTTATACTACTACTACTACTTTTATAAAAAATACCGGTAAGTATAACGAAACTTGATTCTTAATAAATATTTTTGAATGACTCACTGATTTGCAAAGTAGGTATTGTCCTTTACTTAATGTAAGGTACGTGGATATGGTTAGTCTTTTGTTTAATTATTTCTTTAAAACCATATAATATGTATAAGTAGGTATGTTTATTCAACTATCACTTAGGTGAAAGAAATCAAATAAAACTAATATATTATTTTCAAAATGGATAGTCAAGTTAACTGTCTGAAAACCAGACACTATTATTGTTTTGATATTAAAACAATGGTGGTTCATATGTGGTCTGTAGGACTGTGAACCCCTTAATATTTATAAGTATTAAGGGGTTCACTAATATACTACCCCATTTGTACCTATTCAAGTCAAGGTTTTATATGTAGTTCGTTCAGGTGCCTATTTATCCAAATTTATTATGTTTAAGAAGAGATATATTGGTTAGTTATTTAAGATCGCTATCCGCTCATAACTTAGAGACTAGCGTTTTCGTAGTAATTCGTTGTGGAAAAACGCGCCTTAGCTGAACAGTAACTAGAATTAACTATTTTAATTACGAGTTACGCTCATCATTGACTCTGTAAACAATTAAATGTGTACGTAATTGATCGTGTAAAAGGATGCCCGCCGCCGACATTAAAATTTCTGGTTCATTTGTTTCGCTGAATAATTTATATATTGGTTGCACCTTTAAATGGCTACTACACTTTTTCATTACCACGTAATAACGTTTTGCTCTAGGCAAACTTAGCAGCTCATTTATCAAACGATTGATTATAGATTCATTTTTCTTTCTCCACCGTATATCCCGAACAAACGTCAGATTAGTTATACACACGAACGTAGAACTGAAGTATGTTCAGCAATATATTTACGTTAACTATCCCCAGAGGTCCAAGTAGTGACCGCTATATATACATCTACAAGTTTCACATCTTGATTTCCCTACAGCCGAATTTCAAAGCAAATAATGCCTGGAAACGGTGAAACGGCTTCATATATAACCTTGGTTCGGACTTACTATTAACAAACAGCGTCACTGTCTATAAATTAATCTACTCGTATATTCCATGTAAGCTAATAATTGAGATTGGATTATGACTTCAATTTTATTTATTTCACAAAAAAGGTGCATTTGCTCTTTCTTGGTACACTTATGTGTAAGAAGTGGCTTCTAGTAAGTAATAATGATAGGTACTATCGAAGAAGTTTCCTATCATCCAAAATTATTGTAAATTAAACTTTGTCGTGACACAAATAAGTCACTGCATATTTCTTCGACGATAACTAGGTATGTAATAGGTACATAATAAAATATGAACGCTCTGAAAACCAACACATACTCGTACATAGTTAACTTTACTATAGTTAGTCCTTATCTAAGTGTCATTATCACCAGTTGAACTAGCGGGATACCTACTAGGATTTGATTTCCGATCTTTTTTCTGGTTATTGACAATTCCTTTAAGATACAGTTAGGTACTTAAAATACAACTGTGATAGTATGGTCTACTGAAAGTTAAGACAAAAGTAAATTTGTAAGCAAAAATTCAATAGTGAATACTAACAATTATTATCATTTTAATATCATTACCGCAATAATGCAATCCAGACTGTTAATGCAAAAATACTCGTAAATGCAAAAGGAACTACTTTTAAAATGCTCATGTTGCATAAATTCTCATGACTCCATGAACATTTTTGACGGTGTGCAACCTTATTTTACGGAACCTCTGATAATAGTAGGTGCATAATAATGGCAACCCATTATACGTCCCACTGCTGGACACGAGTCTCTCCCCTTTTTGGGGGGAGGCCTGGAGACGGGTGGGTTAGTGGCCAACCCACTGTCGGATGTTTTCAAACCGCCCATAAGGCCTCCGATAAGGTTTAACGACTGCTATCCATCGATAGCAACCGGGACCGACGGCTTAACGTGCCCTCCGAAGCACGGAAACGCGCATTTAATTTGCCACTAGCAATCACCCATCACACTACACGACCGCGCCCGTAGTGCTTAACCGAGCAGATCGCTTACGATCTACACCAGCCGCTGGGCCATGCGCGCTTCATAGTAGGTGCATGATCTAATTAAACTTTGATATGACGTTTTTATTGGTGGTAGAGCTCCAGTGACGGAGCTCGCGGGCGTAGGCACCACCGCATTACCTAATATACTTGCCGCTAAATGGTAGTGTTCAACACTATCGTGTTCCGGTCAGGTGGTAATGTACGGCCCTGTAATTTCCGGCACAGAGGCATAAGACCTTAGGCCTCAGGAGTGGTAACGCATCTGCATTTTGACCTTGGTCTTTGTGTGGGTGTCTATAGGCTGCAGTCATCACTTAACATCAATGTGAACTGCATGCTTGTTTACCACTTCCATTACATAAAAAAAAAAAAATATAACGTCATATCAAATTTTAGTAGGATATGGTCAGGTTAGATATGTTTTAATGAAGGCACATCAAGAAAAAGTTTTTTTTTTTCAATTTATCTCCTTAAAGTAACCTTTAGTGAAAATATTTAGCAAGTCATAAACGTTATAACAATGTATTATTCCAGCATAATATAATATTATACAGCTACTTTGCCGCGAATCAAATAACAAAGTAGATCCAATTAAATTATCAACAGCTTTAAAGCATTTCGCGGCAATATCGCAACTATATTTGGTTAGAATTGGCCATCTCTAAATACCTGTAGATCTTTCCACCTATTCTGCCCCTTCTTAATTAAGTCCATACTGGGCAGACAACAATGGCCGAGTCCCGATGCGCACCAAGATATTCAAATATGTCTAAGGCTAGTATTATATTGCCACCATTTATAGGGATGCTGCTTTTCGATTGAATTTCACTCGTCCACTAACTGTTAATTAGAATTATTTGGTTGTATCGTAATCACCAATTTATTGATCACAAACTTCAATCTAAACCTTGGTCATGATTCTCGATTTACTTCACAATTCATTATTTTCCTTAGGATACGTAGGTAGGTACGTACCTAGTAGGTGTGATAAATCATGTCACACCTAAATTTTGGATAAAACGAAAAATTTTGAGAAACAAAATAATATCTTAAGTGCTATAAATAAATAAGTATGATCAAATCCTTAATGCTGAATGTGACATTTTTATCATCATCAATACTTAAATAGCTGCGGGTGGTCCCTTCGCTAAATGTTTCCAAGATATCTTTATCAACTAAATTTAGACTCGAAGATGCACAATTTGGCAGTGACGTAACCTCAGAGATGGCAGCTATCCGACCACTGTAAGCTTAATTCTTCCAATTGGGACATCGATCCCAGGACTCTACCGCCTGTCTGGCGCTGCACGCAACCATATTTTTCCTCTTTGAAAAACCAGATAACAGTCTTAAAATTTATGGTAGGTACTATGACAAGTGTGCTGTTATTTTAATATTGCTGCATGGAAATAAGTTTAATGTCTTTTGGAGTTATTTTTAAATTTCACTTGCAAGATATCTTGAAAATTAACAATACCTATAATATATTGTTTTTGTAAGGAAGTCTGTACTGCTGCGCTGAGATCATGGGGTGGAAGTACGTATTTTTTTATTCATAAAGTGGTAAACAAGCACACAGTTAACATCGATATAAGTAATACTGTAGCCTATAAACATCAACAGAAAATCAGCGATGTGAAGAATGAGAAATGAAGATGCGTTGCCATTGTTGAAGCCCAAGGTGTTACGCCTCTGTGCCAGAAATTCCACCAGCCTGGAACACGATAGTGCTGACTAATGAGGTAGTGCCTACGTCCTATGGTTTAATATCTAATTAATTTTGGGTAGCTAGATTTGGCTCATAATGTAACGGAAATGACGCTTAGAAAGAAATAACTACTGGCAAGTAGCTTGTTCCTTTAAAACAGATTATGCGTTGGTATTTCTACCTGATCTTATTTAAGTAGCTCGTGCAAGTAGCAACATACAAATTGTGATCGAACAACCAAATTAGGTTCCTTATAGGCCGTTCTTATGGCCTAGAACTAACTGTACTTAACAACGTGACTAGATAATGTTGTTAAGCTACCGATAGCTTCAGACTATCTGTAACAGAACATGAGCCCTTTAAATTTAACTGCTAGTTAGTGTCTTGTGGTTGTGTAGTCCAATGCAAATTAATGTTATCATAATTGATAGAGGCGTTTAGTGTATGTACCTGCTTCTCTTTTGTTTTAGTCGTAGCTGACGCGACCGTGTCTATATAAATTTTGTGCATTCTTAAGTATGATTAAATAGGGAAATAATATTATACACTTGGTTCAGCAACTAAATCCCTGTTGGGACTTTTGATCCAATGATCAGGGGTAACAAATCGTTTCTGATCTGCATTTCTCGTCTAATCTGCGACCGTACATACCTAAAATAAGTTAGTCAGTGTTTGGTATCATCTAATAAGTTTTAATATTATAATAACGATTGTTCTGGAATAAACATTTATGAATATTAAAAATATGTTGCATTACATTTACAAAGAACGGTTAGGTATAATTTTAATAAACAGTAAAAATACAGCATCTATGATACTAAATACGAAGGAGCAGATGCATTTGAAAAAAAAAGGGAACGCCACATCATTCTTGATTAATACTTTAAAGGAAACTTGCTAGCAGCTAGTCTGCAAGTCGGCTTAGCTTTATACATAGCCCTAGTGTGGTAAAGGACCCGAAGGTTATGGACATGCGATCCATACAAACATTGCTTATATTAGTAAACTGCGCTTGCAAATCGCACAGCTACATATTTTTTAAATAGTTAGACAATCTTGATGATGATCCTTTTATGCCTGACTCAAGTATTAACTGGATCAAAACACTACAAAAACTGAAATAAACTTCGACTGCTTAATTGGGTGGGTGGTCGTTCTATTTTTAAGTTTCACAGCTGTGTTCAGAGTCTTGTTTTACGTATTACAATTACAGACAGTTGCCTCTTGCCACCGCGTTAGATCAGCAAATGAATCAATGAAAGTAGGTTAAATTGTGGCAAATTTGCCACAATTATTTTGCCAAGATTTTTTTATGTTGCTCTTAACTTTTTACTTGGTAGCCAATTCTGTCGTTATCAACAACTTGTACGCGATCGGACCATGTTACATCCGCTGTATTAAAACTGGTCAAGAGGAACATGGTGCGCTTGCCAGAAGCACGGTGAAGAAGACTAGTGCCGTCTTGAGAAATGCCACCTACGTAAGTTCGTCCCAAAAAAAAGGCTATCTCTTACCTGTACAAAATGTTGAAACTTCGTCCAAGCCATGGACATTTTCATAAATAGGTAATTACAGGTACATGTGTTATTTGGTATTTATTTACTAATAGGTACATTTTAAATCTTAAAAGTATTTTATGTTATTAAAATTATTCTTCACAGTTCGTGACGAATCTGATATTGTTATAACGTTCAGAACTGATGCTTGCGAGCATTCGACAGTAGTACACACCTAAGTCAACGAAAATATATAAATCCCAATGCAACACGGTCTTAAAACGACTTAATTTAATGACATTGATTCCAGTCTTTTCATTAGTCTAACCTAGAAAACTTATCGTCAACGTCAACAATTTCCAATAATGAACTCTGTTTTCGTATTCTAGTAAATATCAAAGTGTCGTACAACGAAACGGGATTTTGAAATTGTTAGTACGTTGAAAGGAATAAAATAGGGTCCCAGTTTACCAGGTGACAATCTGATCGGCAAAAGAAATAGTCCAGTTTTACATATGGCCGAGGTAAAAGTACGATACTCTCTGGACTTGCCGCATAAATTGGCCTGTTCGTGATGCAGTACCTCGTTGAATATGTATAGGTGCGCTCCCTTCCGTGCTTCTCATTTTACTAATAGATTTCTCTTTGATTAAATTTGTATACGTTTTATTCATACGGCCGAAGCCACTATTGTTGGTTGGCCTCTTAAATCACCGCCTCTAGTATGTTTTGTTTCGTAGGCAGGTTTGGGCGTTTGTTTTCATTGTTTCTATTCTACCTATGTAAAATATTAAACTATTTACCTATCAATACTAAAATATGAGATACCTGTAGGAAGGCATATAATTTATTTATTTTTTTGGGTGAATTTAAAGTGATATTTAACAACGTGACACGCTCTTTTGTTTCATGAATAATATTTATATTCTATATAAAATAGAAACTTCGCGCAATATATTAAAGCATTCATACGTACATTATAACTAAACCGTGCATGTACAAAAACATTAAAATTCATATATGGTGATAATATTTAAACATTTATTCAGACATCCGCGACGTAGGTATACGACCTGCAACCCTTTAAGCTTCGTGTGGCCGAACGTTGAATATCAGATATTTATAATGTCTTCATTAAGACAGGCTATCGGACGAGCTCGCGCCCGCTTATTATTATAATTTAGACGATTGCCCAAAGCTCTACCGGTCGAATGAAGTCATCTTATTGTGAATCCAGTCCGATGTCTATACTTAATTTATCGATATGTAAAACCCGTACCAAGATAAGTTATATTGTAGTAGTGGAGCAAGTTTAATTAAATAACCAGTCGAGATGTAGCCGCAAGGTGAAAGGGTAGGGGTCACAAATCATAGTAGTATTAGATATGCAAGAATGCAAGCGGAGATTTCGTGACATCGAGCCATGGCGGACCTTGGTTCATGTTTATAATGTCCATACTTTTTGTCCGTCGCTATACGTGCGCTGCCCAGTATAATGAGTTAAAAAAATAATATTTCATATTTCACCTCTGTAGGTATATTGTACACAACCTTATCCGAATACGCTTAAAATGATAAAGATTTGTATGGGCCCCAAGGGTAATTATACATTCAAACTTAATTAACAGTTGGGACGTTGTGCTGTTACGTTAACCGACATCCGTGAAATACACTAATCTCGAGAGTGGAAATATTTATGAACGCCTTACCTCATTAGAGACATTAAAAGTTTCCAAGGTATTACGGCGGCAACTTACCTACCGAGACTTGGCTATTGTTCATTCAGAGTGCGTACATCGCGCCCGTTGAAATTTGTAGGCGGCTCTGAAAAAGTGTCAATTCATCATAGTAAAGCCCGAGCTCGAAACCGGAGTCCCCCATATAAATCTCACTTCCATACTTTCGCGCGGGGAACGACTGCTTTATGAGATCCTTAAGGCTGTATGGATTTGGGAAAATATTTCCTCTGCGTGCTAGCCCTCGACAAATGAAGGAGCATTGGGCACATTAGAATGTGTGAAAGGGCCTATACGCATTTTATTGTTATACCGAGAAATTCGTTTAAAAGCGAGTGCTGATACCGTTAGAGCGTACGAAGTACCTATTCGCTAATATTTATTGCACCTCTTTGGTTTTCGGGTTGGAGAAAATTTAGGGACCAACCTGCATAATACTCATGCCAATAGCATCACTTACTATAACAATGTTGAGCTTTAGCTACTATTTCTTTCTCTTTTCTATACATAATAATTTTGTGCGTGCCTATTCAAATAAAAAAATGTTATTAATGCTGGTCCTTAAAAAAAAATCTGCTTCAAGTAGGTCTAAAGCTCTAAACATAAAAGTCATTTTTCAAAGGAAGTTAATATTAAAAATTTATATAGGTACCTGTTAATTGTGTAAATTTTTTTTATGATTACCTACCTAAATAAATAATTTTATTCAAGATTAAAAAAAAAACATATGTAGGTATATTACCAATAAACTGAGATGAGCAGAACTGAAGAGAGATATCTAAAGCGCGGTAATACTTATTGAATGAATAATTTAACAAAAAAAAAAAAAACAATTTAGTATAGTATATAATAAATTGCTAATAAACATTCCTTATGAGCTCTACTTTCAGAAGAAATCAGTTTTAATATAATGTGCTGATATGTGGGTATTAATTAAGATAGTGGGGTTACATATACCTACCTACTATTAGGTTTGAAAACACCTCAGCCTTTTATACTTATACGTATGCACGCCTCCGTATAAACAATAACTTTGCTGAATGCAATCGCAGCTATCTCTGCAATTGTTACGTAATTGTAATTGAAATAGGCGTAGGTATTAATTTGTATTCATACCTAAGCACATAAAGAGTGTCGGGCGTGCGTGAGGGCAGCGGCCGGGCCGCGCCTCATTAGGGACTCCCCTCCACTCGCCTACCTCCACCTGGTCTGCGCCTTGCGCCTGCGCACCCGTTTATCCAGACTCAGCGACATTTCCATTGCCAGCGCGGAAAATAGACATTTTAGGAGACTCGTTGCAAGCTTCGAGATCTTTCCTCGATAGACTTTATTGTGTGTTAATAAAGGACCATTAGTTACCCGTTTTACACTGTTCTGATGCTGGTATTGTATCTACATATAGGCCATCATAAAATTACCGTGTCACATTATAGAAAATGTATTTATTTTTGTTTTTGCATCGTTTTAATTTATTTAATCTGACCAAAGTTCATTCGACTCAAAGGTAGACATTCCGAAATCCAAATATTTTTTCTACGGAGTATTGGGCGTCTTGTGTGAAAGCGCTTTAGTGTACACAATCGTTTTCCATATAAGGCGCCACATACACTGGTTCCAGATAAATTGGAATACTCGTGGGCGATGTGATTTGAATTGCATTAATTATGAGGTACGATCACAAAAACAGGAAACGGAGAAAAATTGCAAGATGATGAGATATTTTCGTCTTCGTGGAGTGCACGCCTTATTTCGATGTTGAGTTCAATAAACCAAGAGCCACTGGCGCACGATGAATCGTGAACGGGGAATTTATGCGACACAATAACGCATACAGGTGTCGCTGAGATCGGCACCCCTTCAATGCCGCCAATGTGAACTAAATAGGATAAGGGCAACCTTATATTCGAATAGCGTTACACTACGCCGGTCGGTCGGTAGAAGCCACAATCACAATTTATTCAAGCTTTAAATGGTCATCGGTAATAGGTGGAAAAGCCTTCCCTTTTTCTAGCACAATCGAAATCCAATTATTTTCTAAAAGTTTGTTGTCACGAAGATAACGATTGAAACCGAACGAGAGATGGAGAGCGCTCAATAAATCAGCCTGGATATTTGCAGCGCGTTCAGAATATGAATTATTCTCGGTGATTGTTCTTGCGACCGCGTCATGGTTCATACATGAAGCGCGAACTAGTTTTTTCGAGGTTCCACAGCAGTCGTAAATAAAAGCGATTTCGTAAAAATGTCGGATTTCTGCTCTCTGCGCGTTCAGTTTTTCTCCTCAAAATGCTTTTGATCGTTTTGTCAGCGTTGCACATCGTTTTATTTTGGTTTATAATTAACGTTATCGAGAAAGCGGTAGTGGGTCGAAATCGATCGTCTGGGAAAGCGTGGCTCACGTAGTGCCTGCGGTTCCCCGCCAAAGATAACCCGAATTTGTTTGTGCGAATTTTTCGAAACTCTTTTTTATCAATCGGTGGGCAGGTTGGTAATTGGCAGAGTGGGTTGCCAGGCGGGCGAGCATAATTGACGGTGCTACTCTCCTGAACTACTCTGCTCGGACATTCGGGGAAACTCTTAATTGGTCCACCTTTTGTGACGTACAATATCGCCGCTCTGATAATAACACCACGGATTATTAGCCGCTTTTAATTAGCTGCCGAGTAAGCTTTGAATATTTCGCTGATGAATTTTGATAAACATTGCATGTGCGTGCGCAGCATTCAGGAGAAATGTTTTTGTATCCAGCCCAGTTCATTCCAATTAAATTAATTTAAATCAGTTCAGTACTGAATCGATTCTTCCGATTAATAAATAATTGGCTCATCAATCAGCAGGCAGATATAGAGGTAGGTGACCGAAAATAACTGATTTTTAAAATGCGCCGGTGTATTGTAAGAAACAAATTAAGCGTGAGATTGCTTCTTCAGTAGTTCTCTTCATCAGTGTCTACTGAAATATATATAACATCATTTAGATCCTAAAAAGTGTAAAAAAGTGCCGCGTGAATCCTAATCTTTTAATCATCTGTAATACTGCATTCTAAATTAATGCCAGTCCATTTTTAAGCAGACTGAGAATTGATCTGAGCTAATAAGGTATTGTGAAGAGGCCATCCTAAGTCACTAGAAGAAGTTTCTTATAGGTTCACAATTAAAGAGTCCTGAAGGTGACCGTCTATCCTTAAAGACAAATAAAAACGTTACATTCGCCGAATACTAACGAAAGCAGCTTCACTGAATTTCTGCACGGAAAAAGTATACGAGCGATACTTATCAAGTGTTTGAAATGACACAACCGGATTCCATCCCTTTCGACATGTACTTTTTTCCGTACGGGAAATAAAACTGACGAATTTCTCAATAAAAGGGAGATGACCGGCGAGTTGTCACGTACTGGGACAGAGTGGGTATTTGGAGCGATGCAGCAAAAACTATTCAGGGGCCATTATTATGGCATTTTTGTCGTCTGACGGGGCTGCGAGTGGTCGCGGCCATTACTGCGCGGCGACGGGGCGGAGCGGGGAGCACCCTGCCCCCCCTCCCGATCTCGCCGTGCCCGTGCCGCGCCATCCATCTTCGATATGCACATAAAGAGAACCGGCCCCGTAACGGCAGGCCAACATTCCCAATGCTCTTAAATTTATTTATCTCTTTATTAATTCTCGACTTGAATTTTGATGTTTTTCGTTAAAATCGTATCAATTTAGTATCAAGCGATAGAAGATTTTAATTAATTAAGAATCGCAGTTTTACAGTTTAATACAGCATTAATACGAGATAACTTACGACGGTCTCAAGACGCTATTGGCGATGAGATATTCTTATCAAATCAAAGATACGGTAATATAAAATTATATAGATACGATTAAAACAAACTAAACTTCAAATTTGTAGGTAACTACACTGAAAATTGCACATGTAGGTACCTGATTCAAGTAAATGCCGACAGCTGCCCGTCGTGGAATCTTGCCGACTTATCTACGGATAAGTGGGAACGTTAAGGCATAAGTCAAATCACTTTAAGTAACCTAAGGTCTCCCATTCAATTGTCCATCTTGTTGATGTCACGTTGCGTCAATCGAAAACATGCCACCGCAAACCACATCCCGTCCCAACAAAGATCAAGAATCTGTTCAATTTTGCAAAAAGTACCTATGTAACTGTTTGTGGTAACTTAATCCGCTTGATCTTGGTTTTGATAGAAAAAGTGTCTTAAATACTCTATCAAAATAGAAACTATGTACCTGACGAATTTCGTCATAATCTACTCAGCTGTTTGATCAGGAAAGCGTTGAATACAGACGGAGTTGGTAGGTACCTACATACCTACATGATTTTCGTAAATAGGTATCGAGTTGACAGTCTGGGTGGTTTAGTAGCAGATTCTTAAATACTGGTAGTCCTAGAGTCCTAAGATTTTGGGTTTGATTTGCAGGATAGAAAGCACATAATTGCAATATGGAAGTTCCTATTACAACACGTTTTAATAATCAAGCACCTTTCAAAATGATAATTTTTAAAGAGTTTTTTTTGCAACGTAGCATTTCATTATCACATTTTAAATTTAATGACGATTGTTTCAGTAATTTGATAATTATATATATTTTTTATAATAAGTACCTACTCATGAATGCACAAATAGACCAATAAGGGGTAAAGATATTCAGCAAGGAACAGGTGCAAGGTCCATGCATTACAGCAAAAAAGGTACATTCTTAATGCTTTCCCTTACTAAGACATCTTGATTGCACTCTGAAACATCCTTATTCTTATCTGCCACTTAAAGACCTGCATTTAATTTATTATTTACTAAAAATGTAGTCGTAAATATAAACTGCTTAATTTAAAGTTGCTAATTGAATGTACTAATTTATCATTTAATATCAAAAAACTATTTTTTATCCCTTACGTTAATGATGAAAATATCTAAGGGTATAATTAAGTGTAAGAAACCAATAATTCTCTATCGAGAAACGTTTATGACTGCTGCTTCAATTCCTATAAAAATTTGCGTAATGCTGTGTTCAGCGTAGTTACTAATAAGAGCTTTCTACGCATGTTATTACGTGTCCGTATGCTATTATATTATAATAGAGTTATTATTCTGGTTACTATGAAATTATCCAGTTTAAAAGTTACAATTTTCTTCACCCAGTACTCAATTAAACTTGTTGCCCATACGACCATGGATTCTATAGCTGGTTTCCCATAAAGTATTGGCAATCGACGTTCGCAAGGAATGATCCCTTTAATGAAGTGACTGCAGCAAAGTCGATATCCGACTAGGCTTGTAGTGGACATTTAATTAAAGAGGTAGTTCAGAACTCTTGCTATTTCACAGACCTAAATTCTTTTAGATACATACGTTTTATGTAACTTAGTATTTTCAATTCCTTGGTTGATTTTATTTTTTACATTGTTCAAGCTTTAGAAGAGTCTTAGGTACAAGTTATTATTGTGTAATTATTTTTATAAAGAGCGGCTATTACATACTGTTATTTTTGTTTTGTTGGACGATTGAAAACGTAACTTTGTGATCAAAAATGTACATTCCACATTAGGGTATTAAATTTATTCAAGCAGACAAGAAATTTACAGACTACAATTTATTTCCAATCAAAAATATAAATAATCAATATCTAGCAAATTTATGCAAGTTAAAAGCAGGGTGAAACAGCCGGTATTGAATTTTATATAAATTGCATCTGAGATAAACAAAACCGCTATGGAAGCGTGCATAAGCCCCGTGGGTTGCTCGTGCTGTGCTCCCGAGCCGTATAGATTAATAGCTTCTGTTAAAGCATGATACATGGAAATTATGGCAGCTATGGCATAATTAGACGCATCTTTCAATTGGCGCATTCAGTTCGTTATTTACGTTCTAGACAGTTTTATGTGGTCACTTTCATTCAATGAAGTGATGAATGTTACCGAGCAATAAACAGTTTTTAGTTATAAATAACTCGAAAGAAATGTTTGTTCCAAAATATATTTATAGGTATATCTACCTGTGTATTAATTAATTGTCTTCCATTGAGAACCAGTTATTACCTAACATACCTAATACAGAATATTTTCATTGATAGTTCCCTCAGAAATAGTGAGATTCAATATACCTAAGCTAAGCTATAACTAGTCAATATTTTAATATTTTCATGATGGAACAATTTCAAACTTTTTTTTAATTTGACGTTTTAGGCTGAGAGCCCTTTGTGATTGTCCGGTGAAGTAATCTCGAGACGGATCAAATACATTGTATTATGTCCAATTAAAAATAAAGCTGTTTTTTGTATTAATTCTGATCATTATGAATAACTGATTTTTATATTGATTAACTTTTGTAAATTCTAATACTTAGTATTAGGTTCTACAATTCAAGAACGAAAATTAGTTAAAAAGATATGGGGCCGTTTTTTAGTATTAACTTTTCATTCATATTGTATCTATTATTTATCAGATTATGATAGCTCTTAATAGGTGCTATATCTTAAAATCTACATCATAGCTGATCAAATAGATAGGCTACCTCGTAATTAAACATAAGCCCTTCATCGGAATAACTATGATAATCAGTTTTGTATGAAGATTTATCAGCAGTCGGCAAATCAGCCCGGAGCAATAAATTAAGATTGTGCCTGCCTACTAACTGCAATCTCGAATATCTAACACCTATAGACGTCTAGACCTATTGCTATCCAGTTAGTTAGTGTAATTTGCAATTGCGCCTTTGTGTTAATTGATCCCACCGTGGTGTTGGTTACGATAATTGACAATAAATTGTTCCGCACATTAATCTGTACATCAAATTACCCCTCGTAACGGCGTATTGGGGCCAATATTGGAGGAAATTATAATAGTGACGTATTGGAAATCGATCTACGTAGTTGCGTACTACGAAACGTCCTTTCTAAGAACGTGTAACCCATATTTTTTTGCATTCAACCTATTTTCCGAGAGAGCAATCTCGCAAACATACATCGAAACACGTTTAAGAACGTGAGGCACGCACTAATTAACGTTCAACGTGGAACTTCGTCGTGTACTACCAATCAAACATGATCTGCGACGAACCATATATTTTCCCCTTTTTTGTCATACACGTTTAGTCCAGGAAGGGAGGGGCGGGTCTGATAACAGTGGCTGCTTTGTAATTGCGTGTCTAACGTTCCCTACACGTAACACGGCCTTTTATTAGGTGGAAATTCTGTATACAGCACTATATTCAGGCTTCGGGTTGGAGAGTTATGAAGTGTTGTTCCACCTCTTTATGGCTACTTTAAAATCTTAATTAAATCTGCAAGCAATGCATCCCTTTTAGTGTACGTGTGTTTCCTTTGGTGTCATAAATAAATCCTTGAAAATTTAAATGTTTCTGGATTGTTTTCCTAGATCAAGGTAGGTACCTAATTGTCATCAGGGAAAATGACAAATTATACTCATTTGACGAAAAATGTTACTTAGCTGAAGTAAAATACTGACTAAAACTTATTTTTTTTAATATGAATCAATTAATAAAATATATTAAAAAAATTGGTAATATGACAATGACGTTTTGTAAAATTAAACCTCGCTATATTACTCTCAAGTTAAAAAGGTCCAGAAGAAAATATGGGTTCGTGAAAACGTATGAAACTACTCACTGAAAACTGATATGAAAGTGGCTGCACTTATTTTAATTGTATTCTTAGCTAACAATATCAATTCATATTCCAAAATCATGTAATGATCACAAAATTATCAAACAATTCTTCCAATAAATGTCATCTTCATTCGACTCAACGACAATCCAAATCGTCTGGATTTTTTATTTCAGCGATTCGATTCATATCTCATTTGAAATCGATGATTTATGCACCGAGCATCTAGTTCAATGAGGCTTGGTATAGTTGATGCATTATTGTCATGCTCCAAGACAATCATAAATGTCTATTTAACTGCGGACATTGTTAATGTTATCGTTTAGCGCCTTAGCACATTACTAAATTCTTGATTATCTATTAATTATATTTGGTTCATTTTATTATTTACCATCAGTAATTCTTGAATTGTTATAGAAATTACTCAAATAGTAATGACAATTGGATAAATTTTTAAAAGTTTTCAGATTTGCCACAATGGGTTTAACCTAAAAGAGTAATTAACATAAAATGGCCCTGAGGTTAACAGCTTAGACCTCAGAAGTGGCATCGCATCAACATTTCGATCTCTGGTTTTGTTCAGATGCCTATAGGCCATAGTTATCCTTATTACTAAATATCTGATTATGTGAACAGCTTACTTGTTACCACCGTCATTATAGTAATTATAAAAGACACGGTACCTAACGATCTATCAAATTTTCATCAGTAGATCAAGTCATCACTCAAGATGACTTTTAATTACCTTAAGACGTAATCAGTCTTACTAAAGGTAAAACAAAAATGGTTATTATATAGTAAGTAGTTAAAATTAAACAGTGGACGTTCCATTAAAAAACAGTATAAAGAAATAAAAAACATAGCAAAAAAACCATTCTAACCTCAACGAAGGAAAGGGCTAGAAATTAACATTTAACTCGAAGATACTAGTTTGGTATACATACCGTACGCATACATAGTTCTGTCCCCGGCATTGTTCACTAACAAGCCCGTCTAACCGCAGCCTGGCACGACAACCCAGCCATACAACTACACACCAAGAAAGTATTCATACTTATAACGATGCGGCATGCTTATTTCGAGAACTAAGATTGTATTGAAGAGCTTGTTAAACGTCATCGTTACATTTTCATTTCCTTCGTGCGTAATTAATTTAAGGTGGAGGTTTTTATCTTTGCTTTGGATTTCATGCTATTACTGAAATATTTTCAACAAAAGCTCACCAACTCATATTAAACGCCATTCGCTTCTTTATACGTTTCATATATTTCTTATTTTGTAAAGCAGTAACCAGCTCCAAAAACAAGAAGCCATATAATTTCGATATCGACAGAGTAGCCACATTTAGGTATCGACAGTGAATGAGATTAGTAAGTACTTACTAACAGTCTGTAACGACAGATTTTAGAATTAAGTATCACATTTATTGAAAAACGTAATGTTTTGTTTTTTAACAATCACAACAGACAAAAACCAACGACCACTCCAAATGCATATTTATAAAAAAACTTTAAAGCGAACAATAGAGAACTTCTAAAATACAATATTTTAGAAAGCTGACCGTTCGTTGCGCAACTTTCTCCCTTGATGTGCAGGACAAAGGTAAGAAAAGTTATAATATACCGTTCGAACTATTTTTTTGTGATTTGCTATAATAATGTGTCGTTCTCAAACTGCGCTTTCTATTAACCAGACTTATTCAAATGTTTTTGTTGGAACTTTGGGATAGTTTTTACTTTGAAAGGGGTGTTTGTGCAGAAGGATTGAGCTTAGCGATAAATTCAAAATCACTATTGTGAGTTAATGTAGGTATTTATGTTTTTCTAACATAGAAATCTCTTATTTCGTATTTTAAGATAATTAAAATTCCGTATAATATATAAAATAAATAAAACAAAAAAGAGAATAGGTAATTAGAGAATTCCGTAAACCAAAAATTTTGATTTAATCTCGTACCTATTTTATTGCCGTTGAAAATTATTACCAAGCGTTATGTATTCATTGCCTCACATTCGTTCACGTGACAAATCAACATTTATTTACAGTACGCACAATGAACATACGCCCACAATTATCGATTAAATTTGTACCTAATCAGTCCTAATCGCATGTTATCTAAGTTCCTTTTTCAATACGCTGTAATTTCTTATGTTCACACGTAATAATCTGCATAATTTTTTAATCAAAGTTAACACGTGATTAATTTATAGAATAGGCATAATAGATTTAAGCAGATACGCATCTACATGGCATAGTTAGGTATTAAATTGTGCCGGAACGACGTTTACGAGCATATTGGCGCCATGCAGGGTGCAACATGCTAGAGCTATCAGTTACCCCGTCCGTGGCTAATTCACTGTGACAAATTAACAACGGCTAAATTCAAGCCCTCCGGTTCAATGTTTGTCTGCTTATAGCTATTATACATAAGAAGCGCTCATATTGTACCAATGTTATGATTTCATATTTGAAATGTGATAAACAATTCGATTGGTTGTAGATAAACAGTTAAATGTTGAAGATTCGATGACGCTTTACGATAAACGCCATTATCAAACTTTAATGCTAAATCAGCGTTCTATTTGTGTCACACAGTCCATCTAGAAAAGGTAAGCTAACATATTTCACATTTTTATTAAAAACAAATTATTTTTTTGATGTCTGAAGGTTGGCAGACAAGCAGACGGGCCACCTGATGAAAAGTGGTCACCGTAGCCTATGAACAATTCCAACACCAGGGGAGTTGGTAACGTGCTCCCAGTCCTGAAGGGCTCTTTTAACGCCATTTTTGAAGAACCCCATATTGTAGCACTTAGGGAACACCTCAGAGGGAAGTTCGTTCCACAACTTACACGTCTGGGCAGGAACGAGACGCATTTGCACGGCTAGTGTACGAGTAGTGTGCATCTCCCGTGCTGTCATCCGCATAGCAATGAAAATTGGAGTTCTGCTCCAACATTTCATTGATATGGAGAAAAAGAGCGTGGGCGACAAAGAGCCTTGCGGCACACGTTGATGGGTAGTCTGTCTGAGCGCTGACCGTCAACTAAGACCTGTATAAAACGCTCAGACAGAAAGCTGGCTGTCCAGTTGCATAGCCTCTCGCAAAGATCATATGATGGTAGTTTCACAAGAAGCGCCCTGTGCCAGACCCGGTCAAAGGTTTTAGCAATATCTAAGCTTACTGCCAATGCCTTCCCACTTTTTAACAAAACCCAAATCTTAACAAAACTGTTTCACAGGGTAAACAGGTTCCCTTACATAATTTCAACCAAAGTATTCCACTGCTGAACCAAAACTGTCCAAAACCTCCCCATAAGGGGGATATACGATCGCAGTGCTGCTAGTTTTATCGCAGGACGCTGCTGCCCATTTTGCGTTATTGTACTTACTAGTTGAAGAATGCTCTTCCAATAGAAGAAAGAAAATTCTTCCGCTAGAAGGCGGTGAGGATGTCACCTCCCGACGTCAGATAAAACCTTAACATTTAATACATATTATTATCATCTTACATACTAATGTAATTGTGAAGATTAATAATTAAACTGAGATGCCGATAGTAGGTAGTTACATCACTAAAGAAATAAATGCCCAGACGTATAAAGCATTCCAAAACAAAGCATTGTTATTGCCTAGAACTACGTACGGGAGACCTGCGTATATCTAGATATACATAGATATACTAGGGCTTAGACAGGAATGGTACTGATACTGCGACACTGCGAGATGTAGTGGCGAAGCATGTTTTGTATTCCAAACTAGATACACAACAACTTCTAGATCTATCAATGTAGCTACATAGGTATAGATATTTGATCTAAGATAAATCTGTAATTTAGATACATCTTGTTCTGATATCAATTGAATATTTTAAAGAATATGTACATTTAACATAAAGTCAATTAATTATCTTAGTCATTGGCAGTCCCTGAACATTGTAGAGTCACGTAGAGTCAACAAATCATCATCATGTCAGCCAAAAGACGTCCACTGCTGAACAAAGGCCTCCTACAAAAAATGCCACAACGTACAGTCCTGGCCCGCCCTCATCCAGCGATTGCCCGCGACCTTCACCAGGTCATCGGTCCACCACGTGGGGGGCCTGCCTACGCTTCGTTTTCCTGTACGCGGTCGCCACTCCAGAACTGTTCTGCACAACGGCCGTCAGTTCTGCGAGCTATGTGTCCTGCCCACTGCCACTTGAGTTTCGCTATTCGGTGAGCTATGCCGGTTACTTTGGTTCTCATGCGGATCTCCTCATTTCTGATTCGATCTCGCAGAGAAACTCCGAGCATAGCCCTCTCCATTGCTCTCTTGAGCCTTTTTATGAAGACCATAGTGAACGAACAAATCAGTTTGAACTAATTATCAACATGATTATGTTAATTGAATACATTTAAAAATTTAATTGTTTAATTTATTTACAAATTTCAACAAACTTCAGGTTGCAGGGAGTGAGAGATGTATTGAAAAAAATCTCGTCTCTTAAATTGGGTATGGTAACATATATTTCAGGTACAGAATGAACATGCCACGATGTTCGATTTGATGGATTTTTTTGTTACAGCTTGTAGTAGTAATATTATGGCATTTACTTCTTAGAACACAAAATAAAAGCAAGCTCCTTAAGTACATACGTCGAAATTAACTTACATTTCTTACAAAATAGAAGCGTATTCAATCTATAACTTAAAATTTCGTAAAAAATGTCAATATTTGAAAATGACGTAACTAATGCCGTATTAGATTTTGATTTGAATATCCTGCTTCTTGAAGAACGGCCAGTTTGTTAATCTGGCACAATATTGGCTTGCGTTTCAATTTTCTTTGCATCTATGATTCAGTCGAACGGCCCGCAGACATTGTGGCTATGAAATATTGTCTTCAAGCGTGCCATTTATCAGAATCCAAATGTAATGCACAAGATATCTATAGGGTACAGTCAGAGTGACATGTTATGTATCTGAACATGTTTAATTTAAATGACAACTCAAACTTTATTGTGCTTGTTCAATCATGTCGAAAATGTACCTAATATTTATTTTAAATTACTACAAAACCTCACTGTATGTCTGGATATGCTAGAGCTAGAAGTGTAAGTATGTCTATTAATGGAATAGGAAGAACAGTTCCTAAATGTGACTAAATATACAAATTAACGTGAACAGTTACAATATTTTTTACACCAACAAAGAATGTTTCATGATAAATGAATTCAGTATTCGTCCAAACATCAAAACTTGTTCACATTCCGGCTTCAATCGCTGGCAATTTGTCACTGCGGACATGAAATATAACTAAGAAAAGTAATTTTGAATTTGGAATGGGAATGAGTTTAAAAAGTTGTCACGAAGGCACAAACTTTGGGACGTGGTACCTTGGAGTGCGTTTTGCATTTCTGTGATATCTTTCCAACTCATGACTTTTGCGTCATTAGAGACCTTTTGTCGGCATTATAGTTGTTTTTTTTTGGTATACATTTGAAGACATTACTAATATTATTTTCAAAACATTTCCTTAAAATTTTTATTCAGTTTAAGAATGTCTCTTTCCAGATAGAAATAAAACGTCTTATGGAAACAATTTTCATTGTATAATGCATTAGTTTACCTACTTTATGATGCCAAAACAAGTTTAATTCGATACATAATCTCAAAATCATAATATTTAAATTTTCGACAACACAATTTCCGCAAGATAACATTGATCTGAGCCCAATTTCAAAAAGTTTTCCAGTAAAAAGTACACGCCTTTATTAGGAAATTCATCTCAGACACTTGTGGTGCAGTGTAAATTCGTACAAAACCTTTTTTATTATGACCGTAATCCGTAAAATAAGTCATCATTTATTTATACTTAGGTACTCAAATATGGAAAATTGGAAATGCGAAATTGTTTATTTTTCAAGTCGCTTAAATATACTTTAGTTCTGATTGTTTGCTACATCTACTCCAGAATTTAGCTAATTATGATCATGAACAACGACCAGTTTCATGGATGCTAGCAAAAAATTACATGAAATCAAATCTTTTGAATTATGTTTCCATTATTTTATTCACCTACCATGTAGTGCTCATGGTTTACAAATAGAGTTTGGAGTGGTTTTACGCCCCCCCATTGAGTGTACTATCCCGCATCGAGATGATGCATGTATGTAACTGACTATTAATAACAATCTGTAATTGAAAATTTCATACTTGTTCCTTTTGTGGATCTTACGAGAGCTTTCGAGTTAACAATAGTTTGAATTTTTCCTTTACTATGAAATTATTTTATATAAAACTAACTTTCCCTCTTCGGTGTAAGCCTGAATTTTGGGATAAACTGTCAGATAAGAAAGGAGAAAGAAAGAAATTTCTGACACCAAGGGAAAAACTAATGCGCTAACAGCCTTGAAAAACCCTTTTAACGCCAGTTTTGAATGGTTGTGATGCAAGCTAATTCAGTGCCAATTTGTATCAAAATGATACGAAAGATGAAACTGCAACGATATTCCTATTAATAATGCGTATTGTTAAAACACGGTTGATATTGATGGATTCACTCCAGAGCGAAGGTTTGGATATATTATACATGTATAATATTTATTCATTTTTGACCGTATCGACGTACCTACTAACGACGAATTAATTTACTTTCATATAGGGCAAATCTGCGGTTTCTTTTCCGGTAAGTAATCGTACAACTACCTACTGGAAGCCATCAAATAAAAAGCTAGTGAAACTTTTGTGGTGTTCACCAGGTCGTATTTCAGAATAACAACCTACTGGTTCCTTGAACTACGTTGGCGGTCTGGTATCGCGTCAATCTCCCTCCGTTAGGAACTGACGTACCGACAGACGGACAAACTGATACCACTAGCCACACACGACTTGGCAACGTGATTTTGTAAATCGTTTTTGTTTGAAAATTATAAAATACAATGTTGTATGCTAGATTTTTGTAACAGGCTCGATGATGGTGGACACCTATGTCCAAAACGACAAAGATTGAAACATGCCTTTGCGAAAATCACTTCCGGTGATTACAGTGTTGATTTTTTATCTTGTAACTAGAGGGCAATTTGAGAGGCACTAGTTTGCAGAACCTATACCTACATTGTTATACCAAAGTGGATATTATAATAATTATGCTAAAATATCAAAATTGATGGCAACCGAGTTACATGATACGGCCTCAGACTCGCTAAAAACGGTAGTTATCGTATTCTCCCCCATTAACTCTCAACTCTGTTGTGAGAATCTTTGGGAAGGCTGATCCAGCAGTAGACCTAAGCCTTCAGTGGAGTGGTTTATTATTATAATACTTACCTACTTCATTTTATATATTAGCTTCATACTAAAATTAAAGGTTATATCCGTACCACTTTTGAATAATGCAATAGAATTTAAATTTAAATTTAACTATAAGTGCATATACCTAACAATAGAATAAATATAGGTAACGTATGGCGCATCGTCGTTGTGCCAAATAAAAGTGATAAATTTTCCTTTGTTAAGCACGCTACACTTTATCTAACTCGGTAACATCCATAATGTTATTTTCCAATCGTGTAATCGGTCGGGTTTGTGTAAACGAATCAGTCAGTGACGCGATCTACCATTCTGACATCTGACTGATATAAAGAGTGGCGGAACTAAAAAATAGCCGTGCTTCCACAACAAACCCCCGCTTGTTTGTCCGCTTTCCGCGAGTCCCTGTTATTCGCATAAATCGAGCGAAAAAGCCAAATTGCAGCAATACCTCACTAGTCTCAACTAAAAATTGCGATCCACAAACAAATATTGCATGTGTACTTGTTGTTTAGCTGCTTGTATTGTTTTATAACTTTATTTGTATTTCGATGTGCGCTGCAACAGAAACTAACTGCAATGTACTTAATTATTCAATGTGTGCTTTGTTATGTAAAGTTTTCTGTATGGCACATAATTTTCATTTAAATTTGTTAGTATTCAGTTTTGCTACCTCTAATTCTAACAGGTTATAATGTCGCAATATGCAGCTTTAAATGTTTGGTTTTAAGATTTTTACCTGTTTGAAAATATATCAGCGGACGGTATTGCAGAGCAATGAAAAGAAAAAGATATATCACTTGAAATAAAACCAATATCTCCACACGAATAAATTCTGAAACGTTTCTAGTCTTTGTGTACACATACAATTCCATTCTACACTGCACCGCTATATTAATCCCTCATAGCTTTGCAGCAGTGAGAACGCGCTGATAAACTGCAAAACTAATGCCGCGCGATTGCATTACGATGCAAACTTTTTCAGTAACGGCCGTGGCGCGCGGAAATCGAGTAAAAAGAATCGAATATATCGGCTAGTTTTTCACGGCACCACGCGATATCGAACGACCCGATAATGATTTCGGAATTTTGTTTAACGAAAAACCTTTTCGCAAATCGTATTCGACTCAAATAACTTATGTATTATTTACTACAGTTTATGAAGTCGACTTTATCTACTTAGTTACGATTTATCGTGGAAGCAAACTACATTTTCGGTAATGTTGCCAAAGCAGAATCGTGTAAGCGAAATGTATAGTTCGAATACATAGTATAGAGAACGGAATTCTCTTATGATGATTTAGTGTGGTACGCGACACTGTTGGATGGATTTACCGCCGTATGAACGGATTATGTGGGCGAGAGCAAACACGGGGCAGCGCACGCCATATTGTGATTTATTAGCAACTTTTGATTCGCGGCTTTATTATTGCTAACAGGGGACGATTTCAAAGTGCAAAGTGCAAGGAACTTCGCAAGCCTTTTGAGCCTTTTTAAATCTTTATTGAAAAATACTTCTTCGATATTTTTATATTAGGGGGTAGTATTTCAATCCTTTGTGTGTTTTAAATTCAGTCCGATAGCAAAATTCGTAGTTCTTCTTTGGAAAAATTCGGCAAATATAATATTATAATTTACTTGGTAGTAAATATAATATTGTAATAGTATGAGATGGAGGTCGTTTCGTAAATAAATTGTAATTACTTCTCCTCAATCTCGGGAGAATATTTGTTAATAAACCTGGGTACGCATCCCGTGTTTCCCCTACCAATTTTTCGCGTCTGAGATAAATATGATAAACAATAAATCATATACGCCCATTTCTTCGCTAGCTACAAAACAACGGACAGGGCGGGGGAGGCTTGCAAAATTACGACAAATCATGCATTAAACATAGGGAATAAATGTTTTCTTATCACGTACCTATTCCTGTTTTGATATTAGTTTTCCTTTATCTTTATTGACACAGGTTTTTGGAGGGAACGTTTTATGGGGATGTTGTATCGTGACAGGAGGTTGCGAACACTTGTTTATTCAGCCACGAGGCTTATGAAATAATATCTCATTGTGCTGTTTGAAAACGAATAAAATTGATAAATGTGCGTTTAAATAATCATCACATTATTTCGCAGGTGTACAGAATTTAAATGAGGGTATATTTATGAGTATGATTTGTGGTAACAAAGTGACATTGCACAATGAACGTACCCACTGTTTAGTTAAAATGAATGGTCTCTGTTTAAACGTACAAAAGGATTTAATCAAGTAGCAGTACAAGTTTTATTTTGTTAGTGAGGAAATAAATTAAGCTTGAAACTGATGTCTTAACATAGTATTCAGACTGCTAATCTGGATTATTTATTTCAAATGCAGACAAAATCTCCGCGCAATCCCTGTCTCTACGACGAAACTTGCATTTAAGCACTATGCACACAATTTAAACTCTCAGCAAATGTATCCAACATTTACTTCCTCACAATATACTTAAACATTTTATTCTTTCTTATTGGCTTGACATTTAAGACTGAAATAATTTTACAAGAAAATTTTGCGTCTATCATTGATAAACCCTATTTCCGTTGGGTAGCTACAAGTAGATAGCTAACATAATAGTCAAAAATTATTTAAAAAAAAAGTTATTCTCGGACTTTTTAATTAATTTAAAATAGCTTCCAATATTTAAAAAGACCATACCTATTCATTGTCTTCGTGATCAAGGATTTATTATTTTCGATTATTTCATCGATTAATACCCGTAATTTTCAAATAAAACGCTACTTATATGTGTTATCAATGATAAATAAGTAACAGTTATGAATATTGCTAAAATAACGGCATAAAATAGTTTTTTTGTTTGTAATTCTTTAATTATATTAAACCCAAGGGAGACCGCTCTGAAAAAAGCTTCTCAAATCTTGCTCCTTGTATTACAATCCTAAGACGAGACGAGATTTAAGTCGGTCGTCAGACAGTGCGGCGTTGCGGTTTCTTTGCTTAAGGCTAACTTAACTTATACTTCGCCCAACTTGGGTTAGCAAAATCCGCATACTGCCTCCTTGCAGGTGACTTTGTTGTTGAAATTTTCAGAGGATTTAAACTTGCGGTATCCCAGACTGGGACTTTTGAATGCGGGGGGAGCAATAGCGCATAATTGAATACCCAGTAGTTTAAGGAATTACAAGTACCCATATTTTACAATTTTGACGAAATTTTGTTTTGAATATGAAATTAAATACGGGTTTCTCGTCATCGCTAAGAATTATTTAATCTCGAACATGTGTCATAGAACCTAGTTAATTTATAACTACGATGAGAAAAAGTTTCTCAAAGTATGTACCTATCTACAGTTTTTCAATCTCAAAGCTGAGCGAATCACAAACTATATCAGATTTTAGTGTCAGCTATCTTTTTGTTACAATTTCATATAAAAGGCTATCAATATAATAAGCCAACGCAGCATTGCAAGTTGCAGCTACTATCATGAAATGACAATAGAAATAATATTCGACTTCGTGTGCAATTTTATTACGTACCTACAATCATTGAAAAAGTACGGTTTGCAGACGACGATAATATCGATTTTTAAATAAGTTACATGTTAGGTTACATACCTATATTGATTACGTTACCTATTCTTATATCTTTTATGATTTGATAGAAATGTATGTGTGCTAGCATTATGTAAAATGAAAAAAGAACTGGAAGCATTTAAAAAATCACGTTTCAAAAATAAAATTATCGGTAAGTATCTGAGGCAAATTGACGCCACGAATAGAGCTGGGCGATGCAAGTCTGTGATTAAATAGTATTAGAAAACAAAGGAAACCATCCCATTTCTTATGCCATAGTGAAGCTCTCTTATCGTTATCATTTATTTCACTAATAAAAAATTGTAATATCAATCTGTCGTCATTTTGGTAAATAATTGATGTCCGATGATCTATGCCATAGATTTATTATCTACGTCGATCTATGTAGTCTTTTTGTAGTTTTGTAACGTCTATGTATTTCAGATTTTTCGCCGAAAAGACTTGTTTATGGATTTATTTAAGTACCTGTTTGCATCACGTTTCTATCAAAATCTGTATATTTAAAACCCTGTCTCATGTGAGTGCAGTGTTAGATTAATCATATTACCTACGAGTACCTATTCCTATCCCAATTTCTATCGAAGATATGAAAAATGTTTTTGGTCTCGGTACTTTTCTGGTATCTTCTAATACCATGAAATCAAGTAAGATTATTATCGGCATAGTATAATTCCCTATCTTGTACTTACATACGTTAAATCGCAAATTGTATGTTCAGTTGATCGAACACTTTAGTTCGCCGCAGTCGTCTCACGATTTTGTAATAATGAAAAATATTGAACCTTAATGTCTTTGTTTAAAGTTTAGAATGGTTTATATGACAGTCTATGATTTGTATGGCGTGGAGATACTCGGTAAGTAGAAGATACCGCCTCCTCTGTGGTCTACAATGAAAGTTGTTACCGCTACGATAAAGTTCAGAGGTTGTCCATATAGGTAAAGACAATGGATCATTTTTTAATTCTTTCTAAATGTAGCTAGTACTTAACTATACGTAGCTGTAAGGGTTGTGACATTTCTCTTATTAATTATATTTTGGTTATTTAGGTAGGTTTTTAACCTAAAAGACTTCTTACATAAAAAAAGAAAACAATAAATAAAGTTATACATAATAAGGTAAACGACAGTTTCCATATTTCAAAACCAGGCTCTATCTGACACTTTTATTATCACTTTAACGTTTCAAGATTGCAAATAAAATATTGTGTTTTGGCTTCAAGTGTCAAAATATATCATATTTTTTTAGAGAATACAATGTAGCGTTATAATTTTACACCTTGAGAACAAAAAGTCAATTTATCAAAAATACCCGTGAAGTGTTTTTTTTGTTACTCCATGATATTTTTGCGTTTTCCAAACTATATTCGAATCTGATTTCATGATTCGCATTCAGTTCGTTATTTTAAGACAAGATGTAGACTAATCCGAGCGTAGGAAAGCCAGCGGCCATATTTCAAAGTTTGACAGCTACAAGCTTTGAGCAATATGGCGACCACGCCACCCAATGAGGCACTGGCCCGGCACACGGAGCGCTCCGAACTTAGATACATTAATCATGGCTGATTTATTAGGGAAGGAGTGACACATTTATATTCTATTTTCGAAAACTTACGTGTTTTTCAAAATGGACTCGGTTTGAGAGCTTACAACAGCTGCATCTTGTTAACGAGATTTTAGCGGTTTGCTTTATGTTGGAATTATTTGTGTGAATAGGCATGACTGCCTTATATTAAATATTTCATTGTATGCCCTCTCCTTCCAGTGTTCATTTATTGTTTAATTTTATGAAGCATTGTTGAAATTATTCACTGTATGATCTCGTATTTGATGTCTCTGTAAGTCTGTTTTTGAGTTATGTGTTTATTGAATTACTATAAAATTTTAATTTTCTATTGTATTGACACCAAACATCCACTTATGGGACTGTATATAAAATAGAACCGCTTATCTACTTTTACGAAATTGATTTTTAAATAAGTCTTAAAGCCCCATGGCAACGAAACGTCTGAGGCTTTCACATGCCACATACGTCAGGGTTTCGCGTAATCCCGAAGGGAAGTCCGATTTTTATTGCTTTCGACCCTGATCTATGGGCTAATATAGAACCAATATACCAAAAAGCGATGTCAAAAGGGTTCAAATATTGTTTTGGAGAGTTATTTACCTACTTTAAATTCGGTAGCCATATTGCAGACTTGTTGTGAAATTAATCTGCGTATATTACTTGAAGTTATGATCAGAATTCTGTAATAATATTTCGCCATTTATGGACCGATGAAGTTTTTCGAAACGATTATCAAAATGTCGATCTTGGACACCATCATTTAGCAATTTGCATTTACAATGCCACTTGAAATTATATTCTAGGGCCGCGCTTGGAAACGAGAAAAGATCACGCCATTTTTGCTCGCAGAAAGATAATTTACTCAGTAAACGCCTTATTTTCGTGGCATGTCAGTAAATGCCTTGCAATTACTATAATAACTATCAATTTCATATTAAGCAGACATGTAGGTACTTATAAACGATCAATTGGGTTGGTCAAGCTTTTAAGGGCGTGGTCGGCCCTTTCGATGAACAGAACATTTCATAATAATAATATAAATATGGTCAGTATAAACAAACAGGTATACGAAGGTAACGAAAGTACATGCTTAGCACACTGTTAGAGACGAGAAAAATCTGCGCGTCATCTGTTCATTATAAATTGCCTACTCATTAGGTACAAGAAACTTGTAGCTCTTTAGTATCAAAGCAATTTCATTAAGATAAAGATGATGATGATCGAACTCTACATTTAAATTTTCAATGCGCAGTAAGCTCCCGTACTACTTCTATATTCATAACTCTCCTTATTGAACTTCTTGAATTCGTCATGTTTATTTATAGTAGGTATCTCTTATAATATTTACGGAACCCTAAGCCAATGCGTGTTTAACACGAATTAAGTCGATAAAGCTTGGTTCAGGCTACTTTAGTAAATAAATTACTTTCCGGTAATTTATTTGAAAAACAAGTGGCTTAATGTCTATTTTTTATTATGAAATTAACAATTATCTTTTATTCAGACGGATCAGTAGGTATCTACGCTATTACGTTGCGTAGTCTAAACTAGAAGTTAATATTAATAAATTTATTAAGGATACTAAAATTAGTGCGTAAGTTCCTGGTTTAGGCTGGCGTGCTAAAATCTTTGGTAACAAGTGAACGGCTCTATAATCACACAAGAGGGTCTCATTCATTCATTTGGAGCGTAGTTTTGGCATTAAAGTTATGCCCGTCTAGTGTAGATATTATTGCTGTTTGTGAATCTCCATGATAAACTAGCAGTGGCAAATTAGAAGTCAGTGTAACAAACAATTTGCTGTTTACTTCAACTAAAGTTCTTGATTACAGTCTATTAGAAAAAAGCCTAATCGTCACAAAAATACAAATAGCAAAATCCTAAATTCCAAAAATCTGGAGCTGCTTGCCTACGTACTGCTACTTTACTTCGATATTTTTGATCCAGTTCCTTTGTTTACAAACAATAAACGGCATAGAAATTATTAAATGAATTATCAAACACCTATCTTAAATTACAATATAAGGACAAACAGAAGTCATTATGGACCAGTTTGTTGTATTTATGTAGTCGTTGTTCTGATTATAAAATTAATAGCTTATGGTCATTGAAATAAATTTATATCTAATTGAGATCTCACTTAAGATTCTCGTTTATTTTGTATGACGTGAATATTTTTATTTTATTGTATATCTTTATAAATCTTATCATAGCCATAACGTAGTACAAAAACAAAAAGTAGTTTGTTACTATTATTATAGTTACTACGACCCGGTGTATAAGTAGGTTTAAATCTACAATAGTGTGAAGGATATATATAAAAGTAAGAGTGAGAGCGATGGATTATGTCATGGTCACATATATACTAAGATTAAAATGATAAAAGATCAAAATGATAAATGGCGGGTATTGCCTTGTACAACCACTCGATCAATATACAGCTCGATAGCTTGAATATCAGCAGGTTCAGCTAAGGAATGATAAATTGTATCTCAATACAACAACACCCACTTCTATCTCTTATATCAAACACTGTCTACCACCAGGGATCCATGTAATAGGTACCTGGAGCTTCAAGCCGTCTTAGTAGCTGGCATTTCCTTGCTTGTTTCCCGTAAGGTAAGGCGTCCCGTAAGTTAAAGTTAGCGTCGGGACGTGATAACCTCACTGCCCGGTTTGGTGGGGTGGAGAATTCTTCCGCTAGTTCAGTCAATGAATCGCACAATGGCGGTCAAACCATTAGGGCGGTAGTAGGTAGATTCATGAATGTGGGGTGGGTATGGGGATGATGATGGTGATGTCCTCTCGCTATGATGGAATGGGCATATTTGGGAGGCTCATGTCCAGTATGTATCAATAGATGAAATTGTCATGACGACGATGACCCGTAAATCTACTGAAAGTCGAATTTCATTATTTTCTTTAATATCTCAAGTCTGAATTTTACTGAAAGGAGGAATCGAAGAAAACCGTACCGACGTACGTGGCCGTACGTGGCGACCGTATGTTGATCAGGATTTTAAACTGAGGCTACTTAGAATCTGCTGAATAAAAAAAAACATGATAATAATTTACTGTTCGACCCGAGTATTGTAGGCTGGCCTGGAGACCTAGCTGTAGCAATAAAGCACAAAGCTATCGCAATAGTGATGCGTGTTATTTTTAACAGAAACAGAGTACCTCGTTCAGGACACGTCTTAATGTCATAATCATGTATAGGCAAACAAGTAGGAGTGGAGGCAAGATATATTATCAGTCCATTTATAGACATTATAGTTATCCATCCAGGAACCCGATAGATACGACGCAATAAAAATTACTTAATTATAATTTCTCACACTGCCTACCGACTGGCCTTCTTACGATCCCTTATAAGCGAATCAAATAGATTCAGTTATGAGCGTACAGATAGCAAAAAAGTTGCGGTTTACTTACGAAGAAAGCCACCTACCTCCTTCCCGTGTTTCAATTTCAACCTTTGAGTCAATTAAGGTTTACCAATTTAAGAGTACGCGAGTATGCCGCGCCGACCACTAATGTATTATTCATATTGTGTTTTTGAGATAACAAGCAACCGCTTAAGTCGATACACATCTAGTGGTCTGATTGGTAGTCCGCTGTTCTGATATCAGGCCTGAGTTTAAGTTTACCGGGAAATCTAATAAAATTACATCTCAAACATAATTTCCAATTTGACTATAGATAATGAGATTTATTTCACTACTTATTACTAAATGATTCTAAAGATCTGAAATACTAGCTTTATGTACCTGTTTTCTGAATAGCATTAATATTTCTCTCTCTATAAGGGTTCTCTACTCTACTACTCTATCTTCATTTGCACAAGAAAAAAAAATGTGCCCAGATAATCTAATGAGAATCAAGTTTAGCGTAGATGAATAAATAACGAACGTGATAAGACTTATCCGATTCAGAAATACCTAAGCTTGGAAGTATATTTTATTTGTTTACCTTATACAGTTTAGCTGGTTCTGCTGGCGCTACAAAATCATTCTTTAATTATAGTGAATATCGATGTCATAACTCAGATGCGCTTTTATTTCAACAGCAATTTCATTCATATACCCTGTATGACAATTTTCGCATTACCAATGCTCCTTTTATTATGCTATTTGTTTCATTTGCATGAGGGATCGTAATGAATTACAATTCGTAAATTATTCGGTTTCATTATTTCGCAAATTGTAATAGGAACGAATTTTTGATATTGTTGAATTCTAGATTGACATAATTCATCGTACCATTAACTATTGAATTCATCTTCATCATTCATTTTAATGTTTTTATTATTTCAATGTAACTTTGCTTTCCTCAAGTATACCTCATTTAAATGATCTAATGTGTCCTTTGCTATTGGTCCATTTAAAAAAAAAATCTTATTAATAGTGACATGATCTGTGCCGAAATGCATGAGAGCAAATCTTAAGCAGTTGACAAAAAGTTTAATTTTCCTGCACAAGTATTACAGCATTGATAAATCACTGTCAGAATCATCTTTAAATATTGTGCTTAACAATTTCTAGAACTTGAACTCGTTACGAAACTTGAAATAAATCAGATACTCTTACCAAGTGTGAACGCAGATGACAGTTTGTATGGCAACACTGTGGACTCGCATCGAATCCGTATTCGATACAAGAACAACGCGGAAGTTGAGTCGCGAATTAATGTCTGACCTGTATATAAAGCCCGACTCGAAGCAACCTCAATATAAAGACTCCCTTTTATACATACTATAATCGCCAAGGTTGATTCTGGGACCACCCAAGTTGTAGGTTCGCCTCTTTACTTACGTATATAGATACGTATATTTATACTACTTACGTATATTTATATCGATATGTAAACCAGCTCATACGAGTAGATGAGAATCGATTTTTCGTTATGAACAGTTGCGTTACCTTCGAATTTCATCACAATTATGTAATTTTCGATTCGCGTTACCAATTTGAGTGATCATTGTTCGAGTGAGCTGGTTGGTTCCGAATATATAATAAGCGATCAACCCGAAACTCGACGGTCGCGGTTATTTAAAAACGTGTTCTTTTCATCGCTGCTGGAAATGAGATGATAATGTATTTATATTTTCGATTTAAAAGCCTTTCGTGATAGAATAAATAATAGACTAAGATTAAAAGCTTGAATTAATTGCAAATTTTTGATGTTCTAATCTATCTATATTATATTTTAGGTATATAATAGATTTATATAACCTCATTCCTTACTATGTGACTTCAATGTATCTCTCTCTTGACAAGTTTCAAGTTCATTAATTAAGAGAAGCCTGGAAGATCATGTTAGATCAGTCAGCTTATCTTAATTGCCCTCATTAGACTCGGTGTGCAAATATGCACTTTACATAATATTATCGTATAAAATGCGCGTGGGCAAACTTGCCAATGGGACCCGTTGTAACATCCCTTTAAATACGCAAGACTATTGTTCTTTCATTCAATCCTTCTCAGTTACGTTAGATCTATGAATAGGATGGATCGTTTAAGAAAAAAAAGTTGTTAAGCCATTGTTTTTGCCATTAAAAAGTCTTAACGATCCCACAAGTGTAAATAACCGCTTCCCGCGTTGTCAAGTTTCTCGTGCCACATGTTTTCACCGGAGTTTGAAAAAAGGAACAGTCGCAATCAAAAGGCGCCGATCCGGCAACACAACAGTTGTAAATCACATGAAAAGTTTTACGAATTAGGAACAATTAAAACGTTGAAGCAAACAACAGTTGTAGCAAATGTCCCCCGCAATTGCGGGACCATTGAGAATTACGGGCGGTTTACAGGCTATAGATCTTAGTCCAAAATTCTTTACGACTAATATAACTTGCGCAATCCTTTTGTCGCTCGGTGGGGAAGGACTTGGGCAAGTTTCTTTTGTTTGCGACACGTGTTGCAAAACGGGTTGGGCTTGACACTTGTTCTGAGGGAATCTTGAGAACGATCCGACTCGATTTCCGTGGAAGTGTTCTCCTTCTTTTTACTTTTGAAGTTGAATAATTTAGGAGTCAGATTACTTGCATTTCGCGCCGCGTTATTTATTGTGAATGTCAACTCCTCAGGCTCTCGGTTTGTTTTGATCCAAGAAGTGTATTTTATGACCAACACAAATAATAACAGTACCATATAATACTACGAATATAAAGAATTTAACAACAATATTATAGATTTCACGATATCCCTATCAGGTATAAATAATAATAATAATGGCAACCCATTATACGTCCCACTGCTGGGCACGAGTCTCTCCCCTATTTGGAGGGAGGCCTGGAGCTTACTCCACCATGCTGCTCCAATGCGGGTTAGTGGAGACACGGGTTAGTGGCCAACCGGCTGTCGGATGATTTCAAACCAACACATAAGGCCTCCGACAATGTATAATGCACCAGCAAAAACAGGTCATTTTTTGTGAAACGTGACATGATAAAGCGCCACACCCTCGCAACACATCTCCGGAACTCGATACAGCATCCACAGATGACGTCTCCCAGATTTGCGACTTACGGAAACATTCACCGTCATTATATACCTATTAAGGTCTCTTCCACTGACACTACACATCTTTTTTTGCTAGTGGCCCCGCCCAAAGTCTTAATGAAGTCATTTACGTCATTTTTATTGCTTTTATGGCGTACTCCGGATTTTGTGGTGAATTTACAAGGCGCAAATTGACACCGAAATGTCACCTCTAATTAGTTCTCACACGTGGTGAATCGTTTTTGTGGCAGCTTCTTGTGTCACGGATATAAGTAGCAGCTTTCCCGGACGGTGGATTTTTAATCTCATCCGTAGTGTTTTCTCAGACTTGCCTTTATGAATCAACTATAATTTTTGAAGTTACTCCTTCATTTATTTTTTATTTATTTATTTTATTGCCACATCGATATTTTTATCAGATTGTGGTGTTATTAATCTAGTGTTCTGCAAAGGATATTGCAGAACCAAAAATAAACAGTGCTCTACTGTCTTTTCAGTACACCAAGTTTGAAAAGATAAGAATTGATTTCTTTTCATACAATATGCCCGCCGACAAAGGGATAATAATATGAATCAAAGAGAAAGCTCGAATGTTCGATCCCCTGATTCGATTAATTGACTTTTTCGACTGCTTTTAAAAGGTGTTGTTTATCAGTACTTCCGTGATTAATGGCATTCGTTAACAAGCATGTGAAAGAGATTTAATTGTAACTGTACGTGTATGTAAACCTTTTTTCACGTCGTAATCAATGTAAATGGAGTCACCACTTGAGTGATTTCTACTTAATTAACACATGCTATATTAATTAGTCCAAACAACATCAATACGCTCTCTGGAATCGTAATAGGTACAAGTCGATGTTGATGTTGTGTTGATCTTAAAATATTCTGATAGTCTGTTGAAATCAGAGATTATGAGAGATATTTTTTGTGACATAGTATCTATATATAAAATGCTATTTTGTGTTACGACTGGTTTGAATTTTATTTTTCTTTTTATGTTATGTTTGAAAATACTTGCTGAAAATATTGTGTAAAATCATATTTTATACGGAATTTCAAATTTAGTGATAGTGGTCGAGTGGGAAAAATGGATTTCCCAATTAGTGTGTGCTATTTTTGATCGCCTCAGTATCTAACGGAGGAAAAGATGTTCTTGGTAACAAAATTATCAACGTCTCTGCATTATGTCTTCTACTGGAGATAGAGCGGCAGTTATGGATAATTTGAAAAATGGACCATTGTTGACATGTTCACCTGCAACATTAGGTACTAAAAGAAAAATCCTTCATGTTCAGCCTCAGAAGTTCCTTCTGATTAATGAACATAAATATCACGTCCACCTAATCTCTTAAACAACCTGCGCAATACAGAGGCAAGGAAAGGTCCCAGTATATTTACGTGGCACCCTCGGAGGCTTTTACGGCTTTGGTAATTAGCGTCACTCAATTAACCACTACTCCGGTTCAAAGAATTTTTGTTAATTATTAAAAAGGTTGCACTTAAGTGCCGGCACCGACTCTGAAATTACGGCCGGATAAAGGAGAGGTAATGTTTTGTACAATTAAATAATACCTAGCCGTAGTTACGTGAAAATGTGAACCGAAAATCTCAAAGTGACTTGTGAATGTCAACCCAAAATGCTTACATGCCATAAAAATTACTTCGCTTTTGATGTGTGGTAAGAAATAACGTCTTGTCGGAGCACAGTTTGGTCACGTTTGTGGCATATTTTTATTTTGTTTTACATTTAATGACCACGAAGGTAAATGATTTCGCGAAAGTATTTGCACATAAGTTGTGGTTTTGATTTTTCGTAAACCTGTACATACTGGGTAGACAAGAAACAGGTAGAACCACATATATCTCATTACTCGAATATTTTTGAAGCAAGTGGGCAGGTAAACCTTACTGGTGGTAAGTTGCGAAATGAGAAATCATGTCTCGGATCTGACATGTACCAAATTATCCCAGAATTTCAAATTCTGGCACACCACTCGTCGGTTGACGAGTGGTCGAGATTTGTTATATCTAATGTAAAAAAATCTTTTACCCACAAGAATCTTCACTCCAAGTTTCTTACGGGGTAGGCAGAGAGCGTAGAGCGCCAGATATCTCGATCCCGACACACCTCCCGTGCTTCTTCTACATTCATCATTCTTTTCAAACATTCACGCCGATTCCTAAGACTTTTGACCCCACTCTCAGACAGCACTCGACCTATTTGGTCATATTACCACAATGTCTGTAACCAAACTTCTAGGAAACGGCTTGACCCATCTTTATGACTTTTTATACATATATTATTTTACCGTATGGTCCATACAAACTTCACCGGGACAGCTAATCAGATTGTAATACCTACAATAATATCATTCACTTCAGCCGAAAGACGTCCACTGCTGGGGAAAGCCTTCCCCAAAGACGCTTACAGGTGTTGTGTAGCGAGAATATCACTACGCTTCAGAGGATGACCGATCACAGTGGCGGTAGACTTATCGCGATACCCTGCTGCCCATCCCACGTTATTATATGTCCTACCGCGCTATTGGTTTGTTGTTCGGTTGGTAATTATTTTAATTACATTATTGATAATTCTCATGACTACAGTAAATTGAAGTGTTTCCCAATATACGAGTACCATGTGTGAGAAAAGATAAGAGTGCACAGACATGTATTGTATCCTTAATGTGGATCGATTGAAGTACTCCAGATAATTAAGCCATTAAATTGGTTGGTAACCCTTTCACATCGGGAGAAGTGCACCAGAGTAGTGTTGCATCGAACATACGCTTGTCACAGTAACTTTTTTATTTTTAATCACATGCGTAGGCAATGAACATTCATATTTTTGACAAGATCTTTTATAAGGCAGATAGGTACAAACTTTCAGTCGTCTTAAAAAAAAATCATAGATATTTTGCTAGTTGCTATGTTCTCATACCTATAGGTATTATTAATAAATGTATAGTTTGTAACACAGAGACGTAACACTTAAGTACTTAGGTACCTACCTCATGAAATCGGTATATAGGTATATCGGTTTGATTTTTTTTGCTATACATTGTAAAACATCTACATGTATTATAGAACGTGAGATCAGATCTACACCTGATGTGCATATTTTAATAGGTGCCTTCTCCTTTTTTGATAAGTCATTTAACGAGTAGTCTTTGAAATAAAAATACAAAAAATAATAAAATAACCTCAGCATGTGTCCGAAAACGTATAGGTACATTAAGAGCATGCACCACGCTCTCAATATTGAAGTTCATTTATAACTGCAACGCTTCAAACAGGGCTGTCTCTGAACGTAACAATCGAGAAAAAAAAACATTAAAACTGCGTCCCATAAAGATCATTAACCTCTGTTATAACTCTACTCAAACTCAAATATTCTTCACGTTTCATACTATATTATCACTGAGTAAATTGAAGCATTTAAGTTTCATGTACATGCACGAGTCAGCCCTACGTGAGATCGAATTTTCACGACTCGCGGCTATTGGCCCCTTTTTCGGTTATCATTCCCGCGAATCGGCTTCTTGGTAACCAATTCACAGGCCCTTAAGTACAGGGGAGTTTCGGTATTGATTAATTAAGTTTGGTATTTTTGACGTACGATATACCGCGTCGCACGATCACGTTTTGCACGCTCCTTAAAAGCATTTATCGAATATGTTTGTACCTTATGTAGCGGCGTTACGTTTACCTACTTACACTTCTTTAGAAATCCACGGTTGCCTACATCTCTTAATTAACTTCGCAATCGAGGGTTATTTATTCCGATACTCTTCGCGGCGTATAAAAGGTGAGCGCCTACACCATTTATCAATATTGACATTTGAACGAAATGAAGCTGTCGTCACGGGCAATTGTACCGTCATCTTAACTAAGCCGTACGACAACCACTCCCATTCACCATTCAAACAATTCACAGAAACGATAACCGAAGATGAAACTGAAATTTCTGTTTTCGGCAAACTGCTATTTGAACTTTGTGACACGTGCCTCCGAACGTTAAATTCAAGTACCTTTTTTTCTTGTTACAGGAGCGAATGGCTTGAGAAGGCGGGGGAGACAGACCTACACTAGATATCAAACGCTAGAATTAGAGAAAGAGTTCCACACAAATCACTACCTCACGCGGAGGAGACGTATAGAGATGGCGCACGCGCTATGTCTCACGGAGCGACAGATCAAAATATGGTTCCAGAATCGGAGGATGAAGTTAAAGAAAGAAATCCAGGCGATAAAGGAGTTAAACGAGCAGGAGAAGCAGGCGCAAGCGCAGAAGGCGGCAGCGGCGGCGGCAGCGGCCGCGGCGGCCGCACAAGGCCACCCTGACCACTAAAACTGCGCGCGCGCACCACACAGTGATACTATCGCAGTCCGCCGAACGATCCCTAGTTTTGTGTTATTGTAAATTGTTTGTAATTATTTTTTCGTTTTGTAAGTGTTGTTCGGTTGTTGTGATTATTTTTTTATATTAATTATTACGAATTAGACACAATGTTTTTCTAATTGAACGATGGAACAATAAACTGTTAAATGTTAGAATAGAAACGGGTCGTATTATTTTGTGTTTCGGGTTTTGTTTTCTTTTTTGTTGATTTATTGAATTTTTTTAATATTTTAATTCGCGCTATCGTCATAGATGTTCGCGTTTGGAAACCAGTGCAATTTGTAGAAATCTCTTCCGTGTAACATAGTGTAGGTGTATCGTAGTGCGTTTTACATTATGTGCGACCGTAGCGCCCCGACTCGAGAGCGTCGGCGAGACGAACTATAATAACATTGTACAAATAAATATGCCTACCAAAGAGACCCGGTCTCGTACCCTTAAAGCTAAGTAAGAAAGAGTCGTAAGTTAAATTAATTACCCGCTTCCTTTAAACGCATCGGATTCGAGTGAAACAGAACTTTCCGCGCCATCTTCAATACTCTCGCATAAGTATAGTGTAAACGTGGTCGTGTTCCTGCAGTTTAGTCGGTGAAGTTAAACAAATTGCCATAAATATAAGTAGGAATTATTTTAGCGAGTAGCCGTGTAAATAGTTAGGGTTATGTCTACAATAATGGAAGTGAGCGGTTCGCGATTGCGCCGGCGCCGTGGAATGGGCAGAAAAAGCTCCGGGAGGGTGCGGGGCGAGTGGAAGGCGGGGAGGGGAGCGGGCGCCGCCGGCCACCGAACAGGACTAGGTAAGTTTTTGTCAAAGTCCGCGGCATTATTTATCGAGTGGAGACGGTTGCGAAAAACTGACTCGTCGTCACCAGTCGACGTGCGACGCCATTTTTGAAATCGCCCAACCGCGACTTCTATGGTATAGCTGTTTTGCAATGTTTTAATTTACTAAGCCCTTCGAAAGCACCTTTGATGTTTCCCGACCGTCTCTCACTCGCGATGTGACGTGGACAATGCTTCTGATGATAAATATCTCGAGCGCTGATCATCGCCCGAATTCCATAAAATGAATCGCCTTGACCCAGAAAGCATTGCGCACGTCCACCCGCAAAACGCTTAAATGTTAACATCAATATTTGACATTAAGAATGATTAAACACCTCCATAACCGTAATCCGCCGGCTAGGTGTTAAACAAAAAAGAACAAAAACAGGCGCGCCTTGAAAAGGTCTTTATTTCGTTAGCATGTATAATGACTTCATCGACTTTACGCGTCCAATGGTCGGTGGGAACGTCTATTAATTAAATTGACTAAAGTCCGTTTCATCTCTTATACCGAATATGGTAACGAAAGAGTCGAACGACCGCTAAAAACTAAATTCTTGGAGGCTCGTTCAACGTACGGTTGGTAAAAGAAAATCCACGAATGCCTCGCGACATATTTGGATATGTTATTGATGTTGAAAAATGCTGAATAGCTTTAGGCGTATGTACGTGCTAACTCGTTAAATTAGGATTTAAATCTCATTTCTTTACACCTTAACGCTGTAAAAAACTGGATCAAGTAAACGCACCAAGCGATTTGAAAGCTCAATTTCAGTTATGGCGACAAATTCCTCGAGTCGACACAAGAAAAGCAATACATTTATGCACAGGTGCTTGAAAGTAATCAGGATTGACTTATAGAATAGGCGATATTACAAATAAAATTAAGTGGAATTCACACCGCAAGACGCATGTGTATAAATTGTCTATGAGACAACAAGATTGCGGTGAATATAATTCGAAGATGACGCGAAATGTTTCGGACAAAAAGGGCCGGCCGATTTGCTGGCCGTATGCGGCCGCCATCTTTTCGGTCCTCGACCTGAATCAATTCGACGATAACAGATAATTATTTAGCCCGATACGAAAAATTATTGGTTGCTCTGATGTCGACGTATCGCGGGTTGCGAATTTTTAAACGGCTCAATTTTAGTGAGGAATGGACTTGCCAGATAGCTTTTATTTTGATTTTTATTTTGCATTCTCGTCGCATAATAAATTAATAATGTTATCGGTAGGTCACTTTAAGATTAATGTAAATATATTTATTTAATGAACGCAGAATTTTATTCAACCATTAGTGGCACCGCTTAAAAATAATGACTATTTCCTGCAATGTTTCTCACTTAATTAAAACATACCATGGAAAACTGTAGACAGATGTGAGAATAAAAACGAAGCGCTTATTTATATTCTCTACTCTATAGGTTATTTCGATCAAGTTTAGTTCATAACCTATTTCTGTAACCAGGTTGCGTAGTTTTTTAGGAGAAATTTCGAGTCGGTGGTCAATTAAGTTCAGACAGGTAATAAGCTTTACATAATAGTAGGTAGGTAAGACTGATGGGCATCATCAAAATTCTACACGTAGGTATCCTTAAGTTTTTAAAAATAATCGCATTATACAGCCGCCAATAATTACGGGGCCCAATGCACATATTTGTGGAAGTATTTTCATATAATTACATCATAGCTCGTAAGCCCTGCAACACCACACATTTGAGGTAATTAGAACTTGAATAATGCATAACCGATTAATCAGTTTCAGTTTTGTATTTTTAGCAAATTAATTTTATATTCAGCGGCGGTTTCGTATTAAAATATTGCTTATAAGTGGATATGGTGGACCTGTTTGGGAAGGAGGCGCGGGTGGAGGGCGGTGGACGCTGTGGTACAGCGAATATATCATTATGTACAGGCCGGTCGCGGCAGCTGTGCTGAGATGAGAGATCTCCTTTCTTATGTGGAGTCAGTCGACGCGAGCCAAGTCGCGTTGCTCGACTCCGCCTTATTTATTGGTTGGCATTTTTATATGAGGCTAACGGAAGGTTTTATTTAGCGCCTTGCTGTGTAAGCTAATGGGATGTACTTAATACTTCATGTGGGTTTGTTTTTGAGAAATGTTTTGTTTATTTTAGTATGTCTGCAGATTCAAATAGTGTAGTACTAATCGAATGAAAAAAAATGTTAAATCTATTTTTTTTTTAAATAAACGTGGACCACGTTTATTTTTTTACTAAGGTACATTACACGTCTAATCGGCGCAGTAGATAGCGGAGCAATTGGCTGACAGATGGACAGATAGATAGACACACGAGTGATTCTTTATGGGTTCAGTTTTTCCTTTCGAGGTAGGTATACAAGGCCTAATAAATATTTTATTAGGAACCCTTAAGAAATTACTAAAATAAAATAATTGATTGGGAGTATCTACTTTCATGAAATAGTTACAAACAAATGTAAGCACTTCTATGCGCGTTTATACACCATGCGGGCGACTCCATACAAAGCGTCGTCTGGTTCCTGCGGTACATTCGTGCACATCGATACTATCGCGTCACCTGACCTGCCCTGCCTACACACGACTCTCGACTGTCTCGCTGGGAACTACCTTCATGTCCCACCAGGGTTGTCACACGTGCCTGATATTTTTATAAGTACTTAGTTAAAAATATTGATGTCCAAATCTCAAACATACGAGCTAAAAAGCTTTAACACACGAGATTGTTAAATGTGTATTTGCAGACGAATAGTAGATATATTAGGTATCTAATATACTTGATTTTTTAATTAGGGGCCTCAATATATAACTTTTAGGATCACCTTCACTAGGAGATAACAACATTCAAGATTTCACAATTAAAAACACTTCCATGCGCATCTGTACACAATGCGGGTGACGGTTCCATACAGAACGTCGTCTGGTTCCAGTGGTACATTCGTGCACATCCATACTATCGCGTCACCTGACCTACCCTGCTTGCACACGACTCTTGACTGCCTCGCTGGGAACCACATAGGTATACCACTGGGTTTTCACCACATAAATTGAACTAGAGGTAGAATTCCAGTGTCGTACCTCAAGGACGTAAGCACCACCACATTACCTACCGTTGTCTATGTGCCGCCAAATTATAGCGTTCAATACTATCGTGATCCGGTAAGATGGTGGTAATATGGCCCCATAATTACTATCACAGCGGTAAAACAACTTAGGCTTCAGAGGTAGCAAAGCATGTCGGAAACTGTCTCAGTAACCTAGCGGTAGCAGGCCATTACTACTACAACTGTTGGGATCGATTCCCGGGTCGGGGGCTATCAGAGATAATGGTGGAAAACTTTTTATCTCTGGTTCAATGAACCAGTGATGAATGATAAATCTGATATTTCCATGTTCTGGAAGTTTCCCAGTACCTCGGAATTTTATTAATGTGTCCGAAGATGTCAACAGGCTCGCCACTTGTTACATGGACCAAAACGTAACCGGCGCATCGTAGGTGTTTGCATGTATGTTTGAATGCATGCATTTACCTCTGCCTTCCCCTTCGGGGACTAAAGGCGTGAAGGTACATTAATATGTTTTAAACTCGACAATGTTATAAGTCTTAGTAAGACTCAGGGTCTTGTGAAAAAACTGAGGGCATTTGTAAAAAACTCGCGAAGATTGCAAATATACATTTAAATACCTACGTTTTGCCATCAAACTTCAGAAAGCCTCAAACATTTTGTACCTATAGGTAAGTTCCCGAACATAATGTATCCAAAGTGTGTAAGCCCATATAGCTATATTTATTTTCTTTTTGTACAAGAAACAATTGTTTTCACATATGGTGCAATAGTACGACCTTGATTCTGTCTTCGTACCTCGTACAACAGACTAGAAATCTCGTAGGTATTTGTACAAGAAATCTCGTACGTTTGGCAACCCTATGCTTGGCTAACCTATCTGTATATTTCAATAGTATTTACTACTATTTACGATCGATCACCTTATTTATTCAATTGTACCTAACTGTACATACAGTTAATTAATTAACCTTTTAAGTTTAATTCATGATCATTTGAAGGACCTACAATAGGTATTATGAGATCTTTGAAATATTCGATTCGAGAATGAAAACTTTTATAACTCGTAATTATGTATATATTGCGCTATGTAGCAGGAAGAACTTACTTTGAATTATAATTATTAATTTATTGTTTTGAAAGTTAATAAATATAACTACGTTAAGAAAAACCGACTTCAAAACTGAAAAGTAAAAAATAATAAAGATTTAATTGTAATTATATACTACCTATTATTTATATGTGCTATTTACTAATAGGCTTATAGTCGGTGCCAAGCCTTAAACAAATAATTATATTTTAATCACTTAAATATGAATACGAGCAAATTAATATAATGAACAAAACGTAACCGGCGAATCGTGGGTATGCTTGCATTCATGCATTTACCTCTGCCTACCCCTTCGGGGATTACAGGCGTGAAGTTACGTTTTAATACAATGAAATGCCTACTTTAGTGATTTTGGCTTAGCACCGACTTCAAACCTATTAGTAAATAGCACATATAAATAATAGGTAGTATATAATTACAATTAAATCTTTATTATTTTTTACTTTTCAATGGGGGGTGGCAATGCAACTGCATTTTGATCTCTAGTTTTTATGTAGATGTTTATAGGCTACAGCCACCTTAGGCTACATTTCATGTGAATTGCTTGTTAAGTAGGTACATTAAAAAATGTAAATAATGGTGACTCTTAATTAATCAACGGTACAGTACAGCTGTTTTATGAAAATCATAAAACAGCTGTACTGTACCGTGACCTAAAACGCGGGCATATTTTTCAAAGACGTCTACAAAATTAGCTGCATGATGATTTCGAAGTAAACACATGTATGTGTGCTATCACACGAAAATTATATAGGTTCTAAGTCCATTAATTTCAGGTTTGGCCGTACAATAAACCCATTCGTCGTCAATATAATACGACAGTGTCAAATATTGTCATATAAAATCATGGCATCGATCCAATTTCATAAAATATAGATTAGGTAATACAACAGAGCCTTCGCATGAGTTTTACTGAAGCTTTACCGCCAGTAAAATAAAACGTGACAAACAACTACATTCAAACTTAGCTCTATATCGAGTTAACCCTCATAAAATCAGTCGAAGCACCATTACGAAATATTATTTCGCGTGACAGCAATTAACTGTCGCGGGTAGAGAACTGGGACCACACTTGGCTATAAACTAGGCGGCTATCGTAGCCGAACTGCCTACTTAATAGTCGCTTTACAATAATTGCGGCAATCAGCAGACTTACGACTTGGAGTGAACTTACGGCTGTTGGATGCGTATTTGCACACATCGTGGTATACGCGGCTTATTGAGTAATTTGCTATGTAATTTACTACCGGCCATTGATGGATGCGATCACGTCCTATCTGACCATCACGTGTGTAACTAATCTTTAAGCTGTGAGACGTGCGCCCACAGCTTAACTTGGCGAGTATTGCAGTGGTCATATCATTTTGCGGTGGTTATTTCATAGAATGCACGAGCGTGTAATCGGTTTAAACAACTACTTATTATTTTTAATGTGATTGGAATAGCATACAGACTGAAGTGTTGGTAACTGATTGCCGCTTATGAATGCATTACAGAAGATTTCATGTATGGTATATGGTCGAAGAAGTTATTGTATACGCTTGCCTATCTTTTACGTCATTAATGATGGCGTATACGTCGTTGATGGTAAATAAGTACTATTACAATATAAAGTTGCATACACTTAAAGGTTTCAACAGAACATTCCCATTTTATTTGTAACTGTTTTGAAATTAACTGGGCTATAGCATTCGGTATTATTATCTAACGGAAACACGGTAGTTCTGAACCATATAGCGGCAGATAGATCACGTTATATCGGTAGTAGGTACGGTGGGACTTGGACATTTTATCTTTGCCACCAGAGCTCTACCAACGGCAAAATTAAACGTGTTTGAAAAATATCACTAAAATGCATCGATTACTGAGCCAAATATACCAATAACAACTGGTACGCACTTTTTACATACATGTCTAGAGTCTGCCAGAGCTTGAAGACCAGAAAGATCATTTGTATTTAATTTTGTTTTTTGGCTTTATATAAAAAGTTTTATTTAATTTATTTTAAGTTTATTTTTTTTATTTAATTAAGTATTATAGAGTATTATGTAAAATTTCGAACGAACAGCCATGCAGTTAATTTAGTGCGTGTTTGAATTTGTTATTTATTTTATAAAGCAATAACTACGTCGTAGAGTTTCTTCATACTAGTGTATTAGAGCTAAAATTAAGTTATAATACAAATTTGAAATCTCATATAGTCAAATGTAGGTAGGTATACGATCTACATTTCTTAACAAAACAACAACGTCCTATTGAATCCATGGATAGTGTAAATAATTCCATTTCATTGTTCGGACTTCATCATTAATCAATCAATGTGGGAGTCGTTCAGACACAGGTTGTGTTTTGTGCTACGCCTACCTTCTAGGCGTAGGCAATTGATGTATTGCAGTGTTTGTTTTTCTACTCCTACTCATTAAACTCATATGCTGAAATCACAAATACATGGATGGATGGATACATGGATGTTCATAATATCACTGGCACAGCTGACAGACAGTCTCTTCTTCTCTATAGCTTTTAAGAGAAAGTACTTATACTTTGCATAAATAGGATTTTTTAGCATCTGTATAACTTAACATTTAAATGTGATTTATATCAATAGTAGCTAGTTCTAAAAAAAGTTAAAAATTGAAATCAAATTTATACACGGATAGCGGCCCGGCCCGGCTTCGCGCGGTGCAATGTTGCCTACCCTCTCCTATTCGTCTCAGCGTGATGATTATACATAGATATAGCCTAAAGTCTTCCTCGATATATTTTATAGTTTAGGCAGCGTACGCAAAATAAGTAACTTTTCTGGTAGATTTTTTACACCTTGTGTCTGAAAACCCCAAATATCTGACGGAACCCAATTTTTTCCAAAATAAAATATAGCCTGTGTTACCCGTGGATAACGTAGCTTTCGAATAGTGAAATAATTTTTAAAATCGGTCCAGTAGTTATTGAGCCTGTTTTATTACAAACAAACAAGTATTACCTCTTTATAATATTAGTTTAGATTGACTACCACGATTAATGTTATGCACTTAAAATGCCATCAATTTAAATAATTTATTCAATCGTTCAAACCCATCACGTTATCAACCTAGGCAAGTTCACCTCTGACATCGGCGCATCGGTTGATAAGCCTCACGATTGCCACAAAGGCTTTATCCCAGTAATGCGCTTCAATTGAAACTTTAAGCGGCGGATGCGCTCGGTGCATCATAGTTATCTGTAAGCTGATACCGCTGATACCAACCTCCTTGTCTGAAATGAACTTTGATTTCTTCATCATAATGGGCACCCTAACACAATTTGAGATAGTAACAATGGCAATCCAGTTGGAATATTCATAAGAAGTAACTTAATTCTATTCTTCTATTTAATAAATTAGTAAAGTTTGTAAATGCATAGTGAAATTCTACTGATTTGATATTTGTTCGTGCTATATTCCTTTCGTATACCTACTCGTACAGCTGATAATTCTGATCGCATCGATACAAATCACAAAAATTTAACCTTTAAAATAATCTACATGTAGGTACCTAAATGTTTCAACATACCTAGTTATGGAATGCGGGCTATAATTAAATATTAACACATAAATGTGCATTGAATAAGTGAATGAGTACCTGAGAAATATTACTGAAACTGATAGGTTTATAATAGATTAACGAGCAATAAATAATTCAATAAATAATAGTAATTCAATGAGGAATAACCTCCTGGCATGTACATAATATTTTACCTACAAGCATTATGTTAATATAGTTTTCAAATATTGAAATTAGAATCGACATTATAAAATATGCCATAAATATTCTAAGCTATTTTTGAGCTTTCAACGTTTTTGATATGCCATCTGTCGATTGATTTGCTAATAAAATTCATGCACATTTGAAAACTAAGACTTCATTCAGCCAAATGGTCTTTCCTGCCAGCTGCCTAAATCGTTCCCGGTAAACAGAACGCAATTGCAAGAATAGTATATTTACGGAATAATCAAACAGTTTTTGTACCTGTCACCACGTCGGCACGGAACCGCCAATCATTGGTATGGCTAAAATAATGGTGGGCCCGGGGGTGGTACGAACGTTTATGACTCGCCCTTTACAGTCGTCGGGGGACTGCTGTAAAACTGACCAATAAAAGTTCATTATCTATTGGTTTGTTCGCGTTTCCAACTTCAATTTTATTAGTTTACGACTCTACACCGAAATGTCATAAAATTCCTATTGTAGTTAAATTGCTATGTATTATTACATACGAGTAGGAGGGTATTATTATGATGGTTTTATTAATCAAGTGTGTGTAATCTTCATACCGCGATGAAAATAATTTTGGGGACTGTTGTTTATTTACTCAAAAGTTGGCATTCTACGAGTTAATGTATGTAATACAAGAATGTCGCACATGTAAATCAATACTAACTTTATTTTCTCTATTTTGAGTACTATATGTCTGTACATAATAAAATTAAACATGCTGAGATTAAAGTTTCAGAAAATTAAAAAAAAAAACATTTCATAAATCACACCACTTTATATTACGATTCATGACAATTCGCGTTCAAACGTTTCTCTACTATTTTAACAGTTTATGATTTACGCATACAATAATGAAAACAACGCGACGAACCTGAAATTTCCATAGCATCAAACGGAAAAGCCTACGACATTTAACAATAAAAAGAGTAATAATAAATGTTTAAATACCTACTTAACGCATAAAAATCGTCTGGACATAAACAGCGTTCTCAAGAGAGTTCTGGTGGGCGTGGTAGCATTTATGCAAAATAGTATTACAGGCCACAAAACAAGCTAGGGCTGCCTGCAAAGTACATGATACTAACTCCTGATAGCTACTAATTTAACTAATTGGTTAATTGTTATGATTGCTCAAGAAACTTGAGACGCTATACTGTATTTTTTTAAGTGTAGGTATTTTACGGAACATTGATTTTTAAATAACCAGTATTAATAAAATATTTTGACTTACTGTATCAATAAATCAATCCATAAATTACCACACATTTGGTTTTAATGTATGTTATATTAATTTAGACATTAATACTTTTTTAATTTTCTATCAATAAATAACTTGTCAGTTACATGTTTTTTTTTTTGTTTGTGTGTTAACTTTGAAGTTATTTTGTAATGAGTTAGTTTTATGATCGTATATTTTTAAATTACATTATGAGATTGTACCTATCCCAAGTGATATTTTTTTCTTATCATTAGAAAATGTGGTAGAGTCGTTTTGTTAGTTAACTCTACATTTTTTTATTTGTTGGAGATTCCATAGATGCGTCATATAGAACTTAAATACAGTATGTATGTATGTATCTTCACGCCAGGTCCCTAACGGGGTAGGCAGAGGGTGTAGAGCGCCAGACATCCCGGTTCTGACAAACCTCTCGTGCCTCGTCTACCGTCATCATTCTCTTCATACATGCACGCCGATTCCTAAGACTTTTGACCCCACCATCAGACAGAACTCGACCTATTTGGTCATGGTAGGTCAGCCTTGGTCTTCCTGGGCCTCTGCAACCATCCACATTCGCATTTAAATACAGTAATTTGAGATATTTATACTATGCAGCTATGTATTTAGTTAAAGAAACAGTAGTTATACCTAATGTAATATGGTGGTGCGTGGTGCCTACGCCCTTGAGTTAAAACTCTGGAACACCTATGTCTAGGCTTGTAACTGTGTTTGACAAAGTATTCAAAATCATTAAATTATAAAAATGTATTTCAAACTACACGCAATACATTTTAACTATGCCTGTGCATATCATTATATGTATATAAAATAATACGAGTATTATATGTAATTACCTATAACGTGACAGTAATTTCATTGCGCTTCTTAAGTAATTTTTCTTCAAGAAAAATAAATTGTAGTTATTTTTTAATTTAACCCATGAAATTATACCTGTCTAGTCTAGATATAATTCTGAAACTGAACATGACAATACGATAGGTATGAACATTTTTACTTTACATAAACATACAGGTAGGTAGGTATACATTTGAATGGGTGTAATTATGTTTTTATTGAATCCATATGCTTACAATCACTTTATCACTTTAAGGGTACCTACATAATCGTAAGGGCGTTATAAGTTCAAGATTTTTTTTACAAAAATATGAATTTTATTGCAGTATTATTTTTTACGAAATCAGTGATTGTTTTTCATGTCAATAACGAAAATTAATTTAGGCACATATAGGTATACCAAAACATTTTTGGTAGGTACCATGAGGGATATTAAATATATTATGTAGCCTATTTAATTTAAAGCAATTAAAACCATTTCAAACGAACCAATAATCGGGGCGCGTCCGAGTACAAATGGCAAAAGTGAATAAATTAGAAAAGTCGTAAATTGTCGGAGGCGTTTTAATTGAAATCGCAGTAGTTAATTGAGTGCGTGGAGCGATGTGCGCATGCGCGTAGTGATTTATGTCAACGCACCTACTTACAGGCGCTGCACGTATTATTTTGAATTATTGTGAACTATGAACTAGTCACAATTTTCGTACGCTCACAATAAATTTAATTTTATTAGATTTATAGAAATAAAACTATTTTTATGGATTTATCTTGCGTAGGTATATAGAACTAAAATAATTTAAAAAATCAACCCTACGTTTCGGTCGCTTTTCAGTTTCCGTGGTCCCGGGCACACTATGGTAATATTAGCCTGATAGCAGTTTGAAAAATTAAATTAATTAGATTTAGGATTATTTTACCCACTACAGCGAGAATAGGTTGTCGAAAATAAACCCCTAACCTCACTTACGATGATTGATCGCTTATTCTTTTAAACTCAATTTGTTAGACAAAATGCAGACGCCTCTTTTATGTCAATGGATTGACAGACAAGCAGACGGGCCACCTGATGGAAAGTAGTCACCGTCGCCTATGAACATTTGCAACACCAGGGGAGTCGCCAACGCGCTGCCAGCCCTGAAGGACTCTTTTGACGCCATTTTTGAAGAACCTCATATTGTAGAACCGAGGGAACACCTCAGAGGGAAGTTCATTCCACAATTTACACGTACTGGGCAAAAACGAAGGTCAGAACCGCACCGTTGAACATTGTCAGGCGTCCAGTCGGTGGAACTTCTCTCTTCCGCGGGTATTACGGTGTAGTAAAAGAGACGGTGGCACCATGTCGAACAGTTCAGCAGAGCCTTGTCAGACTTGAGGTGTTTTGCTGATGTGGCAGTTATAACGGGACCATACATAATCATTTAATTGGAACATGATAGTGCATGAATACCATTTGGCAGTAGATAGAAGGTAATATGGTGCGTGGTGCCTACGCCCTCGAGTTACAACTCTGGAACTCTACCACTACCGTGGATGTACCTAATACCTATGTGTATGTGCATAGTAATTTATTACGCATCTTCTTACCGGCACTGGACGTATCTATGATTTTGAATTATTGTGAACTATGAAATTCACAAGTTTTGGCAGGAACCTTGAAAATGGCGGTTGGTGCTGTTAGTTTATTTCATTTTATTGGTGCATTTTTGAGTTATTTTAAATAAAGTTGGTGGCATTTTGGTTTATCACAGTGCCCGTGTATGAACAGAATAACAGTACGAAATCAAGGCCTTTCAGGTTGCCTCCAAAATTTCATTGTAAATGTTCTGGGTAAGTACCCATCGCTTTACTCGAATTACTGTCTGTGACTCATTTGACTGACATAATAAATAATTGACCGACTGACTGATTCTGACTTTCACGCTGCGTACCTATCTATACGAAATATTGTTTTACTTGACACTGTCAATATGCGTAAACGTGATGCCATTATATTAAAATAAAATAAATAAAAAACCTGTTCACAATTCTAGTAAAGGCGCTCATTAAAATTTTTGTATGAATAATTTGTTAATATTTTTATTGTTATAGACTTGTCGTGCGACGTGAAACGTTGGTCAGATTTATGAATAATGCACATGTGAGGTATACGTGATGAATAAGTTAGGAGTTCATAAAAAATATAAATAATTGATAGACTTGATCACATATTATGTGTTTTTGAAGACTTAATTTGTTTTATATGTTATTGCGTATTTTCCTGAATAAGTAATTAGATATTTTTCAAGGAAAAAAAAAATAATTATCATTGTTTTGCTCGTATCAAGAAGTGGATAGTATTTTCCAATTAGAATGACTCCTGAAGATGTTAGGTTGATGTTGTCAAGGATTCAAAGAAAAATATGCGACAAATTATAATTATAAGAAACCTAGGAAGCTCAAACACATTTTCTTAAAAATGAATATAGTAGGTACATTCCAATTACTTCTAATCTTATGGCTGGGTTGTACCAGTGGTTAATATTTGTTAGAAATAAGAAATTTATAGTCTCAGTGGTTTTATGGAAGCAGGACACAACAGCTATGCTGCGGTCCAGGGTAAGATCTCAGGGTCGAGTGTAAAATCCTATTGGGAGTTAACTAATTTTCTGATATTGCCCAGTGTCACCCTCAGATACTCCACCGATCGTCTATTGACTTTAGCAAAGTTAACAGTTCTGGATCTCCACTATATAGGTACAAGCATGAATAAAATTGATATAGGGTTATGGACCTGTATACCTCCTTGCGGAAATACAGGCGTAAAGTTTTTATTTATCAATACGCAATCGGTTTTGTGTACATATTATAAGTAAAAACAGTAACAGTGAGACAGGCTCTGCGAAGTATATAAACGGAAGGGTTGAACCCTTCAACTTTTTCCTTACCCGCGGCCTCCCCGACCCTTATCTGTCTTCTCTGAAGATACGATAATATATCTCTATTTATCTTTCTTTATTGCGCTGGAAATTTCTTTGCCGCAGTATTGTTCAAGAATCTGATTAAATTGAGGACTATTGGAGTTTTATCTAACACTGATAATGTAATTAATGATTCTTTCGATTTCAGGCAATGATTTTAGAATGTAGGTATGTTGGCATACACAAGCAATATGTTACTATCCAGTTTTATGTATTGAAACTATTTTAATTCTATTTAATAATAAGTAATGTATTAAATCTAAGGCTTTGACAAAAGAGCAACACGCTGAGTTTGGTGGGTAGCGGGGTTCTTCTCAGTAGTGCCTGCACTCGGAACTTTGCTAAGTGGATGACTGGGATCGGGAAGAAAAATCTGTTCGTCTTAGCGAACAGATTTTTCTTTTTCTTCTAGGAAGGAATTGAAAAATTTGATGATTTAAAAATCGGTAAAATTTTATTATTAAATTGGTATTCATTAATTAACTTATCTATTGGATTATTTTTATAATTAAGTAATTCACTATAGGTAGCTTATAACCTAACAATGCAAAAGTGTCCTTGTAGACCAATTTGAAATAAATTATTTAAATTTTGAATTTTTTAATGTCGATTAAAATTATATAATGTATGAGCAACAAAGTGATGCAAGTAAGTTATTTTATTCAACCTATTTATTTAATGTTTTACATATTTTTAGAAAAAGTTATAGACTTATAAAACTATTGCTTTTTTGGTATGTTAAAAAGTTTCACCAAAATATCACAGCTGATAATTTCCATGTGATCAGTAAATCGAATGATCATAATTTTAACAAGCCATCAGTTAGCATATTTACCTTGTTTAAAGATCATTTTGATTTTCACATCATTCATAGATAATAATAGTAGGTAACTAACTTATTCATACCTACATTTTCTGCCATTAGGTAGGTACATTTCTTTAGGAACCTTTGTAGCAGATTATTTGTCACATACATAAAGGTATGTACCTAACTATGTATGAGGTAAAGTAGATAAAACTGTGAAACACGATTTCCTGAATCGCAATATTGAAATACAAGCTCTGTTTTCCATAGAACGGCAATAAAAAAGGTAAAGACATATTCTGTACTTAAAACATATTTTATACTAGCTGTTGCCCGCAGCTTCGCCCGCGTGGATGTCGTTTTATAAATAACTAAGTAGCCCATGTTCTTTCTCAAAGTCAGCTCTATCTCTACCAAATTGCATTAAAATCGGTTCAGTCGTTTGGACGTGAAAAGGTAACAGACAGACAGACAGAGTTACTTTCGCATTTAAAATATTAAGTAAGAATAGAGAAAATAACCATGAGTAATGAGTAGGTACTTACTTATTTATTACATAACTAAATTTGATATCACTATCATATAATTACACAAGGTTCATTGATCGTCAAATAATAAAAAAATAAATTATATGCGTCTGCTTACACAAAGTTATCACGGAATTTTATTTTTCGTTTGCTTTATTAACGAGAAGCTCATTAATATGAAATCCATGTTGCAATGACGGAATATCCGTCAGACCAATAAGAATGTTGGATGGAGGTGTGGGGGAATCTAATAGGAGAGGTAATTTAATGTCATTCTAGTGTGCTACCACTGAAACTCACCATTTTATCCGACGTGATTTTAAATTATTGATTTATTTATGGAACACGATGCACATCACGTTTTGGTGACAAAGGAATAAAATATATACCTTTGCTAAAATTATAAAATATAAAATATGGTACCTTTGTCCCCAAGCTCCAATACTGGAATTCTCCCATCATTGAAGTCTCCTTTTCAATAATATTCAATTTTATAATTTTGAGACTAATGACGTTTACTATGTGGCATCATATTATTATGTAGGAATATACCATAAACACAACACTTGGCATGCGGATTGGTAATCGCAATGGGCGATGGAGTCGTCACATTCCAACCCCTTCAATTTATATTTATTTGTATATAAAAGTCATGACTTCAAGAATGATAAATCTCTTCAATATAAAAAATAATACCTTTTACAAAAAAATACATCTAATTGTTACATAATTATAAAATAAGAGTTATTAAGCAATTATACAACTCTATGAGTCATTATCATCATATCAGCCATAGGACGTCCACTGCTGAATATAGGCCTCTCCCAATGACCTCCATGCCGACCGATCGTAGTGTGAGTAGTTGCATCGAACCTCAGTCATTAATTATCAGGGTGTAAAATCATGACAAATGTCTTAAAATTCTAACAACCTATACGTTATCTCTTTAAGTGCATCGATGACGAAATTCACATCTTGTTCTTATCAGACAGGACACGATGTAACGAAATCATATTAGGTAGCGTAAAGATGCATAATATATAATTACCAATGATATCCCACCTAAAATTAAAATCATCTCTACCAATAGCCTTTCTTATCAACAAATTGCGAGTTCTAATTCTGAACGAGAATCGAGTGACTAGAGACCCTTAGTACCCCAACGGAAAGAGTAAGTAGCAACTCAACCAAATAATTGCTATTCTATTCACACCGAGAGGGCGATTTATACTCGGAATTATTTCCTTGTTGTTTTATTTGGGGATTTGTCACTCACCCCCGCTTTTATAATTAGATACTCCAGATATCGAGTAACTTTTTTGATTGGAGTTATCTAAAACGTTTTGTGTTTCGGTCTTCTGTGGATTAGAGTTGGTTTGTGAGCGTAATTTTGTGGATTGCGAGCTATTTGTTCAATTTACTAAGACTTAGTTTGTGGCTAATTTACATTTAAACGCTTGTTTTAATTAAAATTCATCAGTGTGTATCTTTTGTCCATTTTAATACTTACAATAAATGTAACCATATTTATTTTAAAATGTATTCTACTAACAATACTAAATATTGTATAAATATACTCTGCTAACAAAACTAAAAACTTTGACAATTTTTCCATAAAACATTGTTGAGCTTTTAAAGCTTTAAATCACTGGTATAAAAACAAAACTACACAATTTTGCAGCCATTAAAACTGTTACAGGAAGAAGAAAGAAATAAAAGGCATGTTTTTACATCGACGAAATATGTACAATGTAAATAACAAAATTAGGGCAGTAATAAAAACTAAAAAACCGTATAAACAACACGCAGTTTTATCTTCTACTACTGCCATCTAGCGGTGATTAGATTTCCATCACAATGTCATGTTGCGTTTATCTGTATAAAACAACTATGAAATAATGTAATCAAAGTATTATTTCATTACAGTTATTTATATTCTATCATTTATTTGATGTATTTTACGCATTTCTAAGAGAAATCGTAAATCTTTCGTCATACAATTTTACTTGCATAGCACTTTGCTAACTCAAGTCATCGTAGTTCATGCGTGTGTGGATAGATGTCGCTTAAAACAATTCCTTACAGCGCTGCCATTCGTATGCGACTGAAAGAGGAACTAAACTCAATAGCGGGAAAAGCTCCAAGCGTACGTGTGGCGGCGAGTGAATGTTTATGATGTAATTTACAGTTCATATATTGCCAGCCACTTCATATAATACGACAATACACTTTGGCGTTCTTTTCTACATTACCTTACTTGTGTTTCTGTTACCTGGATAATATGTTCTTTATAATTTTTTGACAGTTAACCTACATTGAAAGCTACGTGAAGTGTCGAAATTATATTTCATGTTGTTAACAAGTAATTCGTTTTATTAATAAATACTTTCCTACTTCTGAATAAGAATATTGCATTTTCTAAATATAATAATCATTCACAATTTATTCGAGATGCGTTTTTCGTAAAACGTTTTTGAGAAATTACGCATTGTCTTAAATTGACAGTGTAGCAATAAATAGCTCGTGTCGTAGCTTTTGTCCGCCGAAGTCGCTACACTAGCGGCATCATGTGAGCCCATAAAACATCAATTTAACGACGTGACGACCTCAAATGACTCATAAAAAGCTTCGTCGTTCCACACACAGATGGCGCTACAAGTAGTTTGAGCTATACGCCATCTATAGTCGTCAAGTCTGAGTTATTTTGTACTCGTTCGGAAAGTTATGGTTTTATTGGGACAAAAGTTACGATCGAGCTTTCGAATATGGTGATATCCGAGGGTGAATGGTCTTATAAGACAAGAGAGCGACTTTTATTGTTTGTAAATTGGTTGTAAAATTATGAGATCGCTCGTATTGTGCGTAATCACTACGATCAGCTGTTATTTTATGGGATAAATCACTTTATTACTGCAAGTGATGTTTTATGGGGCTATAAAAACTCATTCAAACGGTTGTCGAGTTTACACTTCATAATAATATACCTACCTATTACGTACGCGTATTAATATTAAAACGTTGTTCTTATTAGCTTTATTTTTGATTTACAGCATAAAATTAATGTGTCTGTTTTATAATTGATTTTGATTCAAGTGTAAGTTCGAATCTTATTATGGTTCGAATGATTTGAAGTTGTCATTTCTTTTTTTAAATGTACTTGCATCATAAAACATTCATTATTTGATGAATGCTCATATTGTTCATTATCGAAATTTCCAGCATCACGACAAATTCTACTTCAAATTACTTTTAGTAATAGTAATCTCCTTCTCGTGTCGAAAAAATATCGATTAAGTTTGCTACTAGACACTAGATGGCGCTAGTCGTGTATATTAGCGCGAGTAACTTTTGTTTTCACTTTTTTCTTTAGGCTACGCATATAATTAAAGATCTGTATATGACTTTCTTACTTTTGACTTATTAATACGAGTGTATCATGACCTTCACCTATAGCAATTACGCTCTACCAACAGAATAAAATGAAAAAAATATTATTGTGATAGAGACGATGCCTTATGATTTATGACTAATGATGTGTCCATACCAATCTAGTGTGAGTTAGCGTAGAATAGTCAAATAAAACTTTTTCTAATCAATGTATTACAGTTATTAGGTAAGTGTATACGATTATACTATAGGTTGTTAAAAAAACATTAATAGTAACATATATCGCATCGAAAACGTGCATTGTGTAAAAAAGGCAGCACGAGTTACCATCAACAAACGAAGCGGTGAGCACTCAAAGCGAGCGCTAATTATTTGTTTTACGAGACGTTTACGATTATCGTCATCGTTAAGTTGACGTTTACGATCGGTTAACACCTCCCGTGATTGTGGTCGGAGTTACTTTTAGTGCCACTTCAAATTAATTTTGTAAACAGAAATAAATATTATGATACCGCGGTACTTTTGATCACGTCTGTATTTTTATTATCTTAAGATAATTCAGTGTTGAGTAAGGTCTAGCGGTACATTCAAGTCTGAATAAATTTGCGTGCAAATTGGTTTAATTTTTTATATATGTTAGTAATAAGGCAATGGATACGTGGCTCGTGTTTAGTATGTATGTATGTATCTTCACGCCAGGTCCCTAACGGGGTAGGCAGATAGTGTAGAGCGCCAGATATCCCGGTTCTGACAAACCTCTCGTGCCTTCATCATTCTCTTCATACGTGCATGCCGATTCCTAAGACTTTTGACCCCACCATCAGGCAGAACTCAACCTATTTGGTCATGGCAGGTCAGTCTTGGTCTTCCTGTGTTTAGTAGTTTATTAAATAAATATAATTGTATGAACCTCGTTACTTTTCTCCAAATAGCCTTATCGGTTATTACACTGATGATGCAGTGTTCTAGTTTGAGGTTTTGCATTGCTATCTAAGAAAAAATTTGTAGTAATGAGAAATGCTGTAGATACATTATACCATACTTAAGTCACTAATGGCCGAATACTCAAACGTCACTCAATTTTAAGCAACCCTCAAATGTGCGCTATTTCTGTCGTTTGAACGTGTTTTAAAAACACAGAAGACTTGACTTTTGAGTCCCACTTAGATTTAAGTGACGTTTGAGTATTTGGCCGTAAATTAATTACCCATTTAGAGTTTAGAGCCTCGATAGCCCCAATGTTTAGAGTTCCAGTTTTTATTACCTCCATCTATAGGGGAAGAGACCCGAATATCGGATGGTTGCCTAATTCTGGATACGTCAATATCTCCTATACTAAACAACGTCATCTCACGAAAAGCCCAGTAATTAATATACCGAGACTAGATGGAAACACTGCAGCAGTGCCATCGATCTCCCGACCAAAATGGCGGTACAAACAGCACACGTTTGAATTTTATCCCCACAAAACTTTTTTTGTGGTTTTTAAAGACAACATTTGTACACAGTAAGTGATTAATTTGTTTATATATTCATTGTAATTTTATGGTTGCTATATTATTTACATAAAAAATAGGTTTTGTAGAAAATCAGAGTCACATTTTTTGTTTAATTATTTGTGTATTTGGAATGGTAATTTTCCTAATATCGGATACTTGGTGGTGCTTAATATCGGATATCTGATATTAGGAATCCCGTTTAGTAAAATAAGTTGGGATCTATTGATTCATTTTGTTTTACTATTTTCAGTTAAACTGCAAATGGCCAATAAGCAAAGAAAAAAGTGTTGCCCACATTCTATGAAAATATCTTGAATAGTGAAGAAAATTGTGTCGATGATGAGGATGTTGGATGCATATATTATACTGTAATGGACCCTACTCCAGTGACACAAATGGACAAAAATGGACAAGATGCATAGCTTGCGACAAGTAATGTCACGAATTATGCGCTGGTATTGATAATATTAGTAATATAATTGATTTTGTTTCTGGTATTTGTATCCAAGGGTAATAAAAGGCTGACGACTTAGAGAGACTGATTTAAAAAGTAATAATTACCTGTTGATTTATATTTTAATTCTACTAAAAAAGAAAAAGTTACAAAAACTCTGTTACAATGTTAAGTGTTAATTTTTGATTCTATATCTATATTATGTTTATTTACTGTGTTAAGAAGGGTACCTTAAATCGGATATCCGATATTGAGATATTATCGCATATCCAATATTAGGAGCCTACTTTGTTGAGACTTGAATTTCTGAAAAAATTGAAAAATATTATTTTTTGTATAATCTAAGACTGCTATTGTATAATTCCTTTCATATTCATACAGTACATAAAACAAGGATTACATATATGTTTTTTTATAAATCGATAGTCACATTTCATATATTTTTTACCTGGTTTTCAAAAAGTATCCGATATTCGGGTCCTTTCCCCTACTCACCCTTTCGTTGAAAATTGATTTTTTTTATGTAATAAAAGTGGCAAACAATCGTGCAGTTCACATTGATGTTAAGTGATGACGACAGCCTAGACACCCACACAATGACCAGAGGTCAAAATGCAGATGCGCTGCCACTCCTGAGGCATTAGGTGTTTTGCCTCTGTGCTGGAAATTACAGAGCCGTACATTACCACCTGAGCACTATCATGTTCCGGACATGATAGTGCTGAACACTACCATTTAGCGGCAAGTATATGTAATGCGGTGGTGCCTACGCCCGCGAGCTCCGTCACTGAAGCTGTACCACCAGTAAAAATCGGTATATAGATAAATATTGTTCAGGATACTTACTTAAGTTGTAAAATCTGTTCCATCAACCTTTTAATGTATCTACATTTTATAATAACATAAGGAACAAAAATAAAACGACACGGGACTATTTTATTATTTTTATTGCGATAACAGATTTCTAATTTTATTTTTATCAAACGCGAAAGTTGTGTATGGGGCCCAAGCGGATTGCCCTGTCGGTTAATAAAGCTTGCGCGAACGAGACAAGAAATATTAAGAAAGAGATAAAATAATGAAGGAGCGGCGTAATTTATGAGATGCACATTTGGAATGAACAGCACCAAATAAAAAGTTATTTTCCGGTATGGTTATGAAATTAATGTTTACACATATTTTTTTTTCTTTTTTGTTAAAAGGTATAAGTATCGCAATGCAAATGTGGTACTGCAAGCTGGTATCCGATGAGTTTTTTCAATTTGTCAACGCTTGAATCATTTATAATCATAAATACTCAACCTTTTGTGGATATTAGAACAATAAAATTATATACCTAAATGTATTAAACTAGTGGATAGCTGTAGTACCTACATTAAATTAGAAGGTAAATTTAAAACAGATAAATTGCAACAAGTAATAATTTTACGAATAACAGATCTAAGAGAAAAAACTAGTAGATAAAAAATAAAAATAAAGTGGACATGTTTTTCGCGACCGTACCGCCTATCGCTATGAGTAAGTTATGGCCGCTGTAGGGTGAGTTACACCCTGCTTAGGTCACGTGGCTCGAGAGGGATGGCGCCATACGGGCATTCTAATGGGAAACAAAGACGAAGGATCTTGGGGCGGCAAGTTATCTTCGTTCCATTCAACTCACACTCGCGCCGCCCGTACGTCCGTATAGATCAATAAAACTACTTTATCTCTTTTTGGCACATCCCCCATCCCGTCGACGACTTCCTAGAACGATACTTCGCCAAGACAAGCTTTCTCCTTGAAAAAAAAAAAATTCTAAAGCTCAATTTGAAAAAGAACAATAAAACTGTCATTCCTAAAAAGCAGGCCGTATGCATTTTAAAAAAGACGAACAGCAAATTAAAAAATAAAACCATTGTCTATACATCAATGGACCTTTTATTCTATTCGAGGCATTCCATTTAACGCAATTGTCGCTCGTTTTTACACGATGTAAGGTCGCGTAAGAGCGTTTTATTCGTGTTTACAAAGGTAATGGCCATAAAATATTATTACCAGGCTATAACGAGCCACAGGTAGGTCCGGGTCGCAGTCGATAGTGGTGGTGTACGGTACTTGGCAGTTTGTAAGTAATTGACGACATTAATTTTGCTGCTACCTCTAAACCAAGTTTGAGATTTTAAATAATTAACTTTGCAGTGTAACGGCAGTTTGAAACGTGACTATGGCATATGCCACCGGATTCATGAAAGTTTGTTGTAGTTTTAGTATGTGTTAATGTTCTTTTTTACTTTTTAAAACTTAGAAAGTCCATATTAATATACAAATTAAGTTTTAAAAAGATATACCTGAAAGTAATTCCGATTCCAGTATAACATCGTGAACAGATCTGAATAAGGTTAGTATGTAATGGTTCACTTGTAGTCTATAGAATAACATGTATTTTATATTTCAAAATTGCAATGAATGAAGGTAAGCTAGAGTAACGACAGGAAATATTAGATAACGAGTTGATGTTTAAAATTAATATAAATGCATATACATTTACGTTTTACTTTTTATTAGATGTGTGTTTATGTCGAAAGATCTGCAGGATGTTTTCAAAATTAAAGTGAAAGCAGGCTGAGATCTGACTGTATCAAATGCACTAGCCTAGTTTTATTTAAAAAAACACGTGTAAAATAGTGAAAGTGGTTGTACTCATTACAAAATGGACATGACATGAAAAGATATCTAGACTTTCTTGAAATCTGATAGGTGTCTATGTAGATATGTTATTAAACTAATGCGTAATATACCTTTTTTTTATGTTATGGAATTGGCAAACAAGCATGCAGTTTACATTGATGTTAAGTGATGACTGCAGCCTATAGACACCCACACAAAGACCAAGGTCAAAATGCAGATGCGTTGCCACTCCTGAGGCCTAAGGTGTTATGCCACTGTGCCGGAAATTACAGGGCCGTACATTACCACCTGACCGGAACACGATAGTGCTGAACACTACCATTTAGCGGCAAGTATATTAGGTAATGCGGTGGTGCCTACGCCCGCGAGCTCCGTCACTGGAGCTCTACCACCAGTTCAAAAACCACCTACTAAATATTATAAGCAAGGACTGAAATAATCCCAAATAAGGAATAAATGTTCCCACATTGAGATCTCATGTGCCTTATCTTCCATATATCTAAGATTCTTGAATTAAATTGTTTCACTTCAATTATAGCCAGTTAATTTTTGTTTTACATTATATAATTCGATTTTGGTTAAGGTTAAATAAATATTATAAGTGATAAGTTAATCAATTTTATTAATCGTTTTGTATATAATTAAAATTAATTAAGAAACTTTCTCTATTTATTTAAACTTGAGTAGATTAAATCAATATTTCTTACAGATTTGTAGTCAACGAATGTCGTTTTTTTATTAATTATAATACCTAAATAATTTAAAACTTTTAAACTGAATCATAACATTTAAGTACTATTACAAATACATGCTTGCTTTATAATCAATTATTATAACTAGATTATAGAGACTTATTCCATTTAGTGATTATTATTAATATATTTGGTTAACTATATGTTTATAGTTATTTATTAAAAGTTACAATAAATAAATAAAATACGCTTACACTCACAGCCCCACAATAGGTATAAACCTGTGTCGTGGGTGCCGTTGTACACATACAACACATACACAAACACCCAGACCCGAAACAAATATCTGTAGGCCATACAAATATTTGTCCCGGTGCGGGGATCGAACCCGCGACCCTTCGAATCAAACGGTCAACTCACACCGCTGGACTAACCGGGTCGTTATATATTTGTTTTTCCAACTACTTTTTCCGGATTTCAATTCAACACATTTGTTCACTAAATGAAATTGTTTACTTGTCTCAATATTTTTTTTGCACGCTGACACTGACTTGAAATACTCATAGAAGTACCAACAGGTAGCCGCTTCTCTGCCGTTTTCCATACTTTTCGACATGATACTAAGTTTAGTCAACAAACAAATTACCGAAACGAGTGAAGTTCCCGTTGCTAGGGCCACCCAGCACGAGGCCGGAATAATCAAGTGCGTCTTCTGATGTCACCTAATAAAGTAATTACTTGGGTTATTCCCCGCCCCGGTACTCGCCAACTCGAGTACCGTCCGCAAAATCGGATTTAATTGTAATGTAACTTCTTGGAGCATTTCGACTGTTCTAGGGTTGCTATTTGGGGTGTTGAGTGTGACAGAATATTCATGTAATTACGCAGTAGGTCTTAAAAATTACTTAGCGAAAATTTAACCGTTCCCTATGATTATTAGTGGTCCCATGGCTACGCAATGGAATGCTTTTTTTCTGAAACAAAAGACAAAACAATTTTAAATCTAGTTCACATTCGATATATATAATGTAATTCCAGGTAGATAATAAAGGTACCTTAATTATTTCACTGGTGGTAGAGCTCCAGTGACGGAGCTCCCGGGCGTAGGTACCACCGCATTACCTAATTTACTTGCCGCTAAATGGTAGTGTTCAGCACTATCGTGTTCCGGTCAGGTGGTAATGTACGGCCCTGTAATTTCCGGCACAGAGGCATAACACCTTAGGCTTCAGGGGTGGTAACGCATCTGCATGTTGGCCTTGGTCTTCATGTGGGTGTCTATAGGCTGCAGTCATCACTTAACATCAATGTGAACTGCATGCTTGTTTGCCACTTCCGTTACATAAAAAAAAAAGAAAAAATATAGTAAACATTCAAATTGTATCTACTTAAATGTGAACGTAATAGCGACTAAATATTTAAATTAAGGGAATAATCTCATTATGCCAACTTCCGTCTAATTTACACAGAATTTTTAAACAAAGCTTTCGTGTTCTCGTATTTTTTACGCATCAAATATACCTAATGATATTATTACATATTTCTACCTGCGCCCTATCTAATTAGGAGTTATTTTAAGTACATTTCGTTTGTGAATATCAGTCGTAATAAATTATAAGTTGGGTGTGACTCAAACATTAATTTAATACCGCCACAGTAATCGAATTAGGTAAGATGGTCAATGTTTTTTTTCTTACGTTGTGGTTTCTGTTTATTCTCTACTCTGTATAATACAAGGGTATTTACCTAAGTTGGAAGTTGTTTTTGCGAGTCCGTATACCCAATTTAATAAAGCAATAAAATCATTACCATTACGTTTCTCAAATACGTACGCAATTATATTCATAACTACGAGTGACTGACTGACTGGTGGTAAGGTTCCAGTGTAGGACCTCGAGGGCGTAGGCGTTAGTCATCACTTAACATCCATGTGAATTGAATAATTTTTTGTCACCTACGATACATAAAAAAAACTTGATAGTATTCTCACCTAATAAGACTTTGTTTTTTCTTATAAATGATATTTGCTTAAGTCAAAATATTTCATTACCATTGCTTAATCGAACGAAAGCTTGACGTTAGAAAAAATATTATCATATCGAAACAAGTGGATCATCACTAACAACAGTAGCGTTATCGGTTTTATAGTTTTACCATCTACTCACCACAAGATGGCGCTAGTAACGGAACGAGTATACAACATTTCTTCATTTCGAATCTAAGTATATATAATAATGGCAACCCATTATACGTCCCACTGCTGGGCACGAGTCTCTCCCCTTCTTGGGAGGAGGCCTGGAGCTTACTCCACCACGCTGCTCCAATGCGGGTTGGTGAAGACCGTCTAAGTATATAAAATATATTAATATTTATTTTCGGTTAATGTAAATAAAAAATAATAATAATAATAAAATACGCTTACACTCACAGCTCCATATTAGGTATTTTCAATACCTGTGTCGTGGATGCCGTTGTACACATACAACACATACACAAACACCCAGACCCGAAACAAATATATGTAGGCCATACAAATATTTGTTCCGGTGCGGGGATCGAACCTGCGACCCTTAGAATCAAACGGTGGTTTCGCCCCGCTGGACTAACCGGGTCGTCGAAATGAAAAAAATCGAAGAGAAAAAAACTACGAATTACTTCCAAAAATATTTTTGTATCTTATTTAACCGGTCACTGCATTAACTTGGTCATCAAATACTGATTGAATGTGTATTACACGCCTATCAAAGATGAGATGAGATTTGTTCAATTCCTATCAATTTTTTTCTAATTTATAAGTATGTACCTACTTGTGATCTATCTTGATGAAATCAAGTTAATTCCTCAATATTCATGCCTCTCCCCATTTTATCTCGCAGATCGCGATCCGTGACAAGACTTGAAATGTCCCCAAAAATCCCATACATCTGCTACGCACATTCGTTAGGTAGCTGCTGTCTGCTAGAAATAAATATGAAGAATCTTTCCACTTATATTTCATCGGGGGAAGGGTATTGTAATTTATGTATCTTAGACACTTTTCGTTTACGTACTGGAAAAGATGAACGCAACATTTATATTAAAATTAGGATATCAACATTGCATGAGAGTTTTTTTGTTAGTAATAAAACATAGTCTACGTGGTGTAAATTTTTAATTTAAAGTGTATTAATAAAGCTGTTACGGTAGAAACATTGCGACTATATTTATCTACAAATTTGTGGGTAAATTAAGATGATACTAGCTTTTAAATTTTTTATCTTTTTAATAAGCTCAAAACTTTTCCACATACTTAATATTATAATTAACATTGCAAATATTTTAGAAAATTCTTCATATAGTTAGGTACAGATACTCTAGAATTCTATCTAGCGATAGATTTTCTGATTTATAAGCAAACAAATGTTATAGCATGTATCCCTAAGAACTGAAATAGTAGTGTAGAAAGCCATAGCTGTAATCGCTAAAGTGACCGCCTCAACTTAATCTTAGAGTTGGGTTATCTACAACTTCAGCTTTATTATGGTTGGTAAAATCGTTCCCATTTCTTTTCATGTGCGCTTTTATGTTTTTAATTAATTTACTTGAGAAGGTGTGCCACTGAACTTGAACACAATATAAGATAAAACATCCTATGGACGTTATATTCATAGTCATAAAGAACTGTTTTTGGAACAGCAACTATGAAAATTACGTTAACCGTGGTTTAAAAAATGTAAAAAACGGACAAACCTAAGTTTTAAACACTTGGCGGATGCAAGGGTAGGTATCGTTGCGCTCATACTCACATCGGTATCAAACAAAAGTTTGGTCACGCTTAATGCCTTTACGACTGTCGGGGGTGACATAAAGAAAATGAAAAACATTTTGTATTATTCTTGTTGCGCTCTTGTCCCGCGTAACTTCTACGGCCCTCGGTAGGCGGATTGCAGACTTGCGATTACCTGTGGCGACATCTCCTGAAATAAATATGTGAAAAATTACTTGATGATGATTATTGACAATAATATTGATTAATTTTTGACTAGTATTTAGTACTTAAAATGAATATCTGATACCAAAAATCATTACATTAAGTCTAGATAAAATAATAACTGTTTGGTTTCGTAAAAAAATGACCCCCATACTAAGAATGTAACGAGAATATATATTAACGATAATTTGCAGATAAGAAATTGATGTCTCGTACCTTTATCTTAATAATTGCAGTATTTACTACTATTTTATATTGCAGTACTAAGTATTTTAAGTATCCCATGCCTATCTCGAATTAAAGTCTTACCCAGAATCAGCACTTAGCGATTCTTTGTATTTGATCATAAAAAAATAAATGTTACTGACGAAACCTAGGTGTGTGTATACTTACGCTTTAATGCATGTATTTATATCTGCCTACTAGTTCAGAAAATTCAGAGATGAAGTTAACTAATATGATTAATATAATTTGATGTTACAAAAAGTTGTATGTTTGCGCGCAACCTTATTCCGCCACCCCCCTCGCAACAGCTTCTGTGTAGTAGATATCCAAAGAAACTAGTTACGTGTTTCAATGTAAGTGGCTTTTTAATATTTATCCTTCTATCCGTCTCCTTACGGCTAATAAACTACTATACGTTAAGTCGTTTTTGTAGTCTTAAATTAAAATTAAAAAAGGCACATTAATGATTATATACGAGTATCTGCTAGTAATAGTTAGAAAGAATTACCATTTGGATCATTTGAATAACATGTCGAATGTATACCCTCCTTCAGGTTATTCATTCCACAGGTACTTTTTTATGTACGAGTATGAGCACGCTTTTTTACTGTGTGTATTTTCATGATTATTTTCTTTCATCGATAGTGTATACCTCCAACTTGGTCTCATTTTATATTATAAAAATAATCACCTGCAAAGGTACGAAAATCAAAGATGATTGCAGATTCATTTTTTTTGTGTATAGGATAGACCAGGGTAGACATTGAAGTAAGATTCATTTGATTTTAAAAAATAAATTCCAGCTCGAATAGAAAAATTTGCGATGGATGGATGGATGGATGGATCGTTTTTGTTTCATCATGTTTTTTATGTGGAAACTGATTTTGTTACTGATTCTGTTGAAATGTGACCTTTTTTCATTTATACCTATCAGTGAGAACTTAAACCCTAGCTAGTTTCTTAACGTCGCAGAGAGTGGAGATTTTTGTGGAGACTCATTATGGAGATGAAAGACAGCAGAGGGAACATCAGCGAAATACAGCAGCAACCTCATGGTTGAGCTTATCTAATTGAAACACGGGATATACCAGGGTATAACCTATTTTTCATGACATCATGAAGCTTGTGACTAGGCCTAGGCCTAACTGACCAGGGGTTATAACTGTCATCAAGGGTCCGATAATTAAGATAAAAGAAAACGTAGAGAACTTTCACGCGGTTGACAACATGTATCTCGATATTTCAGCTACTCTACGATATATCTGTGGTGGTAGACCTCAGTGCAACTGCAATTCTTTTCATCAAATCATACGCCAGTTGGTAAAAATTAAAACACACTCTAGGTGCATATCTTTTGTCGTCATAAATTATCACTCTCATAATAACATAGTATAATGTACCCCACACCCACCTTCTCCGTTGCCCGCTCCAATTCCTCTCTTCTACAAACGTGCTACAGCACAGCCTTAAAAGAGACAATATTTGCTACAGCGTGTCCGCGCCCGTGTCGCTTATGTCCGTTCGCACCGAATAATTGCACCTACATTTCAGCACAGAAATAAAATAACGGTTTAAATAATTGTTATACTGAAAACATCATAACAAACTCTAACTCTTAAACTAAAAAAATAATAATGTTTTTGAGTACTGACATATTTCGAGAATAGGTACCTAGTACGTAATATTTTAATACTACTATTTAAATCCTTCAGGCCACCAGAAAAATATGACAATTGATTTCTTATTGTTCTTGGTCCCGATCGGGTCCATTGCTGCTTCAGGGATTAAAGGGATATTCAACTTCATTGTTAGTATTGTTTTAAAATATGGAGATACTAACACAATTAGGTATTGACACAATTTATTCCTACATATTTGTTAGCTGTTCATATAATCTCAACACACTCAAGACGAAAGCGCGATACGCTATAAACTTGTCACTGAAACTATTTCTGTGCTGTTTGTTTTCCTTTTGACAAATCGCGTCTCGCGTCGGCGCCATCTTGAGAATCTACTTCATTGAAGAACTCTATTTGTTGGTAAATTGAGCATTACTTACGGTGCTAAATTTGTAAAGATAAAAGGGCGTATCTTTTCATGATAGTGAGATTATAATAAGACTGTTGCAGGAGATAGTGGTAGTTGTGTGGTATAGCCTTTACAGATTTGGTTGCTTGGCAATGTAGAACGTAAGTACTTATAAAGACAGGGTTGAAGGCCGGAAGAACTCTGTGGCTCCTCACCCGCGCGGGGCCTAAGACTAGTAGGTAATGTACCCGAGATCTAAGATAGATGCTTGCGGTAAGCCCCGCTAGCCAGACCAGTAGAGTCCCGAGTAAGTTGGCGCCCAGTTGCTAAACGCTGTCTCGACGTATATGATCAGTCCGACGCTGTGTATAAATATGCATACCTTTATATGTCTGTACCCTAGGGGCTGCAACGCTTACATGAAATCCTGAAAATAGCAAAAGGGTGTGTAGTTCAGATTAATTGAAAATTAATAACTAATGTCTGATAGTTGTTCTACATCAAATAGAATTATTAATCATTATTACCTTGATTAAGATGTTACGTGATCTCTGAGTCTTTAATTTCAGAGTTTTCAATCAGTATTATCAGAGAAGAAGAACGGATGTGTTAAAGTGTATTTTGTTTATATTGTGATCTTTTTTTTTAAACTAGATTTTATACGAAATAGGTAAGTTTATACTGATTACTTTATAATGACTCCTTCAGTTTCTTATTTATCAGACTTTTTACCCGATTTAGTTCCTGATTGAATGCGAATCCTTCGCGTCTTTAGTTTACGAAAAGGATATTATTTTAGTTACAGTGCAGTAGAGACAAAAGAGACTTAACTTAAACTTGCAATTGAGTTTTACGAACTATAACATATTTCATAAATATTATATATCGCGGTCACATAACTCAACCGGCGTCCCGGGTTCGCTCGTAATTCGTCGTGTGTGGCTCGCGACTCTTCTCCGCACCACCTTCCTTATAATTTCGCTTTAATACCTCACCGGTCAATTGAAACTGAGCCTTCAGTTGAAAAGTAATAGGTCTATATTCGATCACAGAAAAAACAGGAGTTGGATCGTTATGACCAGAATTGATAGCTAAAGCCTTAGACAAATGTGATCTATGATAAACGTGATTTTGGTAACGAGCTCCACTGACGCTGATGTATGGTCATGATTGTTATTTTTCTTAGGAAACCGGTGGGGGCAGAGAAAAAATAAAGTGTGAATCGAGCGCGTCACTAAATAACTGTGATGAAAAATAGTTTATTGTGTGATCACGTGATTCGGAGTAATAAACACGGGGTCCCGGGAGTAATCTGCTCGCCCAGAAATTGTTTTATGTTACCCTTATTCGGCTATGAAATGAAAGATTGTACTAGAGCATTGTTGATACATACCTACATTATTCTTGTAGGTATATACTGCATACTTAGTTGGCATTCTTTGTTGTCGGCATACATACTTACAGAAAATTTGTTGATATTCTATGTTGTCTTGAAAATGAGTTGAAATTACGGTAGTTGTATTAAATTCGATTGCATTTATGAATATGTAATAAAAACCGGTTTCATTAAACGCAATGCTAATCTGTGGGAATATTTATAATCTGTGAACGCAGCGTTTACATAATACATCCTTGTACCAGCGCGGATGTTAGCGCAATGGATTTTTTTTTGTAACAAACTGTTTTAAGATTAATTGCAACGGGAAGCGATAGATCACTGAAAACTTATTTCCCATTAATTTACCAAGCTTATTTTAATTCGGTCCAATAAATCGGTCGAATAAATTGAGTTGTTTTCAACTCAGTTTAAGTTAATTATGTATATTCAATACAACCGTTTATGCATGATCACAAAGCTTTTCAGTTTGTCCAAGATGCTATATCTTCCAATCGCGCAATAATTAATTATGTCAGATAGCGAAAGCAACTGACAGTTGACAAATAATTGTAATTACTGACAGTCAGATAGGGAGATAACTACGCTGAACAGCGGGAGGTGGCTAGTTAAGCGAAATAAAATACAAAGTGTATTTATTGCACAAAACACATATTATTTATAACTAATATCTCCCATACCAGTGGTAGGGTTGCAATATCCGAGATCTAAGACATAGGCTCCGCAGCATCACCTCATTTATCCGCCGCCAAATGGTAGTTCAAGGTCACAGAGATATAAAAACTATGGCCTCAGGGGTGGCAATGTATTTGACGTCTGGTTATTGTGTAGATTTCCATAGGCTGCAGTCATCACTTAACAACTAAGTAAACTACTGCATGCTTGTTTACCATCTTCTTTAGATAAAGCTTAGACCTCAGGAGTGGCAATGCATTTGCATTTTGATCACTGGTTTTTGTGATGATGACTTTTATCATCAGCGTTGGCCTATAGATGTCCACTGAGGAGTAAACCCGAAGGCTTCCACAATGGCCTATTTTGGCCGGTCTGTTACCTTGATCAGGTCACCGGTTCATAATGACGAACATCTGTAGCGTGTATATTTCACTTATTAATGTTCACCATATGAGGTAAAACCTCGTTTGCCACCTTTATAAAAAAAATCGTACATACCTACAGCGTGTTACTATCGGGAATGTACAACGCCATGACAGATTATGCATACGAGCCGCCTGTATAAATTGCAGACTTGCCAACTCAATCTCATCTTATTTCCTTGGCATCGGCTCCGACGACTCGTTGATTTATCGCGGCGTACCAACCTACAAAAGTTTTCGGATTAAATAGTTGTTCTCGTTTCAATATTTGGCAACAAAATGTTTTTTTTCTGACTTTTTTTTAAACTGCACTTAAAATGTGACAACAGAATAGAATTCACACTGAAATACATTGTTATAAACTGTTAAATGTTAGCTTTTAAAAATAAGTTTGTTTTATCTCTCACGTCCTCATGTCGTGGGATTAATTTAGTAATGTGGAGATAATTTGTAATATAAAACGAATTCTTCAATATTATGTTACTATCACTAAATTGTATTACAAATGACTTTGAAATGTGACTCTCTCATGTCGTTTATTTCGGAAAGCAGTGACTGGAAAATGATGTCGTTTTTGCCGATAAGACCCTTCCGCACTTGCGGTAACCAAACTTTTGTGTTTGAAGTTGTTCTTTGACACTTTTTAGACTGAATCGCCGTCGTGTCATTGTCATTTTTTGAAAGTCAAGCGTCGATTTGATTTTCATTTGCAAATAACCGCATTGCTGTTTTGTGCTAAGTATCTACCTATTAGATTCGTGGTTACTTAGTTCGCACTTTAATCTTTAAATTAATTTGTTTCCATTGCCATTGGTAACAAAAGCCGGGTATTATTATTATTAGATTTCGAACAAATATATTTTGTGTAATACAAATTTTAAAAAACATGCTTTTTATTATTATATCCCTTTGATCGTTATAATGAAATGTGTGTGTAACATGAAACATCAAAATATTCGCGCTCGTATAAACTAAAGCAAACAAATGGTGGACTTTATATAAATATTAGCAGTATTTCTATTAATAAAAAATAAAAAAAACGAAGTGGAGCCACAGAAAAATATGAGAAATAAAAAAGTTAACTAAAAAAATACAAATTTATTTTTCCATTAATTTTACACTACCTTTTATGCTACTACGTAAACCATTCTCGACAATGCATAGCCCTAACAAACTAACCTAATGCGTGAACTCAAAATAGTTCCTTCACATACTCGCCCTAATGGTGACACACAACAAACTGTTACGGAAATAAATAGCAAGAAAAAAGAAGGATTAGTATGAGTGCGTCGGCATTAGCCGTCTCCAGAAATAAAATTAATTTGTACAGTGTGAAAGTTCATTATGGTGACAAACGAACGCGCATGCGCTAACTGCTTTTAAACAATTCCGCGTTACGGGGGCTCTTGAAAGATATGTGAGAATTTATTTAGGGTCACACGGTTCGTGGGTGAAGTAATAAGATAACGTTTTTGTATCAACTATGATTTTTTACTGTAAATTATTTTTTTTTATTAAAATTATTTTTTAGTGTGGAGACTGTAGAGGTTCCTACGCATGAAACGGTGTCGACGGCCTTCAACAAAATTAATACGGTTATTTACTGAGCTGTAGCTAAGTTTGAATATTTATGTATAAGTTCAACGTTTTTAAGTACGTAGCAACATTAGATAGATTTACCGTTTTTTAAATACTTACATTAATTATTTTCTTAAACTTTTTCAAGAATTTGTAAAAATCGCTCCAGCCGGTAGACGTCCATAGTTGGACAAATATTATGCCCTAATCACCAGGCTTGGCATGCGACAGTGGAGGTAGTTTTATCGCTGGACGCTGTTACCCATCCCGAGTTATTGCATTTACTATGGAAATCATTTTACCGCCATTGTTCAGTTGACTGTCAGTACAAGCGGAAGAATTCTCCTCTACGTGTGAGTGGTGGGGGTCATCACCTCCCGACGCCTACGATTGTAAACAAATGTCCAAATTAAACTCTGAAAATAAATGCCACTACACCACTTTAACGATGCAAGATTGAATTATTCGGGTGAAATATACATTATACCTCACCTACGCAAGCCAAATGTTTGAATTAGGTAACTTTTGGTGGTATTTTTTCGTGTCATGTTTTGCCAAATTTACGTTCGGCTTAAAGCGTTCAAAATTTTAGCTTCGCCCGTCCAAAATCCTGATTAATGTCCCGGAGTGGGGCGGATCGGAATTCGTGGTGAAAAAACTCGTGTGTATCTACTCTTTTAATATGAATATCTCAAAATTCATTGTGTTTTCACAATGTATCACAACGGTCATGAAGCTGTTTGTTTTGTTGAAATTATAGTCTTGAGTTCGTTACGTAGGTATATTTCTATATTGTAAAAATACTAGTTGACCCGGCAAACTTTGTATTGCCTCAGAATGAAAATATGACATGTGTCAAAGGTTTGATAGATACGGACTATTTGTATGGGGAAATGAAATGGTGGTTTTTACTATTTCCCTTCAATTTCTTCATATTTTCTTACCTTTCAAACATTCCCTGGACTTCCAAAAATCATTCAAAATCAATATTAGCCAAATCGGTCCAGCCATTCACGCGTGATGCCGTGACCAAGGAAAACGGGTTGCATTTTTATATATATATAGATAAGACTGGTAATAAACAGCATTTAGCAAACAAAACAATTCCTCATGCTCTATAATATTGAAAACGATCATAGGTTCACTAGAAAACATAACAAAAAACGAAGTAACAATAAGAACTGAAATAGGTAGGAAGCCTACATCAACAATCGATTCATGATATCGATAGAAATGCATCAACACAAACAAAGTGTAAATGTCAATCGTGACAGATAATCTCGGATGTCTGTAACCTTGGCAATGTTCGCTTGATAGCATCACATCATGATGAGAAAATCCAAAACAGGTAATTCGTAGTAGGTATTACAGCTTAAAGTAAAATGTTAATCGGATATAGAAAAGCAGAATTTATTAAAATAAATGCATAATTTTATGAAAAATATAACAATGTCAAAAACACATAGTACCTATTGGTATAAGTACTAAAATTAATATCATTAATACTTTTTGTAGATAACTAAAAACAAAATAAATATCATAAAATCTTTCGACTTCAACAAAATTACTTTATAGGCGCATAAAAAAAACGTGACATTATGATTTTATTACCTAATTTCGCATAATAAACAAAAAAAATACAGTTTTTGAGTGCTTTCTAAAGACACCAAATGAGCAATTTTTGAATTGTAGTGTCAAAAAGCGTGTAATCTTGAAGATATATTTTTTCGAAATTTCAAACAGAAAAAATGAGACTCAGTAATTTATCCCTTTCATCTAGCTAGGGTTCCGTGAACAATAAGCGAAACAGTAATGGCGTACATCACACGGAGCCCGCATATGTCGGGTGGGGATGAATTGATGGCCACTCCAGGTACGAGGGGTAGGATAAACCCCACAAAGGCGTTTTAAAAATGGAACCCAGATTTCGATAAAGGAATAAGGAATACGATATCAATTTTTTATGTTGCCTTTAAGTAATTTGACATTTTATGCTTTCGTGTAATTACTCTATCAATGATTTAATTGATATGTAAGTAGGTAACTCCTGAAATTGTTAATCTAGGTTTGTAACAAAAATAACAGAATGTATTAAAACAAGATAGGTACTTACCTAGATTTGGAGTTTATTAAAAACCTTTGAAATTTTACCTGTCTACCTACTAATCAAAATATTACTGAAGCTTCTTACGATTTGAGTTTTAAGCTACAATACACTGTATAAATACGATTAAGAGTTGTGTTTATTACTTCTTATTTTAATATTTTAAGCTATAAAATTATCTTTTCTAATTATTAAATTATAAATTATAAAAAATATTGCTTCTAAAATTGATGCTAATACTTGTATAAATTTTGTATATTTTAATTAATTACGTGGTCAGAATAATTTTGCGATTAAAATGAAGAAAGTTATTTCATATGTAATTTGATTTTGCTTACTGTACCTCCTTCACGTAGCAATAGCTAAACTGTTTTCAATAACGATGTGTGTATACACAATGAAGACTCAATTACCAAATCTCTGACTGGTACTACAAATGAAATTTCAACTTGAGACTCGCGATAACGGTTCCTTAGAAAATATCACATTGTCTCTACAAGCTAACCTATGTTCCAACTCAATGAATGGCCCTGTATGAAAGACGTCATCAAAAAAATTTAGTGACACTCGAAAAAATACACTTTTCTTACCCAATCATTGCTTACCATCATTGGTTATGCGGCCAACCATTGTATACGACTTCGCAGAGTAATCTTCAAACAATTTGCATGCAAATTTAAAGTATTTACACATTAATCTAATATACGTTAACGAATGTAATAAAATCCTTCGTCGGTAGGGGGTGAATCTGAGACAATTTGCCCGTCGCGCCCCTCTATAAGCCCACCTATGTGTCTTTCTTATTGCTGGTTAAATCTCGAATACATACAACTAAGATTAATCCCGCTGAAAGAAAGGGTGGCAACCCTTTACAATGACAAAAGAAGAACATCCTATTTTAAATTTTGACATTTTAAATTATGACACCTAGGTACTGGTACTTCGTTTTATTACGTACATGACGAATGTCAACAGCAAATTGTTATGAGCACATTGATGACAAGTAATTAGGAAAAAAGGAAAGATAAAGACAAAACATTTGGGCTACATAGATGCAAAAATTATGAAAACATTCAAAGGACATGGATAACGTTATAAATACCAAATAATTAAGAAAAATATACTTAGTAGGTAGATTATTTTTATCTCACAATGGTTGATCCAAATGAGGATAAGGTGACTGTTGTCCAATTACTTACGAAATTCAATAGAAAACATCGTCTTTATTAATAACGGTTCAATCGATGTAGTTTTTTTCAATAAATTCACGATAAAAAATAGAAAAGTTCAGCTACCGTTCAATTAAATTTCTTAACGATTGTATTTTTTATCATCGTGAGAAACATTTGGCGCAAAGTACCTAATGGTGATAATTCAACGATTAAATTCCAAAGCCGGTTCGAAATCGATTCGAAACTCAAAGATTCGTTTTTGTCTCATAATTCCTGATTGTTGCTTAGATTATAATAATTGAATGAATATAATGCAATACCTAGACGCGTGTTATTTTATCTGATTATGAAATAAGTTAGTGTACTTACTGCTTTACACGATTGTAAGGCTAATCAACTTAACGACGTTTTCAAAATTAAAGTGTGATCTCTTATAAGATATTAGATAATATTAAAATATTCACGAGTGTGAAATATGATCTCATGATTTGTACAAATTCTTTACCATTTTAGGTATAATAATATTTTATCCTACGTTTCAATAATTTAAATACGATGTATAATTTCATACCTAGCTGTTGCAAAAGATACAAAATTCATACATTTACAAAATTGCAGAAATTCATGAAATAAACCTATATCACGTGCATGTAAAACGTGGTCTAAGAATTAGCCCGTTTATAACAGGCACTTAAATGCAGTACTACCGATGAAGTAATATTGCGCAACAAGCCGGTCGATATTCATTATTTCCACGGTAGAATGCTCGCAACCCTTATCAAGGGAAGACGCCCGTTTTTTCTCGGTTTTCCCAAATAATTTATTTAGCGGGCGGCCGTCAATTTATCTCTGTGGGAGCTAATTTCGCGTCGGCCCGGTGGCTGGTTGGCGCATGCTGTAATTCAACAAATTGCGCGTCCTATAGGATTTATGGCCTCTCGCACTTGACGGAGCGCTTGCCTGCCGCCCTTCTTCCATTGTTCTTCGTGCTCTGGTCAACATCTGAAAATAGAACAGAATTCAGGATGTTAGACTTCAGGTTGTTGACCGCACGTTGTTTTAATTGTGTACCAATCTAAGTTACGTAAAAATAGTTGACGATAAAAATATTGTTTAAAAGGGTTTCTTTTTTTAAAAAAATATCGATTGGGATAAACTTTTTTGCCTAAATTTTTTTTGTAAGCTGCTCGGCACCTTGATAAGTTTGACAGCATGATTGAACTGGCATTCGTAGGTATGAACTAAAACTTTCTTTTGTTTCTCGACTTAGTTGTGTGCCTACCCTTACTTTCTCAGTAGTGGTATAATCGTATCAATTATTCGGTAGGCGTTTTTCTTCTTTATTACTTTTCGTTGAAAGGGAAGGTAAGACCTTTTGTGCCATTCTGACTTTTTGAAATATCAGACTATTTTTACTTTTCACCATTTGTCTTTGCTTACCTTGAAACATGTGTGTTGGCATTTTTGTTCTTCTATGCTAAGATCTTATTTCTATTATACCTACGCTAAACAATTTTATTGTACAACCTATTACAAAATCATTAACCAGACCTTCAAATGCCAAGAAAACAAGCACGTTTGATTTATTTATTTACAAGTTCATCCGAAGGAAATCGATGGTCATATACTTACCTATATATGATATACATTTTGTCATAAATCATTAATCGATACCGAAATCCATGCTAATCGAGTTAACTCGAACATCTCGAATTATAAAACAAAGTCGAGTTGTGAGGCGAGACATTGACTGTTATGTTTCTTTCTGCTGAGTGCGGACGGCCAGACAGTCGTCCTGCTCGCGCCCGCCGCGACGCGATTGGGCCACATCAGCAATGGTGAAACTTATATAGAGCTGATAAACTGTGATTGTGATAAGCAATTGTGTGATTTCCATTACATACTTGCTTCATCAATTAGCGCTAGATTAGCATTTAATATACCGTCTGAGTAAAGTACCTGAATGTCTTTAGCTGTCAACGTTTTATAATAATATGAAATACAATGTATCTTTCTACTTAGTAGGCTAACATAAGGTTTTCAAACGAATGACATGTCGTCATATATATTTTTTATTTATTTATTTAATTCAGGCAAATGTGTGACGTAGGATAATTAACAGTAAAACTCACAATAGGAACTTATTTACTTAGATCTGCAAGTGGCTGTATGCTCCAGATAACCTCAAGATACATATTTCATTAAACAATGAGGAATGTTCGATTTAGATGCACATAAACGAAACTTTTGGGGACATCTTTCAGTTTACGATAATGATAGTGGCAATATAATTGGATATGTTTTTTTTTGTACGTTAGTTCAATAAACATTATTTATTGCAAAATCCTATGCACGTTGACAAATATAATAATTATATTAGGTTTATGCCAGGTAGATCGAACTAAGCTAGTGCATTGTTTACATTATATGATCAAGATTGAAGGTAAATACTAAACTGACCTGCAGTAAAATTCATCAGCGGATTTATTTTGCATTGTAATATTGTTGTATAAATTATCCCCTATGTGGTAGGTTACTTGTACTAGAATGTTTTATATATTTAATACATCTCCGTATAAGCAAATGCCGTAGAATCGAAACATATCTAACAGCGAATCTCAAAATTGTCACATTACAACAATCATGTCACACTCGTAATTACTCAGTACAATATCCTTTGCCTTTGTAAATCAGCATATGCAAAGTGGTATAGCAATAAATCTAGCGGCTCTTGCTCGTTCTCGCATCATGTTACATCTTAATTTCAGAGCCGGCTCGACGGAGCCTGCCTGCCAGAGATACGGCCTTTTATCAAATACACATTACGCTAGAAATTAACTTAAACTGAAAAAAATCGCTTTTCCGTGAGCTTGCGCGATAAATAATACAAAGCTGTTAGAACGCTGAATTTGTTTTACATGCCCATGGGGCACGCGTGAAATTATTAGCATTTTAGCAATTTGTTATTTATTGAGACGTACATGTTTCTCAATACATGAACTTGTAATTTCGCAATAGGTAGGTAAATATCTTAAAATTAATTACGTGAAATGATAGATACATATAAAAATGTTAACGTTCCCCTAACAGGGACTCCAAAAGCTGTAGCCTTTATTTTTTTTTTTATTATTGGCATTTTGATTAATTTCGCTTTTCCTTTTGTTCCAGGTGGTCGTCGTGTTACGTTGATGCGCGGGTAGGTTTAGGAATCATGTTAAGTCAGCACGCTCCGCGATCTTTCCGACATTGCTCGCATTTTGTCGTAGCAAAATGTGTTCAATTCGGATTGTCGTATTGCCGCTTGATTTACTCCACTCGCCCGATGCGGTTTGACGTCGCGAGATCAAGATATCAAAGTCGACTGTCGAATAAATTTTTGTGCCAGCCCACACGAACGCTTAGGCAATCGACTGCTGAAGATTTATTGTCAAAATTTCCCGTTAGTAACGCTTACCGAGCACACTCCGCGTATCACTATTTCACAAATAAAAGAACCAGTCGCGATATCATCGTCGACTATAAATTATATGAAGCTCGTATGAAAAATACACGTTTCGGTGTCCGCTTATTTATCGCTTAGCTTGAGTTATGTATGCATACGTTATGTTAATATCGAGATGATATTGAATAGACGCTTCGATTAATATTAATTAGCTGTGAATGGTAGGTAAGCGATAAAGAAACTGGTCGAAGTCGTGGTGATGTTGCGGGGGCTTTTGGGGCGTGAGAGGGCGTTGAGCCGCTGCAAATCGGCGTGGATCAGAATCTGCAATCGGCTAGATCGGTACTATGGCTGCCAGGCTAGAGATAGGTCGAGTTCCCGCGTTGTTCTGCGCCGTGATATATGTTCCGCATCTCCCTATATAAATCTTGAACGCCTGCTGAGGTACACGGGACGTGGCCGCCGCAGCCTCCAGTTTCAAATGGAATTGTGTTTTTATTTATCGTGTGAATTGAGTCCCACTATCGCTCACTCGAAATCGCAGTTTATCTGCCAAAACGGGAGGATCGATGCAAACTCGAGTTACTGCTGCCGTGTATTTGTTCTATACTTGGATCTTATCAATACCGCATCAGCTTTTTAAGAATTTACAATTTCATTTATCAAATTCACACAAAGTAACAATTAATTGTAGATATTTAATTTTGTAATTGAAGGTGTTGACAAGATCACAAGCTTGAAACAAACGCGTTGACCATATTCGATAGAGAAAAACCTATAAATAATGTACAAAGCTTAGCACCGATCGCTTGCCAATTTAATTTTCCTAATTATATAGATAAGTAGTGGGGACAAATAGATATTTTTACTTAACGCGTTGACTGCAACTGCTTTAAAAAAAAAATTGAGGCCTAAAAGGCAAGAGTCGAATATCAGAATATAACGAAAGTTGCAGTGAACGCGTTAATGACTTTAGCTCATGTACATATTAATATAAGTGTGAATTTAAAACGATAATCTGATGTACAACCTGTGTATACGTTCATAAAACACAAATGACTGCGCCTATACGGCAGGTCAAGATATAAAATATACTTTTTCTATCGGCGTGACGTGGATTGTGAAATTGTACGACATCTTTATGTTAATTTTATTCAAAGTTCGTTTTATTTAGAATAATTATGCTTAAAATATTGAGGTGTTTGAACAAAAATAACTTTATTATGTCGCTGTAATAAATGATGGAAAACACTAATACTAAAGGTGTCACATTTTATGTTGGATTGTTTATTATTTCACGTAACTCAAGTGAGTATTATATGAACTGTGGTTTTGTCACGCCAGATATCCTAAATACGTAATTGCAAAGGCTTTAGTATGAAAAATATTCCATTTATTAGTCGATAGTTTAACTTATTCTTAGTAAAATAGCTTACCTATAGTCACTTTAAAAATGACAAGAATCAAAACTAGTTGTGCCCAGTATACGAATAGCTAATTAAATTAAGTAATAATATAATTTATTTTAAGATACAGTAGCGGTAATATTTTTGGATTCCTATAAACATATACGTAATTTTTCTCTTATAGTGTAGATTATAAAATCGAGTAAAATTTGGTCGTGATTCTTTCGATGTTTTTTGTGAGATCGACGGTTGGAAGTGCCAAATTCATTTTTGCATAATGTTGGCTTTGGATAATTGAATTACCTCGAAAAGTTCCTTATTTATCCGTGTTATAAAGTTTAATATTGGACCTTATTATGATTTCAGTTTATTTTTTAAGAAAGAATCTACGTCTAACTTTTCTTGACACGATTTCTTTTGTTAAATATAAATTGTAAATATTAAAAATGTATTATTTATAAAGCTTCTTTATAGTATATATTAATGTGGATTTATCGTTTGGATTACTAAATTGCTACACTTGTTTTAAAAATCACTGTTTTCGATTTTATACAAAATTATTTTATTAGTTTATTTTTCAATGATTGTATTATTTATTTAATTCAAAACGTGCTGACGTTTATACGTAAATTTTGTCCTTAACAAAGCATTTGTCATACGTAACTAGGTAGGCCCAATTTATTGTAATGTAACATAATTAATATAAATTAGTGATAAATGAAAAGAAATACTTAAAACTCGAGGGAATCTAGTTAAAAATGATTTTATGTTTGTGTTTAATGATTGTAACTGTGTGAGAAGTGTAATAATGAGTATATATATATTACCTTAAACTAAATATTGAATGGAAAGGCGATATTATAATTTTTGTACAATATCGGCTATAGTGCGAGATGGATCTGCATTAAATAAAAATTCTGTTACTGTACAAATGTCTTTGTTATTTATCACTAAGATTAGACCCAATAAAACCTACATACACCTGTGAAAATTTGAATATAAGCTCAGAATATAAAATCAACACATGTCATATTATGTTATAGGTATGAATATTTTTCAATTCCGAGAATTTAATTTACCTACACACGAGTGCAATTAATAGTCTCCTTTTTTGAAGTCGCCTAAATAGAACTGCTGTGGGTTTAACCAATAGTAACACGTAAATGATTGATATGGTATCTCTTATTGGTTAGAGATCGCGTGATACGATAATGCGGTCAAATGTATTGTGAATGAATGCACGAAGTAATGACGGAGCGGAAGAGGCGGGTCTCGTATTTTTTGCATCTAGATTAGACCTAGAAACGCAATCAGTTCAGAACACAATGTGACAAAAACACTTAACAACCATGTGAATGTCGTAAATAATTGAAGAATGGTATATACGGGTAAAACATGTATCATTTTATCTATAGTTGCTTCGAACAAATGTGGAAATCGTACGTGGTCCGTGAAAGTCTGTAAGTTATGTTTACGTAGGTCCGTCGTACCTAGGAAAAGGAAACACAATTAAATCTACCGCAGTACCGGGTTACTTTACAGCTTTTTTGTTTCGATAATGATTACTGGTGGTAGAGCTCCAGTGATGGAGCTCGCGGGCGACCACCGCATTACCTAATATACTTGACGCTGAATGGTAGTGTTCAGCACTATTGTGTTCCGGTCAAGTGGTAATGTACGGCCCTGTAATTTCCGGCACAGAGGCATAACACCTTAGGCCTCAGGAGTGGTAACGCATCTGCATCAATGTCCACTGCAAGATTTTTTGTCACTTCCATTACGTTATAAAAAATTACATTAATTACACATAACTGAAGTTAGTCGAGTAAGGAAGAAAATAATGTAGCTGACGAATCCAATTTTTTTTTGTCTTGAAATAGCGAACTGTCTATATTCAGTTCACATTTATTTGAAACCAGAGATTTCAGTGTAGATGCGTTGCCACTCCTGATGAGGTATATAATGCCTCTTTACCGAAAATTACAGGGCCGCACAATTTTAAAGTGGGTAGTTATACAGAGTTATTTGAAATTAGCGCAACACTTCTTGTAGGCGGCCTTTTTACACCAATTAATATTTTGAATAAGAATTGTAATAAGCCGTAGAACTACATAATGTTGTTGGGATTGATATAGACAGACTGCGTGCAAGAAGTGATACGCTAATTTTGATTAACTCTAACAGAATCTATTGTATTCACAACACAATGACTATGCCAAAGGAAAATGCAGGAAAAATTGAGTCGCTGCAGTAAACTATCAAATATGAAAATAAAAGTAGAGGGGGAATAATAGTAGCTTGGCAGGTAGACCTCTCCATTCTTATAAAATCAATCAAATATAGCTTTTATTACAATAGCATAAAGTACCTTTGTATACTACCGGACTTTTCCATGATAATACGTCGAGAACTAGCCATGGTGTCGTGCCAAACAGGAAGTGTGCATGCGAAGCAGGGATGTGGGGTTCGAGACTACGCCGAGGCATTCTCGACCTTATTTCTTATGAACTTGTCAAGGAAATGATTAATTTTGTGTGTATTTTATTGTCAAGTATGGCTTCTTTTCGTGTCAGTACATAGCGTATTTTTTTAGAACTGGATGGATTGGAATACAGTTTTAAAATGTTGATGCAGTTTTTTACAATAATTTTACTGAAGGTATTCATTTTTACCGTCGTTGTTAACTATTTTACTATGATCCCTTCATATTTTAGCTTTGTAATTAGTAGAGCTTCAGTGACCTTATAGCTCAAGAGTGCAGCTCGCATTATTAGATTGAGTAATCTACCTCTAAATGGTAAAAATGGTAGTGTCCAAAACAGAATGCAAATATTGTCAGGTGTGCTTGGTTCACACTTCCATCCCTTTTTAAAAATTTGATATAGTAAATAAACAATCACCACGTTCGTTTCTTTACACTCTGATACTGCTAACTGCCCCTCCGGTCCGCCGCGGCGCACGGTGGCCCGTGTTGCTCTATGCAAAAACGGCATGAGAACTACGACTAATAATGGCAGATCTTTTCTAAAGCCCAGCCACAGCTGGGTGAGATGATCTGAAGCGACTTCCCTTTAAGACATACCTACTAAGGGTGAGATTCACAGACCGCACTTTCAGCAAAGTATGCTTCGAACTGTTAGTAAAGTATTCGTTTTGACAGTTTATTAAGGGGAATTTTTAATTGCATCTCTATTCAAAATTTAAGCAAACAACAATTATCCACTAATAATGTACCAGCATATCAAATAAATGACTGTTTATCAAATTAAATAATTGTATAACTAAATGTGTAGTATAAGAAAATGTCTAAAATATATCAAAGTTAGAGACTTTATTTATCTAATTTTACTACGAAAATCTTGCTAAAACCACAGATATAAGCATTCTAAAACAAAATTACTCGCCATATAACAAAAATACTGATTTGCACACAAAATTATCCAATATTACTACCGAATTACTAAAATCATTATCTAAAATTGCATAACAAAGAATGCATGTTTTAGGTTGGGTTAGGTTTTTTTTTCTTTAAAATTTAATAGGTGACGTATTCTAAAAAAAAAAAACCGGACAAGTGCGAGTTCGACTCGCGTGGTGAAGGTTCCGTAATTTAAATAAATATTTTCGAAAATATTACAGATTTGAAAATGCAGGGACATGGCGGTTACGGTGGTAACGGCAGGGGGGGGGTTATATTATTAAGAATTTTCGATTTAATTTGAATACTCAAACTTCTTATAGGTTTTCCAGTAATCTATAGGAGAAGAACTGTTTTCCACATTTTTTTCAAAATTTTAAGTTACGCAATTTCGGAGATACGGTGGGGGGGCATGGTCAATTTTCGTTTTTCTTAAATAACTTCAATTTTGTTTATGCAAAATTTATATAAAAAATAATCTGAGATGCTGACAATAACCTCTTTCATTTGATATGTCACACGACACAGTTTACGATTTTTTTTTTAAATTTTCTGATTTACACTTCGAAAGTGGTCCCCTGCTTAAAATTTATTATTTTACTTGACGTGTTCATCTTTGGGTCACCAATTTACATATATTCGTCAAATTCCAACTCAATCGGTCGAGTAGTTTCGGAGCAAATTGGCTGTGACAGACGGACAGACAGACAGACAGACGCACGAGTGATCCTATAAGGGTTACTTTTTTCCTTTTAAGGTACGAAACCCTAAAAACAGATTAAATGTATCGTTGCACTAAAAGGATAATTAGATTTACTATAAGTTACCAGATAGTAATTCAGTAAAATAGTTTAGTTTTAACCATCAAACAGTGTAGTATATTTGATTTATTTGATGGACAAATTTAGTGTGCAATTCAGTATTTTTGTTAGCAATTTCGAATACTTTGATAAAAATATCTGGTTTTACAGTTGTAAGATTTAATATTTTATTGAAGGTATGTGATTCTGAATGTGCTAAATTCACTCCGTTTGATTTAGACGCAACTTACCTATTCTGAATTACGAAAACATAAGAAAAAAAATCGTCAAACCTACTAAAACCAGGTCTTGTAGGATATATGTCGGCAACTTGTCGGCAATTGACGCTTAACGGTCTTTAAAACAATTGGTAAGTTGTATATAATTCAAAGGTCAGATTACCATATAATAGCATATTTCTTAAATTGCCTTTGCTCAAACATCCACGCTTGACGATTTATAGGACTTAAGTATTTCCTATTCGTGTAATTTTACTTCAAAAACTCACGTGACCGTCTATTTTTACTGCCATACGTTATTGTGATGGTAATAATAATAAATTTTATTCAATACATTGCACTGTTGGTATGACTGACATTAAATATACCTAATACACGTTTATTCACCGACCAACTGCAATTAAGTATGGATTCTATTTGTCTTTTTAAAATAGACAAGGAAAGCTTGGCATGTATTTATAAATGAAATTAAAAACCGGCAATGCAAATCGTACTTACTCGCGTTCACAGGCTTCCTTAGAATTGATGAGTTGTCCACATCTCTATAGGTATATATAAAATTCTCCTGTCATAACACAATGTTAGTTACCATACTCCTCCGGAACGGCTGGACCGTTTCTCATGAAGTTTTGTGTGCCTATTGGGTAGGTCTGAGAATCGGCCAACATCTATTTTCATACCCAAGTGATAAGGATAAATCTCACCAAATTCTTGTTTTTCGATTTTTTAGACATTTCATTGCTTTATACGTCTAATGCGATAAGAAGTTTGTCGGGGCAGCTAGTGTTATTATAAATACCATTGATTTGCTATAAGTTCTCCTAAAGATAAACTATACCTAAACGTTTTCTTGAAAATTATTCAACATTTCATCTCACAGAATTCAACTTGGTAGGTTTCATGAAGCTAAACGAACATCTTAGCATACACAATAACGATAATGATATCCAATGTAACTTAAAATATGCTTAACGTCACACTTAAATATAAGAGACATTGCATTTCCGTGTGCCCAAGAGGATCTAGCATTATTTATTGCCCAAGAAACTAAGCTCCATTTTTTATAAAACGTAAATTTGGCGGTCCATCTGGAGGCCCTCGTAAATTAGGGTGTATTCGGCGGATTACCACAAGAGTAATGACTCAAGTCCACCTGACGAGGGGCTACCATTATTTAGCTATTTGCTCGAGCGTGTACAGATAGTACCTACTTTTGGGTCTTACGTGCTGTGTGTTCTGAACTAGATTATCTTTCTCAGTGCTTGCCGCACGATAAAATGTATTGTACAAGATATATTTCCTTGGAGTAAACGTTTTATTTATGTCACAATTGTAACGTACACTTTGTTATATCTATGTGAATCTGTAACTTGTCGAAATGAGATAAAACATAAAATTGCAATAAGAAAACATTTTAACCGGCACTAAGTTAAAAATAAAACTGCAAACATACCTATATTGCATGTTTTATTGTAGGTTAGACGTATTATTTGTGGAATTTGACGACCCGGTTAGTCCAGCGGTGTGAGATGACCGTTTCATTCGAAGTGCCGCGGGTTCCATCCCCGCACCGGGACAAATATTTGTTTGGCCTACAGATATTTCTTTCGGATCTGGGTGTTTGTATATGTGTTGTATGTGTACAACGGCACCCACGACACAGGTTTATACCTACTGTGGGGCTGTGAGTGATAAAAAAAAAATAATTAAACGTTGTTTTTCTAAACACGGTGCGCTATTTTTACATTGCGGTATTTTTCTACATGCAGATAATTTGCTTATAACTTTCAAAATACGTGTTTTATATTATTTCGCATTAACACATGCTTGTGAAATATATTTTATTTTTAAAGAAAAATGGAAAGAAAAATTTGACTTCAGGCGAGGCTCGAACTCGCGACCTACTGGGAATCTAGTCCAGCCGCTCTTCCAATTGAGCTACTGAAGCCCTGCCCGATTTGTCAAATCTTGCCTTCACATCTATTGCATTGCTTTATGGTAGCAGCAGCGCCATCTATTACCAACTATTTCAAAATACGATCAAGCAATCACACAATACCGACATCCCACCTCATATTTCGTGCATATTTGGTAACTATACCTAGTGGCTTAGTTCAGATCAACACATTATGCCTCGTGGGAGTAGGCACCACCGCAATACCTAATATACTTGCTGCTAAATGGTAGTGTTCAGCACTATCGTGTTCCGGTCAGGTGGTAATGTACGGCCCTGTAATTTCCGGCACAGAGGCACAATACCTTAGGCCTCCGAAGTGGTAACGCATCTGCATTTTGACTTCTGGTCTTTGTGTGGGTGTCTATAGGCTGCAGTCATCACTAAACATCAATGTGAACTGCACGCTAGTTTGCCACTTTCATAACATAAAAAAAAATGTTACATAACGGCTTTAGTAAATTGAATCAACACAGTTATAAAAACTTTATAAATAACTGTACGTACCACCTACAATATCAATGATACTTAACTAGATTTAGATCTAGAGAGTTTATGGGAAATACGGAATTTAAAAAATAACCCGAAAATCACCTCTGAATTTTAAACCTGGCTCGTTTATTGAAAGTGAGTTAGCACCATTTATTATATTAATAACTCTTCACCTAATGTAGTTCAGTTATAACAAAATAACATTGTTTAAGAAGCAATATAATACCAGTAACAGAATCCGGTCAAAAATTAAAACTGCCTCAGATAGTCTTTTATGTAGAAATTAAGGCTCCCATGAAAGGCTTATAATTAACGTTCTAATTAGGAACGTGAGACTGCTTACTTTATTAGGTAGCTGGGGTTTCGTGACGCCACGATGTTCCTGATATCGGATTTTGGTACTAGTTTAATTAGCTATATTCATGTTACAAGCGTTTATTTAGTTCTGGTATTTGTGGCTCAACAAATGTTTGTTGCTTGGTTACTGTTCGTGATGTTTTAAGGTTCTTGTAATATGTGAAGCTATTTTTAGAAATATTATTTCTAATAAGTTATGGGTAATATTTTATGAACTGGTGGTAGAGTTCCAGTGTAGGAACTCGAGGGCGTAGGCAACACCGCATTACCTGATCTATCTACCGCCGAATGGTAGTATTTAGCACTATCGTGTTCCGGTTAGCCGGTTAGCTGGTCTAAGTCTCAGGGGTGGCAACGCATGTGTATTTTTACTTATAGTCTTTATGTGGGTGTCTATAAGCTGCACTCATCACTTAACATCAATGTGAACTGCATGCTTGTTTACCAACTTCTTACATAAAAAATCAAATACTATCGCCTGTTTTCATTGCTGAAAGAGTAAGCAAAAGTACAGTACCTACACACAGTTTATCAGAGCTGGGGTCCGAGGTCGTAGGCACCACACTAAACTACTTGTCGATAAACGGTAGTGTACAGCGTGATCGTGTTCCGATCAAATTCGAGACTACCTGTCTCGAATTTTCGGCTCCACGTGGCTGACAACTCCTGAGCTTTTATTTTCCTACTTTATGGACTTATTCAGCTATTTTTAATAAACTTGAACAGCAACACCAATCATAAATAAAAAAAAAATATTATGAATAACAAATTAGATGTTATTTCATTAATCTAGGTGTTAGGTGTCGAGCCTTAACAAGACTATAGACAACGCAGCTGCGGTTGACAAGTTTTGGACCAATGTTTTATAATATTAATCAAATAATAATTCAACACCGTTGATATGAAGTATCATCATAACAGCCGCAAGATGTTCACTGCTGGACCAAAGTCTCCCCATAAAGGGGATATGCCATAAATAAGCATCCAGTTCACATTGATGGTAAGTTAATATTGCAGCATATAGACACCTATACAAAAACTGGTCAAGATGCGTTGCCACCCCTGGGGCTTAAGTTGTTCTGTGATAGTTTTTACGGGGCCATACCTACACTACCTACCTTACCATGTAACTGGAACACGATGGCGCCTAACTACCATTTGGCGGCAGATAGATTAGGTAATGTTATGGTGCCTAGATCCTCGAACTCCGACATTGCAACTCTACCACCAGTAAATTTTGTTTTTATGGACACAAAATCTTCTACTCGTATTTTCATCACTCTAGCCGAATGACGTCCACTGCTGGACAAAGCCTTCCCCAAAGGTTATAAGGAGAATATGCCATAATGGCCACGCTTGGCAGGCGGATTGCAATTGCAGTGACGGTAGATTTTATGACGAGACGATGCTAGCCATCCGGCGTTGTATTTACTACCGTACCATTGAAATGGTTTGACCGCCATCGTTCGATTGGCTGAAGAAAATTCTTCCGCTAGTGGGCGGTGGGGTCGTCACGTCCTAACGTGGTCATCTATCTTACCGGAACTTAATGTAGCGTCCACTAAATTAAGGTGCCAACTAGTGGAACACAGACGAAACCTCACAGTACTTGTCCAGTACGATAGATGGCGAGTCAATCGAATAACATCGCACATACGAAGATTTCTCAAGAGTTGGCATGTATGTATACAACTTCCTAACGTCAATCGTCGGGCCGCGGCCCGCCAGGCGCTACCAACTCGCTTGGTCGGAGGATCTTCCCTTTTCATCGGAGGAACATTTCCATCTTTATGTATTTCCACCCGTTCCTCCACACTTAATTAAGTAGGTACCTCTGGAAATCTACCACCTGCAAATATCCATGAGTGGCCAGCTGGTCAAGGTGTTCCCAGTCCCCTTGCTACATTATTAAACAGCCATTATATTATTATAAACGGTATGGGGACCATTAAGATAACTTGATGAGTTTATACCTGCCGGTGGATAGTTTGTCATTGGAGTTCCTTATCTTGACATGCACTGAATGCCAGTTTGTGACTTATTTAACAATGATAGTATTTTACTGCCTTTTTTATGTACCTAAGAAAGATAAACAACCATGCAGCTCACATTGATGTTAAGTGATGACTTCAGTCTATAGACATCTACATAAAAACCAGAGTTCAAAATGCAGATGCGTTGCCACTCCTGAGACCTAAGTTGGTATATCTCTTTTGGCCGAATACTCAAACGTCACTCAGTTTTAAGCAACCCTCAAATGCGCGCTATCTCTATCGTTTGAACGTATTTTATAAAGACAGAAGACTTTAAAGTCCCGCTTAGATTTAAGTGACGTTTGAGTATGTGGCCGTTTGATAGTTATTACTGGGCCACACTATACGACTATATCCTTTTTCTACTAGTGTGGATAAGGTAGTTGAAGTAACCTTTTTTATGTAACGATGGATTATGATCCAAGTGAATTGGATACTTTCTTGCCACCTTGTGATGACTGCAGCCTACAGACCTCTACCCATAAATAAGACGACAAAAATTAAATGTAGATGCGTTGCCACCCCTGTGACATTATGTAGTTTTTATGTTACTGTGATATTTATTACGGGGCCATACATCCAACCAGTATACCTACAGTTTTTTTTTATGTAATGGAAGTGGCAAACAAGCCTGCAGTTTACATTGATGTTAAGTGATGACTGCAGCCTATAGACACCCGCACAAAGGCCAAGATCAAAATGCAGATGCGTTACCACTCCTGAGGCCTAAGGTGTTATGCCTCTGTGCCGGAAATTACAGGACCGTACATTACCACCTGACCGGAACACGATAGTGCTGAACACTACCATTTAGCGGCAAGTATATTAGGTGCAAATACAAACATAGGTGAATATTAATGCAGTGGTGCCTACGCCCACGAGCTCCGCCACTGGAGCTCTACCACCAGGATAAAACGTAGAGATACGTATATACGTACGATCTGCAAAGTAGAGACGTTACCAATCAATCTTAACCTTGGAAATGACATACCATCAAAAAACATAGAGGCATACCTCTATGTTTTTTTTATGTCATGAAGTAACAAACACGCATACCTACAGTTCACAGTGATGGTAAGTGAACATTACAATATATTATGTATGTATACTATGTATCTTAATGCCAGGTGCCTAATCGGCAGAGAGTCTGGAGCACCAGATATCTCCGTCCTGACACACCTCCCGTGCCTCATCTCCATTCATCATTCTCTTCATACATGCACGCCGTGCCGATTCCTAAGACTTTTGACCTTACCATCAGAACCTACAAGTCTTTGTACCGGAAATTACGGGGCGGTACATCTAATCAGAACACGATAACGTTGATTACTACCATTTAGCGGCACGTAGATTGGGTACTACTGTGTCCTCGAGCTGCGTCACTGGAGCTCTTTCATCAGTTAAAATCTCTAGAATCTGTTTTTTCTGTTTGGCACTTTTAAGATATTAATACTACGTAACTTCACGCCTGTAATCTCCGAAGGGGTAGGCAGAGGTAATTGCATGCATTCAAGCATACATGCACACACCCACGATTCGCCGGTTACGTTTTGTCCCATGTATCCCATGTAATAGGTGGCGATCCTATTGTCATCTCATGTCAAAATGGAAAATGGATTTTACACCCTTATCTCTAATAGGCTCGGACCTGGGAATCGAACCCAAAACCCCAGTGTAGTAGTAGTGGCCTGCTACCACTAGGCTATTGAGGTAGTTGAGATATTAATACAGATAATACAGATACTGCAATGTAGAAAGGCGTTGCTGCTAAATATTGACTCGAGAGATGATAGGCCTCCTTGTCAATTACTGCGGGTTTTTTTATTACGTGAATACACAATAACAGGGAGAGCTATTGTTTAGTTGCGTAATTATTAGGTAAAGCGATAATTACCTCCCACTTCTTCTTCATTTGCTCACTACGATCACCAATCCGCTTGCCAAGCGTGGCGATTATGGCATATCCCCCTTAGGGAGAGGCTTCTTCGAGGCTATAGCTACTTTTAATCAGGGAACTAAGAAAAAGATAAAAATGGTAGAGATTTATTTGTGTCTTTTTATTGTACTAAAACGATAATACATAATAATATGTATGTAATTGTTGTAGCAAGATCTGATTACTATTGGTTTTGAGTATTTTTTTCCTGAATATAATTTTATGAACTGTACTTATGTTTATACTTACTCTCGCACTTTTGAAGTGTAAAAATATAAAACCGTCACGTCACTGATAATTAAAGATGAAACTGAATTCTGACTAACAATTAATTTTCAACGAAGCAACTATTTGTATTCGTTTCATAATTAAATTTGAAATGAATAGACATTTTCTAAGCGAAGGTTATGTGGCCAATATGCTGCAGCCGTCCAATAAATCAATGATAAAGACATTACCCAATGACCATATAGAAAACAGGCTACAATGCGTTTATATCATTAAAATTAAAATATAAATACGAGTACATATTATACCTAATAAACAAAGGCTCCGCCGCGTCTATCTATCTGCCTGTTTGTCTGTTCGCGATAAACTCGAAGACTACTGCCTAGATTTTCATACGGTTCTTTCACCAATACAAAGTGAGTGATGAGGTTGGTTTCTGTGTATGTGTAATTTGTTTTGTTTAAATGTATAAGAATATAGCGATAAATGTTAGAGGTATCGAAAATTCAATCCGCCTGGGGGAGCTTTCATCGAAGACGCTGCCTGAACTTTTGAGATATTAAAAAAAATGTGTCTATGAACCCCAGTACTGTATTGATCCTCTTCAAATTAAATACTTTGGTTACCCTAAGCAATTCATGTACATTAATATAATATGTTACTACATATAGGTAATTCAAATTAATATCTTAGAAATAGCGCGGAAAAATATTTTTTATTCAAACGTGATGCTTATATCGACGATGAGACCCGCCTGTTTTTTTTTAATCATATTATCATGTCATGGCTTAAACAATTATTGTATGGCAGACTGACGACGTTCGCTGGGTCAGCTAGTTATAATATAAGCGCACTAAATTCTTAAGTTGTACGATTTTCACATACTAGCGGCGAACATCTTTCTATTCCCAGTAATAAGAAGGACAACTAAAACGCAGTTGGTACACGTCAGTTGTCCTAATTTACGCTCATTTACCACTTTAAAACTACACTTTATTTGTTGACAATAAAAGGTCAAAGTTTAACTACATAAAGGATGAATTTTTGACCAACCTTGATTAGCTGTCAGTTTGCTGCAGCCGTCCAACAAATAAATGATCTAGACGTTACACAACTACCATAAAAAGGCAAGCTTAATACCTTTATATTACTAAAACACAAGCATACTAAATTCCTAAGTTGTACGAGTTTCACGTACTAGCGGTGTACATAAATCCTTCTGTCCGCGGTATCAAGAGGGACAACTCCCGCGCAGTCGGTGCGCGGACATGGCCGCGAATCGTGCGCAAGCGCAGATAAGATAAACGCTGTGCGCGTGCGCGGTGCCCCGCCGCGACCGCTAATTAAGTCTTTAACTTCAATACTTATGCTGTTATAGTTTACTTGTTGATAGACTGCTTTTGAGCTACAGACTGACCGCTCGATATTGAAACAGAATATACACGTCGAATAAATATTTGTTGCAAAGACACAAATCTAAGTAAAACATGCATTTCAAATATATATTTTGTCAGATTTCGCAAAGTAAAGTTACTAATTTCAACTATTGAAAGTCTTAAGTTAATTGTAGGTAGACTTACCTACCTACCTTTTGTCCTTTAGGAGTAAAAAATGCAAAAGTTTAACTGGCCAGACAAGAGCGTGCAAATCTGAAAATGACCACGACCAGTTATAAGAATTTTCAGGTGGACACAAAGCAAATATTTTTTACCTTTACGGTTAAAATAACAATGAATACAAAACACTTGTTTATAATGTTTGCAATAACAATAACGACCCGACGGCTGTGGGCGATGCGGGTAAACAAAGCTGTCTGTGACCAACTGTCATAAATACATGATTTACGCAATTACCTTGTAAAGGCGACGATAAATTATTGTTCACTTCACTATACGAACGACCAAAGGTAATTGTGCAACCGTTAAACTGATTTTCACTGAATTTTAATCCTTAATCCCATTACAGTAGGTACCTTAAAACAATTTAATGCCGATCTAAAATTTACCAGTTTTTGAGGTGTAAGCGCACTGCCTGATTATTCACAGATATTGTATCAAGTTATACCACCCGCTAACACGACGTGATGCTAAAAATTCTCGTTTTAACATCGACAATGCGTATTTTATGACGGGAATTTGCATTTACAGGTGAATTTTGAGAATTAATATTTATAACTTTTTATTGTGTTAAATACTGGTTTTGGTTGTGGTAAAAAATTATTTATGCTTAATTGACCAGGGTATGCAATAGGGCCGGCCATTGTTTGCGATAGATAGAGATAAATACTTAAAGTTTCGACAAGTCTGGAGGTAACGAAGCAAGATGAAAATGAAAAACAGTTTATTTGGCAACTTACACAAACGTAGATTAATAAGCATGGTAATAATTCTTTGCTATTTAAATACCTATTATCTTTTATATGTACAATAGACAATTTAAATGCTACATACCTACAGATGGGGCCTAATGGTTTCTTATCTACCTACATTTTCGAAGTTTTCTATTTTCGTTACATACCTAAATATGTCGCACTATCATCAATTCTTCCACGTGTTTAACTGCTTACATATATTATAATACTTCCGAAATCAGTTTAAATCGGCGAATTTTTTACCATTACGTGATTGAACTCGATTAAAAGTTTCTGGGAATCCTTTAGCATTAACACCAGGTGTGACATAATCAATATTAACTAGTTTAATGACGCATTTGCTACGGAAAATATTGAATGCTGGGTTGAAATAAATATTGAGACATTACAAAAAATATAGCAAATATAATTTGAACAGAAAAGAAACGAATCAAAACTGTTGAGTCATTATGTTCATCAACATTTACATGGCAATGCTCATAAATCTCACATCACTGTCTAACGATAACAATTAAGATACAAAGGAGAGAACTAAAGTAAAGATTAACACTTCTACAGTTAATTATACTTCAGACGGTAGTGGCAATAGTTAACAGCAACAGAATAAACTACGACAAAAATCAAATGCAATGATTAATCTAAATAGAAGATTTCATAAGGCTCGTTGCAATATGAAGAGCTAAAGCATAAAATCTTGTAAGTTATTAGAACACCCATCTTACAACTATAAAAAGACAAATGTTACAACTGTATAGAAGACTCGGACTTTTATAAATTTATTTAAAATTTCTAGAATTCTCTTTAACTTCCTTGCGTTACAATCAGTATATGAAATTGTTCGCCGAAAACCGTTCCCATCCGTTCATCATTATTCCGCTTGCATGAGTATCAACATGACATGTCAAGGCGATTGGCATGAGCAATTGTACAGACTTCATTCCTTCCTAATGTCCTGTCAATCATCACTCCTCCGCACGATTGGAATAGAATATCAAGCAGTTTTTTTTATCAGCGAGTAGTTTCTTGAATACCAAGTCATTGATGCGTCACGTCCTTCTTTGGTATTACGCTTCGCACTGTTTCGCGGTATCTGTGAATCTGTGAAGTAAAAATAAATTGATATTGCTAGTCATTCGTATTTCAAATACCGAGTGTAAAAATACTGTTAGACTTTTTTACCATTTTTCATTTCTCGAAGGACGAAGCTAGAGAGCATAGACACCACCGCAGTATCAAACCTATAAAATGGTAGCTCCTTCTTTCCTGTGAACCTGGGTATCTTTTGTACAATTAGTATATGTAGCTTCGGCCATATCTTCATTTTCAGATCACAACATACGGTGAGAGAGACCCAAACAATGGGACACTAAGTCAGTACCAAAGTACTTATCGATACACAGTGATACTACTGAATTAATCTAACTACTGTTGGTCAGGTAGGCCAGTATCGGAGCTCGAGGATGCAGGATCCACTGCAATACCTAACCTATCTGCCGCCAAATGGCAGTGTTCAGCACTATCATGATCTAGTTAGTTAGTAATTAATGGCTCTGTAATGAATATCACAGATGCATGAGAACTTGGGCCAACCGTTCGATGCGTTGTGACAATGCATCTGACAGTAGCTATAGACTGCATTCATCACTTACCATCCTTGTGAACTGCATACTGAGTTTGTTTACGTCAGTTGGACATAAGCAGCTTTCTTCTTAATCTAATGTCATTTGCTACAAATACCAATCCTCGGTCGAGATTTTACGAGTATGTTTTATAGTACGTCAACGATTAAAGGTGACGTAAAAATATATTTGAAGCATTCTTTTATTTTAACATCTTTTTATAATCTTCATTAAAAAAGCCAACTATCTGCTTTTATTCAAGGAAAAGTATTTAGGTAATTCATAACTGGATCAGCGCCATGAAGTCATTATAGAACCAACTACTGTGGTCCATCTCATTTGATAACGAACCATGAATTATATTACAGTTAAAGATAAACATGTCTTGATGGGATGCTTAAACTAAGATTATAAGGCGCCTATTATTATTCCATGTCAGTGTTTTAAATCTGATTCGGATGTTGTTGTGAGCACGACATTTGACCGCTTCACGATTATCTCCATAACTTCAGTCTTTGTAGAATACAAAGTAGTGTTACCATTCCAGTAATTACTCAGAAATGCAAAGAAAATTTGTAAGAATAGAGACCTATTTCTGAGGCTAGTGATGTAACGATTTTTGAACAATCTCAATCAATTTTACTGGTGGTAGAGCTCCAGTGACGGAGCTCGCGGGCGTAGGCACCACCGCATTACCTAATATACTTGCCGCTAAATGGTAGTGTTCAGCACTATCGTGTTCCGGTCAGGTGGTAATGTACGGCCCTGTAATTTCCGGCACAGAGGCATACCACGTTAGGCCCCAGGAGTGGTAACGCATCTGCATTTTGACCTCGGTCTTTGTGTGAGTGTCTATAGGCTGCAGTCAACACTTAACATCAATGTGAACTGCAAGCTTGTTTGCCACTTCCATAACATAAAAAAAAACGTGATATAGTCTAAAAATACTTTTAAAGGACACAAACAGATATAGTCAGCGTTGAAGAATTGTGTAAAAAAATCTAGCACTTTGACCTTTTATCATGTGAAAAGTCGTCACAAACGTTTTGAAATGTCCTTAATAGACTTCAATGGAAGAAAATACTACAGCTTAAGTGTAGAACAATTTTTTACTCCACATATAACAAGATTTTCTCGTGTCTTTCCATTTTGTAGTGTAATCGATTTCAATCCCAAGAATCAATTCTCACGGTTAATGGTAGTTAATCCACGTTGCAGTAAATAATGGGTAAATATTGCAGACACGTTCACACGTCATTACATTTGTTTATTGACAGATTACTTATCTGAAGAACGAATCTGAATACCAAATGAGCTTCGAATCCTCAAAGAAATCAACATTGTTTTGAGCATTGTATTCTACACACATATTATCTATACTTATAATAAATCTGTAGAAGTGTAAATTCTGTACATTAAGAATATTGAAAAAATAAATACCAGGGGATGTTATTAGATCGATACCGAACACAAATATGTGATTAGACATTTTTATGTCTGTCTGTCTGTCTGTCTGTTTGTTCAAGCATCACATAAAAACTACCGGTCCGATTACAATGAAACTTGGTACGACTATACTTTACCTTTGGCGCGCAACACTGGGTACTTTTTATCCCAGAAAAATGTCTGTTTGTCTGTGTGTTTGTGCACGCTAATATCAGAAACGGCTTATTCGATTTGCGGTTTTCACTAATATATTACGGTTAGTTTCACTTAACATTTAGTGTTTGTTTCATGTGAATCGATTCAGAAATAAAAAAGTTATGTCGATTTAAATAATCGTATCGAAATTTTTAAGCTATTCTGTATCTTAGTTCTATCTTTTAGGGGGTTTTGTACCTCAAAGGTAAAAACGGGTCCTACGGATTACTAATCCTCCGCTGTCTGTCTGTCTGTCCGTCTGTCCGTCTGTCTGTCACCAGGCTGTATCTCATAAATAGTGATAGCTAGAAAGCTAACATTTTCACAAATTATGTATATCTGTTACCGCTATAATGTAGACGCTTAAAATTTTCACAGAATTTTTAGGTCTTATGTTGTGTTGTAGCTTCCATAATAAATCTATATAGATACAAATAAATAATATTCGAGTGTCTGTTTGTAATATTAAAATAACCGCTTTTACTAAACGCATATGTATGTATACACGGTACATATACCAAAACAACATTTTTTACAATTTTTGTTTGTCTGTCTGTTTGGCGGGGCTAATCTTGGGAATGGCTTGACCGATTTTGACGGAACTTTCACTGGCAGATAGCTGATGTCAAAAGGAGTAACTTAGGCTACTTCTATCTCCATACATCCATACACACATACATACCTACATACAAATAAGTAGAATTGGAGTGTATCCGACTTTGACGGGACTTCCATGGGTAGGTAGCTGATGTAACAAGGAGTAACTTAGGCTACTTTTATCTCCATACATCCAAACATACATACATACCTACATACAAATAAGATAAATTGAATTGTCTTCGACTTTGACGGGACTTTCACTGGCAGATAGCTGATGTGATAAGGAGTAACTTGGCCTACTTTTATCTCCATACAACCATACATACATACATAACTACATACAAATATATAGAATTTGAGTGTCCAATTTTGACGGGACTTTCACTGGCCGATAGCTGATGTAATAAGGAGTAACTTACGCTACTTTTATACTAGCTGATACCGAACAATCATATTTTTTCTCACGTAGACGAAGTCGCGGGCACAGCTAGTTCTTTAATAATGTGTTCAGTAGCTGCTTTCTGTAACAATCTTATTAAGTGCATGTAGGTGTATAGATATTGGCAGAAAAGATATTAAAAAATTGAGGCGTATTGTTACATTTAATGCCAACGCCAACTACCTACCTAGATTTATCACGTAGTCTTTTGGTGGTTCGATAAAAAAAGTGCTTTATTAGCCTTGTGTGATTATGATAGATACTTACTAAATCTTTGTGATCTCTCACAGAATAATCAAATGATTATCCAGATATTTCGTATCCCAAGACTCTTTTATATACCTAGTCAGCTAATCTTGGATTCCATTTTCTCTCATCCTATCAGGTGTTTTTCACCTCAAATATTGCACAATTCCGTTAATGCCATGACTACAGATCAGTACAGTATCGAGCTGATCGAATGTACTTCGATGATGACCGAATCAGAAAGGAAAACATGTCTTAGCTACTTTTTATGATTCATCATTTTTACCCATTTTACGATGAATTATTCATCATTCTCTTCATTGACACGAAGGCTAGACACAGTAGGTAATAGTCCGAGATTGTTAACATATTTTACCTACTATCAAGTAATCATGATAATATCGAAGTATAAAGCCAGTATGCGGTAGGTAGTTCGGATGTAGCGTCAGCAAGGCGATCGGTCACGTACTGGCTGCCCGCGTCGACTGTTGATTAATTTGCGTGCATCAACTGCCGGCGCCTGCTATAACGTCATCGTACCCTGCAAACCTACGAAATTACGCTGTAAGGAAGTTTAAAAATCCTATAATGCCATAATCGTGCTGCGATTTAACTAAGTATTCATAGTATTGGAACGGTTGACTTTACTGTAGACAATACATTTTTTTTTGTGATCCACAATTTTATTTTGTTCTGTTTGATGCCCTGAATTAAATTGTTGTTCGTTTTTAGTAGATACATAATGTGCTTGATTATTTTATTTTTTTAAATTGGTATCACTATTCAAATAAATAAACTTCTGACATAAAATGAAATAAGTACTCATCATTTTATTAATTGAAATAAAAACTAGTCCCGGTAACTCCCAGCCTTAGCACATTTTAATGTTGTAAAATGATTGCAAAGCTAGTATGCGGTAGGCAGTTTGGATGTAGCGTCGGCATCGACAGGCGATCAGTCACGTACTAGTACCTACTAGCTGCCCGCGTCGACTGTTGATTAATTTGCGCGGATCCACTGCCAGCGCCTGCAATGACGTCATTGTACCCTGCATGCCTGGGAAATGTACGGAAGCTTTAAAAAACCTATAATACCAATACCCGATTCAAAATATAAATAGGTCGGTAATCGTCGGGCGATAAACGTAATCCAAGCATGTAAACGTTTGACTATAGGCAATTTTGCAATCTATCTACTGTGCTATAGGTAAACATTTTTTGTGCGCTACAATTGAATTTTATTCTGATCGATGAAGGTACTTTTGATTTTAGATTTTGTACATTATTTGCTTCATTATTATGATTCTTTATAGTCAAACTATTCAAACATCTAAAAATTACTAACAAGAAACGAAATACCTGCTCAACATTTTACTGATTGAAATTAAAAAAAGGTCCAGTAACATCTAGTTTTAGCACATTTTTACTAAGGTTCTGAGATTAAACTATATTATGAGGTAGTCACAAAACACATTTGAATATTGCTTTATTCGATTTTAATTTTGTAGGCCATCTTGAAATGCTACAGGGTACCTACTCAGTTAAAATTAATGTCATAACTTTTCCATCTTATAAACAAACACAATACCATTCATCGCAACCACACTTAAAGACATTACAATATATTTAAAATACTAAACAAGACTGTCCTCCAAATATACACTACAAAGTATGTGGACATGCGAATTATCAAATGAAAATAAAATCGTATGCATGTCACCCTGTTATTATGAATGAATCACGTTAATGTCAAGCTCATATATCATCGGTTGGATTTAATGAAAATTTGAAAATCTCAGTTCTCAATAAACAATAGGTATTACACCAACTCTCCACATAAGCCTTAATTAAATAAAATTGAAATGAAAACGCCAAATGGATTTTACGTGCTTTCATTAATGGTTCGTTTCGTATTATTTTCGAACATTTATTATTGTGTGTGTAATGCGTACGATCGTTATTCATGTCCTGTATAATAAGCTGCTTTAAAAACAAACATATTTTCATTACAAACTTCGCGATTGCCTAATATTATGTTGTTAAATGTATAATAATAACTAATAATCATTAAGTGTGTATTAATTATTGCAATGTACGTTTATTGTTTTTAGATGCAATGAGTGTAGACTAATAAGCAAATCATTGAACTGGGTATAAATTTAGACTGAAAGCGTTTACATTTGTGTATAATTTTCTACGGAACGAGTTTATTCAACAAAATTAGTATAATCTAGGCGAGCTAACTGTAGCGCAGGGCACTACCTATAAGTATATTTTCTTTAAGGATCTCGGGGTTGTGGTTTTTGTGTGTCTCTATAGGTTGCAGTCATCACTTAACATCCATGTGAAGTGTTTCTTTGCCACCTTGGTGAAATAAAAAAATCACGCAGCAACATTAAATAAGTACAAGTGTTCTGAACTACCGCATTCTTTATCAGCACAAACAAATTTATCATATTGTATATTTTAATACATATTCCCTGTCTACCACTTGTGGGCGACTAGTATATTTGACTGTTATTTCAAACAACATCGATAAACTTCGAAAGAGAAACATGTCGTATGTACGTAATGGGAACCTTTTAACGTAACTTCACGCCTGTAATCCCCGAAGGGGTAGGCAGAGGTAAATGCATGCATTCAAGCATACATGCAAACACCCACGACTCGCCGGTTACGTTTTGGCCCATGTAACAGGTGGCGAGCCTGTTGACATCTCCGGGCACATTACCAAACTTTGAGGTACTGGGAAATTTCCAGAAAATGGAAAAATCCCAATAGAACCAGAGATAAAGGTTTTTTCACCATTATCTCTGATAACCCCCTACCCGGGAATCGAACCCAGGACCTCAGCGTAGTAGTAGTGGCCTGCTACCACTAGGCTACCGAGGCAGGGAACCTTTTGTTTTTTTAATTAAGCTATTTTATTCGGTATGTTATTAGTAATCGTAACGGCCCTGCGACAGATAGAGGGTACTTAGTAGTCAAGTCTTACTAAAATGATCCCATTGGCACCCATTCAATAAAGCCTACTCTCCTTCCGATAGGTATTGTAAAATGTTATCTATGTATTTAGGTATTTATTTATAATGATATACCTATTATAATGTATTGATTGACTTCATTCATCTTCTGCCAACAAGTTAAAACTTAGAAAAAACATTTGATCAACTCATCAAAGTGTTATGTTAGTGTTAATATATTTGAATTTTATGAAAATGCTTCGTCGTTAGCACCATTAGGGTATTAAGATATTAGACGAACGTAAACATAAATCTCATCATAGCTAATTTTAAAAAAGATGGCATAGATCAAGAACGAATAAGAACGACATAAGCGTTTTCGATATAATTAGCATGTGCATTGTTCTACTTTAAAAGAAAATAACATCTCAATCGTAAAGAATGTTTATTAGATACCAAGAGTAGCTACTTACTATCAAGCAATGATAAATGATAATAATCAGTGAATCGATGAAATTACTTATTGTAAAATGCAACACAACTCCAAGATTTATTTTCAAACTGTCCGCCTCTCCACGATTATCGAAAAAACACGTCTTTCTAAACTTAAAAATTCCCGATAAAATTGCTATAAAATAGCCCCACCCATATTATCATTATAACCCAGATAATGACTGTGGGTGCGTAACCATAACGATTCCTATCACATCACACCACTGTACTATAGCTCTGCCTAATTAGATGCCTATAAAAAAGTTGAATTCTTAATATTATCTTGATTCGAAATAAATACAACAGAATAATCACACAATTTAGAAAGATGGCGCCGACGGGAGCCTACATATTGAAAATTTATGGGATATTTGGGTATGGTATTTTATTTATTAGCCAATGGAATATTTAATTAAGGCAGTGTAAATAGAGATACGCTCCCAACGGTGATATTAAATTAGATATCTATCCGTAGTGCCGACTTATATTTAAGTAATGAACATAAACAACATTTAATTTTAGAATGTAAATTAATGAAATTCAATATTAGGTATGTAGGTGTTCGAATTAAACGTGCATTTTAATGGTTTAAAACACATTTGTGTATTAGATGATTTTGTTTATTATATAAAGTTCCAGGTAACAAGGTTTAAACGGAGATAATCTGAATTCGGTGTTACAAGAATCACCTTACTAGACGTGATATGTTCAGGCAATTTTTATGTATGCAGTATGATAAGGTATTTAGATGATAATGATGGAGATGTCGCAATGAAACAGCAGAAAAAAAATCAAATTTTAAAACACTGCCTAACAAAAAACATTAAAAGTTTAATAGTGACTATGGGATATTTTAATGATCTCAACACTTTTGGATTCAAATCAACGATAACCCAGATGTAAAGTTGCAGCGCAGCGTAGGAAGTCGTGGTCAATAGCGAATACGTAGGTAGGAACATGTTACTTGAGACGTTATTCAGTCCCTTCAATACAATATATTACTACCAAAAGATGAATATTAATTTGACTATAGAAATTATGAATCACACCAAAATATTAAATCATCAACTTTCACTAGCATTCTCCCATATCAGATTCAGAATAGAATTTCGAAAAATCAACACAGATCCGGTTTGTAGGCTCTCTTATTTACAGTACTATAAATTGGGCAGTTGTATTTTATTTCAGAAATAAGCTCACTGAGCAATGTTTGCTAGACAATGTCCTGAAACATTTGTTAGGGGACCGCGTAATTTTTTACGCGAAAAACACAGCAATGCGGTACGTTTCGCAGAAAAAAAAGAGGAGATGAGAATAAACAGACGACGGCGAATGGCGAGAGAGAGGCGCTCGAATTTTGAATACAAATGTAAATTAGTATCTCCACTAATTACCTTAGCAGACACGTTCGGAGCTATGCGTCTTGGGGGCTTACTGAGGACGTTCAGTTTTTTACGGCGACGTGGCGAATCGTTCGGCCATTTTTCCCATTAGCTGCAAATCAAATTGTAATTTTAGACTATTCTTTGTAACTCAGCTGAAAAAGCTGATCGTGTGTTACGTCTGGTCTTGGCTATTTATTACACTTATTTTCGTTACTGTAACACCTTATATGTCGTCATGTTATATGGCAGCCATTTAATTTTAGTGCCTCTTTTAGATGTTACCTACATAACTAGTGAAACACGGATTTCATGTCATGGTTGTTAGCAGGTATTATGTAACACAATTATACAATATCATACGTCTGCCTTTCCTCTAGAGCCCTTAGAAAAATGAAGCTGTAAATTCCATGTGAAGGCGCATTTATTCACATCTCTACATTTCGAAGATTCTCGATAGCAATAATATACTTTAGGACATTGGTATAAATTGGTCCTGGCTCAGTATTTTGTTGATTGTTAAACAACTAGCGCTGGTCTTCCGCTAGAACCATTTTTTGTAGGTATGGAGTTATTTCGTTATTTATATATTACAAGAATAGCTATACTTGAAACAAATATTAATTGAATTTAGTATGACAGTTACAATTTTTATAATATTTATTACGAATAAAATAGTAAGTAGCCACGGCTACTTTTAAAATTAGTTATATAGGTAGGGTAATGTTTTAAAAAAATTATGAAGCCTAGTAATAAGTTTTTTTTATTTAACAAGGAGGCAAACAAGTGAACAGTTCATCTATAGCCTACAAACATCTACATCAAACTAGAAATTTCAATATAGGTGCAGCACCACTTCTCTGGCCTAAAATGTTATGCCTTTGTACCAGCAATTACGGGGGCCATACATTACCAGCTGCTGCATAGGTACTTCTAATTAGAGGCAAGTAGATTAAGTAATGCGTTAGTGCCTACGCTCACGAGCTACGTCATTCTAGTACAAGCACCAGTAACATTAATAAGTTGTAAATCAATAAATTTACATATTTAACATACGAAAAAAACCTGCAAACAAACGGTTTGACTCTTTAAATAGTTGGAAATAGCTTACACATTTGTTCTTTGGCGTACTGTTTCAACTTCATTCTTTTATTTCTCTTTTATGTTAAATAGAAGCTATAAGCAAAACATTTTTCAGCGCATTTTATTTGTCCACTTTTTAAAGCGGACAAACAAAAGCTTTCGAAGTTGTAATAGCTAGACGACAAATTGTTACAATGACATTTCAGAACAGCTATGAGTTCCTATGGGCTGACGGTCCGGAAGAAGGTATTAAAATAGCTTTAGGTATTCTAAAATTTCAACATCAATAATTAGAAAAACATTCGTTGGCGTAAATAGAAAACTTTCTTGGATGATTGACTATATATGACACTGCTTTTTTACAAAATTGCTCTTTTTTTACTGGTGGTAGAGCTCCAGTGACGGAGCTCGTGGGCGTAGGCACCACCGCATTACCTAATATACTTGCCGCTAAATGGTAGTGTTTAGCACTATCGTGTTCCGGTCAGGTGGTAATGTACGGCCCTGTAATTTCCGGCACAGAGGCGTAACACCTTAGGCCTCAGGAGTGGTAACGCATCTGCATTTTGACCTTGGTCTTTGTGTAGGTGTCTATAGGCTGCAGTCATCACTTAACATCAACGTGAACTGCATGCTTGTTTACCACTTCCATAACATAAAAAAAAAACTATTTTCTTCCCGTCAGAAATACAATCAAATCACTCGCATTTTTTTGAGCACATTAGAAAATTATGTGATTAACTAGTGTAGAAAAATCTAATCTACGATCAACGGCCTAGAGATTATCTGTGTAATTAAAAAATACTAAAAATTAACTAAGTGTGACACGAATAGCTAAGTAACGCACCATATCATGTAAATGTATCCCTGACAAGCTTAGCCCGACGGAACTTTTATTAAAACGTTATCGTTTTTTATTTTTTCTCTCACACAATTTGCATGTCCCGCTTCCGAGATGATCTACTATAAAATTATGCTCTAAAAACTTATTTATAAGGTCTGCGCTCTTAATAAAGGCTGTTAATTAAGTAAGATAGTAATATTTTTAATTCAAGCATTCCCCAGTGTTAATGAGCTTATTGCTTGGAGCTGTATAACGGTGTTGTACTGTAGTTTACAAATGCCGACAGAAGTGATGTTGTATGGCTAGTTAGTCATAATTTCTTCATCCAATACATGTCCACTAGTAGACAAAAACAGCAAAGACGCTCACAACAGTGTTGAGCGTCGTCGTGTGGCGGGTTCCTCACTTCGCTCTCAAATGGTCGAGGAGGGCTGTCACATGCGTCATACTCGTGAACGGGTACTGTTGGTGGGGACAGGTCTGTTCTGGTTTGTAGGAGAGTTTGCTTCATCTCATTTAGTAGCTAGCAGTTTATTTGCATCTATTTTAAGGACGTTCACATTATTTTATTTTTCACAATAATCTGTACTAGATTTAAGCTCTCATTTAAAAGAGCTCTTACTGAGTTTGTTGGGTAGCGGAGTTCTCCTAAGTAGTGACTTCACTTGGAACTCTGCTAAGTGAATAATTTTGATCTTGGCGAATAAGTTTTTCCTTCTTTTTCCTTTATCATCGTTGAAGGAATTGAAAATTTTTTTGGTTATCATGTTTTAACTAAGTAGTTTAAATTCTAATTTTAATTTACTATTAATATATGTTATTGCTTTAACTATATGTAATGGTTATTCACTCTAGGTATTTTATGATTTCTTGACGTTTTGAAACTATCTGTAAAGATCTATTCGAAATATATATTTTTTTATTATTATTCTATTCTATTCGTCATTAGGCGAGAACTAGCCATAACCACCACGCTTGACATGCGGGTTCACGATCGCAGTGGCGGTACTGTCCTTGCAGGACACTGCTGTCCATGCCGCTTTATATGCTGCCACTTCCTTTCTACTGGTCGTAGAGCTCCAGTGAGGGAGCCCGCGGGCGTAGGCACCATCGCATTACCTAATATACTTGCCGCTAAATGGTAGTGTTCAGCACTATCGTGTTCCGGTCAGGTGGTAATGTACGGCCCTGTAATTTCCGGCACAGAGGCATAATACCTTAGGCCTCAGTAACGCATCTGTATTTTGACCTTGGTCTTTGTGTCTATTGGCTGCAGTCGTCACTTAACATCAATGTGAACTGCATGCTTGTTTGAGACTTCCAATATATAAAAAAAGTAGTAGGTAGATCAAGATATACTCGGTCAGTCATACGGTCAGCGTCGGACGAGCTTTACAATGAAGATGGCGTTTGCCAACCTACTTGATCCCCTTACTGGTTTGGGCGGCGGTGCTTGCCGCTTGTATAGTTTTAGGCCTCGGGATCACTATCCAACCATTGGCCCCGGACGAGAATGGAGCCGGCCGGGCCCTGCAGCTTTAGTCCACCTCTCCATACGGTCAATTAGAGAACTTATCATACAGCATACCATTTTTTTAATAGACCTATGTAGGCTGCACGTCTAGAGACGGCACTAGTCAATAAGCCTAGTTTACCTTCTTTATTTATTAATTACCTTCTTTACTTTTGTATATATACTATAGTTATGTACGTAAAGTATTTATACGTAACTTCACGCCTGTAATCCCCGAAGGAGTAGGCAGAGGTAAATGCATGCATTCATGCATACATGCAAACACCCACGATTCGCCAGTTACGTTTTTGGCCCATGTAACAGGTGGCGCTCCTGTTGACATCTCCGGGCACAATACCATACTTCGGTATACTGGGAAATTTCCACAAAACGGAAAAATCCCAATAGAGCCAGAGATAAAGGACTTTACACCATTATCTCTGATAACCCCCTACCCGGGAATCGAACCCAGGACATCAGCGTAGTAGTAGTGGCTTGCTACCACTAGGCTACTGAGGCAATTAAGTATTTATAAAACTATTTTTTCCATTCCAAGCCATATTGATCCGAACCAGAGGATAAAACTGTACAAGTATAGTACATAAATCTATGTAACCCATTTAAATTTCACCAGATGTCAACAGAGTTTTGATATAAATCATCCCATTCATAAATAACTCTTTTGAAATCAAAATTTAAAATAGTGATAATGCGTATTGTTCTTTTTCATCCCTAATACAGACACAATTAGAACCGGGGATGGTTGAGGGTTGTACCCCTAAATCGTCCGACGAAATTTAAAATTTATATAAACGCAAATGCTGAGTTAATTTTTGGAAGCACCGGTGTTCCATTTCTATTATTAACTTTTAAGGCGTGTTTTTGTGTAATCTACAACTCTCAAAGAGATAATACGTTTTCCTTTTTATCGATATCGATCTTAATATTGTTGATAAGTTTTTATTTATTTTTGACGTTCTCATGCATGTGCACCTTAATTGTGCGTTATTTCATGCAGTTTAATTAGTTTTAATAATATATTTCCAGTTTCAGGGGAAATAATTTATACGTAAGTTTTTTTTTTTTAAATAATGAATGTGGAAAACAAGCATGCAGTTCACATTGGTGTTAAGTGATGACTGCAGCCTATAGACACTTACACAAAGACCAGAGGTCAAAATGCAGATGCGATACCACTTCTGAGGCCTAAGGTGTTATGCCTCTGTGCCGGAAATTACAGGGCCATACATTACCACCTGACCGGAACACGATAGTGCTGGACACAACCATTTAGCGGCAAATTTAAGTAACTTTAGTTCTTATCAGAACCGTACATTATTTGGGTGAACTTGAAATAAACAATTTTCGTTTGAGTATTGCTGTTTTTGTTTACATTATAACACACAGTAAATCACGTGCAACTTGAATAGCTCCCGAAAGCCAAATAAATGGCTAAGTTTCAGGAGTATTTTAATGCTTATATGATGAATGTAGAAGAAGCACGGGAGGTGTGTCAGGACCGGGATATCTGGCGCTCCACACTCTCTGCCTACCCCCTAAAGCGAATCGGGATGTAATACATAGATATTTATAAATATCACATCAAAAACTGTTTCATACATAAAAATAAAAATTGTCAGTAAGCTCGTGATTAGATTGTTAAGGACGGATTAAGGAGGTCTAAAAGTTCTCATTAAACACATCAAAATATTTTTTTTAAGCAATAAACTTCAAATTTGTCAGGGCTTAATTTTCCTTCACGTTTGTTTTCAAATTGACAAGTTAACAAGTTCTTGATATTGCTCAACTAAGGGCACTTTTTTTATGTAATGGGGAAGTGGTAAACAAGCATGTAGTTCACATTGATGTTAAGTGATGACTGCAGCCTATAGACACCCACACAAAGACCAAGGTCAAAATGCAGTGCCTCTGTGCCGGAATACGATAGTGCTGAACACTAACATTTAGCGGCAAGTATACCTATTAGGTAATGCGGTGATGCCTACGCCCGCGAGCTCCGTCACTAGAGTTCTACCACCAGTAAAGCACTTGCAAGTTTATATGAATTCCTAGGAATTTGTTCCTGAAAATTGGAAGAGAGATGGAGTATTGTTTACACATTTCAGATAGGAAAAGATTTTGCAACAGAGCCGGTTTGAGAGAAAAAAATATTGTTTGCAACCATAATAATATAATTATGATCAACAAACATTTATTGATAACTAATTATGGGAGACTGTAGGAGTGAAAGTCCCCATCATGTAAAATATTAGTTAGTAATTGTGACTCTGCAGACGGGAGCGGGGATTCAATGAAATGAAATCCATGTACCAAGTCCTGGTTTGATAATTCCTAAATTGCAGTTTATGGGCATAAAGTTAATGTGCTGATAAGCCTACAACAACCCCTTTTTCTTTGTGCTGATAGTAAATATATCACTACTTTTGAAAAAGGAAAGTTTCTATGATATAGCGGCACTATTTGTAACCGTTCGAAACAAGAGAACGGCCCCACTCTTTTGTCCACGAAGCTTTATACACCCGCGCATATCACGGAAACTATGCATAGAAAATCACAGTCACGTAACAACTTCTATTTTTAGGACCGACCTCAAAACAAGAAGAACATAGGCTCGCGGTGACTTTCCACTACACCGACGCGTAAAACACCGAGAGGAGAAATATATTACGCTCTTGAGCGACGGATATAAACACATATACCACGGATACGAATCCTAAGAATGTTTTGCAACCGAGATTTCGCTGTGTGCGCCTGAGCGTGTCCTGGAGTGTGATATGTCTGGGAACTGTAGTTTAAGTTGGTAAATGGTACATAAATCTTTCTCAGTGATATTTGATGGCAGATAAGCATGAAGTTCACATGGATAGTTAGTGAGTAATCCCTACTAATATTATAAATGTGAAAGTAACTCTGTATGTCTGTCTGTCTGTTACCTTTTCACGTCCATTCGAGTGAACCGATTTTGATGAAATTACTCTAATTTTGATTAAATTTTGATGAGCTACGCGACGGGAAACTTGATTAGGACATTTCCATGGGATCATAAAATTTAAAAAGTGTTGAATAGCGTCCGATATTAGGTACTATAGTTTTTAGGCCCTCAATTTGTGACAATGAAAGTCTACCACCAGTAGAACTATACCACGAGTTGTCTATGTAGTTATTCAGCGTCAGATGGATGCAATGCTATGGTACCTAAAGGCTCAAAATATACCACTGGTAGTACCACCAATTATTTTATTTTCTATAGCTCCTCGTGGTAGTTTGGTGTCAACATTATGAACACCACAAAATAATATCGCCGCTCACATATTATGGACTCAGTTTCAGCATGATCCGATGTTTCTTATCCGTGAGCGGTATTATAATAAGTAGATTCTGCAGACAGCGTGCATTGTATTTATTGTATGCAACGTACCTTTCGAAGGTACTCTCGGTGTTTCAAAGCCGACGCGTATTCGATCAAATCGTCTGACCGGCACACTGATTGTGAACTCATGCTATACAAATTCATGACAATTATCTAAACTCAAACAATTTAATCTGTGGCGAGCCGGGCGCACGGTGATAAATTATTATGTACCAAGAATCTTAATAAAGCGGCTCTCTGGCTTTTGTAATAAATGACGAAACAAAATAAAGACTGAATACTTAATGTCCGCCAAAGAGCTTGTATTATATACATCAAGTCGCGTCCGCTTTGTCAACTGACGGAAAATTTCAATTGGATACAAAGTTTGAATTATTCACAATTGTTAGTTTTTTTTTTAATAGTTGATTATATTGATTTATAAGATGCATCTCATTGGAAGCCCTATCCATACCTATTAGATTTAATTTGTGTAGTCACCATCGAATATAGATAATCACCCTAATTATGACCTCATTAAGATTATTATGTCCGACTTGATTAAATCGTCACTCTTTAAAATGTAGGTTGGTAGGTATAGGTAGTCTATTCTAGCTTATCCAGGGACCTGCTAAAAATAAATATGTATATATTCATAATCCTAGGAGTATGTACAGAGACTGACTAGGGAAAAACTCTTCTGATCGAGTTAAGTCTCTGCTCTGAAGCTGATTCACGTACTGATGTTATAGACTTTATCAAATACTCGTATCGTACAAAAACGGAAGATAGGTCTTTCGTTTTTGTTATTGAGTGATTGCCATTAAATGTATACATGAAACTTTTGGTAGAAAATTGAAATTTGTAGTGTTTCCAGGGGAAAGCGGAAAATGCAGTTTTTTGGGGGAGTGTGGTCCCAGAAATTTCTGCTGGAACGAGAACTATGCGTATACAATGTATCTTAGCCGACTATTCAGCGGAATACAAGCGCGATGTTTTATTTTTGAAACAAATAGGGTAGGTACCTATTATAGTTTACATTCATGAGGTTTACACCAGACGGTAGTTGTCCAAGCAGACAAAACATTAAAGTGTCGTAAGTGGTTCGCCGTACTCCAAAACTCTACGTTAGATTTATTTACTTACCTAAGAAGATTCTGTGCTTTAATTATAGGCAAATAATAATTGCTTTGTTGACATCCAGGCTACGTATTGTTGACATAATTTTAATATTTCTCAGTCAAATCTTAGTTATTTGATATTGTGACTATTCCTTACGTGTGTCTGAATTTCAAAGTCGCCACTGTGAATCAGTTTTTAAGGGACGTTTTTCTGCTATAGGTAAGTAAACTGCTATAAAGAATTGGTAAAAAAATTCTTCCTTTGGAAGTCCAACTGTATTTAAAATCAAAATGGAGTTATTTTATCTGTGCTATAACCACAAAATAAAATTGTAGTAGTAGTTCAGGTTTGAAATTTTATCCTTTTTTCCTTTCAATCCTATAAGGAAATTAATAAGTCACTTATCACTTTTTAATGTTAGGTACTGCAGACGAAGTACTCCATATGTGTGCAATATTTGTCACTTTAATGCATACCGAACCACATATGGGTTCAGATTCAGTTCCTCAACCTAAGGGCTAAATATTTTATTTCAATTCTGTATTATTTTTTACCCTAAAATAGAGCCTAAATAACACCCAAATATTTTTCAATTCCTATCTTTCATAATTCATGCAGTTGTACAATTAAGTTAAGACTTCTTACCTTTCAAAATAGACTAACCTACAATAATAAATTTACACGATGAACTGTTTTAAATTTAATTTCATTACGAATACATCTAGATTACTAATAATGTCTGGAATATTCCTGAGAATAATTTTTCAGTACCTCCTTGATATCCGTTACAAATTTTGTTATATTACATGTAACGTTGATATCGAAATACTTGTTTACCAATCCCGACTCATATATCTTTCTATACAGTTTATACGGAATACAGTTGAAGCAAATATAATCCGCGTTAAAACCCCATAAAAATCCGACGGCGAAACGGCAGAATGAATAGACCAGCCCACATTCAGGCGAGTCTGTGAAAAGAGCGACCAAAAACGAATATATTCGAAGAGAGACGGCCGAAATACATCGCATGGTGGCCATCGGTACACCAACATTGTACTAGATGTGGCTTATTGTTAGCGTGATTTTGAGTTTGATCAAATTATATACGTATTCTCTTCTCTTGCGTTACACTCTTGTCAGAGTGGTAGTGGTCGTATTTCCAGGTGTAGTGGCTCGCTTCACAATCCTTCGCCACTCGTCGCGCCTCTTTGCTTTACTGGAGCATTCATGGAGTGGATCGCCCAGTGCAGATTTTATCTGGTCTGTCCACCTCATAGGCGACATGCCTCTAGCACGTGTGCCCTCAACTCATCCCTGCACTACCAAGCGTTCGATTGAAACCTCGTTACGACGCGATACGTGGCCGAAAAAGGTAAGGATGCGGGATTGTACTATAGACGACAGACGCTGCTTGATGCCTAGTTCTGGATTGGTTGGTTTGGCATTCCGTCCACGATACTCCAAGCATTCTTCTCCAACACCAGATCTCTAGTGCATCTATACGCTTCCTTTCACTCTCCCGTAGTGTCCAGGTCTCGGCTGCGTAGAGAAAAATGGGAAAAATCTACGCTCGTACTAGTCGGGTTTTAGTAGCGTATTATACACGTATTACAGGTTAATAAACTAACCTATGTCTAACTGCTACCGCTAGATTACTGAGGCCGGACCACCGTTAGGCGGCTAGGGACAAGGTGCAGAGATCTTCCACAGCCGTTTCCTCACCACAGCAGCGAGTGGTGGGCAGAGCTGCCTCAAACGCTGTTCCCTCGCTGGGTTTCTCTTGGCTTCGTCGGTGTGGAAACTTTCATCTCCTATTTCAACATCTTAGGGATGAAAAATATGCCTACGCGCTACGATTGACCCCAGATATTCAACTAATTCACTTAACTTAATCAACTTAATAAAAATCAGTGCTGTAATTAAGCCATGAAAGCGTAACAGTTATCTACTTGCCGTTAATGGTAGTGATCAGCGCTATCGTATTGCCGTCAGGTGGTAATATACGGCACCGTGATTACTGGCACAGAAGCATAACAACTTGGGCTTCAGGATGGCAACGCATCTATATTTAAATCTCTGTTTTGATGTGAATGTTTATAGGTATTACTTACCATCAATGTGAATTGTTGATACGCTTGTTTGCCACTTCGTGATATGTAACACACAGGTGGACAGAATTTCGTATTTATAATATTAAGTAGGATGGATTTTAAAATAATTATAAATACCAAGCATTAATCTAAAGGTAAGTTCCAATTTGCAATAAGCACTAAATAATATTTCAACGCAACAAATATGACGCAACATTTTCTAACCTTCTAAATATGACACGACGTTAGTAACGTCTAGTGTTAGATACTGTCTCTTGTGTTAATGTTAAGAAGTACGTTGCGTGTTTAATTTGCCCATTATCTCGAAAGGTTAGACCTAATGCTTCTTTGCATCCTAAACGTTTCCAGACAGATTTTGTTCTGTTGGCAGTAGCGCAGTGGAAATACCTCGACATGAGAAATAGAAATATAGCCGGAATTCTGAGCGTAAACATGTTTACCGTTGGTGGAGCGATTAAAAAACACTGACGAGTGAACAGTTATTCATTGGGTACGCATTCTTGCAGGTTAAATGTTTTCATACTATTCTGATGAATCAGAAATTGAAAAATTTCATATTGAATCACGGACAACTAAGCAGTTTCGATACTGAGTTAATTGTAAACGGCTGATCTTTAATAACCAATTAGTTATAGAAAAAACTATCTAAATTGTTCCTAATTCAACTAAAAAAAACCTCTACATCATGAATATCATGATAAATTTAAGTTTTATCAATCTCATAAATTGTAAAAAGTTATAAACTTGGGTGAACGAAAATGTTTGTTTTTTATTAATTGGCATTTGAAATATCGTTTGATCAATATCAGAAGTAGATAAGTTCTTATCTAATGTTGCATTTCATGAAACAAAATATGAAATGTGATGGATTTAGTTAAGTTCTAACTTCGTTACTTGATTAGACTGTTATTATGTTGAACATACATGTTTGTTCATGTTAGTTTGCCGGCTATCTTCCTAAAAGTAATTTCACATCATCAAAATACAATGTAAACGTGTCTATTTGTTTTAAATATTCACGTACAAACTTGAAATTGTGTATTTTCAACCAAAATCCTCAGAAAAATACCGTCCAGGTTGCGCAGTCACCGCAATTTACTAAATTGAGCATATTTCTTTCACAAAGTGACCTACACTCAAACATTTTTGTCCACTTCCATTACTCCCTTCTGTAGTTATTATTTCATAAAATGTTCACCAGTTCCTCCACCGAATGAGACATTTATCATTTTTTGATAGTTTTCTCATTTGCTAACGTTTCCCGCTATATTTTATCATAGGACAGTGTTTGAATAATGTTTATTTGGTAGAAAAATACGAGTGAGGCACTTAAATCGACAAATAGCTTCGTTGCAATTGACAGTGTATTAAACAGCTGCCTGCATGCCAGAATTGTGTATCTATAGTGTTAAGTGCTTTTTACACTGGCCGTTCTTATTATGTTACAGTCAATTTACAATAAATAGTTCCTCTTTCTAATATTTTAATTGAACAATCAATTGTGCTGTTACGGTTGGAGACATTAAAATTAACCGACCTTATAAACTTTTAATGAACTTACCATATAAATTTAGAACAAATATGTACATAATGGAAGGTCACTGTTTGATTTATTACTAAGACATAGAGCAACGCGGCCCACCGATCGCGGCAGACCGGAGGGGAGTAGCCATAGCGTGTATTACCGAAGCAAAACATTCTGTCATTTTTTGCGGGGGGAAATGCGTGCGACACACACGCACACTACAGAAATCGTGAAACACACCTTGAATTTAACAATATACAGAAACAATCTCACGCACACATATAAACATCTAGGCGACAGGTATAGGCCCATTTGGGCTTGTACTTTGACAGAGGGGAAAGCCTGCATATGGCTACTCCTCTCCGGTGTTGCTCTATATTCAGAGAAGATCAGCGAACAAGTTATGTATTATAGTATAGATAGGTTATGAATTACTACTGCCCTTTCACTCTATTTAGCTACTCCATAGTTATATTCATATTTAATACGATTATCAGTAATTACGTTATTAGGAACAATAAATTACTATCCAGGACAATTAGGTATGTTGATTTAGAATTTAATAAAATACCTATTAGTAATTAGAAAAATAAGGTGGCAAGTAAACATGCATCTCACATACACGGTAAGTGAACACTACAGCCTGAAACATCTATACAAAAAAAAGAGGAGTTCAAATAAATCTGTCCTAAGGACACTGCAAATGTTACCGTATCTGATAACTGAATTTCTATATGACTGCATTTTCAGAACAATTTATAGTATTTATTTACCAACAAGGAAGACGTCTGTGTATGTGTGCGAAGCTTTATAGTTGGGAGTGTCATGGCGCCTAGCGAGTTGCCAGGGAACTACAACTTTTCTTTGATAGAGTTCGAATAAATCTGCGACAAGCATACTGCAAATGCTAACGTATGTGCTGCCTGAATTTCTGTTTCACTGCACTTTCAGAACTAAGGAATAACAAAGAAATTACCGTCTTACTACAAATTGAGGTACTAGTTACCTGGAAGGTAATTCCAGAAATATAATAATAATAAGTAAATGTAAGTATATAATAATACTAGCGGCCCGCCCCGGCTTCGCCCGCGCTGCTCTGCTCCTATTAGTCATAGCGTGATGTAAGCTATCCTATCTCTCAAGTTGGATTGAACTGCACATGGTGTGCGAATTTTATTATAATCGGTTAAGTGGTTTAGGAGTCCATTGAGGACAAACATTGTGACAAGAGATTTATATATATTAAGATGTAATGGTGGTAGAACTCCAGTGACAGAGCTCGCGAGCGTAGGCACCACCGCATTACCTAATATACTTGCCGCTGAATGGTAGTGTTGAGCACTATCGTGTTTCGGTGAGGTGGTAATGTACGGCCCTGTAATTTCCGGCACAACGTCTCAGGCATAACACCTTAGGGCTTAGGAGTGGTAACGCAATAATGATAGATACGGACTATTTGTATAGAAAAACAAAATTGTGGTTTTTCTATTTACTTTCAATTTATTCATATTTTCTTATATTTTAAACCTTCCCAGGACTTCCAAAAATCATTCAAAACCAAAATTAGCCAAATCGGTCCAGCCGTTCTTGAGTTTTAGCGAGACTAACGAACAGCAATTGATTTTTAACCGAGTTCAAAAAACGAGAAGGTTCTCAATTCGGCCGGTATATATATATATTTTTTTTTATGTATGTATGCGAATTTCGCCGTGATTTCTGGACCGATTTACGTAATTCTTTATTTGTTTGATGCGGGATAGTTTCGAATTGGTCCCATAAAAATTTGATTCAGATAGGCCCTCCAGTTTTTATTTTATGAGCATATTTTTACTTACTTTCACCTCAGACTAAAGGAATAAGAATAGACGGCGAGTTGTCATACAGTGCGTTGAATCCACTGACGTTCTAGATAGTCTTAATGCGCATGACAAGATCACAACAAGTGACAATGACACATTTACTCATCGACGACACAACACAGCTCATTTACTCCTTCGTGGATAATTTTTTTCGTGATTTCGTATAGTCGTGTAATAATTTTGTATCGACACACCTAAACAATTTAAATTAGGTATCTATTTGTCACGAAGCTAAAAGAGTCAGCTTTTACAAATTTAACAGATGTGAACATTAACATAATTGGCAATGCAGCGAATAAACTAAAAAGTATTAAATAAATATAACTACGTTAAGAAAAACCGACTTCAAAACTGAAAGGTAAAAAATAATAAAGATTTAATTCTAATTATATACTACCTATTATTTATATGTGTTATTTAATAATAGGTTTGAAGTCGATGCCAAGCCAAAATCACTAAAGTAGGCATTTCATTGTATTAATACGTAACTTCACGTCTGTAATCCCCGAAGGGGTAGGCAGAGGTAAATGCATGAATTCAAGCATACATGCAAACACCCACGATTCGCCGGTTACGTTTTGTTCAGTGTATTAATTTGCTCGTATTCATATTTAAGTGATTAAAATATTACTATTTAATTAAGGCTTGGCACCGACTTCAAACCTATAAGTAAATAGCAAATATAACTAATAGGTAGTATATAATTAGAATTAAATCTTTATTATTTTTTACTTTTCAGTTTTGAAGTCGATTTTTCTTAACGTAGTTATATTTATTATAAATATATATAGATGTGAAGCATCTCTGAATCCACAGTAACTGACAAAACAAATTTAATCGATGTCAATCTATCCATTTTCTGGTTTTAACGATTCTAATATCACGACAATTGAATATTGTCTAAATTAGAGTTTACAGTTATTAAGCTTACTATACTTAAAATAACTATGTATAGAGGAAATTTATTTTTTTATAGCGCTCTTTTATGTCGATCATAAAAGTAGATAAGCTCTAAGAACTCAAACATTCACAATTTTCCAGTGAAGTGAAACTATTGTCATTCATTAAGTGCATATCTTGGCAAACTAAAGATGTCACAGAAAATCTCCTTTGAAGCCCAAAATCACTTACTCTCAGACTCGACTGACTTGAACTCGGAACCTGAGATCTATATATACTTAATGTGCGTCTTTCTTATATTTGACCCTGTGAGATACATAAAAAAGATGAGAAGATGACAAAATATTCTGTTTGTGAACTAATAATACACAATAAGTTTGACTAATGATAAAAAAATACAACGTAAATTAAATTAAGCTGGATAAACCAACACTATTAAAAGCGACAAGGAAACATAATTAAAAGAATCTATATATTTGATACAGATAAAATAACATAATCGCGTAGAAAAAATAAATGCCTACAGCTATTAATCAGCTACATTCGCGTCTAATACGCGTCCCCTAAATACAATATTTATGTATTTTCAGACAGTTTCATACTTTGTTCGCGATGTCCTCTCGAGCGACGTATTCATCCAGTTTGTTTTGAACCGCTACAATCTGTGATCTACAACAGTTTTGTTCGATTGTTCCGAAACAAGAGGCCCGCGATAGCTCAATTTATATTGGTTGTATGGATACGCGGAGTGGCGAATATGAATAATGCATTTTTGTTTTGGATTTTTATGAGCAAAGTTTTGATTATTTTCAGTTCTATACCCACTAGGTAGAAATGCGAGGAGGAAAGGCGGGAGTCTTCGATGGGCAGATAGAATAATTGGCGAAATTCACGCTTGCAAAGGTACGATTCGCTTGCCAATAATTTTAATCCGAGAAAGTTATTTGTGGTTCATGGTAATTGATTTATCTATCCGCATTTGTAATGCGTGGAACAGGGTTTTACGTTGTATAAACTTAATTATAACGATGTATGAAATTGGGATTCGAGAAACCTGTTAATGTTATTCTGTTTTGTAAAAGGAAGTCAGTAAACTCTTAAATATCGGTAGGTGGCTTGAAAATTACGTACCAAAGGTTAGGGAATTTAAAATGTTTGTTTTATAGATAGAACCTTCGTGGCCGTATTTCATCCCAGGATTATGAATGAACAGGAGCTTAATCCAAACCTACCTAGGCCAAGATCTGTAAGGTTTTATCATGGTCCACGCTAAGTACCTAAGTATTATAATTACTTTACCACCACTGCGTAAAATTGATGATAGTCTGGCCCATACGGCAAAAGAGAAAGCCGATTTGAGGCAGCCTCTTTGCCCCAAAATCGACCCTCGATGACTCGCTGTTAACACAGCGCCTTCCATTCCGCACCGTGAAAGTTCTATGCCAGACGTCAGATTCACTCCAAGTTATGAAATCGAGTGGGCCGATCTCCGTCCCTGCTGTGGTGTTGAAGATGTGAGCTCCCGAGCTGACCCCCGTTCTAACGCGCCTGTTCTCGCTTTCCTACGATCAAGGAACGATACCGTCTGCGTGGAAGACAGCCCTCGTGCACCTGATACGCAAAAAAGGGGATCGCAGTGACCCGGCCAATTACAGGCCCATAACAATAACCTCCCTACTCTGCAAAGTCATAGAGCATATGATCAATACACAACTGCTGCAGTATCTAGAGGATCATCAGCTGATCAGTGATCGCCAATATGGCTTTTGTCATGGCAGATCTGCTGGTGGTGCAGTTCCTCTAAGAGCAGTGTTCTATTACCACTGTCTAAGAAGATATTATAGATGCTAATACATCGCAATTTATACACCTTAATCCAATTATAAATGAAACAATAGTAGACATATAATATTTAATAAGCGTTTACAAAATTTATAAGTACCCAGGGTATACCTTCCGTAATTGTTATCGTCGCGCCTACTCGTATAAATCATCAGTTATACTTTCGGAGTACAATAAAAACTACGAAAAATAAGTAAGTTATAAATCCATCTCGCACCATTAATCATGTTACCATTTATTGTTTATCCAGCTTGTGCTACGTTTAATTTTGTCGCAATGTCGGAGTGTGCAGATAAATTTTGTGCAGAGGTTGTTGTGAAATACTTAGATCGTTACAATATCTTGCTCTGTGACTTCATATTATAGGTAGTTCGTATCGTTGGTACTGATTGGTAATAAGGACGTGTAATAATAATATGTCCTTATAAAAACAGTAGGAAATTGGATTATTGCGTATATCCAAACTTTACTTTACCTACTTTACTGGAGTTATTCGACTGTACTTTGACATGAATTTAGTTAAAATGTGAACGTGAATCAAGTTTAACCAACTGGACACACGTGTGTCCGGTCGTTTGTGTCGAATTGACGAATAACCCCATTACTGGTGGTAGAGTTCCAGTGCAAGAGGCGTCGCACCACCGCATTACTTAATCTATCTGCCGCCAAATGGTAGTGTTCAGCACTATCGTGTTCCGGTTAGACGGATTATCATCTAATAGGTACTTATTACGAGGCTATACATTAGTATGATCCCGTAATGGCCGTAGGTCCAAAAGCCAAAGGCTGAGACAAAATATGGTCGGATGACTATGAATCGGTACCACCTTATGTATCAATGGGATATATAATATTGCAGGATATTGTGCAAATGTAGTAGCCATACAGTTGCACAACTTCTAATAAAACGTGAGGTATGGAACATATACATATCTTATTAAACTTAGCGGTGAATCTGCGCCTGTTAAATGTTTGTAAAAAAAAATATGATGATGGCAAACGAGCGCAGTTCATATTGATAATAACGTGGCAACTGCAGCCTATATAAACATCAGAGGTCAGATGTACAGATGTGTTGCCCTGAGTCCTACCTTTGTTGTTTTGACTCTGTGACAGGAATCACGTGGCCGTATAATAATAATATCATATAACCAGCATAACGATAGTGCTGAACACTACCATTCGGCCGCAGATAGATTAGGTACGGAATCGTATGGAACTAAAAGCGACCTCCTTGAACATGTAATGTAAATATCTCTAAAAACTACCGATTAATATGATCCCATCTCTTCTATATTATCTCACTCTACATACACTATAGAGGTAATATTACGCCATTGCACTTACTTCTTTAGCAATTTCTATGAGAAACTCCATGAATTCGAGAAAACTCGAGCGCCACACGTTGGTTTTGAGAAACAAATATAATTGATTGTCGTAAGGTGGAATGGGTTTTTTTTGGGATTCAATTCATGGAACATGATTTCGTTCGGACCTGTGCTACTTTTTGTTCGTATTATATTTTTTTCTTGATCTTGTTCATATTTGAATTTATTTATTGAAATATATCGATCCAATTAATGTATTTACCACCAATATAGGTATATGCATCAAAAGAGATTTTTTTGCTTTTGACCTATTGAAAACTACAGATTTTTATTGCTTCTTTAGTCTTTCGCTAGTTTTACACTTTGAAAAATAAGGTTTGGTATTTCGCGGCATCGTGCGGTGGTCAGGTGGTAATTGTATTCGCCAGTAATAAGCATAACAGCTCAGTGAGGCCTCAGAAGTGATAATGTTACTACAGTGTTAATTACTAAGAATGTGAATTCTATGCTTATTTACTACTTCATAAAAAAACTATTCATCGCACATAAAAAACGAGTCACTGAAAAGACTTGAATTAAAAATAATGAAATACCTAAATCCATAAATCAAGGGATGCATACACACTTGTAGAGCCAATACAAGTGTGTGTATGTTTATTTGTCCGATCACGGCCGGTAGCCTTGTTACATGTACATACAAATCAGATAAACATTCCCTGACTCTCACGCGATACTCGCTTCTTTCGATGTGAAAAACACGCGGCCGGAGGCGATCTGTGTCGTTCACATAACTTATCGTACGATAACATTGATTATTTCCTTTTAAAGGTCATTTTGAATGTGTGCGTCCCCATCAATATGATTTATCTGTTTGTTCTGAATCTCTATGATAATCATGAAAATTGTTTACGAGCGCAAATGCGGTTTCCTGAATTCGGTCGTTGACTGCGACTACCCAATTACGAGTCCCATAAGTTAAATCTCAAAAGAGAAACATTGAAGTCACTTTTCCGGAGCGATCTCATTAATTCTGACATCACACACGTCCTTACCTCGAGTCATAGAGCAACTGTGCCCACCGGCCGCGGCGTACCGGAGGGGAGTAGCCATAGCGTTTATTACCGATACAAAACAGTCTGTCATTTTTTGCGGTGGGAAATGCGTGCGACTCGGACACTACTAAAATCGTCTATTACTACGAAACTCACACCTTGATTTAACAAAATACAGAAACAATTTCACGTACACATTTAAACATATAGGCGACAGGTATAGACCCATTTGGGCTTGTACTTTGGCAGAGTGGAAAGCCTGCATATGGCTACTCCCTTCCGGTGTTGCTCTATGCCTCGAGTACCCTTTAAATACCTCCGAATCAATACCATGACCGAAACAAAAACTGTAAAGGTAGCTACCGACAGTCCGCACAGTTCTCATACCGAATTTCACGAGCCTACACCCACCTTAATTCGCAGAGATTGAACGATTAAACGAGTAATTAAGAATCGACGCTCATTCTGTCGTGGCGAGTCTCAAATTTGCATGTTAAACGAAGTTTAACTTTAGTTTTTGTTTTGTAAACCTTATTGAGATGCTTGGTCGCTCGCGTGTGTAGCCTCGGGGACACTTCAGGCCTCAATATTGTCTTCATTCAGCATGACACTTTGTTGTGAGGATATACGGTTGGTAATTGGTAATTTGAACCGCAAAAAATCGTTGGCGATTCGATGATCGACTTTTTAATTGTGTTGTAAACGTCAGCGTTAAGGCGTAGAGATCGCTTGCTCAGATTTTGTGCGGTCAATTATTTGAATACGATACTTTTGAGAGGAGTAAAGACATTTTTAGACATGTTTAATCGTCTTGTAAGTAAATCTGTATAAAAAAATGGTGTTGAGTTTTTAAAAGTTTTTAAACTAAACATTCTTTATGTAATGGTAGCTGGAAAAAGCTGCTGGAAGCTGGAAAAGAATGGATGGTGGCAAACAAGCATGCAATTCACATTGATGTTAAGTGATGACTGCAGCCTATAAACACCCACACAAAGACCAAGGTCAAAATGCAGATGCGTCACCACTCCTGAGGGCTAAGGTGTTATGCCTCTGTGGCGGAAATTACAGGACCGTACATTACCACCTGACCGGAACGCGATAGTGCTGAACACTACCATTTAGCGGACCAGTTGAAGTAGTTTTTTAAAGTTTTACGCCCGAACATTTTATTTGTTACCGTATTAACTTCCACAAAGGTATCAAAGGTGTACCTACGTATGAAAGTACTTAGGCAGCTACGTACATGCTTTTACAGGAAAAAAGGAAATAAATAACGTACTTACGTCGGTAAGCCGTATTAAGCGACCCCAATTAGCCGCGATGATAAATTTGATATGCTTTGCTTATATTATATATTATGTTTTGAGGGGCAAACGAATCGATTCCGGTTTAGCGGGCGCTGGTCAAGCATTAAAATATTAAGGGGTCTTTAATCTACCATGATTGAATTTGCGTTTCCTCTGTCCCTGTGTATATTACCCCTAACACTTTACACCGTACATTTTGCACCTACTACGAACAAAAGTATAGTAATTAGATTTTATTTATTCAGAAAAATAAAAAATATAGTTAAATAATATCTGGACATTCGTTTATTCGTTGAAAATCACTTACAACACATAAGGCACGCATTCGACCCGTAACCTAAGTGTACTAAGAATGTTATCTCTTCGTTTTTAATTTATTTCATACGCCTACGTTTCTTATCTTGCAATAGAAAACATGTTACTAACTCCTTCCTTTTTTACATAAAGTCAATAACCTCCACACGGCAGTGTAACGGGTCAATGAAAAAATCGATATTCAAAATTTTGTTTCTTGTAATGTGAATTTCATAGTAACTTGCGAAGATACAGCCCACAATTTATCTTGGTAATAGATGAACTTTTATAGTTGAAACTAACATGTTTATAGGATGATAGTTTGCCTCAAATACATTAAGAATCTTATTTTGGTTCGACTCTTCCTCCAGTTTTGTTCACCTACTTGACTACAATAATTCTTTATAAAGGATTTTGTGAAAGTACTTTCTGCAACGCATTCACCACTTTTCCTTTCAAGTTTTCAACCTTTATCTATGTGTTTGATATTAACGCTATGAACTTAAACAATAACTGTAATATATTATTTATTTTTCGCAATAACACATGCGTGAACTTCAGAAATTAAAGAAAAACGGAAAGAAAAATTTGCCTTTGGGCTGGAATCGAACCTTGTATAGCTATTTATTAGTTATGTATCAATGGATGTCGTTCACTGACCCTAAATCGGTTAAAAATCAAAACGGGAAAGCAAAATTTGACGCATCGGTGTGGGGCTTCCGTAGCTTAGTGGTAATGCGGCTGGACTGGTTGTCCTTCGGTCGCAGGTTCGATTCCTGCCCGAAGTCAAATTTTTTTTTCGTTTTTTGTTTAATTTATAAACAATAACTATTATAATACAGTATCCAACAAGAAATAGTGCACATCGAGCTTATAAAGGAGACTTAGGCTTATTTCAGATCTGTAGAGCGTTATCTCTTTCGCACCTTGCTTATGTGACGTGTGTCGACCATTTTGATCAAGTTTTACCAATACCGGAATATCAGTGCTTACGTAGGCAGTGTGCAGCAGAGATATCACTCTATAAAATCGAAACTAGAAGATTGTCTCTTTTATAGGCTCAATGTGCAATATTAATTGATGGGCACTGTACAATTGTTCGCATGTTTCTGAAAAGTTCTAATTATATAGATTTTTTTATTCTCATAACTTTTACATAACGTACTGTTCCATTAAACTAGCAGACCATAGCCACCTGGTAACAGATCACTGAACTTATCTTAACATTGAATGTTGTCTGTATGTGTATCTGAAAATGTATTTACATAAGAAACTTCAGGTGAGTAGTAATCTAAGTGAGTTTTCATCGAGAAAAAGTGGTAAGATCGAGCGTATGAAATAAATCTAGAGGCAGTACACAAAGCGTGCGAGACCCCGATAGCGGGCCAATGCCGGAGGAGGGAAAATTAGCATTTTAATAAATACACACCCTTTAGAACATGCCGTCCATAAATCCGGACGGATCTTTATAATCAAATTCAAACACATTACTCTTATTTTGGAAATTATTGGCGAAACGCTTTATCGTGCCTTTTTTCTTTGTCAATTTTGTTGGTGTTAATTTGTTTGCTTACGTGAAAATATATTAACAATTTCGTGGCGGTGAATTTTATTTATTTATTTCATAACATAAATTTGTTGGAAAAAACTGTTTTACGGATTTATCTTGAGTTACATTTTTAACGAGTCTTACTCTCTACACTTATTAACTCTGTACATTTGAACACTTCATATTATTATAAAACCTTATGAAGTTTAAATATACTATACGGTTTCAAACGTCGATTGATCTACACCAGTATTGTTAACTCAACGTTTTTTCTAATAAGAAATTGTTTTGCTTTACATTATCCACTATCCGACAATTTCATACTGCACAACACCCTGGGATCGGGCACCTACCACGTAAGCAGACAACAAAGAATTGCAACCTAAAATTCGAATGTAAAAAGTGATATAGTATAGCTTTGGCAACTGCCATCCATCAATTAAGATGAAAACAATATTTTCTACTGGAAATAGTAAACTTAAATAAACTGAATAATATCTACCTACATAAACGGCAAATCACAGGGTTATTTACAGCCGAAAAATAATACGTTTATAACGACACCAGTCCTTGACGCCGGCTTTGCTTGCATGATCTTCAACAAAGATAATAGTGAATGTGTGTGTGTGTGTGTATCTTCAAGCCAGGTCCTTAACGGGGTAGGCAGAGAGTGTAGAGCGCCAGATATCCCGGTCCTGACATACCTCTAGTGCCTCGTCTACCTTCATCATTCTCTTCATACATGCATAATAAATAGTGAATGCTCCAACAAAACTGTAGTAATAGTAAAAAGAAGCCCAAGCATATAGGTTCAAATTTCAAATACAAAATTTAAATAACGTGTTCATTTTTTTTTAAATTTTATTTCCAGAAATTAAGGCAAAAAAAACTCATACTACGAGAAAGCAAGTTTAAGAAAAATCAGACAAAAGTGAAAAGCTTTCATTTCAGTAAGTTTGATTTAATTCGTCTACCTACTTCAATCAAAAAATGAATGGTTGGCTTTATTAATTTTGAAGCATTTCCAAAACTACGAGTACTTAAGACTTTATCATAACATTTTTTTAAAAGTCGAGTTTCATATCGCATTTTTCAGTGAAATTGCATTGAAAGTTGCTTACATACATAGGAATGCTTAGCCTTCCATATAAGGAAATATCTTTTACGTCAATACATATTTTTTGTTTTTGGTCCTTTAATTTTCGGTCAACCTGTACTATGCACAATCGAAAAAAATAATTGCCGTCGAAATTTTTATGCATAATTTTAACAATATTATGTTGTAAATAACGAGCACCTAGTTTAACCTTTAAAACAAGACAATTTGAGAGTTAACAAAAATGTTTCAAACAAGAGTTCTGACTCCACCATCATCTACCCCGCCATTAATAACGGACATATTAATCCAAGCAACTAATACTGCTGGAAAACGGCGTATTTATATAACATGTATAGGACTATTAAACTAAGCAAGTGGATCGCGGTCATCGTAATCTTGGATAAGGGCTGCTGCATAAATCAGGCCGGGTGACGCGGCGCCCGGGGCCTTTACTTTATCTACTGTGTGCGGGTGACGCTAGTCTACACGGATTACGGTGATACTGGAAACGATTATCATCACAATACTGCTAAAACACCAAAGGTGCGCTTTAGATTAACGTAGAATCTTAGAGAAAAACACGCTTGTACGATAATATTACATATAGAAAGCAAATCCAATAGAAATTATTGAACAATGTATGCTCGAGTGACGCTCGCATTACTCGCATCGCTTACGTATATAAAATCTAAACATACACTTTAACTGAGATTCCGAACGCATCAACATTGAAATATGTAGTATTTATGTATATGTTTATATAGTTTTGATATCGTGAAGTGATGGTAGAGTTCCGATGTCGCAGCTGTAGAGCGTAAGCACCACCGTTAGGCTGGAGCGCCTTCTGCGCTCATCGATTGCCCGGTGAAGTAGACTGCCGTGTACAGGCAGCATACAAACGTCCATTTAAAAAAAGTAATAAAGTTAGGACCACCGCATTAGATAATCATCTGACGTCAAATGATAGTGCAGTTCAGCCATTATCGTGTTTCACTTAGATGTTAATGTATGACCCCGTAATATTTTTTTTTTATTTATTTATTTATGAATACACAGTAAAATACATATTTGCCGATCAGCTTCACTCCCTTAAACCAGAGATGGTTTGTACGGAAGTTGCAATTCCTCATTAAACTTATTATTAGTAATAGATACGTTATTAATAACTACTACGAAGGTAAAAAATAGGCTTTAGAGTTGACTATAGGCTACAAGAAACTAACGAACTATTAATGTGAATTGTATGTTTGTTTGCCACAACAACATATCCTATAATAGCAGCTCGCCCGCGCTTAGCAGCTGAACACCTCTGATCCGTCCTGAAACTTTCAACCGATCACAATATTGCTTGATCGCCAAAATAAATTTCCTTTCGAAAAACACGTTCCTCAAATATTGTTATATACCTATATATATCACAAATCACAATTTAATTGTCATTTCATGAAGGAAATTATATGAGTAAAATACTACTACAGCGACTGTAAAACCTATTTCTAAGATCTACTCAATCATAATATCCAAATATTTCGGTTTTGATGGGTGAGTTGTGACCTTTTGACTTGCTCTTCTATCGGCTGCATGACCAGAATTGACTAAAAATTTACCAATTAACTTATAACCACTCTTTGTAATTAAACCACCAGCACCACACACCACCCCACACACCATAGCTTTAGAAGGCGTTTATGTGTATTTTTGTTGTAGAGTTCCAGTATAGGGAAATGAATGAATTTTAGATACATCTAAAACTGTAACAATAACCCATCCAGGGGCGCTACATCCGTGGGTCCGATAATTGCGGCCCGCCCGCGCCCCGACTGAACACCTCTGACCCGTCCTGAAACTTGCAACCGATCACAATAATTTATTAACGTTCATTCGCTTTGTCCTATATACGTACTGATAAAGTATACTAATCTGCTAAAATGTTGCTTGTACCCAATATTTATTTCTTTTCGGAAAGCACGTTCCTGCAATGTTTAATTGTTGTTTTATGAAAGAAAAATATTGGAATTTGATAATGCTGAAATTGAACAGCCATGGTCAGTACTCGATTATAGGTGAACGGGAAATACTCCACAAATTTTTGGTTTTACGATTCCTTGACAAATGTCTGAAAATATGCACATATATATACGATCGTATATTTTTTATTCCATTGACGTATAAGTCTGGTAATATAAGGCCTTAAAGAAATTTCAAACCTGAAAATTTGATATTAAATTTCAACTGTAATGTTTAAATTCCTTGACGTGACTATAGAATATATTCATAATACTTTTTCTGTGTTAAAATTATATTTACACCTGTAATTTAGGTGTCACTTACCCATTAAGTAATGTAATGTGTTTGCTTTGTATTTTGATTGTAGCAGTGATCACTTCGTCGGTGCGACTGATAAATAAATCTATCATACGGGTAGACCTTAACACACCGTGAAGTTAACCCCGATAAAAGCCTACATGAGGTGATAAGTGAAAGCCAGTATTAAATATTTTCGTGGCCAGTAAACATCGCCAATATCAACTACACCCACAATGTAACTGTAAATAATTTCTCGATTTATATGTGACTACCACTATTTCAGACTACCTAAAGGCCCAAAATTAAATATTATACCAATAAAACGGATAATAATGGCTTCCCCTACATCCGACCTCACCGATAATTCCTCCGTTCTGGCTCCAATAAATATGCCTTCGACATTTTCAAGTTAGACCAAGTCGGTGTATTTCATAATAACCTGAGGCGAGACAGGAACCGGCCCGCCCTTCAGTCCGACACGGCAATAAAGGGAATCCCTATAAACGTGCCACGCATCCTTGTCCCTTCGTCTTATAAATATCAATTTATACGCAACGTCAAATAGGAGTAAAACCTGGCCATTTTACGACACGAACCGTCTGCTATAAGTCTTGTGAGTGCTCGCTAAATCTTAATTTTTTCTTGAATTTTTTACATAAAACAGATCGCTCTCTTGTCCTGCGTTGTGAGTCAAATGTACGTAGGTACTTGCCTACTGTAACAAGAGGTTTTCGGAAAAAATCAAATACGTTTATGAGTAAGGGGGTAAAACTATAGCACAATTCATTACAGCTACAGATGATGTACCTAATCAATTTGAGGAAAAAGTCTTTTATCGCGTTATAGGTACATACTGAAATGAAGATATTAATTTTTACATATAGTGTGTTAATATTCGTCTATTTCATTTGTTTTTTAGGGTTCCGTACCTTAAAAGGAAAAAAGGAACCCTTATAGGATCACTCGTGCGTCTGTCTGTCTGTCCGTCGGTCACAGCCAATTTGCTCCGAAACTACTCGACCGATTGAGTTTGAAAAAAAAAGTTTCTTCGCATGTTTTAAGATAACTCAAAACGTTTTTTAGTATGTATGTACCGTTTTGTTCGATAACCTTTTGCCATCTTGTAGGTAGGGACATGATCCCATTGCTATAAAAGTTTTGGGACTTCTCATTAAAATACCGCGACAAGTGGATTTGGCAGTCCTCTCGTGATGTTAACCTAACATTGCATAAAGAATTCTGAAGAGACCGAAACAGGTGGAAATCTGAAGGTGCAAGGTCAGGACTATACGGCGGATGCATTAACACCTTCCAGCCAAACTCTCTTAATTTTTGCTGAGTGGCTATAGATGTGAGGTCTAGCGTTATCATGATGAAACACCACACCCCTTCTGTTGATCAATTCCGGCCGCTTTCTCTCAACTTCTTGCTTTAATCTCATCAGTTGTTCGCAGTAGAGTTCAGAATCGATAGTCCTGCCTGGTGGTAATAGCTCATAATGAATAATGCCCTTCCAATCCCACCACACACACAACATCACCTTCTTGCGAGTTAACCTGAGTTTCGCCACAGTCTGTGAAGCCTGACCGGCCTTTGACCACGACCTTTTTCGCACGTTCTTGTCGTACGTGATCCACTTTTCATCACCAGTTATCAGCTTCTTCAAAAATGATTCGGTTTCATTACGTCGTAATAAAGAATCACAAATGAGTACACGGTTCATTAGGTTTCTTTCAGTGAGCTCGTGAGGTACCCAAAAATCGAGCTTGTTTTTGTACCCAGCTTTTTTCAAATGCGCCAAAACTGTTTTGTGATCAATTCTCAGTTCTACGTCGTAACTATTGATATGTCGATCTTGCTCCACTTTTTCAAAAATGGCATCCATTTAATCCGTAATAGGGCGACCAGAGCGAGGTGCATCTTTGGCATCAAAATTTTCGGATTGAAAACGCTTAAACCAAATTTGTGCTACTCTAACAGACACTGCACTAGGTCCATAAACATCGCAAATTTTTTTTTGCGGCTTGCGTTGCATTTTTACCTTTTTTGTAGTATAAATTTAAAATGTATCGAATTTCTTCATTAGATTCACTCATCTTGACAGTACGAAAAACAAATGAAAATCACACATTTGCCTAATTTGAATTTGGAATTATGTTCTTTAAAATTTTAACTTTCAATGATACCAAAACCAGCCAGATACAAATACTACAGCCAAAGAGATTTTATTACAAGTTCATACATACTATAATGCGAAAAGACTTTTTCCCCAACCTATTATGTAAATTGGTGACCCAAAGATGAACACGTCAAGTAAAATAATAAATTTTAAACAGGCCTCTTTCGGGGGGTAAATCAAAAAATTAAAAAAATATATATATATCGTAAACTGTGTCGTGTGACATATCAAATGAAAGAGGTTGTTGTCAGCATCTCAAATATATTTTTTTTATAATTTTTGTATACACAAATTTGAAGTTATTTAAGAAAAACGACGAAAATTGACCATTCCCCACCCCCTATCTCCGAAACTACTGAACTTAAAATTTTGAAAATAATGTGGAAAATAGTTCTTTGCCTATAGACTACTGGAAAACCTATAAGAAGTTTGAGTATTCAAATTAGATCGAATTTTTTAAATAATATAACCCCCCTGCCGGTACCACCGTAACCGCTGTATCTGTAATATTTTCGAAAATATTTATTTAAATTACGGAACCCTCACCACGCGAGTCGAACTCGCACTTGTCCGGTTTTATTTACTACACACGTCTTTATACTCACCTACATCGAAGATTTATGACTTCATCTTCACTATCGCCAAATTGTTTGGTTTTGTTAATCTCGATAGTCCTATATATATTAGACCGTAGACGAGCTCTTCTTTTGCCTTGATAATATTTGTACTGCATGTTAAGGTGTTATAAAATTCTCTGTAATTTTCATCACAAATGTAGCACTAGAAGACGTGAATTCCTAGCAACATTAACCCGATGGTGAAGCGCGAATCCAACTTGACATTAACATTCATTAAATACCTACCTCCAATCTCCACTTAAATTTAGAGTCAACAAACAAAAATAGAGCAATATATCACGAGGATTTACGGTACAAATATATGTAAAGTTTGCCAGATATATTATATTTGGGGTTGGTCCCAAGATGGGAGGGGGGAAACGTGAAAACATTCGGCTACGTGCCTTAGCATAATGCCTTCTAAAGGGCGCTGACGGTGGTAAGCTTCCGTAATTCGTCTTTCAGGAATCCCTAATTTGAAATGTGGATGAGTTTCGAAATACCGTCAGTTAAATAGCGGAAAGGTGCGGTGCGGTTGCTTGCCGGGGCTTCAAATACGTGCTTAGGAAATGTTTTATTTTTTGGATTTATTTGTTGTTTTTTAACCGAGTTCAAAAAAAACGAGAAGGTTCTCAATTCGGCCGGTATATATATATATATATATATATATTTTATGTATGTACGCGAATTTCGCCGTGATTTCTGGACCGATTTACCTAATTCTTGTTGTGTTTGATGCGGAATAGTTTCGAATTGGTCCCATAAAAATTTGATTCAGGTAGGCCCATTAGTTTTCATTTTATGAGCATTTTTTACTTACTAAAGGAATAAGATTAGACAGCGTGTTGTCATAACAATGCGTTGAATCCACTGACGTTCAAGATAGTCCTAATGCGCATGACAACAAGTGACAATGACATATTTACTCATCGACGACACAACACACCTTATTTACTCCTTCGTGGATAAATACATAGAGTAAACAGTCCATGAATACTTACCCCAAAAATCAATATTTTTTTTCATTGATTTCGTATAGTCGTGTAATAATTTTGTATCGACACATCTAAAAAGTTTAAATTATCTACCTATCTTATTGTCACGAAGTTAAAAGAGTCAGCTTTTACAAATTTAACATATGTGAACATTAATCTTATTGACAATGCAGCAATATACTAAAAAGTATTAAATAAAAATAACTACGTTAAGAAAAACCGACTTCAAATCTAAAAAGTAAAAAATAATACAGATTAAATATTAATTATATACTACCTATTATTTATATGTGTTATTTACTAATAGGATTGAAGTCGGTGCCAAGCCAAAATCATTAAAGTAGGCATTTCATTGTATTAATACGTAACTTCATGCCTGTAATCCCCGAAGGGGTAGTCAGAGGTAAATGCATGCATTCAAGCATACATTGCATGCAAACACCCACGATTCGCCGGTTACGTTTTGTTCACTGTGTTAATTTGCTCGTATTCATATTTAAGTGATTAAAATATAATTATTTGTTTAAAGCTTGGCAGCGACTTCAATCCTATTAGTAAATAACACATATAGATAATAGGTAGTATGTAATTAATATTAAATCTGTATTATTTTTAACTTTTTAGATTTGAAGTCGGTTTTTCTTAACGTAGTTATTTTTTTTATTACAACGTCAACGAAAGAACAAATGTCGTTTAAGGTTTTTTAGTCTGTAAAAAAGACGTGAAATATTTTATTGTTACCTTTTTACCTATTAGATTTCTTACATACATTTTAACACACTAAAAGTGCTACACGATGCAGTTTTAATGCTGCGAAGTATCTTAAACTCAACTTACTAGTCAAATCTTGGGTGGTGAAAAAAAAATACAAGGCGGTATAAGCACTCATATAGAAAGTAAAATACTAAAACTGAATAAAATATCAATAGCATCAGTAGCATCTACTCGCCTCTTAAATGGTAACGTATTAATATATTAATAATTCACGATATGAGAATATTGCGTATTATTTTTAAAATTGAAATTTCCAAGCCCGTTAATGTATTTTATATGTGATATTAGTTTTTCCCCAACCGATTTATACGAATAAGTTTAAAACTAACGAGCGTGCCACATAAGTTATCATGAAAATCCGAAAGAGCACAAATGAAAACACTTGAAGTATTTTCACCGCTGTAAATAGGGTTGTAACGAAACTCCGTTTTCACCTCCGCAAGTGCAGAACTACTGCCCCACAAGTCCTTGAAACAGTTGTTCTAACCAAAAGACATGATGTTTATTATGTTTATATTATGCTGCTGTCACAGAAGGCTGGACTCTATTTTTGTTTGTTGACTTTAAACACTTTTATGAGGGAAATCTGACATGGACAAACGCCGTCTAGGGGAACCGGAGATGGGGTGGTGTAAGATTTCTACTCACTGAAACTCACAAGATAAAGGGAAAGCAGTGATTTTCAGCAACCTAACAAAACTGTAGATATATGTGATAATTAAAAATAATTTGGATCACTAGTAGCCTATATTATTTTAATTTATATTAAGATGCATAAAACTTGATAAAAAGTGTACCTACTACGTATGAACGCACATACTTAAAATTAAAGGTGAATGATGAAGGTAGATGAGGATATATAATCAGGACCGGGATATCTGGCGCTCTACACTCACTGCCCACCCCGTTAGGGACCTGGCGTGAAGATACATATTATATATATACTTAAAATTGACATTTTACATTCAATTCATTTCATTTCCGCCTCCGCTAAGAAGGTTTCCGTTGCAACCCTAGCTGAAAATACGACGCAACGGTAAGTTTTTCTTCATTAAAAACCCGGCAACGTCCGTGGATTTAAAATTTTCGCTTCAAAGTTGTTAGGAGATTAGCGACAAAGCGCCTGCGATATCTTAAATGTGGATCTGCTGTAAACAAATTCGCGCGCTCGCTCTTCAATTTATGAGTTTATTTATCATTAACAAATTATTAAAGCGCACGAGGATTTTCGGTTTTTTGTTGCTCCCTTTTTAACGTTATTATGGCTGTACCTACTGTACGTAAATCGTTGTTTCTGATCTTATCGTAATTGTAACAAAAAGATAGTCGCTACTCTGGGAGGTGAAATAGTATTTTCTTTATTTGTTAATGGCATCTTATCTGCTTTTTAAATAATTTTTAGTTATAATTTTTTTCCAATGAAGTTTGCGTTGATGCTAAATTCCAACATCAGCCCCTGCCTTCACACGAAGTAGGTACGAGGTACGTAGCAGAGAGAGCAAAATATTCTACATCATAAATTTTCGCAAAATATTTTAATTCTTCTTTATTTATGTCTATAATATTTCAATGCATTCTGAAAACAAACACATATTTTTGTGTTTTAAAAACGAATGTCGTTTTCATTTTCTTCAACGTCAAAAAAGTTGAAATTCTTATAGTTACACGATAGATTCACGTGACTATTCAATTTTTATTGATGTTAGACATGCAAAATCACGATTCGACAACTGAAAACTAAAAACTACGTTGAAAAATAAGTTTGTACCGCTGTCGAAAGCATTGGTATGTCGTATACCAGTAAAATGTTAAAAAAGGTAAAGTCCTAGCGAGAATAGAGGAAATTCGGTGGGAATATAAAGAGACACCGTTAGGGCGAACAATACGATGTCCCATCTGCTCCCACTTCCGAGATTCAATTAAATTTTTACTGAAGATTATCACGCAGACATAAAGCAAGAAAAGTGGCATTCCCTTAATACGTGTGCGCCGTTAGCGATTTTGCTATCTACTAAATAGAGATAACAGAATTGCATTAATTTTGTAGGTATGTACCTTTTTTACATATACCTAAATGGAATAATAAATTAGTTTGACTGTTAGGTAAAGTAAAGAAATTTAATTGCTATATTTCTAATTCTTTTGATCCAAATATGCGAATTAAAAAATATTTTTTACTGGTGGTAGAGCTCCAGTGACGAAGCTCGCAGGCGTGGGCACCACCGCATTACCTAATCCTTGCCGCTAAATGGTAGTGTTTAGCACTATCGTGTTCCGGTCAGACGGTAATGTACGGCCCTGTGATTTCAGGCACAGAGGCATAACACCTTAGGCCTCAGGAGTGGTAACGCATCTGCATTTGACCTTGGTCTTTGTGTGGGTGTCTGTAGGCTACAGTCATCACTAAACATCAATGTGAACTGCAAGCTTGTTTGCCTCTTCCATTACATAAAAAAATGGATTTGCTACAACTTCTGATTTTGCTTTACGCAATGGAAATATGCACGACTTAACTGAATATTATTTAATTATAACCAAACATTTCTAAATTCTAGTGGGCGAGTTTATCATTCAAAAGCACTCTATATTACTTATTAGTAGTGGCCAACAAAAAATAAATACCTAATCGAAGCAGTTGTAATATAATCTGTGCAATAATGTGATTTGTTCTAGGGCTTGCTATTCCGTCCTTTAAAGGTTTATAACATTACCCCTACAAATAAATAATTGGAATGAAATGTACCTTTCTAACACAAAAACGTTACTTAGGTCTCTAACAAAATCAAAGCTTAAAAATCGCATTGCGGATTGAGGCTGTAAATTGTAGTTCACAGACAACGCTATCAATTGCTATAAATTTTGTAATATTTTTTATGACTTATTACACTTCTTCACACCTCCTTAACCGCAGAATTACCCACTTACCTACACGCATATCCGCACACTAAGTTTTAGTGCCCACAGTTCCAGTATCGCAGAGCGATGATCAAAAAGGAAATTAGGAATCACCACCATAACAATTGCTACCGAAATAAGCTATAATATGCAATTAAAGGCATTCTGTTCTGTAGACAGCAAAAATTCATCAAAAATATCAAATTGCTATGAACATAGACATCGATGTCTATCACGACACGCAATAACAACCGGCGCTGTTTACCCAGCGCGCTCGTCCTAAATGAAAAATAAACATGCGTGGTGCTTTATGTAGCGATGTCACACGTATTATCATTGTTTGTAAGTTCAGGTTGTTTCCTCCAATTTACTGCTTAAATACACTACGTGACGCTTCTGCGCCTTTTACTGCTGCTACTGAAATGAATCATCATTAAATTATTCTAACTACGTTTTATCATTGAAGTAACGTAAGGTCAGACACGTATATTTTATGTTGTGAAGTTTAGTTCTCACAATTCGTGTTGCAAGATTTTTTTTACTGTGAAGTACTTAGCTACATATTAATACGTTCTTTAGGCTTTGCCTACTTTTTATCCATGTGTCTTAATCTGAATACGTATACAAGTGCATACCTACTGTAAATAAGATACTTCGTTTCGTTGTTAACCTACAAGGTATATTTACGATTAAACGCTTTATCAAAACATAAAGTAGTACTTTTTTCATTCGGACGATAAAAATATAAAAACCTCATTACACCTTTTCAATTTTGAAATTGGGTGTATTTTTTAATATTGTATTTGTTAACATTTTTTCATCACTAGTCCCATGGAACGTAGACGTCGTACGACTGAATGGCTCGCCTTGTGCTCCACTACGCAGCGACGTCGCCTATAGGTACAGCAAAACGTGTGTCTACGCTTGATAACCAACGCGGGGAGGTACGTCAGAAATGACGTCATCTCACGGGACCTGCGTGTAGAATCCGTTCAGGAGTTCGTGGTCCGTCTCGCGCGCGGTATGTACTATCGTGCGGAAAACGGACCTCACGGACACCTCCACGGATTTGCCCACTACATAGCAGGCCGCCTGACGGGAGGGCACTCCCGCGCGAAATCCTCTCCGTGGTATCAACCCGGACACCCCGGGACGCCGACGTATGTCCGAGCCCCGATCCCGAATCGTGATCCAATACGTTAGTGAGCCAAGCTCGGCCGGGCTCGCCATTAGATGCAGAGCTCTGTGACGATGTCACGTAACCTGCCCGACCCGGGTTCGATTCCCGGACGTGGGGGATTTCATCGGGGATGCGGTCGCGGGTCCGACTACGGTCCGGGCTACGACCGCGCAATATCTGCGGGCGTTGCCACTAGAGTGGTGGACGCTCGCCCCTGTTGGCTTCCCAAAACTCGACGCTGGGCGACGGAAGCCGCCGCAGCGACGCCACTTCGCGCCGTGACGACACCCTCGCCGCCGCAATACCAACCGCCGCGGCACCGCTGTCATCACGGCACCACCACACTTGGGAGGCGCCTACTGCGTCGCTGCGCCCTAATCGGCGACGCGGCGCTTACCACTGCGCCACCCAGACAAGACACCGCTCCCATTACTATGGGAGCAGAAGATGCCGAGGAAAAGGGGCACGTGCCTCGAAGCCTATAACGCGCGAATCACGACGACTGAATGGCCCACGAGCCATTCAATTTTGGGCCGTATAGACTAAATACCCCAATCTAATATCGTTATCAAAATTGGTGAATAGATTTTTAATAAATCAACCGATTTTACATAACACGAGCGAAAAATAGTTACTATCTTATACAATTTTTTAATATCATGAAATTTTAATGGTAAACAATGTGAACTGCATGCTTGTTTACCACTTCCATTACATAAAAAAATGTCTATTCCTACTCTCGTCTTTTTTTTAACATTAGTATAGGTTGTACGGCCCCGTAATAACTTATCACAGAGACATATCAACTAAGGTATCAAGGATGGTAACGCATAAGCATTTTCACATCTGGTCTTTGTGTGGGTATCACTTAACATCAATGTGAACTACATGATTGTTTGTTACCTTCATTACATAAAAAAGGTTCTGACATAAATCATAAAACGTTATTAGTTACATCAATTTAAATTGTCATGGAAAATCACTATTCCTGGTGATTCTCGTAAATAATCTATACTTATAATAAAACTGTAGAAGTTCAAATTCTGTACATTAAGAATATTGAAAAAATAAATACCAGGGGATGTTACTAGATCGATACCGAACCCAAATATGTAATTAGAATTTTTTTTGTCTGTCTGTCTGTCTGTCTAATTCTTCAAGCATCACACAAAATCTACGGGTCCGATTACAATGAAACTTGGTATGATTACACTTTAACCTTTGGCGCACAGCACTGGGTACTTTTTATCCCGGAAAAATGTCTGTTTGTCTGTGTGTTTGTGCACGCTAATTTCAGAAACGGCTTATTCGATCTGCTGTTCAGTAGTATATTGTGGTAAGTTTCACTTAATATTTAGTGTTTGTTTCATGTGATTCGGTTTAGAAATAAAAAAGTTATGTCAATTTAAAGAATCGTATCGAATATTTTTAAGCTTTTCTGTATCACAGTTCTATCTTTCAGGGGGTTTCGTACTAAACGGTAAAAGCGGACCCTACGGATTACTAATCCACCGCTGTCTGTCTGTCTGTCCGTCCGTCCGTCTGACTGTCACCAGGCCGTATCTCATAAATAGTAGTAGCTAGAAAACTAACATATTATCTATAAAGACAAAATTAATTACTAAAAATAAGAAAATGAAAATGAGGGGGGCATACAACAAAGGTTTTTTTTTCGTTTATTTTTTGCACGAAAATAACGGCAGCAAGTAGTCGCTTAAAATTTTCACAAAATTTTTAGGTCTTATGTTGTATATTACCTTCCATAATAAATAATTAAATAAAAATGAAGTAAATATTAAACCCATACATTACATACTTATTTTTTATGCAATTTTTTGTTCGGAACTCTTCGTGCACGAGTTCGACTCGCACTTGGCCGTAAGTAACATTAAGCATATTTACTGAATAGCAGCGTCCCGGTATAAAAAAAATGGCCGCTATGATCACCAATCAGCATGCCAAGCGTGGAAATTATGGCATATTCTTTCTTTTTGACGCTGAACACTGTTATGAGCATCTTTGGGAAAGGCTTTGTCCAGCGGAGACGGATGGACGTCTTTCGAATGTTGGTTATGATAATGATGGTGGTGGTGGTGGTGATGGTGGTGGTGATGGTGGTGATGGTATTGGTGGCGTTAGTGACGTTAGTGGCGTTGCTGGCATTGGTGGTGTTGGTAGTGGTTGTGGTGGCGTTGGTGGCATTGGTGTCGTTGTTGTCATTAGTCTTATTGGTGTCGTTGGTGGCGTAGGTGGTGGTGGTGGTTTTCAGTGGCGATGGAGGCATTGGTGACGTTGGGGGTGTTGTTGGTAGTTTTTGATGCGTTGGTGGCATTGGTTGTGATAGTGGTGGTGGTTTTGGTGGCGTTGGTGTTATTGGTGGCGTAGGTGTTTGGTGATGTTGGTGTTGGTGGTGACGTTGATGGCGTTGGTGGCGTTTGTGGTGGTGGCGGTGGTGAAGGCGGTATTGGTGACAGTGGTGGTGGTGATGGTGGAGGTGGTGACTAAAAACGATGGTGGTGATGGTGGTGGTGGTGTTGGTGGCATTAGTGGTTAAAAATGCACAACGTTTATATTGAGTTTTTCACTTCTGCCGGCTCTTACGGAGTGCATATTTATTATGTATAGATCTATCTTTCATCTTTCATTCTCTGTCAGTGGCACTAATTGACTGAAACTTTACAAACTTTATAATAATTGTCTATAAAAAAAATGCATAGAAGTTTAAAATGACCTTTTCGAAAATACGGTTCAGCGTAGGATGGACGTTTTTAGGTAGGTAGTTACACGACTGGGTGTTTAAACAAATAATTAGCAATTTTTTGCAATCCCAGCAGCCTGTGTGCTTTTATCCCCGATGGCCATACGTCTAACACCGTGTAGACAGAAGCATACTGTAAAGTAGATTTTTTTAGCTACTCAAAATTTATATCAAAAAGCGGTGCCCAAAGATCCAAAGTCACTATTCCACGCGAACAAAGTCGCGGGCACAGCTAGTAAAATTAATAAGCTGCGGGTTATGTTGTCTGACACCTCTGTCTTACCTATCTACAGAAACAAGTTATAGGTTTAATTAATGCTAAATATTATTATGCAATAACAATAAACATACATGGGTACCTTATAAATAATTAATTTGTTAACGTCCACCTATTTAATAAACTTTCGGCTACTTTTCTCTCTGGTTACTCATAATTATATTGTAAATTCATATTTGTTTTTTTTTGACATAATCCTATCTTTTAATGTTTATTATGAACTATAAATAAATATATCCAAATTTTTGAAAAAAAAAAAGATTAACACAGTGAAATAAAATCAACAAATCGTGTATACCTATATAAATAGGATATAGATGCAGTATTGTGGGTACGAATACTAAATTAAGGAAATAAAAAGTTTGTTAGTGTGTAGTCGCACACACTAACCAATGTAATGCTTTATGTAAACAAGGATCTGTCATCTCCTGTCCATTAATTCACCGGAACACCGCACACTAATATCTTTATAAGCGCACCCAAAACAAATTACCATAGAAAAGAGATTCGAAAACTTTCCCTACACTCATACCCATTATAAGTTTTACCCAAGAAAAACACTTTTCGTGCACACGTCGCTCGCAGTTTTTTCTCAGCGCACTTTTCTAAGTGCCATAAATCTTTCACGTAAATAATTGAAACGATATTTTATGCCAAAACATTCCGTGGGGGGATGTCGCGCCACCTGCCCGCCCTCTCCCCCAACTTGTACCACTTTCCACTTTAATTTGGTTGCGTAATGTATTTTCAATTACATTCAAAGGAGCACCGTGATTTGTGGTCGGACTAAAAGAGATTGGAGTCTAATAAATTCTTTCTTTGCCTAATTTAAAGTTACCTGCGGCGAGCTGTCAGGACTAGCCTTCAAACGTCTGTGAAATATATTGCCAGACTTAAAAATTCGCGAACGTTTCCTTAACCTTAATTAATATTTTAGGTAAGTGGTTTTTAGTAAGGTGATGATATAAATTATTTTGTTTTATTATTTTAGAGGCAGAAAATATTTGAACGAATATGATTGGTGCCGGAATATTGTATCTACGATTGATTTGAAAACAGATTGAAAACAGGAACTAAAATGCTCATGTCATTTCTTTTATAAGAATTAATATTACGTACATGTGCGTATCACTTGTTTCTATACCATTAAAAATAAACAAGGATTTGACATCTTAATAAAAACCAACCTGAGAGGGTTTGGTTTTTAACCATGAAAAAATGCAAGTCCCACAACTCAGTTAATCTTTCTTAAAGTAGATAATAGATATAATTGAATAATTGAGTAAGTTAATTGTTTCAATACTATGGAAGAATCTATCTAAGGGCTCTTTCAATTGAGGCGTTTTGTGTCGGACCGCGGAGTGCCGAAGCGGTGCGTTTGGCGCCAAACTGTTGCCGCACCATGCGTTTTGTATGAAAATAAATGACCGACCGTGCAACATACCTTCGGACAAACTCACAGCTTCGGCACTGCAGCGGTCCGATGCGAAACGTCTAAATTGAAAGAGCCCTAAGATTTAGAGAGAGCGCTGAAAGGGCTAAAAACTACCATTTAGCGGCTGGTAGGTTAGGTAATGTGGTGGTGCCTACGGTAGCGAGCTCCATCACTGAAGCTCTACCGCTGACAAATTCATTGTTAACTTGATTTGGACACTTTATTATATCTTCGTCTTATTTCTTTGTCGACACGTAATTTACGTAAAAAACAGCCAAATATGTGCTTGCCCGATCGCAATGTAGGCTTTCATTTCTCCAAAATGTTTACATTTTATTAGTTCAACTACGACAGGTTCTTATTTACTTGTGAGGCCTGTTTAGCTGTGATAGTACGTGTAAATTACGTATCTATACATTTTTTTATTATTTAATTTGCTTGTTTATCGGCTTGACTAATGTGTATATTGATGCTAAAATACAGCGTTCTAGTACTACAAGTCTCTGCGCAGAGTTGCGAACGAATACAGTGAAATTAAGCAGGACTTTAAGTTCCGGAAGATTACGGAACCCTAAAACGGTGGAGATATAGATATAACTATTTTATTATCAGTAATTTAAAAAGCTACACTTACAAAAATAATAGATTTGCGTCGGTGTATATTAAATAATCAAAACTCGACAGCTGGTATTACTTATTTTATACGAATTTACCAGGCAGCCAACCAGTAAATTGGTATAAAATGGATCGATACTTATTATAATAAAGTCGCTTAATATTAATAAGGAATGCATATTATATACAAAAAGATAAATAGTTGGACCCTCTCCCAAGCAGATCAGATAAAATGACCTTCGTTGAAACCACAATACGCTGCTCAGTCATAAATAAAAACTCACTTTTTCACTTCGAGTAAGAAATTTATCATTTCATTCGACATTTTTTTTCTCTTTTCTCCCTCTTTTTGTGCGTCTTGGATCACACTTTTTAAACACCATTTATTTCTCGATTCGACATTCCATAGCGCTTTATGCGGGTTGATGAAGGTATCGTTATGTGATATCTGATAATAAAACACTTGAATTGGTCGCTTCATTCGATTTGCATGTTTTAAGGTTGAGCTCCATATTCAGAAACGTTTTGTTTTTACGTTGTGATATATTTAAGTGATATATATGTGAGCTTTAATGATATCCAATATTAGTAGTAGTTATTAAAGGTGTTTTTGCAAATAGTTAAAACGTAAACCAATTATAATAATTTTTAATAATTTTTCAGTCAGTTTTATTGTGTATCACGGTTCATTGTAGGTACATACATAATTTCTACGTTCTACAGTGATGAAAGAAAAAGTACTCGTAAGTATCATATATGAGTTACATTAAACAAATGAACATTTCTAAACCTATATGCATGATGCATCTGCTGTTGATGCCCATTATGAATGTTATAATACTCGCAAAAAGTAACAAGCCGTTTAACTTATTCAAAAGTGTTTAATATACTTATTTAATGTAAACGCACGTGACTAATGAAGCGATATTAGGTCTTTGTCAAGATTGTTTTCATTCCACTCGAATCGATGAAGCCTTTTGTGTTCTCGATATTAGTGCGTTATAGTCTCGCCCGCGGCAATAAGTCATATGTGTAATGAATAAGGGCGATTTGTTTTGAATCCGTCCAAATTTATGGACGACATTGGGCCTTTTTACAGGCGTTTTTCTCCTCATTCCGCCATTGTGATCGCCTTTTTCTGCCCCTTTATCCGAACCGAAGTTTTTTATGGTCCTCAACACTGACACTTTACGAGATATTAATTGGTTGTCACAAGTTTATTTATTTCTCTATTTTGACAGTGGAACGTTTTTCGTCGTACATTATGGGTGCCGGATTGAAAATCTATCATATTCAGGTTGTCGTAAATTCGGCGTGATATAGTGCGTTACACAGTAATAACTCTGCGAAAGCGTCGAGTAGTTGCGGACGGATGTGACGCGCGTTAAATAATGACGTGCGATATTAAAATGGCCGCCAAATTTGTTTTTTTTTCGATAAGGTTTATGATTAAATTGTGCTGTTAATATTGACTAGACTTGAGCTATCTAAATATTTGTTAAAAAAGTTGTTAACAAGTATAAAGTTTACATTTTAGGTTCGACTGGCCTTTTATTAGTAGGTACGTCTGTAAATTTGGAATTGAAAGAAGTTGCTTTGACGTAAGGGAGGTTTAAAATGTTGCCTTTGAATCATGAAATAAATGACCCTATATTTCCATAATCTGAAATACGGTAGCGCTAAACAATAGTGATAATTTAACTGAGGATTGATTGGGTAGGCAGTGCAATAAAGCGATCCTCTTTTATCGCTTATTTCAAGTGAACAATATACTCGTATATTTGGCATAATAATGTACAATATATTAATTATGTAGTATGTAGTATATAAAGTCAACTTAATATAGGTACAATCCATAATTAAAACTTGACTTAGGTACAGTCAGGGAACTCTTCATTTACCTATTTCATTCGGGCACCCAGGTGCCTGAGTGGTCTAGTAGTCAATTTCCTGATAGCATATACTACACATAGACGGGCCCTGTTTTTACAGAAATACCAGTCCGATTCTTAAAAATATCGGCTTTAAAACATGAAAAACTTAATTTAGTTTAATTAACTTGTGTTGACGTGAAATCGTTTAAAAAGAGAATAATTCCCACTAATATCACCCAAACAAACGGCACGAAGTAAGTCGTCCTCTTACGCAACACTAACATTCATAATGTATGTGCAAAGGTCTGTATGCTATTTCCCCGTCTTATGTAGGTTCTTTTTTTTCCGCCATAAAGCATTGTTGGCTGCTTTATTCCTTGATTTATAAGAGACGTTGGAAAGACAAATAGTCGGATTGTGTTCCAAATTTTTAAAGCCACATTTCGTTTTGCGCACACTCGCACCCCTGCTGTACCTTATTTCGATTGGGGAGTATTGCTCTAACTTATTTTATCGTGTTCATTGACCATAATAATATTATGCTAAGCAAAAGTATCTTTATTAGTGGTAAGTTAATATTATTTATGGATTCCAAACTGTCAACATAAAATATGTCAATGCATGATCTGACCACATTGAAGTGAAACTAAATGCTGATGATTTTAAGCGTAATTCTAATAAAAAAATGAACATTGACGCACTAAGTAGGCGACAGATAGTTTGGGTATTGTATTGATTCGGCAACTCTAATATTGTCAAGAGAGCATCCTATTATAATAAACTCTGAATATTAAATTATGTTTGCATGTGTAGTGTTCGAATTAGAACTAATTTTGAATGTTAATATTGGTTTTATATTACTTGTAACATGAAAGTGCCAAACAACTACTGGTGTGGTAAAGTTCCAGTGTAGGATTAATAATCGCAGGCACCACCGCATTACCTAATCTATCTGCCGCCAAACGGTAGTGTTTAGCACTACTATGTTCCGGTTACATGGTAATGTATGGCCCTGTTATAACTATCACAGAGTTATGTCTCTGTGATAGATATCACAGGGCCATACATTACCAAGTGCAAAAATAGTGGTAAAGTTGTTTGTAATTCAATAGAGATTTTTTTTTATGTAATTGAAGTGGCAAACAAGCATGCAGTTCACATTGATGTTAAGTGATGACTGCAGCCTATAGACACCCACACAAAGACCAAGGTCTAAAATGCAAATGCGTTACCACTCCTGAGGCCTAAGGTCTTATGCCTCTGTGCCGGAAATTACAGGGCCGTACATTACCACCTGACCGGAACACGATAGTTCTGAACACTACCATTTAGCGGCAAGTAAATCAGGTAATGCGGTGGTGCCTACGCCTGCGAGCTCCGTCACTGGAGCTCTACCACCAGTAAGATTGAATAGCGTCCAGTCAATTTCAGTAGGCTCGCGCTAAATTACTAGTAGCTTTCTCTATGACAATCATTTTCAAATTGTTTTGAAGCATTTTTTTACTATTTTTGTCACGTTTGCGCTAAACCACCCTCTACAATTTCACCCTGTACATTTAATACACATAAACTGAAAACCCAAGTTATTTTATAAACCTTAAATAGCTTTAATTTGCATGTCGTAATATTGCACTCTCAATATTCCTTATTAAAATGTATTTTTCTGGCATCTTCCCGATGCTCAGCTAAAGCGCCACCTATCGGCCTGTAAGAAAGATTTAATGGTGAATCCTTTCATTTCTATCGGGTCTTACTGTGGAATTTATGTCTCTTCGTGGATTTTTTTCCGTACCACTGTACGTACGGGGATTTATTCCCGTCTCTGAAGATTTTGCATTTTCCTAATTCACATGTGAGCGCGAATGAATGTGAAACGTTTTTTCGTATGTACCATTATCACAGAATACAATTACGGTAATTTATTTTGTCTTAACGCCAAATCTCTGGCGTCAACCCCACCGCCCACTAGTGGAAGAATTTTCCCCCATTCGAATGGTTTGACCGCCATTGTTCGGTTGACCGCCTGCACTAGTGGAAGAATTCACTTCTAGTAGAAGAAAATTCTTCCACTAGTGGGCGGTGGGCTAGTAAGTGCAATTACGCAAGATGGGCAGCAGCATCCTGCGATAGAACTACTGTCTCTGCGATTGCCAATCCGCATGCCAAGCGTGGCGATTATGGCATATCCCCCTTATGGGGAGGCTTTGGTCCAGCTGTGGACATCTTTGGGCTCAAATTATTAACGCATCACTAACATGGTGTAGATAAACCAGATGGTTTAGAGAATATTTTATTAAAATTTTGTTTGTGTTAATTTGAATTTAGCAATCTATACAAATAAATAAAATTGGAGTGTCTGTTTGTAATATTAAAATAACCGCTTTTTTTCCAAATGCATAATTATGTATGTATACACGGTACATATACCAAAACAACATTTTTTACAATTTTTGTCTGTCTGGGGCTAATCTTGGGAACGGCTGGACCGATTTTGACGGGACTTTCAATTGCCTACCTACATGATGTATATAAGTATATTCCATATGGAATACCTAGGTGTTGTTATATTATGATGTAAAAATTGGAAAGAAAAATTGACTTCGGGCGGGACTCGAATCCGCGACCACTGAGATACTAGTCCAGTCACTCTCCCAACTGAGCTACCGAAGTCCACATCTGACTGTCGATTTTTTCCTTCACATTTTATTGGATTACCATGGTAGATATCTACACAAATTCCGGAAGTCGAAATGGGCATCTCATTTTAATGTTGTTGCCACCTCTGACCTATAAGTTTGAGGCTTTTACGCCTTCGACGCACTTTCTTTGTTTATCAGATCATCGAACTCAGTTACGTTTCTACATAAATATGACACAGGTTTAATGATAGCTCAACTGGTTTTTCTGATTAAATTTTGGTAATAGGTAATACTGAGCGAGGCAATATTTCCATAGACACATCTCTATGTCGACTGGGACGCAGAAGTGAAAACTAATATTTTACACGAACCTACAATCGATATAGATAAGACAAAGATTCCATACGCACTAGCCAATTGAAAGTCAACACTAACTGCCTCCGCGACTTAATTTTTACCCCATAAACGCACCCCACGAATCGCGATACGATATGGAAATTCGCTCGTCCTCGGCAATATTCGGGCGAACGTGCGGCCCGCACTAAATTGCCTATTTATTCTTAACTTCATATATTACTTTGCGCGTGTTGTCTGCGCAAAGCGATATTTATTGTTTGACCGTTATTGCGTCAAATGACGTATTGGGTGTACGTATTATCGGATAGGTTAAGGATGGGATACGCGTGACGTCGACGTTCCCCCGATTTATCGGGAAATAATATGCGTTGTGTGATTAGTTTTGTAGTTGAACTAAGAATATTTTCATTTCTCTTATTTTTACTAATAAAAGTGTAGCTAATTTCCCGCATAGAGTCATTACGGCATAGACCTCAAGAGTGGCAACGTATCTACATAAAAACCAAAGAACCCATTTACCAACATTGTTATCTGTATGTTTGTTTGGCACTTCATGATATGAAAAAGGTACGCCAAAAAATAATGTAAAAGTCTTGAAATAGATATCTACGTGTTTCAATTGTTTGTTGCAATAACAGAGTACGTATAAGAAAAAGATCCGGCCGAATTGAGAACCTCCTCCTTTTTTGAAGTCGGTAATGTTTTTTTTGAGAAATCCTGATATAAGTATCGATCAAGTACATTTTTTTTTATAGTACAAAGTATCTGTGACTTAATCACAGCCTATATTTTAACCGAGTTCAAAAAACGAGAAGGTTCTCATTTCGGCCGGTATATACGAGTAAATATATTTTTTTTATGTATGTACGTGAATTTCGCCGAGATTTCCGGACCGATTTACGTAATTCTTCTTTTGTTTGATGCGGAATAGTTTCGGATTGGTCCCATAAAAATTTGATTCAGATAGGCCCTCTAGTTTCTATTTTATGAGCATATTTTTACTTACTTTCACCTCAGACTAAAGGAATAAGAATAGACGGCGAGTTGTCATACAGTGCGTTGAATCCACTGACGTTCTAGATAGTATTAATGCGTATGACAACAAGATGACAACAAGTGACATTGACACATTTACTCATCGACGACACAACACAGCATATTAACTCCTTCGTGGATAAAATTTTTTCATTGATTTCGTATAGTCGTGTAATTATTTTGTATCGACACACCTAAACAATTTAAATTAGGTATCTAATTGTCACGAAGCTAAAAGATTCAGATTTTACAAATTTAACAGATGTGAACATTAATCTAATTGACAATGCAGCGATAAACTAAAAAGTATTAAATATAACTACATTATGAAAAACCGACTTCAAAACTGAAAAGTAAAAAACAATGATTTAATTGTAGTTCCATACTACCTATTATTTATATGTGCTATTTACTAATAGGTTTGAAGTCGGTGCCAAACTTCATGCCTGTAATCCTCGATGGGGTAAGCAGAGGCAAATGCATGAATACAAGCATACATGCAAACATCCACGATTCGCCGGTTACGTTTTGTTCAGTGTATTAATTTGCTCGTATTCATATTTAAGTGATTAAAATATAATTATTTGTTTAAGGCTTGGCACCGACTTCAAACCTATTAGTAAATAGCACTTATAAATAATAGGTATTATATAATTACAATTAAATCATTATTTTTTACTTTTCAGTTTTGAAGTCGGTTTTTCATAACGTAGTTATATTTATTCTGTTTCCACTTCATACTAGTTCTCGCTCGCTTTCCTCTCGTACTTTTATTCCTCATTCTGTATCTTTCTATCATTCAATCTTTCACACTTTCTACAGCATTCTTCTTTTTACATTGTTTTTTATACTTATACATTTTCATTACATGGGCTTATTACTAATTTCTTAAATTACTGCTTATTTTGACTTTATACTATTTGCTTAGACTATTTATAGTCCCATTATGCTTATACTAATATTATGCAAAATATTGTTAAGCATATTTACTTATGATCGATACGATCAAGTACATTAGTACCTAATAGGTACAATGCACTTGAAAAAAAAGACTGATAGTGAATAATTTGACAATAACTCATTTAACAGTCTTTAGGTAATTTCAAATGAAATACAGTGAGCACCTGCCCCATTCATTCATTCGAAAGTCAATGTGGTCATTCTTTTCATACAATCATTGGTTATTTACGCATAGCAAAAGGCATTATAATGTCTATATACCTATATTCGTTATTTTTATATAGGCTTGTAACAAGCATTGGCAGGTGGTATTGCCTATTGTTAATGATGGGACTCATCTTTTAGTAGTAGTGGGTAGTGATAAGATATCGAGTTGGTACGATCAATGGCTTTCGAAACTGTCTTGCACATATTATGTCGTGTGTACCGGTGAACATGGATAGGGATAGAAAGTGTGTCACAATATTGACAACGCACATTTTACTTGAAGAACATATTTCTTTTATGTATTGGAAGTGGCAAGCAAGCTTGCAGTTCACATTGAAGTTATGTGATGACTGCAGCCTATACCTGGACACTTACACAAAGACCAAGTCAAAATGCAGTTGCGCTACCACTGCTGAGGCCTAAGGTGTTATGCCTCTGTGCCGGAAATTACAGGGCCAAATTTTAGAATAACTGTGTTTTATTCATAAATTTTGTTTTTCAATTAGTCGACGGTGGTGTACTAAGGGGAGAGGGGCAGAGGCGGTTCGCCATAAGCCTCTGGTTCTGGAGGCCTTTACACAGGTCGACTGAGTTTTGAATCATGAAAGTTTTGGACTAAGTTTAAGAGATTTTTATAGTAGGTAGTACGTTCAATAACGCAAGATTGGCAGCAGCATCCTGCTATAAAACTACCGCCACTGCGATCGCCAATATGCATGCCAAGCGTAACGATAATGGCATATCCTCCTTATGCAGAGGCTTTGGCCTAGCAGTGGACATTTGCCTATCCCGTGAACGACTTGGCATGAAGACACATACGATATTAAACCTTTGAGTGGATAAATAGGTATAATATTTTGTCCCTCACTCATTGTAATGGTCTCTTCCACTTACTGGTATAACAATGATTTCTGTATTAAATACTTTCCTCTAACGTCTGTCCGATGGGGGAGTAATGAATGTGGGTTATTTACGAGCCGCAGACTAGCAGACGACCGATAGTTCGAACCAATATCATATCGCTATTACATTCGGTAACTGAATGAGTTATACTGGTTTTGTTCTTACTTGTACTCTAAATATATAGGCTAAGTCGGGTATGTTTTGGGAGAGCATTTGTTCTCGACGTATGGTTGAATTTGTATAAATTATTTTATATAGCAAGATTCCAATTCTGTTTGCTTATTTCTTTTTGAGTATACCTAAAAAGAACCTTACCAAAATACCTTCGTAATTTATAGCGAAACACAATTAATAGTCTAAATATTAAGTACCGACTTCTTCATACTAAGCAGTGAAACGAAGGCTGTGGGACGTGGCGACCCTATCGCCCTCTAGTGCAGGAGAAATTTTCCGCTAGTGCAGCCAGATAACCGAACATTGGCGGTCAAACCATTCCATTGGGGCGGTAGTATAAATAAGAATAAGGGACGGACAGCAGCGTCCCGCCATAGAACTACCGCACTGCATTCGCCAATCCACCTGCCAAGCGTGGCGATTATGGCTATTCTCCCCTAATTACGCACAAGACTGTTGTGGGCGTCTTTGGCGATGGCCTTGTCCAGCAATGGACGTCTTTGGGCAGGGGTGATGATTATGATGATGAGCATTCAATTTGTGAAAACGTGCGATAACTAAAATTTACTATGGCCTAATCTATACTTATAATAAAACTGTAGAAGTGTTAATTCTGTACATTAAAAATATTGAAAAAATAAATACCAGGGGATGTTACTAGATCGATACCGAACACAAATATGTGATTAGAAAAATGTTTGTCTGTCTGTCTGTCTGTTTGTTCAAGCATCACATAAAAACTACTGGTCCGATTACAATAAAATTTGGTATAGTTATACTTTAACCTTTGGCGCATAACACTGGGTACTTTTTATCCCGGAAAAAGGTCTGTTTATTTGTGTGTTTGTGCACGCTAATTTCAGAAACGGCTTATTCGATTTGCGGTTCCCTAACATATTATGATAAGTTTCAATTAACATTTAGTCTTTGTTTCATGTGAATCGGTTCAGAAATAAAAAAGTTATGTCAATTTAAAGAATCAAATCGAATATTTTAAAGCTATTCTGTATCTTATCGTAGTTCTATCTTTAAGGGGGTTTCGTACCTAAAAGGTAAAAACGGACCCTATGGATTACTAACCCTCCGCTGTCTGTCTGTCCGTCCGTCCGTCTGTCTGTCACCAGGCTGTATCTCATAAATAGGGATAGCTAGAAATCTAACATTTTCACAAATTATGTATTTCTGTTACCACTAAAGACAAATTCATTACTGAAAATAAGAAAATGAAAATGTTAAGAAATCCAACGGGGCATACAATAAAGGTGGTTTTTTTTCGTATATTTTTGCTTGATAATAACGGTAGCAAATAGAAGCTTAAAAGTTTCACAGATTTTTAGGTCTTATGTTTCTTTGACGGCCCGGTTAGTCCAGCGGTGTGAGATGACCGTTTGATTCGAAGGGTCGCGGGTTCGATCCCCGCATCGGGACAAATGTTTGTATGGCCTACAGATATTTGTTTCGGGTCTGGGTGTTTGTGTATGTGTTGTATGTGTACAACGGCACCCACGACACAGGTTTATACCTACTGTGGGGCTGTGAGTGTAAGCGTATTTTTTTTTTTTTTTTTATGTTGTATCGTACCTTCCATAATAAATCTATACATCCATACAAATAAATAAAATTGGAGTGTCTGTTTGTAATATTAAAATAACCGCTTTTTACTAAATGCATATACAAAAATGTTGTTTTGGTATACGTATCGTGTATACAACACGGTACGTATACCAAAACAACATTTTTTACTATGTTTGTCTGTCTGTCTGTCTGTCTGTTTGTCGGTCTGTCTGTTTGTCGGTCTGTCTGTTTGGCGGGGCTAATCTTGGGAACGGCTTTACCGATTTTGACGGGACTTTCACTGGCAGATAGCTGATAAGATAATTTATCTCCATACATCCGTACATACATACATACCTACATACAAATAAGTAGAATTGGAGTGTATCCGACTTTGACAGGACTTCCACGGGTAGGTAGCTGATGTAATAAGGAGTAACTTAGGCTAATTTTATCACCATACATACATACCTACATACAGATAAATAGAATTGGAGTGTATCCGACTTTGACGGGACTTCCACGGGCGGTAGCTGATGTAATAAGGAGTAACTTAAGCTACTTTTGTCTTTACACAACCATACATACATACAAACCTACATACAAATAAACAGAATTTGAGTGTCTCCAATTTTGACGGGACTTTCACTGGCAGATAGCTGATGTGATAAGGAGTAACATAGGCTACTTTTATACTAGCTGCGCCCACGACTTCGTTCGGGTAGATACTGAACAATCACATTTTTTCTCACGTGGACGAAGTCGCGGGCACAGCTAGTGATCAAATAAAGTTATTTTTTATGTAATGCAAGAGGTAAACAAGCATGCAGTTCACATTGATGTTCAGTGATGACTGCAGCCTATAGACACCCACACAAAGACCAGAGGTTAAAATGCAGATGCGTTACCACTTCTGAGGCCGAAGGTTTTATGCCTCTGTGCCGGAAACTATAGGGCCGTACATTACCACCTGACCGGAACACGATAGTGCTGAACACTATCATTTAGCGGCAAGTATATTAGGTAATGCGGTGGTACCTACGCTCCGTCACTGGAGCTCTACCATAGTACTACATACGATACTTTCAGATTTCTGGTAATCTCGAGGCATATGTCGCTTATTGGTTGGGTAGACCAAAATCACAGTTTAGAATGACAATAGTTCGATTATAACGCACCAAACATTATAACACCTAAGCTATTGAAATTCAGTTAATAACATCATAATCCACCAATCCAATCACTGCAATAATGTAACAATGCACCAGTCATTCGGTAGTAAAGAACAGCCATCTTCATTAACCAAGTACATTTTTGAAAAAGAAAAACAGCCATTTTACGCTTAGGCGAGAGAATAGGAATAAGTTGACAGAGACTTGGTCCCTGAATTATGCTCCTCAAGATATACGAGGCGGGCGAAATGAAGTCACCCCCACCCACACCCCTCGGAGGCAAGCCGCGGACATAAATTTCCGAGAAAAATCCGCGACGGTTTCTCTTGCAACGTGTGATTTGGATTATTAATTGAATTCGTTTTTCTTTGATTTTTATTAGGTCCTATATCTTTGGTGTATGACAGCTTGGGTGGGTATGTAGAATGAACAATTTCACAGGAGAGACAAAAAATTATTACGCTATTGTATTGAAAATTTTAAATTATTTTATCTTTTCCTTAAAAAAAAAACTTAGAATTTTTATGTCAAGCATGGAAGAGAACCACCCGTTTCAGGAACGGCTATTATATTTGCGTTGAGAACTCTTGTTTTTGTAAATATTAGTAAGATTTTCTAGGTAGGTTGAATTCATTTCTCGTTGATATTTTTATCCTATATCAACGAAATATCCAATAACCTATAATTTTATCATCAATTTTTTTCTTATAAAAATACACTAAGACATTGTTTTTTGTATCCATGAATAAAAATGAATTATTGAAACATTTTCGGTAGATATAATCTAAAAAAATCTCCATTTCTATTTTTCAATTAGTTTCATATTTCCAGTGTAAACCTAATCATCAAATTTGCCACTGTAGTAAATACAACATTTAATGTAAAACAATATTAGTACTACAGGAAAAACTAATGCATAACTTTCCGCGTCATGAAAATATCTATTTATAAATTCCACACCATTTCCTAATGTGCCATTCGCTAGTGGGCCATTCACGAACTGTCAACATCTCATAAACCAAATCAGGCTTTCCCAAAGTTCAATCGCTTTCACTCTTTTATCTCACCGCCATCAATCGTCCTTTTTTTGTTGTTCTTACATTAATAACGGCGTATCTCCTGAAAGATATCTATTGCTGACCTGTATTATTGTCATAGGGATATTTACAACGTTCATTTATTTGTATGCTCCCTCTTATTTTCCGTTCTGGGCCAATCCGATAGAGGCGACTGTTGAAAATTTTTCGTAAGCAGCAATACATCTTGTAGCGGGTCCTATCTCTGGGCGAACATTCGACGGCCACCCCTATGCTACGGCCAAAGAATAAACAGGTAGAACTCTTAATAGGTACGAAAGCAATATAACAGAAATGTTTAACTTTATTGATTATTCTATGCTGTTGTATATCAAACAGTTAAAAAAGTAGCGTCAAAACAATAATCTAAAATTCGCCATCTATTGTTTATTTTTTAAAATATGTTTGTTCGTATGTTGTAAACAATATCTAAATACATATTTAAAGGTGTTTTTTCTTATACTAATAGAACATTCATAACAGTCCAGGACTTTCTAGAAATTAGACAAAGAGTTGAGATTAGACTTTGACTTGATTGTAGACAAAGAGCAACGCGGACTGGTCCAGCGCCGGTGACCCGTGTTGCTTGCTCAATGGTTATACGAAGGTAGGTATTCGCCACGCACTTGACAACCCGGTTACTCCAGCGGTGTGTGGCTACCGCTTGTTGCGAAAGGTCGAGGATTCGATCCCCGCGCCAGAACGAATACTTGTATGGCCTACACATTTTTTCGGGTCTAGGTGTGTATGTGTGGTATGTACAAGGGCTGCTGTATATGTGAGCTGTGATTGAAAGCGTGTTTTACACTACATAATAAACAGTTAGTTTGTTACCATCATTGGTAATATATTTGCTTGTCACCCGGAGACAAAATGTTAAAATGTATAATAGCTGAAGCATTGTCGTTCTTATCTACTTTACTTCATCCTTCCCACCCCGCATCACCCCGCGCTTTCCCGTCGTTGCTAAAACCACTTGTGCCAATTTTCTCAGGGACTTCTTCCACTTTACTTGAGCTTTCACGCGTTCCACGCAGAATGACATATTTGCCCATCTCCATCATTATAACTTTGGTCGTTGCAATATACGACATAAAGTTCATTTTTGATTGCGCAACTATGTGTTGATAACACGTTACAAAAAAGAACCATTTCAAGTATGCTGGTGTACGTTTATAGGTCCAATCATTTCTTTTCTCACTCGTTACTAATATTTTTATGCTGTGATGAAAGCGTACAATACATAACGGAATAGTTATTATCAGCCTCTGGTAGCAGACATTTTCCTTGTGTGTAATGAAGCAAATATGAACTCTGTGATCAAGTAAAGTGATTACTGCGGTGTATGAATATCAAAAGGCCAACTCTAAAATTTTTGGTAATTGTGGATTGCAAAAAATATGATTCGTATTTTAGTCATCAGGGCCATTGTATTACAAATTTTTTTTTACATTTATTTCATACAAATCTTCTCCAGACAGTAACGAATTCATGAAAAAATATTTCTGGTGTTGTCGTTTGGAAGTTTAGCGCTTTCAAACATTTTGATGATTAATTTATATTTATCCGTATCATTTGTACATTATTGAGGCTATATTGTAAGCGTTATACTGGAATTCAAATATTAAAGCATTTCTTAAATAAATAAGACGTTTCAATCGGCAGAAGCTCATTGAGATGCACTAAATGACGTTGGCTCACAAGAAAACATTATAAACAACATTTATGTGTATTTAAATACGCGGAATTAATTTCAAAGGGCAACGTCCAAATAGAAAAAAAAAAAAGTTTGTTATGAAAAAAGGCACCGACAAAAACTGAATCCATACGATCATTATCCGTATCCTACTTTTATTTCTTGTCACATGTAGGTAAATTATTTCTGAGCATCATAACTTTGGGCCTCGACCTAAGGCCGCGGCCACACTGTGGACGATAAATCTCGCCTGTCGGGATCAGGTGACACCACCTTCTTTATGTTTTTTCCCAAGCCATTTTACGGAAAAGATAAAAATCTTTACATATTTTGACGCTGCTTTACGGGGCTTATTCTCAAATTACGCGCATCCATTACGTAATACCGAGAATGAACCATTTCTAAGAGGCAATGCGAGACGGGGGTAAACCTAGAACACGTTCGATAATCTTCTATGTTCATCAGGGTTTTTAAATGTTTATTTTTAATTGTTAGAACAATAAAATCCTAGGGCTACTGTGCGTGTTTGTTACTTTTTTAGGTTTATGTGAATCATTAACTTTTTTATGCGAATGATACAGTCAATGCGTTGATAGTTATTCCAAATTGATAGTTATTAAAAAAAACCCAAATCCCACAGACATGTCCGGAAATAAAGTGGACTTTAAGCAAATACAAGTATTATACATCTCATAATCGGTTATGTATTTGTAGGAACATCATTGAACGATTAGATATCTATCGATTTATCGATATTGACCTTTTACTTCCTTCCTTGTAGATTATCGTAGGTGTATCGGTTGTTTATTGATAGAAATGTAAAAACTGGCCTAAGGTTTCAAATTCAATCCCCGGTAGGACACTCACGAATTAAAGGATACTTTCTTCAACCCAGAAAATTTTTACTGTCGCTTAGAAATAAGCTCGATAATATCAATAATCCCTCATTATAAGATACTCTGTAATCGTCATCACCTCGGACGGAAGACGTCCACAGCTGGACAAGAGCCTTGCTTTAACATGTCCACAATAGTGTTGTGCTTTATCAGGGGAGAATATACTATAATCGCTAGGCTTAGCTTGCGGATTAGAGATCGCAGCGGTAGTGTTATCGCCAGACACTTCTGCCCATTCCGCGTTCTTGTATTTACTACCACCGTATGGGAATAGAAGATGGTGGCAGATAGAAGAGCAGTCAATAACAGTGCAAGAATTCTTCTCCGTTAAAGGGGGTGGGACCATCACGTCTCGACGCCAATAACTACAATGTTACTGTGAAATCCATTGTAGAAAATATATGTGTTTATGATTTTTTCTCGCTTGTGCATCACCACCAATACTTCCTCTCTTACCCGACGCAACGGTTCGGTCGCTTTCCTGCTTCCGTGGTCACTGGTATTTGGGTCAATCTCTACTATGGTGTGACCACGGGGAACGCACCACTAATTCAACGATTGTCAATCGCTGTCGAATCTATTACTTATATATTAATATAATAAAGCTGAAGAGTTTGTTTGTTTGCTTGAACGCGTTAATCTCAGGAACTACCTACTGGTCCCATTTGAAAAATTATTTCAGTGTTAGATAGCCCATTTATCGAGGAAGGCTTTAGGCTATATAAATATAACATCACACTAAGATGAATAGGAGAGGGTAGGTAACATTGCAACCGCGCGAAGCCGGGGCGGGCCGCTAGTCTTTCATATAATTTATGCATTGTGCGTATACGTAATCTTTCAGTATAATAATAGGTTGGGGAAAAAGTCTTTTCGTATTATAGTATGTATGAACTTGTAATAAAATCTCTTTGGCTGTAGTATTTGTATCTGGCTGGTTTTGGTATCATTGAAAGTTAACATTTTAAAGAACATAATTCCAAATTCAAATTTGGCAAATGTGTGATTTTCATTTGTTTTTCGTACTGTCAAGATGAGTGAATTTAATGAAGAAATTCGATACATTTTAAAATTTTACTACAAAAAAGGTAAAAATGCAACGCAAGCAGCGAAAAACATTTGCGATGTTTATGGACCTAGTGCAGTGTCTGTGAGAGTAGCACAAATTTGGTTTAGGCGTTTTCAATCCGGAAATTTTGATGTCAAAGATGCACCTCGCTCTGGTCGCCCTATTACGGATAAAATGGATGCCATTTTTGAAAAAGTGGAGCAAGATCGATATATCAGTAGTTACGACGTAGCTGAAGAACTGAGAATTGATGACAAAACAGTTTTGGCGCATTTGAAAAAAGCTGGGTACAAAAAAAAACTCGATATTTGGGTACCTCACGAGCTCACTGAAAGAAACCTAATCAACCTGTGTACTCATTTGTGATTCTTTATTACGACGTAATGAAACCGAATCATTTTTGAAGAAGCTGATAACTGGTGATGAAAAGTGGATCACGTACGACAAGAACGTGCGAAAAAGGTCGTGGTCAAAGGCCGGTCAGGCTTCACAGACTGTGGCGAAACCCGGGTTAACTCGCAATAAGGTGATGTTGTGTGTATGGTAGGATTGGAAGGACATTATTCATTATGAGCTATTACCACCAGGCAGGACAATCGATTCTGATCTCTACTGCATGAGATTAAAGCAAGAAAAGCAAGAAGTTGAGAGAAAGCGGCCGGAATTGATCAACAGAAGGGGTGTGGTGTTTCATCATGATAACGCTAGACCTCACACATCTATAGCCACTGACCAAAAATTAAGAGAGTTTGGCTGGGAGATGTTAATGCATCCGCCGTATAGTCCTGACCTTGCACCTTCAGATTTACATCTGTTTCGGTCTCTTCAGAATTCTTTATGCAATGTTAGGTTAACATCACGAGAGGACTGCCAAATCCACTTGTCGCGGTATTTTGATGAGACGTCCCAAATTTTTATAGCAATGGGATCATGTCCCTACCTACAAGATGGCAAAAGGTTATCGAACAAAATGGTACATACATACTTTAGTTAAATTGAAATAAACTATATTAAAAAATGTTTTGAATTATCCTAAAAAATGCGAAGAAACTTTTTCCCCAACCTAATACCAATTCCAATTTATGTTAAGTTATATACCACATAATAACTATCACAGAGACAACAACTATGGTCTCAGGGGTGGCATCTACTTTTTGACCTCTGGTCTTTGTGTGGGTATCTATATGCTGCAGTCATCACTTAACATCAATGTGAACTGCATGCTTGTTTGCCAACTTAATCGGAATTGTATTTACTAAGTTAACTCATTTTATGTTTGGGTGTTTAGTAAAGTTCAATTTGTGGAATCGGTCGGTGTTCTTAATCAGTAGGTAGTCTAGCGGTAGCAGGTCACTACTGATATGCTCCTAGTTTTAATCCCAGAGTTTGGTATCTAAGTGCTATTCAATATGTCAATGGCGTATCCAAAGATCTTAGAAGAAAAAAAAAGATCTTTGAGCGTATCGTTACTGTTTGCATATATGCTTAAGTGGTTTTACTTTTTAAGCACACCCTTTCAACTAAAATGGGAGTAAAGATATTTCCTTACATCGTTGATATCTAAGGTGAATTTAAATCTATCAAACAAGATTTAATTATTGGGTTTCTTCGCTTCTCCTTTCTTTTTTCTAAGTGATCACGAACTAAAAGCTCTCTGTTTTTTGACGCCACTATAATAAGCAGGCAATGGGTCATATAATGAAATGTAAGCACAGCACGGTAGGAGGCAGATTGTGTGAATGCCTCCTACGCATGATTTTCATGCATCAAATCAAAAATATCCATGAAATCGTCAACCATATGAAATACTAACTTAATACTGCATACATTTATTCACATTTGCAAGTTTGTCAACTACACGCAAACAAATTGCTTGGACCTTTAAGGCGATTAAGATCCAGAGTTAATTTTCATTACAAAGTCACTCTAAACTGAACCTTGCAGTTCAGAAATTAGAACAGAAAATGTCCTGTGTAATAATATGAAATGGAACCATATCTCAGTAAAACCACGAGGCATACGCTACTCACATCAATCGTAATGTTAACTTGAAATAGTCGTATACGAAACTGCATAGATTTTACAAAATACGATCTAAGCCAACAAAATGTGTGCGTTTTTCCATTGCCCCGGCCGAGTGAATGGCGCGAGCGAGTGGCGACGCCGACGCGCAATGTATAAAACATTAGTAGATACAGAAAAGTAGCGAGTAGAGCTGACTGGCGTCTATGTACCGTACACCGCACTGGGCAAAACGAAAATATATTACTTTTCCGAAGATTTAGGAGTGTTTGGACCGAACAATAATGTCCAGCTTTTGTGGAAAAAGATAGATGGCGATGCATAGGTTACATGGAGCGGCGTTTTTCTTTTGTGAACGAATGAAACTTCAGCCTGGGTAGCGTTAGAGCTACATTATTAATAATATTTATGTATGGACTGTTATACGAGCCTATTGTGAGAAAATACAAAAGATATTTCGTAATTTTGCGTAAAAAGAATCTATAGACTAAGGACATAAATTTAACTACCCTCATAGTTGATTGCATTTTTATTACTAACATACTGGCTTCCGTCCGCGACTTTCTTTACTGTAATAAGTGTAGATATCTATTTTCCCATACAAATAGTCCGTATCTATCTTAGACTATGTACCTATAGACGTAGCCATGTTCGCCATATGCTTTGTGGAAGTGAGACAGTTATATACAAAGAACATAAGTTGAAATAGAGCATCGTATCTTTTGTCCCTTACGGCGTGCCGGTTTTTGCATGGCGAACTTCACGAAGTTAGCCAAACAAACATCTGTCATCGCAATTGCTGTAATAGATAACCTATCGTATACGCATTTATTTATTGTTTTCGACGTATATCGGCGATTACTAATAAGTTTTTGGGTATTTATGAGAAAAAGAGTCAATTAGTTAAGTGATTAGTGTATAAGGTGTGCAGTAAAATAGGAGGTTGCAGTATTTTAGCCTGTATAAACCTTACAGAAACGAGGCCTTTAAACGACATCACTTTTCATTCGTAAGTAAACAGATATTAGTAAATAAGGTATGTCTATTGAACAAAATACACGTTGAAGCATATAACTCTTGATTATCAATTCAAAATATTGAATTTCTGAATATTCTTCTTCCGTTCCCAACTACATATTTGTGCGAAACAGGATTTTCTACCTACGCAGCCATGAAAACAAAATATCGCAATAGACTGGACGCCGAAGCTGATATGAGACTCCAACTTTCTTCCATCTGATATCAACCAATTGATGAAAAATAAAAAACAGTTTCATACCTCCCACTAGTTTTGTCCTTGCCAAGTGGTGAAGTAAATAATAATTAGTAACTGTTACATTGTACTTTTATTATGCTGATTCATAAAAAATACACATATAAAACAATTGTTTTATTGTAGGGTTCCATCAAATATTTTGATTCCCAAAAGGGTTCCGTCATTTAAAAAGTTTGAGAACCACTGGTGTAGAATAAAGAATATTGTAATATAATATTGAATACCTCTAAGCTACAGAGGTCCCACACCAATGCGTTAAACTTTGCCTTCCCTTTTTTATTTTTAACCGACTGAGGGTGGGTGAACGACGAGGTTTGTCAGGACCGGGATATCTGGCGCTCTACACTCTCCCTACCCCGTTAGGGACCTGGCGTGAAGATACACACACATCTGCATTTAAATCGAGATCTAGAGATCTCAATGTTTCAAAAGTTATCTATAGGCTGCAGTTTTCATTTACTCGGTACCCACTTATCGATGTGAACTTGTTGATCATTGTTTGCCGGTGTATGTTGCTTGCTTTTAATGTTTTAGGGGCTAGCATTAAAAATGGTCGAGACCCTTCTGAACTTAGTATTTCCGTTCATTCCATGGAAGTACTAACATTCCCACATTCTGACATTTCATGACAGGACACTAACATTATAATTGTATAATGATTTATGTTTTGATATTTATAATTTGAATAACGTTATTTCACGCCTGTAATCCCCGAAGGGGTAGGCAGAGGTAAATGCGTGCTTTGAAGCGTACATGCAAACACCCACGATTCGCCGGTTACGTTTTGGCCCATGTAACAGGTGGCGAGCCTGTTGACATCTCCGGGCACATTACCATACTTCGAGGTACTGGGAAATTTCCAGAAAATGGAAAAATCCCAATAGAACCAGAGATAAACGACTTTACACCATTATCACTGATAACCCCCTACCCGGGAATCGAACCCAGGACCTCAGCGTAGTAGTAGTGGCCTGCTACCACTAGGCTACCGAGGCAGTATGATTTGAATAATAAAGCGATAATCACACTGAAACTGTTAGTTTTATTTAACTATTATATATTGAATTATATATATATAACTATTATATATTAATATATTGAATGCCTTACCCGATACAGCAATCGTTCTGATAAACTATCTATAACAGTGATTCCCAAAGTGATCCATATAGAGCCCCTGGGGTCCATGGGAGACTCGATGGGGTCTACGTATATGCGTAAATAAAAATGGGATATATGGGAAAGTGATATAAATGTTAGCAAGGGGGTCCACCGAAACCAGAAAAAAATTTAAAGGGTTCTATAAGAAAAATAGTTTGGGAACCTCTGATCTATAAGATCGCGGCCAAAGAAATAATACCCTGTAGATGATGTTTTAAAGTGCGAGCTGTGAATAATCTAGAACCTAGATTATTTACAGCTCGCAGCATAATAAATGCTAATTCATGGTTACCTATTTCAAATTATGTACATTTTCTCGATTTCTTGATCTTTCAGCAAAATGTGTTCGAGATTCTTGATCTTTCAGCAAAATGTATAGAATTATTGAATGGTAGATGCACATGTTTTTATTCATCATTCAATCAATTCGTTACAATTCAACTAATCTGAATAAAAGTAAAATTCTTAGGAATGTTTGACATAAAAACTCGCCGATATATAGTAAATGATTGGGAAGAAAATTGGGAAACTTTATTTGCTAGCAACACTCATGATTTCATATGGCTGTCTCATGAGCGGCCACACGCTGGCCACATCTATAGGTACTTAAATAATTGTTTTTTTTTTATGTAATGGGCGTGGCAAACAAGCATGCTGTTCACATTGATGTTAAGTGATGACTGCAGCCTATAAACACCCACATGAAGACCAAGGTCAAAATGCAGATGCGTTACTATTCCTGAGGCCTAAGGTGTTATGCCTCTGTGCCGGAAATTACAGGGCCGTACATTACCACCTGACCAGAACACGATAGTGCTGAACACTACCATTTAGCGGCAAGTACTCGTATATTAGATAATGCGGTGGTGCCTACGCCCGCGAGTTCCGTCACTGAAGCTCTACCACCAGTAAAAAAATGAACATGAACAGAATGCAAACGTTCACGAATTAAATTCATTTTGGTAGCAACACACAATTTTTGAAATGACACCACATTGAAAAATTAAATGACAATCTCTCTAATCAGAAAGTATCCGTATTTTTTTATTAGGTATTTTATCGCAAATAACTGGTTATTAGAAACCTTCAATAACCCCACTTGTATTATGCTACACCCCTCAATACTATTACATATTATATTTATCATACCACAATCATACAGATAGATAAATTCATTTTATTTGAAACTGATTTGAATACTTCATCTATTCATAATTTACTATCAAATGTCATCCAGTTAATTTATATACGGTTGCAATTCGTTTCAAAACTGGTTATGATTACCGACAACATCCGATAAAGATAAATCGTTGATTATTTTAGAGTACCAAAGCAAGACCCTCGGGTGGTTTTAATAAAATTTTAATGTACAAGTTACATTAATGTCACATTACCATATTATACTTTCATGTGTGTCCCTCATCATACGACACTTTAGTTAATCTTTGTCTTATTTTTTTTATTGCTACCTTAAACGTGCAAGTATTATTTTTGTTTTTAATTTTAAAAAGTTAGCACTGTTTTCAAATAACTAAGTTTTCTGTACAACTAGTTAGTCTAAGAAAGGTATTTAAACCAATTAAATATTAACAGTCTACTCGAAACACCCTTAAAATCACATTGTTGGCATTCACCAGCTGTTGACATTTTGATATTTCTTACCTTCTCAAGCGACGCCTTAAGCCAAAATTTGAACGGGGTCGGAACCCCTTGGTTCCTTGGACAGTTGCTATATATTTTTTGTTGATTGATTTTTTGTTGACTCTTTGTTGATTTCCCAGTGAATTCGGCTATGGCTGTCAATAACAAAATAAAACTCATCATGGCATCTAATTAGCATACGCCTAAATCAAAAAGAGGAAGACATTCTAGAACAATCCTCCCCAATACAATTCGTACAGCCCGTAGCTTTCCATCGGTGCGCACGCGCATCGTGACTTGAAGTGGAATCGTCGATTACTTTTCAGGGCCGAATGCGTACGTCTTTCATAGGGTTGTCGAATAAATAATATTTATTTGTTTCTTAGGTTTATGTAGATATATTTTCTTTAATATTTTACAGTAAAGGGTATATTAAACACACAAGAAACAGTACAAACGGCGGCCTAATCGCTAAAAGAGCGATCTCTTCCAAGGAACCTAACAACGCAAAAATAAGACAGAGTAGAAGAATGGTAGGGTGCAAAAAAAAAACAATTAAAAAAAAATAATTAATTCTTTTCTTTTATCATCTCCCATCCTGAAGGCACTTGTGTGGAGGGTGATCAATTAAGAACACATATTTTTAATTGATTGCCCCTAATATTTACCTAGTTTTTGTTGTGTTACTAACATTAGTATTAAGTTATTTTGTATGTTTACTAATACATTTGGACCTTGTTGTTCGCAAATAAAAGAATAATAATAATTATTATTATTATCACACGTAGCTACGTACTAACTTCTTACTTTAGTATGGAGGCTTTTTGTCATCTGACTACAAAATTTCAAACTTATTTTTACAATTTCAATATTTTTATACATATTTAGCAACCCTAGCTTAGCTTATCCTAATCTGCATGTTAAGTCCGATTGCCCAAGCATTTTTATTGTCCGCCGTTACTTTACTTGGATGTTGTTGGGACTAAAGCGGGTGACGAGAATCGTAAGGACAACCGAAGCGAAAGTTGGTCTAGGTTAGGAAATTTGACGCTTGTTATACTGTGAATTTTAATTTAACATTCTATCTACCACTGTGTGAAAATAGGGTACAATCAAAGTGACTGTAGAAAGCTTTTTTCTTCCATTTTCAATGTCTATTCTATTTTGAAACAATAGGTAATGGTGAAATGAATTGAGGTCCTGAAATTACGTACTTGCAATTTATAGCAAACTAGCGGCCCGCCCCGGCTTCACCCGGGTGCAATGTTAGCTACCCTCTCCTATCGTCTTATGTCTTATGTCTTATCTCGTGATTTTTTTTTTTTTTTTTTATGTAATAAACCTGGCAAACAAGCATGCAGTTCACATTGATGTTAAGTGATGACTGCAGTCTATAGACACCCACACAATGACCAGAGGTCAAAATGCAGATGCGCTGCCACTATGCCTCTGTGCCTGAAATTACAGGGCCGTACATTACCACCTGACCGGAACACGATAGTGCTGAACACTATCATTTAGCGGCAAGTATATTAGGTAATGCGGTGGTGCCTACGCCCGCGAGCTCCGTCACTGGAACTCTGCCACCAGTCGTGATGATTATACATATAGCCTAAAGCCTTCCTCGATATCTTTTACGTATGCTGCCTAAACTATAGGCAGCATACGCAAAATAAGTAACTTTTCTGGTTGATTATTTACACCTTGTGTCTGAAAAACCCAAACATTTTACGGAACCCCATTTTTCCAAAATAAAATATAGCCTTACCCATGGATAATGTAACTTTCGAATAGTGAAAGAACTTTTATAATCGGTCCAGTAGTTTTTGAGCCTATTCAATACAACCAAACAAACAAAGTTTTCCTCTTTATAATATTAGTATAGATTTGTATAGATAGTATAGACCAGAGGTGCCCAAATTATTTTTCTTGGACCCCCTTGCTAACATTTATATCACTTTCCCATATATCCCATTTTTTATTTACGCGTATATGTAGACCCCATCGAGTCTCCCATAGACCCCAGGGGGTCTATATGGACCACTTCGGGAATCACTGGTATAGACTGTCGATACCCGCCCCGGCAGGGGTAGCATTTAGTATATTGTGTTAAATAATAGTGCTGCCCTAACTGTCCATTTACTAACGTAGTATAACTTTATATGCATTTGAGTATAAATAACATAAAAATTACTATTTCGTTATTGCAAAATACCTAGTAGTGGGAAAAACGCTATGGGCATTTTTTGTAATATCGGCAAACTTTCTACGGTAGTCTTACATCTATACTATCTATACTAATATTATAAAGCTGAAGAGTTTGTTTGTTTGTTTGAACGCGCTAATATCAGGAACTACTGGTCCGATTTGAAATTTTTTTTCAGTGTTTGTTAGCCCATTTATTGAGAAAGGCCATAGCCTATATATCATCACGCTACAACTAATAGGAACGGAGCAGCGCGGGCGAAGCCGGGGCGGGCCGCTAGTGTCATATGAAGGCGACGGGGCGTTTTTTTTTGTAAGCAAAAAAGTTTTTTTATGTGGGCAAACAAGCATGCAGCTCACATTGGTGATAATTGATGACTGCAGCCTATAGACAAAAACCAGAGGTCAAAGTCCAGATGCGTTGCCACACCTGAGACCTAAGTTCCTACGTTTCTGTAATGAATTCTGTAATGAAAAAAAATTGCGATGATGCTGAACACTACCATTTAGCGGCAGATAGATTAAGTAATGAGATGGTGCTTACGCCCGCGAGCTCCGTCACCCGAGCTCTACCACCAGTAAACCAGAGCTCTACTACCAGTAACCAGAGCTCTACCGACCCTATGGCCTTCTAGTGGAGGCGAATTCTTCCGCTAGTGCTGTCAGTCAACCTAACAAGGGTTCGACAACCATATAAAACAACCCTAATGACGCACAACACTATTGTTAGCGTGTCTGGGGAAGGCGTTATCCAGCAGTGGACATCTTCGGGCTGGGTGAATGAATTAAATAAAAAACTAAGTGAGAAATAAATTTTGATTGGTGCCAACAATATTATTTTTAATAATCTGTCATTTACTTCTGGATTTTCTTGTAATGTTGCTTTACTTTATGTTTTAACTTGCTGTTGATACTCCTAAAATAAATAAATAAATTTATATTTTTATTTACCTATTATCAGAGAATATGTAATAATACTGCGTATAGAATGGACACTTCGACGTCCCTCCCGTTTTCCCGATTATGGGCGACGGTTGATATTTTCTACGCGCTACGCACACAGGTGCACGTGTAGGGGAGACCGAGGATAGTTGTGACAATTTTTACTTTAATGGCCATATCTCGCTCAAGAAACATTTTACAGTTATGATCTATGTTAATTAATGTAGCACCATTTCTTCTCGTTGCAAAATAATCAACAAAATAACTTGAAGTATCTTAATTTCTGAGAAAATCAACAAAAACAAAGACAACTCCCTCTGTCACAACTCTCCTATCACCGAGGTAAGTTGTGACAGGGACCGAGATAAGTTGTGACAGCTTTTTATTTAGACTGTTTGATTATATAAAAGGATGGATTGGACCATTATGGATAATACAAATAAAACAAACAATTTCATTTGCAAAAAAGTACTGATAATCATCTTCTTGTACATTAAATACCAAAAAAAAAAAACGTAACACTCGTAACATGAAATAATACCATATAAGTGTCTAATATATGGCACCATATTGAGGTAAATCACATTACTATCCGTCAAAAATCTTCATTTAATCTCATAGACAATAATGGCAAACTTATTGCAACTTGTCTCCAGTAGATACAATCTACATGTGATCAGTCTTTGCATTCTAGGCATTGGACCCACTGCTCATTCGATCTGATGTTTTCAAATAGTCACTTATATATTCCTCTCATAAATGGTATAATTCATTGATGAAGCCTTGCCTACTGGGTTTGCTTGATAAGCGTGTTTCTTCTAAATATATCTTGACAGAAATATGTAGTTAAGATTGTAAGAGGACACGACATCTCTTGAACATTTTTTCGTATCGTTACGTAACCTCTTCAAATTCCATCATTAATTCCTCATCAGTCGTTCTTGTATATTTATTCAGCATCCTGAAACCAACGTAGCCTTTTAGCATGCAACATACCACGTTGCGAAAAAATGAAGTCAGATAGGAGAGTTGTGACAGACTGTCACAACTCGCCTAGATGCTCAAAATGATGACTCGGTCCAAATAATAATTCATATTTTCTAGACACGATACAAAAACAAAATATTGATGCAATATTTTGAGTCTTGAATAACCACACAATTTAAGAAAATATAACATAACAAACAACATGTAATAAGGCATGATATAAATTTGATCAAATTCTTAAAGAAAAACTTACTTTTCGCTTTTTTTTTCATGCAGACGTCATAATTTGATAACCGCTTCTCGTCCGACGCCAGCGAGTACTAAGTCAAGTAGCGCATCACTCAAGTCGCAAACTAGCACCGAAGCCAGCTCGCTAACGATTATAGGTAGGGAGAAATCGTCTTTGTCACAACTTACCTTTGTCACAACTCTCCTAGGTCTCCCCTACACGTCACTGATTGATGTCTGTATAATAGAGACCAAATTAAGCGTTTGTATGGGATTTCGACGGAGCGTTCGCGGTGTGCTCTTATGCAGATAACTATGCAATTTTTTCAAAATTGAAAAATGAAGTTTGACAGAAATGGACATTACCTACCTACTATCTTGATTTTTTATTCATAACAACAGACTGTATACCTATACTATTGACACTTTAGCACAATAAAACTGATCTCATAATACCTAGATTAAAGACGGTGGACTCTTTTTTTTGTTGCAGTGAGGTGAGTATTATTTCTCAATCAATATTTTTTTCAAATGAGTCTTTACAACCATCTTCACATCAAAGCTCGTCTAATAATTGTACCAACAGATGTTGTTCGAAAGATGTTGTTGAACTCCCAACAATCGACTCTACATCTTTGTCCATAAGTCATTTAACTAGCGAAGGATTCGGTGTGAAGTTCGTTAATTTATAGGGTGAAGGGCGCCAGTTACTACGCCACCTGTAGAATCATCCGTTTTCATTTTATTGCTCTATCACACTTTTGTTTCTCATTGTCTTGCAATGCCTATTATCTTAGGCATATTTTCACAATGATAAACGTATTTTTGTAACGAATTTTGAATTAAACCTATGCAGAGTCGGACTCTACAATTCAATTATTCATACATTATTAACTCTACCAGACAGTTTTGAAAGTGAATTTATAGTTAAAGTGTCCCTTGAATTTAATACAATTATTTCTAGTTCATTCTGAAGAAGAATCAAATTTGTAATATGTGGGTTAGTAGTATAAGCATTTCTTATAACTAATAGATTTTTAAATTAACCGTCAGTTTTTGTGACTAATAGGTATTTAAATTAATTATTTTTACAACGGTTTGATATTTTGAGTCATATTTTATGTTATTTAGCAAATTTGTGTGGTAATAAATGGTTATAAGTATCTACTAGCCAGTACTAGCAAGTACTACCTAATATAAAAATATTTATGCAAATTTACAGTGTTTATCATCATATCTCTTCATAATAACATATTACATTTATTGATGCCAAAAATAATTTTGTGTGTTTTTTTCAATTTTTTTCTTAATTAAAAATTAATTTCAGAGTAGCTTCCATACCGGCGCCATGCTCACAACTGCCGGCTCCCACTCCATTGCACTGCACGCGGCACGCGCACTCCGCCCATAAACATGTCCGTGCCGCATGCCTCGATTTACGACCTCTCACTCTAACATACCCATAACTCAGCCTAACAAAAGGGAAAGCTATACACTCATCAGTCCCAAGCGGATAGTTTAATTTACACACACAGACGTATCGAAATGAGCTAGTATGCGACTTGAAGCGTAAGTACACTGTGGACTTTCAGATAAAACACTCTCATACTGTATGACTTCAATTTTTTTTTAATATAAAAAGTGATTTCACATTTCATATTCGGCATATCTTTTTTCACAGGGTACCTAACAGTGATCGAAATGTTAATTTTAACGGTAGAGTTTTATCTGGTTCTTGCGTGTACTGTATCAAAGTTGTCCTCGGAGCATCAGCGCGCCCGCTACGTCCGAGTTCGCCGTCGGCAAAGAGTTTAGTACTTTCATCCTTTTCCAACACACAATTCCCAGATCGTAAATCTCGAAATGGCCGCATGTAGGTTACGCGCTCCGTCCGCGCAATTCCAGGGGGAGCGCATAAAGTATAGTTTTCTCTGTTTTATTGCGTGTTTTACTACGCGATAAAGGAGAAGAGAGTATACGGGGAAATCAGCTGTTTAGGGCATGCTTTAAACGTGCTCAGGAATGTGGCGAACGAAATGTGGAGTGTGGCGCTATGGAGCTTGCTCTACTTTAAAAATATTTAATTCCTAGTTTTTTGTCATTTTTTAATACATTTTATATTAGTTGATCGATAAAGGTTATATCTACCTTTTATCTGTGGTCATATCAGAAAGAGATATTTATTATATTTCTCCGTCTAGTGTATTTGTTCTATTGATGAAAAACCTAGAAATGTACTTTATCATCATAAATTCTTTAAGATAAAAGTGTTTCTAGTCACATAACATGCAACATAAAACAATAAAAATTACCTACCAATTAAATAACTTTAAGTCATATTATGCCCACATTTTTTATGTCATGAAGTGGTAAACAAGTATACAGTTTACATTAATTATACCTAGTTCTGTACCCTACGGACATCTACATCAAATCAGAGATTTTGATGTAGATACGTTGCCATAATTGAGGCTTAAGTTGTTATGATTCTGAAATTACTTTATTAATCACATTACATTATGTACAAACAGTAGCTAAATAATAGTTCAATAGATATTTATATAGTACGTTCTTTCGGCGATGCCGCTGTTTATGTAGTCTCTTAAAAGGCTCATATTAATCGTCTTTCCAAAAATTACACCAATAAACATTACCTATTTGAACCAATTGGATTGGAGTCACACGTTATGATGTTCTAAGCCTTTTTTAAGTCTATCTTTTATGTAATGATACACTAAAACGTTTATGTAGTCAGGTGCCTGCTTAAGTGTGTCGCAGAATATTAACATTGCAATTCAACGTCCGTCAGTAAGACGGTCAGTTTTCTGAGCAGCTTACCTTACCACAGGAAGAAACCAATGCAGATATGTTTGAATGCATATTTGGCCTTGGTTGCTTAAGTCTGAATCGCTTGTGCTAGATGGTTTTTACTTTCACTTAGCAGAGTAAAGGACAACGCACCACATAGGTATGCTGTCCAGTCGGCTGTACTCCGCCGTCAAGTACTGGCGTATAGGTTCATTCAGCTTAAGAGAAATTGCGTCCCTTGTTGGATCCTGAGCCAATTTCAAATTCTTTCTTTACGAATTAAATTTTGTTAGGCATGTGAAGTCCCATGTTACTCGTTCTACAGCTCTTAGTATCATTCTCACAAGTTTTAGTACGATGTTGAAATTAAGTAACAAATTATAATTAGGTACGTAGGTATAAGGTGACGCAATCTATGAGCGAGCTTACCTATTATATATTTAACGCAAAAATGTAATCTTCTTCTTCTCGTATCAATGGTCTGTTATCGTTATATTCTAGTAGACAAAAAAACTCGACAAATTAACAGCGGCATCCGTAGCCACCGTTAAATCTCTTGTTGTGCAACTGTTGGAACATAATGGGCAGGAGAGCAGATGTAACATATCCTGCTTTGGAGTACCGCAGTTACATTCAGGTCCCGACAAATAACCCCATCTAGCCAAGTTCGATCTCCAACGACCCACTCCGGTACGTAGTCGATTAAGCGTTCGCCAGATGGGCCATTGTAGATTGGAACCCAAAGGAAGACTTTCCGAAGGTAAAACGTACTTAGTTTAAAAGGACGGGCTATTTTAATTTCCAAAGCTGTTGTTTAGGCTGCCTGGGAAAGGCTGTTGCTGCTTCTGTGCAGCTTAGAGAAAAGGAATAACAAGGAAGTAGGTATATCAGGTAATTCGCCGCTTATCCATAATCATTTATATACTTATATTATATAGTTTTTATTACGACCACGTAAGTTGGTTGAGCAGCCAGTTCTCTGAAAGTAGGGACTTGCCCAGATTGCGATGAATAACTGACAAATAAAAGATTTTAAAGACAACTTACAAATAGCGCTCGAGCTGCTTAAACATTCAACATCAATTAGTTTGAAACATAAAAGCAAAATAATCGAAACACAATTTGATAGGTATATTTAAATGAACACTTTGTAACTGTTCTGTTGTTTGATTTTTGAATTAGGGATAAGAATTAGGTACTTTAGATACAATTAATCAAGAATAATAATAAAATAAAAATAAAATCGTTTATTCATAAAGCGGCTGGACTGGTTATCTTGAGGTCGCAGGTTCGATTCCTGCTCGAAGTCAAATCTTTTGAGTTTTAAACGTTTTTGAGAGAGAATCGAGAAAAAAGATTTATTGATTTCTCTTTCACACAGAAAAATAAATAATCAGATCTTAAACTAGGTATTACATTTTTATTACATACAACAATAGGTAGACGAGTTAGGCTTTACTATACCTATTGAAAATTTTAACTGTCTATTTTCAATCTCATACCTATATGTTTAAATACCTACCTACTAAAAACAGTTCTTTACTAGAACATTTAACATTTGTTTTTATTTATTTATGTTAACACCTATACCTACACTTCATTAGGTATTGATATTTTTTTTCTAAATATTTCCTATATAGGTAGTATTAAGTATCTGACAATAACACCACATAAATAGCACACAACATAACAGACTGAAACAAAAAAGAAAAATATGTTTTGAATTGTTATATTTTATTTTTCGCAATAACACATGCCAGTAAACTTTAGAAAATAAAGAAAAATGGGAAAAAAATTGATCAGGCCATTATTCTGGTGTCGCAGGTTCGATTCCTTAACGAAGTCAAATTTTTATTTCCCATTTTTCTTTATTTTCTAAAGTTTACTCGCATGTGTTATTTTGAAAAATAAAATAATGCTATTATTAATGGTACAGTGACATCTTAATGATGTCGTTCACCGACCCTGAAATCGGTTAAAAATAAAAAAAGGGAAGGCAATATTTGATGTATCAGTGTGGGACTTTGGTAGCTTAGCGGTAAAGTGGCTGGACTGGTTATCTTGAGGTCGCAGGTTCGATTCCCGCTCGAAGTCAAATCTTTTGAGTTGTAAACGTTTTTGAGAGAGAATCGAGAAAAAAGAGAGAAGGTAAATAAATATACGAACACTTATTAACAAGTTAAATAGCTATAAAATATAGGTACCTTATGCACGTAGACAAGACAATATGAATGTTATAATTAACATCTCCAAACCACAATTAAAATATATCTAATATATATTCAAAACCAATCAATCAGTAATACTTAACGTCAAAATAAGAACTTCAAATCTTCTGAACTTATATATATGTAATTAAGAACTTACATGAACTCCCCAAACCATTATAGATTAAAAATACTAACATGAAAATACTTAGATCGAGTAATAAACACCGTAAATGCAAAACAAAAATTTCAATATATAGCTGCCAGTCCCTGTTGCTCTGTGCACCACAGCATCGTGACTGTGACAGATTAGCTATAGCCGCCGAAATACCGCAATTGGTGGGGGAAGCAATATGGCGGCCTAAAACTGCTTCTTATTGGTTAGATGTGACTTGTTGTATAAACCATTCAAAATGTCCGATGACAATGAATATCGGAATGCATGGTTGGATAAGCTTTGTGTATTGTTATTGTAGAACAGACGGCCTCAGACCCATTGCGTTATTCATTATGATCAGACTATTTGTTGAATATTATGAAAAAATAAGATATTTAAAAGAGCTAATAAAAATACAGTGAAAAACTATTATTTCGAAAAAAAAAAATAATTCAATTATAATTAGATGTAATAATTTAATATTTTTTTATGACAGTGTATTTCTGTTCAGAAGTGGTTGTGGGTATTTAATTTACGATTCAAGATGTAAGCGCATATACTTAGATACCATATGAGCCGATTTCTTATATCGTTGTATTGGTCGTTGAGTAAAATAGGCTTCAGCTAAAACTTGTGACAAGTATTGAAAAAAATATAATTGGAAGCTACATTTTAAGACCAACGCCTTTTAGACATTGCTACGTATGCTAATAATGTTTTCGCACTAGTAACGCCAATCTAGGTAGGTTAGTCCTACATGTTAACCGATTGACGCGGAGACCCTATGGTGTAAAATGTATCTGCTTTACCTAAGCCTAAAAAAAAATAAAAAGCGGTTTTAAAGAAATTAAGAAGTTTATGGAAAGTTTAGTGTCGTAATTTGGGGTTTAGGCCATAGCCAATAGTAATTTATGAAAAAAAATTCCAACCTCAAATCACTTGTAATTTTGATTTTCCTTTATTTATTACATTTTTTACTTTTCTACTGGGGTTATGTTCTATTTTTCTTTTACCTTTTTACTATTTACAAAGGCATCGACATTAGAGCTACGCACGCAACACAGACATATATTTCAGCTATAAAAATATGAATAATTATTTGGATATCTGTGGTACCAGCTTGCCGTAAAATACACCATAATTCGCCAGCCAAGTAATTACATAGAAAAGATGGTGGTTAAGCGCGAAAGTACGTGAAACTTTCCATTCAACCCTGCGGATAACATTTTGTAGCAGATAAGTGCTTACAACGACTAGTTTATTAGCGTTTGCGTTTGCCCTAACTAAAATGAGAAGTAGCTAGCCGCGCGGTTGATCGGTAGTGCGTAGGAGCTCCTGAACCTAACAAGTTTACGGTACTTATAAGAATGAGGAGGAAATACCTATTCAGGCATTGAAAATCAATGTAATAAAAGTAACCTGTGTGTTTTCTGTGTAACAACCATTTATATTCTTTTACCTCTATTACATAAGTTATACAAGATAACATATTCGCAACATCAAACAAATCAGCATAACAAAATATCACAATAAAAAACAAATTTGATGTAGAGCTACTTGCGGAGCGAGCGTGCTATCAACGTCTGGTGCATCGAACGATACACGAAGAAACTTTACGACGCCGCACTTGCTCGGATCGGCCGTGCTGCGACCACGGCCGATACAATTCTATCGCGTTGCGAGCGAACCGTTCAATTAATCGCTCCGATTAACGTTGTCTCTCGGACATCAATGGTGCTGGATTAGCGGAGGGTGGTGTCCTTTTCTGGTCGCAGATTTAGTGCGGCGCCGCGGCGTGCGGCGTCGGCCGGCGGGGGGTGCGGCGTCGCTCGTAAAGCATCGGTCGGCACTCTCGACTGACGCGCGCCTCGGCGACTACGCGTTGCGTAACACCGCGCCATAAACAACACGACGTGCTCGCACCGCACTCCGCACCTGACCGCTACCTACCCACGTGCGCCCGGCCCATTACGTATTGCGCTCATGCCATCTCTAAAACGCTGACACGTGACTCCACGGAGTGAAACTCTCGGAACTTTTTTTTTGATACGACAGAACTGTGAGTTTTGTGAAGAAGTTGCACGCGGAATGCCGCGATCCCGTTCGCCGACGGCGTTCGGCCGCTCGGCTTAAGGTGAGTTTATTGCCGATTTATAGCCCCAAACTTCGCCCGGCCCGGAGCAGACGACCCGACACAAGTTTTGCTCGTTCTACAAACTTTTGTGGGTCTATCCTCGATATTTCATGACGTTTCGTTAACATATGACGTGAAAATGACTGACTCTATCAACGCTACGAATAGCCCTAACGCTTGTGGCGCGCGCGCTTCGACAACAGAACGCTGCAAACACCAAACATTATTTTTAATTGGCATGTTGTGATTGTGATTGTAAAGAGGTAATTGTATTTTATGACATTGACGACATGGATATTACTCAAATAGATGAAAGTATAGACGCATATTAATATGTAATCATCATACTCGTATTATTGTAATATTAAGGTACCCACTCCATACCTACATTATTTCACATTTACACAAGAATGTATTATAAGACCATAGCATCAACTAATTGAATTAAATAACTTGAAATATTATTGTTAACCGTTGATTACCTAATGTAGAGACAGTAAATAGAAAATGTAGAGTCCACGTTTCTTCGTTATTAATTGAATATTATACCTAATTCGTAGAACGCACCTTATCTGTGAATTCTTGATATCGATTTAATAGCAAAGAAAATCATACTACAGTCATTGCAAATATTAGGTACCTATTAGAGAATATTCAAGTGGCTGAGGTGGCCGTATCACCTACTCCTTGTTTAGTCTTAGCAAAATCATTTGTAGAATACAATATAATTATTGATAATACACATGTTCTATATCATAGAGTACATAATTAACTTTATTAAGCACCACATAGAGGCTAATATTCATAAAAAAAACTTTTTTTTAAATTTTATAATGACTCTTTCAGAAGACTTATTCTTTAGTGCCATTAGAGGAATATTTTTTGAGGTTATTCTATGAAACGAATTTGAAAAGAAAATACTTTATACCTACCTAAATAAAATTTTGTTATTTTAACTTCCTTCCTTCTTCTTTAGACACATTTTTTACAATCTTGGCTGCTTCTAAAATTAAGTAGGTAACATAACCCCTAGCTTAGTATTTCGTAAATTGAATTCAATTTGGTAGATAGGCAAGTTATAATTATGTGTGTGAGATAACATACCCAAACCTACCTACATTGTAATTGGTTTCTGAGATAAACAGTATTCATTAGATATACCTATCTACCTACGTTACTGACAAATGGAATACTTAGTTCATTGGTTTCGTTGGGTATTGTAAATAGACACATAGCTGCTTTGTTCTGTATTTATACTTAGTAAATATATTTGGGTATGGGCAAAAAGTCGATAACTACACAAATAAGATTCCAATTTAAAAATAAAAACTTCAATCACTAGAAAAATATTACAAACCTAGGTACCTTTATTTGGGAGATATCTTAAAAATATGAATGTATATTAGGTACAGTATATAAAGTGTATTGGTACGTACCTATTTACTTTACAACATTGCCATAGGTACAATTTCCTAATCTTGCTTGATTAGTTTCAATTGAAAGGCTTATGGCCGAATACTCAAACGTCACTCAATTTTAAGCAACTCTCAAATGTGCGCTATCTCAATCGTTTGAACGTGTTTTATAAAGACAGAAGACTTTTATGTCCCGCTTAGATTTGAGTGACGTTTGAGTATTTGGCCGTTACTACCTTCATTTATTATAATAATGTCAACTCATAATTTTGATGAAACAGAGATGTTATCATTTCCCTAAGTCAGGTATATAAAGATTATTTAGGTATTATGTCCTAAACAATTGGATTTATCTTTAAAAAAAAATCTAATAATTTATCTGAATGCCCATTGATGGCCATTAAAGTAACATAACCTACAGTGAAATATTTTTGTAGGTATAACTAATTAAACAAATTACTTTAGTATACCTCAGCTTTAGAGTGACCATGTAAAAGATAGGTAGGTAAATTGTTATTTACTTATTATTTGGCATAATGTAGGTAAGTCAAATTTATTTATGAGCTCATGAGTATCAATATTGATACTCTTAAATTTATTTTTGGTGATTGTCTCCATATCCTACTATAACCTATTATAAATGCGAAAGTTTGTGAGTATGGATCGATGGGTGTATGTGTGTTACTCTTTCACGAAAAAACTATTGGACGGATTTGGATGAAACTTAACAGTAATATAGGTTATACCTATATTGAAATAACATACTTATAGGCTACAATTTGTAATGATTAAAAGGACACGCGGACGATGTCGTGTGCAAAAACTAATATTTTATGCATCAATAGAATTTTAATAAAAATCTGACTAATAGTCAGATTTAAAAAAAATATAAAACCTACCCAATTGCAAATAGACATGGTAAATCTTTATGTCATGATGTTAATGACTTACCAAATAATATATTCATTATCTCATCATGGACTAGGTAACACAATTATAAAATAAAGAACAAACACTGTTACAAGGAAACTTATACCTACTTAGATTTAACAAGTTAACGAATGCTTTATGTTCTTAGCCTGGGTTGCACCAAGATATTTGTTAAAGTTGAAGTTATTGTAACATTTCACATCCTTCTCTAACTTTAGCAGATTTCCTTCTCTAACTTTAGCAGATTCATTGAAATAAAACTATTTTTACGGATTTATCTCGCGTATTTTAAACTAAAATGATTTTTAAAATGATTTTTTAGCAGATTCCCTGAAGTGAGAGAAGGATGAGAAATGTTACAATAACTTCAACTTTAACAAATATCTTGGTGCAACCCAGGCTTAGATTTTTTAACTCCAAAATGTAAAACCAACTTTACAATACAAAGTGATATAATAGGACTTAGACTTAATAAAGCTTCTTGCTAAATATAGCGATGGATACAATTTATTCTAAATGTATTCCCATGGCCAGACATCGGATACAGTTGGAATCGCTTTCGCTTTCATCTTTACAGAATTCCATAGGCATTATTTTGTAAAGCCAACTCTTGCACCTTTAGCAGAATTCTGTTGCTTCTTTGTATTTTTGTCATGTTTGTTTAGTTAATAGTAGTACGAAATATGAATTATACCCGATAGACGATAGAGTTGTGAAATAAGACATAGTCACTAATGTATATTTTCCTGTTCTTAATTCAAAAGAAGTAACAAAAAAAAATTCTAAGAAAAACGGTACTTAATCAGTTAGCTTGGGTTGCAATAATATAACTTATAAACACTCAGCCTGAGTTGCACCTCGATATTTGTTAAAGTTAAAGTTATTGTAACATTTCACATCACTTTTCTAACTTTAACAGATTTCTATAAGTTTAGTGTTTAAAAGTTATGTTCCTCGGTTACCTTAGGGTAATATGAAACTAATTTTAAAAAAATCGTAATCTCCTAAGCTTTATTTCATTTATGAACGTAAGTAGGTATAACTTTATTAATTTTTTAATATTTACAAGATTCTCTTAAACGAATTTATTTCCGTAATTAATTCAATCCTGTCACAATATTGAAACTGTACGATATGATAACACAGCTATGCTGTAAACTTGGTATGATTTGAACTACAGTCCGTTTAAATTGATCTTTATTGTCATCGTATACGGTCCACAATGGTGATCAAAATATCAATTCAACTGGTATTATATCATCATAATTTCGATGAGATTCTGCAATGTACCGTTTTGTAGACAGAGACTGACTTTACAGAGACTGTTTACTAAGAATTTTACTTGTTAATAATATGAGTGTGCAAAGTGTGTTTATAAATATTTGCTTTTCAATTAAAAGGACCTACCTAGGCAAGCCGTTCCTATATATCTTGAAAAAGTATAATCCATTTTCTGTTACCCAAAAAAATCCTCTTGAACTATGTCGCAAATGAAAAATTTCTATATTGCTTAATTATGTACCTACCAACTATTCATCAGTATTATTTTATTTATGAAAATCGGAATGGACATTTAACGTTTCATAATTTAGGTATATACTTATATACTGTTGATGATATTATGATTCTAACTTTAAATTAATTTAAGTAGATAAAACGAAAATCGACTTTATAATACCACTGCAAAACTTCTCACACAAATTAACTAGGTATAAGTAACATAGATAAACAACAATTCGTTTTTGAAAGTGTAAGTATTTTAAGTCGTTCCGAAGCTTTTTCGGAAAGTCAAAACAGTAATTTTTAAGTTACTCACTTCCATCTTAGTGGAACCACGCCAGTCAATGCTGAACCATAATTACATTGAACACCCAGAGCCATTATGCAACAAATGCAAATAGATGTTATGTGCTCAAAACAGACATTCAATAATTAATAACAGATTTGTGAACTCCATAACTGTTCTTAGCGCATATGATTAAGACAGAACTTGCTTCATATTTAACGACATACAAAGGTCACTTCATCGGCAGAAGGAATAGTATGGGCGTACCTCACTTTTACCTTTTACCTTTTTTACCTCACTTTATAGTACTTATACAGTGTAAATGAGACAATGTACTAAGACGCGAACATCATCGCAATTTAATGTACCCACGCCTTTAAATTTACAGCATAATCATATCATTTTGTTACCACCTCCCACTCGTAGTTGAGGATATAATCACGAACGCTGCCAAGCTCTCTGATTTACTATTCTAGGTAAATTTTAATATGATAAACCAGTTAGCATCCTCAAAAGCTTTTGAGCGGTTAAATATATTAACATTTTTCTACTATCATACTTCAATCAACTTCCTTAAGTCCAGAATGAGTCCATTTCAAAAAAGTAGTTCATGGAGTGTTACTCGTCGCAGTGCGCGGACGCAATCCTCTATTTGAAATTCCGTTCGTGTCTGCTACCATATTTGTCTTATTTCACATCACCCTGTTTGTTAGATCTCAATCTCTGCTTATTATTCAGTGATGCTGCTCCTCGCTTTTTGCAATTTTAACTCGTCTCATACACAATGATTCATCATATGTGGAATTTAAGGCCAATTTAGGACCTACTGGTTTTACTCCTAAAAATACCATATTGCGTAGGCGTTATAATAGGATTTTGCATAAAATGACTATTTAGATTCTATGACAAAATAATTTAAAGATAATATTGTTTAGACATTTCACATTTTAACATATTTTATTTCGAATGGAAATATCGAAAACCCACAAATCGTTTTCAAATATAAAATATATCGATCGGATAGCTTTTGGATCCGTTAATCGAAGGAATGTCTATACGTAGCATAATTTATTGGAACGTAAGTCAATATGGTAAGAGTATCTTTTAATTAACAAACAATCGATTCAATCCGACAATCAGTAAATCAAAACATATAGATAGGTATATAAATTAGGTATTTCATCAACATCGAGTTTAATTTGCTCTAACCACAAATATCTTCAAGAAGAAAAAATCGTCACTTTTTTTTACCAGATATACTAGTAGGTGTTATTATTAGTTAAGATATTATTATAAAAGTTATAATTGTAGGAACGTTTGGAGAAAGCAGACTCATATATTTTTTAATGTCGATTAAAAATCTTTTACACTAATTGCATTCTGTGTTAAATTGTTCTAAAGACAGATGGTATATTTTTACACTGTGTGCAGTACAGAACAGACGCCTTTAGGAAGCAATCAAGTCATCGTCTACTAACTTGACGAGATCAATTATCCTAGACGCGTGATCTTCCATTCAAAATGTTTTGGTTCAAGAAAAGTCATAAAGGTAGTAGGTATAGACAGGGAATACTCATTTATCGAAAGCAGTTTTACTTAACTAACTACAGTTGTGTTACTACATCAAAATAAAATACTAGAACAGACATACAGGTCTTGCCTTTTATGTATACAGAATAACACTATTCCCACTTCTAATCACGTTGAAAGTAGTTAGCGTTTGACAAGTCCGTTATATTTCCCTCGATGTATGCTACCGATATACGCATCGCTGGTCCACTAGTCAGATCCAACGGGCTATGTCTGAATATCTCTCAACAGTTAAATATTAACTCCATTGAGAACATAAAAGCAATTGCGTGTACTCTTTTTAATGTTAATTTGACTGACAAGCAGATTTTCTTTATCGTGTGATTTCTTATCAACAGCACCATTCATTAATGAAATGATTTTGTGTGTTTTTTTATATTGGTTTAGTGTATATGATTGATTGACTAGGCAATTTACATTGAAATTTTATCCAAGCTACAGTCTACACTACTCACGTATGTACCACCCACGTATGTATTTGCCACTTTATGACAAAAAAATATGAAAAAGTAAAACTGATAAAGAGTAAGCAATTAATAATATTACAATTTTAAATCTCGTGTAAGTTAAGTATGAATATAAATTACTTAATTTATTTCTGTATCAATAAGACAATTGCAAACAAAAACGGTCGTAATAGATACAAGTAACAAAGGAACAAATGAGACTGATATTTTATACATTGACAAAGTATCATCAATAAAAAGCGAAGTAGTAAATTCAAGCGGGTCTCTATAGCGAGCATGAAATTGTCTTCCTCGCGGTCATAAATTATCATCTTAATAAGTTAATGAGTGATTCCAGCAATACTTGCGTTTTTGTGAGTCGAGGGCACAAGTGGCAATGTTACCGGTCGACTCGGGAGTCGTTATTGCCCTATAAGTCCACAGCGCCATTGCACCGAGCATCTGCCTATAGCGAATTTGATTAAAATTCATGTTTATTTATTTAAACAAGTAGGCCTGTGCTACAGTACCATTTAGAGTTAAAATGGAAATACTTTTTACCGTTGACTCTTATTTGAATTTTCAAAAATGTCCCATGCTTTTTATCCGTTACACGGAATACTACCTAATAAAACAGTAGGGAAAATTAGCACAACGTTAGTGTCCGACCTACCTTAAACGTAAGTACAAATAAATTGAAATTAATCGGCTATTTTATAAATAAGCCTACATTGTAATATTGCCGTTAATGCGATTCAGCTCACGTGCGGTCGATCATTCGCTATCGAATTTTTAATTTCAACAAAAAATCGATCTGAAGCGTCAAACATTACGCAGTAACAGGTGAACTGCGTACCTCCCGCGACACAGACAAAAAATCAACATCTGTTAGTGAGAAATTTATGCAAGCATCGGTCGTACACACGATCATATCTACTTGAAATACGTCGCCGGAGACAAATTGCAGTCACTTCAAACGTGGCGAGCGAGTGTCCCGCCGTCGCAACGGAATAAGCAAATAGCCAATTGTTTCACTCCAGGGTCGGCAGATCACGCGGAATCCGTCTCAACCGGTTCAGTAACAAAATACAAAATGGCTTATACGTTAGAAACCGTAAAGAACCGTAAACCGGACCGTAAAGCACCGCATTTCAGCCTTAAATCCGCATAATTATCGTATAGGCAATAAATTGTCCCCTGTGGGAGCGCGCGTCGTTTGTATTCTCATCGATGCCTCGCTGGTTACAACATCATTGTCTTATTTAAATTATACGATTTGTTGCTTGATCATCTAAATCTTCACTCATATTTTTGTATCGATATGATTGATTTGTTTTATATTTTTAACCGTCTCTAAATGAGGTGACAAAGATACTTTTCATTTCTTTGGGATTATAATGGATGTTCTTAATAAATACAGTAGTTTTGAAAAAAAAATTATTAAAAAACTATTAAATTATTTCCATTATTTCCTTATATTAAAATTTGCATGCGCTAACTACTGGAAATGCAAAACACATTCACTATTATTTTTTATAAAATCCATATTATAATAGAACAACAGAAGCTAAGTGTTGTGTGTAATAAAACGAAACATCTTAAGTTACGAAGTAACAATTAACGCGAACATAAATCAATGGCTTTTAATTGTCGTAAATTAATACACAACTATACAAATACTGTCACTTGTAACATACATTTCACATTTTCATCTATGATTTAAAGATGTTATGACCTCATAGTTCGATAATAAATGAGACGCTCGTAAACGCCGGAGTCAAGAGAACATTAGTGTCAATAAAAAACCCATAAACTCCATTAGCCACCATAAACCTCACCGCATCTGGTCAATAATATGTTTCGCGTACAAACAGTGTTAATTGTAAATTAAAATTATTGATTTTTAATATGAATTTTATAGGAATTTATGCTAAAATATTATATCATTATTATCATACTTTGCATACTTTGTAAGAAAATTATCTACAAACTGTTTTTTGATGATTGTTTTTTTATCTCCTCTATTGTGTCGCACATTTTCGTCAAAGCACAAATTCGCAAAGAATTCGCTGATTCTAATATCTTTTTTGTCTTTCATTCTTACCCTAAAAGCAGTAAATTTTCGTGTCGAATGATAGCGAGTTTCGATAAAGAACACGGAAACGAACTTTTGTTATGAACCTCACAAATAGAACTATAAATTACCACAAGGTGTTATAATGTAAGTTAGTCTTTTGGCCACAATTCCTCAAAACATTATCGGCGCATAAATTCACTGTCGAGATAATTAGCATAATAATTGGTTACCTGCCCGCTTAGTTAAGCAGGTGAATTGTTAGAAATTGCTTTGTCTACTGATCTTTTGTCAATTTGTGCAACGTTTCTTGTCTCGGACTCCACATTGTCACTTGTTTATGGGCTTTCTTGATTTTTTACGACCTCATAAAAGATATTCGTAAACATAACGGATCTGCATTTGCATCTATGAGTTGTTTAGCATTACAATACGGGACAATGACAATTTTTTGTCCGTTTACGGTTGGATATTACATTTTGATTTTAGGAATTCGTTACTGTTACTCAATTTGAGCCCATGTTTTATTTCTTATTTAACTTCCTTTGTTTTATTATGCAATATTGCTACTGTTGTGACATTTATTGTATTGTTTATTCAATTTGCAACATTGTCTGCTCCTTCTTATACTGCAGTGTATGGACACTATTATTGTTTTTGTCCAGCCTCACAAATTATACCCTTATATCCCTATATCCTTTTCAATATGTTTTGCCTGTTTACAAAAAAAAAAAAACAGTTTCTTAATTAACGAGGTATTTTGTAGTGTTAAGTGCGCTGGTGAGTTATTCTATTTCTTCATATAATACAAAAGTAGTTCTTACTACCGCGTCATTAAAACTTCAATCCTTGTTTGTAGAAACAACTAATTATGTAGAAATTAAAATCCATAAACTTTATGTGTTTCCAATAAAAAATGTCAACTAGCTCCAATAAACTAGACGTTTAATCGAAGTATCAAAATACTATTTATTCCTGTTCTAATATACATATTAGAGCGCTTTACTTTTGGTTTAATGAATTAATAATTATTTTTATTTTATAACGGTAGACATTTGCATTACCGTTTGAAAATACTTTAAAAGATTAGTAGCGTAAAAAACATGCCTGTTCAGCATTCTGTTTTCATTGTGGGCCAATACGTACGATTTCCAGATTTTCCACAAAACTTGATGTCTCTTTTTTGGGATTGTGAGTTGTTATAACTGCTCACTTCTGAACTATTTATTTATCTATAAAAAACTATTTATTTTTATAATTGTACATTTTTAAATAATAAACGCTGCGTTTAATTTAAAATTAAGTAATGAACTTGTTTTATACATACTACTGCAGCATAGAAAAGAAGATTATTGTCATCTTGTTTCAAATTAAAATAAATATTTTTGTAGGTAGGTAGGTACAGTGGTTTAGACTCAGCTGCTTATTCTTCAGTTTATTATGACAAAGGGTTCATAATATATAGGTAGCCTATTTGTTATCGCTTACCGTATATAAATATAGCAGGCCGTTATTTATACAAAGAAAGTTAGTCTCCGGTCCGTCGAAGCACGGTGCGGTGGCGCGGCTCGAAAATTGTAATATTTCAAAATTACTCAAGAGTCGCGTTCACTTGAATAATGCGATAAGTTTCAGGGGTGGATGCCTCACCCCTCGTGCGTGCCGACTTACCCGGGACTTGTTTTTGAACTTCTGCTCCTGAGTTTGATCAAAATATACTCACCCAACCGCCTGCTTCATTTGACCGAGACGCGTCTAGCCTTGAGATGCTAAACTTGGCAAAAGTGGTACAGCTTTAAGACTGTAATGTGTTTTATCCATAAATCCAGGGCTTAAATAACTCAAGTCCAGGGTCTCAGGGTAGGAACAGCCCCTGCTAGATTTTGGGAACACTAGTCGGTGATAAATGATAGTATGCTTTTCTCAATGAAGAAATATCTCAGTGCCTTCTTCAGAGCCTGATAATGTGTCCAATATCCATAGGCTTGCCGGCTATTATACATAGGTATAATGCATAAATGAGACTCAAAAATACTATCGGGGATTGGTAAATTTAGGTAGGTACCTATTCTGATTTATGTGTCTGAATGCATAAATCAGAAAGTGAAAATTATGTTTTTCATTTCCTTTCTTTGAAATCACAAACATCGAATAGGAAAACTTCAAATAGTATATAATTGTTAGAAGCATGAGGTCTCAATTAAGATGTAAACTATTATAGATAGAGATAGACATTACATTCGACCATCAAAAAATCTACGCATCCCCATCGTAACTTTCATCGTTAAAATCGTATTTATATTGACCGTTTAAAATACAATCGAAAAATTTAAAATGCTATAAACTTACTTATCGTATTTACCATGCCAATAAAGACCTAACCGACAATGCAGTGCGCCCGTTTCATATCAACACATATGGTGGTGAAGCTAGAGACGTATAGGTATGTGTATAGCTTTATTCTGAAGGCTACACGTGGTAAGGGCCATGTGACAAACCGGTCGTAACCAAGCCTAGTAACCTCTAAACGACTCCGAACGTGAGCCGTGAAGGATTCCTCGATTCACTTTTATGCCCGGTCTCAATAAACTACAAACGAATCGTACGTTGTTACTAGCGGTTAAATTTGACGTACATTTGATATAGCATCTAAAGCTGTCAAATTCCACCAACCAGTAGCAATGTCAACGGATTTCGATAAGATTTTCAACCTGTCGTTGATCCACTCTTGTTTAAAGTTTGGCCGTGAGAAAATAACGTGAAAATACCCTCGCAATGTCCATTATAATAAAAACGTCAAGCGTTTAACGTATGGCGATTAAAATAATGTTCAAACAATTCCGATCTTAACGCTGTCTTTTTGTTAGATAAATTATACTGGTTTGAATTATTTCATGGAATCTGTGCCATGAATTCACGATTATCATAGTGCATTATGCAAAAATTTGTTGTAGTCAGCTGGCATACACGTTATTGTAGCCTACTTCCAATAGCTAGGAAGATATTTATAGCAGTAACTAGTGAACAATGACTATAATGAACTCTGAGTACACATTCTTTGAAAGTTACTTCTTTCATACATTTTTGAAATATCGCGCTAAAACATTTTTGCTACAACAAAAATGTTTTTGGATACCATTCTCGGATAACTAACAAAAGTTGGTACATTCATTGAATTTGATGACATCTCACTGATAATACAAGTATCTACATATATCTTATGAAAGTATCTAATATATTATGTACTTAGATATATAAAATTAATATTTATTTCAAGTATAGTAGAATATCATTAAAATAATTTATATAGGTAGTAGAGTCAGCATTAGATTTGATCGAGTAAACAAAGACCGTAGTTGAAATGGTTGTAAATGACCTGATTAACAATGGTTTTATAAGTAAGTAGATCGACCATTAACCCTACTAATTACATTCGATATCTGTCTCTTTACTTATCCATGCTTCCAATCATAAATATTAATGAAGATAAATACTTTATTCTAATAGATCAACAAGCGCCAATGAAACGTAATTATTTTGAAACATTTGTATCTGCCTCACTTATATTATCTCTACCATAAATTCAATAATAAATATAATTCCTTACAACCATACAGATGCATAACTATTAATAAACAATAATAAAAGTAATTAATTTAGCACATCTAATAAAAAAATAGACACGTCATAGTACTTTTCTAGTGTTAAGAAATATAAAGGTTACTACAATTAAATTGTCAAAAATTAAAAAAAAAAACCTTGTCGTTATACATTTTCAAACTTGATAGATGTCAATATGCAAGCTATAAACATACACTTTAATTAACATATACTTAGAAACAAAATTATGTTCAGGGAGTTAATTGCTTTGGACTAAGAAGAATTTTTAAAAACAAACTTTGAGAGCTCTTTTCATTGTAGACTTCATTTTAATCAAACATTCCTTTCACTTGACTGTGTTTAGTAAAAATACCTAGTAATAATATTTCCCTACATAAAACGTTAGATGAAAAAGAGATTGAAATAATTTATGTGAAAATGTGGAGTAAGATTTTTTTTGCATTAAAATACAAGTTATGTCTTAATAACTGACCACATACCTATCTATTAATGGAAAAGCCCTTCTGTTTTTACTTAGAGTAAGACACCAATACACCGTCTGAGTAAACGGTAGGTAACACCGTACATCCAATTAAGACAGGAAATCGCTGGATTCAAGGGATTGTTAGGAAACTGCTAATTATGGGAAGTATATGTCCAGTAGTAAACATTGAGGCAGTAAAATAGTTTGTTCCGATATGAGAACCAACTGCGTAACAACCGATGAAATACCATTAGACTATGAGGTATTTGCTATCTTAGATGAAAAACTATTCTCGACTATGATGATCGAGCATTACTGACCCAATAAGGGCATTCCTCTTGACATATGTCTCAATACAACGTCCACTTTACCTTTAATGTGGACGGTGATCATGAATATTAATTTACTGAGGATGCCTTAGCTTTTCAAATGCAAACAAGCGTACAGATAGTGTGAATGTTATAAAGTAGTTGCTAATCTATACTTATAATAAAACTGTAGAAGTGTGAATTCTGTACATTGAAAATATTGAAAAAATAAATACCAGGGGATGTTACTAGATCGATAACGAAACACAAATATGTGATTAGAAAAAAAAATTGTCTGTCCGTCTGTCTGTCTGTTTGTTCAAGCATCACACAAAATTACCAGTCCGATTACGATGAAACTTGGTATACTTATACTTTAACCTTTGGCGCATAACACTGGGTACTTTATCCTGGAAAAATGACTGTTTGTCTGTGTGTTTGTGCACGCTTATTTCAGAAACGGCTTATTCGATTTGTGGTTTTCACTAATATATTGTGGTAAGTTTCACTTAACATTTATTGTTTGTTTCATGTCAATCGGTTCAGAAATAAAAAAGTTACGACATTTAAAAAAATCATATCGAATATTTTAAAACTATTCTGTATCTATATTCTGTCTTTTTTAGGATTTCGTATTTTAAAGATAAAAACGGACCCCATTGCTAATCCTCCACTGTCTGCCTGTCTGTCCATACATCCGTCTGTCTGTCACCAGGCTGTATCTCATATACAGTGATAGCTGGAAAGCTAAAATTTTCACAAATTATGTATTTCTCTTACCGCTATAACGACAAAATTAAATACTAAAAATAAGAAAATGAAAGTATTAACGGATCCAAAGGGGCATACAATAAATGTGTTTTTTTTTCGTATATTTTTTGCTCGATATCAATTACGGTAGCGAGCAGACGATGGTGGTGGTGGTGTAGGTGGCATTATGGGTAAAAATGCGGAACGTTAATATTCAATTTTTCTCTTCTGCCTACTCTTACGGAGTGCCAATATTATCCATATATCTATCTTTTATCTTTCATTCTGTGTTAGAAGCACTAATTGAATGAAAATTTACAAAAGTTTATAATAATTTTCTATGAGAAAATATTACGCATAGAAGTTGAAAATGGCCTTTTCTAAAATACGATTCAGCATAGGGTGGATACGCTTTTAAATAATAAGCAATTTTTCGCAATACTTGCAGCCTCTGTGCTCTTATCCCCGATGGACATCGTCTAATATCGTGTACAGAGAAGAATTACTGCAGAGTAGATTTTTATAACTACTTAAATGTGTTTATAATACAAAATTAACTAAAATGTATATCCAAAAGCGCTGCTCAAAGTCCCAAAGCCACTATTCCACGCGAACAAAGTTGCGGGCACAGCTAGTTTTTATAATAAATCATTTAAATTGTCAAATATCTTAGAGGAATTTCTTCATGTATATTTAAATGTTATATTTAATATTCACAGTACATATTTGTTCTATTTTAGAATTCATAAGAACTTATTACTAAAACGGAAGAAAAAAGTTGGAATAGCATTTCTTATAAAAAAAAGTTTTAAATTAATATCAGTAACTGAATAAAATTAACCATTAAACATTAAAAAATGATAAAACATTATACAGTGTCTTATCAAAGAGCAGTATGAAGATACATGAGGTTTACACGACAAATAAAGTATAGATATACTATATTGAATAAACTCAGTTCGATCTTTCACTAAGAGTCGTGAATGTAACCGCACCTTCTAAACTTCGTGCCTACATCTTGGTGAAACTTGAAGAATTTCCAACTCTAAGAATTCAGCTAGGAACTTGCCTCGTCTCGTTAGACCGCCTCACGCCGCAAAAACCTCATCTTATTTATGCCTTTACTTTATTCCATTTGTGGTTTCAACATATTGTGCTAGAATTTTTAAGCGTTACTGCATAATATTCTAGTGTAGGTATCTAACATTAAGAAAGTGCAATATATTCGGAACTATATCATGATTCATACTTAAAAGTGTATGATGCTATTTGACTGTTATTATAATCATATTAATAACTATGACGAGGAGGTTCTACAAATACAAAAATATATAGGGCTCTCTACACATATTTACTTACTCCTTAAAATAGGCAAAATAATGCCTATATTTTTAAATAAACATTTTCGTTTGAAATGAAATTTTAATCACACGTACATACATATTTTTATATTTAATATCGATATTTCTTTTATAAAATTGACAAAGATATGACAACCCGTAAGCGGAATAAACAAAAAAGAAGAGCTAATTATGATGCACGACACATTTTCTAATACATGGGAATACAAAAGGTAACATTGATAAATGTCTTGAGACATTAGCTTTAGAATCCGTAAACCAAGGGGAAGTCAGCGTACTTAATATTTTAGATACCATCGTCAATTAATAAAAAAAAAACAAACATTGCTTTCTAGTATTCGATACACGCTATTGAAAGGTGTCGGAAAAACGCTGGCAATTCTATGAAAATGCATCGCATCGAAGAAACCTGCTTCGCAATACCACATGCCGTCTTAAGATAGATATCGATGATATGACATAACAATGAACTTTAATCTTTGTATCCATTTCTATAATGTTCTAATTTTATTGGCAGACGATTGGCGGTTATGATATTGTGCTATGTTCCCTTAATTGTTTCGAGTTTTTACTGAAGCAAGGTGCGGATAAACTCGTAGTTACTGAGCACGTATTAAACGTTTCTTGTTAATTTATTAATATAGGTGGTCTAGCGCGTATGGATTAACTTTTTCTTTCACTTCAAAAACAACTTTGTTTATCCACGAGAACCGTTCAGAAAATATGTTTAATTTTGAAACCGTTACTTAATCAATACCTCTATTACGATATTACAGCATCAACAATTTAATATTCATCTTCTTTTACTAAATTTGCAATGACATCAGAATCGAATTTTGAGTTAGATTTATGCTTAATTTAGAAAATAAATTGTTTAAATCACTTTTCATCATGTAAATGGTATTTGAATTTAGTTCAATTTAGTTAGGTCTTTATATGTATCTTCACGCCAGGTCCCTAACGGGGTAGGCAGAGAGTGTAGAGCGCTAGATATCCCGGTCCTGACAAACCTCTCGTGCCCCGTCTAGCTTCATTATTATCTTCATACATGCACGCCGATTCCTAAGACTTGGTTAGGTCTAAATAGTCTCTTAATATATCTGTGTTGTATCTTCTGTGATAATAACATTCTTTTCCGTAAGCATTTCTTTACTGTAAATCAAGAATCAGTAGTGTTCAGCACTATCATGTTTCTGTTAGATGGTAATATATGACCCGTAATAGCTATCACAGAGACATAACATCTAGAGTCTCAGGGGTGGCAACACATCTGCATTTTTATGCTCTTTTTGTGTGGATGTTTATAGGCTGCAATCACCACTTAACAATGTGTTGTCTGCCACCTCTAACATAAAAAAATAAACTTTGGTAAATATGACCAAAATTACAAATACTATACCAAAAATAATAAAAATGATAAATCGCTATCGTCGTTTATATATGTGAACTTCCGTGACACATAATATATCCTCCGAGATCGTAGCTATATCTAACAATAACGAATTGTAGACAGTGACTCATCGGTTGAACACAGAGAATATTTATTGTGTTGTTATCAATCATTGGCGAAGGTCGGAAGCCACACGAGCGAGATTCTAGATACGTCATAGATAACTGGAAGGGACTGTGCATTGCAGTCAGTTGGAAAATTGTTCAATTCATCACTAGGAAATCCTGTTGGAATGGAAATATCTAAATACGTAGGGAGAACTTACTTGTCTTTAAGTGTCATTTACTTATCATCATGTTTTAAAATATTGTACACTTACATGTTAACATTAAGCCTGGGTTGCACCACACCATTTGTTAAAGTTAAAGTTATTGTTACATTGCTCATCCTTCTCTAACTTTAAGAAATCTGTTAAAGCTAGAGCAGGATGTGAAATGTTACAACTACTTTAACTTTAACAAAAGTCGTGGTGCAACCCAGGCTTAATGTTAAACATATACCCCCCTTATTCATACTCGTAAACGTATTTTAGATAAAGTGTTGCTAATCTCTAGACAATCTAGAATGTGCAGGATAGAAAAAGACAAACCTTTTTCTATCCTGCACATTTGACAATGCATCTGACAAAGACAAAGCATTCTATAGCTAAAATCTGTCTAATGTACGTTTATAAATAAGGGGGATATTGAACGATGGTTAATATATCTCAGTTATCGTTGGATGATACCTGACAGTTCCAATATTTTTTCTTGCTGTGCATATAACTTGTTAATCTATAAATTACTGTTAATGAAAAAAACATAATGTTATGTATGTATGTATCTTCTCGCCAAGACCCTCACGGGGTAGGCAGAGTATGTGGAGCGCCAGATATACCTACCGATCTTTCACAACTTTCGTGCTTCTTCATAATATTTAATTATTATGTAATGTAGTTGACAATCCATTTCGATAAATTCTCATATTTTCAAGTGTAAGTAATTTAATGTCCAACTCTGCTTAAATGTCTATTAGTATTATTCTAAACCAGAAACTTTTCTTGTCAGCAAAAATTAGCGTTATTTTCAGAAGATACTGTCTTTTTTTCAATGAGCTGGTAAGTTGATGAACAAAAAATAAAAACATTTCAAATTGACTAGATGTAAGCTGATTATGTACCGTTTAGTAGCGTCGCGCACGAATACTCCACCAATAATTGAAATGTAATAAGAATATTGCCCTGAAGGCATCGTCAGTCGGCTTAGAATAATGGAAGTTACATATATATTATCCAAGAATTCAAAGATCTTTTCTCAATTCAAAGAACTCTTCTTAAATCATAAACAAAACTCGGCGAAAGCATATCTTTACTGTTACGGTTGACCCACATCAACCATTTCTTGCAATAAAATTATAATACCAGAAATGTGTTATTATCTCTAAGCCTGGGTTGCACCAAGATATTTGTTAAAGTTAAAGTAATTGTAGCATTTCACATCCTTATCTAACTTTAACAGATTTCTTTAAGTTAGAGAAGGATGTGATATGTTACAATAACTATTACATATTGTGGTGCAACCATTATTTATGCGGAAATTCTATACTTCAAATTTTTACTTCTTTCTTTTTTCTAAATTGCTGCCGTGCGAAGCCAGGGCATGTCGCTAGTGGATGTATAAACGTGTCATCGCTCTATTTCGTGTAAATGACACGTTTCCCTCGTACTATAGTTGACTATGTGTATGGGAACAATTCTCATCCATGGATTTTAAATGAAGTGTTAATTAATGCGGTTCACTGGTTTTTTCTAAGCAATAAGAACTTGTGAGCTCAATTTTCTGCATTTGCTATTGTGACAAGAAATATTAAGCAGACTTCACGTACAATTAAATATCAGTTTCAAATTCCATTCATAAGACTACCTATAAGAAATAACGTATTAGTAGATTTACGAGAATATTACTATGATATTATTATGTATCTACGTCATCTTATGTCTTAATGACATGGTATATTATCTTATTTTAAATACAAACATTTGTTTAAAGAATATTCATAATATATTAAACTCACATACGCATACATCAAACTTTTGGTTAATTTACATTCTAACCAAAAGTGGACCAACTACCTAACTAGGAAAGGCAAGAGAAATCTTAATATTTTGTTTCGCCGTTAGTAACTGATTATTAACTCTGAGTACATAAAGCTAAACTTTCAATTAACAAGCAGTTATATCTAATCGTTCAAAGTCTCATTACGTTGGTAAACGTATTAATTACGATTAATTTAAAACAGCTTTTAATAAGCGAAACGGGTTCACCCCGTCATTACACACTCGCTTAAACTATGTTTATCCGTAATTGTATTACTACAAGTAGCGCTACTATAATAGCTAATGCTATATTTTTATTTATTTATTCGTTCACTTAACGAATAGTAGTATAATAAAAGGAGTAGGTCTGTATTGTAACTATTTGCACGTGCACTTGTTTTGCTATTAACGAATTAGTCATCATGTTTGAAAAAAATGCTAGTTCATTAGGTACTGTAATTACAGCTTTAACGTTATGAATTACCGAAACATTTCAGATTGGTACTTACGTTTGAAAACAAACCTAATGACCAAAATTACTTTTATTTCAGTCTCATATTTCATCTACATTCAATTTGGACTCAAACTATTCTACATTAACATGGAAATTAACTTCCATAGACATGTATCTACAGATATTAAAAATATAAGGGAACAGTCAATAGAGTAGGTATAACCAGTTCACAATGCGCTACTATATATTTAGGTATCACAGCAAACAATTGCTGAATGCTTGAATAAGTTGCTCACAGCAATGAAAGGCCTCGCAACAACTGATTAGTCTCGGACCTAAATTGGCTATAGTTTAACAGAATCTAGTCATGTTTCAGTTTGTACGTAAGCAACTATAAATCAACTGAGGCAAATTTAAAGCGAGTCTGCGAATTATTTAATCTAAATGAATGCATTTCGCTTTGATGTCCCACATAATTTCGATAAGAACCAATTGGTTCAAGTTAAAAATAATCAAGATGCATTATTTACAATTGAGGTCAACGTACAGTTGTAAATGCAATTACAGATTGAGAAATCATTAGTGTAATCACTATGCAAGCTTCTTTTGGTGTTGATCAATTATATCTGTCATTGTCAGAAATTAATTCCGAGTTCAATCACAAACGTAACGGTAACTGTTGGCTGTTGGGTGTTTAATAAGTGCTATTATAATTTAATGGAATTGTAAACTGGTAATCATTTTAAATCAATTAACGCTTTCAATAGTGTTGTTATTAATGTACTTGCAGTGGAACAGGTTTGACATTTCTTACATGGATTAAATCATTCTGATGAAAACTGATAATGCCTACTCGTGAATCATAATAAAATTCCTAAAAATATTGTTAGATACCTGTCGAAAAAATGTGATACACTTGTTAAAATTAAAAAAGAAATAATAACTGCCTACAACTGCATTGTATTAACCAATCACTCTTAACTCTAATATATTTACTGCCACAGCATTGTTTTTATATACCTAACACAATTCTCTTAATTTATTAAAACGCCGTTCAACTTAACTGACGATTATAATATAATGGTAACTTGTCTCTACAAATACTAGTATAACTGGTTTCTCAATCAATCATTCTACTAGATAAACATTTGAAATTGATATGAGATTTGCTACTGCAGCAAATTGATTCGATTAAATCAAAGCTTAGTGAAATTTAACTTTGTATGGCTGGCCTTTATAAAATTGACCGTGATCTTATAAAATATACTGTTTCTGATTACTTGTGTTGCTGTAATGTCTATTAAAAATACACTTGTCAATTTAATCAAGTCCCTTTGATATCGAGACAACTAGAACCGAGACATTCTAAGGTCGTCTTGTACTATGACTCTTGAGATGACATTAATTCGTTCAATTCTGTCACTCAACGCTGTGCTACTGCTTTATAACTATTATCATTCTATATTCAAATTGTTCTATCAATGTAATAATCATTTTGCAAACTTCATACCGCCATACGCTTTTAGTTTTTAATAATATTTTTACAACTTCTCCGGCCAATAATGAAGACACAAAAAAAAGATTTATCCAATTTGGTGCAGTCGTTTGAAAGTTGTGCGCGTAGAAACATTTTGGTGATTCATTTTTATTTTACCTAGGTATATTAACTATGCTACAGCTTCACACATAGCTAATAAACAAGCTATAACTTCAACTTCAAACCCGCATTATGTGCATTTGCATTAGAATTAAGTATGAGTAATTCTCTCTGGTGCTCTCCTACACCTCTTATATATTTTATATGCCAAATTTCAGCTTTCTACAACTGTTTTGGATGTGCGTTGTCTGTCAATCACTCAGTCACTCAATCACTCCAACTTGCAGTCGAGTGTCAATAGATCAAGACGTGTCGGAAGCACAGACCAATCAGCCTTCCTTCTTCTATAGTCGATGGTCGGAAGAGATTATATTGATCAAAATTTTAAAAAATCATGAGCTCATTTCTGTGTCTCTATTAGTCAGCCAAGTATCTATAGGTCCAGCAATTTGAAATTAGCTGACAATGGCATAAGGTATATGTATCAGTGATGCAATCTATTTAAGTTGTGACTGTCTCTATTTATTCGCGCTTTATAACTAGATCTATCACTGCCTTCTTAAAGAATAGGTACCTACATCGTTTATAATTCAGAAGAATACATTAAATTGAAAAAATCTAAGAATCTTCAATTCGGAAAGGTGAATAAGATAACAATAAAATTGAACCAGCTTTACACACTTGATTGATAGCTTAAAGGCAGCCGTGCACAAATTAAAAAACAATTCACCAACACGATGCGGGTAAAGTGAAATCATCAATTAAACGCATTTGTTGGTGATTTTGCATTCAACTGTGGTCAGAAAAGTCCACCACAAAAATAGTGATACAATCTCACTCGAAACTTTATGAGCCATTAATAGCCAACATTACATACGAGTACCTATTTATATGTTAAAGTCAGAGTAGCGTGAACAATTTTAGCAGCCGGTATAATTAATTAGCTTTGTGACTGTATGATGTATGTACGTAGCTCGAGTGCAAAGAAATTGTTAGCCACTGACGCACTACTTACACTATGAAAGTGTTCCTGCATATTTCATTGATCTATTGTTTCCTGTATATCTAAAATTCTAATGGCAATTCCATTTCCATACCCTAAGCTATTATTCTAAATACTTATTTTATAATCCCTCGGATGCAGTAACGTTGCTTTTACTTGCCAACTTTTGAATAAGTATACAAATGATACCCAATAAAAACAACTTACATGATATAATTTTAACTCAGTTCCATAAATTTAATGTAGTTGTGTCGAAAATGATTTTACAGGAAAAAATGTTTAAATTTGAAAAAAAAAATTTTGTATTTAAACATTTACGGTACGGTAAAATCATTATCGACACAACTACATTAAATTTATGGCACTGAGTTAAAAATATATCATGTAAGTTGAGTAAATAATGTTATTTATAATAGAAATTATGATATATATTTAGGGGAGAGTCGGATATATTGTACCAGTTTTCAGATTTTGCAAAATATCTTTTTTTGATATTCATTTAAATAAGTTCTATATATTGATTCACGTAGTTTAGAATCTCATTTAACATGTGCTGCAAGGTCAACACCATACTCTTATCGGATTTCACACAATATGCGTTTCCCTGAAGGCTTTCCTTCGGTACAATTTACCCAACTAGTCGGATTAATTGTACCACAGGTTAGGTAAATCGTACCACCAAGACTTAAGAGACTTATTAACATGATAATAAATGAAAATAAAGAGATTTAATAAATAGTCAAATTAAATTGATTATATTTTAATTATTAATGAAAAAATACGGACAAAACTTTCAAATTTCTTCAATAATAACTGTCATAATGTGACAAAAGAACAAATGTATTATAGACTAAAAAAAATACATTTATCAAACTAAAATACATTATTCTGCATAAATGAAATAATGTATGAATATAGAATAAATCACTTTAGAATATTATTTCCGTTAGGCAACAATTATTTATTTAACTACTTATGTACTGAGATCAAACTCTTTATTTTCTTTTACCATATTAAAATAGTATAAAGAATTTCGTAAATATCTCGATTCAATGTACAGGTTCCGTGAACCCTTAAACAACAACGAACGTAGGTACTTTGTCTTGTCAATATTTGACCCTCAACTTATTTCGCATTCTGGCATGACGTTAAATTGTTGGTTTTGAAAGCGAATTCGTTTCAGATATGTGGTTCTAGCTCATCTCCTTATTTTCAAGGGCCAATAATACCTTTCCAAAACCTCCTTCTTTTTAGGGTTCCGTACCTTAAAAGGAAAAAAGGAACCCTTATAGGATCACTCGTGCGTCTGTTTGTCTGTCTGTCTGTCTGTCTGTCTGTCCGTCTGTCACAGCCAATTTGCTCCGAAATTACTGGACTGATTGAGTTGAAATTTGATGAATATATGTAAATTCGTGATCCAAAAATGAACACGTCAAGTAAAATAATAAATTTTAAACAGGGGGGCCACTTTCGGGGGGTAAATCAGAAAATAAAAAAAAAACTGTGTCGTAAACTGTGTCGTGTGACATATCAAATGAAAGAGGTTGTTGTCAGCATCTCAGATATATTTTTTTAATAATTTTTGCATTAACAAATTTGAAGTTATTTAAGAAAAACGACGAAAATTGAATTGACAACTCCCCCCCTATCTCCGAAACTACTGAACTTAAAATTTTGAAAAAAATGTGGAAAATAGTTCTTTGCCTATAGATTACTGGAAAATCTATAAGAAGTAAGAAATCGAAAATTCTTAATAATATAATCCCCCCTGCCGGTACCACCGTAACCGCTATGTCCCTGTATTTTAAATCTGTAATATTTTCGAAAATATTTATTTAAATTACGGAACCCTCACCACGCGAGTCGAACTCGCGCTTGTCCGTTTTTTTTTATACTATTTATGGTCATCATTCATCTTAAAAAGTATATATAATAATAAATATAGCAACTAGTTGGGTAAATTGTACCAGTACAAATAAAACAACTGCTGGTGGTACAATTTACCAAACTAAGAGATTTCAAACATAAATATTTGTCACAAAATAACCGCTGAACATAATACGTTCGCAACGCTATGGTTAAAGCGGTGATTATAGATCTAATCAATAAAAAATATAACAAAATTGTAACTTACTTTTTCACTTTGTAATCTCCTTAGCTACACACGTCAAAATTTGTATGAAGGACTTTCAAAACACATTTTTTTCTCAAAAACGAATGTACTTTCCGGAGGCCGTTACAAAAAGATAAGTAGTTGAGGGCGCTGTCAGCGCTCAGTTCCGTGTTGCCAGAAAAGAAAATAAGTTACAGTAAGTGTAAAATTTTGAGGTGGTACAATTTATCAGGCAGTTCAATATCTCCCCTATAATATCATAATAATAATTTATAAATATATATTTATAAATTATTTTAATATGTAATTATTCGAATGAGCGAATGACTAAGCAGATGTACAATGCGAATGTGGATGGTTGCAGAAGCCCAGGAAGACCAAGACTGACCTACCATGACCAAATAGGTCGAGTTCTGTCTGATGTTGGGGTCAAAAGTCTTAGGAATCGGCGTGCATGTATGAAGAGAATGATGAAGGTGGACGAGGCACGAGAGGTTTGTCAGGACCGGGACCTATCCCGTTAGGGACCTGGCGTGAAGATACATACATACATATACATATATATATATATATATATATATATATATATATATATATATATATAATTAGTGGTAGAGTTTCAGTGCAGGAGGTCGAAGACGTAGGCACCACCACATTACCTAATTTATCTTCCGCTAAATAGTAGTGTTGAGCACTAGGTATCTTGTTCCGGCAATACATGGCCCCGTAATAACTGCCACGGCGGCATAACAACTTAAGTCTCAGGGGTGGCAACGCGTCTGCATTTTGATCACCTATGGTTTTTGTGTAACTATGTCTATACTTTGTAGGCTGCATTCATCACTTAACATCACTGTGAGCTGCATGCTTGTTTACCACCTTCCTTACGGAAAAATAATATTCCCTAACTTGCACATTCGAATTATTCACCGAGTTAACTTTTTCTTCAGTAACATAATTTACCTTTATGAGAAAGTGTGTTTTACGATTGCAACATAGTAGTGACGATAATGAGTTAGGGTACCTATTCTTGTGATGAAAATAAATTAAAAGCTGCTTCACAGGCTGGACATTCTTATTCAGCTGACGGAAAGCCAGTGATGATTTATGCATTAAATGTGTCTTCTAATTAGACGCAAGCGCATCTCATTCCTTGTAAATTTAAGACTATCCACTGAATGAATGATAAGTATCATTCGAATCGAGACTATCTCGAAGTAGTTTTGATACCGAACTTTAAATAAGAGTTTCGTGAGCCGATTTTTTTATTTATTTTATTTATAGGTTTATTTTGTTCACACGATTTATCTTTAAATTGTTCCGATTTAATTAATACTATTTTCATGACTTTTACTCTTTAAAGTTTTGTTATACAAATTTGATTCTATAAACTCTATATGTACTTATATTGGTAATTAGGTATTTACTAATGTTTAAAACACTCAATGCTTGTATTTAGTACACTTAATAAATATTACCTTTGAAGCAGAAGAGCTTTCAAGAAATCCTTATACCACGATATTAGTTTGGATTAAATAAAAAAAGAAAATGGTCCAGATATTGTACAGTTTGCCCAAATCCTTCCAGACCGAGACGTAGCGTGGTACGGGGACAAGAGGACGAGTAATGTTATGAGCAAGCCATTATTGTCTCGCCCCATACCGTAAAACATTACGCAGTCGTGCCGACCTCGAGGTATCGATGTAGAGCTGTCAGAATCTCGAAAACTATTCCAATTAAAATTGTGTGTGACTATCAGTTACTTACTTTTTTTAATGTTATGGAAGTGGCGAAGAACCATGTAGTTCACATTGATGTTAACTGATCACTGCAGCCTATAGATACCCACACAAAGACCAAGGTCAAAATGCAGATGCGTTACCACTCCTGAGGCCTAACGTTATGATTATGCCTCTGTGCCGGAAATACAGGGCCGTACGGCGTTTAGCGGCAAGTATATTAGGTAAAGCGGTGGTGCCTACGCGCGCGAGCTCAGTCACTGGAGCTCTACCACCAGTGATACTTGCTGTAATATGTTTTGTAAAGTGTTTTAAATATATCTTTTAAATAAAATTTATGTGTATAAATAAAAAAAAGACTAAGACCATCCTGAAATGCAAGCAGGATCTTAGCGCAAGTCGTAAATCTGATCACATTAATAGTCTTCCTGGGTCAGTTAATTTATAAACTGGCCTAATAAATCAATTGATGAGCGGGGAGGAGCAACACAGTATGCAATAAATAAGCTAATTCATGACATGTTATCTGTCAAATATTTTGTTTATTTTCAAAGAAAGCACATTATCAACTCTATAGAGTTCCTGAAAAAAGATCGTCTAGGATCGTCTAGAGAAGATTTCTGCTGAACGGTAAAAGATGCCATGATCCCATGGGAATGAAAGAGTTATCAATAACTTTCAATCTGATAACACTTCGTAAGTCGGAAGTAGCTGGGAGATTTCCAGATGTTTGTGTACGTGAACTTGCAAGGATTTGATTTTGTACTTTTTTATGTACTTTGACGTTATGTGTTCATGACTAGAATTTAACTCTTGTTGAAGTAAAACGTATCAACAAATTTTCATAATTTCCCTAGAATTACACTTATAGGTATATAATAACATTCATGTTTGATTTCATTGAACTTCAGCAATAAATAATATTGCCAACTCACAGGAGTCGCAACTCTAACTCCCGTATTTGATATACGACATTGCATTGCTTTGACAATTTGCTTGCATACACAATAGGAGAGATGGTATTTTTGCAGTAGGCACCACGGACGTTATCGATCGATAAGATATAAATGCTGGAATTGTCACGTCTATCCCGGTTGACAAGCACGAATTCGCCAAACACAAAGCGAGCGTCAACATAAACTAACATCCGGCGAACGCTGATGTATTGCAGCCGCAGAACTATGGAAACAAATCTCTCTCCGTAATAATTTACGAGCGCAATATGGCTCCGCAGTTGAAAACAAACAAACAAAACAAAACAGAAGCGCGACCCGCGATAAAAGATGTCGCCACACTAGCACTAGCCTCACTAAAGATAGACTCGCTGCCTAGTGGCAAGATAGTTAGAAAATAAACGAGATGCTGAAGCAAATAAAGGAATCGCAGTCTGCGACCGAACGGACCAATCAGTGCTTGAGTCGTAATTATAGGTTCCGTTCAAATTAGGAACGACGTTTGTTGAACACTCTAATTGAACAGAGTTAACTGCAACTTTATCTGCGGCCAAAATCATATTCGTTATCTTTATTGATTGTTTCATATCCAGCCAGCATCAGCTTTGTTTAGTACGTTTGAGTTTATGATGCGACTTGTGCAAGAGAATCTAAAGTGAGGCTTTGTAATAATTCCTTCAACAGCTCGAAATTTCGCTTAAACATGAGTCACAAGAAAACAAATAAAATGGCCACTGTTCATGCTAGGGTTGCCAGCTCGATAAAATGCTTCAAATTGCCGGGTGCCTATCGTCATTCTTGACTCAATTATTTAAAAAACAAACGCCAGTTGCGTTTCTGTGCGTCCTTGTTGTGCGTGATTTTTGTCGCTATGTCTGTCCTTTTTCCTCGGCGACCAGCGGCTGCGCCCGCGTCGTCGATAACCGCGGAATGCGCCGGCTGACTTCAGTCGAGCGGCGCTCATAGACAATTTAAATTGGAGAAATTGGTAGCCAAGTACTTCGAAGAACTGGTAATAACGGACAAATGTCGACGTATGTAGATAGTGCACTCATCTGATAACATATTGCAAAGACCAGCGCTGTCAATATCCATTAATATTTATTAGAAGAACAAAATTTTGTGATATATCGAAAAAAATGCTACCTGTATCATCCAACTTTACCAAATCGAGATGAGTAGGCATGTATAAGGTCACGCGCAATTTTTTTTCCTGTGTTTAAAATTCATGGATTATAATAGGTTGGGGAAAAAGTCTTTTCGCATTATAGTATGTATGACCTTGTAATAAAATCTCTTTGGCTGTAGTATTTGTATCTGGCTGGTTTTGGTATCATTGAAAGTTAAAATTTTAAAGAACATAATTCCAAATTCAAATTAGGCAAATGTGTGATTTTCATTTGTTTTTCGTACTGTCAAGATGAGTGAATCTAATGAAGAAATTCGATACAATTTAAAATTTTACTACAAAAAAAGATAAAAATGCAACGCAAGCAGCGAAAAAAATTTGCGATGTTTATGGACCTAGTGCAGTGTCTGTGAGAGTAGCACAAATTTGGTATAAGCGTTTTCAATCCGGAAATTTTGATGTCAAAGATGCACCTCGCTCTGGTCGCCCTATTACGGATAAAATGGATGCCATTTTTGAAAAAGTGGAGCAAGATCGACTAATCAATAGTTACGACGTAGCTGAAGAACTGATAATTGATCACAAGACAGTTTTGGCGCATTTGAAAAAAGCTGGGTACAAAAAAAAGCTCGATATTTGGGTACCTCACGAGCTCACTGAAAGAAACCTAATGAACCGTGTACTCATTTGTGATTCTTTATTACGACGTAATGAAACCGAATCATTTTTGAAGAAGCTGATAACTGGTGATGAAAAGTGGATCACGTACGACAAGAACGTGCGAAAAAGGTCGTGGTCAAAGGCCGGTCAGGCTTCACAGACTGTGGCGAACCCCGGGTTTACTCGCAATAAGGTGATGTTGTGTGTGTGGTGGGATTGGAAGGGCGTTATTCATTATGAGCTATTACCACCAGGCAGGACTATCGATTCTGAACTCTACTGCGAACAACTGATGAGATTAAAGCAAGAAGTTGAGAGAAAGCGGCCGGAATTGATCAACAGAAGAGGTATGGTGTTTCATCATGATAACCTCACACATCTATAGCCACTCAGCAAAAATTAAGAGAGTTTGGCTGGGAGGTGTTAATGCATCCGCCGTATAGTCCTGACCTTGCACCTTCAGATTTCCACCTGTTTCGGTCTCTTCAGACTTCTTTATGCAATGTTAGGTTAACATCACGAGAGGACTGCCAAATCCACTTATCGCGGTATTTTGATGAAAAGTCCCAAAATTTTTATAGCAATGGGATCATGTCCCTACCTACAAGATGGCAAAAGGTTATCGAATAAAATGGTACATACATACTTTAGTTCAATCTAAATAAACTATACTAAAAAATGTTTTGAATTATCTTAAAAAATGCGAAATAACTTTTTCCCCAACCTATAAAATGATTAACATTGATCACGCAAAAAATTATGATGTGACTATATTATACTCATTAATATATCTAAAATAATATGCATATTTTTTATCATACCTACTATAAATAGTGGTTACTGTAGTTCCAAATTCAGTCATAACAGTTAAAACAAAGAAGTCGGGTACCAAACAAAAAGAAATCTGAAACTAAACCGTTTACTTCTCGAGAAAATTTTCAAGTAGTCTTGAGCGCTGTATTAAGGGTAGCATAATAAGGCTTTCTGGATTAGGTGTAGCGCTCTTGAGTGAGAATAAACCCAAGGGAAATCCTGGCTTGCAGCTTTCCTTCTAATTTATTGCTTCTCCAACGGCTAGCGGCCTTTGTATCGGATCTGCCGGGAACGTGAAATATATTTCTAGATGGATTAACATGTATGCGTTGTAATTAGCGTGTCCATGTATTTCTTTTGTTTTTTCCTCACGCACAAGGCACGGGTTCATATTCCTTACGAATGCTTATGAAAATAATTTCACTGGATTATTTTTTCTCAAAATAAATATTGTGTGTAATATGAAAGTTATTCATCTTAAATAACCGAGGTGCTATCTGACTAACCCTTTTATTCAGAGTCGTAATTCACTTTTTAGGTAAACAATACCGAATGCCCCTCGAATATACTTAACGGACTTTTTGGTGGAATGCGCGAGTTCACAGAAATAACAAATAGTTTGGATTGCAGCCATTGAAAACAAAAACGAGACTAGAACTATATATTACTGTCCGAGAAATGAATTGATTTAATGAGATCTTAAACTAATTGGATTTATACGGTTCAGTCGCATTTACTCTTTGTGTTAAGATTAACGTACTGCGTTCTCATCTTAACTTATACGGGGTTTTGTAAAGACGGCCGTGACAAAGTATAAATTAAGAATTAAATTATGGCATTATTTCAGCTTTGAAGTAATGGGTTACTTAAACTGCAGCACTTAAACTTAACTTAAACTTTTAGCATTGAATTTAGTCTCATTTAAGGGGCAAATTTGATGACGATATACTAAGGTACCGGGCTATGATAAGATGTAAGCTTTTGTGAGAACATATTTAATAGGGGCGGAAAAGATTTTGAATGGCGACCGCGTACCGGAAGACGAAGCGTAGTCGGCTCCCCACGAGATAGACCGACGACCTGGTGAAAGTTGCGGCCAATCGCTGGATGAAGATGACCCAGGACCGTTCGTTGTAGCAATCTTAAAGTCGTCCACGGCCGGACAAAAGCCGGGGAGGCTTTCGGCTGATATGATAATGTCTTTCAATTTCTGATTCTGGCATCTAGCGGCATAGCTGGCGTTTTTTTCCTTCTTATCAGGTTTTGATCTCTTAATTACCATGTTACTCCATACTTAGTTCAAACAAGACGCGTGTCGCCAATTGAATTACAAAATTTATTGACATGTGAGTGAGTGATGAAGTTATATTGCTCTGTAATGCGCTTTATATTCATGTATGGTTTAGTCTAGGAACGATCGATTCGCGAAATGACTACATAGTCTAAGATTGACCGATTCTTATCATATTCTATTCCTATCTTTATTATATAATTAACACGCTGCGCCGTGAAATATGTAAAATATATTTTAGTGTAAACAAAATTGTGAGCTTTATTCTCGCCATAGCGGCCGTCTAATAGTCGGTAGTGAATTAGTGCGATGCACACACGTTTGTAGTGTGGAGACACTTCATTATGGGGGCAGCACATAAATCAGGGCTTCTAATATTAAACGTGCCTTGGTGGGGCAAATTGCGAGTCTGTCTGCAACCGTAGTTCGGTAACGCTGTTGAAGTGATAATGTATTTGTGATGCAGAAAAATGTAGCGAGTGATGAAGTCGTTTACATTTAACGATATCTGCATGACTGATTTATGGTTACATATTAATTATATGTAGAATTTTAATTAATGTATGAGTTAATATTTCCAAGATACAACAATGTGAGTGATTTTTTCACTGGTTGCAAATGTTTAAGGCGACGGTGACCACTTTCCATGAGGTGACCCGCTTGCTTGTCTGTCAAATTTATGACATAAAAAGAATAACCTATATTCTTTATTTATATTTCTTTGTGTCGGTTGGATGGTAATGTATGGCCCCGTACCTAATAAAATCACAGACACATAACAACATAACATAAAATATATTTCACAAGCATGTGTTAATGCGAAATAATATAAAACAATTATTAAGGGTAAAAGCGACTTCTTTACGATATTCAATAAACTGAAAAGTCTATTATATCGGTTGCCTAACTAGCATAGTTGGTAATAGATGGCGCTGCTGCTACCATAAAGCAATGCAATAGATGTGAAGGAAAGATTTGACAAATCGGGCAGGGCTTCAGTAGCTCAATTGGAAGAGCGGCTGGACTAGATTCCCAGTAGGTCGCGAGTTTGAGCCTCGCCTGAAGCCAAATTTTTCTTTCCATTTTTCTTTAAAAATAAAATATAACAACTAAGGTCTTAGGGACGGCGACGCATCTGCATTTTGACCTCTAATTTTTGTGTAGATGTCTATAGGTTGCAAGTCATCGCTAAACATCCATGTGAACTCTATGCTTTTTTTAAGTAATGGAAGTGGAAAACAAGTATGCAGTTTACATTGATGTAAAGTAATGACTGCAGCCTATAGACATCTACACAAAGACCAGAGGTCAAAATGTAGATGCGTTACTACTCCTGAGACCTAAGGTGTTATGTCTCTGTGCCCGAAATTACAGGGCCGTGCTCGTTTGCCATCTTCGTTACGTAAAAGAAATACACAAAAATGCAGCTAGTGATAAAATTATTTATTTAACCATATCTGCATGATGGCTTTATATATATACAAGTTATATATTGCATATAGCGAGCCTATCAACATTTACCTACCTACCTCTCTGAACCCAGCGTGAAAAGCGTTGTTTAAACCAAAAAGCATTAAATAAGACATTGTTCTAATTAGGTAATTGCCTGGTTACTTGTATGATCAATCGTTTTCACTGGTGGTAGAGCTCCAGTGACGGAGCTCGGGCGTAGGCACCACCGCATTATCTAATATACTTGCCGTTAAATGGTAGTGTTCAGCACTATCGTGTTCCGGTCAGGTGGTAATGTACAGCTCTGTAATTTCTGGCACAGAGGCGTAACACCTTAGGCCTCAGGAGTGGTAACGCATCTGCATTTTGACCTTGGTCTTTATGTGGGTATCTATAGGCTGCAGTCATCAGTTAACATCAATGTGAACTGCATGCATGTTTACCACTTCCATTACATTAAAAAGTGATCAGTTCTTTTTCTTGCCAAAATGCTATAATCGTTGGCAAAATTATTCCAAGGAAACTAACTGGGATACAGACAGATTTCATTATACTCCGAAAAATAAGTTGCTGATGTCAGATTGTAACGCAGGTGTACGATGACCCTTAATGCAAAGAAATAATTTAATTCTGACAGTTGTTAAGACTTTCATTGATAAGGCTTAATGTGTTTTTAAAAATACTGATTGTTATCTGTTCCGTAAGGACAATACAAATGTATTACCTGAAAATATTTAATTTATTCATAACGTTGGTATTAAATTTTAATATCTATTTAATTTGAAATAATTACTGGCGCTTCATAATTAAGTTATCAGTTTATCCTTGAACACAATTTTGGTTTTATAAAGTATTTAATAACACTTAATTAGCATAATTCAATTTGAATTCATATTTTTTCCTGATTAAAGTCTGCGGCATACGACATTGAATGGGACATTAATGCCTACTTGGAACCAAGATTAAAAAAATATTTAGTGAAGTTACTGCAGAATTGAACCCTTAGGAAATGTAGGGAAGGTCTAAAAGAGGAAATCTTGACATTTCAAGGGCAACGGGACGCGCCGTTCGAATTTATAGGTAGGCAAAATCTAGTCTGTACCTATTGTAAAAGTCAAAAGAATCTTCAAACATTATTTAGGAAATAATATTTTATATTTAGGAATCGGCGTGCATGTATGAAGAGAATTATGAAGGTAGACGAGGCACGGGGGTATGTCAGAACCGGGATATCTGGCACTCTACACTCTCTGCCTATCCCGTTAGGGACCTGGCGTGAAGATAAATAATAATAATTTAATACATATGTGGGAGTGGTATGCTACCACTACGTCGTTATTCAAAATGTACCAACCCATGCAATATAATAAAATTATATAAAATATATTAACGCACGAAACGCAAACGCTCTACTTATAGATCATGATATTTGACCGTAAATATTTCAATCTCTCAAATTCCATGATTACCAAGGTCGAAACTTTTAACTCCATTCTCATTCCCTATAATGATATCACAATAGATACATGAAATATACAAGACCGCCAATGAAACGTAGTGCCTAGAATATGCCAGTTTACTAGTGGTAGAGCTCCAGTGACGGAGCTCGCGGGCGTAGGAACCACCGCATTACCTAATATACTTGCCGCTAAATGGTAGTGTTCAGCACTATCGTGTTCCGGTCAGGTGGTAATGTACGGCCTTGTAATTTCCGGCACACAGGCATAACACCTTAGGCCTCAGGAGTGGTAACGCATCTGCTTTTTGACCTTGGTCTTTGTGTGGGTGTCTGTAGGCTGCAGTCATCACTTAACATCAATGTGAACTGCATGCTTGTTTGCCACTTCCATTACATAAAAAAATATGCATAAATTAACAGTAGATATTTTTTTTTATCAATCGTGCACAACAAAACGACTGCTAAAACCTGCAAAGAACCTTATAAAGATATTCTTAAATTGGTATCAATTTTACCTTGATCTCTACATTCACCAAATTTATTTCAGAAATTCGAGAACCAGGTATTAGTACGACAATAACATAATTACGCACCATAACCAAACATCATTTAAATCACTGTGCAAATCTGTGGTGCCTAAAATGCGTTCCTTTTATCACAACTTCCATACAATTTAATTTTTTTTTTCAAAACGACTCTTAAACGAGTACTTAATAACACGGCTGTTATTTATTAATTTCATTTTTTGTAGCGTCAGAGATAAATTCGCCCCTCCGAGATCTTGTTCTAATGTGATTTTAATGTACTCAAAATGCATTTACCTACATTAAATATAATCTGTACTTGGATACATTCTTCATGAAGCGCGTTTTAGAGCTGGTTCACATATGGCTCTTCGAAACGTGCTGTTTAGGCAGAGAGCCCTTTGCGCTCACCGATTGCCCGGTGAAGTAGACAACCGCCGTCTCGCGACGAGTATTTTTTGCTATTCTACTTTTTTATGATAAAAGTGTCAAAGAAACATGCAGTTTACGTGGATGTTAAGAAATAACTGCAGCCTTTTGACCTCTGGTTTTTGGGTAGATATCTATAGACATCAAAATGCAGATGCGTTGCCATCCCTGAGACCTCAGTTGTTATGTCTCTGTTACAGTTATGACGGGGCCATACATTACTGAACAATGCAATTTGGCGGCAGATAGATTAGGTAATGCGGTGGTGCCGACGCCCTCTCTACACTGGAACTGTACCACCAGGGCAAAATACCCTGAAGAAAGAATCTAGCGCCTTGCTAACGCGCGTTGAAGATATATGGGGGCTGTTACGCACGCATTAGAGCGTATGCTCTTTAAAAACCCACCGTCAAATTTACCACGGTAAAACGCGTTCAACGCAATACCAAGAGCGTTTGTGCACCAGCCTTTAAGTTTAAGTAACAAGTTTCATTGTTGCTATGAACTTTGTTACCAAGAACGCGTAGCTTTTAGGCTTGGTAACCGGAGGTATCATTAAATATTTACTCACAGTTAGTGCTTGCCGTAATTATGGCAATTGATTAAAATCACACTGTTGCATGCAAATTACTTGCACATGATTAATGCGGGTTAATTTTGAGAATTATAGCATAGTTGTCGAGTTTTTTTGCGTAACTTTACATTGTTGAATTTGATAGCCTATTAGTATTTGTGTTATGGAATAGTCGTTGTAGCATGTTTGTCGATAACTTGATATTTTAGAAATACCCACATTTTATATTGTCGTAGCATTGTGATTGTTTATTTATAATCTGTACTGTGTTATTTATATTAGTTAACTGTTTTTATTATTTCTGAGGTGGAGCCTTCTTTGGTAGAGCAATGCGAGAAATTTACAATTTGTTTCCAATTATGACTAAAGACGTTCCCTTCACAATTATGGTGAATATGTAAAGTTCAATAACTTATTTGTACTATCTACCAACGACAAGCACAAATTACGTCCATTTTTCCATGGTTCAAACACCTTTTTCTGTTTGAAATATACTGAATCAAACACTTCACATCTAAATACAATTAGGTGGTAAAGTTTCGAAAAGTAAATCAGATCATGAAGACATTTAAAAAATGAACACAAGCAAACACTTATTATTTATACACATTTATTTACAGAACAACCATAGATGATAGATAAACAAAAATAAGAAATGGAGGGCGAATTTGCGAAAAGGAGCAATTCATATTATTTTTATCTTTTTTTGACACTATCAGTCCCTCCCTGTACGGCGTGTTCGCGACAGGGGCGTATCGAAAGTCATTTAGGTTTTAGTCCCCTTTTCGGACCCTTAAGAAATATGAGTGCGGAACTGGGGAGAGATGTCGTGTAATGGTAACTGAACATCGATGTAAGTTAATCGTCAGTTTACTGTAAACGAGTGATTTCCTCGAAACAATCAGACATGGGAACTTTTGCACTTTATTGATTCATTGTAGTTCCGGATTCAGAAAATATGTTTTTGTTGTTTTTTATGGATAAGTTTATGGTCAATTTAAGATAGTGACATTATTGATAGGGATACAATGATATTTTTTTTTATGTTATGGAAGTGGCAAACAAGCATGTAAACCACATTGATGTTAAGTGATAACTGCAGCCTATAGACACCCACACAAAGACCGAGGTCAATATGTAGATGCGTTACCACTCCTGAAGCCTAAGGTGTTAGGCCTCTGTGCCGGAAATTACAGGGCCGTACATTAATATTACTGCCAAGTATCTGATTTTAAATGGGTAATAAGTAGGTGAATGTTATGTACGTGATTATATTTAATACCGTCCTATTGAAATGGTTTGACCGCCATTGTTCGGTTGACTGACTGCACTAGCGGAAGAATTCTCCTCTAGTTATAGAGCCGCCATGACCGGCAACAAATCGGATCATACTAGGTCAAAATAAAAAAAAATACATGGTAAATATTAATGAAAAAGTTTTTTCTTTGAGATTGAATTGTTTCCCAGGTTTTGGGTTACTAATCTACCCTCTCTTTTGGAACTTTTTGCATCGAGTTTTTCTAAATGTTTAAAAGGGAAGTTTACTGTCAACAAACCCCTGAAGATGATCGTGACATCGAAACCGGTTAGGTAAAATGTTTAATTGTAATAAATAAATTCTAGTGGAACCCCATGTATAGTTCACCCGCCCGCCTGCCGCGCCTCTCGCGTCGTGCAGCTTCAGTCACTGAAGTTCAGTCTGCGCTGCGGCAGTCGTGGTATGGTACTTCAACCCGCGCGTCACGTTCGTAATACTTGCTGACCGGACAAATTGAATCCGGTCGGAAGTTAGCGACCTGACCCCAATAATTCCGTCTAAAACCCAACAGTCCGGTCGAAAACCGGACGGTTGGCAACCCTGGGATGAGCCGGCACGTCCCGATACTTTTATCATCTGGAAACTGTATGTCTATTCGCCACTATCGTGATGTTGACAATCATGGTATCTGTCTTATCAGCTAGTTTTGAGATTATATAGGTAATATTAAATAGGTCCAGAATAAATTATACAATGCAATATACAATTCCATCTTTTATTTTGCCGTATGCATATCCGGAACAGTCATGCACGCTTAAATGTCTTTGCCTTTGGCGGCGTCGTGTGGCGGGTTGCTCACTTCCCTCTAAAATGGTCGAGGAGGGCAATGGCTGTCACATGCGTCATACTCGTGAACGGGTGCTGTTGGTGGGGACTGGTCTGTTCTGGTTTGCAGGGGCTACATCACATTTAGTAGATAGCAGTTTATTTGCATCTATGCTATGGACGTTGACATTATTTGATTTTTCACGATAATCTGTACTAGATTTAAGCTCTCATTTAAAAGAGCTCTTACTGAGTTTGTTGGGTAGCGGAGTTCTTCTCAGTAGTGACTGCACTTGGAACTCTGCTAAGTGAATAACATTGATCTTGACGAATAAGTTTTTCTTTTTCTTCATTTATTATCATTGAAGGAATTGAAAAATTTTATGATTATTATGTTTTAACCAAATAGTTTAAATTTTAATTTTTAATTTACTATTAATATATGATTTTGCTTTTACTATATGTAATGGTTATTCGCTCTAGGTAGTTTATGATTTATTGACGTTTTGAAAGTATCTGTAAAGATCTATTCGAAATAAAAATATTTTCTATTCTATTCTAATGAAGATACTTAGTTACTAAAGGACTTGTTGAAACAAGACGTTGTTGTAAGTTCAAGGCACACATCTTAACTTGGATTTGGGATAATATTGTTTTAAGGGACATTGCAGGGATTTTGCGGTTGAATGTGCTGCAAATGGATTGGAAAATGTTTTAATGTATGAAATTATTTTTGTCGCGACGCCTCCTGCGTACACTTTTATTTGCCACTGAATCAACGCCCTTCTGATATATTGCTGGTGTCGACGCATGTTCTCTATTACATTTTTTGTGAGTGCATTAATAATATTTTTGCGCTTGTAAATTTTTGGCGCGATACATTTTTGATGTACTGCCTAAATACTGTACTTCTGCTGGTGGTAGAGTTCGCTGAACTTAAGAACACCCTCGCATTACAAATACAAGCGTCCAGAGTTTCGCTTCAGGTTTCGAGTTCCAGGTAATTCATATAAGATAGAAATATACAGCTCCATTATTTCTCTCACATAGGCACAAGATCTTATTCTTCAAGAGCTGTAACAAACACAATTATGATTCATATTTTCTGTTGTTAGACGATGCACACACGGGACCTCGCAACGCAGCGGATTTCATGTTGCTTTACCTCTATATTAAATACGTTGATACCATTCACACTTACACCGCCCGACCACGCAGACTAGCTGTGCTCCCGCCGCCACCGCTTCTTCGCGCTGTCGTCCGCGCGGAGAAGCGGTGCCTCGTGAGTGGAAGCCATCTTGCAATTGAAATACAATGGATTTGGACGTTTTTATTTCTACGCAGCAAAAGCCACATTGCTGTCACAATTACTGCTACAACTTCAGCGTCTGTTCTGTTGTCATTATGTGATCAAACTGGCCAAAACCGCGATAAATCTATCGCGGATACAAGCATAAGCCCTACAGCCTTAGAGGCAACAAAAACAGATGTTTAGCATGTAGGTTCCTTGAGGAATGTAGGTGTGCATTAAGAAGGGATTGTCCATTTTTTTTTTTAAATTACCAAAGTACCTACATGTGTTTATAAAATTTAAGTCCATCAAGTAACATCATGTGGATAATGCAGTTTCAAGACATCTGATGTAAGGTTACAGACGTTAATGGAGTAATAATAAAATTCGTAACTTGAAAACTAAAATTCAAAATTTAATGTTGATTAATTACGAGGTGTTTTAGTTAATTAATTACGAGATAAGATACATTGCCATATTACTGGTCTTCATAAGTATGAAGCATTATCGTTTAGCGGTCGACAGATTAGGTAAAGTGGAGCTGTCAATCTTATACAGCGTTTCTGGCACTGTTCCTAACTAACGTGGGCATTTCCACAATAAACATACCTTAGTAAACATAAACTTGGATTTTTATTATGTTATATCTTTTCTTGGGTGGTCCTTATCATATCGCTGTCCATTTAACTGTGCAGCAAATTGCCTATTTATGAATTCGAACTGGCTAGCCAATGGATGTATAAAATCACTTTCCAGTATCGAATGTGAGAGTAATCCGAGATTGTTTAAGCATTAACGATAAAAACCAAATTGTTATTCAATACTTTATCATTAACTTTAATATTGATTAAACAGCTGTTTAGTCTACATTTTACTTAAGTTGTATAGAAAAAAAAATTAATAGAAGAAAAGATTCGATTCGATGATCTGATGCATATACCTACTTTATTTAATTAATTAGACATTTTAACTGGTGTTAACTAACTGGTGGTTGGTTTGAAGCTCTATCAGCTTCAGTGACGGAGCTCGCGGGCGTAGGCACCACCGCATTATCTAATATACTTGCCGCTAAATGGTAGTGTTCAGCACTATCGTGTTCCGGTCAGGTGGTAATGTACGATCCTGTAATTTTCGGCACAGAGGTATAACACCTTAGGCCTCAGGAGTGGTAACGCATCTGCATTTTCAGCTTGGTCTTTGTGTGGATGTCTATAGGCTGCAGTCATCACTTAACATCAATAATAATATATAATATAATATATTTACGATTGAGTTGAAATTTGATGAATATATGTAAATTGGTGACCCAAAGATGAACACGTCAAGTAAAATAATAAATTTTAAACAGGGGAGCACTTGCGGAGGGTAAATCAGAAAATTAAAAAAAAAATCGTAAACTATGTCGTGTAACATATCAAATGAAAGAGGTTGTTGTCAGCATCTCAGATATATTTTTTTTATAATTTTTGCATCAACAAATTTAAAGTTACTTATTTTAAACCTCCGATCTCCAAAACTACTGAACTTAAATTTTTAAAAAAAATGTGGAAAATAGTTCTTTGTCTATAGATTACTGGAAAACCTATAAGAAGTTTGAGTATTCAAATTAAATCGAAAATTCTTAATAATATAACCCCCTGCCGATACCACCGTAACATATTTTCGAAAATATTTATTTAAATTACGGAACCCTCACCACGCAAGTCGAACTTGTCCGGTTTTTTGATTTTGCTAAAAGTTAAGTTTATCAGTTACTTACTGAACTAACTCCATCCATCATGCTGAATCTTTCCGCACGTAGGTACCCTAAATTCCTTAATTATAATATGTCGTTGATATACCATACACCTAACAGGTTTCCGTGATACACTAAGTAGGGGCGTTCGCAAGTGAAGTAGGTATTAATAATTTGCTTCCCACATTCGTGTCAAATGCTCGTTACTAAAACTTTTGAAACCCAGCCTGATGAGCGTGTACGTACTTAATGCATTAAAACTTTCTCGGTTGAGTGTGAAGTTAGCCCGGCCCTACACGGTATCCGCATTACAGAAAAATATATACAATTAACTTTTTAATTTATGGGCAAAAGAAATAAATGTGTGAAGCGACGACGTGTTATCTTTATTCTTATTTACTCTATGTAAACAACGGTGGATTCGTAAACTATTCAAATACTTATTTTTTAATAAGGTAGAGATGTAGTCATTATAATTTTGGAATAGATAAAGAGATTTTAATTCATTAAACATAAATCGTGAGATAAAAATAATATACAATTTTACGACTACTTAAAAAAGCCGACCTCGTAGTCTATTAACATTTTTTTAAAAGATGTAAGAAAATGTAATATGTAATATTGCTCTAGAATACGAGTATAAAGAGCGGATGAAAAAAAATCACTACTTTACGAACAATTTGGGGGACAAACAAAGCACACAGACTTTACAAAGGCTTAAAAAAATACTCTGTATCAATATCACTCATACTCGTGAGATGTGTCGACAAAAATCAGAAAAATTTAACACAAAAAACGACATATCTTAACAACCACTCCACGTAGATGGTTAGTATTCCTTTGTATTTACCCGAGCTCATAAACACGCAGTAGCCGTGGCGATTACGACATTTACCTCTCATTACGGACCTCTGACCCGCAGACTACCCGTTCCGTTCTCCGTAACCACTTTCACAATGCTGCATGGCATTATTATTTTTTATTTATTTGAGCTTATTTATTTATAATATCCACTGTCTCCGTTTCGAATGTTCAAATTTAGATAGGTACGAGTACATACCTAGTTAAAAAAAAATTCAAATTTATATAGGTACCTAGTTAAAAAAAAAATTGTCGTCGGTTTATAATGTCTATGACAATATGGCTCCTTATTGGCATATTATTTTTTTAATGCACTTTCGTAGGCGACTCGTCTCAAGACGGTTACTTAATTTTTGCTGAAATGCATTACGGGCCATCCCATTAATGACGTAAGGATTATTTTAGATATTTTTAACCCTCCTTACCTCATTACTACCCAATATTATTTTTACGTAAGATTCTATTTCTCAAAAAGATCGTTTCAAAAATATTTCCAACCTTTGCCCCTTCCCTCCAAAATAAGGGCTTGTAGAGATTTTTCAACCTCTTCTCCCCCCTCGAAACCTTTACGTAATTAATAACAATAAGTTGTTCCTCAGAAAATAGGTAAACCTTTAAATAGATTTTCACAGATGTGTTTATTGCACATAGATAAACACACGTGTAAAAAGGTGAATCTAAAGTATAATTTCATTCAAAGTCATGCAGTAGGTCAGCATAATATCGAACTTTTTACTACGAGTACATTACGTAACTGACATACAATCTTTCACGATTCTAATATAGACAGTTTTATTTATTAGGCACTTAATTCAATATATCATTATAGACATTTAAAATTATTTTCCATGTCTACCTATACAAAATGTATGTATTGCTCATAATTCAGAGCCGTAACTTAAAACAGTGTAACATAACACATGGTGCAGACACATAGTTGTAGAAAGCAATAACTTATTCCTCCTCATCCCAACTATTCCCTCGGCTCAAACATACATCTATGTATCTAGCGATCCCTTTAATATAAATATTCTGGAAGAGTTCAAGCGCAAACGCGACGGATATCCGAGCGTAACTGAAATAGATTTATATTTAAAAAATACTTTTGCTTAATTTTGAAATATCTGTAGCAATCGTCAAGTATAAGCATTTTTTTTATGTTACGAAGGAAGGTAAACAAGCGGGCAGTTCACATGGATGTTAAGTGACGACTACCTACCTATATCAATAGACATCTACCTATACAAATACCAGAAGTCAAAATGCAGATGCATTGTCACCTCTGAGAACACAGGTCTCTTTGATAGTTATAACGGGACCAAACAAAACGCCATATATTCTATGGATATTGGTTTATTAACTGTAAAATAAATGCCAAAAGCCTATTGTCACAATATAAAGAACAAACAGTATGGAAACTAAGCCCAGCTTATAAAATAATTACCTACACTCCGTTGAAGCCATAGGGTTGTCACTATATTTTTTAAATAATGGTGTTATAATTTTAGCATTTACTGACCTTTAATCAATCGAATTGGGATGTTGACTATTTTTTGTATTGGTTACCCTGTAGCAGTATTGGAAAAAATAAATACTATAAGTCTTCGAAACATATAGTCAATAAGTACTTAGTAGTTGTTAAGTTTAAACGATTCAAAACGTTGCGAACAGTGTAATGACTCAAACGGTCTATATAAAATTGCAGCACGTTATGACGTCTCACCGTGGTACAACACCGTTGAATTGAATGATGAAATTAAGAAATTTAAAAATATCTACGTCATTACTACGTTTTTGTGTAATACACTAAAATTTGTTGGAAATTGTATAAAAACACTCTAAAAGTGAAGTTATTTTAATTTACTGGATGGACCTCGCGAGCGTAGGCACCACCGCATTACCTAATATACTTACCGCTAAATGGTAGAGTTCAGCACTATCGTGTTCCGGTCAGGTGGTAATGTACGGCCCTGTAATTTCCGGCACAGATGCATAACACCTAATGCCTCAGGAGTGGCAGCGCATCTGCACTTTGACCTCTGGTCATTGTGTAAGTGTCTATAGGCTGCAGTCATCACTTAACATCAATGTGAACTGCATGCTTGTTTGCCACATCCATTACATAAAAATAATAAATAAAATAACAAAAAACATCCAGACATATTTTGGCACACATTTATTCGTGATTCACGGATCGTGTTTAATAACAGTTAAACCGTATTGCAATAATAGTCAGGAGATGCTAGAAAGTCAAAAATAGACAGAACAGACGATAATCCCTAATCCGGCACGTTTTTCGGTCGCAGGAAGACTAAACAGCTGTTCAGCCTCTGGTACTTCTCGAGTCGACAAACTTACAAAACCAGATTGTCAAAGAACGTTAAAATAGGTATCGTTCAAGTACCTAATCGGTTGCTTCATTCAAGACACCAATGCTGTCAAAAATAGTACTTCAGGAATAGGCCTATAGTTTGTTATTATAGTTGTTATCTTTACAATACCAAAACAAACGAAAAAAATTTGAAAATTATCCAGTCATATACCTACGTAATTCCACTCCCCTCATTACACGGGAAGGCCAAACAGTTCACGGAATGACATTGTAGGTGCTGTAAGCGCAAACGAAATCTGCCATTATGGAAGTCAAAATACATCTCAATATTCATTGAGCATATTAATATGATTATGAATATTGTAATGTTTTCTGAAGCGATAGTAATCACAAGAATACCATATCCAGCAACGAATTAACTCTATAACCCTACCAAATATGAAAGTTATACGCAAACACCACGCGCCCTGTACAATATATCACGTTTTGATTCGGCCGCACCATAAACAATACAATATATCAATATAAGGCAGACGGTGGCGAAATTTGAACGTAGCGAGTGCGTAATATTTATGTGTGGAGGCGGTACTTGCTAGTGGGCTTTATAAAGTTGTTTGGCGATTTGTTATTTTATTTTCCAGTGTAAAGCCGAGGCAATGAGATTGTTATTAAAGATAGTGCAAGCAGCGTGCGACTTGTTCACTTGTTAGTTGGGGCATTCAAGTATGAAGATCAGTAACCGCTAGAGAATCAATAAGTGTTAGAAATATTTGGGACAAATTTTCTGACTGTTTTATATAAAAAACGGACCGCAAGTAAATTACTTGTAAATAAAACAAAAACACAAGTAATAAAGACTTATTACGTCGGAAATATATTAATGTATTTAAAGACTGCTTCATTAATGCATAAAGCTTTATTTGTAAGACACTGATTTATTTGTGTCACATGAAACATTGACGATACAAGGTTTCTCTTAACACAATACTTGATAAAGATGTTCCTTTGTACTTGTACGCCTTCTATCCCTAGGCGGTTATCGTGCGCCTAACTTATCATATAATAGATACCACATTGAAGTGATGTATTTATTCAGCAATAAACTTTACAGTAATTTTAGTAGGCACAAAGACTCTTAACAAGATGAAGCTAAATTTGTAGTGCTACAAAATGTTTTGAAATTTTAATATGATTTAATTAATAACAAAATTAACCTGGTATAGTAGGTTCATGTGTCTGTGTGTGATCTGGCCTAATACGTGACCAACTTTTTTTTTGATAATTTTTATTAGGTAGATACTTTACACTGTTACTTTATTTAAAAAACTAGGTGACCCGGCAAACTTCGTATTGCCTCACAATGAAATAATGTGTCAAAAGTTTGATATTGTGTAGGAAAATGAAATTAAATGTAGAGATCCCCGTGGGAATGAGTGCTTTTCCCGCAGTAAAAAGTAGCCTAAATGTTGGCCAGGCTTAGTATCTATACACCACAAAAAGTTTCATTCGAATCCGTCCAGTATCTTCGGAGATTAGCCTGGACAAAGGGACAAACAGACAAACAAAAAAATTAAAAATAATTGAAAAAATTTCTAGTACTATTTTAACATCGCCCCCAATTGGTTTTTCGTAAATATATACAATGTACAGACACGCGGGTTTTACTGTTTTATTATATGTATATATAGATTATGTCTTTATTCGCAACTAGATAACATTAAGAAACGTTAATGGACCTCATCATGTAATTCTCAAGCTCCTTCACTGGAACTTTACTATCAGTAGGTTGTGAAGAACGAGGACCATGCTTTAATAATACCTATCGATATTTCTATTCCCTTTTTAACAGCTAATTTCTCATATCTTGGTACCCTAATAAATTAAGTAGATACTTCCGGGACAATAACTTTTCTATAGTCATTTCAGCGAGAATTGTCCACTGGTGGACAAATGCCTTCCCCAAAAATATCCACAACGAACGGTAAAAGGAAAAAGGAATCGTTTCCTGGCATTATAAAAATAATATAAATAAATAAAATACGCTTACACTTACAGCCCCACACTAGATTTAAACCTGTATCGTGGGTGCCGTTGTACACACACAACACATACACAAACATCCAGACCCGAAACAAATATCTGTAGGCCATACAAACATTTCTCCCAGTGCGGGGATCGAACACGCAACCCTTCCAATCAAACGGTCGTCTTACACCGCTGGACTAACCGGGTCGTCGCATGTAATTCAATTGACTGATTAATTCTCTCAATTCCAAAGGAACTAGATCCGGTACATCACGTTGACCAATAAAAACTAAACGAAGTACCAGTTCCACACGCGCGGTAAGCCTCAACAAGAGATTGTTTTAAACTTTGATTAATTCCACGCTTGTACGTTGTTTTCTGTTGATTAGTTCGCCAGTTTAGCTAACTCAATCTCTTTGTTCGAGATATACGATACTTTTCACTTGTATCTAATGGTACTGAATTGAATGACTTTTGAATTAGGTACAAATGTTTTAGTTGCGAGATGTGGAAAAGTATTATTCGTTTGGTTTGTAACAGTGAACACTGATTAATTTAAACGATTCCATGATATTTAATTTACAAATAAGATTTTCATGTCCTGTTTATTTTCTCAATAAATTACGCACTTTTGTAACATACGACGTTATCAGATAAAGATCAGAAATAGAATTACCTATATAGGTAAGATACGTTTATTAAAATAGAGATGAGATATCTACAATAACTCAACACAAACATTTAAACTTACTGTTCAAATAGAGTTTTATGATTTATATAGGTACCTCGAAGATTTGCGAAAAAACACTCCACACCCTACATCGCAGACGTAACCATCAAAAGACTTGGTGGTAAGATCGATTTATTATATTTAATTAACATTATAAAAGCAAGAAAGCTTCTTATTTTAGCATAAGTAATAATGCTTAGTATCTACTTAAATTAAGTACGTGCAAGGTTTCAATTCTTGTATCATTGTACAAGCTCAATCGCAACTCAATCGATTTGCTTACTTACTCTTACAAAGAAGGCAAGCTTTGGTCAGAGCGACAAGGCGCATCAATTGAGTTGCAATACAACGACTGCTTTGAGAAAGTCGCAGGAAGATAAAATTATTAGGAATTTAAATAAGTGGACATAAACTTGATCTACATTAAAAAAGCAAGTTGTAATATGATATAATGTTGGTATTACGTCACCATTACACAAACGCAAAGACACCTGGCATAACAACTGTAAAGACGTGGCGCTATCTCGCGAATTACATTAATTAGAGGTGTGGGTGTAATTAATATTAATTAAAATCACCTTTTAGCTCGCTACATTGAATGCGTATCACAGTTAATAAATTTAGTGGTCACATTGACCACAGGATAGTGACTGATAAAGATGCGACAGTACAGCCTTTGCGATGAGCACTGAGTAAATAAAACCTTATGTCTGTAAAAATAAAGTGCAATAATCGCTTACTGTTTCGAAAGACGTGTACAGGCATACGTAGGTTTCCGTAAAAAACAATTTCAACTCTATCTCACAGAGTTAAGATCTAAATTATTATAAATGAAAGCTTAAAGGACATCATAAGATAGTATTAAATATATCGCGTTTTATTTCGTGATAAATGCAATGAATTTTGTTATTTTGGAGATACTGTCAGAATTAAAATTTCTGCAATAAAAAAGTCGGAAAACTGAAGTTTATATAACGATAATGACCATAAACCTTATCGCGTCATTAAAATAGTTTCATTTCAACATTTAAGTTATTGTTTCACCCTCGACTTAGTACGGGTGCAGTTTTACCTAAATAAAAAAATCTACTGCGCTATATAGGTATCTAATAATTAAATTTGTATGAAAATTCATCCTTTTACGATAATTCTCTTCTAGCGCGTGTCAAAATTCTGATTTTAGAATAAGTAATAAATAAAAATGAAGTATTGCTCGGATTGTAGTAGATAATCAAGTAATTGTGATAGGTATTTTTTTAATTCGTGACTTGCGCTGATACTAAAATATTACCTGGGTTCCACGAGGGAGAGGAAGACGCTACTGTAAGTCTTCATTGTTTGATTTTCTTACCATCACTATACTTTATATTCATTCTGAGGACCCAAATAGTCCAGCGGTGTGGGACGGCCGATTCGAAGGGTCGCGGCTTCGATCCCCGCACCGTGACATATATTTGTATGGTCTGCTGATATTTGTTCCGGACCTGGGTGTTTGTGTATGTGTTGTGTGTACAACAGTACCCACGATACAGGTTTGCACCTAGTGTGGGGGCTGTGAGTGTAAGCATATCTATACTTATATTATAAAGCTGAAGAGTTTGCTTGAATGCGCTAATCTCAGGATCTACTGGTCCGATTTGAAAAGTTTTTTCAGTATTAGATAGCCTATTTATCGAGGAAGGCTATATATATCATCACACTATGACTAATAGGAACGGAGCAGCCCGGGCGAAGCCGGGGCGGGCCGCTAGTTTATTATAATTATTCATTCCTTTTCCATTTAGTTTGGATTTCTACACCCTTTATGTCAAGCTCATCGTCCTTTATGTGAAAATTAGACGTCAAGTAACTCTATCGACTCTCTTCTTGAAATACAAGTATGAAGCTATGTTTGTGGCCTATCCTCAGTAGGTAGTTCGGTTTGTGCACTGACATTTTGAATTACATACATTGTATCGTGAGTGTATACGAATGCATCATAATATGTAGGTACTGACTGTACGTAGAACATAAATCAAAGCAGCGGGGTGCCTGCAACTAATGCAACTATACTTGTAGGTGACGTGATAAGAAACAACACTATTCCTTTGTAAATATTTTATGTTGCTTCTCAATGTAATCCAAATAGTTCATGCGCTAAATCTGTAACAAAATGTCTCAGCATATTTTAAAAGATATTTTATAGAACTTATGATCAATATGTCATAGTAACTCCACCCGGCTCTTATGCGGGTTACCGACCAAAAGCTTTCTTTTTACCAGGGGAAAATGCGTTACGCATACCTACCTTTGAGGAGAGAGGGGGGGGGGGGTATGTGAGACTCCGGGAAAGGTATCCGTCATCCCACTTAAAACCCCTGGGTGTTCTCTAAGGTACCCGGCCACAACAAGGCGGAAACCCTCAAACCCTCGGGGGCAGACCGAAAACTAAGCTAACTTAGCTGGCATAGGTGAGGTGAGTTTCTGATAGGTACTAGTTTCCAGAGAGAGAGTGGAGCGCAAGATATCCTGGCCCTGACATACCTCCCGTGCTTCTTCTACATTCATCATTTCCTTCATACATGTACGCCAATTCCTAACACTCTTGACCCTTTATCTTAATGATGCCCTTTCTAAAGTAGTGGGCGGCATGTGCTTTTGTTATCGGACTTATAAACTTTGAAATTAATTAGAAAAAAAAGGTCATTATAGTTTGGACTGATAAATGTAACAATGAAACATAAAGATAAATGAATACCTACTGGCTTGTACATTAATGGTAGGTGGCTTCATTACTGAGCATCTGCATATTAATCCTATTTTTTGTAACTTTTATCGAAATGACCGATAACAAGACGCATCAGGGTATAATACTCGTAGATATCCTAATTATTTTTACAAGTAGCAGAATTCCAGGGTAAGGACATGAGAATGGGCACCGTCCACTTATCGTTGAATCTATTTCATGAAAAATTGTAGAGTTTAGCGTAATTCTGTTCCAAGGATAAAATTTACGATAACGTCATTAAAACAAAATTTTTAAGCATCCCTATCAGACCTCAGATTTTTATTTGTATCCAATTTTCACTCACAATATTCCTTGCATAAAACTTACGACAAGAATAATATAACATTTCATTTTACCGAAACTAAATCGGCAATAGGGTTAGGTTATTATTCTCGCAGATGTATTAAAACGGGACTCGTTTCATGAAAATTAAATACGGGACCGATTACACCCTCTGTCTAACATGTGTGCCTCGTATATGCAAATGATGTATCGGATGTCGGTACGCTTCGATTGCGGGACTATCTTCTTTACTGCACCTATATACATGTAATATTTTACTTAATTTATTTCATTACTACCTATCGAATAGGGTGATGACAAGGCTTCAATTCACTATGTTGATTTATATCATCTGAAAGTAATTTGATGAAGTTACAAAACCTAGTAAAATCAAAATCGTATGCAAGACGTATTGCGTTTGTATTACACCTACCTACATTCCTATTCCCTTGCCATTAGTAAAGATTTTTTTTTATGTCAAAGGATTGACAGAGAAGCAGACGGGCCACCTGATGAAAAGTAGTCACCTTCGCCTATGAACATTTGCAACACCAGGGGCGTTGCCATCGCCCTGCCAGCCCTGAAGGACCATTTTTGAAGAATCCCATATTGTAGCACCGAGATCTTCTATAGGCGTCGATTGAATAAAATAAAACTAAACAATACTACACTACACTAAACAATTATAACAAGACCTATATAGTATACTCATAAACTATGCACAGTTGCATTGCAAAATTTAATATTGAGTGTGAGTAAAAAGAGTTCTAGTTATTTAGCGCAACTGAGAAAGACAAAGCACGTTCTAGCTAAATAATATTTAATGATTGTTTATGAAAAATAGGGTTAGTATACTTAGTATACATTGCAATACCATTTACAGTGTAAACTATATCAAAAAACATCTAAGAATGCACTAGACATTTTACCTAATAGCACAGTCTAAAGAAAACGAACATGTTAATTTGCTAATAGTAATAAGTTAAATATAAGTTCCATTTTTTTTTATAATTTAAATGCACCAGCCATTATAAAATTAGTCAACACGTATGAAAAAAAAAGAATAGGTTGCTGCAACAAGAATAAAAATAACCACTTAAGATTCCAAAGATTACACGAATATAACATTAACAAATTCCTGTTAATTCGACGTTCTTTATTGAAATCGCCTCTTTTTTATTCTTGAATTGATTATTATTATAGAAGTTACCTATCTATATTTTCGTATTTTTCATTTAAAAACGATCTTTACTAAAAATCCAAAACCTAGTCACAGAGCATCAAAAAGGTTACATGATGAATAAATAACATGCATTTTGACAGTATCGTCATTTTACAATCGTTAATAGACTAAAAACGTCAACTTAAATTAAGTTTAAGATATTATGAATGACTTTAAATATAGCACATCAATAGATAATATATTTGATATACCTACACTATAATAGAGCCGGAATGTGACTAACACTTTGCCATTAGTGAAGATCTTCCATTGTCGTCGATTGAATAAAAAAAAAAACAAACTAAACAATTTTGATCTTTAAGAACATTGATTTACTATGTTGTAGGAATTCGTTTTACATGGGCATTGATTTATTAGTTGTTAAACTAAGCACTGAAAACCAATTCATTATGCGTAATCAATACCTTAGACTAATCAACAAAACTTGTTAAAGAAATTAATTCAAAGTGACGCGTTGGACCCAATAAAAGCACTATAATTTAAATTCGATGTTACATACATATCGTATACGCAACGCTTTGTGTGGGTGAACATTTCAACGTTAGGACTAACACGGTGTCATTTGTAAAGCGAGCGAACAGTATTTATGGGGCATACATCTCACGCTGTCCATTGGATGCGTTTTGGGATACCTAAAATTACAAGTTCTTTATATTATTCATGCTTTAATGTTAGTTCAAATTCGGATTTATGAGATGTTACAATTGCTTTTATTAAATTTGAGTTGCATTATGGAGTAGAATAATATATTAATATCAGACACTACGCAGATTAGCGATTCTCTGAATTTATTATACTGTTACGAGTAATTTGTATTTGCCTACAGTTTCTTACAGCTTTTCTGTTTTAGGTTGATTGAACTGAATGTGGGTAAACTGATCAACGGTCCGATGTCGTCGGCAGCCTAAGTCAATTGAGGAAATGGCATATCAAGACTTGTTCACGAATCTTTGATGGAATCTGGTGCTGTCACGATAGTCTAGGAAAGAATTCTAAACGACGTCTACAATCCTACTTTCGTAATGTAGAATTTAGGGCATGACTATAGGTATTAGTCATTTTTATGTAGGAAGATACCTGCTCAAAAACGTGTTGAAATTAATAAGAATTCGCTATTTGAATCAGGACACACACGAGGTACCATTTTGGGCTATTTTAATTTATTTATGTAGGTAAAAGTTAAATGTAAAAACTTTCGATTATGCTAACAAAATAGCCGATTCCTCATTTTTTCTGCCAATTATAGATAAAAATATATTAGGTACTTTAGGTCAGTATGTATTTTAACTCATTTTTTTTTCATTTAATGATAAAAGATAAAAGAAGCTTACCAGAACTTTACGAATTCAATACTTTTATTAATCGATCGTGATCTTTAACAGATTGTATGACGCTAACTACATAATTTGTTCCTTTACCATATAAAATTACAGTTCAAATTCATTCTTCCCTTAAATAAAATATAGTCAATGTTAGTGAGATGAAAATAAATGTATAGTTCAGATATTAAACCCTAGCCATGTTACGCCTATTTACTAACTGTGAAACAAGTCATTGTACCGATTCATGCATATTCATGACAGTATATATTTTATTCACTACATAAAGTGCAATAGACAATATGAAATCAAAAACTTTTATTCGCTATCCCCAAATCGTCTTAACCCCTCAACCCTTTCTATTCGGCTCATAAAGTTGGCGAAACGTACAAAAATACGAACATAATGCCATTTGCATAATGTTTCCAGCTTTGTTTTTTCATAGAGCGTCGGGTTTCAAATGTCACCGCAGACTAAGGGTGCGAAAACATCCATTATGGGGTGCAGAGTGTATTAAAAATCGTTTCCCGTCCTTTGCATTCTTAAGGTTATGGGCTGAGCACGTTCAACTCTGAAATGTGAAGAATGCCCATTGAAGGAGCTGAGAGCATTGCCAAGGAGGACCAAGTGTCCCGGATTCTAATTGAGTTTTTCCTCCCATTTTTAATAGAACACAAGTAAAATAATAAAAATGCTTTACAGGAAAACTATTAAACATTCCGGCATAATAGAGAATACCTCATAAATTCTTTGATATCTGGACAAAAGCCAAGGTCCGAGTACATTACTCTAGACAATTAGAAAGTTTGTTGAAGCATGAAAAATATGAGTTTAAGAGGTTCATAAGTATTACAAAATTGTTGGTTATCTAACAAAAAGCTACTTGTGACCCGTTTTAAGTGAAAGTGAATGTCAGGAGAAACTGGGGAAGTCCGAGAGCGAGCGGAAAATAAAATGGATCGTGACGTGCGAAGGGCACGTGAAGAGCATAACCACTCTGTATTCAACTATTCATCTATGAGAGGAATTGTTAATGTGGATAATCCGTTATTCAAAACAAAGGGAAGCTACAACATGTATGAGATTTTATGGATGTTACCTTGGAAACGTTATCTTCCTTTGATATAGCATAAAAAACAATGTAGTACCTACCACGAGGATATTTATGAAAATTTTTAATGTCGTTATTAACAATAGCATTGTTTTTTAAATGTTCACAAAAAGTTTTCAATAATAAGTTTCAATAAGCGAAATAAAGACACAATAATCTAGAATAATCTAGATAATTAATGTAAAGACTAGTGGGGAAGGTAGAGGAAGAGTGGTTGCTTTTCTATCCTAACATTCTACCCTAACAACTTCTTCTACGAGTATATTCGCTACAGTATAGAACAAGATACCTTTAAAGATGATTTTAAAACTGTGTCCTTTATATTGAACTATTTGGAAAGCTAGGTTTCTCTTGAATTTATGGTGATTTCACAAATGACTTCAGATAACTCTATTTATGAAATCATACCTATGTTACGGACTACGGTATATACGCTAAAGCTATAGATTTTCTTTTTGATATCTTTGTAGGATTCACTTGCATAGGTTAGTTCCTATATGTGCATGATAACGGCTTACACTGTATATCACTCTTTTTTTTTTATGTAATCGAAATGGCAAACAAGCATGCAGTTCACATTGATGTTAAGTGATGACTGCAGCCTATAGACACCCACACAAAGACCACGATCAAAATGCAGATGCGTTACCACTCCTGAGGCCTAAGGTGTTATGCCTCTGTGCCGGAAATTACAGGGCCGTACATTATCCTGACCGGAACACGATAGTGCTGAACACTAACATTTAGCGGCAAGTATATTAGGTAATGCTATCGTTGCTATCATATTATGTTTTATTGACATTCATTTATAAAAAGGAAGGCTAATTGGTCTGTGATAAAAATAAATATTTTCTATTATTTATATTTACGCCACGTCCCTCACAAGTTAGGCAGAGAGCTTGCAGCGCTAAATATCTCGGTTCTTACGCACCTTCCGTGTCTCTTCTACATTCATGCACGGCGATTCTAAAGAATCTTGTCCCATCTTCGGATTGTAATAGTAGTAGGCACTACCTTATAATTTTAGTATTATTGATACAAAATATCACACTTTCACATAATCATGAAGTAGAACTGCTATCGCGAATTAGGCACCAAATTGAAATTTTCAATAGAATTAGACAGTAACCTTGTTGCACGTATAAGGAAAGGTAATTTGAAACACCCGTAAATTATGTATTATCTCTGAGATAAGTTTGATTAGGTATCACCTCCTTATATAAACTATTCTGATGAGAGATTAAACTATTAATTTCGCATTTCATAACAACATCCTAGAAGACATTTTTAACATAAGACAGCAATGACAATTTATTGCTATTAGAATATGGTAATGGTGGCGCCTGCTGCACAGAAAGGGAGTCGGGTGTTTTTAATTTGACGCAAAATTAATGAAGATTCGCTTATTTCATTTCAGGAAAGTCGTGGTATTCAGCGAATACAGTTCCACTCCACGATTTTGTTATGTTATTATTACATTTAATCCGTTTTCGTTTTGCCTGCGTCCGTATAAATCACATGTTTATTTGCGCATACCTAAACGTGATTCATGTGTACAAAAGGAAGATTTGTGCGCAACGATCCTCGCTACGTACCTCCGGATAAATTACGCATATGATTCGAATCGAACTAATCGATAAACCACGCGACACCCCACAAAATTTTACATAGCACCCCTTAGAAAACCAATAAGAACAATAATAAATAACTCTTATCATATTTCGAGTATGCTCCTGGTCGCATCGCGAGAGATCCGAACCAATATATCACCAGGAATTTACGAGGCAAGATACGACAGGAAAATTGCAAGAATGGTGGCGCAATCTATCTTAGTTGGGTTGCTTGGGGAGGCTGGGGTAGCTGAGGAACGCGGAGGGGGCCGGGGCGGGGGGAGTCGAAGGGGAAACTTCGAGAGGTTATTAGTCCAAGCATCTGTTGTTGAGCGGGGGCGTGATGAAACTGCTCGGGTACAAGCTAACAAATCTAATTGCTCAGTAGGCGCCCGTGTATAGTCGCGGCTGACAAATGGCCCCTCATGCGGTCGCGCGGTACACGGCGGCAATTTGTTAAACGCGCAGGTCACCCGGTGATTTAGGATTTTTATATCGAACTCACTAAAACATAATAGGCAGACGATACGGTTTTAGTCGCATATTGGATTACGGCTAGGATGATATTGTTAACGAATCGTATTGGCACGTTTTTGAGGTGATTTCTTCTATGTCTCTACATCTACTCTTAAAAATGCGACGTATCTAGGTATTATGTATGTCTGTTTATTTCTTCGTTTCCTACTTCCGATCAAATCAGTAATATGATTTTATAAAATGCTAATAAATTAATACAATTTCAGACTATTTCTTCTACCTACCTATCAGAGAATGCAAATTATTTTCACAAGGAATTAAGACTAGAAGTCATGTCCAAAAGTTCATGGCAAGAGTTGTACAAAAAATATATGTAAAATATTGCTTTAAAATTATTAATAATTTTAATTGAAAAAGGCTATAGAATATTTTGGTTTTCAAAACAATTGAGAGCATTTGAATTCATGTAGGTAATTCTACGATGCACAATGTAGTGCGTATAGAATCAGAACCGCTTGACCACAACGACATGGACACCCTATGCGATAGTAATAAATGGTATATGTATTTGACTGAATTTAGATAAGCGGAGAGTTCCCTGGCTGTACTTATATCTGTACATTCTTTTGTGTTGCTCGTCAGGAAATTACTACCATACCTAATAATAATATACCTACGTATGTAGGAACTAATAGGTATATCTCGACCTGTCCTCTTAGGGAAAACCAGACGTGAAGCTATGCGCTTAAATTATGTATGTTTTTAGTCATCAACAATCTAGTAAACTGTATAAACACAATTTGTTCACATGACTTCAAAGCCATGACCGCAACATTGTAAGGAAACATGTAGCAAGAGAACTCTTCTCTCATACAGATACAGTCAAAAATAGTTTTTATTACTACAAGATTAAGTTCCTTGGTGTACAAGCAGATTTTTCCCGAATAGTAGATACATATTACACACACATACGCAGCTACATGGAGCCTCAAGAACTGTACAGTATGTGTCTACATCCTCCTCTATTTCGAAGAAAGGTGTAAGAGTGTTTTTATATCGAGGCCCCGCTTGACGTAAGATAACGAAATACGAAAAGTTTAGTTCTACCGTGTACCTACCTCATACAATCTTTTTATGCTTATCTTTCTGTGATTTATTACTTGTTCGGCGTCCAACAACGGGAAAGAAAGAAGGTATACAAAAGTAATTTATTTTTTACGTTTGTTTTTCTTGTCTTTTCGTCCGTGCGTGCTGTACTGGCCACGGGCAAACATGTTTTGAAGTTGGCATTTTTGACTTGTCGCGCATGATTTATTTGTCAGCAGGCACGTAGGCGGTGCTTAGCCCGATCGGTATTTCGGGTTACCCACATAAATCATAATAAATAAATTTTGAGAGCCGCTACCTCTTTATTCAGCTTGGCGCGAAAATCTTTACCAAAAACGTTGCCTCATATGAAAATGTAGTAGGTATGTATTATTTATAAGATTGTATTGTGTTAAAGTTTAATTAAAATATAAGATTATTTAGCTTTATGCTAATTATACAGTAATAATACTTAAAATTAATCAATTTTTCGAAATTGGCGTTATACCTACCTACTGTACCTATACAACCTTTTCGCGCTTCTCCTACATTCCGTAAGGAGTTGAAAGATATAAAGGTACAAACAGGCAGAAAACGGTGAAAAAATAAACAGAAATAGTAATATACATAGCAGTTTTAAACTTAATCAAAATATTAATTCAAAATACCTGTTGATAAATTATTCAAACTTACACATTTCGAAATACAACAAACGTATCTTAATATCCCTTCAATTACCTAAGTGCTTGGGAGCCGGACATGTTCAGGAATTATTAATGACGTTGACCAAACAACATGTCACTTTGACACATGATTTATACAATTTTTACACATGAGACTTTAAACTTAATTAACTTTGTTCACAGGTACGCAATCTACTTGAAATCATTTATCAGTACGAGAACCGAGAGTGCACAAGTGTAAGTTTATCATTTTATTTTAATGTGCTGACCACCCTGCTTCAAGGCCAATAAAGAATGAAAGAACGAAAGAATGAATAAAATGGAAGGATAATCGTAATAATAATGGTTTTTCGTTATGGTCTTACTTTACTTTAGAAAACATAACTATACTAATTAAGATAAGAACTTGACACGTCTGTGAAACAAAATTATTAAAAATATATTTTTTAGTCGAGCTTTTAATCAAAACGACGTGAATGACGAAATCACGGTGCGTAAATCTCGCTCTCACACAAATAAAACTATTTTTATTACGTACCTACATTATGTAGGCATTACCACGTACCTATACAGTACAGTGAAATAATTTTTAAAATCAACCCTGAAAAAAACTGAAACGTAAATAGTTGATTTTACACAATAAATCATTTTTATATAGATACTTATTTAAAACTAAGTAGCTGTGGAATAGTGACCTTCGGCAGCATGTTTTGGATATAACTTTTGGATAATTTTGGATCATACGAAAACACTTATGGATAGATAAAAAAATCTAGTTTACCTACATTATTACTTCTCTGTACACAATATTAGACTAACGCCACCAATGACACCAACGCCACCAATGACACCAACGCTACCAATGACACCAACGCCATCAATGCCACCAACGCCATTAACGCCTCCACCACAACCACCACCAACGCCAGCAACGCCAGCAACGTCACCAATGCCATCAATGTCACCATCTCCACCAACGCCACCAATGTCACCAACGCCACAAACGCCATCAACGCCACTAATGCCAACAACCCCACCATCACCATCAGCAACGCCACAAACGCCACTAACGCCTATGTGAACCGCATTCAACTCTGTTTTTTGAAGCAGTGCTTGAAGAAAATTTTTACTTGACCATAACTTATTTTTCCCTTAACCGACTTGACGAAACAGTTTTGACAACGCTCTTAATTATATAATAATCCACCTGTGAAAACAGCGTTCAAATCCGTTGAGTAGATTCCGTTGAGTTAAGGTTAGTTAGTTAAGTTATAACGTACCAGACAGACAGACAAAAATTTCATAAAATTTTATTTTTGGTTTCTGTGTTTGTTTTTTTTGTCTTCTTTAATCACCACCTATCAGTTTATTGGAAAAATATTTTTTGTACAGACACTCGATTTATATTGTCTCATTATAGTACTAGCTGTGCGCGCGACTTAGGAAGTCTGCGTGAGAATTTATGATTGTTCATTATCGACCCAGACGAAATCGTGGGCGCAGCTAGTACAAAAGTAGCGTAAGTTACTCCTTATTACATAAGCTATCTGCCAGTGAATGTCCCGTCAAAATCGGTCCAGCCGTTCTCGAGATTAATGGGGACAAACAGACAGACAAAAATTGTTTTGGTATATGTACCGTGTGTACGTTGTTTTGGTATATATTCGTTTTGTAAAAAGCCGTTATTTTTATATTATAAACAGACATTCCAATTTTATTTATTTGTAGTATAAATACTCGTAGATAACCCTTTTCATTTTTTAGTGATGTTATATTTTTCGAGCATTATGTTATTTTTCAGTGAGATTTCGATAGGCAACAGGTTACCTACTCATATAAGCCATTCTCCCTCACAAATTAATTTTGATAACATCTCCTCCTCCTAATCGCTAGTGTTAGATATACGAGTATTATTATATAGTGTGAGTGTAGTGTCTATATTATGATGTTCGAAAAAACAAAATAGAGTTTCAGGGTAATTGTTATTGAATTTTTCCCATTGGTTGCAAGACAAATTAAAATATGAATTACTCGAACTGTATTTATTTTTAAACTCAATCAATCTTCAAAGTGACAGCTGACCAAACTATACCTACCATAACACAGATAGATAAAGGTTGAACATTTCTATGAGACTAAGAAATATATTTATAACTAGCTGTAGGTACACTACGCGCGTTGCTACGCCATCAACTCAAAAATGACAATGGCGCCATCTGTCGAATTAGCCAACTCAGAAACCTTAGTAGGCTCATGCATGGCTTTGCAACAGATCATCACATGATCAAATGCATAGTTTACGATTCGGAAAAAGGACATACAGAAAAAAATCATTTTTATATATATTTATTATGTAGAACCTCCAACAAACTAAAGCTAATCGGTGCTGGCTGGACGAGGCGGACGTCACATTGGAATCAAAAAACTAGCTCGAGGCGATGCCCTGTAACACTGCATGCATTATGAAGATTGCACATCTAGCCAAACCAAGTACGACCAGCATACCGTTGCCAAAAATCACACAATAAATAATACAGGGGCAAACTGCATGCATTATACCCGTACCTTATCTTAGTGAATTTGAAGCCAAGAATTGTCCATTAAATATGCATTAAAATTACCTGTCCGGAATGAAAAGTGGACGTAATTTACTTTTGTTTTTAGATGTTTTTGTTTAAGGTTTGGATTGACCTAGCCGTTTTGTTTTACTACTTAGTTCATGTTTATAGTGATGTGTGCTTCAATTGTAACATTTTGTCGTCGTTAAGCTATAGTCTTATATCCAAAGTAGCGACCATAGAGCAATTTAGAACTGCCACACATAATCGGTAGACGGAAGATTAATTGACGAACGAAAAATTAAACATAACTTGATTGTCCAGTTAAATCTGAGATTATAATTAAAGTGTCTACATGGTAATTGGTCACTTGGTCCTGCTAGGATCATACCAATTGAAGTTTGCGACTTATGAAGGTACTGAATTGCACGTTTAATTCTTTTGTTTAATTTTTCTATAAAAGAACTTACTAAAATGCGCAAAACATTTGAAATTGTGGTTTGCATTGATTATAATAATTTACCTTCCACTGCTGGGAAATTTCCAGAAAATGGATAAATCCCAATTAAACCAGAAAAAAGGACCTTTCACCATTATCTCTGATAACTCCCTACCCAGGAATCGAACCCAGGACCTCAGCGTAGTAGTAGTGGCCTACTACCTCTAGGCTTAGGCAGGACTTCAGTAGTTCAATTGGAAGAGCGGCTGGACTAGATTCCCAGTAGGCCGCGAGTTCGAGTCTCGCCTGAAGTCAAATTTTTCTTTCCATTTTTCTTTAAATAAAATATATTTCACAAGCATGTGTTAATGCGAAATAATATAAAACAATTACCTCTAGGCTACCGAGGCAATTTAATATTAATGATTCCGAAATATTTTAAAGCAACGTACATTTTTTATTCTACATTTTTTTTCATAAAAACTACCTCGCCCTTTGTACCTACACAACGTTAATAAAAAATATTTGTGAAAGATAACCACCACCTAATAATAATACCTAAGGTTTCTCTCCAAATTACCTTTAGAGATCAGTTAAAATCTCTTAATATTTCAGAACAAAATCCTCCAACTACCAGTACGTTTCCTCCAACGTATAGCTAATTTTGAAAATTGATTATATATTGAATATGTATTTTTTACATTTGGTATTTTTCAGTAACAATCAAGACCAAATATTCTTCCAATAACGCAATAACGTTTATCACTTCAATATAGAGAAAGTGAGAAACAAGAAAGCGAAAGTAGTGTGAAATAAATGTCGTTTTGCTGTTGTGGTCAGTGAGATAAGATTAACACATATCAGCTAGTGGATAAAAGTATTCAATGCACAAAAAATATTTAAATTGTTTTTCTCTACCAACATTAACGCATCTGATAACTTCACACAACTATGAAAAAGTAATATTATTATTAGCTTCCGCAAAGATATACTGTTTATAATAAGCCGAATACTTCTCAATAAGCATGCGGCTAAGCAACCTATTGTAGTTGTGAATTAAGTATTCTATACGCGTTCCTGCTACGCCACAGCCTCTTCAATTAGATGCGTCGCAGATAATATTGTATAAGCAGAATTTATTTCAAGTGACCAGTTTGCTTAGAATGTTATATAAAATGGGATTTTACTGTTTGCAACGGATCATCGCCTTACCAAAGATTAGGCGGAGTGCAATGTCCTTCGTTCCAGTTTTGTGTCAAATTTTTTTACGAATTGATATTCAGTAGGTAGTCTAGATGTTCTAGAATATTCGGCGTTAGTCATTGTAATAATTTAATGTGAGCGAAAATTTTACAGACATTTGAACTCCTGTTCATCGCTAAAACTGGTATTATGTCGTGAAATACACTCTGGTACATTTTTTTGCCTTCACTCTGTCATGTTAAAGACGTTTTGTGGCAGACAATAGAAGTTCAGTAAGACATGAATAACCGTCATGTTATATATATTATTATGTATATATGTTAAGTACATACAAATAACCAGTTTGCGGTACACATGAAGACACAGAACAATAAATAATTTAATATCATTTCGCGTGTTCCCATGTCACATTTACCGGACATGCCTCTCAAAGTGCCAACATATCGACCCACTCATTGTCAACATCATTGTCCATTGGAAACTGTCAAGATTACTACTACAATGATCGCTACTTTGGACATAAGAACTCGATTCACTTTCGGATGGATAGGTTCCCTCCGAGATGTTCCGGTGTATTTCAATATTTATTGAGACGAATATTTATGTTGTTTTTCGTGACATATTTACACCATTGATATTTCTTCTATGCCAACTACAATCTATATAAATATTAAATAGGACCTACTATTTTTCATTCGAAACGTAGGCAGGCCTTCCATTATTTGGACTGACGACCTGGTTATAGCAATCTTTATGGGAGGCTTTTGTCCAGCAATGGACGTCGTTCAGTTGAAATGTTAATGATGATACTATTTTTTTTTATGTAACGGAAGTGGCAAACAAGCATGCAGTTCACATTTATCTTAAGAGATGACTGCAGCCTATAAACACCCACACAAAAACCAAGATCAAAATGCAGATGCGTTACCACTCCTGAGGCCTAAGGTGTTATGCCTATGTGTTGGAAATTATAGGGCCATACATACATGGTACATTACCACCTGACCGGAACACGATTGTGCTCAACACTAATATTTAGCGGCAAGTATATTATAACGCGGTGGTGCCTACACCCGCAAGCTCCGTCACTAGTGCTCTACCACAAGTAAAAATAATAATTTCCTCAAGCCTTACTTTACCAGCATACTTATCATGGATATGGTCATTCAAATAAGCCCATTGCGTTAAGTGGAGAACCTACCCTAAGATCATTACCACACATAAACACATTATAGTTTTCGGAGTGTAAGTCTTACATACACTACTCCGATTTGTGCAATGCCGTCGCTTCAATGGGAGATGCTCCTTAGTTTCTAATTTTGTAGTCAAAAACCTATTGTTTTTATAGCTCTATTTTTATTGCACTTACTGCTAACTTTGGGATTGATAGTACGAGCTCATTCAAGGAGCACTCTAAAATGCCACTTGATGGAATACCATCAGTAACACATCAGTAGCCATATAAAACGTGACTATTTCATCTTAAATTGTTCTATTTATCAAACATCTATTTGTTTATATATAAACTAGTTCGTTAATTCCCTACCGAGGTAGGAAACGAATTCACGCGAATTTCACAGCAACCATCAGTATGTAAAACATAATAAACTCTGCTTTATTTACCCTGCGTTGAAGTGTATATTGTGTGAATTGCTGATATACTGATCCAAGAACTGTAACATGTTCTGGATGGAAACGTATTAATATGCTCGATCGCACCAGTAGTAGTTCTTGCCTCATCACACCAGCTCACTGCCAACGCCACTCGATTGTTATGCACTAGCACACACCGCTGTGACACAGCTCGCATACGGCGAATACTCAATGTGGGGAATTTTCGCATTCGGCCGCCTGTCGCGGGCATTGCGCGGCAAGCCTCATTGACGGGACTCGTCTTTATTTCACTTTTAATGCGTGCGACTGTACTTTTGTTATTGTGTAGATTTTATTGATTGTTTATGAGTATTTATTAATTGCGTAGGTACTAGCTGATTCAGCAAACTTCGTATTGCCTGAGAATGAAATAATGTGTCAAAGGTTTGAAAGATACGGACTATTTGTATGGGAAAATAAAATTGTGGTTTTTACTACCCTTCAATTTCTTTATATTTTCTTACCTTTTAAACCTTCCCTGGACTTCCAAAACTCATAACCAAATCAGTCCAGCCGTTCTCGAGTTTTAGCGAGACTAACGAACAGCAATTGATTTTTATATATACCCATACATGGGGTTATTGTAATTTTTATTATGATAGTTAACAAGTCTATCGCTCATAGATGATAGATCAGTAACACATCTTTTAAACATCTGAATTTATAGTAGAGATGCAATGCCGATGTGCTGTTAAATTAGAGTTTTATGTAAAAAAACAAAGCAGGATACATTACTATTGTTGATTTTAGAAGGAATGACAAACAAAAACTACACTATTTTGGTGATTTCCGGGGCGATGAAGACGAAGAACGTCTAATATTGTCCAATGGAAGTAAAAAAATCAGAAACAGATAGCATTAGTTTTGTTTTATATACATAGGTACTATCCCAAGCGTCGGCTGCATCGCCGCCATGTTGAACATGGTTGAAAATGGTAAAATCGTTTGAATTAAATGTGGTTGTAACTCTAAAATATATTATTGAATAAATTTATTGTATTTTTTTCGGATTCTTCTTTAATTTACCCATTTTTTGAGGACGTGTACGAGCTAGGGCCGAGCTCGCAACATCTCCTTTATACGGACAAAAAAATCCACTGTTCTTATAAGATTACCTATACATTTAAATTATATATAACGAAGTTGAATGGCAAATTTATACATCGTTCATACTTTTAAGCTGCAAAATAGCTTGCGAATGTGGGCGATTTTTTTCACCTTTAACCTGCTTCCAATCAAATCCAATAATTTGCATGCCAGTATTAAATTCCATGACAAAGAATGTCATGATTTCATTTGAGATTTCAATAAATTATGATAATATAAGTGTTTGTTGACAAGAAAATGTTCTTTTGAAAAATAGAATTTGGCGATAGTGTTTCATGGAATGAGGTCAAAGGTGATGCGGTCATTTTTGCATGAATAAGCATGTATCAATTTTTCCGAAATAGTCGGCAGAATAGTAGCAAATAGGTATTTCACACTCATAAATACTCATACACCCATGATTCACCATTTTTTCACTCGCATATTTCAATCGGCCCCGTACTGTTGCAGAAAATTGGTTGATCTTTGATTGAAAACGAATAATCTTATTAGGGTTTCGTTTTTCCTTATAAGGTACGGAAACCTAAAAGGCTTTATTCAATGATGACACATATCGAACTCAAAGACGATGGCGATGTGAATTAAATAAATCAAATTAAAATAAAGATATTCAAACAACCGCAAACAAGATAATAAATAATCCCCATAGCTTACAGATACAATTTGAGCTACAAAACGGAATTGCGCCTAACCCAGGTACGATATAGTGCTAGACCGTAGGAAGTCAATAAAATAATAGCCCGGGATTGCTCACAATGGCTAGCAGCAAACAATGAACATCATAAACTATCTGAGATCCGAGCAGGCCGCGACGCGGATGTCTACACGAATATTTTAACTGTGCCTTACCAGAACCATATAGTTGGTGAATAACACTTCTGGAAGGCTCATTGTAAAAATATGCAACCCACTTTTAGTAACCCCCTTTGCTATGTAGCGAATGTGGCAAACAAGCATGCACTTCACATGAATGTAAAGTGATGCAGCCTACAAAAATATAAACATAAATCAGAGGTCAAAATGCAGATGCGTTACTAACCCCTGAGACCTCCGTTGTTATGTATCTGTGATAGTTATTACGGAACCATACATTTGCATTTAACCGGAGCACGATAGCGCTGAATACCTACTACCATTTGGCGGCAGATAGATTAAGTAATGCGGTGGTGCCTACGCTCTCGAGTTTAACTGCGACTCTGCCAGTAAAAACCGTTGTATGTATGTATCTTTACGTCAAATCAGCAGGCAGAAAGTGTTGAGTGCCAAATATCGCGGTCCTAACTCACCGCCCATCTATTTTTAATATGTACCTATAACTTGATGCCTAATTTATTTCTCGGTCAGAAGTAAAAAATTACAGAATTCATTGTATTATGTTACAAAAAAATATATCGCCATTAAATTTTCAACAACGTGGATTAATAAAACTGACAAAATTTTCTTCCACGATAAAAATATTTGACTGAATCTTGTACTTATTTAACATTTTCGTTAAATTATTTCTCAGATAAGTTTAATAAATTTGATATATTTATCTAGGAACCGGTTTTCGTTTTTACCAAATTAACCTGTATGTGTAATTCTATGATTGTAATACCAGTTATATGATAAGAAATCGACTTGTAGCTAGTTATTCTAATATGGTTATTAAAATAATAGAAACATTTCCATCAAACGGATTTGAACATCGAGGATTGAATGATATAAGTAGTCGACAATTTTTTTTCTTAGAAAGAGCTGAGGGAAAGTGGTTAGCTTTGCCTATGAACATTTGAAATACCAGGGGAGTATTTAACGGGTTACCAACTCTGAGGGACTCTTTAGACGCCAATTTTGAAGAACCTCATATTTTAATGCCGGGGGAATTCCTAAGAAAAGAGGTCGTTCCCCAATTTGCGCATTCCACATTTTTAAGCGCTTCCACATATCCCTAGTACCCTATCTGTACGAATGGAACTTCTTTCTTTCGCAGGTGGTGCAGGATCTAGACGGTGGCACGAAGTAAATCAGTAGACAATTATCTTACCATCTGCGAAGGTAGAAGCTGCTTTGTCTTGTGTGTGTATGTGTGTATCTTCACGCCAGGTCCCTAACGGGGTAGGCAGAGAGTGTGGAGCGCCAGATATCCCGGTCCTGACACATCTCCCGTAACTCATCTACCTTCATCATTCTCTTTATACATGCACGCCGATTCCTAAGACTCTTGACCCCACCATCAGACAGAACTCGACCTATTTGGTCGTGGTATGTCGTGCTTTGTTTGTGTGGCAGAAATTACGCTTAACACGAACTAACATAATACTTCTAAATATTATCTATCATTTGACGAATTAGATAATGAAACGAAGCGTACTCCCTAGAGATTTGCTGTGGAAACTCGACCACCAGTGTTGATTTTCGTGTATTTTTTTATGGGCGGTTGTACTACACAGTAGTCAGCATTGATTATAGATATTATTGAACTTGCTATGCGTTGAAAGTTACTAGTAGGTTTAAGTTTAAAGCTGTAGCACAGACATCTGTAGTTCTCAGAAATCAGTGTCATACTCGAAAAAATACTACTACGTAACTTCACGCCTGTAATCCCCGAAGGGGTAGACAGAGGTAAGTGCATGCATTCAAGCATACATGCACACACCCACGACTCGCCGGTTACGTTTTGGCCCATGTAACAGATGGCGAGCCTGACGCCATCTCCGGGCACATTACCAAACTCTGAAGTACTGGGAAACTTCCAGAAAATGGAATAATCCCAATAGAACCAGAGATAAAGGATTCTCCCAATCGAACCGTTATCTCTGATAGTCTCTGACCCGGGAATCGAACCGAGGACCCCTAGCGTAGTAGTATCTAGTGGCCTGCTACCACCACGCTACTGAGGCAGTTAAATACTACTACATAACTCGAAACAATTTTGTGTTGGGAATGTATAAGATGTTATTGCTTAGGCTATAGAAATCGAAATGTTAACAACGAATATGATTACAAAAGTGTGTAGTGATTGGTCAGTCGATCATAAAACGTGACCGGTGCCCATCAACATGTGAAAACTTTCCAAATCGTTTCGAAAATCGTGTTTTTTTACGAAACTACAGTATTTTGATAGCCATTTGATGTTCTTTCGTCACCAGCTTTTTGAACGAATTGTCTCCCACTGGTCGAAATTTGATAATTGAAAATGGTTTTTATACTTTGACTTCCATATCTACGAAATAGGAAGGCAAACAAGAATATCGGTACATAAACAAAGACAAAACAATAAAGTAGAAAGTATAAGCATAAATCATACATTGGTAGTTTGGTAGTAAGGATCGTAAAGTACCTAACTTCCACAATAGTCTAATAGCAGCAGGCTATACTGCTACGCTACTTCTTGAGGCAGGCCTAAGTGCTATTTCGATATAACTATTTTTTGGAAATTTCTGAATGCCATCGACAGAGTTCGGTAATATGCCCAGATATGTACAGGCTGGCGATTCATGGGGAAAAATATAATTGGCGAATCGTAGGTGTTGTGTGTGGCACCCTTTAACATTAATTAATTTGCATGTTGACCGAAATCATATATTTCATTAGGTATCAATCATTACCATTAGCAAATAGCATAGCAATAGCAATTAGCATGCTTAGACTCACGAATTCACATGCTTATGAAATTAACAAGAAATAGCATTAATTGCCATCGCTAGTGTAGATAGAGCGCCAGATATCCCGGTCCTGACACACCTTCCATGCTCCTGCTACATTAATCATGATCTTCATTGAGGCACGCCGATTCCAGAGACTCTTGACCCCACCTTCAGAAAAAAAAGTAAATAGGTTACTAAATTATTATGTAAATACTAGCTGTTGCCCGCGGATTCGCCCGCGTGGATCTCGTTTTATAAATAATTTAAATTTTACAATCCCATGAAAATGTCCTAATCAAGTTTCCCGTCGCGTACCTATATGTGGAGTTCTTAGTCACGTCTATAACTTAGAAATCTCTATTTAATTTTAACCCCTTATATTTGAAAGTTTAGGGATGATTGTGGCAAAATACTGAAGCACGTACCTATTTTTTTATATCTAACAGAAAGACTGAAACTACCAAAATTCCCACGCAAATTTTAAGCTCAATTGCATACAAACAGTACCCCTCCATTTTGCCGCTTTAGGGGGAAATTTTGTCCATTTCACTTAAGCAGATCTTTTTAACAATTCGTAATCATGAGCCTGTATACCAATTTTTATACTGTTTAATTCAGAAATGAGAAACTTTCCATAAAAAAATTATTACTTCATTTTCCCCCTCTAGGACAGAATTTGTCCATTTCGTTTACACAGATCTATTTTTATTGTAATCCAAAATGTTTATACCTGTTGTCATATAGTCCTTTATATTTATGTCTAAAAATCTTTTCTTATACATCATGAAAGGAACTCTTGTACCAAATGTTATGTCTCTAGGAACAGTAGTTTTATATAACATTTTCGTATACAGTTACAAAATCAAAAGCATATAAATAATCAATGTAGAATTAACCGTCTAACTTAGAGCAAAGGTAGCGCGGCCGCTGCTCCGACTGAAGTGCAGATCAAGAAGACAGCGTTAGCGCGTTTTAAAAAACTTGTGACCCCATCCATCAAAGGCCATGGGTAACACTGCTTCTTATCTTTTGCCAAGAGTATTAATATTTGTTTTATTGCTTTATCTTTTTTTTGTACCATAGAGCCTGTTCACTAATATTCCACCTTGAAAATTGCGGTAAGTCCCATGGTCACCAATTTCCATTACCCATTTTAGGGGTGTGTTGGAACATTTCAAAAAATATATTGACAACTATTTTTCGTACATAACATAAGAAGCCCGTTAACCAATTTTCAGGAAAATTTCAAAAAACAATTTTTCTGGTGGTAGAGCTCCAGTGAAGCAGCTCGCGGGCGTAGGTACCACCGAATTACCTAATATTCTTGCCGCTAAATTGTAGTGTTCAGCACTATCATGTTCCGGTCTGGAGGTAATGTACGGCCCTGTAATTTCCGGTACAGAGGCATAACACCTTAGGCCTCAGAAATAGTAACGCATCTGCATTTTGACCTCTGATCTTTGTGTGGGTGTCTATAGGCTGCAGTCATCACTTAACATCAATGTGAACTGCATGCTTGTTTGCCACTTTCACGACATAAAAACGGCATTAAAAACTGACAAAATACCCGCACAAACTATCAACTCCTCTCTTAAAGGGGTTGGAGCAGATTTCTAAACAAAAAGTGTATATTTTAAGAACTTTAACGTTGTTTTCTTTAGTAACAAAGAGTCCGGATACCAATTGTTGGCTTAAGTCCAATACAAAATTTTACCCCCTCTGTTAGGGGAAGGGGGCAGATGTCAAAAAATTTAATTACGAAATTAAATTAAATATTTGTTAGGCTAAAAGAGTCCACATACCAAGTTTCAACTTTCTACCTTGAAATTGTGGAATGTTCCCTACAAATTGCCACCCCCTATGATAGTGGATGGGGCAGATTTCCAAATAAAATTAAATATCAAGTAAACGTTGTTTTTTTAGTAACGAAGAGGCCGCATATCAATTTTTGGCTTTCCACCTTGAACACTGCGGAAAGCCCAATAAAAATTTCACTCTATGAGCCTAACAAACAATAACTACATATATATTTTTTATCTACTTCCATCCCCTTAAAAGAGTTTAAGGGGATGGAAGTAGATAAAAAATATATATGTAGTTATTGTTTGTTAGGCTCATAGAGTTCGCATACCGAGTTTTAACTTTCTACCTTGAAAATTGTGGAATGCTCCATACAAATTTCCACCCCCTATTTTAGGGGGATGGGGATAATATAAGGAGACATAAAGTAGCCTATGTTCGTTCTCAAAGTCAACTCTATCTCTGTACCAAATTTCATCAAAATCGGTTCACTCGTTTGGACGTGAAAAGGTAACAGACAGACAGACAGACACACAGACAGAGTTACTTTCACATTTGTAAAATTAGTAGGGATTATAATTTATCCTGTGCCGGATCAACTCACAGTTACAAATAAGGAAAGTTGAAGTATTTTATATTTGTGTCTTAGTTACTTCGTTAATATATTCTGAACTGAGTAGTACTTAAATGTTACGAGCTTTTTTGTACAATATCCCGAAGCAGGAAGTGTCAAGATCGGCTTCTCATCATTAGATACCTATATAGAATTGTACATATGTTTTATGTGCATTTAATAAGTTTCATTCTTGACTTATGTCCAACATTTATTGTTATGGTCAAGAATCATTGTTTTTTTCTGTATATAGACGTTTATTATTTATTCATGGTACATAAAAAATAATGTTATATGATCTTTAGCATTGTATTGACGCATTTAAGTACATGAGAATTAATAAAAGTATAAAGAACACTCGACAGTGTGTCGACGACGCGCATTGTAGAGTTCTGTGGGGAATAATTCGGTTATGACCGACTGACAACGTTACCTACTCTCAGAAATTGAATAAAATTATAACGTCCAATCAAATCGAATTTCCTTCAAAATATTTATATATATCAATATATCTTCTAAGTTAAAAATTCATAAACGCTAATAAAAACATTGGTAACATAACCATTTGGTGAAGGTTGATATTTATGTAAGTTTAAGTAAATATCAACAATTAATACAATATTTCCTATCTACAGACATAGTTACAGTTCCCTACACAGTTTTCCAGTTAGATGTAGTTTTATTATATGTATAGACAAAACGGACAAATATTTACCCTGAATTAAGTTACACACTGTATAATAGACGGAAAATTTGATTCTGAAACAAAAACAAAGAAATATTCTGAAGACCTTCCAGTCATAGTTAATTTCCCTAACTTAACTATGACACCGACGTCGACGCCTTTCCTTAATACCCTAGTTGTATTTTACGAAACTCTCAACCCTAAAACACATCATTATTAAGGAATAACATTGCGAAAAAGCTCTAAAGACAAGTCCCTCGCTGTCTTCCCATTAGCTTTCGATATCAAGTCTCCCGACATCCCTTCGTTTTTCCACACAACATATGAATGAGAGCGACCTATTCAGTTCGATACACGCTGACAGATGCATTCGTTCCCATGTGGGATACTAAACACAAGTGCCGACCGTTTGTCACATGGCATGCACTTCAATAGGTACATCTTGATACGGAGTAGTTCACATCGAAATCTGACTTCGGTAATATCACATAGAATAAATACATCAAACCGTATCAACGTTTTAAAATTACAATCGTGACTCGCTCTCGTAGACGTCGAAAGCTCACGGCGATGTATTATTTAAGGCAAAGGCGCGAGACTCGTAAATCATTTACTGTCTTTCACTGCGATTGTTCGATTATATTTTTGTGAATAAATCGTTACAGAATACAAGCCTAATTGCACCGACCCGCTCGCGTCAATTGGAATAAAACTCGTGTACAGTTCATATTTGCGCGATAAATTATAATTAACATCCAGCTACTCCAATTGAAGTCCAAGTAAAAAAATGCGTTACACATTTTTATAACCATAAGCGAGATGTGAGAGAATTCCCAACTCACTAATTATAATCGACCCGAAACGGCACGCAATTAATCTTATTTGTTCTGCCGCAGTTATTAACATCGGAATTAGGTAAAACTGGTTATGGAAGTAAATAAGAAGTGGACTTTTTAAAATGCTGTCCCGAAAACAGATTCAGCGAAGTGCAAAAGCTGACGCGAAAACAATCGCTTATTAATGTAGCGTCAACAAAACAACGTTTGGAATGAAGAAATTACGAGTATGTTGGAACCTCGTTGGGATGTACCGTCCGTGTATTAGAGGCACATTTGGTCGGCGGTCTCATCATGAATACGCTCTGACTTTTGGCAGACATATTTATTTTTAAAGCCCCTTCGTAATTAACAAAATACAATCTCGGAACAGGCTCTGTTGAGTTATTAATTTAAATTACTCTTACTCTGAAGGAACGTAGATTTTTCAACGCTGCTCTGCGGTTGAAGAAAAAAGAGAATATTTAATAATTGTTGTACCGTACGTAAGCTTAATGTCTTCATCAATAACTGATAATTTATGTACAGCACGATCGGTACAAGACGAAATTGCGGCCGCCGGCTCCCCTTTGTAATCAATGCAGAATTATAAAGCCATTGCAACACCGCAGGCTCTGTTCCTTGAGTTATTAAGAAAGTTATATCTCAATGAAGGTATTCGCCGAACGGTCTTCGCTCGAAAGTTCGTTTCCTCGAAAGACACGTGCTGAGCAACGGGACGATCCAATTTTTATGAAAACTGCAACATCGACTTACGTGTGGAACATCTAAATCCGTTTAGAGTTTGTTGTATAATAAACTAAAGTCGCTTAAACACAAATGGCGGTCGTAACGATTAACAAGCGCATTTACGGTTAATAAATAGAAATAATAATATACATAAAACACATCGACACGAGCAAAACCTCCTACTGAAAGACTGTTAAAACAGATGTATTGAGTCGGCTGTAACATATTTATAGTACATGAAATAGATTGATGTGCATCATTAACCAAGCGATCGCACCCAGCACTTGTTTACCAAAGATAAACGCTGGCACTTGAGATTTTCGGTGGCTATTTTTAACGAGCTCTTTTATTAGTTTTAAAAAAGGCCGTTTAGATTACGCCGGCTTTGGTTAGTGCCTTATTGGTATTTGAAATATTGGGTGGGAGGAATGGCACTTTTACTAAAGTATGTATAGCTGGTGTACGGGTGAAAACTTAACAGTATTTTTACATCATGCTTCATATGGATCTGTTCAGACTAAAATCTTAGCGCAGAGAAAGGATATCCACGATTGCAGAAGTAAGAAGGCAATGATCTCTTGCCTTTTACTTCCATATTGCCTTACATATATACCCGGGTAATTAATTGTATGCGATCAAAACGCCAATTTTTCAATTGAACACGAAAAATAGAATAGAAGAAACGCGTTTGAAGTTATATACCTACATATATTTACATGTAACAAACATAAACCATTTTGATATGTTCTTAGGTTTTCGCGAGCTACACTCATTGAAATAAAACTATTTTTACGGATTTATCTCGCGTATATTAAACTAAAATGATTTTTAAAATAAACCCGACGTTTCGGTCGCTTTTCAGCTTCCGTGGTCCCGGGCAGACTGAGGTGACATTTGTCTGACAGAGGTTTGAAAAAATTATATGTAGCTACCTCCATCGATTTCGTAAACGCCGTGCGTAGCGTTCAGGATTAACACAATAATTACTTATGGTATCTTGAGGTCTTGCAGACTGCTGCGGCTGGGATTTAATCTTGCTAAGTATGGGATCCCATGATGTTGATAACCGCCATCCATCCTCTCTATTGAAATTTGGGTGTTTTTTAATTTCAATAGCCTCGCGTACCATTCGTGGAATGGGTTTGTGTTCTCTAGCGAGTATTTGAATTTTATCAAACCGGATGTAATGGTTCGGCTTATCCGCTATGTGTTCACAGACTGCAGACCTCCAGACTGTGAACACATAGCGGATAAGCCGAATGATTGACGCGATTTTCACCGCGATTGTTGACCGGTTTACGTAATTCTGATGATGTTTGATGCGGAATAGTTTCGAATTAGTCCCATATAAATTTGATTCAGATAGGCCCATCAGTTTTTATTTTATGACCATTTTTATACTTACTTTCACCTCACACTAAAGGAATAAGAATAGACGGCGAGTTGTCATACAGTGCGTTGAATTCACTGACATAGTCCTAATGCGCATGACAACAAGATGACAACAAGTGACAATGACACATTTACTCATCGACGACACAACACAGGTTATTAACTCCTTCGTGGATATTTTTTTTTCATTGATTTCGTATAGTCGTGTAATAATTTTGTATCGACACACCTAAACAATTTAAATAAGGTATCTAATTGTCACGAAGCTAAAAGAGTCAGTTTTACAAATTTAGCAGAATCATGATTCATGTTCATTGAATCATGAATCAATGAACATTAATCTAATTGGCAATGCAGCAATAAACTAACAAGTATTAAATAAATATAACTACGTTAAGAAAAACCGACTTCAAAACTGAAAAGTAAAAAATAATAAAGATTTAATTGTAATTATATGCTACCTATTATTTATATGTGCTATTTGCTAATAGGTTTGAAGTCGGTGCCAAGCCAAAATCACTAAAGTAGGCATTTCATTGTATTAAAACGTAACTTCACGCCTGTAATCCCCGAAGGTGTAGGCAGAGGTAAATGCATAAATTCAAGAATACATGCAAACACCCACGATTCGCCAGTTACGTTTTGTTCAGTATATTAATTTGCTCGTATTCATATTTAAGTGATTAAAATATAATTATTTGTTTAAGGCTTGGCACCGACTTCAAACCTATTAGTAAATAGCACATATAAATAATAGGTAGTATGTAATTACAATTAAATCTTTATTATTTTTTACTTCTCAGTTTTGAAGTCGGTTTTTCTTAACGTAGTTATATTTTTGTTTGAGTTTTTTGATTGCGACATTCTTTTTTGTACAGTGAGTAAATTTAGTTCGTTTTTGTCTCTTGTGTTCTTTATTGTTGGCATCAACATTATTTTTCACAACTCGCGTTGCTCCGGCAACTCCACTCGTTCCTGGGCAAAAGAGAAGACTCATAGAGCAACACGGGCCACCGGCCGCGGCGGACTGGAGGGGAGTAGCAATAGCGCTTATTACCCATGTAAAACAGTCTGTCATTTTTTACAAGGAGAAATGCGTGCGATACACCCGCACTACAAAAATCCTCCATTACTACGAAACTCACACCTTGACTTTAACAAAATACAGAAACAATTTCACGCACACATTTAAACATCTAGGCGACAGGTATAGGCCCATTTGGGCTTGTAGTTTGACAGAAGGGAAAGCCTGCATATGGCTACTCCCTTCCAGTGTTGCTCTATGGAGAAAACCATATTTTCATTGTGTCCCATCTGATTGGCAATTAGCTTATTGACGTAAATGATAAAATTATTCTGCTTCTGATAGTGCGATTGAATGTGCGAGTCCAAGTATTATTACTTACGAATTAATTTAATGAAAAGGTTATATTATTATGTAGATTTTTGCTACGTGTATAATATGATATGTTCTTAGGTTTTCGCGAGCTACACTCATTGAAATAAAACTATTTTTACGGATTTATCTCGAGAACTCCGCTCACTGACGACGTTGAGACGATCAGAAGACATCATCGTCCTCCGTGCTGATAAAGGAAACGCTACGGTTGTGATGGACACGTCAGACTACAATGATAAAATCTTATCGCTGTTATCGGATGAAAGCACATATAAAAAGGTAAACAAAGACCCCACCTCTAGTATATTAAAAAAGACTACCGATTTACTGCATAAATATTCATATTCATTGGATCTTGACGTACCAAAACTTTTACCTGCTTGTCCAAAGCCACCCAAACTGTATGGGCTCCCTAAAATACATAAGACTGGCGCTCCCCTTCGTCCCATAGTTAGTCAAATTGACACTCCAACTTACAAATTGGCAAAACATGTGGCACAGATACTTTCACCACTGCGGGGACAAACTAGAGCGTATGTCAAAGACTCGTACAGTTTCATTGCTGAAGTCAAACATCTACAACTATCAGCAAATGAAACAATGGTCAGCTTCGATGTTGAATCCTTATTTACATGTTTACCGGTTAAGGATTGTGTCGAGATTGTTAAAAGAAAGCTAATTGCTCACAATATGCCCCGTCAATATGCAGAACTACTTGAATGGTGCCTGACATCTGGCTATCTAATGTGGAATGGGGAATTCTACCTACAAATAGACGGAGTTGCCATGGGCTCCCCAGTTTCTCCCATAGTCGCCGATATATTCATGGAGGACTTTGAGGAGAGAGCCCTGAGCACTACAACCATAACACCTCGCATTTATAAACGATATGTAGATGACACATTCACCATATTGGATAGCAATAATGTTTCTGTTTTTCTTTCACATCTCAATTCCATACACCATAAAATCAAATTCACTATGGAATTGGAACAGGACAATAAATTAGCCTTCTTAGATACTTTATTAATTAGAAAAACCAATAACACACTCAGTCACACTGTGTTTAGGAAGTCTACCCATACTGATAGGTACCTTAATGGTGAATCACACCATCACCCGGCACATTTATCTGCCGTTGGCTCATCTCTATTTCAGAGAGCACGAGGCATCTGTGACGACCACCATCTTCAGGGGGAGCTGAAGCACCTACGCCAGGTGCTACATAACAACAAGCTCCATGTACCACCCGTCCGTCACAGAGGCCGCGTGAAACCACCTACAGTAGAACGACAACCAGCCATACTACCTTACGTTAAGGGTGTCACAGATAAAATCAGCAACATTTTAAAAAAGAATTCCATTAAAACAGTTTTCAAACCATATAAAAAGATTCATCAGTATTTAAGACCCATTAAAAGTAATATTCCATTACAAAATTCTGGCATTTATAAATTAGATTGTGATTGTGGACTCTCATATATTGGTCAAACGAAGAGAGCTGTATCTGTATGTATAGCAATGTGCTCTTTAACGCGGGTGGCGTTAAAGAGCACATTGCTGATGTCAAAAACCGAAGAACAGGGAGGTCTGCAGTCTGTGAACACATAGCGGATAAGCCAAACCATTACATCCGGTTTGATAAAATTCAAATACTCGCTAGAGAACACAAACCCATTCCACAAATGGTACGCGAGGCTATTGAAATTAAAAAACACCCAAATTTCAATAGAGAAGATGGATGGCGATTATCAACATCATGGGATCCCATACTTAGCAAGATTAAATCCCAGCCGCAGCAGTCTGCAAGACCTCAAGATACCATAAGTAATTATTGTGTTAATCCTGAACGCTACGCAAGGCGTTTACGAAATCGATGGAGGTAGCTACATATAATTTTTCAAACTTCTGTCAGACAAATGTCACCTCAGTCTGCCCGGGACCACGGAAGCTGAAAAGCGACCGAAACGTCGGGTTGATTTTAAAAATCATTTTAGTTTAATATACGCGAGATAAATCCGTAAAAATAGTTTTATTTCAATACGTGTATAATTTTAGTGTCGAAGCTCCAGTATAGATCTACCGCCTAATGATAGTGTTCAGTAGGTAGGTATTAAGCCTGGGTTTCACCAAGATATTAGGTAGACCTCAGGGGTGGCAAGTGGCAACGCATCTTCGTTTTGACCGTCGGTTGGGTGAAGCTGTCTATAGGTTGAAGTATTCACTTACCTACCATCAATGCCGACAGCATGCTTGTTTGCTACAAACATAACAATAAAAAAAATAAGATTAGTAGTTATTCAATATAAGATCAAGATACTTACATTTCGTATAACAGAAACGAATTGAAACCTGTTCCACATAATATCTTCATCAAGAGGTATGCTCGATCGATTATGCCAGAGCAGGAGTGCAGCATTCATTATATTGTTATGTATAATTATACGTTCATGAGGAATCTTAAAGATCTGTAAATATAACATGCGTTTCGTTATTTTTGACTCTACCCAATGGTTGACCGGTAGATAATGCCTTTTAGTTGCATAAAGTCCGCCTTCCAACATTGTATTTGTGCAATTATGTTAAATAAATAAACATGCAAGAGTATGGATTGTTAATACTCATCTGAGTAACAAAACTTTATACGATTGACTTCATTCCTGAAATCATTTCAAGTGCTATGAAAATCAATGCCACTTTTCGTTGAAATGATATAACTCAAGAACCAACCAAACCTATCCAAAACAAATGTTTAGGATTTGATCGGACTATTTAACAGATGTTTTGTGTGAAATTTGCACAGAATCAGTGGAGCGGATCTTCATTTACCACATTTAAAAAAAAACAATATAAGACGGATCCTTTTGAAAATGGATAGGCTATATTTTATTATAATAGCAGTAATGTAGGTAACATTGTAGGCAGGCCGCTAGTATTATACGAAACAGACTCCAATGCAGTTGTTATGCCAACTTGTGGGTTTAAAACATGTATTGTCTCTACATCTAAAATTACGGTTTCTCTGACATTAGTTTTAGATACGATTTCACCGATGAAATATAAACCTAATTTAACGCTACTCTGGAATTCTACCACCAGAAGAAATATAACATTATATCTTTGGTTATTTTAAAGTGCGTAAGCATATAGCTACCCAAACATTGTTTAAATCCTTATACTTAGAAATAAAGATTAATTGGCAAACGATTAAATAAAATTAACAAAAACATCTAAAATATTTACAGTAAGCGATATGGTAGACATAAAACCAAAAAATACGTGAGAACATCTACTTATATAGTGCGGTGCATTCAGCGAATATTATAGATAGCGCGAACGCGATGCGAACCGTCTTACGCGTTCTTATTTCATTATGTAAATGGATTTAATTCGCGTATCCAGCGAGAATATGTTAAACACTCATCGTCGGTATTTTTAATGTGCAATCTCCTTCCAGATCCAGAGATAAACAGTAAAAATTACACCGTTTTAAAGCATTTCTCTCACTGGCGCAGTTTGTCATTTAGCGAACCCTTATCGATGCCAGTGCCAGATAGCCTCGTGTTTATGTCGCTTAAATTAAATTGCTTGTGTTGATTATTGTGACACTGCTTTTTATATTTGCTGAAATTTATTGTCCACGGATCCTATATAACCTCTTTTGTTTTTACCCAAACGGTCCACGTCAACTTTATTTACATGTTTTGTTGTTTTGAACGTTATTTACGTTGTAGTTACGAATAAAAATCGATCCGGCCTAACAGACGTACAATAAAAAAATATATAGTAGACGAGTAACACCCACGACTCGATTGGGGTGTAATAAAATTATATTCTCATAAAAATCAATAAAAACACCATAACATTCTATAAAGGCCTCCACGATTTAACTTAACGTCTTCATTAGCCTCCGCACGACCTCCCGATTGCGGGAACTCGATGCAATTTTCGAGTCGAGTCGAGTTGTAGTGCTCGGTAATTTGCGCTGTTCGGGTCGCGATTTGTCGGCTCGGGCCACAATTCTGAAAGCGACCGACAATTTCTGCGTCGATTCGGTGGGCAATTTTCGTATGCAAGCGATGGGTGCACTCGTCCCGAAGTACACCAGGCACATAGTAATTGAGGCTTGAGGCAGGTCGCAATTTTGAAATTACATGAACGATTGAGTGTTCACTTCTCGTTGTTACATTACGATCGAGTCTAAAAGCTTTTAGATACCTAGATAAGTCTGTAATTTTCATATTATTTATAAACGTTTAGTTATGAAAGGCCTGGATATAAAGACAATAAAAATCGATTTTCGAGGATGAAATAGGTATATTATTTGAAATAACACGTTCTTTACTGCAGATAATAGTGAGCTGTAAAACTCTAATGCAGTTTTAAATATAATTGCGGACATAGGTATATAGGTACATAAGCAATATAAAATTAAATATGCCCCTTTTTATTTTCATTGTATTTCTAACCTGTAGTTAATACCATAATTATCTGCTCAATTTGATGTCAAAATGCCGCCACTATTTTCATTTACCGCAGCCTTTATTTTTTATAAAAGAATTATAATTGTACAACCTGAGCCCGAGCTAAGAGCAGTATTCATACAGAATGATTTACGCTCCGGGGCTAGTTAATTGTATTTTTCTCCTAAAAAAACATTGTGCATTATCTTCTGGCGGGCGACAGGTAACAAATCTTACTTTTCAAATAATATTACTCATCGTATTCGATTTGGGAACTCGCTCGCTACGAAAGCTATATCACCACCTACTCGGCATCCCGCAGCTCACGAAACTCCTCGGTTCCCCAAACTTTAATCAAATGCGACGCACATTCATCGAGCCGTCTCTGTTGCTCGCGCGCGAAACAAACGACGCGAGCCTATTGCTATCGCGCCACGTTAAAATAGACTTTGCCCAAGCGCAACGCTCGTGTCAAAACTTTTGTGTAGAGACGGTAATGGCTTACGAAATTTCCCCTACCTCGTGACTTTTTTTTAAACAGTCGAGCTTGCGTGTTGGGGTCGTAGAGTTGTGTTAGATAAAAAAATAGAATAGGTCTCGATATCGTGTTTATTGTGGCATAGTTTTTTGTACGATGCCGGGCCTTCTCATCGCTAGGTGCGCTCGCAACTCGTGTTATAGTATGGGCAACAGTGTCAGTTGTAAATAAGGATTTGTTTAGGCCATACGTATCGAACAAGTGAATACCGCTCGAGCTTTGGCGCTATTAATTGTTTGATAATAGTGCTCCAATAAGAACTTCTTACACACATGGAATTTGTGTTTTATGTGATACAGAAGATTATACATGTGTGTGTCTGTGTCAACATTCATTCTACTGAGTGATTTATTGAAGACTTTTATGGATTTTAATTGATTGTAAGTATGTATTAGCGATATTTTGCATAATTTCAATGGAGCTGCTGTCATTGTATGTAGGTACCTACCTACCTTTAAGATTGAGCTCTTATAATAGATACTTATTTTTTTATTCACAACATGATACCTACCTACGTACCTATTTCAGTTTATTTGCTACGCTCAACAATTTCCTAATTAACGTTCTTATTCTAAAAATCTTTTAATTATTCAATAAGTGACTGGTAAATTTAATACATACCTATACCTACATGATCTTATGTTAAGGCACAGTATAGATACAAATTTACATTGTGGTTAAGGTAATTAAAAAATAATAACGAATATAATTAAAATGTATATACCTACCTAATCTGCCTCTTACAATACATATGTTGACAAAATATATTTTTTTTAAATGAGCATCTACTGATAAGTATGATTTAATGTGTTAGATTCATTTGTAACTTTTTCTGATATAGGAACCTATCAGTCAAATAGGCACCATATAGGTAGGTTATACTTACGAATGTAAAGGTGGACAAGACATGCGACAATTAACACTGGGTGCGTAAAAAAATCGAACTGAATATTATTAACTTTGGTTTATTGTAACTTTTACAACATTCTCTATGTCTTCAGAAGCTGTTTTTACTACATTCTTATCCTAATATTTCTACTTTAGGTATAGGAATAGCTCTTAATGTAAAGTATTATAGGTACATAGTAGTACATACCTATAAAGCAAAAGTTGTTTTGTGGCTAAGTTAATTAAAAAAATATTTTTATACCAAGTTTCATGATGTTTCTATTAACCTGTAGTCTTTCATATATTGTCGTATTGTCTTATCAAATACGTATCTAGGTATTTACGATTCTTATAATAAGCACTAACTTTACTTAACTTACTGTTAAGTGTAAGAGTACCTAATTTATAATAATAGTTTAAGTGATTGTTCATTTTCAATATCAACATTAATAAATAAAAAATAAATTTATTCAACTCAAGTTAAACTCTTTTAAGATCGACTTGGAATGTATCGAGATAAAAGATGTCATCCGGAATCTTGGACCTAAAAGCGAGACACAACGTGGGTTTCACCGTTAATCAAAATCGAACTACAATTCATGAAGCCCAGAGTTGAAAATAGGTTACGCCGTATGTGGAGGTCGATTTTGTTATTTTTTTCGGCAAAGGTTCGGGACAAAAGTTTTGACCTAGCTTTGGGAATTCATAAAATCAAAGCATCGTCCGATACGCTGCGTTATTCTGAGAAACCGGATTATTTTCTTTTTTTTCTTATAACAATAGCTAGCACACTGTGATATAATTAATAAAAAATATGTATCCGTTATAGGTAAATATATTTATATACCTATATTTGGTATATCTATATTAAGATACCTATAAGTATATTAGAATATGAATTTTAAATGAGCAAATTATCAGATAAGCTTTATTTTGAAATATACCTACTTACCTGTAACCACAGTGAATATTACCTACCCCTAGCATTATTTATATATAAAAATAGAATTAGACACTAATATAAGTACCAGATTCGAAAGTTCTAGTATCTTCTCTTCTTTGAGTAAAAAAAAATAAAAACAGTTTTATACTTCATGTCTTGGGTTAGGTACATATACAATTTTGTTTACGTTTGCCCTTTTAATAATTGCGAGTAATTTATTTGAAACGGAAAAATATCTAAATAAATTTTGTAAAAAATAATTTTATGTTTAAGTGTTATATCCTATGCTTAATTTATTTACGACTTTACTGTATTCCCGGCCGCATTGCACGACGAATACGTATCCGCATGTGCTCGCACTGTAACAAATAAAAACGTGAGCACAATATTCGCACTACCTGAACTGAATTCAGCTTTTATCACTTACATGTTTTTGTCAGCGACTTCCTCAGATAGCAAAGGCTTTCTCAGCGCCGAGGAAATGAAATTCTTATCGTGTTGCTGTAGAAAGAAGCTCTCCTCTTCCCGTTATCCGCAGGAAATATATCGAGGGAACACCCGCGCCACTGCAATAACCAACATCTGATTGCTAAAAGGAATCACGAGAAAATCTCGAGCTCAATCTAAAAATTTATCGTAGTAAATATATTTTGGGGTGACTCAGATCAAACGGATTACGGTAATTGAATGTTTTCGGGTGCCCAAATAAAATATCGGCTCGAATTACGTAAACAGCACTACATGAAAACGTTAATAAATTTTATTATCATTATGCATATTCACGGTGCGGTTTAACGTTCGGAATCACGGGCCGCGCTTAAAAACTTTCAACAATGATGTCCCCTTTTTCATTCTGACGCTACACAAAATTTACGATCGGTCCGCGCGAGCGAGCATTGCGTGCCTGATGTTTCTAAAAATGTGTCAAAGTTTTTACAAAGTTCTTTCATTTACCTCCGTCCTTCCAGTGTAGCCTTGTGACATTTTTTTTTCCTATTGTTTATTTTTTAGACTCACTATTGAAATGTCGACGGGATAAGATTTTGAGTTGCGTGAAAGCGACGTAAAAACACTCGCTATAATAAAATTTCTCTTAAAACAACTTTAAAAAGCCTTGCAGATAAGTAGGCGTGAAGTACACTTTGTTAGTGAATTAAAACAAAATCAAAGAACACGATATTGGATGATAAAACTTGGAAAGTTTCAACTAAAACAGATCGCGTAGTTGCGAACAACAATATAAACTGTCTTGTTTTATTCAGAGTTTATTAAATTAGTCTTTTGTTTATTTTACAAACACCTGAAATGCAAATTTGAGATGAATAGAATGCTTTAGCGCTTAAACATTTTTCGTTGCAACAAATATAGGTTGTTTCTGGGAGTATTGTATAAAAATTAATATTTTACCTACTAGTTGTGTAATGTACCTATCCTGGGACCTATTATCAAACTCAGCAAATCTACAAAAAAAAAGTCCTGAAAATCCATAGTGTAGTTTTTGCGGCGTGTGACCATGACGCGCGCTGTTAGACGAAAAAAATAATGTAGATTTATTTTATTTAATTTAATAACTTATACCCGTGGGTATAATATAATATGCATAAAATATCTTAATGACTACATTATAACTACAAACCTGAAATTAAATAAAAAAGTGCATTGAGTGCATAATAAAAACAAACTGAAAACGTTACTTAAGGTAGGTACATATTGTAATTCTATACCTAACCTACATTAAAAACTTTGCAGAAAGAATTTCAATTCTTAATAGGTAGGTACTCTACGTGTGGAAAGCAATGAAAGTTAAATTTCCTTCATTCATTAAGTTACCTGTCCTCCTTTTTGCAAAATCATCAACATAGTTTTTCACTTATCACAACTCGAAAATTAACAAACGATGACGAAAGCCGGCATTAGGCCGCCCGATTTTATTTATCTGCACGCACAAGACTCATTTTGCATAATCGGTTTATTTTAAATTTATAAAGTGTCCCTTGACTTTGTCGGGCGACGGGCATAAACCGGTTACTATCTGAATTAGGTTTTGTAGAGCCCTTTCAAGCCCCGCACGCTTATGCCTGCTTTTTAACCTCTTGCGATATGAATTATTTGCGCATCACGTGAATATTTATAATTTGATTTTTATATGTGGAATTTTATTTCAGCACTTCTATATTGAATTGATGATTCTTGACAATGATATATTATGCTGATAAATTTCTTTAATTAAAAGAAGAACAGATAGATACTAAAGTTTGACGGTAATCATTGGCTACACCCATTTATTTTAAACTAGCAGTTGCCCGCGGCTCCGCCCGCGTGGATGTTTTATAAATAACTAAGTAGCCTATGTTCTTTCTCAAAGTCAAGTCTATCTCTGTACCAAATTTCATTGAAATCGTTTCAGTCGTTTGGACGTGAAAGGGTAACAGACAGACAGACAGACAGAGTTACTTTCGCATTTATAATATTACTAGCTGTCCCCGCAATCTTCGTATTGCCTCACAATGAAATAATGTGTCAAAGGTTTGATGTATACGGACTATTTAAAACTGCGATATCTCCCAAGATATTGATTTGAATCGAATGAAGTAAGGGCCAATTTCGTTTTAAATGAAATACTTGTTATGAATAACATATTTATTTCTATAAGGATTAATAATATCATGTTTTATAAACACCTTCGCAACTACTGCATTATTTTGGAACAACTTTGGTTAGTATAAAAAACCTTATAGTGAGCTAACGTTAAAAGATAGACATATGCTGTCGCGGATTTTTTTTAGAACTTTTGTAGGGAATAAAACCTGTAGTACATGATTTTTGTGAAACTTTTACCGTTTACGCAGCGCACGCAGTAGAAGCTCTCAATAGGAAAACAAAATCCCCCGATTTTGAAACATTCTTCTTTAGTGCTCCGCTCCTATTAGTCTTAGCGTGATGATATATAATAACCTAAAGCCTTCCTCGATAAATGGACTGTCTAACTCTTAAAGAATTTTTCAAATCGGACCAGTAGTTCCTGAGATTAGCGCGTTCAAACAAACAAACAAACAAACAAACAAACTCTTCAGCTTTATAATATTAGTATTATATAATATATATAGTAGGGAAGTAGGGACTATTAATTTGCCGTAAAGAACACTGACTTAATTTTTAAGTCGGTTTCTACTTAGTGATTATGCTTAAAATAGATATTTAGAATTGCATTTATTATAAATTTATGTTAATTTAATAACTAATTTTACCAAGTATCCTGACGAAAATTAGCTGTTTGCTCTTTAAAGGAGAATGACCAATTTTATATGGGAGTTCGCCCTTCTTGCGTCTCGACGGGATTACTCGCAAAATATTGGCAATATCTTAAGAACTGCGTGCGCAAAAAAGAAAAAAGGTATCAATAGGAGTTTTTAAAAAACTGCATTACAAACTTTTGGTTATTTTGAGGTTAAGTTTTGTGTGCTGTACCTGCCAGAGGTTACTAAAATAAGCGAAGACTATTTTAAAGTATTGTGTAGCATCTTAACTGTTTTACCTACATTAAGTAGGTATTATAGTTTAACCGCATGGCGTAGTCATGATTCTTCTGGTTATTGGTCTGTGATTGGCAGTTCACTACAAAATAATTTATTAACTTTTAAAAAATATTTTGCAAATCCCCATTCGTTTTAACGTGAAAAAAATGTGAGTGAAATCTAAATTCAAAAAACAATTTTCTACATACAAGTTGTTAAGACGCCAATCAGGGCGACTTTGGTCATTCTCCTTTGATGTTGCCTCATGACTCTACCTCCCATTTATTTTGATTACCTACATCATTGTAATCACTTATAACCACAAATGTATTTCCTCTTAGTTTCACATTATACTTATCTATAGATAGGTACCTACCGAATTACCCATTTTATTTCGCATTTCATACGCAGCATGATATTCACATATAAACTTACCTTTAGTGAGTTTATTACATAACTTGAATATAGCTCTACGGATCAATTTTATAATTTCAGAATTATAAAACATGTGATAAACCTATGTTTTATGATGTATTTATATAAATATATATTATATAGTTCTAATATACATATATACAACATACAACGACGGATTTAGTGATACAGCAACTTCTCCGTTTCGAAGGTACTGTGGTACCTACTTATTAGATACCTACATACCTCAGAATATTCTTCTTCTTTATAAATACATAGGTAAATCTAGAGATTAGAGCTTTCTAAATAAAATCAAACAAGCAGACAATATTTAGATTTAGCCTAATTATTAGTAGCCTACGGTTATATTACCTACCTAGCAAGATATATATGACACCTACTTTTGGATAAGAATTATTTTTAAATTTGGATAAAGCAACGTTAAACTCTATTAAAATGAGTTATATAGAAGCAACTAACAAACTTTTTTCGTTTGTATTTTTTCTTAATACCTAATTTTAAAAAAAGCTTTATGGAAAATTTTATCATACTATGATGATTTATTTGTTATTTATTTCTCTCATCGTGATTTCACTTTAATTTTGTTTAAGAAAAAAATAATAACAGTTATTTTCATTTCACTTTTCTATCTATATTCCTCATTTTGAGTGTAGAGCAGATTTTAAGAGCAATATACCTATTGATTTTACCATAATTAACGGTTTATTGTTATAGGCACCTTGTTTTGACAAACGCTAAAGATAAGCTAATTTTATTTGCTATTTCATCGATTTTATTATCCTTTAACTAAATAACACAAACTAATGAATAATTGATTTTAGATGAGCAGTGTATATTAAAGTATTTTAAATTTGAAACAACTTTTTGTCGTGATTATAATTATTTTTTACGGATAGATGTAGAATATTAATTGAATTTCATACTGAACAATAAATCAAGGTAAAAGTATTATAAATATGACCGCGTAGAAGTGGGAAGTAATCGAAGGTGCGTCTATTATTTCGGCATCAAACCCGATATTGGACACCACGAATTAACGCTAGACAACTTTATGTGTTCATGTAGCAATAAAATCTTTAAAAATACAGTCAATCGATAGACAAGCGACAATCGAACGAAAATACATAATGTCATAAAGTAGACGCGTGGAATTAACGTCGCCACAAATGGAAGAATCGAATTCGGCTAAACATCTTATGCTAATTATGCAAGCTCAACACGAAATGTTTTTTTAAAGACAACCAGCCAGCGTGTTCATATTACGACTTATTCGAATTTCAAATTTAGAGGCGCGTAGGCGCACCAGAGTTAGGTGTTTAAAAAGATTAAAATCGGTCCCGCGGAAGTGTAGGCAGCTTGTGATTTATGTATTTTTCTATTATAAATTTCGCTTTCCATGTCGAATTTACCGAAGGAAACCGTTACCACATACTTTTAGAAATCAGTGACTAAATCAAAATGACACGGGCGTGTCGGTTAATTAATTCGAGTGTACGCCTCGAGTGTGACATATAATTTAGTGGCCAGCTTAATGGGATAGTGTCAATTAAAATCATGAAAAATAAACAACATTAATTAAACAACACTTTGACTTGTTACATCGAGCGCCTATTTGCGTTAGACGAATAGTAGAGTGTGGTTTTTGTTGGTCGAATAAAAGCTACCTGTGCTCTATTTACGTGCCTAAATAACATAAGGGTGGGTATACATAGCAGGCCAGTGGCGAGCGCAGCTGCCGGCCTGTTAACTGACAGCTTTTAGATTAGGACCCTTCCCCTCCCGCGCCAAGCCGCACCGAGCCGCGCCCCCAAATTGAGAGCTCCGCGCCCGCCGTTCCGCTCTGAATTAGTAACGGTTACCAAATTGCTTTTTAATTTCGAGTTGGTTATTAACTTGATGTTTCTGAAACAACCCGCTTTTTTCCCAGCCCGTAATGCTGTAATTGTGGAACTGATTCTTAAAAATAATGTTTAATTTGCTAGCCCCATTATAATTAAAATGCCTGCGGTAGAAACAATGCACTGCCCGGTACATCGTCGTATCTTATATTTGTAAGAGTAAAACGAGCGCAACTCAATATTGAGTTACAAGTAACGAGAACAACAGTCGGACATTGAGAAATCTTTCATCTCATCGGCATGGGTACCCGGCAGTAATTCATTGTGTATATTTTTAATACTTTTTTTGTTCGATACCGATCCTCAGGGCGCGCCGGCCTCGGCCCTGCCCTAGTCGCGAGTTTCGTGGCCCAACCCTAACTTTAATGGCTGCTTACTTCGTCACATCCGGCAACTAAGTATGGAATAGACTTTCGTATTTTTAAATGTTCTATCCACAAAAAATAATATTGAATTTCGAAAAATGGCATTGTGTATCATACAATTAGTTTTGTAATATTTATTTTGAAATCTACATATTTTACTAAAATGGATACTTAGATTTTTAAATAAACAAAACGTTGTTTAATGAAGTAATAAATTATAGGAAAATCGTTCAAAAAGAAAACAAGACTTAACCCATACCTTACGCAGCGTAAAACGCTAATAGTTTGTTTTTCAAATAATAATTATCAATCAGCATGCAACAACGCCGGTGTACAGTTTTTAAGTTACTAACGAGCAAGCTAACCTACGTGTCAATGGGAATTATAACACCGCAGGCGTAACTAATTGCAGTAATTAAACTGCAATAAATCAGTCACTTATGGACTGATAATGTGGAGAATCCGCTTCACTATTCTGAGGAGCTTTTTATCTGACGCCGATGTAAGGGTTGATTTTACATTGGAAACACATTACATATCGGTTTTCTTCATTTTTAACTATTCAAGCTTATTATGAGAAAGCGTTAGAATTGCCTATTGTTTTAATGTACAAAAAAACATATGTAGTAGGTAGGTATGCAATGCTTTCTTACCACCGAGAATCCGTTATCTATACTTATAATAAAACTGTAGAAGTGTAAATTCTGTACATTGAAAATATTGAAAAAATAAATACCAGGGGATATTACTAGATCGATACCGAACACAAATATGTAATTAGATTTTTTTTTGTCTGTCTGTTTGTTCAAGCATCACACAAAATCTACAGGTCCGATTACAATGAAACTTGGTATGATTATAGTTAACCTTTGGCGCACAACACTGGGTACTTTTTATCCCGGAAAAATGTCTGTTTGTCTGTGTGTTTGTGCACGCTAATATCAAAAACGGTTTATTCGATTTGCGGTTTTCACTAATATATTGTGGTAAGTTTTACTTAACATTTAGTGTTTGTTTCATGTGAATCGGTTCAGAAATAAAAAAGTTATGTCAATTTATGTGCATATTTATTATGTATAGATCTATCTTTCATCTTTCATTATCTGTCAGTAGCACTAATTGACTGAAACTTTACAATATTGTATCATAATTGTCTATAAAAAAATATTATGCATGTAAGTTTAAAATGTTTTTAAGTAGGTACTTACACGACTGATCGTTTAAACACATAATTAGCAGTTTTTCGCAATCCTAGCAGGGCGTGTGCTTTTATCCCCGATGGCCATACGTCTAATATCGTGTACAGAGAAGCATTACTGTAAAGTAGATTTTTTCAGCTACCCAAAATTTACGAGTATATCCAAAAGCGCTGCCCAAAGTCCCAAAGTCATTATTTTACGCGAACAAAGTCGCAGGCACATCTAGTACCTACATAAATATATGAATTTGATTAAACACATGTTTGAAGAAATGTATTTACACATTACAATTATTTTAGTTACCTACTGTAATAGATGAAACTAGATAACATTTCTAATATTTTGAAATAAGTCTCGGTTGTTTGGTCGCTCTAGTGTAGGTATAAAAATAATAATTTAGTAAGGATTAATATATTTATATTTGTACTAGCGGCCCGCCCCGGCTTCGCGCGGTGCAATGTTGCCTACCCTCTCCTATTCGTCTTAGCGTGATGATTATACATAGATATAGCCTAAAGTCTTCCTCGATATCTTTTATAGTTTAGGCAGCGTACGCAACATAAATAACTTATCTCGTTGATTTCTTACACCTTGTGTCTGAAAAACCCAAATATCATACGGAACCCTATTTTTTCCAAAATAAAATATAGCCTATGTTACCCGTGGATAATGTAGCTTTCGAATAGTGACGATATCTTTTATAGTTTAGGCAGCGTACGCAAAATAAGTAACTTTTCTGGTTGATTTTTTACACCTTGTGTCTGAAAAACCCAAATATCTTACGGAACCCTATTTTTTCCAAAATAAAAATATAGCCTATGTTACCCGTGGATAATGTAGCTTTCGAATAGTGAAAGAGTTATTGAGCCTATTCAAAACAAACAAACAAAAAAATATTACCTCTTTATAATATTAGTTTAAATGTTAGAAATAGTCGTATTTTTATAATTCATAGTAGATGAATACGTGATAAATGTTAGAAATAATAATTCTTTAAACAAACTTAGATTCCTTTCTAAAACTACGCTGAGTTATAAAGTTGATCGCTTAATGCCCGATCAATAATTAATGTTTTGGATTAATTTTATGTATCTAATATAGATAAATATTTATTAAGTTAGAATTCATTAAGTGGCTAATAGTTTTTTTTTCCGTTCTTTATTTATTTTTATAACACAAATTTTGTAACTGTTCTAAAACTGTTAATAACATTTAAAATTCATCTTGCTATTGGTACAGGTAAATTTAATAGCAACATAGGATACGTTTTCCGCCTAAATTAATTAACCGAACTCGAATTGGATTCCTGTGTTCGAGCGTATTAATACAAACTATAAGTCATCGAAGCTGCACTCGTGGCCAACCCTTCCGCGCAAGCTGATGCATGAATTACGAGTGTGTCGGACGGGCCTCATCGACCCGGCGCGGCGTGTTGGATCGATAGACGCTTTTTGTTATATTCAACCCGTAATTGCTGAAAAGTTTTCACGCCGTAGCGCCGGTCACGCGTATTTTATTACTATGAAATTGAATTATTTATGATGCCATGCCCGACAGCGCGACCATTGTACGCGGGACGCAGCCGCCGCTGAATTTTAATATTGGAATTATGTATTTTCATACGCAATCGCACAATTACGCGCGATTAGCATCGGCGCGATCCGGCTCGTCACAAAATGACATATCAGCGCGAGAGGCTTAATTGCGTCGGCCCTAAAGCCTTGTCCGAGATTTATGTATATCCAATCCCGGGCGCCTAATCCCGCTCCTGGCCCGGGTCAATCCGACCCCGGAAAAGGTTTTCCCGGTTATTTTCCGTGGAACTTTTAATCCTGCCGAATACCGACATACATCATAGAGGATTAAGAGGTTTAAATTGGAAGTTACCGACGTCCGAAATAAATTTAAATCGGCTGGCAGTCGGTATTGTGATATCGGTGCCGATGCTAAATGGGAGCCAATTTTATCCAGCAAGTAAATCTTGTGGAGAGCTAAAGCTTAGAACATTGTTATATGCGATATAGTATGCGCTCAAATAGATTACAGGCTCGGCCGGATTGCTCCGTTTTCAAATTGAGTGCGGAAACAATGCGTACCAAAACAATCACAGCTTCATTATGATTTCAGTAAATATTTTGGTCATATATTTTTATCTACTTATCATTTTGAAAACACCTCTTGAATGTTAGTGAATTTATTATTTGAATGATTTCCCTTTTAATACAAATCAAATGTTCTTTTTTTTTATGAAATGAAGGTGGATGAACAAACACGCAGCTTACATTGATGTTATGTGATGACTGCAGCCTATAGACAGCCACACAAAGACCAGAGATCAAAGTGCAGATGCATTGCCACCCCTAGAACCTTAGGTATTATATATCTCTGTGATAGTTATTACGAACTTTAATGAAATCATCGCAAGAACATGGTAGAATTTGTCTACAGATTTCTATATGTTCATAAATTCTATTCTGTAATGCCTTAAAATGTGTTACGAATACCTACTTAATAAATTTAAAAAATCTTCCTAAGACATATTGCAAAACAATGCTAATTAAAACTATGAACTGTAGGTAAACCTATACGAAATTCCGGAAAAAATATTGTCATTTTCCGGATACAGTTAACATTTCCTATTGCAATAAGATATGTATCATTTCATATACCAAAAAATGTAATATAATGTCAAGCAAAACATAATTTTGTGCCCCCAACATTCCCTTCTCGAACTCCGATATGGCGGAACGAAATTAAAAGGGTATCAATAAGGGGGTAGTAAATCATACAAAACCTCTAGCGCGGCCGATTCGACCCTTTGGAGTGGCCACTCCACCTGACCTGGCGCAGATGCATCTACGTGTGTTGGAGGAAAAAGGTATTTGTGAATAAAACTGTTTCTAAGTTTATGGTGTACAGTTTTGATGTTTCCGCTAGTGAAGAATAAAAAAGTATATTTCTGACTTCTGGTTGGTAGGTAGTTTGTTTTATGTTGTGAACAACCACATATTCTTGAATGTACATTCAATATTCGGTTTTATTCTTTCTAAGAAATCGTTTTAGGGCTTAAGACATCGGGACTCCAGTTACCTAACTACTACCTACTTACTATTAATTTGACGCGTCTATAACACTGCTTTTTTTTAAAGAATTACCTAAAAGTTGAAGACCAACTGAAAAGAACTTATGAAATTGACTGTATTATATTATGTATTAATTTTGGAATAAAAAACTGCGAATCATGTAGGTAAATAAGACGAAATGGGTTAGTCTTACGATATAAATATTAAGTTGTTCTTCATGGTTGTCAATAACGAAAACTAAGATCATAGAATGAATAGAGAAGGTACCTACTTAGCTACTTACTTTCAAACACTGTATAATCCAACCATAGTAGTAGACCAACGAATCGATGAATGGACGCACCATGAAAATAGTTGTTTTTACAAAGAATCTCCGCTAGATAGGTCTTTCTCATTAAACAAATAGTAAAGAATTCAAATAAAAAACAGGAATATGAATCTTCTATACTTATCACCATTATATAATAGGTAACATATGTATCCCGCTATATTACTCAACACATCCCGCCGTAGACGCAGACTGTAGGTACACCTCCCTCCTGGACAGCACGGAATTGCGTGCGTAAATCATTAATCAGCTGGCTCATTTGTTCCCGCCAAAATTATTTATGCTCGCACCACCATGTTCGCGCTTACGTTACCTCTTTAAAATACCGTTACGGCCGTCTGGGTAACTAATCTAGTGTTTAGATAAATGTGGCTTGAACATTTTTGGCCGCAACTCGATTGCTGGCAATTGAGATGTTAAAAGGTTCGCTATAAAATATTACGCTCATTAAATATTTGAAGAAAATGGAAGCATGTGTTCATCTCACCAATTAGGTAAACTCGGGATGTCGACAGTTATTTGGTGAAATACTTCCTCAGTGTCTCCATCGAAATATTGCACGGTAATGTAAAAAACTTGTTTGCATTCTAATTAAATAAGCAGTAAACAATTATAATTTTGATATTTAGTAAGGATATTTATACTAAAAAACAAAGAGTTTTTATCCAAAATATATCTATTCCAAATCAACACAAAATTATGAAATCTCGTGCTTTAAAGGTACTTAAATGTAAAGTGTGTGAGGACTGCGGCAATGACTTTTTGACAAAAACCTTTCATCCCGCTACATGATGTATGGTACCTATACTGAGATTTATACGTTATATAAACTTTGGAGGCACTGTTGCAACCACTCAGACACTCACTTAAGAACTGATAACAACCTAAGGCATAAACTTACTACTTTATAAGTCTGGTTCTCACTGGTCTAAGACTATTCATAAAACACCAATCACCTCCGTAGCTAAAATCCATAAATCATATCTTACCCAATAAGTCACAAGCATTACTTTTCCAAAGTCGCCGGGGCTAATCAAGTGTAAAGTTGCAAGTTCTGTGTTGGCCCAAAAAGGGCGTAATTCAGAAGGGTTGAAACCGCCCGAGGGCCGCAATATACTGTCGGAGGACTTCGCTGATTAATGGATGTGTAATTGTCCCCGCATAATGTACAATAACTGGAATAGATAAACATTGCTGCTTAATATTAGACTTAAGATAAACATGAGGATATATCCAATTGCACTATGATTTCCTTTTTTGGTTGTGGTTTGTGAACGGCGCTGTTATTATGTGCACTACATGACCCTAAAGGTCTGGGTTGAGGGCGACTTAATAAGATAATGATATGACGTCGATGTAATTTATGTTAACGTTCCAATTAGTGCAGTAAGTATAGTATCAAGTTGAATATTTAATATCGAACTTAGAAAACTGTTAATAAATATACTACTGTATGACAATAACAGTTCTTTGTAATTAGAGTTTTTAATAACAAATGCTTAACAAAATAGCCATATTACGTTGCTACGTAATATGGCCCTGTAATTTCCGGCACAGAGGCATAACACCTTAGGCCTCAGGAGTGGTAACGCATCTGCATTTTTACCTCTGGGTCATTGTGTGGGTGTCTATAGGCTGCAGTCATCACTTAACATCAATGTGAACTGTATGCTTGCTTGCCACTTTTAAAATATTAAAAAAAAAAAGACTTTTGTTCGTAATCTCACAAGTACGAGTATTTAAAAAAAACGTACACGTTGCATATAAAAATATATAAATAAAACTACAATGCCGACCCAAACAATATTCAAAAATACCTATATATTAAATTAAATCTATCATCACTTTGCCGAAAGACATCCACTGCTGAACGCCCCTTACAGGCCCACAAGCCCACAACAGGTACCTATGTACGTCATGAGGGGAGAATAAGCCATACTGCCATGCTTGGCATGCGGATTGGCGATCGTAGTGGTGGCAGTATTATCGCGGACGGGCTGCTGCTGCCCATCTAAGGTTTTCACCTATTGGAAAGATTTCTCCACCAGTGGGCGGTGGGGTCTTCACATCTCGACGCCAGTATAAAATCTATAACAGATAATAGGTAAATGATTTAAAATTCGATTAAGATACGGTTCCCAAATATTGTAAATTGCACCCTCCACTATGATTTCTGTTGTGCTACCCAACGTTTCGCTGTCAGAGATTAAGCCCGCTAATGTATTTCGGTGCATTAGGCCCGGTATCTACCAAAGCAGAGAAAAGAGGAGACGAATGGAGATGTGTTTGAATAAAGCAATCCGATTTCGTTATTTTCACATCTCTTCTCTGTTTAGCTCGAGTAGAAATGGATCACGCGGAGAGGAGAGGAGATGTCTCATTTTTATATTTTGTGCGGTGAGCGAGCAAGCGGCTCGGCAGAGCTGAGAAGCGTCTAGTCGGGCGGCCAAGGCCCGGCCGGCGAACTTGACTGGCTTCGATCTCTCACAGCTCACATCACATCTCTGCTACACAAAGATCACATCTCCTCTCCGCTACACTTCTCCTCTCCGCTTTGATGAAAAAAACCTGCCAGCTTCGCAGCATATCTCCTCTCGTCTCCGCTCCACTTTACTGGATACCGGGCCTTTATGTATAAAATAAATATAAATAGGTACGGACTTTGAAATACAATCAAGCAACTTTTAAATAGTAGGTATAAATAGTTTTCATTATAACTGTATTAAAATAACATTAAAAATAGTTTTCATTATAACTGTATTATAAAAATTGTATCCGTGCGAATCTACGTACACTAACAAAGTACAAAAATCTTGAAAATGATGTATGTGCCATCACATGTTTAGTTCTCATTACCGCAAAAATGTATGAATTCTATTACTTCACATTATACGAATGCTTATCCAAAAGTTTTGACATTAATTTTTAGACGACCGTAATTGTGAACATTCCTAAAGTCGAGCCGGTCCGGCCTGGGTCAAATAGTCCCGACGCGGTCTATATTAAACTCTGTAAGTGTTCATGTAAATAATGACTTTGTAATTATCACTCGTTTTAAAATGTTTACGGTCCCTTAACTAATCGAAATTAGTTGTAATGGGTAACGGATGCCGCCTGCTCCCGTATTCCAATTAGAGTGATCATCCATATTTTATTGATATTATTTTCTAATTATTTTTTATGTTTGTAATCAAAAATATTATATTATAATGTCCGCTGATGATTCAGTTGCGTTTCTTTTAATCATGAATATGTGCATATGTTTAGACTTAATTTTTTCTTATGTAATGGAAGTGGCAAACAAGCATGCAGTTCACATTGATGTTAAGTGGTGACTGCAGCCTATAGACACCCACACAAAGACCAAGATCAAAATGCAAATGCGTTACCATTCCTGAGGCCTAAGGTGTTATACCTCTGAGGCGGAAATTACAGGGCCGTACATTACCACCTGACCGGAACGCGATAGTGCTGAACACTACCATTTAGCGGCAAGTATATTAGGTAATGCGGTGGCCTACGCCCGCGAGCTCCGTCACTGGAGCTCTACCACCAGTGAAAATTCTAGCCTACTTTTTACTTACCGCAGTAGGATATGTGTCTAAAGAACCTAATGCTTATGTGGTATTAGGTTCTTTAAATAATTATATGTGTTTATCAAGCACAAATAATTTAAAGTAGGTAAACCTAGGCGTTGCAACAAATGTCCATAGTTGTATTATAATGTAAAGGTCTCAACGTAGATTCTCCACTTACACCTCTACCATAAGTAAACAGTAGTCAAGTACCTTTGCAATGCCATTTTTTAAAAATGTTATAGAAAAATACGATTTTAATCAACTAAACTATGAGGTTATCAAATTAATTCTAACATTAAAAATTTAAGAGTGAATTGCTTAACATAGAATTCCTTGTTCATTCTTTTCTAAGTACTCTCTTCGTAAGATCACTAAATAGATACCTAATTCCTATAATAACTTAAAGAACATATTATTATCTGGTCAAAGTAATCACTTTATAATGACGTCTATTTATTCAGTTTAAAAACGTATCAGTCTCTACATTTCCGTAACAAATAAATTCTCTTATTAGATTCCAATCATTAACATTCCCCAAAAGAATTGTTCCGTTTCAAATAGGCCCAACATTACGTATTCATGTGGGCATGTGACTTAGTGTATTAGGAAGGTAAATTAAATCTTTTATCTCACGGACGATCTGAGAACAAGGCCGCTCGTCTATTGTCATCGTTCCGTTTAACTTAACTTTAATTACATACGCGGTTTAACCTCCGCCGCCTTCTATAAAGGTGAAGAATGCACTTATACCTTTGCCTAAGTTAGGCAAAGATAAATAATTCAATTAATAGCGAACCAGTCCGGGCTGGTCTAGTGGGTGGCCATAATTGCACTAATTACGTCAATGCCTTTGTGTTATTAGCGATGAATTATTGATGGTTCGCATCGGCTCATAAATTATCGCCTGTCATATCAACTGTAATTATTTTTACGTGGATACTTATAATTTGTAATGACGGTATTTAAGTAACTTCGATGAGAATTAACATTTTCTTTTTGCGGTCAGTAATTTTATAAACCGAATTTTAGTTCCACTATCCGATAATAGATGGCACTATGTCAACATCCGCTTAGTTTCAATACTTCCTCGCTAGATAGCGCTATTAAATCTGATACAACGTTTTATTTTTAGATATTTTACGACACGTTCAATCTATCTTAAACGTTTATTGACATTCTATTACAAACAGTAAATAAACAAGCGTGTAGCTGCAATAAAAGTGGCCGTTCATCATACAAACGAGATTGAGACGATAGCGAAGCGACAAATGTCCCGTAGTTCATTGTAATAGCGGTAGAGGGCGCGATTTATGTTCTCGTTGATTTTTACCATACGAATTAAAATGTTTAACGTATTCTAAACTATTAAAATCGCATACAAATCGGTATGGTTATGTTATTTTAGACTCAACTTATCGTGAATTTAGTTTATTGTCAGACTTTATATAATATTAATATTTGCTTAGATCGTTAATTTTAAACAATGACTAAGTATAAGTGTATCTACACTTATACTTAGTCATTGTTTAAAATTAACGATTATTTATTATTAATAACAGGTTTTTAACACGTTATTATTGCTTGATCGAAACGAAAGAAATAAAACTTTATTTTTAAGGTTGTTACCGGTGCCATTATAATTTATTACTTATGTATCAAACTCCTTAACATGACTTCAAGTCTGTATTTCTTCTCCTAGGTCCATTCATTCTATACTGACACCATTAATTTAATGCATACATGTTTACCACCTCCAATTTGTTAGGAATTATAGTTATTACCTACTTTGATGCACATAGAGCTGCCTTGAACCTGATGGTTATCTCCTAGTCTACCATTACCTACCTAGGTTTAAGATAGGAACAAGCAAAAAAGGTAGTAATAGAAAAGGAGACGTTCCAAAATGTATGGAGCTTGGGCCCGCACCATGTACACTATATTGAGAGATGAAGCATAAAACACTAAATCATTTTCAGCTATTCAAATCGTTTAATAAATCTTCATTTGTCGTAAGTATATTTCGAAAACAAGAATGTAATAGTAGCGATATGGCAACATATTGCTGTCATACAAAAATTACGTAAAATAAATATTTCCGATAAAAAAACAACGATTCTAATTATTAATTGAGTATTTTTCCATGATTCTACGTATTTTTCTCTATCTTTTGATATAGTGTAGTGTACAAGGTGCGGGCCCAACGTGGAACTTCTCCTTTGCTGTGCTAAACTCAAATTTTTGAAGCAACTAGGTAGGTACCTTCTGATCTTTAAGTTCCTACCTAATAGTTTAGGATCCCACTGCAGAATCATTTCGTTCATCCAGATATGCTGCAAACCAAATTTTGACGCATATTTATAATCTAGAGAATACATGCCCACAAGGTTGCCTATCAAAATTTGGCCACAAGTATTTTATTAAATTTTTTTTGGGTAAAGAAATTTTTTTTAAAAAATATTTTTTAATACAGTATAGTCCTTTTCACGGCCATATGTATAAACACTAAACAAAACGTATACAACCGTAAATATTTAAAATAATAACTAAAACATCAAGCACATTAAATAGCCATATTTATCGTTGTGTAAACTCTACCGTCTCTTTTCTTAAGCGCAAACGAAATACTCAAGGCACGAGTCACATCGTGCATATGTGCGTTAATAATAATATACGTAGGGGTAGCGTACCCCTAAAAATTAAAAATGGCCGCTGGCGGGAGAGCTCTCGATTGGTGGCAATAACTCATTCCGCCGCCGCCAGGGGCGCTGGCTGCGTGTCATTTGTCTATGTCCGCCATCCGCCACCCCCTCCCTGAGACTACGAGCAAGATGAGGGTGGACGAGAACTTATGATTTTATAACTATTTAAGACATATTATTTGATCGCGATGTCAATGAACTAATATGATCCTTTTTTGAATCAACTAAAGCTTTAAGACACCTTTTTTGATTGAGGAAAACGGGTGTTAAAGATAGGTACGATAACTATAAAAATACGGTAACATATTGTTCTCTTTCTCTTTCTATTTAACATCTAATTAATATTATTAAGCAGTGAAATGCCATCCTAGCAAATTTTATTGCCAGTTATTTATACCACACAAAAAGCAAAATTCGAAATAAAACGATAATTAAATTAAGTACGTATAATTATAGACTTAGAAAATACTAAAATCAAAAGAAAAAAATTAAGTGAACGCTCACAATACATATATAGGAACTATTTCAATTTAATAAGCAATAAAACAATTTAAACCGGGGGTGGCATCATCACTTAAACCTTTGGTTTTTGTGTAGATTTGTACTACTACAGTAAAGGCTTACCTGTTGTCAATGAACTGCAATGATATACTGGTGGTAGAGCTCCAGTGACGGAGCTCGCGGGCGTAAGCACCGCCGCATTACCTAATATACTTGCCGCTAAATGGTAGTGTTCAGCACTATCGTGTTCCGGTCAGGTGGTAATGTACGGCCCTGTAATTTCCAGCACAGAGGCGTAACACCTTAGGCCTCAGGAGTGGTAACGCATCTGCATTTTGACCTTGGTCTTTGTGTGGGTGTCTATAGGCTGCAGTCATCACTTAACATTAACGTGAACTGCATGCTTGTTTACCACTTCCATTACATAAAAAAATAAAAAAAAACTGCTTGATTGCTTGCCTTTTTGAAATTAAACATTTTTTACGTAAGTACGGTGGCAAACAAGCATGCAGCTTACATTGATGTTAAGAGAAGACTGCAGTCTAAAGACATCTACACAAAAACCGGAGATCGAAATGCAGATGCGTTGCCACCCCTGAGACCTAAGTTGTTACGTCTCTGTGATAGTTATTGCGGGACCATACATTACATCTTACCGGAATACGGTTGTGCTGAACACTACCACTTAGCTGCAGATAGATAAGGTAATGTTGTGGTTGCTACGCCCGCGAGACCCGTCACCAGAGCTCTACCACCAGTAAACATTGTTTTTAATAGCGTCAGAAACATTTTCAATATTTGATAATAATCACTGTATTCTGAGCGCACTTTAATTAATGTACTTATATCTATTATCATAAATAATATTTTTAGTTATCTGTTTAATTTGCATGAGATGACACCATAGGTTTAGTTATTTAACAGTTAATTACGAGTAGCTTATTCGTGTCACTTAAACATAAGTAATCCTAATCTATGTTTATGATTACACTAGAGTCATAAGTCAGAGGGACAGGTTGAACCACTGATTAGGTTTCCGTAACGTTCCTATCATCTTTTGCGTACAGAAAACTAATTTCACTATCACAATATGCCTTATTTGGACGCAGTAAGGATTAGAATGGGGAAAGAGAGATGTTGTTAAGTGAAAAAATAATTTTGTCGTCTATAACTTCGCGTGCCAGCGAGCAGTATCGGAACGCACCGCACGCACTTCACCAAAATTATTTTAATAAACCAGGTTAGGTGGTTGTTTTGATTTTTTTACTCCCAAAACTAGGAAGAAAGTTGAAGTTATTTGACAGCGAGCTTTTTTTATTAGAGTGATATTTTCATGAGATTTCAGGTCTGGTTGTAAATTAAACATAATTCCTGACGTACGTACGTTCCATCTTATAATTAAACATTGTCGAGATTTGTCGGTACTTTTATAATTATTTTACTGGTATTCGTAAATTTCGTTTACTACATCACGAAACTATTTTCAGTAGGTACTTTGAGTCAAAATGCTTGAATTTCTTAACCGAATTTCTTGTTTTCTAGTGGACTATAATACGAACAATAGTAACCAAAATAATTTTATGAAGACAAATAATAATAAGCACTTGAAAGGCGACAGATATCAACTGAACATTAGTCATAAATTCAACAAAATGAATATACAAACTTTTGACTGTACCTATACAAAGATGTTAAGATATTTTATTTTTAAAGAAAAATGGAAAGAAAAATTTGACTTCAGGCGAGACTCGAACTCGTGGCCTACTGGGAATCTAGTCCAGCCGCTCTTCCAATTGAGCTACTGAAGTCCTGCCCGATTTGTCAAATCTTTCCTTCACATCTATTGCATTGCTTTATGGTAGCAGCAGTAGGCCGCGAGTTCGAGTCTCGCCTGAAGTCAAATTTTTCTTTCCATTTTTCTTTAAAAATAAAATATATTTCACAAGCATGTGTTAATGCGAAATAATATAAAACAATTAAAAGATGTTAAGATGCTTACACGTAAATAATAATAACAAATTACAGAAAAATAGTAGTCAAATTGACTCGTGACTCCCTAACACGCTCTATATTTTCAACTATGAAATGAAGCTTAAGAAAAAGTAAAATAATATTTCATAAAAAATATTAAGATTTGTAACACAAAAGCTTTAATTTTAAACACTATATAAAACTGTAATCTCTTGAAAAGATTTCAAAGTTGATTTATAAAGTGTCCAAAATACGCCTATTTATTAACAAATACATTTGAGTTACATAAATATACGTGGAGAGTAAATCCCATTTGAATACCATGAAACGAGGATTATATTATTATAGGCCACTTCCAACCGACTATCCAGAAATAGATTAGACAAAATATTTTAAGTTCTTCATTGCTACAGCGTAAGATATATTGGTTTCTCCTCATAGCAGATATAGTAATAAATATAACTGCAGCCAGAATTCCAGTGCTTTAACCTCTATTAAGTCCAACGAGAATTGACCAAAAATAAATCACCGACGACAACTCTATCTTTGAAACAACAAAGCATTCGCATTCGCAACGATTATTATCTCTAAAACAAACTTAATGCATTTACGGGTAGTAGCGACACGGTCGAGAGACATTTCACTAGCTTACCAACCGATAAATACGTTTATAATGACCTTAAATTAAACAATCGTAAGGTCGATTTTGAATAAAATCAACCTTCGAGAGAAATCTAGAGCCTGATGAGCTTAATTTGCGGTGCGTGTAGGCTCTATTCGGTTTGAATAGATGATATTTTTGTTTATTCCGATTGTAAATATGTGTGCTAAATAAATAGCAGAGGGCCAGTCGTGATCGCGGATCGTGATTGCGACACTGCGCTGCGTGCCCTTTGGACACGGGTTTTGTAGCCGTGAAAAATCACCTGAACATATGCAAGTTGCCTCCGCGACGACGTTCTAATCTGCGGTAGCGACAACAGACGCATCTTTCTACTTTAATTAATCTTAAAAGCGGTAATAGCTTTATTTCATTCTATCCCATAAACTGAGTATCACTTTGATAAACGGTTGTCGATTGTTTATCTTTTGTAGTCTGTGATTGCGTTCAATCTTTGCAATTTATTGTCACACAAAATTGACGATAAATGTGCTCCTGAATAACTGATTATATATTTTTTTCCGCCATAGATACTTGGCTACGTATTTATGAAATCCAATTACGATAAACACCTTGTACACTAATAATAGGTAATAACCTATTATTTATTTTACCACTAATAAGAAGAGTAATCGGTCATATAATGTGGCTCTATGACTGAGGAAAAACGATACCTACTCTACCTACGTATCGTAAAAATACAAATTACTTCAAAATTTGTACGAAATTAATATAACGTACCTAATAAGTAACGCAATATCGACGAAAATAATTTAAAATGTTTTTTTTTTAATTTCACTATGCAATCCACAGGTTTTTACTTCAAAGGTGCCGTCTTAATATCGAGTAATTTTGTTATCTATTCCTTTCTATAAGTTTTGAAATTCCAAAAAAAAAGCTGTTCAACTTGTCTAGAACTAAAGTAATTTTATTAAGTGTATCGCACAAAAAGCGACCTTTTGAAAAGAAAGTGAACTCAAATTTTACATATTTATGGCACAGAGAAAGCAATAAAATTATGCGAATATTAAAAAATAATAAATAATGTATGCAATTTGTATATACTTCCTCTGCGGACCGTATTTTGAACAATACAGCAAATAAGCATTTGGTATAACACGCAAGCATTATGCATTGCAGCTACCTATCTCCCAGTTATGCATAAACCTTCTACGATATACCTATAATACGGAAATGTCCTTTTGTCAGGTATAGTATTTAATTGTATTTTGAACTAGCTGTGCCCGCGACTACGTCCGCGTGAGAATTTATGATTGTTTAGTATCTATCCGGACGAAATCGTGGGTACAGCTAGTATAAAAGCCTAAGTTACTCCTTATTACATAAGCTATCTGCCAGTGAAAGTCCAGTCAAAATTGGTCCAGCCGTTCCCGAGATGAGCGGGAACAAACAGACAGACAGACAGACAAAAATTGTAAAAAACTATTTTGGTATATGTACCGTGCATACATACAATGTATACATTAAGTAAAAAGCGGTTAATTTTATATATATATTTTTTTATTAATGGAAGTGGTAAACAAGCATGCAGTTCACATTGATGTTAAGTGGTGACTGCAGCCTATAGACACCCACACAAAGACCAAGGTCAAAATGCAGATGCGTTACCACTCCTGAGGCCTAAGGTCTTATGCCTCTGTGCCGGAAATTACAGGGCCGTGCATTACCACCTGACCGGAACACGATAGTGTTGAACACTACCATTTAGCGGCAAGTATATTAGGTAATGCGGTGGTGCCTACGCCCGCGAGCTCCGTCACTGGAGCTCTACCACCAGTAGAACAAACAGACACTCCAATTTTATTTATTTGTGAGTATAGATGTATAGATTGTTTGGCTTGGATAAAATTTTCCCGCTTTATTTTCAGAGGTATACCTACGTTACCTTTATTGTGTATCTCATACCTACATCGATGCGTATTAAAGAATTCAATGTCTCTGTCTGTCTATGTCAGTTATTTTACTGGTTAAAACCAGTAACTTATACTTATATGTACCTAATCAAAATATAATATTTTAAAAAATATAACTGTTGTTTACATTATAATCTTATAGAATATATGATAATAAAAAATACTGATAGGTTTTTTAACTACCTAATAACATTTTTATTATACAAGACATTGAATCCAGTTAACAAATTGTAATAATAAATTTATTGAAAATTATATTAAAGTAAATAAAAACTCATATAAAATAAGTTTAACGATTTTTGACGCATATCTTTGAATAACACTTTTAATATCATCTTATTTGGCACAAATGCACGCACCTACTACCTATTGTATAATTATGCTACCTATTCTATCAAAGTAAATGATTTGATTTCAATTCAAGCTTCAAAACTGACTCACAAGCCAAAACTTGCATGCGTGTACACTCACAACACTAATATAGGTATAGGTACCAACATTACCAACACGATTTCCTTCAAATGGTAGAGTTTAAGAAAATTCTATAAGACCCTAGACGAGTACGTTTGGTTGATGTTTCGGGGTGAGCATTGCATAATATATCAATGGGCTGCATTAGTCACTTGACTTAAATAATAATATCTGTTTCCGTTTAATACTTTTATCACATTCAGAACCAAGATAATGTAGGGTAACGTTCAGATTAGGCCTAAAGGCTACCAACGAACCACATCCTTATGGTATGTAATTGGACGTACTCAATCAACATATTAGTGCTCGTGACTGTACACCATAACCTCGCCTTCGGTGTTTTGGTACCACCGATAATATCAATCGACTTTTTATTTAAAATTCGATCGCCGCGTCCGACTAGTAAGGCGCACAAGGGATCATAAAGCATTATGGCTCTATTCTATTCAATACCTACGTGATAACTCCTGGTACAGTTGTTAGGTGAATGTTAATGTAGGGCTGGAGGTGCGACATCGATTGGCTTCCGGGAAGTGCTATGGCGATTCCCATTTTTTATGGATACGGAGTATACCTATTTCTTATTTCGCTGATAAGTGGATTACTATCGCGTATCTACCAGAAAAGGCCGGTTCTGTAGGGTAGGAGTAAAATTTAAAAATTTTATTTAATGTTGAAGGTTGTAAATGTCCATGAAGAAACTTTGAACAGATCAGACGACTCAGATCAGTTTCTGATTACCTTGCCTGATTATCCCCCCTGTAGTAAAAAAAAATAAAAAAATATAGATTCAAAAGATCTGAAGGGTCAGGAGTTGGCATCTGCATTTGGATCTTCAGTTTTTATAGGGATGTGCATGCGCTGCAGTATCTAAGTAAGTAAATTCGCAGCTTGCACGACATAAAATAATAATAAACATTTATATGACCGTCCCCGATCCGCCTTTCGCATGAAAGAAGCGCACAACATCGGATAATCGGCCCTGTAATTTCTGGCACAGAGGCATAACATCTTAGGCCTCAGGAGTGGTAACGCATCTGGATTTTGATCTAAAGACACACTAAGACCAATCTTAGTGTGTCTTTAGGCTGCAGCCATCACTTAACATCAATGTGAACTTGCTTGTTTGCCACTTCCACTACATAAAAAAATAAATAATAATGCAAAAACGTCTACGCGTGGTATCGTGGTTGTCCTTGGATATTGGAATAATTATTGTTTAGATATTTTTGTAATTTTATATTATATAAGTTATAAAATAACTACGTTTCTCTAAATCGGCAGAACTTAATCATTTCTGTGGCATGATCAATGTTGATTACATTTGTAAGTGTTATTTTATTAAAAGACCCATAATAAGTCTTTATTTATCTAGTAAAATTTTCATTAAGTAATTGGTTAAACGCAACATAAATCAACGTTAAATTCAAACAATTTATATCACATTTCAAAGCGTAATAAAATAACATGAACATTCAATAACTTATATTGTGTATATTTAAATAATTATATGTAAATATTTAGGAATTCAGTTCACAGTTAGTAATAATGTCAGACAATTCGTGTTCGAAATAATGCATCGCAGCCTGAGCACGTGTCAATGCATAGTTATAGTTTATTAACTTTTGATTTGATGTCGGATATTTACCGCCATATCTATAATGATAATAATATGTATTATATTAATAGGCTTTAAATAGCATTAGTAAAAAAGAAAGAAAAAAGTTTTTTTGCAGATTGTCTTGGTACTGTATCCACCAATTTGCGTGTGAAATAGCAAAATTATTATTATTCATTATTTTTTTATCCTTGAAAATACTTAGATAATTTGAATCTGGAATTATTTTAGTTTTTTGTACGATCTATTATTTTGTGGATAAGTTTATATAAAAGAGGAAAATATTAAACTTTGTAAATAAGGAAAACGGTATATACCTATCAAATATGAAGATATTAACAACCAAAACAAATTGATGAGATATGCATATTTGGGGTGAATCTAATAAAATCGAAGTTTACCCCCAGGCAATATGCATCACAGATGTCCCCAAACTTTCCGGAGGGGTGTCCTAAACCTGTCCCTAATTTCATTTGTGCTATAGGCAAAGCTTATAGGTGTTACAAATGAACCATTAGGGTCCATTTGAATATTTTATAGGTATAGTGATGTCATCGATATGACATCTGTCGATATCAAGGAGAATTATTTCTAATTGTTATACTTTTTAAGTTATTCAATTGAAGTTCCTACTATATTGTGAGTGATTGAATACTTGAGTGAGTGTGTGACTGACTGGTAACGCACATCCGAAACTATTTACTAGTGGTAGAAAGCTAATATTTTAACATGATAGAGTTTCAGTAATGTGCGAGGGCAGTTAGACACCACCGCATTACCTACCTTTTTTCCCGGGGAAAATGCGTTATGCATACCCACCCTTGCGGAGAAGCTCTCGTCGGAGCCTTTCGGCTCCAACCACTATTAGTGGCGTGCGGAACACCTGCACGCTAGCCATCCTGGGACCTCTCCATTCGGGCGATTTACGGCGGACTTCCCCTACTCCGTCGCCCGCAGATCCCTTATCCGACGGCGGTACCACCGTTAGGCGACTGGGGATAGGGTACAGGGCAAACGAAACACCCTTCCCCGCCTTCTCCCCAGCCGTCCCCTCTCCACAGCAGCGAGGAGCGGGCAGAGCCACGCCAAACACCGCTCCCTCTCTGGGTTCCTGTTGGTTTCGCCGGTGTGGCAAATGCGAAAATTTTTAACAAATATCTAACACTCTGTCCCAGTCAAAACAAGACGCCTGGTCAAAATATGACCGGACTAGCAAATGATGTAGAAATTTTATGTTGCCATGTGACTCGCCGAGATGTTGTTATTAATGTACACACTGGACACGTTGCTCAACTACCGATATTATTGTAACCCTGTCCTATTACAAACGCGATGTATTTACGTACAATAACTTATGTGTACGCCTTTATGTTGCCTTCAATGTATTTGTTGACTTGTGTTATATTGTCGTTTGCTTTGTAGACTGTGTTGTATTCAGTGTGTTATTAGGAGTTTACAAGAGATGTAAGCGATTGTGATATTGTTAAATGCATTGGTTTAAACATTTGGTGTCTAGAGTCGCAAAAGGCTAACATATTATTAACAATGCTTCAGTTCAACGGGGCACAGCAGCAAGTATTTTCAGAAGCAGTTACCTACCTATTAGGATTTCTACAAAATAATATGTTAGAACCTCGAAGTTGGTACCTTTTGTATGAACTACAGTTTCATTAACTCATTTAATCTTAAACATAGATAGTTTTTTTTATTCATAACTTCATATATAAAAAAAAACAAAATATATAATAAATAATAGTGTGACGCCGACAACCAGGATAGGGTCCAAGCTGTTGGTGGTTAGGAACACAGAAACAGTAACCTCCTCCCAATACTTAAGCCACTTTTTAACTTGAGCCTCTTAATATGTTGATTAAGGATCTTTGCTATAAGACCGTTAGCCGTTATGACTATCGGCACAGTGATGACCAAATTTACATGGCGACAAATTTGTGAGTCTGGCTCAAAACTTTGTCTTAGTTTGTTAATGTAAGGATTTAATTTCCTTCTCCTTTTCGGCCTTCACGAGATTCTCATCGAGAGCTTTAGACAGTATCATTATCGTTTACGTGGATACGAAATCCACGTGGATTCAACAGAAAAGTATGAGATACTACATTATTTTTATAAACGTGAGAATAACCCAAAGTAATCCTCTCGTTTATCAAGTCTTCCCGTAGATATTTTAGCTCTAATCTACCTTTATTTCTCCTAAACAAAGTTTTGGTGTATAATAATTAACTATGTTAATAAGTTTTGTGTCGAAAGCATTGCAATCAAATGCGCCATCCATTACGAAGTCCTAAAGCACGCGAAACAAAAATTAGGTATCTTTTTTTTTTTAATGTTTTAAAAGTGGCAAACAAGCATACAGTTCACATTGATGTTAAGTGATGACTGCAGCCTATAGACACCCACACAAAGACCAGAGGTAAAAATGCAGATGCGTTACCACTCCTGAGGCCTAAGGTGTTATGCCTCTGTGCCGGAAATTACAGGGCCGTACATTACCACCTGACCGGAACACGATAGTGCTGAACACTACCATATAGCGGCAAGTATATTAGGTAATGTGGTGGTGCCTACGCCCGCGAGCTCCGTCACTGGAGCTCTACCACCAGTAGAATCTACAAGTTGTATTACCATTCTTTCACACGGCATTCAATTTCTGACGGTAATTGGTTTTTGCTGTGTCACTGAGTGAGTTTAGTACCAGCATAGCCATAAAGCAACACAGGCCACCGGCCGCCCGGACCGGAGGGGAGTAGCCATATGCAAGCTTTCCCCACTATCAAAGTACAAGCCTAAGTGGGCCAGGGATGTTTAAATATGTGCGTAAAATTGTTTATGTATTTTGTTAAAGTCACACAAATTTCCCCCCGCAAAAAATTACAGACTGTTTTGCATCGGTAGGCTACTCCCCTCCGGTCAGCCGGTGGGCCGTGTTGCTCTTTGCTCTATGAGCATAGCAATCTGCAAGCGTAACGTCCGCCAATGTTCCACTGTAATGAATAATTTCGATATTTGGTGATTAACATTTATGTCAGTGTCGGTTGGCTTGGCAGTGTCGCTGACTGTCAGAGACATCGATAGAAGATACCCCAATTAAATAATTGCATGATATGCAGTTACTGACAATTAACTCAAAATGGATGATGAGTAGAGGACCTGCCACAGTTATGGGTGGACATGTTTATGTAATTCCAACAGCAGCCTCTGACCAGAGTTTGCATGTAGGTACATCTTATCAAGAAAAGTACAAGTTGTTGCGCTTGATAAATTTTTAATATTGCCACAAACAAGTGTGAACCAAACCAACTAAATTATTAGGGCATGTACCGCCATACATTGTTAATCATTCGTTAGCATACCAATCTGCATGCGTAACGTCCGCCAATGTCCGACTGTAATTAATAATTTCGACACTTGGTGATTAACATTTATATCAGTGTCTGTTGGCTTGGCAGTGTCGCTGATTAACCGAGACATCGATAGAAAATTCTCTAATTGTATAATTGCTTGATATGCAGTTGCTGTCAGTTAGCTCAGATCAAAATAGGTGCTAAGTAGAGGACCTGCAATAGCTCCACATGGGTGGTCATATTTATGTAAGACCAATAGCATATATATCGGTTGTAGTTCAAGGTTTGCCGCTACATTATTTTATTATTTTGAGTAAATAAATGTACGCAGATCTTTAATATAATCACACCAGACAGAGGCCTGTCTGGTACGTAAGGTAATTTTAATATACAGCAGACTTAATAGACCTGTTAGTTTTTACAAATATTGTAATAAGCTCAACCCTTTTGAAGAAATCATAACTTTTCAGTTACCAGGGTACCATAACTACCATATAGCTACATATTTTAACCGTTGATAGTCAACCTACACAAAAAATCGAACATCTTTGTGAACGTTTTTATTTTATCGTTCTGCTAGTTGACCTGGCTAAATTCGGATATTTTGAAATATTTTACCTTATACAACTTTTATATTTCCTTTTCCTGACAATAACGAACACATAAAAGAAAGATTTATTAATTTAAAGATTTATTTATTTTGACTTAGGTATATATTTGGATGTTAATCTTAACTGGGATTACCAAGTTAGTAATATCTGTAAAAACGCTACTGCGTCACTGCGTTCTCTTTATAGATTCAAGAATTTTCTTCCCTCTAAAACTAAACTTCTCTTAGTTCAATCGCTCAGTCTTCCGGCCATTGATTATGCAGATGTTTGTTACTCCGACTTATCTCAAGAACTTCTGAACAAAATGGATCGCATACTCAACAATTGTATCCGATTTATTTATGGTCTCCGTAAATACGATCACATTTTTTTTTTGTGTATTGGAAGTGGCAAACAAGCATGCAGTTCACATTGATGTTAAGTGATAACTGCAGCCTATAGACACCCACATGAAGACCAAGGCCAAAATGTAGATGCGTTACCACTCCTGAGGCCTAAGGTGTTATGCCTCTATGCCGGAAATTACAGGGCCGTACATTACCACCTGACCGGAACACGATAGTACTGAACACTACCATTAAGCGGCAAGTAAATTAGGTAATGTGGTGGTGCCTACGCCCGCGAACTCCGTCACTGGAGCTCTACTACCAGTGAAACATACCACATTTCTTCAGACCGTGCCAAACTTAATTGGCTTCCCATCCGCCAAAGAACATCCATTAGGATTCTTTGTCAACTGTTCTCTATCCCTTACGATCCACTCTCTCCTCATTATCTCAAACGTTAATATAAATTTCTTGGAGTCTCTCATCATCTCAACCTCCGTTCCTTGGATAATCTCATTTTAGAAATTCCTTCTCACCGTACTGGCTTTTTATCCAACTTTTTCGCTGTCACAGCTATCAAGCTCTGGAACACGCTTCCCGCCTCCATCAAAAAAGCTCCGAGCAAGTTGACATTCAAGCGTAATCTACGTAACTTTTATTGAAAAACATCATCATAGACAATTTTACTATCTCTTCTTGCTATCATTATATTATTTGCCGTTTTCTTCTCAATCATATCGATATATATTTATAATTCGTATGTATGTATATTATGTATTTATTTATATATATTATATGTATAGATATATATTATATAGTGTAATATTTATTCGTAGGTTAATTCCGTATTTTATACTTAATTATTTAATTTATAGGTTTTACGCGCCTTTCATTGTTTTCTATTTACCCAAAGGTTGACTGGTAGACAATGCCTTTTAGTAGCATTAAGTCCGCCTTTTGTACAACATTTCTGTGTTTGCAATAAAGTTAAATAAATAAATAAATATATCCAATTTGGTGCAGCCGTTCGGATGTTATGCGCTTACTTACAAACATCTGATGATTCATTTTATTTCATTTTCATTATCAAGTTACTTATACTTATCTTAGTAGTCGCTGCTAATATAAAGAGCAATCATCACATTTTATAATATTTGATTAATCAAGAAATCTAAAGGTGCCTGGGTAGGTACTTGTATGCAGTAAAATTTAAAACAGAACTCGAAATACATTAAATTGCGTTAGTTTATAATATTATTTCAAATAGCCAATGCAATTCGTATTCACATGCAGTCATAGTGTTTTTATAACGTTAATTTAGCTATCGAAACAATAAAATCCACAGGATCTAGATCACCTGCTGATAAAATAAATGAAGGCAAATATTATATCGACTAGATTTCTATAAAAGTTCAATAATAAACTCAATGAACACTCAATGGGGGTGCTTAACTTTATATAGAAGACGATTCAATTAATTTTTTAAGCTTAAAGAGATAGAAGACATAGGAGGCGGTAACAATTCAAGTTCCCATAGAATAAGAGCGTAGGAAAAAGTGGCACACAGTAAAAAAGTCAGGAAGAATATCTTGGTGATTCGACCTGTCCAAGGCTTTATTTTCCAAGCTCAAGTTAAACGAGAAGAACTCTCATGTAAAATTAGACATGTGGATTAAATAATAACCCCATTGATAAATGTATTTAAGGTTAAGAGTTGCTAAACATTCTTTTGACTTTTCTAACTTACGCAATTAACGATGTACCTAACTGACAAAGGCTAATACGAATACTTATCTAATGCATAACAATAATTAGGTGGTATAGTTCTATTGAAAATTCCACAAACTAAACTAATCCAGCCCAATCTTTTGTGCGAAACGATCTAAACATTCTAAACAGAATCGTAAATGCTCTCGTTAACAAGGTAACGACTCGACATAGACGCGTTTAATTGAAACAGTCTACTCACCGCTAGATGGATCTACGAGCGAGATTCACAGACAGCGCTACTTTACTTGACTCTCAAGGCATAAGCGACAATACGTCTGGTCTTATGCCATCGTACACAGTACACAGAGAGACTAGAGAATTCTGCAATCACAACTATTTAAGCATTTGAATAACTTTAACTTTAACAAATATCGTGGTGCAACTTAGGCTTAGTCAAAGTAAAGTGGTCTATGAATCTCGTCCACGCAGCAGTGCTGCCGCAGCCTACTGGTCTCCATATGTTATCTATGAGTTTATATGAGACTAGCTGTGCTCGCGACTTCGTCCACGTGAGAAAAAATATGATTGTTCAGTAATCTACCCGGACGAAGTCGTGGGCGCAGCTAGTATAAAAGTAGCCTAAGTTACTCCTTATTACATCAACTATCTGCCAGAGAAAGTCCCGTCAAAATCGGTCCAGCCGTTCCCAAGATTAGTCTCGCCAAACAGACAGACAGACAAAAATTGTAAAAAATGTTGTTTATGGTATATGTACCGTGTATACATACATATGCATTTAGTAAAACGCTGTTATTTTAATATTACAAACAGACACTCCAATTTTATTTATTTGTATAGGATTACACTCCGAGCTACACGACATTGTCGCGGCAGCAATGCAATAGAAAATAGAGAAATATGGTGTTGCGGCAGCATTGCTGCGTGCTGCCGAGTTCAAAATCGTACCTTGATACTCATAGTGAGGAATTCCTAGCTGTTGATGGATATAGTAAGCGACAGGTAGACTGGATGTGTGATACTGATAGCATATTACCCGACAGATTACACAGGACTGGTACATGCGACGAAGATTAGTTGTATGCATAAATTTGCTGTTCTTAAGGAGCAGAATTCTCTGGCAATAATTCATGTTACTGTATAGGGTAACATGCTGTAGTAATTTCTATATGAACAGCCTGTGATAATACAGCTCTGGGTTCAAGACAGTATTATGAAACTCTTCACTTATTTGCATGTATGGACTATGGACAGATGGGAAGTATAAAAAATCGGTACTAACTCGTTGTACTCTTAAATGCAAACATATTATTTTAGTGGGTTATGATATCTGATCAGAATTATCTTTAGCCTGAATCAACAAAAGCTTTTAAATTTTAGCAGAATACAAAAAATAACATATTTATCGCGTTGATTTCGTTCTTTAAGACTATCTTTTTTTACGACTACCGTGTTCCAATAACGAAGCGATCACTTCTTTCTCCAAAAAATCACAACATCCACTTTGAATATTTCTAAAAAATATCAGGTCTGTAGTAATTAGTTGCCATGAACAGGCCATTAACCTCGGGAGATCCTTTTTTTGTTCAACACTTGGTTTTTTACTTTACATGCTACGACTACGCTTCATTTTATTTCAGCTATTAACAACCATTCTACTTGAGAAAAGTAAATGCAAATCTCATAAATGGAACTCAAAGGCATAAAATTTGCAGACACTATGTCATCAATCAATATTTCTTCAGCTACTGCAAATGTAATATGGACTTTTATAGTTTTTGTACCCCTGTTGGAACAATGAAGTTCAGCCATATTGGAAAACAACCTGTATAATCATCCCATTGTGAATGCCATAAAAGCAATACGCTGTTCTAACCAAGTTTACGCTTGAAATCAATCTAACATTGTGTTAGTAACACCTTACAATACCTACAATACTTATAAATAAGTAGATAAAGACAGAACAGTTCTGCACATTTTTGTCTTCCGTTTTTCGATAGAATTTTTGGAGAGCTTTAGAGTTACTAACTAGCAGATGTCGTCGGGAAGCGCATGGCCCAGCGGCTGGTGCAGATCGTAAGCGATCTACTCGGTTAAGCACTACGGGCGCGGTCGGGTAGTGTGATGGGTGACCGCTAGTGGCAAATTAAATGCGCGTTTCCGTGCTTCGGACGGCACGTTAAGCCGTCGGTCCCGGTTGCTATCGATGGATAGCAGTCGTTAAACCTTGTCGGAGGCCTTAAGGGTGGTTTGAAAACATCCGACAGCGGGTTGGCCACTAACCCACCCACCTCCACCAATCCGCATTGGAGCAGCGTGGTTGGAGTAAGCTCCCCAAAAAGGGGAGAGACTCGTGCCCAGCAGTGGGACGTATAATGGGTTGCCATTATTATTATTATTATAGATGTCGTTCCCTTAGATACATTAAATGATAATTAAAATGAAGTGTGTTTAATAAAAAGCTACATAGATATAATATGAGGTCATGTTTTATATTCTGACATGTTTAATATCATTGAATCAAGTTTAGAAGAAATTTGGTACAGGAGTAGTTAAAACTGTGACAGGTTACAAATTTGCGAAATCGCGTCAGGTTCCTACTGCAAAATAAATAATACCTATTTAATTTTTCGTGTTCATACTATTCAAACAAATATGTCCCTACATTGATTAAGAATTAGACATCGTTCCGCAACAAAATGAAAAACAAGTTAGGTACCTACTTGTCAATAGCGGTGCACTAACGTTCAAATTTCTATATATATTATGACCTATGTATAGTAAAATTTCGATCAATGGACAACCATTAGCATAATTAAAAAGTGTGTAAAACGTTGCGTGTAGTATGTAACGATAGTTCGATAAATAAATAAAACGCTCTTTCTGAAGCAAAAGCTTACCTTAACATATATTTCTTTTATCTTTAATTTATACCTTTCGCTAACTGCAGCTATCGGAAACTAAGATTGTTATCTATCTTTCAGATTGCGGAAGAAGATATACCTTTTGCGAGCTTAATTAAGCTACCATACATTTTTCTCTTGTCACATTTTAATAAGCCACCGTTTATAAAATGTGTGTAACATTCATTGCACTAAGTTCATCTACAGACTATTGACCCTCTGAGGTGTTCCCTAGGTGCTACAACTCTTGGCAACTGTTGGCAACTCCCTGATGTTGCAAATGTTCATAGGCGACGGAGACCACTTTCCATCAGGTGGCCCGTTTGCTTGTCTGTCAACCTTCAAACATAAAAAATAAGACTGCTTTTTTGACAGTAAAGTTTACTTAACTACATACTTACCTCGTACGGTACCTAATTAATCGATTTTATTAAAAAACACTCCTGATACATTAAGCTTGCTTTCCACATGTATTTCTAATTATTAAGTATTTTGTTAATTATTCATTAAATTGCTTTCTCACAGCATTACCTTTTTCTTTCGCCCCTATGTGTTGTGTGTCCCTCCGCAAAGCCCTAAGTCGAGTTTCGGACCCACAGGGGTCTCCCTTAGGCAGTGGCGATAACTTTCCGATGGCGATTTCCCCGTGAAGTGGACGGAAAAGACGGAAAAGAATTAAAAACAACCTTTTTCTTTCTTTCAGTAAAAAGCACTTTGTAATTAATATACTTGCACTTTGATTATTCAATAATTTGAATAAAATAATTACTGACATAGTGGCCTTTAATCTCTTTACCCATGTTATAGACAGTTGTGTATTTCCCAGAGTAAATTAATCACCAACGAAGACTGGCAGCAACTTTTCAACTTAGGCCACATATATAGTCTTTCCGCTGAAAAACAAAAAAAGTCCTGTTTAAAATTTGCGTAGTATTCGCGCATATTCTGAATGAATCACATGAATCATTCTAGTCCTTAAACCAACGGCAATCCGCTTTGGCGCGTTAGTATGTAAATAATCATTGCCACCGAGTTTGCGATCGCCGATTGACTATAGATCAGTGTCAGTCGTGCTCCTCGGCACGTCAGCCACTTTATATCTAACTATATATACCTACGACACGAACTATAGATATAAATTAGTGGTGGTAGAGCTCCAGTGACGGAGCTCACGGGCGTAGGCACCACCGCATTGCCTAAGTGGCAGTGGGCAGGGCACATAGCTCGCAGAACTGACGGCCGTTGGGGCAGAAGAGTTCTGGAGTGGCGACCGCGTACCGGAAGACGAAGCGTAGGCAGGCTCCTCACGAGGTGGACCGACGATCTAGTAAGGGTCGCTGGCAATCGCTGGATGAGGGCGGCCCAGGACCGTTCGTTGTGACATTCTTTGGGGGAGGCCTTTGTTCAGCAGTGGACGTCTTTTGGCTGAAATTATGATGATGATGATGATGACATTACCACCTGACCGGAACACGATAGTCCTGAACGCTACCATTTAGCGGCAAGTAGGTATATTAGGTAATGCGGTGGTGCCTACGCCCGCGAGCTCCGTCACTGGAGCTCTACCTACCACCAGTATAAATCGATCTTACGGCAACGCATCTGCATTTTGAACTCTGGTTGGGTGTAGATATCTACTGACTACAGTCATCACTTAACATCTGTGTAAAATGTATGCCACTTTAGTTACATAAATAAACCATCCAAATTTTGTCACCGGACACAGAATTCAATAATAATACCGTATTTACAAGCGATACATCGCAATCATTTCCAAATCACACCTCCATAATTTCTGATCGACACGAGCTGACGCGTTTTTTTTTTTCATCAATTTGTCCGACACATTGATATGCGAAATGTCGTCGCGGATCGCACGTTGCATACATATTATTAAAAATCGCCGCGGTAGGTGACCAGTGCGTACTCAGCTTTAATTGAATAGATTTAGCGTCACACGCCGACTCCTAATTGTCTAATTTGTGGCGAAAACAAGGTATGGTTTGGAGGACGAATATATTACTATGGTATGCAGAAGGACTTTCTTTTGGTGCGGGATATAAACAAACGTCTGATAAGAATAGCAAGCAGACCGCGTTTTTAGGTCTTGATTTGAGTGTGACCTCCATAGATGACCCTTGAGTGTGTTTCCTGGCGTTCCTGCCTACCTACAATCAAAAATAAATAAATAATCCAAGGACCTATAATGATTTACAAGATATGCACTTGATACGAGATTGGTTCACTGAGGTGAAGGTCCGATCTCTGTGATCCAGGGAAAAAGTTATATTGATTTTTTTCTAATGAAGATTCAAAGTGGCACTCTCAGACACATGACTCTCTTATCTTCTACTCAAGTAAGCGGGTTGATGATCAATTTTCTCAGTTTAACATTTAACCATACCAGGCTGTGACATTTCACGATGGGCTTACTGTCTATTACGAATAGATGGTGATCAAAAAGATAACTGGCGAATAATTTGTGTACTTAGATTTTTTTTATGCCTATTGGAAGCGGCAAACAAGCATGCAGTTCACATTGATGTTAAGTGATGACTGCAGCCTATTGACACCTACGCAAAGACCAAGGTCAAAATGCAGATGCGTTACCACCCCTGAGGCTTAAGGTGTTATGCCTCTGTGCCGGAAATTACAGGGCCGTACATTACCACCTGACCGGAACACGATAGTGACTAAACACGATTATTATAATCAAGGGTAAAAAGTAATTGAAATCGATCATTGTCCCAATAACCTTGGATATACAACATTGTTATTCATCCAATGTAACAGGTAGATATCGGATACTTGGTATGTGGGTGGCCTATAGTGAACTGCCTAAGATCGTAAAATCTGCAAGCCAGGTGGCAAACGTGCAAGGATTATCAGGTGAATACCAAGTCATACTTATCATATTTGCGAGCCTAACTATTCTATATTAAATTTTATGATCGATGGTCTCATATATGCCTTCCTTTTTTAGCTGATTTTTAACCGCCCTTGAAAAAGGAGGAGGGTCACTATTCATCCGGATCTTTTTTTTTAAATTAAAATAATAAGATCTTTCAAATATATTTGATCCTTTCGTTGTAATATTGTTTTTGCTATTTCATTCGGTGCCATTAAATATCGCCTTCGTTTGTACAAAGTATTAATGCGAATTTGGTTGAAGTATTTGAGCACTTTAATTAAACTAACCAACTATTTAAGATTTCAATTCAAAACCTTTTTTCAAATAATAATATGTCAAAGCATACGAGTCATCATGTCATCTTCGTCGGGAAATATCTTGACAGGTTTTTCCAGCAACAGTTAAAGGCGCGAATGTTAGTTTAACACGCCTGTTACGTAAATTGAGATTTGTTGAACGTTTCAGATACCGGCTCTGTATGTATTCTATAATATAAATATGAATAAAATCATAATTGTAACCACAATTCTGTTAAAATTTCACACGGTTTTCGTAGTTATGCTACATAAAAATATGTCAAAAATGCATAATCCCAATTCTTTCATGACAAGCAATAAACGCAACAAAACTACAACAAGTATGTTCTCGCAATGGTAAAATAAAGACAAAAGACGACACTCATAAATCGACTCTGAAAAGTAACCAAAGCATTATACAGTTGCATAACAGTACAGTAACAGTAAATAAAAAGAGGCAAAAGGAGCAAAACTGTGCACGAAACACTGCGCTTTTAAATACGGACGACGTTGAGCGCGGGTAAGGCAAAGACATTTATGTTCACTAAACAAGTAGTAAAAGTCACTACTTGAGCGTTTTTATGGCACTCATAAATGTCAGATTGTGCGCCGGGGTTTAGTCCGCGCCGCACCGCGCCGATCCGATGAACGCGGCGGTGGGACGCACCCCTAATTGATTCCACACTTTTTCAATTTGCACACTTTAACATTTCCGCTTATGTTTATGATCACATTATCGCATAATAAACACATTCCTTTGCCTTTTTCAGGTAAACATTAGCGGAGTACGACCGGCCGTAATTAGATGGTAAGGCTAGTGGCTTTATTTGCTGCAGCTTGTTATGAAGCAATACTAAAAAAGCGTGATATTTAGCACATGAGCACATAACAAGAATCAATGCTTTATAAGGAAATCACGGCGGGCAGCCGAGACAGACGTGAGAATAGGTTGGATTTTCAGCGGTGCGGGTCGCTATGCAAATTATTGCATCATTAAACACCTTGTTCCGAGCTTTCGTGTTAGATTGACGTTTGTAACTCGTCCGTCTGTCCGGCGACGCGGACGCGATTTGTTAAGCCGGATACATTTGATTGGCGTTAGTCGGTTCAATTATTGCGAAGAAAGGGTGTTGTTTGGACGAGTTTGCGAGGAAACTTGGAACAAGTTTGGTTTATTGTGAACGTGAATGCACGTTTATTTTTATTACGTGTTCGTTCAGTGTCCGATTGTTATTTTATTTGAATACAACTGTGGATCAACACGCAATAATAAATAACAATGTGAATTGATCTTTCAGCACCTTGCATCTCAACGCTGTTGTCAAGATTTAATAACCGATTTTAAGCAGAATCACACCACATCTTACCCACAGTTTCTTCAGAATCATATCTTGTAGTACGAAAGTTCAGATTTCTCTAATATTTTTTGCTGCGGGGAGCTAAACAAAGCGAAACTCTATTTCACACTGGGGCAACTTCTACATAAAGCTCAATTGGGGCCCCATTCGGAATATTTCTATCATTTGTGGGCCTCTAAATACTAGCTTGATTCCCTTGACTCCATAAAAATACGTGAAGCTCAAATTAGCAACGATGCAGAAATCACACATAGACTCGAAAAACTCGGTCTGCGTAGAGACATCCGATGTTTGTACATTTTCTACTGCCTCTAGAATTAGTGAGTGCTCTGATAAACTGTCCGATCTGGTGCCATCGTTTCCATTTCAACATCATATCAGCCGCAGAGTAGTCCCACCCGCACTAATTGATAGTAAAACTACCGGCAATCCACCTGCCAAGCTTGGCGATTATGGCATATTCTGCCCTAGTGACGGCCATCACTGCTGTGGGCGTCTTTAGGGAAGGCTTTATCCAACAGTGAACGTGTTCTGGCTGAAGTGATGATGATGATGTCCGCGCCAGTTTAGTACTAGCGCAGCGATACCGGAACACTGCACCTGTGAATACGCCGATAGAAACACAGACACCACTAGAAGGGAACCTGTATATGACCAAAACGGACTGTGGCTTTGTAAACGCGCTGTGCTTTCTTGCAAAACAATTTTAGTACACTGACAATTTTTAGGCGTGGAACGCGCGAACCTACTGATAGGATCCTACCGCCCACAAGTGAACAATTCGTCCTCTACCATCCATCATAATAATACGCTCACGCAAAAGGCCGTCGTCAAAGAATAAGAAGTTGTATTGTATATAGAGTTTAATTTATTAAACGTATGAAAACTAATTCTGCGGTAAATAATAATAACCTACAAATACATAAAAAACATCATTATGACGAAGATTTCATAATATAAAGTGATGTATTTACTAAATTGACGCAAGCCATCTTTTAAATTTGAATCTATATTCAAGACCTTAATTACCTTTAAAACGTGGACTGTCATAAAATTCGCGTAACAGAAACAAACAATAGCATTAACAAAAAAGTTATAAATAACTTATTTACACAAAAGAATGGCCATTTACTGGTAGATCCAGATAAGCTCAGAAATATCTAATTTCTGCTTCAAATCAGCTTGACTCTCTGCACCTGCTGGCGAGGGACATATGTATGGGGACTCAGTGACTTTTATTGACGCTCCGGGCTTGCTGCTTACCCGGCCCTTTAACGGTGCATTTGTAGAACCTTAGTACGTTTTAATCGATCCCCATTGAATAGAATTATATCTAAATACATGTTTTATTTGCTGATTTTTATTAATGACTTGAAGATTGTATTTATGGAATGTTGCTCTATTGAATTTATGTTTTTGAGAGATTTTGGTGAATTGGATTTTGGTGATTTGAAAAAAAAGATAGTTTTTGATACCGAACGAGTGCAACACCTACACTCAAAAAGTAAAAATGCAAATCTGGAGAAGCATGTATGCAAGGCAAGCAAGAATGGTGGAATAAATTCTCGAATATTTTGAACAGAATTAATAAAATATGTAACTTTAAAAAAAAATTTAATTCTTCAGCCAGTAAACCAATGTTCTTCAAGAACTTGGTGATATTAAATTTATTTTTAATGCGCCCTTGCGTGAAGACATTGCTCATACAAACATATTTTATGCAATAACTAATAACATGCTAATAACAGATTTGATATTAAAAAGAACAACGTACAACGTGTACATATAAAGTCGAGTCTTTTATTATTCTGTTTAACTACGTAGGTACAATGAACGCATCACCATTGTTTGGTCGATGCAATAATAATAAGTATATAAAAGGAATTACAAATAGGTCGAATGATTAAGTATCTTACAGTCTAAATCACTTGGCGAAGATCCCATCAGCTTTTCCATATCTCATATTGATCAAAGGTATTTTATGTTTGTTTTTTATGCAAGTGACAGTATATTCAATTATTCTAGTACAACTGCGGTAGGTGCTGCCAAGCTTTCTATTCCTTGCGATTCTATATGTCAATCGTCTACGTGACATTGTTGTGGTGAATTTTATATACGCTCTTTTGGTGGGCATCTGTTAATGGAGAAAATGCAGCAATCATTTAAAGCAAATTTGGGACACTCTACTAATTTTAAGCATTGAAATGCTTGCCCAAATGCTAATCTAGCTCCACAAGAATCACATTTAACAATAATGTTGTTGCGAAATGTTTATCTACACGTACGACGTAACGTTTCATAAGTGCTGCATGTAAATATGAATAGGTGATTCTGAGTGATAAATCAAATTTTCTAAACCTAAGATAGGCAGTGGACCTAAAAGTGTGAAAGAAAAGTGTTCAGATTAAATTGGAACTTTGAGGAGGCTCGAAGAATCCCTTCAATTATATTTATTTCCATTAATTAACATATTTTGTCAGTCTGGGTATTTCGTTTCATGTTGATGCCACGGAAAGAAAAATTTCATCTTGCCCAGGTATTTAGAGTTAGGCTAAATAATTAAATATTAATTAATTCAATCCTTGAGCTTCTCTAGGTGATTCTTGTATTGTATCTTAATTTTATGAAATCAATAAGTATTACGTAAATTAAACTGTGACATAACTTGTTTCCTTGAATATGGTCCCGCTGGCGGGTTCGCTTAAGTTATTCGTTGCTTGTCTCATGACCTCAGGGTATTATTATATAATCTTCTTTTACGACAGGTGGAGTATAACATAGTCATCCTGGTACTGCAAACCGGGTCTTTTAGCTACTGCCCTTTTACCTTTTTCTCTTCCAAGCAGGTTAAGTATCCTCCCGTTCACAATAAATGGTCTTCCGTTCCTCCTCCTACTGCTTCAATGCCGTCTCATATCTAGAGCTTCTACCATCGAAGGTGATGGTTGTTTTTGCGTTATCAGTGAGATCAAGACTTTTTATCCCACTCGCTGATGGCCAAGCATCTATACAGAATCTACTGGGTAGCCACTGCTAACACTCTGGAAGAAAACGTTTAACTTAAAGTACAAACGTAAAAAATAATTCACTTCGATTATCAATAAGTTATGATAATAAAGATGATATAACACAATCTCATGTCACAAAATTTAAATGAACTCAGTCGGCAACAATGCAGTTATAGTTCCATGAATATTATATAGCCTCACGCTTCCTCTTATGATTCGGACGTCAAGTAAGCCGTTAGCGCCATTTTATGGCCTTTGAATTACGAATATTAAGCAGAAAATGAGCTACGGGAATAACATTCCACCAGCTGTCTGCTATCTGATGTCCTGTGAATAACCTATTTGAATAGAATCAAAGTTGTTTTTATTGCCAGCACCAACTTGGCAAATCCAAGTTTATTATTTGACTGTGCTACAAAGGGTTTCTGGGAGAATATTCTCGTTCTGATTTGAGATACCTAAGTTTTAGAAATAATTACATTGTGAAATGACACTTCGATGCGGATGCTTGTAAATTAAAATTAAGCATAAATTATTAAGTTTTATAAATATATTTTGAAGTGAGAGTATATTGAGTAGGTCAACTGAAGTCAGGAAAAGAGGTTACTGACCTAATGAACTTAAATGCGAATTAACAAGTCGAAGCAATATTGTAAATAGCTAATCACCGGAGCATAGGCGCGTCCAGAGCACCAATCGTAATGGTGCGAGAGTGCATGTCTGCGATCGTAGAGTTACGATAGCATTGTGTGGTGCGGCGCAAGCGCCGATCGCGTCGCCGATTGGGGAAGCCTGTCGCTTACGTGTCGCCTCTCTCCCGTATCTCAGGCCGCATCGCACGCAAATTATAATCGATACCATTATTGTAATATCCGAGTATAACATTCGCACCACTATTGTTCGTTTTCTTTGACGCGAACTCTTTGTTGATCTAAAAAAAACGTCTAGCACTTTGTTATTTTAATTGCCGATTTCAACGTGCACACAATTTTTACTGGTTTTAGCTCGTATTACGATAACTTGACTAGATTTCAGATCTTTAAGTAATTTATTGTTGTGGGTCATTAGCACATCTGATAAACCGTTCAATCAGGTCGAGATATCCAATTTAAGTAGCTGCCGCGTTGACACGTCTTAACCAGGTGACGATGTCGATAAAAAGTTAATTTTATTTGGATGCTTATATCATTTCCGAGCGCCATTTTCGGCAACACTCCGGTTTTGGCGTTGATCAATCGACAAGTTCTCGGTTCGATCACCATGGCGCGAATTATGATTTTGTTTTAATAAGCCGCCAATACTTGTGGTCTTTATGACGTTTAAATAGCTTAATTGGATAATTTGATTTTTATCTTAACAATTACGACTGTCTCTTACGTTAAACACATTTATTTGGACAAATTGCTATGATAAGTTGTTAACGTTGTAAGACGTTCCTCTTACTTAGCGGGATCGAGTTTTATGTAGTTACACGAGCTTTTTTTAATAAGTGAACATTATTAAGGATGTATGGACATACACAATTTAAAATATGACTGTCAGACATTTAATTTTTTATCATTGCGTTCAATGTATGGGCGTTTTCGAAGCACTGTCTTCATAAATCTCTTACAGATTATTCCAACTTATAAATACGAAATACATGTTCGTGTCTTTATTTGCGCGCATGCTCGATAAGATACAAGCGTCTCAATCAGACTGACATGTACGCAAACATCGAGACACAAATTACAAACTTACTATACATACATCGAGGATTCGATTAAAACTGCTCAATTTTAAATGTCGACGACAAATATATGCAGAACTAGGAAAAAAAAATATCATGATGTCACTCTTTTTGTTCTTATGTAAGATTATAAGTTTTATTGTTATTCATCTAATTGAAACAATATAGGCACCTTAGTGGTGCTAATGAATGCGGTAATCATCATTAACATCTGAAATGATAGCAATTATAAGAGTAACTTATACAGAATTATTCTTCAAAAAAATTTTTTTTTCAATAACACGTTAGTGAATTGACTTCGGGCAGGGATTAAACCTGCGACATTAGGATAACCAGCCGCTTTACTACTAAGCTACCGAAGCCGTAGCTGACTTATTAGGTACCTAAGTGTAAATTCTGAAATATTTTTTTGATAGATTCGATAGTAAAATGAATTTAGAGATACCCGTACAAATCGATTTTTTTAAAGTAATATTTCAAAAGCTATGGCTTCCGTTTTAAATAAAATTAATCTGAACTTGTTCCACATTAAATGTATTAAACATATCGACGTCCGACGAAATGATCATACGTTTTTTCCAACTTTTGGACAACATGTTAAAAATATTGTGCAATTTTGTTCTACTTTAAGGAAAAATTTTTTTTTTAGTTTTTCTAGAGAACTTATAAAAAAATATATATGTAACTACTTTTGTATTTGTATATTTGTAACTTTTGTTGGATATATTATTATGTTAATATACCCCTGGATATACATACCCACGGAAAATATGCAATTAGATAACAGTAGATGGGCGAGTAGGAATCTTCGCCGGAGTTACTTTATAATAATATAGGTAATTGTATGTATGTCTCTCTCTTATGTCAAATGAATAGTTCTCTCAAAACCTAGATATTTGTTTACAAATCTGTCGTTACTAGTTCTGAATTCATTATGGAGCCCATAGAGAAACGATAGGACAGCTTGGAACTTCCCAAAATATCATTCCGAATATTTTTAATTAAATAGATAAACAGGTGAAAGTTCGTCAAAGAAGGTTACTAAGCTAAGTCATCGAGACACAACAGCTGTTACGTAAAAGAGCGCTTAACGGCTCTCAGCTATAAATTGACGCGATATAAGGTCAGGGTCCCCATATAAACGTTCAGTGCTCGATGCACTACACCACAAAGTGGTCATTCGTTTCAAATAAATTACCATGTAATGGCACGTTAATTTGCATACTCCGTTCGACGACGCCGCAATCTTAATACCCGAAATACAACTCTATGATGTTCTACTTAAAATACGTTTTCAATTCACCATGCGGTTTCATTCAAAAGCTCTGGTCGTGGCGCTTTGGGAGCGGCAAAACTGCGAACTACGAACTTTTGTGGAAGTTCGCCCGCCATCCCAGAGATGGCGTTAGTGAGCAAAATCTGTTTGGTTCGTGTAGGTGTCGAATTAGGGGTAGTTTGGGGTGTAAATCGTTCGTTCGTGCGTACAAGTCTTAGGGTGCGAAGGGGCTAAATGTTTTCTAGCGAATACCACAGATGGCGTTATCATATCTTAAAAGCTCTTGTAAGTTCTATCAAAGTTTACGACTGCTGAACTAGTTCAATTTATTTTTACTTGATAGTATCGTTACACCGATTAAGTTTATTTTGAAATTTAGTTCGAAGTTAGTTAAACAAAAATGTAGATTTTGGGAATCCAACAAAATTTAATAGGTTGGGGAAAAAGTCTTTTCGCATTATAGTATGTATGAACTTGTAATAAAATCTCTTTGGCTGTAGTATTTGTATCTGGCTGGTTTTGGTATCATTGAAAGTTAAAATTTTTAAAGAACATAATTCCAAATTCAAATTAGGCAAATGTGTGATTGTCATTTGTTTTTCGTACTGTCAAGATGAGTGAATCTAATGAAGAAATTCGATACATTTTAAAATTTTACTACAAAAAAGGTAAAAAAAATTGCGATGTTTATGGACCTACTGCAGTGTCTGTGAGAATAGCACAAATTTGGTTTAAGCGTTTTCAATCCGGAAATTTTGATGTCAAAGATGCACCTCGCTCTGGTCGCCCTATTACGAATAAAATGGATGCCATTTTTGAAAAAGTGGAGCATGATCGACATATCAGTAGCTGAAGAACTGAACACAAAACAGTTTTGGCGCATTCGAAAAAGCTGGGTATAAAAAAAAACTCGATATTTGGGTACTTCACGAGCTCACTGAAAGAAACCTAATGAACCGTGTACTCATTTGTGATTCTTTATTACGACGTAATGAAACCGAATCATTTTTGAAGAAGCTGATAACTGGTGATGAAAAGTGGATCACGTACGACAAGAACGTGCGAAAAAGGTCGTGGTATAAGGCCGGTCAGGCTTCACAGACTGTGGCGATACCCGGGTTCACTCGCAATAAGGTGATTGATGTTGTGTGTGTGGTGGGATTGGAAGGGCATTATTCATTATGAGCTATTACCACCAGGCAGGACTATCGATTCTGAACTCTACTGCGAACAACTGATGAGATTAAATCAAGAAGTTGAGAGAAAGCGGCCGGAATTGATCAACAGAAGGGGTGTGGTGTTTCATCATGATAACGCTAGACCTCACACATCTATAGCCACTCAGCAAAAATTAAGAGAGTTTGGCTGGGAGGTGTTAATGCATCCGCCGTATAGTCCTGACCTTGCACCTTCCTGAGATCTCCACCTGTTTCGGTCTCTTCAGAATTCTTTATGCAATGTTAGGTTAACATCACGAGAGGACTGCCAAATCCACTTGTTGCGGTATTTTGATGAGAATTCCCAAAATTTTTATGGCAATGGGATCATGTCCCTACCTACAAGATGGCAAAAGGTTATCGATCAAAATGGTACATACATACTTTAGTTAAATTTAAATAAACTATATTAAAAAATGTTTTGAATTATCTTAAAAAATGCGAAGAAACTTTTTCCCCAACCTAGTATTAATTATCATCACACTTAAAACAATGGCGTTGCTAAAACATTGTGAATTCATGTTTCCAGTATAAGAAAAGTAGTAAATACTTCGTGTGAGATGATAATCACTACCTAACTGCTAATTAAATTCTAAGTACTTTTGACACTTTATTCGCACCTCTCATTTGATCATCATAATCCGTAATTTTTAATACGAATATCATAATTCATATACGTATGAGGTACCTACGTACCTAAGCAAATTATTATTATTAACGATTGACTTAGGAACTACAATGTAGGATAAATAAACATTATCAGAATTTTTAAGTTAGACACTATTGACGGAGTACCATATTCAGCATAAGAACAGGCAACACGAGATTGCACCGCAGCACAGATTCCAAAACTGGTGGGTTTTTAATCATTAGGTTGATATGATATTTACCTGATCAATTTGTTTAACAATATATGCATTTTTAATTTTTTACTCTTGTCGTAAGTATATATTGCTCCAGAAAATTTTAATCCTATTATTTCTAAATCTCTCTGCCACAATTGATTTTAATATTTAGTTCTTACATATCTGCAGTTAATCTAGTGTTTCAGGTTTATATATGTACCTGTCTAGGTGTACCTATAGTATTCACTTGTAGGTTACTATCAATACGAACTCTATGGTTGTTTTCCAATTGCCTGATAAAAAACTGAACCGCACATTTACCATACACGAATGCAATCCTACTTATACCTAATCGGCGTAAAATTGCTTAAATTACTTTTATTTTGGATTTAATCCCGAAAAACAAGCAATTAAAAATAAAACAGTTCGTCTTGAACCTCTATATTTTTATTGTACTCGTTGTAATTAGATTCAGAATAATGACTGATGCCGAGTTAATTAACTTACTTTCGTCAATTCCAACTTCATGAATACTGTAGACATCTAATTACAATGGAGTTAAAATTGCATAAGTACTTTCATCGTAATTATAAATGAGAGTTGTAAAAGAACATGTATTGACACTAGAAACAAGTGTACAAAGAGAGCGCTACCGAAAATGTTTTTAAACGGCCCTATTATTCTAATTTCGACAATAAAAGTGAAAGCTTAAGACTTCATGCAAATTTCAATTCGCATAAACATACCTGACTTCCTACTTTTGTAGTATTGTTTGGATATCAGTTGCATAAGTTGACAATGCTGGTCGTAAATTTTGCCTGATCCCGGGGGAGTTGACCCAATTCTTGGCCTTTGTTGTGTATAATGCTGTTGAACGATTGTTTTTTATTTACCTGAGATTTGAAGGTTGCGTATTGTTACTGCCGTTGTCACCTTGAGCTCGGCTAAAACTACGTTTGAAATGTGGGAACGTGATATTGGATTTCCAAATGTTAAATGATCACACGTTACAACTTTATTGTGATTTTGTTACTACTGTATCATGTTTTGGGAGCTTTCAGTATCTCTAAGGATTCGTACCAATGCATGAAGACTACAAAATATACTTTAATCCGATGCTGTAAATTAAAATACATAATGTGAAAGGAAACATGATTTAATTTTAAAATAATTTATTATGTACGCGTTAGTTTACCGTTTAAAACAGAGAGTAGGCTCTAAATTGTACACCCCTCGGTGTCATAAATACGAAGACAATTCAAGCATACATACAAATTTAGACGTCTCATGCACTAAGCAAACACATATGATTTATTCGTAAACACGAGGCCTGATGACGTTTCCACACGATAAATCGCGGGCCCTCAAGGCGGGGACATATCGGGTGCTTTATGAAGAGAGTGGACTCGACGACAGCACGGATACGTTGCGGCCAAGGTATACGTGCGTATACCTAGCGTGACCATACGTCCCGTTTTGTAAGAGACTGTCCTGCTTTCCTTAATCCCGTGTGGGTGTCCCAGGTTGAAAGGATGCGAAATTGTCCCGTTTTCAGGTACATTAGCAAAAATATATAGGGATAGAGTAAAAAGACATCGATGGAATCACTCTTATAAGTGGCTCGTGGTTTTATATAAGAAAGTGAGATTAAATTATCCATTACATCTTGCACATGGTACGAGTCACTGAGATAGAAGGTTTAAAGTAGACTTGGACAAAAACCCTGCCTCTCTTTGGTCCAGTATCAACATCCCATTTTATAATCTAATGAAAATATCAATATCCAGTTGGTTGATAGTAACAAGGGAGTCTGATGACGTTTACACGCGAACCCTCAATGCGGGATATTATTAGGTGCTTTATGAAGAGAATGGTCTCAACGACAGCATAGTATGACTACGATACAATACATGCGTAAATCGCGTATATATATCCAACTTGTCCATACGTCTCGTGTTGAAAGGGACATTCCCCTTCCCAGTCTCGGTATCGGGGTAAACTTTTAGAGTCGTGTTGAGTTTAAGAACATGAGACGCGAATTTATATGACAGAACCTTTAGCGTCCTATATCTAAGTGTCAGTATCCCACATGGGATTACTGACGCCCGAGTATAGGATTGGGTAATTTTGAAAATATCCCGTTTTGAGTTACAATAAAAATGGTCACGTTGTAACGGGTACGCTATACATGCGTATACCGGTCACAGGCGGGTACGCCCGGGTATAAATCTGGCACATCCGGCCGGTTACCGCGCCGGTAGTGGCGACGATTATTCACCCAATATCGAGTTTTGGCTTCACTTGCTAACTCGTAATCTTTAGTTTCGTCGCGGCTAAATTTATGACGATTTCGCTGTAACCGTTCCCGTTTTTCCTAGTCGTCGGCTTCGTAAATGGTGTTGGATATGAATTATGCCCTGGCGACAACATTTTTAGGTGTACCGGTCTTTCCTGACAGGTCATTGTAAAACAGAGAAAACTTGTGTTGGTACGCAAGTTCGTTGAAATCATATCTACATTCTGAATACGACCTATCTACTGACTATAGAGTTCAGTGTTTAACTAAAATACCTATGATGTGCAACATTTAATGGAATGTGTGGGAGAGAGAAAAAATTATAGCTGAATTGGATAGAAATGTAATAGATGTAGGATAGTTTCAAAATATTTTATCGGAGCCATGTAGTGAAAGAGCGAGATTAGTTTATGATTTTGTAAACCAGATGCAAATACGGTAATTTCTTAAGATACGATGGGGCTGACATAGTCTCGCTAGATTAAAAGCACCTAAATGAAAATAAAGATTAAAAAAAATAAATTACCTAGGCGTTTGTATACACTTTTAAAGTGTAGCTACGTGACGACCCACCGTCCACTAGCGGAAGAATTTTCTTCTACTGGAAAATAATTTTTCCACTAGTGCGGTCAGTCGACTGAACAATGGCAGTCAAACCATTCCAATATGGCAGTGGTGAATGCAATAGCGCAGATGCGCAGTAGCGACCTGCGTTAAAGCTACCACCACTGCGATCGCCAATCCGTATGCCAAGCGTGGCGACTATGGCATATTCTCCTTATAGCTTTAGCCCAGCATTGGACATCTTTCGGCTGTTAAGATGAAGATGATGATGATACACTATTGCCAGTCATTAATGCTTACACATGCCTCATGACGGCACTGCTCATTGTAAACGTAACTTCACGCCTGTAATCCCCGAAGGGGTAGGCAGAGGTAAATGCATGCATTCAATCGTATATGCAGACACCCACGATTCGCCGGTTACGTTTTGGCCCATGTAACAGATGGCGAGCCTATTGACAACTCCGGGTACATTACCAAACTTCGAGGTTCTGGAATACTTCCATAAAATGGAAAAATCCCAATAGAACTAGAGATAAAGGATTTTACATCGTTATCTCTAATATCCCCGACTCGGGAATCGAACTCAAGACCCCAGCGTAGTAGTAGTGACCTACTACCACTAGGCTACTGAGGCAGTTCAACTACTCATTGTATTTTCAAAGAAACTGATAGTGGCATTGAGTTTATAACTACAGTTCCATCTGAGACAGTCCAATTGCTTCTGAGGTTGTTATTAGCAGATTTTATATAAAATTATCATTTATATACAGTATGTATTTAAAATGGAATAACAAAAGCCAGAGAAAAAGCGCTCAAAGCTCTCAAAGCTTTTGAAAACTAGTACACATGGACCCAACGATGTAATGGAAGCTACCAGATAGAACTCGACCTATTTGGTCATGGTAGGTCTGTTTTGGTCTTCCTGGGCCTCTGCAGCGCGTTACGCGGTACGCATTGTATATCTGTTTAGTCATTCGCTCATTCGACATTCTTTCTATATGCCCGACCCATCGGAGCATGCCTTTTTTCATTTTTACACCGATACTATCATTCACACAAAGTCTCTTTCTTACATCTTCATTACGAACGCGATCGGTGTAAATAAGTTGTGTGAGTATACATAAGTTTTTCTTGAAACGCTATCTTCTTAAATCGGCAATACATTTTCGTATATTTCACAAGGAGGAAAAATTAAGTCTACACTCATTAGTCTTGGAATTTGTCTAAGGATAAACAAAGCGAGCTGCCCTTCGAATGTTGTTTGTCTTAAGGTGACCTAGTCTCACCTTGTAGGATTAAACTGCCTTTTACAAGAATTAACGTCTTATGTTTACCATTGGAAATTGGAATCCGTAAGATAAAGACAGAGCTCTAATAAAATAAACAGAAATGGTAAGTATGAAAAAACTTTAAAAATAAACTATTTTTGTGTAAGTTTATAACATTATCATCTGAATTGATATTTTTTTAAATAAATTACTGACTCTTATGATAATTTGGAAGAAAAATTGGAATTTTATTCTAAATTTAAAACAACTTATTTTCACGTAGACTTTAGACACTTTTAGTTCAATTTTACATTTGAATGTATAATGTATTTGGGTTTGCAAACTAATCCAAGAACACAGTTAAAATTTATGTTATTTGCATGAATTTCAAAACTTTACTTCCTTTAAACAAAAGCTTAGCGGTTTTTTTTCTCATAATGAATACGCGTCACTTAAATATTCCTTCTATACTTAGTTTTTAGTGTCAAAAATAGATATTTAAATGCGAAAAATATTCAAAATGTTTCTATATTTATTTAAACAAATTATTTATTCATATTTTATATAAATAATTCATAATTTAATGATAAGAGTGAAAAATAAATTACTTACTGTAAAAACCGTAGTTGGTGCCTAACTTGCTAACGAACGGATATTAACTGTTATCATTAAAATTATTGTGCTAAAGTTAATTAAAACTTGTATCAAAAGTCAATAAATCAAAAACATAATTATTTATTTCCTGTGCTGCGGCTAAGTGTATAAAATAAGTAAATTATTTAATATCATCTTTATTTTAATATCTAACTTGAAGTTACCGAGATGACAGAAAATATGAGGTTACAAAATACTCCTATTAACATTTCACGCAGTTCAGCATACAGTTCACATTGATGGTAAGTTATTACTGTAGCCTATAAGCAAACATCTTTCCAAAAGATAGAGATGAATGAAGATGCTTAAATGAAGATGCGTTGCCACTCCTAAGATCTAATTTAGTTTACATCTGTGACAGAAATTACAGGGCCGAACATTATCACCTGACTAGAACACAATAGCGCTGAACACTACCATTTAGCGCCAAGAAGATGGAGGTTTTTTTTTAATATTTCCTGCACACACAGAGAATACGTAATAATACCACGTTTAGACTGAACACTTCGACGTACCACCTGATTTCCCCTCCCTCAACCCGCATCTACTGTTGCGGACAGTTGGCTGATGCCTAAACCACACCGCGGACACTCCGCTAAAATTCCATACAAAGCTTAATTTGGTTTCTTTTACACAGACATCAGTCAGTGACGTGTAATTACACGTGCACCAGTGTGCGTAGCACGAACAAAATACCAACCGTCGCCCATAAGAGGGGAAGGGGTTGAGTATATGTAATACGTAGTATTATTACATATTCTGCCCGCCGAGCCTAAGGTTGTTAATAATTGCCAATAACCAATTGCTAATTGGTTCAAAAACGTCGACACAACCGCGTTACCTAATCTATCTCCTGTTGAATGGCAGCATTTAGCAATATGGCAATTAAACGACTCGAAAAATCAGTCAAGAGCGAATCGGACTCGGATCCGTAGGGTTCCGTACAATTAAATAGTTTCTTATGTTATAACAAATACTACTGATTTCTTTAAGATTTTCCTGTAATATTTAGTTAAAGAAAGATATTCTGCTTTTTTTTAATTTTAGGCCCCTTCCTTTCGAAGATAAAGGGTGTCAATGGTATTTTTTTCCGTAGATAGACATATATAGATATTGCTGTATTCACTTACGTTTCCAAGTTAACTGGATGTCTGTTTTATACTTTAATTAAATAAAAAGAACCTCTTTCTTAGTTAAAGTTGAATTAATTACGTCGAATTTCTACTTCTGGGTGATCATTAGGTAATTAATTGCGTACAAAAATGAATTATTGTAGGCTAGAACACGTCTCCCGTTTAACCTGATACTGTATATCAATTTGATTGCGTTATTGTGATAAATGATTCCAGTTCGTTTTGACTTTAAAACTTGTATGAGATATCTCAAACGGAAGCATTCGTAGAGCTTCGTTAAAACTAAGACCATTAATAACAATAATGCAAATGCGTTATATACGACTAGCAGTAAACACCAGCTTAGATTCGCGATCTTGCTGAAGTGTCTAGTTTTTAAGGTACCGTACTCAAAGGGTAAAGTGTGTTGTTCCTCTATCACCAGGCTGTGATAGCTATAGATTTGAAATTTTCAAAGATGATGTTTTTCTGTTGCCACTTTATCAACGCATTATTAAAACAGACTAAAGCAAATATTTATTTTTTATATTTAAACATTTAAAAAAAAAACAGAGCCATCATGTTCAACGTCCGCTTGAAGTTAAAAAAAAATTGTATATGCTCTCTTGAATAAAAAATTTAAAGCTTTTCGTTGTATAAGAAGACTTCCAAGTTTTCTTTTAGATGTTTAGGTTACGTATTGCCTTCGATTATTGAAAACAGCATCAACACACTTCCATCGGGCGTATAGGGATAGTCCATATGTAGCTTAATTATGTACTTAGTCGGGAACTTTCCATAAAAGGGATTATGGTGAGTTACCTTTTCTCTCACACCGGCTTTTGGTATTGCGACCAAATATCTACATACGCCACTTCACACGGGATCCTGAATGGAACCGAAAGTATCGAAACTCTGTATGAATACTCTGTTACTCCACTGATATTCAAGGAACACCATGTTCCTATATAGGTACAAGGATATAAACAAATTTTGGAAATCCGCGATTTTTCCGCTGATACCAACAACAAATCACAGGATAAAAAATGTTGCAGACATCAGCAACAATGTAGCGATATTACGTTTGTCTGCAACCAATACCGAAACTATTAATCTTCATCGGGATTGTTTTGTTTCGAGCTACGTTTGTCATGAGGTTACCAGTGGCAAGCAACATTTTTCCATCCACCAAAGCCGAATCACACACGGCTAATACGCGAGCCTTCGTAATAAATCAGCCTGCCATTTTTGTTTTCAACGCACCGATAACTCTTTTGTCGTAGGGTGATGTAGGACTAGGGGCCAATGGAGTTATTTATATTGTCGTGTTTTCCTAGAAAGAAAATTTCCTTTCTCGCTTCATGGGTCAGTGATCAAATTCGTTTGGTGGTGCCGGTGGCGTGGCTTAATCGGAAAAGAGCGCAAATGAAAATTTGTTTCGTCCAATGTTGAGGTATTACGTTTGTCAAAATGTTCCTTATGTTTTTTTTTTAGATGAAGAAGTTTAATTCATAAACTTTTCAAATGAAATATAACTGTTTAAAAAAACAATACAAATACCTTGCAATTTTTATCAACAACAAGTTATTCTTTATATTTCTATAATTATGTTAAAGTTACATTTCATTCAACATAAAAAATGTTATTGGCGTTACATAAAAAAATATACCTTGAATCAAATTTTATCTACATAAAAACTTAAAATATAACAACTATTATTTTATTTTATGGAATCCAATATATTTTTGTTTGAATAATCGGAGCGTCTGCTTTATTTATTTCAGCAACAAAATAATTTAATCGATATTTTTTATTCAACGATATTTAGTAACGTCTTTCTGTTAGCTCTCTAGCACCCTACTGTTCAGTTGCAACCCCGCTTCGGTTTCACAAAATAATTGTTTATCCTCGACAGCACCACACGCGCTTTATCAATGCGGTCATTATGTACCTCACCCTCCTAGGTCACTCCGATACTATGAATCACTTACATCGGCCATCGGAAATTGGTTTGATTCAGATCAACTCTATTTTATTTTTCTGACCACTCCAGACTTTAAAATGGTTAGAAATGTCGATATTTTTATTTAGGTAATGAATTTTGTATGTAATTATGGTGCTAATAATCCAATCCACGTCGATGGAAAGTTAATATTGCACCCTACATCTTTACAAAAATGTAGATTCATTACCACTACTAAGGTTAAACCCTGTCGAAGGCCTGAAAACATCCGACAGCGGGTTGGCCAATAACCCGTATCTCCACCAACCCGCATTGTAGCAGCGTGGTGGAGTAAGCTCCAGGCTTCCCCCCAAGTAGGGGGAGATTCGTGCGCAGCAGTGGGACGTATCAAGGGTTGCCATTATTATTATATTATTACTAAGGCTCAAGTTGTTTTGCCTCTATGATAGTTGTTATGCTGTCTTACATTACCACCTAATTGGAACTCGATAGTGCTGAACATTACCATTTGGAGTCAGATACCTAGATTAGGTAACACGGTGGTGCCTAAGCCCCGAGCGCCGACACTGGAACTTTACCACCAGTAAATCAATTAAGTATCTATTTAATATTATCTTAATATAAATTTTGTTTTTTAAACTACCTCATATGTTAAGCTTATTTGAAAAATGAAATTATGATATCTTTTAGCTTCAATTCTGTTGCCTCACTTAGATCTCGATGGTTCTATAATTTCTTTGAATAAAATTTCTCACATAGGTACTACCTTTTGGTCTTTTTAATAAGGAACAAAAGAGAATTGATAATTAATTTCAGACTTCATTCATATTCTCGTCTATCACAAACACAAATTATGCACACATACATTTTAAATAATCCTTTAGACAAACTATTTTTGTTAAAATTTGAAGGTAAAATTAAATTCATCAATTAAAATTGACATGCTTACCAAAACAAACTAACAAATTTTATGGCCCATAATAGTCGGTCAAATACCGAAGAGATAAAATCACTTATATAACTATTAATCAAACACCTTTTTCTAGTCTAATAAATAATTACATTAATATATACAAATATCCAGTTTCATATGTACTTAACTACTTACCTCATTACGGAATATTGTCTGAAGGTCATCTACTATAGACACTAACATAAAAGAGAGGTTTATTTATGTAGATCATTTACATTATTTGTAAGCTTTATATAACACATTACTTATTTATATGCTTGTGTTAAATATGTACATAATACATATTTCTTTTTTAACAAAGTTATACATACTATAACTTTCATTAACAATATCACTAGGTATCAAATGACTTGTTTTTAAGTGATGAATTTAATATTCACGGTAAATTAATACTGCAGCCTCTAGTGGTCGGAATGCAATATCACTCCTGAGATTACAAGTTTGCCTCTATTAGATAGGTACACATACCTAAGTTATTACGTATTTATATTTAAAAAAACAGCTGCGTGTAAGTACAAAATGGGGTGGACAATGTATAAAACTTCAGTTCTGATGTCTAAATTGCTTATTATTTCTATTTTTTTGGCATATTTATAGCCTACATTCAATCAATTACAAATCTGATGTAATAAATTTAAGCTACAATATGCATGAGTATATCAGGCATCAGCGCACCCTAACGCAATACATAAAACTTTCTTAGATTCAATAAGACTTACAAAATCTAATCCATGTCATATACATAGATGGTGTGACATAAATAACAGCACATAGAGGAAAACGGGGCATAGACAACAACAATGGCAAATGTCGGGGCTCACTCGCGACCATTGTAGCGTGGCGCGGGAGGCGTTACGAATCAATGGAGGGAATTATCGGCACTCTGAATGCAGTGGACTCGCAAACGCCTGAAAAGAAAAACGTTTAAAAAATAGCACAAGTACAAAATTTAAAAAATATGTAATATATATTACTATAATAATATATATATATATATATTAATTGTGTAGCTTTCACGCAGGCCAAAAAAATTAGGACTCAGGCGTAGCAACGCATTTTAAGCTCAGTTTTTTTGTAGATGTCGATATCTAGCTCTTCTTCTTTTTAATAAAACTCCATAAATTATAGGAAAAATAAACACATATTGTCTTTGAAAGATTTAGATAATAGCAAGTACGGTAATTACTCAAAATGGCACATCACGTGATTTTAAGAATTTGTTCTCTCATACAATTATTATAATTTCTATAAATTTCATATCTTTACATTCCATTTGAATACAACTTTCACATGATATGATAAAAAGTCTACGGCCTTATAGTTGGCACTCAAGTGTCGTGAACCCGCTTGCACCTGAAAAAATTAAAGCAACGTTTAAAAAAACGTCATTTACAAATATACTTATTTCTAAATTATGAGAAGTTTTAAGGATTTGTTTGCAACAAAAATGTTTGTTTTAATTGTTTTCAAACTGATTTTATTTTCAATAAAATCGTAATGTAGCGCCTCTATGGATGTAATTATTCGAGATTAGTCCATCCCACGCAGCGTATCGGTTGAAGAGGTAAATGAAATGCTATCCGGAGGGGAAAACTTAAATTACTGAATTTGGGGGTCAAAGAAATAATTCTTTCGTAGACACATACGACACGCCACATTGAACCAATTCATTTAAAAATGTTTCAATCGGCACCTTGATCTGCAATGTATATTTTAATTTTTAAGATTAGTCCCTAATAGGGTAAGTCCCTTCTGTTACACTTATTTGTGTGTGTTATACCAAAATATTACAAAGGTGAATGTCTAAGACACTTGTAAAAGTTTTAAATACATTATGTCCTATTGGGCAGTCACCGCACCGCATGGTGATGCCTACACCCTCGAACACCTTCACTAGAAATTTATTATATTGATTGATATTACCTAAGTTGTTTTTTTTTATGTAATGGACGTGGCAAACAAGCATGCAGTTCACATTGATGTTAAGTGATGACTGCAGCCTACAGACACTTACATACAGACCAGAGCTCAAAATGCAGATGCGTTACCACTCCTGAGGCCTAAGGTATTATGCCTGCCGGAAATTACAAGGCCGTACATTAAACAGTTTTAATATTTAGTTATTAAATAGTAATTGTTGATAACTTTTAAGTAGTGTTTCGGAAATTGAAACATCCAAAATATTTAAAACACTTGCGTATCCGTCGATTTTTGATGTCGACTAATCAAACTGATTTTAATCTTAATGTATAAAGTTAGAGTCTATTTTTACACGTCAGAAATTACTTTTTAATCTGCTTCCCATACAAGCGATCGATGCCCAATTTATGTGGAAGCCTAAGGTCTCGTGGGATTAGCGCTCTATTTTAAGTTGTGCTACATTGTAGCTGTGAAGGGCGGAGTTCAAATATTTTTTTTTTATTTATTTCATGCCATGAAGTATAATCACGAGTAGGTACAGATAGTATGAAAAAAATGTTTCAAGAGTATTCAAACGAAATTCTGTGATGCTTATTCTACATTTTTTTTAAATTTTCTATAGGTATGTTTTTACTCTATTTGGTATGATCTATTAGATTTGGCGATCTGAAATTCAATTCTGCTAATAAATAAGAAAACTAAATCTGTAGTAAAAGGTCATAAAAATTTGACCATTCGCCAGTAGATGACCTATTACGACGAGTTAGGTATAGGTAGTTTCCGTAAAAACGTTTGCCGTAACTGAACTAATTACGGCAAGCAATCGCGTAGTCCACATTGAGAGTGAACATGGCAGGCTACAGACTAAGGCGACTTTAAAGAACAAAGCAGACAGATATCTACATTTTCATTCCTGTAGCATAAGACTTTTTGACCTAGTGTGTGTATGATTTCACAGCTTTCCATTCAATCTAACTAGAACATCAACAACACTGAAAAAGATAGGTAAATTAAGGTCAATAAAATTATCTCCGCTACGCATTTCCTCTCACAATGTTCTAAATAATTATTACGAAAATAGCATTGATTGGAGGCATGCATTGAATTCTGATACCTAATTTTCCTACACCAAAATGAAGTTATTATGCAAAACGAAAGTAATAAAATAAGGGACAAAACATTCAAATGTGACGGCCATAAAACGTTTGATAAATGCATCGCATTACGTCAATATACCTTAAAATTGAGGAAGGGTCGTAGTAATGACTCCGTTTACCGTTATCTCCTATGATCGCTACCGCAAACCCTACTAAAACGCAACCAAATTTGGAAACATCATAATCTAACTTTTCGGGGACGAAATAAAAACGTGGAAAGTTAAGTTTGAGTTAGTCTAACGTAATAAGTGAGTTCGCAACTAAAATGTGTCTTATTTGTATAGGCATAAAGTTTATTTTTGTTGATTTTGTAGGTACTTAACGGGAACATCTGCCGGTATAGCTTGGTAGCGGCTCGCGCGCATTTGAAATTTTAAAAAAAGGAACCGACGCTGCAACAGATGTGACATGTCGGATTCCTGCAAGCAGATGTGTATTAAATTCCCTCATCATAGATTAAACGATGCCTTTGTTTTTGCCCGTTTCTTATTGAACAATATAGCGCCTTAAATGGTTTGACCATTTGTTTAGCGATATGTTGGTAAGATAGTTTCGTAATTGGTTTCATTATTGAAGCTTTTAAGTCATTCTTCCTGACGCACTTTTTTTTCAAATTAGTATTAGGTGCACATGAAAATGAGAATAGAATGCATGAAGTTATTTACGACACTTACACTGTTGTACCACAGTATAATAATTATTGTTAAATTGTGGTCGTACTGAGTAAAATAATAAACTGCGAATTGATTTATTTAGTACCTACAGATAAAAGGTAGGTAGTAGGTAAGATATCTAGGTAGTTGCAGTAAACATTGCTAATAACCAAAACGAATTTGTAGTTCGTTATTTCGACAAAAACGGTAAGGAACATTTGAAATCGCCGTGGCACGTTGTACCGCCATGTTGAAATTTCACGGTCAATTTTTATGATTCGTGGAACTTGGATCTGGTTTAATCTGAAACGTTTTTAACGGCACTACGACATGCAACCTTTGCGTGGCCTAAAATTAGATAAAACAGGAAAACAATTTTGAATACCTATTAGGAAATGTTGCAAAGACCCTGAATGATATATAACATTGAGATATGCAAGAATTAATTAGTATCTTGATAAAAAACTTGTGACAGCTAAAATTATTGCTTATGTAGATCGATTTTCGGGAACACAAGGAATGGTTTAAAATTTAAATGTTATAAGTTTGGAAATTTATCTCTATAAGTTTATGTATTTAAATGAAATGAGGTTTATTAGTCTCACTAAAACTCGTGAACGGCGCATCAGTAAAACTAGCCAAATGGGCTGATTTTAAATTTTATTGTTGAAATATTCATCCAAGTCCAAGGAAAATAAAAGTAGACGTTGTAAGGAGAATAGAAAAAACAACAATTACATTTTGCCATAAGTACTTACACATAGTTCGTACTTGTCAAATCTTTGACCTTTTATCTAATTCAAAATCGGTACGAAGTTCGCCGGGTCAGCAAGTACCTAGGTAATTTAATTTTTGTCGTATCGTATTGTTCGTATGATCATTTATTTATTTGGCCGTTAAAAAACGACTTATTTGTAGCGAGAAAAACGAAACGCACCTAATCTAATAAACGCATTGATAACAAAAAAGCTGTGTACATTTTAGGTAGGTATGTTTTACTACATTTTGTATATTTCTTATACTCAAAAACGCTGCAAAAATAAATACAATAAAATGCCAAATAATTTACGTGACATAGGTGGGTTTATTCTTTTAATGAAAACAATAAAATGATTCGATTAGATTATTCTATTTTTATTTCGCGACACGTAACTTATATAGTACCTACAGACACCACCAAAATATCCAGCATAAATCTTATTGAGCTTACAGGCGACGTGAAAAAATAGTAACTTGAACAATACAAAACAGTGGAAAGCACACGTACTGATAACAAAGTTTCGTGTCAACATAGCGCGCCATTTCCAAAACAATTTCACTACAAAGATTGTGGCACGATAACACAAGGCCGACTTAAGCTCCACTGTGTTCAGGGCTTCCTGCATTATGCGCCGCACTTGGTGCTGTCTGACGTCATCTAATATCGCTATGGTGAGTAGCTCCACACAATAGCTGCCACGGGCGATTCCGGCCTCGCCCTACAACCATGGATATAATATTTATGAGGGGTACATTTTCACTCTATAATTACGTATCGATTCGGTTCCCGCGTGACGACGCCCAAATATTATTCATACCTCTTCAATTACTACGTGGGATGGTCTCCAGTTGCCGACCGATGCACCGAACTTCACAATACGCAAAGATAATGAACGAAAGAGAAAGTTGATGCCACGTTACTGGGTTCCGTTGGCACCGTACCTGTTGCAATCTTATTTACGACCCAAAACAAACGCTTTATCTCGCCTCGTTCATATAATGCGGCCGTAAAACCCGATTCTTTACACGATTCAACGTTTATAGCCTCTTGCATAACATGCTTTTGTTTATAAACAAACGATTTCAAGGACTCGGACTACCTTTTGCGTATTGGATGCATTTTTGTTTAGTCACAAATTCACGGTCGATGGGTAGAGTCCGCGAAACGGTAGTGTGTACTTGGGATAACGCGATACGAAATTAATCAATCATCGGTACAATCTAGTTAAATTGTGTAGTGATATTTGAAACAGATACAAATCAAGTCAATTGTGTAACACCAAAAGCGATAACCCGCGGGTACAAAATTAATTGGATTTATTGCCGAGATGTTAAACGAGTCGTTGAGTGTTTACATCATATTTTTATTTTTATAATTGACATTTAGTGGTCAGTGGAGATGTACGGCTTGTGGGAATGCATAATAGCTCCTAACGCCTATTATAAGGCTAGGGAGATTTGTACGAGTGACGTTTACGACGGGTTTATGGTTCTATCATAAACTGTCATAAATAGTTAACGCCGCACTTCAGGTAATTGATTGCTTGGAAATATAGAGAAGTGATATCAATAAAATACAAACGATATTGCTTTCATGATAACAGGTTAGCATTCATAAAGTTTCATCTTTGGTAGATTCATCTAAATAATTGGATTGAAAATTTAATTGAATCATATTAGTCCATAAATGCTAAAATCCGTTGCGTCTCGTCAAACCAAAAAGGGCACAAAAAGTGTTCTAGCGAGGAATGGCGGGCGCGCTAGGGTGGGAGAGTGGGCTGGAGTGGGGACAAAAAACTAATAATAACAGTGTGTGTGTCACCCCATCACCGCTGTCCCATTCTTGCCGCACCTACCCGACGTCACTCGTGTGAACTATTGGCCATATTGGATTTTGAGATTTTAGAAGGGATTTTATTCATTTGCTAAGTATCTATTACCAGATGGAATGGTTACTCATTGCTGAGCTCTATTAATAGTAATTCCTAGATTTATGTATTTAAAAGCTTGAATTGTATAATTATGTACCTAGTTTACTCATTACTGTATATTATAATTACATGTTACGTTGTTATATAAAACACAGATAGATAAATTTCAAAATCTAAAGTGTTACTTCATCACTCCTGCCGAAAGACGTCCATTACTTTATTACATTACTTGCATTAATAGGATAAGTTACTTGCGATTTAAAAAGAATCTACCCATTTTATTTATTTACTAACAACATATTCAATTTCGTTATTTATATTTTATCATTTAACTGGTGGTAGAGCTCCAGTGACGGAGCTCGCGGGCGTAGCGCCACCGCATTACCTAATATACTTGCCGCTAAATGGTACTGTTCAGCACTATCGTGTTCCGGTCAGCTGGTGGTCAAATCAATCCAATTGTACGGCTCTCTCTCTGTCTCACAGAGGCATAACACTTTAGGTCGTCAGGAGTGGCAATGCATCTGCATTTTGACCTCTGGTCATTGTGTAGGTATCTATAGGCTGCAGTCATCACTTAACATCAATGTGAAATGCATGCTTGTTTGCCACTTTCATAACATAAAAAAAATCCAATTGAACGGACCTAGATCAAGTAATTCAATTATAAGTTTGTATTACTATTTTATTAATTTTATTTGTTTTCTTTTCAGGTATGTATGTTTTTGTGACATCTTTGGTAACGATGTTTCTAGGGTAAATATGAACCACAGAATTTATACATATAAGGACCAGCAGACAAAAGTGTCGTAGCTCCGACTTAAAATCCGCAAGGATCCTTGATAGCAATTTCGCAGTCCTTAAGTAGGTACCTATAGGTACTTATAATTATTTTACCATATTATACACGGTACATATACCAAAACAACATTTTTTACCATTTTTGTCTGTCTGTCTGTTTGTCGGGAACGGCTGGACCGATTTTGACGAGACTTTCACTGGCAGATAGCTTATGTAATAAGGAGTAACTTAGGCTACTTTTATACTAGCTGCGCTCTACCACGACTTCGTCCGGGTAGATACTGAACAATCGATAATTATCAAGCGAACGAAGTCGCGGGCACAGCTAGTATTAAATATAATGCATCATCTACGAAATGTTTTAATACGATCGTGACTTTAAACAAAATAAAATTATAAAACAGCGGTGTAAAAGTGTAAAAATGTATGATCTACGTTCCAATGTTACAGCTATGATCAAAGCGAGCAATCTGCACATGTAATCTACCGTAATTATAACATGCCGCTAGTGTAAGTCACGATTTAGACTATCTAGCGTGAGGTCTGCTTAAATACTGTGGTCCTCGTTAGGGTTTACCTATAGCTGCAGATAGGTTGATAGGAAGGTCGGAATCTGATTATCATCGTAGCCAAGACGTGGGTTGGGAGTACATTGAGCTTTTGAGGCGGAATTAGATCTTTACTTGATGATAATTAATTACCTATTTCTTGTAAAAACGTTTACCTATAGTGTTGATTGCCTACATTGATAATTTAAAAAAATACGCTTACACTCACAGCTCCACAGTAAGTATATACCTGTGTCGTGGGTGCCGTTGTACACATACAACACATACACAAACATCCAGACCCGAAACAAATATCTGTAGGGCATAAAATATTTGTTCCGGTGCGGGGATCGAACCCGCGACCCTTCGAATCAAACGGTGGTTTCGCACCGCTGGACTAACCGGGTCGGGATAATTGAATGATTCCTTTTTTTATACAAGTCACACCCAAATCTTTTTAGGTTTCGGTCACTTTAGATGTTTCTGCCCATTTTATCCTATATTCAGGAGAATTTTTTTATGTGATAGTGGTGGCGTTCAGTTCACATTGATGTTAAGTGACGACTGCAGCCTGTAGACATCTACACAATAACCAGAGGTCAAAGTGTAGTTGTTGTGTTGTAGTTTGTAATAAGGTATAATAATTCAGAGTACATATTGAAAGGAAGATTAATGCAATAATTTAAAATTCTCTGCAGTCACGATAAAAAGCTAGCTCTTTTTTACAAACCTCTACTGCGCTAATTATTATTATTTTTTTATTTTAGTCGCTCGCCAACATTGTCACATAAATACTGTTATTATGCTAGTATAAAAATGCTACGTATTTTTAAGAAATAATTTGATAACCACCTAGTGATAGCCTAGTGATAGCAGTTCACTACTCCTACGCTGGGGTCCTGGGTTCGATTCCCGGGTCGTGTCAGAGATAACGGTTTAAAATACTTTATGTCCGGGTCTGTTAGGATTTTTCCATTTTTTGGCATTTTCTTAGCACCTCGGAGTTTGGTAATGTATCCGAGACTATTAACAAGCTCGCCACCTGTTACATGGGTCAAAATTGCATGCACTTACCACTGGTTTAATTGCATGAACTTACCACTGCCTACCTATTCGGGAATGACATAAATTAAAATTTTAAAAATCTTAAGAATGTTTTTTTCCTTTAATTTCATAAGTGGTTTAACTTGTACGGGTGTACACATAAAATTTTGTTGTTTTAGGGCGCCCACCCAAAAAAACGATGCGATGCGATACGACGCCGCATTGCAGGCGATGCATTCGTGCGAGCTCGCAGATATTTGCAATGCGATGCGAATTCGCAGTTATATGTGACCCTAAGTTATAAGCAAAAAAACCCTTGGTTGTAAAATATTTTGCATTAGATTCTCGCGCTCGTTGTATCCCCAGCTTAACTCTGAAACCGTGAGGTAAAGCGGCCGATAATCCTGGATGTTTACACGCGAAACACGATCACCTCCCGGCCGCTCGCCACCGTTGTCACTAAATATAGTACACTTATATTGCGCTAATTTTAAATATTACAGTGCTTTTAGGTTATTTTTTTTTCACAAATTGTCTAAGTACATTTATTGAATGATTTCTTCATTTTATTCGTTATAACAATGACTTAACTGCTACGCTTTGTGTTAGATAGTGTTTGTTATCGAACTCTCCTCTCTATTAAAATGCAAAAAGATTTAAATGCACATTTTGTTTCAATTCGGTAGGCCTCAGATATGGCATAGGCTATTTTATTACCCCTAAAGCAGAACAAATTTCGATATCGATACCTAGTAGATAAATAAAAGATTATAAAATTTACGTAAGGGATTGGAGAACTGAATTTTGTACTTCATTAATTTTCATAAATTAGTAGAACAAGTATGGTAGCCACCCTCGAAAGTTGGTAATTTATATAGGTTTAGGTAATCGCAGCCCATTGCTTGGACAAAACATTACGTGCGAATGGTGGGTGTTTGTATTCAGGTAGATATGCTTGAATACATGCAGTCAACTCTGCATATTCCTTTGGGGAATACAAGCATGAAGTTGCGATATAAATAGAAGAATAATGGTTCCATTTTATCACATCGGATGCTCATTTTTGTATGGTGGTTGATAAAAATACCTACTTATCTATACTTATAATAAATCTGTAGAAGTGTAAATTCTGTACATTAAAAATAATGAAAAATTAAATACCAAGGGATGTTACTAGATAGATACCGAACACAAATATGTGATTAGAAAATTTTTTGTCTGTCTCTCTGTCTGTCTGTTTGTTCAAGCATCACATAAAAACTACTGGTCCGATTACGATGAAACATGGTATAATTATACTTTAACCTTTGGCGCACAACACTGGGTACTTTTTATCCCGAAAAAATGTCTGTTTGTCTGTGTGTTTGTACACGCTAATTTCAGAAACGGCTTATTCGATTTGCGTTTTACACTAAAATATTGTGGTAAGTTTCACATATCATTTAGTGTGTGTTTCATGTCAATCGATTGAGAAGTAAAAAAGTTACGTCTGTTTAAAGAATCATATCGAATACTTTTAAACTATTTTGTATCTATCTTCTATTTTTTAGGGTACCTAAAAGGTAAAGACGGACCTTATTACTAATCCTCCGCTGTCTGTCTATCCGTCCGTCTGTCTGTCACCAGGCTGTATCTCATAAACAGTGATAGCTAGAAAGCTATTTTTTTTCACAAATTATGAATTTCAGTTGTAATCGATGTGCAATATTAATTGTTGAGTACTGTACATACAAATCAATAGAATTGGAGTGACTTTGACGGGACTTTCACAGCCAGGTAGCTGATAAGGAGTAACTTAGGCTACTTTTGTCTATACATCTAAACATACATACAAATAAACGGAATTGGACTGTCGTAAAATAAAATGTTAACGTGCTTACGTTAGTAGCAAAATCATAAATAGGTGAAAGACGGGAAAATTCGATTATCATATTCATCTAGTCTGGTACGTTATAACTTCGAATCTACTCAACGGATTTGAACGCGGTTCACATGTAGATTACGTATAATTATAATTAGGAGCGTTGTCAAAACAAGTTTCATCAAAATCGGTAAAGGGAAAATTAAATTATGATCAATTAAACGAATCTTTTAAACGGAGTTGAATGTGGTTTACTTAGATGTTAGTGGCGTTTGTGGCATTGCTGGTGGTGGTGGTGGCATTGGAAGCTCGATGACGTTTGAGGCGTTGGTGACATTGGTTGCGTTGGTGGCATTGGTAGCGTTGGTGGCGTTAGTGGCGTTGATCTCGATTGTGGCGTTGGTGGCATTGGTGACGTTGGTGGTGATGGTGACATTGGTGGCGTTGCTGGCGTTGCTTGCGTGGGTGGTGGTGGAGTTGGTGTCATTAGTAGCGTTGGTGGGGTTTGAAGCGTTGATGGCTTTGGTAGCGTTGGTGGTAGTATTGGTGGCGTTGGTGAAGTTGGTGGCGCTGGTAGCATTGGTGGGTTTCGTGGCGTTAGTCTAATATCGCATACAGAGAAGTATCTAGGTATTAATGTAAACCAGATTTTATTAGCTATCCATAAGTGTTTTCTTATGATCCAAAATGAACCTAAATTTATATCCAAAAACTGCTCCCCAAAGTCATTATTCCACGCGAACGAAATCGCGGGCTGAGCTAGTTTTAATAATAAAATGGTGTCTATATAATGTTGTGCATGTTTATACGTAAACAAAACATCTAATCTAACAAAAATATGCTAAAAAAGTTCTATGCTCTTAAACTGACAAAGGGAATAATGCAAACGTTAAATTAAATTCAAATATCGAAAGAGGAAGTCGCTGCCGCCCTCGCGTCTCTCGACGAGATTTATTATATTTGTCCTACGCTTATTTCATTATTGCCTGTCGTGCAAATCGGAACAGCCCTATTAAAATTTTTAATATTGAATACGTATCTTATTATTTTATTTTCATGTAGGTTACGACTAAGGAACTTTATCAATTAACCTTCTCGATCATCTTCTTTTTTATGTATTTATAAATCGAACATTTAACCGAAGATGAAAAAAGCGCTCCAAAAAAATTTTTTGAAAAGCATTTTTTGACGATTTAATTATATGATTCAGAAGTAAACACAAGCCTACTTATATATAAAATTTTGTACAAATTAACTTTAGTTTACCATTAGTACAAAGTGCTCGATCGCCATCGCTGAAACTAAACATTTATCATTTTCTCTTGTTCACGGAAAAGGGAGTTAATGGTTTGAACATTTCAAAGCAAATATTTTAGAGGGTTAAAGCATTAGGTTTGTAAATGGAGTAAAAACCGTCTTGTAACTAAAAGCTCGCAAAAAGGTTTCGATGTCTTTTCGGCAAAGTGCAGTAGGTAGGTATACCAACAATAAAATTAGAAAAAAACTGGTTTTCGTCAAAATTAATCTCGTAGCATATTTCCTTTATATTTTTAATAAACCCAAAGTGTTCCCATGCCGAGACTCTACAAGGTAGGCATAGAGCCTAATAATAATAATAAATAATAAAAGTAACCTATTATACGTCGCACTACTGGGCACGAGTCTTTCCCTATACGGTGGGAGGCCTGGAGCTCCTGGACTCCACCACGCTGGTCCAATGCGGGTTGGTGGAGATACGGGCTAGTGACCAACTCGCTGTCGGATGTTTTCAAACCTAAGGCCTCCGACAAGGTTTAACGACTGCTATCTATCGATAGCAACCGGGACCGACGATTTGACGTGCCCTCCGAAGCACAGAAACGCGCATTTTAATTTGCCACTATCGGTCACCCATCACCCACTATATGGGCTAGTGACCAACTTGCTGTCGGATGTTTTCAAACCTAAGGCCTCCGACAAGGTTTAACGACTGCTATCTATCGATAGCAACCGGGACCGACGATTTGACGTGCCCTCCGAAGCACGGAAACGCGCATTTTAATTTGCCACTATCGGTCACCCATCACCCACCCAACCGCGCCCGTGTCTCTTAACCGAGTAGATCGCTTACGCTCTTAACCGAGTAGATCGACACCAGCCGCAAGGCTATGCGCGCTTCTTGCGCTTGAGAGCCTAAAATGATAAAAAATATCAATTATTTTTTATTGTTTCTACTCGTATAAGTGACATAATGACAAACGAAAATAAACGTACGGTAATAATCTTAAAATTTTCCATTTACAATCACTTACGAATAGAAAGCTATGAATGGATATCCATCCCGTTCGCACTAGGGAATAACCTTATCAATCTAACACGAATCGAACAATAGCGTCGCATGTTTGATTTATACAGTCGTTTAGTAGAAACATTACGGATAATTATAGTTGGACTATGAGTACTTAATGCTTTCGCAGTCTTAAAATAGTAAAAAATAAGCAATGTTAAAAAGTAGGAAAGTATGATTCTTCACTAATTAAAATGAGGTAAAACGTAAATATTACTCTTGTAGGTAGATATTCATACAGCATAACAATGTTTGTTATTTATAAAATACATTTAAAAACAAATATTTAACAATCATAATTAAATGGAAGAATATTACTACTTACTTGATAGGACACGTCATGTCTGACACAAGTTTGAAAAGTCACAATGCATCTACAAATCTACACTGAAATGAAATCTTCAACTTTTTGGCATCACCCATAAGATACAGTCATCATGAGAAAATTCATTGGTTTGACTGATTATGAATGGCCATTATTTAAATATGTCGTACATAATACATATAAAACAATATAATACAACGCGCTACACTAGGGCGTTTTTGACAACGTCTAAATAGAACAGTAAGTATCGTTATATCACCTGAACTTAGAATGCTTTTTTTTTCAGGTCAAGTGTCACTTTTCGCACTCTTTTGTGTAAATTAGGTATATATATTGTTGATGTTCCTTAATAATAAATAAATAAATAAATTATTCTAAGCTTATCATTGCTACACAGGAATTACCTACATTAAATTATTAAAAAGCTAGTTTCAAGGTTTGTTATAAAAAACGAGATATTTAGTTATCTTAAGTCTGAATAAACGAATCTTCTCCGCCAAACAAATCTTCTAGAGATATTCTATCATATAATATTTTGCTAATTATTGTGGTGAGTTATAGAAAATATGTCTACGGTGTTAAATTAATGAGAATTGTTGGTTTCGTAATTTAGATGTACGTTATCTACTAATCTAACCTACCGTGATACCTTATTAGCTATTACAAATTAAGTTTCTAAGCATCACCATTTTTTTGTATTAATTTTCACCTTTGTCATTAATGGTCAAAATCCTACATGGTTTAATTTTTAATTTCTATTCCTAATTAAATAGATACTAAAATTTCAAAACTAACGTAAACGAATTGTGTCACTCTACTTGAAAAACTAATCAATTTTCCAAACTGTCTATAGTTTTGTGCAATCATTTACCTACTTCTACAATACGACGTGTATAATATTGATATAAACACTTTTTATCAACCACGTCAGAACTTATAATTGAATTTCACTTGCCATAACCCAAGTAACTTGTTGCCATAAGCAACATCCAGCGAACAAATCTTAAATTGCCAACTGTCAATTGCAACAACAAATCCCAAGGCGTCTCGTTCGTGCTATACCTCCACAAAAGCCGAACAGAAGTAGGAGCTCAGCTCACGAGCTTTTCAAGGGTGGTGGCTGCTTTCGGCGGGAAAGCAGCGGCTTGAAGCGTGGGGTGGGGGAGGGGGGCGTGATGGTTCGTATTGATTTAGTGCCGTCGTCGACGGAGCTATGTACTGTTCTGTTAGGTAGGTATCGCTGTCGCTTGATGCGCTTTCTTTGAACCGCAGGGTGATAATGGAGCGGGGAAAATCGCCACGCGCGTGTGGACATACACGGTACCGTCGTTCTAAATTTAAAGATTTGTTACTTTTTCTTTGTGTGATTTTTACACAAGGGTTTTAATCGCCTTCATGGCATTTAATTACAAAATGTTTCGCGGCTTTTGTTCTACTTCTTAAAACCAATGTAAAAGATTAATTATTATGTAAAATAAAATCTTAGATACTGTCATATAAGTAATTGAGTGCAGTTATTTTCTCACTAAAATAATGCCATTATATTCATTCTATAATATATAGAATAACGATAATTATGTTGGCTTTATATTTGAATACATATATCAGCCTACCCATTCAAGCAGTGTTTCTAGCTTGTTGACATGCAATGTTAAACAACATTTGTTAGAGTCGAGGACTCCTAGATTGTACTCGCCTAAAGGTCAAGGTACGAAATAAAAACGCATTTGTATATGTGTGGACAAAGATTTATAATCTCACATTTAAATATCACTAGGTTTTGTGTTAGACGCAAAGTCAATATTCAAAAGCTCTTTTGTACTACGTAAACTACGTTCGCTAAAAGTTTTAAGAAATCGGCCAAGTTCGTTTAGGACTATATACCGTGAAGGGTTCCGCAGATATGTTTGTTTATGCGAATAAAGAAACATGCGATGATTAAGAAACCACACTACGTAGGTATTATTCCATAATAAGGCCTCCTAATAACTATCACAGTAGCAAAACAATTTAGGACTCAATTTTTTTTCATACCCAGGGCAATATATATCTAATAGGTTGGGAAAAAAGTCTTTTCGCATTATAGTATGTATGAACTTGTAATAAAATCTCTTTGGCTGTAGTATTTGTATCTGGCTGGTTTTGGTATCATTGAAAGTTAAAATTTTAAAGAACGTAATTCCAAATTCAAATTAGGCAAATGTGTGATTTTCATTTGTTTTTCGTACTGTCAAGATGAGTGAATCTAATGAAGAAATTCGATACATTTAAAAATTTACAAAATAGGTAAAAATGCAACGCAAGCAGCGCTAAAAAAATGCGATGTTTATGGACCTAGGGAATGTTTATGGAATAGGGCAGTGTCTGTAAGAGTAGTACAAATTTGGTTTAAGCGTTTTCAATCCGGAAATTTTGATGTCAAAGATGCACCTCGCTCTGGTCGCCCTATTACGGATAAAATGGATGCCATTTTTGAAAAAGTGGAGCAAGATCGACATATCAGTAGTCACGACGTAGCTGAAGAACTGAGAATTGATCACAAAACAGTTTTGGCGCATTTGAAAAAAGCTGGGTACAAAAAAAGCTCGATATTTGGGTACCTCACGAACTCACTGAAAGAAACCTAATGAACCGTGTACTCATTTGTGATTCTTTATTACGACGTAATGAAACCGAATCATTTTTGAAGAAGCTGATAACTGGTGATAAAAAGTGGATCACGTACGACAAGAACGTGCGAAAAAGGTCGTGGTCAAAGGCCGGTCAGGCTTCACAGACTGTGGCGAAACCCGGGTTGACTCGCAATAAGGTGATGTTGTGTGTGTGGTGGGATTGGAAGGGCATTATTCATTATGAGCTATTACCACCAGGCAGGACTATCGATTCTGAACTCTACTGCGAACAACTGATGAGATTAAAGCAAGAAGTTGAGAGAAAGCGGCCGGAATTGATCAACAGAAGGGGTGTGGTGTTTCATCATGATAACGCTAGACCTCAAACATCTATAGCCACTCAGCAAAAATTAAGAGAGTTTGGCTGGGAGGTGTTAATGCATCCGCCGTATAGTCCTGACCTTGCACCTTCAGATTCCCGCCTATTTCGGTCTCTTCAGAATTCTTTATGCAATGTTAGGTTAACATCACGAGAGGACTGCCAAATCCACTTGTCGCGGTATTTAGATGAGCAGTCCCAAATTTTTTATAGCAATGGGATCATGTCCCTACCTACAAGATGGCAAAAGGTTATCGATCAAAATGGTACATACATGCTTTAGTTAAATTTAAATAAACTATATTAAAAACTGTTTTGAATTATCTTAAAAAATGCGAAGAAACTTTTTCCCCAACCTAATATATTACTAGATAGCACTTTAATCCCGATATGTTTTCATCTAAATAAGACTTATCTAATCGTACTTAACATGCCTACATAGTTTTGACCCTTAGAAGGTGGCTTCGTCAATGTTTTTTTTTCATGATTAAATTTTTTAAATCTCATTATTATGTAGATGTATGATAGATGAATAATCAAAATAAATTAAATACGCTTACACACACAGTCCAACACAAGGTAAAAACAATGTTGTTTGGTCGTCGGGTGCCATGGCACAGATACAACACATACTTACAAAAACACTCCGATACGAAACAAATTCCTGTAGGCTGTAGGCTACACAATTATTTGTCTAGATGCAGGGATCATACCCACGGGGAGAGTCCTCGTCAAAAAGGTTGATTTAAATGTTTATGTCCTTCACGTACCTACATCGCCATATATTACAATCCAAATTTCATCCTTACGTACGACGAGGAAGGACATTTCAAGTAAAATTTCTATGACATGCGGATATGCTTGCTTGATTTACGAGTGATCCTTTTTTGGAATTTGACAACAGAACCCTAAAAAGGTTATGTAACGAAGCGCTCGCAGCCGCTGCATCGCTGAATACTCGAGAGACGTCCTCCCGCCTCCCAGCGTCGAAGATTTAAATGGATATTTAAGTTTAGTCTCAAGGAACCTTAAGTCTATTGCTTTTAACGTCCTCAGAGTCCGAGGATTTAGAAAAAAAACGACAGAAAACTTGTGAAGCTTTTAGCAAACGGCTTAAAATTGTCTAGATTTAAAACTTTTATAAACTTCTGTTTGTAAATCTCAGAAAGTAAGTTGTAAAATAGAATAATTATAAAGTTCTAGTTTATTTATCGAGTTTCATTTGATACCTAAGAAAGATTATATTACATTAAAGTACCTACTAACTGTAGGTAACCTAACAGTATTAAAATGTTTCAATGAAAAACGGAAAAACTACTAAATTTATAAAATCTTTGTTTTCCTACAATTTAATTTGTTGATAGGATTATAAGGTTACAACTTATTTTTATTTATTCACAGAGTGTTAATTTTTAAATATATTTATAAATAACATTATAATACAACCATCACGTAGTTATTTTAAATTTCAGTTAACACAAAGTTTCAGTTAACCTTTCCGCTAAAAATGTCTGTTTTTAATAAATATTATCACAATTAATTTCAAATCGTGTTTGTTTTATTTTATTATGAAATAAAACCTACCTACTACCTAAATATATTATAAGAAAAACAAAACTGATATGCAAATCCCTATGATGTTAATACCAATAGCTAATACCCGGCTTAAATGTACTGGTTATTAATCTAATCATTAAAACAATATTCTTGTTTCATGTCCTCTACATTCTTGATAATCAACATTATATTTGAAATGTACTCCCCTAGTAAATAAGTTGTTATTATCAAGGACAAGATAGTTAAAGCTCAAACTTGTCTATAAATCTGAGAATGACATTTTTTATTACTTGGTATAAAATCTACAAAACACGATGACCAATTTTATTGGTTTAACATCCTTTTAAACCTTTATTTATGGTATGTCTAATGAAGGTATACATATTTATATGAAGCGAAACTAAGTGTGACACTAATAAACTGGATCTTTCAATAATTAGTGAATTCTTTAAAAGCGTTAATTGGATAAACTCTCCACAACCGCTTCATGTTTTCCAATATCTCGCTCCAATTAACATAATCACTAATCTCATTCTCAAATCTTGTCATTAATACTCAAATTTCCCAGCAAATTTGTAAAATGGTGACGTAATAGGTATCAGATTATATATCTGCCCTTAAAGTACGTGTTTAAAAATTGTATTAAAGTCTTTTTTTATATCTACATCTTCTTTTATACGATGTAATCCGTTGTCATGACCATGCAAAGAAACACAGTGTAAAGACGTTATAGACTCTACATTATATAATTATAGCAGCCTATATTGTAAGCACAAATTGACAATTATATGACAATTATATTTACACACTAGTAATTAACATTAAAAATTTAATAACGTTTATTTTTGTATCTCTCAATTAATTGAAACTTAAATGTTAAACATTTCTTGACAAAATAACACATTTCGCTGTCTATTATGACTATCTATGCGCATTTTCACATAAGTTATCTATCAAAATTAAATAAAAAAATTGTTACATAAAAACAACTTTAAAATAAAATTGAAAATTTAGATACAAAAGAAAAAAAAACAGCAAATAATTTACGTAAAAGGTGCGAGTATGTTATATTGAGATCCTTGTTACAAACGTGGCAAGTAATTCCGGCAATAAACGAATTAAATTTGAACATTTAATAATCCCAAAAAAAATCTTCTCATATAAAAGTCTCTGTCGCATGCTAGGCTACACGGGTGTAAAAAAGTTACGACCGCGGCGTAGCACCTACGTTTAACAGCCGGTTTTGGGCGCGCTGCCTACTTATTTTAATTGCCACTTTAATTATTTTAATACAGACGATAACAATCGTACAAACGCCATTGTTTAGTTTCGCATACATCGGAATACAGCATAATTTGATAAATTATTTTACTAAATGCAAGATCTATGTACCTAACATTTTATTAAAGCTTACTTTAGATGTAGGTACTGTTAGGCAACTCTTATGATATGGTTATTTCAGTCATATTTGCAATTCAGAGATAAAAGTCACCCGCCAGGTAGGACTTTGAGTTATCTTTTATTTATAACTACCTCAAGAATCCTCTCTACTATACTAAGTGTACTCGAAAGTTTCTCATAAGCGTGAGTTACATTCTTACAGCACAAACCGTTGTTTTTAATATTAACAAAATTATTTGAATTTCTCCAAAAGATAACAAAAAAATGTGAAATATATTATGAGTGGTATTTGCTTTATTAAAATATTCAATATTCATTACTTTAAGTTTCAAACGTGTTTATAATTTATGATGCGCAAATGTGATTCATGGCCCTTCGAGCAGTGTAGGCGGTTTAACATGGCTGTCATTCGAGTTCTAGATCGAGTTGGACGATCATGATATACAATAGTAAGGTTCGTAAAGGCCGGAAACCAGCGGGTGTTCGCTCTCATAATTATATTCACGGCTGATATTTTTGAACTTTCACGTTAGCTCTTTATTTCGTCGTTTTTTTTTGTCCTAAACTTTGTGATTTACGCCATGAGTCGGATTCTGTGAATGTTGGGGAGTGTCGAAAGCTTTATGTGACTTCGAAATTTATTTTGTTTTAAACGATCCCATAGTATTGTCTCTGACATATCCGATCCCGTAGATAACTTTTGGGGGATACTGTAAATATGCGTATGTTTTATTCGAGCAGTTTAATTATGTTTGCATTGTCTGCGATTAATTTGAATAGATATCAATCGTGTAACACAATTTAAAATGTTGTATGTTTAATTTTTAAGGCATTGTATAAGTATCGGTGGTGTGTGTAGTTGGAGAAGTAGGAGCTAAAACAATTAGTTTGCCCGCGTGTTGTTGGGAAGTGAACCCATTCCTTTTTCCCGTTAGTTTTCGCTCCCTTGCACTTTTTCCGGACCAAAAAGAAGAAAAGATTTACGTCGGCTACGTCTGGACCTTAGTGGACTTTTACAAGTGCCTTTATGTTTATGTAGGTACCTGAAATATACGTAGACTTGATCGTGTAAATACTCGTAATAACTAACGCCATTGTCCATCATTTGTTCATTCGATTTGTTTATTGTTAGATATAATATTATATAAAATAGAATTGATTAAAAAAGAAATAATAAAATATATATATACGTTTTCATAAATCTTACTAGACTTATAGGATAAATAAAAAAATAATGTTCTAAAAAAGAGAACAAGGATCATGAATACCTACAACAAGATACGCTATTCTGTTGCTACACTAATCTAGTTTGCCGTAAAATTGTAACACACTAAAATACCGAATTGATAATTAATTACCGAGATAAAACTGTTATCAGATTAATAGAAATTTAGATAGCAGGATATACATTAGAACGTATACCGCATTGATTTCACCCATAACTTGTTTACTTCATTTGCATTTCCTAAAACAATAATTGCAAGTTCCCACGAGACACTAGCTATCAAGGCGATAAACACATCCCAGATGTTTAAATTTGAATTTCGAACCGCGGAATATCTGGGCCAGCAACAAGTCTAAGTGATGCGAAGGCGCTCGAAATCCCGCGTTCAATAAATTTGCATTAATCGCTTTATTTAACCAGATGCATATCGCACGGAATGCAATTGATTTTTACACCGATAAATGGAAATCAAAGCGATAGTGTTCAGGCGTATCCATTTTAGGGTTCCGTGCTCTAAAGCTATTAACTGAGGTCTCGTTGATACCCAATTGCGACATCTTCTTATCTCTCAGACATAAAACTGACTTTTTGGAAATGCAGTTGCTGATTTTCACTGGATGTTTTTTTAACCTCCATCAAGAAAACTAATAAAATGCCAATAAATCATAAACATTATTTCATACAAGAAATCTTAACTACATAAACGCATTTGTTTGACGTCAAGATCACACTAAATTGTGGTTGCTAAAGATTTAGTGCTTCAACAATACAGAACCAAGTATGAATCTGGAGCTCATTTCTTTCGATTCTAAATTCAAATATAAAAATGATAGGGATATTCATTGTTTTTTAGTGAGTTATGTGAGAGACGACATGTATGTGGCTTATTTCTGATTTTTCGTTTGAGATTGCTTAAATAGACTGGGATTTATGGACGGACGAAGTGCTATTTCCGTCGGACGAGTTCGAGTTGAAGATTTATTTGAATTTGAAACACGACCCAGGACAGAAGTCCAAGGAAATTTTAATTGGATTATTAACTTATTCTGCGCTATCGTAAAGTGTTGCTATGTTTCAGGAGTGATAATGCTCATTGGGTCTGTTTGCAAGCTCCTGTAATTTTTTTTTTATTATTATAGAGACACGATAGATTTTCATTCATTTTAATTTCTCAATACTTACTAAATTTCATTAAGGATACATTTTCTTATAACCTTTTCGGGTGTTTTTTTTTCACTTAAATTTATGTAACCTACCAATAAACCTAGTATTAAACTCTTAGGTTCACTATTTTCCGCTGTCTGATATCTGACAGTGAGTACGCTTAACTGTTTTATTAATTTTCGTAATTACACTTAATTAAATTTCGATGACTCGTATGATGTTATAAATACTTAGATCAAATGTAATATTTTGAACTATATCGTCTTAGTAGTATCAAAGTTAAATAATTAATCCTAGGTAAATCTCCGATACTTTGCCTTTTAAGATGTAGGATAAATATAATAAGTTTATTCGAGTTCGTACAGAAGTCAGCCTAACCAACATTAATTTTTTCAGTAAAATGATTATGAATGAAAACTGGAATTGCATCAGACACTTAAATGACAGCTTTGAGTTCTTAATCACACATTTAAAATCATTCACAAGCCTTTATTTTGTAATTACTACTAGTAACATGTAAGTTCATGTAAAAAGTGTAAAATCATTAATGTTTTAAGTACTCATTTTTTTTTGTAAATTACTATTGTAATGTATGATACATTTAAATAAAAGCTTGCTTTTTTTTTTTTTTTTTTTATGTTATAAAAGTGGCAAACAAGCGTGCAGTTCACATTGATGTTAAGTGATGACTGCAGCCTATAGACACCCACACAATGACCAGAGGTCAAAATGCAAATGCGCTGCCACTCCTGAGGCATTAGGTGTTATGCCTCTGTGCCGGAAATTACAGAGCCGTACATTACCACCTGACCGGAACACGATAGTGCTGAACACTACCATTTAACGGCAAGTATATTAGGTAATGCGGTGGTGCCTACGCCCGCGAGCTCCGTCACTGGAGCTCTACCACCAGTAATAAATATTACTGGTGGTAGAGGTCCAGTGACGGAGCCTCAGCCTTGCTTGAGCTTCTTTATCTTTCTTTATGTCTAAAAGGTAGAAGTGGGTCATTTTATGGGAATTTGTTACCGTCGCTTACTGATATTTGCAACATCAGGGAAAGAAAGTTATTAACGTACAGCCATCGCTGAAGAACTCTTTTGATTCCACTGTATCTCTCTTTCTCTTCCTCCCTCCTTCTCTCCCTCTCTCTCTCTGTGTATATGTGCTTTTTTGTATGTGGGAGAGAGTGATTGACCTTCGTTTAATAATTAAGTCTTTTTGCTATGTACTAATATAATTACATTTAGCCTGTACATATATTTATTGTATTAATACGTATTACAGGTTAAATATTACTTGAAAAACAAATTCACCATCGACATAATTTAATCAAATCAGATACTGGTCATCAATAAAAAGTAATTCAATTGTTCTTTTAAGCAGCCTAATAAAAAAGTACCACGTAATGTTTTATGTGAATATTTATTTGACATGACGTCACAGGACAAGGAATTCCGGCTCGTAAAACACAAGCGATTGGCCACGTGTGCTGTTCCTGCGCTAATGTCCATACGTATGTAGCATTTTGATTATTTATAGCTTAGGGGTGTACCACTTGGTTCGGTGTGAATCTTCCGATTGTACCAAGTGCAATGGTTTATTTCATAGGGTTGTGGCACGAGTGGTTCGATGTGAATATTTGGATAATCTACGACTAAATAGTATTTATTTCTTAGGGTTGTATCACTTTTAGTTCGGCGTGAATCTTTATTCGAGTTACAATTGTTTATTTCTTAGGGTCTTGCACACTTAGGTGCCTGGATGAGGTTCAGGGAATTCAGGTTCTTAAACTACAAGTGCCACATGAGCTTTTCCTTCCCTGATGTATGCAGCATTTTGTTTATTTATAGCTTAGGGTTGTACCACACTTGCTTCGATGGGAATCTTTTTCAAGTACAATACTACAAGTTCACTATATCTTGAAGTTGTAGCTCACGTAGTTAGATGTGAATCTTTTGAGTAATGTTAGCAATGAAGAATAGTACCTATTTCATAGGGTTGTACCACAATGGATCGGCGTCAATCTTCCGACTTGGCAATGTACGGTAGAATAGTTTTTTAGGGTTGTAGATCATTAAGTTGAGTATGAATATTTCAAGTATAGTTAAATCAGAATAGTTTATTTCTTAGGGTTGTACACATGTAGTTATCTTACTCGTAGTAGAGCTTCAGTAATGAGTGAGGTCACTGTTGGTAACTGAGATAACAACACTACCTAATCTTCTTGCCGCAAAATGTTAGTGTTCAGCGCTTTCGTATTTCGGTCAGGAATATTACTATTTCATTATGTATATGTATATTAATACAGCCCTATAATATCCAGCAAAAGGGGCATAACAGCTTAGACTTCAGAAGAGACAACGTATCTACATTGAAATCTCTGATTTTATGTAGATGTTTACAGGCTGTGTTCACTTACCTACAATCAAGACGAAATGTATGCTTGTTTGCCGCTTCATGATATAAAAAGTGAATCCTTCGCGTAAATATACATCAGAATAATTCATTTCTTAGGGTTGTACCACATTCAGTTCGAAATGAATATGTCGAATGTGGTATTGTATGGCAGATTGAAAGAGCCGTTAATTTACATGCGTAAAAGTTACTTATACGTAGGTATGTAAATTTAAAGCTTTGTAAATAAACTCAAAGTTAAAAGAATATACTCAAAATTGAAGATAACAAATAACAAGCCTGTTGACATCCTTTTCCAGCCTACTATGAAAAAAAACTAAATGGGTAATCCAATATCCCATTACGTTGATCAAATCAAAAAAAAGCAGTCATGTAAATAATAAGTTTAATGCACAATAGCAGGTTAAGTTCATTATGATTAAATTAATCCAAAATTTTACCATAAATGTTAAATTAAATACAACATACGTTTTTGAAGTGCGTTTCGCGCGTTTTACGAGTTTTAATTAGTCTCGTTGTAAAATTATTTTTAAAGTCTATAAAGATAATGATAACAGTAAACAGCTACATTTATTAGTCTTCGGTTTAAAAATATTAAAATCTTTTTCTTACTTTTATGCGTCGTTTAGCTGTCAACATTGCGAATCTTTCAAAAGCTCTCGTTGATATACCTTTATGAAGCGATAATTTATTTTTGGCTTTACATAATTTTAAACTTTAATTAAGTTCGCGTTTAGAAAGGTTTATATGTGAGAAAAATCAATTAAGTTACCTTTATGTTGATTTTATAATGTTCGTAATTTTATCTACATAATTATGTAAATCACTTAAAACTGTTTAAATCTAGAGTCAATTTTAATGTAGATACCCAATAAATTTAAATAGTCAACACAAATAATTTGACATCCATTCGAAGGATCACTTACTAATAATATGTTTTTATCCTTGTAGTGGTATCGGTAAGAAATGAATGGGGATCGCGTTAGACAAGTTTTGTAATTAATTGTAAGAGCTGTTGATTGTGCCGACACGAGAATGATCGGTTAGATTTACTGTCTCCAATCTGATGGATCGTAAAATATTCAGTTTATCTGCTTTAATACGATACATGTATTTCACTGGATCCGTTTACAACTTATAATTAACACTATTCAAATCTGAGATGTATAGTCGATAATTTTGATATCAGGTTACATTGAAATGTAATAGAGGTAATATAAAAAGATAAAAAAGTAATTAATTATTTTTGCCCTGATAATTACTAAAAATCGATTACTTTTCATTTGCAATCTAATAACCCGTCCACTCAAACCTACTGCGGAAATGAATCGAATTAGCTACCGTTATCGATGAAAAAAATCTATCACGTATATCGATAAGGTATCTATCGATGTTCAATACAAAAATCGTTGGTGGCACCTACTTAATCATGTGTGTGGTGCACCTGCCACATAGCCACATACATATTCATTAGCCTGTATCGGTTCGCAGTCAATATCAATGACTGTTTTCGCGACATTGCAATGGATAGGCATACCGAGATAAAAACGTTCGTGTTCGAATCGAACGCTGATATTCGATTGTGTTCATTAATAAATTGTGCTATCAGTTTAAATTCAATTCGCAGGTTGGAATCGGACGGCATCAATTTGACATGTTTCCTAAGTTTATATACCTAAATATGTCAAATTCGTGCCGTTCCATATGTCAAGCTCGGTATTGATGGAGAAAATCATTGTAGAACTTTTTTTTGAAACAAAACTAACTCGTAATTAATATTTTTAAATCCTTCATTACAACCGTGTTAGTCTTTCACGGTGTTCTATTAACGGTTTGAAAGAAGTATTCCTACAAAATCATACTTTTAAAAGTCAGATCATCTATTTATGGATTTCAAATTTAAAAAAAAACATTTATTAGTATCTTTTTTGGTCAATTGATACCCAGATAAAATATAGCTCAATAATTATTGGATAAATTTGGATCCAGTATAGTCAATATTTTTCCTTAAGATGTAGTAGGTTAAACAAAAGTTTCGAATGATGAGAAATAGTCACGAATAATTCGATTATCAATTGATTGTCATCAAGGTAGGTAATTGTTTCATATTCGTGTGGGTGAAGCGAGTGATCTGAAGTATAGATAATTACTCAATGTTGACGGACGTAGAAAATATGACAATGGGTATCGGCTATTAAAATTTAATTGTCTCCGATAACGCGAAGCAGTTGTAGGTTTTCTTGTATGTGAATCCCACACTTTACGTGTGAGCCATCCGACATACGGACTTCGTTCGAAATATGAATTCTAATATATTAGTAAGGTTGCCTGCTGCTTTGCATGGTGACTTTATATCTACTTGCTTCCTGGCTGACTTGACTTGCATATTATCACAGTCTAAAGAAAACGAACGTGTCTGTGATATTGTATTGAATACTAGCTGTGCCCGTGACTTCGTTGGCGTGAGAATTTGTGATTGTTCAGTGTCTAGCCAGACAAAGTCGTGGGCGCAGATAGTATAAAAGCCTAAGTTACTCCTCATTACATCAGCTATCTGCCAGTGAAAGTCCCATCAAAATCGGTGAAGCCGTTCCCAAGATTAGCCCCGCCAAACAGACAGACAGACGGACAGACAGACAGACAAAAGTGGTAAAAAAAATGGTTTTGACATATGTACCGTGTATTCATTACCTATGTATACACGGTACATATGTCAAAACAATTTTTTTTATATGCATTGAGTAAAAAGCGGTTATTTTAATATTTTTAAACAGACACTCCAATTTTATTTATTTGTATAGATATAGGTATTAATTTGTAACAGCAACTTATTGTTGAAGTTAAGTTAAACTTTTGATTGATTTTTAATGACTAGGAGATTTGAAAATTCGTTTAAATTAGTTTGACCGAGAAAAAGTTCTGAAAGATTATAAAATAATATAAGCAGGAACTTACACTTTATACCGATGACAGTGTGAAGCACATATTGATATATTTTTCAAACTTAACCATTTATCTATAGCACCTACCTAGGTATTAGGTGAATATAAAAACAGTGTATAATTTTCATCTTCATATTTTCAATACCTAACTCCACCCTTGAAACGTACAAAGTGAAACGACAAAGCCTATTTATAACACGTAAAGAAAGAATGTAATTTGCAAAAAGCTTTGTAAGCTAGCCGGTGGCGGTCGTATCACGCAATGGACCAATTACTCATAGAAGTCCGTACACTTCAGACATCGACTTCCAGCCGATCATCACACAAAACAGAAGGGAGTCATGCAAATATTGCCAATTAGAATTTGCTGGTGGAACGAAAAAATGCAAAGAAGAGACGAATTCAATTTAAAATGAAGTCCGTCTACGTTCCGCTTGGGCCCGCGTCGATCGGGACGAAATTGAAAAAGAGGAATAAAAAAAATGGAGAGTGGAATAAATAAAAATAGAGATCCCGCTACAGCGCAAGTCGCCGTTGAAATGAAAATAAAACAGCAAAATGCTTTTTGTGGACGAAATAAATTAAAAAGTGTGTCGCGATTTTGCGAGCGCTTGGCTGACGTTTGCAGCGAACGCCCGATCTATGACTAGGTATTCATTTCATTGGGTTCCGATAGTTTTGGCACTATTCTCATTTGATTTCAATTCGATTCGGTTACAACGTTTATTTTTGTCGCAACTAAACAATATACGCGGTTGGAATTGATTTTCTATCGAGTTGATGTTGTCTAATTGTTTGTCATTGGCAAACATGAATTTTGAAATGTCAGCATGTTTAATGAGCAAACTGAGTACTGAATCTATACAAATAAATAAAATTGGAGTGTCTGTTTGTAATATGAAAATAACAGATTTTTACTAAATGCATATGTATGTATACACGGTACATATACCAAAACAACGTCTTTTACTATTTTTGTCTGTCTGTCTGTTTGGCGGGGCTAATCTTGGGAACGGCTTTACTGATTTTGACGGGACTTTCACTGACAGATAGCTTATGTCATAAGGTGTAACGTAGGGTACTTTTATACTATCTGCGCCGACGACTTCGTCCGGGTAGATACTGAACAATCATAATTTCTCACGCGGGCGAAGTCGGGGGCACAGCTGCTATTAAATATATTTTAGTAGATGAACAGCTTTAAAGCTTGAATATCTGAACTGATTTGATATACCTATACATTATACATGTATACATGGGCAAACTTAAGTTAATGCACTCAAAAACAATAGGCAGCCATAACCACCGAGGGAAAGTTTTACCTAAATTATATTTGTGGGTCGTCACGCTTTTCCAGGGTGAAGGGGGAGGGGAGGGCATTGCGAGGCGATTAGAGGGGTCCTCCGAGCTCGTAGGTGGCAGGAACAGGACCCTATTCATAGGATTGCATTGATTGACGTATCGTCGATTTTTTTTTCCATTTTATTTATCAGTGTTCAAACATGAGTAGGTAATTAGGTATGAGGTATGTTGCAAGTGTTAATGCAGTTTTGTGAATATGCGATAAATTATGTAACTACCAAAATTAATAGTTTACCTACTTGAAATCGTCATGTTCGAAATGAGATGCATACAAAAATGCTTAATATTGTCTATACTTATAATAAATCTGTAGAAGTGTAAATTCTGTACATTAAAAATAATGAAAAATTAAATACCAGGGGATGTTACTAGATAGATACCGAACACAAATATGTGATTAGAAAATTTTTTGTCTGTCTCTCTGTCTGTCTGTTTGTTCAAGCATCACATAAAAACTACTGGTCCGATTACAATGAAACTTGGTATGACTATACTTTAACCTTTGGCGCACAACACTGGGTACTTTTTATCCCGGAAATGTGTCTGTTTGTCTGTGTGTTTGTGCACGCTAATATCAGAAACGGCTTATTCGATTTGCGGTTTTCACTAATATATTGTGATAAGTTTCACTTAACATTTAGTGTTAGTTTTGTGTGAATTGGTTCAGAAATAAAAAGGTTATGTCAATTTAAAGAATCATATCGAATATTTTTTAGCTATTCTATATCTTAGTTCTATCTTTTAGGGAGTTTCGTACCTAAAAGGTAGAAACGGACCCTACGGATTACTAATCCTCCACTGTCTGTCTATCCGTCCGTCTGTCTGTCACCAGCCTGTATCTCATAAATAGTGATAGCTAGAAAGCTAAAATTTTCACAAATTATGTATTTCTGATTCCGCTATAAAGACAAAATTAATTACTAAAAATAAAAAAAATGAAAATGTTAAGGGTTCCAAGGGGGCATACAATAAACGTGTTTTTGTCGTACATTTTTTGTTCGAAAATAATAACTTTAGCAAGTAGACGCCTAAAATTTTAACAGAATTTTTAGGTCTTATGGTGTATATTACCTTCCTTATACTAAAAATTTAAAAATGAAAATGTTAAGGGTTCCAAGGGGGCATACCATAAACGTGTTTTTTTCGTATATTTTTTGTTCGATAATAATAACTGTAGCAAGTAGACGCCTAAAATTATAACAGAATTTTTAGGTCTTATGTTGTATATTACTTTCCTTAATAAATATATATATATATTAAAAAAATCAATTGCTGTTCGTTAGTCTCGCTAAAACTCGAGAACGGCTGTACCGATTTGGCTAATTTTGGTTTTGAATTATTTTTTTAAGTCCAGGGAAGGTTTAAAAGGCGAGAAAAATTACCGGGAAAACCCTAAAAACAGCCCGTTTCTTTTTCCCATACAAATGTTTTCCAACTAAAACGTAGAGTCAATTTGAGCTTTATTGCTATTGTATAAAGTTCATACCTATTGAATTACAAGCACTCACTGTTGTCTAAGCAATGTAGGTGTGTTCCTAACGTCAAACCAGGGTGATGGTTCTGTTCAGGAGTATTCTGACCTCGACCTTAAAATAGGTAGGAACAAAAAACTGCCAAATTATTTTCATTTGACAGGACGAAGACTGTCGGGTCCGCTAGTTTTTAATAAAATACAACGAAGCTATGGTTATTCAAAGGTAGAGGTAGTTACGCTGCTACATTAAACAAAGTAACTTGGTTATATTTTGAAGAATATATTGGTTAAAATAATTATTATTTTATTATTATTTATTATATTATATTTGAAGCGCGCATGGCCCAGCGGCTAGTGTAGATCGTAAGCGATCTGCTCGGTTAAGCACTACGGGCGCGGTCGGGTAGTGTGATGGGTGACCGCTAGTGGCAAATTAAATGCGCGTTTCCGTGCTTCGGAGGGCACGTTAAGCCGTCGGTCCCGGTTGCTATCGATGGATAGCAGTCGTTAAACCTTATCGGAGGCCTTATGGGCGGTTTGAAAACATCCGACAGTAGGTTGGCCACTAACCCACCCACCTCCACCAATCCGCATTGGAGCAGCGTGGTGGAGTAAGCTCCAGGCCTCCCCCCAAAAAGGGGAGAGACTCGTGCCCAGCAGTGGGACGTATAATGGGTTGCCATTATTATTATTTATTATTATATTATTATTTATTTATTTAGTTAAGCAACAAAGCTCATTACAGTGTTAGTAACAATATTACTTAATTCTATGTTAGTATTCCTATTCTAAATAAATAATGTCTAATAATGTCTAAGCAACACTTTTATTAATTAAGGTTTTCAAACAATAGGCCAAAGAAATAGCGAATGTTGGGTACCTACATAACGTAATAATATAAAATACATACCTATCTTAATATATCAGTTTTGCTTCACTTTTGCTTATCGAACTTAGCCATTAGTTAATTTAGCTTTGCCGGTCATCCTATCTGATATAACAGGCAACAAATCAAGGTCTCCACTATACATACGGCTCGTTTGTAATCCGACCGCCACTTAAGCAGCGAAGCAATCGGTCGCTATTCGCGTTTCTAACATTTATGTACTTCCCTATCCCAAAAGTATCCAAACATTTAATGAAAAAGTTTAATCTTTGTTTCATCGAGCTTTCTTTTGTCGAAAAAAAAAAAGAGTTTCATTGCGTTTTAATGTAGAGTCGGTTGACGGATACTTGTTCTCGGCACGGTACTGTTGAATAAAAAGATGTCAAAGTTACGGACTTTGTGTGGTATGGGGATACAAGTTCGCTCACGACATGTAAACTTGGTGCGTTACTTAAGCAAATAGCAGTCATCACAGCCTACTGCACTAAAAGCAAAGTAAGGCAAACTAGCGCCATAAATAGCCGCAAGTTCCATCCCTCGAAGAAAGTGGCGTTTAAGAGGCTGAGCCGGGCAAGAAAGTTTGGGAAGAATTTTTAATCAGTCGGTTGGGGGCTGGGGATGTGCGGGCGGGGGCGGCGTCGCGGCGGCGGCGCGGCAGTGCGCCGCGCGCGGCCGACGCGCCGCCCGCCCAGTCGCCGCCAGTCGCAGTCGCGTCCCCGTCGCGATGCCGTCCGACGCCCGCTCCGCCGCGCGCCCCGCCACGCTCGCGCTCTGAACTCGCGCGCGACCCCGCACGAAACTGAATAAGTTCGACAAATCCTCCTCCTACCTGGACCACTATATAGACGGACGAGGGAATCTCGGCGTGATAGTTTTAGATTTTCATTTCCTAGTACAAAATTGTATAATATCCTCGGTAGAGAGATGAGTATAGTATTTTTTAAAGTACAAAGTATTGTAACATAGTATCGCTGTAGCGTCTATAGTATACCGAATAAATACAGGGTCAGTTTTGTATGAATTCAATGTGATTGTAGTTTAAGCCGCAACAAGATCGCTATTCAAACCGCTGTAAGATTACCGGGAATAATTTAGGTAAGTTTACCGGTTGTGTGTCGATGTGTGTACAATAAAATGACCGAAACCAAAGTATTTATTCAATGTAACGAACGAGACTGTTTTCATTCAGATCCGTTGTAATAACAAAGCGATGAAGTCGTAAATTAATGCGAGGAGTAATTTGTATAATAACAATTAGTCCGAATGCCGTACGTCTGAACAAAAGCCAAACAAACAATATTTAAGGGTCGAAGGCACGAGCGATACGTAGAGATAGAGAAGCGAGCACTTCCGATCGAGTGTACGTAAAGGGCACACGTTTCCGCCGTCGAAGACGACGGACGGTCGGATGGTATGATTTACATGTCGGAGCAGACTCTTAAATCACGATAGGTGGCACAGGCGAGTGTAGGAGCACAACACTTCACTCGCGATCCACGCATTGTCTGTCCCGCCTCTAACAATATAAATTTAGAACTTACGAATGCCGATCATAAATCGAACGCTTCGCGATTGTTTTGAATATAGCAATGAAACTCAGCAGTGCCTAAGTCGAATGCAATGCTGTGCTCGTCGAAAGTTTGATTAATTATCTGTTAACCTGTGTTTGCATTTGTGTCTCAATGCGCCGAGAGTTGGGTAAATTGTTTTATGGGCCTTCTGTGTGTGGTTGATGGAATCAAGGCCTGATTTGCATAACGCGTTCATATCAAACATATCGATAAATTAAAACGACAAGCGGAAGCAATGTTTTCTTTTTCAGTTGCAATAAATAACTTACCTAACACTGTTTGAACAATAAAATGGGGACATCGCTGGCGCTCATGATGCCGAACTGTGAAAATGCATATAAATTTGTATTCTCACATATACATTACCTAATTTGCAACTTAATGTTACATTAATGCCGCTAGAAGCTTATGAGAATATTTTATTAGGATAGAAGTCTATAGTAACTGAAGATTTTTTGTTGTCATATATAAGCTATGGCCTTTGACGCCCAACTTTTATTGTGAAATACTTGTTAAAGCATGATGTTTTTTGCAATTTTATTTACTGTATGGTATGACATATTGCATTAGGAAATGCTGCTTTAGTGAAACCTACACATGTGAGTGCTCAGCTATCCTTTACAAGTGAACTCTATGAAAAAACTCTATGTTATGCTACTTTTTGCACAATTGGCCTTTTTAAAACACAATGAGTACCCGACGCTTCCTTGATGTTTTAACACAAATGTATCTAAGCTTAGAATAAAAAAGCGAAAAATGAGACATGTTATTTTAAAAACTGCTTTTAAAGACATAAATAATGAATGCGTAAAGAACAATATCCAATAAATCATATTGGAATCTTTGTGCAGGATACTACAAAGGAAATGAAACTAGCTTAGTTTTTATGGTTTACGACGCGTGGGCATAACTGTGTACTTAGAATATTACGAAAGATCCCTTAAAGGTAACAATTGTTTACGTGAATGGGCTTGCGCAAGAGGCTTTACTTTGTATTTTTTATTCACGAAAATTCGTGAACAATTCGGCGGCATATTGTTGATATTCACCGTCATTGTCACCGGGGTGGTCAACGAAAGCGATTCTCTTTATATTTATAACATGCGCGACCGCTCATTTGGATTTATATTAAAATCTTTTGATATCGATGCGAAGGTAAACTGTGCACAGAATAATCAGTTTCTACTTAACTGTAAGTAGGTACATCCACAAACGCATTTCAAATTATGAATTTGTATATATTTGATTTACTGTTACGTAAATCACATCATAGGATGTTTATGATATTTTATGTTTAGCTTGTTCTTGCATAATTTTTGCTATAAAAAGTAATTGCATAAATTACAAACATTTTAATAAACTCATCACCTACGCTATTCGTGTGTTTTATTTATGTGTGGATGCATGAATAAAACATTAAGGTCTATCAAATTAATTAAATAAAAACACAGCCCTAATTACGCGATGTTCGTTGAAATGTTCTCACAGAAACCGTATATTTTTAGGAAATCTTGTCGCTAACCAATAACGGGTTCCGTCACGTTAGGTTAAGCAACCGATGACAAATCCAGAGCCGTGACCTCATTCATTGCATCTTATTTTTTATATCTTTAACCGATTTCCTTTCCGGTCGTGTCTGAAATCTATTAAATTACAACTTCCACGAGCGTTTCGATATCATATTGATTTCAAATTAATTTTAAATGTAGACATATGAAAGGTGTTGGTTGTAGTAAAACAACTTGCTTTAATTAATTATCTTTTCATTATAGAATCACATGAATATAAAAATCTAATTTGTGCAAAAACATCGGAGCATCACCACAACACCGCTACTGCCATTTACGTCTGGGTGTGAAATAAATCATTCTCGAAACGAGTAATTAAAATACTGGTGTATGCCAGAATCAGGCATTTCGAATTTACGCGGCTGCCAGTGAACGTTGTAAAAACATGAAAGTGATATTGCAAGCTTGGGACTCACAAATATGGAAATAGTGGCGGCGAATTGCAATTGAAAAATAATTGTAGCTACTGAATTTTGCTATGAATTTCATGCTTATGAATTATTAAATATGCCTTTTAATAGTTACGTTATTAAACACAGGTCAAGTGCGAGTCGGATTTGCTCAAGGGTTCCGTACCATTACTTATCACACAAAATCACGGTGATTGATATGAGAGAGAAAGATATTTATTTTATTATACCTAATTATATACTGTAAGTATTTCAAAAGTTGTTGTAAGAATTAATATTCAAGGGCCCCTTGAATATTAATTTTATTTTAAGTATTTTTGTTATGGTTATGTAAGGACAGAAAATGAAATACATAATCATATGTGAAAATGTCAACTTTCTATATATGTATGAATAATTATACCTACTATGATTATATATGAATATATTTTACCTGCTATGGTTCATGAGATACGGGCCTAACAGCAGACGGACGGATGGACAGCGGAGTCTTAGTAATAGAGTCCCGTTTTTACCTTTTTGAACCCCTTAAAAGCACAGTAACGTGACTAGTACGACTTTAAGGAGTAAACATTTCCATCAAAATTTTAATCACAATTTATTCAGTTTTGCAGGATTCAAATTGGAGTAGGTAGGTAACTACGTGTAAAAATTGACGCGCACATAAATACAACTGTGCGTGTGCTTGGCTAGAAAAATAATTTATGTCTAAATAAAAACCAAGGTTGAAGGCATAAGTAAGTGAATTTAAAAATACGTTTTACGATAATTTGTCGCATGATGTGTAGTCGTTAAAATATTAAATTATTTTGTGATAGAATATTCATGGAATAAGTATCTGTATTGTTTACAAACAAGTAGAATATCTTAAAATTATCGTATTTTACCTGCAGATGTGACCTGACCATGACATTTTTTTGTAAACCTAAATCGATTTACTGATGCTGTCTCGTTTCTTCATATACCTACGCCAATAAATTAAGAAATGAAACAAACTTTTGGCAGTTCGTAATTTTAATCGCAATGAAACGTCATGTTGCGATCTCTGGTGGTCGCCAAAAGCTGGATACAGCCATCTTAATAGGGATGCCATGATCGCCACGCTTGACAGGCGCGTTTGCAATTACAGTATAGGTACCTAGGTAATGTAATACTCAGAACTGATGTGGCATCTCTCGGGCTTATATTTAGCAGACTAATGCAATAACAAGAGTCCTGTTTGTCTTATTTCAAGCCGACATTACACTGTGGTATCCAGTTTACGAAAATATATTTAATTGTGTATTAAATAATGTTTAATTTTTTACTATACTCTTATTATGAGTCACGAATTAGCCAAAAATTCCACATATTTACAAGCGGTATGAGCTGTAAATTTTTTGCCGCCCGACATTCAAAGATTTTATGTCTTAATTCGGCTTAGTAAAGTCGTTGTTAGAAAAAAAGCGACGGCATAATTGGCTCAAGTTTTAGTGTGGGATATAATTATTTTATTTTATTTCAGATAGAAATCTACATCATTTGTTATCTGGCATACATATCTCAAGCTGAAATAAATTAATTAATCGATAATTGTGAAAATAATTTTAATTTAATTTTACATTCTTACTGATATTGTCAGTAGGAGAAACATTGCATAGCAGAGCATAGACTTAGCCTTTTTTTTAAAACTACTATAAGTTCTTGTTTAAATCACATTTACACCCACCAAACGATAAATAAATTACTGAAAGCTTTATCTTGAAATTCAATAATTTCGTTTCGCAAATTTCATTTCGCGTTCGCAGAATTTTCTCACCATAAATCAAGACCTGGTGACTATATTTTATGCATTTGTTGCCGTCATAAAATCAAGTAACGGATGTGTGACAGTTTAAATTCAGAACGACAGTAATTTGTAAAATGAAGTGAAAGTCAATAAAGCGCTCAAGGGCAGCCAATAAAAGATGTATCAATAGAAACCGGTAAAACAAGATTGTTAGAATCATCAGTGAATCAAACTAAAGTGTGAGCGACAGTTATCTAAAATAATCGTAAAACAAGTAATTACCGCTATAATCTCAATATACCAATTAAGGTAAGTGTACCGGGTGTATAAACGGTTGCCGGTGGACTATAGGTCGATCAGTGTGTCGTAAAGTTGAATTTAATGGCCCCGACGACTGCGGGGAATCCCTTCAGTACCAAAACAAACATTACATTTTTTATTTGTGCCGCTTTCTTTCTATCGGATATCTTCTGTAGCTGCCATACAAAAGCACATTATAAAATCATGTAAGTAAGTAATTAAAGTAAAAAAATTTATAATGTTTTTCGTTGATTAATAATACAAAAAATAAATGTATTCATAGTATATATATATTTTATATTTTTCATTGCAATTTTTCATTTCATGCGAAATAAGGTACTGTCTCTTATTTCATTTCAAGTAACATAGATTTTACATTGACCTATGTCAAAACTAATGTAGGCAGGTACAAGCAGATTTATTGTTTCTATAGAGCACAAGTAGCGTGACAATCATTATGCGTGATATGAGGATGAAAACAGGGCGATTAAAATAATGTTTAAAACGATACTTAACATAATTCGCAATATTAATTTATTGTTAAAACTAATTTATTACTTGAGAAATGTGACGGATATTTTAATTTTGCGGCAAATAATCTTATTTAAAAGCCCAATAAGCTAAGCACCCACTCTTTTGAATTTAATATCATGTATGAGTGAATGTAATTAAATCTTAATGTATTTGTATCTGGAGACATAAGAATGTCAACTGGCGGTGGCTGTAACAGTTTGATTTGTCCCATTCTAAGTCACATATCACATATTACCATGTAAGACTGAGGCAATGGTGAAATTCGCGTCTACAGCCTCGACTTTTGGTGTTATATAAACGACACCTAGACTTAAAAGTACAATTCACGTGAAATAACAACAAATACGAACACAAAATAAAAATAACTACTTTAAGAAAAACCGACTTCAAATCTAAAAAAGTAAAAAATAATACAGATATAATATTAATTGTATACTATTATTTATATGTGTTATTTACTAATAGGATTGAAGTCACTGCCAAGCTTTAAACAAATAATTATATTTTAATCACTTAAATATGAATACGAGCAAATTAATACAATGAACAAAACGTAACCGGCGAATCGTGGGTGTTTGCATGTATGCTTGAATGCATGCATTTACCTCTGCCTCCCCTTCGGGGATTACAGGCATGAAGTTACGTTTTAATACAATGAAATGCCTACTTTAATAATTTAGGCTTGTCACCGACTTCAATCCTATTAGTAAATAACACATATAAATAATAGGTAGTATATAATTAATATTAAATCTGTATTATTTTTTACTTTTTAGATTTGAAGTCGGTTTTTCTTAACGTAGTTATTTTTATTTAATACTTTTTAGTTTATTGCTGCATTGTCAATAAGATTAATGTTCACATCTGTTAAAGTTGTAAAATCTGACTCTCTTAACTTCGTGACAATAAGATAGGTACATAATTTAAACTGTTTATATGTGTCGATACAAAATTATTACACGACTATACGAAATCAATGAAAAAAATTATTGATTTTTTGGGAAAGTAATCATGGACTGTTAACTCTAACCTCCTTATTCATAAACGTATTTTAGCTAAAGTGTTGCTAATCTCTCCTTTGTCTCTTTCTATCCTGCACATTTGACAATGCAACTGACAAAGACAAAGCATTCTATAGCTAAAACGTATCTAATATACGTTTATGAATAAGGGGGTATGTATTTATCCACGAAGGAGTAAATAAGCTGTGTTGTGTCGTCGATGAGTAAATATGTCATTGTCACTTGTTGACATGCGCATTAGGACTATCTAGGACGTCAGAGGATTCAACGCATTGTTGTGACAACACGCTGTCTAATCTTATTCCTTTAGGGTGAAAGTAAGTAAAAAATGCTCATAAAATAAAAACTAATGGGCCTACCTAAATAAAATTTTTATGGGACCAATTCGAAACTATTCCGCATCAAACACTATAAGAATTACGTAAATCGGTCCAGAAATCTAGGCAAAATTGGCGTACAAACATAAAAAAATATATATGTACCGGCCGAATTGAGAACCTTCTCGTTTTTTTGAACTCGGTTAATAACACCTTCGTTCTCACGAACAAAACTGAGCTGCCTATTTTAGAAGTCATCCAAAACAAACATACTAAAATGCGAATTTCATTTATATTTATAGAAGCCAATTAAGCAGACGCTAGTTTCCTATCTAGCTCATCTTTACTTGTAAGACACGAAATACTCGCGTGACTGCAAACACAGAAATACTTGTAGGGCATGCCGACTATTCTAAATTGTTATGTATCTTGTTCTTTACATCTAACGTGTAGATGTTTAGTAGCTATCGGGACGTTTATGATATTTATGAAGCTCGTCCGGTTAACGTCTCTATAAAATCTCTTCAATAGCATATCGATGGTGGATTGTTTGTTTTATCAAGTTTAAGTATGTTGTAAACGTTATCGTTATGGTGTTGAATCGCATTCAGATTGGATGTATTGTTATATTTTTTTTTCTTTGATTATTTATAAATAATATACCTATTGATGATATAGTTATAGTTTACCTATATTTTTAAAGATTGGATGCTGAACGCTTCCCAATTTTGTTTTTTCGTAATTTTAATGGAATCGAAAGAAAATTATTGCGTATTATTAAGGTAAAAAAAAAACTTTTAAAAAGAGACGCAGTCGTTGAATGAGAATCTTTAATTTCATTTGTAAATTACATAAAGGAGATGTTGCGAGCTCGGCTCTAAGTCGTACACGTTCTCAAAAAATGGGTAAATTGAAGAAGAATCCGAAAAAATACAATTTATTTATTCAAGAATATATTTTAGAGTTACAACCACATTTAATTCAATCGATGTTATCATTTTCAACTATGTTAAACATGGCGGCGATACACCCGACACTTGGGATCAATCGATTTCGATAGTATTTAGAAAATATTACTTTTTTCTCCAAGTACTATATAATCAAAACACAATTAAAAAAATGAAAATGTCAAAATGACTTCGCCCGCCATATTCGCCATGTTGGTTTTGAGTTGCAATTCTAACTGCAAATAATGTTTTGTAACTGCAAAGAAAGCTAAATAAGGAAAAATATGCAGTAAAATACGTTTCTATATTGATTTTGCCTGTTTAATTATATTATGTACAATACAGGTCCATACATTTTTGCAACATCTCCTTTAAGAGTAATTTTTTGATCTCATTTTATATGGTTAAAATTACTTGGTATAAAATTAGTTGGTACACTATCATACTTATTTCTTTATTCCGTTTTCACGATTAAAATTATTTGTTACAGCACTTTCCATGATAATAATTAAGTACTATAAAGTACGTATTTTATATATGGCTATGGCAAATGGATTGATAACAGATCAGTTAGGTGCCCGTTGACACCTTTGGTTACCTAACCCCTAGTTTGCACTAAAACATTAAACATGACGATCGTCGCATAAAGTATGTACGAGTATTGCGATAAATGTCTTGTTGGTGCTAGCGTTCACACTGCTGTCAAACCTATCATTTTAACATGTTTTTATGTGAATGTTTCATCAATGCAAACTCACATAAAAAAATAAGAAACCAAAGTGCTGGCAGTTAAATTTACGGAGTGTTGCGGTGTTAGTTCCCTCCGATTCCGTCTGCTTGCTATGCAGGGCGACGCGGTTGGCCCTGATTTTTGCTCGAAATGTATTAGTAGATTCAACGCCGCTGGAATAGAACTCCAAACGAACGCTATGTGGCGGGAATTCTGTATTAGAGGAACTTTGTAAGATAGTGACGTTATTATTGGAAATAAACTTGGTAACTAACTAAAAAAAAGATTTTAGTTAATTACCACGGACGTCATCATTACGTTACGAGTTACATTACCTAATTGATGATCTATCGATGGCATTTTTTTATGACAGCTTTTTTTTTTCTCTTGATTTGATTTCTTTTTGTGATTTTTACGAATCTTAAAAGAAAATTATTGCGTGAAATTATGTGAAACTTGGTCATGAAATAAAAAATGTATTTTTTTCAATTCATTTATAAATCACATAAACTAAAAAAAAAAAAAAATTATTTTAGAAAAGAAATATAGATTAGCAGGTTTATTGAAGCACTTGCTCATGGGTCGAAAGTTTGACTTCAAGTCAAAGTAAAGTCGTAATGCGGTCTGTTAGCATCGCCTTAATAGTTACTGACACATATATAGCGAGCAAAGTGACAGATTTCTTATTAAAAGAACCCTCAAAATAATATAAAGTTGTTATGAGTCACCTGCTTAAGCTAAACGATGTAAGTAGCCACCCAGAAACAAGGTAGAGATAGGAAGTGGGCGGTAAGTTTGCTTATCAGTTAAAACGATCAACGTCAGCCACCGAGTTATTAAATTCTGACTCATTATATTAGCAATTTAATTATTCGCGAACAGCCTTTGAGATCTTTTCTGTATCTTTGTATCAACTATTTGTTTGTAGCGCTATTTTTAAGTTAACTTTTAATCCCTACTAATATTATAAATGCGAAAGTAACTCTGTCTGTCTGTTACCTTTTCACGTCCAAACGACTGAACCGATTTTAATGAAATTTGGTACGGAGATAGAGTTGACTTTGAGAAAGAACATAGCCTACTTAGATATTTATAAAACGACATCCACGCGGGTGAAGCCGCGGGCAACAGCTAGTTATGAATAAATGTATCTTATTATTTTATGGCATATTCTGTTTTTTTTGGCGTCATCTTTGAGAAATGATTTTTTTTTTTTTGTGTAATGGAAGTGGCAAACAAGCGTGCAGTCCACGTTGATGTTAAGTGATAACTGCAGCCTATAAACACCCACACAAAGACCAAGGCCAAAATACAGATGCGTTACCACTCCTGAGGCCTAAGATATTATGCCTCTGTGCCGGAAATAACAGAGCCGTACATTACCACCTGACAGGAACACGATAGTGCTGAACACTACCACTTAGCGGCAAGTATATTAGGTAATGCGGTGGTGCCTACGACCGCGAGCTCCGTCACTGGAGCTCTACCACCAGTAAATTTCCACCACATTCAAATCACACGTCTTTTTGTCCTTTGTTTGGTATGAATAATTGCTTATTTACGTCGTTATTATTATTCACAAAACTGTTATCACATTTTAAGATAATCTTGCAATTCTGAGTATATGGAAATGAATTACGAAAATTATGATTTGAAGTATTTTTGTAATAAAACAACTTAATCATAACTCAATAAAATTCATAGTTAGGTATCGTATACCTTGCTTAAAAATATGAATGTAAAAGATATTTTCAAAGTCAAAATACAGTCAGTGCTATGTGCCCTAAAAAGTAGGGATAGCGATTCTTGTGATCGATTTTTAAATCCAGGAAAATCGATTTTTCGATTAATTGAGCTCAGATTTTTACGCAAAAGATAGGTACATTAAATAAAGGCTCTTTCTACCAAAAGTCTTTATTCCTCTCTCTTGCAAAGAATATCTTTTTTAACAATTTTATTGTCGTTCTAATGATTCTGTTCCTCGGAATATTTATCTATCCATTCTTGTCCTTGTCCATTTCGAATTTATTTCAGATTTTCCTATAAAAAAGACTAGTCGGAAGGCAGCTGTATTATTATAAATGTTCACAAACATGGTATCAAGTGAAAACAATTTACCGAATTTCGATTCAACTTTAATTGACACAAAAAGTCGCCTTTCCAAATGATTGTGAGCATCCACACTCGAATTACCGCGTGCCCGCGATGCCTTGGCGCGATAACGCATTATCGTTTTTTGGCGATGCCTTGATCAAAGGAATAACGAATTATTAGGAACATATCAACTGAATATTTGTCATTTAAGATAGCAAAAAAATATAAATTTGCTACTAATATTGTCTTTAGTGTTTATATTATGCAACTTTACAATGCTTGAAGACCACAAGCGCAGTCAGTCAATGGAAGAATGGTAGTCAAAACATTCCAATAGGGCGGTAAATGCAATAGCGCGGGATGGACAGCAGCGTCCCGAGATAAAAACAACTTCCACTGCAATCGCTCATTCACTTACCAAGCTTGACGATTTTAGCATATTCTCTCTAAGGTTTAGGTTAAGCTGTGCCTTTGTGCCGGTAATTACGGGGTCATTGAATACCTACTACTGTTTAGTGGCAAGTAAATTACGTAATGCCCTCGAGCTTCATCACTGGAGGTCTATTGGTCGTGCATTTGGAGAGTACCCGATCTATTTGGTCAAGCAAGCCTGCAACAATTTACATTAATATGTAATTTTGCTTAATAAATAACTAAGGCAGTACGGGGTATCGTTTCAATGTAGGTATATTTGACAAAAAACATTATATCAAAATTAAAAAATAAAAATATTATTAAGTTATATTAAGTTTAGAACATGTTTAGTAGTTACAATAGCCTGCACTAAAACATGATGTAATAAGATGTTGTATTCTTGTTAAATTCCAATGTTCCAACTTTCACAAAAACATATGATTTTATAAAAAAGTAGTACCTACTTGTCCATTCTTTTTGGTCCGTTCTGATTAAGTAGGAACGCTTATAAACAACTAGACCGTTCAGGAGCAATGAAGTGTTTAAAATTAATCTTCAAATTATTGTGGCCTAGTGTGATTTTCGGCACAAAATGTTAGTAAACTTTTTCAACACATGCCATCATAGCGAGAGAAAAGCATACCTATATAATGACCGTAGCTTTACCTCTACAGGCTCTACGTCATCACTGACAGGTGTGAAAAGAGTGTCCCTGATAAGCCACGGATGCATGGCACTGCACTATGTCGGCATGGCCGCATCCCGATCACGGATATTGTGGATACGTACGCTATAAATGTTTTACTGTTTTTCCTGTAAGACTTGAGACGTACTTTAATACCTATAGTTTGAAAGAAAAAAAATATCACAGACCATCACGTCGTTTCAGAGTAACCAGTCTTTTAAATGATCTTTTTACTTCGTGGCACTGTGCTAGTAGTCTAAAAAAATGAATTGTGTTTCAAAAATGTAAAGTGATATCCGCGACAAAATTTTAGTAAACCTTTTGTCAACACTGCATGTGTTGACAAAGGGTTTACTAAAATTTTGTCATACCGAGAAAAAAGCAAACGTAGGAGGAAGTTTTTTAGAGAAATTAAATAAGTACTGCAGACTATCACATTTCTATAGTACCTACCTAATAAGTGAAGAAAAAATATTTATTACTTGTTGCAGACTAAAAAAATAATGAATTGCGTTGTAAAAGTTTGGCCGCACTAGGGACACATTTTTGGGACAAAATTTTAGTTAACGTTTTTTCAACACATGCAACCATTACCAGAGAAAAGCATACTCGTACTTACATGGAAATCCGTTGCTTTAGGTCCCGGTCATTAGTGACGGATGTGTAGATGTACCTTTATCTATTTTACGTTGTATCTACCTACTAACCAGCCTACGCCATATTTACTAATGTTGTTGGTTTAAATCTTTATTAATACATTCATATTTCTTTAAATTACATGAATATAATATTTAATTTTATTTAGGCAAATACTTACACTATCAAGATTTCATGGCTCGATCATAAATAAGTAGGTACATACTTCGACTGTTTTAATAACCACATTATTTATCTAGAATAAATAACATTGTAGTTTGATTATATTCAATTGAACCGTATTTATAAATGAGTTTAAGAAAATGAAGTTGTTCTCTATCGTAAATAATAGCAATATTCTAAAGAAAAATTGCGATATATATTTTTTTCTCCTTATAAATAATGAGTACGTACCAAGTGTAAGATTGGGTTCAAAGTTAACTTATTAAATGTGTAAAATCGATCTTTTATTATTTATTTACATCCCAAAATAATAAAAAAAAATAAAGTAATTCTTTCTAACTCTACAACTCTACATTTAATTCGCTCGTTGAAAAAGTTGTTTTTATTTTTGGTTTAGATACAAAAAAAATATTAAACTCTTTCTTCTTATACCTACATTGAAAGATTTGACACGAGATACTCCTATTTTGATTGGCAAAATAAATAAAATCAAATTAAGTTTTCCATAATAACGGACATTTTCAGTTACACTTTCGGGAGCTTGGATATTCTCGTTGAATCTCATCGCTGTCATCACAACACGCTCCATGTTCCATCCAATTTGCCTACTTTTTTTTGCAGTTTCATGTAGAAACTGCAAAAAAAAGTAGGCAAATTGGGGATATACTTATGTTTATACTTACACGTATATCTAAGCTGCAAACTGCGTAATTAGTTGAGTTTTAGGTATACAAGTGATTCATAACGACGCTCCCAATAACTTAAATTTGTAAATTGCGGAAACCTTAAACAATTTCCCGTGTTCGTTTTGGTTGAAACAGGTAAATTTATTTGTCAATGTTCACGTTAAAGGTTATATTTCCATATTTGTCGATTTGATAAAGTTTGATGACTAAAGAATTGGATAAGGCTAAGATGAATGATACTATGAAACCTGAGAACTTTAGTAAGACATCGTTGATGAAATCGACACTAAGAAATAATATTTATTAGGTATTTATTATTTTGTATTTATAAGAATTATAATTTTCTAAAGTTTTACGTTGAAACATGAAGATATTTTGCAACCTAAGGCTAAAAATATAGACCAAATTTTGTGTCGAAAACAAGTGTGCCATGGGCGAAGCTTTAAACGAATTTTTAAATGTTGTTTCCCAGTTTTTTTTTAACGTAAACAAGGGATATATCTTAGATTTACAAAACCGAAGAATCCTGAACTTAGCATAGATGATTGAAGGATTATGAGTTCGATCGCCGCAATGGAATAGATTGTTGTGTAGTCTACACACAAATCTGAGTATTTGTATGTGTGGTGTATGTATACGGAAACCACGTCACGGGGTGCAAACGTGCAAGGCTGAGTGTGAGAAAAAAACAATACAAACATTTTCCATGATCAATAATTGATTCGATTTCCTAATCGAACCCTGATTTGCAGGTTGCAGGCAAGATAAATATGTCCATGCATATATTTGACATATTTATTTTTCGTAAATTTTAAGTTTCCGCTAAACGATAGTGTTCAGCACTATCGTGTTCCGGTCAGGTGGTAATGTACGGCCCTGTAATTTCCGGCACAGAGGCATAACACCTTAGGCCTCAGGAGTTTCAACGCATCTGCATTTTGACTTTTGTCTAAGTGTAAGTGCCTATAGGCTGCAGTCACCACTTATTTTTTTTACCTCTGATCTTCTCGGTCATATATTTTTGGACGTCGGTGATAGTCGTCTTTTCGTTCAACCGAGAGAGATACACGAAAGCGTATGGTTCGGCAGCCTTCAGTTGTGATGACGCTGCAGATCCGGTACCTCTAATGTTCCTATTTAGACGCGGCCGACGTTTCCGACTTTCCACCAAAGTGAACCCGTCTTGGTCGACCATCTTTCGAGCTGTCGCAGCTGCAGTCACCTTAGGCTTCTTGTTAGAAGTCTGGGATCGGGCTACAGCATGCACGTATGTCATCTTTTGGGGCCCAGATGATCCAGGCCTGACAGGATCAGCCAACATGGGTGGCTCAGGAGCACGTGATGTATCAGGACCGCGGTCGTTTTCCGGGCGGTCATTGCTCCTCGTTGTTATTATAGCCGCATTAAAACTGCTTACAGGAGAAGTATCGGTTTGTACTACACCGCCTCGCCGCACGGTCACGTTACGTTGACTCGGTGGCGAAATAGTAGTCGCAGCATTTTTGTTGCGTAATTCCGATACCTCTATTTTTAGATTTCTGCAAGCTGTTTCGGAGGCTTCTAATCTTCCTCGTATATCCTTTACCTCGTTCTGCAGGAGCACGATGTCCTTAAGCAGCCGCGTAACATCGACATGATCGAAGGTCACCGGTGGCAGCTTGTTTAGATCTCGCGCTGCAAACGTAGGCACATCATCCGGATCGGTACACTTGAATATCCGGAAAATGTCCTCAAGATCTTTCTTCCCGTGACCATCCCTCTGTCTCGTTCCGACCCTGATGGTTATAAAGGAAGTGTCGACGAGCACTTTCTTTGCCGCTAAAATCTCAGCTTCCGTATAGCTTGATGTGCAGATTTGCTCCAGACTGAGCTCATCCATAACATCAAGCTTGTTTTGAACGAAGGCGAGAAACTCGTTCACAACAACATTGTCCGAACGCTTAGGTAGCGCCATGACTGCGTTACGTAGTAATTACAATGAGTTGTCATTGAAATACAACCATCCCAAATCACATCGCGAATGCAAACTTAACATCAATGTGAACTGCATGCTTGTTTGCCACTTCCATTACATTAAAAAAGTTTTTTTTAAGTTGAGTTTTTCTAATAACAAGAAGCTAAGTTCAGTGCTCAACAATAAATATATATAATCTAATATGATTGTTATGCATACTGTCTAATATGTTTGTTAATATGACGAAAACCAGTAGCGGCTGGTTATTTTTTCCCGAGTACCCTAATGCGATGTTATCGAAATAAGGGCGAAGAGCTTGGGCCGGCGGGCTTTGCCACTTAATCGATGCTATTTATATCTGGAAGAACACTCCCAGACGACAGATTGGTTGGACAAAATGGAGCATCTGTCGCGACCTACCAACTCCAATTTATTTAAAATTCGGAACTTTAAGCAATATTTGTAATGTAAGGAAAGTAGCAAACAGGCATGTATTTTATGTCAATAGTAAGTAACTACTACAGCTTATAAATAACTATGAAAAAATAGAGGTCTAATACAGGTGCGTGGGTCACTCGTAAGGCCTATATTGTTTTGCCTCTTGTAATAAAGATTAGGGTGATTAGGGCGATATAAATTACGGACTAAACTTATCACGATGTCACTGAAAACTACCATCTGAAAAAGCAGATGGATTGGGCAATGCTTACCATGCTATGACACTGAAACTCTGCCACTACTTAATAATAAATAGATGTCATTATTAATTAATATTTTGAAACGTGACCTAGTAAGAGTAGAGGATACTTAAAATATTGTTTTATTTTCTGAACGAAATAAGAAAAGTTATTTTCAAACAACTTAAATGCAGACAGAATGTATGAAAATATATCGTGTGGTTAACATTGTTGCCTTTTCATCTATCCCGTTCTAAAATATAATCTTTAGGCAAAAAATCGCTCGTGCAATAAACAACAACTTCTTGATCACAATTATTGCATTTCCATACGTTTGTTATGTTGAATTTTTGCACTAAATAAGATGAGAGATGATCATTAAGATAGAAACCATCGGTCAAATAGATTATATGCACATGCTAAGTAGTTTAAAGTAGCTGACAAACACGACCCAAAAACGAGCGAATCATAGACGTTCATTCATTAAAACCAGATGTGAAATAATCAATTAAACAACTGACTATAAATGCGTTCGTTTGGTAACTTATCTAAAGCCTTAGCAATCACGGTGATATATATGGTACATATACAATTAAATTAATTGATATTGACGCAATCAATCACATGCATTCTTGATCGTACTCAATAAATGTGATATTTAATTGATCTTATCTTTTGACACTATTTTATTTATTGTTTTCACTAAATTACATATTTTTACTTTCAGGTAAATACCTACCAGTTCTTCAATCTCCAGTATTTCCAATAGGTTTGTACAAACTCCAAAGCATTATGAATTAAAGTAACAAGTCCTAGGCAATAATGTTTAACTGATTTAAACTCACCAAGTGGCTGTCACTGTGAAAGAAAAATTCTAGAAAGTTCCTACAATACAAAGTCCGCGAAATCCCTCGTGCAATGTGCTTCTCACAAAATCTTTTTAGATACAAACTGCATCGGAAAAAGCGTTGAACTTTTACACAAAACCTCTCAGGTAAGTATACCATGTAATAGGTAGAGCCGTTTATAGAATAGGATAGAGTCTTATGCGATGTGTGAAACAGATATAGTGGTTTTGAATGGGTGCGAGCGAAACAGGTGTATGCAGCTCGTTGCGTCCCTACGAAGCTTAGAGCTCAGCTGTCTGCCCCGAGCGGTGATGTTTGAAACACGGGACAGGCGGAGCTTAGCTACAAATCACTCAATGTCACATTTTGACATTTGAGATATTAGGTCTTTTTTCCTATAACTCCGGCACCTCTTACTAGACACCTTTAGGTATAGTTTTATATTTCGACCTTGTGATTATTATAATCCGTAATATTTTTTGATATATATTTTAAAAGTATTTTTTTAAATATAAAAAAAAGCGAAACTATATTGTTAAAAATCTATTCTTAACTGCTCTGTGGTCGACCATTAAGAATTCTCACGGCTCATCACGAGAGTCATAAAATTTACGAGCGCGTTAACATTGTTGTCGCGCCTTTTTGAATTTCGAATCTAACGGAACAATCTATTAGAATGGATACAAACGGAACGGATAAAGCAATTTTATTCTCATTAATTAAATTGAATTTAAAAAAATAAAAATCAATAAAAATTGTCTAGAAAATAAAAACCATTTGTAGGTAAATCGTAAATCGTAATATACATATCTGTATAAAGTGATTCTCACGTTGATTTGTGACTATCAAAGAAAAGAAGTGATTATTATACAACATTAATTACATTTGTCGTTTGCGTAGTCAGGAATAAAACGTCCGATCGGTTTATATTGAGCCAACTATCCACTATCCAGTTTGTCGTACCTTAATCCACACTCCAACAAACTTTATATTGTACCTACATCAAAATTGTTTGAATAATGTCTGAAAACAATTTAGCTAAAATTAAAAATGTATATCTCCAACTAATTATTTCAGTTGCTAACTGTACCTACCTCAATTTCATAACCATATGCGATCACGCTTGATGTGATTTCGCCTTAATGCAGACACATCCACTACGTGTTGATCTGTCTGCTTTATCAAAATGTAACATACTTAAATATCCGATTAGTTCTCATTTAATTGGTCGGTCACGGTTCAAGGAAGTGACCTCAAATTGCCCAAATGAAGTCGTAAAAGTCCTATTCAGTGACGACTGTATGCGGCTCACGCTAATCATATTTTTACTGCCCACATAAATTACCACAGCCTGGCTTGTAAATTGGTAGATCGTTCGATACGATTAGTATCCCTCATAGCAGAAGCAATTGTTTCAAATACAGAATAAAAAATCGGTCAAGTGCGTGTTGGGCCACGCGCAGTGTAGGGTTCCGTAGTTTATAGGTTTGAATAATGAGGAAAAAAAATGTTTGTATGGAGTTGTTTGAAATATTCGAGGAAAATTCTAGTCGACTTTTAGGTACTCGCAAACTTGTAAAGCCAAAAAAAATCTTTTAATTTAATTTTATATAGGTACTATTTCCGAAACGTTTGAATTTCTAACAACAACCATTTAGGTAGGAGGGGGGGGCACTGGACTCTAACGAAAATTTGCACTTTAAAACTTGATAAGTCACGAACAGTTAACTAAATCGAAAAATAGTGTTAGGCTATCCGTAACATTTTGAAAAGACCCATCCAACAATACCTCACACTATATGGAAATAGAAAATAAAAAAAAATATCCGCACGTTACATGTAGGCGAGGTTACCCTAAATATTTTTTGTAAGGTTTTTATTCTACCACTTTGTCGGCGTGATTAAGGTGTATACTTGTGCCTAATTTTAAGACTCTAGTACCAATAGTTTTTGCGCTAAACCGCGGACAGACAGACAGACAGACCGACAAGGCGAAACTATAAGGGTTCCTTGTTTACTACGGAACCCTAAAAAATTGTTCTCTAGAAATGTATTTCCATCATCGTGAGATAAAATGCTTATTCTTTTCATAACGTATAGAGGGTGTTAAAAGCAAGCTAATTAATTATATCAATTAATTATTTCGATGTGAAAACTGTAACAATCTAAAGATTAAAAACAAAAGGCGGGAAATTCAAATAAATAAAAGCCATAAAAGCTAACAAATTTCTTATGCAAATGACATAACTGGTGTTTTATTACCATCGCTCACTTATTATGGGAATGCGCTAAAAAAACTATTCGGTCACACAACGTGTCGCATGTACATTGATGAAAAATTACGCAAAACGTCCAAACAGTCCCAAGCTTTGTCTGAAGAAACAATAACCCAGCTATTGTGTGCATAATTAATTCTTGCCTTAAACCCCAAAACGTTCAACCGCATCATCTCGTGCTGCCGTTATACTCGTAAACGCAGCGGGTTATTGGTACTGAACCTGCAACATTACATTTACATCCTATTGAACCTTAACAACGAGCGATTAAAGTTAATATTCCAATGCTTGCGATCTTTGCCTAAAAATCTTCACGCATTCTAATTCCACATTTTTCCCCATAGGCAAAACAATGCTCATAATGAATAACATTATAAGTAATTACGACTGCGTTGTTGTACATTTGCGTTTTGTTAAAATGCAATTTAGAATTTGATTTACGACGCTGTAAACTTAAAACATGGACTTCTTTTTTACGTTTCCGCGGCCAACGGTTTAAATTCTATTTCGACACACGATATTAGAACGCTAATTAAATTATACTCCTAATTTAGTGACTGCTTAAGATCTTGAATTAATTTTTAAATTATTTAACTCGTGTTTTTTAATCAAATTAGATCCGATTTTTTTACATTAAAGATTTCAATAACATATTTTTTCTTTTGTATAGGTTATAACATCATACAACTTTTATGATTTTATAAAATAATATGCTTTAAATTTATAATGATTTAATATGAAGTAAAGTCCTTACGTAACTTCACGCCTGTAATCCCCGAAGGGGTAGGCAGAGGTAAATGCATGCATTCAAGCATACATGCAAACACCCACGATTCGCCGGTTACGTTTTGGCCCATGTAACAGGTGGCGAGCCTGTTGACATCTCCGGGCACATTACCAAACTTTGAGGTACTGGGAAATTTCCAGAAAATGGAAAAATCCCAATAGAACCAGAGACAAAGGCTTTTTCACCATTATGTCTGATAACCCCCTGAGCGGGAATCGAACCCAGGACCTCAGCGTAGTAGTAGTGGCCTGCTACCACTAGGCTACCGAGGCAGTTTACGTAAAGTCCTTACTTTGGTGAAATACTTAATATGTACCTAATATATTAAATTAGTATATTGTACTTGATTACGATGTTTTCAAAATATAATTAGAAAAGGTAAAACTTAGCCTGAGTTGCACCAAGGCATTTGTTAAAGTTAAAGTTATCGTAACATTTCACATCCTTCTCCAACTTAGAGAAATCTGTAAAGGTAGAGAAGAACAATAACTTTAACTTTAACAAATGTCTTGGTGCAACCCAGGCTTAATTGTTAAGCCAAATGACATTAAATGGGATAGGTACCTTTAACTCGTGCACTCTAACTGCTTATGTTCGAGTTTGATGAAATCACCTCATAATTTGGACAATAAACAGGTGAATGAGCCGAGAATCTAGGACATGCAATTATATAAAAAACTAATGTTTATTGATTGAAACTACTGGCCATAAATTTGTAACAGCAATTAATTAGTCCACCAACCCGCATTGGAGCAGCGTGGTGGCGTAAGCTCCAGGCCTCAAAAGGGGAGAGACTCGTGCCCAGCAGTGGGACGTATAAAAGGTTTCCATTATTATTATAATGAATTAGTGGAGGTCAGTTCTTGTAGGATAGGAAGAAATACAATCAGTCGTAAAAGTGATTCCCGAAAATTAGTTTAACAGCTGCAGATCAAATCTATGGTGCCCTTTTTTAAAAGAGCTTTGTAAGATACCTACTTACAGAAATGTATGTCTCTTACCCAAATGTTAATTGTTAACTTAATGAGACAAAAACTAAAAATTCTCTATAGGTTTAAAGAAAAGATTTATCCATTAATGCCAAGACAACACGTATCAAGCTCTTGTGGTGTTTCAAAATGGATACCATAATCTTAGTAGATACAGATTTAATCATCCACGCCTTATATATCGTAGTAAATACCTAAGGCGGACTGACGAAGGTTTTCTAATATAGTCGCCCCCCGTCGCGATAAGACGTCGTGATGGATGGTCACTATATTGAAACCCAATGGGTATCTTGATTTTCTATCGCATAGTGTGTGGTCACGCGAGTTAACAAGATTATAGTGCTTTTTAATTTGATATCGTATGAGCTCTATAAGGAAGCTGTGAAAGTTATTGATTATTGAAGAACTAAGGTACTGTCCGTTTATTTAGAGATTAGAGCTAACATACCGTTGATGTAGAAGATTAAGGGCGGGATGTAGATGTAATGATTGAACATTATTTTTTTCTTCTTAACTATTTATTAGTTATATAATATTAAAACGTAATTTAATGTTGTCTTGATTTTTGGCTACTCAATAATAAGAAGGCTAAATATGACATGTGAGTTATAATACCTATTTTAACAACTTGTGTTCTTTATATTTTCAAATGTCATGCATGTTGACGACCCGGTTAGTCCAGCGGTGTGAGACGGCTGTTTGATTCGAGGGGTCGCGGGTTCGATCCTCGAACCGGGACAAATATTTGTATGACCTATAGATATTGGTTTCGGGTCTGGGTGTTTGTGTATGTGTTGTATGTGGACAACGGCAGCCACGACACAGTTTTATACCTACTGTGGGGCTGTGAGTGTAAGCGTATTTTGTTTTATTTTTATTTTTATGCATAAATCCTATACTGTATACTGTAATCCAATCACGTAATTACATTATAAATCTAAGGTACTATTTCAAAATCCTCTTACCACTGAAATAAACATTGTGTGGAAATCAATTTATCTCGTTTTAGACACGAATTTGAGCAAACAACAGACATGCTGATAGTAAGTAAAAAAAATGTTTATCTTTGGGTTTTGACGACGTGCAAACTACCGTATAATGGGCATTTACTTTCAAATCGCAGACACTTATTTGAATTTTATTAATACATATAAATGTATACAATAAAATGTAAATTAAGTAACTAAATACGTGAGATCAAATATTCTTTATGCGACTCTATATTTGTACAGTTTTATGAACTTTGTGATAAATATTGAATGATAAAAAAATTTAGAATTAGCAAAATTAAAATTAAAAAAAGTAATTTAATTATAAATTTGAATGTTTTGTACATTCATATAATATAACAGTATGTCTAATTATAACAATGTAACATTTTCAAGTGCCTTTTGCCATTTAGATAAACATTAGTTTAAAGGTAATTGTATAATATTTGCTAGATTTTTACGAGCCAAATCACTGTCTAGACTTACAAACAATCTGTGTTTAAAGGAAGTAACATACATTATTTCCATGCGTTTTTATGTGTTAATTTGTTTTATAATCCATACATTTTTATTTTTGCTGTAAAATGATAAAATGCTTAGTACTGATATCTGACTTTACTATCGCAATAGTTATTGAAATGTCTTATCATTACCTACTTAAAAAATAAATAAAATCGTAATGTTACATGAAAATTACTTCATATATTTATTTATTAGAAAATTCATTTTCATATATTTATTTATTAGATTTTTTTAGTGTGATACAAGGTTTCCTGGATTGTTTTGCTGAGTTCACTACACACTACTAACTAAACCTTTCAAATGAGTCATTATGTTCGCAGCGATAGTTAATCAATCAATAATGTCGGTGAAAGACGTCCATAGCTGAATGAAAGCTTCCCCAAATAATGTTTACAGAGGTGCAATATCTGGTAGATATGCTATAAACCGCAGTGTCTCAAGACCAAGGTTGACCTGTGATTTTTGCCAGTTATGATACCTATACGGAACTGAAACGTGGTCGCTCACTAAGGGCCTCATAAAAAGGCTAGGGCTAAGGATACGCAAAGAGCAATGGAGAGAGCTATGATTGGCATTACCTTACGAGATCGAATCAGGTATTAAGAAATTCGTATAAGAGCCAAAGAAACCAACATAGCCCACTGAATAATAGTTAGACTCTGGTAATCGCTGGATGAGGGCGGTCCAAAACCGTTTGTTGGAGGAAGCTTTTGTAAAGCTGTGGACGTCTTTTAGATGGAATAATGATGATAATGATGTCGTAATCGTCACTCTTAGCACGTGGTGGCGAAATACTTCTTATTTAATGACATTCTTAATTCTGTATTATTCATAACTAAAAATAATAATATCTTAAAGCGAACAAACACATCGGTACCTACCTCTTAGTGTTTCATTTAGTGACAAAACTAATAGAAAATGATCTGAATTGGATTCGTATTAAACATCCATCAATGATAATCAGACTCTCAACGGGAAATATTCCTGACCAAATAAAAGGCACTCGAGATAGGTTTAAATAGGTACGTAGTTATGAGTGTTTTTGTCTAAGACTAAGCTTCGTCTACACTCATAATTTACATTCCACAATGACGCTTCTTTAAACAGTCTATTGCGTTTTATCAATAATTATTTAGTTACGTCACCTTAATATTGTGCTTGTGGAACCAGTTGAAATCTATTTCCGAAGAAATCTAAGAAAAGAGATGCCAATGTATTTTGTTCCTAAGATATATCGCCTAGTATCGAAGACGGTCCTGTTGTAGGCAATATCTATACATAAAGCTAAATAACGTATTGTGGTGGCAAACAAGCATGCAGTTCACATGGATGTTAAGTGACGACTGCAGCCTTTAGTCATCTACACATTAACCAGAGATCGAAGTGCAGATGCCTTGCCAGCCCTGAGGACTAAGATCATTTGCCTCTGTGATAGTTATTACGGGGCCATATTTAAAGATGCATCTGAAGGCTTTGCCTCCTCCAAATGATGCTCACAAGAGTGCTGAGCGTTATTAAGGGAGAACATGATAGAATCGCCACGCTTGGCAGGCGGATTGGCGATCGCAGTGGTGGCAATTTATTTATTTATTTATTTATGCTTTAATGCACCTGGTACATAAGGCGGGCTTAATAATAATAAATAAATAATAATGGCAACCCATTATACGTCCCACTGCTGGGCACGAGTCTCTCCCCTTTTTTGGGGGGAGGCCTGGAGCTTACTCCACCACGCTGCTCCAATGCGGATTGGTGGAGGTGGGTGGGTTAGTGGCCAACCCACTGTCGGATGTTTTCAAACCGCCCATTAGGCCTCCGACAAGGTTTAACGACTGCTATCCATCGATAGCAACCGGGACCGACGGCTTAACGTGCCCTCCGAAGCACGGAAACGCGCATTTAATTTGCCACTAGCGGTCACCCATCACACTACCCGACCGCGCCCGTAGTGCTTAACCGAGCAGATCGCTTACGATCTACACCAGCCGCTGGGCCATGCGCGCTTCATGCCACTAGGCATTCTCTAACAGAATTTAATCGCGGGACGTTACTTACTGCCCATCTCGCGTTTTTGTAGTTAGGTACAACTGTCCTATTAAAATGCTTTGACTACCATTGTTCGATTGGCTGACTGCACTCCACTAAAGGATAACGGGGTCGTCACGTCCCGTCACTTCTTAAAAATACATAGATGGCTAACTGATAGCATATTTGACCGATAATATTCAAGAAACCTAAACTTTGGAGATATTTTGTTGTCTATAACTACGGGTTTAACCAATTACGAGTATCATTCAATAGATATTGGTTCATACTGAACATGCCTTAAATTTTAAGAGTGATTATTCTAATTTATCGAAATTTAATTATTTTAAATATTAAGATTAAGTACTTTAAATATTAAGTACTTTTCCTCGTGGTGTGACGTTACTGCCGATGTACCTCAAGGTGGCGTGTTGTCTCCATTCCTTTTTTCTACATTCATCAATATAATTTCTCAAAACCTTACTTCTCTCTACCACCTGTATGCTGACGACCTCGAAATTTATCAACAAGCCAAATTAACAGATTTGTCCGAAGCTATTGAAATTGTCAATAATGATTTGGCTCACATTTCCAAGTGGAGTCAATCTTTGGCCCTCAACATCAATCCTTTAAAGACTCAGGCGATCATTGTTGGCAGCTCTCGGATGCTGTCCAAAATTGACTGGACTAGAATACCTCAAGTCATCCTTAACGGTACGCCAATACCTTTTTGAGATAAAGTTAAAGACCTCGGAGTGATCATCGATAGGTGTCTTACTTGGACTCCGCAGATATCCGAAGTTAGTACCAAAATGTTCGGAGCGATCGGCTCTCTTAGACGATTGCAAAACTTTTTGGCTACCTCCACTAAGGTTGCGCTTGCTCGATCTATACTACTCCCTATATTAGACTACGCCGATATATCTTATCTCGACCTTACACAGGAGCAACTAAATAAACTTGAGCGACTCCAAAACCTTTGCATACGGTTCATATTTGGCTTGCGCAAATATGACCACGTTTCTAAATTTCGCGCTGAGCTCAAGTGGCTTCCTATATCCCTTCGCAGGAATACTCACATTCTCTCTCTTCTTTACTGTCTACTATTCTTACCTACCCCCGATTACCTCAAAAGTCGCTTCAATTTCCTTTGTCATACAAATTCCCTCTCCCTCCGATCTACAGAAAATCTTTTACTTCAAATACCTCTACCTCCTCTTCCTTTATTTCCAATTCTTTTACAGTTACGGCAGAGCGATTGTGGAATACCTTTCCGTTAAAAATTCGTCAAGCTCAGACTCTTGAGTCTTTCAAAAAACAGCTCAATGAGTACTACCTAGCTAAAAATTAGTATTGCTCTTAATTACCTATAATATTGCTGTATTATTATGTAAATATATATCCAATGTTGTTTATCTAAATACGTTTTATACTTTGTATTTTATTAATTTAATTACTGTACATATTATATATTTAACCTGTACACCCCTACCGTCTTAACCATATCAAAAGTCTCCTTCCATCTACAGGTAGTCTGGAAGAGATCGCTTTCAGCGATAAGACCGCCCGGTTGTATTGCTTATTTGCTATGCATCTACTTTTTAACCGAGTTCAAAAAACGAGAAGGTTCTCAATTCGGCCGGTATATATATATATACATATATATATATATTTATGTATGTACGTGAATTTCGCCGATATTTCTGGACCGATTTACGTAATTCTTCTTTTGTTTCATGCGGAATAGTTTCGAATTGGTCCTATAAAAATTTGATTGCGCATGACAACAAGATGACAACAAGTGACAATGACACATTTACTCATCGACGACACAACACAGCTTATTTACTCCTTCGTGGATAAATTTTTTTCATTGATTTCGTATGGTCGTGTAATAATTTTGTATCGACACACCTAAACAATTTAAATTAGGTATCTAATTGTCACGAAGCTAAAACATTCAGATTTTACAAATTTAACAGATGTGAACATTAATGTAATTGACAATGCAGCAATAAACTAAAAAGTATTAAATAAATATAACTACGTTATGAAAAACCGACTTCAAAACTTAAAAGTAAAAAATAATGATTTAATTGTAATTATATACTACCTTTTATTTATATCATTATGTCTATTTACTAATAGGTTTGAAGTCGGTGCCAAACTTCACGCCTGTAATCCCCGAAGAGGTAGGCAGAGGTAAATGCATGAATTCAAGCATACATGCAAACATCCACGATTCGCCGGTAAAGTTTTGTTCAGTGTATTAATTTGCTCGTATTCATATTTAAGTGATTAAAATATAATTATTTGTTTAAGGCTTGGCACCGACTTCAAACCTATAGTAAATAGCACATATAAATGAAAGGTAGTATATAATTACAATTAAATCATTATTTTTACTTTTCAGTTTTGAAGTCGGTTTTTAATAACGTAGTTATATTTTATTTTGTAAAAATTATTGGTGTACAATAAAGAATATTCTACTATATTCTATTATTTATTTTTATTTGTAACTTTTGCTCATCGCAAATCGGAACACAGCTCAATCATATTCAACACTCGTTTTCGCTTTGATCAGTCAAGTTTAGTAAAATTTATGGTCAAATCAAGAACGTGATGTGGTCAGACATGCCTACTTAGTCCCGGTAAGTTGGGTTTGCGATAGCGCAATTAAATCAGTGTCGATTTAAGTAGATGTTATCGTACCTATATTACGAAGGAGAGCGAGATTTATATAATAACTAGCTGTGCCCGCGACTCCGTCCACGTGAGAATTTATGATTGTTCAGTATCTACCCGGACAAAGTCGTGGGCGCAGCTAGTATAAAAGTAGCCTTATTTACTCCTTATTACATAAGCTATCTGCCAGTGAAAGTCCCGTCAAAATCGGTCCAGCCGTTCCCGAGATTAGCCGGAACCCGGAACAAACAGACAGACAGACAGACAGACAAAAATTGTAAAAAATGTTGTTTTGGCATATGTACCGTTTATACATACATATGCATTTAGTAAAAAGCGGTTATTTTCATATTACAAACAGATACTCCAATTTCATTTATTTGTATAAATGTATAGATGTAAAGGCAATGAACGCAACGTCTTTTAGGGTTCCGTACTACGAAAGAAAAATTGAAGCTTTAGATACCTGTACGAGTCGTGTTTTTTTATGTGATGGAAGTGGCAAACAAGCATGCAGTTCACATTGATGTTAAGTGATGACTGCAGCCTAAAGACACCCACACAAACACGTTTAATGTACGGCCCTGTAATTTCCGGCACAGTGGCATAACACCTTAGGCCTCAGGAGTGGCAACGCATCTGCATTTTGACCTTGGTCTTTGTGTGGGTGTCTATAGGCTGCAGTCATCACTTAACATCAATGTGAACTGCATGCTTGTTTGCCACTTCCATAACATAAAAAAAAAAAAAAAAAAAAAAAAAAAACACCAAGGTCAAAATGCAGATGCGTTACCACTCCTGTGGCCTAAGGTGTTATGCCTCTGTGCCAGAAATTACAGGGCCGTCGTGTTTATCTATCTGTCTGCTAAAGCAATGTGCTTTCAAAATACTGAGCATTGAATTTGGTGCACGTATGTAAATCAGTAGAGTCGAGACGTGAGGATGTCACCACCATTTTTCCACTATTGCTGTCAACCGAACGATGGTGGTCAAAGCATGTCGATGGGGCGGTAGTACCTAAAGTGCAGTAACGCAAGATGGGCGGCAGCGTCTTGCAACAAAACTACCGAAATTGCGATCCCTAATCTACATGCCAAGCATGGTGATTATGTTACATTATTATGGGTAGTATCCCCTTATGGGGAGGCTTTGTCCTGCAGTGGACAGAGTCGTTCGTCTATATATAACATTTAAAATATTATTTAGGCACAGTACAGTGAACTGAGTATGTAGACTTTATTCTGAGGCACAAAAAGAAGCCAGTTTTTATTTCGAGATTGTGAAGTGGCCTGCCACATTTTATCGAAAACGATTCAGTGGTTGAGCCGTCAAACGATAACAAACAGACAGGGTTACTTTCGTATTTATAATATTGAACAAAAAGATTACGGAACGACTTTTTAACCTTTACTGAGAAAACAAAAGAATGTGCTTTTTCCCTACATTTCGCATTAACAATATCATAATAATTATAAGTATAGGAAAGTAATAAATAGATATGTTTCAATTCGATTACTTCCATAATTTTTTTTCTTCACAACATCATACTATTTATAAAGTATCCAATTCACCACATTACAAAACATTTCACGTACCTAAATATAATCATATCTGCACATTATTGAATGATGGAGGTCAATGCTACTCGATGACAGGTGTAATATAATTACAAAATATGTCAAAATCAGATGTTTATAATCTCATGTACATTTGTCGTGCAAGGAAAAACAAACCGATAATCGAGAACGGACAGCGGGCCGAGTTCGATGTTCTCAGAAAAACAAAAGAGATTACTCATCCTGCCACTCGAACTCTATCTGAGAATTCTTTGAAGCGCACCAACGCTTTACGTAGCGACAGCAGCGAAAATTACATAATTCAAAACAATATACATATTTAAACACCATTCACAATTTATAAAACGATATAAAAACCACAAAGATATAAACAAAAATCGTTCATTCAACACGAAAGTGCCGCAGGAAATAAAAAAATGTATTAAATGTTCTAAGGGTCTATCTGTACCCACCCCTAGTCCAAGACGAGCGAGCGTAAGACGGAGTACAGAGAAAGTTTGAGTGACGTGCCCCCTCTACCGCCACCTCGCCCCCTTCGAGGATTTATGGCGCCATATTGGATTGGGACAAGATGACACGATGCCCGGATAATTTGGGCAACTGTATCACGTGACGGGACCCAAACTGTGAAACGGTACTTTAATTATGATGCTCTGAAGTTTATACAGTATTTCGGTAGCTTTATAGTTAAGTAACTTACATTTGATTGTCTTCTATATCCCTGTTTATTGGCACGCTCTGATAGATTATGAAAAAAGAAAATTACTAGCCAATTTATAAACATAAGTCCACAAGTTTTTGCGACTAATTTCTTGTTATAAATGCAAAGAATACGAATAACATATTCATAAGCTTTTTACAAAACCTTCGAATGAAAGATGTTATAAACAAAGCAAATTTATCGGCCAAGCAATAAATAACCGGCCGGTGCACGCACTCGCGCGCAGCGTCTGATGTCTTGACACGCATGCACCCGTTTTGCGTGCCAAAACTGCGCCTATGCATTCACTTTAGTTTATAGTAACTATTAGAGAAATAGAATAAAATAAATCTCAAAGTAGAAAGTAAAATTTTAATTACCTTTAGTGTTAGTAATCTTTGAAAGTATCTTCACCTTTTTTAGTAGTACTTTTCCTTCTGAATGTGTGAGTATTGAAAATCATTGCAACAGTATAAAGGTCACAGGTTTGAATTAAGTTTGTTATAGGTTTACCATTCTCCAATTTGAAAAATAGTTAAAAGTATGAATATTAAAAAACATAGAAATCCGTTAAGTAGTTACTGTGTTGTGATTTTGATAGAAACACTGAAAGCAACTAACACGTTTTAAGGTTTTGTAATCCTAATAGTACATACAAACAAAAATTATTTACGTCGTCTCGAAAGTAGGAATGATTCAAGAAAGTAAATTGAGTTTATTTATTAAATTACTTAATTATAATGTTTGGACGATGAATATTCCAATATTATATCAATTCGTAAATGGCGCTGACGTAATAATTCCCGTGAACTAAGGGCATCACCAAACTGCTAGTCACTGAACGTTTGAGGGTGCGAATGCTGCAAAACAGAAATCTCGTTAAGATGACAATTTATGGGTTGTTTTTGCTAAATGAAAATAGTCGAGAGCCCTGAACTGAGTAGACCTTTTTTGATTTTCTTAATGGAATCTTTTCGCTTGGGATTTGTGTCGAGCGGTTCCTTAAGCTTTTTCGTTTTCTCACAACACACGAAACTTCCGAATTTCAAAAGACCTATTCTCTTTACTGCTGTTTTTTTTTCTTATTTGTCCAAGTCCTACTTTATTAAGTTATGCTAATTAAACAGGATAATCGAAACGTGCGCATGCTTACACAATTAGTGTCGTACTTATCATTTATTCTTGCGGAATAAAAACTCCACAACATTTACACAAACTTTCTTTGTAATAAGGCAACGAGCCGGAAGCATTTCACGATTTATGACAAAGCAAATTTTTGTTTCCGTTTCTCTTCGTTCATTGTTTTTTATTATTATTTTTCCACAATTCCTCGCAGCTTTTCAGTTGAAAAAAGTCGCCCTGAAAGTCGCTTTCGCTTTAGCGGAAATGGAAAAATGGGTAAGAAATAAAAGAATAGCTTGGACGCATATGTGCTTTGAGAAACTTTTGTGTTATGACTGGCCGGTTGGACCCTGCTCGATTTGTAGATGGTTAACTTATACATATTTTATTTGGATTAGAAACGGCTTCTTAAATTTATGTGAAAAATAAATTTACTGCTTAGTTCTTACTAAAAATATGCACGATAAATAATACTAAATTATAAAGAAATCAGGTTGTCATATGAAAACTGAATAGCGGTTATTAATTTAAATTGCTTTTTAATTTATTTATATGGAAGTTATAATTTGCATTTGAAGTGAGAAATTGGATGTTTGTAGTTTGAAATAGACAGTAATGAAGTATTTTACATAAAAACTTACGATTATTAACAGAGAATGTGAGAGTTGTTTTTTGTTGATATATAAGTTTAGAGTATTATTGTGCAGATCATATTTAAATATAATTACGGAGTCATTATAATATTATTATTAGGTTTAATTTATAAATTTGGATCAAAGGAGCAATCTCGACAATTATTACCGAATTGAATTTTCAACCTTATAGACGTTTAGAATCGAAATGTTCTCTTACACACCATATTATTAGGAGCTTTTTACAGAGCACAAACGCAATATACGTAACAATATAATGATACGCATAATTTCTATCGATTTCTTTAATTTGAAGAGCTCAGAATATTCTGTGAAAATGAATGACAATTATCTTTACGGATATATAAAAGCTCATCCTTATTTAGACTTCTATGTACCTTTATATATTTAAGAATAATTTAAATAGATCTTAGATAGTATTTGAAATTAATTTATGACTGTACTGTATATTTTGCTAATGCATTCATTGACAACAAAGTAAAATAGCTAGTGTTGAATTCTTTATTTGCTTGCTAATCATGAGAGAAATTTAATGAGGTTAAAAATATGCTTTAAGGATTTTTGAACAGAATTTATTCGAGTGCAAGCGCAAAAACGACAAGTATGTAGTAGTAAGGTTATAGCAACACATTGTTATTGTACAAATTTTCGAAGGCGTTAAACTTTGAAAATTTGTTTCATAAATTTCGCATCCATAAATTTAATTTGCTTGCTTGCTTTTCTAATCCATGCACCCAACGTTTTTATTCTATAAGATACTGTTTATATTTCTATAACATTTGGACGTGAAAGAAAATATTTGATATGTGTTTAATTAAAAAAACATTATCATCTAATTTTTCAAAAGCAATTTAATATCTAAATCACTGAAACATTACAAAAAAATGATTTTATTTGTATCTGATTAACAGTTTCCATCTCTGTAGTTTTTAAGAATGATTCTGTGGTACAAAAGTAGAACATCAATTAATGCAATGTTTTTTGTCGTCAACGTGAATGTAAAGGTAAGGAAGGATGAAGAAGATGGACGTTTAATTCTAGCAAGCGAGCGACCAACCCTCGGGTGGTTTGAACACCACCGAGGCGACTACACGCCACCCTTTTTGTCCCGTTTTCCTGCCACGCTTTCCTTTTCGGATGTTTCTGTCTCGCTTGCACATAATCAGAAAACTATAGAGCTATTAATTTTGGATTGTTGAATTATATCCTTCCACTAATTTGTTACGGTTTGAATTTGAAACTGGGTGTAAGTATTTTTTTTATTATATTATTATTCATTATGGTTAAAAGTCTCATCAAAAAGATTACACAACAACTTACACACATAGGTTTGAATGATTGAATTCGCCTTCAGTTAATGAATTATTGCGATCAGATTTGAAAAGCCTGAATAGACCAGTATTGTACGAATAATTTAACACACTGATCCATTCATTTCGGAAAGTTAATGTTAGCGTGTCCCAAAGAGACTTCTATGGGATTGCGGGTATTATTTTAAATTGAAACTATTTCAAGTCATGTCACCTATTTTGGACTAATTGGGCTTCCTGTGCAGATCCTTGTCTTCAAAAGCCCCATTTTGAAATAGCGGATAAAAGCAAAAAAAAAATATAAAAGTGCTCGGTATAAATTGATATACAATGTAACGTCATCAGAATATTTACGTATCGACTACGCACTTCCATATATCACTCAACAAATATTCATTCGTATTTTGAGTGTAAAATCCCTTTGTTGTAATGCTATTGTTTTACTGCCCTTTGGTTTACACTGTTCAGTTTTACGGAATTTGAGATCCATAGTTCATATCATGTATTTTATCGAGAAATTGAATGTATTTTGGAGCCTACAATTATAATAATAGGTAGGTTACCTATATTTTCCATTGCCCACGACTTCACACTTCATTTTCCGATACGCAATTGCCACTTGAGAACTCTTCTGCCCCAACGGCTATCGGTTCTTCGAGCTATATTCCATGCCCACTTGAGTTTCGCTTTTCAACCTATAGTAGTAAAATAGAGTAGTAGTATCCTAGTGACATGGTCATGATCTTATTTCGTTTTGTATCTTTTAATTACTTTTACCTAATCTCACTTTGTACTTTGTTAAATGTTTAATTCATGGTGATTAAAAACATGTGTAACTTTCACTGACAAGGGCTGGGTTGCACCAAGATATTTGTTAAAGTTAAACTTTCACATCCTTCTCTTACTTAAGGAAATCTGTTAGAATTAGAGAGGGATGTGAAATGTTACAATAACTTTAACTTAACAAATATCTTGGTGCAACTTAGCATAAGATTAACAATCTTGGATAGTAAAATATAAATCCTGAAACACCTGATCGCAAAAAATCTTTTGGTCATACCGTTTGATGACCACGCGATTTTTCGTTGCTTATAAATATATCAAATCATCTAAATAAATATGCAAGTAGGTACTAATACGAACAAATAATTGTATTTGAACAAATGTACCCAATTTTGTACACAATATTGACTCAAGTGATTTTTAATTAGGACGAGGCTTAGCTCTCATAGCAACTAAGAATTTCATAAATTGTGTTTTGCCAAATTGCTACTTGTCGTACCTATAACATCACAATTGTTTATTAATATTATGCCACCAAAATGAACATTATGTTGTTAAGTAAATACCTATCTTTTCAGTTGCTTCTTATGAGGCGTTCATTTGTCAGCCAATTTGACCGTCGTTGTAAAAAATCCCTTAAACACGCACACACGTGGTATCTCAAAAAATACTCGTTACAGTTACTACTCTACTCTTTATCCATAGTAATATTTATAAATGTGAACATTACTGTCTGTCTCTCTTTCGTGACTAAACTGCTGAGCCGATTGATGATGAGATTATGCGAATGAAGTCACGGGAAGAAGCTAATATCATATAAGGAAGTATTCAATACAGATTGTCCATATGTCATAGTAATTAAAAACACAACACGAAGTCTCCACTTGTTCTGTTCCGAGACACACGTCGTTCTATTTTCTTTATTCCACTTTATTTTGTTGCCTTGCCTCCCGCTGTTTCCGTACCGCGGACACTTTTGGTTAGTTTGCTCTGTTTTCCGTATAATAAATAATAAAGCCCACACTACAGCTACCCACAATTGTCATTTAGATGTACGTTTGCCATTCGCATAGATCTCTTTCCTGTTCTTGCTCTCAAAATATTGTTAAACACGATCATTAGGTTAAACGTTTCTATTGTATTGCTTAAGATTTTTTTAAAATTTCGTTGCTAAACTGGAAAACTTGGTACTAATATGTCAAGGATTTGTATGGGGAAATCGAAATGTTGTTTTTAATATTTAGGTACATCACAATTTCTTCATATTTTCGCACCTTTCTGTCTTGGATTTCCACAAATATTCTGAAATAAGCTAAATCGGTCTAGCCATTCTCGAATTTCAGTATGAGTACCTACCAAACGTTATTTCACTTTTATATTAAAAAAGTAGTCTCTAGTTTTTGATATTAATTACACTCCAAAAAAATTTAATGTTTATACATACCGTATTTTTCAATTTTTTTTGACACTGACAATATATATATTCTTTTGCGCCTCTACAAGAATTATCAGGGGGAAATGACAAACCTTGCTTACACGCGAAGCTATCATTTTCAGCCGATAATTGAATCAGTCTGAAATCAGAAATCGATATTTTAAAACATTTTTGGATAGCTATAGGAGTCGTATGATAACCCTTTTTGTAACATCTTTTCAACACCCCATTTCTATAAATACTTTTATCTTCGATCTCAAGATAAAGTGATACTGGTCGTAGTGTTTTCACTAGCAAAGGTTATTTAACGTTTCAAGAACAATTAACTTATCGTTCTGTGAAAGTACTAGTAAATAACGATGTTGAAGCCTGATTAATCATCGGTTTACCGGCAGAAGCTATCGCTAACTGGACATTTGCACTATCTTGCGTGTTATCCTATCTTGGTACTAATTATGGCAGCCCTGACCTTTCATATAGCGCTTTATCACTTTTATAAATTTAAAAAGTTCTTTTTTAAGTATCCATTTACTTTTATTATTGTTATAATATAATGTATTGATAAATTAAAGGTCCAACGCATATGTAACACCCTTAAAAATATTTATCAAAATATTCAAAACAAAAATTCGCTCAAAAAAAAAATCAATCATTGTTTGATATTATTTCGCATTAACACATGCTTGTGAAATATATTTTATTTTTAAAGAAAAAATATATTCTTGTGAAATATATTTTTTCTTTAAAAATAAAATATATTTCACAAGCATGTGTTAATGCGAAATAATATCAAACAATTATTAAGGGTAAAAGCGACTTCTTTACGATATTCAATAAACTGAAAAGTCTATTATATCGGTTGCCTAACTAGCATAGTTGGTAATAGATGGCGCTACTGCTACCATAAAGCAATGCAATAGATGTGAAGGAAAGATTTGACAAATCGGGCAGGGCTTCAGTAGCTCAATTGGAAGAGCGGCTGGACTAGATTCCCAGTAGTTCGCGAGTTCGAGCCTCGCCTGAAGTCAAATTTTTCTTTCCATTTTTCTTTAAAAATAAAATATATTTCACAAGCATGTGTTAATGCGAAATAATATCAAACAATTATTAAGGGTAAAAGCGACTTCTTTACGATATTCAATAAACTGAAAAGTCTATTATATCGGTTGCCTAACTAGCATAGTTGGTAATAGATGGCGCTACTGCTACCATAAAGCAATGCAATAGATGTGAAGGAAAGATTTGACAAATCGGGCAGGGCTTCAGTAGCTCAATTGGAAGAGCGGCTGGACTAGATTCCCAGTAGGTCGCGAGTTCGAGCCTCGCCTGAAGTCAAATTTTTCTTTCCATTTTTCTTTAAAAATAAAAAATCAATCAAACCAATCATTTATAACGTATGAAAATAGATACCCAAACAAATTCGATTAAACCTTCAAGGATCGTACGGCCACCGGCGGCGAGACACAATTGAATTTCAATTGTCATATTTTTCTCGTGTCTGGAGAGATTAATAAAAATTTCTGAATGAAAATAGCACATCAACCATAAAACCGAGAACCACATAAATATGCAGATATAATGCACATTCGCGATGTTCTGAATTCCATTATAGTATACCATTAAAACATCGTCAACCGTATTTTTAAGGCGATTTAATATATTACTGATGATTTGTATTCAATTAATAAACATTTTATATATTTGTGTTTGATATATCGATAGTAATATATCAAAGAGACGGAAGGGTGATTTTCAATGGATTTTTGTCCATCAACGGAACATTTAGCACGCGCGGTCTTTTATGTTGTTCTAATAAATAGGCTATAAAATGGGGCTAAACTATTGACATCTATAGAAACTCCTTGATTTATGTTCACAGCGTATAATTCTTATTTTGAAAACAACATTTTTAGCCCATAGATCTAGTTCGACGAGCCGTTAATGAAATGCTTTGCGAAGAAAGCTTCGTGTCTATAAAGATAAAAATTTAATTCGTTTCGGTAGTAAATTATTTAATGGCAGTGTGTGACGTTTTTTCGTACAACGGGCCAATATTTAAAGGTCATTTTTTTTCTGTATTCCGCTTTTGATGCACATTGTGGTAGTTGGAATATTAGATCGTATTAATGCAAATATTCAAATGAAATCAGTTTCATTTGCCTAGTTAACCTTTTGAAGGTAGAGTCAGGTAGAGTTCTAGTAATTCAAGAGTGTGATATTTCGATGATATTAATATACGGCCATTTCTGGTATGGGAGTTAAAAAGTATTTAAGGCCTCAGAAGTAATATGCTTCATGTTTGTCATTATTTTTATGCAAATGTCTGTTATACATATTCACTCATCACACGCATAACAAAAAATCATACCAAACGTGCGTCATATTGGTTTTTTTTTAATTTTTGTTCAGTTTGTTGTATGATACGCGAAAGAATCAATTTTATTGGTAAAACAAGCAGCGTTGTTGATTTATGTCCTACGAACGTGGTTCAGCGATACCGTGTCACCGGGCGGCGGCGTGCCCGCCTCACTCTAGAATTCGCTAGAATATTCTTTGTGTTTACAACTTGAACATTTTGCAGCGCATTTTAAATTCTATTCCACTCCACATTTGTTTTTTTTTTAAACGAAGCGATCGCCGCGATAATCCTACGTGTGCCTATAAGGAATCTAAATTATTTCAAACTGAACGTCTGCTGTAACAAATTATAATAGTTTAATTTGATTAAATGAAATACAAAGCAAAGGTTATTTAAGTACATTTCCAGTTCGCAGGTGTCGATTAGAATCTTAGTTAATTCAATGAGAGCTCGAAGTTGATACGAACTAACAACGAAATTTACATTCATATTGCCAACAACAATTTATTTCCGTGCAAACATGTACTCACATTTTTTAATTCGCCTCATCATACAAGCTATAACATCTACATTTTCAATAGCGAGCTCTCTGATTAATGAAGCTATTCGACGCTTTATTTAGACATTTGTATGCACAAACGATGGCAATGTCACAATTTAACTGTCCCTCCATCGTGTTAAGCAGGTGAACCATAACTAAACACCAACCGCTACAATGACGCTAATCTACGAAGCACACATTCATTTACAGGTCATTTATCACATTCGACGACTTTTGCCATTAATTTGCACGTTTACTTACCAATTTGCTGAATATTTTAACCATTTGTCATAGTTAACGAACTTGGAATTACTCTTCATCAACATGGCATTGTCTGACGATGTTCGGAAACACATAAATTACATCCAATGCCTTTTTCGATGCCGCGAGACGTTAAGCAATTGAAATTCTTCTTTCTTTTAGCTTAAAACTATAACAGCTACGCGTCATAAATTTTCATTTGTCACTAATGTGCGAAGATTATCAATCGTTACGTGTATAATCCTATATATAATACAGAACTCTAATACAGGGCAAGTAGTTTCTTCAACAACAATATCCTACACGTGTAGGTACATACGTGTCCCAAACACGTACACGAACATTTTGGGATTCCGTAGTCAAATAAAAAAGAAACGGAACCCTTATAGTTTCGTCATTCCTGTCTATATGTCCGTCCATTCGTATCTCACAGCCACTTTACTCCGATACTATTAAGACTTTACACCTACCTACTTGAAAGTCGGAAGATAGACGTAAAGGCACCTATAAAACTGTATTTAATTATGAAAACACTACACATGTTTATGACAGTACTTACCTAAGTATAAAATATGCGAAATACCTACTTATGCGAAAAGAGGTTTCATTAATGCAAATGGTAGTAAAGTAAGTGCAATAAATTATAATCCAATGCTTTGATTATTATTTACTTATGTTCATCTATGCTTCACATTAAGTATCAACGTTAAATAGTTTTAAACTTTATCTTTTGCACTTATTATTATATAGTATAATAATAAGTGTATATTTCAGCTCATAGAATCAAAAATAACGATTCTACATCTCACATTCATTATTCTATAACCACATAAGTTTCACCGGTGATTCACACAAAGTGATTCCTGGCCCAGCGTCAGAAATACACCGGGTTAGTTTGTAAATATCTTACCTACAAATAAAAATAGCATTAATACCTAGCCGCTGGCAATACTATTGTTATAACATTGTTGTAGAAGAAATATCTCGAGCGAAAGCTGCTAGATCAAAAAGGATAAAGGTCACGTATGTTGGATAATATTAAGACGACGTAGATATGCTGTTTTCGTGACTTAGATATAATACTGATACATGTATTATTGCAAAATGCAACACACGATGTATGTTATGAAATTTCTATATTTATTGCCGTCGGTTTTGACATCGGACTAATTGCTTTAGATTCTTTATTTAAGCTTTCATAATAGTTGCAGGAAAATTATACGAGTTCATTTGTGGTTTTCTAATAGTATTTTTATCTTACTCTGCCCGTTCATGGCTCGTGCGCAAAACGTTTTAAGGGGTTACGTACAAAAGACGTTAACTTGGGAATCACACCTGCCTTTTGTCCTTAAAATTCCGATATCGAATCGCCATCGCAAAGTTTTCAAAAAATAAAGAATCGAGTAAAGCCTTACAAAATGCTACTTTATTTTTGCCTTAGGTGCTACTTGTGATATTAATGAATATGAACGTTTGTCATAATTATTTTAAATTCCCTGTAATTATTTTAACGATATTTTTTCAAGATAATTAATTGCCGAAGACTCTACTTTCATAGTTAATACACATGTAGAGCAAATCAATCACAATCCCGTTAACCCAAATACCGAACGAAAGCAAACCAAATCCCTTAAGTCTTCTCTGTCACTTTAATTGGTACACTGAAAGATATAAAATCTCAATACTATACTTCCTCGACCACAAATCCTCGTTCGGCTTCAATTTCCAACGGGCTACGCCGGGAACTGTTTAAATCATGCGCCTGCGCCGAAAATAAACTGCGCGCGATCACTCCTCCGCCTCGCCGTAAATTTACTGCTAATTTACAGCCCCTCAATGTTATAAATAAATAAATATTCGTCGCTACACTATATCCGCGGCTGACAAAAAGTGCCACCACTTGTATGGTGCTGTCATAACAGATCCTTCGTTGTAGGTACGTGTAATGTATCGCTTGCTGAGAATCCTTTCGCGGTTGCGATGACGTCTATTGTAGTTGGATAAAAAATTGCCAGCGAAATCTAAGTGTAGACTTAATAATAATTGTGATAATCGACTTTTATTATTTACTGATTTTCATCACTGCTTGTTTCTTGCCGAAACAGTAGATCGGATTTTGATTATAAATATCCCAATGGCTCGTCTTTAACTGCCTCAGTAGTCTTGTGGGAGCAGGCAAATACTACTACTATATGGGAACTTGGGTTCGATGTCCGCGTCGGCTACCAGAGAGACTTTCTGGAAGTGCCACCCTCGGAGTTTCGTAATGCCATTCGCTATCTGTTGAATGGCGCCCTGTAATTTCCGGCACAGAGACATAACACCTTAGGCCCCAGGAGTGGTAACGCATCTGCATTTTGACCTTGGTCTTTGTGTGATTCTCTATAGACTGCAGTCATCACTTAACATCAATGTGAACTGCATGCTTGTTTGCCACTTCCAATACATAAACAAATGGGTAAAACCTAACCGTTGAATCGTAGGTGCTTATATGTGTATGCTTTAATGCACCTATGCCTACCCTTTCACGGAATACAAGCGTGAAGTTCACTAGTCCTAAAGATTTAGATTACGCACTTTGTAACCTAGTCGTGATAAATTTGAACTACCATCAAACATCCCATCAGCAACGCACCCACCGGTGCGTGTTGCCGATTTGTTTTCGCAACAATTAATTTCGTTGCATCTGATCCGTGGGTACCGAGAAACCACAAATTATTCCGCCACTCTCGATGCTACAGAAGTTATTGAGTGCCAACTGTACTGAAGTAGAGGAACAGCCGTGTTGTCAGCCCGTGCCAGGGATCACTAGTGGGATTGTGGCGGCCATTGTAATACAAATTCTCAGCCGCTGTTACTATCTATCTTGTAGCCGAAATTCGAAAAACTATACGACAATTAAATTGTAACGGTATTGAGTGTTTAGGGAGGTGATCTTTTTTATTTGTCGATATAGTTATATATTGTCCTTAAAGATGATTAAGTAAATTAGCCAAATTGTGTTTTATTGTTTGACCTTGTTATATGATCAGAAGTGCAATCGACAAAAATAAAACAGATACCTATAAGGTAAATGCGCAATTGTTTAATACCGTTTATAAGTGGTTTAGTAGTTACGTAAAACCAAAGTTGATTTTAAGAACGTATTTCCTCAATAAAATATAGTGAATAAATATGCTTAGTTTGTGCTTCTTAAGGAAATACGAAAATAATATATAATTTTGAGTAAAGGAGAACCCATGTGCTCACGCTAAACAACGAAATGATACCATCAAATAATTGAACCGACGCAATTAAATCCTTAGTTATACTTAGCAGTGAGTAAAAGCTAATAACAATACTACATGTTACTCTTGGTACAAAGTACGCTAGGCGGAACTTTGGACGGACAACGTTGCAATTCCGGAGCCGCATCGATAAATGATATGTGTCCATCACTACCTGATATTTCGTGATGTGCCGGTTGCCAGCAGGCGGAGCTACTGCGGTGCCAACTATGGCGGGCGCGTTAATATACCGTCGATGCTTCGTCACATGTTTTTATTGTGCTCTGCACTATCGCCTGGCTATTAGGTGATCTATGCGATGGACGCCACACACATTGAACTGAATGTCAATACGATATAAGATTCGGTACGTTTCATTTTGAGACTTCAATTAAATGTGCTAATTAAAATATTTCGCTAATTAATGTTGGCTTACGAAGGTATTCACCCCCAGGGAACTTTCTTGGGCATATCTAGACTTTGCGTCTGGTATTTTATAGTTCGGGTTAAGCATGTTTACGATGTCATCATTCACTTTTATAGGACGTTTTGAACGCGTTTTTATACACAAAACACGTTACAATGGTCTCGAGTAGATTAATAAGAGGATTAAATGCTACTTTTTATGAAGTTTGTAGCGACATTTACGCAGATATATGATAGCATAAAATTTAAGGGCATCAACGGTACAATAGGTATTCCAAATTTTATTTGACATTTAACACTAATTAAGACATTCGTTTTATTTGTTGTTGATTCAAAGTGTATTTCTTGTATATATTTTTTATAAACAACACCGTTTCTTAGGTGGCAGCTGAGCGTTATTAATAATTTCATGAGCTTATTATCCAGCCATAAATACAACTTCAAACGGTGATGGAAACAATGTAGGTTAGGTAAAGTATCCGTAAAAATGTTTTGCGAACATCTTCGTAGGTAGTCTCTATACGTGTCTAATTTTGTAAAGTGATGGTTAAAATCAAGCATTTTCAAGCCATTCGATGGTAATTATCTCCAAAAGAAATTTTGGCATGAAAACATGTATACTTGTGTAAGTTTTGATTGCCTTTCAGGCATTCCCATTTTATTACTTATCGGTGCAACCAATAGTAGGTACCTACTGATTCAATTGACAGATACGATTTCTTAGAAAAACTTGGATAGGTACCTAAGGAATGAAAAATCCTTTTTTAACCTTTGAAGATTGTTACCAGTAATAAGTGTGATTTCAAATTAAAGCTAAAATTGAAGCTGCCTACTTATACATACCATCATAGCAAATAATAACTATGATGCCTTCAAATTGAATGCTATATATCAAGTTTTTTACAGTAAAGAGGTGTGTTGCGATGAAAATCTTAACAACAAACAAATTGAAGATATATCGCATTTAAAATCAAATCGGAAATTCTTCAAAACCACATGCCCGCGTAAAAATAATTGAATTATTTTTAACAACAACATCCGAGCGGGAGAAAGCATCTCAAATCAGATACCGAATCAAGATCGGATAACATCGGTACGTATACATAAACATAACACCATGTACATACATATGTGTACGTGAGAAGGCCCCGTCATGTTTTATTTATTCGCGGCGGATTCGTAATAGAGTCGTGCCGTGAGAGCGGCCGGCGCGTTTTTTGTCGACCGTAAACCTCGTGTATTGAGACGTCTGTGGATGCTGATGTCTTGTTGCCTGTCCTTACTATACATTCGACATGACGGAGACACTTATTTTTTAATGCTTTTTTATCTTAACGAGCGTTAAAACAAGTCGCTTACGTTAATATCGCATTAGTCAAGCGTTAGATTCAGTTTTTGCCGCGCGCTCGCCGTCGAGGTATCTATCTAAACAAAAACTTCCACGTCTTTAGAATAACATTTTTCATCAAAGGAACTTCGTATCCAGACAGCTGCAGGAGGATATTAAAAATCCATTCATCACACTAACAGCAAAAAATAAAAATTCAGATTCACACTCGAACACGGCGACTGCGAAATCTGGTGAGACGTGGAGGTATTTCCATCGAGTAACCCCCGCCTCCATCCGTCAGGGTGGGGGATCGCCTCCCTTTTGACAGGAAATGATTGTCTAATATTAGCTTTGTTATAAGGTTCCTCTTTAGGGATTTCAGCGTACCTTTTTAGATGTTTTGATACATCGTATTTCGATATTGTTTAACCTTTATAGTGATGTAACTTGTGTAATTTGTATCGGTAGGTAACTACCGTAATGTTGAATTTGTGCCAAATTTAATAGCGAAAATTATCAGAGTAAATAATCGATAAATTGAAGCAGAATCACACTTGAATAGTGTAGAATTTTTCGTAATCCGTGGGATAAGTTTGTGAAAAAAGTGGGCACTAAATTAAATGAAGAATTCCGGGTCAACGGCCGCGTCTAGCCGATCGTCTCGAGAATTTTTTGAGCACCCCCGATTATCACAACAAAAACTCGCCGCATGTTTTCTCTGAAATAAACTCGGCAGTTTTATTTTGAATAAAATTTATCGGTGCGACATCTATTTCGGCTCGGCTTTCGTCAACACCGGTAACCGTAGCGGGCCGCATAGACGGCACTATGAATAGCGGCCGCCCCGAGTGTGGGTACACGTTGACAGATTTGTGAATTACACACGAATTCAACACAATTCCGGAAGATACTTTTTCAGTTTAGTAATAGATAAATTTCGTTTATTTTCATAATATATTCGAAACCGTTGAGGCTACCACGACTGGTGGCAGCAAGTTATGTGAATTCAGAGGTGTTTACATCTGTAGCACATAAATTGATATATTTTATCATATTAATGTCTTCAGCTCGAAGTTAGATGGCTATTATTATAATTGATATGTGAAATACAACGAAGTTTCTCCTTTCATCAAAACTTTATTTGAGTTTATGACGAGCGACCACAAATTTATCGGATTAAAACACGATTATTAACAAACTGGTGTTTCAAACAATTAAATCGTAGTCTATAAGCGGTGGAAAATTCGGATAAACGTTGTGACTATTTGAATGTGATGTGGATATTAAAAACAAAAGCGAATACATTGAGTTATGATTCGTATACCGCAAAATATTTTTGTCGAAGCGGCAATAATGTGAAACTCGCATATTGTGCGATTTCGCGTGTAGATAACAGAAATAATGGGGTTCAAAAATGAAATTAATTCCAGGTTGATGATTTCAAATTGAAAAGTCACATCGGCTGGCGCCATAATTCATGATCCTGAAACGTGTCCGGGCGAGTGCGGCGGACGCGGCGCAGGGCTGCCGACTACATTTTATGATCTTACTTCTATTATATAAAACACCCTTTTATTTTTTTACTGTATGCAGCACTTCAATGCTATTTTTGTTATATGCTAGGGGAATGAGGCGTATAGAAGTGATTTTTGTTTTAGCTTTATTAAGTTAGATGTTAATAAATCTTATGCTAGGCATCAAAAATAATCGTGTTTACTTTATTCGAACTTTTAACGAAATGTGATTCATAAAAATTTATTAAGTTTTTATTTATTAAGTTATTTCTGGGCTCTGTATTACGTAACCACAAAAATGGTCAACATAATCCAATTTTATGAATGTTCGAAAATAAATCAATAATATTTAAACCGTATTAAAGTAATAAATATTTGTGACTTTGTTTTGTATTATTCATTATTACAATTACAGTTAGTAACAAATTTAAAAATTTAATATTATATCAAGGGAACGATATAATATTAACATTCGATAAATAATGCAGAAATGTTTTCTAACGCACAAGTTTATGTTTTTCTTTGAATTCTGTACCATTAAAGCAATATTAGTATTAAAGCATAAGCGCCAATATATTTATGTAATGAAATCCATAAATTCATTTTAAATGCAAAAGCTACTTTGAAACTAACATAAATAATAATTAGGTGTAAATAGCATTGTATCTACTTCTATATAATTTGCGTGTGTATAATTAACTGTACGTCTGTATTGACTCCTCATAACTTCATAAGGAATACCCACGATAAAACATAACAATTTAACGTTTTATAAATAAAAATAAATTACGTTGACATTTATTTTCCCTCTGATTTGCATACGGCACTATTTAACATTGTAAACATAGATAATCCTTTCTCTGTATCAGTTTTTTCGTAATAAATCATTTCGGAAACGGTAAATATTTGCATTGCACGCGTTTGTAGCGGGAGCAACCCTAGACGAAGCTCATTGTAACAGTCCTTTGTCGCGGGTCTTTTCCGCATCACCACGCGCGATAGCTGCGGATGGTGGAAGTTGCCAGAATATTCATGAATAAAGCTCCACACATCTATATTATTTACTTCTATTAGCTATATTAACCGTCGATATGTAAATTATTAAAGCCGAATTTACATTACGAAAATAGTTCGCTACAGTTATACATTGCTGTTATCGTAATTTTTACAGAAATAATAATAACCCTATTAACGTGATGTGCCTACGATGAATGTCATGAAACTACTTTCATAATGTAAACCTGGTCTCAAAGTAATCTTATGATTGTGGTTAAAATAATACGGCTACAGGACTGTAATCAAAACTATAGAGTTGTAAGTTACTAAGTACATAGATATACTGTCACTTTTGTTAGTCAAGTCTTGGAAGTCTAGTCGTCGCATTAATTCTGGGCTATACCTAGTTATTATTTATGGAGCTAGAGATTTGCTTCTATAATTACTTAATTACTGGTAGAGTTCCAGTGTTAGAGTTAGTCGTCGGCATTACTTAATTGATCTGTCACTAAATTGTAATATTCAGCACTGTCAGATTAGATTAGATCAGAGGTTCCCAAACTATTTGATCTTGTAGACCCTTTAATTTTTTTTCTGGTTTCGGTGGACCCCCCTTGCTGCATTTATACCACATTCACATATTACCAATTTTTATTCACGCCTACGTAGACTCCCATCGAGTCTCCCATGGACCCCAGGGGGTCCACCTGGACCACTTTGGGAATCACTGGGTGAGATGTTAAGGCTCCTTCATTTTTTGTCACAGAGATAAAACAACTCAGGCCTCAATGCGTCTGTATTTCTCCTTTGATTTCTGGTTAGTCCGTAACCTGCAATAATTACTGACTATCCACGTGTGTTCTCGTTTGTTCCTTAACTCAATTACAGATTCCATAATAAAAATATATTAAGCCCAGACAAATACAACAGTAGCGAAATTACGGCCTTGCTTATTTGTAATTAACCTTTAAATACAACTACATGGCTTTAAGAAAGCGCCTTAATCGTTCTCGCAGTAGAAAGAGTCGTTAGAATCAGTTCAAATTCGTAAAAGATTAATCAGTGAGATCATTTGTATTGATCCCCGAAGCTCGTAAAATATTAAATAGGTAGATGTTGCTTTTACTTCGTCTTTAATTACTTGCGATGCGGTTTATCGACACAGATTGAAATGTTATTTCATTCATGTAACTAAAACCATTTATATTTCCACATGCTCATTATTCACGATATTTTTACGTGTTTATTGATGAGTCTCTTACAAAAAAAATGTGGTAAACGACGTTTGGTTATTATTTATAAATATTGAACTCGCAAATAAGACAATTGTGTAATTTGTCAACCAGTCAATTGAACAGCTGGACAGAAATGTAATGTTTTAAAAGCAACTGCCCGCCCGTATATGCTTAGTATGCGGGCTTTTTTAGTTGCTTATGCTGATATGATATCTTATACGTTGGTGCGTCTATCTGAAGTGATAGTAACACGATTACAATGGCTTGTTATCCCCTTTGCAAGCTAAGTAAGAACCTGTTATGCGTTATAAATGAATAAAATAACCATAGTATTTAAGTTAAGACTAATAATTATGAAAATATTAAGCGCACTAGTATTATGACAAACGTGATCACATTAATGCTCATTTTTATGATAAACTAGCTGATGCCCGCGGCTTCGCCCGTGTTAAATTTTTTTATGAATTTTCTTTGCTATAAACCTTACGGAGCCCGAGACCTTTCCAACGAATGCAAAACCGTGGAAATCGGTTCGTGCGTTCTGGTGTTATAACGTCAGGAAGGAAAACCCGACTTATTTTTATATAATAGATATTGAAAAAAAAAATGTGCATTTGTAACTTAAAAAAAAAACTGTGAAAGTTGTCGATGATAGAGTTCTGACTGGAGGGTGTAAGTGCCTATGCTCAATCATGTTACTCAAATGTAGTTGTACATAGAAACCTCCCACATTTTTTCATCTAATGATTCGTGTTCAACGCTACCGTATTTCGATCAGATTCTAATGTGTGAACACGTAATATCTACGTAAAAAGTTCTACGTAGACTAGACGCTGCAGCTATCGTCAATGTGAACTATTGAATGACATTGTTGACCACATTCATGATATAAAAATATATTTATTCACCGAAACAACCTATTATAGAAGCGCAAAGTATTTTAAGCATGAATCGGTTATATTCCGTGTATGGTTAGGACATTCTATCCCTGGTCAGCTAACATGAAAACTAAGTTCTATATGTAAATATCCGACGGTGGCAGGTCTCATGTATAATGCAGTCGCTTGTCATGAACATTTGTCGTTTGCACTATTTCATATGTTCGTATGTTTAGTTTGCTTACCGATAGTCGCTATGTATTCTCCACAAAAGGTTTGTTTGTTCCATTTTTTATGAGCAAAGAATACAATAGCATAATTTTAATATTATTGCCTACAACTACTATAAATTAAATTAAAGTTTGTTACGTTTGTAGTAATCGTGTATTTCTTATGCAGTAGGTATTCACAATTAACAAATGGTGTAATTTTTCAATTTATGTACATTACACCGACGTGTATTTGAATCATAATAAAGAATTACGTTATAATTGTTTCACGCTACTGAATAAATTAATTTTCGTTTTTAATAACCGCAGTGACGTTGAAAAATATGTGCTTCGTTACATGTTAATCCCTTGTTATTGTTCCTACGAGTTAATTAGAAAATGCCCCATAAATCATTTCATCCAAAAAGTCTAAGCCATGTAATGCCGCGCTGTTTCCGAGGATATACAATAGAAATATCTGCTTCCTTATCGGATGCCGAACTTAAACAAATATCAGAGGGAGACGACACGATTCACCCAGGCCGACGTAAAACGAGGCCATAATTTGCCTGCACGAAAATTTGATAATAAATCATAATAGTTTTGGACATAGCAGAGGTAAAAAATAAACCAATTTGGAAAGTGAATTGTAAGGTACAGCGAGGTTGGGCTGTTATTAGAGCAATTATGTTATTATGTTTGCCGTATCTAATCCGAAAAACTAAATTGGAGTCGGCCGCTGCCGGCGAATGCCCGATAGGTTCAATCATTTCTACTTGTGGGTCGCACGAAATTCGTTGCGGAAGCAATAAGAAACACGAAAATTCCAACAAAATTATACAATAATATATAGTTGTGAGCTGCAAGTGAAATTTCTAGCGATCTAAAAAATAGGGTACCATGTCGATACCCTTTTGCTACGGTTCGTAGTATGGGACAAATTAAAAAGGGTGTCTAAAAGTATTACATATTTCAAAGTTCACATTTCACGAACAACCCCACGTTGCCCTTTAATATCCCTCACTTAACTCATATTTCATTCAATATGACCATAATTGAAGTGATGCTACTGAATTCGTTAGATTTAAATACTTACAGCTTTAGTAAAAAAGTTCACAATAGTTCGCAGATGGACTCGCAAATAAGATACGCGGTATGAACGATTGCCTGTTTTACAATTTGTATCTTTAGCATACTTTGATCGAGAAACAGGTTTTTCTTGTGTAAGTTATGAACACGTTTTGTGTTTTCATTTCAAAAAGCGTCAACCCTTTGTATTATCAAAATATCAAATATGAATACCAAATAAGGGTCGGAACAAAAGAAAAACTTGGCATCTTTTTAATTTATGCGTAAACGAGTACATGAAAACGTAATAATAGGAGCGTGTTTGGTAAATATATTAGTGTAATAACTTTCGGAGGGCGTTCCAAAAGTCGACGAGGTCTATTTTCTAAAATTTCACGGTAGATACATCATCCCGAGTTCGTGAAAATTGGTAACATCTTCATTATAATTGTGAAGCGGTTACACTTTTTATAAAGCGTATATGTAAATGTTGGTTTCCACAATTTGTCCGGCAATGACTATATCAAGTGACCAATGGACGGCTAGTCGTTGCACTGTCAATTATAAAGATACATTACTTATTATAATTTCCTCATATATTGTTGATACATCTGCTGCTGCTATTACAGATATTTATGCGGCTTTCGCTTAACAAAACGTGCCTTTAATGCTTTCATGTAATGCAGATCTTTAACTAAATTTACCTATTTCGAATGCAACATTCGCTTAAACATTGCATTCTTTGTTTACAATATTATTTATATATGAGCAGCGATGTCTTCACGACTGACGCACTTTTGTCTGATAAGACATGCAATAAATTAATTTTTATTAATTCTATTCAACTTTTGTTTATTAACTAACGTTTACCGCGGCGAGTGCGTTTACCTTCCCCGCTTTATCGTTTTAATTAATGTTTTTCGCTGATAGTTCTACGTGTTTTGTACACATATATATTTTTATTTCAATTATTTATTGTTATTACCGCCTTTGACCGTTTTATTAATCGTTTTACGTTAGGGTTTCATACAATTATTAACATTGTTGCAAACACGATCTTTACCTCTGCTGCGAGCGCTGTGATTTAGGTTCATTTATCACACGCCTATTTGCGTTTATATTACCAATTTGGTATTACCACCATAATCACGTTTGAACGCCCATCAAACAATGTTGTGGGTAAAAAATCGTTTAAGACAGTGTAAAAATTTCCGTTATACATACATTAATACGAAGCGTTTAGTAGTACTGAACTTGACCAGTTTAAGAATAATTCTGCATTGTACTGACCTACTTATCTATAGTGGAACCACTGCTGACCCTATATCCATATCGGAGCTAATGAACTAGATAGCTAAGTCGAAGGTCAAAAGATAGGCGATGCCAACGACTTTTTGAAAAAGTATTTTTCCTGGATACGAGATAAGGACGCGTGATGGGTGACGTGTAGGTATATGCATATTATGCATCTTGGTGGTTTGTTACGCAAAAGTCACATGTATAGACATATTCAAAACTACCTAATCCAGTGGTGACAGGCCATCACGCTACGCTGGCATTTTAGGTTTGATATCTGGGTCGGGAGATTAGTGCTTTTGCGATTTTTTCCATATTTTGCAAGTTTCCTAGTGACTAGGATTTTGGTAACGGGCTCTTCACCTATTACATGGGACAAAACGTAACTTGTAAATTTAACGTGTGTATATTTCAACGCGTTAAAATTATGTAGAGACAGTGGTAGAGTTTCAGATTTCATGATGGTATATCATACCAAGATTATTTTTTTAATTTTCCAATCCTAGTTCAAAGCATAGGTTATATATTATCATGAAAATTATTATTTTATAAATTATATAAAAAGTATATAAATATATATTAAAAATAAGTATAATAAATATATTATTTTGTTTCAGGTAAGCTCGAGATGATAACGAAGGAAATCTTAAATGAAGGCAAAGTTAGTATGAGGATTCAATAGTGTAAAGGTAAAACAGTTTATGAGGGTGTAGCGGTTTTTCAATTCAGATTCCTTTTGCTATATATATAAAGTTGAAATTTCAATAGAATTAGTCTCTTGTCCATATTCGCACGTGCACGGATAGTTGGAAATCAAAAGGAAACTTCTCATATTACTAGGTATAGTCGGAGAACTCTCCGCTTATCCAAAATCAATCAAATATAGCTTTTATTACTGTGATATAAGGCGCCCTTAGGACAAGTTCCCTAATAGCAGGTACATAGACCAATACAAAAAATGAAGTATAACACGTCAAAAAATAAAGGAACGTATTTATTTCAATATGATATGCTCGTTAACGGTTATTTATAAATGTAGGTATTAGTAAAATATTATGACTTCTATAAAAATATATCGTATGTGTGAAAGGTATACGTTACTTTTATTACGTACACTGTATTTAAGTGCTGTACCGCTAATTAATTGAATAAGTTGGCTTTTGTAGCTGAGTTCTTTTAATTAAAAAAAGCCTTAATGAATATTCACAATTTGGGCCAGTTTACAATCTCTGCGTGTATAAATTAAAAGCAAAGTGATATGTTGGGTATGAATTTACAAAATTTGTATTTTGCGATAAAATCTCTAACAAGTTTCTATGCATACACCGAATATAGTTCAGGCCAAAGTAAACCGACAAGCGGAGCGCTGAAAATACTGAGAGTTCTAGTTTTTAGAATGTCTCCGAAATCGTATTCCCATTCAATATTTTATTAATGCTAAATAAGATATGGCCTGATTTAAATCGCAGAAACAGACACATCTCACCATAGCGTTTCCCGCCCATCCGTAGCGCTACGCCGCATGCATTCACACGCATTCGGATAATCTCTCATGTGATCGGCCACATAGGCGCGTGTACACTCACTTATAACCAGCCATTTTCTAAAACCGATACAGTTCACATTCCCTTTTGCAGTTAGGCATCATTTCGTCTGGCCGCGTTAAAAGCACGCTGCATGTTCGCACTCCCACCCGCCGTTAGTGCCGCAACACAAGCGCGTAGCACGTATGAATCATGAAGCGCTGCATGTGTGCGTGCCCGTACGTTCGCGCTCCGCTGGAGGCTGTCAGTGTGTTGGTGACTATCGCAGCACGCGTACGCGTGTGTGTGCGTGCCCACTCATGGCAGCGGACTATGACGGCTCGTAGATTTGACAGCTAGCTCAATGCGGGTTCAGACGTTCATTATACGACCGATGTAATTTTCGTGAAATACTCGACGGTTTATTTACGCGCGATAAGGTTGGTGCGGTCGCGCGAATTTCGTATGTTGTGTTTCAGTGACGAAGTTTTTCGCGCGAACTTGAACTTGAGTTCTGTTGAGAATGTGTCCAATTTGCCGATAGCTGTGACATGTCCGCTCCGAGTGTTTACTTATCATGTTTGCAATTAGATGCGCTCCGTTGAAAATCAGTCCGAGGGGCTACGGCATGAATAAAATATCGCTCGCGGTTTATAAAAGGTAGGACCACCCTACCTAGTTGTACTGACGATATTCGATGAGTGGAAAAAATAAATTGGACACTCCTTAATGAGCGCGCTGGGAATAAATCTATTAAGTATGGCAAGAAAGAGGTGATATAAATTTTATGTGCTTTTATATTTTTTTTACTGTGTTGTGTAGTCTAAACGTTAGAAACTATTTCAAGAAAGTGTATATAGTATTTATTAAAATAGTTTTACAAAGTGACTGGTTAATAGACATTTATTTTTATAAAACGAAACATGTTAAAAGTGCCTTTTTGGAAACGAACGCTACTTTTATTGGTGAGTGTTATTTCACGTCAAATAATATAATTTAAGTAAAGTTGATGCAGAAAATGCAGAAATAACCATACCTATAGGTATTTCAATATTCTCTAACACAGATCGTTAATCTGATGTTAAAAGAATTTGATAAAGTTCAAACTTCATCAAAGAGTATCAAATTCGAATAATTTTGCACGCGTAACAAATCAACGAACTTCAGTTCCTCCAAAATCATTTATAGAACAAACAATCTTTAAATAAAAATGTAATGTAATGCAATCAGGTGCCGATACTATTGATCTAAATGCAAATGAACTAAAACAGCTGTGTCGGCGTCGAAATATCAAATTGTAAGGTGCACGAGTCACCAAGATTAATAGAGACATTAACACAAATAAGCATAAGTTTTACTGTTTTCTTTATCTGTCGGATTCTCAGTTACCTTTTGTGGGAGACGCCGAAAGCAGGTACAAGGGTCTTTGGGGTCATTAATCAAATCTTACTGTCTCTACCGTAGATCGAGAAAGACGAAAGTGCCAAATGAAGACGTCTATTCGTGGGTGATATTTGGCACCGCCCTTAGGACGTCCATTAATCAGCTCTTTCCGCATTGCTGTAAATTTTTTTTCGTTAGTTTTGTTATAGGAAACTTTTTCAGAGCTCAATGGTACATTATATACTACGTCTTTCTTTTTAAAATGTGTTATTGTCAGTTCTGTTAATATTCGGAGTGTTTAAAATTTGAGAGATAAATTTGTTTATTATTTTAGAAATTCGTGATACCTTATTAAATTCAGAAACTCTTTGCATTCATACGTTGAAATTTTGTCTAATAGGTATCATCAATAATCCCAATTCTTTCAATCGGAAATTAATTTTACGATTATTTTCTGTGTATTATCATTTTTTTGTATTTTTATTAATGTAGTAATTCATGAAAGAATAAATTAGTATTAAAATATTACCTTAGTATTCTAAATCGTTAAATGAATTAGAGAAATAAAAGATTAGCAAAAATATTTTATAATATACAATTAACAATAGAAATTAAAAATTATGAATATGTCTTAAATTATAATAATTAATATAACGCAAAATTCACCTAATCACATTAATTGATTAATTGTACACCTAATCTTGTAGGTACTTTCTTGCTTTACTGGACATAAAATTTAAGACTAAACAAGCCTTTAAATTTTAAGGTCTGATCAATATTTTTAATATAAAAGAGCCTACTTTTATATTTTTGTGTTGCTTTCTCTACATTTTATTGTCTCTACATTTTTTATATGATTTATTAATCACATCTAAGTATATATACATAATGATATTTACACAAACCATTAAAACTATGAGTCATACATTTAAAACAAAAAATATACGTCATTAACATTATACCAAATGGGGTTAAAAAACGCATATAGGTAGGTATATACCTACTACTTAGGTAAATAGCAGAAAAAGAGTTACAGACTACAAAGACATATTTTATTAGATGTGTAAAATGTAAACAATATTAATATTTATGCACTCAATAGGTACCTATAGCCTGAACTTTAAAGAGTTTGTAATCGTTTAAATATAAGGTGTACTTACCACTCAATAACTGTAGTTACCTGTAGGTTAACACATTAAAACTATCAGGCTCAGGCTACAAATATGATCAACAGGCTATAATCACACTCTTTACTTATCTACTGCCTCATGTTATATAGTACACATACTTAATATATATTTAAAAGCTCAATTACCTATGCTTAAATTATAAATGTTTTAAGTGATTTATGATTCACTGTTCAAATATTATAATAAGGTAAATGACTAGGTATATATCAACATTTCTGTATCAATCTTAAAAATAACTTACACTAATGCCATAAATGTTGATAAATAAATATGTAACTATTGATATATAAATAAATATGCATTCTATTTCATTTTTCATCTGTTTTTTTTTTATGTTATGGAAGTGGTAAACAAGCATGCAGTTCACATTGATGTTAAGTGATGACTGCAGCCTATAGACACCCACACAAAGACCGAGGTCAAAATGCAGATGCGTTACCACTCCTGAGGCCTAAGGTGTTATGCCTCTGTGCCGGAAATTACAGGGCCGTATATTAAGTTGATCATTGCTCTATATTTTTTATTCAAAATAAATAAAATCTTACACACAAATAACTGCTTATGAATAAGGTTGGTACTTATCTTAGATTATCGGTCTATATGCTAGATTTGGATAGATCAAATGGCGATAAAATTGAAGAAATATTTATTAATAAAGTCGAAAATAATTTATAGTTTCGATGTTATACAATATCAACGTCCCACTGCTTTATTTTTTAACAAAATACAATCGTTTATGCATAACATCGTATTATAACAACTTATTTAATAGCTTAATCATAGATCCGACACGCGGGCCACAATACAGACGAATGAATCAAATAGAGCCGACGACATAAACTGAGATATCAAAACGGGTTCCACGAAATTCGATCCAAATACATGTTCACATTCTGTATTTGAAAATAGAAGGTTGTTTTCTAGTGGCTATTATTGTAACGGTTCCTTTCACCGCTATCTGGTGCTGACCATCTGATGAACTGCTTTTTTTTAAACTGCCTTAATAAAGCGAACAGCATGTAAGATTTTAATGTGTAGCAGACGCGGAGATTTTGTTGATGTGATAATGCAGCGTGACTGAGCTCACGACTTTCTATGAAACGACCAGGGAAATCATGTCGGCATTTTTCTAACACGAACTTGGGTGTGCCCTTCAACGCTGTTCTCCTCATCCTTGATGAAAAATTATTTTATTCTTTGCGAAAAATTTTATGTACCTACTTAAATAAAGAAACAAAAATACGTCATATATAAATATATATATTTCTACTTGTCGTGATTAATTCGTACTCGTAGGAAATTTTGTATGATTTGGCGATATCAATACAGATTGAATAACGAGTCTAAACTAGAACAATCGTTATCAATTATCGTTTTGTACTAGTTAACAAACACGACGTAAATCTTCTTGGGTGGTAACTGGCTGCATCAAACATAATAAGATACATTAATGAAAACAATTAATAAAATGATAGACATTATTAGATGATAGACAGTTCTCTTTTCAAATTCGTTTAATGCAATAGTTTAAATAAGATAAATACTTGGAAATAGGTACATTTGCGTATAATATTTTGTGTCAAATATTTAGTTCTATTTTACATCTGTATATATATGAGTTTTGACAAATTTGTATATTTTTAACCATTATTTTAAAACCAGTATTTAAAACGCTACCTTATTATGTGACTATAAATATAGTAGGCATCATCATTGTCATATAATTTATATAGTTACATAAAATACTTACAAACAATTACAATTGCTACTTATTTATGTTTATGATTTTTTTTTAATTTTAATCAAATTAACCTATCTATATCAATCTGCATCCTTTGATTTAAACTAATTATTATTCTTTATACTACGTTGGTTAACTAAGATACGTGACTGTGTAGGGAGGAATTATGTTATTTAATAAGATATTCAAATGTCTACCAAATTTAAGATCTTCTTAACCTTTCTATGAAGAGATTCATAATCCCGTTGATTGGTCATTCAATCTGAAATCCACATTGTCTAAACACTTACAAACATAAAGTGAGGCCGCCCACCACCGCGTATCGTTAATTTAATATCATTTGTTCATGTCATCGATGCCCACTAACGAAACGGGCGTGTCATTAACTATTTTAATTAACTTTCCACATTCATATAACTTGTCAAAATCCGATATTTTGTCTTGCCTAATATTTATATGATTAATATCAACATTAGTATGGACAAGTATTAGTCTTAGTTTCGCAAAACTTATAAAAAAGTTATCGTGATCATTATTTGGCTATAAATAAATTTTAGTCATACTCGTAAATAATATTACTAAACTCCTTGTTTTACATATCTTATTAATCTGTCTTCTCTTCATTTAATAATCATTGATATCGCACAAAGAAAAACGTTAAATGAATGGGACAGGTACGTTCAAAGGTTGCCGAAAATTCGACGGTACCTAAATATCATCTGCTACATTACTCTGTGTTCTTTTCGAGAGTGAAGACGTATAGGTTTTACCTTTTGGTCTTAATTGTTCAGCGTGTTAAGCATTATTCACTAACGAATTAAATATAAGAGTGATTTTTCTTTCTCGCCTGCCTTAAAGAATATTTTTAATATGCATTACAGGTGATAACTAAAGCTATATAAATCTTCATAAGCAATAAATTGAATGATTCTTTCAATTGGTGACATATAATACAAACCCATTTTTTTTAAATAGTAAATCGAAACTTTTTTCCAGTTGTCACATTTACTTTGTTAATTATTGTTGGCCTTTACCCATTTATTTAATAGATAAAGATTGTGATAGAAAATACTCAATGTTAAAAATAAAATAATGAAACCTACTATCGAGGAAGCCGTTCCACGCGGATGAAGCATAGTTTAATAATTTTTAAGTCTTGTTGTATGCCGGAAAATATTATTTCGTTGACTGACTGCCGTTTAGTAGATATGAAATCATTGTTAAAACGAGTTATTCAGGTATCTATAATCAATAACATTTTCGGGTGTGGACAGTAACTTAAGAATGTCAGCATTGAGTTAATATTTGGTGTACTATAATTACTATGGTTACCCACTAAAACCAATGCTCGCGCAATTCTGAACGACACGTGCAGAAAGAAAATGGTAACGCTTTTAAAAATTATATATTTACAGAGAAATCGCATGAAATTCGTTACAGTTGAAATAAATTCGGAGAAGACTACACAAACTGAATATTTGATATGAATTATGTATTACCAATACATGTGATGAACAAAATAAAATACAAACAATGCGTTTGCGTTAAAGTCAAATATAATTTTATTATTTCTCATAGATACTGTAGAGAAACATTATCACTAAATAAAAAGATGTTCATGAGGTTCGTTAATAAATTGAATCAATTGAGATCACTAAGAAATATTTAGTATCAATTTTATGAATTGGCAGTAATAACTGAGCCTTACACCGGTCGGCAACTCGTGGACGATCGACGTAGTGATATTAGAAAACATTGCTAAGTGTTGCACGTTTAAAAATTACTTCAGAGTGTTATAAATCTAACAGGTGTTTATAATAATTTGCCAGATGTCCGGTAGAATACAAAGTACGTCAGTGTTCGTTACATTATCATTCACAATGTAATGTTTACCCATTTTGTAGTATATTCGCCTTGCATTGTTGTATACGATATCAATAAAAATGATCCCTGAAAACGAAAGTAGGCACCAATATTGATAAACGATCACTAAATAAAGATAATCGTGCTGGGATTGCTGGTTTGACATGTGAAGTAACTGAAATTAATGTGTATTATAGGCCCCGTAACTCCCGCTCGTTTGTAAGGTGAATTTGTAAAATTATCGGGCGGTCGATTTAAATAATATGCGGTCTGATCGGACTCAACATTCTGTTAGGTTTCGCGAGCTTCAATCGTTGAGATAAAATTTTAGTTTATAGATTACGAATCAATTTAACACTATTGATTGACTAAAAAATAACAAATAGAACAAGAACGGTTGGAAGTGGTTTGAATTATATTTCTTTAGTTAACTGCAAATTATTTATGCATTCAAATCGTTTTTATTTTTTCTATCACAGACCCGACTCAGGTCTGACATCTGCATTTAGACTTTTTTAATGTAGATTTCTATAAGCTGCAGTATTTACTTACCATTCGTGTGATCTGCATGCTCGTTTGCCACCATAATTACACGAAAAAGAAATTCGCTTGACATTTAAATGTAGATTAAAACACAATCTGCTCTACATAAAATAAATTAACAGAAATCAGGACTTAATAAATTCATTCGCTCTTAAATTCACGTACTATCATTAAACTTCGTAAGTACATAAAGTTTGATGTTTCTATTACATATACCTGATAATCATTAAAATATTATTAGGTATATTATAGTACTTTTAAATAAGTCGTTCAAATTGTCTCAAATTCATATTATCTACGAATAAACAGTCGTAGGTTTTTAGGATGATTTCATATTAACAAACCTCTTTTTAATTTTTTGCTCATTAGTTTTATTAAGTAACTAGGTACGTTAATTTGAACATTTTTTTTGTCACACACACTAACTTATGTTACAACTTATTTGATAAAAATATGTCATGTGTTATGTAATAAAACTAGACAAAGAAATAACTTTGTTGGTTATTATTCAGAATATGCTACAACTATATCAACAGAGAATAATATATAAGTACAGAAAAATATTATCTTACAATACATTTTAGTATTTACGATTGAAATTAAACCATATAATAGACGACGCAAAATACATATTACATTACATCTAGAATGTTTTATTAACTAATATAAGATTGAATTATTAAAATTCACACATCTTAATATTTTATTTTGTATTATTCATTCACTATTACATTCTTATACATTAAGATGGTTCAGCGTTATGAGGAAGATAAGCAAATTGTTTATTATAATGATTACGAGTATAAAATAAAAGTGCCTAATTCTATTACTTAGTTATCAAAAAATACCTACAACCAATACAAGACGGATATTCTATACAAAAAATCAAATGTATTACAGTAACCAATGTTTAATTGTGGACTTCCGCATCCAATTGTGTAGACTGTGTGGAGGAAGATTCATTCGACTACATTATCTTGCGACTCGAATAAAAAAAAACATTTGAGGTGAGACGTGACTGTAAACTGCCTATCGTAAATATCAATAATTTTTAGACGTTTTTAAACAATAACTTTATTTTTATCTAGGTATATTATAGATTTGTTATATTATATTAAAGATATAGATCTGTTGTTATTTTGTTATTTAGCTTTAACTAATAAAAATAAATCTCAATAGACAACCCAAATATTAAAAAAAATATTTCAATGAAACCTACTCATCAGATAAAACATAATTATTGATTTTAACATAATATATAGCTACATACATATAATAATATCGATCATGTTTCAATATAATAAGGAAGTTAAACGTAAATCAAATAATAATTGTACCTAATAAAAGGTTGCAATGTTACACTATAATTAAGCGCTTAATTGGGCTTGAAATTACTTGTTTAGCACATTAGCATATATTTAGGCTCGCTTGAAATGTCTTAACGTTATGCACGAATAAAATTCATACAATAAGGTACAGTCGGGTAGAAAAGGAATCGCTAAAGATGTCCGTACAAGTCTAATTAGAAAATGCCCCATTGTCACAGGCTTTGAGATGGGTAAAGGACTGTCTCATACTGAATTACTTTTAGGAAAAGATGTTTGTAATGTACGAGATACGTCCTGGCAGGGTAATGAAATTTAAGTTATGATGTTTACAATATTATCTACCGATTTTTTTTTTGCATTCCATAAATTAATAAGTTTATATTCATTGAATAATGTAGAAGTTTAAGAACTTTCTTCCCTTAAAGGGACTGAAGATACATAGATACGTATATAATTACGATGACATTTGCTGTATACACTTTTTATGAGCTGAAAAGGTAAGTGTTAAGCTTTCACTGAAATTTCGTATAAATGCGTAGGTATACCAGTTAGGAGTAGATTATGAAAAAATAGCGATGGCACTTTGCTGGTCTAATCTTCTTACTCTAATTTGTCATGATAATTTGAAAACCAAGCAAGCAAGCAAAACCACCCACTGAAGAAGTCATAATTATTCTTCAGTAAGTATATATTTTTGACATTGACTGTATAAACCTTCAATTTTATCAGTATGTAACCATGTCCAAGATTATTACTGAGTTTTGGCGGGAACCTTGAAAGAGGCATATGGTGCCCTTATTTTATTTCATTTTCTTGGTGTATTTTTAAGTTATATTGAATAAAATTGGTGGCATTTTGTTTGATATAGGTTTATTACAGTGCCCGTGTACAGTGAAATAGAATAACAGTGCGAAAACACGACCTTTCAGGTTGCCTCCAAAATTTCATTGTAGATGTTCTGGTAAAGTAGCCATCGCTTTACTCGAATAACTTGATTGTAACTCACTTGACTGACATATTATACTTGATAACTTATAAACTTGATACTTGCATATTATACTTGATGACTATATTATACTAACTATTACGCTGCTTAAATAAATATGAAATATCGTTTTACTTGACACTGGCAATATGCGTAATAGCGATGCAATAATAACAAAAAAAAAAAAAAAAAAAACCATGTCCAAATCAGCTTAAACTTACGTAGGTACCTACTATAGTTGGATATTTAATATAGTCTGACTGATACCAAACCATATTTCCATCGAGTTGTAAAAGGCCAGTCAGCCAATATGGTAGCAGACAAAACTCTATTGAGCTGTAAATAGGTATACTGTTGACAGTTGCCTATTCGCAGTCTGTTTTGTATGTAGGAGTTGCAATACAATGACGAATATACAAAAAGTTGTGTAGTGTATCTATTAGTTGAATAATTAATAATCTTATTATTATATCTACATACTGCCTCAGTAGCGTAGTGGTAGCAGGCCACTACTATTACGCTGGAGGTCCTGGGTTCGATTCCCGGGTCGGGGACTATCAGAGATAACGGTTTAAAATCCTTTATCTCTGCTTCTATTGGGATTTTTCCATTTTCTGGAAGTTGCCCAGTACCCCGGAGTTTGGTAATGTGCCCGGAGATGGCAACAGGTTCGCCACCTGTTACATGGGCCAAAACGTAACCGGCGAGTCATGGGTGTTTGCATGTATGATTGAATGCATGCATTTACCTCTGCCTATCCCTTCGGGGATTACAGGCGTGAAGTTACGTTTCTACATTAATTAATAATTTACAATGCTCATTATTTTGAATTTACTTTTGTGGAAGCTGTTATAAATATATACCTACAGACACTGTTATACCTACAGATATTACAGTTTACACCTTACTTAGACCTATAAATAATAATAATAGGTATACAATATATCATTGCTCTTTACTCTAATACAAAACCTGCAAAGGCATCATACGAGTACCTTAAAAGAAAAAACGGGTTCCATACCTAATAGCCGTTCTGTTATTTCAGTAGTTTTTATAAATTTAGAATAAACTAGCTGTGCCCGCAACTTAGTTTGTGTGGAAGTGGCTTTGGGACTTTGGGCTGCGCTTTTGAATATACATTTTGGATCATGAACACATTTGGGTAGCTAAAACAATCTACTACTTGGGTAGCTAAAAAAATCTACTTTGCAGTAATGCTTCTCTGTACACGATTTTAGACGTATGACCATCGGGTATAAAACCACACAGGCTGCTAGGATTGCGCAAAATTGCTAATTAAGTATGTGTTTAAACGTGCATCAATCCTATGCTGAACCGTTATTTCGAAAAGGCCGTTTTAAACTTCTATGCAAAATATTTCTATGCAACAACCCAACGTTACCAACGCCACCAATGCCTCCATCGCCACTAAAAAACACCGCCAGGACCACCAACGGGGGTAAACAAGCATGCAGTTCACGTTGATGTTAAGTGATGACTGCAGCCTATAGACACCCACACAAAGACCAAGGTCAAAATGCAGATGCGTTGCCACTCCTGAGGCCTAAGGTGTTTCGCCCCTGTGCCGGCAATTACAGGGCCGTATTACTATTTACCACCTGACCGGAACACGATAGTGCTCAACACTACCATTTAGTGGCAAGTATATTAGGTAATGCGGTGGTGCCTACGCCCGCGAGTCCGTCACTGGAACTCTACCACGAGTGAAATTTTTATAGATTAAGATAAATTAATATTAAGTATCGTAAATAAAATAATATTATGTTATTAATCATTAAAATAATGTGCAATATTTAAGTTACGGAGAATTAGAGAACAGTTGCTTATGATCTAAACATTTTCTCGTAGCGTAGTGTGCATTATGGCAAATATTATAATATGAGTTAGAGCTCACATGACACTAACTTTCAGAGAGATTTCTAGTGAATCACTAAGTATGTTTTGGAACTTAAGTTCAAATCTAGTCGAGTAACTCTTAATTCTGCTGACTGTCGCTGACCATCCTTAAACAGTTTATTAGAAATTTGTCAGCATTTTCATTCCAAAATTAAGCTCGTTACCCCTTAATTCGAAAAAAAAGTACTATTAAAAAACAGCGGTATTTTCCTCTGCGTACTAATTTTATTCACACGTAGGTTTGTGAGAATAAAATTGAATTAATTAATTAAATGTGATCATCATGGTGTTTATTCTACAGATAATCGCACTTGTGGTGAGACCTACAAACCGCACTACGACTTTATTTTGATTTTTTAGACTTGTCAAACTAATATAATTTTACTTCACTTGTCTTTACCTACTTAATCAGGATATGATTTTCATTCAATATGCATTTTTACGAGTATTTGAAACAAAATAACTATTGAAAGTTATGCTCCTAATCTAAAGTAAAGTAATAGTGCGGTCTGTAAATCTCGCCATTAGAACCAAATAATCAAAATTGCCATGATAGAGGGGAAATTTAAAAATAATTGACACAGAGATTTAATCAGCTCAGCGCCTTAATAAAGCCAACTTAGGTAAGGCTGACCTTTGGGTCAGCACAGTCAGAATGGTTTGACCGCCATTATTCGGTTTACTGACTGCGCTAGCGGATGTAATAAATAATAAATAAAATTTAAAAATTAAGTTTGTTTGTGTTTGTTCAGACTTTGGTCTGAATACAACTTTAGGGGTTATTGAGAGCCATTTTCTGTGATAAAGACACGAGTGTGGGATAGAATAGAGAGCGAAAAATTAGACATAAAGAAATGTAAGATACGTGCTCACATTTATGCAAAAATAAAACTATAGATACCTAACACAACATTTTAGTCTATGAATTTTTTAATTTCAATTTTAATATGGGTCTTGGGGCGTTTCGGTCCGCTCGTATTTCGTCCCGCGGACCGAAACGCCTAACAATGTCTTCTGAATGGGTCGATTCGGTCCGCGGGACGAATCGCCCCATATTTTTATTATTATAGGGCGATTCGTCCCGATATGAATACCTGATTTGAAAGATTTAAGTACAGTTGGTTACAAAAAATTGAGAAATAAATAAAATGCAATGTATTATGATACATTTTATATATACCTACACAAAAAAAAACTTAAACAAATAAATCAAATTAAATATATAACACACACACACAGAGAACATTAATCATAGGTAGAATATGATCAATCACTTCAAAAAACTCAAATAATTGGTGAACGAAAGTATTTCTTTTTTGTATTCGACTGTACATGACAATATAATTGGACCGAATCTACCCATTTAAGAAGAACTCTTGGGCGATTCGGTCCACTTTCCATTTGTGGGCCGAATATCCCCATGAATAAAATGCTTATAGGCGTTTCGGTCCGCGGGACGAAACACGAGCGGACCGAAACGCCCCAAGACCCTTTAATATTTGTAAAATATGTTTAAGATTGTCTACTACTTAAATAAAATTATGATACATTATATATTATTATATATACCTACCTGTGACTGTAGAAACATCTATGTAATAATAATAATAATGAGGGGGCAGAGCAGCTTGTGGCGAGCTGTTGGTGAGTAGCGACACCACCCCCTACCATCATCTCGAGTTCCTCCGAGAGAACTGGGCTCCGCCTCGTCCGCCACATAGAGGTACGGCCGGACAGAGCATCAGGTCTCTCACCTCTGGCTTGCCTTCATTGGCTGGTCAGAGTGGGGCGCTAGAGGTATGGCATTTGCAGAAATTTGGATAATAGGCTGTTGTCTAAATTTCTGCAAGAGCCATACACTCGGGGGTGGAAGTGTCTAAAGGCATAATAGCGGGGAAGCCCGCTCCGAGCTCGAGATTACTCGCTCGTGATGGTGAAACCGGGGCCACACCTCTCGACACCCCCAGCCTCTCTCAACAGTGTTGCCCCCTGTCGACCATCGGGTTGGCTGTTTGGGGGGCCCACCAAGGAGAGGCGAGTCACCACCTGCCTAAAGTAGGATTCGATAATGTGAGATGTTGAATATAGGCAGGTGCCGGATCTCACTCCATAGGCCCAGCCAGCTAGTCCCCCCAGTTCACCCACATAGCCCAAAGTTTGGCAAATCACTTTTCATTACAATAGTCCCATTATATTCTGCGGGGTCTGTCTGTGTCTGTATTAACTATTGATGCAGCCAGAGAGAGGTCCCGCCGAATATAACCCATTACAAAGTAGATCAAAATTCTCGAAAGGGCCTCTACGTGTTGGACTCCCCATGTCCCCGCGCAAGCCTGACAAAGGTCCGGGGTTCAAATTGGACCCCGTGCTGACGAGAGACATAATAATGGCAACCCATTATACGTCCCACTGCTGGGCACGAGTCTCTCCCCTTATTGGGGGGAGGCCTGGAGCTTACTCCACCACGCTGCTCCAATGCGGATTGGTGGAGGTGGGTGGGTTAGTGGCCAACCCACTGTTCGATGTTTTCAAACCGCCCATAAGGCCTCCGACAAGGTTTAACGACTGCTGTCCATCGAAAGCAACCGGGACCGACGGCTTAACGTGCCCTCCGAAGCACGGAAACGCGCATTTAATTTACCACTAGCGGTCACCCATCACACTACCCGACCGCGCCCGTAGGGCTTAACCGAGCAGATCGCCTACGATCTACACCAGCCGCTGGGCCATGCGCGACATCTATGTAATGTATACCTATTACATCAATATACACTATAGTAGACGTATATATTAGAGTATACATATAGTAATATTAGTAAAATATGAATGTGAATACTGTTGTCTAGTAATAATTTTATGAGAAGCGCTTATAGGTTTAAGTTATAATTCTATAGAGTATAGGTACCTATCCCACTTTATAAATATGAACGATTAAGGAATGAATTATGAGATGTGTTTACTATTGTTATTGTCTTACATTTCGTGAAGTTTATTTACATAAGTTGTTCACGTAATTCACGTTATGAACTTCATCAATTCATAGCCAACATTTTCGTGTTCTTCTAGCATTCTTGATGATTAATTTTGGCGAAGACAATAAAGAGAGTACGATTTAAAATTTGTTCTCTTAGTCAATGTATCGAGGTCGTCAGTATAGAATTTATGTGTGCACATAGATCATGTATGGTTATGACTAAATTTTAAATTATACTGTGCAGCTGCCGCCGGCAGAACGTGCTCTCTATAATTTGGGCCTCAATTTTTATCGATCCCATCTATGATTGCCGATGGTCCTAACACTAAATGATCGTGGAACTATCCCGCGTGGTTTTCTCTTAACGGTCCAAGTTTTTATGTGTGCTGTTTCTATATTCTTTTGCTTGGTAGGTACCTATATGCTTAGCAACGCTGTTCAAGCTTAAAATGATTAGGTATATCTATTCAATTCTATTCACACAAAATGTAGATGCAGTGCCTAATTTTATGTTGGTTTTGGCGGGAATTATAACAATATATTCAAATATAATTATGTATTGCGAAGGAACTTTCTAGAAATAATACAAATAGACCATAGTCTGAAATTAACAAAACGTACATTTTTATCTTGAATTATCTACGCCAACAAAATCTGCTTAAATACATGAAAATGATCCCGATTCAGGCGTAAGTAGGTATGCTATATCCTTTTGATGAAATGTTTACGGCAAAATGTTTATAGACGTTTGCTTGTAAACTCATAGATACTTTAATTTCACCAAGAAAATGCATCGTGAAAATTCTCAACATTAGCGGAGGGAGTGTGCAGTTTACGCCTACTTCCACACTTTCAAATCACTTCGAAACCATCACATTCTTTTAATATGTAGGTACGAAATCCGCACATAAGGCGGATTTCGTACCTACCACTATTTGATATCTCACACAATATGCTTTGCAAAAACTTTATGAAAGCTTAATAAATTATCTCCCAAAAGGATTTAGTTACATCACACGTCCATGCTTGAGTCACTGAATTACATCATCATCATCATTTCCGCCGAATGATGTCCACAGCTGGACTAGCCTTTCCCAAAAAATTTTCCCACGCTTAGCAAGCGGTTAGGCGATCGCAGTGACAGTAATTTTATAGCGAACTAGTTGTGCCCGCGATTTCGTCCGCGTGAGACTTTATGATTGTTCAGTATCTACTCGGACGAAGTCGTAGGTGACGCTAGTATAAAATTAGCCTAAATTACTTCTTTTTACATAAGCTATCTGCCAGTGAAAGTCCCGTCAAAATCGGTCCGGCCGTTCCCGAGATTAGCGGGGACAAACAGATAGACAGACAGACAAAACTTGTAAAAAAAACTAACTGTTGTTTTGGTATATGTACAGTGTAAACATACATATGCATTCAGTAATAAGCGGTTATTTTTATATTACAAGCAGACACATTTTATTTATTTGTATAGATTAATTTAAACTTTACTGCCCTATTGGGATGGCTTGACCACCATCGTTCGATGGACTTACTACTTACAACATGTAATCACCGAAGTGATAGACAGAGATAAATGCATACATTCAAGCATACCCACATGCAAACGCTATCGATTCGCGAGTTACATTTTAGCCCATGTAACAGGTGGCGAGCCTGTTAACATCTCCGGGCATATTAACAAACGCCGAGGTAGTGGAAACTTGATACTTACAGAAAAAGGGGAAATTCCAATGAAACCGGTGATAAAGGATGTTTCACCGTCATCTCTGATAGTCCCCGACCCGGGAATTGAACACAGGACCCCAACGTAGTAGCGGCCTGCCACTATTATGCTACTGAGGCAGTTCAGGCTTAATTACATAATTTTTCGTAAATTAGCTCGAGTTTATTATTAGTTATTAGTATTTCTTTCTCAGATACGGAACCCTTATAGGAGAACTCTATCTGCCTGACGGGTAGTTAGTCCGTATTTTATTTCTCAGATATGGAACCCTAAAAATGCAAATCAAAACGTCATTCAGATTTAATAACATAACAATTGCATATTATTATGTACCTACTAAATAGGTACACAATCTGTATAGAAACCATACACTTCCGTCGAACGCTTTGTCTCGAAACAATGTTCGCGTCTCCATATATCATTCCGTCGCTGGTCTTGTGCTTACGCCAAAACTGTCAAACACAAGTTTTGGTACATGATCGCACTACCAATACGACGCTGGTGATTGTTGTGTATTTAAAACATGTTTTTTTTACGTTTACGCCTTTTATACAACGTGTAACAGGATTAAATGTACAACCCGAAACTAGTTTATTCAGAATCGATTAGCAAATCGACTTCAGGCATTTTTGATTTAAGTAATTTTTTGCCCAAAAATTAATTACAATTTAGGAAATTATGGTCACCCATTTGGTGAACAGTCAATGAAAATACAAGTCTGTTGAAGAGTCTAAGTCTAAAAAAATACAAGTGAACACCCAATGAAAATACAATACAATCGAAAATGAGGGTAACGTTTACCCAAAATAAAATAGTTGCTAGCTAGTCTCAACAAATTTATTAGAACTCGTTGAGACTGCTTTTTATTATTAATAATAATTGAAAAAATAAATTTGTGGAAATTAATATTATTACTAGCGAGTGTTAAATAAGAGAACGCAGGTTACGCTACATCACATTGCAATAGCGTGCGTTTGTGAGTAGGTTCGTGTTTTATGTGCGGTTGTAGGTAGCAAAATTAAGGTAAGTATGCATAGGGATACTGTTCGTACAAATCCAGGACAACTTATTTCTTAAATAAAAAATATTAAATTCATAAACATGTAACAGTTCATGCATTATGATTATAACTCGATTTTCTAATCGGGGTGTTAGAGAGTGTGCGTAATTCCCGTTACATGTTGTATATCTATTAATGTTAAAGATCACAACATTTCACTGGTGGTAAATTTCCAGTGTGGGAGCTCGAGGGCGTAGGCACCAACGCATTACCTAATTTATCTGCCGCTAAATGGTAGTGTTCAGCACAAACGTGTTCCGGTCAGGTGGTAATGGACGGCCCTGTAATTTCCGGCACAGAGGCATAACACCTTAGGCCTCAAGAGTGGTAACGCATCTGCATCTTGACCTTGGTCTTCGTGTGGGTGTCTATAGGCTGCAGTTATCACTTAACATCAATGTGAACTGCATGCTTGTTTGCTACTTCCATTACATAAAAAAAAGTATGTACTGTTTCCCCGAATCTTTGGAAGGTTAATTTTGAGTATGTCCCATTTTGAGTGACGATAAAAATGGGCACGTTAGCCATAACCGACACGCTTGGCCAGCGGATTGGCGGTCGCAGTGGCGGTTGTTTTTTCGCGGGACGCTGCTGCCCATCTCGCGTTATTATATTTACTACCAACCTGTTGGATTGGTTAGGTGGCCATTGTTCGGATGACTGACTGCACTACCGGATGAACTCTCCTCCACTAGAGGGTGATAGGGTAGTGGCGTCCCGACGCCTTTGGACAAATAACTAGTTCTTCTTTCCTCTCTTTATTCGAAACCTAGTAATGTCCAATGACACAGCTTGAGGACGTCGCCGATGCCAATGCCGAAACAATTTGCCGCTAAATGGTTTTAGTTAGATGTCGTGCCTTAGGGCATTTTATTTCTGACACAGATGTAAACTTCTTAAACCTTAGGGCTATCAATACAAAGTATCTTGCTCCTCAGTAGTGGAATAATCGAAGTAAATAAAAACCTCAGATACCAATGACATGGGACAACCCTACTCTCTCTAACCGACTTCAATTTATTTAATTGGTGATTCGCTTACTACAAGGCTGCCTCGAGCAACCTGTAGTGCTGTCAGGGTTGCTTATAGATCGAATAGCGAAGTTGACACGGAAGGAGTAATTTTTATGGTTTTGAACCCAAAGGGTAAAAACGGTAGCCTCTTATCACAATTTAAAGATCATAAAGATTATTGTTATACTTAACTTCGTTACTTCATGCCGGTAATCCTAAAAGGTTAGACAGATTTAAATGTATACATTCAAGCATGCATACATACCTTCACCCACTATTATGTTTACAGTTACGTTTTCACCCATGTAACAATTGGCGAGCTTTTTGACATCTCCGGGCACTTTACCAAACGCCGAGGTACTGGTAAATTTCAAAAAAAAAAATCCAATAGAACCAGAGAGGATGGACTGTACATCATTATCTCTGATAGTTTCCGAACCGGGAATCGAACCCAAGACCCTATTATAATAGTAGTGGCCTGCTCTACTACTAGGCTATTGAGGCAGTTTACCGCACTTGGGCAGGTTTTTTCAATTGTGATTGTTGCGTTGACATGTATTAGTTTAATACAACCACTAGGTACAGGAGTAAGACGCCTGCTGAATATCCAAAAACATTACACCCAGCCTTACCACCATGAGTTGCAAACACGAAATCCCCCAATTTGTTCACATAATCACATTAACAATATGGTGAAAAATATTCACGATAAACAGGCGTTCTATTTGTCTATCATTTTCACAGTTCGTTTATTTTCGTGTAAATGTCAATTTAACTAATTACCTGCTACGTACGATAAATTCTACTGATTATAATGTATTCGGGGCACTTAAATTTTGGCAATACTATTTTTTAAGTTTCTTTTACTTAAATAATTGTTTGGGTAGGTAGATATTTCAATTTAGTTTAGCGTGTTGCATTATAGAAATATTCTTGACAAAAAATTCAACGTTGTGGACACTTATGGTAGGTAACTAGTATTTTTTCAACAAGGTTGATAGAGGACACCGGGAACAAACAGCCGGTTTTTTTAAATTGATTTGACAGATTTTAATGAAAGATATTTTGACGTCACCTGTCATCTTACTTATGTGAAAGTGTAGTAAATGGACTTCTGGAAACTGGAACCATGCTACCAGGGGGAATGTTAACATAGGGAACAATTCGCTGGTTCTAATTTTAAATTGATTTGACAGATATTTAAATTGCACCCTCACTTGCATGTCTCACTACCTTAAGGTTGACCGGTAGAGAATGCCCAGCGGCATTAAATCCGCCTTATGTTCTAACATTGTGCGTTAAAGTATAAATAAATAAATATTAATGTGAGCTATTTCAACGCAATCTGTCATGAGTTTCTTTTTGTCCAGCAAAGGGCGTCTTTCGCCTAAAGTGATGATCTTGATGATGACAGTAGATTTGCAGCGAGTTCTACTCCATCTCTTAACCCATTTCTTGTCCCTCTGTCAAACACAATAGCTTAAACAATGCAATTGCTCACGTGATTCAAGGGACTGGGAACCATCTAATACATCTAAATAAAAAAATCTACTAACCCACTCCTTAATTCATATCAGGTGTTTTGATTTTCACATTAAAATGCCGTCTTGAACAATTATTATAATTATAAATACCTATTACGTGCAGGTTATTTAACACTTGAACAAATAATTACTATGCGAAGTATGTCTGCTAATGTATAATTTGCTTACTTTGATCAGAGTGTAACGGCTTATTATAAATTAACTGATTTTATAAAATGAATAATTGTTGAATGAATTAGACCGTGAAGAGTCGCTTAGAATGAAAATCAGTGTCTTTGAACCCTAAAGAAGTATTTGAATATCCGATTCGCCTTCGATCAAAGGAATAAATAAAAAGAATAATTTGAATACGTTATTCAGATTCCAGTTGTTAACTTCATGTCTGTATCTTCGTCAAACCATGAAAATACCTTAAAAAGCTGGCAGCCATAGGTATCTGTTTGTTGTGTTTGATATTGTTATGCCTCAGGAGTGGTAACGCATTTGCATTTTAACCTTGGTCTTCGTGTGGGTGTCTATAGGCTGCAGTCATCACTTAACATCAATGTGAACTGCATGCTTGTTTGCCACTTCCATTACATAAAAAAATAATTCACATCCTTCTCTAACTTAAAGGAATCTGTTAAAGTTAGAGAAGGATGTGAAATGTTACAATAACTTTAACAAATATCTTGGCGCAACCCAGGCTAAGTGAATACAGTGAAAAAAAATATTATTATAATAGAAATATAAATTTTATATTGTATTTAGTGTCTCGTAATAAATTATAATTTCAACTCGTAGTTGATAGTCTACAAAAAGATACTAATTATATGTTATGGTATTAAATATATTGTATTGGTATTAAAACTATCTACGAAATTGTTAACAAGTATTTTATTACTAAATTTTGTTTCTACTGGAGGACAATACATTTTTTTATGTAACTTAAGGGGTAAACAATCATGCAGTTCACTTTGATGTTAAGTGATGACTGCAGTCTATAAACATCTACACAAAAACCAGAGGTCAAAATGCAGATGTGTTGCGACCCCTGAGACCTAAGTTGTTATGTCTCTGTGATAGTTATTATGAAGCCATACATCCGGAACACGATAGTACTGAACACAACCAATAGAAGGCAGATAGATTATTATTTTTTTTAATGAAATATTTCGATACGTTATCATTGATAACCTCCATAATTCCACCACCGTGTCAGTGTAATCACTCTTCTATATACAAATACTCGTCTATTTTTATTTTGGGTCATTATTAAAAAAAGAGACTTGCTTCGAATATCATGTAAAATAATTGTGGTGGAGTCACGAGTATTTCCTATGGAACAGTACTCAACAATTAATATTTTAATATTGCACATCGGGCCTACGAAAGAGTCAATCGGCTAGTTTCGACTACGTAAAGCGTTATCTCAGCTGCACACTGCTTATGTAAGCACTGACAGTCCGGTATTGGTCAAAACTTAATCAAAATGGTGGACAAACGTCAATTAAGTACGGTGCGAAAGAGATAACGCTCTACAGACCCGAAATAAGCTGAAGTCTCCTTTCTAAGCTTGATGTGCAATATTTATTTTTGAGCATTATAACTGTCGATGCTACCACCTCACTATGACTTTTTAATGTAATGGAAGTGGCAAATTAGCATGCAGTTCACATTGATGTTAAGTGATGACTGCAGCCTATCACAATGACCAAGGTCAAAATGCAGATGCGTTGCCACCCCTGAAGCCTAAGATGTTATGCCTCTGTGCCGGAAATTGCATACGAACAAAATTACTCTCCGGCACCAAAAGTAGGTATATATCATTTATTTCTCATATTTTTCTGCATGATATGCAAATTTTATTTTTAAGACGTTGTTTTCATTTATTATATAAAAACTCTAATTATAATATATAATTTATATTATTTATTAGTAGACACGCAAAATATCACATTGGGAATGTAACATAGCAATAAAATGAAATTAATTAAGTTAATCATACATTTTAATATAAACAAACGTTTTGTCACGACATAACTTCATGCGAACAAAACTTGAAAACTAGTACAATACCTTATTCTAATTAACTAGGTACATTTTTCGTTAGCTAATTGATTAAGCCTGTGTAGCAAAGGTAATGAGGTATTTAATAACTACGAGTACCTACCTACATAACACTGAAGGTATTTAATAACAATTTATAACTACCTACATAACACTGCGTGATATAGCACAGGTGCCTAAGTTTGGTTTACAATTTCTATTGAAGTAATTAAATTGAGTTGTCATGAAAAATAATGCTTTTTTACTAGGTAGGAAGTATTTTTTGTACGGAAACGTTAATGGACTTTTTCTTATTATAAAACCGTAGACACATAAGTGATTCATACTTTGACATTGAGAGACAACCTTCTTAGTTTTTTTGCAACATTTGAATCGTGAGCTGGAGATTTAGATCAGCTTGTTTACGTTTGCCTTCAAAAATCCTAATCTTATATGAATTTATTAAAAAAGAAACAAACTAGGGTGCCCCTGCGAATGTTCGATAGTTTTTTTTTCGTTGAAGTTGGTGAAATAATATCTATAAAAAGCTTACAAAAATATTTTTCTCCAATAATTGGCGTTTAAGTATCCTATCTCAGTAATGCCATCCCATAGTAATCCGTGTGGATTAAAATAATCTCTTTGAAAAAACGTTTCTCAAACTACTCTATATAACTATAATTCAAGTCCAATGTAACCAATGAGGAAGCTTTATTGACCAGTGAATTTAGGTCTAATGTTGTTGAAATCGAGTTAGAAAAGGCTTCTGTTGTCTCGACGGCATGACCACCACTAGTCTGTCTGACACCAAATGCCAGTTTATAGTAGTAGTATAGTTTGGTTAGATAAGATAGTATGAATGTAGATAGTATTCAACTGGAATCAATGTGAGCTGCATTATTGTTTTTCACTTTTAGGTATATAATATATTGGCATATATACTTAATAACACAGGCCTTGCAATAAATTCTAAAACAGTTTCATTGATGATAGAAGATATTCGAAGACTTAGGCATCACCGAAATACCTAATCTACTCGCCGCTAAATGCTAGTGTTCAGCACTACCTTGTAGGTACACGGTACACGGTAGGTACTTACCAGTCAGGTGAAAATGTACAATTTCATAATTCCCTGTACACAAGCTTGAGACAACAGCTTAAACCTTAGGACATGCCACGCATCCACACTAAAATCTCTGGTCTTTATGCATTTGTTACAGCTACAGTATAGACTTACCATCAATATGAACTGTATGTTTGTTTGCAACTTTCATGACTTAAAAAAAGGTACGTCGATACGCATACCTAGTGCTCATACCGCATACTTTAATAGGAACTGTTCTTTATTGCGTTACTACGCCATTTCACATTATTGACTGGACACGAAAACACTAAGCGCCCGCACTAGCGGTTAGCCGCGGGAGCGGGTAGCCGCGCGGCTTACCGATTTCACAATCTAAAATGCAACCGCCTGTTATGTATAGTGCGTATAATAACAGACGGTTGCATATTAATTTGTAAAAGGCTATACCCGCTCCCGCGGCTAACCGCTAGTGCGTTAGGGCGCTAAGGGTGAGTTTCACAGACTGCACTTTAACTTTACTTTCATTTGGGAGTCGAAGTTTCAACTTTTATTATGTTTCACAGACGTGTCAGTACTCTTAGGGTTGGTTGCACCAAAATATTTATTAAAATTATGGTTTTTGCCAAATTTATCAATAACAGTAACATTTACTTTAGCACTGAGTACGAAATGCGTTGCGCCAGCGCATTTTTTGACATAGTTATAGTATCAGAGTTGACAGAGATTCCCGTATCACCTGACAGATAATTTTAAGGTTAGGTTCAACATCAGCCACCGAGGCCCGGCCAGTTACGGTTAGCAGTTAAAGTTATGACGTCATTTTACAATTTTCAAATGGTGCAACTTATTTTTTACTCAACCGGTAGGAACTTTATCAAATTTGTTAAAGGAAAGTAATGCAGCCCAGCCTTAATTTAATTTGGAAGGACATCCTTATTCAGTAAAAAATAAATAGAGTAAAGTAAAATAAGAGTTTAACTCGTCTGTGAAACAAAATATTCGCTTAAAATGAAAAATCGACTCCGAATCAAAGTAAAATCGTAGTGCGGTTCGTGAATCTCACTCTAAAAACCTCCATCCTAGAACGTAAAACGCGTGACGTAAAAATTGCGCGTACGATAAACCGATTTGGCATCCGATATGAATACCGTTAATTCATTGTAAGTGATGTACGAGATCGTACTTACTGATCGATTAATGGTACCGGCAGTAATTATAACATTCATCCGTCTTTGCATTAATTTGCAGCTATTTTACATCGAACGCAATCCAAATAAAAATAGAACGATTTCTTTTACACGTGTAAGATGTTTTTTCTCGTGTGAATTAGACATTTACAGTTAGTCGAAAATATACCAATGTGTCCAGTTTCGTTGCAACTCTACTTATATCTGTGAATATATTGTCGATATCCGTCCTTAAATATATGAATATTTATCACAGCCTATTAAATTAATATTCAATCCGATAATTTTGTTGGTGACAGTTATTAAAAATTATGGTACTATCCTCACCTTTTTAGTGTTTTAGTTGTAAGTTTATGTGGCAGATTTCCTCTGTCCTTATTATGAGATTGTTAGCCAGTGTAGTGTCTCTGTGAGATTAAAATACTAATGTTACTTAAATGTTAACTGGTGGTAGAGCTCCAGTGACGGAGCTCGCGGGCGTAAGCACCACCGCATTACCTAATATACTTGCCGCTAAATGGTAGTGTTGAGCACTATCGTGTTCCGGTCAGGTGGTAATGTACGGCCCTGTAATTTCCGGCACAGAGGCCTAATAACACCTAATGTCTCAGGAGTGGCAGCGCATCTGCATTTTGACCTCTGGTCATTGTGTGGTTGTCTATAGGCTGCAGTCATCACTTAACATCAATGTGAACTGCATGCTTGTTTGCCACTTTTATTACATAAAAAAAAAAAAAACTTAACAAACTATCTGATTAAATACTCCAATCACACTTTGTTAGTAAGAAGGTATATTAGGAAATGTGGTTAATAAATATACCTACTTATTGCTTACTTTAAAACATTTTTCATTATAAAGCTCAAAACGTTGAAGGCATAAGTATGTATTATTTTTACATAATGACCCATGCACTCTCTCTAAGTATGATAATTAATAATATAATTGGCATACTCACACTATACATATCTTTATCTACAAAAGAAACATTGCATGAAAATATTAATATAATTTCATTTGCATTGAAAACTTTTCCTTCTTGAACTAGACTACCTATAGACTTCCAAATCAATTAGGCATCATCATCTTGGACTATTATCACTTGTTTATCATTATTATTTACATAGTGTGCTCTATTATAATTCATACTGATGGTAGAGTTCTTATGATCCTTCACCAGAGGTCTACATTATTACTTCTACCTACAGCTAAATTGTAGAGCTTAACTTAACCATAATCCAGTTACTTGGTGATGTACCTATGGTAGCGTAATTTCTTTTTTACGTTACGTTTACGTTTTTTTTTTTCTGATATACCCCCCGAATGTGGCCCCCCTGATTAAAATTTATTATTTTACTTGACGTGTTCATCTTTGGGTCACCAATTTACATATATTATTATATATTTATCAAATTTCAACTCAAACGGTCGAGTAGTTTCGGAGCAAATTGGCTGTGACAGACGGACAGACAGACAGATAGACGCACGAGTGATCCTATAAGGGTTCCTTTTTTCCTTTTAAGGTACGGAACCCTAAAAAAACGTAACTTTACGCCTGTAATCCCCGAATGGGTAGGCAGAAGTAAATGCATGCATTCAATCATACCTATATGCAAACACATAGGTATGATTGAACCGCCATCTCGCCACCATTTACTGTACATATGTTACAGGTGGCGAGCCTATTGCCTATTGACGATATTCATCTTCGGTCACATTATCACATTCAAACTTCGAGGTAGCTACTGAGAAATTTCCAGAAAATGGAAAAACACCAATAGAACCAGGGGTAAAAGATTTTACACCGTTATCTAATATTCCCCGACCCGGCAATCGAACCCAAGACCCCAGCGTAGTAGTAGTGGCCTGCTACCACTAGGCTACTGAGGCATTTGATGAAATTGAAACTTTATTTGAAACTCTACAATGAATTCACCAAGTTATCAACATGCTCTTCGACCATTTCCGACATAAATATACCTACTATGCACAAAGAGCATGCCGATTAGGATACATCCTGTATTGTAAATATCATAAATACAAACGGAACCCACAAAACTCAACTCGCTTCTAATATACATCAATTCATTATTTATTACTTCTGTTACTAACTTGGTATCAAAACCATCAGTGGTTTCATATTCAAAAGTAATTTACGCAAATTAATTGCCGTATAGAAAACTATTTAAATGCGACTATAAAATCTAAAAGAAACAAGAAAAAAGTAGGTGAACAACCACCGAGCATCCGATTTGAACGACGAAAATGTGTGGAATGAATCATAAAACCAATAAAATACATTTAATTATTATACAGATTTTAAAATGTCAATAAATTTTATCTTAAATACATACAACTATAATCTTGACACATGCAAATTAATTTACAATTATTTTTTAAGAATTCTCTTCAATTACCAGATCTCTCTTCAATATCGAAGTTACTAAGTGAACAATTTAGTTCACTTACGGCCAAATACTCAAACGTCACTTACTTTTTTACTGGTGGTAGAGTTCCAATGACGGAGCTCGCGGGCGTAGGCACCACCGCATTACCTAATATACTTGCCGCTAAATGGTAGTGTTCAGCACTATCGTGTTCCGGTCAGGTGGTAATGTACGGCCCTGTAATTTCAGGCACAGAGGCATATCACCTAATGCCTCAGGAGTGGCAGCGCATCTGCATTTTGACCTCTGGTCATTGTGTGGGTGTCTATAGGCTGCAGTCATCACTTAACATCAATGTGAACTGCATGCTTGTTTGCCACTATTATTACATAAAAAAAAAAAAAAAAAAAAAAAACTTAAATGTTAGTGGGACTTAAAAATCTTCTCTCTTTATAAAACACGTTCAAACGATAGAGACAGCGCACATTTGAGTGTTGCTTAAAATTGAGTGACGTTTGAGTATTCGGCCATTAGTTACTTCGATAATTGAATATCATTTTGACGTCTGTATGTAATCTCTAATAAATGAGTGTAATTAAATAGAGCGAACTCAACTATTGTTCGTACCTTTATCATGTTATTGATTAAGTTTATTACGAACTTTACCTAAGTGTAACTTGACACTTAGTAATGGGTACATGAGGAATTATCTATGGGTATTATTAAACTGTTTTCATTTCAATTTGCTGGAATAGTTTCATGTTACTTTATAATCTACTTGACTTATTATTACTGATATTGATAAATGTTGCTTAGTAATATTCATTGCTCAATCAGTCTTCATTTGTTTTTTTTTATTATATTTATTTTTACATTTCGATGCGGTGTACAGCGGTGCAAAAATGTAATTAAAATTGATGCAGTATCTTGCTATTATTGACAATATATTTTGAAATATTAGTATGTACTTACTTAGTAGTTCAGGAAAGGTTTAAAAGGTGAGTAATAGTTGTGAGAAAAAAAAACAATTTCATTTTCCCATACAAGTAGTTTTTGGTACCTGTCAAAACTTTGACACGTTATATAAAAATTAAAAGACCTAGGTATATTAGTCTCACTAAACTCGAGAACGGCTATACCGACTTGACTAATTTATATTTCTAAATATTCGTAGAAGTTCAAGGAAGGTTTAAAAGGTATGAACAATATGAAGCATTGGAAAGAAAAGTATATAGTAAAAACAACAATTTCATTTTCTCATACAAATACATACCTAGTTCGTACCATTCAAAACTTTTACATGAAGGTACAAAGTCCGCCAGGTCAGTTAGAAAAAAATAATTGTAAGAATACTCATTGTCTCATATTCATTCTTATGTCCTTTTTACAGCTTTGAAATGAGTTTGTCGTATCGTTATCGTATTTTAAGCACACTGACGACCTTGAATATCTTTTCACAGAACACTGTTAGAGATTCCTGATTCTATTAGTCACGAGCTGACCTATTAACTGGTTTGGTTATGAAACCACGAATGTATAAGATATACGAGTATGTGTGTCCTTGCATTAGATCTCGGTTTGCCAAAACTCATTGTGGTATAATTAAATTATATTTCAAAGTATTTACGATTTATTCAATTATTAAGTTGCTTCAACAAATATCAAAAATGTAAATTTAATTCTAAATGAACAATTTTTATTTAATGGTCAATGAAAAATATACATACGAACTCAATTAATTTGGTATTGTTTGATGACTTTATGTTAATTTAATTTACGCGCTTAGTTTTAAATTTATAGCTTTACGTTGAAAAATATGTTTTTTGGTTCAAGAAATAGTAGGTACTTGTAAACAAATTGACTTTTTGTGTAAGTACGATTTTTGAGGTTCAATACCGTTAGTGATGAACAGGTACCTATTTAGAAACTTAGATATTTTTTTCATAAATTACGTAGGTATATTTGCAGCAACAGTCCTTGGATTTATGTAATTACTGGTTGTTAATTTGATCAAACGCAATAGGTTCGCGATAACATAGAGCGTACTGAGCGTAGTTAAGTGTAAGTAAATATTTTAAATCCAATTTCGTAGAGTGATTCAGATATGAAAGTCATATACAATAGCCTAGGCCATGATAACAACAGCGCAACAAAGTATAAAAATAAATTTGAAAATGCAATAGGCAGTTTAATAGGCGTAGTGATGTGCCGTGCCGGCGAGCAGTGAGCTAGGTGTTCCCGCGGTAACTGCCCGCAATCACGCCACACGCTCCGCCCATCTTCACGCACGCTACCACGTTGACTTTGTGTTACAATGTTGAATTACAAGCCATTTTCTTGCTTCACTCCTTCGCCTTTTACCCCATTTCAAGATTTTCACAAATTATGCGCCTAATCCAAGTTTCAAAATTTTCACATGAAAAATTTATGTGGGATTCCGGAATTTTTTTTTACTTGTAGACGTTTTTAATTGTAGAATGAACGAATTCTAATCTTTTAAAATTACCCTTTCATACACGAAGGAAACAAAGATTAAATAATTTTAATAAAATGCGTTAAAAAATAATTTTATATATCACACATCAAAATAAGATAAGACAGCAATTAGGTAAATTTTGGCATGAGTAATTTTAAAATCTGATAACATTTTAATTTACCCGCTACCAAGTAAGTAGGTACGTTTTACGAATTACAACCGACACCTAAGAACAATAAATTTATATTTTAAAATGTTTGAATTTGTACGTATAACCACTTATAAAAGCACTGTCCGATGATAGGTAATAAAGAAGTTGTGAACGATGTAGGTGAACCAGTTTGTAATAAGACTTCTAATTTCTAATGTTCGAAGTTCAATGTGCTAACACTGTTTGATAAAAGGCGGCCATCACTGCACGGCACGGCCTATTATGAGAGCGTGACGTCACCGCCCCGCCCCCCACCTCCCGCTTCAATCAAACCGGGAACCCTCGTCATGTCCCCACCCCACGTTCCGCTTTACTGACTCCGCATTTTTTCTCATAATAATAACGTCGAAAAAATCGCACAAAAAATCTCGACAGACGCGGCGATTCTCATTCCATCCCATCCCTACCGTACCGTTCCTTTTTTCGAGTCGTGCGCCACGGAATTCCAAAATTGAATAGAACGGAATATCTTCAAATAGTTTTTGTTTTCTTGCTTTGCGAGCTTTGGTAACTTGTGTACTAGTCTCCGATGGCTGTCTTATTTGACTGTGTTTTAATGTTAAACTTCCTCAAAGTTAGTGTCATTCACAAGAAAAGTTCGCTCTACCTGTGTCTTTAATGTTGTTTCATGATAAATATAATTTTTCGATGTTTCGTCAGTACATGTTTTTATGTGTTTGCTTTATTCTTCATATGCCTGGTTTTATTAAAAATTGTTACATATGAGTTGGTAGAGATAAAGTTTCTTACTCTACAATTATCAATGTGACATGTATTATTCAATTCAATATTTTTTTGACTTAATTACCTAATATTCTCATTTTGTTTTAAATAGATACTTATTAAAATTATTAAATTGGGCATCATTCAATGAAATTTAATTAAAGTTCCCTTATAAAAGTAGGTAAATATCAATCTGTTTTATTTCAATGTTTAATGAGAAAGTTACAACGCCTACTACCCAGATTACCTTATTAAAAATGAATCACGAATAGTAGGTAGTAAGTAACATTGTTTGTAAGGACCAAAAGGAATGATAGATCGTCATAAATCACACTGTATACCATTGTCCGTCTGTCTGTCTGTCTGTCTGTCTGTCCGTCTGTCCGTCCGCAGTTTAGCGCAAAAACTATAAGCACTAGAGACTTGAAATTTGGCACAAGTATACATTTTAATTGTGTGTAAAAGTGGTAGAATAAAAACATGAAAAAACATATATTTAAGGTAACCTCGCCTACATGTAACTCGCAGATATTTTTTTTTATTTTCGATTTCCGTATAGTGTGTAGTATCGTTGGATAGGTTTTAAAAATAGTATGAGTGTTCGAACATCATTTTTCGATTTAGTTAACTGTTCGTGACTTATTAAGCTTTAAAGTGCAAATTTTCGTTAGAACCAAGTGTCCCTCCCCCTACAGAAACGGTTGTTGTTAGAAATTCAAACGTTACGGCAATAGTAGCTATATATAACGAAATTAAAAGGAAAGCTATCACACTTAAGTTGGTCTCGCAATTTTGCGAGTTATAGTCGATCAAATGTACTTTACTCGAAAATTTCGAACAAGTCCTTACAAAATATTTTTTTTTTTTATTTCATCTTTTACTCTGTAACTACGGAACTCTACACTGCGCGTGGCCCGACATGCACTTGACCGGTTTATATTTTTAGTTTGTTTAAGGTATTTATACAAAATATTTACTTGTTTAAATTAAATAAATTTACCAACATTATTATTAAATAGGTAGGTACATTGAAATAGCAAGTAAATTATTTATCCCTACTAATATTATAAATGCGAAAGTAACTCTATCTGTCTGTGTGTCTGTCTGTCTGTCTGTTACCTTTTCACGTCCAAACGACTGAACCGATTTTAATGAAATTTTGAACAGAGATAGAGTTGACTTTGAGAAAAAACATAGGCTACTTTTAAAACGAGATCCATGTCGGCGATGCCGCGGGCAACAGCTAGTTAAATTTTATATTTTAAGGGAAAAGCTTTAAATTTAAAATTTTAGCGAAGGAGTTTTGCGCGATAGAGTTATTTATTGTATGAATAGCCCATGTCTAAAAATTAGATAAAAGCTGAAATCTGGAGATTTATATTTCGTCACAATTCTTATTCTCCACACTTCCTGACTACCCCGTGAGGAACTTGGCGTGAAGATAAATACATATATCTCTCTTACAAATCATTGGTTCATGTGCATGAAAGTGAAGATTTAAGAAAGTCTATTCATTTAGATACTTGTGATCGACGCAAATGTAGATAAGGTTCGCTATATGAAGAGTTTTCTAATAAGAACAGATATTTTTCTAGGCAGTCTGATAACTGCTTTTACATGTTTAGTAGAATTTGCTCGCAATATTCCATCTACCACGTCACCCATCATCAAGTACCTACCTAATTAGTTCAATTGGAATCCTTTTGAATCTTATTCGAATTGAAATCAAATTATCGTACCTATAAGAAATTGAATAAACTGTATAGCGTATGAGCTTATTAGTATGGCATACTAATGAGCATAAATTGGTAGAAAAAATAATACAACGAATTTAAAATCTTCACATACCTACCTACTTCAAAATCTTCACTTAGATTTTAGCCAATTAAAAAATCTGGCAAAGGATTCAATTACCCCGCCATCTGTCATCAAAAAGTACCATAATTTAAACAAAACAGATCCAAGACATCCCGACAACGAAGGACTAAGCCAGTTTCGCTACTCATTGACAGAGGTCACTAGTGTGAAACTTTTAAAACATCAACTACAATTTAGTTCATTTAAGTTTTAACAGATGGGGCTGGTTGAGTATATATTTATGTCTGATGTCCGAGTTGCAAAATTACCGTAATTATTATTGTAGGTAGATAACCATATCTACCAATAGTGTTAGGAATATTTTGACCCTTGTCAATTATGACAGTCCCTTAATTAATAGTGCGTGAAGGTATTTAGGAAAATATGTTTTTATTGGCGATTTAGTAAAATGATTTATTACAATCGTATCTGGGTCGGATTTTATAAACATAGATAAAATTAAGTAGATATGGACTAGACCTTCATCTATTCCAAAAGATAAATTAGAAAATAGTAAGGTGCTCTTGAACTGGCTCCTATTACCTATGATGAAGATAAAGCAAGCTTTAATTTTTTTATTGCGGGAGATACCTAGATAAGAGTGTTAGTAGTCAGTAGGTTTTTACTTATTGCGCAGAATTGAATGGTACTTAGTACTAATATAGAGGCAAAAATCCTGAGCTTTGGTATAAGTAAACCATACTAGTTCTGATTTCACTTACAATCAATGTAGACTTGCCTATTGGTTATTTCCAGAGAATGATCGGACTTACCAAGCATTTTCCTTTTGAAAAAATAGGTATTTTTTCAATTGGTATTTTGTCACATATTACCGATTGATCAAACGGGCTTCTCAAGTCCTCTGTGTTCATTTAAATTAGTATTTCATACACTCCTCAAAGCTATGAAGATATATTTTTTAAGTTATGAGATTCTAAATTCATGGTAAATTATATCTAAAAGTTCTAAAACGTTTGAATTATGACTGTGTAGACTATTGTGTAAGTTATGTGAAAATCTCCACTTTCCATAATTATAAATGCAAGGTAAGAGAAAAAGCAAAAGACACTAATCCAGTTCCTACTTAGAGACACACGTGCACCTATTATAAGAAAACTTATAATTTCTTGTCTCGTTGTTCTTGCAATAAACACCCAGTACGCAGTTCCCTACTGTGTGGTTGGTTTAGACTTGAATTTAGTAATACCACACCGCAAAAAACACACAAAAAATTGCCAGACATTCGCTTGAACGGTACAGCCGTAGACAGGGTAAGCGCATTTAAATACTTTGGTCACATACTCACTACCGATCTCAAAGATAATGCTGACATCGAACGGGAGCGAAGGGCGCTGTCCAGGAGGGCAAATATGTTGGCTCGCAGGTTTGCACGATGTTCCACCCAGGTGAAAATAGCTCTATTTCGAGCATACTGTACATCTCTATATACTTGTAGTCTTTGGGCTAATTACAAGCTAGCCAATTACAGCGCCCTCCGTGTGCAGTACAACAACTCGTTCAGAGCTGTGTTGGGGCTGCCCCGATCCTGTAGCGCCTCGGGCATGTTCGCGGAAGCTCGCACCGACTGTTTCTACGCGACCATGCGTAAGAGGTCTATATCCCTGGTGAACAGAGTGCGGGCCAGCTCCAACACTGTTCTCTCGATGATCGCCAATCGCTTAGACTGTCTATACATTCGACACTGCTGCGACAGACATGCCAATCATGTTTGACAATTAGACGGTTAGGTACATTTTGTTATTGTTAGTATTTGTGATTGACTATTTTGATGCTTATAAATTATTAATTTAACTAATTTCTTTTTATCACAATTTTTATAATAATTTTTATTTTAATGTTGACATAATCTTGGTATAACTGTCAAACTAATATTAATATTGCTGAAGATTAAAACCGAACATTTTATGTATTGTATATTTATATGTTTCTAATGTGTTATTACTATGGGTGAAATAACCTGAAATAAATGAATTTTATTTTTTATTTATTTATTCTATACGTAGTGTTATTACATATTCTCTGCTAATACCATGTCTACTTCATTAATAAGATCCTTAGTACTGATTAACTTTGGTATATAAATTTTTATTTGAACGCTCCAATGTGCGTATTATACACATATTATACATACACTATTAGAAGTCAATACGAATGAATAGTTCAACCTACGTTCGGGACGTGCTGAACGAATATTGATAGGGTAGTATCGAGCCGGAAGCTCTCGGATACGGCCTGCCTGGTCAACGGCCGCGTGTAAATTACATGATACGTCCTACTTCCTTTTGAATCCCCGTTATTTAAAAAAGTAGATATAAATATGTAATATATTATTAAGCTTTGTCAACTTTTACTGATGTAATAGTGTAGAAGCTTGAGGGTGTAGGCGACATTACCTTATCTATCTACCGCCTAATGATAGTGGTCAGCACTGTGTGTTTGGATTAGATGTATGACTTTGCAATAACTATCGTAGATAAATAACAACTTAGTTTTCAGGGGTAGCAACGCTTCTGGGTTAGAGCTCGTCTAAGCTGAAATGACGCGCCCCACTACTTAATAAGTTGCTTTCGATGTGTGAGTGCAAATATTAATAATGACACTTATTGGTATATGTCTTACGTCCATATTTGAAATTTGCTCGTGTAATAATGCGATAGTGGGGCGCGTCATTTCAGCTTAGACGAGCTCTACCTCTGGTTTTTATATATATCAACATACCCTATGTTTGGCATGCAACTGATGCATGCCAGTTTCCCATCAACGTTGCATAAAAAAAAACCAATGAGACATGTTTGCACCACCGCGCTACCGTGGTTTATTTAGGTGGATCTTGTACTGAGATGTTACCTACTGTATAATCTCTGACTGCCCGTCACTTTTGATATTGATGCAAACTAGCTCAAGTACCTAAGACTAAAAACGTATCTACGTTGATCATATTGAGACCTCTTATAGGGCACTAGCTGTGGCCTGCGGCTTCGCCCGCGTGAATGTTCTTTTATAAATAACTAAGTAGCCTATGTTCTTTCTCAAAGTCAGCTCTATCTCTGTACCAAATTTTATTAAAATCGGTTCAGTTGTTTGGACGTGAAGAGGTAACAGACAGACAGAGTTACTTTCGAATTTGTAATATTATTAGGGAAGTAGGGATTGTACGAGTATTATCAAGCTATAAAATAGGTAGATATTTATAGACTGCACACTAGTTTTCCATTTTCATGGCAAAAAATATATATATAGGGCTACGGGACGTTGGGCGGAAGACGATATATAATGTATATCTGTAATCTGAGATAATGCTAATAATTCAATGAATAGATTGAAATTATCTTGTGATATTGAGATATTAAGTATTAAAGTCGTTGTACCTACAGACATTACACAAGGTATTTAATATTTCTATTTGTATGTAATGAAAGTGTCAAACAAGCGTGCTGTTCACATTCGTGTTAAGTGATGACTGCAGCCTATCGACAGACCAGACACAATGACCAGAGGTCAAAATGCAGATGCGCTGCCACTCTTGAGGCATTAAGTGTTATGCCTTTGTGCCGGAAATTACAGGGCCGTTTATATTACCTACCACCTGACCGGAACACGATAGTGCTGAACACTACCATTTAGCGGCAAGTATATTAGGTAATACGGTAGTGCCTAAGCCCGCGAGCTCCGTCACTGGAGCTCTACCACCAGTCAAAAATTTCCATTGCCATAGCCATTGAACCATTTCAATCAAAAAACACATGCAAAATTAACAGTTTGGCAATTTGTATTTGAAGATTTTAATTTCTGTTACCTGTAACAAAATACGATTGTATGGTTTCCTAGTTTCAGATGGAGAAAGTCAAACGTGCGCGTTGTTATTCGGAATAATTTAGAAATTATTCAATGTAGCGGTAACACTCGTGATACGAATTTTAATCGAGTTTGTCGCTATGCATTCCAATTCGGTATTCGCTATTTCCTCTGTCCTTTAATAATAGCTATCGAAATCCAACATAGCTACTAAGATTAAAATTGTTAATGCTGAAGTAAAAGATATTTTAAATATCCGACAGTGGCGCTACCTGGCGATACTACGATCACGGTTCTTTTCGTTGTAAAACCAGTCAAGGGTGCGAGTGACGCATGACGTGCGAGCTGAGGTTGATGGTTGGCTCACATTGAAGATAGTTTAATGATTTTTACAGAGATGTCGCTGTTTTCAATATAATCTTATTTCGTTAACAGATGGCGTTTAATTATTTTTTACAAAATTAAGACTCCAACAGAATTAGAAATTAATCGAGACAGGTAACTCGATATTTGAACATTCTTTCTCGATCCCCAGAGCATCCCCAGAGTTAGTTGTTTGTAGTGTTTAGTTATAGGTATTCGATAAATATTATCTTAAAGGAGGGACGCATTTTTCTTAAATATTTCATTAAATTCACCATCAGGAATGCCTGCATTTTTTGGAAATTATGACTTATTATACTAGACAAGTTGTAGGTAGAACATTTTTAGGTATAAACCTAACCTAAAAATGTTTTTAATGTTAAGTAGGTAGTTTGGCGGCGTTGAAACCATCATATTTACGTACCTATCTATTCTATTAGTATTGCCACTAATATTTTAGTAGGTATACCTACATATTATTAAAGAACAATTAAGTAGAGACTGGTAGAGTCAACAACTACAACCCATACTGGAATAGAGTACCTAATAAAGATAAATGTCTTTCTGCTGCTAAATATTGGATACATACCTACTTACCCAAGTATTCATTGAAAATTTGTTATGGACTTTATGGTAACCGAAAAAACACACTAATAAATAATAATATAGTAGGTAAGTATAGGTACTTACTTAAATAATCATTTAGACGTTCTAATATTTTGCGATTAAAATTATGACTTATTATTGAACATTCACAAGGTAAATAAATATTGCATTGTAATTAGGTGCATTAAGTAGGTAGGTACCTACACGATATAAATATTTGAAAGAAATACAAAACGTTACAATATGCCAATTTTCAAAACATGATGACAAGTATCCTATATCATTTTTGTACTAAGAATACGTATCTCTTGAATTCTAATTTTGAAGAATGAATTTTCATTTTCCCCACCATGCACAAATTCCGTACATGTATTGTTCTATGGTGTGTACCACGGAGCAGAGCTGGTATCACATAGCAATTACAAAGGTGTCGGCGACGGTATCTCGTCATAAATCAGCTCTGCGCGATATAACAATTAGCCGGTATGATAGCAATGTTAATTAAACTGCAATAATGCGACTTCAGCGCCATGCGGTCTGATTCGGAACTACTGAATCTTGTTTTGGTGGGACTTATAAATAAAATGTAAAAATGAAAAATGAAATGTCATTTTTAATAAAGTTAGGAGATTTTCGTACTGAAAATGTATTTTTAATTATTAACTTATTTTTGTTAAACTTATTTAGTTATTAAAAATTTGTTAGTGTTATTCATCTATAACTTGAAGACGAAGCGTAGGCAGGCTCCTTACGAGGTGGGCCGATGACCTGATGAAGGTTGCAGGCAATCGCTGGATGAGGGCGGCCCAGGACCGTTCGTTGTGGCAATCTTTGGGTAAGGCCTTTGTTCCGGTCAGGTGGTAATGAACGGCTCTGTAATTTCCGGCACAGAGGCGTAAAACCTTAGGTGTCAGGAGTGGTGACGCATCTGCATTTTGACCTTGGTCTTTGTGTGGGTGTCTAAAGGCTGCAGTTATCACTTAACATCAACTGCATGCTTGTTTGCCACTTTCATTACATACACACAAATCATGTTTGATTGACTGTAATACGTTTGTTCTAGAAGAAAATTACACAAATTATTTTTTTTAAACTGACAAAAATGTACAACTGATATCCTTAAACATGCTTGTCTAAATATACAACCGTGCACCAGATTTGCATGTCCATTAGCCTTAGATTTCCATAAGTTTCTACATCTGCAAGCTGTTCACGTTACAAATTAAGTCCATTTTAATTTTGAGAAACTTGGTAATATAGGCACAATACCGTAATTTACAGATTTTCTGCTTGAGTAGATAAGTGAATTTACCTTTAACCAAATCAGACTTACAAATGAAAGTCTGTCAGTTTAATTTACAAAATGTTACAAGTTCGTTATATGGGTAGTATTACAACATTATATTAAACAAAACTATAATAATTTATACAAGATTAACAACGTAAATAAAACTAAGACTCTGGTGTGCTCCGGATGCGACCAGCTCTACGTTTGCCCTGAAATCTGAAACAATCAAAAAGGTCCAATTATTTTCTTAAAGGTACACAAATCATACCTACTGTAAGGTAGAGCGCTACTGGTGCTAGAGCTCTAGTGACAGAGATCGCGGCCGTAGGCACCACCGCATTACCTATATCTGCTGCCAAATGTTCAGTGTAGTGTTCAGCACTATCGTGTTCCGGTTTAGATGGTAATGTATGGCCCAGTAATAACTATCACAAAGACATTTACAACTTAGGTCTCAGGGGTGGCAATGCATCTGCATTTTGGCCTCTGGTTTTTATGTACCTTGATGTCTACAGACTGCAATCGTCACTTAACATCGATGTGAGCTGCATGCTTGTTTGCCACCTTCATTACATAAAAAAGGTGCTTTTCCACCAGGTTCCATGTTTTCGTAGAGTAGATTTCACATCTTCGCAGCATAATCGCATAGCACATCTCTGGTGGAAATGCGCCCTCAAAATAAAATGCGTAGCTGTCAACATCATATCAAATCGAATTTTTGTTAGAGGAATTCTTCCATGAACATTTTGCATTTCTACAAATAGCGAAAATAGACAGAGATGAGATTTTCACGTATCGACTTAGGTTTTACCTATTTTTTATTCATTACCCAGCCGACCTGTAGCTTACGTATGATTTCATTCATTATTTTAGACGTAAGCTATCATTTAGATACAATGATAAAAGATGGTAAAAGAAACAAATTACATTTGTATGATGCGTGTGAAAATGAAATTTAATAAATTAAAACTAGGAACTGAATTCCATACACCGTATATCACACATCAATAAGTCCTATTAGTAATTTACTGTCATTCACTTTGTTTATAGTTATTGCCGCATAAGAAGCGATTAACGTCAGTAATGAGAGTTAGTTTTATTTATTTATACTTATTTTATGGATGCAGTCGATAATATTTCAATATGCAATAAGATGCATTGATTCAAGTTCACGTATAAGGTAATTGATGGCAATCGTAGATCTTATCTTAAATATATAAAATCAAATGTCAAATGTTCTGAATCACACGTTGGTATTTCCTTTGGTACTTAGGTACGGAGAGCGACATGAACATAAATACGTCATTAATATATCTAGGTAGGTAATATATTTTTCTAAGCACTAATTTTGCTACTTCAGTTTTTACGTCAAAAGATTAGGTGAATTAACCTGACTTAATTGATTTAAAATTAAATGTTGTCGGGTTTTTGTATATATTACACAAAAAAGCAAATGAGAATTGATATTTTTGGTTTGACTTCATTTAAATAATATTCTTGGATGTATAATTGAATTAATTTTAAGATAAGAAATGCAAATTTTTGAATAATTTTTAAATAGTTTTATTTTAAATTTTAGTAAATCCAAAATCCAGTTTTGAGTAAATAAATGAAGCTGTCGTCATGAGAATTAAAATAACTTATTAATGGATAAACATTGTAGTAGGGTATATCGTACGTGGTAGGTAATAGTAACGTAACTTTGTAAAATGTTAATATTGATCTAGATTAAAGATTTGATCCCATTAGCTTTGACCCATTTAATTTGACGACCCGGTTAGTCTAGCGGTGTAAGATGACCGTTTGATTCGAAGGGTCGCGGGTTCGATCCCCGCACCGAGACACATATTTATATGGCTCACAGATATTTGTTTCGTGTCTGGGTGTTTGTGTATGTGTACAACGGCACCCACGACACATTTTTATACCACTAGGTAAAAAGCGTATTTTACTTTATTTTATTTTTCATCATTGTGTACTGGTAGTACTTGTAAATATCGATAAATAACGTACGCACAATATAAAATAAAGCAACTGCTGTGACAAGTTATGATTGTGGAGCTATGTACGAGTAGGTAATCAATAACAGTCTGCAGCCGTATAAAGAAATAAATCGATGTTGAATCAATTGATCGCTAACTGGTCATTTGTAAGCCCTTTAAAAACGTTCGATTATTGGTTGTTTATTCTATGGTTAAATGAATTTTGCAGCCTCGAGTCATCTTTTGGTGATAGAGTTCCAGTGATGGAGCTTGCAGACGTAGGCCCTTAGGACCCTAGGGACCTTATCTTCTTGCTGCTAAATAGTAGTGTTCAGCACTATCATGTTCCGATCAGGTGGTTGTGTACAGCCCCGTAATTGTCGGCACAATGGAAAACACCTTAGGCCTCAGGTGTCGCAATACATCTAAGTTGAAATCTCTGATTTCATGTAAATGTTGGTAAGATACAGTATTACTTACCATCAATGTAAACTGCTTATCACTTTATAACATTAAAAAGGTCTATAAAAAAATGCCCGTCTATTTCTTCTATGCTGCTGCGTCTGCGTGAGTCTTATTTATATTTGCACACAAGCAGCCAGTAGATTATGTGCCATTAAGCATCGCTGGTTAAAGTTTGCCGTCTTTCAAACGAAATCTCAATCAACAATAATAAAAACACAGACAACATTTCAAAATCTTGAAGTACAAAACATTTTAGTGCTCTTCCTTCTTTTTTCACTATATCATCACTTTTTACCTATATAAGCATTAATATCAAAGGCTTTCATCTCCACTCTTATTTATTAACGAAGTCTTAGTTTTTATTCCTTATCGTATCTACATATTTAATTCATAACCGTTTTTTCGTTTTTAGTTCAATAGTTTCTTTCATAAAGATATTCACATCCTATTAACTTGATGCGACATATGCAGCTTTAAGATTTATTCTAAACATACACCAAACTATCAACTACTGGAATCTGTTAATCAAAGCGGGTGCAATCAATTACGGACACCGCAATCAAAATGTCCGACATTCCAGCACATCGGTGAAGCACAGGGCATCTTCAAAGGACTGTGGCTGTCAATGAGTCTTTGTGTCAACTGTTTCGCGTGCTCCGATGGAAACAGGTTATGCGGTGTAATCAGGATCGTTCGTCTTTGACAATGGAGCGAATTGATCGATGATTTAGATGGTTTAGATTTAGATATTATGCAAATCATCATAAAGTGTTACGGTTAACAAAGTTTTCGCTATGTCGACTAGATTTCCTATGTAGTGATTTTGATTTAAAAAAATAGGTATAGAATAATGTAGCCTGAAGATCTAAGTAAAAACAAGATTGACAGTAATTTGACTAGGACTCTCCTAGGAGAGTCTAATCAAATTACTTCCAGTAGTAGTTTCTAGTAAGAATAAATCAATGCTACAGACAGAAGGTAATAAGGAAAGTCATCCTACCACTGAACGATAGATTAGGTAGTATAATTAAACATACACCCTCAAACTCCACTGACTCAGTAATTGTTGCAACCTACTAATCACCTTGGCAAAAAATGTTCCGTGCTACATAAGCAGGCTCGTTAAGTAGGTAGGTATACCGACATGGTTAATATTGAAGTTATCTATGGCCAAAATGCCATATCACGACTGAGATGAAAATGAAACGACATTATAATAATTTCCTGGTGTTTCTAATACAAACGCAATCGGAATATCTAAAACGTATGAAAATAAACATATTAGGTAAGATAATTTAAAACATTTTTTAATATAGTTTATTTAAATTTAACTAAAGTATGTATGTACCATTTTGTTCGATAACCTTTTGCCATCTTGTAGGCAGGGACATGATCCCATTGCCATAAAAATTTTGGGACTTCACATCAAAATATCGTGACAAGTGGATTTGGCAGTCCTCTCGTGATGTTAACCTAACATTGCATAAAGAATTCTGAAGAGACCGAAACAGGTGGAAATCTGAAGGTGCAAGGTCAGGACTATACGGTGGATGCATTAACACCTCCCAGCCAAACTCTCTTAATTTTTGCTGAGTGGCTATAGATGTGTGAGGTCTAGCGTTATCATGATGAAACACCACACCCCTTCTGTTGATCAATTCCGGGCCGCTTTCTCTCAACTTCTTGCTTTAATCTCATCAGTTGTTCGCAGTAGAGTTCAGAATCGATAGTCCTGCCTGGTGGTAATAGCTCATAATGAATAATGCCCTTCCAATCCCACCACACACACAACATCACCTTATTGCGAGTTAACCCGGGTTTCGCCACAGTCTGTGAAGCCTGATCGGCCTTTGACCACGACCTTTTTCTCACGTTCTTGTCGTACGTGATCCACTTTTTATCACCAGTTATCAGCTTCTTCAAAAATGATTCGGTTTCATTACGTCGTAATAAAGAATCACAAGTGAGTACACGGTTCATTAGGTTTCTTTCAGTGAGCTCGTGAGGTACCCAAATATCGAGCTTTTTTTTGTAACCAGCTTTTTTCAAATGCACCAAAACTGTTTTGTGATCAATTCTCAGTTCTCCAGCTACGTCGTAACTACTGATATATCGATCTTGCTCCACTTTTTCAAAAATGGCATCCATTTTATTCGTAATAGGGCGACCAGAGCGAGGTGCATCTTTGACATCAAAATATCCGGATTGAAAACGCTTAAACCAAATTTGTGCTACTCTTACAGACACTGCACTAGGTCCATAAACATAGCATCGCAAATTTTTTTCGCGGCTTGCGTTGCATTTTTACCTTTTTTGTAGTAAAATTTTAAAATGTATCGAATTTTTTCATTAGATTCACGCATCTTGACAGTACGAAAAACAAATGAAAATCACACATTTGCCTAATTTGGAATTATGTTCTTTAAAATTTTAACTTTCAATAATACCAAAACCAGCCAGATACAAATACTACAGCCAAAGAGATTTTATTACAAGTTCATACCTACTATAATGCGAAAAGACTTTTTCCCCAACCTATTATCTTACCACATAATATATTTATGAGACAAAGAAAAATATTTCCTAATTTCACTTTTTGTTCATTAATTAAATCTAGATAAGATTTTTGAATTGAGAAAAATAATAATTGTAAAGCTTAGTACGAAACCCATCGAACGATATTAAAGAAACGAGATGTGAATAATGCTACAATTTAGACAAAGGATTCTTCAATACCGCTATAAATCACATAAAAAGCAAAGTCAAATAATATGAACATGCATTTATTTGATAAATTGCCAATAAACAATGCAACACTCGCTGACTGATACAACGTAAACACAAAAGCATGGAGTGAAGTCAAAACAAATGTGCCATGAAAAATTACAAAGCCAGAGCGAAAATTACATAAGTTGTCTGATTAAATTTAGAAGTTGGCTGCCGTAATTAGTGGGAACATCGCATTTCACTCAGGGTCCGTTTAACGCACCGCATTCGTAACGGGCTTACAACAATTTTTGACGACATTTTAAAAAACCTGGTTTGGTACTAGGTTTTGCATGAGTTTTATGACAGTAATTTTTTAAGCCTTTTGATTTTGTTATATTTTATGTTCCACAAAGCACGTGTTACATTTATATTGATCATGTAAGTGGGGTACTTAGTCAAAAATGTGGAATCTCGCAACATAAACAAGTCTGATTTTGGGAGAGTTTCGTTTCATGTAGGTATAACAATTTTACTTCGTACATGGGAAATTATATTCGTATCAATTATAGATTAAATTATAGAAACAACGTTAAATTGATTTATATTTTTTCAATAAGGACTAAAAAAAGTTAAATAGGGACTAGGGACCACTATGAGAGCACAGAGTTTTCTTTAGGATGCAGTTCACCTGCACTCTATTTCCTTTTTTTTTGTCTTCATGAAAAAATTGTCAACGATTTTTTTATTTTTCAAGTTATGATAAAATGTCAATGTTTAATAATAATTATATCTTATTTTTTTTAAGGATCTCTCTTCGAGTAAATGCCTCCTCCATATGTCTCCAGCCAGTTCGGTCTTCAGATTTATGAGAAATTTTAAACGACCTAACCTAATATTTTTTTTCATAAGTAGACTTTTTGACTGCTTCCAAACTACTTAAAAACAATGAAAACTATATATTTTTTTACATTTCTCTGATTTTCTGCACAAATTTACTATAGTATGTCTTGTATCGAAGATCCGTGGTCTAAAACAAACATTTGCATACATGCAAGCATTTAGCTCACGGCATAATGAGCAAGCAAGTTTAAAGGGAACGTGTCATAACAATCCAGCTTTAAATACGAACAAATATCATATTATTACAGAGAGATCTGACTAAACGCAGATTAATGTGCACGCGCGCCTAATGAATGCTCCCTACACTTGGTCCTTTGAGACACCGTTTGACTGTGACGAATAGTTTTTTTTTTCCAAATTCATCACTAATCTCTTAAAATCTCCGGTTATATGTGAATAATACGATTATCTGTAAATCTATACGCAAAAAATGCTTACTTTTTTTTTCTCAGTTTCTAGAACGATTTTTAGTGTCAAAAGCAATTTGCAGTGAATAAGTCTCGCACACTAGATATTGTTGCCAAAAATAATGTAGGTAAACATATTTATCTATGAAAGAGATTTATTAATATTCCCATTAATTATTATGATTGACTATGAATTACGATTGAATTTCGATCAATGGAGGACCATTATAATAATAATATGTTTAAAGTAAATATGCGCATGTGTGGCATACCTACCTATTTAATTAAGTATTTTATAACTACGTAACCCTTGTACCAAAATAGATATCTCCATGCCGACAATCAAAAATAAAACTATAAAATAAGCGGTCACACGTACCTTTCCTTCCGCTTTTAAACTCTACAGATCCGATCCGGTGTATATAAATCAAAACCACTTTATGTTCCCACAATAGCTCTCTAATTGACAAATAGTGGAAATGATAAATACACGAGTTGGGAATTTTCCCAAAATATACCCTTTGATCGTAGGTTGATTAACAGCTGCCGACTGTATCTCGCGAAATGTTATTAATATTCTTTTTAATTCAGTCCCTAGTCTATTAGATACTATATTTTAGTGATGATTTATATTCTACGAACACTTAAAACACGATAAACGGTGATTCATCCAGAATTTTTGCTGTTTTGCGTCCACAATCCACAAAAAATTACATTACTCTTCAATGAAAGTTATATATTTACAATATTTATTTCTATGGTCTACTGTTAATGTGGCATTTGATATTTATAGGACAACGGATGAAATATTTTAATCATGTGGTTAAGCTTTCAGTCTACACTAAATTAACCGTGTTAAACATATCTCATTGTGCTTTATGTGATTTTGTTTTATATCATATCATACATCAAACACACACTTTTTCAAATTGAAAAAAAAAATCCGTACGTCTGGTACTTTTTTACTATATTTAAATAAAGATCGTGGAACTGAACAAGGGAAGAATTCAAAATTTGATACACTTATTTTCAGTGTTAATTCTACGTAATTATAAAAAATAAACATCAAGGTGACGTGGGCCATTAACATCTAAACCTAAGGTCAGACTCCGTTGAACTCTGTTCTCGATTCCCAAAACACGTTCAAATTTGACAAGAACCGACCGACTAATTACACACGAGAGCTTACGTAGAAACTATAACGCTCCAAGCAAAGGGCATGAGAACGCAATGGCGAGTGACTCACGAAACCAGTTCCCTGTGAAATAAATCAAAGCGTCGTATACTCGGTTATCAAATTATCAAAAGCACGTGAGACTGTTAATTTCCTCGTCGGTCAGTTTAAAGACATGTTCCATGAAGCGGGTTTCGCTTCGATCTTATCTCTACCTCGTAATTGCAGGCTAGAAACATTAGTTCCAATGCTCTACGGATTAAAAAATTTAATGTATTAATATCTTGCGTTTTCTCTTTTTCTAGTTTCACGGGCGAAGTTTCACTTCGCTCTGATTGTGGCAAAGATACCCCTGTTTGTTTTGGAGCAATTTGAATTTTCGCCTTTAAAAAATTGATGAAACATTCCTAACTTTGGGACGTAACAAGATAATTCATGGTCTCCTGTGTAAATAAAAAAAAATCTTTTTGTTCCATCCGCCAAATTGTTAATGAAACAAGCGATCCCTACGTACTCCCACAGATACACCCAGATTGGACACGAGCTAGTTGCTGGAATGTAAATGGAAATTGAAAATTAAAAAAAGTGCGAGGGTCGTCCCGCTTCAGGGGCGTCGAAATCGTAAATTTAAATTGTCCATCCCTCAACATGCAAATTTTCCGAGTAGGCATGCCTTTCAATTGTTGTACCTACGCATTTCTGAAGCCTCGACGCGACTTTACATGGGGAACTAATTACAAATGTACCGTCAAGAACTAATTAAAACCAGCGTGTCTGTGTATTGTATGCGTTTATTAATATCCAGATGTATGTATGTATGTATCTTCACGCCAGGTCCCTAACGGGGTAGGCAGAGAGTGTAGAGCGCCAGACATCCCGGTTCTGACAAACCTCTCGTGCCTCGTCTACCTTCATCATTCTTTTCATACATGCACGCCGATTCCTAAGACTTTTGACCCCACCATCAGACAGAACTCGACCTATTTGGTCATGGTAGGTCAGCCTTGTCTTGCCTTAATATCCAGATGTCTTATTCATTAAACTTAAAAGCACTCTACGTATAAATTTCGAGCTGTAAACAAACACAAATTGGACTGGGCAAATCTAGATCTGTAGGAAAGTCAGTGATACAAAAAAGTTATTTGGACGTCAAACGTATTTCAAAATAGCATGCTATATGGGAAGTTTCAGATTATGCACAACATTGTAGAATGTACTGAGCACATAATGTAACAAAGAGCATCTGTAAACACATTGTCTACAAAACCGCCGTCCTCATTAACTGTCGCTAATGAAGCTTGAGCTTTTGGGTTTTAAATAACTCGCGTCTGCTTCAAGGGGCGGTCCCCATTGCTGAATGTACCACTCGATTTTTTTACTTCTGGTCTTGCTTAACAAACCATATCAAAAATATTTCAGAGTAACCTTTAAACGATGTTACGAAAAATTTTGCTTCATTCGAAAAACTAATTCCCACCCGACAACATGACAATCGCGTAAAACAACACGTCTCCCAGTGATTTTATATTATCTAGATAAACAAGTTGTTTAACTGCATAGTAACAGTATTTTTGTATAGTAACGCTACTTGGTGAATTCTAGTAGCTGTCTTTTTAAGTACGTCGTAAATTGTTTTAGTTTAGAACCAGTAGTAAGATTTGGCGATAACCCGAATTTTTCGGTGACACTTGTCGCTCGACGCACAAATTAACGTCGGTGTAAAGTTATGTCGACGGGCACCGACGTGGTTGTCACTCATGCGCCATCAACTGCTGGGAAACGTCGAGGATATGACGGTGGGTCAGCCACATGTCGAAACAGACGTGACACTATTTCATCTCGCTGTCTCAGTTTTGAGGAACTCCCTCCTTCAGCGTGACAAAGACGGCTTCCACTTGTGTTTGAGATTGCGCCGTTTAGTTATCTAACGTGGACGGGGCTCGTATCGCATACAGGTTGTCGCTAATAGGCGTTTTTACTAAGAATTCCTGACATTTTATGTCCTCGTGTGTGTTCCAACCTTAAGGCACGTGCCTCGTCAGTCAGTGCCGAATGTCAGGTCTGCCGCGGCGTGCGCGATAAGTCTGGCGCAGCACACCGCGAGCTCGCCAATAAAAACATCAACTCGATCGGCCGCTTCCCTTACCTGACCATTTGAAAAATAATTTAAATTTAGATTGTACTAAGTGCATTCACCTCCTTTTCCAGATTCGCCGAGATTCCGATGAGGAGACACCGTCCGCTGACACCGAGTGAAACATCAGTGGGATCGATAGCTGCCGTGTAGTGAATGGAATCCGAAGTGTTTGTGTGGTGACTGATACGGTGATAGTGTCGGCCCGAGCGGCCGATAACCTGCGACGGAAGATACGGACGCGAGCCTCGCGGGCTGCGGGCCCGCGATGAGCGCCAACAACTGCGATAGTATGACATATTTCTCCAACGCATACATGCCGGATATGAGAAACGGGGGTGGTCATGAACACCAGCAGGCGCACGCGCATTACGGTGCGGTGCCGCAGCAAGGGCACGAAATGGATGGCTGCGACCAGCAGCTCAGGCCGGGGCAGCACCACTACCCGGCGCAGCCGGCGCCGGGAATGCCGTATCCGAGGTTTCCGCCATACGACCGGTTGGGGTACTACCAGCAGATGGAGCAGAACGGGTACCGGCCGGACAGTCCGTCTCAGATGGGGCACATGGGTCCGAAGTCGGACGGGTACGGACCGAACGGGCACCAGCCGCCGACGCCGGCGGTATACACGTCGTGCAAGCTGCAGGTGGCGCCGGCGACGGCGGGCGGGGTGCCGGGCAGCCCGCCGCTGGAGCAGGCGCAGCAGATGCCGCACCATATGCACCCACAGCAGCACATGGTGCAGCACGGGGTGCCGCACCAACAGCAGCACATCATGTACCCGGTGGACGAAATGCACCAGACGCAGATGCCGCCGATGCACCAACAGGCGATGCATGCGCAGCAAGCGCCCCCGCAACAGCCCCCGCCGAATACCAACGCCTCTCTGCCCAGTCCACTATACCCTTGGATGCGAAGTCAGTTTGGTAAGTTCAATCTATATTATAGTTAGGTATTAGAGTATATTCGACCCATAGTTTACTTTCCTAGGTAATAATTAAATTGATTGAATTAACTGTCTCGATGACCATAGGTAAACCAAAAGGATACTTACTGCAATATAGTATTTTTGTTATACCATTTCTTCAAATAAAATATTTTTATGAGAGCTTAATGTGAAATAAGCATACAGTTCTCATTAATGGTGATTACTGTAGTGTAGTCTATAGAATATCTACTGACCTAAGTAAAAAAAATGCGATCTCAATGTATCTCTAATCTTTGTATCAGAAATTATGGTAGGTACTGGCACAGTCTGGAAACTCACCGCTTATCCCAAATCAATAAAATATAGCTTTTATTACCACCGCATAAGGCGCACATGTGGTCAGTAACGGCCAAACGGTCAGTTTCCCGATAGTAAGTACGTAATATTATTAATATTTCATCCGTAAAATTATTTAATATGAGCACTTCCATTTAAGCGCAGCTAGTTTTATTCATTGTATTAAATATAGTGTATAATACAAATAGGGCGGTGTTACGTATGTCTTTGAACTCTGAAATCGAAGCTCTAGCTGACTAGATCGACATATTGTTCGTATAAAATAATTAACTGAGTTATTGAGGCTATTGAAATTTAACCTTATTTTGCTGTTAATGAACGCACTTTCAATAACGGTGCAGGTCAAAGGAACTATAAATCAAGCACAGATATTATCATAGCCGAAGGTAGAAGTTAGTAAAAACTTTTCGTGCATAAAAAAAAGTAAATTGAAATAAAGCAAAAGTGATATTGAAAGCGAATGTAAATTCAGTGCTGCTAATTACGCTAGGAACAGGTAGCACGTAATTTTGGCAAATTTAAAAACAGCCACCCCACGTGCTTCCATTGATGAGAAACAATGACTGCCAGAAACAATACCCTTCCTATTCCCGGTAGATTTATGGGCTGCAAAGGCGTTCAAAAGGAATTTCACTTTTCATAAAATTTACAACTTCCAACACAAAAGCACACCTTCTGTTTTGCTGACGCCGATGTTGAACAATGCCTGAGAGTTGCGCTACCGTCTCCTACTGTTTTTGAATTTGTCTGACACCTAATTTATGGTCAAGATGCCTGATTTAGGGTACTTATTCTATTGGAATTGCTGATAGTTGAAATTTTGCAATGGCTTGATATTTTCAGTCCGATGTTCGCGTTCGCGCAGGGTACTTATGCTAATGGCGAAATGTTTAACAATCCTTGAGTCTGAACGAGTTTGAGTGCAGTGATGTTAATATAGAGCACCTATTTCCATTCGTATGTAAACATACGTTAATGTATTGTGCCGTGAGATTTACTTTGTGTTATTCAATAAGAATCAATGAGTGTTTTAGTATATTGTGTGCAGTTAGGTACGTATGTTTCTTTATTTTAATAGAGCAATGTTTATACCTACCGTTGCAGTAACCTCTTTCTCGCCTATGACAAGTTTGAATGCATCTAATTTTAAATCGCCATACTTGGATCTTAGATGTTTTCCGGGAAAACCGTATCTAGTGTCTTGCTCTAATGAAACCAAATTGGATGCTCCAGAGCTGACCGCGCAAGGGTCTTTATTCATTAAATGCTGTCAGAGATAACGACAACTCCTCAATCATGTAACGTTAGCATATGAATCATCATTGCTATTGTGAGTTCTATTAGTTATTGCTTAATTTTCTTAGTGTAGCTTTCAAGAATGCATCTTGATTGATATTTTTTCCAATTTTGAATAGTCTAGGTACTGATTTTTAGATTTTCGCGTTTAGGTTATTTATGTTGTCTCTTTCTAAACCTCATTAAGATGTATTTTGCATAGTTTATCATGTGTACCGTTAAGTTCCGTAATACGTATTATTTTAGTTTTGTATTGACTATTATGCTGACTCTACTAATAAAGTGGAGAACGGTTAACCAATCTACGTCCAACATGCAAGTTCTGGCGACTCGTTGAGCCTATGTCATAACCCTTACCGATATACCTAGCACGATAAGACATGCCAATGTAATGTCCTTGGTTGTTAATTAATTTGAAACTATGAAGATTTCATAGTCAGGGGTTTATGCTGAGTTTAGTTCATTATTATAGAATCTTAAAGGATAAGGCTTCTTTTGATAAAATCCTTTGCGGTACCTTCAAGTTACAGACTGACATTAGCTGTTATGATGTACAAATGTAAACTTTGTCACTCGAAATATCGTCATTAGTTATCTAACTTTATATAATTAATATAGTACAATAAATTCGTACTGCAGTCCCTAAACCTCTTTTGTTAACATTTTTTCTGTATATGTATCTTGTTACATTTATTTCTATAAAATAATTAAAACAAAATTGAAAAATGGTTTAAGTTGTTGCTTATTTAGTATGACAAAACAAATGGTGAGTTAATGCTAGTTAGTGAAAAAGAAAACATGCACAGAGACTCAAATCAAGTATCAAACGACAATCTGTTTAACGTTTAAAAAATGTGCCCTACTTAGGGAAAATCAGTAGCAGTAGAATCATACTTAAACTTAGCTCTTTTGGCGGTACGGTGTTATCTGGTGTAGGCCGCTCCTTCATTAATTATCGTCAAATTTCGGCTACCATTTGTAAAAAATCAACCAATGGGAATGCTGGCTTAGCTTATTTGAAAATAGAACGCTGCTCAAACCAGACGAGTCATTAATCATTAAGGAACCGCATCCTGCACCTACTCACTAATGTGTAATCATATCCATTCGTTTAAACGTAAGTATATAGGCTCTATCTCAAAGATTATCTTGAGAGGTATAATTTCGCATTAAATTACCCTACAAATTGCTACCGCTGTATAGTATGTACGTAGCAGTTATTGCTCTGAGGCAAAGAAAAAGATAAAACGTAAACAATAGATTTATTCTCGATCTTCCTTAAACAAAAATGCCTCTGTTCCGGTTTGACGCATAGCTCCAATGACTAACGGCATAGAAAGATAGACTTACCTAGTCCGAGAGGTAGGCCGCGATAAGTCGGTGAGAATCGAGGTGGAAATGGAAATATAATGGAAATCCCTCCTCCGCCCCCACCCTCCACCCACTTCGCATACAATGCCGAATAGACGACTTGTTACATTTCATTGTTCAGTTATCAGCCCCGAGGCCTTTGTGAGCGCTCGATGATTGAATACAAGAATTTGTTTTGGTGCCTGCTTTTGATTTTCTACGTTTGCCACTGAAAGCTCGAATCGCATGGTATTAAAGGGCAACGGTATAATACAATTACAAATTGCTCTTGGTCTGTGTTTGCTAATTTATAATATGTCAGTTTTAGTTATTTGGAATATGAAACAGGATTGATAAGTACTTAACTGCATATTGAAACTAAAATAGCGAATCGATCTAAATTAATGTTAAGATGTGGGGTTAACAGGTATTTATTAGGTACACAAAAGTATAGGAAAACAACTGTTATCACATTTGTTATTTCTTCAATGATAAAAAAAAACGATTAAGCTGCAGTTTGGCCGATACCGGCCACGAACAATATGAAATCAATTGTCATATTTTTCTCGTGAGCTTTCTATAACAGAGGTTTGATCATTTGAAAGCCGTGATTCTTATGATTATGTAGATATGTACGAAGGTTACAAAAGAACATTAAATTAGGTTTCTATTCTATTTAGCTAATCAGAAGTTGTACATAAACATACTTGAGGGAGGGTTTCGTATAGAAGTGCACGTTTTTGCCTTATGTTGGTGGATTACCCACCAACATCATAATTTAAAGTAAATTCATGGTTCATATCTTTCAATGACCAATGCGAAATTTAGATACATTCTTTCGTTTTGTTGCAACGATTCCTTAAGCCATTCTTGCATCTCAGGAAACTCTTGGTTTGATTGTTTATTAGACTTTTTTACACTTTCCCGATCGCTAAAACGATTCTTCTACATTCTTCACAGTTGATAAGAGCCTTTGTTGGAATTCACAATTGATCGATAGTCGATTGTCGTGGCGTAACAATGACGATAAATGCTCTCTCAGATTGAACCTCGGATTCTTTTTGGGGGGTTGATTTTCCCGTATTTAACTATTGTGCCCTAAGAGGGTCTTCACATCGTTTGATCTGAAACTTGATTGAAGTTTGTGAACGAAAAGGATTTTAGATAAGATTGGTACTTACCCAGAATATCTTATCTCAAACCGTTTGCAAGTCTAAATATGTTTAAAACTAGGTCTATTTTCAAAGGTATGTGCAAGTTAGAACATAATAATAATCTGTGGTCTTATGTAGATCATGTAGATCTTAATTTAGACTTATGTCTACGAGTATAACCCACAGTACAAATTTGAAGCGCGCATGGCCCGGCGGCTGGTGTAGATCGTAAACGATCTACTCGCTTAAGCACTACGGGCGCGGTCGGGTAGTGTGATGGGTGACCGCTAGTGGCAAATTAAATGCGCGTTTTCGTGCTTCGGAGGGCACGTTGAGCCGTCGGTCCCGGTTGCTATCGATAGATAGCAGTCGTTAAACCTTGTCGGAGGCCTATGGGCGGTTTGAAAACATCCGACAGAGGGTTGGCCACTAACCCCAACACCTCCACCAATCCGCATTGGAGCAGCGTGGTGGAGTAAGCTCCAGGCCTCCCCCAAACAGGGGAGAGACTCGTGCCCAGCAGTGGGACGTATAAATGGGTTGCCATTATTATTTTATTTTTATTATTAGGTTTATTTTCAAAGGTATGTGCAAGTTAGAACATAATAATAATCTGTGGTCCTAATTTTATCGTGAATTTATTTATTTATTTAACTTTATTGCAAACACAGAAATGTTGTACAAAAGGCGGACTTAATGCTACTAAAAGGCATTGTCTACCAGTCAACCTTTGGGTAAATAGAAAACAATGAAAGGCGCGTAAAACTTATAAATTAAATAGTTAATTATAAAATAAGGAAATAACCTACGAATAAATATTACACTATATAAAATATATATCTATACATAAAATATACATAAATAAATACATAATATACAAACATACATATTATAAATATATATCGATATGATTGAGAAGAAAACGCCAAATAATATAATGATAGCAAGAAGAGATATTATGATTGTCTATGATGATGTTTTTAAATAAAAGTTACGTAGATTACGCTTGAATGACAATATATTGAATTTGAATATATTTGCCAACTAATGCGTAGGTTTCAAAACATAACTGCTAAATCGTGGATGCATACGTTCAAGCATGCAAAAATGATTCTTCCACCTAACCATTCCATAAAATACAGGCCTTAAATATCACCTACCAACGATAAGATGCTGTGAACAAAAATGAACCTGAATCTTAGATATTACTTAATTAGCTAACAATTAGCCATTGTTATCGAAAAAGTTTCTCACAAACAGAATTGTAGTCAAGAACGTAAGGTTAACTTGAATACCTCACTTCTGGATTATTATTATCCTAGCTAATCCTTAATTTGTCATAATTACAATGGTACCCTCTTAAAATACGAAAATAATATCATGAAAGTAGATTTTTTATTTATTGCTACCGAGACTAGGCTATTTCCCAACTTCCCCTTGTATTTACACGTGCTATTATTTGCATAAATATTTTTTTATCCGTGAGGGGTGCAGTGACTGTAAAAATATATTTCTAATTCTGTACCGCGAACTTTCCGGTCCCGGTAGTACGGCAGACGTTGACTGATGGCGTCTTCGCTCTGTGCTTATTCTTTTTAAGTCAATCCCTTTGAACTTGCGACAATACTTTAAAGATAAATATACATCAGAATATCTGAAGATAAATAAATAGGGCTAAGTATATGAGTATTCATTTATTATGTAGATCTTAATTTAGACTTATGTCTACGAGTATAACCCACAATACAAATTTGGTTATTATACTTCTTATAAGACGGATTGACATTATAACTTTGTTATTGTAGATATTTCATATTATTAGGAACTCTACTGTTCGAAAGAAATGTAAAAACTGAGAATTGTTGAACAAAAGCTTTAGAGCTTAGAGCTTTTTAGTTTTACGATACTCCCATAGATGGCGCTGATACAATATAACCTTTTTAACTGGATAGATTAAAAGGTTATATTGGCTAGATAGAGATTGGCTTTAAAAGTATAGATTCTTTGCGAAAGGTCAATCAAACTGAGGCTGCGTAAAAAATGACATATTTATTAGAGTTCTAGCTTAGTACATAAAAAATACGACCTTCTAAAACCGAATGAAGTGAGAAAGCAACATGTTATATTTCAATCAATTAAGTACTGACCTATAACTGTTCCATCACTAATTGCTAATCTAATCCCATTATTATTACTATTTTTACACTAATGCTCTTTTTACATAAACGATGATAAGACTAGAGACTATTATTTAATTTTTAGCTTCACCACCGACATGGACCGCATGATGTCTTAGCCTAAAATCTTGTCCACTCTTAAAATAAGTACATAATTATTTACATAGGTGTACTTATTTGATAATAACGTAACAATTTATCGTTACTTAATTCAAAATGTGAAAAGTTAAAAAAATTTAAATGTAGAAACAATTTTAAATTTGGAACATTTGTCGGCCTTTTTAGTCAATATCTATTTAATAGAACAATAACTAAAGCATGGAGCGCTAAAATACAAGCTTTTCACAATATAAAAACGAGAAATGTCAAATGGTCACCATTAATACTTCCAAATTAAAAAGTCTGTTTGATAATACTCCAAAATTGTGATGACGTGGTCTCTTATGTATTTTGACGTATTGGATAGTACCTACTTTTTAATTTCGAAGTAATAATGGGGACCATTTGACGCGCTCAGAACAAACAGCGTTGTTTTGTTTCATTCCCACACATGAATTACTAATTGCCAAAAATGAATAAAAGTGTAGGTGAATCAGTTTGTACTTTAGCACGGCTTCCATGCTTTAGTTATTGTTCCTAGGTCAATATTCGATTGGAGTGAAAATGGAATTAATATTGCCTAATATTTAATTCGTCTATATTTTGTGCAACAAGCGACAAAATTATATTAGACCCGTCCAAAAAAACAAGATCAAGTTTTTGTTTCTAGAGGTAGGTACCTAGATAGCGGTAACATTATCTTTATTAAAAAGTCAACTTGATTTATATCGTCTAACCTAAAACCCGTTATTATCTGAAATACAATCTTATTATCTGTCCATATGTGTTTGGGCTCTATATAGTTTTTTACAACAGGAAATATAATTCGAATAAAAAATATTGAAGCAAAAAGTTGGGAGCTTATTAAAAAACCATTACATCTTATAATTACACACCCACATCTAAGCACACCAATCCCATTAATCCATGTCTGACAGGCGTTCACACACTACGGTGATCGAGAAATCTACGCACACATACAAACCGCCGACACAAGTGATCGTGTAGTTTTGACTGCGTGGTAATTGGTATTACCACATTTGAGCACGTTGCTGATATCTGGGGAGATATATTGCGCTCCTGACATTGATACAAGTGCTATAGGAATGTTATTTCTATGACCTTGACTAAAACAAGGTTAATTATCTATGTTCATATATATTTATCTACCTTGTATCTACTCTTATAGTATATAAGAATTATTGACGAACATAGAGAGCGTAATTTTTATGTTTATTCATTATGTTCAGAACTGGTTCTATCGCATGAAGTAGCCGAATGATAACAAAATATTTTTTATAGTTTCAGAATTAGTTATTTATACTTTGAGTGAAAATATACATTGATGTTTGGAGATCAAGTAACAAACTAGCTTATCATTTTTATAAGGTACTTGTTTAACTTAAGGACTGTTTTTTATGCAAGGAAAATAAAGCTAACAGTTTCACATTTGTCGCAAGTGAAAACGCAGTCTGTAGATATTTGGGTACATAAAAAAGAGGTCTTGATACAAGTGCACATGCCTGAGAATTCAATTTATAGAGCTCTGCCAGAAAGAAAACTTTGCATGTGTATATTTTTAAAGGTAAGAAAAAATGTGTGTGTTTATATCACTGATTTCCGCAGTACCTGTCCAAATCCAAAAATTATCGATGTTATCGAAAAATACTGTTAGGTGAATACCTATTCCATTCGTCATCACTGCTATTCCAAACGATAATAAAATCTTTTAGATTTCTTGTAAGTATCCACAATACAATACTCTTGGTTGTATTCAAAACAGTAGTAAATAAAAAACAAAAACCAGAGAAAGGCACAAATGGCGGCCTTATCGCTGCATAGTGATTTCTTCCAGGCAACCAATATTTTAGGATTTGAAAAAAAAAACATAGTAATAGGGGTGTACTAAACGCAAGAAAATACATGACAACAATGTAAATCATTGATGAAAAAAAAAACGGTTCACTGATCTCTTCTAGAACTTTTCCCAGATGTAATTAAAACATAATCAAGAACATCTCTCGCCACAAAATTACCTGCAAATCTTGCAACTTTTACCAGTCAATAATTTCCCTAAAATATACACTCACTTCGAAAGAAAGTTTTTTCCAATTAACTGGCAACATTTTCTGACACCCTGTCTTATTCTCTCTCATTGTTGCCTTCTCTGTCTGACTTGAAGTTGGGTTAGCCCCGCATTAATTAAACGTCGGGATAGAACGCCAATCAAACTTTGACCGCCGCTAAGCCGATGAAGCCGAACTTATTATGTGGTATTAAAATTCCATTTTCAAATGGGAACCGTTTCAATTTGGAAATGGAAACATAATAATGAGAGTGCTATTAAATGATAATTGACAATTGGATATCCAAACGACGTTGGAGGTCGTAATCCTATGATCACATCAACACGTAGCCGCCAATTACAGGGAAAGAAAATTACACTATATGCTACACTTATTAAATTCTATCATCAGTCGAAACTCATTAATATGACATTAAGGTGGCCCGTATTATTACTTTAATACAATAAAAGCTCTTAAAAAAATAATCACATCACATGGTGCGTACACATGTGCGAGTCAGTAACACATAAATCATAAATGCTATCTGTATACATTTATAGATGTATACAGAGTAGCCATGTCGATGTAGGAGCGGGAAAAAAACCTCGTTTCCTGCCTGGGGATCACACATGACCGGGCTGTCTATCTGCCAGACCCGTGTCAAATATTCTCTGGAGCGGAGACCGCCCCCGCTCGGCTTTGGGGGCAGGGGAGCCCCCTGGGGCATGTTGTCCCGCGGCGAAGCTCATCTTAGGGCCTAATGCGATCCGCGCTCGGTATTACGAAGAGATGAATTTTTACGCACCCGTAGATCGCCACTGGTTTTCGTTAGATTGAATTTCAACGTGTGATATAGATACCTACACATCGCGCGGCCGCAGTATTATTGGGGCGCGCTTTGATTGAATATATTTTTTTGCTTTCATTAAGATTCTCGCGTTCATGACGGGTGTTGAAAAATCACCCTCGCCCGGCACCTTTCATAACTTTCGCTTCGTGATCCGACCCAATTATTCATATTCTATCGCCTTCTCAAATTTTCATTGTTGCTTTTCCTGCAGCAAATCATCGTAATGGTCCGAACGACCGGTAATTAGTTACCTATGTGGAGCCGGCCATCGTGTTGGATAGCTTAAATCATGCTTTTCGGTTCGGCATTTAATGTTCGGTAGCTTATCTTTTTAATTCCTATAATGGAAATTGCGGGGTAATTTCCCTAAAAAGTTTGTAGACGTCGATGTAATATATCATCGGTATTGGAGTCGGTATGTAGGTGTGGACGGGGTGGTGTACCTGGGTAGCTGGCGGTGGCGAGGCAGGGTAGGATGTTGACAGGCGGAGCCGCGTGCAAAACAAAGCTCCGGCTGCCTAACAAAGACGTCACCGGCCGTGGTTGCGACGCGGAGTTATGGGCACCCATTGTGCGCAACAATACCCAACAAACGAGTTTGTATAAGCTATTAGGTACGCGCATTAATATATATTTTTTGTTCGCCCGAAAATTTAGCATTCCATTACGAGGGAGAGAAATGAAACGCCCGCCGCATGAATTATATTAAAATATATTTGAATATTTCATTTGACACCTTTTTTGCGGGCGGAATTTCGTTCAATCCCCGGGCCGGCTCTCGTAATTTTTAGCGTACACCAAAGCGAAATTTTCGGTGAATAACATTCCATTTCGAATGCGAAACACGACGGGAATCAGCGTCGACACAACACTGACTGATGGCTCTGTATTCTCCATATAAATTCTCTTTGAGATCCGAACATATAGGCGCGTGTTGTTTTGCTTCCGATCTAATTGTAAAACAACAATGATACGCTCTCTGAATTACAATGATATAAATGCTATAGAGTACTTACTGAAAGTGAGATTAAGTGTAAGGACAAATTTTATTTCAGAAATTCTAATGCATTAATTTGACTGGTAACTTATTCTTACAATTATAAATGCGAATTCTGCCTTTCCCTACACCATATTTGTATAACTAAGCACCGAACTAATCTGAGTAAAACATTGAAAAGAAGATACATAAATCAAGCCCTGAAAAATACAGTTAATAATTTGCTAATAATTTAAGACCTTTACTTATTGAAACGTCTGCATTTCAACAACCAGCTCTATCAAAGGAACTCTTACCTACCTATTTAATACAATTCACATAACCGAATTGTTGAAAATGCTTTATATACTTATATGAGCACCACAAAGTCATTAGGCAGTATACAGTGAACATAGCTACATCTACAAGTATATATTCTGCCCGCCCATGCCACGATGATTAATGAATATCAGAGCTTGAAAGCCCCCATGTTTTTCCTTTTTTTTTTTCGTTTCGCTTTGATCAATTCACTGTTCCCTATACTACGTATTAACGATCAAGATTGTGTGTAATTAAAGTGTTTGAATAATATATATGATAATCAGATAATGGTGAACTAATTGTAGGCACGCTTACCTACTGCTTGTATGAAACGTTTCCCTTGCAATTTTTGCTGTTGCCATAAATACATTTCTTCAAGGTGTAAATAATTACTAAAATCAAAGAGGTTTTGCTGAACCTCTCTTTAATTCCAATTAGCTATTTTAAAATAATTTCTTTCATTTCTGTTTTTTTGATAACAATTCTCTGGTGTTTAAATTTTTTAAAGTGCCTAGTGGTAGAAGTTTTTATTAAAATATCTGCTTGAAAAACTATTTTTTTTTATTTTTCGCCATGGTTCTTTTATGTCATCGATCGATTCCAAAATTCATGTCTTCACTAACTTATTTAATTTGTTCTTAGAAATCCATGAGATTAATGAATGTCTTTTCATAGAAACAATACTAAAATTATTGATAAACAAGATCATCATTGTAATAGCTACCAGGTAGAATATCTATTATATCTATCTCTAACTTTTGTTACATGAAAAACATTATTAATCCATTATAGTATCTACCTCATCATATCAAGATTTTAATGGAAATATAATATTAATGAATGATATCAAACGTACAAAGAATGAGGTAGTAACCGTAATTATTTTATTGCGTGTTATGTCATTCATCGTGTTTCGACCATGGATGTTATCGATGTTTTACCTACATTGTGTTTGAGGTCATTAAGGTACACAATTTTTATACATTTCATATCAATGTACATTTATATCATAACTAGCTGTTGCCCGCGGCTTCGCCCGCGTGGATGTCGTTTTATAAATAACTAAGTGGCCTATGTGCTTTCTCAAAGTCAGCTCTATCTCTGTACCAAATTTCATTAAAATCGGTTCAGTCGTTTGGACTTGAAAAGGTAACAGACAGACAGAGTTACTTTCGCATTTATAATATTCTATTAGGGAAGTAGGGATATCTAAGTAATTATACGAGATTATTCTATTACCTATTACTCCAATCCTTAGATTTATTTTTTATAAATATCCCCTGTATCCTTATTTGTGTACTTACCTATCATATTCTCATTATATTTCATATTCTCAAAAGTGGGGTCAAAAGTTTTTGGATTCGGCGTGCATGTATGAAAAGAATGATGAATGTAGAAAAAGCACGGTATGTGTCAGGACCGGGAAATCGCTCCATACTCTCTCCCTACCCTGTAAGGAACATGGCGTGAAGATACATACATACATATTCCAAAAAGCCGACAGAATAATGGAAACCGAAAGTTGTAAAGAGATCACCACGTATCGACTAATAGGCTTAAGATTATGTATTTCCTTATATGAATAACAAATCGATTAAATTAATTATTGCTAATACATTTAAGAGCTACTGTGTTAGGGTATTACATTAATAAAAATATTTTTTGAATGCTCAGCGTGTGAATTATTTGGTTCACATATTAATAATAAATGGTTGAGTAATAAAACGGTAGAGACTAATTTATAAGAAAATACTTTATTTCATGGACAGAACATAATTACATCGGCTTAAGGTATATGTAAAGTAATCACAGCCCCTTGTTTCCCTTTTTTCGTAATCGCAGTATCAATTAAACTTAATAAACAGTTTTGGCCTTCGGTCGGGAGGCGTCGTCGGAAACCAGTAATTTTATTTACGACGTGTAAGCGTTTAAGAGAAATTGCATTAATCTGAATACCCGTTTGATATCGTGTACGATGTTGCAATACACTGAGTACTCTTCCCGATTTTAAAAAACGTAAGACTCATCAAAACCAAGCGCGATATCGACTTAACGAGCCAAAACTTAAAGTCCCATTTGCAATATGAAACCCCGAAGAGTTACGATGATTTTGCCCAGTCGAAATGTATGAAATTGTAGGACATGAATTATGGATTGTCGATATCGCTTCAAGCTGTTGGTATATTTTTTTCGTATTTCTCTGGCGCGATACCGCAACGAATTAAATTAAAAGCTCTTTTCACTTGTCATCCTTTGATGAATTTGGTATTTAGGCATACGCGGCCGCTACAAGTTATTTATTTTTACTCACGAAATATTATTCGTGGAATGTCGAAGGTGGAAGTAAATATAAAATGTTGAACATTGTAATAATTTAATTCATATGGCATACTTATGTTAATACACCATAATTAAGGCTTAATCGTAAAAAAAAACAATAAGGTTATGTGACATGAATGACGTCTATTAAATTGATAATATTGTATTGTTAATATAAGTATAATAATGTCATATGCAATTACATCAGATAAAAATAAATGTTATTATGAAATTGGAAATCAACTTCACGTCTCTTTATTCGGAAGGGCAGGTACTTGTACCTCTATTCATGTTGATTTTCATGAAAATAAAAAACGGCATTTATGCGCCCAAGCATTTAAGACTCTATAGATAATAATAATAGACCTATTAGTATCATTGAGCATTCATTAAGTATATATCCAATCTCTAGAGCAGCTAGAGATTTTTACTGGTGGTAGAGCTCCAGCGACGGAGCTCGCGGGCGTAGGCACCACCGCATTACCTAATGTACCTACTTGCCGCTAAATGGTAGTGTTCAGCATTGTCGTGTTCCGGTCAGGTGGTAATGTACGGCCCTGTAATTTCCGGCACAGAGGCACAACACCTTAGTCCTCAGGAGTGGTAACGTATCTGCATTTTGACCTTAGTCTTTGTGTGGATGTCTATAGGCCGCAGTCATCGTTTAACATCTATGTGAACTGCATGCTTGTTTGCCACATCAATTACATAATGTGTGCCGAGGAGCACTGGGGTTCTGCAAAGCGTCTGTCGTGACTCCCAAGACAATATCGGTATAAATTTCCTAACAAAATAAATTCAATGTAAAATTTAGTGATCTAGTAGTTAAACTAAGTAAAGAATGTAAAATAATAAATAGTCTTGGTCCAAAGCCATATTCCCCTGCGCGTATTTTGTTGCCCTACATTAAAATTTTGGTTGATTAAGCTTAGCTATATGTTGCAGTCACAAATTTCTGCAAAAACATTAAGTAGGTACCTATCTTGTGCGGATGACTGCCTGCATAAAGTAAAATAATAACACATACCTTGTTTATCTATTATTATACGCAATTTAATCAGGTCTGTGATAAAATCTAATGATATGATTTCATTATTCATAAAAGTTTTCCTCGGTTTCGTCTGATGTTAGGGCTCCGTCAAATATTAGATTTTCCAAAAGTGTTTATCTTTTAAAATATTTGACAACCAATGCTCTAGCGATATAGATTCTGTTCCATCTTAATTCAATTACAACTATTTACTTTAAAACAATAATTGAAATAACCATGATTTTGTTAAGGAACATTCACATTAAATAAAGATGGGGCAGTTCACATCACTGACCGCTTTTTTCGACCCTTTACCTCTCGTGCCCTGAGTTCTATCGCCGGCGTAATCAGTACAAATGCGATCCGAGATACTAGTGCGGGGCCGGTCAATATTTTAACACGCACTTTATCCAGATTAATGCGAGCTGACCTTAGGTCTCGAGAAGATTAGTTTTCCCGCAACTCGCGTGTAGTTACTGCAATTGCAAATGCTTATTTCATTTCGCGTACAATTACGATATGCCATAAATTTTATTACGAAGCCAAACATTACCATCTAACTGGAACACGATAGTAGTACCACTACGATTTGGTGGCAGCCAGATTAAGATAATGCGGTGGTGTCTGCGCACTCCAGCTCCGACACGGGAACTCTACCACCAGTAATTATTTTGTTTTTTATTTTTGTAAGTTGCTTATTTAAGGGCATAATCTCACGCGTGTCCATGTTAGTGTACAAGCCGAGCCCCGATTTTGTAACTCCAGTCTCCCCCGGCCGATGATTTATGTGCGCCGGGCGACACATGCAGCGTTGCGCTCGACGCCCCTAGTGCTGCGATTTTGTTGTGACGCGACACACGGGTGGCAACACGTGGCAGTTCGAACGCTCGTCTGTAACGCGATAGAAAGGAATTCTTGAATAGTCTATTTCGTTGTAAAATGTATTCTTGTAATTATTACATTTTCGTAATGGAGTTTATTCATATTAGGTATTACATTTTATACAAGCTCCTCATATTTGTCACGTCAAGTTGTGTAGGAATGGGTGAAATTTTCATTCGACAAAAAGGGAGGATCCGGCGATGAGCCGAGGGGCCTGACGGGTCGTGGTCCAAAGATTAGACTTGAGAGGGTGCATATGTAGGGTAGCTCAAATGAAAACTTCGTATATGCTATTCAGTGCGCCAACTTCCGTATTAGCTAGTTAACTACTGGTGTTTCCTCAACGTCCCACTAGGTGGCGCCTTATACGCTTATGCCTTAAACGCTACAAAGTTATGACAAGAGTGCGTAAGTACAATGAATTACCACTTTTTTTTATCGACGAGCGCAAATGTTTCTAGGCCTTAACAAAGGCATTGACATCTCTTATTTTAAAGTAGACCTACAGTCTGCAATATTTACCTAAATTATATTTTCAATAATTATTGAATGACATGTGATATCTAGAGATATGAATTTCTAATTCCCTTGGTCATCGCGTTATGCGTGAATGAACGGAAGTTTTTGCTAAATTGTGAAAAAAGAACCATTGAATATGATAACATAATTTGTAGAAAAGAAGGAGGACAGGAAAATAAAAAACACATGTGGTTGATAACTCTCAAAATTGATTAAGATCTGAGATCTGTAAGCAGGTGTATGACAGACGTAGATCAAAATTTAAGATCGATTACATCAAATATCAACGCTAATGGTATATTGAAACTGATTGATGCTATTTATAATGTAGAAGCTAAAATATTCGCGTCTTTAAAGCGCCTATCAAAAATGACAAACAAATAATTAGCTATATCTTTCAACGTTTGATATTATTAATGCGACTAAATTAAGTAGTCTCACTCCACGCTCGTAAGCAAGCGTCTTGCCCGCCTTTGCGACGTGGCAGCCTTAATGCTCTTATTACGTACGGTTTAAATCTGACGGCGGGATCATGTTTTATGCATCTGAGTGCGCGATGAAACCGCTAGTGTAATATATAAAGCCCGCTGGGAAGGGGATTTCATGAGCTATATTACAGTTCGACTTTGTTTTTGGGTATTCAGGCGGTCTTGAGACAGATTTGACATTGCCCGTCTGTCTTTCTTTAGTTTTCTCAGTATTGTTCAAAATTGCAGCCATTTTGATCTCATCATTCTTATTAATAACTCCAAGATTTATCTCAGTGTATTTTATGAATGGTTCCTCAATGTTATTTATCAATAAAGCCGTGAAAGGATTTTCGCAGATCATACGTATTAATGTCCTTCCAATAGTCGATATTCGTTGAACAATAACATTTACATTCTTGAATGCGTCCCAAAATCTGGGAACGACCCGCGATGAGGCTGTTATCAATTTTCTGAGCAACAAGTGGGCGATAATTTTGAATCCGTAACTGCAGCCGCAGTCGTACTAAGCACTTGATCTTTTGCATTTTACTTTTTAAGATGTAACTACATATTCGATGCTTTGGAAAGTTTTGGAGGAAACGCTGTGATAAACATTTCGTTCTTCAAGCTGGTAGGACATTTCTTAGTTATTTCGTAGTTTAATGAAAACTTTGTTTTACGGAGTAGTAACTTCAAATTTGGGAATAATTTTTGAAATAAATATTCGATATTTAAGCGTTAACCATCACAGATATCTAAATTAGTATATATTCATATTTAATTTTCTGTGTTATCTATAATTATACTTTGTTTATACCTTTAACCAATACTTTCTTTCTCATCAATGATGCATGTCCTCTATGTTTCAAATGGCTCATGATTGTTATAAATTGTGTTAATAATATGAATAATGAATAAATTAAAGATTAATATTATAAATTATTTGATAATCCTCAACACAAAGTCTTAGTTTTTGGGAGAGTGATAATGAAATAACTACTGTAGTCACTTAGTATCAATATTAACTACATATTTGTACTCATTTCTATTTTATCAAAGAAAAATGGAAAGAAAAATTTGACTTCAGGCGAGACTCGAACTCGCGGCCTACTGGGTATCTAGTCCAGCCGCTCTTCCAATTGAGCTACTGAAGTCCTGCCCGATTTGTCAAATCTTTCCTTCACATTTATTGCATTGCTTTATGGTAGCAGCAGCGCCATCTATTGCCAACTATGCTAGTTAGGCAACCGATATAATAGACTTTGCAGTTTACATCGGGCAGGACTTCAGTAGCTGAATTGGAAGAGCGGCTGGACTAGATTCCCAGTAGGCCGCGAGTTCGAGTCTCGCCTGAAGTCAAATTTTTCTTCTCGATCTTAATAAACACCTCTTATTTAACGGGGTAGGCAGAGAGTGTAGAGTGCCAGATATATCTCTCGTGTCGGTCCTGACATATCCCTCGTGCCTCATCTACTCATCATTCTCTTCTTCACGCACGCCGACTAAGGTGTAGTATTTAAATAGTTACATCAACAGAATTATTTGCCAATAATTAAAAAAGTTCTATGAATATAATGTTTGACTCAGGAAAATGACAGCCCACTAACCGTTCTTTAATTTTTACAATGCTGTTGTAACGCCTAGTAAGTTTAAGCGTGCATTGCTCATACGTACAAAACGCTATTTGTCATCATTCTGCTATATCTGTGTTGTTTTTTTACCAAGTTATGAATTGCTTTTCTGGGAAATGTTGAACGGTGGTAAAGACGGTGTCATTCGCAGTGTAATCCCACGTTTCGTGTCGTATTTCTTCGAAGTTTGCGTGTTTCTTATGTATAGCAACTTGTTTTGCGTGTACCGCGCCAAACGAAAATAATCAACTGGCTTCTCCTTCATCGCAAACTTCCAAACTTCGTTTTCATGTTTTGATTCTATTCGAAATAAATTTATGTCGAATTTGGTATTCAAGAAGTTAATAACCTACTTTGTATTTAGGTTAATCAGTTTCGGTGCGGTGGCATTTTAATTACTTTTGAAATTGACTGATTATGGTTGGCGTGTTGTATGTTTTGAAAATTAATATTGTCGATTTAATTATTACGTTAATTAATCTTCAATGACTTTGAAGCTCCTTGGTCTAGTATACATAGGTTATGATTGGTTATAAATGTATAAAGGATTCTAAATCAAAATCGAATTTAAAGAAGAAAATAATGTTTTTCACATACCTATAATTCCATAAATTATACAACGACCATTTAAATTGAAGTCAAGGACTTCACATGTTTTTTTTTATTATTATTTAAAATTGAAGACAAATTACTGAGCTCAGAGTATCTCCTAAACCGTGTATAATAGGCTTTGCATCTTTCTCGAAGAATAATGGGTACAAAATGAAAAAGGCCCGCGGCGTTTAAATTATTTTAATTGGCTTCGGTAGCGCTCCGAATCGCAGCTCCACGAATAAATATACACAAGTGTCTTATGACATATCCACGCATAGTTTTAGACACTAACAACTATCCTCTCAATATATCATCAGGTATATCTGAACATAATTTCTGTACATTAGTCTAATACCAAGCTCGCAGTAACGTATTTGGGAGTATACGTTAGAGTTTAGCGTTACGAACATTTAGAATGATGGACAATCTTCTAGAAACTTACGCCTCCGTGCGTGAGGGAGAGTTGAATGACTTTCTCGACATTGACTGATCGCTATAATAGGATAATGAGACCAAGCAACCGGGCTGTATGATCAGAAGCGTCTGCTGTCATGACGTTGACTTTTTTCGAGTCCCCGGCTATATCTTCAAAGAAATTGATAACAATTTTACTTCCAAGTTACAAACGTAGTTCAGATCAGCCGCCCCACAGTCAAGAAAAATGGCGAACAAGCAAAAACAATTAACAAATTGATAAGCTCAAAAACAATTTTCAATTAACTTCGCCGGGAGTGTTCGCTGTTTACAAATAACCACCATTTATCACAAATGCCTATGCAGTTTTTAAAGTCTACAGGGTTGCCCCGCTGTTGATTGAACTGCTGCATTTATTTGTTTCACCGATGTATTTATGTGTATTGTTGCGTGGTTTCAGAGAGGAAGCGGGGCCGGCAGACGTACACGCGGTACCAGACGCTCGAATTGGAGAAGGAGTTCCACTTCAACCGGTACCTGACGCGGAGGAGAAGGATCGAGATCGCGCACGCGCTATGCCTCACCGAGCGCCAGATCAAGATCTGGTTCCAAAACCGCCGCATGAAGTGGAAGAAAGAGAACAAGACCAAAGGCGAGCCCGGATCCGGTGACGAACCGGACAACATGAGTCCGCCCACCTCGCCACAATAAACTCTATAGCTTAGTTCCAGCGGTCCAAGTGACGGATCGGTCTATTTCAGATTCGAACCCAGTCGGCATCTAGTGCCCATTTATTTTCATACGACGTTGATTTTTGCGCACCGGAACGATGAATCTGAATGGATTGATCCAGTGACCGAAATTAGAGCAGTTTAATTTGTATAAATTGTATGTTGGACTTTTCATGATAATATTACATTATAAACTAATACGTAACTTAGTGACTTGACATAAAGAGTAATGATAGTGTGATGAAGAGATTTTTACAGTTGTTAAGTATAAATTAATTTATAGAACAATCTCAATACCAATAATTACCAAAAACGCAGTGTATATGATTAGTAAACTGCAACGATTTATGTGATTACATACATATAGTTGGGGTAATAATGTTTGGGATACAGATGGAACTTCGAACTACTCTTTACAAATTGGTTAATTCCACAATTTGAGAATTCTTACCAAAGTGCTTGAAATATATTAGTAAATAAATAAATCTGGCTGTCGCCTTTGAAGTACTTAGTCAGTTATATAGAAATATATTTTTTGATTGAAATGATAATTTAATTCCATCACAAAATATTTCTTTAAAACATAGTCAAGCACTTTGTAAGGAGCTAACGAAACCTTTCTAATATTGAATCACAAAACCATAAGGACCTCTTATAATTAACCATTGATAAGAAGGCGATTAGTATCGATATTGTTATTATTTAATATATTTGATGTTTTATTTCTAATTAAGCTATCGAAATGCTATTCTGTACATATAAATACTATAATTTTTAGAATTTATGATTATGTACAATTGTTTTAGTGTGAATAATTAATTATTGAGATTAATTTTGAAAAACAACGATTAGTTCTTGTTTTCAATATACGGGAATGAGTATTTATTTTGTGAATCTTCTCTGATTTTTACTCTATTACTTGGTAGTTGGAAGGCCAGTTTTACAAGTGCAATGTATACGATTTTTCAATGACACATATACGTAATGAATACTGATATTAATGTCATAGGAGATCTTATAAATATAATTGTAAAATGTCGCGAGGATGACGCTTAGCATTCTCGTATACGATGTAAAATTGTTGAGAATATAATAATTTACACGAATAAACATGTCGTGCCATTGGACGCAGGTGAGGCCAAATTGACAAAAGTCATCTACATCGACGCAGACAAAATTCCCTGATTGTTATAATGTAGTGAAACAAAAGTTACCTTCGATCTTGCAGGTTCAGAGGAACTTGTTGCTTATTTCTTTTCATAATATAAATCTATATGGAAAGTGGGGACATGTGCACAGTATACCAAAGTTAGGAAATAAACTGCTGGTTGTTCATTGTATAGAGTACCTTCTTCGGGTGCACGTCATCATTCGGCCCTTTCAAATTATATAAGTCTCGCCGAGACGCTGTTAAAATGGTATTTTTATAAAATCATTGCCTAAGGAAACCGATATACGTAAAAAAATATCGATCTTTAAAATATTTACTTGTAACGCGATAGATTTACTAATAGGTACTGTTAAATGCAGAGTGATGTTTGAGAGGTTGAACTTTTGTAAGGATTCACGTTATACGTTTTTCGTAATGTAAACTATTTATTGTAAATTGTTTTTTTTTTCTCACATAGATTGTAAACTAGTGAATTTTTCTAAGAACTCAGTGAACCCGTTTAAACTATTATATATTTTTTAATTTTGTGCTGTGTTCGATAAGTAAATGTAAATTGTATTAACTGTATATTGTCGATATGATACACGATATTTATTTATTGATTCGCTTAATTTAGGTTCGCTTTCGTTTACTTACTTACCTTCAATTGGGTTTTGATCGACTGCTGTCTGGCTGGGATGCATTTTGTTATATTATTTGAAATTTTGCTCAATGTGGCAACGGTTATGTTGTGATTTTTTATTATAAGCTATGTTTGGATGCGTGGAACGGTTAAAAAGTAGACTGTATATTTGTTAACACACATTATTATCCAGAAAGCGATTATAAGGTACCCCAAAAATAATGAAAATGGACAGTAATATATTTATAATCCCTTGCCAGATAGTCACACTCAGAACTTTGTAATTTTTTTTTTAATCGAATTAATTAGTTATATTAAAAATGAAAGATAAAATTAAGTTTTGATTATTAGGTCTTACGATAACGAACTGTCCTTGAAACTTTAAAAATTAGGCCTGTAGGAAAATTTATGGGAACCTAATTTGAACGATTTTATTTACCATTATGTCCTATCAATTCAAAATTTATGAAATATAACTATAATTAGTAACTTAATAAGGTTAGGCGAGACGATATTGTCATAAATATATAAATACATGAAATTAATAAAGCATAATGATTGTACTTACAGATTTTTATTGATCAAAACCTTTTTACGTCGAAATTTCACACATTACTGCCTTGAGGCCTTAGTAGGTATACCTAGGTACCTAATGCAAATGTAGGTATTATCATAAAAATAAGGAATTACATAATATCGAAACACTTACCCCTTATTCATAAACGTACATTAGATACGTATCAGCTATAGAATGATTTGTCTTTGTCAGTTGCATTGTCAAATGTGCAGGATAGAAAAGGACAAAGGAGAGATTAGCAACACTTTAGCTAAAATATGTTTATGAATAAGGGGGATTACATTTATACTTACTAACTTCGATACTTATTTGAATTGGGATTGTAATCAACAAGTTTCAGAAGTGTACTAATGTGCTGATGATTCTTTCATATTTCAATTAGATTAAGTTGATCTTTTGTTTAATATCGTTCAAGACACCATTTTAATGTATAGTCCATTTTAATATAGGAATGTTATGTGACACTAGAGCAACATTGTCTATCTCTTCTAGAAATAGACAATGTTGCTCTAATAATCTTGATCTCATCTAGAAATATTGCAAATCGAGCCCACGAAAGAGACAATCGGCTAGCTTCAACTTCGTAGAGCGTTATCTCTGCTGCACACTGCCTACGTAAGCACCGATAGTCTGGTATTGGGCAAAACTTGATCAAAATGGTCGACAAACGCCACATAGGTTGTGCGAAAGAGATAACGCTCTACATAATCCGAAATAAGCCGAAGTCTCCTTCCTAAAGTCGATGTGCAATATTTCTTGGTGGATACTTTAACAAGGTACATAAACAACTCATCATTCGTGATTCATTATATATAGGTAGGTAGGTAAATCACTGAGATACAAGATATCTGGTGTTTGATATGACGTTGTAGCCAAAATGAGACAAAGCGAATATGTTTTTATTTTCTACGAATTTTTTTGTAATGTGTTTTATATACAACTAGCTGTTGCCCGCGGCTTCGCCCGCGTGGATGTCGTTTTATAAATAACTAAGTAGCCTATGTTCTTTCTCAAAGTCAGCTCTATTTCTGTACCAAATTACATTAAAATCGGTTCAGTCGTTTGGACGTGAAAAGGTAACAGACAGACAGAGTTACTTTCGCATTTATAATACCTATTAGTAGGGATTCAAAGTAAAATCTACGTTACAAAAATCTTAACACCAATTATGTATAAATGAAGGTACGTAAATATCGTCTAAAAATTCAAAGACAAAATCGAATAGTGTTTCGCAATCTGGAGGGATCGCGCCCAAAATACATTAATACGTGGCTCTAACGACAAAATAATGATTCGCGTGATCCGGCCCCCGTTCCTTCCGTGTCAGTCACGGGTGATTGGCCCAACAAATCTGGAAATTACCTTTTTTTCCTACCCACAGTTATATAGGTGTGGCCGTCTCTAATGAGTTTTTAATAATCCTCCGCATCCAATGAACGCTGAAGGCAGAACATTATTCCTGGCGTAAGGTGAACTAATGTGATTTTGACAAGTTCGAAATTGAGCCAATTTGCCTTTGCCATTCAAATGGCCATATTTGTATGGAGGCGGTAATGTGCCGCGGAAGTCATTAGTTAATGTTTCTCTTGCTTTTTAATGTTATGTAATACTTAAGTATTTACTGAGCGAAAGGTTTTGACGTATTTTCTCGTGTATTACGTAAGTAGCACGACCTTTTATCACTGTGGGTTAGTTATGGTTACTAAATATAATGGTTTTTTTTTATTTTATTTTTTTTTATTTTAGGTCGGGCTTTGTGTAGGCGGCCTGTCTCGAGACGGCACTAGTCTACTTCACCGGGCAGTCGGCGAGCGCAGAGGGCGCTCCAGCCTAAGAAATATAATGTGCCTCTTATTTAAAGGAAATACAAACTGTCGACGTCATAGTAACCAGACAGAATAATGTCCCCCTGCAATACATATTTTAATAGTATACCTACATTTAGCTATAACAAGAAAATGTAGATTTGATATGAGAGGCTCTTGAATAATTGGATTATATATTTGCGATCATAATATATTTATTTACCTAGGTACCTTTATAGTACATTGAAGATAAATAAAGTTTTGAATTTACCTAGTATAGTACATTCTAGATAACTAAAGTTTTCAATGTGCTGTTATCACGAACTGTTTTTACTGGTGGTAGAGTACTAGCGTAGGAGCTTGAGGGCGTAGGCACCACCATCTATCTGCCGCCAAATGGTAGTGTATGCACTATAGTGTTCCGGTTAGATTGTAATGTACCTAAGGCCATAACAACTATGGTCTTGGGGTGGCAACGCTTCTGCATTTTGACCTCTGGTCTTCATGTGGGCTGTAGGCTGTAGTTATCACTTAATATCAACGTTCAATTAATTTTTTTATGTACTGCCCTGTAATTTCCGGCACAGAGCAAAACACCTTAGGCCTCAGGTGTGGTAACGCATCTGCATTTTGACTTAAGTCTTTGTGTGGGTGTCTATAGGCTGCAGTCATCACTTAACATCATCATCATGTGAACTGCATGTTTGTTTGTCACCTTCAACACATTAAAAGAAACGTATTAGGCACGTACTGTGGAAATTATCATACAATTCTCATATCATACTGTTTGACGTAAGCATACAATATTCATTGTCAAGGCGTCTGATATCGAGTAGTGTTAGTTTAAAGGTCAGTATAAATTGGTCAGTCAGTCATCTCTGACAATGATACCCAAGTGTTATTTACGAGCGTCGACGTGCCATTGCACTCGGTACAGATTGGGTTCACGGTCGACAACCACTATCATACATATTTATTATCAAATATAACTATTTTTACGGATTTATTTCGCTTATATTAACCCCGACAATGATTTTAAAATCAACAGGACGTTTCGGTTGCTTTACAGCTTGCGTTGTTAGTTTAACTGGGGTAGAGCTCCAGTGACGGAGCTCGTGGGCGTAGGCACCATCGCATTACCTAATATACTTGCTGCTAAATGGTAGTGTTCAGCACTATCGTGTTCTGGTCAGGTGGTAATGTACGGTCCTGTAATTTCCGGCACAGAGGCATAACACCTTAGGCCATACCATAACACCTTATTTATACACACGTTTCCTTTTCGCGAGAATTACAAATTGTGGAGTTATAGGTACTTGTAAATTTCTATTGCGTATACCTACAGTATCAACAATTATCTATTACTAGCTGACCAGGAAAACTTCGTATTGCCTCAGAATGAAATAAATGTCTCAAAGGTTTGATAGATACGGACTATTAGTATGGGAAAATATTAGTATGGGAAAATGAAATTGTGGTTTCCACTTTTTCCCTTCAATTCCTTCATATTTTCTCTCCTTTTAAACCTTTCCTGGTCTTCCAAAAATAATCCAAAACCAAAATTAGCCAAATCGGTCGAGCCGTTCTCGAGTTTTAGCGAGACATACGAACAGCAATTGATTTTTATATAATATGAATTGTCTGCCCGTGCCCACGGTAGATGGAAAGCGAACTAAACGTCGGGTAGTTATTTGAGGAAGTTTTGTTAGTATTGTACACGCTAGATAGATCTGCAAATATAATTTCCACGATAATAGGAGACACGGTGAAATTATTGTCATCCGAAAAATAGTAGAGTACCTATATGTAGGTATATTACCTACTACTTAGTAGAAACATATTTGCTGCAAAACATGAAGATAAAACAAATAGAAATCGAAAAACTCTTGAAGATTTGAAAATGTTTTCACTCTCCCAAGTGGATAAGGTAATATCCTAGGACAGTAGGCAAGTGACTAATCATAAAAAATATCAGTTTTAGGTTAACCATTTGATTTGAAAACTAACATTAATAAAATAAGACCTTTATTGCAGGTGCCTAATTAATAAAAAATAAGAATCAGTCTACCTTTATTGGAGAATCTACATTCTAAACACAATTTTTCCTATCAAAGAATGATTATTTCAATTTCTTTTAATTGATTCATATTCAAATGTACCTATTGTTTTAGGAGTTCACGCTGCTTAGGTAAATGTTTTTTTAATCAGGTAGAGTTTAAGTACTTATTTTTATTTTTATGTTTAAGGGCTATCTTACCTACATAAAAAAATTCTTTGATTTTATTGAACAAAATCAATCTTGTTCAACTTAGGGTATTTTTGTCTGCCCTTACCTATTTTTTTTTATGTTGAAAATGTTACATGATGAATGTACTCGTAAGTATTCACCTACCTAAGTATGTCTACAAATTCATTTTTTGCATGTAAAAACTTGAAGGTAGATATTTTAATATCAAATACCAATAAATTGAATATTGAACATACATATACCTCGATACAATTTCCGTTATCCTGTCAATAAATTATGCATTTAAATATTCATAATTGACATAATTATGAAGATTTTTATAGAACAAGTATCAAACAGGTATGTTAAACCTGTGAAATCAACATTGCGCCTTCCTCGATTTTATTACAAAATAAAAACTTTGAAATAAATTAATTTATCAAAAATCATTCAGGCTAAATTCGTGAAGGCCTCAGGGCTGTAATAAAAGTGTACACTAAACGACCGGTCCCCAAATATTAAAAAATATAGTCCTGAGATGAAGACATAAATCACCGACCATCTTTCACATGCGACCTTGCCTCATAACATTCAATTTTATTGACTGCAATAAACCAAAGCAATGGTTAAATCAACACCGCTGTATCGATATAAGCACCTCGTAAATATTGTGTGTCTCATTCACGCCGATTCGTTTTCACAGCCGCTAGAGAAGGACGGCGCTGGCGCCTCTTCATTTTGCTGTTACTGAAAATAGTTTATGAGAACTAAGGCGATATGTTGTGCGTAGCGAATGTGGATTTTATGTTGTTGTGATACAGTGCATTTTTTCTTGTGTTGTAAAATTTATAGGTTTTAAATGGGTCCTTAAATCGCAATAACGATTTGTTTAGATGCGCGTGTGAAGTCGGCGAGTCTTTGTACGCCGAGGTCTTAATTTATGACACATATTACGTTACAACATCAAATACGCATCATGACATTTATTTACATCTATAGATAATAGATGTAAATAAATGTCATGATGCGTATTTGAAGTAAGTAATGCATAATAATGTTCACTGAGTCATTTTCATTGATATTATTCGTGATGGCAAATATTTGCGATATTATTTTGACATTACGTTATGGATACGCTCAGTGCTAACCTTCATTGTACATTGGTTATAAGTTTCGCTGTGTTTATCTATTGCAATTAGGTAACTAAGTACCTATCTGAATGGATTTTTTTTAATAATTTCACTATTGTCGTATCAAGACTTACTAGGTAAATATAATAATTTTGTTTAGCTATGAGAACAATTTAAAAGAATTACTAACTATAGTTAATAAATTATGTTCATACTAAATAAAATTCGAACACTGTTTTATGTCTCAAAACATTAATAAATAAATCATAAATACTATGACAAAACCTTTTCATAAAAAATTAACATCTATGAACTTAAATATAATACGCAAGACTTTAATAATAATTCTATTCAAATTCAAAAATTGGCGCGAAAGCAGCTGCCATTTTGATTGGGGCGTTTCCCCCGCACGCCCCGCCCCCTCCAACCACACCCAAGTGACAGCCACTCGGACGCAGCCCATCTCATTTATTATAATGTACACACGGCAACTTAAGTCTCTACATTCTTTTATTTAATATTATCGATTAATAATTATAGAAATATTATTTCGATTTCTAGTAGGTAAATTGATGAAATTTTAAAAAATGAGTTCATGATTTTATAGGTAATAAATAAACATTCCTGAAATTTTGGAATAAGGTTAATACAGTTCAATTCCTTATTCCCTAGTAGGTGGGTTACTTCATTACAGGACCTCCATTAAAAATAGGTTCCCAATAAAAAATCGCTGAAAACCTTTATCATCATACCTTTCGATTCAATATGATGAGTACCTAAGTCTAAGTGATTAACCAGTAGGTAGTAAGCATCTTATAATAGGTATTGGTACGTTCAATATGTGCCTTAGCTTGGTTTTCTGGACTCCTTGATCCTCGGGTAAACAAGACACATTTATTTTAACAATAACAATAGACCTACCTATTATGTTCGTACAATTAGTTATATTATTATTATGAGCAAATATATAAATAATAGAGTAGATCAGGTATGAAGAATATGTTAATATACAAACTTATCGAACGTAGGTCGTCCACGTATCATCCATTCTTCGCTTCAGCTACCTATGCAATAAAATATTACTTACTTATAAAATAAGGTACATTATGGTAACAAAAGAAAATAAGTTTAAACTCTCCAAAAGCACTTTTTTACAAAAAGCATTTTACCTATGACTTTTCGTGTTCTGTGGAAATGTATATATTTTTTTTATGTTATGGAAGTGGCAATCAAGCATGCAGTTCACATTGATGTTAAGTGATGACTGCAGCCTATAGACACCCACACAAAGACCAAGGTCAAAATGCAGATGCGTTGCCACTCCTGAGGCCTAAGGTGTTATGCTTCTGTGCCGGAAATTACAGGGCCGTACATTACCACCTGACCGGAACACGATAGTGCTGAACACTACCATTTAGCGGCTAGTATGTAATGCGGTGGTGCCTACGCCCGCGAGCTCCGTCACTGGAGCTCTACCACTAATAAAAATATTTCACACAATTTTACTTTATTTCAAATATTTAAATATATTTGAAATAAAGTTAACAGTATTAAAATAATTAAGACTCTGCATTGTGATGTAGAGTCATAATTATTTTAATACGTTTTTATGTCGTTTATGTTCTTTGAAATATTCATTTTAGGTATCACGCTCCATTTGGCTCTATATTACCTAATATATTATTCTTAAAGAGCAAATATAGGTATATTACAAATAGTTTACAAAATAAATCTTATATTCTCTCAAATATAAAAAATTATAAGCCATCGAAACTTGTCGCCGCTGGATACACGCCAACCGTTGCGTTTGAAGATGACACTGGTTTGAATATAACCGTCTCCTTTCCATATATGGTAAGTTATATATATCTATCCTTGTTAATAGTATTTTTGCTACGTACCGTTTGGATGAAGACGGTATCGTGTGGGGAGTTGTTACGTCACAGCTTAACGAGACCCACGTATGAGTACTACTATGGATGTCTACGTACTTATATTGTTTCCACTTACGCAGATTTAAATATAGATAGAGTCTGCAGCGATCAGATGTTATGCAATATTGGGGTAGGTAAATTAATTTATCTTGGAAATTACTAGCTAGGTAGGTACTTAACATAAAATAATTATAAGGTATGGTTAAAATTTCGGGAGCTACCCAATGACGTAAGTATTATCCATGTTTGTATGATAAACAAGTATAAAGTTAACATGAATGGTAAGTGAATACTGTTAACCTATAAACTTTTAATTAACCTATAAACTTTTGAATACATAAAAACCAGAGATTTCAATGTGATTTCAACATCTCTGTGCCAGAAATCACTGTTAGTGAGTATCACCGAAAGTGCCGTTCGATTTCTACATTTAGCACCTAACCGGAACACGATAGCGCTGAACACTATCATTTGGCGGCAGATAGATTAGGTGATGCGGTGGTGCCTGCGCCCTCAAGTCTCTACACTAGAACTCTACCACAAGTAAGTATAAGTACCTATAAAGAACCTAGTAAGAAAAAAAAAAGACAATTTTAGATAGGTTCCTGGCTCTATACCTACGAGTAATAAGTCAGGTCTGGGGGATAGAATCCATGTAGACATCCAGCTCTCTTTATGTGACGGAAATGGCAAACAAGCATGCAGTTCACATTGATCTTAAGTGATGACTTCAGCCTATAGATACCCACACAAAGATCAAGGTCAAAATGCAGATGCGTTACCACTCCTGAGACCTAAGGTGTTATGCCTCTGTGCCGAAAATTACAGGGCCGTACATTACCAAATGACCGGAACACGATTGTGCTGAGCACTACCATTTAAAGGCAAGTATATTAGGTAATGCGGTGGTGCCTACGCCCGCGAGCTCCATCACTGGAGCTCTACCACCAGTAGGTACACAGAGTTAATAAAAATTAGCGCATCACCAGCAGGCAGCCTCTCCACTTCAATCATTTTGTTCTACGACGTTTTACAAATCTTGATAAATAATCCAAAAAAAAATATCAAAAAATATTTTTTAAGTTTGACGACCCGGTTAGTCCAGCGGTGCGAAACCACCGTTTGATTCGAAGGGTCGCGGGTTCGATCCCAGCACCGGAACAAATATTTGTATGATCTACAGATATTTGTTTCGGATCTGGGTGTTTGTGTATGTGTTGTATGTGTACAGCGGCATCTGCGACACAGGTTTATTTAATACCTATCGTGGAGCTGTGAGTGTAAGCGTATATTTATATTTATATATTTATTTATATAAGTTCACTAGCGGGCCCGGCGAACTTTGTATCGCTTTAAAGTAAAGATAAAAAATACACTAAAGTTTAAGCGAAAGTAACAAACAGCAATTGATTTTTGTCCAGTTTCGGTAATACATCAATGTATGTATGTATGTATGTATGTATCTTCACGCCAAGTCCCTAACGGGGTAGGCAGAGAGTGTAGAGCGCCAGACATCCCGGTTCTGACAAACCTCTCGTGCCTCGTCTACCTTCATCATTCTCTTCATACATGCACGCCGATTCCTAAGACTTTTGACCCCACCATCAGACAGAACTCGACCTATTTGGTCATGTTAGGTCAGCCTTGGTCTTCCTGGGCCTCTGCAACCATCCACATTCGCATTGTATATCTGTTTAGTCATTCGCTCATTCGACATTCTTTACATCATACATCAATGACATTTATTAAAAATAGAAGATAGAAGAACCTTCTCCTAATGATAAGAAATACAACAAAAAAAGAATCAGTGAAAACGATCCAGCCATTCACGCGTGATGCCGTGACCAAGGAAAACGGGTTGCATTTTTATATATAGATAGAAGAAGAAGATAGAAGAACCTTCACCTAATAATAAAAAATACAACAAAAAAAGAATCAGTGAAATCGGTCCAGCCATTCACACATTTTCTATATATATATAGATAAGAGCATTGCCGCCGATGCATCTCCCTGCAACCCCGCACCCTGCTATACCTACGTAGCGATATTTTACCTAGGCAAAGATGCGTGCCATAGGTACCTCCGCTTAGAGTAAATGCCAGTCCAGAGGCAAAATAAAAAAAAATGTATGGGAAAACTTACATAAGTTTTACAAACGATTCATTTTTATAAGTCGTAAAACAAATGTTGTAGGGATTGATGTAAGAGAGGCTGCCTGTAAGAGGTGCGTTAATTTAAATTAACCCATAGTTGGTAATAGATGGCGCTGCTGCTACCATAAAAAGCAATGCAATAAATGTGAAGGAAAGATTTGACAAATCGGACAGGACTTCAGTAGCTCAATTGGAAGAGCGGCTGGACTAGATTCCCAGTAGGCCGCGAGTTCGAGTCTCGCCTGAAGTCAAATTTTTCTTTCCATTTTTCTTTAAAATAAAATATATTTCACAAGCATGTGTTAATGCGAAATAATATAAAACAAATAAATTAACCCTGTATATGCAGATGTCGATACGCATCTATGTCAGAGAATACCTAGAAAATAATTCTGCAATATCACAGTTTATGTTAAGTCCAGGATTGCGAGCTACTTTCAAAACCTATAATACCTACATTGTGTGTTCTACAGTTGATACAAAAATAAAATATCAATGAACATTTTGGTCTACTCATTTATTTAAAAAAAAAACGTAACTTCACGCCTGTAATCCCCGAAGGGATAGGCCGAGGTAAAATGCGTGCAATCATTTATTTAGTCCTTAATAATATAAAAACTTATGTCTATGTAAGTATGTAGAGACGATGACTCTATCAATATAATAATGTGGTAGAGTTCCCAGTATAGGCGATAGGTAGCGCAGGCACCACCGCATCTAGGTATCTGCCGTCAAATGGTAGTGTTCATCACTATCGTGTTCCGGTGAGACGGTAATATATGGCCCCGTAATAGGTATCCTAGAAACACGACCACTAATGTCTCAGGGATGGCAACAGTCAGTATAGGCTGCAGTCATCATATAACATCCATGGCAAATGCAGATTTGCCACCTTCAAAACATAAATAAAGTAATTACAAATAACCTCCTTTTTTTGGAGTTTTGGAGGGGGGAACCTTGAAAGATGCGTGTGGTGCTCTTATTATATTCAATTTTCTTAGTGTATTTTTGCGTTATCTAAACTAATATTATAAAGAGGTAATATTTTTTTGTTTGTTTGTTTGTTTTGAATAGGCTCAATAACTACTTGACTGATTTAAAAAATTCTTTCACTATTCGAAAGCTATATTATTCACGGGTAACATAGGCTATATTTTATTAAAAAAAAATAGGGTACCGTAAGATATTTGGGTTTTTCAGACACAAGGTGTAAAAAAACAATTAGAAAAGTTACTCATTTTGCGTACGCTGCCTAAACTATAGAAGATATCGAGGAAGGCTTTAGGCTATATCTATTATCATCACGCTAAGACAAATAGGAGAGGGTAGGTAACATTGCACCCGCGCGAAGCAGGGGCGGGCCGCTAGTATTAAATAAAGTTGGTGGCATTTTGTTTGTTAAAGGCTTATTACAGTGCTCGTGTATAGTGAAATAGAATAACAGTGCGAAAGCACGTATTTTCGGTTCGCCTCCAAAACTTCATTGTAAATGGTCTGGTAAAGTAGCCATCGCTTTACTCGAATTACTGTGACTCTGACTGACTGACGGACTGATAAATTGACTGACGGACTCTGACTTTTACGTTGCATAATACGAATACGAAATATCGTTTTACTTGACACTGGCAAAACGCAACACAAGCGATGCCATATTTATTTTTAAAAAACCTCCTTTTTTAATACGATTAAAAATGTATACACAAAAATAGAAGATCTACTGTTAAACTAGTTCACAAGTGGTTAAAACTATTAACAGAAATTCTTTTGACACATGTCCACCGTATCTACAAATAATTAATGACATAAGACGTGTTACAAATTATGTCCAACTGTAACTTAATAAAGCTATAAATTATAAGTAATTAACAACTGGCATTATAAGGCAATTTATACACTGGATGTTTCTTACATTTAGCAAATCGTCGGTTTAATACCATTGGACCTATCACTGTACACTCCAACTATACCTATAATTAAAACGTCATCAGATGAAACGTAATAGACTTGAATTAATGATAATTTAATGATTGCACATCAACTTCAATACTAATGCATTTAAATTTTTTATGTAAAACGACTGTAAAATATTCGTCATTACATGATATGAGATTAAAAGTAATGATTATTACAGAGTCGAGCAAAAGCTCGCACAGGTATAATTTATCTGTGTGTTTCTGTAATATACCTACACTTATCGATCCTTTTATTGGTAAAGTTAGTATTTACCTACGGTTAAATCGAAACGCTTAATAATTTATTAAGGTATCTGTGTTTTTTCAAATATTTCTACCCAATTACGATTTGAATGATGAATTTCAGAATAATAACTCAATAAACGTATGTATATTATTGCAATATATCAGCATTGTATAAAAGGAATGCAATGAGTTCATTAAATTAATAACAGCATGGGACAGCATATTTGAAGATATATTTTTTTGTATTTAGGTAAACATTGATTTCAGAACTAATTGAATAAAAAACTGCTTACATTGATTTAAAAATAGGTATAATATATAATTAATTTAAACTGTTTTAAATTATAGTTAACTTAATATGTGAACCTATGAAGCTTACCTATATGCACATGGCATAATAATATAATCTTGATACGGATTCGTATTCCTTTAGGTCCTAACATATAGGAATACGAATGGATTATCAAAGTATCATTAAAATTTCTCGATAATGGACAACAATAAGCAATGAACAAAAAAAATTTTTTTTTTTTCATTTTAAAAAAATAAGTGCGTCGTAGCTGTGGCATGATGAACTGTTTTGTTTTGTTGAAGGTTGACTTCTTATTTAACTCTAGGTAGGTTCAGTTCAGTACGGAATTATTTTTTTAGTATAGGTACCTAGGTACCCATAAAAAGAAACAACCCTTTAAAAAAAAGTTATTTAAATTATGGGTAGGTGCCTCATGTTGATAGAGTTCTCACTAACCATTCGTGTGAAAACATAGTGCGTGTGTTTGCATACATACTTTCGTGATACAAAAATATCCAATTACCTATTATGTCTTCATAGATTTGATAAAAAGCTTATTTATAACAATTATTTGTGTCAAAAAAGAAGGGATCAATAGTTCTTCTATTTGTATACTAGTCTTCAAAGTGACACGTCGACGATTCACCCGTCGGATATCCACAAATAGAAGGCCCGGCTGCCTAGAATAGACAAATGCCGTTTCGATAGTAAACGTAAAAAAAACTATTGTTTGCTACAATGTATGCAATGCGAATTGTCACTTTGTAGCGGCTTAATTACTTGGCTCTTGGCACACGGCGGGCGGTGGGAGGAGACTTGAGGTGGTGGTATATCTAGACTTAGGTAAGGTGATAGTATGCACTTAAGCATGAACGTTGCTTAATAAGGAGTTGGTAGGCTTCAAAACTTATGCCTGATTAAATTTTCTCGAATGAGCGAATGACTAAACAGATATACAATGCGAATGTGGTTGGTTGCAGAGGCCCAGGAAGATCAAGATTGACCTACGTAAAAAAACCTTTTGTTAGCTGCAGCATGACCAGGTCGAGTTCTGTCTGATGGTGAATCAAAAGTCTTAGTAGGTGATGTCAACAGAGTCACGAACCCAATGTCACCTTATGTTACCTAATGTCTCACGTGGTTTGTATGGTGGCCTATATAGGTGTAAGTAGGTATCAATATCAAATCAATTACATTACCTGCTGCACCCATGCGGGAATCATAAGCTTAAAGTTTTTTAAGTAATGAAGGTGGCAAATAAGATTTTTACTGGTGGTAGAGCTCCAGTGACGGAGCTCGCGGGCGTAGGCACCACCGCATTACCTAATATACTTGCCGCTAAATGGTAGTGTTCAGCACTATCGTGTTCCGGTCAGGTGGTAATGTACGGCTCTGTAATTCCCGGCACAGAGGCATATTACCTAATACCTCAGGAGTGGCAGCGCATCTGCATTATGACGTTTGGTCATTGTGTGGGTGTCTATAGGCTGCAGTCATCACTTAACATCAAAGTGAACTGCACGCTTGTTTGCCACTTTTATTACATTAAAAAAACATGCAGTTCACATTAATGTTCAGTGTTGACTGCAGCTTATAGAAATCTACACAAAAACCAGAGGTTAAATGCACATGCGTTGCCACCCCTGAGACCTTAGTTTATATGTCTCTGTGATAGTTATTACGGGCCCCTACATTTTTAAAGTTACATTATTTGTACCTACTTAGATACCAAGACTTGTATTACATAGCATAATTTTACAAAGTCAATATCAAACCCCATTCAAATATCTGCATTTTACTCCATTTAAATACATACGTTATTTCTCACTGTTTGTTATAAACATCTTTCATTCGCAAATAAACTTGTAATATTCACTATACACATCAAATACAAAAGATCTTTAAGTAAATATAATGTGGTCTTATTGAATGCCATTCACTGGGTGAACGCGAACTCAATGCTAGACACGGAGAGACACTCGTTCCGTTTGTGCTTACTTAAGTAACAGTTACTACTAATAATGTATGTTCTGTGTCTATTTTAGTGTCAGTTGGAATACGCTGATGTTTGTACTCGTAGACTTCGCTTTCCTTTGTCGGTCGAAGGTCGCTTCTCATCATTTGCATAACAATTTCGAAATGATAAAGCGTGTAGTCACGATTTTTTAATATCATCTAGAGTAACCCTAATGTCTCACTTTCGAATCGAGATGTCTTTGATCGTTAGGTAACATTTGTTTGTTTTTTCGTTCGGTATTTGAAAATGTTTTTGTGTTGCACAATGTTTGGTTAATAAAGAATTTGGTGTATCAAGAATGTATTGGTTTCCAAAATTTTAGTCCAGGAATTATTATTGTAAAAAATAATACGTAAAACTAATATGGGGGTTCCTATTTAGCGCTACCCCACGACAAGGGGTACGTGAGAAAAAAATGTTCATTCCATTTTACAAAAAAAGAGATAAACCCAAAAAAAAAATTAAAAAATATTCAAGATGTTATGTATATTCAACTTACCTACCTATATGTACATTCAAGCACGATGACAGCTTTCTAGTAGCATGCATTCAAGCCTACCTAACAAACAATCAAAATTCACCAGTTATGTTTTGTCCCATGTCATATGTGGCGAGCATGTCATCTATTGATGTCAATATGCTCGAATTCGCTTGGATTTGTATCCAATTTTTTTCTGTGTCAGTGTGTTCAATGTTTTTTCCAACCCCAAAAATTTGCTAATGCCACGCTTTAAGGTTGGCACTGAAAAAACTTCGGAGAATCCTGCTCAATCCCGAGAACACTGAAGTACCTACTGTTCAGGGATCGATCCCACCAACCACTAGAGCACCCACTGAGGCAGTTACTCAAAACATTTTTTTTATTAGAAAAAGGATCAAAAATCGGGCCTGGCCACTCAGCCATCGAGTGAAAAATTGGAGAAAAGATATATTAATCACAGAACTATAAAGTCATATGAAATAACTCCCGTAGGTACATACTCAACACAACAAAGCGAGTATAAATCAAGGTACCATAACTTAGTTCTTGGTTTAACGACCTTTGGAACCAAGTGAAATGTGCAACGGAACCAAAAGGCTCTGTCGAACATCTTCCGTTTAATATCCGGTCCGGATTCTCTCATTCCGTATTCCGGATTCACTCTTGTCTGGACTTATTAAGCTAGCATTCCGTAAGTATGCGCGTTGTATTTATAGACGTACGAGTATACATTTATACGGATGAAACGTTGGATTTACCGATGGTAGAGTATCGAAAATTCGGAAGTGAGAAGTGTTTGGGCATGCATCGACGAATACATATCTAAATAAACCTACGGCTATCTTTTCGGGGAAAATAAAGCGATGAAGTTACGTTTTTTATGGTAAGAATCTAACTCAGGAAGTAGGATCTATCAAGTAGTAGTGCCTGCTCATATAAAACCAACGACGCAGTAAAATAAGCATGCAAAAAATATGTATGAAATAAAGCCTTTCATGAGCTTAATATAGACACCTCAAAACTATGAATCTACGATGCATGAATAAATCAAGGTACAATAACTTAGTTCTAGGTTTAACGACCTTTGGAACCTAGTGAAATGCGCATCGGAACCGAAGAGCTCTGTCGAACATCTTCCGTTTAATATCCGGTCCGGATTCTCTCATTCCATATTCCGGACTCACTCTTGCTTGGACATATTAAGCTAGCCGATTCCGTATTTGGTTGCGTCGTATATGTATCCACGTAGGTACGAGTGTAATATATGAATTGATTAAATGTTGCATAATTTACTACGGTTGCATGTACAGATCTTGAGAATATGAATGATACAGGGTTTTGAGAATAAATATGTCAACTATTTTTTTTTTTCTAACAAATTCCTAACTTTGTGATTTCGAGTCTGTATCCGCTGAAAGGGTTCACGCAAACAGCCACGTGCTAGCGAGGCTGTTGACAAAGGTACTGTCATTACATTACCAAACTCTGAGGGTGAACATTGATTATACTATACTTGCCGCTAAATAGTAGTCACCTCAGAAGTGGTATTTTTTTAAATTTATTTATTTATTTCAGGCAACCAGGGCCCATATAAAACAAAACAAAGATAACACAAAATATGCATCTGCATTTTGACCTTGGTTTTTGTGTGGATGTCTATAGGCTGCGGTCATCACTTAACATCAATGTGAACTGCATGCTTGCTTGCCAACACAAAAAATGAAATATCCTAATAGTACTTAACAACCGATTTAAATAAATTATTTCCATTTTCTTTAAATAAAATATATTTCACAAGCGTGTGTTAATGCGAAATAATATAAAACAGTCCGTTAACTTTTTTAGACAAAAACAGCAAACAATAGTGATTCAATATAAAGTAGACAATTTTGGTGCTAAACATATAATTATGTAATTTAGTGCTCAATCATCATTCATCTTAAATTTATTGAAGCAAATTTGAATGCCATTCAACCTCTTTAGTAACTAAAACAAATACTCTTCAAAATTTGACAGTTCTTCATAGACGTCATATTCATAAGAAGAATCCAAACTTTTCACGTCACGTACTTTAACATGGTAGTACGTCATGTAGTAGGTACAAAAAGATTATACGATACAGTAATAATTAAACCTTATAAAACAAAAAAAACGTGATAAAATCACTTTAAAAACATGCCTTACTGTTAAAAATAATTTATATCGTAACACATAGCATGTTCATTTTTTATTACTAACAGAATATAATTTATAGGTACCGATATGAGAAGTTTTCTTTTATAAGAGAACAAATAATTTTAGTTGGTAGGATACGTTGAAAGAAGTATTTTATACCATACCGCGTCTTGCTGAGAGCAGCGTGTGGTAATTCAATATAGATATTCTGAGAGATAGCCTTACTGTAACATGTAATATTATTATTGTTAATCCAGGATTTAATACGTGGTTTCCTTATCACTTTGATATCTATTCGAGTAATGTAATAATCCTTTTCGGTAGTTTTGTTTTCTCAGGTGATTATCGAGTTCATAAAATATCTATCTATGACTAGCTGATCCGGCTAACTGCGTATTGCGACACAATGAAATAATGTGTTTGATAGATACGAACTATTTGTATGAAAAAAAATTATGGTTTTTACTATTTCCCTTCAATTTCTTCATATTTTTTTACCTTTTAAACCTTCCCTGGACCTGGACCAAAAATCATTCAAAACCAAAATTACCAAATCGGTCCAGCCGTTTTCGAGTTTTAACGAGACTAACGAACAGCAATTGATACTTGTTGTGTGATACTTTTATCACGTAATAGCTGCGGACGGCCTCAGTAGTCCAGTGGTAGCTGGTCACTACTGTTACATTGAGTTCTTGGATTCGATCTCCGAATGAGAATATAAGCATACATTCACGTCTACCTACCCCTCTGGATAATGCAGGGGTAAAGATACAGTCTCTGGTCGCTCAGCACTCGCGGCTCCATGAGGACGGTGACTGAGGTAGCCGCAGGTCATCTTTTCAAGTGACGATGGGAGGGCTCACAAAGCTCCCGTGGACGAGCCTTGGACGGAGGCGAAGTGCGAGGGGGGAACCGAATCCGTGTTTATAGTGAAGTCGACACCGAGGTGGTTTAAGAGGGTCTAAGTCCCTCATATCCCGACTCTTCCCCCAAAGAGTCGGTTGAAGGCAATGGCATTTCCACCTCGTAAAAAAGGGGTATAGTTACATTACGTATGTGTAACAGCAATTAATATCCGTCAAATATGAAATTAAATCAAATGTTATACTATGATATATTGACGATGACCGCGTAGCACTTGATAAAACCAATAGGTACCTATCTTACACTCCACATACGTAATTCAAATGTGGTCATCAGTTATAATTTATTAATTAAAGGTTATCATATTAATTACTAGTAACATATTATTATACTTTATCATACCACATTAGAGCGAGAAATGATAACACAAAAAATATGATAAATTTCATTTATTCTGTAATTATGATTGATTTAGAAATAATAAATCGTAGTTATGTTTTTATACACTTACACATTATTCCTCTATTTTAATATTTAGGTATATCCGTTTTAGATTGAGATGTATACCTATATCTTTTTTAAATGTTTTTGTGTAATTGGGTAACATATACTTGACGTACCTAGACGTATTTCACGTAGCTAAGTACCTACTGAGGTAATTTTCAAACATTACCATGGTGAGGGCTTTCTTGGACTGTATAATATGGTGCATATCTTTAACTATACTTATAGTTGAAAAGAGAATTTCAACCAGCACCGAGGCACACATGGCAGTGCTAACAAATTTTCCTCTAAGGTGTTTTCTCGGCGTTGTAGGTAATATGAGGTTCATCAAATTATCGTCAGAAGAGACGGTGATTATAATAATTTAAGTGAAACGTGCTAGTAGGTATAAACAGAACTAATTTTTGTTACCATCTGCTCAGAAATATGTTTTCGCCTGTTACTTGTTTTTCGACTTTCGGCTAGAGTCGGGAGATGAAAAAGTTCGACATTCAACTTGGTGTAGCAACTATTGGTTTTCGAATGGCTAAGGTTATAACTTCTAACAGATAGTTAATTTATTCTGTTAATTTATTTTACAGATCTTGGCGTAGGAACGGGAGGAGCTCACCCCCCATTGGTGGAGGAAAATTTTTCGGATATTGCAATCAGTCTACTGTTCCATTTCTTTCCATTTTTTTATTTGATTTCTGAACTCATTTGCATATTCTCGCTCATATTATTGACTAGCTGTGCCCGCGACTTCGTTCACGTGAGAAAAAATATGGTTGTTCAGTATCTACCCGGACGAAGTCGTGGGCGTAGCTAGTATAAAAGTAGCCTAAATTACTTCTTATTACATCAGCTATCTGCCAGTGAAAGTCCCGTAAAAATTTAGACACTCAAATTCTATTTATTTGTATGTATGTATGGAGATAAAAGTAGCCTAAGTTACTCCTTATTATATCAGCTACTTACCCGTGGAAGTCCCGTCAAAGTCGGATACATTCCGATTCTACTTATTTATATGTAGGTATGTATGTATGTGTGGTTGTATGGAGATAAAAGTAGCATAGGTTACTCCTTATCACATCACCTATCTGCCAGTGAAAGTCCTATCAAAATCGGAGACACTCAAATTCTATTTATTTGTATGTAGGTATGTATGTATGTATGTATGGATGTATGGAGATAAAAGTAGCCTAAGGTACTCATTATTACATCAGCTACCTACCCGTGGAAGTCCCGTTAAAGTCGGATACACTCCAATTCTACTTATTTGTATGTAGGTATGTATGTATGTGTGGATGTATGGAGATAAAAGTAGCCTAAGTTACTCCTTATCACATCAGCTATCTGCCAGTGAAAGCCTCGTCAAAATCGGTCCAGCCGTTCCCAAGATTAGCCCCGCCAAACAGACAGATAGACAGACAAAAATTGTAATAAATGTTGTTTTGGTATAGGTATGTACCGTTTTAACATACATATATCCATTTAGTAAAAAGCGGTTATTTTAATATTACAAACAGACACTCCAAATTTTATTTATTTGTATAGATGGAAGGTAATATACAACATAAGACCTAAAAATTCTGTGAAAATTTGAAGCGTCTAGTTTCTACCGTTATTATTAATGAGCAAAAAATATACGAAAAAAAACACGTTTATTGTATGCTCCCTTGGACCCCTTAACATTTTTCTTTTTTTCTTTTTAGTAATTAATTTTGTGTTTATAGCGGTATTAGAAATACATAATTCGTGAAAATGTTAGCTTTCTAGCTGTTACTATTTATGAGATACAGGCTGGTGACAGACAAACGGACGGACGGACAGACAGACAGACAGCGGAAGATTAGTAATCCGTAGGGTTTTTCCGGAATAAAAAGTACCCAGTGTTGTGCGCCAAAGATTAAAGTATAATCATACCAAGTTTCATTGTAATCGGACAGGTAGTTTTTCTGTGATGCTTGAACAAACAGACAGACAGACAGACAGATAGACAAAAAGTTTTCTAATCACATATTTGTGTTCGGTATCGATCTAGTAACATCCCCTGGTATTTATTTTTTATATATTTTTAATGTACAGAATTTACACTTCTACAGTTTTATTATAAGTTTTACTACTTACCTACTTATCTAGTAGGTACCATTTTTGACTGTCAATCTATACTTAATACTAATACTTAATATTTTAATATTATTAATATTATAAGCTGGAGAGTTTGTTTGTTTTGCTTGAAGGCGCTAATCGCAGGAAATACTGGTCCGATTTGAAAAATTATTTCAGTTTTCGAAAGCCCATTTATCGAGAAAGGCTTAAGGCTATATAACATCACGCCAAGATGAATAAGAGAAGGTAGGTAACATTGCAAAAGCGCGAAGCCGGGGCGGGCCGCTAGTCAATCATAAATCAAAACGGGATCTGCTTACGTAAAACGATAATTTTCGTAAATAATGTATTCATAGACACATTTTAGTATTATAACAATAATTATCAAAATGCATAGCCAATTTCAATCGAGACACCGTAGTTATGCTGTTGGCAGTGTTTGGCCAAATACTGACGTGTCTTTAGACAAAGGGCCCTGATGTATGATTAATGCGGACTTCCCGCAATGGCGGGTGACTATGTGCGGATTTCTGCTGCCTAATGAAATTATTTGCTGTTCGTAATGGAAAACAGGGGTTACGTTAACGTTTGTGTAAACTAGGGTACTTTAATCTTCAGAGATTGGATTTCATTTCACGTAATTGAGATGTTCGCTGAGGATACGATTTGTGTTAACTTTCAAGATTGAAAATTATACGAGTTGTTATAAGAAATTATTTTTGATGTAAGTTAGTAACACGTTAAAAGTTTATGGTATCAAAATATACCAAAAGAGTTTTATTTGAGAAGTTAAGAAAAACTCTCTTTTGTTTCATGTACTAACACAATTATTGTATTGATACTTGCTAAAACTTACTTTAAAATAAAAAATAACCGCCTTAAAAAATAAAAACTGAATAAACAAAAAACACTAAAAAGCGAAAAATAAACTCAATAATTCCATTCCATTCACTAGGTAATTCCATTTTATGGGAAATAATAATAAGACAATTACTTTAATATGGGCTACGTAGGTACCTTCCTACTCACAGGTTTGAAGTCGGTGCCAAGCCAATAGTGCGGCCCACGCGTTAGGACTCATGTTGTGTTGTTGTAGTACCTACTATGTTAATCTACCAAATGCGGCTATTTGGAACGCAGTGAAATAGGCTCTAATTTTTAATATATTTTTACTATACTAAATTATGAGTAGACCAACCTGCAACCAATTTGCTACACTATCATGATTATCACTTCACTCTTATCTATACATACTATTTACAATAACCATTACTTCGAAGAATAAAATAATCTTAACAAGCCAAAAAATATTCGGATGTTTATCGCCTCCATTTTCAATAACATGTGGGTAGTACCGGATTGTCGTCGCAATACCCGTTATCCGTTGTAAGCGTAGTGTTAGGCGTATTATGTAGATGAATTCACTCGGTATATATCGATATATTACAACCAGAATAAGTAGAGCTACTCCCCTCCCCTGTTTTCTAATATAAGAGCCGTCTAAGGGGATATTCGCCTTGCATGCCGAGCTCTGTGTAGATTAGCCGCGGTATCTAAGGTTTGAGGTGAGCGGTCCCATTGTCGTCCTCCATTGATTAATGCTGTAGTTTATCTACTGATATGACAACAATGGTGTCTTGCTCGAATGCCTTAATGCATTCTGCCTCTAAGTTTCATTTGTCCCTATGTTTACATAGTGTTCTGTTATCACTGCTTAATGTAATTGTGTTTTTGCAGGTGGCGATGGCGCCTTCAATTCACTTCGCAGTTCAACTACGAGGACTATGGAATGAACTAAATAGATATATGTTTTTTTTCAATTGCGCAGTAATATTTCAAGGTTTTTACCGTATTCAATACTTGTCACGCTTATTTCATATTTACGTATCTGTTAATTGAATATTGTGTTAGCGTTAAGCGGTTGTTGCACGAATGTTTTTATAACGATGTTAACAGGAATTAATGAGAAGGCATTTATTGACCTTTATATTTTATAAATGGCGTCTAAAATGATATTTTCAATTAAGAAATGTATTTTACTGTTAAGTTTTTGTACTATCTCTAAGAAACTGGTCAAGTGGTACAGGGTTTGAATGGCACAAGCCCTCATTATTGGTAGATACACGATGTGTTCTTTTACTCGAGGTGTCGCACCATTAATATTTATCGCTGTATCACTATACGCTATAAAAAACTGATTTAATTATATTTAGGTAATGGTTTCGTAATCTAAATGACTTAATAAGTACGAAACCGCTTTTTAAATCATTTATTTTGTAAGATATACACAAAAATACCAAGGTCAAAATACAGATGCGTTACCACTCCTGAGGCCTAAGGTGTTATGCTTCTGTGCCGGAAATTACAGGGCAGTACATTACCACCTGACCGGAACACGATAGTGCTGAACACTACCATTTAGCGGCAAGTATATTAGGTAATGCGGTGGTGCCTACGCCCGCGAGCTCCATCACTGGAGCTCTACAACCAGCAAAAAGAAGTGAAATTAAAAAATCTAGTCGAATAGAAAATTGCAGTCTTTTTATTTGCGTGAAATTAATGTAGGTACCTACTTACTTTGAGCTTGCATGAAAAGTAACTATATTTATTTTAGCAACGTCCTGCGGTTAAACTGCCGCCACTTCGATGGCCAATCGAAGCCAAGATGGCCAAGCGTGGCGATTATGGCATATCCCCCTTATGTGGAGGCTTTGGTCCAGCAGTAGACATCTTTGGGCCGATATGATATTAATTTCGAAGTAACATTCCATGTGTCATTTATTTTTAATAAAAAAAACTAGTTGAATAGGACTGTTTTCGTAATCGGCTGTTAACAAATGACTTTCATATGATTCACCTACGTTTATCTGAATCATCATTCATAGCTTGACACCGTGTAGCAGCATCGTTTCATTCTATGCAAATGTTCACTCGCCTGTACTCATATGTTTCAAATGTGACCATTGATTGATCTGTATCAGATATTCTCAACATTTTTTAAAGCTTGAATCGACTACCTTTTGGTTTTTTTTAGTTTTGCATATGAATAAAAAAGCAGACTACTTATAATGGACTTCGACAAAATAATGTAGAGCACTGAAACTTAAACACTGAAACGAACTCTTTACATTTAATTTGGTTTTCAAAATGAAGTACTTTTAAACAAATTTAATAAATGCCAAATTTAAGATATTATTAAAGAGGTATATCTCAGTAGCATTGATATTCACTTTTGCCGGCACTCCCGGAGTGCAACCCGATGTTTTTTGTGCAGGAATAAACAAGTCAAGTCTATAGACATTTACAATATAATATAATACTGAATACCAAAACGCTGCTCTTATTTTTTTTCTCTTCTACATCACTCTCTTCATACATGCATGCCGTATCCGAAGTGTCCACCTTCGAACAGTTTTCGACTTATTTCGTCAAAGTAGGTCGCTTATGTAAGCTACAGATATGGTAAGGTACCTAAGTAGATAAATCTAAGGCGTCGATATTCCATTACTGACAATGTGAACTGTATGCATATTCGCCTGTTTTATTGCCTTAAAATCTATTAACTCAATAAATCTATTTTCAAACTACCTTTAATTTTTTTTTTGTATATTATTATTAATTCATGACATTTTATCATTTCAGGTCTATGGTTCTCTTCTGAAGATTCCAGGCTACGTTATCGAAATCATAAACGAGAAGACGTCAATAAAAATACAACTAAAAAAATAAGAAAGACAAATTGCAGAGGCCCAGGAAGACCAAGACTGACTTACCATGACCAAATAGGTCGAGTTCTGTCTGATGGTGGGATCAAAAGTCTTAGGAATCGGCGTGCATGTATGAAGAGAATGATGAAGGTAGACGAGGCACGAGAGGTTTGTCAGAACCGGGATATCTGGCGCTCTACACTCTCTGCCTACCCCGTTAGGGACCTGGCGTGAAGATACATACATACATAAAAAAATAAAAACGTACCTATGTATATTAAACCAATGTTAATGTTGTTTGAAATTGAAAATATTAAGATATCTTATAAAAATTGTATAAAAACTGTTTTTATGTGTAGATTGTACCTATTGACTGCAGACCACAGGTTGCGTACAACTGCGTCATGGAATTTCCTCAACCACTATCTGTAACTTAAATTCAGTTCTTATTGATATATTATTAGTTATACAAGTATGTGTGATGATCATGAGACTATTAAGATTTGGGTGATACTTCAAGAACGTTCTTTGTTGTCTATGTTTACTTATGGCGATATAGAAAGCTGTGTCAAAGTATTAACTATGCGTAGGTAATTGAACGAAATTTAACTTATTGATTCATGATAAAGAAAACTTCTATTTTGTTGCTGAAGAAGGTATAGTTGTAAAAAAATATATTTGTATTTTATTCGTTATCCTTGTATGATATAAATATAATAAAACTAATACCTACAACAAACAACACCAGTCTCAAACGCAACACATAAATAAATCTGAAATCTATATTCAAGCATCTGTTTTTCTCATTATGTACTGCGCTATAAGTTGGTAACTACAATTTTAACTGACACTTTTTTCGGACATTTTCTTCATTACGAAAAAAAACTACAATAAAGATTATCACAACAGATTCAATTCTGCTTAACAGCATCCTGTAAGTTTACGTGTAAAAACAACATCCATGAATGTGAATGAAATACGCAAACTCAATTGTTAGTCTCGCACCCACACTGGGTGCAAAGTAAACAAACAGGGGTTCAAGCGTCGAGTTTCATTTGGAACATTGACAGGTCACACGTGGTCTTCCGATGCTGTTTGTTTGTTGTCATCGCTGTATCTGCGAACAAACGAAGAAAAAGTTATAGTCCAAGATACGATATACATGAAGGTATAGTCTGTTTTATGATAATGATCTACGCCCTTATTCATAAACGTATTTTAGCTAAAGCGTTGATAATCATTTTTTTGTCTTTTTCTATCGATATTGCAACTGACAAAGACAACCATGCTATAGGCAAAACATTTCTAATAACTGTCATTTATTCGTTTCATTCGTTCGCAATAATAATGCGAGTGAATTTCCTGCCCTTACTGATTTAACCGATTTGGGATAGGTAAAATTTTAAAAAGAAATTCGACGCTCATATGTGTGCTTTGGTAGTCTAGTGGTAAAGCGGACTGGTAATCCTGAGGTCACAGGTTCGATTTCTTATTAAATTTCACTCCGGGCAGGCGGAGTCAAATTTAACTACCAGTAACTTTGCCCTTAGTTCGACGCGACTCGAGGGCGTAGGCACCGCCAAAGTAGTGTTCAGCACTATCGTGTACCGATTAGATGGTATCTAATATATGGCCCCGTAACAACTATTACAGAGACTTAACAACTAAAGTATCAGGGTGGCAACGCATCTGCATTTTGACCTCTGGTATTTGAGTAAGTGTTTATAGCCTGCAGTCATCACTTAATATCAATGTGAACTTCGTGCTTCTTTGCCACCTCCATTCCATAAAAAATGCACAATATCATACATCATCAGTTTTTAAGCGACTTTAAGAGAAAGGAGGTTCTTTGCTCGGCTCTATGTGTTGTTAATTTTTAATATTTTTGTAAGGAATTATTGGTGCCAAGAAAATAAGGTTTCAATGTCTAAATTGTATCACAACAAAGGCTTGATCTGGCTTCTAATCTTGAGTTTTCTTTTTGTAATTTATCAACGTCTTTGTCAAGGAACATAATTATACATTTTATTTTTAAAGAAAAATGGAAAGAAAAATTTGACTTCAGGCGAGACTCGAACTCGCGACCTACTGGGAATCTAGTCCAGCCGCTCTTCCAATTGAGCTACTGAAGTCCTGCCTGATTTGTCAAATCTTTCCTTCACATCTATTGCATTGCTTTATGGTAGCAGCAGTGCCATCTATTACCAACTATGCTAGTTAGGCAACCGATATAATAGACTTTTTTTTTCCATTTTTCTTTAAAAATAAAATATATTTCACAAGCATGTGTTAATGCGAAATAATATAAAAAACAAACATAACTATACCGCAGTCATCACTTTAAAAAATATAAGAGCTATTTGTTATACCGTATCTCGTAGTATTTTCACATTACGCCAATGCATGTGAGCTTATTTATTTATTTATTTATTTATTTAAACTTTAATGCACATTTAGGTACATTAGGCGGACTTAATGCCATAAGGCATTCTCTACCAGTCGACCTAGTGGTAGTGGATCCATATTGTGGGGGTGCAATATAAAAAAAAAAATAAAAGTAAAAAACCATAGAGAAACAGAAATCATAAGAAAAAAAAAAAATAATAAACAAATTACTTAATGGGAGCTTACAGACAAATTACATAAAGATATACACACACATATATATATATATATATATATATAAATATAAACATAGTTCATACATAGGAATAAAATATACACATAAATAGATAAGATTGAATAAATACAGTAGTATGAATATATAAGCAAATATATACTTGAATAAATAAATAATAATAAACGACGACAATTAAAACCACCTACATCAATAATTTCAGGTAATGACTACCAAGCTTCCGTTTAAATGAGAATTTAGATGGAGATTTGCGAATGTCTAGGGGCAGCATGTTCCAGAGTTTAATTGCAGATATTGCAAAGGAATTCGACATGAAACCAGAACGGTGTGAAGGAATAGCAAGGGACATATTTTCCGAAGAACGGAGAGATAAATTATGAGAGGCGCTCAGAAAATTAAATTTAGTTTTAAGGTAACAGGGGTAACAAGGATCGTTAATAATAGAAAAGAGTAAACAGAGCATCCGTAAGGACCTTCTCTGACGGATAGGGAGCCATTTGAGCTTAGAACGGTAAAGAGAGATGTGGTCAAATTTACGCAAGCCAAAAATAAAACGAATACAGTTATTGAGCAATCGATCCAATTTGTTGAGAAGTTCCTGAGTGATATCTGAAAAACAAACATCCGCATAATCAAGAATGGGCAGTATAAGAGCTTGGACCAGAAGAATTTTCGTGCTGGGTGGTAAAAAGTTCTTAAATCTATAAAGGGAGCGCAGTGACGCAGTGACGTTTTGACTAATTTTGTTAATATGGTAATTCCAATTTAATGTAGAGTCAATGTGCAGACCAAGATCTTTAACATGATTTGCAAATGGTAGGATCGAGTTATTAAATAAAACAGGTGGCAGAATGCTAAGGTCAAGATTGTGAATAAAGTATGTACTACCAATTACAATGGCTTGGCACTTGGAAGTATTAACATAAATACCAAACCTAGATGACCACTCAGATATCGCTTGCAGGTCATGATTAATTTTAGCGATGGCAAGATCGAGACTAGAAACATCAGATTGGGTATATATCTGAAGATCGTCGGCATAGAGATGGTAAGAGCAACGAAGATGAGATGTGATTTGATCAATAAATAATGAGAAAAGGAGGGGAGAAAGTATACCGCCTTGTGGAACGCCAGCAGTAAGACTGCACCAATCAGATATCTCCTGATCAGCGCGCACCGCCTGTTGTCGACCACGGAGATAAGAAGAAAACCATTCCTGCACCAGAGATGAGGCCCCAATATACTTAAGTATGCTGAGGAGAATGTCATGATCGACAGTATTAAAGGCGTTGGAGAAATCGATTAGGACCAGAACTGTCACTTGAGAATGCTCCATATTAAGTCGGATATCCTCAGTAACTTTTACAAGAGTAGAAGAAGTACTATGTCCCTTTCGGAACCCAGATTGATATTGGGATAGGAGATTGTTATTAAAGACAAATTCAGAAAACTGATTATGGACAACAGCTTCTAAGACCTTAGAAAGAAATGGGAGGATAGATATTGGCCTAAAGTGACAAGGGAGAGAAGGACCAGGAGTTTTAGGGCAAGGGATGATAAAGGCTTTACGCCAGGCTGACGGGAAAGTACCAGTCAGCAGCGAAGAGTTGATAACGTGAGTAAAGATTGGCAGTAAACAGTCAAGTAAGAGAAAAACCATTTTTCTACTCACACCATCAACACCAATGGCGTTGGATTTTAGCGAGATTAGTATTTTGTGGACCTCATCTATGGTGACGGGAGAAAAAGTAAATATATCACGGGATAAAATGGGCATGGAAGCAAGATTAAGTATAGTAGCAAACTTAATATTGACATCAAACGGAGGAGTGGTGGAGAAATGTTCATTAAGGTTGTTCAAAGTACAATTCAAGGAATTTGCATTAAAACTAGGCTTAGAGAAACCAAGAGACTTAAGAAATTTCCATATATCAGCCGGAGATGAATTCAGAACGTTATCATGAATAAAGCGGCGTTTTGCTGCTCTTACCATCTGATTGCAGCGATTTCTTACTAATTTATAATGGTTCCAAGTTGCCTCACTGCGGTCCCTTATAAAAACGCGAAAGGCTCTGTCACGTCGACGCATAGCCATACGTACACCACTGGTAATCCAGGGAGCAGGAGGGCGCCTAAGACGACGAGCTTTCATCGGTGCATGAGTATCAAATATAGAAACAATTGATTTATTTAAGAGGGACACTTTATCGTCAGTTGTGGGGGCAGACTCAATTACAGACCAGTCAATCGCCATAGCGTCAGCCTTAAGTTTACTGACGTCAAACTTAGCAAAATTCCTCATATTAACTTTAACTGGTCGCGTTTTAGGCGGTTTGATACTATAAGTAACGAAGATTAAGTCATGCCTGGATATGCCCGGCACAGGAAATTGACCATGGTTCACACATAGGCTTGGATTAGATGCGATAATGAGATCCAACCAGGAATCGTCAGAATTAATATTATGATGTGTTGGATTAAGATCAAGTAAAGAAAGATTCGACGACTCCAGGATAGACCTCAGGTTGCGCGATCTCAAATGATCTCTAAACATGTTAGTGTTAAAATCACCCATGATCAGCAGATGCTTGTGTTCGGAGGAAAGTGATACCAAGAGCGGTTCAAGAGAAGAAAAATAAGCAATGGAGGGTGGACAGTAGACAACTCCGAGAACAGCTTTTACCCCCTTGACAGCAATTTCGACAAAAAGAAATTCGGGGCTATCATCGTAAGGGGAGGGAGAAGTCAAAATAACTTTATAGGGGATACTGCAGTGAAGATACATTGCAACACCCCCAGCTCGTTTTCCCGTACGGTCGTTGCGAACCAGTATGAAGTCTGGAAGACTGAAAGTGGTAGAGGGTAGATTAGGCTTAAGCCAACCTTCGGATACCAGGATAGCGTGTACCGTCACACCAGCAAAAATATTTAAAAGTTCATTGTGGTGTTGCGGTATACTCTGTGCGTTGATGTGACATACGTGAAAACATTTAGGGAAGTTATTTAGTTCGTTATTGAGATGTTGATTAAACGGAAGACTTTCGTCAAGTGATGAGAAAGAGATGGATGAGAGATCAGTGGCGGAATAGAAACTGTCATCGTCAGTCATAATATATAAAGATACAATATATGATAAAATATATATAAAAAAATAGTAGATTATAAAATATATAAATTAATTAATCTAAGGAGGTATTCAATTTACACTAGATTAGATTAGGTATTCATATACCTGCCAGTCGACTGTTTACATAATAAACGGTAATTAATAGAAAATGACACAAGAAAACGAAAAGGAGACAAATACGTACAGTATCACATAGAAAATAATAAAAAATAATATTAATTCACAACAATCTGCAACAAACGGAACGTCATAACCAGTGACAATTATAATGACAGTTGACAAGTGCATGTGACTTTGACGTTTAGACAAAAGTAAAAAAAAAAGAAAACAAATTAAAATTAATTTGAAAGTAAACTACACTGAGGGTAAACTAGAGAACAATAACATATACAAAAGATCACAAAGAAATTACGACAAAACAAGTGAAAAGCAGGAAGACATAAGCGAAACAGGAAAACTCTTAGATACTAGACAGTAGTGATCCCTGTGACCAGTCACTTATTTTTCACCACTCTTTTGGATCGTGGCAAGGTGGGCACGACCGAACCGGCTTTTGTTTGCGTACTTGACTTCGATGTGGCGGACTCAGGTGGCTCATCCAACATTTTGCCGTGCTCAACAGCCAACGACATCAGCTCGTCGAGGACAAAGATACGCCGCCGCTGGCCATTCGGAAGTTTAACGTTAATGTTGCCGTCCATTGTCCAAACTTTTGAAACCCCAAATATCCTGCGTGCGGATGAGAACAGTGTCTGCCGCTGCCGTGTCAAAAATTCGGAGAGAACGTGTGGAGAACCTTTTAGCATGGTCTTTTTGCTCCAAATAGTGGACCTGGTTGCAAAAGATGATGGGCGAAAAAGAATCATCCGTGTACGGCCCTCAGTTGCTTCACCCAATCGATGACACATCAAAAGCGAACTGCGATCAAGATCATTGAGACCAAGTTTTTTGTTTAGTATGGCAGCAGTACTCGCAGCAACATCCTCATCAGCCTTTTCCGGCACCCCACTCAGAAGGAGGAACTTCCGTCTGTGCCGCATTTCGATGGTGTCAGTGTTGCGGCTTAGTTCAGCAAGTTGGAGTTGTAGAGAGCTGAGGACAGTCCAGACGTGCTCCTTAAATGTTTTATAGTCCTTGCTGAGAGAACTAAGATCCGAGCATGGGGTTGCAGTCTTCAGATGGGACTCGAACTCGGCCATCCTCCGGTTAAGAGCAACCATGGCCGATTTTTGCAGTTCAACAACATCCGTAAAAGTAGCCATAATGAAGGAACAAGTGTTGTGTTGTTGTGCGGTAGTGCGAATAGTGCAGGCAGAGAAGTTTGTAAGGTCACTGGCAGGTATGGATAGCTATTTTGCTTTAGACATAAAGTATTAAGTTATTTATTATGTGAACTATTAATAGCACTTTTAAAAATAGACTTTTTGTAAAATTTTGAAATTATTATTAATATGTTATTAATAAACCATTAATTAATTATTAGAGCACATGTGGTTTATTATTATGCGACTACCCGAAAAAAAACGCTTATAATAAACGAGCTTATAATAATATAGTTGATACGGAAATGTTACATTATGCTAAAATAAGGTATTTTACAAATAATTATTTCGAATTGTTTATTTTTGTATGATTTAAATGATAAACACTCGAGAAGTGCTCACAACAATAAGAGAAGCTGATATACTTTCTTCAGTATTAGGTAATACCGAGACGTGTATGTTATAACTTTTGACGAGTATGATTGAACTTTTCCTAGATATTTTTCATCATTACTTCTTGGACTAGCCAGTGTACAACATTTTCATTGAATTGGGGTGATATCAATAAGTTACTTTTGACGTTAGTTTTGCAATATTTTCATTCATACTTACCTATTTATTAAATCATAAAAAATATATGAGACATGTTGGTAGGTACCACATTACCAAATCACTTGCAAGATAAGAAAATTGTGTGAATATCTATTTTTGAAAACCCTTACTTGTGTTTTGATATAAATTAAGTACATTGCTTTGACAAAATATACCGCTCATCGGTAAAATAATATGATTTTCTACAAATAACTTTATGATTTATCGATTTATAAATATTAAATACGGAACCATCGAGGTTGATTAACAAAGAACATGTTTATAGAGATTAATGTATCTGGAATAAAAACAAAAGCTCAAGTTGAAAGAAATGAAATAGAGTTGTCTAAAAATAATTTATAGCGTGAAGGTGAAGCCTCAAAAGAAACCAATGATTACGAGATAATGTGTAAGAAATGGACGAAGGAACGGACGCTTTCCTACGGACATTCTGAAAAAGCGAAAAAAGGTTTTCTGATGGAGAGACGAAAAAAACCGAATTTTGTCTCAGGAGAGTAAGACTGCAGACCCTGAGAATATGACTGCAAAGTAAAAACGATCCAAGTACATCGCTAATACACTGGAAAACGAATCTAAAAACGATAGACATATAACACAGATTTGTATAATCTTCAATATTTCAGGTGCCGGTTATCTTTCGAGCTAAGAACAGGGACATATCCGTGACTAGTGAGAGGGAGACCGTATAATAAAAAGAAAGAGATAAAAATATGGCATTTTGATTAATACGCAGCCATTGCTCAGAGCGGGCTGTGTACCATTCCTAAGTAATGACCACTCCATAAAGACATGGTTAAGGTTAAAAGAAAATTACTTTATCAACGCCTTGTTTTAAATAAATATCCTGTTTCAGGAAATATTATTGTTGTTTCCAATACAAGAAATTGAGATGTAGCGAAGATGTTAAGATTTAGCCGCATTATTGATTGTTACATAAGTGTCGTGTTATTAGTATCGTTTGTTTTAATAATATGCAGGTTTATAATTTGATTCGTCATTAAAGTAAACACGAACGATGGTATTACAAAAAATCTATTAAGTATTAATAATAGTAGGTATTAATTTACATTTCCTTATTGAAATATTCTTTGGATTCTATAGTATTAATTGTTATATTAACATTTTGTTAATACGCATACTAATTTACAATCTAAATAAATATGGCGTAGTAATTGAACTGCCTCGGTAGCCTAGTGGTAGCAGGCCACTACTACTACGCTGAGGTCCTGGGTTCGATTCCCGGGTAGGGGGTTATCAGAGATAATGGTGAAAAAGCCTTTATCTCTGGTTCTATTGGGATTTTTCCATTTTCTGGAAATTTCCCAGTACCTCAAAGTTTGGTAATGTGCCCGGAGATGTCAACAGGCTCGCCACCTGTTACATGGGCCAAAACGTAACCGGCGAATCGTGGGTGTTTGCATGTATGCTTGAATGCATGCATTTACCTCTGCCTACCCCTTCGGGATTACAGGCGTGAAGTTACGTTTAATTGAATGAAATTCTAAGCACTGATTGATTACAGTATATTTGATTTACTTTTGTTGCGTGAATGCAAACTGCATTTATTTATTCTTAAGTCTTCGGATGATATGAGAAAACTATAAAAACGGTTAATATAGGTACATACATGTTATAAAACGAGGACGCAATGTAAATGCGCCTATGACATTCTCATTGGATAAAAAGGGTTAAGACAGCTGTCAGATTGGTCTTCCACCAAAGGAATGAGTAATGGTTGGAGATAATCTGTGACAGATTCGTCTTACAAAAAAAGCCGACGGTTGACATAGATAAATAAGATTATTCAGACATTTTTCAACCTTGAGGTCTTGGTTCCCGATTTAATTACCTGAATTCTCACAACGTGTGCATTATGATGAATTTTTATTACTTTTTTGGCTTTATAAGGGATACTGGGTGATTCATGCATTTATTTGATTGAGATATGCTTGAGTTTCTGGTTGAAATGTTTTAATTATATCAGTTCCGGTATTTTAGTTATATCACTTGAGAATATAGTGTGAGATTGAGTAATTTAATATACTTAGGTAGGTTTGTAATTGCTTTGATTCTAGGGCCATAATGAGTTTGTTTGACATAGGATAAAGTAGCGAATGCATGCGATTCATTAATTCAACCTAATAGTTACTGATTATTTAACAGAATTGAAAAGCTGCATGGTTCTATTCAGATAGACAAGTAGACAGTAGACTGAAAGCTACATGACTAACATTTTATTACGAAGTCCAGCATTGGGCACTTTGTTTCTAGAATACATTTGTATTCTTTACAATATGTGATGGCTTCAGTTAGCAAAATACCTACTTCGACTGCGTATTATCGAGACTGGCCCATAAGAACCACAAGACTTTTATGTTATTTATGTATGAAATAATCTACGTGTCTCAAATTGTAGAGAACTCTACTATAATTTTCCAGTTCAAACTTAATGTTAGAATATTTCGTCGAGATGCCTTTCATTTATTTGTGTTTTGATACTTGTATAAGTAAAGTTTTAATAGCCTTCAAGCACGCAAAGATATTGCTCGAAATACTTAGTAGGTACGATTTTTTGAACACAAACTGATCTGATTAAACAAGTGCAATTTTTAAACGGAAGTTAACTCAATTTATATACACTAATATTGTGTTATGGTTTTTTGAATAAACAATAACTTACACCCGACTAAACATATCGCTTAGCTAAAATAAAACATCTTGAACTAAACAGAAGGGTTCAGTAAGATAATCAATTATGTATGGCTAGGTGAGGCCACCGCGGCAGTTAGTGGAATGGCCTCGCCATTACGTACTAATTCCTTGTCATTTGCCTGTGGCCGCTTGCTACGGTCAGCCGATTGTACTCCGGCCTCCATCTACTGAGATTATGTATACTAAATAGTGTACTCATGTTACGTAACGTAAGTCTAATCACATGTTATACTATTATGTGCTAAATAGCAGATACGTATGTGCTAGATTCTGTCAGGTTTATAATCTAAATATATATAAAAACCAATTGCTGTTCGTTAGTCTAGACAAGGTTTAAAAGATGAGAAAAAATCGAATAATTGCCGGGAAAACCCTAAAAACAGCCCTTTTCTTTTTACCATACAAACGTTTTGTAACTAAATCGTAGACTCAATTTGAACTTTATTGCTATTGTAAAATTAATTACAGAGACTCACTGTTGTCTAAGCAATGTAGGTGTGCTCCTAACGTCAAATAGTCAACAAATCTTTTTGACAGGACGAAGTCTGTCGGGTCCGCTAGTATGGAATATTAATTGATAATCTGGGAAGTTGACTCAAAAATCTACTATTTGAGTAGTTCATCTAAGGTAAATTCTCAAGATTTATTTATTCACAAGATAATAGAATGAAATGATGATGAATACTTCATATGAACATTAGAAGAACCTGATGTGATTATTTCTTCGAGAGAAATATGTACCTACGTAATTTAGGGCGTTAGTAACAAAATTAAATATTCTCATGAAACTATTAACTATCAAAAAGACTACGCAAAAAAATCGATTCTAGTTTAATTAATTCCTTAAATAATACTCCTTATGCTGTTTGACGGAAAATAAATGAAACTTACAAGAAATCATCTGCAATCGAAACAGGAGAATTCAGTAGTAATCGATGCACGGTTTATGTGAGACAACGCAAGCAGGCAGTGGAATGGTCTCGCCATTACGGACTAATTCCTTGTCATTTGCCTGTGGCCGCATGCTACGGTCAGCTGATTGTACTCCGGCCTCCGTCTACTGAGATTATGTATACAATAGTGTACTCATGTTATGTAAAATCTAATCACATATTACTAAATAGCAAATATTTACGTAAATGCTAGATTCTATCAGGCTTATAATATGAAATTGATATAATCTGGGAAATAGACTCAAAAATCCATCGTTTGTGTAGTTTGTCTCTAAGGTAAATCTTAAGATTTATATAGAGTAATTAAACTAACTTGTAAAAAATATGACTTCAGGCGAGGCTCGAACTCGCGACCTACTGGGAATCTAGTCCAGCCGCTCTTCCAATTGAGCTACTGAAGCCCTGCCCGATTTGTCAAATCTTTCCTTCACATCTATTGCATTGCTTTATGGTAGCAGTAGCGCCATCTATTACCAACTATGCTAGTTAGGCAACCGATATAATAGACTTTTCAGTTTATTGAATATAGTAAAGAAGTCGCTTTTACCCTTAATAATTGTTTTATATTTTCTTTAAAAATAAAATATATTTCACAAGCATGTGTTAATGCGAAATAATATAAAACAATTGTAAAAAATACCTCAGTATGATTATTTCTTTGAAAAAAAAAGTAACACCCAACATTCTCATGAAATTTTTTATTAGATATAAAAAGCACGTTTCTAGTTTCGATCCCTTTTTTTTTTAATTATAAAGCATTTTAAGAAAAAATAACCATGAAAAGTTAGCCTATGCTTCGTGCTTCGTCGATGATGTGTGACGACGGAACATAAATGAAAACAAAAAACTATCAATGGAGAGTTTTTTTTTTTTTTTTTTGGTCGGTCTTTGTGTGGGCAGCCTGTCTCGAGACGGCACTAGTCTACTTCACCGGGCAATCGGCGAGCGCAAAAGGCGCTCCAGCCTAAAATTCAAAGAGGCGAATTCAGTAGTAGATATAATCAATGTATGGTAAAGGTGAAACAACGTCAGCAGTCAGTGGAATGGTCTCAGCCGTAGCCATTACGAACGAATTCCTTGTCATTTGCCTGTGGCCGCTTGCTGCGGTCAGCCGATTGTACCCCACCTCCATCTACTGAGATTATGTATATAATAGTGTAACATAGAGCAACGCGGCCCACCGGCCGCGGCGGACCGGAGGGGAGTAGCCATAGCGTGTATTACCGATGCAAAACAGTCTGTCATTTTTTGCGGGGGGAAATGCGTGCGACACACACGCCCACTACAAAAATCGTCTATTACTACGAAACTCACACCTTGACTTTAACAAAATACAGAAACAATTTCACGCACACATTTCAACATTTGGGCTTGTACTTTGACAGAGGGGAAAGCCTGCATATGGCTACTCCCCTACGGTGTTACTCTATGTAGTGTACCTACACATATTACATAAGGACCTATCATATATGTTTATTATGCTAAGAAGTGGCAAACTAGCATACCTATAGGTACTTAGTTTATATTAATGGTAAGTAATAGGTACTGTAGCCTATAAACATCTACATGAAACCAGGGATTTCAATGTAGAGGTATAATACCTCTATGCCAGAAATTACAGGGTCGTGCGCATTACAGGCATATAGGTAATAAATAATAATTAACGTCAGGTTTATAGTAAGATTCCTAGGTTTATCGAACGGAATGATTCTTATTAACCCTACTTCCCTACTAATATTTTAAATGCGAAAGCAACTCTGTCTGTCTGTCTGTTACCTTTTCACGTCCAAACGACTGAACCGATTTTAATGAAATTTGGTACGGAGATTGAGCTGACTTTGAGAAAGAAGATAGGCTACTTAGTTATCGTATAGTTTACGACATCCACGCGGGTGAAGCCGCGGGCAATAGCTAGTTATTAATATAGTCTAAGAAGGTAATATAGAGATTCTTTTATCGGTGTTATCTCTATCATCATTATCATTTCAGCCGGAACATGTCCACTGCTGGACATAAGCCTTTGCCAAGGATTGCCACAACGAACGGTCCTGTTCCGCCCTCATGCAGCGATTGCTCGTGACCTTCATCAGATTGTCGCGTCGGTCCATCGCGTGCGGGGCCAATAAAAAGTTTGGCAGTATGAAAAATGATGAAAAAATGGCGGAGGTCTAGCCCTCCGCCATTTCAGTAGAATAGAAAACTCAACGTTTTAATCTGTCTTGATACTACTACACTGCTCACATAAAGTTTTAGTCATTTTAAGTATTCATATTAGACTAAGCATATAATAGGTATATACCTACTTAATGATAAAAATTACACGTGGCAAGTAATCAAAATTTATTCAATTAAGTGACATATCTAGTACCTATGTTAATTTTAATTTAAATAGTAGGTAAATTGTAACATGTTAAGTAAACTGCGCATAACATACGGATACGTCCCATTTAACATAATTTAAATATGCGTATTCTGCCTCGTGATCGAAATTTCTTCAATTAGTAGTTGATTAGGGTAACACGATTGAATAATAATCTACGCCATCTTATTAATAGACACAATTAGTACCTACAAGTGGATCAAACGAATGCGTAATTTATTTTTGGTGTGGAATATACATGAAAAATAGGTCTAATATATTTATTTCACACGCAAAAGTCATTATGTAGATGAGATATTGGTACCTACCTACTCCGTGAAATTAAATGGACCCGTAGATACCTACCATAAAATTATCAACTTGGTAGGTATCAATAACGTGACCATACGTCCCGTTTTGGACGGGACAGTCCCGTTTTCAGGCAGTCCGTCTCGGTGTCAGAGGAAAAACTATTGGGAAGCGAAAATGTCCCGTTATCTGTAATCTCAGCAAAAAATGTGTATAGAAAACTAGCGTACCCGACTGAAACTGTAGTAATCTTGTAAACGGTAATCCGAAATTTTAATATTTTTTTGATAATTTACAATAATCTGACTTACTTACTTAAAGAAAGGCGTTATTCATTTTAGCTAGAGTATTCATAGCCATTTTAAGGGGATAGGGGCTGTTATCTCCATATCACAAGTTACAATAGTGACTTATATAGGAGGACAGTCAGGATGTTATGAAATTGTCAAAGCTTCTTTACTCATATAAGTTTGATATTTATAATCACGTAATACATTTAATACATTTATATTAGCAATAGTAATATTCAATAAGATTTAATAATAATTAACAAATAATAGCAAAAACTGTACGTTCATAAGTAGGTAATCTTCTTCCCCCCTGGTTCCATGAAGGTTATTTTGTGAATGAAATATATTTTGAGAATGTCCCGTTTTGAGTTACGATAAAAATGGTCACGTTAGGTATCAATACACTTTCCTAATTTTAAGAAAAATCTTATCTCAATACCCGTGGATTGATTAATGAAGATTACATACAACATACCTACAAAAGAACAGCTCACGTAACGCTCTACGTAGGTACCTATTAAACAACAGAATGCATCAAGTGTGATCCGTCAAACCCACATCAATCACGACCAATATTTGCTATTGGTCGTAATCTGTGCCCAAACTTCGCCCTTCAGGGACAAACCCTGTATGGGACAAAAGTCGACTCTCACGGAAATTATATTGATATTCAATACACAACAAATGTGCGCTGTCAAAAACTTGCTGTTCGCTCCTACGGTCATCCCTAAGCTATCTGTGTCATTTGCCATTGGAAACGCAGTATTTGTGCGTCCCGTTTCCGCCCAATAAATAACCTTTGTTAGAAAGAGATAACTATGTATAGTGAGTGTAGCGCGCCTTTGTCACAAGGACTGAACTAATTTTTCATCATACGGCCCGCGACAGTTACAAATGCGTCCCGAACTGTCTCCTTCTTTAATAATACTTTTTTTTTCAAGGGTAGTCGCCCTCCGAATGAAGATTTTCATCAAAACGCAACGAGAAAATTGGAAGAAGCTTAAGGGCTATTTGTTTTTTAATACCGCCTTAATCAGAACACGAGACAATATGAAATATCTGCAAATTAAGTATTTCTTGTAACTATTTATTACTACTATTTCTACTATTTTTACTATTTCTTGTAACTACGAGGGTGGATCCAAAAGTTCGTGGCCCAAACTACAAGGAGACATGACATCTTTTTAAATTTACCGTCATTTGTTAGTATGTCTTCTATTGATTAATTGTGCGCAGTTTCATTCCGATACTGCACAATATACATTTTCTGTGATTATTTGTTTGAAGCATTCTGACGCGATTTTCAATAATGGAGAAAATTGAACATCGTGCAGTCATTAAGTACCTCAATAAAAAAGGCCTGTCACCAAAAGACATCCATCAAGATATGGTGGGCACTTTGGGGGAGTCTGCTCCATCGTATTCCAGTGTCAAGAAGTGGTTAGCTGAGTTTAAGCGCGGTCGTGAGAGCATTGAAGATGATCCTAGGAGTGGACGGCCTACAACCTCTACCACGAAAGAAAACATCGATAAAATTTGTGATCTCGTACTGGGTGATCGACGTTTGACCATTGGTAAGATAGCTGAGACAACAGACATTAGTTATGGCCGGGTGCAACACATAATAACGAAAGAATAGGGATTCCATAAGGTTTCTGCTCGCTGGGTCCCGAGGTTGCTTTCAGCTGAACAAAAACGAGTTCGATTCACAATTTCGCGAGACTGTTTGGAACTTTTTGAGACTGATCCCGAGGACTTTTTGTCTAGATTTGTTACCATGGATAAAAGCTGGGTTCACCACCATATTCCTGAATCAAAGCAACAATCCAAACAGTGGAAAAGATTTGACTCACCTACACCGAAAAAGGCTAAAGTCGTTTTGTCGACTAACAAAGTCATGGCTTCTGTTTTTTGGGATGCGAAGGGCATTATTTTTGTAGATTATTTACCGAAAGGTCAAACTATTACTCGTATTTGTTTTTTATTTTTGTATAGTTATAAGTATTTGCTAAACTTACACGACGTACTTTTTTCAATTTATTATAGTTTAAAACATGCTAAATTTTATGGTCCTATATTATAGAACACCGATCACAGTCTTTAAAAAATCTATACATCTATACAAATAAATAAAATTGGAGTGTTTGTTTGTAAAAATAACGACTTTTTACTAAATGCATATGTATATATATATACACGGTACATATACCAAAACAATTTTTTTTACAATTTTTGTCTGTCTGTCTGTTTGTTCCGGCTAACCTCGGGAACTGCTACACCGATTTTGACGGGATTTTCACTAGCAGATAGCTTATTTAAATGTAATAAGGCGTAACTTAGGCTACTTTTATACTAGCTGCACCTACGACTTCGTCCGGGTAAGTACTGAACAATCATAAATTCTTACGGGGACGAAGTCGCGGGCACAGCTAGTATACACTAATTTATTATAAATGTACCTACATTTCTAAGCCTGTATGTTTGTTACCCTTTCACCATCAAACCGCTATTAAGTACTACTACTTATATTTACATTACATAGATACTATTATTGTGATGAAATTTAACATAGAGGTGGACAGAATTCTAAAAAATGACAGGCAAATTTTAGAGTCAAAATATCTCAATACCAATTATCTTAAATAACGATGTTTTTTTTTTTGACATGACAAAGTCGCGGGTAAAAGCTATAAGGTATACCTACCTACATTTTACATAATAATGATTTATTCAGCTCACGCTCGAAAGTACATACACAGTATATTTTTAGTAAATAAATATCTTTTAAATAATATCAATGTGTAGGTACTATATAAATACTCGAAAACACTGAAATAGACAGCTAAAGCTAATTTACGAGTAAGTATTATAATGCAAAAGATAACCAAGTCAATTTAATTCCCGGTCATGAAGCCGGGACTATTTGGTCTACCTATAGGTATAATATAGGTGAATAAAAAAATAGAGCGTGTGTATACAACAGAAACACTCAAGCGTATTAAAATTAACAGCTAAAGAAAAATTACAAGCAACACGATGCAAAAGGTAACCAAGCCAATTTAATCCCCAACTTAGAGGGGCTAGTTGGTCCATATCAAAAAATCTAGGCATCTGTATATGGAGACGGGTCGAACAACAAACACCCTCTGCATTATAATTCGGCACCCCAGAAGATCAGCGCCCACCCGATCAATCACTGTACGAATCTGTCATGTTCGGTTTATGAGAAAAATTGTTAGAACGCGCCCGAAGTCCCCTGCCTCCCCACGCTTATGGTAAACAGTTTGTGTGCGTTAGTTTATTTATTTACTAAAAATGATTTTGGCTATATCGATATTGATATCGATTACACGTTTGCACCGCACTGATAGAAGTTTCTGTTTTCTCTAATCTCTTTAATTCTCTTTACCTAGAATAATAAGTTTTCAGTGATTTCTAAAAAATTTTTCACTAGACGAAAGTATTTGTTGATTTCATAAAAATTAAAAAAAAAAAACAGAAATATAAATTAGAGTGCACATTGATGACAAATAAATTGCATATTATACCTACTAATGCCTTTAGAAAACTGTACATTGCAGCAAAACAACCTGCATTTAGTCATAAGCTAAATACAGGTTATGTTGCTTTGCTACTCCTGACACCTAAGGTGTATTGTCTCTATAATAATGGTTTTAAAACTGCAGATTAATTAGTTTATATATGTATTAATGCCACCATGATTTCTTTTTTTTTATTAAATAATGGTACTGTGAAAGTGGGAATCCATTATGATAAACTTGTTTGATGGCGCATGACACAATTTTTGATACAATATTATGTTGCGGTTTATAAAACTTAACTTATTTACATTGAAACGAATTCATATAATTACTCACGGTGGCATCCAGTGCGTAGGCACCAAGGTGTTATTGCACAAAAAATCCATCCAGCCACGTTACTCATAAACAATGATTAAATTGATGTTAAAAATCTTATTATTGAATACAAACTTATAATAACGCATCCCTGTAATACGAGGACTTGAAAAATCATGATTGGGCACAAGGCAAGTACATATTACTTAGAGACGTAAATACGTTTCACGTAGAAACGGGCGAAAGACAAAAACATTTTGAAGGAAATACTTTCCTTGGAGTCATTTGTCTGGGCATTGGAGGGTCAACGCGACGCGTTGGTTCCCACGGCGAGCCTTCAAACACAAACCATCTTATTTTTGCACCTTTGATTCCCAAAAGGTTAGATAAATCTACCTTATTGCTGACGGCAAAAGAGAAAAGATTCTATCTTGGTTCGTCAACACAGACCGAAACTAGTCTTGCAAAAAATAAGTACTTACTTCGAGAGAATTTCCGCTAATCGTCCAGAAAAAATATTTGCCGAATCAGCCTCGGTTTTTTCGGCCACTGATAAATGTGCTCAGAATATGTATCTGACGATTTAGTAGTTCGAGTTTCTTTTGTTTCATTAAGCACTCCAGCTCGAGGAAAACATATTAATTTCTTTTAGTGAAAGTTCACAAAAACTGGTGTAAAAATTCAAGAGTAGATAACTAATTCTTATTTTTATGAAAATGCTCTTCTACAAATTGAAATTTGATGTTAGATAATAATTGAATGGCTCCGTAATACCTAACTATTACAGAGACATAACGACTAAGTCGCAGGGGTGGCAACGCATCTCCATTTTGACTTCTGGTCTTTATGTAAGTGTCTCTTTAATTCTATTTCAGAAAACACAAAATCTAAGAATGTATTTAGTACAAACACTACATTTATTGACTTCCCCAAAATCACCATTAGCATTGAATAATAATAGCCTACTTGTACTAAAATGCGTAATATTAGGCACGCAGTAATTTATTGACTTATCATTACATAGACACGAGAATACCCAGATAAAATGAATGCAGTAGGTATACCGATGTCGGAGAGCTCTCAAAGCAATACTTTCATATTTATTTTATATGCATTCTTTTTATGTATCTAAACATGCATTAGGCCGGCCGGGCGTGCCGGATAGATATTGAAATTCAAATGGCCACCCGTGATTTAGTATTCATTTGACGTGATGGAGGCTTTACTCCGGTTTAGGTTTCGCCAGGCGTCGTCTTCTCGTACATCATAGCGCGCCACGCTTCACATTTGTGAGCTAGTGCTACACTGAGTTCTAGCACAAGACAGTAAGTAAAATTGTGGTTGACGTTATCCCAAAAGATTTCCACTTTCAGCCAGCATCGTCTGTCGTCGACCTACCGCTACACATAAATAATAAGCAGTCCGTCGCCTACACCTACATCTAAACCAATTCTCACATATAACATGTATGAGAAAATGGTTATATTGTTTGTGTATTTTTATAAATCTTAAAACCAGTAACTAAGGTAGCTATTTAATCTCTATTTAATCTGAAATACCTAATTCTACTTGAGTTAAACGAGTTTTTAAAGTAAAGGTGTTGTTAAGTAATTTTGAAAGACCATTTAATTTATAAGCTTAGCTAAAAAATTACACGCAGTGACATGTAATACATGTACATTTACATTTACCTGTCAATTTAAAGAAATGCCACTTAAAATAAACACAGTACTAAAATTTGATTGAAATCTATGCGATGTCGATCAGTTTCTTCTATCACACAATGTAATTTATAAACCAGTTGTATACATTTTATGATTCTAGTTTCCCATTTATTCATATTTTAAAAATTATATTTTTGTTTGACAAATAAATATTATTATTATAACTCAGTACATCACAAACACAAGACAGTTGACGGCGGGGTAATCCCAAAAGATTTCCACTTGGAGCGAGCATCGACTGGCATCGCCCCACCGCTACACATTATAAATAATAAGCAGTCCTCCGCCTACACCTATACCTAGACCAATTCTCATATATCAAGAACAAAATGATAATTTACATTTTAAAATGTGTAAGTCAGTAAATAACATATTAATTTATAGTTAGAAATTGGGCTCTACAAAAGATCTGATTAACTTCAGTGCGACCGATATAGTCTCGTCTTGGCCACATATTAAGTACATTGGTATGGCATGTTTGTATGGGAAAACCCCAACAGACTTCCTTTACTTTAAAGGGATAGGAGCAATTTCCTAAAAATCCTAAAATATGTATTATCAATATGAGTATTTTCCATTTTCGGACCTCTACATTTCAGTAGTTAGAAATAACGTTAGATAGTAAATAAGTTTTTTTAATATATTTTTTGTGTATGATGCCTGAACAATATATTATTATATTTTCAGCACGTCTTTTTCAGTGGGTATTCAATGACTTCAGTATAAATATAATTGCCAGTTTAAATTACGAGCACACTTGAATAACTCATCCGATTTGTCGCAGTATCCAGGGACGTTTTAACAGATACTATGTTCAGTCAGAAACAAATGTTCAAAGGAATACTGACTGCTGCATCCTTTGTTGACCTTAGAATAAAAATATCTAACCTAAAAATGGTACCAGAGTATTTGAGTTTACCAAAATTTTTGTGTACATTGCTGATGTGGAAGAATTTTTAGATTTTTTCGCGAGTGAAAGGGGTAATGGAAGCGGAAGGTTGTGATAGCGTCGCGTTAAAAAGAAAAGTCAGTGAGATGGAACGTGGTAGTGCATTGATGCATACCCCTGCGCCATTGGGCCAGCGATTGATGCTTCCACGACGGTCGACGTATTGCAATCGTTATGCATCTAATGTCAATGCGATTTTGTTCGCATCTGTTTGTCTGTGTCTGATTTTAAGGCGTTTTGTTTCAGTGCTCCCGAAATATGTGAAATACATTTTTTTCATTTGAAATTAGCTGACCCTACCTAATATACTTTTTTTTTTTTTTTTTTTTTATTTATGTAATAAAAGTGGCAAACAAGCATGCAGTTCACATTGATGTTAAGTGATGACTGCAGCCTATAGACACCCACACAATGACCAGAGGTCAAAATGCAGATGCGCTGCCACTCCTGAGGCATTAGGTGATATGCCTCTGTGCCTGAAATTACAGGGCCGTACATTACCACCTGACCGGAACACGATAGTGCTGAACACTACCATTTAGCGGCAAGTATATTAGGTAATGCGGTGGTGCCTACGCCCGCGAGCTCCGTCACTGGAACTCTACCACCAGTAAAAAATACTTACAAATACTTGCCGCTAAATGGTAGAGTTCAGCACTACCGTGTTCCGGTCAGGTGGTAATGTATGACCCTGTAATTGCCGGCACAGAGGCATAACACCTAAGGCCTCAGGAGTGGCAACGCATCTGCATTTTGACCTCTGGTCATTTTGTGGGTGTCTATCGCTGCAGTCATTACTTATCATTAATGTGAACTGCGTGCTTGTTTGCCACTTTTATTATTATATATATATATATATATATTACATTTAAGAAACCTGGCAAACTTCGTATTGCCTCAGAATGAAATAATGTGTCAAAGGTTTGATAGATACGGACACATTATTTCATTCGGTTTGATCGGCGGTTTGAAAACATCCGACAGCGAGTTGGACACTAACCCGTATCTGCACCGCATTGGAGGAGCATGGTGGAGTAAGCTCCAGGCTTCACTCCAAAACTTCCCCCCAAACATAAAATGGGTTGCAATTATTTTGAGACCACTTGTGCCTGTACCTTGACAGAGGGGAAAGCCTGCTTAAAGCTACTCCCCTCCGGTCCGCGATCGGTGACCCGTGTTGCTCTATGTTCTGAAGTGAATTGAAATACAAGACGAAGAAACTTAAATGAGAATTTACAAAACATAATTTATTTTATGTAAAATTGTTAATGATGGTGCACTACATGGATCATAATGAGATTAAAAGAAGCTCATTTGTGGAATAAAATTCAAAGTGAGAAAACAATTATGTTACGTATCGTCTGCTTCAATTTTATTCTTGTTATTTGTATCCCACGTCATCTCTTGTTGTTTTTATAACTATAGTAAGTAATAGCAAAAACTGATGACCTAATTCTATGTCCAAAACAAACCGACCGCTGAAAGCAAGAAGAACAATTGTTCATTCACCTATCAAGACTTGGCGAACCCTTCCAGCTAACTGATTTCGCAGATATCTACCTATGAAGGAAGCACTCATAATACTCTGGCTGAACATAAATCTCGCTCGGCGGCCCGGTCGCGTGGAAACTTTTTGAATTATTAGTTTTAATTTCCGCCCAAGATCCGCCGCCCGTACCCGTATCCGTCAAGCGACATATACCATCAGTGGGTTTACTTAGCTTAAATGAAGTTGTATGCTACTTAAATAAAAATAATCATTTGAAAACACGTTATTAATATAGGCTAATATAACTGAAACAAAACTAACCTACCTACTTATGTTTTACAAAAAAAAATTGTAAAACCGTAAACACATTATTGTACATTCTAATAAACTAACTTCTCACAAAACGACTTTGCATTAGACATTAAGTTGAATTTCTAAACTTAGACGAACTTTTTTAATAACGTTCAAAGAACACTTTTTCGTACTTGTCGAACTTTCAGAGAACTTTCACATTGATCTAATATGTACCTACTTTCATATAAAAGAACCCTGTTCAAGTATAAAATTAGCTCTACCTTGAGGTTACCACAGCATTTCATACATTATAAGGTTAATGTTTAAAAACAATAAGCTCAAAAAAACACTTCCATCAAGGACAACGCTCAACAAATCCGAGCATTCCATATCAGGTCACATTCTTAGCACTCTATTAAAACAGTAGAGTTTATTGTACGGGGCCATAATTATATGGTGTGTATGACTACTAAGTGAGGTGCTGTTGACTTTTCTTTCTGCCGATAGCACGAAGATACGTGTTCAAATAACGCGTGGACGCCGCATAAAGCTACGAACAAACTGACGGTGAATCCCGCAAGGCGGGATTTGATATATATGTGACAATCTGAGTTGCTATATCGCGTGGTTAAACTGTATTATACGAGTACATTTAATTTACAGACGAGTGTGCTGATCTTGTACTAATATATTGTTTACAAACTAAGTTTTGTTTTCTATGCTAAATTTATTAATATGTTTTACTGATATTTAGATAAGATACCTAATACATTTATTTAACATGTTGTTTTATGCATACTTATAATTTAAAATATGGAAGTATTCTGATCTGATTAATAAAACTGACTCGATTTTGATGGATATTGATGGATATGCCTTAGAAGTCAACAAATATGTATTACCTCGCTTTATTGTTTGTATTACTACTACAAAGTATCAATGTCACAATGTTCCTTAGGTTATAATTTGAAGTCTAAAAATTGTGAGCAGGCGAAAACAGTGGGCAGTCGTGTTAATAACGTTTCAAACTAAGTTCAAAAGCATTTTAACTATGTCTTAATTTCTAATCCCGCACGGGGTTTCGCTAATATGCACAGCACTTTATTATTTCTGTATTTGTATGTAAACAAACTTGGTTAAAAAAAAAACTAATTAAATTGGTAACTGATCAATTTATATAAGTACAGTAAAGTAAAAAAATATCAATTTATTTCCGTGGAGTTAATTAAGTCATTATTTTTATCATGTAAATAAAATGTTTATTGACATTTATACAAGGTTTGCATACTAATTCTAAACATACCTTAATGATATCTCAATTTAGTGTGAAACTGTTACAAAATATGAGTCATAGAAAACATATAGGTAGGTACACACCTCGTTAGGTTACTTCTAAATAATAAAATACTTAGAACATTTTGTACTTATTGTGATTATTTTGGTAGACACTATCTATATATAAAAAATACATCCATCATTCTATTCATGCGTTGTAATTATTTTTCATCAATTTGACATTTAATTTGAATGTCAAGTTCTGCTCTACATTCAATAAAACGTTTGACGTAGTATGTAATTAATATAATTATGTGGCATGCCACATATATTACCTCTCTGTAAATAAGGAATATAAAATAGTTTTTGTTCATTCAGGCTACTACTTAATTTATCAAACTCTACTTTTCACTTAACAACAACCAATCGAACAATAAATATGAAAAACAGAATAGGTTCATAAAATCAGCCTAGAATTAATAAATTTGTCTGTGAAAACGCCGCTTTCACCATTCTCCCTTTTCGAGTGTGTTTCCACATTTTTCTCAGCATAAATCATATTTTTTCACCGGTACCGCTTTTTGTGCTACCGTCCTTTCGGTTTGCTCGGGCGTACTGTCATTTTTTTCTCTCTCGGACATGGGAGCTTGCACTTGCCCGATTTGCTTTTGTTTTGTACACCGAATTTATGATTAATATGTAGTTACCTCGATGACGCAATGAGGTTGAGGAACCCCGGTGTAGTTGCTGAGGGCATTTATCTTACTTATAACCAGTGGACTGCATAGACTGGACGTTAAAATGGTTAAGTAAACAATTTTTGAACTCTGTATATCATGTACATTTACTGTCACAAAGGTGGCAAATAAGCACAATTCACAATGGATGCAGCCTAATAGACACCTACCCAAAAATCAGAGGTTAAAATGCAGAACCGTTGCCACCAAACAAAATATATTATATACTTATTATGTTATCTCGACAATAGGTCATTGATCAAACCTGTAACCGATTTATATATCCTCATAAGTGAAGTTATTATTATTTTTTTTTAATTAAGTAAGTAACTAAGTAATCGTAGCAAAGTTTATGATAATTTTTGTAGTACGAAATCTGTAGTTTCAAAAAACGAATTTGCTAGTAAGAGTAATAAGAACCTCGCTAACAAGACAAACGCACGTTTACCTAAGGGAAGAACCATCTAAAAACCATCTCACCGAGCAGTAAATATTAATTAAGCTACCTCTACACGAACAATTTAATTTAATTGGCAAATCGTTAAGTTAAGCTGAAAATATTAGCACTAGTGCAACCGAAATTAATAAAAGCGATACAAACAAAATCAATGACCGGACCGTCTTTTTAAATTATGGCGGAGACTATATTACGTGACTATAAATTAAAGCGTGGCTTAAAATTAAGACAACAAGCCTCTTTAATCTACAATAAATGGTGGTCCTCGTTCAAAGACCGGTTTCGGACGAGATGGAGGTGCAAAAGAAAAAAGAATAATCCCGTCCAGAGCGGGTCCAAAATATGATAGGCATCCATAATACAACATGGCCGCTAAGCTCTTATATCGCTCTCTGTCATACCCACTGGCCCCGTATAAAGCTATTTCGCATTATTAGGTTGACCACATGTGGAGTGTTCCGCTAAGCCTAACCTTGATATCATACTCTCTTTGATACAGGATGTTGGTGCTGTTGTATGTTGGATTGGTCAATATGTTCTAAGGTAAAAAATAATCTGCAAATATATTTTATACACTCTTATTTTTCTGTTTACTCGGTTGTTTGTTTGTGTAGATACCTACCAATGCGCAACGTAGGTATGTTATAAAATTGAAATTTTTGATTTAATTGAAATAGGAACATTTTTTGTGTAAATTTACTTTACAACCAACGAAAAAATTAAAAAGGACGAGATTATGGATAATCTCCCCTAAAAAAAATTGTATTTGATCATAAATATTTGGTTCAATTTCAGTCATGCAATTTTTTGAAATTGAATGGTACCTACATACATTTTTCACAAAGTATCTATATGGCTTGTTACCGATTTTCACTTGTCTAAACACTAAAAAACTCCTACTCCTGAGAATTGAAGAGTATTGACTGACTGTCATCACAATCATGTTACCAAAATTCATATTATTATGGAACTTATATGTGAGGGTGAAAACCCTACTAACACGAGAGTTATATATATATTAAAAACATTGGATATATTTATATAAATGTTCTAAAATAAAATGTGGCAATAATCGTTTTAAAAGAGAGTAATATTGACGAGCAACCTGTATATGTACCAGCTCTCCCCTCCCGCGGGTGGACCAACCGTCGGTCCGCGACCACAACATTCCATATTATTACGAGCACCACCTTATAAATAAAACCACTTATGTGAGCCTACCTGGCCACAAATCTCAGAAAAAAAAGTAAGTAGGCATACCTTGTTGACATCTCTCTCAATATATAGATTTGTAGGCGACCGGCCGTTTTTCTGTTATCATCCAAATTATTTACTTGCATCGCCATCTTCAGTCTAAGAGTGAGCATATATTTCAAATGTTATAAGCACTTCTTCATTACGTGAATATTAACGATACATTTTGCTGTTTTTTATCGTTTTATTATATGCGACGTAAAAATATTCACACCAGTGACCACTACGTGCAAAAATTTGCGGAGTACTGACAAAATGGAATAAAACGAAAGCGAAACTATACCCTTTTGTACGTTGCGAATAAAATTCAAATGCTTGTCTAATCGGCAAGTGGTCATTGTTGTATTGCTATTGTCTATATGGCTATTCAAAGATTTTTTGCAGTGTACATTACGGTGGTGACTTTCACTAGCATTCTTGCGAATTTGAATACACCTCTTGCATTTTCGATTTCTTGAAGAATTGTTGCGTTGTTTACGTGTTCTGTGGCCAATAAATCAGCAAACACTTTCTTTTTAGCGTGAAAGGATGATTAAGAAAGTACCTGTTACAATTTTGCACAGTTTTGTTATAATACCTTATTGTTCATCAAGGAAAGAATATTGTTATTTTTTTGGTTCGATATGCATAGTTACGGAATTGTTTAGCAATGGCCGAAAATTGGGGTCCAAATGCCACCAAACTAGCCGTATATTTTATGTCATGGCAATGGCATACAACAATACAGTTCAAGTTGATGGTAAGTGAGTACTGAAGCATAAAAACATCAATATAAAAACTAGAAATTTCAACGTAGATGTGTACTTTAGGCATAAAGCTCTGAACACTAGGTATAGTAGGTATAGCGGCAAATAGAAATAATACCGTAATAGGGTGGTGCCTATAGGTATTCTCGAGCTCCGTTACAGGAGATCTACGACCAGTAAACTGCTCTACCACCTGAATAGTCTTTGATTTAGTGAAGTGAAAATAAATCCTATGAGTTTAGTGCAACCCAAAAAAATAATTGAGACTAAATTGAAAAGGAGGGCTTTCTTTGTAAATATTTGGTACTACTATTTGTGCCAGGACCTTATATATCCTTATCCTATATACCTATACCTATATCTTTAAACATAAAGATTGTCAGGTGAGCAATGGAGGTATCTTAGCTTATTTGAGGTCTCGTAATATTTTGACGATTGCTATACTTATTTATCCACTTAGCTATCTTCTCTTAGTTATATGTATGTATGTATGTATCTTCACGCCAGGTCCCTAACGGGGTAGGCAGAGAGTGTAGAGCGCCAGACATCCCGGTTCTGACAAACCTCTCGTGCCTCGTCTACCTTCATCATTCTCTTCATACATGCACGCCGATTCCTAAGACTTTTGACACCACCATCAGACAGAACTCGACCTATTTGGTCATGGTAGGTCAGCCTTGGTCTTCCTGGGCCTCTGCAACCATCCACATTCGCATTGTATATCTGTTTAGTCATTCGCTCATTCGACATTCTTTCTATATGCCCGAACCATCGGAGCATGCCTTTTTTCATTTTTACACCGATACTATCATTCACACAAAGTCTCTTTCTTACATCTTCATTACGAACGCGATCGGTGAGTGATACACCGCAGATCTTGCGCAAAGATCTCATCTCGACCGCGTTCAACTTACTTTCATGCTCTTTCCTGCATACCCAGCTCTCGCTTCCATATAAAAGCGTTGGAGTAAGTACAGCATTATGTACGGCTAGTCGAGCCCGCTGGCTGAGATATGGCTAGTTATATGTAATTTCAAATACTACAATGTGCTGCTCTACAACACATTGTAATATTAATCATTGTAGTATTAATATTATTATATTATATATGTATGCTTTACATATGAAACGTAATTTTGATATATTATTTTAAGTGATGACATTGAGCGATATCAATGCCATCACTTAAAATGTTGTTCATTTTCGAATTGATAGAATACTATACCATATTACCGTATCGCAAAGCAGGCCCTGTGCACAACCGCAATCTTATTTTTCATCTAAGTATATCCCCGTAACAGATGCTACGTTATTAATAATGACAAATACGATACAAATTATCTATTTATAGCGAAACGTTTCCAACGGTTCCCTTCGATTCATAATAAAAATGATCGAGCATTGTCATAACTTTAATCATCATCTGTTAGCTAAAGGAAACAGTATGGCATTAAAAATTTTCAAGCCTCCCTTTTTACTTTAATACCGTGAGTATGAAGACGTGAAAAATATTATGTGATTAAAAACCGGTTGGTGTGTGGAAACTCGAATTGAGCGAGTCATTTAACAGCAATTAAAATCATAGTAGGATATCCGTTAAAAACAGCCTATAATAGTGGATGTAACAGTTGAAGTGACGTTGGCTGATAAGTAAAAAATAATATAAATGATATACCTTAATCCACCAATAATATATCCAAAAAAAAAAACCTAATCGCAAAAATGATACTCGATTACGCTCGATGATGAGGTACTATCGCATTAAGTATTTAAACATCTGCTATTTCTGAGTTCGAGTAAAATTTGTCATTGTATTTATTTTAAATAAAAACTATGTAAGAATGAATATATTTAAGCAGCCATAGTACGGCACAAAGGCCTAAAGTATTCGAGAAAAATCTATCTTTAGGGCAGAGGCGTGTAACTAAGCTTAAGACAACGGACGACAGAATTGTATCGTTGATTTCTGACATAACAGAAGCGATTGAGCTGTTTTACGGCTAGTTATACCTTACAGCACAAGCACATGGTAGAAAGCCTGGCAGTAAATAGAATAAGTCAATCACCGAATCCAACTCGGACGGGCAGCGTTCGGGGAGTAACGATTCGTCCAATTTGCCGCAAGGTCTTAAGTCAAAGGTCTTTGACCAGTGTGTATTGCCAATGATGAGATACTGAATTGAAACGTATTGGTCGCTCACTATGGACTTCATAAGAAGACTCAAATTCACGATGAGAGCAATGGAGAGAGATATGCTCGGAGTTTATCTGCGAGATAGAATCAGAAATGAGGAGATCGGCATGAGAACCAAAGTGACCGACAAAGCTCACCGTAGTGTTAGATTAACTTGTGTGTGTTTGTTTCAGTGAGTGAATGTTTATATGTATGTCCAATAATTATTGGGCCCAATAGAAGAAACTACGATAGATCTTCCTTGCAGAAAATTCAAGGTTCCAACAGAACGTATACCGACTCAAATAGAATTGTAATAAAACCGTGTGTAGTTCTTGAAACAGATGATATTGCCGTAACACGTCGAAGATAGATCGCTTGACCCGGCGGGGCGAGAAAGAACAAAGCTCCTAATTCTATTGAAACACTATTATCTAATAACTCGATACACCATCCATCACTGCGACACAGCTCGACCCCTCCACACTTACATATCATTAATCAGCGTCTATATATATCACTTGTGTGTATCGAGTATTATCACTCGTCAAACGCTTTTTGCTTTGAAAAAAAAAATTTGTGGGAGTTTTTTTTTTAGTTTAAATAAAAGAGATTTTGTTGTAAATTCTCCGTTGATTGCAATGCACAGACATAAATGAATGACGCTTATAGTTGGAGACGGGGGTAGGTATATAACGCTGAGATAGACTCGTAACATTGTTGGTTCCCGATGAAGTAACGTATCAGTTCATAAACTCATTAGACACGTTTTATATAGCTATAATGTGGGTTATCTTGGTCAGTTGCATTGTTATTTAATTTTTTCATTCGCAGTTTCGCAGCAGTTAAGCCAAAATATTTTCATGATAAAGGGAAGTCAAGATTTTTCTCAGGACTTTGATAATGTGCTCGGTGATTTTTTATGCGATTGGCAAACAAGCATGCAGTTCACATGGGTCGTAACTTTTAAGGGACTGCTGCATCCTATACACGATAGTGCTGAACACTACCATTTAGAGGTAGACAGATGAGGTAATGCGGTCATTCATTCATTTATACCTACATACTTTTTATAAATAAATAAATATAGCCTCGAGCTACGACACTAGAACTCTGCCACCAGTATTAGTTTAATGTTAATAGACTCGCATGAATAATAATAATAATAAATTGTTTATTTCAAAAAGTAATTTCACATAATTAATACAATAATATCTTAATATTTAAAATAGTACAAAAAATATATGTATGCCCGAACTAGGTAAAACCTGTGTTTCGGGCTGGAAGAGAACTACGGCTATTTGAAGTTATTTTAATTAACAATTGAATATATGTTCTAAATTATTCTTACTACTAAGATACTATTACTTCTAACTTTAATAATAATAAAATTTTGTCAGGTTCCAAAAACTTATTTACATACTAGGAGTAAATTTTCTGTATTTTCATACGAAATATTCTGTAAAAAGTTATTTAAAATTATTTTACATCTATGATAGTCTAACTTATAAAATTACAGAATTTTATTTAATTTATTATACAAAAATGGGCCAAGAAATAAATAGAATCTTTTGGTGAAAGCATGTTTCGAGGTTGAAGTCATAGTGCAGACCATATCATACCGTCTTTTGTTAGTATTGTCAATATTATAAGAAAGCTTGGTATACTGTTTTAATATAGGTAATGTTAGATATGAAAATTTGGCGGACAGTTAGAATGGAAATGGATTGATACAAAAGAAATGTAGGGAAAGAAAAGGGATGAGAATGGGCTACTTTTAAAATAGCTCTTTGAGCTCGTTCTAGTGGTAAAATAGTGGTTTTTAACGCACCACCCCATGATGTGATACAGTATTGAATTAAACTTTATCCTAAAGCTAAATAAATATATTTGAATAATAAATTTAGAGTCAGCTATTTTTCGTAGTTTCTTGAATACAAATATTAATTTGCGTTATAATTTAACAAGTGATTCAATATGTAATCTAAATGAAAGTGTATCGTCTATCAATATCCCGAGATATTTGATATCGTGAGTTTTAATAATGGCAGGAAAATTGCACGAGTTACCTGATGGGTTATTACAACGGTGCACATGCGTTGGTTAAAGATGATATTTGAAAATTTGCGCATTGAAAAATGAATATATTTTGTCTTATCAGCATTTAATGTAAGTAAATTATCTTGGAGCCAATTGTTTACTTTATTGAAACGATGAATACATGTAGGTATTTACTTTTTTTTCCTTTTATCAAAATCCAAAACGTTTAAATCCAATATACCTACCTAGATTAGCCTTCAAAAGGGATCCTGAGATCAAAAGCAATAGTTTACTACAGAAAACTAGCCGCCGAAGCAGCTTAAAACATAATAGGTACCTAGATTTTTTTTATGTTTTTCATTGTTTAATATTCCATAACATGTTCGCTGCGCCGCCGCGCCGCAAGCGCAGACTCTGACAAATTATAATAAGAGCTTCGTACGTAAAAGGTTTTAAGTAAAGTATCGTCCGATGACACGTAGCGGGGTGAAAATAAAAGTAGTATGCCTAAGGCCAACCATTTTTAACAATAATTGGAAAACGTCTGCGCTACCATAAATTAAAACAGATAAATTTTAATTACTACAGAACGTGCCCACTTTCCTATAAAAATATGAGGTCGTGAAATTCATCGATTAATATTTCAGATGAGAAATCGATTGTTTTCATATTGACCATTCAAATAATATATTTAATGGTATCTTAAACAATTTACCTATCACCAAGTCCCGCCAACTAAATCCGCTTACAAATTAATGCCTTGCATTTCTAAAAGCATTAACGGTAAGTGGCAGAACATAAAACTGATTGGTATGCAATATATCCGACCGGCTCATCAATCAGGAAGCGATTCGAACATCGATACTTCTTAGTATCGGTATAAAAAGGCTTTATATATATTATAAGAGTTATTTATCAATTATGACTACATTTGAAACAGAAAATGTCATACCAATTTCAATTCATTGAATCAGATAATTTGATTAAGTAACTTTATATTATTTTTCATATTATATAAGTATAGTAGTACTTATATAATATGAAAAAGAAACCTTTAAGAATAGATTAATTTTTACAAAATTAATCAGTCAGATTGTATTTATTGTCTATGTTTATTATGATATTGTCGTTTTTGTGCGCCCAATTATTGAGTAATAGAAATACAAAATAACAAAATTTCACATTTATAATAGGGGAAATAAATAGGATTAAAATTTTAAGTAACATTTATCTCCGACCGCAATTTTGGAGTCAGCGTTAGCCGTAGCTATACACGTGGGTACTCTATGCGATGGTAATTACAAGTAGGTTAACGCTATAGTTAATGCGGTAGTATATAAAAGCTGCATAGCCTTTCGTTTCTAAATTAAAAATAGCCGTTTTCCGTGAAGGCTTTAGCTCCATAGACCACTATTATACACGCTGTGGCAGGTTCTACAGAAGATAGAAGAATATAATCAGCCTCTATGTCTAGCGTTCGTAACACTATGAGAAAGCTTTCGATTCGGCCGAAATTTGAGCTACCCTACTCACTCCAGAGGTGTTAAAATGACTGTATGATTCGCTGGCGAGGCGCTGGGGGACGACGAAAATCTCACTACATGGGTTCGCCTTCAGAAACAAAACTTGAAACCTATCCATCTGCAGCGGCCCTTGGTTTTATGGATCATAAAACGTGGACGCGAATCGGAAGACGAAACGTGGACAGGCTCACCACAAGGTTGACCGATTTGCCGATGAACTGATGAAGGTGGCTATTGCTAAATGAGGCCGCCCAAGATCGTCCGTTATAAACATCGTCCAAGCAACGCAGCTTTTGGACAGCAGTAGACTTAATTTGGACGAAATTTAATGATGATGATTATGAATTTAAAGTTTTAGAAAAACATTTTAATGATAGCTTAGTGTTAAAGCGGCTGGACTGGTTATCCTGAGGTCGCAGGTTCGATCCCTGCCCGATGTCAAAATTTTCTTTCCGTTTTTTCGTTAATTTCTAAAGCTCACCCGCATGTGTTATTGCGAAAAGTAAATATTACAACATTTTAATGATTTCTAAGCATCGTTCATAAAATTATGTCATAGTACCCACTGTATATATACGTATAAACTGAGTACCTAACTCAGTTTATACGCAGGAAATTCGAAGCAATTTCCCAAATCAGAGTCGAGAAGCAAGATTAGCATCTAACATCACGACGAGAATAATGCAATCGAAACGAGGGCTCGCGCCCCACCAAGCATGCGGGCACCCAGTTCATGTAGGTACTACTACGGCATGCTAACGTAGGGTGTCGTTGTCACTTTCGAGAAATCGGCATTACGTGATGTGTCCAGGTAATAAACCGTCCCGCTGACCGTAGCAAGATATCTGGTTGGATATTTTTGTAGATGTGTTTTTATAGACAAACTGTAATTTTCAATTAGCTTTTAAAATTTTACAAATAAGATTTCACAACAATGTAATAGCAATGTATACTTATTTATTGATTTCGTACTCGGCAGTACATACTTACGAGATGTGCAGGAAATACGAAGCAACTCCCTAAATCAGAGCCAGGAATTAAGTACCTACATCTTATCCGTCCGGGCCATCAATTTTTTTAATAAACATTCAAATATAATACAATATAAGAAGTTCTCGTCCACTAGATTTGAAAATGTTATATCCCTAATCTTCGAAAATACCTTGAAACATAGTAACATAACTGCACACACTTACAAGTTAATAAAATACGGGATGTCTTTACACCCATTGGGTATGAGAATTAATTAAGAATGTAAGTAGTAATTCAAATGCTTAATTCAATTCGAATTCTGTTTCAATTTAAATCGAACCATTGTTGGCTGTTTAAAATTTTGGGATTCAAATTTGTAAATAGTCAACTCTACAACATGACGCATACCACCGCCTTGTTCTATTAGTTCTAGTGAGGGAGTCATCCATCGCTATCGGTCGCTTACGCCAGCACTCGCCGCACTAGTTTCTATCCATACAACACATTAGCGACATATTAACATCGAATTATATAATGTAATTTGGTTTTTAATGTAATGTGCGGTCACTTCTAAATCTTAGAATGTTGTAAAAACACTTTTTTTAATGATCATATAGAGGCGGCTCGTCTTGAGACTGCACAAGTCTATTTCACTGGACGATCGGCGAGCGTAGAGGGCTCTCATTCAGTCCTTGTAAAACTAAAATAAAATATAAGGAAGTTGACCCAGTTACTTTCTGGAGTTATGAAATCGACTACAATATTGTGTGTAGGTAAGTATACATTAATTATTGAGTAATTAAAAAGCGAAGTTTAAAGAATAAAATCAAAACAAAGCTATTAAGAATTCAAAGTATTTTAAGAATTTACTGCAACAACGGCACAACAGCACGCATACCACCGCCTTGTTCTATCCGCTCTAGTGTGTCGACACTCATCCGTCACTATCAATCGCATTTGCCAGTTTTGTCATCACTCTCGCACCACCACGCACTAGCGTTCACCCAGACAACACTATCAACATCTAATAAACGATATTTTTGATTTCATGTGCTTTCACTTCTAAATATTAGAAAATTGTAAAAATAATTATGATACTGAAAAAGATATAAGAAAGCTGAAATATCCAGTTACTATTTATTCTTAACTCCTGTTCGGGATGATGTTAAATTTATTTTGTGTGTTGGTATGAAATATATTTGAAGTTTGAGGCAATTTGAAGTTCTTTAATAGATCGATATCGATTGGCATCTACTACAACAGCCTTGTTCTATCAGATCCAGTGTGTCGACACTCATCTGTCAACATCGATCGGGCTCGCCATCACTCGCCCGCATAAGTAATGTCTCTCCAGACGCTACTTATTTTGCTGTCTAATAGTTAATTAATTTATTTCTGCGATTCGGTTACGTTTGATCTGACCAGCGAAGGTGAAGTTCAATGACATACAATTAAATACCGAGTGATGAAATATTTAATGGTGGTAGAGTTACAGTGTCGGAGCTTGAGGTAGCTGTCTGGCGACTACCTACATCATCACGCATATGCGTTACCTGATCTATCTGTCGCCAAATAGTAGGTAGTGTTCAACACTATCGTGTTAATTATTATCTTAGATAATAATTAACGGTAGACGGTAATGTAGGCCGTATTGGACAATTAAAAACTATTACAGAGGCAAAATAACTTCGTCGGCGTCAAGTGTGGTAATGCATTTACATTTAAATATCTGGTTTTTGTATACATATAGTCTTCAGTAAATGGCGTGCTTCTTTACCATCATTGTTATAATAATATAAAAAAATATGTTTGACACGACTCGTTCTATTTACTATATCATTAAAAGGGAAAAATAATAAAAAATATATCATCCGTGAACCACCACATAGTTTGATTTGTCTTACTTGGGAAAGCGATCAGAGCTACCATTAAAAATAACGATCAGCGATTTTAGCGATCGGGCAGCGTTGTCAACAGCATCAAACTTTGCCCACAAGTTGAAATCAAAGCTATTTATAAAATCCCGACGTTCTCATGCTGAACAGCAACAAAGACTAAATTTATAAACGATTACTTTGTTATACCTACTAAGCAAACATGCCTTGTTTCATAAAAGCCCTGAATAATTACTTACGAAGAGATTTATAATGGATGACCAAAATTTTTATAATGAACTTATGTTGAGTTTTTTTTTAAATTATTTTAAGTATGTACCTAAGTACCCAATTATAAATATTACGAAAACAGAAGATAAAATAATTATGTAGCCTAGAAGCGTACCAAAATTGTAATAGTATGTTCCTATTTATTTATTCTATAGAAAAAGTAAACATAATTATATACTTTTTACGGGGCTTCGTTAACTGCATACCTTTACTTGTTTGCATGTCATAACAATTGAAAATAAAATCATATAACAACTATCTTATATTCTACATCTTATCTTTTCATCGCGATCATTCACTATGAATTTAGAGACTACATTGTACCTGGTTTGAGAAAAATGGACCGATGTTGCATGACTTAATTTACTGCAAATTACAAATTATTGATGGCTATCGTTTAATGCACTATTATACTGCTGTGCGTCTCGTGATAGATAGTAATTACTTAGGTCTTATTTAATATTATAAGAAAAATGTTAATTGAATGATAATTAATATTCGGAACCAAGATAATAATTATCTATTTTATACAGTGTCATGTAAAAATGATTTATTTTAACACACATCTATGTTATAACAAGACATTAATTTGAATAGAAATTTGGTTTTCTTGGTCTCCTTGGTTAGCAGTCAGTAAATAAATAAAAAACTGGTTGCCTGTACAGTCGGTTTTACGGGCGAAGATTTTACGTGACAACGTCTTTTTCTCGGTAGAAAGGCATTCGCCGGTCCGGCAGGCCTCTCTCTCGTTCGGTGACTCATCGTTACGTTACCGGGCGTTACACTTTTTCATGAGTGACTCCGAGCCGCAACCTAATTTAAGACGTTGTCACGTCAAAAAAAGAGAGTCATAGTAGGCAAAATAATTTGAAACAGGCTAATATTCTTCTGTAGGTTATAACAGGTAATAAACGTTAGGTAATAACATTATTAATAATAGTATGTTAAGAGCGACATTATTTATATGAAAATGTAATATACGTATTTATGCACTTACTTATAAGAAGAAAAATAGAGATTATTCTAGAGTTGTGCCGATATAATTAAAAGTGAAATAATTTGTAACATGTATAATTGAATTTTAATACTTATACCACAGCAAACTGCGTACCTACGCTACGTTGGGCGCAGTCGGGCGAAACGCAGCAATGTGCTGATCATTTAAATTATTAATAGGTACGTATGTATGTAACGAAACATAATAATATTTTATTTTAAAGTAAAATGGAAAGAAAAATTTGACTTCAGGCGAGACTCGAACTCGCGGCCTACTGGGAATCTAGTCCAGCCGCTCTTCCAATTGAGCTACTGAAGTCCTGCCCGATTTGTCAAATCTTTCCTTCACATTTGTTGCATTGCTTTATGGTAGCAGTTTTACTTTAAAATAAAATATATTTCACAAGCATGTGTTAATGCGAAATAATATAAAACAAATAATAATATTTTACTTTTAGCAATGTTCATGAAATTCATCCACACTTCATAAGTCTATTCAAATACTATATGCGGCATACATATTTTTTCAAATTTTATTTGTTTCTTGAGCAAGCGTAACATTGCGTCACATTGCTCCTGGGCCACGCCGATTTTTTACATAATATTTGTTTGTTTATGTAGGAAAGCGGAAAGTATGTACCACATACCAGGCAAGAATAGCCTTCGGACTTCAATTAGTCAACGATAATAATTAGCATAACAAAGATTTCCTTCCAATTTTCAAAGTAAGCTAACGACACTTCACGCAACCAGTAGGTAAATGCCTAGTCCATGTAACCAACATGATCTTAATTAGTCGAATATGCGTTTCACGTGATACGCAGGCATGTAACAAATATTTAAATAACATTTTTTTTTTAATTGATTCTATACATCACATTTTGAAACCACTTCATAGCTTATTTTCAGTATAAAAATTCAGTTTATTTCAAATTTTTGTTACTAGCCAATTTAAAAATGGAATAGTTCGTTTGTTGAGCAAGCGTGGGTAGTCTCCCTTTGCCGCTCGGGCAGGCTGATTTCTTAAATAATGTCGGTTTGTGTAGGTAGGAGGGCCGGGGCCACATAGCAGGCAGGCATAGGCGAACGCCGCCGCAATCACTCTTATTCCGCGCGGACGGGCGTCGATTAGTCAACGCCGGCTGCAGAGACATCCCCCAACCTCCTCTGGAGGGGTATCGATTGTTGGTAATCGATTTCGGTTTGCGCGGTGAAATGTATCGATTACGCTGGAATTGTTTCGAATTGCTTTATTGATTTGTTATTGTTTTTAACAGTTAACTTTTAGGTGAATTTGCTTGATTTGTAGGCAATGAATTAGGTATTAAATTGAGCAGTTTATTATCATGAGTAGGTAACTCAAATTCACACCTTTATACGGATTCGATGTAATCTACTTGTGGGATGCCTCAATAATTAGTTGACTTTGAGAATTAACAAGCTTAGGTATTAGACTATAAATTAAAAAGTCACATGTTATAGGGGTTCCTAGCTTTTTACCGCCTATAAAATGCATCTACATATTTTTAAATATACATAATATACTAACTACATAATATTATAAAGGTATGAATATTTGAAGATAATGTTTAAATTAAAATAGTAATACGACAGGTTCTCGTTAATGAGAATATGACTAATCGAATAAAACATGAAATATAGGTACAATCGTTGATCACTCCGAAACAAAAAGGTAGAATTTGCAATATTAAAAAAATAAATAGTGCTTACGTGTGGCTAAATGAGAGAAATGGATTGAACCTTATACCCTAATCGCAGACCAACTCTAAAAGACCCTCCAACAAATTACCGACTATTGTCGAAGATAACCACCTCTTAAATATAATGAAGTTAACCTCACGTAATAACTTTTGACTTGAGTTTGATATAAAAATATTTAATGCATTTATATTTTATATAAATATATGTGACAGTATCATACTTGAGCATCCAAATTTGGTGGCGGTCAGAAATTATTTTCTATATCTCTATCATCCAAATCATCTAGAACTTAACAATTAGGTATTATAAGTTGAATCACTCGAATCGTGGAATGGTATGTGGTGGTACGTGGTTACAGTGCACCTAAAGGTACACCACAACGTAGGTGCTTCTAAAATAAACGTGTTTTGTATTATATGAATCATTTGATAATATTATTTAACATTATCAAATGACTCACACAATCATTATCAAATCGAACTACAAATAATGTGTTTTACATTTATACAAAAATATTCATAAATTACATATATATAAATAGAACGTTAGCTTCGTATATTTAAATGATTCCATATGGAAATAAATACTTACCAAACAATTCATTAGTCATACACACAGTTTGGAAAGTATACCTCAACTCTATAATAAGATCTAAGAGGATACCTTTGGTATCATAAGCGCCCAATAAATTATCAGATTATCGGCTAGCTTCATCTATGTCCCCTGTCAGCATACTCATTATTGGCATTTCCATCAAAACAAGTTTCTCGTTTTACCTCCTATTTAATTTATCTATCCACAGGCAAACACCTCACCTTTATCAAAATTCATTACCTGTATTTTATCCACGCGCCCGGCTGTTATCGCGAGTTTTCTCACTGCGGCATTATAATGAAGAGTTTAAATTTAGGCGTAATGGTTGACCAATAAGATAAAAGCGAGAGAGGTACTTTTGCAAGAATAAATTGGACGCTCTATTGACTTTTATTGTTGAAGCGATAAGGTATAAAATATGAAGTATCACTCGCAGGAGTAAACCTGCGAACACGTAATGACGGACGCATGGACCGCGGCATACAAAGCAGTCGGCTACCAGAATAAAGTTATCTCGCGATATATCCCTGAATTAATGACCAACTCGTTACTTGTATATTGAGATGTTTCGAATCGAGGCGATCTGAAGTCGTCGAACTTTTAAAGGTAAATAAAATAACAGCCAACGAATAGTCGCTTGGTATTAAAGTTTTTCGTTTTACTTCATTGGTTGCGCGCCTAAATCTTATCTTGGATCAGTGATTTTAGTCATTTCGTAATTAATTGAATGTTACAATTTATTTCGTTAGCATGTTTTTTAATAATTTTATGTGCAATTCACTAAAAAAACTTAAAAAAAAACATAGAAGTAGCAACCAAGCTTACATACAACTTATATTCGTATTACATGATTACTTGTAAATACCATAGATTGTAAACTTTAATCAGTTAATTAAACACTCCTTAGAGTTTATTAATTTATAGCCTGCAGATCTGACATAATTGAATATATAAGATACTAGTGGTATCATAGTATACGAATATTCATAATGTAGTCACGTTTTTTATCTAAGACGAGATGGGTAGAGCCGGCCGCGCAGACCTGGGGCAGGATGATAAAGTTAAGTGCGTGCCAGTAAAAGGCTTACTATCACTTTAATTATTTCTGGTGGTAGAGCTCCAGTGACGGAGCTCGCGGGCGTAGGCACCACCACATTACCTTAATACTTGCCGTTAAATGGTAGTATTCCGCACTATCGTGTTCCGGTCAGGTGGTAATGAACGGCCCTGTAATTTTCGGCGCAGAGGCATAACACCTAAGGCGTCAGGAGTGGTAACGCATCTTTTGACCTCGGTCTTTGTGTGGGTATCTATAGGCTGTAGCCATCACTTAACATCAATGTGAACTGCATGCTTGTTTGCCACGTTCATTACAAAAAAAAACAAATTAAAAAAATGGTTTTAGTAGGTATATCGGTAGCATCGATAAAAATTTCACAAAGTTAAAGTATTTTATGTTTTTTTTATATAATGAAGGTGGCAAACAAGCATCCAGTTTAAATGGCTGTTAAGTGTGGAATGCAGCCCATACATTTAGACTCCACGCAGACACCCACGATTTGTTAGCAACATTTTGTGAGTCTAATTAGTATCAAATTATAGTCAAGATTTTGAAAATGCAAAGATGTATTATGGTTCATATAAAGTTAGAAGAATATGTTAAAGAACAACTGATTGAGAAGATCTATTCTCCATAGAGTTCAAGCGGGTACCTACTGAGAAGAATAGATCAAAACATGACAACTTTTTAAGACTCCACTACGACAAATTGAGTTGATATAATGTACTTCGCAATAGTTTGCTGTGTGATTAATATCTATAAAAGTACCTATTTCTCAAATACACATCCGCACACGTTAATCCCATTACTTGTATCGTCTATAATAACATCAAATAAAATGAACGTAGAGAAAATTATTGTTTCTGAAATATAAAGGTAGGGTATACTTTAAAATTACACTGCGGAGGTAAATAACCTAATGTCTGAATAACGTATCAAAAGAGCAGGCAAACGTTTAGCGAGTCACCATAATGGGTCCCTTTTTCCATAGTGGGCAGATCGACGATCTCTATCGGCGGGCCTTAACCGCGACCAACGTCTGCGGTCCCAGACTATAATTTGCCAGTTTTCGCCGCCTAGCTGCCTGTAATTTTATAACAACTCCGAGTATGGCTTGAAGACTTCATTCTGATAATTCAACTTTTTGTTTCTTCGTCCAATAGCCACGTAATAACAGGTATTCTGTTACGTTAGCATAAAGAAAGTTTAGCACAATCGCTAGATTTTCTTTTTTTCGTTATGGACGTTCGTGTTTTATTGAGATGCAAACGGTTTTTTTCTTTCTGTCTATGAAACTAGTTAATGAGTCAGAGCACAACTTGTTTACTCACGTACAGTTCTGCTTCATAGAAACCTAATCTGGTAACCAAATGTTCATTGAAATGCTAAGGACTCGTGTACTGTTGCGCAGTCCATTTGAAAAAATGAGTATGGGCGAGCGTTGAAATGTGCAAAGCACAAGTGGACGTATTTAAATGAAGCGTGCGTCATAAAATGTCAAAGAAATGCCACATAAATCATAAAAACTATTGAGACGAGGCTCCTGGCGTCGCAATTGTCTGTTCTCTTTGATCGGATTTCTTGAAATCAGGTCAGGGTCACATGTGCTTCTAGTCTATTGTCTTGTTTAGCACGAGTAGCATTGTGCAATCTTCCGGGTTCCAACATGACAATTGTTTAGAAGACTGGCATGCAAATTTTTTGTTATACTTTTTCAAAGCGGCTCACAGTAAGACTGCTTAAGCTTACTTTTTTCTTTGTTATTCGCAAACCTACAATGGAGTCGTCATACCCGCAGTAAAATGGCTAGTCAAAACAGGTTTACGGAATAATCCTGTTTCTGAAACAATGACTTCACTTGAAACAGATGCCTAATACTTATAATTCACATTTAAAACAGTTATCCAATTCATATTTAGTATCGGAAGTCATTCGCAAAACAATGAAACTGCACTACACAAGTTCACAATGTGCATACTGCGAATTAAATTCGTGAGAAATCGAACACGTCAAATAAAACAAATCACCGTGTCATTCCAACCATTTACTTGCAAATTTCGAGCAAAAGTCGAGAAAAAAAGAGGCAAGATAAAGGTACAAAAGTGTTCTTTTCTAGTCGCCAAATGAATAATTACCTTTCACGTTTCTCCTTTCAATCTGCGCTCGGCGATCGATCAGCGTCGCGAGAACTCTTTCAGTCATGTCACCCTCGCTGCCGCCACCTCAGGTAAAATGCAATTAATCTGAAACATCCCAAATCAGTATTACATTAAAAACGAAATAAAAACCCTGCAGCCTGCCGTTTTTTCGCCGCCGCGTTTTCTTTACCATTCAGATTTTTTTGACAGCACGAAAAATGAGACTCATTTATTTGACTCGCACACAATGTAGAACTGTTTGAGTACGAGTATTTGCTATAAATACGCATTTTTCTTTACATCTCCTTCTTATGTGGGGTGCGCATTAGCCTCGGATGTGAAGGGAATCTCACGTGTTCCCTTTGTTCGATTTCGGGATTTTGGGGGAGTACTGATGCTTATATTCTCATGGAATCCATCAAAATAATCGCATTCTCATGCATAATGGATTGCGATGTCAACAAACTTGTGGATGATTTACGTGTATCGAAAAATAGTGTATTTGACACTTGCATTCTTAAAGAACTTTAAAACTGATGCGTAGTATTGCATTAATTGATAAAAATCATTAATTATTGAGAAAGTCAACTACACGGCTATATTAAACTTAATTACATATCGTAGATAACTAATAGCTTGAATCTAGTATTAATAAAAGCTGGATGTTTGATCACCACTAGTTCTCCTACTCCATCTTCAGTCGTATAATTAAATGAAGCATTTGCATCAATTAACCATTGCGTCACATCAGTACTAAAAAACTGGTTGCCTGTAAAGTCGGTTTTACGGGCGAAGATTTTACGTGACAACGTCTTTTTCTCGGTAGAAAGGCATTCGCCGGTCCGGCAGGCCTCTCTCTCGTTCGGTGACTCATCGTTACGTTACCGGGCGTTACACTTTTTCATGAGTGACTCCGAGCCGCAACCTAATTTAAGACATTGTCACGTCAAAAACTGATTGCCTGTGTCGGTTTTACGGGCGAAGATTTTACGTGACAACGTCTTTTTCTCGGTAGAAAGGCATTCGCCGGTCCGGCAGGCCTCTCTCTCGTTCGGTGACTCATCGTTACGTTACCGGGCGTTACACTTTTTCATGAGTGACTCCGAGCCACAACCTAATTTAAGACGTTGTCACGTCAAAGCAAATATCAAATTAATTACAAGTATATAGGTACCTTTAACTCGTTCTCATTAGCACTCACATAAAAGGCAATTGTTTCTTTATATTTTTTTAAGTGTCACCTTTTGTTTTGTTGAGAAGCGTGCGCGTCTTGGTTGTCGCTTTGTAATTTGTCAATATTCATGCTAATAGTTTTTCTAAGCTCGATTTTTAAGGCTGTTGGTTTCATTGTAAGCACGCTCAGTGTTCCCTGGCTGTCCGAAACATCGCCTCTTTGTGTGATAAATCGCTGAACATAAATACATCATTGTCTCTGCTCATTCACTTGTAATTAGGTAGCTCAATTTGCTCTCTTGAATCGTTGATGAGATGGTTACGCGGTGAGACTTTCGAACAATAATGTAAGGTAAATCAATTATGACATACCCTCATTGTAATTAAAGGAAGTGATAATTTACAACGAAATGGTTCGAGAATACATTTAATCCGTGTAGGTATAGCTTATAACAGCACGATATTGAACATTAAATTTTAAGGGAATTGATAGTACTTACATCAGCATCGTTAAAGTTTATTAATTTATTCGGATTTTATTTTAAACAGAAATTATTTCACATGTTTTTTTAGTTAAGTTACGTACTATTATAACATCGTGTATGTTAATTTGCTATGAAGTGTGACAATGTACATAGAAAAACTTTTACCCTACTATATCGATATTTTTACGTGAAAAGTAGCAAACGCTCCACGATTGATACTTTTTTCCTTCTGAGACTGAGCTCCATTTATTCGTATCTCTTCTTTTAGTCGGAAATATATCGTGTATTTCGAAAATCACCTTCGAGCTCTTCCACTAAAGCTCTATCTTCAGAAAAAAATGTTCTCTTTAGCTTTCGATTAGTCCGAGTTTCATATCGACATGCCGACATTTGCTCTAGTATTGTTCTACTATTATTCCGTTACCGGTGTATGTTGTTGTATGGATGAGTATTATTCGAACCAGATGTTGATCTTGGTATGAATTTGATCTTAGTAAATTCTGAACCGGAGCACAATATCAATCAAACTGAAATACATTTGTACCAACCACTCGGTGATTTGTCCAAATGAAAAATTAATTTCGCTGATGATTAATATAATGGCGGGCAATAAAAGTAATTGCTGTTTTGAAGTTTTTACATCTCCTTCTTGTCTAAATTAATTTATTTTCTATTGTGAGATCTTTATTTAAATGTAAATAAATGTCGAATTTATTGTCGTGGGCATAGTTGAATGGTGGTTTAGCATTAGTAAAAGCGTTCTGGACCATAGACATAAACATATTCCGTAATTTATTGGCCCATAAATGTTCTACTACTGTGGTCCGGTTTGATGGCAATATAATCTAACTTCACGCCTATATAAAACTCGAAGAGGTAGGCAGAGGTAAATGCATTGAAACCTACATGCGTTTGTACGATTCGCCAGTTTTGTTTTGTTTCGCTTAATAGAGGCTGTTGTTATTTGCGGACACATAATCAAGCTCCGAGGCCCTGTTACTGGGTGAATTCTGATAAAAAGAAAAAGTACTCAATACCACCAAATCCAACCCCACAACGTAGTCAGTAACGGCCTGCTACCAAAACTACTGAAGCAGTTTCAGAAAGTAAGATGTGCCCTTTAATTACTGAAAAAAATGTTAACAATTTATGTAGGTAACATAGGTTACATTAAAAGCCTTAGGTTATCTCATAGGTTACCTAATGATTTTTAAACAAAGTAAATATATTTACGTATTTGTAGATGATAACAATTTTTTTTTCTGTTTTTTTCAGTAACGACATATATTTGAACTTACATCATTAGAATATAAAAAAAGATAAACCACAAATTGTTGTAATTCGAACACCTTCCGTCGGATCCTTTAAGCTGAAACAATCAGGTGACAGCATGAGATATGACATTTTGTGAAACAATGAGCGAGTTCTCGCCATAATAATGGAATGAAATATCTGCGGTAACAATTTATATTCTAACTCTGGATTCAACTTGACAATTTATTAATCAAACCGATTACCTCCCCTCCAAAACCCTGAGCCTATTGTGAAAATATTGTCAAGCAACACAATCCTATGAATAATTAAGGATTTAAATTTTCATACAACAAAGGCATAAAACAATAAACGCTCGAGTGGACAAAGGCATTCTGTGAGTGGCATTTTAGGTGTCCCCTCGCAAAATTTTTGAATACTTACAGGGTAAGGACAGGCAGTGGGTTAAGAACCACTCGGGTTAAATCAACATGTTTAGTCAACTAACCGTTTCATTTTACACGCCACATTATTTGTTGCTAATTACCATGTAACCGTTTTAGTGAAAATAATTGTATAATTTGTTGCTCTTCGTTTAAATCAAGGCTTAATTTCCAAAATTATTGAATACCTACAGATAAGTACTTCTTTGTACTGAGCTTATAAATCAGGTTGAATGGATAACTATACTTTTTTAAATCATGAAGTGGCAAACAAGCATACGTTTTACATTGATGGTAAGTAATACTGTAACATAAACATCCGCATGAAACATAAAACCATAGATTTCATTGTAGGTAAGTAGATGCATTGCCACTCCTGAGGCCCAAGATATTATGCCTCAGTGTCGAAAATTACAGGGCCGTTCATTACCACCTGACCATAACACGGTAGTGCTAAACACTACCATTTAGCCGCAAATAGATTAAGTAATCCGGTGGTGTCACGAGATTTGTCATTGGAAATCTATCATCACCAGTAAAAATAATAATTATTTTAAGAAAAACCTGAATCAGCATGTTACATAAAATTTTATTTTTAAAACTAAATAGTATCTATGTTGTTAGTAGGTGTTATCTTGATCTGACACAGGAGCACTTAAACAAACTTGAGCGCCTTCAAAATCTTTGCATACGGTTCATATTTGGCTTACGCAAGTATGACCACATTTCTGAATTTCGCTCTCAGCTCAAGTGGCTTCCTATACGACTCCGCAGGAATATGCATATTCTTTCACTTCTTTACTGCTTACTATTTATTCTCTCTCCTCACACTCCTACCTATCTCAGGGACCGTTTCCAGTACCGTCATTCCTTAAACTGTCTTACCCTTAGATCTTCCGAAAATCTCCTTCTGCATACTCCTTCCCATTTTTCTTCCTTTGTTGATAATTCTTTCACTGTAGTTGCCGTTCGGCTTTGGAATTCCTTGCCTATTGATATCCGTAAAGCTCAAACGCTGGAGTCGTTAAAAAAGCGGCTCTACGCGCACTATTTATCTTCCCTATCTCCTTCCTAATTTCTTTCATAGCCCTTCATTTACTGTTCATTGCATTTACCTTGTCAACTTTCCTTGTATATTATCTTGTGTATCTATATAGTTCTTAGTTTTTAAAGTGTGCACCCTACCTATCGCTATTTTCTTCGACTATCTCTGAAAAGACTAGGTTGTCTGGAAGAAATTGCTTTAAGCAATAAGACCGCCTAATTGTACTGTGTCCTTATGTGTCAGTTATTTCTGTATTTATGTTTTTCTCTTGGTGTACAATAAAGAGATACTTACTTACTTACTTATCTTCTATTATTTTCAAAGTAACATGTTTGATCACAAATAGGATCAAAATTGTAACCCTTTAAGAAATTATTCGTTTAAGCCTTCATTTATCATAATCAAGTAACAACATGGAATATTCATTAATTTGTTGTAGCAGAAAAATCAATTAAGGGCATAGGTTTGGTCTACGTCTCCAACACATGTCGGTCCCCACTTCCCTCAGCTTTTTCCATAACGACCTGTGAGCCCCTCCCTTCTTTAGAGAGAAAAGCATAATCCATCACTGCACGTCACCCCTATTTTGGCATAATGTATCCCGCTCTCGCGCCCTCGCCGATACTATACCTCTCTCTGTCTCACTTCCTAGGGGTAGTTTCTCTCAGTCGCCGCTTGACGGGTGATCATTTTTCTTGTGGCCCGTTCAATCATCGCGTCACTGTTGCCGTCCCTTTCACTTTTAGGTCTATTTTATTTAGTTCTCGCTCGCACAGGCCCTTCCTGTCTTTCTGTGTGTCCCTTATTTTCTGTTAGCGGTGCGTGTTCCACTCTGTGCATGCCGACCAAATATGGCGTCTTTTGTGTTTGATTTTGACGTTTTAATTTCTGATAATAAAGTGGTCGGTTTTAATTGCATCCCTTCTGACTTTTTTAGTAATTAATGTACAGATAAATAATAGGTGAGCGAGTTTTAATTTATCTTTTTATTAAGTTTGTTATATCTATTATATGTAAGAAACCCTTATATGATATACTACCGATAATCAGAATTTTGCGCATTTCTGAAGACGCAAACAATTCAAATTTTATCAAAAAGTTTTGACTATATAGGAATGACCAATAACACAAGCAAACATTGTATGCATATTCATATGAAAGTGTTAAACGTCTGTAGTATAAGCAAAAATCACATAAAGCAATTTTTATTTTTAGTTTGTGTTTGTGGGTTTTCTAATTCATATTTATTATGAATTATATACCTACATAATGGATCTCATAAGTCATAGTCTTTCCAACTTGTAGCTATTAACTTTAGGTGCCTTCGACGTAAGGAGATTTGTAAGTAGCTGAGAAGATAGGTACCAAAATTCAATAATTTAGGTATCTCTATTAATTCGAAAGAGCAGACACATGTGTAGAAATCAAACATATAAGCGTACATGCATTTTTAACTACATTTATAGTCATGTTTTTTTTTTAATTGCATATAAAGTGGTAAAAGGCTTTTGAACTCTCGGAGGCTGAACTGAACTGACCCAATTGTAAAAAGACTAATTATTGACTGGTAGACTGAAGGTGGATTGAGCTTCATGGTAAGTGATTCAAGGCGTAGGCACCATATTACTCAACCTGTCTGGTGCTAAATAGTAGTTTTTATACGGAGCTTTTGTACTTGTGACACCAAATACCCGGTAATATACATTTTACAATAATTTCTGATATCCAACAGTAGCTGCAATCACAACAATAAAAACACTTGAGATTTCTGCTTCTTGTGCAGATGTCTGTGAGCTGCTGCATTTACTTCAACATTGTGAACGGAATGCTTGTTTACCAACTTGAATAGATAGATACTTACCTACAAACTTTGTATTTTACTATCCAACTCAGGTAAATGCCTCGAGGGATCGGGTTAAATCTAGACTTTCGGGTCGGAAGTAGCCTAAATAATCCCGACTATAAAGTGTATTTACCACTTTATAGAGGATTATAAAATTTAATTGCATAAATATTACTTTATTGTATTGTAATTTAACTGCCTCGGTAGCCTAGTGGTAGTAGGCCACTACCACTACGCTGAGGTCCTGGGTTCGATTCCCGGGTAGGGGGTTATCAGAGATAATGATGTAAAGTCCTTTATCTCTAGTTCTATTGGGATTTTTCCATTTTCTGGAAATATCCCAGTATCTCGAAGTTTTGTTATGTGCCCGGAGATGACAACAGGCTCGCCACCTGTTACATGGGCCAAAAACGTAACCGGAGAATCGTGGATGTTTGCATGTATGCTTGAATGCATGCATTTATCTCTGCCTACCCCTTCGGGTATTATAGGCGTGAAGTTACGTTTACTTTATTGTTGATCTCAGTCAAGATTACGACTATAGATTAGAAGTGTTTAGAGTGCAAAATAAAAAAACACAAATTCTTAACTCGGCGATCGAATCCAGCACTCTTAACGTAGCAATAAAAGCCTGGTACCACCAATCTACTAAGGCAGTTAAAAATAAAAACAAAACAAAAAATTGCTACGTCCATGTTTATTGGGATATTTGTTTACCTATTTATTCAATCAATTCTGTGGATTTAACGGATATGTTAGTTTGTAATACTGCTAGGTTTCCTATTTCAGAATCGAAAAAAAAATGAAAATGTTTTTCTGTATGATTGCAATTTAGAGACACACCGGCGATTGTAATTGTTGAATGTTAAAAAGCTGGTGTAGTAACTTATATTATAACTATTATTTGGTTACTATTGACTTTTGACTAATAAGCTTAATTTAATCGACTTCATTCTCTTGTGTTACTTTTATTTTCATTTAATTAAATATTAAAATGAAGCATCTCCTATTTTTACGGGTACTGCATTAGCCGAGTCCGCACAGGGGGCGTCCAGCGACCGCCCGGGACTGCGCGAGATTGACTTGTCAGAGTATTTGAATTTTAATCCCGGACATTAAATAAGCACTTGTTTATTTATTCATGAGCCTATCCTCCTGCCCTGCTTTGTATTCAGTATTCGAGTATGTTTATAATTACTACCTACTACTAGTATATTGGTTCGATGCGCTACCGACTCTACCGAGTATCCAATACATGTGCTGGACCGGAAATTTGTGATAAAATCGCCCGAAAATTAGTAAAGTGTCTAATTAGATGAAAATGTTGTCTATTGAACTAAGTTTTAGTACTTATTAATTAAATTTAATTATTACATACGAATAGTATTTATTGAATTTGTTATAACATTACACACTTAGTCAAATTCTCTAGAAAGTACGGAAAATATCAATTAGAAATGATAATGGTCTGCCCAGTCCAACTTATAGTTTTTTGCAGTACAGTAGCTGTGAAATAAAAATGCAGTCGTTATGTTTTTACTAAAACTACCACAGTCGATGAAGATCTGCAAAAAATCCAAATTTATCCATAATATTGCTACCGTCTAAGACTTTCAAAACTGTGTGCAGTGTACTGTGTAGTGATGACGGTACCATATCATTATCTCGAAAACAGTAGCGGTGGTCATTTTTAGACATTATTGTGGCTTATAAGCCTTCAAACTCATGGACTGAAGTAGTAGACTTCGTAGTAGAGGCTTGTTTTTACTGATGTAACTAAGAGAATAAGGCTCTAACAAAAATTCATTATTTTGTTTAGAGCCTTATTCTTCTTAAGATCAAAAAAAAATCTGATAATAACGTATAGGTAATACAATGTATTTGTTCGTTTAAATTATATACTTTTGTTTCAGATTTTTTACATACTATTGTTTTTAAAGAGTAGTTACTAATACTAAAAGGTTTTATTAATTCATCCATTAAATGTAACTTTTCATTTTTAATTCTATTCACTGCTTTTATGGGTTGGTATTGTATGAATAAATGCTATATTTTTAAATTAATATTTTATGTCTTTCACAGATCCGAAAATTTTAGAAAAATGGACCATCCAAAATTTAGTTTGTAGTACCTAATAATATCGAATATTAAAAATTAAATGCGTTTGAAATATTATAAAACTAAAGATTCATTGGTATAATAACATTGAAATTCAGAATTTTCAATCCAATTAAGTCAGTTCTACTATACTCATTTGTAGAGTTCATGTAATTAAGTTCGGAGAAAAGTTCCCAAGGGCTGACTGCTAATTCGTTTTTTTATTTTTGTTTTGACACATACAGTAGATAGAGGCCATTAGAGGTACAAGAGTGAGTAAAGGCATCAGGTACCGGTTGACGCGTCCTACATAATATACTCGTAAATATTCAATAGCGGTTTGAATATGTTAATACGGTGTCTCCTCATTGGATGGTGGATTACGCCGTCGTTTTTATCTTATACAACATTTAACTCCGGTAATTCAATTTACTTTATTTGCATAATGTCGTCTGCTCTCTAAAGTAGGTGAGTATGGAAATGGTTTCGGATAGGCGTTTGTTTTTTTTTTCAGGGGGATTCGATTATCTTCGTGGGTTAAGTTTATTATTTTAGATTAATTGTTATATTCTGTAGGTGAATTATTACTTGCTAACTAAGCTTATATAACTGTATTACAGATAAGTAGATAAGTATTATGTAGAGACAAAATCTAAAAAAATATTTTTGCAAAATATGTCAATTTATGTAGGTAATGTTATAGGTTAGGTACCTATAACATTACGGATTAACTTACATTTATTTATACTTAATTATTAATATTTGTTCAAAAAATTACTGTTACTTTTTCAAGTAGGTGCATATCTATTTGAAGGTTTATTTTAAAAACAAATGTTTTTTAAATACCGAAAATATGCATAATTTATTGCTTCCTATACTAAAACCAAATAAAAGATGGCGTTAGTTTATTAATATGACAAAGGCATTAATTATGAATATTTCTAAAATAAGTATTGACATATCACTCTGCCCACATTCACATTGTTAACAGCATTGAATCAAAGGTTTCATCACTATTTCGTATAGGCGAATAGAGATATCTAGAATTAATCGAGCTCTAAAGGCATACAAAGCCGTGAAATATGGCTCGCTCGTTGTTCACAATAGCGACATCTTCATCACGACTCTATTGTTTTTTTTCTTCACCACTCGGATTGTTTTCTGTTACAGCCGGAGTTGGGAAACGTGTTCTACTGTCTCTATGCCCATTTGTTAAGGCACTTTGAAGGTTTAGCCGCGATAAAATAAGTACACGATAAAAAATTAGACTTTTAAGTTTGGTATCATCGTCGCTTAATTTTGTTGGACGATACTATCTAAATACACGTGGAAAGAAGATGTTAACGAAACAGAAAAAAACATGTAATTAATGTCTTATTTAGATGTACGTAAGTGCATAATTATTTTATTGAATTTATTTATTTGCTAGAAATTTAAGTACCTAGTACATAAGATCTTCAGTGGGTATACAATAAATATACATAGTTTAAGGTATGCGAAAGCTCTAAAATGGTGAGTAGTTTTAACTATTATTTTTGTATACAGTTATATTTTCACTGCCTGCTTTCCGAAAATAATAAAATAAATAATAAAGCTTTTTCTAATTTAAGGTACTTCCACTTAATTGGCATGAAAATCACAGGATAGATTTTATTACTACATCATAGTTATTAGTTCTACCTATTATATTCGGACATTCATACATTTCATTTTAGTCAAGTCAAAAACACATAAAATTATATTAGAACATTTACAGAAAAAAGATTAAAAATAAATTAAACATAACGGCAGCAAAAATATTATACTCAAATTTAGTAATTAAAGTAGGTATTCGTACAGTGATTAAAACATTGACCAGTCACACAGTTTGGAGAGAAGTTTCCATTTAATTTTTTAAGGATCTAGAAAGCTTGTTATACTTATATTTTATTCTTCTATTTTTATTTCTTATTGAACATTCCATCAATTTAAAACTAAATCGTTATTTACATTTTATTAGGTATCACGTATTAAACAGGTCAGCTCGAAAACGAATAAATAATTATACATTGTTATAAAAATATAACATAACCTTAAAAATATATCTTGTATTGCAACACACCTACTTCTAATAGTTTACAAAATTCGAACACAATAGAACCTTTTTCTGTTCATTCGCCGTTATCAATCCACAATGATACCATCTGTGACATCGTCATTACTCAATTTCCTTTTCCCCCTAAAAGTGGTTGAGGAAAAAATGTATCAAACATAAACAAGCAAGTACCTAGTAACTTATATTTATGTGTAGTTCAATTCTAATGTTATTAAAATATCTAAGATTCTGTATTCAGAGTTTGTAGGAATGACCCTGTAATAACCTACCTAGGCCTTGGAGGTGGCAACGCATCTGCATTTAGCCTTCCAGTTTGTATGTAAGTAGTTGTTTATAGGCTGATCAAGTGATTACTTAACATTCATGTGAACTACGTGATTATTTGCTACCATTATAACATAAAAAATCGTGTTGCTAGAAATATGTATTTATCTAGTATTTTCAAAAATCGTTTTCAAGCAAACTTTCCGGTTATGGCAATGATGTCAACGGAAATAAGATGTTCCATTTTTTGAATATGATAACTTCCAAATCACCCACATAAAGCCGATTTTGGGCACTGTTGCAGTATGTTGGTACCACTGAATGATAATTTAAATTCATTCTCTCCGCCGCCCGCGCCATCATTTGGACAAATGTTACGTCATTTGTCTAAGAGTCTGAGGCGCGGTGCGGGGTACAGATAGTATTTCATCGTATTTCTCAAAAATCCTCCTTATACAAAGAAAGCTTAGACACATTTTCCAACAGCATATTAACAACAGATTCCCAAAACGTCCATGAATATCACATCATTCGATATCAAACCTTAACTTACAGTCAGCTAAGCTCATTTACGCTCACTCACACTAAATCTCATTTGGTAAGCTTCCGAAAATATTTTCTCAGTGAAAAATGGAACTTAAAAAAGTATGCTGCTTGGTTGTTTTTTGATAGTCAAACTTTTCTTTCAATGGGTATTGAATTAAAACTTACCGTATTTGTGCTACGTTCCTAATTAATTTAATTATTTATCTCATTGTGCGCATGTTTATTCAATATCTCCACAACTAGGTTGAACGAGGGGTACACACGTAACCTCTCATTATTGCTTACTCTGCCATTATTTACTATAAAAATGTCATGTTGTGTGAATTAAAAAATTATAACTAGGTACTAATTCCTTGTGCTTATTAAAACAAATTGAGAAACAAAATATATTTAACTAAGTAAATAATGGCGGTCAGTTCAACGATGAATTATTATCTGTAAATCAAATGTCAATTGATCAAATTAGATTCATGATAGGTATATACAGTTTTATCGATTTCGGCGCATACTGTACCTAATGTGCCTGTACCTTCTCGTAATACTAAGTCTCACTAACTGTTTAACTAATCTACCGTGGGAGCTATTTGTAGAGCAACATGCGCTTAATTTCACTCAAAAAACTATCAGAAACCAATTAGATAATGATATGTATAAATATATTAATCTACCAAATTAATAAAACACCGAACTCGACGTTATCATTTATCTTTCTTTATGTAACTTTTGGTACACGAAAGTAAAACAAGAAAAATGATTGGATTTTGCAAATGTAATATTAATTATCACCTATAACTCACACGAAATTAAATTTGATGGAATAAACGGGAGAAACAAAATGAGTAATTGGTTTTCACGTATGGCCGACTTGCATTTGGCAACCAAAAAATTACACTAGCTACAGCCCGCGGCCTCGCCCTTAATTATTTATTGCTCGTCACTTAGTTTCACGAGGACAATGAGTGATTCGCTTTCAGATATCTACCGTATAAGAACCTGATTCAGCTTTTATCCATTAATATACTTTTTACGGGATGTAGATTTGATGGGATATAAGGTTGAGCTGAGAGGAAGATATTATCAAGCAAATTATACCTAATTAAAGGCTCTCTCTGAGTATGCACCTTGCAATTATGTAGTACCTTTGTGATGCTGAAATTAAAATATTTCCTTCCTGCATATTGCTTAACTGCACCTAGGTGCATAAAGTTACCCAAAGTCTAGACTTTGGGTAACTTTATGCTTGACTCCGGAATCAAACTCTGAAGTCTAGCAATAGTTACCTGCTAAAATTATGTCTAAATGCAATTAACAATTGTTTTTTACTTATGCGGTATTACGATCGACCTGCAATTGGCAAGCAAAAAAATATACTAGCTTACCGCCCTCGGCCGCGCCTTAAATTATATTTTGCTCATCTCTCGTTGAGGATAATAAGTACCTAAATGATTCCCTTATACCTAAATGCACAACTTACTGGTAGAGCGGACGGCATCTGGACTTGACGACCTCATCGCCCGCTAGTGGAGGAGTATTCATCCGGTAGTGCAGTCAGTCATCTGAACAAATAACTGTCGAACCATTCCAGTAGTAAATACAATATTTTTAATATGCTATAAGGTTGGCTTCTTTGTTCAATGCCCTATATATACCAAAGACAAATATATTTTTGTACACACATAAGACATCAAAAATAAGAGTAGGTACCTACCAAAATAATATTTATTTTTATTGCAGGTAAAGTTTCATTTTACGATAACAATAATATATTAAAATAAAAACATCAAAAATCAATATAATTTACTAAGTTTTGATTACGAATACCCAATGGATATTTTACAAAGTTGGATTCAGAATAAGAGAGTTTTTTTTATTATACCTAATTGTAGCCGCGCGGTATCCCAAGAGATGGGGTGACGTGTCTCGGAGTCTGCCCCATTGCCCTGCGTGGAAACCAATTTCAGAAGACCCAGAAAATACAGATACGGACGAATTTATTGCAATAAAAATGTTGTTAGTTATGCGCATTTTATACCTACCTGAAAGACTAGACTGTGGCATATAAATATAAGCATCCATGCATACATCTCTCGATACATCGGATACATTACAAAACCCCGGAGTTATCACTGGAAGTCTTCCGTCTAAGACACTATCAATCACTTAGTCCCGACCGATCGAATTCGGGACCTCTGTGTCAATGGTAGGTAATAACTAATTTCCAAAAAAATCTGCAAAACAGGTTGGTACTTAATATCAACATAATAATATCCTCCACCGGTTGCAGTAGGTATTAAGTAGGTAGGTACTATGAGAATGGTAGACACCATTTTAGCAACGAGTGTACATTGACCTTTGTCTTTTTAAGGTTTTGTTTAAGTATATCCGAAGGGTATATCGACGGGTTTGAAGCAGACGAGTGTCAAGATCAGTTTAGTATGATTTAAAATTTTTCCTACTAAAAGACTTTTTAGTATGATTTTCAATTTTTCCTATTAAAAGACTAGTGTTGGAAAAGTTAGTCAACGTTTGTACTATTTTAAGGGGTTTGTACTATTTTAATCGATTGGCTATGGTGTACTTATCTGAAATATCTGTTCAAGTGATATCTATCTCAGTGAAATGTTATTTGTTTTAAAACAAATTAATGATATCTATTACAATTAGTCAAACAGACTGTTCTCATTAGGTACAATAATTAGCGCTCACTTCATGACAATCGATTTAGAATAGTCAGTGAAATAAATAGGTATCTGAATCATCAGTTTAAAACTCACAAAGGTACCAACGATATAATACAACCGAGAGCTGATGGTATTTATAACAAACGAACTAATTTTTTACTATTACTACTATTGTGAACGTACAAATAAAAAAAAATTGTTGAAGAAAATATTGAATTGAATTAGGTATAGGTAATATCGAGTATAGTATTGAATTGAATTAGGTATAGGTAATATCGAGTATAGTATTGAATTGAATTAGGTATAGGTAATATCAGTGGCAATCAGTGGCACGGTAAGTAGAAGTATAACATTACGTAATGGTTAGAAAAATTAGAAATATACTAACAATACTCTTATGGCTTGACCATAGCCAGGAAGAAAATTAAGTTTTATTGTGTTTTTTTTTATGTAATGGAAGTGGTAAACAAGCATGCAGTTCACATTGATGTTAAGTGATGACTGCAGCCTATGTCTATAGGCTGCAGTCATCACTTACACAAAGACCAAGGTCAAAATGCAGTTGCGCTACCACTCCTGAGGCCTAAGGTCTTATGCCTCTGTGCCGAAAATTACAGGGCCGTACATTACCACCTGACCGGAACACGATAGTGCTGAACACTACCATTTAGCGGCAAGTATATTAGGTAATGCGGTGGTGCCCACGCCCGCGAGCTGCTTAATTGGAGCTCTACCACCAGTAAAAAGTTTAAGCTTCTTGTTAGATATTGGCTCGAGTATATTATAATTATAGGCTGAAATGTGTTTTATTTCATACTACATCAATTTAAGCTTACTTATACTTATTCTAGTTTATATTTTATTCTCTATCTCGTTGATGAGGAAAATGTTTCTAAAAACTCATTAATATGATGTTTGTTTAGAAATTTTTGCCCGCAGCTTTTACCATACAAAAAATCCAGGCTCCAACCAAATTCTAATGTCATATTCAGAACATTATCTGCGACAAGATCATCGTGGGTCACACAAAAAAATCTATGATTTACATACAGATACGTATCTATAGCAGCCCAAAAAAGGGAAAATGTTATTCCGAAAGGATATCCTCGACTCCGGCCCTGGCCGAAAGTGGCGCCCCCCTGCCCGCGAGTGACACTGACGGATCGCGAGACATTAGTCATAGTCGAGACCTCTCCCCGCGCCTGCCCGCCCTTTACATACCCTGTTTATTTACTTTTTGTAACGGTATTAATGTTTAATTATAGACGCGGCCCTAAAAAACACTTTTGGCGTTGTATTTTGGTAATCATTCTTCATCCAATGTCTGATGCAACTATTTTTATTGTATCTATTTACGAATATTTCATTACGAGAATAAATCTTGGATATTTTTGAACAAAGTGAACGGCTCGTCATTTATGAGAACATGAAAGCTTATAATCATTTCTGAACAAACATTAAAGAAGGGCAGCTACTGAACAATCATTAATTCTGAGGAGCTATCAATCATTCATCTTCCATCATCACTAGGTGATCGGTAACTGGATTGTGTCGGGGGGCGTCTCCCCCTTATCACATAGAAGATAAATCACTGGTGCGTATCTGTTAATTAAGATTTTCGCGAGCTCTCACCTGTAGACGGATGTTCGTAATTTAACTTAGATTATTTGGAGGCGTTAAACGTTATGTCATATGGAGTCGCTTATAAATTGGATATTTGGAAAGTATACAGGCTCTGTTGTTTTGTTGCTGAGAGAAAGCTTTTGTGATAAGTAGAGGTGTTCGTGCTTTAATCATGTCTGTTACGGTTATGTCAATAATTTACGTAATTGTTTTTTAATTATCTCAGCGAATGTTTTTTTGACGTGACAACAAATTAGGTTGCGGCTCGGAGTCACTCATGAAAAAGTGTAACGCCCGGTAACGTAACGATGAGTCACCGAACGAGAGAGAGGCCTGCCGGACCGGCGAATGCCTTTCTACCGAGAAAAAGACGTTTTCACGTAAAATCTTCGCCCGTAAAACCGACTTTACAGGCAACCATAGCTTTACTTAACCTATCTGCCACCAAATGGTAGTGTTCAGCTATATTCTAGTTCAATGGTAACGTCTGGCTATTCGTACCCTAATAACTGTCATAGAATAATAACAACTTAAATCTTAAGGGTGGCAATGTAACTGTTGGTTGAGCTCTGATTTATGTGTCTATAGGCTGTAGTAATCACTAAACATCCATGTTAACTGCATGCTTGTTTGCCACATTCGTTACATAAAAAGCTTTCGATATTAATTAGAAATTTAACGAATTCCCGATAAGTCAAGTAAGCCCAATAAAGTTCCCAATAAAGAAATCAAGTAGGTACTTAGATACATACTTTGGGTTGGATTACTAGATGTAAAAGTAGGTACATGTAAGGTACATTGACCTCTTAAATACGTAACGAATACAGACTTCATTGAGGCTGACTTATCTTTATCCAGTATGGAGCCAACTTTGAAAAGTGAAGTGAAGATTTGTATGACTGGTGTTTTCCTCAAATTTAGGGTAACCCTCAGACCTAGTAGAAGATGTTCATCATATTAGTAGTAATTACCACATATTACCTACTCCTATAAGAACTGGAATTGTTCCGAAAATAAAACGTAACTTCACGCCTGTAATCCCCGAAGGGGTAGGCAGAGGTAAATGCATGCATTCAAGCATACATGCAAACACCCACGATTCGCCGGTTACGTTTTTGGCCCATGTAACAGGTGGCGAGCCTGTTGACATCTCCGGGCACATTACCAAACTTCAAGGTACTGGGATGGATAAATCTCAATAGAACCAGAGATAATAGACTTTACACCATCATCTCTGATAACCCCCTACCCGGGAATCGAACCCAGGACCTCAGCGTAGTAGTAGTGGCCTGCTACCACTAGGCTACCGAGGCAGTGTAGTTCCGAAAATAACAGTGAATAATTAAATTTATCACACTTCTTTTTAACTCGACTGCATTATTTACTAAAGACCTGTTATCTTGGCCACATGTGTGTATAGTAAAAGGCACATTTGAATGTCTCTTAAGTGTCAACTCAATTAATACGTGGGAAATTTAAAAATTGTATTTTTCGACTCCTACCAAGTGTCCAGGGTCACACAATGAGCGCTTAATCCCCTGAGATTCAAGTAAACTCGACCCTAAATGAGTCTCTTCTTGACAAATCGTCGCTCCAGACGCGCCCTCTATTGGTGATCAGTGAACTTCACTATGGAGAGTGTTTCATTTACGGATGCATGTATATTTGTTGAACAAAATGTATAAATTTAAATTCATTAACTCTTCTAATCAGAGCAGAAGAAAAATTGCAATCGTTCCCGAATGTGTTTATTTTACAATAAACCATAATCATTTCTTTTAAAATTATTAAGCTAAGTTTTGTACCGACACGCTAACAGTAAGGTTGTACCATAGATACCTACTTAATATTAGTTAAAGTTTCAATTTCAATTTATTTATTAATTTAAATAGCTTAAATCTATTACATGATTATAAATATCAAACTTGTATGAGTAAAGAAGTTTTGACGTGAAAGTTCATGTAAAATTTTACATCGTTCTATAATTTAAACAAATTTGGTACAGTTGGAGAAGGATGTAAAATTTTACATTAGGTTACTTTAAATTTAACAAATTATTTGATGCAACCAAATCTTAGTCTTACTACTAGTAGTAAAACCGAAACCGAAAAATATCCACTGCTGGACCAAAGCCACCTCTAAGGAGTATTGGCATGCGGATTGGCGATCGCTGTAGCGATAGTTTTATCGCAGGAATCTGCTGCCTATCTTGCGATATTGCACTAACTACCGCCCTAATAGAATGGTTTGACCGCCATTGTTCGGTTGACTGACTGCACTAGAGAAAAATATCTCTTTCAATAGAAGACAATTCTTCCGCTAGCCCTTAAGTGTTATGCCTCTGTGCCGGAAATTACAGAGCCGTACAATACCACCTGAACGGAACACAATAGTGCTGAACACTACCATTGAGGCGGCAAGTATATTTGGTAAATTCGGTGCTGCCTACGCCCGCAAGCTCCGTCACTGGAGCTCTACCAACAGTAAAGTTATCTTCCAATAGAAGAAAATTCTTCCGCTAGTAGGGGTGAGTTCGTCACGTCCCGAAGCCAATAACCTCATTAGTCGTGATTACCCTTGATCGTTGTTAAAAGCTATTTTGTCATACCCGTTATCATCTGTAAATACGAACCAATTCGTAAACAGCACAATTTAGAAAATGCCATGAAATTTCTGAACACCGCGATTATAACAACATTACCGGATAGATATAAACTTATCGTGGCCGCCAATCAGAAACGAGAACTCAAAATAAATCGATGTTACGTCCAATCATTACTCTACGTCAGGATCGACTCAATTAAAATATCGTTAATGTGCATCAACTACAGAAAACTGGACCTTATGTGATGTATTTTAAGTTATATTTTGGAATGATGAAAAATATCCCTTGTGATGGTCATTATGGTAAATGTAGTATACTAAAACCACGAAATCGGCGTGTCGGAATCAGAATAAAGGTAAAATAAACAGTTGGTAAAACCGCAGTGCGCTAGGTGTACGTTTTTAATGAAATAAGCCTGTCATTAAAAAAATATCAGCGTATGTTTCGGTTCGGCATTTTCATTAAGTGAACATTTATTTTGCAGTTTTGGACATATTATTATATTGTATTTGATGATGACTATGTACCCATAAATTACTAATAAATATATACATAGATGTATATCATCATACAAAGGGTAATTTTCATCTTATTATCCAAATTTTTAAAGGTCATTTTATTTATCATTTTTGTGATTTTAGAGTAAGGTTAGGTTAGGTTGTTCATTGAATAAAATTTGGATAGTTACATATAAAATCTATGTTCTTATACCAACATATCAGAATTGTTTTTTTTTTAGTCTTTTACTTTAAATAAATATCGTTATAGTATTCATACACTACTAAGCAATTATCGGTTACATTATATTTATTAGTGCATCTAACTGATTAATTATTATTTATTTCAAATCGTTCAATAAATAGCTTACACGGATGACTAGTTAATCAATTACAAATACTAAATGAAACCTTACAAAGATCTAGGTCATAAAATCTGTGTACAAGAGGGATCTTTATCAGTACCTTATGTTTAACGACTCTATACATCTCAAGTAAACATCTGAAGTATGTATTTTAAAATATACACACAACGCCATCCTGTTATCCGTGCGTACGATAAATTACTTGTAATTTCGTACTCGGGTGATACCTGAGCTTAGTGAAAAAACACGAGACATAGACGTCTTGGTGCGTCGCAAATTACGGTCATCATCTTCTCATCAGGCGTGGGTAAGCGTTGATGTATAGGAGTCGAGCTAGAGGGTATGGGGTACAAAGATGAGCATCCCAGATGTGTTATATAATGAGTGTGGAGACCGATTCGAGTTTGTCTCTGAGAGACATATTTTTCAGCAACGACGTTATTTTAGTAACGTCTAAATTATATTTTTCTTAACCATTTTCAGTTATGATAAAACATCTATTTCTCATTTGGTAGAGTATAAAAGTAGAGTCAAATGAAAGTCACTAATTTTAAGATCATCCTGAAGTAAATGTTTTACATCATGATTTTTGTGTCTGTATATGGGATAACATGTAAAAATAGGTACAATTATAAAGCCGAAAGGTATCACTAAGAGTCGCCACAATTGGAATTTAAAAAAATACCTGGTATCAATGCCAGCAATCATACATTTCATACGTAATTACAAATAAACTATTAGTTAAAATTAACGAAGTTATTAAAATGTTTGTACATAATACCTATAGTTCAATTTAATAAAAACTAAAACACTTTAGTTGCATCATCACTTGCAGAACTTTTATTTATCTTTGAGATAATTTTGAGCACCTTAACCTCAATGCGAGTTGGCTTAAAGAATAAATGGGTATTCAGTGTTAGGTTTAAACTCCTCTAAGTTCAAGCCACGCAAGAAACAAATTACAAGGAAATGAAATCTTTAGGTGGTGCTGTTTCACCATTATGAGTCGAACATTATGGAGAAATTTCCCACCTGCTTGAACAGTTTTTTGGGTAGTGTTATTATACAACATTGTTGATAAACGAATATGTAAATAAATATTTAAAGGTACGATGTGGGTAAGTAGAAACAGATAGTATATAGTCTATGTATACCTAGTAACAATTTATAGTAACCTTGCGGTATAGTCTGTAGTAACAACAGTTACCTTGCTTGACGTTCCGGTTGCGATCCCGCATTGGATTTTTTCATCGACAGGTACATCTCAAATTAGGTAATGTGCAGTACCTACATTATTCAACTGAAGAAACACCACCTACTAGAGAATATAGATGCAATATAATGTAGGTATGTATAAAAACTCTGACCAGTGGCTTAACTACGTAAGTAAGGACACTGGGGAGAAATAAATTGGGAGCTATATCTAAGACCTGAGATGAACTAGATATACCTAGATGAGAAGAGATACCTAGGTAACGTGGCTGTATATCCAAGGGCCAATGCGTAACAATTAAATTAGGACCTGCCATTGGTCAGGAGCCATCAAGTTTTGAAGGCCAAAGAGCTTCTTGAATTTGGTGACCTCGGGGGACTTGTGCTTGCAATATTTTCGGCGTCTCACTACCGAAAATACAAGTGTAAAACTTGGCGCCTGTATATTGTATCCGATGATAAATATTATAATTATGATATTTTTTTAATGTTTCATAACATAAATATAAAAATTATAAAAAGCCAGGTGGTCAATTTAAAATTCTAGGACATTAGAAAGGTGACAGTGGCACGACGGGTGACGGGAACTAATCGATGCGCACGCGTCTCGAATTGTATGACATTCAGACAATTGTAAATGCCCATGGTTTTAAGGTAGCTATGGATATAAGCTTACTGTCAGGGGTCAGTTCTTGTAATATTCCATTTAATATAAATATATGAATACCACTTTCAAAATCGAATTAATAACAGTTAAATGTCTGTGTATTCTGTCTCTTGGTAATTAGTTTAAGGTTAAGATTAGATTGAGAGTCCTATAGGCTAAATATGCAATCAAAATATTAGTGCGTATAGGCAATTAAAAATTATTAGATCAAATTCTGATTCTAGTAATAAGGAAACTCACAATATAGTCAACAGTTTCAATTTTCATCAACAGTTTTAATTCAACATGCATCCCTACATACTTGCATGCATCCCTCGATTCTTGGAGTTTTCGTCAAACAACTTTATGTTTTCTTAGCCCATAAAGGTAACATGAGATTTATCTTTTGATACTAATCGGAAGCGAATTTCCTAACTTCGGGGGTGGCATTGAGATTTTATTACCTTATTGAAAACTCAATTTGATCAATATACTCTTTGAATCGAGCCCAAGAACATATGCCTACCAGTGACACTTTGCAGCATTAAAGTTACCAACTATTCCAATTAAAAAAAAAACAGTACCTACTTACAATTTAAGAATGTAAGTTTAATGATATGTTTTTTTATTTTCTTTACTGGTGGTAGAGTTCCCGAATCGGAGGTGAAAGACGTAGGCACCACATCATTATATAATTTATACTGCTGTGGTGCCAATTTTAGCAGCCAAATGGTATTACCATCAGCACTATTTTGTTTTGGTTAGATAGATCTGTACTTATGGCTCAATAATTTAGATTGTTTGTGTTGTCTATATGTCTTAATTGGTATTAGTATCAGTAGCAGTAGTTGGCAGTAGTCATTTGGCATCTATGTGCTCTGGACGCCTTAATGCCGAATTTATGTCATGAAAAAGTGAACTTTTACCTATATCACATGTCATGTTAAAGTAATTTCTTACAGCTTTTTATGTTTTTTTTTTCACCTTTGATAAACAACTCTCATTCCTACTTCAAAAACGGCAGTGGCATAGCAAAAGGAAATTACCAAAACGGATTGAGCGTAAAAAAGTGGGTTGGACCGCCATATCATTAGCAGTCGAGCCAATGGTGGTTACCTAAAAGTCATTAGCGTCAACTTTTACCGTAATTTGACTTCACATGTCCATGTATAAATATGCATAGATACAAGATGAGCTTTTTTCATTATGATACATTTATGTAAAACATCCAATTTAGTGTTATTAGTAGGACTTTCGATGATGACTTGATGAAGGCTTGATTGCAAAATTGTTCGACATCTGAATTACTGCTTAGTTTATTTCGATATTTTAATTTAAATATTGCTAAGGGGCCATCTTTAGCATATTAGGAGTTCAGTTAGACATGATAAAAATATAAAATTAAAATTTTCATAATTGTTTCATCTCACCGGTTTTACGTCCAAATTACTTTATATTTGTGAAAACGCTACAGCTTTATTTGTGAATCATCGTCATCATTTACGTGATTGAAGAAAAAAAAGTAGTGCTACCAAAAAAATTAAGTAGGTATTATTCGACAGAAATGAGGCAGATCTCTTTACGCTGCATCATTAAATTTATCAAGAGTGATAAAGTATGTAACACTCAAGTAATAAGCATGCTTAGAAAGTTAGTCTCAAAAATTCTAAATTAAAATCTTTCCAGATACCACAATTAATAACGAAAAAAAGTTATTTTAAACATAGAAAATTGAAACCAATGAAAACCAATTGATGCTTTTTTCATATAACGTAAAAGTTTGGAAAAAAAAATTTTTGATTACACCATTACATTTATTAATTATGAAAGCAAAACTTTCGGTTTGATCTACAAATTATATTTACGTAGAAAGATGAGTAAAAAATATGATTGAGTATTACTAATTATAAGATTCTGATGTTACGATTGATGATTTTATGAAAATCTAAATATTTAGTTTAACTACGTACTTTTACATCGCGCACTTTCACTATATTGATACTGTACAACCAGCCCTCATGTCATTGAATAAGTAGTTGAGTTTTTTATAGTAACATTGTGCAGTCAGTTGTTCTAATTACGTGGTATCATTACTATAATAGCGTATAATCATAGGGTAATTTGTAATACCTGTGTCGGCTTTCAATGAGGTGTGGAAACGGACCGTTTTGCGGTGTGCGCTTTCAGCGAGAAAACTTCTGGTGCAAGAACTGGTACTGAAGCGACTGGGTTTATAAATCTGCTTTATAGATCATTTACAAACGTAACTTCACGCATGTAATCCCAAAGGGGTAGGTAGAGGTAAATTAATAATGCATACAAATGCAAAAAACAAATATTCTTACTGACAACCTGGCTTCGTGCGTACCTACTCATTGCACTTAAAAGGAAGCGGCGACGGAAAGATAAGTCTATCAAAACGGAGTTCAAACTACTGGAGGGAATGACTTCAAATTTGGCATGCAAAAAGCTTTTGATGAAGGCATAAAAGAAAAGATCTCTCTATCTGCCACCAAATGGTAGTGTCAAAACTGAAATACGGTGTCAAATGGTAGTGTAAAATCGTGTTGTTCATGTACATTGTTACAAATAAACGTTTCTTTCTTTCTTTCTTTCTTTCTGTCATCGGGTTCCGGTTAAATGCATGACCCCGTAATAACTATGTATGTATGTATCTTCACGCCACGTCCCTAACGGGGTAGGCAGAGAGCGTAGCGCGCCAGATATCCTGGTCCTGACATACCTCTCGTGCCTCGTCTGCCTTCATCATTCTCTTCATACAGAGATACATTCTCTCTACATTCCGTAATAACTATAATTTTTCCGTAAAAAATATAGCGACATATCAACTAAGGTCTCAGGGGTGACTCACCATCTGCATTTTGGCCTCTGCTTTTTATGTGACATTAGTGTTGATGACTATAAGATGGACCACTTAATATATAACTCACTTAGTATCCATGTGTACTGCATGCATGTTATATAAAGCCACCTTCGTTATATAAAATAAATGTTTGTTATGTTATTTTAGCTTATGGAAAATAATATTTTAAGGTTTGGTATGCAAGAAAAGCTAGTATCATTATACCAATGCTGTGTTTTCTAAATATAGCATATTATAACAATATTTTCAAAATTTGAGTACAATTCTTTCAAACAAGAAACAGGACCCAGTTTGTCCAGCGGTGTGAGACGACCGTTTGATTCGAAGGGTCGCGGGCTCGATCCATAGATCCGGCCATAGCCTACAGATATTTGTTTCGGGTCTGGGTATTTGTGTATGTTGTGTGTGTACAACGGGACCCACGATACAGGTTTATACCTAGTGTGGGGCTGTGAGTGTAAGCGTCTTTATAAACAAAAAAATAATACATGTAGTTATTACCTCGGTCGGTATTCATTGCAGGTTCTTATTTTTCGATCGATAGAAAAAATGCTATTTCGACCTATAGAAAAAACGAAAATGCTTTAACGAAAACATAATATTTCCACATCCCTCATAAATTAGACCACACAACAGTTTAGCTTATTATACTTATTGTCGGTTACGTTGATGACCAGTAGCCGATGTGCGGTTTAGAAATCGATTCCACCAGCATAAATATAATTTATTTCCTGTTATAAAACTATGAATAATTGCCAACTAATAGAAAATATATAAAACATTGAAGTAAAATATACGTTATAAATCGTTATTTTAAGTATTGAATTGGTAATTTCACATTAATGAAATTTCGTTTTGGATGCTACGCTGTACGTTTTAACGGCAACTATCAAATTGCTGATGTATAAGTGGGTTAAAATTAATTTGTCTTTGGTTTATTTACATGTGCATTTATTGTATTGTGTGATTTTTAGGGTTCCGTACCTTAAAAGGAAAAAAGGAACCCTTATAGGATCACTCGTGCGTCTGTCTGTCTGTCTGTGCGTCTGTCACAGCCAATTTGCTATGAAACTACTAGACCGATTGAGTTGAAATTTGATGAATATATGTAAATTGGTGACCCAAAGATGAACACGTCAAGTCAAATAATATATTTTAAACAGGGGCCACTTTCCGAGGGTAAGACAGAAAATTAAAAAAAAAATCGTAAATTATGTCGTGTGACATATCAAATGAAAGAGGTTGCCATGTTGGTTGAATGTTGTCAGCATCTCAGATATATTTTTTTAATAATTTTTGCATAAACAGATTTGAAGTTACTTAAGAAAAACGACCGAAATTAACCATCCCACCCCCTATCTCCGAAACTACTGAAGTTAAAATTTTGAAAATAATGTGGAAAATAGTTCTTTGCCTATAGATTACTGGAAAACCTATAAGAAGTTTGAGTATTCAAATTAAATCGAAAATTCTTAATAATATAACCCCCCCTGCCGGTACCACTGTAACCGCTATGTCCCTGCATTATACATCTGTAATATTTTCGAAAATATTAATTTAAATTACGGAACCCTCACCACGCGAGTCGAACTCGCACTTGTCCGGTTTTTTTTATATAATGGAAGCGGCAAACAAGCATGCAGTTCACATTGATGTTAAGCGATGACCGCAGCCTATAGACATCCACAAAAAGACCAAGGTCAAAATGCAGATGCGTTACCACTCCTGAGGCCTAAGGTGTTATGCCTCTGTGCCGGAAATTACAGGGCCATGATTGATGATCTTTTAGAATAAAAGTAGGTGAGCACGTGGTTCGTTTTGAAGGTAGGTTTTTTTACGTCACTCTTGAAATCTAAGCTCTAATGCCTCTGCATATATTATATTATTGTATACATTAAAATAGGTAGATACTTATGCGATTTCTGCAATCTATGAATATTTATAAAACTTCGATACAGATGCACTGCCTGTTTAGAGAATTTAGGGTTTTAATTTCATAAAGTCAGTATTAAAATTAACAGGAGACCGGGTCTAAATCGTATAGCTAAGGGAGAATTGGTCTGGATCGGAAACAAAAAAGGATAGTGTAATCAGTTTTCTAACGTTTATTAAGAATATTATGTTGTACAAATCGGACCTATGATATACTATTAAAATTGAAATGGAACACACCATAATCAGTCTTAAAAAAAAGTTGAAAAAATCCGGTTTTACCCCGGGGGGTGTACAAAACCGTATACTGCTATACGACTTTGCCCCGGATATAAACGTTTCAGGACAAACACTCAAAATTATCCATGTCTTCTGGATCCCAATCAGTACAGTTTTCATGAGTCCACCTTTTGCAACCGATCAATTATCGTTTAAGCGCGTCACACCATATTCTTCAAGACAATACAAACTAATCTTTTTTTTTAATAGTCCGTCTGTTTATTTAAGGTTACTAGTTGTTTATTCCGTTTAAATGGTTGATTTAAATTAAGTTTAGACGACTTCTTTGCCCTTTGAGACCGACAAATCAGGTAATTTTTGTATGGTGAACCGATTTTACCCCATACGGTTTTGCCCAAAAGCACAACATACACATATTGATACCTCACTACACACACAAGTTTGGATCACCGGTAACAACACTATGATAATGCAGTTATTACACTCAATTATACATATCCAAAGTGGTCCTTACCTAAAACTCATTAAACTCATGAGGTGAACACTTTTGTAGAAGCAAAAATAAGATCAGAACACTGTAAAATATATATTTTTTGCTAACTTGATAACGCGTGTGCCTGCACTGACAAGTTTTTGTTTCTGGGTTGATCCTATTGGTCGCAACTTACGAATTTCAGGCGAGCTGGAAATTCAAATCAGTTTCGGAAATTATAGTACTATACGGTTCTACCCAGGTATATGGTTTTGTACAGGTCTCCCCTACAGATAAATATAGACATTATAGGAATTTGGTGAATCAATCAATTTTTAATTTTTAATACTCCCAGTCTCTTTAATGCGATTCAATCATTTCTAAAATATTAGCTTTTGCCCGCGACTTCGTCGCGTGTAGGTGTACACAATATCTATGAGGAACCTCTGAACGGGATAAAAAGTTTCCTTTATGTTAAAACCATAGATACTCTACCTGTGCTTAAAATTTCATCGTAATCCGTCCAGCCGCTTTAGCGTGATTGAGCAAGAAACAATAAACCAACCATACTTTCACATTTATAGTAGCAATAAGAGTAAATATGTATATTCCGAATAGGTACAGCTTATTTTAATGAAAATCTTATACTTGCCAAAAACGATTAATTCTTAAAACCTTCCTACAAATTTGTAGGCAGGTCAAAAGTTAAGAATGACAAATATTATTACATTTACAAAGTGACTGAACTTCATTTTTGTTACTTTATAATTAGTTTTTTTACTTTCCATAACCGAATAAGAAGATGTAATGGGGAAAAACTGTAAGTAGTCAACAAGGCGCCTCGTCCATAGGGCTTTGAAAATTGGAGAAAGCATAAGGAAAACTTGGCACTCATGCAAGATACAACTCACAAAACGAAAATAATGTTATTTATCCTGATAATAGGTACCTACTGATATAAGTTTGGTTCTTTGTCAAAATGATTGTATGAATAGTCGGTTCACATTGATGCTGAGTTTACAATATACCAACATGGAAAAAAGATCTTCCTTCTAGTAAGATCTTTGATTCTACAAGTCACTATGGTAATATTTACACAGTGAAAACTTAGGTAATTTAATATATTAATATCGACATACATATATTATATATCAAAGCATAAGTCTTAGGCTATCAGTATGTCCACTGAACACGAATAATAAAATATAACACGAAAAACAACTTACCCTGAAAACACTTTACCTGTGATCACAAAATTATTCAGCACAAAAAACGTATTTATAATAACTCTGTGGACAACAAGCGTGGATAAGCGGTGTCGCTAACGAGTCGTCAGTGTAGAGCCGTTAGCCAAATGCGGAACGACCCGAGAATCCACTTAACTGAGTTTCCTGAAACGAAATGTAGGGTAAAATGTTATTTTATCCTGAAATTTTAATTCAAACTGTCATACAAGAGTAAGTGACAGATGATTCATAGGTGTTGAATAAATATTAAGGGTCATGTTATTTAGTAACTAGGGCCAAATACTGAGACAAAGTCTTCGATCTTTATGTAATATTTTGATACATTTGTCGCTGTGTGATCGCTAGAAAATATCATAAGATAACGGAAACAGCATGTATTTAAGTTATACTGGAATAGAATTGTTGCAATTTCTCAGGGTTCATTTTTATCAAATTATTCGTTTTAAAAAAATTAAATAAATTTAATTTTATCACCAGGAACGGAGTTCGGGAATCTGCATTGTATTTTACCCAGTTAATAAATAAGACGATAAAAACTAGACAGAAATCACAAAATTAATAAGCACAAAAAAGATTATTAAATAAAGTAATTATAATATTGAGATATATTAGATAAGATAGCGTAATTGTTATAAGATTATTCGTTTTATGTTATTCCTTTAATTTGTACACCCCGTCTTTTTGTTGTTGATTTAGATCTCTCTAGTTTTAGGTTGCCTGGAAGAGATCACTTTAAGTGATAAGGCCGCCTATTGTGCTTATTTTTTAATTTTGTTTATTATTTGTCCTTAAGTGTACAATAAAGAGTATGTATTATTAAAAAAGCGTATACATGTACATTAATTTTGTTGACAAGAAGAGTGGCTAAGCGGTGTGCAAATGCGGAATGACCACTCCACTTCACCAAATTGTAGGTAAGGCAAAGATTTTTTCCGAAATTTTAATTTTATGTATGAAGAGAATGATGAAGGTAGACGAGGCACGAGAGGTTTGTCAGAACCGGGATATCTGGCGCTCTACACTCACTGCCTACCCCATTAGGCACCTGGCGTGAAGATACATTACATACATTTTAATTCTAACTGTAAAACAAATGTTTAAAAAAATTTTCTACAACTACACAGATATTGGAAAATATAAAGAGGCACGTAATTAATTGATAGCAAATATGACCAAGTACTTAAATGAAATCTTTTAGTCTCTTAAAATATATTAAAATGAAGGAATTTCAATATCAATAAAATTATATTAAAGTTTTACAAAGATTGCTATGATCTTTGAGGATAAATATACTTTTATCAAATTTGTCCATTGCCATTTGTCCTTTATCGCCAGGAACACAAATCCTGTGTGCACAAAATATTTTACTCAGTTAATGAAATAGGTCAGTCTAAGAACAACAAACACTGAAAATACTTTCACCTGCAATCACGAAATTACACAGCACAAAAAAATATTTATATTAATTCTGTGGACAAGAAGAGTGAGTGAGCGGTGTCGCTAACGAGTCGTCTGTGTAGAGCCGTTAGCCAAATGCGGAACGACCCGAGAATCCACTTAACCGAGGCCCCTGAAAACGAGACTAAAGTTGCAGAATTTAAAAGTTGTAACACGTTATGAAAGCTATTCTAATCCAGATTCATTCCAATATTTTGATTGAAATGTACCTACCTTGAAATGTACCTATCTTTGACTTAATGATAAAGAATATACATTCAGAAAAATAAATAATGATGTAAAATAACATTTCAGTCATTATCAACCATTAGTGAAAATTGAAACGAAGAATACTTTTACTACAACACTTAATTTTATATTGAATGACTCTTTAGTGCTCAGTTACTGATTACAATGTCTTTAATGTGAGTCGAATGTTACTGAAGTAGAAATGCACAAATTGATACAATCCGGGTGGCTAACAAATGAATTCGTTCATCATTTACAGTGGCATGAGATATTTAAATCTATGACTGTCAACCTAGGTTAGTTTACTCACACAAACATTGAAGTAAGCATATGAATCCTCCTCACCTCTCTAGACAGGGACACTACTATGCCTGTACTTGCACTGGCACTTCATGTTGCTGATAAGATTTGCTTATCGTCAAAACACAAACTCTCAAAAATGACGTCCAATTGGTAATAAAAATTGTAAATTGAAAGGAGAATAAAATCCAGTAAGAGCAATTTGAATCCAATTATTTCGCAGAATATGTCCTCCTATAAGATCCATGTAAGTTTGCTTAAACTCTAAAACTCAACTACTTTAACAGAAAATACTCCTTGAAATTTCAGTCAAGAAATAATCTTTTAAAGGTATAGGACATGAATTATATGTAGCACAAAAAGATTCGGTGGACATATTACTTCCCAATGTCGTATTATGGGTTATCAAGTTATACACTTGTTGTATATATCTTTATAAAAAGGGTGCTATAGTAAATATGTTTTTTATAAAAATTACAACTTCAGATTTTGTTTTCATTCACAAAAAAAAGGAAATTCGTTTTTGATAGGTTGATATAATGGCAATGTAGTAAGCATGTGCGGTGTTGTTAAGAATTAAGTAGGTATACGGGTTTTTCTCGAAACATTCCCTCATGGAATAAAACATAAAAATTTGAGAAATACAATCCCTACCTACATACAAAATTCTGGGTTTACTTCTCCTAATCTGAGCTCAAATGAACCAGAAAAAGAATGATATGATTGATTTAACAATTAAATAATTATTGAAAACCCTTGCACTTTGACCTTTCTATAAATGTTTCACGAATCCAATCTTCATGCCGTCAAAATTCAAATTGTTCTACAGGCGAGCTCAAATAAACTACATTATGCTCCAACGCTAGATGTTCAGTTTTACAGCCACCAGATAACAATCCGCGTCGAGGGAGCAGCGCGCAAACTTTTAATTGGCGTGCCATTAGGACGGGCGGAAAGCACTAAGCGATTTGTGGTGTACCGGCCTGCTCTCTCGAGCTTTTAATTTCTATCTCACCTCTCTAGATAGGGGTATGTTGATTACGTATTCTCGGGATTATGGCTCGCTGAATGCGCCTTGTCTGTTTACGTTTCGTTGAATGTATTAGATGGGCTAGGTTGGCTTGGTTCAAATTCAACCAATATTTAACCTACAAATTAATAAATTTATTGAATGATTTTATAAGCGTAATTTTGTCATATTTCGTTATTTAATTTTGTTTGTTTTTACAGCCTCTATTTCAAGTGTTTTGTTTTTTTCTTTAAACAAAATAAAACTGCTTGAACTATTGATCTTGACAGCAACACCGCACAGACCACCTTTAATGATGACTGAGGTTTTTTTAAAGTTTTGTTTTAGGCATTGTTTTTGTCCAGTCATTATAACTCTGTGTAAAGTTGGAATATTATTTCTAATTATATTCTCAATTAAATATAAAACACGGTCAGGCACCACAGTACATTAAATACTGTTCCTACAAGATCGGCTTCTGAATTATTTCTCGTTGGTTTACATTGCATAGCAACTCGAGAAGCTACAAAATATAGTAATTCTACAGCCGAAAACAAGTCTAACAATGTATTCACGGTTTTTGTTTTCAAGTCTTCACATTTTAGATTATCTATGTTTTTGAAACAATCCTGAAGCGCGGACAGGCTTGCCTCCCGTTAATGACACATCGTTACCGTCACAAATCTCCGACATTACTACGTATTAAAACTCTAAAACTTCACTCGGCTTGCCATTTGCTCGAACAAAAACTTTCTTACATCACAGCGATTAAAATTCGAGTCTCGAACCACGTTGAAATCATGAAATCTGACGTGCTGCTTGCTATACCTACCGTCTCGTTATTTTTTTGTTCATATGTTTAATTTTGTCTTTGATAGTTAAAATGAGTAACAAAACTATGTATATTTACTCAATAACCTGAACGTTGGTAGAATTTAGCTGATTATTTATAATTTTATATTACCTTTCTATATAATGTGTATTCAATCATAGATCAACTTCATCCAAATTATAGATAATGCAATCCGTGTTGATATTAATAATTATTACAGATGCATTATCATTTCATTCGTATTAGTTTACCAATGTTATTAGATAGTGTGTATAAATTGCATAAATTCTTCCTATAACATCGAGAGTAGATTTAGAACATATTTTTTTAAAGAAATGTAGCTATGGATACCTCAGTAAAATTTGATTACATCGTAAAATTATTTAAAATCTCCCGCCACTTTCACATAAGGAAAATTTATCGCATGTGGCGCTATTTGCCGATTTTCTTTCGCAACCCTTAGCAAGTGAGGGATGATTAAAGTTCCGATGCCCTCTAGCAGATGGCGTTGCGCTGATGTATGTTACGTAGTACATTAAATTTATTGTAGATGGCGGGAGTAGTCCGAAACATTAGCACTTTTGGAAATAAAGTCTTTATTAGTGATTGAACGAAATTCTTGTAGTTTTAGGGTACTATTTATAATTTAAAGTAAGCGGCATTTGAATAATTGTTATACCAGTAGATAATTAAGTTGAATTAATTTATAATGAATTACCTATTGGTATTATACTAAACTTACCTACTTGACTTATATCTAGTATCTATATTATATTTACATTGATCAAATTTTATTGTACCTACATTTTTATATGAATCTATTTTCTAGGAGATTTTTAAAGATATTTGACACGGATTTTATTAGAAATTGAAAACCAAATTAAATTTATATATCAGGCAATTAAATTCATTTCGTAAATCACTCGAAAATAAAAGTGCCTACCATCAAAAACTGTAAAGACCACCATGATTACTTACAAATAACCTTTATGCACTGATTTTAGGTACCTACATAATTCTTTTTATTTTTATAAAATGTCGTGGTTGGCCTGTTTTTTCTATAAACAACATAACCGTGTCACGAACCGTTCAAAAAACTGTAGAAAAAAAGAAGTGACTTTCTGAAACATCTGGACATTTGAAAAAAAAGCCGAGCACAAGGCTTTTTATCCAAGTCCACACCTGCAGTATAGGTGTAACCCTAACGGGCTAAACAAATGTTGTTGATTTGTAGAGTGTCGATCTAATTGATCGACTATACTAAACAACTCATTAAGTAAGTGATTACCTTAATTAGTATTTTAATCCTTATTTTTAATAAGTACAATTGAATGATTAATTAAAGCTCATTTAATATTAGCATAGTAAAAGTTTACCTAGTTTTATCTAAATGGGTTCTATAAAATCAAATAACCTCAGGCTTGATTAGGTAAAGAATTTTGTTTGATTCGTTTAGTTATCATCATCACCATCACTTCTGCCGAAAGACACCCTGGCCTGGCTGGCCTGGCTGCTGGAAAAAAGGTTTATCCAACGATGGCCACTAAAAAGAAAAGAAGGAGAAAGAAAAAAAGGAAAAAAAGAGAAAGAATGGAAAAAAAAAGTAAATGGCCCTTAGCGAGTTTCCCTGCATGCCAGCATCCCCTTCATTCGATCACGCCCCCGGCGCTTCGGGGGCAGATAGGCCCGGGGAACGAGGTACACCTCGACCCCGAACCATCTCCCTCCTATGTTGCTCTTCACATGCGGAGGAAGGGATGATGTTTAATTAGTAGGATGGCCAATAAATTTCATATGGCTTGTTAGATTTCAAAGCAAATGTTGACATTTTCAGGATTGTTTTACACTCCAGAATCGTTAAGCACCACGAATTGCGGTTCTTAAGAATCGCAATTCGTACCCTCGTGAAATGCTGCATAGAAGTACTTAAGAGTATGCCGCCTACTTATAACTTAATTCTGTTTATTATTTTTAAATATCGTAATACCTAAAGTACGTTTAAACTTCAAGGATAAACATAACTAATGAGTGATCTAAAAGTAATTAACTACACTGTTGTGTTATTGCTGGTAGAGTAGCAATCGGGGTCGTAGGTCACCACATAACCTAATCTATCTGCCGCCAAATGGTAGTATTCAGCATTATCGTGTTCCAATTACACGGTAATGTATGACCTCGTAAAACTATCATAGAGGCAAAACAACCTCAGAGGTGACAACGTATTTGCACCTGTAATATTCGCTTGCCATCAATATGGACTGTGTGCTTGTTTTCGTTAAATTTTGTACATAAAAACGAATATGTCTAATATTACCTGAAAATTAAAAATCTTTTTGATTCCGACGCAGGCTAGGACCTTCTTTAGCCTATGTCGGAATTAAAAGGCTCGGTGACGGTTCACACAGCAGCGGGCACCGGCTGGGGAACATTAGACACGCTAGCCAGAACAATTTTTTAATATCCCCAAACAAGGAAAGCTATGCCAAACGCGCTTATGTTAGTACTTTATGGACAAGAATATATATATATTATATTGTGATATTTAAAATGTATACTGAAGGAAGCATACGATTACTCGTGCGACTGTTTTTCTGTACTTCTATCGCAGCTATACATGCTTGAAAATACTGGGCTGATTTAGTGGAAATTTGGTACGCAATCAGGAAAATTAGTAGGCTTGGTAACGTCCTGAGCGTTCGGTTCGTACTGCAACTAGCACCTGCGGAGTAACATTAGACAACATTGCTTTGTAAGTGTATCCAAGCATTTGTAGGGAAATCTGCGCACACAGAGAAACCTTAAATTTTATCACAAAAAATGGTTTGGTTCGCGCAGTAACGGACGTTGGATACATTCGACTTGCTAGCTAGAATATTTATTTATATTCGCAAACAAGTGTCGCACTTTCTTGTTTATCTTTAACTATATACCTTATATAAAATATACCTTATATTAATAAAATTGACATACTTATATCTAAAATGTATTCTTATCTTGCACCCATTTACGCTTCTTCTTTATTCAGCTGTTATTTTCATTGCCATATTTATGAACCTTCATCGTATAAAAATTGTTTGTAAAATACTAACCGCCTTATTCATAAAAGTACATTAGATACGTTTTAGCTATAGAATGCTCTGTCTTTGTCAGTTACATTGTCAAATGTGAAGGATAGAAAAAGACAAAGGAGAGATTAGCAACACTTTAGCTAAAATATGTTTATGAATAAGGGGGTAACAGGTACAGTAAGAATTCATTTATAACAAATGTATTCTATTCTATGCACTTAAGTGTTGAACAAAGTTTTAAAACGATTATACCTACCAAGAGCTATATCCACACTAATCTATCAAATGACATGAACAGCAAGCGAGCCGTTTAAAAGGCAAAATTCGTGTTGCGAGCGGAATTACCATACACTTGAGGCTTACACTTGGAAGACCTCCCAATAACATTCCACTTATAGATAGAAAAATATATAGGTAGATCTAAGTGAATGTTCATACCTATAGTACTATGTGAACAGTCGCCTAAACCATTTTTCCTAAACTGTAAAAAAATACTACAAAATACCCCAAAAGATCCACCTTATCTCGTCACTCATTGTTTTATTTTGGGCTTTAACCTTTAGGTATATCTCAAGTAATCAAACGTTGAAAAATTCCGTACGTAGGTTTTTTAAATTTGAAATACTTTCTAAGCTTCTTGTTTGTAAAAGTCGATATCAAAAAATGATTTAAAAAATCCAACTTGTCAGACGTACCTACGGTTCATATTTTTATATTGTAAACGGGACTTAATCGCGTACTATTTTAATCGAAGTATTTACCTCGACACTCGACGTTTCGGCCGTAATGCGACGAAACTGACAACCTATATCCATCCTCCCGGTTGAAATTTTTGTATTTTCTGATTTCAACCGGGACCTTAATGTATTGAATCAAAATAATGACGACCAACCGCGGGTAGTTCGAAGAACTGGCGCGGGTACGAGACGATGACACCATGGAGCAGCAGTCTACTCGTGACCACGGCCGTCGCATTACGGCCGAAACGTCGAGTGTCGAGGTAAATACTTCGATTAAAATAGTACGCGATTAAGTCCCGTTTACAATATAAAAGTACCTACGGTTGTCAGTCCTACGGTTGATTAAAAACCTTAACTGACGATTTGACATATTATGTCATGTATTTTAATATACAACGTGTAACGGGATTAAATGTACAACCCGAAACAAGTTTGTTCAGAATCCATAACCGAATCGATTTCAGGCATTTTTGATAAAGGTATTATTTTGTCCCAAAATTAATTACAATTAAGGAAATTATGGTCACCCATTTGGTGAACAGTCAACACAAACGAAAATGAGACTAACGTCTATCCAAAATAAAATGTTAGTCTCAACAAGTTTATTAGAACTCGTTGAGACGTGTTTCTATTATAATATCCAGTATTTTATTTCTTAAATTACTATTTGTAATTTAAGAAATAAAATACTGGAAATTAGTCTTATTACTAGTGAGTGTTAAATAAGGGTACGCAGGTTACGCTACATCACATTGCAACAGTGTGCGTGTGTGAGTACTGTGAGTAGGTTCGTGTTGTATGTGCGGCCGTAGGTCTAGGTAGGGTAAGTATGCATAGAGTGTGCATACTGTACGTACAAATTGAGGAGAAATTATTTCTTGAATTAAAAATATTAAATACATAAACATGTGATTTGAGTTCATGTATAATGATTATAACTCGATTTTCTAATCGAGGTATTTAAGAGTGTGCATTATTACCGTCAAATGTTGTTTTTAAAACGAGATGTTGTGTCAGTCTCTTTCCTTTTCTATACATTAAAAAAAAAAAACAAATAAAAAATACCATTAGGTAAATAACTTACTAGAATATTGGACATATTTTTTTTAACAGTGCTGACCTCGACCTGTGTTCATCAAAACATGTAGTTTATACCATTAAAGGTTTCAATACGCTATAAGCACTTTATTGAGACAAATTACTAGCTCTGTACCATCGACTATATAACGGGTTAGGGGTATAGTCGATGCCTTGTACAAATCAATGTGATTATGTTATTGGCTGTAAAGCTGAAATAGAGCTCGAAGGCATTGTATTATCAGACCCTGTTTTAACCTAAGATGGTTTATTACCTACGTATCTTACGTCAATGGTTTTAATGTTTTTTATGATATGAAGTGGCAAACAACCATACAGTTTACATTGATGGTAAGTAATACTGTAGCCCATAAACATCTGCAATGAGACTGGAGGTTTCAATGTAGATGCGTTGCCACTCCAGAGGTCTAAGGTATTATGCCTCTGTGCCGGAAATTACAGGGCCGTACATTACCACCTGACCGGAACACGATAGTGCAGAACACTATAATTTAGCGGCAAGTAGATTAGGTAATGAAATATAGGTAATAAAAACAATTTGTATACTAAAACAGGGAGAATTTTTTAGGTTGTTTCTCCACGGCAGAACGTTATATTTTAGTTAATCTTCCGTCGTAAATCATGTGATCAAAAAGATTTTGATCGCAAGATTAACGATGGACAACCTAAAAGTGGTAACTAAAAAGTACAAAAATATCGAATTTGAATCGCAAAATCATATTAATTAAATACAAATTAAGAGTTTTAGGTTTTTCAGATGATTACATCCAGTTAATAACAACTTAATAAATATTTACCTACGTTAGCAGACAGCCTAATTCAATATTTTGCAAAATTTAAACAATCAACTGTCCATAAGGTGGTTGGCAGTTTAATTTTTAACAACAAAAGCCTTAGGAAACGGGGAATGGTTTTACAAACACGGATTTCCAATTAAGTGAGAGCCTGATTGGCAGGTCGTTAGTCAACTGGCTGCTGAATGTGGGCGCGCTTCACTCCGCTTGTTACTTTGCTCACTGGTTATTGAACACTCATTGACTTGGTCTACACATACCCTGCTCACAGTTTTCACCAAAGATGGTTTGCATGCTACGTTATTTTAGAACAAACATTCATGTTAGTGAGAGCTCAAATTATTTTTGATGTCAATAATATTTTTGCTGAAAACTCATTATCAATTTAGATTAAACATTAGTATTGATCACGAGTTTAACTAAAGATACGTCATCATTTAATAGGTAATCGTAGATGAACGCTAACTTGGGGAAGTAGAATGAGGAATGAAGTACGAAAATGTCAAATTCAAAATTAAGAATGAATTATGGTCTACTTTTTATATCAATATATAACTATTTTGTACCAGCCTATGAAATAATTAAAAGCGCTACGTCGTCGACAGCCTAACCCAACATTTATTTTTATATTTTAGAATATGTAGTTTAAAATAACCAGCTGTCCATAAGGTAGTTGGCAGTTTAATTTTTAACAACAAAAGCCTTAGGAAACGGGGATTGGTTTCACAAACACGGATTTCCAATTAAGTGAGGGCCTGATTGGCAGGTCGTTAGTCAACTGGCTGCTGAATGTGGGCGCGCTTCACTCCGCTTGTTACTTTGCTCGCTGGTTATTGAACACTCATTGATTTAGGCTACATACCCTGTCTCGATGCTATTATTGATTTTTATTCTTATACATTTCTATTTACCTGTACATTTTTTTTTGTCAAATAGTTGACACACTTTTGTTCACCAATAGGCGCATCCACACAGAGCGAGCAACCTCGCGAGGCATTTGCCGCGCGAGGCTGCTCGAGGGTGGTCATGCCTATTTACTATTACTAAAAAAAAAATCCGACGAATTGAGAACCTCGTCCTTTTTTTGAAGTCGGTCAAAAATAGCCAGCTGTCAACCAGGTTCATAAATTTGATTGATATTTACCAGCCATGTAGAGCCAGAGTATATATGCCAAATTGCTCATCGGCCCCCTAGAGCTAAATTGTTTCACGTTATAAGCCACAACTACCGTACAATTAGACTAAAAACTGACTGCTTACGCCACGTATGATGTCATAAGTAAACTGTTATATCCCACAACTACGCATACTTTTTTATCTATTAAATAGAAGTAAAAGCCAGGAGCAAACTCCACGAACCTCGTTAATTACGCCTATGAAACCGCGCACAAAGAACTGTCGCCACATAAAACATGATTGATTACTAGACCGTTCGTAGCTTAGTGAAGATATCGCGAATAGAGAAAAATATTAAGTGTATTTCTATGTCTGCTGTGATATCATTTTCATAGGCCGCCCCGTCAAGGTTCGTGCATTCCCCTCGACTGATATAGGACAGAGAAATGCATCGAGTTGTTTTACGAAGAAGACCTGCAAACTTCCGTAGTAACATCGGCCCACGTCGGACAAGAGTCCTAAGATTATTAAAACACTGCTTACATCACGCAATTTATGTCATTGAAAAGCTTTCGATACAGTTGACATTTTGGCTGTGCTATGCTCACTCCAAAAGCGCTAAATTGACTCATAGAGGTGCTGAGGACTTGTAATCAAACGTCATCATGTCGATTCGACATAATGACGTTCAGAATCAGACTTCAATACCTATAGCCTATAGCTAAAGTTAATCCTAGCTAGCTAGTAGCTAGGATTAACTTTAGCTAGGACTGCGACAAGTAGGTGTCATATCTCCAAAACTTTTCACCGCTGCATTGGAACATGTCTTCAAGCTTCTGGACTGGAAAAAATTCTGCATCAAAATAAAGGTGCCATATCTCATCTCAATCAAATCTCATTATTATCTTCGTCATGATCATTCAAGGCAAAGATCATGTCTGATGACCATGTTACACCCATTCCTACTATGTTTGATGATTATCTATATCTGGGACAAACATTACAGCTAAGTATTTGAGGTCAATCGCTGGATCTAACTCGGTTGGGCAGTGTTCGGCAAGCTACGATACATGTTTTTGTCCAATTATCGCAGTGACCACTATATGTTGCCAGTAATATGTATATGGAACTGAAATGTGTTCGCACACTATGAGCCTCAGTACCAGGTTTAAGGTTACGCAAGCAGCAATGGAGAGAGGTTCGCTCGGAGTTTCCATGAAAGATTGAACAGAAATTAAGAGCTCCGTAGAACCAAGGTAACCGATAAACCCCCCCGAATAGTGAAACTCAAGTGGCAGCGGGCAGCGCACATAACTCGAAAAACCTACGGCCATTGGAACAGAAAACTCCTCGAGTGGCGACCGCGTAACGAAAGACGAATCGTAGGCAGCCATCGTGCGAGCTCTCAATATCTCACGCATACTTGAAACATAATTACGAAGGGTCTTGACAAACTGAGAAAACAGAGTCATCCTATAATGATTCCTTTTTTCCTTAAGACAGAAATGAAAAAAATTGCTCAGTTAAATACACTTGACATAATTATTTATTTATTTATTTATTGGTAATCCAATAGCGATACATAACTAATATAAGTACAGAACTAAAAATATAACAATATGACCAATCAAGGATTACACTTATATTTACAAGTACATACAATGATAAATAGGTACAGTGTATAAGGATTAATTTTAGATTAATTAGCAGCTCTGTGTGAATGTGTGTGAGAGTGTGTGTGTGTGTGTGTTTGTGTGTGTGTGTGTGTGTGCGTGCGTGCTTATGCTTGTTCTAGATAATTACGGTGTAATTTCATTATTTCCTTTTTGAGAGAAGCCTTAGACAGATGGAATATGTCTAACTCTGAATATGACTTTTTGTAACATCTAACTTATTATGTTATATTGTTCCTCTCTATACCACTTGTATGCCCAATACAAGAAAATCGTAATATGGAAAGATGTCGGAAAAACAGAACGATTCAATCGGGCAACCTATCACTCTTCGTCACCGATCGAGGCGTGCATCCCCAAAACTGAATATTTATTTTACGCATCGACAGGTGGCGCTGTTCAAAACTAGACGAGAAAATGACACATTGATGGAGTTATCGTGATAGTTTGATAATGTTTTACTTCAATGTGCGTAATTTTATAACCAGCTGCAACATAATTTTGTATTTTTATTCCAAAAACAGTTTCTATCGAAATATATTTAAAGATACTGATAGCGGATCGACAAATTATCATTTGTATTCTAAATAAGTGCGAACCGTATGCCGACCAATCATGAGAAAAAAATTAAAGTAATTTTTCTCATACTCCCATTCTTTTTAATAATAAATCTATGTTTTTACATGGCGTTAAAGCAATGTGATCTAAAATGTAAATTTAAATTGTACCTACATTGTTTCAAAATATTTTAGTAATTTCGTTAAAACATTTTACCGTAAAAATATTAATCTTAAAGTAAAGGGTAAAACAATTTTAACACGTAATGAATTATAATATATTTTTACTGGTGGTAGAGCTCCAGTGACGGAGCTCGCGGGCGTAGGCACCACCGCATTACCTAATATACTTGCCGCTAAATGGTAGTGTTCAGCACTATCGTGTTCCGGTCAGGTGGTAATGTACGGCCCTGTAATTTCCGGCACAGAGGCATAACACCTAATGCCTCAGGAGTGGCAGCGCATCTGCATTTTGACCTCTGGTCATTGTGTGGGTGTCTATAGGCTGCAGTCTTCACTTAACATGAATGTGAACTGCATACTTGTTTGCCACTTTTTATTACATAAAAAAAAAAAAAAAAATATAACAAACGAAAAGGACGACAAAATCTCCAAGCAAATGCGATATCTGTCTAAAATAGACAAGAATAAATAAACATTCAATAACATAAATCCAGAGACTATTTCTCAATATTAGCGGAGTTTCATATGCAAATCTGTGTTAATCTGATATTTTCGTGATTAATTTTATTCGTGGCCACATTTCTCGAATAATATCGTCTCGTAAATCAGTCGGCCGGTGTTTTTCTTGGAGCGTTATACACCGCCGTGTTTTGTTTAGAATCACGCACACCCTGTCTCTGCTACTTCAGCGATTCTGATTTACGACTCTTGAAATGTTTCAGCACTGGTTTGTGAATTATTTTTGAACATTAGAATAATATTTGATGGTGGTTTAGACGTTAAAACGCTTTCATTAGGTCAATTTGAAAGTAGGTAAATTTGTATGAAATCTTGTGGTCCAATTTCACATTAGTAAATAGGTGATTATTGAACTGTACAAGATGAACACTTTAAATATAAAATGTGTTATTCTACTAATGGAAGCATTCAATGAAATCTAAATGATTCAGCAGTATCAAGTTGATCTGATGATATAAGTCAGAAGAAAAACATTATAGGTATGACATAAAGCATGACTTTGCTAAATTAATAAATAAATGCCAATATTGGTGGTAGAGGTCCAGTGACGGAGTTCGCGGGCGTAGGCCACCGCACCACCGCATTACCTATTATACTTAAATGGTAGTGTTCAGCACTATCGTGTTCCGGTCAGGTGGTAATGAACGGCCCTGTAATTTTCGGCGCAGAGGCATAACACCTAAGGCGTCAGGAGTGGTAACGCATCTGCATTTTGACCTTGGTCTTTGTGTAAGTGTCTATAGGGTGCAATCATCACTTAACATCAATGTGAACTGCATGCTTGTGTACCACTTCCATTACATTAAAAAAAAATCCAACAGGCGCTTACAATTCGCGAGTGATCTTTCTTTTGAGTGAGGTTTGTAATAACAGACCAGTTACCTAATAACAGACCAGTTCATTCAGTTTCATCGTCTATTTCTTAGCCCCAGAAGTGCCACTGGAAATCTTTTGCTATGGAAATAATCCAATAACCCGTAAGTACCTAGGTACTGCCTGTCCCATTAATCTCAAAAAATAAACAAGATACAAGTCGACGTGGTCTTGCAGTAGCAATTTGTTACTGCAAGTACCTACCTACCTACAACCCTTTAGTTTCTAGAGCGGGCAAAACACCTTTAAAAAGTGTTGTTACTCCTGAGGTCTACATTGCTGTGCCTGTGCCGGAAAAAAAGGGCCGTACATTACCAACTGACTGGAACATGGTAGCGCTGAACACTTCCATTTAGCGGCAAGTAGACAATATAATGCGGTGGTGCCTACGTCACTGGAGCTCTACCACCAGTAAGTTATGTGTCTGTTAATTACCCAAGCATCTATAGATACTCATTTCTGTGAACTGTGATAATATTAAACAATTTAATCGTTAATTCTCTTTTCGGCTGCCACGATACAGGCTCGACCCAGTGTGGCGCCACAATTATTTGTGCTCTGAATTTTAATATTCTTTTTTTTTTTTTAATTTAAACATATTTTTTAATTTGCTCACAGTCCCAAAATCTATAAACAATGTTTTTTAACCGAGTTCAAAAAGAAGGAGGTTCTCAATTCAGCCGGTACATTTTTTTTGTATTAACATTAGCTTCGAATAGGTACTATCGATTCGCATGTTTTGGTAACTTTTAATCTGACCTGTTAGACACATTCTTTATGACGTTGCGAATGGAAGAGTAATTATTGTTATTCTAATGGATGGTACGCGGCATTCTGAACATTCCCCATTGTAAGGATCGAAGTTCTGATTAATGATTGTGCAGCGAGGGGCAGTTTAGGGTCCATGTTCATTGGAATCCAAATTTAAATAAATATTTTCGTTCGAATTCGATGCGCTTAGTATTCGCTAAGTACTTTTTAGGGTTCCGTAGTAAACAAGGAACCCTTATAGTTTCGCCATGTCCGTCTATCTGTCTGTCTGTCTGTCTGTCTGTCCGTCCGCGGTTTAGCGCAAAAACTAAAGACTTGAAATTTGGTACAAGTATGCACCTTAATTACGCCAACAAAATGGTAGAAAAACGTGAAAAAAAAACTGGTTTCCTGTAAAGTCGGTTTTACGGGCGAAGATTTTACGTGACAACGTCTTTTTCTCGGTAGAAAGGCATTCGCCGGTCCGGCAGGCCTCTCTCTCGTTCGGTGACTCATCGTTACGTTACCGGGCGTTACACTTTTTCATGAGTGACTCCGAGCCGCAACCTACGGTGTTTAAGACGTTGTCACGTCAAAAATGTTTACTACTAGTAACGCGCGGATATTTTTTTTTATTTTCGATTTTCATATAGTGTGGGGTATCGTTGGATAGATCTTTTAAAAATATTATGGGTTTGCGAACATCATTTTTCGATTTAGTTAACTTTTCGTGACTAATTAAGCTTTAAAGTGAACATTTTCGTTAGACTCAAGTGTCCCCCCCCTACAGACTAAACGGTTGTTGTTAGAAATTCAAACGTTACGGCGATAGTAGCTACATATAACGAAATTAAAAGGAAAACTATCACACCTAAGTTGGCCCTGCAAGTTTGCGAGTAATAGTCGACCAAATGTATTTTACTAGAAAATTTCGAACAACTCCATAGAAAATTTTTTTTTTTTCATTACATTTCTTACTCTGTAAATACGGAACCCTACACTGCGCGTGGCCCGACACGCACTTGACCGGTTTTTATTGAAATATTTGCAAGGAATCAAAGTGCAGCGATTAAAACTTGTTGATTAAAGACGCCTGGGAAAATTACAATAAATCAGGAGTACTTACTGTCCATAATACCTTTTATGCACTACGTACCGTCGAAAAAACCGAAAAAACGCCTGGTTGGTCACATTGGTGCCCTATTTGCGTGATAGTGAAGTCTTATTTCCAATGTTTATGGATGATTGGAAACTTCTTCGATGGTACATGACTTCATTTTGAATGTCTCCGTATATGAAAACTTTTGATTAGTGGTTCTAGAGTCAGAGCTTGAAGGCGTAAGCAACACTATAGCGATGCATAATCCATTTACTACCAATTGAATTTGATAAAGCGGTGTTGCTTACGCTTTCGAGTAGTATTTAATATTATCGTGTACCGTTAAACATAATAAAAACAAAATAAAATACGCTTACACTCACAGCCTTACAGTAGGTATAAACACCTGTGTTATGGGTGCCGTTGTACACATACAACACATACAGAAACACCCAGACCCGAAACAAATATCTGTAGGCCATACAAATATTTGTCACGGTGCGGGGATCGAACCCGCGACCCTTCGAATCAAACGGTCTCACACCGCTGGACTAACCGGGTCGTCAATAATATAATAGGTAGATGACCACGTCATTTCTGGGCCAAATATCTCCACTTGACTTCAAAGCAAGACATTTATCAGCATCTACATGTAAATCCACCTTTTATGTCGGCGACGTGTGGTCTTCACTGCACTGTTAATCCATTTTCAGTATAAAAATAACTTTAAAATATTACATTAAATTATTTGGAACTCGCTGCAGTGTGCGTCAGGCCTTCGATGTTATCGCAGCATAATGCCACAGAGAGAGATTACGGCTGCACAGTTGACCGACGTTGTTTGCTTGCTAAAATCCACGCTTCTGCCTCTTACAGGCCTCTAAAAACACGCAACGAAGGCCTGATAAAAGAAATACTTGTTTATTTTATCATTTTATGTAATTTCCGGCACAGAGGCATAACACCTTAGGTCTCAGGAGTGGTAACGCATCTGCATTTTGACCTCGGTCTTTGTGTGAGTGTCTATAGGCTGCAGTCATCACTTAACATCAATGTGAACTGCATGCTTGTTTGCCACTTCCATAAGAATAAAAAAAAATGAATAAGTTATTTCAATTAAGAAATAAAGGCACTGAATTGTAACCGTTCGTGGTTGACAACTAATGGCCTCATAAGAATACGGAAATCAAGGCGACACAGAGGGGAATTGAGAGAGTTACCTATATTAAAATATGCTTACATTCACAGCCCCACACTAGGTACCTGTGTGGTTGCCATTTTACACACACACACAAACAAGTACCCGAAACAAGTATCTGTAGGCCATACAAATACTTGTCCTGGTGCGGAGATCTAACCCGCGACCCTTCGAATAAAGCGGTTGTCTCACACCGCTGGACTAACCGACAATTAACTATATATACACAATCCACTGCTTAATAATTTAAGAAAAGAACGCTTAATTTTGTTCTGTGTAAACTTCTATCATTTAGCTACAAAAGCGTGAATTCAACTTGTCTAAGAACAGCTGTGACGAATGTAGATTGTATAGGTTTTTTATCCCAAGTCGTGTGGGTGACGACATGCGTTAGGCGACTCAATCCGAAGAGATTGCGACAAAATAATACCATTGAGACAAAATACAAACACTTATTGCCGTCATTGTTGTCAAATTGTCAAGAAAATTTAAAGAAACAAAATAAAAGGCATATTGTTTTACGTACCTTTTTTATCCCCGACTACTTTTAAAGTTCGCCGCCTCTATTGCTTTCATACTCGCTATCTGTTTAGGAAGTCATAATAGCTTCCAAAACATTGTCCTTTTTTTCTGTTCTCTGAATTAGGTCCGCATCGATGAGACAATAGATCGCAAAAATCAAAGGATCGATCATAAAATTCGCAAATTTCTAAAGGGTAACTTTGTTATCTGTGCTTTTGAACTTGGATGATATTACTTGACTATGACTACTAACATCTGCAGTTTAGGCCTGTTATTTCACTAGGTATATAGGTAACTTTATTTTCAGGCTTAGGTACATATTTTAACACAAAAAAATACTTTTATGTCAGAAGTTTTCTATCAATCCATTTGGTCAATGCCATATGTCAACTTTTTTAGTTAATTTATAAGTAATATAATAATGGCAACCCCTGAACCTGAAACGTCCCATTGTTCGGCACGAGTCCCTTTTTGGGAAGAGACCTGGAGATTACTCCACTATGCTGTTCCATTGCGTTTTGGTGGAGATACGGGTTAGTGACCAACCCGCTGTCGGATGTTTTCATACCATATAAGGCCTCCGAAGAGGTTAAAAGACTGCTATCTATCGATTACAACCGGGACCGACGGCTTAACGTGCGCTCCGAAGCACGGAAACGCGCATTTTTAATTTGCCACCAGGGGCACCCATCACACACCCGACCGCACCCAATCGCTTAACCGGGTAAATCGCTTACGATCTACACCAGCCGCGCGGCCATGCTTGCTTCATAACATAGGTATTATAACATATTACTTATTTAGAAAAGATCATTCCTTTCAGGCCTTTGACTGGGTCTGGCACAGGGCACTCCTCACGAAACTTCCATACTACGGTCTTCCCGAGAGGCTATGCAACTGGACAGCCAGCTTTCTGTCTGAGCGTTATATACAAGTCTTAGTTGACGGTCAGCGCTCAGACAGACTACCTATCAACGGTGGTGTGCCGCAAGGCTCTGTGCTATCTCCCACGCTTTTTCTTCTGCATATCAATGAAATATTGGAGCAAAACTCCAATTTTCATTGCTATGCCGATGATAGTGCGGGAGATGCACACTACACTAGCCGTGCAAATGACTCTCGGACACTTATCGAGGAAAGCAGGACTAGACTTGTGTCTGAAATCAAGCACTCTCTGGAGCGGATCTCGGATTGGGGTCGACTTAATTTAGTACAGTATAACCCCTCGAAGACACAAGTCTGCGCGTTCACCGCAAAAAAAAAAACCATTCATTGTAGCACCACAGTTCCAGGGCATTCCGCTCGCCGTTGATAAGAGTATCGGTATCCTGGGCGTTGACATATCGAACGAATTGCAATTTGGGAGTCACATTGAGTGTAAGACCAAGTTGGCATACAAAAAATTGGGGGTGCTTAACAAAGCGAGGCAGTATTTCACATCGGGGCAGCTACTACAACTTTATAAGGCCCGAGTGCGGCCCCATCTGGAATACTACTCTCATTTGTGGGTCGTCCCCCCAAATTCCAGCTTGGTCCACGAAAACGCGCCGTTCGTATTGTTAAGGATCCAGGACTTACTGACAAGCTCGAACATCTGAGCCTGCGTAGACTGACTCCCAATGTCTATTGGGAGTCTGTGCGTGTTGTACCGTCTCTACAGTGGTGAGTGCTCTGCTGAACTGTTTGACATGGTGCCACCGTCTCTTTTCCTACACCGTACTACCCGCCGAAGAGAGAAGTTCCACCCACACCGACTGGACACCTGGCAGTGCTCAACGGTGCGGTTTTGTATGTTCGTTCCTACCCAGAACGTGTAAATTGTGGAACAAACTTCCCTCTGAGGTGTTCCCTAGGTGCTACAATATGAAAAAATCAAAAATGGCGTCAAAAGAGTCCTTCAGGGCTGGCAGCGCATTGGCAACTCCCTGGTGTTGCAAATGTTCATAGGCGACGGTGACCACTTTCCATCAGGTGGCCCGTTTGCTTGTAATAATGCAAATTTCAAATACTGCCGAAAGTATCTAAAACAATAGTGGGAACGGTACCGATCGTAAGTTCCGTTCTATTCCCAGTACGTATGGACCATAAATCTTCAAATTTACCACTTTAACTGTCAACAGGCGTTCAGTTGACAAAATAATGGAGTAAGACAATGCTCTCAAATAATGATTCAATTGTTACGATGAATAACCACTCCATTCGTCAATTTGTGCGAAAATATCCAGTTACAGACATATCTGAACGACTGAAAATATGTTATTAAATATTGAAAATCCATGAATAACCATGTAGGATTTGACTTTTTTTTAATTTCCAGTCAGAGATTGTGTCTGATAATTGTGTTTATATCTACCTACTTCTTATCGTTCTAACTCAATCACCCATACATAAATAGAAATATTGATGTTGTTAATAAATATCCATATAAAAACACAAAACTACGAAAAGACCAAGTAGGTATTGGATATTTTTTATAAAATTTGCAAATACCAGAAGCAGGTAACCTATTTTATTGCACCCTGTCGGTATCCGTCAAAGACTATTCCACGATAAGAGTAGAAAGCACCATATTGTTTTAAATCCCCAATAAAAAGTTTAAAATACATTTGCTTTAAATACACCGTCTTCTGTATACCGGCGACTGTTTGAGTTATAAAACATAGCTACTTGTACATTTTCTAGTACCTGAGCTACAGAAACTAGTGCTTAAAAAAATCACACTATGCGACAGATGTATTTTTTCACACAAGCAATAAATCTAAGAAAAATATCCAAAGTAAATAGAAGCCCAAAAGGCCCGCGGTAAAACCAAATACAATATTCTGAATAAGCCATCGATTGATTTCGGAAGATTAATGGCAGCACATTGTCAGCGCCACAGTACGACGAACATGTTAGATGAATTTGCACAAGCGAAATGTATTTTATGGCCAAGTGTATAAGAGCTAACAAATTCTATTTTTGAAATCTTTCTTAGCTGACACTGATATGAATGGTGTTCAGAAATGTATTTCGATTAATTATAGCTAACCTTATACCTGATGGTGTAAGGCACAAATTTAAATGGACAAAAACCATTACTGTTAAGACTTTTTGAAGTGCAACTAATCAGACGTGGGATTCAATAGAAATTGATTTTGGAATTCAGTGTGAAATTGGTATAAAAGTTTTTATTTGAATGCGCGCGGCGTAAGGACAGAAATGCCACGGCTAATCTGGACATTCAATATTTATTTGTTTGATTTTAAAACCCAGTTTTATTGGCTTATTTGCTTTGATTCAAATGATCATTTATGGTAACGGGTTGCAATTATTTTGACACATTTTAAGTATGTAAGTCTGTTTAATGTGTCATAAAATAAAGTGATTTTGATATTATTCATTGTAATGTTATGTAAGTTAGGTTTATATAGTATTCATTTTAAGATGTTTATTTATTTAATTTGTTTGTACAGTACCTAACATTTTCTGAAACTGAAGTAAGTGCACCGATTAATATCTAGGTAGTAAAACACTCGATTTTCAATGTCGAATATCAAATAACCAATTCACGTGACTTCCTCAATACCTATACAATTAGATAAAAAAATATATGTAGATTTAAATAAATTAAGCTACTTGAACGATAACTAACGAAGTAAAATAAAGAGCAAATAGGTACGCTGACACTTTTCGAGAAATGAATACATTTTTTCTTTGCGAAGGTCTGTACTTGCTTTAGCGCACTCACACGTAAGTATCATCTGTCTTTGATATGCTAATAATGTAAGAATGATATCTACGGATTCCAAATGTTTTTAACTATTTTACTACATTTGGAAAACTAAAAAAGAGCTCATTTTTGTGTTTTTACGGAGTACGGTAAGACAACAATGAAAAAAAAATACTTAACTCTGAAGACGAACTACGCAAATTAATTTCAAGTCAAGTGTTATTACTCTTAATTCAGTTAAAATATAAAGTCATATTCACATTGGTGATTTATCTGACGTATAAGGCTCGGTACACAATGTCCGCATTGTCGGTGGGTGTGCGCATGTCCAACAGATGCGTGGCGGTTCGGTTAGGAGGTGTGTACTGTGACAAAGAATGCATATGTCACTGTGTGCGGAGGTTTACTATTGGGCATTCAAAAGTGCGAACGTGTGCTGATTCAGCACTTTTAGTATACAAGTATAACATATGATTTAATTTATATAGAGAAAATCTCTCATGTAGTTACTTAAATGAATATGTTTATTGTATGAAAGTGAGGTTTAAGTACCTTTTTTATATTATATTTTGGTCAATTTCTATTGTTTTTATTTTCTTATTTCATATAGTAGGTATAGTATCTACGGGATCCCTGGAACAAGTTTTACCTTTTATATATCCCATACTATTTATTATTTATTGCATTAAATCCATGATATCACGCCATTCACGCCTAAATTTATTAATTTTAATTTATAAGGTTTATGTTAATGTCAGAGTATATTAATCATATTAATATTAAGCGCATATTATAAAGTGATTTCAATTCGAGTTTTTATGTAGGTAGATAAAATAATGTCTAAACACAATTTAATTTTGCTTAACATTATCCTGCTATGATTATTATTTTCAGTTTTTTTATGTCATGAAGTGTAAACAAGTAGTTTACGTGGATGTTACTAATACTAGCCTAGGAACAACTGCATGAAACCAAAGATTTCAATGTAGATGCGTTGTCACTCCTGACTACTCTTGGAATAGAAATAGAGCCGTACAGATACCTCTTAAGGTTGACAAAAGTTCAATCAAAGATATAGCTAATATACTTAATTAAGTAGTATTATTTGTAAAATAATATTTTTATCCAAAAATTTTTATTGTTCATTTGTCTGATTCGAACAATAAAAATGATATTTTTTTCAATGCTTATTATGAACCCCCCTATTTTTTTAAAATAAATCTGTTACATAATTAAATTAATGAAATACATTCACGAATTTAAAGTCGCAAGTCTCGTGCAACGTGCGTCGCACGCGCACACACCATTGTCACGACCCCCGATTGAACTGTTACGACGGGATGAGTTATGTTCCTTTGTCGACTGTACCATATACATGCTGATAAAAAACAGAACCTTCAATTTTATCCCTGAGTTAGGCTTAATTATTTAAATATGGGTTTTCAGGAATATTTGAAATTTAAAATACTATGTTGAAACTTCGTATGAAAATAAAATTAATATATTAGAATCTAACACGCATTTGAATAAAAATACGTGTGCGAAGGGAGTGTTATATTTATGTATATATTACACGGGCTATGCTCGGAGTTACTCTGCGAGATCGAATCAGAAATGAGGAGATCCGCATGAGGACCAAAGTAACCGACATAGCCCATCGAATAGCGAAACTCAAGTGGCAGTGGGCAGGGCACATAGCTCGCAGAACTGACAGCCGTTGGGGCAGAAGAGTTCTAGAGTGGCGACCGCGTACCGGAAGACGAAGCGTAGGCAGGCCCCCCACGAGGTGGACCGACGACCTGGTGAAGGTCGCGGGCAATCGTTGGATGAGGGCGGCCCAGGACCGTTCGTTGTGGCATTCTTTGGGGGAGGCCTTTGTCCAGCAGTGGACGTCTTTTGGCTGAAATGATGATGATGATGATGATATATTACACATACTTACAATATCTATTTAATATGTATTTATCAGTATTCCACATACACTTACACTATACAACATTTATAGGTACATTAGATACGTCATGTCACACAAAAACAGTGACTCAAATATTCGTATATAATTATTTATTTGTAACTTTCGCGAGCATACTACGAGTTACACCCGAGTATGCTCGCGAATGTTATAGGTAATTACGAACTCAAGGTGTTTATGTAATATGGTTATTGTTCTTCAGTTGATGTTTAACTACTAAATACTAGGTGTCCAAGCCGTTCCCAAGATTAGCCCCGCCAATCAGACAGACAGACAGACAAACAAGAATTGTAAAAAAAAATGTTTTGGTATATGAACCATGTATACATACATATGCGTTTAGTAAAAAGCGGTTATTTTAATATTACAAACGGACACTCCAATTTTATTTATTTGTATCTATATAGATTTATTATGGAAGCATACAACATAAGACCTAAAAAATCTGTAAAAATTTTAAGCGTCTACATTATAGCGTTAACAGAAATACATAATTTGTGAAAATGTTAGCTTTCTAGCTATCACTATTTATGAGATACAGCCTGGTGACAGACAGACGGACAGACGGACAGACTGACAGACAGTGGAGGATTAGTAATCCGTAGGACCCGTTTTTACCTTTTAGGTACGAAACCCCCTAAAAGATAGAACTAAGATACAGAATAGCTTAAAAATATTCGATACAATTCTTTAAATTGACACAACTTTTTTATTTCTGAACCGACAAACACCAAATGTTAAGTGAAACTTACCACAATAAATTAGAAAAAACCGCAAATCGAATAAGCCGTTTCTGATATTAGTGTGCACAAACACACAGACAAACAGACATTTTTCCGGGATAAAAAGTACCCAGTGTTGTGCGCCAAAGGTTACAGTATAATCATACCAAGTTTCATTGTAATCGGACTGGTAGTTTTTATGTGATGCTTGAACAAACAGACAGACAGACAGACCGACAAAAAAAAATCGAATCGCATATTTGTGTTCGATATCGATCTAATAACATCCCCTGGTATTTATTTTTTCAATATTTTTAATGTACAGAATTTACACTTCTACAGATTTATTATAAGTAGGTATAGATTATGACTGTAAAAATTATAAATAAAAAATATAGTGTCACCTAATTAAGCAACTTTGCCTGTCAATTAATTATAAAAGAGCAACCTATATAAAATGAAATTGGCAATACAGCACAGTGACACACATAAGTGGCTTTACACTAAACCAATAATAGAATAAAATCAATCTATACCACCCTCTCATACTCACACTTACAAAATTCAATCAATGATTTCTCGTAATCATGCGCACGCACACATTAAAAAATTATCGGTAATATTGGCATTCTAAACATTTATAGCATTTGCGAACTATTCCCCCAAAGTATACACTCTAAACCTGTCTCTTTCTCTCTTTCATAGTTATCTGATTCGCGTTAGTGACAGAAAGGGACCGCGAACCTGGTTTTACAACTTTGCAGAGGGACAATGGCGACGCTATTGTTGGAAGTACCCCAAACTTTTTTTAGGTCACATAAAAGTATTACATTTGTTAGGGTCGAGTTGCTTGCTGCATTCGTTTTGCAGTCAACCTAGGAGACGGAACAGTCGCCCACGCAGTCCAGTTTCAGTATTTATGTCTATGAAATTATTACTAGTGATATCAGTGTTACAATTATGTCATCAGCTGCTACTACGAATCGTGCTAGTGATATGTGGAACCATAGTGTCGATGTGAACTCTCAAAGTGCTAGACAACTAAACCATTATCCTTATCAATACCCTGCGATGCCATCTAACTTTTATAATTATCAAAATAACTATGGTCAAAGCTATAGTTTACCTGAAGTTTCAAGTTCTGGTGGTAATAAAGTATATGGCAACAATAACCAAGTAAGTGGAATTGTGAAAACCGAGCCTGGAACATGGCAAAACTATGCTACAAATCATATAAATAGTAATACACAAATGAATATGGAGATGATAAATAAGTGGCGTGAAATGAACTACTACACTCAACAACAGGAAAACTATGCGTACGAACATGGGATAAATTTAGGTAATAATGCATGCATGGATTCAAAAGGTGAGGATTACAGTTCTATCAATTCTCCTGGACAGTGCAGTCTGCCAGATACCAGTTACGGTTCACCACAAAGTGCGTCGAGTGTTGTTAAATCTGCAAACGAAGAAGATGAATCTCCGAATCTTCGAGCGTTATTAACTAAGCCAAAAAATAAAAGGGCTCATCCGTATTTTGGTAAATACGATAAGTCTTACTCGCAAGAAATGATGCAACGGATGTACCGAAATGATATTGATGATTGGAAAAAAAAAAACGAATCTGCGCCGGAGAAGGAATGCAATTTGCCACAATTTCACGGTGAATTCGAAAGCTGCGTAGAAGATCAGGCAAATATTAAGGGCAACACTGCGGTGGGTGGAGCGCCGGTTAGAGTCGAAGGCGCAGAGTCATCGCTGGAAGCCGCGGAGAGCTGTCAGGATATGACGAGGGTCGGTGCAGGCGGGGACAATACGGATTACGTCGAGAACAAAATGGCCGCTGCGCCAGATGTCCAAGCTTTCTATCCGTGGATGAAAAGTGTTGGTGGTATGTATTATTTCATACATTTACCTTGCATTCTAATTGTTAGTGTAAATATATATAGTTAATGTTATATGACATATTTTGTAAATGTTTCGTTTTGTTCTATTTCAGGAGACGACAAAAAAGAGGGCTCTAAACGGACAAGACAAACCTATACGCGATTCCAAACTCTGGAATTGGAAAAGGAATTTCACTTCAACAAATACCTATCGCGCAGACGCAGGATTGAAGTATCACATGCATTGGGTTTGACAGAAAGACAAATCAAGATATGGTTCCAGAACCGGAGAATGAAAGCAAAGAAGGATGGGAAACTATCCACGTCACCAGATCCGTATGGAGTTGAAGAGCTTGGAGCAACGAAACTGCCTACTATGCCCGAATATATAGATACGAGGCAGCATATACCTGGACTTTCAGAATACCCTAATTACAATATGACAGGACCCGTAGCAAATATGAATCATATGGTTGGCAATATCCCACAAAATTGTATGATGCCTCCGTTTGGCGGTGTAATTCCGAAAAACATGTGACAATATAAATAAGATTTTAGTAAAAAAATATATAGTAAATGATAATAATTAGTATTAAGAATATGTAAATATAGTAAATATAGAGATTAAATAGCAGCTTTAGTGATTATATCGTACGATAATAGTAAAATTGTTATTCATCTAAAACTAAATTATTTTTTTGGCTTAATATTTATTGTTCATTAATTTAAATTTAAATGGTGTATGATAACTCTTCAGTTGTAGTAGAAATAGTAAAATCCATAAACATTATAACTTTATAAAAGGATCGAAAAATTGTAAAATAGTTACTATATTTAGTGGGTCTCGCAACTCCGAAAAGTAGATAATAAAAAATACACACTCCACCACGTTTGCGTACAAGGTTTTGAAGTTATGCGACTGATTCACGATAGAAGGCGCATCTTTCGTTCATGTCTTACATGTGCAGCATGCCTTAGGCTGAGGCTACTTTAGGCCGCGATGCGAACTGGCGACACATGAGCGAATAAAACAATTTAATTAATGCTCCCGTATGCGGCTACACTGAATCACAACTATATGTAGTACATTTTGATTCGCTCTTCCAGTCGCATCGCAAGTTGCTGCCCACTGTAGCCTCAGCCTTAAATCTGCGAGGCGACGGCGACCGCGACTGTGGGGCGGGCGACTATGCCGCAGCTCTGCAGCCGCTCCGCTGCCATGCAGTTCGCTTCAATAAGAATCTATGCGTTAGGTCACGCCGCTCTCGCTGCCGCCCCGCCGATCGCTAATATCCAGTTTGAGGCCTTAGCGTCAAATCTTTTTTATTAGATTCGTTTTTTGTGACATGTTTTTTTCTCAATTTTGTACCTAATTATAAGCGCTTTTATCCACCTGTAATAATTTTGTTTATATTTCATTTTAACGATGAAAACGAAGCTTACATTGAATTTTAAATCAAGGTGTATGTATATACTAAGTAGTTTAAAAAAATGGTTCCTATATATCGATAAGAAATATCTGTATGATAATTTTAAGGTTGATTATTTATTTCCCATAATTATGTGTACTCCTCTAGTCAATCACAAAGGCGCTAACAATAAAGAGATGTGATTCCATATTTTTAAATTATTTTCCATTTTTGCAACCAATTTTTTACTGAACAAGTTTTTTTATGTCGTAATGTGTCAGACAAGCATAGTTTACATTGATGGTAAGTAATGCTGTAGCCCTTAAACATTAACATGAAACCAGAGATTTCAATGTAGTCGTTGTCGTACTCCTGAGGCCTAAGGTCTTATGCCTCTATGTCGGAAATTACAGATCCATAGAGTACCACCTTACTGTAACACGATAGTGCTGAGCACTACGATTCAGCGACAAGTAGAATAGATAATACGGTGGTGCCTACGCCCGCGAGCCCCGTCACTGGTGCTTATACCACCAGTAAAAATAAAAGTGAAAATTTAATTGATAGTGAAATAATCATCACTTAATTATCGTGTATAAAATTTATGTAAAATCATTTTCACACAACAGAATGCTATCAATAACGCTCGTACTTTGAGTCCATATGTTATTTAAGTACTTATTAAAAGCATTACATTATTTACCGTATCATTAAGACACAATAAGGCAAAAAAACTTGTTATCACTAATTATATATTCATCTATTTTATTTTAATTTCAGAGTTATATTAATTTAATTATTTCTACATATGCACGTAAATTCGTTATTAATTTAAAATAATAAAAAGTCATATTATTGAAATTTAGTGCATTAACGTACCAAATTATAATATTTGATTGACAAACAACTGTTAAATAGTCAGTCAAAAGTCACAGCCGAACATTTTAAATATAAATTACTTCAACGATAACAGGATCAACATACTGGCAACTAAAAGGATTAAAATAAAAAAATAGAACAAAAAGGCGACAACGAATCCGCTTATTTAAGCTTCCTAAACAATACAACAATTGTTGACAATGTACTAAACCCTTCCGAAAACAGTTGAAAGGGCTCGTTTAAATACAAGTCAACAACCTCATTGCTCTCAAGGGATTGTAAATGTGCAAATGTTGACGAGAATTTTGACATGTTTTGACTGTTTATCGGATTTTGCTAGTCATTGGCACACAAAAAGGGATTTTGCTTAGTAATCCTGTTGAAGATTTAGCTACCTGCCATAATGATCTTAGCTACCGCTGGTATTGCACTATTAGTAATTACGTGGGTATTCTTGAGCTGGATAAACACTTGTTCTGTATACTTATTTATTTAAAAACAAATGGTAGGTACATCAGGCCTTCCACACTGCTTACCCCGTAAAAGACTTGAGGTGAAAACACAAAAGTTACATAACAATTTAAAAGTAATTACGAAACCCTTAGGCAATGAGTTTGTCCAACTTTACCATGCCTTTACCAGTACGAGTATACAAATGGTAGAGTTCAGAAAAATATCTTTGAGGTTTAGTATCTCTACATTAGTTAATTCTTTTCAGCACTACTGTGTCCTGATTTAGAGATGTTACGCATATGACTACTATTGATGATATTACATATGACGATAATTTACTGGTGGTAGAGCTCCAGTGACCGAGCTCGCAGGCGTAGGCACCACCACATTACCTAATATGATTGCCGCTAAATGGTAGTGTTCAGTACTATCGTGTTCCGGTAAGGTGGTAATGTATGGCTCTGAATTGCCGGCACAGAGGCATAACATCTTAGACCTCAGGAGTGGTAACGCATCTGCATTTTGACCTTGGTGTTTGTGTAAGTATCTATAGGCTGCAGTCATCACTTAATATCAATGTGAACTGCATGCTTGTATGCCACTTCCCTTACATAAAAAATCACAACTTTATGTAGATGTTTAAAGACTGCAGTATTCACTTACCATGAATGTGAAATGTTGTTTCATATTTTCATGACTTAAAAAGAACATGAAAATGTAATAAAAAAATAATATTTCACTATGCAATTAAATATCGCATTAAATATTGAAAATCAAAACTCAATGGTATTTTGCTGCTAACTTCAGGGCAAAGAGTACCCCAACTTTAGAATTCGGACCCTTCTGACGTTTGAATAGAGAACAACAAAAGACTGCTATTAAGAGACGGCGATATATGACAGATGTATTGTGAGAAAGAGAGAAAAAAACATCCCCTAGTTCAGGGTGCGTAACTGCGCATGTTCGACATTTAACCAAGATGGCTGCTGGTGTTTAGTTCGTATTTTGTTTTCTAATTTTTTTTTGAATTTCACTATAAGCAATAATTAACTACATAACTCAGAAAGTTATTTTTAGAAGAAATAAATTGTTTATTTACCAGTGTATTGGTGAGTGCAATATTTTATAGCTTTTATATGCGATATGAACCCAAAAACGTTAATGGCGATTTTGTTTACATCCGTCTAAAATGTTAATTGTGTGTGATGTGAAATATTTTCAATGAAATTGAAGCTCAGGCATTACGTAATGTGTACCTACTCAATGGTTTAATATTAAATTTAATATTTGGCGCTCCACTCTCTCTGTAATATAAGGGTCTTGGCGTGAAGAACATAAATACACCTAAATAAATGAACTGTAACCTGTAGTACTTTAAATACTATTATATATGTGTTTATTATATGTTATATACTAAACACAAAAAAATATATAGGTATAAAAATTTCTTGTTTATTAATTTTATACAATTTCATTGAAATTTGTATAATAGAAAGCTCCCTACTAATATTGTTGTTTAGTGAGTAGGTACTATCATATTTTAAATAGCAACAGTTCGTGTAATTAATGAAATGTGTTGCTACTAGTTTCTTAGGCCATAGGTATTGTATCTTTGTGCTTGCTATTATAATTCTTACTAACTTACATTTTAATATTTATCTAAAGGCAAGAAGTGGTACATATACCTATTTCCGAGCTCCTTGGCGTTACTGGAACCATATAGCTCTATAGTCTGTAAGTAAATATTTACTCTACATCTATCGGATTTTGATGCGGTTTTTACCAATATATCAGAATCAGAATCAGAATCAGAAACTCATTTATTCATTTAGGGTGACAGGCACCTCTTATGACACGTCAAAAACAAACAAAATAAATTAAAGCGAATAACAATTGATATACATGTCAAACAAGATAAAAAATATATATAGAGTGATTCTTAGGAGATGTTTGTGTATATTACTTTTATAGTTATGTGTTAATTGATTAGAACAAACCGATAAATGTTGGAGGTGTTCGAAACAAATCAAGTCGCTTGGGAGCTTTCATCGAAGACGCCGCCTTAAAACTTTTGAGATATAACAAAACAATGTATGGTGGTATATTTTCTCACTGGTAGATTTAAAAAATGGCATCTTTTAACGATAGCTTGCAGTATCCGTCATAACTTCCAAAAATAAACACTTTAGTTACCGCGTTTCATGTACCTACATTATTATGATGTAAATTTTAATTAGAAACCATTCCAATGCGTAGCGCACACCGATGATGGGACTCGCTTGATGTTTTTACATTAAATCGTTGTTTTTGTGGATACATATTTTAATAATGTAGAATGCAGATTTATCTCTGATGCCCCTTTGGAAAAAAAAGTGTCTCACACTAAAAGGAGACTAATTTTGGGGTCCGCAAAATCGTTACTGGTTAACTCATTACACAGTACATTTTGTAATATAGTTAACAATTAGCAATCTAACCTAAAGGTTTGATATATACGGGCTATTTGTATGGGAAAATTAAATTATTATTTTAATATTCCTCTTCAATTTTTTCATATTTTCTTACCTTTTAAACCTTCCCTGGACTTCAAAAAATCTTTCAAAACCAAAATTAGCCAAATCGGTAAAGCCGTTCTGGAGTTTTGGCGAGACTAACGAACAGCAATTGATTTTTATATACATAGATAGATAAGTCATTTTCAAATGATGAAAATGACATGTTTTGTACATTGCTAACACCTGGGTGTATGGAACAGTATCATTCTCCTTTCAATCTATTATCCCAGTATGTGTATCACAGCGAAAATGGTTGCTAGTGTGTTGAAAGGCATGAAACGTGGAAAATCCCCCGGCTATGATTCACTCAGTATAGAGCATTTACAACATGCAGGTGATCATTTGCCGAGGGTGCTAGCCATGTTCTTTACGTTGTGTGTCAGTCATTCGTATCTGCCTGAAACCATGTTGAAGACTCTAGTCGTGCCAGTTATCAAAAATTAAACCGGAGATACATCTAGTATAAACAACTATAGACCAATATCGCTTGCAACCATAATTGCTAAAGTTCTAGACGGTGTAGTTGATAAGCAATTGCAAAAACATTTAAATCTCCACGACGCTCAGTTTGGATTTAGACCCGGGCTATCAACGGAAATGGCAATACTACATCTCAAACAAACCGTCAAGTACTACACTAGTCGAAGTCACCTGTTTATGCCTGTTTTTTTGGATTTGTCGAAGGCCTTCGATCTGGTTGATTACAATATACTGTGGCACAAGTTAGAGAGTGATACAGACCTTCCCAATGAACTTATTAATCTCATGAAATACTGGTATGGAAATCAGAACAATGTTGTGAAATGGTCGGGGTCGCTCTCGGACGTGTACAGATTAAAATGTGGAGTAAGGCAGGGCGGGTTGACTTCGCCAAGTCTTTTTAATCTGTATATGGATCGCCTGATCGATGAGCTAAGCAATGCAGGTGTCGGTTGCTCAATTGATGGTGTTTTCGTCAAAAACATAAGTTACGCGGACGATATGGTATTGCTGTGTCCATCAATCAGTGCGCTTAGGAAGCTACTTGGCATCTGCGAACGTTATGTGGTGACCCATGGGCTTAAATATAATGCCAAGAAAAGTGAACTCTTAATTTTCAAAGCAGGCAAAAAAATTTATGACACTGTTCCAACTATTTCTCTGAATGGAAGTGCCCTAAATAGAGTACAGCGCTTCAAATATCTGGGCCACCGGGGTTACCGAGACGCTCGCGGATGATATTGATATGGAGAGGGAGAGCAGGGCATTGTGTGTTCGATCTAATATGCTGGCTCGTAGGTTTGCACGTTCTACTCCAGATGTAAAGACGACACTGTTCAGAGCGTATTGTCAATCCTTCTACACGTGCAGCTTATGGACCAAATACACCAACAAGTCGTTGGTCGCCCTGCGTACTCAATATAACAACGCCTTTAGAATCCTAATGAAGTTACCTACATATTGTAGTGCATCAGGGATGTTTGCCGATGCGCAAATAGATGGCTTTACTGCAATCTTGCGCAAACGAAGTGGGTCTCTGATGGGCCGAGTGCTCGATAGCTCTAACACATTTATGCAATTATTTTCGTGGAGGACGGATCTAGACTGTCCAATCATGCAGCACTGGAATAAGCTGCATACTGAGCACTCAGGATCTAAACCTAAATATAAATTAAGATAGATTAACATGTGTAATTTTTAATAATTATTATGTATTTATTTAATGACGAATGAAGAATTTATAATTATTAATGAATTGTATATTATTTGTAAGCTAAATGTTTTTGTTTTGAATTAATTATAATTAGATGTTATTGATTGATTCTTATGTACTATAGACTTGTATCTGAAATAAATAAAATAAAATAAAATTATAATATTAATACTTGTACATAACAGTGAACATGCGGAAAAAAAAACAAAGATTGGCGGAAAAATTGTATTGAAAAAGTGTCATAGTCAGATCTGTTTGGGAAAGCTGGCATATTATTATCAAGCGCTTCGTCTCGGTTTAAATGGTTGGTGATATTGTTCAATCCACTTCTATATAAGCGAGATAAATAGGGAATCAAATTAATATTGTAAGATTATTTTGATAGTATTAATCTTCCAGACCCACGTGACTCCATGCAAAGGAATTTTTAAACGCTATGAAATATCCATTTAAAGCACCAGGCAATGGATTTCACATTAGTAAATAGGTAGGTACGTTAAGTTTGCTGGTCATATAATTATGCCGATTGAATCGCCCCAGTGAATGCCAGATGTAATTAATCCTGGCGTCGAACGAGGCAGCGTTCAATAAAGCTGGATCAAAAGAAACCTTCTAATGGATATTTGAATGGCACGATAGCTCGTATTTACCTGTAGGTTGGATTGAATGGTGAGTAATGTACCTACTGGTTTGATTCTGTAGACCTCACAGGTAGCCTTTCTGTTTTTGTAGGTACCTATATTACATAAGGTATGTTTCTAAAGTTTGCTACGATATTTACCGATTTTGAGTAAGTTTAGGTATTGACGAGGTACTTGGTCCAGCGGTATGTGATGACCGTTTGAACCGAGGCTCACTAGTTCAATCCATGTACTGGGACAATTATTGGTATGGCTTACCGATATTTGCATCGGGTCTGGGAGACTGTGTTGTGTGTGAACAATGACACTCACGATGCAGGTCTATACCTATACCTGCCTAGTATGCCGCTGTGAGTATAAGCGTAATTTTTTAAGTGTAATGGTAATTTTTTTTGTTTCAATCAATTTACACTCTTTAACCAATAACACACTCAAACCTTTCTAATAAGTCACTCTATCTAATGGATAACTGCACGGAAATCCGATGCGGTAGTCTTTGAATTTAGCGCAAACAGACAGACAGACAGACAGACGCCCCGAGGGACATTGTTTTATAAAATTTTGATTAGACTTCTCAAAGAAGGTAGCAAGTACACATCTTAATAATTGCCAGGTCGGTGTACAAAAGACATAAATATAGATATGTTATTAGTAATAAAATACAGAATACAAGTTTAATAAAATAAAGGAAATATATCTGTTTCACTATTAATGTTTAATGACGATATATAATAAATGGTTATCAATAATAATTAGAATACTTGTAAAGTGGAAACTTTATTTGTCTTGTCGGACATTTTTATTTCAAATATAACATATGGTATTCCTTTCCTGTTTCATACGAATACAAATTAATTTTATTCTACAGTCATACCTATAAGCAACAGATGTTCATATCACGCTTGCTTTGATCTCGACACAGATCAAAGTCGTTATGTTATCAGAGGTAATAAATTAAGACTTAATTATGATAAGTAACTACCAATTTAAATTAAAAGTGCCAAAAATACGTTTAATTGTATGAAATTATCTCGATAGCCACTTTTGTTTCACGCTGGTATTATCTTAAACGTTTTGAGAGTTATGATCGCTCTCACATCAAAATTAGCTGTATAGGCATCCTATTTTTAACTACCAATGTAATGTTCTCTTGTTTAAGACGTCGAGAATATATTATAAGTAATTTGATTTATTGGACACTTTTATTCGACGTATTGTGTCGAAAAAATACTTCCGGCCAGGTTTAAGTTCGTACTGAAACCTGTTGTTACCCCTAAAGGAGAATGATACTGTTCCATTTCTGGGCCCAGGTGTAGGGTAAGATGGTTAGCACTGTACAAATTATGTCATTTTCAAATGATGATAAAATAAATAATTTGAAATTCGGGTATTTTTTGTATTGCCTGTAATTGAAGTAAAGGTTGGGGAAAAAGTTTCTTCGCATTTTTTAAGATAATTCAAAACATTTTTTAATATAGTTTATTTAAATTTAACTAAAGTATGTGTGTACCATTTTGTTCGATATCCTTTTGCCATCTTGTAGGTAGGGACATGATCCCATTGCAATAAAAAATTTGGGACTTCTCATCAAAATACCGCGACAAGTGGATTTGGCAGTCCTCTCGTGATGTTAACCTAACATTGCATAAAGAATTCTGAAGAGACCGAAACAGGTGGAAATCTGAAGGTGCAAGGTCAGGACTATACGGCGGATGCATTAACACCTCCCAGACAAGCTCTCTTAATTTTTGCTGAGTGGCTATAGATGTGTGAGGTCTAGCGTTATCATGATGAAACACCACACCCCTTCTGTTGATCAATTCCGGCCGCTTTCTCTCAACTTCTTGCTTTAATCTCATCAGTTGTTCGCAGTAGAGTTCAGAATCGATAGTCCTGCCTGGTGGTAATAGCTCATAATGAATAATGCCCTTCCAATCCCACCACACACACAACATCACCTTATTGCGAGTTAACCCGGGGTTCGCCACAGTCTGTGAAGCCTGACCGGCCTTTGACCACGACCTTTTTCGCACGTTCTTGTCGTACGTGATCCACTTTTCATCACCAGTTATCAGCTTCTTCAAAAATGATTCGGTTTCATTACGTCGTAATAAAGAATCACAAATGTGTACACGGTTCAGTAGGTTTCTTTCAGTGAGCTCGTGAGGTACCCAAATATCGAGCTTTTTTTTGTACCCAGCTTTTTTCAAATGCGCCAAAACTGTTTTGTGATCAATTCTCAGTTCTTCAGCTACGTCGTAACTACTGATATGTCGATCTTGCTCCACTTTTTCAAAAATGGCATTCATTTTATCCGTAATAGGGCGACCAGAGCGAGGTGCATCTTTGACATCAAAATTACCGGATTGAAAACGCTTAAACCAAATTTGTGCTACTCTCACAGACACTGCACTAGGTCCATAAACATCGCAAAATTTTTTCGCGGCTTGCGTTGCATTTTTACCTTTTTTGTAGTAAAATTTTAAAATGTATCGAATTTCTTCATTAGATTCACTCATCTTGACAGTACGAAAAACATATGAAAATCACACATTTGCCTAATTTGAATTTGGAATTATGTTCTTTAAGATTTTAACTTTCAATGATACCAAAACCAGCCAGATACAAATACTACAGCCAAAGAGATTTTATTACAAGTTCGTACATACTATAATGCGAAAAGACTTTTTCCCCAACCTATTATATTATATATACAAGGTGTAACGGCAAGGTCCAACAATATTAAAAGGTGTTCATCTATATCAAGTTTCAAATCATTTAACGTGAACAATAACAATGAAGTCACAACTTTTTTTTTCATACAAAGTTTAAATTGTTATTTTAATTGACAACCCGAACAAGTCGTCAATGAAAACACTCAGCATTTCAGCAACAAAAGATCTTGGGAGATGAAGTCTATTTAAAAAAAAAAAGTATATTTTAATGATCAAGTAAAAGTTGGGTTAGATTGCTAATTGTTAACTATATTACAAAATGTACTGTGTAATGGGTTAACCAGTAACCATTTTGCAGACCCAAAATTATCCGTCTCCTTTAATGATAGTGAATCAAATATATGATTTTAGTGTTTAAACATTCTACCGATAATCGTAACGTATTCCAAAGAGCCATTTAGACGGAGATAGTTTCTCGTCTCGAAGATATGATTATCGAAGGAATATAAAACATTCTTCTTCGTCTAAACAGTCGCTCTTCTCGCTCGTTGCCATGGGCGATAATCGCCTCGCAACGGAATATTATTGTGTCCGTGTAAACAGAATTTCAAAGATGACATATCTCGCACTGAAATCGGTTCAAACTGATTTGTACGATACTCGTATGAACTTGAAAATATGTCATACGAGATCGTGTTTAGACAAGCCGAGAAGAATCTGCTTACGATAATTTCGTCGTGTAAACAAACATAGGCAATTATCGCCTGTCGATATGTCCTGGCGAATCTCGTATGACATAATCGCAGGCGAGATTTTAGTTCCTGCCTGTGTGTATACATTTTGACACGATCATGTTATGGCGATTATTGCTCGTGACAGTAGCGTACGATTTTCTCGAACCAAACGTACGAGAAACTCTCTCTATCTAAATGGCTCTTAATATTTCACGTATAATTGGTATATAAATGAAGGTTAACTGCCATTTGTATTTAATTATCTTTTATACCTATGTAATAGTTTGAGTAATCACCCCGGAAAATCTCGATCTCGGGCTCCACCTTGGGAAAATAATAAAAATAAAATTGTAAAATACGCTTACACTCACAATCCCACAGTAGGTATAAACCTGTGTCGTGGATACCGTTGTACACATACAACACATACACAGACACCCAGACCCAAAACAAATGTCTGTAGGCCATACAGATATTTTTCCCGGTGCGGGGATCGAACTCGCGACCATTCGAATCAAACGGTCATCTCACACCGCTGGACTTTTAAAACATTCATGATTAGGTACTGAATGTAGGAGAAATTTCCTACCAAAAACCACTACCACCCTCGGTAAATGTTAGAATATTTTTGAATGCGCGAATTATGCTCTTGTGTGTGGCATTTCAACAAATTTCTGTTTCAAACTTTGTCAGCAATACTCTCGACAAAATTATGCCAAATAGTAATTTCATACTCTCCTTTTGGAACATCAAAGCATCTAGCTGTAACCTACGAAGAAGCTTATCTATCACCATAACGTTTAATGAATATTTTTGAATGCGCGAATTATGCTCTTGTGTGTTGACCTTGATGGCATTTCAACAAATTTCTGTTTTAAACTTTGTCAGCAATACTCTCGACTAAATTATGCCAAATAGTAATTTCATACTCTCCTTTTGGAACATCAAAGCATCTAGCTGTAACCTACGAAGAAGCTTATCTATCACCATAACGTTTAGTTCTTCGTAAGTTAGCTGTCTCAAGCAAAGTAACAGCAAAATCACAGCTCCATTCATTATCAATTCTGTGTACAACATAAAAGAAAAAAAACATGGGAATCAAAGGCCCGAACACTGAAATAGAAAAAAAAGCGCGTAAACGTCCGCACACGTCCAGGACACGTCGCGTTACAGAAACATCAGTGTCCAGACAAAAAGCGGGCATCAACAAAAGAATCTGCAGGGCGCATTGTCCTGCGATCATTTATCACCAACGCTCCGTTGGCATCGTTCGAAAGCAGATCGGCTGATCAATGCGAGGCGGGGGTGATTTGGGCAAAGATTAAAATTTAATTTTTCCGTGTAAGCTTAGTGTAACAGTTGCAGTCCTTATTCCTTATAATACAGCTAGACGCAACTCCAATATTTAAATCTTGTAACTAAACGCATTAAACGCAACAGATACTTAGATTTTTACAAAAATAAAATCATTTTTAACTGCCTCAGTAGCGTAGTGGTAGCAGGCCACTACTATTACGCTGGAGGTCCTGGGTTCGATTCCCGGGTCGGGGACTATCAGAGATAACGGTTTAAAATCCTTTATCTTTGCTTCTATTGGGATTTTTCCATTTTCTGGAAGTTTCCCAGTGCCCCGGAGTTTGGTAATGGGCCCAGAGATGGCAACAGGTTCGCCACCTGTTACATGGGCCAAAAACGTAACCGGCGAGTCGTGGGTGCATGCATTAACCTCTGCCTACCCCTTCGGGGATTACAGGCGTGAAGTTACGTTACGTTTTTATTTTTAGATTTTTTAGCAGACTTGCCGTTATTTTTCTATATTCATCACTTTTTATAAAACGCGCGCGGAATTTGAAGAAACCTCTTCTCGATTCTCAAACAATCCTCAAATCGTCATCCATAACTTGACGACTTGAGGTAGCTGCTAAGAAAAACAATGTCTTCTGGTTTTACCCTTCATTCGATTTTTTCTCTTTTTCACCTATATCCCTTATCGATTTAAATACGATATTATTATACAAATTGAAAGAACATGTAGGTACCTATATCAATTGGCCATACGAAGTTGAGAGAAAGCTAAACCAATCCTTTTTAGGGTGGTGACTTTGGGGACCTGTTATACGCCTAGTGCATACTATTCTATGTATTCAAACTTTTTCGAAGAGTTTTTTATGACATGAAGTGGCGAACAAGCATACAGTTCCACATTGATGGTACCTAATTAAATACTGTATCCTATAGACATCTACTTTTAAAAAAAGAGATGCGTTGCTACTCCTGAGGTCTATGTTATGCCTCTGTACCGAAATTTACAGGACCATACATTACCACCTGACAAGAACACGATAGCGCTGAATGCTACCATTCACAGTAAAGTACAAAGTACTAGTATTAGGTAATGTGGTGTAAGTAAGTAAGTAGAGTAGGTACCAGTAAAATGACGGAGTTAAAAATAAATTACAGTTTGTATGGCATTCAAACAGCGCTGCCTAGTGACAATATTTGGCAACAATTGAGAGCTGCATGATCAACGTATTTATTGTCACATAGATAATTTCGATCAACGTCATAGTGCAGTCGTTGCGTTATTCGCCCTAAGCGCTCTGATGAAGATATTACATGTAATTTAACGTTAAATATGATTGACCAATTTATATACATATCCAATGTTTGCTACTAACCAAAAACCGAACTGCCCACCGAATGTACAATATACGAAAGGCCAAATAATTTTCCAGCCACAGTGTAATAGCACCTATAATAATTTTGCAATTTGACGCCTTTGCGAAATATATAATGACTCAATTTATTGGAGTTAAAGTTTTTTAACTTGCAAAATTGCAGAAGGCTTCTGTTGAATGGCTCATTATGGTAAATTTCATTTTGATCGTTCACCGACACATGTAACGGACGAAACAGAATAACACATGCCACGGCTTCGTACGATGATCGTTCGATTTTATGATCTGATGAATATCGCTTTTAGCGCTGTTTCATAATGAATTATGTATACCAAAATTTGTTATTTAAAATTCCTTGATGAAATCTTTATTTTAAAATTTCGATGTCTCTCGATACATACCTACCTAATCGTTACAAACATAAGATAGAGTTGACATTGTTTTTTTTATTTACACAAGACTGTAATAGTCTCCTCACACAAAACTATTTTCTTTTATAATGTAATAACACTTGGATGCTTTGGATGCATCGTATAACCCTTATTATCCCCTGCTTTATTTATTTACTAAGCCTAGCTGTAACTTACTAATATTACTTTCTCATACATGTGACAAGCGTAAACGGCTCTCAGTCATAAGACAAAAATGCATTGAAGCGCCATATCTCTATCAGTAATAGAAAATATTAAAAAGCTCCTAGTTATTTTTATTCGCTTCCATCGGGTCTTATTTCACCCAATTCGGAAACGAAGGTTTACTTGTCAGTAGCGGTTTAAATCAAAATATAACGTCATTTACCTGGGCATAAGATGATGTGACGTGGGCAGGTACAGAGCAAATATTGTACGCCAATTTAATTTGAACCCCCAAGTTATTTAGGTTAGCAGTACAGTTATGGATTATTCCGTGGGATGGAGTGGAGGAGAGTTCAGGGTAAAGTGGTTGGGAATGGCGTCAATGTCACTTATGTGTTTAACCCGGCGAGTGGATGGAGGAAATGATAGATGGCGTGGCAACCGGGCTGTTGCTGAAATAGGGCGAACTAGTTGGAATTACTTGGAGCTGTACGATGCAATTTTTGTAACAAAATTACTCCCTAGAATACATTTTTTAAAATGAAAATTATTTATTTTATGTTATTCAAAAAGATTTTCAACTAGCAAAATTAAATTATGTGACCCGGAAAAAAATGCGTCTTTTTAAGTATTTATCTATACTTCATGCACATTGTACATTAGACATGAAAATTTGATGACTGTAGTGGCATTAATTTATGTCAAGAATGCTAAAAAAACGAACACTAACTCACGTGAATTTTACACCACAGATAATGAATAAATGGTATTTATCTATCCATATTAGGATACTATGGCCTAATTTCAGCATGGTGTCGCTAAATATTTTTTGTCGGCTGACAGAAAAGATATTATTTGCACAGTTACCAGTCTTATAATTGACTTTATACCACGTTCTTTTCGAGACATCCTATAATTTTCTTCCAAATGTTTATTTTATAAATATTTTTATTTTTCTATTTTGATATACCTGTTCCACTGATTATTCCGTTTCTTTACAAACCAGTAAAAATGCGAAAAAACGAAAGACAAATATTAAGCGTAGGTGCATACAACTCTATATCGATCCTTTCGGCTTCCAACCCTCCGCGCGCACCACATTCCAAATTGTTTTTGACTGACAGTTAAATGTAAGTTAGCATTGTTTGAGCGACGCACCGCAGCCTTCGAACCCGGCTCTTTCTATAATTATTTCTGTTTACAAGCAATATTAGACTTCTTGACTTTACGTGTTTGAATGTAGAATTTGTTTACTGTCGTGTCAATGTTAATGTCGTCGTTTAGTCAGTATGATTTTTTTTTAAATGATACATTAATGTCACTATGCCAGCATCAATTCGTACATGAGAAATGAATAGAATTCTTATATTCTCTAAGACTTTTTTTAGCCAGAAATTACAAGAAACATCATAATTTCAGCCAAAGATTTTCACAATGGCCCTGAGCCGGCCTCATCCAGCGATTGCCCGCAACCATCACTGGTCTGCCGTCAAACGGTAGTGTTCAGTTTGTACTATCGTTTTCCGGTTTTATGGTTATGTATGGCTAATAACTATCACACATGCGAAACAATTTAGACCCCAGAAGTGGCAATGCATTTTTCGACCTTGGATATTTGTATAGATATCTATTCTGCCTGTAATTTGTTTGCTACCATCATTAGTTACGTAAATAATATTACAAATATTATAAATTGAGAAAATAGAAGTAAAGAAAAATCATTAGATGAAAGAAACAAATTGATAGACGTTCATTCATTAATGACTCGAGACGTCTGGAACAGTGACTGACAGACAAAACAGAACAAAACTGCGCTGGATAAAATTTATCGTAAACTTTCCCGGCACTTAGGTACATGAAAGTTTTTGCATTTGAGACATTTTTAAATGTTTGATACTTAGAGATTTCATTATTTAACGTTACTTGCTACAATTCTGCTTGTTTATTTATAACTGATGGCAGAGTTCCAGTGACGGATGTAGAAAGTAGATGAGAATGAGAAGGTAATGTATGGTCTCGCTATATTTTTGTACTGGAACAAAGAAAGGGTTTAACATCTCGAAAGTGGTAATCTGCAGCCTTTTCGTTTTTGTGTAATTGTCTAAAGGCTGCAGTAGTAATTTACTACTCATTAGAATTGAATGCTTGTCTGCTCTCACGTTAAAGTTCAGGCACCACCAATGACTGCCATGAATAACGAGCGAGCATAACCAGAAAGATGTGTATATGCACACAAATAATTAATTTATTAAAAAAAAAACGATTTTTCAAAATGTGAGAAAATCACGTAATGCATTGTCATTACATAATTTTTTCATTGTCGTGAGCATGTGTTTCTTGCAATTCTGTAATATAAAAATAAGTCGGGTTTTCCTTCCTGACGCTATAACTCCAGAACGCACTAACCGATTTCCACGGTTTTGTATTCGTTGGGAAGCTCTCGGGCTCCGTGAGGCTTATAGCAAAGAAAATTCAGGAAAAAATATTTATAAAACGACATCCACTCGGGCGAAGCCGCGGGCAACAGCTAGTGACTAATAAAAAAATATATTGTTTAGATACATAGATTTTGAAAACTTTTGACCTCCTTTTAAAGGCATATTTTATTTATTTATTTACACTTCTATGTAATTTATACATATGGCGGACTTAATGCCACTAGGCATTCTCTAACAGTCAACCTTGGGGTTGTGAGAAAAGAAAATGTAGAGGTGCAAGATAAATAACCAATGATAGTTATTACGAAACTAACAATATTAATTTATATAAATATACAAAACGTAAATAAAGAGAGAGGTAAAAATAATTTTACTTAAAATATCTATTTTTACTTGCAGGTCCGATCATCGAGGAGAATGAAGACACAAATTATGTAAAATTATAATAAAAATATAACTTTCAATTTTATTGTTCTTATTAACTTTTACAACAGTAAGGTTATTTTACAAATAATCAAAAAAAGAAAAAATCAGATATCATATAAATTCTGTACAGATTATTACAGATCACACCACACTCTTCAATGAAAAAAAAATAAAACAGCAGCTTAATCTTATCACAACATAGCAGCAGCAAGAACAAACATTTAGGGTAAATAGAGTAAATAAGTTACGCCCTTTACAGGGGTACCCATATTAGTAGATAAGGATTCTTCATCAAATTTCTTGACTAAACAATATGAACACATAAGATACCAATCTTGAAGTTATTTGGACACATCACCCGTAACGAGGATTCCATGGAACGGCTGGTGATACAAGGGAAAGTTGAGGGCAAAAGATCTCTCGGACGCTCTCCGACTAGATGGACAGACGTCATCAAATCTGTGACGCACTTCAGCATCAATGACTGCTCTCAGTCTGCCAGGCATCGAGCTACATAGCGACGCATCGCGATCACGACGGTAACAGAAAAAGCTACCGATACATGACTACGACCACTCTGCCAAGAGTGTACGACTAAGAAGAAGAATGACTTAAGTACTTAATTGATTCAAATAATTAAACATGACTTTAACAATACTTCTGAAACTTGTAACATTCACGAAACCGTATTTAATGAACTTGTTTCGTCACATTATGTAAAGTTCAGGATTTAATAACATCGCCGTGTCATAGTGGCAAGTTCGCGTCGAAGGGCGAGTTCACGCTTGACAAGGGGCGACACTTTGAGTAATGGCTGTAAACGTCACTTACTTACCCGAGACGATGCAACGAATTAGGTAAGTTTGGAAGCGAAATTAGAAAGTACGTATTTAAGTATTTGTTTCGATGTACGTCAGTGCCGGATAAAGCCGGTGCGGGGCCCGTAGCAAATGTGACCATGGGGCCCTAGAGTTACATTGCCTACTGAAATTTAGGATTTAGGTAAATTAAACAGAACATTTACGAAAAGGAATCGAAAACAATATTAGGGGATTCCCCTTGTAAGTATTGTGGTATTGCCAACCTGCAACATAATAATATACCTATATAATTAGTGTGGCCAACGCTCACTTTGAGAATAGCTAAGGTGTATTACATTTTTGTGTTATTTTGGCTCGGAGCCCCTAATGCGCGGGGCCCGTAGCATTTGCTGCCTCCTGCTATATGGCTAATCCAGCACTGATGTACGTAAGGATGTTAAGTGGATTTTTTTTTGAGATGATATCTTGATAGTTCTAGAATTGTTATGGGAAAACACATCATAAGTGTAAAAAATGTAAAGGTATGAGATAAAGTAGGATGATGATATGTTCTTAGGTTTTCGCGAGCTACACTCATTGAAATAAAACTATTTTTACGGATTTATCTCGCGTATATTAAACTAAAATGATTTTTTTTTAAATAGTTTTATTTCAATGAGATAAAGCACTCAAAATAAAAAAACAACGACAATTTTTAGGTATTTAAAATTGGTCTACAAGGACACTTTTGTCTTTTGTCAGGTTACAAGCTACCTACAGTGAATTACTTGCAATAATAATTTAATGGTACCTATAATTAATTTCAAAATGAAATTTAAAATTATGTTTTTTTTTTCAAATCTTTTAGTAAAATGAAAAATTTGTTCTTCATAATTATAGTAATTCGTAGCAAACTTCCAAGTGAGAATAACTAGGTACCGAAACTATTTTTGTAAGTAAGTAAACGCTTCTTAGGTATCCGTATCCCTTAAGGAACCCTTATAGTTAGTCTATCCGTCCATATGTGTGCAGTTTACCTATTTTTTTTTGTCATGGGGCAATGTAGGGTTCTATTTTTCGACGGGGGAGGATATACATTGCGCGTGGCTCGACATGCACTTGGCCGGTATATAATGGTTGATGATTATTCCAAATGGATATTACTACTCACCAATGCAAAGGTTAATAGAAGGAGGCTGTAGAAGACGAATACACTAATGCCGAATTATTATTATTTTGGAAAATGGTAAGTACGAAGGCAGGTTAGTCTGTCTGTATACACACAGTCAAATAGTAGGCAACGCTTGATATCATTGCAATATAAGGATAAGTACTTCAAGGCGTCAACGGTCAAGATCAGCTTTATTAGGGGAGACCTAGGAGAGTTGTGACAAAGGTAAGTTGTGACAAAGACGATTTCTCCCTAACTATAATCGTTAGCGAGCTGGCTTCAACGCTAGTTTGCGACTTGAGAGATGCGCTACTTGACTTAGTACTCGCTGGCGTCGTACGAGAAGCGGTTATCAAATTATGACATCTGCGTCAAAAAATATGCGAAAAGTAAGTTTTTTTCTTTAAAAATTTGATCGAATCTTTATCATGCCTTATTACATGTTGATTGTTGTGTAATGTTTTCTAAAATTGTGTGGTTATTCAAGACTCAAAATGTTGCATCAATCTTTTGTGTTTGTATCGTGTCTAGAATATATGAATTATTATTTGGACCAAGTCATCATTTTGAGCATCTAGGCGAGTTGTGACAGCCTGTCACAACTCTCCTATCTGACTTCATTTTTCGCGATATGGGGTGTTGCACGCTAAAAGGCTACGGTTCTTGGTTTCAAAATGCTGAATAAATATACAAGAACGACTGATGAGGAATGGATGATGGAATTTGAAGAGGTTACGTAACGATACGAGATAAATGTCCAAGAGATGTCGTGTCCTCTTACAATCTTAACTACATGTCTCTGTCAAGATATATTTAGAAGAAACACGCTTATCAAGCAATCCCAGTAGGCAAGGCTTCATCAATGGGTTATACCATTAATGACGTAACTTCACGCCTGTAATCCCCGAAGGGGTAGGCAGAGGTAAATGCATGCATTCAAGCACACATGCAAACACCCACGACTCGCCGGTTACGTTTTGGCCCATGTAACAGGTGGCAAACCTGTTGCCATCTCCGGGCACATTACCAAACTCCGGGGTACTGGGAAACTTCCAAAAAATGGAAAAACCCAATAGAACCAGAGATAAAGGATTTTGAACCGTTATCTCTGATAGCCCCCGACCCGGGAATCGAACCCAGGCCTCCAGCGCAATAGTAGTGGCCTGCTACCACTACGCCACTAAGGCATGACCATTTATGAGAGGAATATAATAAGTGACTATTTGAAAACATTAGATCGAATGAGCAGTGGGTCCAATGCCTAGAATGCAAAGACTGATCACATGTAGATTGTACCTACTGGAGACAAGTTGCAAAACGTTTGCCATAATTATCTATTATCTATGAGATTTTTGACGGATAGTAATATGATTTACCTCAAAATGGTGCCATATATTACATATTCTTGTTACGAGTGTTATGTTTTTGACGTGACAACGTCTTAAATTAGGTTGCGGCTCGGAGTCACTCATGAAAAAGTGTAACGCCCGGTAACGAAACGATGAGTCACCGAACGAGAGAGAGACCTGCCGGACCGGCGAATGCCTTTCTACCGAGAAAAAGACGTTGTCACGTAAAATCTTCGCCCGTAAAACCGACCTTACAGGCAACCAGTTTTTTTTTTGTATTTAATGTTCAATGTTCAATGTTCAAAAAATTATCAGTACTTTTTTGCAAATGAAATTGTTTGTTTTATTTGTATTATCTATAATGGTCCTTTTATATAATCAAACATTCTAAATAAAAAGCTGTCACAACGTATCTCGGTCCCTGTCACAACTTACCTCGGTGATAGGAGAGTTGTGACAGAGGGAGTTGACTTGGTTTTTGTTGATTTTCTCAGAAACTATGATACTTAATTTAATTATTTTTATTATTTTGCAACGAGAAGGAATGGTGCTACATTAATTAACATAGATCATAACTGTAAAATGTTTCTTGACCGAGATATGGCCATTAAAGTAAAAATTATCACAACTATCGTCGGTCTCCCCTACTAGGGGTTCTTAGGCTCCTTTCATTCTGCAGCGTGTCGCCTGTCGCGTGTGTTGAGACCGGCGATACGCAGTACAAAAACGCTACCGGCAAGCACGCAGCACAATGAAAGCCACTATGGAGCTTCATACAAATCGCACCAGTCGCGCGCGTACGCGACCGACGACACGCTGCAGAATGTAAGGAGCTTTACCCCTACAGAAGATACAAGTGACGTAGCCAATTTTTGTGGCAAACAAGTATGCAGTTCACATTGATGTTAAGTGACGACTTTAGCCTATAGACTGCTGACTGGCGTACCCTTTACAACGCCATCTATGATGACGACAAACGAAACTATCTTAATTCCTGAATCTGATTGGTATAAAAAAGGGGCACCACTGCCTTTGTCGATTGCAAACTTTATTTTAGAAGTTTAAACTCATACATCAATTAGAGAAACATTACGCAATGTAACTCGCTTTATTATCAAAGTAGCTTCATTGAATAGCGTAAATGGTGTAGGACAAAACAAACCATTCTAATATATATTTTCTAACAAATTGAAGTTTACTAGGTATGAAATGGGTATGTATGGTTTAGTCATTATTAAGATCTGTTTTATTGTTAAAAAAAATGCCCTAATTTCCATTATTTTTTTAATCCGTCTTCGAACCCTCAGTGACTTCTTCTATTTTTATGTAATTATGGTGCCGACTCAGCGTGCATTTCACATGGACGTTAAGCGAATTCTGCTAAGTCATCTGAACAAAAACCGGAGATATTTAATACCAGCCTGAGATTTGGCCCCAGATAGCTTAGACCATGCGGTAAGAGACGCACGAAGTACGAGAGAGACAATCGGCTAGCTTCGATTTCGTAGAGTGTTATCTGTGCTGCACACTGCTTACGTAAGCACTGATAGTCTGGTATTGGTCAAAACTTAATCAAGTAACTTTACTTCTCCGTAGTACAACCAGTTGAACATCGCAGTTGCAGGTTCCACGGGTCGGTATCGCAATTTACTGCGGAAGAGATTGATGGTCCTTCGTCTTCATCATTCGACTTTCGGTGTTGTTATGAGCCAGGTAGGTATATCTAGAGTTTAATGACACTAATTAAATTAGCACACGCACAAGGTTGCTGTTGTAAATCACTGAAGATTCCTCTAGACTATGTTTCATTTCGATAATGAGACCTTTGACGACATTTACAAACTAGCTTGAGTTAAAATTGTCACTATTATGAATGGAAAAAGTTTAGGTTTCAACAGAATTAATAACAAAATCAGTTATCACGAAAGAAAAATATGATGAAACATGAACCATCTTTGATTTTCTTACACTTCAAGCTGTTTTTCAAAATCAAATGGACATTTGGAAATTTCTAAAAAAAATGTTTTTCAGTTTCCAAGTAGGTATTCAGTTTCCACGGAATTCGTATCTTTTAGTAAAAATTAATACGAGGACAAAAGCTTAGAGTAGGGGAGCGAGGGGCTAGTTGTAACTGGGGTAAGTAGTAACAGTGATTTACCACTAGGAATTTAAACTTAATCAACGTATTTTTTGGATTCAATATGGTCGTTATAACCCCCCGCATCACGTCATCACACTCAGTGTCCTGCCAGGAAGCGCAGTGAGTGGGTGTGTGAAAGCGTTCCTTTGTCGGCAGGTAACATATTATTTTACCTTCGTAATTTTTTGGTTAAGTTTATTACTATCAACTAATTGGAGTTTTCTGTACTTGATTTGGTGTTATAATTTATGCATACATGATGTGGTGTATCGATTTTCGAGATTTCTGAGTTGATTTAATAGTGAAAGTAATAAATATTAAAAACTATTCCTTGGGGTTAGTTGTAACAAAATCACTTTATTGTATTTTTTTTAATGTAGTATATATTGTTATATAATATATTGTCGTGTTATTTATAATGTAATTTGTATTGTTATGTATGTTATTTATAAACTAATGTAATATAAACTGTAACAAACAAACAAACAAATAAACTATAATATAACTATTTTTTTTTAGAATGAGGAAGTATAAAAGAAAAACAGAGCGTGCAATACAAAGTCAGGACGTATATGAGTTAGCTGCCGCTGCAGTTGCAAAAAACGTGTGTAGTCTTCGGCAGGCGAGTAAGGATAGCTGGCCCCAATAGCTGTTACAACTAACCCCAAGCACGGGGTAAATTGTAACACTTCCCATTTTTTACAAAAATCAAAGTTCTGAAAGATTTACTTATAAATTTGATATTTTTCATTCAGACCTCATTAGAGTATCAATCAAAATGTAGTTAGTGATCAGTTAACCAACACATTTCAAGATATATCGGTTGTTTTTAAATGTTACAACTAGCCCCTCGCTCCCCTACCTACGATTAACGATGACAAAATCGATTCAAAATTGCTACTTGAAACTTAAATCATTTCCGATTTGCATAACCTCCAAATAGATTTTTAAGGAATTTGAAAATGGGATCAACTTAGAGGCATACTTTATCGAGTCAATAAAGAATCATGTAGGTACCTCCCAGGAAATTATGTGTCTGGTCATACATAAAAAAGTTCTTTCTCTTGTGTTTTTTCGTGGGTTGAAAAACACAACTATTTTTGTCTTACGTGGGTATATTAAAAAGATTCTTACTTACTTTTGACAATTAGTACCTATAGATATAAACTAAATTTACGAGTAATAAATAATAATAATGGCAATCCATTATACGTCCCACTGCTGGGCACAAGTCTCTCCCCTTTTTGGGGGGAGGCCTGGAGGTTACTCTTCCACGCTGCTCCAATGCGGTTTGGTGGAGATACGAGTTAGTGGCCAACCCGCTGTCGGATGTTTTCAAACCGCCCATAAGGCCTCCGACAAGGTTTAACGACTGCTATCTATCGATAGCAACCGGGACCGACGGCTTAACGTGCCCTCCGAAGCACGGAAACGCGCATTTAATTTGCCACTAGCGGTCACCCATCACACTACCCGACCGCGCCCGTAGTGCTTAACCGAGTAGATCGCTTATGATCTACACCAGCCGCTGGGCCATGCGCGTTTCTTACTTTCTTCTTCTCAATTCACGAGTACCTATCTTTATTGTAAGGATTATGGATACGACAGTGGTCTAGTAGGTACGACGAACCTCAGGTGCACCAACTGTGACTTAAGTTAACTTTTTTATATGAACAATAGAATCTAAAGACTTGCATGATATATTGCAATCTCATTACATTACAAATTGCATCCGCCTTATAATGTCAAGATGCAATGTTACAAGTTTTTTTGCAATTAATTGTGAACTCTTTCTGGACATTTATTATCCTTTTTATATGCAATGGCGTTCGTAATTAGTCTTGTAGTGATATTATGAAAGAAAAATAACTGGATGACGGTAGGTACTCGACATACCTGACCGGTGATAACGCATTTTTATGTCATGTAAATAACCTACTTAAGTAGCAAATGAGTAGGTATACAGTTTATTTTAACGGTTTCCTAGTAATTTTCGAAATATACATTATTATTCTGTATAATACACATATTATTGTAATATATATTTTATTACATAATACCTAATCACTAACCGTTAACCATAAAATTATTTAAAATGTATCACTCCTAAAATTTTTTTTCGGAGTGATGGTTTTTTGGGTTATTCGTCAACTCGACACGGACGACCGGACACACGTATGTCCAGTTGGTTAAACTTGAAATTGTAATGATTTGTTATTTCGTCGTCTGGACACGACATTATTTTTCCCTGTGTCCACATAGTGAAACTTAAATAAAATACCATTTTGTTTTCGCCAACTAAACACACGTTCACATTTTAAGCGAATTCATGTCAAAGTACAGTCACGCAGATTATTTTACAAAACCAAGGACTACATTTAGTTGCCAATATCCCAACTATCCGTCAACCGAACAATGTCAAACCATTCCAATGGGGCGGTAGTAGGTAAGTGCAATAATGCAAGATGGGCAGCAGCGTCCTGCTATGAAACTACCGCCACCGCGATCGTCAATTTATGGCAGGGGGGAAGGTATGTATCCCATCATCTCCTTTACATAAAAATAATAAAATATTTAAAAACCGGACAAGTGCGAGTTCGACTCGCGTGGTGAGGGTTCCGTAATTTAAATAAATATTTTCGAAAATATTACAGATTTAAAATGCAGAGACATAGCGGTTACGGTGGTACCGGCAGGGGTGGGTTATATCAATAAGAATTTTCGATTCAATTTGAATACTCAAACTTCTTATAGGTTTTCCAGTAATCTATAGGCAAAAAACTATTTTCCCCTTTTTTTCAAAATTTTAAGTAGTTTCGGAGATAGGGGGGAGGAATGGTCAATTTTCGTCGTTTTTCTTAAATAACTTCAAATTTGTTTATGCAAAAGTTATTTAAAAAAATATTTCTGAGATGCTGACGACAACTTCTTTCATTTGATATATCACACGACACAGTTTACGAATTATTTATTTTTAATTTTCAGATTTACCTCCCGAAAGTGGCCCCTTGTTTAAAATTTATTATTTTACTTGATGTGTTCATCTTTGTGTCACCAATTTACATGTATTCATCAAATTTCAACTCAATCGGTCGAGTAGTTTCGGAACAAATTGGCTGTGACAGACGGACAGACAGACAGACAGAAAGACGCACGAGTGATCCTATAAGGGTTCCTTTTTTCCTTTTAAGGTACGGAACCCTAAAAACAAAAAAAAACAATAAAAACAGGGAAGACAACCTAACACGACTAACGGCATGATGTATGTGTGAGACCAAAAAAAAGGTACCCATCTCAGCTGATTGCTGTAGTTGGCACTACAGCGCTGGTGTTTTGATGGGACCACCGTAAGTGGCTTTGCCAACTACAAGTCGCCCAACTACATAAAACTTCCATGCAAACTAATGTTGTATTTATATACAATGTTACGTAATATTACATAAATAAAGATAAATAAATTAAATAATAATAACAAATAAATTAAATACAAAATAAAATTACACACTCTCTGCCTACCCCGTTAGGGACCTGGCGCAAAGATACATACATACATACATAATTAATCCAAATATTTGGTGGCGTGGCGTGTGGTATCAAACATGTTTGCTATGCACTAAAAATAAAACATGCTTCTTTGGCTTAGATAATAAATACCGAAATTTGATTGCTACTTTATTTAAATTATGTGTTGGTACTTACCTACTTCTTTTTTTGTGATATTTGAAGTAACGATTTTAAATTATTATGTATATTTAGAGAATATTGGCTATTTTCACTCTTTTCCTATAGGTAGTCAAACCGTGTCTTTATATTAATAAATATAAAATATACTTTAATTTAATTGTTACTATAATACAATTTCGTTTTTTTTTTAATTTAAAAACCATTAGGTTTTTTCAGCAAAAATATATGTCAGTTTATTTTCATTAAGTACTCGTAGTATTAGATTATGCTCGCGACTTCGTCTACTTGACTTTACTGTAAAGTTTCATCCAAATCCATCCAGCAGTTTTTTCTTTTAAACTTTCGCATTTAAAATATTAAGTAGGATGTAATAAACGAGGAAATTATGCACATGACTGCACCTTTTTTGCAAAAAAAGTGATAGTGTCCAGTTGGTGAAAACATAAAAGTGGTTTTATTTAAGTTTCACCATGTGGACACACGCAAAAATATTGTGCCAGACGACGAAATAACAAGTCATTACAATTTCAAGTTGAACCAACTGGACACACGTGTGTCCGGTCGTCCGTGTCGAGTTGACGAAAACCCGGATTTTTGACGAATTGATAGTTTTAAAAGTGATAGTATAGACCGACTACAATCTGAAATTAAAATATTACTAGGCTCGTACAGATAGATCTCAGTCCCAGAATATGGCATTAAGATCCCGTTTATTATGAAAAAACATGATCTCCAGATCGTTTCAAAATCTGAGATTTGTTTATTAAAACAGGCTTTTTTCCATTTTTTTTATTGTATCAAAAGGTTATCTAACAGACAAGCAGATGGATCACCTAATGGAGGAAAATGGTTACTGTCGTTATGAACATTTGCAACAGCAAGGGCCACCAGTTTTGAAGAAGCCCATATTGTAGAGCCCAGGCAATACCTCCAAGGGTGGCGCCAGATTAAACAGTTCAGCAACAGACAAACAAATAGCAGGAATCACCAGTGTAGAGGTGATAGAAAACTCACAGACACCCTAGGTCTCTGGGCAGATTCAGTTTATCAGACAGAAAAAACAGAAACTTCGCAGAAGGTTTTTTGGCGGGAACCATGAAATAAGCGTATGGTGCTCTTATTTTATTTCATCTTCTTGGTGTATTTTTAAGTTATATTGAATAAAGTTGGTGGCATTTTGTTTGATATAAGTTTATTACAGTGCCCGTGTATAGTGATATAGAATAACAGTGCGAAAACACGACCTTTCAGGTTGCCTCCAAAACTTCATTGTAAATGTTCTGGTAAAGTAGCCATCGCTTTACTCAAATAACTTGATTGTAACTTATACTTATACTTGACTAGCATATTATACTTGATACTTACATATTATACTTGACTTGATATTATACTAACTTTTACGCTGCTTCAATAAATACGAAATATCGTTTTACTTGACACTGGCAATATACGTAATAGCGATGCCATAATACAAAAAAAAAAAAAACTTCGCAGAGATATCTTGGGTTGGGTTTTTGTATGATGTCAAAGCACATACACCATTTTTTTCATCTATTCACAAGAAGGTTATTTTTTACTATGATATCATAATCAGACTAGCATGCAGTTCACATCGATGGTAGTAATAAATAATTACCAAGTAATCTTTGAAAATCTGTACCTACCTACTATTCATCATCATCACTTCAGCCAAAAGACGATCGAACAAAGATGGAATAATGCTATAGCCTAATTGAATTATCACCTTTCAAGTCTTACTTCGGAAACTCTTCCTTTGGGTTCCAATCTGCAATGGCCTATTTGGCGAACGCTAAACCGACTACGCACCGGAGTGGGTCGTTGTAGATCAAACATGGCTAGATGGGGCTATTTGTCGGGACCAGAATGTGACTGCGGTGCTCCAAAGCAGGATATGATACATCTGCTCTCCTGCCCACTGTGCCCCAATAGTTGCACAAGAAGAGACCTAATGGAGTTGGAAGCCAACAGTTGGAACAGGCCATTGACACGAGTAGAAGAAGATTGAATTATCAGCATTATACTCCTTCACTAATGTGTATGTGTTACGTCAGCTACTACGGGACCTTAAATTATCGTCTCACCTAAGCACAGCAGCACTACTATGCACTCCTATTTAAGAAATTTAGGTTGCACGCCATAAAGCTCCTTGGCGGAAAGTCTACTACCTTTTTATATTATGATGACGACTAAAAAATAGGCAGTTAACATGGATGGTAAGTCTGGACGGGACGGTGTTGTCGACATCGGAACGTGACAACACCACCGCCTACTAGTGGAGGAAAATTCTTTCGCAGGTACATTCGGCCAACCGAACAATGACGATTAAACCAATCCAATAGGCGGCAGTAAATACAATAACACAGGATGGGCAACAGCGTTCCGTAACAAAACTACCGCCACTGCGATTGCCAATCCACGTGTCACGTATATTCTCCTGAAGCACAACAGTGTTGTCGCCATCTTTGGGAAAGCCTTTTATCAATTAGTGGATACATTTCGGCTGAAGTGGTGATGATGATGAAGGGGCCATACAACGCCACTGATGAAATTGTGGAACAGAACATAGTCGAAAAACAGCATTTCCGGCACAGAGGCATAACACCTTAGGCAGTAACATCAGGAGTGGTAACGCATCTGCATTTTGACCTTGGTTTTTGTGTGGATGTCTATAGGCTGCAGTTATCACTTGACGTCAATGTGAACTGCATGCTTGTTTGCCGCTTCCATTAGGTACATAAAACAAAAGGTACATACATTTCCGTGATTTATTTTAATTTCTAAGTACCTTTGCCCTGGCGTCGGGACGTGACTACCCCACCACCCACTAGCGAAATAATTTTATTCTACTGGAAGAGATATCTTCCATAAGTACAGTCAGTCGACCGCACAATCACAGTACACATATAAACAGTATGGAAACTACGTACAAAACGTTGAAACGGCACACTCACACAAATATGCGTATCGACGAGGCCTCTAAGCGGTTCTCGCGGTGCTGCAGTAGTGAGACGCACGCTATTCGAACGTCGATGCGCATGTTTGTGTATGTGTGCCGTTTCGAACGTTTTGTACGTAGTTTCCGTACTGTTCATATTTGTACTGTGGCACAATGGCGGTCAAACCATTCCAATAAGGCGGTTGTAAAAATAACAACGCGAGGTGGGCAGCAGCGTCTCGCAATAAAACTACCGCCGTTGCGATCGCCAATCCGCCTGCCAAGCGTGGCGATTATGGCATATTCTCCCATAACTTTTCTTTCCCATAATTCTGCCGCACAACACTGTTATGGGCATCTTTGGGGATGGCTTTGTCCAGCAGTGGATATCTTTTGGCTGGAGTGACTGACCTATGCCTAATAGATTAAAAGTAGAGATACTAATATCGCTATTAAAAAAATGGGGATGTAGAAGCATGAAAATTGTCGCTTCCGTGCACCACGTGGCCCGCGTGTACAGCGTGTCTGACGTTGCCAGCGTTGAACTACGTGCTCGCATATTCGAAGAAGCCATGAGTTTCAATTCATGCGTAGCTTGTTCTTGGGTTGCAGTTGCAGTGGACACAATATCATATTATTTTCTTGAAGGTTGAAGTTTGACGTAGCGGTGGGTCCGCGGCTTTAGTCATAATCAAACAGTTCGACTGAACACTCACAATTGTAGTGGCATTAGCCAAGACAACGAGATTCGACGTGGTTTCATATGCACAAACATGCAAACCTGCCTGTTAGTCCTGGATCATTGAGAATTTTAATGACAAGTAGTTTCCAACCTATACCAATCTACTAGATATTAGGTAGGTAGGTACCTACACCTACCTACAGTTATGTAAACAGTTCATTCAACTGAGGATCAATTTTTAAGAAATAGATAGAACGGTATACCTACTACCTCCTGTCTTTCAATTTAATTAGGTCGGTAGATACATTTAAGGACTGGATCTGAAGAAAACAATTCGGTGCCTACCATCCATTGTATCTTATATGAATCAAGACGCTCCAAATCTAGGTCTATAGGTAGGTACGCACCTAGGTAGGGGAGACCTGTACAAAACCGAATAGGTACCTGGGAAAAAACCGTATGGTAGGTACCTTTTTTATCTAATAGAAGTGGCAAACAAGCATGCAGTTCACATTGATTTTAAGTGATGACTGCAGCATATAGACACCCACACAAAGACCAAGGTCAAAATGCAGATGCGTTACCACTCCTGAGGCCTAAGGGTTATGCCTCTGTGCCGGGAATCACAAGCCTACATTACCACCTGACCGAAACAAGATAGTGCTGAACACAACCATTTAGCGGTAAGTATATTAGGTAATGCGGTGGTGCCCGCGAGCTCCGTCACTGGAGCTCTACCACCAGTCCTCCCTACAATAGTTTCAGAAACCAACGGGCGGCATTACTGGGCGACGGTTGGAATACATAAGAGTCGGGCGACGGTTGGAATACATAAGAGTAGACAGAGATTGTATGACCTATATGGTGAAAAGTCATATAATCACACAAATTCGTTTAAAAATCATGTTAAATTATATTCGAAAATATTCAAGAAAGTGTGTTTTGCAGCCAAGGCACTTCACATTAAAAATAAAATTCAAAATTCAAATAAAAAAATTAAAGCGACTTGGAATGTTAATAAAAATTATGAATGTTAATAAAATTAATAGTGAAACTGGGAAACAAGCTAAACGCAACTCTGATTTTAAATTAATAATTGACAATAAACATGTTACTACTGACGAAGAAGTTGCTTTAGCATTTGAAACATTCTTTGCTAATATTCCAGTTTCTTTGACTGGAGACCTCATTTCATCGCCTACCGTCGCCGAATCATTATTGAAAAAAAAATTACATCAAAGTAAAACTATATTTAATTTTAAGTCAGTTAATACTGCGGATGTTATACATGCCTTTAAGTCTATTAATATTAAGAACACGACTGATTTATGGGGCTTGTCTGTAAAAGTTGCATATGAAATAATGGATGTTATTGCACCTTACCTAGCGGCTATGTTTAATAATAGTATTGTAAGTGGTATATTTCCTGATCTAATGAAACATAGTAAAGTTATTCCTTTATTTAAATCCGGTAGTATGAGTGGCCCCACAAACTTTAGACCAATTTCTGTACTACCTGTCTCAAGTAAAATTTTTGAAAAACTCATTTTTATTCAACTACTTGCACATTTTAACCATAATAAACTTTTACATTGTCGTCAGTTTGGATTTACTAGGGGTCGTTCAACTACCGATGCAGGTGTTGAACTTGTCAAACACATTTTTGAAGCTTGAGAAAAAACACATAATGCACTAAGGATATTCTGTGACTTATCTAAAGCATTTGATTGCGTTCAGCATGAAACATTGGTCAGAAAGTTATATCACTATGGCCTTCGAGATACCACTCTCGAGCTTTTGACTTCATACTTAAACAATAGAAATATGTGTGTTGATGTAAATGGGACAAGATCTCCCGGGACTTCAACGGATATGGGGGTCCCACAGGGCTCTATTTTAGGGCCATTTCTTTTCTTAGTCTATATTAATGACTTACCCTACATTATCAATGATGGCCAAGAGATGGTATTGTTTGCTGATGATACTTCTTTAGTGTTCAAAATTAAAAGACAGGAGGTAGATTTTGACGCTGTAAACAATACTCTCTCTAATATAGTACATTGGTTTAGCGCCAATAACCTATCGTTAAATAGCAGTAAGACAAAATGTATTAAATTTACTACTCCTAACGTAAAACAGGTAGAAACTATGTTAAGATAAATGAGGAAGTATTGGAGATCGTAGAATCCACGGTATTTCTTGGAATTACCGTGGATGCTGAATTGCAATGGGGTCCCCATATTGCCAAGTTAGCTTGTAGACTTAGCTCGGCAGCGTTTGCTGTGAAAAAGATTAGACTATTAACAGACGTCGAGACGGCTCGCCTTGTTTATTTTAGTTATTTTCACAGTATAATCTCCTATGACATTTTGCTATGGGAAAATTCCGCCGACGTCAACACTATTTTTGTACTGCAAAAGAGAGCTGTCCGGGCTATCTACGGGCTGAGTCCGTGGGTATCTCTTAGAGATAAATTTAAAGAAATAAATATTCTGACTGTAGCTTCGCAATACATTTATGAAAATGTATTATATGTCCGTAAAAACATTAATGAGTTTCCTACAATAGGTAACAATCACAGTATAAATACTAGGAACAAATACAAATTGTCCGTGCATGCAACACGGCTGAATAGGGTCAGTAATTCTTTTAGAGGTCAATGTATAGGGTTCTTTAATCAAATCCCCAAAAACGTTCAAAGTCTATCGATCAATCAATTTAAGATAGTAATGAAAGAACGTTTGTATAATTACTATAAGACCTGTGATTATCTTAATGATAGTACATCTTGGGATTATAGCGATCGCTGCCAGGCTATTTCATGATACTGTTGTTTCGTGTATTCTGTAATTAGTATTGTTAAGGGTTGAATAATGTGAATACCCTGGCTGTAAATTAATTCCATCTTTTATTTTGCCGTATGCATATCCGGAGCAGTCATGCACGCCTAAATGTCTTTGCCTTTGGCGGCGTCGTGTGGCGGGTTGCACACTTCCCTCTAAAATGGTCGAGGAGGGCAATGGCTGTCACATGGTGGAGACTGGTCTGTTCTGGTTTGCAGGAGCTACATCACATTTAGTAAATAGCAGTTTATTTGCATCTATGCTATGGACGTTCACATTATTTGATTTTTGACGATAATCTGTACTAGATTTAAGCTCTCATTTAAAAGAGCTCTTACTGAGTTTGTTGGGTAGCGGAGTTCTTCTCAGTAGTGACTGCACTTGGAACTCTGCTAAGTGAATAACTTTGATCTTGACGAATAAGTTTTTCTTTTTCTTCATTTATCATCATTGAAGGAATTGAAAAATTTTGTTTAAATTCTAATTTTTATTTTACTATTAATATATGATTTTGCTTTACTTTATGTAATGGTTATTCACTCTAGGTATTTTATATATTTCTTGACGTTTTGAAAGTATCTGTAAGGATCTATTCGAAATAAAAAATATTTTCTATTCTATTCTATTCTAACCTTCACCATAGAAAAATGATCTGATTTGTCGGTCTCAAAAGGCAAAGAAGACCTAAACTTAATTTTAATCAAGCATTTTAACGAAATCAACAACAAGTAACCAGAAGAGCAGAACTGAAAATAAGCAGACGAAAAAAGTTAAGACTAATAAAGAAAATGTTTGTAAGTATTATCTTATAGAATATGGTGTTACGCGCTTAAACGATGATCAGTTGTAAAGGGTGGACTCATGAAAACTGTACCTACTGGTTGAGATCCAAAAGACATTCCTAAATAACTTTGAGTATTTGTCCTGAAACGTTAATGTCGGGGGCAAAATCAAATACCTATAATATATAGTAGGTATACGGTTTTGTACACCCCTGGGGTAAAACCGGATTTTTTCAACTTTTTCTTTAAGACTGATTATTGTGTGTTCCAATTGAATTTTAATAAACTCAAACTCAAAAAATCATTTAATCACTTGGAAATAATAGAATTTGCTTGTGATAGGTCAAATTACAAATATAAAATTAAAGCGAATAACAACTGATACGTTGATTAATATGTCAAAGTAAATGAAATAAATAATAGTCCAAAAATACTTAATGATAAAAATAGTTATCAACAGAATGTTCCATACTCTCTTTTACAAACGGCAAGATAAGACTAAACAAAAAAATATGGGACATTCTTTGTCATTCACTGGCAGAGTTCCAAAGCCCACATTACTGAGAAAAAACCTGCCAAAACAAAACTCAGTAGGGTCTTTTCAAAATATGTTCCTTAAAACTATTTTCACAATATGAAACTTATAACTATGTTTTACAATATCAAGTACAATGCACATTAATTTCACAAAATTATTGTTTAGTCTTGTGGAGCTAGACCAGCATTTGTCCAGGCATCTCTATCCTTTAGATAGTCATCGAGTCTATAGTACGCATTTTTACATAGTGTGCGTTTAATACATGACTTAAATTTATTATCTGTAAGTTCAAGAAATCAAATAGTATGGTATTATGGTACAACATGAAGTTCTTCAAAAATGGCGTCAAAAGAGCCTTCAGGGCTGGCAGCGCGTTGGCAACTCGCCGGCCCCGGTTGTAATCCGTTTGCTTGTCTGTTAACCTTCAGACGTAAAAAAAGGTACATAAGTAGGTACCTACCTAATTCAAGGAAATTTGTACAACATACCTAATATTCTTAATAAACGTTAGAAAACTGATTACTCAATCCTTTTTTTTTGTTTCCCAGCCAGACCAATTCTCCCTTAGCTAGACAGGTATACGATTAGGTATGACCCGGTCTCCCCTACCTACTTCAAACGAAGTAAACACCTATCTACCATGAAACTTAGTGCCCCATTACCTAAGTCTCACATTCCGATCACGTCAGTGAAAACTTAGAAAAAGAACCAAAAAAAACTCGTAATTTTCAAAAGTTTTCACAACTATAAACCCGCGAAGTTTCTTTTGACCCCACTCACCGACGCTTCCACCAATCAGAGGCCCGTATCTCACGCAACAAGCCCCGCCTACTGCCGCTGCAATACGCATGCTTCCGCTGCAGCGCGCTATCTGTGCGCCGTCCGTCTCACTCACACCTACTAACCAAGCTTCTGTGCGATAAGGACGGGGAGTTGCTTGTATGATGACATGCAAATTTTCTTATTCAATTGCAAATTAAGTGTTGAATTAAGTAATTATGTATTATTATATAGAATCACGATCGTTCGTGGGTGCATTAGAAAATGACGCGACACAGATGTTGTTCGGGATGGTTAGCGTAATTTGCTGTTTCTTATAAAGTTTTTTATATTATTTCGCATTAACATATGCTTGTGAAATATATTTTATTTTTAAAGAAAAATGGAAAGAAAAAATTGACTTCAGGCGAGACTCGAACTCGCGGCCTACTGGGAATCTAGTCCAGCCGCTCTTCCAATTGAGCTACTGAAGCCCTGCCCGATTTGTCAAATCTTTCCTTCACATCTATTGCATTGCGTTATGGTAGCAGCAGCGCCATCTATTACCAACTATGCTAGTTAGGCAACCGATATAATAGACTTTTCAGTTTTATTGAATATCGTAAAGAAGTCTCGCCTGAAGTCAATTTTTTCTTTCCATTTTTCTTTAAAAATAAAATATTAGCAGTTTTTAACATGGTCTCTTATTTTGAGGAATAAGGGACGCTTTTATGTTTAGGTATTTTATTAATTCGTGTGAAGCGAGTTTCTAATCGTTACATCGATATTTAATTTTATAAATAAAGAATTAGGTATTTTAATTTAGTACCTACTTAGTAGGTAGGTAAGTTACTTCATTAGGCAGGTAATTTTCTATTTTAATTAACTTACCTTCTTACTTGGTTGCTATAAACCTTGACTTTTTTTATCTTATAAAAGTGGCATAGGTATCTTTATAGGTAGGTACAAGCATAGGTAGGTATCTAGACCTACAGTTCATATTTATTGATGTTATTTGAATACTGTAGGTAGGTACCTGCCCTAGGTACCTATTTCAATCATAATTAACAAAAACTTGAGGCCACAATTTAGTTGCTTTGCCTATACTTACCTACCTACCTACTCGTATAGGTAGCCGGTTACACCTCTGTACTTAAATCACAGAGCCATAGGTAATTAAGGTACCTATTAGGTAGATGGTACCTAATAGGTACCTTAATTACCTACACTAACTGGAACTACTAACTGTAATTTCCGGCACAGAGGCATAACACCTAATGCCTCAGGAGTGGCAGCGCATCTGCATTTTGACGTCTGGTCATTGTGTGGGTGTCTATAGGCTGCAGTCATCACTTAACATCAATGTGAACTGCACGATTGTTTGCCACGTTCATAACATAAAAAAAAAAAACTAAATATCGCCAAACGCTACCATTAAGTGGCAAGCAGATGCTGATTCCTGCTGTCTACACCCTCGATCTCCGTCTCTGAAAAATTTACCACCAGCTCCACATTTCTCGCATCAGGTAGATATCTTGTTTTTTTCTCAAGCTGGGTTTTGTTGAGCCATCTGAAATATTTAAAATATTCGCATTAGATAGGTATTTTTTTTTTTATGTAATGGGCGTGGCAAACAAGCATGCAGTTCACATTGATGTTAAGTGATGACTGCAGCCTATAGACACCCACATGAAGACCAAGGTCAAAATGCAGATGCGTTACCACTCCTGAGGCCTAAGGTGTTATGCCTCTGTGCCGGAAATTACAGGGCCGTACATTACCACCTGACCGAAACACGATAGTGCTGAACACTACCATTTAGCGGCAAGTATATTAGGTAATGCGGTGGTGCCTACGCCCGCGAGCTCCGTCACTGAAGCTCTACCACCAGTATTTTGAGATGACAGTCTTTCTCACCAAGAGCGTCAGCAATGGAACTCCTTTGCACAAGAGCGTAGAAAATACTTTTTTTATTTACGAGATGTGCTGCCAGTCACTTTAGTCCTTATGTCTTTGTGATAGTGATTATGTACCATCTAACCGGAATACGACAATGTTGAACACTACCTAAATATTGATATTAAAGTATTAAAATCTTCAATAAACTTTACCGCTTTTATAAAATCTAATTGACCACAATTTGCAATAATAACTTTGACATAAATTAATTATAAATATTCGAATTACAATAATAATATTTTGACATATTTTATTAAGTTTATGGATATTTTGCACACCATTGTAATGGTAGAATGTGATAGTGCTATAATGTTATTACCTCACCACCTGTACCTACATGTACCCACTACGTTCTGGTAAATAAATGATTATTATTATGATTATTACCACTTGGCGGCATACAGATTAGGTAATGCGGTGGTGCTTAGGTAATGCGGTGGTGCCTACGCCCTCGAGTCCGTACACTAGAACTCTACCACGAGTAGTTCTACCACATAGTATCTAATATGTTTACTGTTTAAGAGAAGTTACCCACGTAGTCCTGTTCTAATTAGACAAATTATTTTACCATTTCAGTCCTTGTCTGTACTTTAGATGGTTAGGTACCTATGTGCCCGTTAATTACTTTCACAGAGACATAACAAGTTTGGTCTCGGGGGTGCCAACGCATCTGCATTTTGACCTCTGGCTTTTGTGTAGAGTCATCACCTAAACTCCTTATAACCTGCTTTGCTTGTTTAAAAAAATATGTTTTCGTGTTAGGTAATTCTAATAGGTATAACATTTGGTAGGTATCTCAAAATTATCATACTCATACCTACCTATTTAGGTATATGCAACAAATGATGTGATCGTACGAAACAGCTTACCTACATTAAAAAAAAAACTTTTTTTTTCTGTAGTACTCAACTGCTAGGGCCCAGATTTATACCTCTGGTAAGAGTTGGTACCTAACTTTTTTTTTTTCCAATTGGGTTATTTTTTTCATATTCTCTGGAACTCCTCAGGTTTAGTATCTTTGTACGACAAATTTTAATACAAATAAGCTCATCTACTCTATCGCGTTCGTAATGAAGATGTAAGAAAGAGGCTTTGTGTGAATGATAGTATCGGTATAAAAATGAAAAAGGCATGCTCCGATGGTTCGGGCATATAGAAAGAATGTCGGATAAGCAGATACACAATACGAATGTGGATGGTTGCAGAGGCCCAGGAAGACCAAGACGGTCAGTCTTGGTCTTCTACCATGACCAAATAGGACGAGTTCTGTCTGATGGTGCGGTCAAAAGTCTTAGGAATCGGCGTGCGTGTATGAAGAGAATGATGAAGGTAGATGACGCACGATAGATATGTCAGGACCAGGATATCTGGCGCAAGGTTTGTCGTAAATATATTTATAATTCTATCGAAAATGACTGAAATCTAGTTTGAAAATATTCGTAGGTTGATGCCTCACAAAAAATCTCACTATGAAAATTATCTGCATTATATTCAACTCGATAAACTTTTAAATTAATATTGACAATAACTTTATTTTTCCATCACTTTAAATTATTTTCTACCATGTATGTCATATGTATCATAATAGCAAAGTTTGTGTTTCCTTTGTCGTAGGGGGAAACATTTTCAGCACAAAAAATCGATAGATATCGATCCTTTATCTCGCTGCCTGATTAATCTGATTAGGTAGGTAGGTATATATCATACTCAGTTATCAACCTGCATAAATTGACGCTACAATATTATAGCAGCATATTTTATTAATATATGGCTGATGGTGGTGTTCGAGTACCTACTAGCGCTCTACGGCGTAGGCGCCACTTAATATATAACATAACAGTGTTTAGCACTATCGTTTCCCTATTAGAAGGTAATGGCCTCAGAATCTTTACCACTAAGGCAAAAAATAGGCGTTAGGGACGATAACGCATAATACAGTGAAAATAGGTAGGTACCAATATATTCCATAGACTTCTTCGTGAAGCCTAAAATAAATACCAAGTCTCGAGAAGAGACCCTACCTCCAAGGAACTACAAATGTAAAAAAAAAATACTTTGATATGTCATTTTTGTGTCGACATCTCTTTACAGGCTGCAATAGTCATAATCCATGTAAACTGCATGCTTGTTCATAAACTTACCCAAACATCTTCAGTTTATTGATAGGTTTGCAATGTGTTCGTAATTTGTTCAGTAGCATATTGCGAACGAGGGCGTTTCTTGAGCAAGTTTTATCAATTCAAATAGTAAGTAAAAACAAACAAAGTATTTACTCGGAGGTACCTATACTTAACTGGACTCATTCTATTAATAGTGAACATTCTAGTGAACATTCGATCCATTTAAAACACAGGTAGTTTTCTAAGTCAAACAACAACTTATATTTCAAAATCCGGAAACGGATAATCAAGTCCTATCTACTTTTGACATTTTGGGTTGCCAAGGATAGGGGTCGTCTGCACACTTTTAAACTTCACACAAAAAATAATTATCGTCATTGGGTGAATTTGGTTCTAACAATGGATCCTTGGAGGTAGGTTGTGTTTTGAAACTTGGTATTTATTTTAGGCTTCATGCAGGCAGACTGCCTATGTGGTAAGTATATATGGAATATATACCTGTATTCCCTGTATTATGCATAGGAAAATTAAAGTAATAATATTTATTGCGAGAGTACCTGCAAAGTCTGAGTTCTGCAGATATAATGGTCCCTTATTTTGAACATAAACTGAATCGTTCATATATTGTCTCGTTCATTCAAAAACTATTCTTAAATTTAATCGTAAAAAGATGTTACGGTATGAACTCTGGTTTGCAAACTATTGCAAATTACTAGTAGTTTAAGGTAGTAGTAACATGTCTACAGTTATAGCACAGTCTAAAGAAAACGAACATGTGTTTATACATAGATAGCATAGTCGAAAGTCTTACACGTCTTAAATTTTGTTTTTCTTATACTGTGGATAGAGTAAGTAAGTAGGTATTACTTTGTATACTAACCCCCTTATTCATAAACGTACATTAGATACGTTTTAGCTATAGAATGCTTTGTCTTTATCAGTTGCATTGTCAAATGTGCAGGATAGAAAGAGACAAAGGAGACATTAGCAACACTTTAGCTAAAATACGTTTTTGAATAAGGGGGTTACTTTTCTATTTGTTTGTAATTTTAACCACCACCACCAAGCATGAAAGTTTAAATCTGTTATTCGGCCTTTGTTGAAAATTTCAGGGATGGAGAAATTGTAAAGGAAATGTCAAATTATGTCCGTAACTTTACCATTTGAGAGTATTAAATTTGCAAATTAATAAAGGGTTTTATCATAGGTATTTATTATTTATTGAACACTAAAAATCTTTTGAAGATATTTATTTTTGCCTGCTTGTATTCACATAAATGATATTACAGGCACATCAGATCTATCTGTACAAAATCCTATTAGCTATTAGGTAGATAATATATAAGTATCAACGTAAATAATATTAAAATCAAAATAGAACACATTCCAATAAATACATTCCTAAAATCCTTTATAATTCAATCGAGTAAGAAATTATATCTGATCAGATTTCACCTTTGATTGGAACGAAGCTTTCCTTAACAAAAAAGAAAAAACAAACATAACCCGTAAACGAGCCACAAATATAATTAAATTCCAATAAACGATTTTTTTAATAAACATTAATAGGTGGTCCTTTTTCTTCGTATAGGAAAGGTAAGAGAGGCAATAATCACCCTTAGATCGTAAATTATGTCGGAGTCAGACAGGTCACAGTTGAATTATGTGTCGTAGCATGTGCATGTGTTGTCGCGACCGGGTGATTATTAAGTTGTAATAAATTTTATTGCCCACGGGACAGACGTGTCTTTTGGGAGTGGAGGTGATACAAGATAGGTATTTAGTAATTTTTCATTGGATAAACACGACGCCGTTTAGGGGGAGCGGTCAACACACAATCACGATAACACACCAACACTATTACTCACATACCAGTTTCGACTATTTATTTTATTTTTCTAATCTTTATTTATATATCTGTTGACACTCTCGGAGCTATAAACTTATTAGGAAATACAAATGATTGGTGTCTATTTTTTTCAAAGTCCGTTATAAGAATTTAAAATGAAGATTATTTATTTTATAAGTAAGATATAAATACGAAGGCTTTAAACGGACAAATAAGTAGCATTTGGTAATGTCTAGACGTCGTATTATTGGCTTTAAAAAAACTACTTGCGACATTATAATAGGTTGGGGAAAAAGTCTTTTCGCAGTATAGTATGTATGAACTTTTAATAAAATCTCTTTGGCTGTAGTATTTGTATCTGGCTGGTTTTGTTATCATTGAAAGTTAAAATTTTAAAGAACATAATTCCAAATTCAAATTAGGCAAATGTGTGATTTTCATTTGTTTTTCGTACTGTCAAGATCAGTGAATCTAATGAAGAAACTCGATACATTTTAAAAATTTACTACAAAAAAGGTACAAATGCAACGCAAACCGCGAAAAAAAATTGCGATGTTTATGGACCTAGTGCAGTGTCTGTGAGAGTAGCACAAATATGGTTTAAGCGTTTTCTATCCGGAAATGATGCACCTCGCTCTGGTCGCCCTACGGATAAAATGGATGCCATTTTTGAAAAAGTGGAACAAGATCGACATATCAGTAGTTACGACGTAGCTGAAGAACAGAGAATTGATCACAAAACAGTTTTGGCGCATTTGAAAAAAGCTGGGTACAAAAAAAAGCTTGATATTTGGGTACCTCACGAGCTCACTGAAAGAAACCTAATGAACCGTGTACCCATTTGTGATTCTTTATTACTACGTAATGAAACCGAATCATTTTTGAAGAAGCTGATAACTGGTGATGAAAAGTGGATCACGTACGACAAGAACGTGCGAAAAAGGTCGTGGTCAAAGGCCGGTCAATCGTCACAGACTGTGGCGAAACCCGGGTTATTTCGCAATAAGGTGATGTTGTGTGTGTGTATGGATTGGAAGGGCATTATTCATTATGAGCTATTACCACCAGGCAGGACTATCGATTCTGAACTCTACTGCGAACAACTGATGAGATTAAAGCAAGAAGTTGAGAGAAAGCGGCCGGAATTGATCAACAGAAGGGGTGTGGTGTTTCATCATGATAACGCTAGAGCTCACACATCTATAGCCACTCAGCAAAAATTAAGAGAGTTTGATTGGGAGGTGTTAATGCATCCGCCGTATAGTCCTGACCTTGCACCTTCAGATTTCCACCTGTTTAGGTCTCTTCAGAATTCTTTATGCAATGATAGGTTAACATCACGAGAGGACTGCCAAATCCACTTGTCGCGGTATTTTGATGAGAAGTCCCAAAATTTTTATAGCAATGGGATCATGTCCCTACCTACAAGATGGCAAAAGGTTATCGAACAAAATGGTACATACATACTTTAGTTAAATTTAAATAAACTATATTAAAAAATGTTTTGAATTATCTTAAAAAATGCGAAGAAACTTTTTCCCCAACCTAATACATCAACTATTTTTTACCTTTAATTTACCTACCTCTGCAGTGAACATCCCATGTGTATAATATTATTAATTTTACCTAATGCAAATTCGTTGCCCGGAGGTGTGGCCAGAAATATGGAACCATACATTACAGGAACTAGACCGCAATTTGAGGGGTCTATATCTAGATAGGTATTGTAATTCAGTGGTGCCTACGCCTTGCCTTGAACCCGATGCCTAGAGCTGCCTTGGGCAATACCTAAAGAATTAATTAAAAATGAGTCAATCTACCAACTTTTCTTCAAGTATTAAATATCCCAAAGTTGAATCTTATCTACAGGTAGGAAAATGCCTAAATAAACGCGCGGACGCTTATTTTTCGCTCAGTTTTATACAAAAGCGTTGTCACCCCTGGAGACCTTAGTCGGTATGTCCCAGTGATGTGATTTTTTTTATGTAATGAAAGTGGCAAACAAGCGTGCAGTTTACGTTGGTGTTAAGTGATGACTGCAGCCTATAGACACCCACACAAAGACCAAGGTCGAAGTGCAGATGCGTTACCACCCCTGAGGCCTAAGGTGCTATGCCTCTGTGCCGGAAATTACAGAGCCTTACATTAACACCTGACCGGAACACGATAGTGCTGAACACTATCATTTAGCGGCAAGTACTCGTATCTTATATATACCTACGCGAGCTCCGACACTGGAGCTTTACCACCAGTAGAAACAATTTTGCTATATATATAAAGCATCCTTGTTTTGCGTGTCCTTGTATCATGACGCAACTGACGGTAGCATCCCACATTGGAAATTAAAGACTGGTAAAGGGAAACTTTTAGATCTACTAAGAGTCTCCGAATGAACATATCAACTTTAGATAATTTACTGCTATTGATGAAGCCTTGGATGATGAGACTAGGAAAAAGGGGTCTACTTATTTTGCCAGATTATTTGGTAGTTGATGTGAACGTCCACATTCCTACAAAATGGAAGATGTCAATCGTTAGTCAGTCTTCTCGCGGTGAAGTCCTTGTCACTGTTAGACAATTTTGGCTCATTTTATTTCAAGTTAGCGCGTCTTCATATTTTTTGTAAAGCAATAGCACAAGTCTATCTTGCAACTGTCCGGACTCGAGTCTACGCTCATCATAAGATAGTACCTACTTACTACAGGGGCAAACATTGCCATCTAACCAGAACACGATATTGTTGAACACATTTGGTGTCTGATATACGAGGCAATACCCTCGACCTCTTTCTATGCCCGCTATTTTCAACATTGCACCTCCACTAAAATACACGCAGGTAGTGTATGTATCTAGTTGGTACTTACATTATGATGTTCATCAGATTTAGCTTGTTTTTGTAAATGATATTTATGTACCCATCTAATTAAAAAAAAAGTTTTTAATCAAAATCTATCAATTTTTTCATGGACATTTCAATAGATTAAACTAATAATTAAATTTTTGATACAGTGGTCATCGATGTTTATTTGTCAATTGTTTTTAAAAGACAAGTTTGGAGTGAACTACAAATACTTAAATATAAGACGCAATTCGAATTATCGGACAATGCAGTCACACCCCGTCGTCAATGAGAGATTTTAGTTCAACGTATAAGTAGAAAAGTAAACTTTATTCAGGGAATGTTAACATCCCAAAGCGCTCTCCAGCAAAATATAATTCAATGAGTTCTATTCCAGAAATTGAATATCAAATTTCGACTATACGTTCAGATAAATATTGTTTCCCGTTAATTTTTTGTCTGCCTCAGTAGTCAAGTGGTAACGAGCCACTTCTGCTACGCTTGAGTTCTGGGTTTGAGCACCGGGTCGAAAAAGTAAGATCTATTGTTCTTTTTCCATTTCCTGGAAGTTTACCAGTGCTACCCTTGAAGTTTGGTAATTTACCTGGAGATTTCAATTAGCTCGTTACCTTTTATTAGAGAGAATAAAAATTTACTGGCAATTGTGGGTGTGTGTATGTATGGTAAAATGCAAAACAAGCGTAAAATCACATAGTAGGTATTATAAAAGTTTAAAATTTTAATAATTTGATGGACTTGCTCATCGTTAAGTTCGGCTCTACTATACAAAGTCAAACGTATTTTTTTAAATAACCAAAAAAATTTAGTCTCAGCAAAACATTTTCTCAAATGTTCAGCAATTCATGAGTGAAGATGACATGAGATATGCTCACAAAACAGTACCCACGATACGGGTAAATCACTCAACAGAATAATTTATGAAGGTTTTCGAATTAAGATTCAATTAACAAAATGCCAGAGCGGACTACAATAGGTTTTTCGTGTTCGTTACAATGTGAATCACTTGTTTATTATTCAAAACAATCCGTCAGGCAGTAGCGGAGCATCGTAAAATTAACACTTAATTATAATTAAACAGGTACCGTGCAAGATGAATGTCCATCATTACGGTATATGTGTACGTGTTACTTATATTGAGGCTATGATGCATATGAGGATAGGACCACTTTGATGCGTAAAAATCATTAAAAAAAGAATGATTTCACAAAATTCTGTAATGATATGAGATGACACATTAACAATAGAAAAAAAATATACAAATAAGCGAAATTTTCGAAACAACCTATTTTCTATTGAAACACAGTTGTGCTCTTCTATTTTAAGACCTACCTACGTATGCAAAGCTTACGATCAGTTAGTAAGAGAGCGATAATCTTATGATCAAGTAGGTACCTAAGCATGATTCTAATCGACACCATACCAATTAGGAGAGGTAAGTATATTAATAGGTACTTACTAAAAAGATTTGGATGGAGAAAAACGTACTTGTAATTGAAAAAAATAAACTGAAAATATCCAAATATAATTAGAATCAAAACAAAATAAATAGGTATTACATTTATAAAATACTTGCAAGATATAATAATAATAATGACATATATTTTTTCTCAAAGAAGATTTTTCTTACGTTAAAGACTAAACCATAATTTTCTTATATTACAGTAAATTACAGTTGCTTTTCTCGATGGGCATATTCAATAGTGAATCATAGAGTTGCAGTTGTAGGTAATTTCATTGTTAAAAATTTCATAATATTTAATACTTAAGCATGAATTTCACTTATATTACTAAAATTACTCTAGGACAATAATGAAATTTATCATTCCACTAATTATTGCCCGCGGTTTCGCCTGCATTGATGTCGCTTTTGACCTGAAAATCATGTAAAGCCTAACGTAACATAAAACGTAACGTCTACTCACTACTTCTATGTCAAATTTAAAGTTTTTAAGCAAAAAATGAAGGACTTTCATACAAAGTTACGAAAATTTTAAGACCTCCTTAATTGAGTCCTGTCGTAAAATCCGATTGTTACCGAATGTTAACTATCTATTTACTACTTATCTGCTAATTTTAAAGTACTTTAGTATTTATTCTTCGGCCCTGTTGCCCAATTTTTACCGGACGTCTACTACTTACTTATAAACTACCCCTCCGCAGTTATGTTTGTACATAGAGCAGTTTTCGATATTTCGTTATAGGTACCTTCCGCTTTTATGTACTCGTACCTACATAGATAGATTTTAATACCTACTGATGTGAGAAACAATTTTTACATTATGTGGAGATGGTATTATAAACTTCATCATGCCTACAGTAAGTAAACATCCATAAAAAGTAGTGTAGATCCACGTAATTTCTAGCACAGAAACACCAGAAAAACCAGCGTAAAACATTCAGCAGATACCTTCTTTCACGTTAACGTTCTTACATCCACATGACTAGGGACAGACCGGTCGTGTTTGACCTTTTGTAGTAGAATTTGACCCTTAGGTCTTCTGTACGTTAATCATCAAGAATCAAAATACCAAAAAAAGACAATGCGTACCGAAAAAACGTAACTTATGTACGTGCACTTTTTTTGAACTTACCTACATAGAATCACCCAACGGTTACATCTTGGCCCACATAACAGAGCTTAGTGTCTTCAAGTTTGGTAATGTGCCCGGATATATGTATAGGCTCTCTAGCTGATTTCTATAGGCTAAACTCTTAGCACTAGGAAGCTTTCAGAATTTGTAAAAACCTCAATACCAGCAGAAATAAAGGATAAAACACCTTTATTTAGGAAACCACCCGACCCAATCGAACCCTGGACTCCAGCGTAGGAATAGTGGCCACTAGACTACTTACTGAGTCTTTTACAATGAATGCTCTCTATGCTACTAATACTTCTAGCCCCAGGCAGCCCTAACTAACTATATATTATTATACATTTTAATTTAAAAAACTGTAGGTACCTACCATCCAACACGGTAACTTACGGATGTTGCGATAATTACAACATCACACTTCGCTCACCAAGCCCTATTGCCCGGTAAGAAGATTCTTTCTTTTCATCGTTAAAACAATAAACCTGGTTCTACACCATCTTATGACCATTCAACAAACTTAAGAAATAGCTCAAAAGAGCTTTAACGTAGACGATAACAGTATGGCACAGTACATATTTGGAAGGCATTCGTTAAATGAGACTGGTATATTTCAGAATTTCAGAGAACACAATCATCACATTTAAAATAGTACAGAGACGCATAATTCGTACAATCGACGGTGGCAGTACCTAATTTAATGCTGCAGACCCTATCAAACACATACCTTAATAAAAAAGATTTAGGTGTAGCATAAGTTGGTTTACTATAGATAGGCACGAAAGACATGACAAATTAACTTTAAGATCACAATAAAAAATGAAAGCATTAAAGATTACATCTATGTAAGCGGAAAAAAAATATTTTCTAAATAATGAGGAATCTCTACCACTGAAACTCTACCATCACCAACATTTGTAACTGGCTATGGAACATAAATATACTAATTATTAATACTGTTTGATACTTAAATATGATGACCATGTTATATTGAATACTAGCTGTTGCCCGCGGCGTCGCCCGCGTGGATATCGTTTAAAAAGTAGCCTATGTTCTTTCTCAAAGTCAACTCTATCTCTGTACCAAATTTCATTAAAATCGGTTAATTTGCACGTGAAAAGGTAACAGACAGACAGACAGACAGAGTTACTTTCTCATTTATAATATTAGTAGGGATTGTCTGTAGTGTCGCCCTAAATAGCTAGCATGGTGAAACATAGTTTGATGTACAACATGACAAAACTGGGGCAACTTGGTCAAAGGCACTTAGGAATCTCTACCACTTTTGTAAAACAATTAAATTTATCGACACTATTTTATATGTGATAATAATATTGTTCCTTAAATGCTTTGCATTACTATTATCAAATCAATATTGGATTAGAACGAAAGTAAAAAGATCATAAACACAACATGTTACAAAATTAACATCAAATGAATTTTGGTGAACATCTTTTGTATTCATATTTGAACCATTTAAAACCTTTGACTGTCTCGAACTATTTAACGTGCGGCCCACCATGCAATCCTTTATTGTCTAAGGGTGCATAAAAATAGACATTCTAGCTTCAGTTATTTATTATGAATAGCTGTGAGCAATTTTTATTCCTCAGGAAGATGTCATGTCACGTCACCTCTGATGCATGGTTAGTGTCCGTTCATACCGACTAGTACTAAGTACTTTGTATGAAGTGTTTTAATACTTTTGACGTTACTATTTAAGTTGATGATAGGCTAGAGCCCTTTGTTATGGAAATGCTTTATTTAAAAATATAAGCTCTATCATTAATTTCTTTAAATATTTGCAAATAATTTTTATAGGAAGCTATTACTGTTGGTAGAGTTTTACACCCATATTCTAAGACGTTACTCAAAACATTCCTCGACTCACACTGAGCCGAGGATACTTTATGAGGATACCTCGAAATCCATATTCTAGTTTGTATTCTGACAGTAACTCATGTGTACGGATTGTCATATAGACAATTCACAGTCTTGAAAGTACATTTGTATAGAAAAATATGGTATTTAATTATGTTTTTAGATAGTTTCGACACGAAAAACTTATTGATTGCGTAAATGTAAATACTCCTCGAAACTTCAAGGTAGGTCGTGAGGTACCTTGGAGTTTGACAATTGCTTTCTTCCCTCAAACGGAGGTAAAATGTCGAGTAGACGTTATTAGTTACAACTAAGAATACCAATTCCATTGAGTGAGGTTGAGTTAAGGTCGAGATTACGACTTAGAATATGGGTGTAAGTTTGCAACTTGACGACGTACCTAGTTTTCCAAGACATAACAATCTACTCTAGTGTATCTGTTAGGTGGCAAAGTGTAGCACCGTCATTACTATCACGGAGGCAAAACTTTTTTTTTTCTATTTATGAAATATAATGTGACTCATCAGTGTGAATTATATGCTAGGTTTGCATGTAGTTCACACGGATGTGAATGCTGTAGTCTATAAACGTCTACATACAGTTTATTGTAGTCACTAAGCATCCGTTTGTCATGAAGACATGTTTTACCAAATTCATTACAAAAATAAATTGAAGCAAGCCTTCTAAAGATAAGATGAAAAGTTTCTTATATCAATGTTCACTGAAAAATTGATCAGGCTCTACCCTTATTTTATTAATTAAAAAATGTGGCTCATCAGTGTGAACTACCTACATTGCTAGTTTGGCATGTAGTTTTCACTGATGAGTCACTTTCAATAATTGAATGCCGTAGGTTACAGGTCGCAGTACTTGCTAACCATCTGTTTGGCGTCAATATGCCATTGTTTGCCACTATCATACAAAAATAATTTGCAGCCAATATTCTAAAGATAAGATGCAAAGTTTCCAGAAACCTCAATGTTCAAAAATTAATCGGACTCAACCGCTCATAAAATAAAAGGACTAACCTGCAATTTCGACAAAAGTGACCGGTATCAATAAAAGGCGTGTGGCGTGTGAACACAACACGGAAATGATCGTTCACCATCAATAATCATCAATCGGTCCATTGAAATCGGATACGTTGCGTACCCTAATTACGCTAATCGGGAGCGGAGCGGTAGCGGGAGCGGGAGCGGGCGCGCACACGTGGCGGCTCAGGTGCGCTCCGCCCCTCTCGCCCTGCCCGCCGCTCCGCTCCGCGCCAACTCCGCTCACCTCGACTCGTCAGACGCGCGCTGCACTCGACGCTCGAACGCCGGGAAAACACGAGCCGTTTTCCGCCGCGACGACACGCACCCGAAGTTTCGACGGGCATTCGAATTTCGAAAGTTCGAACGGACTCGTTCAGTTGAGCCGGTTCAAATTTTGTTTTTTTTTTTTTTTGATTTGTGAAAAGTGTATGGAAACTTGTGGGATGTTTGTGTGTAGACTTTCAGTGTTTTAAGTTCGCGGCGGCCACTCTGAAACTAATTGGAGTGAGTATGCGAGATTTTTTTTCGACTTTTTTTTTTGGGGTCATTGAAAATTACTGCCAATTGATTTGGTCAGTCGTATAGAGGCGTTATATCATAAAATTAAAGCGTGTCGCAGTAAATCATTTAGAACTGCGCGGATTCCGACTGTCTATTCGAGGCTGAGCATTGATGTTTGCTACATCTGAAGAGCTTTTAGTATTAACGCTCGATAAAATTAATTCGAATTGATATTTAAATGGCTTGACTAATAGGTGACATAATTGCATTTTATTTGACAAAGAATATTATTTTTAAAATTTTTAAAAATCTGTACATATTATTTTTGTATTAGGACTCTACATCTTTTCATACTTACCGACATGCATAAGTATACTGAATTATATCGTTATATCACAAGTACTTGCTTATCTATGTAAAAGTTTAGTTTTAGATTAGATATTAGATAGGCTAGTATTAGATTATTTATCTTTTTATGTTTAGGTTTTAAATCATTATTCATTCATGAAAATATTAAAATAATAACCCTGAATATAACCCTACGAAACACAAAGAGAAACATTTACCCATAAATCAAATACACTCACAATAAGAGCAATCAAAGTATCGGATTAAAATTAAATCGTCATCGGAACATTACATCTTCAAAGGATGTCAGGAATAAGTCACATTGTGGTAAAAAAAGAAATTAAAGAAATATACAAAAAGCAATGAAATCGTACGGCCCATTTAACGTGGACCGGACGGGAGTGACAAAAATTCTAAACTGAAATAAACTGAACACATGTTGTCTGTATGTCAGCCGTTGAAGCTGGTACGGGAAAACTTTGATACCAACGCAAATAGCTTTAATTGCTATGCTATCTCCTTAGCGCCCAGGTAAAAGGTATGCCATTAAAAACTAAACGAAATGAATATGTCTTTGCGACTCTATAATTTTTAGATTTTATGTAGAGCTGTAGAGATACTATTGTTTATTTTAAAACAAAGCTTTCGTCGCACGTGGCTCTACGACTCTACATACGCGCCAATGTTGTAGAGTTGTAGAGTCGTTGCTGTGTATTTTTATATTAAAATAAAGAAATTTCTTTCTATTATCACCAAACAGCTGATTCGACCTTATTTCATTTTTCACAGTTCTTAAATAGAATATTTAATAAATGAGGTCATAATTGTAGTAGGGCGGTGAAGAGTGGAAAATCTTCATCTTCATTTCTAAAATAGTGTTCTCTGGTAGTTTTTTTAAGCTCAAAAAGTATGATACACCAAAATCTTGAAAAAAACTGTAGATCTGCAATAAAAGTTCTTGGATTAATTAGTTATCAGTCTTCTTTGTAATTAAAATCCTACATAAACAACTATCCTTTACTTTTGATACTTGAAATAGGTATGTAGTGGAATTAAATATTATCAAAATTAAAATGAATATGAATTACATTTAAGTAATATTAGGTATAACAAATATAATAAACGAAATTTCCGAATTGCTAATTAAATTATGAAGAACATGTACAAGAATGTACGGCCCTGTAATTTCCGGAACAGAGGCATAACACCTTAGGCCTCAGGAGTGGTAACGCATTTGCATTTTGACCTAGGTCTTTGTGTGGGTGTCTATAGGCTGCAGTCATCACTTAACATCAATGTGAACTGCATGCTTGTTTGCCACTTCCATAACATAAAAAAACAGTTGTCGCAACTGTTCGTACAGTAGGCACATAGGTGCTTGTAAGGCTATACCATAAACAAGTCAATCGTAAAGTGTAGATGTGCAGGAAATGCTTCTCTTCTCAGGTCTACAGGAAAGGGAATGCGTCTGTAGGTATTAAGTTCTCTCGTCTTTTGCAGAAATCAATAGGGTTCAATATTCACTGATCATTAATATAGACTACCTACTTAGTTGCAGCTTTTAAGTTCTAAAGGATATTGTAGATTTTCTCATAACAGCGTGGTTTGTTATTGCTTATATATTTTAATTCTTTTGTCCTAAACATACACAATTACATATTTACCTACCTATGGTGACATAATTATTTTGTATATGTATGTATCTTCAGGCCAGGTCCCTAACGGGGTAGGCAGAGAGTGTAGAGCGCCAGATATCCCGGTCCTGACATACCTCTCGTGCCTCATCCTCCTTCATCATTCTCTTCATACATGCACGCCGATTCCTAAGACTTTTGACCGAACCATCTGACAGAACTATGTTTTATATTATTTCCCTAATAACTATTTCGAACACAATGTTATATACACTTAATGATATTTAGGCCTATCTATATACCTACTTAGGTTTGAAGATTGTTTTGCTTAAATTTATAATTGTGCCTTTTATTAAATTTAGCATCTAGTAAGTAATAGATATTAAAAACGTGTTAGGTTTTTTAAAATATCTTAACATAAATAAGTTATCGAAATAAAACTAGTTTTCGGATTCATCTCGCGTATTTGAAACTAAAATGATTATTAGGTAATTAACTTATAAATAGTTAAATACCTAATTAATTGCAAGATTTTGATGTAGCATGCCTTTGTTAGCTTAAGAAAACGACCAGGAAACACCAATTTAGAAAATGACGATGGTCTGTATGTCTGCTAACTCTACTCATAGGTTTCTGTTCTTACTATTGTAAGGCGGTGAATAGACCTCGATATTATTGACATTTAACATAGATAAGTTTTCAAAAGTCAAATTTTAAGTAATTCTGTAATTTTATTGACAGCGTCATTCAAAAAATTACTGGACGTAGGAAGGTAGGTACTTCATCATAAGAACCGTTGTATAGATCTGTTAACTGAGTTTTATTCTGTATTATGATTCTAAATCATGTGATTGTTTAATGAAGAAGTAATTTAAGTGTTCTCAATTTTACAATATACCTATACCACCTACCTATTAAAAAACATTATCATATTTCTACGATATATGCAATTCTCAACTTATATCCGTCGTAAGCCTATGCAGCAAGTAATGTAGAGTAAGAACCTGAAAAGAAGAAAGGTAGGTATATTACTTTTGACAGAACATGTGTTTTAGGAATATAATAAACTTCCGACGACTGAACGTACATACCTTTAGGTATTTGAATAGACTTTAGACTTCTACATCAAAATAATTTAACGTAAACGATAATAATATTGTAATGCCTGGATATATAGTATACCTATATAGTATGTACTAGGTACGTAGAAACGAAACTGAAAATTAAATTTTCATTAAATTATCAATTTTTGTAATACTATTGAAACCGGCTTATTTTTTTTCTTTTTTCTTTTAATACCTATCTAGAAATTGATAGGCGTATGGTACCAATCTTATAAGTAGTTATATAGGTATTTAAATATGAATTACCTATAATGCGTCCTTGTGTAAAAATTATTAAGAGACGTTTTAAAAGGTAACTACACCTATAAGAATAACAGTAGATGTTCTGGATATGTCTACATAACATTAAGTTTAAGCTTACACTTGGTATAGGAGATGGTCCAAAAATGTATGGAGTTGTTCCCAATTAATGTAACAGTTCGTAAAATAATAGTTAAAACTATTCGAAACAATATCCGACTTGAATAAATTTAACTTTATTTGGTGTAGTTTTTTCGTTTAAAAATAATGAAGTTTAAAATATGGCGATGGCGATTGACAATTATTCTGACAAGTTTGACATCTCATGTCACTAGGTTCTTGAGTGTACAAATTGCCGTAATCAGTAAAAAAGAACACGATAAAACAATTTCAACTTTGATTTAATCAAATTAACTATATATTTTTCCTTAAATCTTTGAAATATTAGTTTTTTTGCCTACCTACTGTAGGTACATCAAGTGGGAACACAACGTTACAACTCCTTTGACTTCGGTGGATAATAAAAGATATAATCATAAATCGATACTTTACTCTTAAGTTTTATTTAAGCAATTAATATAACAGTAACTAACATTACACAATATGACTACAGACCTGACCTTTAATTATAAATAACATCACAATGTTTCAGTAGTTTCAATTAACCGGTTCACAGTCCCAAAACCAGACACAATTGTTTTAACAATTAAACAGACCATATATGGGCTGTAGGACTGTGAACCGGTTAAATCAAACAATTTTATTGATATTATTTAAAAGTTGCAGTATATAATAAAGTACATGCAACATCAACAGATAAATAAAACATTTAATGCAATTTAAAACGATATAAAATTCAAACTGTAAAATTCACAAAGCGCCGCTAAAATTCACACATTTGTTATTCGTTTCACATACGCGACAAATAAATCGAATACACAATGACTGCTAATTTGCTCATAAAGATGTATGCACCGAGCGGAGTTCATAAATCGGCCAAAGTCACTTTCGGCCTACCGCTTACACCCATAAACCTCGGCCGACACTTTTATAGCCCTACCACGTGGTCGACGAGATTTTTTCCGCACTTCACGTGACATGTGTACTGTGCTTTATGTCCAATATTAATTTATTGTTTTGTAATAGACCCCCCGTCATTACCAAATGTTTGTCAAATGTTTGACAAACGGTTGCATAATGCGAAAAAATCGCAAAGACAACCGATGTTTTTAATTGCAATTAACGTCGATACTTATTATCAAGCCATTGTAATTTTTTACTGCACGTCAAATTAGTGTTAGACTTTAAACGCAAGCCAACATTAATATTTTTCGCCTTGTAATAGATACTACAGACGAGACATAAAACGAATTTTATTCGCGTGTTTCTCAAATAGCGTCTCTTTTATCTTGAATAAATATAAAACGTAACAGTAGTCTTCTAATCACATAAATGTTTCTAATAAAACCAAAGAGATCGCTCAGATCAAGTGACGAGGAATCTTTTATATTCATATAAAAAGTCAGCATCAAACGCTTTCTGATTTACGGCAATTGCAATAATGTTGTGAATGTCGCCCAGTACATCGGATTACGGATTTCATACGTCACTCGCATAAAACATTCGTCACCAGTAACGAGGCGTCGCACTTGACCAACTAATGTATCTCATTTTATCGCAGGTCCATCAATCAAGCGCCACTCCACGAGTACAATTGAAGCGGACCGCGAACATCTGCAGCACTTAACATGTCCAACTAGACAATTCAATGTTCGTCTAAAGGATGACAATCTTCGAGTGAACTTTAGTAAAAAAGAGAAAGTAATCTGTTATCGATGAACGACCTAAACTACAACGCAGGAATGAGTTCCTACCAATTCGTCAACTCCCTCGCCTCTTGCTACGGCAACCAGGCGCCGGGGCGCACCGGGACGCCTGTGGAACAATCTGGACACCCGGGCTTACCGACTCCTGGAGCGGATTACTACAATCCAAATGCTGCTGCGTCCGCATACCCGAACACCTGTTACTCTCCACCGCAAGTCGGGCACCATTACCCCCAACATCCGTACGCGACACCAGCGACGGGGGCACACATGCAACCTCAGGCTATGATCGATTACACGCAGTTACATCCACAAAGACTGGGAAGCACGGCCAGTCATATGCACCAGCATTCAAATTCGAGTCCTGGAGCGTTGTCGCCAAATCTCATGTCTACTCCGCCGAACCAAGCGGCGAGTGCTAGTTGTAAATTCGCGGATTCCACCTCCACAACGGGAGTGGCGTCTCCGCAGGACCTATCAACGTCGTCCGGCCCAGGAAGAACGTCACCCGGCTTCGGAAGCGTCGGAGCCAACTCTGGAAGCACGAGTACTAAGCTTGGGTTGACTACACCTATCGCATCTCCCGTGGAGCACAAAGCAAGCGTCAATCAGAACATCTCCAGCCCTGCGTCGAGCACATCGAGCAACGAAAGCAACGAAGCCAACAACTCCAGTTCTAACACGAAGAACTCAAAATCAGCTTCCAACACGCAGGCAAATCCTCCGCAAATATACCCGTGGATGAAACGAGTACATCTAGGGCAAAGTAAGTAAATCCATTTCTATCGTAGACTCTAATTTACACAGCGGTAACAATTAATAACGGTACATTCCACTCTCAAGTTAATGGTTTATTGGCTGCGAGAATAATAAATGATGTAAAAAGCTCGATTCACACTTTTTTACTGACGGCGTGAAATCATAAATGGCTTGGCTTCCTCGTTAAATCGGCGTCCATGACCACGCCTCTGATCAAACAAACTTTTTGATGTAGGTAATATGAAACAATTCATCAATAGGATACCAAGGTGGAGACAAAATAAATTATATATCTGTTTATAAAGCATTAGCATGCATTAATGTTGGATCGATATGACTGGCTGATAGATGACTTCCATAATAAGGCATAATGGCTTTGTTGGCGGGCGCTTACAACTGAACATCCAAATTCTTTTTTCTTCTTGGCTCCTAATGATGGGGAAAGTGCGCCGTCACCATGACATGTGATTTGACGCGTCCTAACCTTCTGGTCTTAACCGTGAATTGGGTTGCACTGGCGTTAATCTGTTTTAAATTGAAATTTGGTTGTTTTTATAGTCGGTGCGGTTGTTTGCTTTTTTAAGAAGAGGTGCTGATTTACTTAGTTTTGTGTTTAATAGTTCCTTATTTGTTTGTTTTGTATAAAAACAAATGAAGGTGTTGCTACAAGTGTTTAAACTTTAAACTATACCAATAACTTGAACCCTTCTAAAATTCACAATACAATATTGCCTCAAAATATTTTACTTCAGTAGCTGTTTGAATGATAAGAAATCACTATAATTGTTGGAAAATTGCTTAGCTCTTCCAACAATTAAATAAACGATTCAATATTCGTAGCAGACGTAAAATTAGACGGCGCATACAATCCTATCTTATTTTGTAACACAAAAAATATATGCGACCCATATAAAAGCGGAATCGCGTATTGCGTCCACGACCGACACGACGACGTGTCAACTCCAAGATGTCCTGAGATAAAGACATGAACAGATGTGCGGACAGTTCCGGGAATACACATATTGTTTTCACCGATCCAAACCGACCTCGCCAAGGCTGTAAAGCTAATTGAGTTTTTAATAGCCCGCAAAAATATTTCGATCGTTATTAAACTAGTCACACACCATTTAGATTTTGCATATTTGAAATTCAGACGTAAGATAATTGCTACGGGAGTATCATTCGATGTTTTAAATTGTGTTCTTAATTTATTACGACGCAACAATTTTTTTTCTTCTTGACGTTATATACTTTGAACATGAACACTGGGTACTGGCTATAATAAAACACTGTACCAATTATTAATATGCATCATCTTAGGACTAAATGTCGTCCTTACGAACCTTACTTATACCACGTTGTACATATTGCTTTGACGTTTATGTACATTTCAAAATTTCTGTTAATATCAATTTGAACAAAATACAATTTCATGTAAAACAAAGAGAAAAATAAGATAAAGTCAAACGTTGCAGTACAATTTTGAAAATTACGATATATACTGTCGGATCACTCAATGAATAAAATTGCAAGTAAATTAATGTCTGCTGGGTAATAATTTTGGTGGTAGAGTTCCAAATGGTAGTGTTCAGCACTATCGTGTTCCGCTTAGATGGTAATCTATGGCCCGTCATAACTGAAACAGAGATATAACAACTAAGGTCTCAGAAGTGGCAACGCACATTTTGACCTATGTTTTATGTGTAGATGTCTATAGGCTTCACTCATCATTTAACATCCATGTGAGCTATCTTATTTGCTATAAGTTATATACATTTCTTTTTGTTAAATATCGCACTTTTTAATTTCGAAAAACAGCGACAGCTATGCGAAGGCAGTTGTTCAGCAACAATGTAACAGCGTTCGTAACATAAGATTTCAATCAACGTTACAAATTATTGCAGTTACATTGTAAGTCGATATACGCCTTATTACCCCACATTTAGCACCTCATAGTTCATTCAGGAAAGATTATGTAAATTTATCAAATACGGTAGCCGTTTTGTGCCGTTTTAATGAAAATTTATGTTTTGGTATCATAATAATATGGTTATAAATATAATGTAACTTTTAGCTTAAATAATGTAACTTTAATTGACGTCTGACATGTTTCATAATCGTTTTGGTAGTTTTGTTTTTTTTTTTAAATATATTACACTCTTGTAGCACTAGCATGGTGTCCAAAGATCTGAGAGTTTTGACCTATGAAAAGCGTGCGCATATAGGTACATTGAGACAATGATATTAAATATATGTTACTCTACACGCGGCAAGTATATTAAGTAATGCGGTGGTGCCCACGCCCGTGAGCTCCGTCACTGGACTGGAGCTCTACCACCAGCTTTAACTCCACAGCATTATACACAGGTAAATTGAAAGTATGAAACAAATATTCTTAGACATTCGTAGACGTCTACCTACATAAAAATTAGATGATCAATACAGTGATCCTATAAGTTAATCTCCTAACTCCTTTTTCATGGACATTGAATCTAAGTTGTCGTACATTATCAATTAACTGTAATGACGAATGTACGACAAAGTCAAGAACGGCTATTAAAGCCTCAGGGGTGCACCTGGATTGAAACCGCTTGATTTAGATATCAAGAGGTTGCAAGTATTTATTTACCTACAATCTGCGCTTCTATGCGATGTGAAATATAGGTATATCTTTTAGTAATTTTAGTGACTGAAAAACAACGTGTAAATTTCCACCGACGGCTCAATGTATCTTTTAAAACATGACAACTCTCCTGCATCATTGTTTGCCACATCATTACACAAAACAGTTCATTAGATACAATTGAACGTCAGAAGTATTCATCAATTGAAAAATAACAATAGGTACATAATGTTTTTGAGCAACTTGAGAATCAATGTTGCAAAAATCTCAAAAATCTTTTAGTTTACATGTAACCTAACCTAATTATTTCCCGCAGTCTCCGTTTCGTCCTTGTTCCTGTTATTCTCTTTTGAAAGATTTATTTTAGTAGCGGTTGCTTACCTACATTATACTACAATTATAATTTTAAGGCTGGGTTGAATTATATTACTACAACGTTTGAAAAATTGTTTAAACACCGGTTAAATTAAAAATATGAGTTGAAAATGGTTAAATGACGTCATAACTTTAAGTTTAACCGTAACTTCTTGAGCTTCCCTGGTTAATGTTAAAGTTAACCTCAAATTTATGTGTCAGATGATAATCTTGATTTTTACTGGTGGTAGAGCTCCAGTGACGGAGCTCGCGGGCATAGTCACCACCGCATTACCTTATATACTTGCCGCTAAATGGTAGTATTCAGCACTATCGTGTCCCGGTCAGGAAGTACGGCCCCGTAATTTCCGGCACAGAGGCATAACACCTTAGGCCTCAGGAGTGGTAACGCATCTGCATTTTAACCTTGGTCTTTGTGTGGGTGTCTATAGGCTGCAGCCATCACTTAACATCAATGTGAACTGCATACTAGTTTGCCACTTCCATAACATAAAAAAATATATTTAATTAAGTCAAGGTTTATTATAAAATACTAGTTATAAAATATATTAGTACGCTGATTGCGTTAGAAAGGCCAGAGGCTAGGTCGCAAACCTTCCATGCTTAAAGGCAATAAATTCCAGAACTAAGACCTTTCTTACGTGCGGACTAAGTTCTAATATATTTTATTAGTATCCAATTCGTTGAATTAACGTTTAATCTTTAAACGTAACTTCACGTTTGTATTCCCCGAAGGAGTAGGCAGAATAGATGTAAATGACTATGACGCCATTAACGTCAAGTCACGAGTCAAATATGACAATTGGTTGTGTCTAGCCGCCGGCGGCTTTGTGTCCCCTAAAGGGTAAACGTTTTGTATCCATGTAATAGGTAAAAAGTCTATAACATCTCCAGTCAGATTAAAAACCTCTGAGGATAGCACTGTAAAACTTCCGAAACAAAAAAGCTGAATAGCATTTATCCTCCTATCCTTGGATGCAACCCAGAACTCCAGCGTATCAAAATACCAGTAATAGCCATTTACGTGAACTGCATGGTTTTTAGCCACCATCATTTCATAAAATCATCGTATAACACTGATTAAAACGTAGGGATACTAGGCACTAAATATAGAATGCAATTTGTTTCTGACTCACTCACATGTGTTATGTGAGTGAGTTTAAGGAAAATTAAAGAAAAATGAAATCTTTTTTACTTTGCGCGGGTTTAGAACGTGGGCTCTCTGGATAACTAGCCTAACCGCTTCATTACTGAACTGGTGGTAGAGCTCCAGTGACAGAGCTCGCGGGTGTAGGCACCACCGCATTACCTAATTAATATACTTGCCGCTAAATGGTAGTGTTCAGCACTATCGTGTTCCGGTTAGCCATAACACTTAGGCCTCAAGAGTGGTAACGCATCTGCATTTTGACTAGTCTATTGTGTGGGTATATACTGGCTGCAGTCATCGCTTAACATCAATGTGAACTGCATGCTTGTTTGCCACTTCCTTTACATAAAAAAAAAACTACAGAAACCTTACAGTATTTTTTTTTCTTTTTTTTTTAAATTTTCAGACGCCTTTTGATTAGATACAGAGAATGTCCTAAAGGTATTATTAGGTCTTTACATAAAATTCTGTTTCGTGTGTTTAATCTCTCCGTAATCAAGTGTTCATGTTTAATAAATCATACTGTGTCAACAACAATCTTTGTGTTAAGTTCATGGCTAAACTTATTTTATTTTGATATAGAGGGCAAGATACATTTCTCTTTCGGTTAACTTTTACAAAACCTGTGTCAAAACAAATCGTTCGTGACATACTGCAATATCTAAGGGCAGGGCGAAGCTTTATCTGCTTTGTAAAGTTGTAGAAGTAAAATTACATAACTTCAAAAAATGTACTTGTTTTTGCATAAAATCAATAAAATTAAATAATTTGACTGCACTTTGTTATGTATAAGGGCGGTTACATCAAACTGCGATGCGAAGCGACGCCGCATCGCAGGCGATGCATTCATGCAGATATTTGCGATACGATGCGAATTCGCAATTTTGTGTGGGAGCCCCTATGTAACGTTCTTATTACTTATTAACATAAAATGTAACTTCACGTCTGTAACTCCCTAAGGGGTAGGCAAAGTTGAATGGATGCTTTAAAGCATACATGCATACACCCACGATTCGCCGTTAATTTCTTAGATAGGTATCTAATTTCGACGGTCTGATGTGCATATGAATAAACGATAGTGATAAGCTTTTAATACTCATTTTAGTTTAATATACGCGAGATAAAATCGAAAACTATTTATTTCAATAAACGATACAGGACCTTGTCGATTCAATTATTATCTAAGCATGTCTTACTTATTTTTTTTTTCATTTTTCTTTAAAATATTTAACTCGCATGGGTTTTTGCAAAAAATCCAATAAAATGGAGCTAGTTTTAAATAAAATTCGTTATTTTCTATACCTACAACTAGACAGCACGCAAATAACATGACACACTGACTGAAGTATTAATTGTAGCTTAGCTTAGGTAAATTAATAATTTTCTGGAAAGCTGCTCACCTTTACGAGGCAAAAACAAACTAATGAATCCTTAATATACATTCGTAATGACTATCTGTTATCCACATTACTCAGATAAGATCTATGATTGAACAGATATACTGGCAACTACTAGTGATCTTTGTCTCTATGCCTGCGGACTCATCGGATTAAAAAGAAAGAATAATCAAAGTAAAATACATTTTTATAATGAAAACTACACTAGGTTCGGTTGCACCAAAATATTTGTTAGAGTTAACGGTTATTGTCAAATGTAACAATAACAGTTACATTGACTTTAACAGTTGCTGCAGACTGCATGAATGTGTTGACGCAACCCAATAATTGACGGTAGTAGAACTGAATACAATTCTTACTAGGCCTACTCTACTGACTCACTGATAGGAGAGTTCTGGTGATGGTTGTTAAGGGTATAGGAACCAGCACAACAACTACGTAATTAGTTGCAGTACCGTCTAATGGTAGTGTTCAGTGCTATCGTGTTTCGTTCAACCGGTACCTAATACCTGCATGATTTATAATTTAAGATGATTTTAGATTTTAGAATCGTCCAAAAACATAAATCATGTAGGTATTAGGTAACAAAACCGCTTGCCTAAGCAAGAGGTTTTGAATCTTTAGGGCCAGCGCCCATTACTGGCGCTTTGTTTATGAAAAAAAGATCTGCGACTTTATTTAAATAATAAAAACGTAACTTCACGCCTGTTATCCCCGAAGCGGTAGGCTGAGGTAAATGCATGCATTCAAGCACACATGCAAACACCCACGATTCGCCGGTTTCGTTTTGGCCCATGTAACAGCATGTTGACATCTCCGGGCACATTACTAAATTTCAAGGTAGAAATTTCTAGAAAATAGAAAAACCCCAATATAACCAGTGATAAAGGACTTTACACCATTATCTCTGAAACCTCCTACCCGGAAATCGAACCCAGGACCTCAGCGTAGTAGTAGTAGCCTGCTACCACTAGGCCACCGAGGCAAATTACTTTAGCAAAACATTACATTATTGAAAATCTAATCTAGAATAGCTATATACTTGCATGTCGAATCCTTAAATATAGGTATACACAGTATCTACTGACATAAATTGCGATTCGCAATATATACAACACGTTCACCTTTAATTAATTCCAGTTACACTAAGTACATGAACCATCTGTTGTGTATTTTAATATAATTTCGATCTTATATGTAAAGAATTAAAAGTCATTTTCATTTCCTACAATATTGTAATATGCAAAATATAATATACCTACAAGGACGTCTCGATTCTTTCCAACCTGGTATGTGCTTCTTTCCTCTAGGGAGTAATCAGAGGTATAGATAGGTATATAACTACATGTTGGTAACTAAAACTTATTACTAAATGTAGGTAGGTACCAAACTGAGTCTTCAAGCTTGTATATAAATACAAGAATTAATAACATTAGGTAATCCCCGTTCACCATTACCTAGTCTTCAGTAAAGTCCCTTATGTCACAGATTCAGTCGCTGTACCATAATCTTTTTTGTCATCATCATTTTAACCAAAAGACGTCCACTGCTGGACAAAGGCCTCCCTCAAAGATTGCCACAATGAACAGTCCTCATCCAGCGATTGCCCGCTAATTTCACCAGGTCGTCGGTCCACCTCGTGGGAGGCCTGCCTACGCTTCGTCTTCCGGTACGCGAAAGCCACTCCAGAACTCTTCTGCCCCAATTGCGGACAGTTCTGCGAGTTATGTTACCCACTGCCACTTGAGTTTTGCTATTCGGTGGGCTATGTCGGTTATTTTGGTTATCATGCGGATCTCCTCATTTCTGATTCAATCTCGCAGAGAAACTACGAGCATAGCCCTCTCCATTGCTCTCTGAGTGATCTTGAGCCTTCTTATGAGACCCATAGTGGGCGACCACGTTTCGGTTTGACTTTCTTTACACGCGCTCTCATACCTATAACATAAATAAAACAAAATTTTGAGAGCACCTTCGCAAGACGTCTTTTAGGTACCTATTTTACATTCATCATAATTATTATGGTTTGAGAATGAAAAGACAAACATTTGGAACTTAAAAGTTTGTGAATTTAAAATATCTATAAATGTGTCGTTCCCCAATTCCAACCAACTGCCATAACTGGACAGACAGACAAGGATAAAAAATATGCAGTAAAAAATATATAGTGATATAATTGCAATATAAATCAATGTATAAGTATGCAGTTATCTATAAGGCGATAGATTTTTTCTCGCTCCAAATAAATATGCAAAGTTACCTGTAGCAGCGATTAGTGAATAAATACAAATTAAATTCAAGATTAGCGGAGTCGGTGTTCATAAATAAATCAAACGGTTTGGCGCTGCGGAGGTAACTTATGACTCAAATAATATTATGCTAGAGGTTCGAGTTGGCGTGGTTCGAGTTCACTCGCTTTACAAGTATTTATTATACTCACGCTATTGGGCCTTCGATTTGTAATGGCAAATTGCGATTCTTAAAACATGGGTAGCAGACAAAATTATTTTGTTTTATCCATGTTTCATCAGGCAGCTTTATACCAATTTAATAAGAATATACGACATTTTTACCAGTGGTACAAGTGTAGGGACTCAAGGGCGTAGGCAACAACGCATTACCTAGTCTATCTGCCGCTAAATGGTAGTGTTCAGCACTATCGTGTTTCGGTTAGATGGTCATGAATGTCTCCGTAATAACTATCACAGGGACGTAACAACTAAGATCTCAGGGATGTCAACTCATCTACATTAAGAGCTCTAGTTTTTGTTTGAATCTCTTTGGGTTGCAATCATCACTAAACATCCATATGAACTGCAAGTGAGTTTGCCACTTGTTTTTTCATAATAATCGTAGAAGAAAATTTGTACCTGATTAATAATCAAAATGCTATCCTTTTTTAATAATTCCGTATCAATAACCATATTTTAACATAAATTATTCTAAACATAAAATTAAAACGAAAAAATGCAAAACCAAAAAAAGAAACTACAAAATTGCTACCAGACTGGTCCGGAATCTAGATGCCTTGATCACTTCGCTCATGTGTTTTAAAAGGGTACACAAAACAAAATCCTGTAGTTTGAATGGTTAAAATAAGTAAATAAAGTTGGACCGGGGATTAGTGGAACGCGGTTGGTCGGCACGGCATTGCAATGGCGGCGATGACTCGGCAGAAACTGTTTGCGAAACCCGACCCGTTTAGGTAGTCTCGTTATATGCTTTTTATGTATGTGCTATCGAACCAATATGCAAATTTTGTTAGTGCGCGATTAATTAATACGCACAGAACATTCTGGAAGTATTGGAGCTGCAACTTGTGATTAATTTAACTTATTTATTTATGATTTTGAGGTGGTTTGGTTCTTTAGGTTCTATTTTTCACAAAACTCACTGAATTTAATGTCATTGCTAATGTAAGAAATCACAAGTTTTATTAACGAAAAATTGTGTTAACTGTTGTACATAAAAAATTAAATACCTACCCTTACGGCCAAATACTCAAACGTCACTTAAATCTAAGTGGGACTTAAAAGTCTTCTCTCTTTATAAAACACGTTGAAACGATAGAGATTTGAACGACTTTGACGCAAATTTGAGGGTTGTTTAAAATTGAGTGACGTTTGAGTATTCGAGCATTACACTCACAGGTCCATATTAAGTATATGCTGCACCGTGAGTGCCGTTATTTCATACACACACCACACACTCAAACACCCTGATCCATAGCAATCCTCTGTAGTAGTAAATATTAAATATCATAAAATGCAAATTATTCTATACCAATTCACCATTGCATTTATCCTGAAGGATTTCATGCGGAAACTATACATTAATTTTCCGCCGATGTTCATTCCGTTCCAATGTTTACCCATAAATAGAAAATTGTGTAATTACATACATGCTCGTCGATTATTACCATCGCTTACTTTATCTGTACGTATAGATTACCGTTGAAAACGTACACTATAAATGAAATAATAATAATATACTTTAATAACCCGTACTTACCTTATGTGAGTCATACCGACAAGTACCTACATGTTTTTAAATTCTAGGAAATAATAAGCCGTAGAATTTATAATCAAATTTTTGAAAGCGCATAATTTTCTTAAGAACGACTGCACCAAATTAGATAAATCTTTCGTTAGAGTTCGTTATTTACAAGAGAAGGTTTGAATGAAAAAGGAAGATTTGAATGAAAAAGTAATAAGCCAATGGCGTTACGAATTTGATCGGCCAACGTTCAGAATAATAACATTATGATATTTTTTTACAGAAATTACTGAACTTAACTATCGTATTACTGTTACTAAGCGAAATTTTAAGTTATGGAATAAAGATGTTTTATCCTGTCATTTGCTAAAAAAGTACGTAAACTAAAAGTATCCACATCAAGGATTCCGCTGAGCCCTTCCGCTTTCCCTTAGGACGTTCGAACTTCAATTATTGATGGCGACTTCACCCGCTATAAAATATAGGGGAAAGAGTACAATTTTTCAAGCGATCCAACTTTAAATAACTTGTAATACACGTACCAGCAGCTTAAGTCGCAAACAGGTGATTTATCGGTTTTAATAATAAACAAAAATCAATATTAACTAGGTGGTGGTAGTTCTTTAGGTTATTATTTAGCAAGCGATGTAGTAAGTGAATACTGTAAACTATTCATCTATATAATATCCAAAGATTTCAGGGTAGATGCATTTGCCATTTTTGAGGCCTAAGTTGTTATGCATCTCTGCCGGTAATAACGGGGCCAAACATTGCCACCTGACCAGAACACGAACAACGAGTAGATTAGACAATGCGTATGTGCCTACGCCCTGGAACGCTGACACTGGAGCTCTACCTAATTAGTAAATTAACTGGTTGTATTGTTTTTACGAATGGAGTTCCAGTGAAGAAAAAAACATTTAGATGAACAAATATAGTTTGTTGATGGTATTTTCTGTCAGTATTTTGTTAGTACCTCAATGACGACCGATAAAGTCGTAGCACCACTGCATGACCTTATTTGTCTACCACCAAATGGTGTTAAGCACAATCGTGTTATACCTGTAGTCTTTGTTAAATATTACATCTATGGCGTAGACATTCTGCACAGAATCAAGCTCTTAAGCAACAATGATAGCGATGAGACGAAATAGACTGTTTTTGATTTTTACAATCTGCAGTATTAAAATATGAACTGTATTTTTATAAACTATATTTTTGTGAACTGAATAAACCGGGAACAAATAATATATTTATACAACGTGTAACGGGAATAACGCACACTCTCAAACACCGCGATTAGAAAATCGAATTATACGTAATACATGAACTGAAATTACATGTCTATGAATGAATGAATGAATGAATGAATTTATTTGCTAGAAATATAGTACATGAGATCTTCAGTATAATACAATAATTTCCTTTCATATTTCACCACTTCATTGGGATATGTATTTAATATTTTTTATTTAAGAAATAAGTTGTCCTCAATTTGTACGTACAGTATGCACACCCTATGCATACTTAGCCTATCTCTACCTATGGCCGCACATAAAACACAAACCTACTAACACACGCACACTGTCGCAATGTGATGTAACGTAACCTGCGTACCCTATTAAATACTCTCTAGTTATAAGATTCGTTTTCACTAATTTGTTTCTTAATTAATATTTATAATAAAATGCAAGTCTCAACGAATTCTGATAAACTGTTGAGACTAGGATTTTATTTTGGATAGACGTTAGTCTCATTTTTTTTCATAATTTCCTTAGTTGTAATAAATTTTGTGACAAAATATTACTTATATTAAAAATGCATGAAATCGATTCGGTTATCGATTCTGAACAACCTAGTATCGTGTTGTACATTTAATCCCGTTACACGTTGTATATGTATATTATTAAAAAACGCTACTTCGTCCGTTCAATTTAAAGGGTAAAAGCTGAAGCAGGTGAATTGTAATCAAATGATCTTATTTCATGTTACTGGTCAGGTATAAGCCGATACTTGATGCTTTGTATATTGTATAGGTCGGCCATAATACTTATTGTTGTTTATTTATCTTCTGTGCTGATCCGGGAGTTGAATGCATTATGGCTTACGCTTCATCCGTGAACTGAAATTATTTTTAAAGCGAAAGAATTTTAATCAAGAAGCTATTCATCATCAATAAATCGATCGAATAAATTTGCTTTACCGAAAAAAAGTTCCACTGTATATTTAATATCAGTAGTTTTCAATTATTTTTCTTCATTATTTGATTTATTAGTACTCATGTTGCCTGTGTTGACAATTTCTTAATTTTAGTAATAACTAGCGGACCCGACAGACATCGTCCTGTCAAAAAGATTTGTTGACTCTTTGACGGTAGGAACACACCTACATTGCTTAGACAACAGTGAGTGCTTGTAATTTAATATTAACTTTATACAGTAGCACTAAAGCTCAAATCAATCTACGTTTTAATTAGAAAACATTTGTATGGGAAAAAGAAAAGGGGTGTTTTAGGGTTTTCCCGGCAATTATTTGAACTTTTCTCACCTTAAAAAACATTATTATCGAGCAAAAAATATACGAAAAAAAAACACATTTATTGTGTGCCACTTTGGACCCCTTAACATTTTCTTCTCAAAACATTAATTTTTAGTAATTATTTTGTCTTTATAGAGGTATCAGAAATACATAATTTGTGAAAATGTTAGCTTTCTAGCTATCACTATTTATGAGAGATACATGGTGGTGACAGACAGACGGACGGATGGAGAGACAGACAGCGGAGGATTTGTAATCCGTAGGATCCGTTTTTACCTTTTAGTACGAAACCCCCTAAAAGATTGAACTAAGATACTGAGTAGCTTAAAAATATTCGATATGATGCTTTAAATTGACATAACTTTTTTATTTCTGAACTGATTCACATGAAACAAACACTAAATGTTAAGTGAAACTTACCACAATGTATTACTGAAACCCGCAAATAGCATAAGCCGTTCCTGATATTAGCGTGCACAAACACACAGACAAACAGACATTTTTTTCTTGGTAAAAAGTACCCAGTGTTGTGCGCCAAAGGTTAAAGTATAATCATACTTAGTTTCATTTTAATCGAACCCGTAGTTTTTCTTTAATGCTTGAACAAACAGACAGACAGACAGACAAAAATTTTTTTAATCACATATTTGGGTTCGGTATCGATCTAGTAACATCCCCCTGGTATTTATTTTTTCAATATTTTTAAAGTACAGTATTTACACCTCTACAGTTTTATTATAAGTATAGATGACCATGTGCTATCTACTAATCCCTACTAATATTATAAATGCGAAAGTAACTCTGCCTGTCGGTCTGTTTGTCTGTTACCTTTTCACGTCCAAACGACTGAACCGATTTTAATGTAAATTGGTACAAAGATAGAATTGATTTTGAGAAAGAACATAGGCTACTTTTTAAACGAAACCGCGGGCAACAGCTAGTTATACATATATTTTTAATACAATTATTAAAATTATTATGAATATAACGTGTGGGGTGTGTCAGGACCGGAATATCTGGCGCTTTACACTCTCTGCCTACCCCGTAAAAATTTGGCGTGAAGATACACATACATAAAATAAAAGTAACGACATAATGTCAAATAATGCGTCTGTTGGCCAGGGAGTTACAGAAAACATAGATATGTATTTGGAATAATTTATTTTCATACTTTGCCTACAGCTACTAATTTAAAAGCACTTAAAATTACTGGTTCACCATGAAGTATATGATATGCCTCCGTTACTATCTACAACCATTATAATGCCTATAATTTATATTCAATAACTTTACGCTTATAAAAAAAAATTAGATTAACTTCCTAAGAATGTTATAGCATTTAAAATGATCTAATTTCTATTATGTTATCACTTAAATATACATCTTTATATTGATATCACGTAATAATTCAATTTTGAATTTTACTCGGAAATTATACTAAACCTTATTACCTATTTCATTTTTTTGTTACTAGAGGTAAATCTGGATTATTTAGGTATTACCCACTATAGGTACCTAGGAATATCACTGCAATTTAAATGATCGGTACCGAATACGATATAATCGTTTAGTTAGTAGTTTTTTTTTATGTTATAAAGGTGGCAAACAAGCGTGCAGTTCACATTGATGTTAAGTGATGACTGCAGCCTATAGACACTTACCTACAGCAAGACCAGAGGTCAAAAAGCAGATGCGTTGCCACCCCTGGGGTCTTAGATGTTATGTCTCTGTGATAGTTATTACGGGGTCATACAAGTAGTGTAGATAAAGGTAATAAATGTAGGTAATAGCTTATTTCCTATTAATATTTTAAATGAAAGTGCTATCCTGTTATCTATAATGGAACGATATTAGCTATTGTGCTTATTCATTCAGTATACTCCCTGATGAAGAAAACTTATATTTTTTTTTTCATGTCATTAAACTTAAATACGAATGTTAGACTACACATTAAATACATTTCAATATCAGGACTTACCTCCGTATATCATGATTTCTTTTCTTGCATAAAAGTTGGCTTAATCAACAACAAATGACCTAATTATATTTTTTCTAATTTTTTAAAATTTGGTTTTTTACACAAACATTGTTTTCCCGCTTCATAACAGTAGATATAGATAGATATCTATAAACATTTAACCGATCTAGACAAATGGACTTTATTATTGTGTTGCTCAACAAAATTTTATAATACTTGACTGCAAATAATTTACAATCCAGTTCGGAATTACGAGTATTATTGGTTGGTACGTGCATACTCCAGTAATTATCGTGGGCCCGTATCTCCGAACTATTTATTATTTATTATTTAGCCACACCTTGTTATATTTACCAATGTTTTAAACATAAGCGTGCGCACACTAACTTATAAAATAATATTTATTAAAATTTTAATATGGAAATTGCAATAATTCTTTAATAAGTAGTTAGATATACTGATTATTAAAAGATCTAGAGATCTAGAGAAGAGTCTATCCCCCTTATTCATAAACGTACATTTAATCAGTATTCATCAGTCGAATTGTCAATACAAAGGAGAGATTAGCAACACTTTAGCTAAAATGCTTTTATGAATAAGGGGGTATGAATGTAAATATTATCATTTGATTTTGTGTATTTTTGTTTTGCGTTATTAATTTTGCCCAACAATGCTTATAGAACCAAATTTTTAAACTGATTTCATTGTAGTAACACAGACACACTTGAAGGCCAAGTAGGTACCGTTCTTGTAGCAGAGCTGAAGACACTGTCACATATATTTAATATCCCCGATAAAATTTCAAATGATTATTTCTACCCATGTTATACTTAACTATGCCATATTCCAAATTATTTCTTACAGGTGTAGCTTCAAGTGATTTAATAAAAAAAAATACGCTTACACTCACAGCCCCGGCATTCGGTATAAACCTGTGTCGTGGGTGCCGTTGTACACATACAACACATACACAAACACCCAGACCGGAAACAAATATCTGTAGGCCATACAAATATTAGTCCCGTTGCGGGGATCGAACCCGCTTCCCTTCGAATCAAACGGTTCTCTTACACCGCTGGACTAACCGGGTCGTCGTAATAAGGAGGTACTTTATTTACCTCAAGGTATTAATATTATAATAATACTCTTCTATCTACTGTAAGATGTGTTTTATAAAATATTATATGTCCCAGCGGCTGCTGTAAATCGTAAGCGATCTACTGGTTAAGCGATACGGGCGCGGTCGAGTATGTGATGGGTGACCGCTGGTGGCAAATTAAAATGCGCGTTTCCGTGCTTCCGTCGGTCCCGGTTGCTATCGATAGATAGCAGTCGTTAAACCTTGTCGGAGGCCTTATGGGTGGTTTAAAAACATCCGACAGCGGGTTGGCCACTTAAACGTATCTCCACCAACCCGCATTGGAGCAACGTGGTGGAGTAAGCTCCAGGCCTCCCCCCAAAAAGGGGAGAGACTCGTGCCTAGCAGTGGGACGTATAATGGGTTGCCATTATTATTTCATAATGCACCTTTACAAAAACCTTTGTAAATACTTAATGTGGCGTCGGGACGTGACGCATTCTTAGCGAGGCGATTATGGCCTATCCCCCTTATGAGGAAGCTTTGGTCCAGCAGTGGGCATCTTTCAGCTGATATGATGACTTCAAAGTCTATCAATTTACTTTTGCACAACAGTCGACTTTTTCCTCAATACTGATTGGTAAAATAATGAAATTTTACATTTACTCACTGCTTGTAATACTAAACTGGTAACCAGTAAAAGTATTTTACTGGCTCTACCACCAGTAAAATACTTTTACTGGTGGTAGAGCTCCAGTGACGGAGCTCGCGGGCGTAGGCACCACCGCATTACCTGATTTACTTGCCGCTAAATGGTAGTGTTCAGCACTATCGTGTTCCGGTCAGGAGGTAATGTACGGCCCTGTAATTTCCGGCACAGAGGCATAACACCTTAGGCCTCAGGAGTGGTAACGCATTTGCATTTTGACCTTGGTCTTTGTGTGGGTGTCTATAGGCTGCAGTCATCACTTAACATCAATGTGAACTGCATGCTTGTTTGCCACTTCAATTACATAAAAAAAATAAAAAAAAATAGTGTGTCTATCCGTTCGTTAATAGCGTCTTCGATGATAAATCCACTCTCTAACAATATTCTGTCATGATTCAAACTCATTGTAATGTTAAATAATGAGATTAAATAGCTTTGACTATGAGCTTTGTCTTCCTTTTTTTGGCAACTTGAACTTGATTCTGTAAAGTTTGGTGGTTGAGGAGACATAATGCATTTATAAATGACCGCTAGAAACTAATGAGTTAAACCGTCTATTCCTAATTCATCTGACAACACTAACATTATTAGTGGATGATGGGAATGTTCGGTGACTTTTAGTTTTCATTCCTACAGGAGATGTTGACAAGTTTCAGCCCTTAAAATAGGCATCAAGTATATGAATGTAAACTGGGCACTAGCCAGCCAGTTTCTTTGCTTGAACTTGGCTTTGACACGCTGCTGTGTGTCTAGATCATGGTATATTTGTCTCAGAGTTTTCTTTGAAACCATAATTTTACACGTGGATTTCATCAACATCGCAAAGCTTAAATCATGTATGCACACATTCACGTTAGGTAGGCTTCTTGAATCCCAGGTAATGTTGGCTATAAATGCTAGGCACGTTACCAAACTCCGATAGTGGCACAGAAAATTGCTAGTAATCTAAAAACACTAATAGCATTTATACTATCGGCATCGTATCCCGGACCTCAGGCCTAGTATGTAGGTACCAGTAGACCACACAGACATAGTTTTTTTATAAAACGATTTTTTTAACAGCTGCGAACTCTTCATCATTTTATGAAATCAACACGGATGTAATATAACCAGTCTGTAACTACTATTTCTTTCGTAATAATTAGCTGAACGCATATAATTACCAGAAGTGTAAATGGATATTTATTAAATATACCTAATGAAAACGTAATAAGAAAAGGTTTCTGATTTCCTTGTACTCATTTAGATAACACTAAATTTTTTTATCTTTCTCGGTTTGTATCACGAGACAAGTGGTATTTTTTATTGAGATGCATATCTTTATTAATTATGACTGAGTTTAAACAATTAAGTACTCACGAATGAGTAAGATTTGTAATCTTAAAGTATCCGAAATGCAAAACTTTGGAAAAAACAATTCAAGTATAAATAGCTGCACTTATATAGGTAAGTCACTGTAGGCATTTATAGAAAGTACCTACCTATATCCTCAGCGGCTCGACGAATATTTGTGATATTTATTCACAAAAGTTTGAAATTTCATATTTGAGACATCTGTTTCTGTCCAGAAGTGTAAATTATGGAATGAACTTCTCTCTGATGTGTTTCCTAAGTGCTCCAATCTTGGTTCTTCAAAAATGGGGCCAAAAGAGTCCTTCAAAAGGCAGCGCATTGATAACTCCTCGGGTATTGCAAATGTTCATAGGAGACGGTGACAACTTTCCATCAGTTTTTCTGTCAACCTTTTGAAATAAAAAAAAAAACGGACCCACTAATAAGTATGAAAAGCTGCGATCGTTTTTTATATAGGCATTTGCAGGCAGTGTAGGCAGCATGAGCATTTTTAATTAACGCACATAGTAGAAGAATAACAGCCGACTAAGTGTTTTAATTTCGTTTCAATAACGCATGTCGGCGTACAGACACTGATTAAGTTCCCCATAAAGGGTTCGCTGATGCACAGGCATATGTTGCGCCTGCGCAGAATTATTGCGTATTCGGAATTAGCATAGGAATCTCGAGTCGTTACTCAAGAACAGACCGGTTCGGATATTGTCGGGTTATGAACTTCATTTGTCTATAAAAATTTTGGTAAATAATCAAACATTCGTCTAAATATAAAATTGTAATATTTTGTTACGGTGTAACATCGCACGCCAATAAATGTTGATAAACGCAACCTTTGGTTTTTGTGTAGATGTGTATAGGCTGCAGTCATCTAGCTATTACGGTTCCTGAGATACAGCCAGGTGACGGACAGATGGACAGCGGCGTCTTAGTAATAGGGACCGGTACCCTCACTCTGTCGTGAAAATATAATTATACACGTAAAAAAAAACTAACTTCATACCTGTAATCCCCGAAGGGGTAGGCAGAGGTAAATGCATGCATTCAAGCATACATGCAAACACCCACGATTCGCCGGTTACGTTTTGGCCCATGTAACAGATGGCGAGCCAATTGACATCACCGGGCACATAACCAAACTTCGAGGTACTGGGAAATTTCCAGAAAATGGAAAAATCCCAATAAAACCAAAGATGAAGGACTTTACATCATTATCTCTGATAACCCCCTACCCGGGAATCGAACCCAGGACCTCAGCGTAGTAGTAGTGGCCTGCTACCACTAAGCTACTGAGGCAGTTAAATCGAAAAATATAATTATAACCACTATAAACTAAATTGTAACCAGTATTTTAAGAAAATCTCCGCAATAAACCAATCAAAAGCATCAGGCGTCGCGAAACTATTGATAAATACTGGGACGTAAGTATATACCGAACCATGAGCTTTCGTTACTTCATCTATCAAGTTTTTTTAAAGACGAAATAAAACATGTCTCAGTTTTTTTAATGCATGTGGGAAAATGTACGCACGACGGTCGATCCATATATTACGATCTGCCACATCGATTGCGTACAGAAGCATGCTACTTTGTGTTCGTCGTGTGGGTTTGACAAACAAATCTATGCTAATCTATATTTATTTATCCTTTTTATGCACGAAGGTGGTACATAAAGGCGGACTTAATGCCACTAGGCATTATCTCCCAGTCAACATATATTTTTTCCTTTTTCTTTAATTCCTAAATGTACTGTATTTTTGGAGAGAAAGAATATATTTGTGTTGACGGAGCTCGCGGACGTAGGCATTACCTCATTATTCTATAATTTGCCGCTAAATAGTAGTGTTCAACACTATCGTGCTCCAGTCAGGTGGCAGTGTACGGCCCTGTAATTTGTGGTCTAGAGATATAACTTAGATAAACAACTTACACCTCAGGAGCGAGAATGTATCTACATTGAGATCTTTGATTTTATTTATATGTTTATAGGCTACAGTAGACACTTACCATCAATGTTAAATGTTTGCTTATTGCCACCTTTATGGCATTAAAAAACGAGGAGCAGCCAGCAGAAGTGACAATGTTATGCCAAATTCAATGAAGATATGAACAAAGTCGCGAGAAACAGCTAGTACTTAGATAATAACTTAGCTGCCAACAGCAGTTTTTGTAAGCAAAATTGGTAATGTAAAAAATTACATAAAATAAAACAATGAGGTCGATTAAAGGTTAAATTATTGCAAATTCCACTTCACAAGTGGTTCTCCATAATACATAATTATCTGGTTGTTGTGGTGGAGGTAATAATATGGCCATCTAAACGTTGCTTATAACGTTCCGAGTCTATTAATTATACACTTTTCAGCATTTATAATTTAGGAGATCCTTTGGCAAATTGCAAATATGGAACCATTTTTGTTTTATTTAGCGCATTGCCGTGGTCGTTTTATTTTTTGAGTATATGGTATGGTTAGTGGGTACTGGAGAAGTGATTATATGGAATAATTTTATGGTTGTTTTACTGCGGCAGCACGATTTGGCTTCAGTAATAGTACGATAGTATTGAATTATAAAAAAAAATATTACAAAATAATTTAAAATTGATCATCATCTCGAATGCCAAAGATATTATAAAGCATAACTAATAAAATAAGAATATTATTAATCGATTAGCCTACGTATACAAAATCATTTTCCTCCAGGAACAAAAAGACTAAAATTTCAACCACTAGACGGAGACCATACAGCGATCAAATACGTAGACCACTTTTTAAAATATAAATAACTCAAGTTATTTTTTTGTGATATTTGTATTAATACAGTGTATTATGCACAATAAAAAGTCACGTTACATTCTGGAAACGGCTCACTTCACGCGCATTGTGCTCGCTATAAAGTCGAACAATACAAAATGAAGTCGATGTCTTCATCGGACGTCCGCTACAAAAAACAATATAATACTATTATTGCTGTCATATTTGATATAATGGTAACACTGCAATTGTTTTCGGGTCCATAAATAACTTTTTTACAAAAGATTCGCGGTTTACTCCAAAGCTAAACGGGCTGATAAACATTTTTTTTTCTTCCATCTCGAGACCGACTTTCGTGCGGCGGTACGATGCCTATAAATATTAATACAATCAAATGTTTTGACGTTGGCCTTTTTTAAGCTTTTATCTTGTACCTTCCCATATTTTTTGTAAGCATCGATTTCGTTTTTATTTCGTGTTAATTTGGGCAGCGAAGTCAGTCTTTTAACAGATCGTAAAGTATGTAGAGTCGGATGGGGCGTTTGTTGGCGCCAGATGTAGGTATATTGAGAGCGTTTAATTTCTTAAACGCTGTCAATTGACGATTCTCATTCAATAATACCGCAGAATTATTGAATTTGCTTTTGTGATCTGTTTTGTTATTACTTGAAAAGTTGTTATTGACCGTTTTATGAGTAATATAGAGATGCTACCAACTGATTTATGTGCAGGTAGGTACGCCTGCTTGTTTTCAATTAAATGTAACTACTGCACACTGTTATCATTTTATAAATATTCAACATAAAATGCTCATGCTATCTAAATAGCAAAACAACGTTCTGACTTCTGTTAAAGTCATATCGCTGATCGTACATTACTTACTAAACATATACTTTACTAATCTTTACGACCTAATATCATTTCAAATTAGTTTAAAGGCGATTACTCACACTGTATCATTAATTCTTAAATAAAAACATAAATCTCTATAGTGACCGTAAAGTCTGTAGAACAAACACCCACAACATTAATTTTACACATTGAAATTTAAACTCTAATACAATGAAAATAAAAATCTAAAATCCTTAATCCATCTCACGCAGGTTCGGCTTCGACAAGATCTGATCAAAGTATCTAAAATGGTCACAGTTAGTGGGTTAACCACTTTAAATTGTCATCTGTCTGATTTATTTCTGTGTCTTTTGCGGTCAACACATTTTTGTGCGTCCTGACTTTAAATTTGTTTCTAACCAGGTTTGTTCTAAAATACCGCAAATAATTCTGAAATACCGCATGGTAGTTCATGATTTTTCTCTTAAAATATTCCAGGCTAGTCATTTTCAATTACACTGCGTCTATAACTTATGTAATGACACACTCTTGATGCACATTAGACTGCTGAATCGCGCCAGAGGCGTATCCAGTCAAACGCTCGTAAACTATAATCATTTGCGGACCCCATAAATAATTGCGTAGTCCGGACCTGGTTTTTGTCGGTCGCGATGCGCCCGCGCAGGTAATATAGTCATAAATTTCCATAACCGCCACTCGATCTTATCAAACATGATTTTAATTTGATTTTGGAACCACACGTGTTGAGGTCGTTTCGAACGAGTTACGATTGTAGGTATCCAAGAAACACTCAGTTGAGCACATAATAAATATGAAAGTCGACGAAAATACATCATAAAATATTATTATATTCGTTGAATACTAATTTCGCGTTTAATGTCGTTTTAGATAAGAGATAATTTTAATTATTTAGGACCTTTTTGTGATATTCTCACAATTATTAATTTGTGAGTTATGTAATTGTTATTGCAGACAGATTTATTGGGTTAAATAATATGACCCACTGACTATTATAGATCGAACTCTAAATAATAATTGGTCACACCACTAATTAATTAGGTGTGCCTAAGGGTAGGAGTGGTCTGTAATCTATTTGCATACTTTCTGCATAAATTGATTTAAGTACTTACTTGTATTTGAGGTGATCTGAAATAGAGGTCCATTTCAGACATTTGATTTAACGGTTTTGAACATGATGGTAGTAGTAGCAGTACTACTCCTTACCATCATGTTCACTGGTATTCACAAGTTATAAATTACAATTATGTGGCTAGTTACGTACGCCAAATAGTTTATACACATATTAAAGTCTATATTCAAATGAGACTGCACTCTAGCAGTTAGCAGTTAACAGACCACTATTCTCGAGTTTTGATTTATATCAAGTTTTGACTTAAACATTAAATATAAGTTAGAAAGAAGAGTAGAATTCTAAAATAGTTGCTATGACTGTGATTATTAAATAAAGTTAAAAATTGTGTCCAAAATAAACGCAAACGTTGCAATTCCAGGAGCACAATGAATATCACACGGTTCAATAATAAATTGCTGTTAAGTATCGATACGGAACAATAGATCAAAACTATCGATAGTCGTTATTTATAAGAGGTGAAAGTTGAAAACCATTACTTACGTATCAAATATGAACCAACCTAATTCCCATACACGAGCAATGCTTACCACAAATTATAGTCAGGTGTTATCAATAACAAAAATGGTCAAATCGTATGCTAATGACACAACGTAACAAAAAGAGTCACGCCTTTTAAATATATCAAACTGTCTTTCAATATCGATATATCAAATTCATGTAAAACTGGACGTACATTGCACAGTAATGATTCATGAACTCTCGGAATAAGCTGTTGTTGATGCGACTGAAACAAAGGCTTTCAAATACATATTTTTTTCAATTATACTTACTTAATAATATAATAATAATAATGGCAACCCATTATACGTCCCACTGCTGGGCACGAGTCTCTCCCCTTTTTGGGGGGAGGCCTGGAGCTTACTCCACCACGCTGCTCCAATGCGGATTGGTGGAGGTGGGTGGGTTAGTGGCCAACCCACTGTCGGATGTTTTCAAACCGCCCATAAGGCCTCCGACAAGGTCTAACGACTGCTATCCATCGATAGCAACCGGGACCGACGGCTTAACGTGCCCTCCGAAGCACGGAAACACGCATTTAATTTGCCACTAGCGGTCACCCATCACACTACCCGACCGCGCCCGTAGTGCTTAACCGAGCAGATCGCTTACGATCTACACCAGCCGCTGGGCCATGTGCGTTTCAATACTTACTTACTTGAATGTATTTTGGAATTCTGATAATTTATTTGATTATATTATTTATGTCATTTTTTACAAATTAACAAACAAAAAAATACATATTCTACACGGTTTGTGCAAACGGTTTCTGTGCTGATTTGATTTAATCTCGATTTTGATATATTCACCATTATTTCAAAACCAAGATTCCTTGAGTATGTTAGAGTCTGATTAAAATTCTTAGTTAAAATGCAAAATAATTTGAATAATTTTACAAATTTTTATTTTCTTTCCTTGAGTTATAAAATACACTTTAAACTTCCGTTAATGTGCGGCTGACTTTAAGATACAAAACTGTGACTGTTACTCACACCGACACGTAATCAACCTTCTGCTAAATCTGCGATGTTGTAAAGATGTTAATGTATTGAGCAATAAGTTATTGTCTCCAATTAGTTTCACATACCTATTGTTGGTACAGCTATTGTTTTCACTGAAAAATGTACTGCCAATTGGTTCTCCGTGACTTGGTGATTTATTCATTTATTAATTAGAAATTAACATATTTTTTCTCAATTTGTTTGTTGGATTGTATTATGGTACAGATTATTCTTCATACGATAATTTTTTGCGCTACAATTTTCGTATTATAATTTTTACTATTGTGTACTGAATCAACATGTCTGTTATTTAAGTTTTGAAAATTGTAATTATAATGATCATCGTTGACGATAAAAGGGAATCTCCCTTTATGGTTTGAGTGCACATTTCATATTACACCCCAGTCAGAGTCAAAGTTTTCATCATAATAATAAAATAGTTCTGAAATATATTTTGCCCATAAATATCTTTTTACTCTTCGATCCAATTAAAACCTTTCATGTCGGTATAAGCAGCGGCCAGGTAAAAACTAAATACTGCATTGCGTTACGAAACCACGATTTACAGCCCACAGTTACTATTATCTAGTATCAGACTTATAATCCATTTATCACCGCTTTTGTTTACGATCCTCGCGTATCATCGACTATTAATTATAATGCGTTCTTCACTTTGAACTTTGACGTTCTTGCTGTGTGACAGACCAGAGATAAGAATGTTAATGTTATTCGATACAATTCCACCTCTTCGGCTCGTACATGTCAAGCAAAATCATTACGTATTACCTGGAAATAAAATACGTATTACAGTTTTTTCTTCTGAGCAATACCATTAACTAAATTTGAACCTTACAATTCGATAATAAAGTAGCTTTTCAAATGATACTTACTGAGAATTTGAACAACTTCGAAGCAAGAGTTGAGAATTTTGATGGATGCGGTTATAATTGTTTCTGTATCGATTATGCCATTGATAAATATTTTGGCTATTGCTCATTTTATTAATGACGTCGAAGCGGAAGGCGGACAATGCCCTTATAACGTCACAATTAATATTGGAGCTGTCAAAACAGCTGTCAACGGTTATGTTGCATTGTATGCATACGATAAAAAATAAACTTTAATAGGATTATAACCAAAATAATATTTTTGCATCCTTCCAGTTAGTAACAGATATTACTATTGGTGTTGTGTAAGATTTGCTTCAGTTTATTTAAAGTTAACTAATAAATTATAATAATAAGTTTATAATACAAGTATAAGTAACTTAGAAACTTAGGTAGTTGTGTTATTCGAATGTTATTCTAATTGATTATTTGAAGATACGATAACTACCTTATATATTACGTTATTTCTAATTGGAGGAGATTATCAGGGATCCCTGAAGTTAATAAATGTGTTCCATAAATATCAATTGGATTGCCTACTATTACTTACATAGGATCCCAAAGACATACCTAACTGATAAATGTCATAAAAGTGTATGCTTGCTAAAAAAAAATCTATGTTTGTAGCTTTAACTACCCATTTGACAAAATACAGGCGTAGAGTTTGTCTTAATAGCACTCAATAGACCCGGAAGAAGGACGAAATCGATAGTCCTCTTAGTTCAATTTCGATAAAATTAACGGTCCCGTATAAACCAGCGAAGCAACGAACCAAACTGGAATTTAAATAGTCTAAAGACAACTTTAGTGCCGCAAAAGCGATCAGAGATCTATCACCAATGTAGAACGATACATCTCAGATAAATTATCACTGCAAATTATTTCTTACGAGTCATGAGTTAAAGTCTAATTTTAAATAATTTTGCCGTGTTGCTAGGAAAAATCATTAATGTAGTCGGTTTTTAAATGAAATTCTTTGTGTTTCAGAACTATTGAGGGACGCTTTTCAACGTTGGTAGCTTTTCAAATATAAATAACCATCAAAATATTTTAAGTTTATTAAATCTACTAAGCGGTATTTTTATCGATACTAAAGCTCCACCGTAGAAAATCGAGGTCATAGCAATCACAGCATCACCTAATCTCTGAGAATGGTAAACATGGTAGTGTTCGATCTAATCATTTCTGATACTACAATGTCTTAATACTGCTCTCTATATTGGGAGCCCCCAAATACTAGCTTGGTCCACTTGACTCCCTACAAAGACGCGCCGTTCGTATTGTTAGCGATCCAGGACTTACAGACAGGCTCACAACTGAGCCTGCGCAGAGTCATTGGGAATCTGTGCGTGTTGTATCGTCTCTACAATGGTGAGTACTCTATTGAACTGTTCGACATGGTGCCACCGTCTCTTTTTCTACACCGATCTACCCGCCGAAGAGAGAAGTTCCACCCTCACCGACTGGACACCTGGCAGTGCTCAACGGTGCTGTTCTCAAGTTCGTTCCTGCCCAGAACGTGTAAATTGTGGAACGAACTTCCCTCTCAGGTGTATCCTAGGTGCTCCAATATGGTGTTCTTCAAAATGGCGTTAAAAGAGACCTTCAGGGCTGGCAGCGCTTTGGCAACTCCCCTGGTGTTGCAAATGTTCATAGGCGACGGTGACCACTTTCCATCAAGTGGCCCGTCTGCTTGTCTGTCAACCTAATGACATAAAATAATATGTCTTGTCGTAATATGTTCGAATCTTTACAAGTTTACGAGTAATAGCCGATCAAATATATTTTACTCGATTTTTTTTTTCATCTTACTCGGTAACTACAGAACCCTGCACTGCGCGTGACCTGACACGCACTTGACCGGTTTTCATATATAGTTTCTTCGCATTTTTTAAGATAATTCAAAACATTTTTTAATATAAATTATTTAAATTTAACTAAAGTATGTATGTACCATTTTGTTCGATAACCTTTTGCCATCTTGTAAGTAGGGACATGATCCCATTGCTGTAAAAATTTTGGGACTCATCAAAATACCGCGACAAGTGGATTTGGCAGTCCTCTCGTGATGTTAACCTAACATTGCATAAAGAATTCTGAAGAGACCGAAACAGGTGGAAATCTGAAGGTGCAAGGTCAGGACTATACGGCGGATGCATTAACACCTCCCAATCAAACTCTCTTAATTTTTGCTGAGTGGCTATAGATGTGTGAGGTCTAGCGTTATCATGATGAAACACCACACCCCTTCTGTTGATCAATTCCGGCCGCTTTCTCTCAACTTCTTGCTTTAATCTCATCAGTTGTTCGCAGTAGAGTTCAGAATCGATAGTCCTGCCTGGTGGTAATAGCTCATAATGAATAATGCCCTTCCAATCCCACCACACACACAACATCACCTTATTGCGAGTTAACCCGGGTTTGTGAAGCCTGACCGGCCTTTGACCACGACCTTAATCGCACGTTCTTGTCGTACGTGATCCACTTTTCATCACCAGTTATCAGCTTCTTCAAAAATGATTCGGTTTCATTACGTCGTAATAAAGAATCACAAATGTGTACACGGTTCAGTAGGTTTCTTTCAGTGAGCTCGTGAGGTACCCAAATATCGAGCTTTTTTTTGTACCCAGCTTTTTTCAAATGCGCCAAAACTGTTTTGTGATCAATTCTCAGTTCTTCAGCTACGTCGTAACTACTGATATGTCGATCTAGCTCCACTTTTTTAAAAATGGCATCCATTTTATCCGTAATAGGGCGACCAGAGCGAGGTGCATCTTTGACATCAAAATTTCCGAATTGAAAACGCTTAAACCAAATTTGTGCTACTCTCACAGACACTGCACTAGGTCCATAAACATCGCAAATTTTTTTCGCGGCTTGCATTGCATTTTTACCTTTTTTGTAGTAAAATTTTAAAATGTATCGAATTACTTCATTAGATTCACTCATCTTGACAGTAAGAAAAACAAATAAAAATCACACATTTGCCTAATTTGAATTTGGAATTATGTTCTTTAAAATTTTAACTTTCAATGATACCAAAACCAGCCAGATACAAACACTACAGCCAAAGAGATTTTATTACAAGTTCATACATACTATAATGCGAAAAGACTTTTGCCCCAACCTATTATTATATTGGTACCTTGCACCTACTTAATTTTTTAAGCGACTCCTATTTACTTGGTGCAAAGTCTCAGAGAAATAATTTTGTTTATAATTATATCTACATACAACAGAGAGATTTGTAATCTATTGCAAATGTATGCTAATAATTACACAATAGCAGGCAGATACAAATGGCAAGGCTCCATTGGAAAACCTGACACGTCCTTTATAGACATTCCGACAAAAGGTCAAGTGTATTTTGGAGTGAAGTCCTGCAGGACAGGCCTCGACAACGTGTGACGCGGGTCGACGTGCCTACTTCATTAATTCTTGAATGTCGTCTGATCAATGCCATATTGCTTGGAACAACGTGACTTATTGAATTTTAGTTTTTTTTATGTAATGGAAGTGGCACACAAGCATGCAGTTCACATTGATGTTAAGTGATGATTGCAGCCTATAGACACCCACACAAAGACCAAGGTCAAAATGCAGATGCGTTACCACTCCTGAGGCTTAAGGTGTTATGCCTCTGTGCTGGAAACTACAGGGCCGTACATTAATACCTGACCGAAACACGATAGTGCTAAACACTATGATTTTGCGGCAAGTATATTAGGTAATGCGGTGGTGCCTACGCCCGCGAGCTCCGACACTGGAGCTCTACCATCAGTGAAAACTTACCTACTGTGTACCTAATTATTTTATTTATTTTTAAATTTTAGTGTAAAATTTAAAAGTAAATAAAAAATTTAGTCTTATTTATATTTAAGATAATTTAAAACTTAGTTTGGCTGGCTGTTTAAAACTATAAATATTAAACCAATCGTAGACGTTAATATAAAAGTTATTTTAACGAATGAATGAAATTTTTACGTAGCTTCAATATCAAATACTTATTTATTGTAATTTTACTAGAACTCGGTAAATTAGGACGGTCTTCAGAAACTAACAATGTTATATATATTATGAAAAAAAAGAGTACACAGTAGGTAAGTTTTCACTGGTGGTAGAGCTCCAGTGTCGTGTACTATTTAGTAAAATCATAATTAAAATTAATTTTAAAATAGCAAATGGTGTAATGACATGCTTGTTAAAATTAAATGCATTTTCTAATGATTAAGGAAATAAACGAACGTTTAAGTAAACCAGCGTTCTAGTTTCTATGAGAATAACTAACCCAATAACGTGTTTAGAAGGCCATAATCACTTACCTAGTTATATAGTTCAAAGATTAAATCGCAGGGGTTTTGAAATTTAAAATAACAATAGGTACTAGTAAGAATAGTGTTAACAACTATACTGTTAAAAACAGCATTACTGTTGAACAAAAATAAAGGACCTCATTATACAAAAATACTGTTTTAAAAATGCTTATCATCTTATCATACTTTAGTAAATTAATAAGTTGTGCCAGGAGCTCTAACTTTTTTTAATTCAAACATTAAATAAGTATAATACTGTTCATTTTTCTAAAATACTGTGCAATATTTTTTTCAGACCTAAATATACTTTATCTCTTGTAAGAACCATACTATACAAAGAATTGTACCAACCAATTTTACCCAACTTCTCTAGAATAAACATAATATTTTTGTCTGTTTGTGAACAAACTAAATAAATTTGAAGTACTGGGAGGAGGTCATTTGCTAAAGTTTATAGCACTGGAATCTACTGCAGAAAACTGAATTGCAAAAAAAAGTCTTTTTTAAAATCTTTGCTTTCAATTCACCTTCTTGCCATTACTGTAAACATGGTCCCAGGAAAACTGATTCAGGAATTTCTATTGTGCTGCTACGTCAACTCACCTCAAAAAGTAAATCTGACTTAATTTTATTTTGGCTTGACACTTTTGTTAACTGAATGTATACATTTACCTACACTCGTATTAAACGTAATTTGTACACAAAACACAAAAGAATGTTGATAAAAAATAAAAAATGTTAAAGTTCGTTACTGTGACGACAAAGTATCGAACAGAATAAAATTATTGAAATTAATAACAGCAATAGTATCGTAGTTGTTTACAAGAACATTGCCAGCTAACTACCCCAACCGCATGGGGCGAGCTGAGTCCAACGAAACAAACTGACAGTTATTAATGGTTATATGGAAAAAATATTGTTACGTTTTCGTTTCCCCAGCTTTTAAAGCGCAATAAACAATGTGCAATTAAAACGCCAATACCAGATTGATGGTTTGATTAATAGAAAACACGTTTTGTAGATTATGGGAAAGGTACATTAATAATTGGGCGCAGATTAGAAGTGCTTGCTGAATAGAAGTTGATAAATCTGTTAACTATATTTGCACAGTGTTACGAAAGCATTAGGTTCAACGTACAAGTTGTACAATTTTGCACGGTGATACGACAGAACACATAATTCAACGATTTATATTCAAGCAAATCATCATCATTATTTATTTTACAAAAAAAAATTTAAAAAATCGTTAAAAAAAACCAAAGCCAAAGGTTATTCCCATAAATGTAAGAGTAATTATCCTTAATTTTGGACAAATATTTGAAAAACGCCGGGCGGTCACTTATCCCTGGGGCACATTGTATATCGTAAATGACCTCAGGAATCGTAAAGATGAAATGGCAGCAGTAGGCAAAACAAGAAACAGAACAAAAAGCCGCTGTAGTAGTGGTTATGGAATGTCGGCTGCGTATTGGCAAGTAACTCCCACAAGATGGAGAGATTAAATCTCGAAAGTTGCAAAGAAAACCGTTGTTTGCACGAAGTAAAAACCGGTCAGTTTGGTGATCCTTGCAGAAAGTGTTTACCCGGCAATTGAACGTGGGGTTATAAGATATTTGCAAAAATGCACCTTTGAGAAATTTATACGTAAAATAACAAACATGATAAATCCAGGTTAGATGGTAAATACTAAAATACATTTTCTAGAAGATATGCCTGAAATAGTTACGTTGGCGTCGGCTATTACAGATTTTTAAGCTGACATTTATTGCTATAATAAAATAAATAACTTTCTCTCTAGCCGTTAATACATGATCCTTTTATCGGTAGATTGATCTGGCTTGTTGGATCATGATATATACGATCAGGAAACAACAGATACCTGTAATCATTCAGTGAAACAGTTTTTCAGTGTCTCAACTGTCCCTACCATAAATATACTTGATGGATAGTAAAATAAATTTCTATGAAATGTGTCTATAATTCCTTAACACTAATTGTACCACTTCCATTAGTGAATTACCGATTTAGCAAGATAACTGCCCACGATGCGATTGCCAACACGCACATAGGTAGGTACCAGTTACAACAAGGCAATCGTGCAGACAGATTTATGGATCAATGCATAGTGAATCGCAGACCAATTAAAAGTGCGGCGATAGGTTGTCATTCTGTAATTGGATAATTATTATCAGCGTTGTAGGGCGTGGCCACACTTGCAATCTCTTCTGTATCAGGTGTCTTTGCAGGTACCTGTACCAGCTAACTTACATCAACCAGATATTATTATGTACAACTAACCAATAAAGCTTCGAGCTTTTTATAGCCATTTGTTCTTATTACAATTTGAAAACGGCTTTAGTCGTTTGCCTCATGTTATGAAATCTGTGAACCTTTACATGCACTTGTTATCTGTCGGGTAACTTTGTAATTGTTCCTTCTTTTTTTTACATTTTTATTCTACCACTTTGTCGGCGTAATTAAGGTGTATACTTGTGTCAAATTTCAAGTCTCTAGTACTAATCGTTTAGTCAAAAGACGATTAGTAGACAGACAGACAGACAGACGGACATGGCGAAACTATAAGGGTTCCTTGTTTACTACGGCACCCTAAAAACGATAGTTTCGTACTTTACCAATTATTAAAACTATCAAATAAACTAAAAAAAATGTGAGACGAAAGAACATTATCTTTGAATTAAAAAATATTGGTAATTGATTAATATGTGGTTCTCAAGTAATAAAGTTCACTCAAGCAGCCAGCGAGCTTTTAATATGAAATGATAAGAAGTACCTATACTTGTATATAATTTTAAATTGAATCGCTGTTTTCTCAATACATATGTTAGCTATGTTGATAATTAATGCGTTGGATTAATACAATAATTTTTGCTACTCATTATATTTTAAGACCCAATTAGACACAATTACAAAACATGAATTTTTAAAGTCAGAAACCATGAATATTAATAACAAACTGCTGTTATTCAAGAAACAAGTCTTAATCTTCTTGTTTCTAATTAGTGTTTCATTAAAATAAGTGTTTTTAATTGTTACTTTGGCATTTTTTCTTTATAAACAGATCAATGTAATGGAATAGGTTGTTTAGTTTTTCACTATTCTCTTTAAAGTACATGTCTTATATCACGACAAACAATTGTATAAGGAAGAACTCATCTAATTAACAATCATTATAAACTACTGCGCTCTGTGTGGTATCAGGAACCCGGACGATCCTGTAAATATGATTAATGTTTTAAGGGCATAGGGGAATATGTCAGGTGTTAATGCTGATTGCAATTATACTTTTTTCAACACCAATGAACCCTTCGTCATGTTTATCATGTGTAGACCTGAGTGTCATTATCATTTTTATAAGATAGGTAGGTACGTATGCGTTAAAAAAAACTTAGCAGTAGGTACATTATAAATATTATGCCTAGCACCAAAAAACCGAGTGAGTCCATTTGTGAAGTTCAATGATAATCAAAATAGGTATCATTTTAGAATTACATTATATTTGATGGAAGAATCAACATTAACAAAGGCAAAAAGAAAAAATATTACTTTTTAAATTTTAAAAACATCCATAAGCATAAATAAAATGAAGACTTATTTAGAGATTTCAATTAAAATGTAAAGTCAACATTGGACTAATAATCGTTCCTTGAGGAGCCCCTAAAGTGATGAGGAATATTTCCAATGTATATTCAATACCAATGGAAGGGAAACTTATAGTGATATCTAATAAATTATACGACGTGCTGCACCTCTTTTCAAACGGATATGTTGTATAATAATTCTGCCAGAATTACTTAACTTTGTAGTAGTAAGATACAAGTAAGTGAGTTTGAAATAAAAAAACCGTTGATCTATGTAACGGCAAATGTGTATAGAAAAATATACATATATAGAACTTATGCAAAAACAGGTTAAACATATTATTCGGATAATCATATATGCACTATATAATAATATCAAATAACTCATAACATAAATTGATAAACAAAAGGGTTACCAATGAAATCATACTGAATCTCACCATCATTAGCCAAAGCAGCAAACAAACATCTGGAGTATATTTGAAAGGATAGTTTATACGTCGATTTAACCAGTCAAAATATGTTCTAACAGCGTAGACATGCCGACAGAAACACGTCTAAATACTGGCGTACTCCGAGATTCGTTTGTTTTCAAACGTCGTGTGCGCCGCTCGTTTTATGTCATGATGAATACGCTGCTTGGGAAAATATTTTATGAGAAGCTTGATACCCAAAATAGTCAAACAAATTCTCTGAGATTCTTTAAAGTAAATATGATTACAATATAATTTTATGAGATTTTTTGCTCTTTAAGTTATTTAAATTACGTTTTGACTACTAGATCTATGTGCACGATATAAAGGCTTAAGAAATCTATATGACAAATATTAATTAATTTTACACCTTGGCTGAAAAATTTACTACTAAAATGAACATTTCGTATGGGACCTAACAACATTTTCTATTCTGCAGTTAATATGCATATATAAATACATAATTGCTAACTAAAATACTAAAAAGTATGAGACGATACGAAAAATTAAGTAAATGTGTCTCTACATTTATTTTATATTTACAAACGACAATGAAAACAAAAAAAAATCATTTAAAAAAAAACTTCCATTACTGTGTAATATACACAGTGAGAAAAATATTGTACACCTACAATTACTTTTTTAATTTATAGATAAAGCATAATTGAATTCTCATTACTACCTTATCGTATAAGAACTTACTCTTGAACCAACAATTTAAATCAATACTGACAGCATCTCACTGAAATGCAAATTACTGCATTAAATTTTATTCGTTCAAACGATTTCAACAGGCACTGTTATGTTCATCATTTATTTTTATTTTTAAACCATACCGATAAAATAATAGTTAGCTCTAGCACAGCTCTAGCTAATGTCACCTTGTTCCTCATTATAAAGTTGTAGTGTCAAGTTCAATATAAGCACTCTCTTAGGCAATATTTCCAATTCAGATTATAGGTATTAGTTTTTGGTATATCCATGGTATCGTAATGCTTATATTGCCTATTTTTTTCCATTTCACATTTCGTTGCACAACGGCAAAGTAAATAATTTAAACTTTTTCTTTGTACTAAAAACTTATTAAATGTTAGCAATTATCTGATAAAATATGTCTTTTGATTCTATGTATTGTGATATAATGACATTTAAACACAACTTAGATACATTTTCGTTTACAAAAGAACATTCACTGCAATTTCATGAAAATGAAACTAAACCAACAATAACAGGTTCATCTCAAAATAAACTAGTAAACAATCGGTGATTTCAGGCATAGTTCAAGCAATACTTGACATAAATATGATGAAAAATCAAAAAATCTAATATGAAAGATTTTTGTAATAAATCCGGTCAAGCTATTCACAGTCTACCTCAAAATAGAGTCGCCAACTTGTACAATTCCATTTCTCTCATTTCACGACACTGTATCGCCCCACACTACTGTCTGTCGTACTGAAGAGAGACGCGCCTGCGCCTGCGCCGCTTCTGAGCTGTCATGCGCTTGTACACAGAACGGATTTAATAAATCCACCCGCTAAGATGAAAAGTTCCCATAGAGTAGATGCGCTTAACAGTTATTAATTTATTAATCGCAACAATTATTCAATATCAACGGGACACACTGACCGAGACTTTTACATGAGTTATCATCATGTTAATTAAATTTTATACTAATGAGTATTCATTAATTAAGGTAAGTCCTCAAATACTTGTAGCGGATTATGATTTAGATTCCGTAATTAGGTATGTCTGTCTGGTTACGGTTTCAATTTGATGTATTTTTTGTATAAATATCAATATATGTCTGAAAATGACGAATTATTTTTTTTGTTAATTTCATGTTAAGGCACTGATGTGTTATGTAAGATAACATAATTATGATGATTATAATATATTGTCATAAAAACTTTTGTATTCATGAGTAAACAATTTTTTTTTTCATTCTCCGTTTAAAGAGCTTGGTCAAAGACCATGACGCTCTATCTATACATTCGCATGGATTACATTCTTCACTAAAAAAAATGTAATTAAACAACATTGGCTCATTGACAATTGATATAGTTGCAACAGTATTATGGCGTCATCCGTAGTAGGATCTGCCAGGACACTGTTGCAATGTCCTATTTCTAATGAAGCCCTGCGATGAGCCTCACCCCGAACACATTTGATAGCACTTACTTTAAATTAAATTTACTATAACCACCACCATTTATTTAGTGGTCTATCTATATGATGACGATGGTAATTATATTGTTCAAATATCTGTAATTTTTTTTTTATTATCACATCGGGAACTGATTTTTACGGTGATAATATAAAAATGTATCAAATGTTTCAAGATTAAATAAAAAAACTTTTAATAAATGAATACAATACCTTCAAAATAGATTATATTGTGATGACAACAGTGTCATGGGAAGTATCCCCGCAATTTTAAATAGCGTAAGTATGAAGAAGTAAGAATTGAACGTAAGAATTATGTAATTAAGTAAAGATGACATTCAAATTAATGCGCATATAACATTCTGCTTGCGGCATCTTTGCAATAGGATATCAACCGCTTACTTAAACATAATCGCCGCAGTAGATGTACGCAACATGAACTTTACTTCCTGAGCGTTCTGAGTTAATGTACTAAAACGATCTCAAAACATAAACCATCTCTTTCCCCGCTGTTGGTTCATCAGTCAGCTACAAATTAGTCGGTGTCACTACAATAATATACAATAAAGAGCATACCGGGCTCCTCAGACCACAGCCCGTCGAATAAATCGTTCAACACCGTCGAGTAATGTTTTGTATGGAGATTTCTTTCGACGGAACCCCGGTTGCCGTGTAGTGGCCTTTATCTAGTCGTAAATTAATGTTTGAAATTGATAAACGCGAACTTTATTTCTCGAGGAGCCGACATATCGATATAATCATTCTATCTGAAATTCGAAAAGGTAGATTCGATGATACAGTCGGATTCATATTCAATTTATCAGTAAGAAGTCTCCAAAGCCTTGCGGATTGCGGAATGTATCAATTATGATATCATGATCTATTCTTAGACGATTATAGCGAACATTTACATCCGCGCTAGCGAGGTCCTAATACTCCATAATACATTAAATACCATTATTTGTGCATAATACTGAGGTGCCTTTTAATGTATTCATCGTATTTCCATGTTGGATGTCTGGAATGTCTTTGGTGTTCAACCCTGTTACAAATTCACCGCAAGTGGTATTTTAAAAACAACGTGGTTAACGTTTTAACAAAGAGAGTTCTGTGGCATTATAAATCATGGCTCTGTGCGAAAATTGCCAAACGTTGCGAAACCTTGCGTGCATCACTTACAAGGTCAACTTGCATACACTTTTGTGGAGACAATTTTTTTCTTACCATTGTACTGGTGAAATACTAAAAGCTTTCTTTGTAGATTGTTACAATAATTAATGTGCTAATGCCCTGCCTATTATACTTTTACTTTCTTTCAATGAGAGTAATAATGACTTTTTCTTAGACAAGAATTTAAGGGATTCGCACGGTCCGGACCTACCACGGGCAGGTAGTGTGGTAATCGGTCGATTTGTCTTATTGTCGGAGATGTCGTTTGTTTGTACGCAGTGACCGCGACAGTTCTCGAGATAAAAGTAATAAATTACACGAAACGGAAGGTGTTTGTAATGGCCGCCAGAGGTGTGGCGCATTAGGAGATGCATCACGACTCTGAGTAATGCAAATTAACATTCGATTGCCGAAACCGTGCACCGACTTATGTCTAATAATACTCGCGTACCTAATCGGTCAGGCGAGTTAAGTTATAAATTTAAAAAGCCAAAGACTCGTCTGACCAGATTTATAACAAAATTAATATTCAATTAGCTTTCCGCACATGATGCGGTTGCGCTGGGCGTGAGTATTATTATATTTAATTTATGGTATCATTTAACGGTCGATATTTTTTAAATTATTACCGGTCTCGCTTCCAATGCAATTATTAGCGTTCGTATAATAGGTTGGGGAAAAAGTCTTTTCGCATTATAGTATGTATGAACTTGTAATAAAATCTCTTTGGCTGTAGTATTTGTATCTGGCTGGTTTTGGTATCATTGAAAGTTAAAATTTTAAAGAACATAATTCTAAATTCAAATTAGGCAAATGTGTGATTTTCATTTGCTTTTCGTACTGTCAAGATGAGTGAATCTAATGAAGAAATTCGATACATTTTAAAATTTTACTACAAAAAAGGTAAAAATGCAACGCAAGCAGCGAAAAAAATTTGCGTTGTTTATGGACCTCGTGCAGTGACTGTGAGAGTAGCACAAATTTGGTTTCAGCGTTTTCAATCCGGAAATTTTGATGTCAAAGATGCACCTCGCTCTGGTCGCTCTATTACGGATAAAATGGATGCCATTTTTGAAAAAGTGGAGCTAGATCGACATATCAGTAGTTACGACGTAGCTGAAGAACTGAGAATTGATCACAAAACAGTTTTGGCACACTTGAAAAAAGCTGGGTACAAAAAAAAGCTCGATATTTGGGTACCTCACGAGCTCACTGAAAGAAACCTTATGAACCGTGTACTCATTTGTGATTCTTTATTACGACGTAATGAAACCGAACAATTTTTGAAGAAGCTGATAACTGGTGATGAAAAGTGGATCACGTACGACAAGAACGTGCGAAAAAGGTCGTGGTCAAAGGCCGGTCAGGCATCACAGACTGTGGCAAGACCCGGGTAAACTCGCAATAAGGTGATGTTGTGTGTGTGGTGGGATTGGAAGGGCATTATTCATTATGAGCTATTACCACCAGGCAGGACTATCGATTCTGAACTCTAATGCGAACAACTGATGAGATTAAAGCAAGAAGTTGAGAGAAAGCGGCCGGAATTGATCAACGGAAGGGGTGTGGTGTTTCATCATGATAACGCTAGACCTCACACATCTATAGCCACTCAGCAAACATTAAGAGAGTTTGGCTGGGAGGTGTTAATGCATGCGCCGTATAGTCCTGACCTTGCACCTTCAGATTTCCACCTGTTTCGGTCTCTTCAGAATTCTTTATACAATGTTAGGTTAACATCACGAGAGGACTTCCAAATCTACTTGTCGCGGTATTTTGATGAGAAGTCCCAAAATTTTTATAGCAAAGGGATCATGTTCCTACCTACAAGATGGCAAAAGGTTATCGAACAAAATGGTACATAATTACTTTATTTTATTTTAAAGAAAAATGGAAAGAAAAATTTGACTTCAGGCGAGACTCGAACTCGCGACCTACTGGGAATCTAGTCCAGCCGCTCTTCCAATTGAGCTACTGAAGCTATTTCACAAGCATGTGTTAATACGAAATAATATAAAAAACAAAAATACATACTTTAGTTAAATTTAAATAAATTATATTAAAAAATGTTTTGAATTATCTTAAAAAATGCGAAGAAACTTTTTCCCCAACCTAAATAAGCGATCGGAACTGTAGTATTTCGATGGAAAAATAAATGTACAAAAAGTTTCGTACTAACCTTCTTTTTTCAGTCTAGAGAATTAGCAGTGATTACTCTTTATCGCGATCAAACGGATAATGAATAGTCTAGTTTTATTCGAAGAATATAGTTAATAATTTACAATTATGTATTTTCTATGAGCTTAACTTAAATAGTAGATGAAGGGATTTTACGTAGAAATTATATTATTTGTATTATTTTACAATAGGTACTGTTTGTACAAATATATAAACATGTAGGTACCTAATTTCAGTTCATTTATTTTCATTTGAGAATGTGCCTTATTCCCGTTGCACGTTGTATAATATAGAAAATTCCAATAAATCTTTTTTACATCTCATAATAAGAATGCTTGTACGAGTAGGCAGGTATCTATTATTGGATATTTAATTTATTGCATTAATAATGAAATCAGCGATATCATCAAACATTAATTCTTGGTTTCCTTCCTCGGACATAAATGTATCTGTTATTTATTAATGTTTCCAATACGATGAAATCAACCACATACATATCCATTGCACTGGAACGATGAAGCCGGCTTCTTCAAACTGGATACTATATAGGACTTCTTAACTAGAAAAACCTATTCCACAATCAATTCCATTTCACGGTTCCGTACTTACCTCAAACGAAAAAACTGAACCTTTCAAACAAGATCAATTGTGTGTGTGTCTTTTTGCATGTCGGACTATCCTAGGACTATGTTTACCACAGTTTTTTGCCATTTGTATACGGAACCCTAAAACGTGACAAGTTGGAGATGAAGTGGCCAGGTCAAAATAGACCATAGAACTCGACGGCGCCGTCTGAGCCGCCTGCGCGTATAGATTTATTGCGTGTTATGTAAATGTGTACAAGATATTAGCGTGCTTAATATTTCCACGTTGTCATTAGTATATGCCACAAATACGAGAGTGCTGGCTGAGCAGGTTTACGAAACGGTTTCGTCTGGAAACTTTTTAGAGCATAAAAAGTATTTAACCGTTTTCCTTTTCAAGATTTGGCTATTCGGACACTGGATAGGCACAACGAGCCACATGTTGTCAGGGAAAAACCAATCGTAGATGTTTAATCTCATGAATTCTAACACAGACACCAAACGGTTTATAGCCCAGGATCAACACACTTTCTTGGAAATGTCTTATTTTTTACATGTATATGTCAAGAGACTGCAGAAAATACTGCAATATCTAGAGTTACTATCAATATACCTACTGTATAGTCGCATGCTCATTTTTTGATATGAAAAAATCTGGCGTTTCAAAAGCTCCTGTGTTTACGCAATTTAATCGTGTCATCCTGACGGCATCTGGTCTGGCGAACTTCGAATTCTGTATAATGTGTCGCTCATTACAACTTCTCCACTTACTGCTCTTATTATTATCATCAATTGTTATATAACGTAAGCAACGTATTATACCTCTTGCGCAATTATAATGTATTTATAACTAATGTACAGCAGAATCCGCACTTAAATGAATGTAAATTGAACGAACAATATAAATTATTAATATAAAAATATAGAAATTGTAGATTAATAGAAATGTCATGTAAACACTATTTTAGATATAACAAAAAAATGTTTATTAAATTATTAAGCTTTGACCTACACGTTCAAATTGATTTCTTAGCTTATAACATGTGGACTAAAACTGAAAAAGACTTACCGGCTTCTTTTTTTTTTTTTTTTTTTTTTAATGTTATGGAAGTGGCAAACAAGCATGCAGTTCACATTGATGTTAAGTGATGACTGCAGCCTATAGACACCCACACAAAGACCAAGGTCAAAAGGCAGATGCGTTGCCACTCCTGAGGCCTAAGGTGTTATGCCACTGTGCCGGAAATTACAGGGCCGTACATTACCACCTGACCGGAACACGATAGTGCTGAACACTACCATTTAGCGGCAAGTATATTAGGTAATGCGGTGGTGCCTACGCCCGCGAGCTCCGTCACTAGAGCTCTACCACCAGTAAAAATATTATATATTATATATTCTAATACTAACCATTTTTCAAAAACGTTTGAGCATACATCTCATGAGAACGTACCGCAGGGTCAAAATTGTAACAGAGTCTAAGATAAAAAAGGCACTATACCGTTTTATTTTACAATACAACAGCTTCAATTAGTCTTACCTAACACAATAGCAAATGAGAAAAACTCATCTTTATCTCTTCAATCCCAAACATCGGTAAATATGGAACTGTGTGACGTAGATTCGTCTAATGTTGTGCCAGTTCAGTTACGTATTCACCAAGTTTTTTCGCTCCTAAACCTGAGCTTACCATACTCCACCAAAATATAGCGGGAGCGATAAATACATCAGATGAGTTGTTCGCTGCGTTGTCAACATTTTCTGATAGTGGTAAAAAAATTGATGTACTGTGCTTGACAGAAACTTTTATTAAAAAAGGAACGGAACAACTGATGAAAATTCATGGTTATCAATTGGTAGCATCGTTTTGTCGAAACACAAAACGCGGAGGGTCATGCATAATGGTAAATAAAAACCTTGAATGTAGAGTGATCACTTGTATGAAGGATTTAGTGGATAACTTTAGCTTCGAATGCTGTGGCGTTGAGTTAATAAATCAAAACATTCAAATTATATGTGCCGACCGAACCCCTAACAGCAATCCTCAAAATTTTCTACGGAAGTTAGAGCAACTTTTGCTTAAAATTGCCAATAGGTCCAAAAAGTTAGTTTTGTGTGGCGTTTGGAACATTGACACATTGAAGCCTACTAGATATAGTCAAGATCTAAGAAGTACGCTTGAAAATTTTCAAATTCAACTGCACATTGAGTCACCAACAACGCGATCGGCATGTCTCGACCAGTTCGCTAGTAATTTTAAATCAAATATTTCTGCCGCAGTGCACTATGTAGATCTTTCAGACCACGAAACTGCTCAATCTCTAAGTATAAAAATTAATAGAAAACGTGAAATAATCAGTTGGTTTGAGAATGCTAGAGATTTTAACAGAGAATATAAAAGATTGTTCTATAAGTGTATATCTTCTTTATCCTTTTCAGAAGTTTATAAAAGTGGTAGTAAGGAATCATTTGAAGAATTTTATAACACATTTTTACTGTTTTTTAATTTATGTTTGCCGATAGTTAATGTTAAAAAAACAAATAAAAAAAGTAACAGAACTTGGCTAACTGTTGGTTTAAGAAAATGTTGTGTTAAAAAAAGGTATCTTTACCTAAAATACATACAAAATCGGCATAATAAAATATCAAATAAACAAAACTACAAAAATTACGATAAATTACTCAAAAAATGTTTACAAAAAGCACGACAAATACAAAACAAAAAATACATTGACAGTAAAAAAAACAAATGTAAAGCTGTATGGGAAACAATAAATAAGAATATTGGTGAAACAAATAGGAGTTCTGAAATCGACAAAATATTATTTAATGACCAAACATATACTAACCCAGTTGACGACAGATAAGTAAAATATTTAATGACTTTTATATTAATTTGACTACTGAGAATAATTTTGCTTATAATGTAAATGACATCAATAAAACTGTAAATGTATGCAATACGAATTCGATATTTTTAAAACCAATTGACTCTATGGAAATATATAAAATTATTAATAATCTTAAAAATACAAAATCGGTAGGGATTGATGATATTAACGCAGACTCTTTGAAATTATGTGCTGAATATATTAGTGAACCCTTGGGCTTTATTATAATTAAATCACTCGAGGAAGGTTCATATCCAAATATATTAAAAAAGTCAATAGTAAAACCACTTTTTAAAAAAGGAGATGCGTCAGATGTTTCTCGTAATAATTATCGTCCAGTTACTTTGATTCCAATATTATCAAAAATACTTGAAAAGGTAATGTTCAAAAGACTTTTCGATTTTGTTACGAGATGTACTCGGTGCATTGAAGAATAAATAAATAAATAATTTACTAAAAAGAGAACAATTCGGTTTTCGTAAGAATAGTTCTACTTCACTAGCATGTTTCGATTTGATGAAAACAATAACAGAAGCAATTAATGATAACAAAGCAATCGCAGCAGTGTTTCTGGATATGAGCAAAGCGTTTGATTTTGTGGACCATAAGCTACTTTTATATAAGTTAGATAAATATGGCATCAGGGGTATTGCTAACCAATGGATCAAAAGCTATCTGTCAGATCGAACTCAATGTGTTGAAATAGCAAAAATTGTAAATGGATATAAAATTTGTACTCAATCTGATTTCAGAGCAAATAACTTTGGCGTGCCACAAGGAAGTGTTCTTGGGCCGTTACTGTTTTTAATGAATATAAATGATTTACCAAATGTCACGCTCCACAAAACCGTATTATTTGCAGACGACACTACGCTCATAGTGAAATGTGACGATTTAAATACATACCAAAAAAACAGCTCTTGATAGTATAATTACGTGGTTAAAAACTAATAATCTTAAAATTAATTTCAATAAAACTAATATAATTCAATTTGAAAAAAACACATTGACCTCAATATAATTCATGATAAAAATAAAATTAATGAAGTTGACTTTACAAAGTTTTTAGGGCTAGTTGTGGATAAAAATTGTGACTGGAAAGCTCACATTGACTTTGTTTGCGACAAACTGAATAAATTTATATTTGCTATAAAGCGATTGCGTCAAACTGTTTCGACAGAAGCAGCCCTGATTGCATACCATGGCTCTGTCTCCTCTGTGCTTTCTTATGGCCTCTTGTTATGGGGAAACTCGGTGGTAATTGTTAAAGCTTTTCGTGTACAAAAAAATGTGTAAGAGCTATTTGTGGAGCTTGGTGGTTGGACAGTTGTAGGCCATTATTCCAGAAATATCGTATATTACCGCTGGCTTGCATATACATAAGGGATCTCTGTGTATTTGTAAAGCAGCATCCATACTATTTTAAGCTCAATTTTGAATGTACGAATAGGAACGTTAGCGTAAGGAATCAATTTAAACTGTTGATACCTAAATGTAGAATTGAATTACATAAAAGGAATGCTTTTGTAAACGCCATAAGGGTTTTTAATAAATTACCCATTACGCTCAAGGAAATACGTTTACCACTATTTAAAAATAAAACTGACTCAATGGCTACAACATAATTGTTTTTATGACTTAAATGAATACATGACTTAGAAAGCAATATCCTAATTAATTGAATAATGTTTGATCTAATCATCTGACCTGAATTTTATTATTGACATATCTAAATTATTTTAATTACCCAATTCCGTTTACCTAATTAATGACATATTATTTATAAAATTTTGACTAAGTAAAAAATATTTATAAATGTGTAACAGAATGATAATAAGATATTAATAATAGTGACAAAGGTATGAAATGATGATGATATGACAATTTAATTCGATACAGATTATTATAATTAACATTAACTCTTAAATAAAATATTCATAATTTCTTAATTTAATCTTTGACATACTTATGAAAAGGAATGCAATTTTAGTGATGTCAATTTGCTGTTGTTCATTGATTTGATAATACATGTATTAGAGATTGTTAATTTATTTTTAATGTAACTAAAAATGTTTATAAAATGTGTGAATTTCAATAGTTTAAGGATACGCATAATATTTTACACACCATTGTTATGGTAGAATGTTATAGTTTCCATTATTTTGTTACCATACCACCTGTAGCCACTACATTCTAGTAAATAAAATTATTTATGATTATCAACATTATCTCAGCCAAAGGACAAAAGCCCACCGAAGATGTTTCTCTGAGTTTGCATCATTTAGGGAGATATTTAATTTCCATTCTTGGCAAGCGTTTCGGGACGTTGCTGCCCGCGCATTTACTAAAGGCTATTCTAGGTATTTGAATGGTTTGACTGGCATTGACCGGTAGACTGACTGCATTAGTAGAAAAAATCTCCTAGTGGCTTGCTCTGCTATCTGCTATTAGGGTTGTCACATCTCGACAGCTTCCACCGATCGATTCCTCTTTGGATTTAATAAAATCTGCGAAGGTTTACATGAAAACACTGAAAAATAAGTAAGAACGCATTTTTGTTCAAATTTATCACACTTATGTAGCTTAACTAATAAACTCTATGATTCATTACAGTCACAGTTCGTTCGTGTACCTATAGGTAATGTTCTTTTTTTGTGGTGAATATATTAAGTATAGTTAGATAGTGATTCTTTCCATTTAACACATCGGTACAATTTTACTGATGTGTTAAATGAAACGAAAGCCGCGCGCGCCCGGAATCCGAACTGGCGATCCTCGGCTCCTATATTATGCGCCGAGCATCACAGCTATCCTACTTACCTACTATGTGATACAAATAGGTGAGCATTCCTTTCTGCTTGTACTCTTTGATTAACGTATTTGAGTTACGAATTGAATCTGCAAAGAAATTGTTACAAAATTACCGTAAAATTATAGGTAGACCTTTACGTTATTAAGTAATTAGGTATTTTCTAGATAATTAAAAAATATGTAGTTATGATTTATGGATTTGCCATACAATATGACTTTCTGAATTGTTAAACCGTGTTACTCGCTGACAAAATACACCTTTTGATAGGTGAAAAATGTTTGAAATTGGTTACAGTTTAGCTTACAGTCAACGTGCAGTCGTAGGAATTATACGCCAACTGCAGATTTAAGAACAGAGAGCAATTGAAATACGCTCCGCCCGATATTGCGGCTGTCGTATAAATCTTATAGGTATGAGAAATAAGCAACTTAATTTGTAAAATAATTAACCATCTCAGATACTAAAAGTAGAGTCAAATTTTAGAATGATTACTTTTTCTGAGATGTTTACTTAGAAAAGTGATAATTATATAGGTGTGCGCTACTACGGCCAGATTGCACCGTACCTTTTACACTTAAGAGATTATCAACGAAGATTCGTGACATTTTTATGACATGAAGTAGTGAAGAAACATACAGTTAACATTGATAATAAGTGAATGCGTCTAGCCTATAAACATAAACTAAAAACAGAGATTTCAATGATGCGTTGCCACTCTACGTTCTCTAAGTTGTTACCTATGGGTACAACTGTGTCAGAAATTACAGGGCGGTACATTACCACCTGAATGGAGCACAAAAGCGCTGAGCATTCGCCACCAAATGGTATTTAAGCGGCAAGTAGATTAAGTAATTCGGTGGTACACTCGCAAGCTCCGTCACTAGAGCTCTACCATAAGTTAATAACTTGAATAATGTGTTTATAACTTAAACGTTTTTTAAAACGATATTAATTTTAGTAATTATTTATTATCAACAATTATTGTGACAAGTGTCACTTCATAACGCTGAACATATTTAAAATGTATAATACCATTTTTATTAATTTCCATGTCATGATTTCCATAAAATTAATAATCGATTTAAAAGCATCACAAATTATATATCGATCGAGGCACACGTTTATAACATATTTCTACTCATAGCTTAGGAATTTAATAACACCTTCATCAGGACATATTGAAATGAAAATGTATTCAGTCTTGATCAAACGTTCAAGTTAATATCAGTAAGGCAGCGAGCCAAATAATAAGTGGCGGTGACTAGTCAATGACATTTTGTGAGAGAACACGATCCAGTGGTTTCGACGATGATGTAATAAGAAACGTGCGCATGCGCATGTCTGTTATGTGCGTCTTTTTTCATGCCTCTGATCTATGAAGGCCTAGATACCTACTCGTTTACTCTATATCCACGAATCAACTTTTTGAGTCCCATGGACAGCTAGAAAATCTTTGCGCTTATATAATCAACCAAATATAGCTTCTTTTACAACGATATTATTATAACGTTCATATTAGTGGAGTTTTTCTTGATTAGTGGCGAATTTATTGACATTTACCGCGATTATTATGAAACTCCGAGAGTGCTTGTAAGTCTTCTATACTTAGGTGAAACTGCCTCGGTAGCCTATTGCTAGCAGGCTACTTCTACTACGCTAGAGTCCTATAACGGTATAAAATTTTATTTCTGGTTCTATTGAAGTTTCCCAGTACCTCGGAGTTTGGTAATCAACAGCCCGGAGATCAACAGTCTTAGCCTGTTACATGGGCCAACCTACGAAACTGGCGAATCGTGGGTGTTTACATGTATCCTTGAATGTATGCATTTACCTCTGCCTACCCCTTCGGTGATTGCAGGCGTGAAGTTAAGTTGAAATATTGGTATATTGCGTACATACCGCACTTCATTTAATTTTGTGCCTACGTTTCACATTTTCATGTGGAAAATTCCATGAAAATTGCGTGTCATCTGCTATTAGGGCTAGTATTTGGATAACACTATCAAAATGAATAGTAAACTGTAACTCTACATGATAATAAAAACCCATCAGTGTCCTTTTTTGGAACTTTACAATAAATTTAATTCCTTTTTTATTAATTTCCTAAGTGCATTATTATAATTTCATTTCTAATTAATTCATGGCATTCTTGTAGGTACTGCTTTGATGCTCTATAGTGTAAATATACTTCAAAATAGAGCAACACCGGAGGGGAGTAGCCATATGCAGGCTTTCCCCTCTGTCAAAGTACCAGCCCAAGTGGGCCTATACCTGTCGCCTAGATGTTTAAATGTGTGCGTGAAATTGTTTCTGTATTTTGTTAAAGTCAAGGTGTGAGTTTCGTAGTAATAGACGATTTGTGTAGTGTGCGTGTGTGTCGCACGCATTTCCCCCCGCAAAAAATGACAGACTGTTTTGCATCGGTAATAAACGCTATGGCTACTCCCCTCCAGTCCGCCGGGGCCGGTGGCCTGTGTTGCTCTATGTACTTCAACGTTACTCATATTTTTTATTCGTCAATGCTATATGTACAATATTTTGAAATGGTGGTAGAGTGGCGACCCGGTTAACCCAGCGGTGTGAGATGTCCATTTGATTCGAATGGTCGCGGGTTCGATCCTCGCACCGAGACATATAGTTGTATTGGCCTACAGATATTTGTTTCGGGTCTGGGTGTTTGTGTATGTGTTGTATGTGTACAACGGCACTCACGATACCAGTTTATAACTAATGAGGGGCTGTGAGTGTATTTTAAAAATTAGAGATAAGGACTCGAGGGCGTAGGCAAATGGTAGCACAATGGTTCAGCACTATCGTGTTCCGGTTAGATGGTAATGTATGGCCCCGTAATAACTATCCCAGAGACAACAACTTAGGTCTTAGAGGTGGCAACACATCTGCATTTTGATCTCTGGTTTTTGTGTCTATAGACATAAGAGGCTGCAGTCATCACTTAACAACCATGTGAACTGCATGCTTTTTGCCACCTTTTTTCCTATCCTATAGGAAACCCAACAATGCCAAAAAGAACGGACGGACATGCCGAAGCTATAACTTTGATATGTCCGTCCGTCCTTTTGTCCGCAGTTTAGTGTTCAGAGACTCTTAGCCTAGGTTGCATCACGACTTTTGTTGAAGTTTAAATTATTGTTACATTTCATATCCTTTTCTAACTTAAAGAAAAAAGAAATCTGTTAAAGTTAGAGCAGGATGTGAAATGTTAGAATAACTTTAACAAAAGTCGTGGTGCAACCCAGGCTTAGTACTAGAAAGCTATAATTTAGCTCGATTATATATGTTAGCTGTGCTACATAAGTGGTGATCTGTGGGATATCATTGAAAAATGTAACCGGCGAATCATGGGTTTGCATGTATGCTTCAATGCATGCATTTACTTCTGCCTACCCCTTCGGAGATTACAGGCGTGAAGTGACTTATATCATTGAAAAAGTCTTTAAAAAATATTGTCAGTTGTTTGAGTGAATACTATAACATATAAACTTCTACATACAAATATTTCAATTATGGATATATGTTTCCACTCCTGAGGTTCATGTTATTGTGGCTATGTCAGAAATTACAGCGATAGTATTAAACACGATAGCGCTGAACACTACCATTTAGCAACAAGTAGATTAGGTAATGCGCGAGCTCCATTATTGGAGCTCTACCACCAGATTCTGTCACAGAGACGAAATGATTTAGACCTCAAGACCCAACGCATCTGCTTGTTTATCTTCAGTCCTTGTATAGATGTCCATTTAGGTTATAGTATTCACTTACCATCAATGTGAACTACATACTTATTTGCCATCATAAAACAGAAATAAATAAAAGACAGAAGCCCAAAACTTACCAAATTAATCACTCAATTTTCAATAAACACCAATATAAAAAGTACCAAACAAAGAAGGGACAACAGATTCCATCTAAAATTAAAGGGCAAAACTTACCGCGAAGTAAATCAAAAGTTTGTAAAGTGGCACCGCGGGACAGCCAAACACATCGTGTTGATAGCAACAAACAGATATATACTGAAAAAAGAGAATTAAAAAAGAAAAATACTCGGATAAAACCTCGAATCACGCGCGGGTAGCTTTAAGTAGATAGGTAGGCGACATGTAAAACTAATTACCCTGCTGGTAACTGGCGATCGGATCATGTTAACGAAAATTCAACTTTATTCCTGATCAATAAAGACTGTTTGTATATTCTATAACTATTCTGATCGAACAACTAGTCTACTAATAGCAAGGAACAAATAAAAATCAACTTATGGTCCGTTTTTCAGTCGTAAACAGATCATTTTGACATTTGAAGTCGGTAGATAACTACGAGTATTGTATTGAAAATCATCATTTCAGCCGTAAGATTTCCACTGCTGGACTAAAGCGTCCCTCACCGAGAAGGGAATATGCCATAATCGAAATCCAGTTACAACCAGATCAAAAATAACATTTTAAAATGATGAATTCATAACTGATACTCCGATGGAATTAAATCATGGCGAAATTACAGTTGGGTATGCATTAGAACTGTTAAGATAATTTAGAATGACCCAAAATAGTAATCATTCAATTACTAAAATCTTATTTTTATGTTTTGTTTTCAATCATGGAATTTCTTTATTTGTTTTAAATACGAGTATAAATTCATTGTATTCAACTGATGGTTTTAATTTTTTATCGATATAGTCAGAAATTCAGAGAAAAATCCCTAACGCCATGGAACCACGGGTAATTAAAATTACCCAGAGAGTAATCGAGCTTTTCATTAACCGAAATCATTGGAAATGTTTTATCAGTTTCAAATAAAATTCTAACGACCAAAAACTGCAACTTCAATTAAATTTAAGTGGGACTTGTGAGTCTTGTCTCTATAAAACACGTGGAAACTACAGAGATAGCTTATATTAGTTGTATTTGAGGTTTGAGTATTGGGCCATAACAGCCTTGAATTTGAGAATGAACCCGCATTTTAAAAGCTCGTATTTCAACCAAGGTAAGGTAACAACGCAGGAACTCGAACATAGCACTAACTCAGCTATCCGGCAAGACATTTGTCATTTGTCCCATAAAAATGAATTTCAATAGCGGCCTCGAAACAGCTTTCGTTGTAATTCATTATACTTTGACTGACATACTGACGCACATGCCAGCTCTGTCAGTCAGTAAACAGGAAGACTAGTCTATCCACCTTGCGTCACTCGAACACCGACAGGTTATAGCAGGTGAAGTGGCGTGCGCACTGAGGTTCAGAAATCAAGGATAGTCTAGAATTTACATGATCTAGACATTGATATATTTATTCGTCGAAATGGAAAAATATCGACAAGTTGAATCGATTTCGTATTCCTATCAAATTGATTACAGACGTAAAAAGTATAATGCAGCAATATTTTTTGACAGGTACACTATTCTTAAATCGGAATTCTATTTTGTGTTTTGACTCACATGGGTAATACCTTGATGATATAATAAATAACACTGCACAATTATGGGTCTTTATCTTTAACAAAATCAGCCAAATACGTATCACGTAGGTACCTACTTTATACACCTTAGACCAGATTAGTATTAATTTGTCCTTAACTGAATACATATTTAATGTTTATCCTATTTATAATCCAAAATACACCCATCAATACTTATAAACGCGAGTGTAATTAAAGAAACCATTTTTTTTGTGTTCAAATTGTGATAGGTTCAAAGTTATGTATGTTGACCTAAAATTACCTGCGTTAGTACCTCTGTGATAATTTCATACATAGCCCTATGATAGATCCCAGCTACAGAATGCCAATTAACAGAGAAATTGTGTTTTTTTATTAGGTTTTATCATACAGATCGTTGTTACTTACCCTCTCCTATTCATCTAAGCGTGATTTTATAGCATATACCTATTTGATGTTATAGCCTTCTTCAATAAATGGGCCATCTAAAACTAAAATGATTTTTCAAATCAGACCAGTAGTCCCTAAAATTTACGTGTTCAAGCAAGCAAACAAACAAACTCTTCAGCTTCATAATAGGTATCAGTAGAATGAAAATGCATTGCAGCTTTACTTTTGCCTTTAAATAAATTAGAACGTGGCGAAAGAATAAAAAAAAGATCCGGACGAATTGAGAACCTCCTCCACTTTTCGAAGTCGGTTAAAAATAGACATATTATTGTGAATTGCATTAAAAAGAAGTAAAAGTTCATAAGGTATCAAGGAAAAAGGAGATCACTTACAAGTTTGACTTATCTCCATTTTCCTTGACATTACAGTTTCCCTCATATCCTTTTTCCTTGAATATACGAGGGTAAATCGACAACAGACTCTAAATGCTTCAAACAAATCTCGCAAGGCAAGACAAAAAATCGCAAAAAAAAACAGAAAAAAGAATACCTACACGAAACATGACAAACAAAAACCTAGGCCACATAGAATTCTAGACCGAAATTTAAAAACACTAGTCTGGCTCTTAAAAATTCACCCGCTATCCATGAATAATATCTCTGTATGTGTTGAATATTGTCGGATGACCTGTTTGACGATGCACCGACTGGATGTAATGGGCAGATGTTATACATACGGTAGACTCCATGGCAACTGATATTATTCTATATGCGATGTGTATGTCCGGATTCAACCATATTTATTCTAAACGCAATGCTTCGTATTTGCCTTTTTATGTACGCTAAGTAGTTTTATTCACTTTTTTTGGCCGCACGTGCCTTTCATTAATTTTATTATATTAATATTTTGTTAAACTAAAATTATATGCTTACCTAATAATATTGTTTTTCTCAGAGTCGCTTAAATCTACTACCTAATTGAAATTCCGTGGCTAATTTGTTTCGATTTGCATTTTTGATAAACTACAAGAGCAAGATTAGGTATTATTAAATATTATTTACTACGTGATAAAAATAATTATAATAATGGCAACCATTGATGCGCGGGGCCATGCGCGCTTCGTGATAATAATTATTTCAAATAAATACACTTATTTTCGTTTGTCTTAAAGTTAAAATGCTCATTTATAAACATACGCCCACAATTCGTCACTATTTGACGAATACAAAAATAAATAAATAAAAAAAAATATATACAAGCAATTGTACATCGCTGACATCAAAAGAGAGCTACCCCATTAGGTAATATTCATTGTGCACATTTTCGTATTCCAGAGGTGGCATTGAGTATTTTTCGAATTGGAAAATCCAACCAGACAAAACCTATTTTCGACTACTGCGCACTTCATTCCACAATGCGTTTAGAGTATATACACCCATATACATACCTACATCGCATTTAAGGTCAGCCAAAAAGCCAACAAATAGCAGTTTCTGTGTGTTTGTTGACCAAAATTCGTCCCATAGCAAAATGGTAAAATAGACATGAGAAGTGGTGGAAAGTCTTCTCCCGTTTAGAAAATCAAACATGAGCCCTTGAACTTGATATACTTAAATAATGCTAGTACGGCTCGACTAATAAATATTGACTATAATGATTTGATAAATGTTTTTTTTAACGCAGAAGGTATCTATTACATTTCTAATCTTACCACATACTTACCTATTAGATGCATTGCCCATTTAGGTTGGTTGTTTTTTTTTAAATCTCCATAGACTACTGTAATTACCATGACCAGCGTAACCGTTAGCCCGCTTTTTACCAAAAAAAAAAATATATCATAAAATAACATTATTTTAGTACATAATTATAATCAATTACTCTGTAGACTTTGCGCTCATTGAAGAGTAAACATGCGATCGAGCATTAATTATCATGCTATGAGAATATTTATTTTATATTAATTATTGGCTATCCTCTTTCATATGTTCTTGCCTTTTAAGTTCACAGGCAAGCAGACGGGCCACCTGATGGAAAGTGGTTACCTTCGCCTTTGAATATTTGCAACACCAGAGGAGTTGCCAACGCGCTGCTAGTTCTGAAGGACTCTTTTAAAATCCGTTCAGCAGTTTCGGCTTGATTGACGGACAAACACTCAAACAAAGAAACTCTCAAATTTATAATATTAGTGTGATTAATATTTATTTCAAATAAGGAATCGAACCCAAGGAAAACTACCAGTAGGTATGTTACTGAGGATGTAACCTAACAAATTATTCAAAATTATAAGCTCGACTCATGCGCACCATCAGAGAATCATCCGTCATGTTATTTAATGCCAACGTACGTTACATAACCCGTTTAAAAATAACGAAAGGTTCCCAACATGCATCATTATAAGCTACCACACAAAACTGCTTATCTGTTCCGTGGTCAGCAATATTGCCTATAAAAACTACTTGTGACACTTTTATTGCATGTATTCTGTTTTCATCTAGATATCATTAGTCATGTTCTCTTTGATGTTTTATCGCTTAACATTTTTATGTTGGCATATCTAGAGGCGCGCTGTTATTAAGTACCTACGATGATGGAGAGATACATCGATAGAATAATATGGAATACTATATGTTATCATTTTTCATGGGCCGACTATTTTGAAGAAAATGACACGGACGATTAAAAATAACAGGGACGTGAGAAATAACAAAAACGCTTTTATGTTTAACATTTTTATGAGTGAGTTTGTTAATTATTTTATTAAAAGTTTTACAATAATATAATTAATAACACATAAAAATAGTACAGTTTATATAGTATGATTAGGTACATTCGAGCATTTAAGTTACTTAATAAATGAATTGTTTGAATACTAATATAATATACATGCAAAACATAAAAAATATAAGCAGTAGGACTCAAAAGGTAAGTAGCCGCATTACCTCTAATAAATAGGTATCTTTATTTCGCTAAATAATATTATAACGTTAAGTACGGTTAGACGATAATGCGTGACCCTGTAACTACCGGCAGAAAGGTTGTTTTTATATTCAGGTGTAGCAACGCATCTGCATTGACGAACAATTTTTTCTATTTCTTCTGTATGAAGAAACTACCTTTTACCCGCGACTTGATCCGCGTGGAATTCATAACAAAAATGACGGACTTCAATACAATCTTTTATGTTCTATCACAATTTTAACCCTTTAGAAATTGTTTTTTTTTTAAAAAAAGGAGCCTTCTCTGAAGAATAATGGAAAGAAAAATTTGACTTCAGGCGGGATGTGAACCCACCACCATTGGGTCTCTAGTCCAGCTGCTCTCCCAACTGAGCGGCTGGACTTTCTTCCTGGAATTCCTTCGTATTTTCTACCTTCCCTGGACTTCAAAAAAATATTAAAAACCAAAATTAGCCAAATCGGTCTAGCCGTTCAGTTCGCAGCTCGAATTTTAGCGAGACTAACGAACAGCAATTCATTTTTATATATATAGATTAATATTAACATATCAGCAATGTGACGCCTTATAACATTACATAACCAATAATCTCACGACACGCTTTAGTTTGACTTTTGAAACCTTGATTCTTTAAGACAATAACTGTAATTTACTATCAAAAAATTTTTGTAGGAAACCCTGCAATATTGATTTATAGGTAACAATATAAAAAATATTCCTAGACAAAAAAAACTCCGTATATTTTATGAAAACAGTTTCCAGACACAGCCTACTTTAGATTTCAAATGTTAAGACTCATCCATAGGTAATACGATGTCATTCGTTTAAAATTCGACCATGCAATATGTCTAGACACAGACAGAATATCAATGTGACCTAGAATTACCTACGTTTGATAAAAGAGGAATATAGGCTTCAAACATTTTATTTAAGTATCGTTGAAATGCTTTCGGAGGATACCAAAAACAATTGATATAAAATTATAATGTTAATTAGAAAGAATTAAGCCCTTCAAAAAAAATTGCATTGGTAAGTCTCACTAAAACTCGAGAATGGCTAGAACAATTTGGCTAATCTTGGTTTTGAAATAATTGTAAAAGTCAGAGGAAAGTTTGATTTACTTGACTTGTCCTATTTCCCCTAGGTGGGACAGAGGGCGTCCACAATACTCCGCCATCACGATCTGTCATGGGCTTTACGCCTCACCTCAGACCATGTCAGCCCGATAGTCTTAAGTTCTGCCGCTACTAAACGTCTCCGGGACGGCCACGTTTCCTCTTCCCCTGTGGAGTCCATTCTAGAGCTTGTCTAGGGATGTGGTCGGGAGCTCTTCTGAGAGTGTGGTCAATTCATGTCCATTTGCGGTGACTGATTTGCGGACCGATCGGAGTTTCGCGTAAAATTCCATAGGTCTTAAATTGAGATACAGCCTGGCCAGAAGATGCCCAGGATCTGTCGTAGGCATCTGTTTATAAAGACCTGGATTCGCCGCGTGATGTCTTGGGTCATCCTCCAAGTCTCGCACCCATAAAGCAATATAGTATAATACATTAGAGCGAATTTTTTTGAGTTTTACTCTCCGTGTCAGCTTGAGGAAGGTTTAGAAGGTGAAATACATGTATAAATTGTAAGGAAAAAGTGAAAAGCAGGCAACAATTCCACTCTATTCCTATACAAATGGTTCATACCTACATGTCAAATCTTAGACTGGAGGTACGAATGTCACCAGGTCAGCTAGTTAAGTGTAAATATAGTTCATGTGTGAATATGAATATAAAAATCAAGAATACACCAAGAAAATGAAATAAAATAAGAGCACTACACGCCTTCCTCAAGGTTCCCGCCAAAAAAAATCTTAGGCTTTAAAATTAATCCCAACAGAACTCAGAATAATAAAAAGAGAAATAGAATTTGAAATACCAATTTGGTGCATGTTGAAATGTAATAAAGAGACACATCTGGTTCGTGCGTGTTAGTGAGAAGAAATTGAAATGGAAACGTCAAGGCGCTGAGTATTCAGCATTATTATATATAGTCTATAGTAGGTATTATAATATATTATAAGTCTAGCTGCTTACTTTTCTTTATTTTCCATTAACGATATGAAGAAGAGTAGATATACCTAGGCGATTGAATTCATATGGCATGATTTTTGAGCCTGATGCTTAAAAGTGGATTGTGGCAGTACATGACGCGCTGTAGATGGGTGTAATTTAAGAGAATTGTGTTTTTTATGTATCTAACGAAGGTGGCAAACAAGCGAGCAGGTCACATGGATATTAAGTGATGACTGCAGCCTATAGACGTCTACACAAAAACCAGATATCAAAATGCAGATGCTTTGCCACCCCTGAGACCAAAGTTATGTCTTTTTGATAGTTATTATGTGGTCATACATTACCATCTAACCGGAACACGATAGTGTTGAATACTAGCATTTAGCGGCAGATAGATTAGATAATGCGGTAGAGCCTATGCTCTCGAGTCCCTACACTAGAACTCTACCTACCACCTTTTCATTACTAAGTACTCACTTAAAATTGACACACGTGGGTCGTATCCTTCCATTCTAAGATATTTTGCCTATTTTTTCAGAGTATGAAAAACTGTTCGTACAAATAGTACCTACAAGATGCAGATCAGGGCCCATACCATAAAATCTTTGAGATTCAGTTTGGAGACTACCAATTTTTTTGTTTCATCTGTTGAGGGTACGGCGCGTATGAAGAAATGAGATAAAGCATAAGTTTATCTTCGCAATAAAAGGTCGTCTACTCACAGGCGTGAGGAATGTAATTTTGTCCATAAAGTAATTAATGGAGCATGTAAGTCGATTCACGGACGTTCATTGGCTCACAATACTCCTAATTATTTACGTCACTGGGTTGGAGAAAGCATGGGTATAGTTTTAATAACAAAATATTTTTGTGCTGCGGGCTACTCTAATTAAAACAATAAAAGCACACTCACGCAAATGATAAACAAAACCACTAAAATATCTCTTAAAATATATTTCAATAAGTTAATTTGACTTTGTGGTACGAAAATTCTATAACAACAGGAAAATGTTATCGCCGTAATGCTGGTATTATCTACAATGCCTACACTCGTTGATTAGGCAGGCCAGCTAACTACCAATAATAATCCATGTCCGCTGGTGTAAAAGAGACAACTAGAGGTTTGGAATGTTGTTCCCTGCGATTCCGAACCGGGAAGTTCACAATCATGCAATGTTTCTTTATAAATATATACCTATATAACTATTTGTTCAGAAAGGGACGGAATAGAACGAGGAGTAGCTACTACAACAATTACAAGCCTTCATTTTGCTTTGACTTGGACTTATTTTGTTCTCGTATTAGTAGCTTGTAATATTTTTGATTTTGCTTATCTATTGCTAATAACGTAATCTAAAAAACCCCTTGTAGAATTGAATAGAACAGAATTAGAAATTTTAGGATAGATTTCAAAAAGTCGTGAATTATTTTACCGTGTCTAAGACTACTCTTCTCTTTGCAATTGATACTTTCCAATAAGGTATGTATCTCGAAATTCCCATCCATCAAAATAATTTAGAAGAATTATTTATTATTAAGAATTATATACAATATGTACATATCGGCATTGAGTTTCCAAGAACCTATATTTTTATATATGTATCTTTACTCCAGGTCCCTAACGGGGCCAGATATCCCGGTTCTGACATACCATTCGTGCCTCGTCTACCTTCATCATTCTCTTCATACATGCACGCTGATTCCTAAGACTTTTAATACCACCATCAGACAGAACTCGACCTATTTATTTATTCTTTTTATCATGTTATTATTCATATATCAAATAGTGGTGTTGATAATCAAATAGGATGAAAGTGATTCAATATATTAGATTTAGAACATTACGGTTACAGACAGAAATGTCTTTAATATAATAGGTATACTGATTGACTACAATGACTTACCGTAGAGTTAAATTATTTAACCTACCTGATACCTAGAAAGAAACCTGTAATTAAAGCTCTACATAAGTATACAAAGAAGTTCCGTCTACATTCATCTGCACTTCCTAATCATGTCTGATTCAAATTAGGATCTTGATGTAAGCGTCTCATCAAAATCACCATATTTGTGAATTCACATTTAAATTCATATGCCCTCGTATTGTGTCCATTCGTTTCGTTTCGTACAAGGATTATGTTAAAACAATGCTCTCAGTCGGTTGTTTGTGCATCAGCCTGTCACTAACATTTCAATCGCGAAGGGTTTTTGCTGCAACATCACTTGTAGTACTTCGAACAACATCGAATATTTATAGTTTTTAAACATCTTTATCGACGCGAGCCTGACATCTCGGACGGAATAAGGAAAAGTATTGGACGCTTGTGCTGTATTCATTAAGTGTTTTTTTACGTATTATCCAATTGTATCGAGCATTAATGCATTTGATCGCAGCATATTTTATCAGGATATAAATACACATGCGCACATGTTGAGTTCGCACTGAAGTATGGTTGGCGTAATATTATGAAACAACTCATTAACGGGTGAGGATGGTTAAAGAAATGTAACAAATGGCTCAGTTTAATTTGGTAGACAGAGTCGAGACAGGGCGCGTATCGATGACGAGCTCACTGGCGGTTGTCCAAGCCGGACCAAATGGTGGGCTGCACCGTGGACAGGCCGTGACAGGTGTGGCATGCAACCCATGACTCGCGATCTCGCCTCTCGTCGACCGCGGACGCCTTGCAACACCCTCACTCCCTCCTTTCACATACGCATACCGAAATTTCACTTACACTTCATCGGACATGTTGCCTGAATCGTTTTGGCATTCTAATTTATGAAACGTTGGCTCTTTTTGTTCTTGAACTGTAGGCATGCTTTACTCTGTCAAAACATTCCAGTAACGAAATACTACGAAACATGGTAAAATAAATAACGATATAGAATTTGTACCTAATGATAAATTACGTTTTATTTTGAAATGAACAATACATTTTTATATTTCTAAACAGCTATCTTGTTCTGAATCGTGCACATCGCCGCAAGCTGTACATCACAATCGAGCAAGCGTAGCAAGGCACGAAGTCGATCGAGCCAACTATTCATTGGCGCTCAAACGGGCATTCAGTTCTAAATATTAACGTTCCAAGCGTGTTGTGTCTACAACACCGCTAATAGTTTTGTAATTAACTACTTATTTTTAAATGCTTATGAATGTTTTTTCTACTTTCCAGGTACGGTCAATGCGAATGGAGAAACGAAGCGTCAGCGAACATCGTATACGCGGTACCAGACGCTCGAATTGGAGAAAGAGTTCCACTTCAACCGGTACCTGACGCGAAGGAGACGGATCGAGATTGCGCACGCGCTTTGCCTCACCGAGCGTCAGATCAAGATCTGGTTCCAGAACCGTCGCATGAAGTGGAAGAAGGAACACAAGATGGCGTCAATGAACATAGTTCCATACCACATGAACCCCTACGGCCATCCCTACCAGTTCGACCTTCACCCCAGCCAATTTGCGCACCTCTCCGCATAGGATCAGTGGAATTTTTCGAATAGTGGATAACTGATTTATTGAACTAGTCAGTCGGCCGTGGATCGACGGGGTTGCATGTAACACCATGTGAATAAACATGGAATGTTACAGCAACTAGACTGGATCAGTTATTCGCTGCTCGAAAAATTTCCCGTGGATAGACTAATTTGTTGAAATTGTTGTTGTGACCTTGCCAGTGACGTTAAAGACGATGTGAAGAGTGTTTGTGCTTCAATGTGCGGAAACCGATGAACAAATCATAAGACAATATATGAGTGTTATTTAAAGACCAACCTTTAAAAAAATGTGTAAATGAAACTGCTTAGAGTCTAACTTAGGTACCCCATGTTCTGATAACTGATGAATAATATAGGATCATGAAAACAAAGTTTATCATCATGGATATAGTTTTATCGTATTAATATGAAATCGATAAAATAATGTCAAACTACGATGTAGAATGAATTTTACCTAGTCATAAGCTATAATTCGATCTACATACATAACATAATCTTCCTAAAATTGTAAGATAAATACAAATTAATGATGAATAGTGTAAATTGTGATGGCTCTATAGTTAAGATAGACGTGTTTGTTTAGATTCTTTGAAAAATATGAAGAAACTGTACAACAAACATCCATTTATGTATGCCGTACTTATGAGAGTACGCTCTAAAATAAAGAAGCCGTCACTTGAAATAACAAATTCGGAATTGTACAGGGATACCGCATTTGGCGAATTCATGAAGCAAAAAAATGGAACATGTGTGTATAAAATAATTTCTACTTACAATTAGATCATGCAAAACTAAAACTACGTTTATATTTGTACATTGTAATAGGCGAGGGCTTGTAAAAGCGCTGTGAACTTGATTACAAGATATAAGCTCAGTTATATTAAAAATTTGTGAAAGAGTAGACACTCTTTCTCAATGTAAATAAGAATAAATTTGTCATTAGTAGGAATGGTGAAGAGTTTAATATATTCAGTATAGTACCTACACCTCGAAGAACTGCTTTATGTTCCTGTCTTTAGTTTGTAAATATAATATTTATCACGTTTTAAGATACGGTTCACGATACAAAGTAAAATATGATTACAATAATCATTTTAGCATACCTAAGCATAGGTTTTTAATTATTCACAAACAATACCATTAAACATTTCGTATGACTATTGTGTACTTTAAAATCTTTAATGTCGTATTTGTAAAATGTACTTAAAATATGCTTAGTGATAGATTTTTTTTATTTCTTCCCTAAAGTATACTAATGTTTCATTGTTTACTTTCATTGATTCTATTTCCATTAAAGTGGCAGACATGTCGTTCATCGCTTCAAGTTTTGTTATGACTTTATTAGAAAATGTCGTGGTCAACTGTGATATTTTGTTAAATTTTATTCTTAAGTGAAACAACGCGATTTGAGTTTGATATTATATTCCTTTCCGAACGTTTCTTTTCAAAATGTTTTCAATTCTCTCGACTGGTTCATTTGTTGCTTTATTTATTGTTTGTAAATAGTAGATAATGTCACCTAGCGTTACTGAATTTGAATAATTCGAATTAATGTTCAAAATAAAAATTACTTAATGTAATGTAACTTCCACTCTTTCTCACATTAAATTTTCTAACATTGTAAATTATCTTGTGCAATAGAATGTGGCTTAATTTAGACAGTCTTTCTTTCTTCTCTTTTGTCTATTTTTGTAAAATACTGTTTATTTAGTTGTGTTATTTCTTTCTAATTAATAAAAATATAAATATGTTTATCGTTCATTCCAATTTAAATGAGAACTCTAGGGAAGTATGCTACATGATCATTTAAATTATTGTATTGTATGAATAAAATGTATTAAATTTGAAAAATTGGTGAAGATGATAAAATAAATTATGAAGATATACATGTGTTTGATTGGATACATAGAGAAACGTATAAAATAGGAGGACAGTTTGGTACTAATGACATGAAGTACAATATTTCAAATCGCTAAACGATTCTCTAGGTTCACATTGAAACGTCGGGTAGCTGCAACCGCCAGCTAGACGCCAAACGCTTAGTTTGATGTTCGTATTGAGGGATGATAAATGGTTGGCCCAGCAATGACATGACAGCCGAACCTGCCGCGAGGGGGCGCTCCACCACGTGCCAACAAAGGAGTGTCGAAAAATGTGAAGGTTGCTTTAGTTTGTAGGTCGCGGGTGTTGCGTATCGGAGGCTGGAAATATAAATCATCCTGTCGGAATATTTGCTTTGTACGCCTTTCTGATACAGCTGTATCCGCGGAACTGTAAATGAACTTTACGAGATAAACAAAATGTTAATCCGTATTCACTTTGAACACATTCACTTAATGTCGCCAAATGACGTAAGATTTTAAAGATCAAGATCAAGTGCTTATTTTTTTTTTATTATCCTAGGCCAAGCCTTGCCATCTCGCTATCGAGGATGCCACAGTCACCAAGTTATCGATCTCAGTATGAATTAAAATTGGCGATGAAAACCCTAAAAATGTACTCTAGCAAAATAAAATACCTAATAGACATGCGATCTGAGATGTCAAAGGAGCATCACTACTTTAAGGAAAACTCTGAACTATTTTTAAACGTGACTAAAGTAATGCCTATTACGCTTAAATATTCATGAAACATTCAGTTGATCAAGAGGATCACGGACTTAAAAATGACGCTGCTTGTATAATATCCTGTGGTTCGATGTGAATGCTAAATTTATACCAAAAATCTGATTATTATAATTAACTAGTTTTTTATTTTTCATAAAATTACAACTTTCGAGAAACATTTTGCAATGAAATGTCATATTAGATTGTTTATTCATAACTTTACTACAAATAAGATTTGTACATTGAAATAGATATTGAGACAAATCATGATATTCTATAATATAGGCATCATTCATTTTTAAAGACCTAGAAATAATCCTGAATAAAGCTGATTATTGCAATTCATTTTACTTATTGCCATTTAATACTCGTATTGTTTGTAGAAGTAACTGCATTAGTGAAAAGCTGAAAGAGTATGTAAACTTACTAGGAACGTCTGTTTAACTTAAGAATATTTGCTCTGCGGCTTTTAAAATATATCTAGATAATAAATTACCAATGACCTTAAGTAAGAAACGAAATATTAAAGTGTTTTAGACAAAAATCTATGATTTATTGATAATCTAAGAAAAACATTATAATGATGTCGAAGAAATTAATAATAAATTAACGCATTATAAATCATAATGTGTCACTTGATATGGCTACATAACAACATACCTACAACATAAGTGTGTGTTGAACTACAATTTTCAAAATAATGACCAATAAAAACTGATTTACCGAGTTTTGTTAATTAACGTACATTTATATTCAAGCCAAGCCTCATACGGTCTAAATTAAGGGCCGTGTAATTTCCGGCAAAGAGGCATAACACCATAGGCCTCAGGAGTGGTAACGAATCTGCATTTCGACCATGGTCTTTTTGTAATCGTGTATATGCTGCAGTTATCACTTAACATCAATGAGAACTGCATGCTTGTTTGCCACTTCCATTAAATTAAAAAATGCGAAGAGCGTAAGGTGCCAAATATGTCTGTGCCTGGTCTAGCAGTGTTTACAAATTTAATCCCTTTGCTTCTTCTACTACGAGTACATTAATTATTCTCTTCATACATGCAAGCCGATTTAAAGACTCATCTAGTCTCGATCCTATGATGGTTGACTAGTCTTGATCTTCGTTTTTAATCAACCCTTTTTAATCATTTACGAATTCCATAGTTCGAAGTTTAAAAACAAAACTGTTGTAACACCGAACAATAACTGGATCAAGCATGCAAAAACTACTTAATACTCTTATAAATATAACACGCATATAAATTCAATTTGTTACCATACATTACGAACAATGTTGAATAATCAGAGATTTCGCTTCAAAGTTCATCCGTGACAAAAGCAGCTGGTAAAGGTAAAGCGATATGTATCGGGACGTACAATGAGTAATATTATTAATGTTGGCCTGTCCGTACGATTGTGGTGCCGGACGATTGCGATACCTTGCATTAAGGTGTGTTTGCGAATCATTTTTCATTTCGCGTCGTGTCGTATGAGACGCGTATGACATTGTTTTGACGACGCTGATAAGATTCCATTTCGCTTGTTTGAAAGATGAGTCTGCCGATGAAAGTTTGTGATTTTGTATGACGCTTGTTTCTTTTTATTTCGTTACTACACTAAAATAATTTTATTAGTGAACATAGTATTATAATTCTAAAGCAGGAAGCTAAATAAATTGGTTGCAGTTTACTCAATACTCAATACTCAATACTTAATTGCACCATAATGTACCTACAACATTAGGATTATGGACCCTGTTGGGCACCGCAATGTGGTGAGATCAGAATCTTGATAACTTTCTCGCTGTGTACTTACTAAGTAGGTCTATAATCCAAGTACTCCATCTTACGAGTATGTACCGGAGGACATCCTTGTGGTGCCTTTTGCTGTCGAGTAAAATTTACGAAGCTCTAGGGCAAAGGCACCATTATCTACGAGTACTGCTTAATTTAACTGCCGTTAAATGGAAGTCCAGCGCTACCATTATCGTTTATATGATAATGTAGAATATGAAGATACATTCATTTTGGCACAGAGACATTAAACTCCTAAGTAGACGTGATCATCACATCTGCATTGAGGTTCTTAGTATATTTGTGATGAGAGATTTGAAACGTTTAGATGCTACTGTATTCACACACCTAATATGAATTGCATGCTTATTTTTTTAAACATTTGTAAATCTACGTCAATATTTTGAAGGCGGTAAAGACAAATATGTGTCTGTAGATAAACTGGAATTTAATTGCCATAATAATGGCATCCCTTGATACGTCCCACTGCTGGGCACGAGTCTCTCCCCTTCTCGGAAGGAGGCCTGGAGCTTACTCCACCTCGCTGCTCCAATGCGGGTTGATGGGGATATATACTAGGCGTTAATTGCCTTAGTTAACACATAATCTTCAGGTCTAACAAATTCAGTAAGCTACTACAGTGCGTTAAAAGTGTACGTTTACTCGATTAACTTTTTGTTTTGTAGCTTACATCTGACTGAGGATTCATGAACTTTGTAGCACCCGTTATTTGCCCTAATTATTTCCTTTTTTTCTGAGATAGGTACCTAATTTTCTCAGGGTGATCACATTCAGGTTAGATAACAATGTATTGGTCCACAATGTCACACAATGAGTAATATTATTAATGTTCACCTGTCCTTATAATTCGAGTTACCGGAAGTTGGCGATATACCTTGCAATAAGGCATATCAACACACGTCAGGGACAAATTTGGAACGCGATCAAGTCTTGGCCATACGTCCATATCACGTTAAGGATATTCTGTTCCCACAAGTCACAGAAGAGACCGAAAATTTAATAGACCGCAGTTTTTATTTATGTCATTGACCTTTATGTACTAAAGTAATAGACAATCCAATTCAATTTAAAAACGAAACCAGATTTTGTTTCCTCTGTGAGTTAATAACATATTTTTAGTAGCAGTCATTAATTTTCAATAATGTTTATCTTGATTTACTTATAAACACCTATTCCAACTACAACTTAACAAAAATTAAAGGATTTCTACAAAAGAATCAACATCAGTAATGTTGTGTGTAGAAGTAATATTTACTTCATCAAAGAAGAAGTAAATATTACTTCTCTATGTTATGTGATCTCACATAGGTACCTGCACTGAGGTTGTAGTTTATTCTGTCAGAGATAAACAATAACAAAAAACTCATTTAAGTAAAAATTCTGACGAGAATGATTTCGGTCTATTCGATCAGGGAATTACCGGACGGGACAGTACCTATTTACGTCTTATGCTTCTCTGATGAGTACGAATAAAGCTTTATGTGCTGGCTAGAAGCTCAAGCGGTGCGGAGTATGGCACAGTAAGCAAAGTGGCAATTTTTACTATATTTTACTGGTGGTGGAGTTCTAGTGTAGGAGGTAGATTGCGCCAATTACTTCACATCATATGTTTAAGTTAAAGTAATTGTTACATTCTTCTCTTCTCTTTTTCTTATTACATCCTTCTCTAACATAAGGAAATCCGTTAAAGTTAGAGCAGAATGTGAAATGTTACAATAACTTTAACTTTAACAAAAGTCGTGGTGCAATCCAGGCTTAATCTAACTGCCGTAGTGTTCAGCACTACTGTGAGCCAGTTAGATGTTAATAATTATCACAAAGGCAAGACGGCTCAGTGGTAGAAACACATCAGTATTTTGAGCATCGGTTTTTGCGTATGTCTGTAGGCTGCAGTATTCACGCAGCATCAATATGAATCGCATGCTTGTTTGCAACCATCGCAACATAAAAAAATGTGGCTCGCTTAATGTTTATAGGCGGTTCATCTCGAAAAGCAGTAGATTCGGTAAGCGCATAGACCTCTCAGTCTAAAGATAAAATAAGCCTCGACCACCGCTCGTCGGTGCTGTCTTTTATTACTCGCTAAACGCTCCGCTCATTTACAATGCTCGTGAAGCACCGCTGCAGCGAATGTCTCGTAGCCAGGCGGTTAAGGTGTGTTCGGTCGCAAATAATTTTTCATCTTACGCCATGTCGTGTGAAACTCGCATGACATTGTTTTGACGACCCTGATAAGATGCCATTTGAGTTACTCGAAAGATGAGCGAGTCAGATGAAAGTTAGTATATTTCATTTTTTTTTAAATCACGACCATGGTTTATACTTACTACTATTATTTTAGTGAAGGTAGAGTTCCCGTATCCCTAGCTGGAGAGTGTATGCATCACCGTGTTCATTATTTTTTCTTCTGCCAATACCTAGTGTTCAGTGCCATCGTATTCCGGTTGGATGGTTGTGCATGGCCGTAGTAACTATCACAGATGCGAAACATCTAGAACTCAGGGGTGGCAACGCATATGTATTTTAGCCTTTGGTTTATATGCAGATGTCTACCTATAGGCTGCAGTCGTCACATGGCGATAGATATCCGAAGTTAAAGCTCGGACACCACCGCATTATCTAATTTATTTATCTATTTGGCATCTAGGGGTCTCCTAGGCCTTGGCACCCCTAGAGTGTGGAAAATTAAATGTGTCTAACGGATACGGATTCCGATACCAAATAAAGGTAGGTACTTATCCTACCTACTGATGTTGCCTCTTCTGAGGCTTTCGAGGTTTTCTTAATATAACTAAAATAGTCAGTTAAAACAAAAGTCAATGGTAGAGATAAACTCTACTACATCTCTACTATTAACTTTTCTTTTTATACGGGTAAGATAGACTTTCATAACATTGTAACGATAAACTAAAATAAATTTGAGTAGGTACCTATGCCGGCTTCATCGCGATTGGATAGTTTGTTGATATGAAATTTATCTGTAGGCCTAACATGGTTACAATGTAGAATCAGTTCATTGGTTCTGTAATAACACATTTAAACAAGTGACATCTTACATTTTTATGACGAACCAAGTCAAATTTTACCTTGATAGAAGTCATTTAGGTTTGCCTTTGACTGCCTTATAAGCTTGCTCAGCTTATTGCAAGAAAGTTCACAATGTTTTTACTAGATGTCGCCCTAATCGAACTAGAAAATAATCTTATAAGATTATAATGCTGTTTATACGTTCATGTAAGTATAATATTATACCACGTCTAATTTCCTCAGTTTTATCATATTTTAGAATGTATTATAATTAATAATCTAAATTATTTTAAAATAATAAATCCTACTTCGAACAACGACACTGTACTTTTATATGGTTCATGTAGAAGTCGACGTAATATATCTATTCGGTGCTAGATGGCGGTACTGAATAGCCTGTAAGTCGGTAAAACAGTCGAGTATAGGTTTTTCGTAGACATGGGATGAGCTTTGAAAAAGCTCTTGTCGTAGTTCGGTCGGGAGGAGTCGCGTTTTCGTTCGCGTCATCCAATTCAGAAAATCTGCATTTTCTTGCTGCTTCGGGCTTTCCAGACTGCACAAAAGGTAAGTAGATCTATTCATGTATTATTCTGTAGCGATTTATTTTAGAATTGGAGAAAGTCAAAGATACGAAGAAAAATCGTTAATTTTGTGCCAGACGCTTCGGTTACTTACTGCAATATCGTATGAGATGCGCCCCAAAGCGCATATAGGTATGGTTTTTCCTATAGATTCTTGTGGGATAAAATTTTTTCTTGACTTGCGTATGGTTGAAAAATAATTTCCTTTGTTCTAAGTTTTATGTGACCGGTTTTTTTATCTTAGCGAAGTGCATGCAATAATGAACTAGCACAATTTAGTTAACGTAAATTGCATTCATGGATTGATTTTACTAGAAATTCTAAAATAATTAAATTGATCTTCAATTGATGAAAATATTTTTACTAGTTTGAGGCGAAATAAAATAAATACCTAATACATTGATGCAACTGCTCATTTGCTGCAATTTATTTTTTGGATCGTGAAATATCACAATAAAAATGTTATTCAGTGTAACACGACTTTTACACATTATTTACGTAATCCTATAAGTATTTCTATTGGTAAGTTATTTAAAGCGGATCATAAAAAAAAAGTTACACGCTGGAGTTAATCCTATATAATAAGTAGCGACCCTTGCGTTTAAATCCGTAACATAAAAACTGTGAACATGAAATTTATACCTGGCTCCCATGAATGGCGATATTTTTGTTTAAAGGTTGTTCGGAAAAAAAGGGCAATGAAATATGGCCGCCACAAAGGCACCTCTGGTGCGCCTGCGCCGTCTCCGGACTTGCGCATTTTGATTGAACCAAATCGGGGTTGCTTGGTCGCTACTACTTGTTCTCGACTCATGGAACTAACTCACTTGAGAACTCAATATGTTTTCGACTTACATGTACGCGAGTTGAGGTGTGTGACATTGCGCTATTAATTGTGTCAAGGGGCAACCCGAGTACCGTATGTCATTAAATGTGTGTGTCCTTTTACATAATACTTTTTTGTTTTGTCGCATGAACGTGAAATACCAGCTTTCAGTTCACATTAATGGTAAAATATTACAGCAGTTATTAAACCTGGACGTATCGCAGATACATTGTCACTCTTATGATCTTTTGTCAATTTTTATATGTCACGAAGTGGCAAAGAGGGATACAGTTTACAATAATAGTGAGTAATACTTTAGCCTATAAACATTTGCATGAAATCAGAGATCGCAATATAGATGCGTTGCCACTTCTGAGGCCTAATGCTTCTGTGCTGGAAATTACAGGGCCGTACATAAGATCTTTTGTCAATTTTTATATGTCATGAAGTGGCAAAGAGGGATACAGTTTACAATAATAGTGAGTAATACTTTAGCCTATAAACATTTGCATGAAATCAGAGATTGCAATATAGATGCGTTGCCACTTCTGAGGCCTAATGCTTCTGTGCCGGAAATTACAGGGCCGTACATTACCACCTAAACGAAACACAATAGTGCTGAACACCACCATTTAGAGGCAAGAAGATTAGATACTGCGGTGGTGCGTACGCCCGCGAGTTCAGTCATTGGAGCTCTACCACCAGTAAATAAATATGAAAAAAATATGTGTTTGTTGCCAGGAAAGTGGCGAACAGTATACAGGTTACATTGATGGTAAGTGGATATTGTAACCTATAAACATCTCCTTAAAGACTAGTCCTAAAGAGGTGTAAATGAGTTGCAACTTCTATGTCTTTGTGCAGAATATAATAGGCTATGCATTAATACCTTGCCGGCGCGGACGGCACGGTTGAATATTGCTATTTAGTAACAATATTACTTTAGATAATGCGGTATTGTCTACGCCGTCGAGCTACATCACTAGTGTTCTACCCACATTTTTAGAAGTACCAAGTCGCACTTTACTTCCTAAAGATAATCTAGTGTTGTTGATCATTTGTGTCATTAAATTCAATAAGAGGGGCTTCAATAAGAGAGGTCAACATATATAATTGACAATGGTATGTGAATACTAGAACCTATTCATCATCATCACCATTTCAGCCATAAGACGTCTTCTGGTGGACAAAAGTCTTCCCCAAAGATGTCGTATTGCATCAGGGGGATATACTGTAATCGTCACTCTGGTATCACTTGACATCCGGTTTAGCGATCGCAGTGGCAGTAGTTAGTAGTAGTATCACTTGACTACTACTATTTCCGATTCCAGGATGCGGGGTGGGTAGCAGGGTAATTACTTACGAATTACTCAGCAATGCAAAGTTCTACCATTTGATGGAAAACAGAAACAGTAATGGGGTGGTACCTCCTGCTGCCTATGAGTTACAGATATTTAACTTCAGTCAGAAAAAACAACCTACGTATTTGCCTATTACATCTCTCCACTCGGTCATAATCTCCGACTGGAAGTCGATAGTAACTCACGCCTAATATTATCGGTTGTCGAGAATCACTAGTAGCGGTGCCTCCCTCTCAGGGGAGCGCAGCGCGGCGGCGCGCGGCCCCTTTCCCCGAATATCGCCGCACACTACCACAGCATTACGATGCAGTATTGATGTTTGGACTCTAAGCTATATTTACGCGTTTAAACAGTTGTTTCTGAATTATTTCTTTAAATAAAGATGCACATCTTTAACATTCGTATTATAAGGTACGAAATTCATCTCTTACTTGTATCGAAGCAATGAAGTCGATACTGTAAGGATGAGTATGTATGCACTTTAAGCGTGTGATTTTTTTAATTTATTTTTGGTGTGTCATTATTAATAACAACGTGAATAATGGTCTTAATTGTTTTTTTTTATACCTGTTGTTATTTTTTCAAACGTTTAAACGTTATCAATACAAAAGATGTTAAATAAATTTAAGTACGAAATTCATTAAAATAGGTACGGAACTGTATTTTTTTTATTTTGGTTGGGTTTTGGCGACCTATCCTACGATAGTTCTCTATTTTCGCCGCGTCTCTACCGTGTCTAGTTGAAAGTAGTTCAGAAAGCTGACAACAGATGGCGCGGTAAAGGGTGAATGTTTAAGATAGGGGTTGTTTGCTCGTATAGAAAGATTGAGTTATCGTAATTCTAAAAGTTATTACACCTTACCTTACCTACACATTTAAAATTTGTGACCTTATAAGTACAAACATAATATAATATACTTAAATATATTTCACTTACTGTACATACCTACTTGCAACACTTGACTTTTAAGTCTATCAAATAATAAAATAATTGTGTTGAAAAAAAAAAAGAAAAAGGAACTTCGATTGAGTAATAGCTAAGCATGGGTCAATCTTTATTTCTTCCGGTGTTACCCTCTATAATTTAAATTGATTAATAATTATTTTAGGACTAATTCCATTTTTTTTATTGTCAAGTGTTACAAAATACATTAGTACTCTTAAATCAAAATTTGATTAATTTTATATTTCATCTTTTTTCCTTTTGTTTTTATATTCATTTCGTTTGTTATTGGATATTTTAAAACAAATTCGAAAAAATGTTTTTTGTTATAGGTACTTAGCAAGATTTTTGGAATCATAATCCTTTGCTTTTTTTAAAGAAAAGGAATGAAATCAAAAATATGTAATAGTAATATTAATTAGGAATTCTTATTTGCAATCCAGACCTTCATACTAACTAAAAATAATTAAGCCATCAGGAATTATTTTTACCAAGCATAATAAATTAATTCAAGTAAATAATTATTCTTAATAGCCATAATGATCTTTTAGTACTTTTACTCGTCTCTCAAAAATAAAAAGAATATTTTTTTCAATTTTGTTTAAAGTTTTTCTATTGAAGTATTATGTACGAGTACAATCATTAATATTACACTGTTTATAAATACATATTATTCTGCATAAACACTCATAAATTTAAATATGTACTATGATACATGTGATAACAATGACCCTCTTATCTCTCTCTCTCTCTCTCTCACACACACACACACACACTCACACACTCACACCCTCTCTTTCATTCACTCACTCACTCACTCTTTACCTTCACGCAAGTGCCTTACGGTACAAACAACACCCATTTTAATTAAGCTTTTGTAGTTCTAATCTCTCTATCTCTCTATCTCTCTCTTTCTTTCTCATTTGCTCGCTCAATCACTGACTTCCACCGCGCACACCGCGCTGAACTTGGATAGGTTTCAAATTCTGGGCATGAAGGTGAACTGACATGGTGGCGTTTTCGTACAAGCGCCTTAACACCTTGAGAATTAGAAAATCAGCTAGGCACCTTTGTAGTGACTGAAGTACAGCTCAAATTTCGAACGAATTCAACGCTTTCTCGTAGTCCTCGGACGTTAGACATACAGGCTGGTTATAAATATACTATAGGTATATTAATTAAAACTGGCCTGTATATTTTTACAACAATATTGTTAACTAGCTGACCCGGCTTCGTATTGCCTCAGAATGAAAATATGACATGTGTCAAAGGTTTGATAGACACGGACTATTTTTTTGGGAGAATAAAATTGTGACCGTTCTCGAGTTTTAGCGAGACTAACGAAGAGCAATTGCTTTTTATTTATTTAGATAGATATAGAAGATGATAGTTATGATAACGTATCATTTTTGGACAGATAGGAACATGAAGAATTGAATCTAATACGTTTTATTACCATTTCTCACTGGTGGTAGAGCTCCAGTGACGGAGCTCGCGGGCGTAGGCACCACCGCATTACCTAATATACTTGCCGCTAAATGGTAGTGTTCAGCACTATCGTGTACCGGTCAGGTGGTAATGTACGACCCTGTAATTTCCGGCACAGAGGCATAATACCTCAGGCCACAGAAGTGGTAACGCATCTGCATTTTGACCTCTAGTTTTGTGAGTGTCTATAGGCTGCATCACTTAACATCAATGTGAACTGCATGTTTTTATGCCACTTTCATTACATAAAAAAAATTAACAAACCAACGGCTGAGCTAGTTTTGATTAAATTCGCCGGCATTATAGTTATAGTTAGTACAAGGGCATACCTTTTGTCCAGAAAACAAAATGTACGCTCGCGTTGATAGCGTCGCTCACAAAAGCTAGTATCCAATAAAAAGTTATTTATTGCTGAGTTCTTGGAAGGATTTTGGGACCTTTTATTTTTACTGATCAGTCTCATCATCTTTTAAAACCAGTAATGTTATTTTGATTTAGTAAAAATACCTAGAATGTTAGTGATGTACCGTGCATGGTATGTATTGGTTATAGAGTTTCAGTGGTAGAGATTGAGGATTAAGACAACACTACCAAATATTTTTTTTTTATGTAACGATGGCGGCAAACAAGCTAGTAGTTCACATGGATGCTAAGTGAAGACTGCAGGTCTATAGACATCTAACAAAAAACAGAGCTCAAGGTGCAGATGTGTTGGTACCTCTGAGCCCTAAGATCTTATGTCTCTTGTTGAAGTTATTAGGCAGCTATACATTACCGTATAAACTGAACAAAATACATCTCAGTAGCTTAGTGGTAGCAGGCCACTACTACTACCCTGGAGATCCTGGGTTCAATTCCCGGGTTCGAGCTATCAGAGATAACGGTTTAAAATCCTTTATCTCTGGTTCTATGCCATTTTCCGGAAGTTTCCCAGTACCTCGGAGTTTGGTAATGTGCCCGGAGATGGCAACAGACTCGCCACCAGTTACATGGGCCAAAAACGTAACCGACGAATCGTGGGTGTTTGCATGTACGCTTGAATGCATGCATTTTACCTCTGCCCACCCCTTCGGGGATCACAGGCGTGAAGTTACATAAAATAATGCTGATAACTACTTTTCGGCAACAGATAGATAGGAACCCGAGGGCGTAGGCACCACCGCATAAGGTAATACAGTGGTGTAAAACACTTCAGCTCTACCTCCAGTGAAAATAATAATCTATCTACCACATAGTTTTCAGGTTCGCATAGTAGGTATTTTGAATCTATAATTTTTTTGGTACTTTTACAAAGTAGCTAATAGCAAACATAGCCCACCAAGTGGCAGTGGGTAGCCCGGCGCATAGCTCGAAGAACTGACGACCGTTGGGGTAGAAGAGTTCTCGAATGGCGCATACCGGAAGATAAAGCGTAGGCGAGCCCCCACGAGGTGGACCGACTGGCGAAGGTTGCAGGCAATTGCTTAATAAGAGCGGCCCTGGGGTGCTACCGCCTATTTGTGTTGCTGCTGACATTGTCATTGCTGTCAAATTTTTAAGTCAATTTGTAGCTCCTTTCAAAGTAGTATTGACATTCTGATTGATATTCTCGTTTTCGTAGGTGATAAACAAGCGATAATGGTAGGTTATTTCGATTATTTTTATTTAGTTAAAGTAAAAATCGACTTTAAATTTGATCTTTTAATTTAAATTTGTCGATAGGCGGTCGCACCCCAGGACCGTTCATTGTGGCAGTCTTTGGTGCAGGCTTTTGACCAGCAGTCAGCATCTTTCGTTGAAAAGGTGATGATACAAAGTAGCTCAAGCTCAAGAAATACACATTTTTTATAAAATGAAGGTAACAAACAAGCATGCAGCTCACATGGATGTGAAGTGATGACTGCAACCTATCTACATCCACACAAAACCAGAGGTCAAAATGCAAATGCGCTGGCACCCCTGAGACCTAAGTTCCTATGTCTCTGTGATAGTTATAACGGGGCCATATTTGCACTTAATATCCGCCCTATAGGGAAGCCCCCATAAGAACAGCCCCCTGGATGATGATGAAATACAGCTCTATAATCCCTGAAGCAGCATATGGACCCTTTTGTACCCTACAAGAACAATAAGAAATCAATTGTCATATTTTTCGTGCTACAGCTATAAATAGTCTTAGCCTAGGGCGGCAAAATGTGGTCCTTTTTTTTAAGTAGTTTCCTGCTACGCGCATACATGTAAAATCTCAAAAATGTATGTATGTATATATGTATCTTCACGCCAGGTCCCTAACGGGGTAGGCAGAGAGTGTAGAGCGCCAGATATCCCGGTTCTGACAAACCTCTCGGGCCTCGTCTACTTTCATCATTCTCTTCATACATGCACGCCGATTCCTAAGACTTTTGATCCCACCATCAGACAGAACTCGACCTATTTGGTCATGGTAGGTCAGTCTTGGTCTTCCTGGGCCTCTGCAACCATCCACATTCGCATTGTGTATCTGTTTAGTCATTCGCTCATCCGACATTCTTTCTATATGCCCGAACCATCGGAGAACAGGAATGCCCGAACTCAAAAATGTGTCCATACGTATCAAAGCCGCCCGTGGTCTTAAGTATAAGGAACATTTATTAATGTCCATTGACCATCGCCATCACCTCACCTCATTTTGAAAGACAATCACAGCATTCACTAACCATTAATTTAAAGGAATTTACCGTTTTCGTGACAAAAATAATAATACTTCACCGACTAACACTAAACATTACGGAATAGTACCTATGTTGCTAACATACTCAAATTATTGCAATAAAAAATCTATATAAAAAGAACAATCAATGGTTCGCTGACACGGCTCAGTATAAAGAGCCGCCTGTCAAGTTACTTTCGAAGGGGAACAGATAAAAATGTAATTCCTCTTTTAAATTCACCAATAGGGGAAGGGTGATGTGGGATTGGCCCTGCTCGTGTAAGCAAAATAACGTTTAGTTTGATTGACAGTGGGTATTGCAGAGGCTTATGTAGCGCGTTTTGTATAGTTGTCCTTTTTGTACATTTAATACGTTTAAATAATATTGTAGCTAAGTACCTATATTAAATTAGGTGACGTAACTTACATCTCTTTGATTAAATTATGTCACAAGTTTGATTTTTTGTTATTAAGTGTTGATTTTATGAGGGAACAGGTAGTATAGGTACCTTTTGGGCAAAAGCTTATTGTTCGGTAAATGGAGCATATTTTAAATATATAAAATAGGTAGCTTACAAGTAGGTACTTCAATTTTTTCTTAAGTTTAGGTACTATAATATTACTTATGACATTCATCATTATGATAAAAAACGTTTATCGGATTTTTAGTTTTCTGCATTGTTAAACTGTGGTTAGGGACTTATTTAACTGAATTTTAAAAATGTATATATCTGTCTACGTATGTATGTATGGTAATGCCTATTTGAGTTAATATCTATTGCAAAAACTATACTAATAATGAAAAATGTGCTCAAAAATACCTGTCTAATCAAAACTATACATAAGTAAGTACAAAAATATTAATAGTCACCCCAAAAAAATTGTAAAAATCGTTAAAATGATATCAACTCATTTTTTTTTACTTGATATAAATAAAAAATAGAAAACGTTTGTTTACACTAACGCTCAAGGTGCGTAGCGTGGAGGAACTCGTTGACGCCTGCGATACGAATGTAAACTGGGAAGGTACTTTATTCTCCTACCTGAAATCAAGACAAAAGAAGCACAAAACATAAATGGCGATGTAAAATTACTACGGTAATTTCATTCATTTATAGAGCAGTAAGGCTGAGAGCCATCTCCGCTTGCAGTTTTCCCAGTGCTGTGAACTATGTTTGAATGTGAGGCAAGAGTGTGAAAAGAACCGTAGATCAAGAAAAAAACCAGCACGCAGCCGATTACTAACATAGCGACATGAACACGTGCACCTAAAATATTCAAATAATAACATTATGTACCTGGAGGTAGATACTGTCACTTGACGTTTTTACTGTTATTGTACTAAATTACTTGAGATAAAGTATTTTTTTATAGATTATTAATGTATGTTTAAGGTATAATTAGGTATAAACATACCTAAATCTTTTTGCTAAAACTTATATTGCAAACTAGAAAAACAATTAATAGAACAAAAAACCTGCATAAATAGCACGTAGAGAGACAAACTACGCATGAATATGCGTAGAATTACGAAGGTATTGAGTCACCGGGTCGACCACCGACACCATATGGCATCTTGGACATAGGAGGCACCGGATGGAAAACAAAGGACACGTTACACTGGCGCAATCCCTGTTGCAACTTTTCATTGTAAGACACGATTGGAAATAGAATTTATTAATACTAGTTTTCATATACACTGCTTGGTAATATTTGCTTTGTTAAACAAAAAAGCGATGAGGATGTGAAATGTTCATTCTTTTTTCAAATTTATGATATAATGTATCATTTGTTAATTTATTTGAAACAAGTAGGTAATTGATGTATCTAAAAAAAATTCTATCATACCTGATCTTACATGAGTCAGTTTACTAAATAGGTACATTTTAGGTACAACTTGTACATCAGAATAGCTTTAGTTAGGTCACCGTAATTAGTATAAATATAATAATATATAATCATTAAGATAAATAGGTTAAAGTTTAAGACCAATTTAAGAGGCAAAAGATTTTATTCTAGTTTCATACGTAGACCTCGATATAATTATAGTATTCAATTACCATAAAAGTGAACTACAATCTTGTTCCGTGTCTGATAAAAAAATTAGATACGACCATCATAATTATTTGAATGCTAAGTTGTAGCATATGGGTATTCTTCAATTAAAACCAGAATAACAAGGTAGCTTTGTCATTTCAAATTAGTTTATCTGCTTTCTATTTGGAGGCCCAGTAGTTAATTTGTTTTAATATTGACTCTTCATAGACTTCGTCATTTCCGTCGTAATCGTAAATTAAAGATTTGATTTGATTTGATGATGTAGGATTTTTTAAATATTTTTTCATGTTTAAAGGTTACAGTTTAGATTTTATATTTAACCAAAAATAGTAAAAATGACAATGTCGATGATGAATTTATTTTATGACAGTATAATAATCGAAATTACAGTACAAAAACAACAAATGACATTCCTTTTACAGAGGCCAAAAACGTTTTGTCGCCTTGTATTCATCCACACTATTACCATTATACAAGATCAATTTATCGTAACCTCCGACACACCAAATTGAGCAATTAGCCTCGTTTAGTGGTATGTAGGTACTTATAATTTATAAACTACGTTATAACTTAAAACATAAATGATATTTAATAACATAATTTACTTTCAGTGGCCATAAAAAATGTTTGGCACATGCAAGATACCTACAATTACGACGTTGTAATTTTCTACTTGGCTTTAAAAAAATAAATCTTAAACGCTTATTCTTTTAAGGCTTTATGCACACGGCCTAATCCTGTTGGGTGAGTTCGATTACGTCACTACGCCGACTACGTTAACGGTTTCACTGTCAACTTTTGTTTGTACAAATTTGTACATACTTGCAATATTTGCAGTAAATTTCACGGCTCATTGTTTGTAGTTATTTTTAACTTATGTGACGAACATGCGTTGATGTTAAACATAAAAAAATAAGAATACGTTGTTAAATTACAGACTAATCTGCCGAACTTAATAAAAACGGCCTGTTCATTTTTTTATCACTCTAAAGCATATTTCACAAAGTCGTAATATATAATCGCAAAAAAAACACACAATAAGTAAACTAAATTCCACAACTCCAGACGATGATAATTAAAAGAAATTATCTAGTTCAGCCCCTATAAAGGGGTAGCGCAGGGCAGATGAGGCAGGCTAGGGTGCGCGGGGTACGAGAGGGGCGGGAGAGGGGTGGTATATAGGCTTGTCTCCTCCGTTGCTCGGGCGGCCTCGCACAGCGCAGACGCTATACGCCTCCGATAACAACCTGGGTAAGTGATACGCCCGAATTTGAATTTAGAAATAATTAAACAAAAGACACATTTATTTATTACTTACTTTTTAGTTTTGTGCTAAGCTATATTTCGAACGAACTATTGTGCACGCGGCTTTTTATCGTCTAATCAAAAATGTTTAGTAGCGCCATCTTAATGTTTTATACAAATATTGAGTTAGCAAATATTTTTGGCTCCCTTAAAATTCTATGTTTTATATACGACTTACTAGTTTGTCTTTAGTTTCTTGAATATCGGTTTAACATACCATACAAGGCGTTATGTAGTGCTGTTAGGCCAAGTTCGTTATTGAGAATGTATAAAATGTAGGTCCGTTATACCTTATCTGTCCGAAACGAATTCTAGATTAAAGTAATTAATGTCTCTATTATAAACACACCTCTTAAATCATTAAATTCTAATTAGTAATATCTGGTATTTAATAGGGATATGTTTTTTTCATAACTACCCCTTTTTTAACTAGATTTTTCATGTGTTCTTTTAATTCTATGGAATGGAAAGTCGTATGAAGAACATTCACTATTTAAAAGTTCTAGCTTACTTTTATACTATACTAATACTTGAACTTAGGTATTTAAAAGAAGTTCTAAACATAATATTTTAATATACCTACTCACTTCGGCTACATAGGCAGACTCTAAGTAGATTTTTTATACTATTTGCTTTGAAAAATATGAAGGTAACTTAACTTACACTAAGCCTGGGTTGCACCAAGATATTTGTTAAAGTTATTCTAACATTTCACATCCTTCTCTAGCTTTAACACATTTCTTTAAGTTAGAGAAGGATGTGAAATGAATATTGTATTCATTTCATCAACTTTAACTAATATCTAGGTGCCACCCAGGCTCAGTCATTTTATATCTTCTTTCTTAGTAAAAAAAAATAGTATTTTTATAATGTAGGTATATGTCGACCGACCTACTCTTGTGTTTATTTGTACCTTACTTACATACTTCCCTCTTATAAAACTCAATCGATTACACATCTATCATAAGTATATCTTATTTAAGAATATATTATGTTGTGTGTTTTAAAATTCAAAGGTCGTATATACAATATTTATACAATACTATGTTGTCATTCTCTAATGACTCTATTATGTATGATATCTATTATATGCTAATTGCTCTTATGATCATTACTCCGTGTAGGTACGAATTCAATGGAATATTATCCTCTTATGATATTCATACACAAGTGTAATATATTTACTCTGTTCCTCTGGGGGTTAGGCAGACTAACATTTTAAAATTGTACCTATTATTTTTTTTTCACTCTGTCATTTCATTCATATTCACACATTTTACAATGCTCTTATGTGAATATCTATAATAAAAATATATATTTGTCAGCTGTTAAAAATTAAATCGTATCGTTACGTAATTCTGACGTTTTTAGTAAAATTTATATTAAAAAAAAACGAAAAACCAACAATTTTGTCCATCTTTACCTCTTAATTCGAGATTCAATTCAGAAACATTAATCTTCGTAACATAACATTCATATTTTTCATTATAAACTCAATTTTTCGTTAACATAGGTACCTAATATCTAAAAGCGTATTCGAAGCACTTATCATAATGTTGCTGTATTACCTTCTAAATAGACATCTCGTTAACATTAGATTCCTTGGCCTAAAATAAGGATCGTGACAGGTTTTTTCTATCAGAATATAAATCTACGAAAACAAAACCACGTGACTAACAACACTTGAAAAGGGCCTGTCGTGTGACCGGGCACTGGCGGCTAATATTGGTACAGACTCCTGTTTCCGCAAGGTCAACATAAAAAACCTCAAGATTGGATGCTCAGCAAACAATATCAACCTGTGTACTTGTATGACCTAGTGATGTATCGGATACGGTTACGGATTTTCGTATATGTCATCGTAAAATGTATTCATATTCGAAATGTTGTTATAACGCTTATATAACATTATGACATTTCATAATGCTTTATAAAATTTATTCGGTCAAAGACAATAACATGATAGGTTTGGTTGTGCTTAGATCAGATTCTAGATCAGATTAGAATCAATTAATCTATATGAGTAAGTTTATGTTTTAAAATCGATCTATAACGTTAATTGCAAATTACTTGTCAAGTGACGGTTAAAAACAAATTAATTTATTTTAAAATGGGAAGTTTATTCAAACTCAAATTGCTAGTACATAATAATATACCTACCTACTGAGGTAAATAGGTAATCAGATAAAATAAATAAAATCAGATTAAATAAATAAATTGTTAATTGAGAAAAAATTTACTAAGATAGGTTTCAGTCGGAAGAAATGCCGCATAATACAACATTATTATCACACTACCAATATCTCGTCTTTTATTTTATTTCAACTCGCCTTCATTTATATCAATGTTTGCGTTACCTAAAATCACGTATCACGTCAAACGACACAATCAATATTCGTATCCGCCCTTACGTAGGTACAGACATCACTAGTATATTCAAATCGAGAGTTATATTTTTATTGTATTATTTACATGATCAGAGGTAGGCCCGAGCCTGCGTGGCGACAAACCCCGGCCCGTCGATACTTTGCCCCTTACTACGCATGTGCGGAAACTTTGCCCGGCACTTTGATAATATTCTGATTTCTCCTTTTATGCATGTTAATGCGCGATATCAAAAAGGTCAGACCTCTGTCGCCCCCATCTCAACATTCCCTCGTAAATACCTATTTGCTCGTTACGTATTTTATCTCGTTCATTTTCATTAATGATGCTACGTTTTTTCGATCCGCCTCGCCACTTTTATCGCCATTTTCTTAAAGGATTCCGCGTTTTTACTTAAATAGTCAATATTTTAACGAAAATGAATCCGATAACTATATCTGTATATTTATATAAAATGCTCGTGACTTCGTAATTAACAATACTCTTCCGAAACTGGACCGTGCATTATGAAATTTTGTGTGTATATTTGGAATGGATGAGAATCAATTGTACTTTATTTGTTAAATGCCTAAATGATAAGGATTCTCCCCAAATATTTTTTTCGATTTTTTGGACATTTTTATTTCATACCTTTAAGGCGATACGAAGTTCGTCGGGGCAGCTAGTTTATCATATACGGATTTCTCTGTATGTATCTACTGTACAATGCTGTACGGCTTCTTCCATTGATATTATTGATTGCACATAACAATTTCGTCGAATATTGTAAATCAAGCAGGGTTCAAAATTGAAAGGATCATACATGTTGGTACTTTTTTGCAAATTACTCCTTGACTTTATATCTATATTAGATACCTATACTAGAGTACCTACCTATATTTTTGTCAGATACAAACCATTAGAATATAGGTTACTAGGTAACCTAGGGTAGGTAGGCCTACAAAGATTTTTATTTGTGTCCCAATAAATAACCACACTAATATTATAGAGAGAAGAAAACATTGTGTATTTGTAGTAATGAATACACAGAAATAAAAAACTACATTAGGTAGTATTGCAAGTAACATAGGTCACATAATAACATACATATGTATTATAATAAACGTTAAATTATTATAATTAATTCTACGACTGATTTTAAATAAACCTAGATATTTATTTAATTTATATAAAAAGTACATATATATTTATTTAATTTATGTAAAAATGCAACATAGATATTTATTTAATTTATATAAAACACAAGTTTATCCAAGATGTTAATATAATGGGTTAAAAAAAGGTTACAAGTAAAAGGTACAATTAGTTTGTAATATTTCGTAGGTACTTAAAATTATTTTTTGTAGAAAATTTACGAGTAACCGAATTCAAAAAAGATGAGATTTTCAATTCGGCTGGTATATTTTTTTATGCATCTACACCGATTTTGCCGAGGGTACGGAACTGATTTGCGTAATTCTTTTTTTGTCAGATGCGGAATAGTTTCGAATTGGTCCCATAGAAATTTGATTCAGGTAGGCCCATTCGTTTTTGGGATGACAGGAAATAGAACTTTTATTACCTGTATGACAAATTCTGAGTAATTAAAAACATTATATACTAAAACATAATACTATTTAAAATTAGAAATACACATACATTTTTGTTTTTTGTTTTTGGTGTTATATGTTTTTTTTTGTGTGTATGTCATACAGCCGTACGAAGCCGGGATGGGTTTCTAGTTTGATATAAAACAAATTAATGAGAGATTCATATCGTATTACATTCAGCACATTTTTTTCATAGTTTATTTCCTTACACGCGATCAAACTCCACCGAGAAATAAGTAAACGGAAATATTAGTTGTGTACTAGCATGTTTGCGATATAAAAATGTATTATTAGATTTATTGAACAAACTGCAAAGCGCTTAGTAAGAAAGAATTATACTGCTGGACTCATAGAAATGTAAATAATAATTCATGTTTCTGTAACTAACCCCATACCATAACGTCCTGTTGCGATTCAATATAAGATCTATCCATGTTTTGTTTCATTTAGCGATGTCATTTATACAATGACATCGCTTAAAAAAAAACAAGACAAAGTATAAATAATTGTCATATTTTTGTTCTTCGCAATAACACATGAGAATGAATTTAGAAATTAAAAAAAGAAATGAAAAGAAAAATTCTTGACTTCGGGCAAGGATCGAACCTGCAACCTCAGGATAGCGAGTCCAACCGCGGCGTCGTATTCGTCGCTCAAACGGACACCGCGTAATGAAATGTAGAGTCGGGCGCGTCATCGACAACCTGTCCCGACCGCTCTGTGACGAAAGCACTACATTGCTACCGGAAGTAGCTCTACTGCCGGAATTGTCGGCAATAGGCATTGACTCAATACTTAATCAATCTGCTGCTAAATTAAAATCATCGGCCGCTATCTTATTTCAGGTAGGTGGTTATCGCCGCATTACAAGATAGTAGTAGGTAGGTAGTTCCTAATATGTCTACACTACGCCACCGTTCTGATTTTTAAGCACCTATCTTTATGTACATACTCTAAATACCTATATATTTTCGGGTATAGTTTTATTAATAACTAGCAGTCCGCCCCGACTTCGCCCGCGCTTCTCCGCTTCTATTAGTCATAGCGTGATGATACATAGCCTATAGCCTTCCTCGATAAATGGGCTATCTAACACTGAAAGAACTTTTCAAATCGGACCAGTAGTTCTTGAGATTAGCGCGTTCAAACAAACAAACTCTTCAGCTTTATAATATTAAAATAATAATATAATATAGTATAGATAGTATAGATAACGTACCATAACGAATCCGGACGTGTGTTACTACTATAATGTTTCAAAAGAGCTATTTTGCTTTGAAAAAGGTGTAAAAGATAGTGTAAGATTACATTCATAAGCCCTTCCACAATATCATACATACCATAAACCGTAATAACTCAGTTCAATCTGATATACCGTATAAGTAGATGTATGTAGAGACTGGCTTATGGATGGGCAAGGTCTCATTAGCACCAATTTTGGAATTCCAGTCACAAAGCATCCAACTCATCCAGTCTTGCTAATTAGAGTTGTTAATATAATATTTTAAATTTTTAAAGTTACTGAACGCATTTTTTTGTTTTATTATTTTATTTAACTGTCCCAGTCAATTTCTCAATCGTTCGTTAAAAACTGCGAACTGCGTAGGTAATTAGTTTATAAGTACTGTATTTACAAATATGGAAATTTGATACACATATTATTATGTAAATCACTAATTTAAATAAGTAGAAGCAAAGTTAATAAATGAAACCAAAAATTTGGGCTTAAAATAGAATGCCTTGTTGAGAGTTCAAATATTTATTTGGTATCTATACACTCACAAAAACAAAATCAATTGCTGGTCGTTAGTCTCGCTAAAATTCGAGAACAGCTGGACTGATTGAATTATTTTTGGAAGTTCAAGGAAGGTTTAAAAGATAAGAAAATATGAAGAAATTGAAGGGAAATAGTAAAAACCACAATTTCATTTTCCCATACAAAATAGTCCGTTTCTATCAAACCTTTGACACATTATTTCATTGTGAGACAATACGAAGTTTGCCGGGTCAGTTAGTAATTTATAAATAAACTACGCTAATGCTGCACATTATTTTTTTATGATCAAAGCTAAGTTGTCAACTCTATTATCACACGTAATAAACGAATTAAACGCTATAATGTGTGCTGTCGACGCACTCACTCATTCACGCTTAACTGTCAGTGTATGCTTTATAGCGATGGGTACATAGTGTTATAGTCAATTGGATAGGAAAATTACCTACTAAGTGTGCGGAATCATAGGTATAAAATCAACACGAATTTTGGGCTCATTTAACTTTAACTCAAGCTGTAAAACTGAACGACTGCACTAAATAAGTTGCACCTGAAACAATCTAGATTGTTTTTAAATTCTAATAGAGGGGATAAAGTAAACGTATTTCTTAAAAAAAAAAGGTCCGGCCGAATTGAGAACCTCCTCTTTTTTTCGAAGTCGGTTAAAAAAAGAGATTATAAAAGTTTCGTCTCTATCATCGTATTCATTTAACATCTTTCTTAACATAAGAAAATATTAGGTACTACTTGTTTGTTCCAAGGACCAGGTAAAGTTGTAATTTAAACTTTACTATCGATGGTTGTTTTACCTTGAAGCTTTTTTATTGTATTTTTAAAATTAAACCTTAAACGGTATTAAAATTTTTGAAAGTTAAAATTGAAATTTTCATTTTCTAACTAATCACAAAACATATAGTCACATACAGACATACCTAACATTATTTTTTTTAACTCGCTTTCATTTTGTACACAATAAACAAACCTTTTAAAAACGCTACGCTATGAATAAAAAAACTTTATTCATAGCGTAGCGTTTTTTTCAACAAAGATTTGAATTTTAGAAATGTCTCATGACAGTATATCATTGTGACAAAAATGATTATAATTTTTCCGAAACCCCTCAGCAGAACCTTATTGAATGTTGTAAACTTTTCCCCGGCGAATAAAATTGCGTGACAAACTTGTATCAAAATTAATGTATTTTATTACGAGACAAAGTTATTTTCATTGTCATTAAAACTTCCAAAGTTCATAAACAGTAGGTACCAACCGTAAATAAATAATATGTTCTTGAGGTTTGCGTGCTTCCCCCACTTTTCTTTGTTCCATCTTTTAATTAATTAGGTTGTTTTGTGAGAATATCTATATATTATGTACAAACAGTAAGAAATATACACTCAATTACTGGAGGAACAAATTTTATTTTATATCCACTGGTGGTAGAGCTCCAGTGACGGAGCTCGCAGGCGTATGCACCACCGCATTACCTAATCCACTTGCCGCTAAATGGTTGTATTCAGCGCTACCGTCTCGCACTCGTTAATTTTACGAGATATATTAAAATTTACAATACGGTATCCAAAAGATCCATGAGTAGGTACCTACGTGGTAGAGTAGTAAGTACCTTTGTAATGAGTAGATATATTTTTTTTCGGAAAAAATTTATGAAATCTTCATATAAAAAAACCGGTCAAGTGCGTATCGGGCCACGTACAGTGTAGGGTTCCGTATTTAAAGAGCAAGAGATTATAAAGAAAAAAAATATTTTCTATGGAGTTATTCGAAATTTTCGAGTAAAATAAATTTGGTCGACGATTACTCGCAAACTTGTAAAGCCAACTTAAGTGTCATAGTTATACTTTTAATTTCATTATGTAGCTACTGTTTCCGTAACGTTTAAACTTATTACAACAACCGTTTAGTTGGTACGGGGGGGGGGGCACTTGACTCTAACGAAAATTGGTACTTTAAAGTTAAATGAGTCACAAACCGGTAACTAAATCGAAAAATTATATTGTCTTGTTGTTTATATGCACATCTCTAACGTTTTTGAAACACCTATCCAACGACATCTTACACTATACAAAAAAACGAAAAATTAAAAAATACCCGCGCGTTAAATGTTGGCTGGGTACCCTAAATTAAAAAAATTTTTTTTTTTATTGTACTACTTTGTCGACGTAATAAATATGTTTGAAATTTGGCCAAGTATTGTGCCAAATTTCAAGTTTCTAGTGTTAATAGTTTTTGCGCTAAACCGCGGACGGACAGTTTCTTTGTTTAGGTACTACCGAACCCTAAAAAGATAGAGAAAGTGTAAACAATTTAGATCTTTTTAAAATCATCTAAGTAGGTAATTAACGTTATATCTCATCGGTCATTACATAAAATAAATGAGCTTTCGTTTTCCATTTGAAATATAGGTAAAAGTTGAAGGCAGTTTTAAATACTTTTTACTGGCGTCTGAAAGATTTGAATAGTAAATTATGTAGTTGCTTTGAGTTCTTGCCGCTGTATTGACAAGCATATACCTACCTAGATTATATAAGCGAATATTTTTTTTAGTTACTTATAATATATACATAAATAAAAATAACCGGGCAAGTGCGTGTCAGGCCACGCGCAGTGTAGGGGTGAGCTGAAAGAAAAAAAATCTATATCTATAATTTAAAAATCGTGTTAGTATTTTTTATCGAACTTCTCTGACAGGCTAGGCTGCCTTTTATGATATATCTAAGATGTCTAAGAATAGATTGTAGGCTATTTCTTATTCTACCAAAATTTCTAGCGAAGTTCAGCCAGACATCTATATAAAATTGGTTAGCATAACAGCAACCATATTATAAGAGTCTTTAAATATATTACCAGAGCAAAGTCTATAATAATTCACTCGATGATAATCCGGGTTATCTCGTTTAAACATTGTTATCAGTGCTACCTGTTATAATCATGACAAACTGTGCACCCATAATCTAGGTTGATACGAAACTATTAGGTGAATGCAAACAGATGATAATATGATAACTGCGGCAGCTTCCGTTGTCTTAATCTCTTATCGCCGACACCTTTACGAAAGCAAATTTTAGGCTTGATTCCGGCATTATAAACTGCTCTCAAATCGTGTAGATCTTTAAGGACGTTATGTAGGCGCGTTTTTAGGGCTCCGTAGGTACCTAGAAGGAAAACCGTAACCCATGTAGGATCGCTCGTGTGTTTGTCTGTCTGTCTATCTTTCCATCTGTCAAAGTCAATTTGTTTCAAAATAATTGGAGAGTCGGAATTGTAACGTATAAGTATATACTTATTCATTCAGGTAAATGAGTGACCCAAATATATATATATAACGTGTCACGAAATTAAAACTAAGTTTAGGCAATTAAAAAAAAACACTGTTTTGTAAAATATAGGTATTGTGTCGTAGGTTATATGAGATTGTGACATTTGTAGGGATCTTAAGGACATGTTTTTTTTATAATTAATTTTATAAAGTAGACGAAAATTTACTTTATTTTTATCCATTTATCACTGAGACTGATTGGCCAATAAGATTATGAAAAACTAACCCAAATATAGGTCTTTACGTGTTAATTATAGAAGGCCATATACTACATTTAATGTACCATACAAAATTTCAATGGTTCGGAAGACTCAGCGCGCGAAAAGAAAAAACAAATTCCAACGAATTGACAACCTACTCCTTCTTCGAAGTAAGTTAAAAAGTGGTGGGTATTTCGGGGCTTGACCAATACCGCTATAATGTCATATGGTTTTATTAGCTCTCTTTCAGGTTAATTATTCAACATCTGTAAGATGGGAACGATTTTTAATATTTATGTAAAAAATATCTCAGCCGTATATCCCTATACTGTGTGTAGGTAATTTTTAAAGACTAGCTTACATGAACTGTAGTAAATTTACTAGAGACTTTACAGAGATATGTACCTACCTACTAACTAGCCACTTGATCTCACGGGCACCTTATGCGATGGTAATAAAAGTTATATCAGATTGATTTTGGTTATACGGAGAGTGCTATACGTCATGAGTGTATCTTGACTGTAGATTAAAATGTCTTCAATGGCGGAAGATTTCAAAGATCAATCTGGATCTCGGAAAATTTTAGAAATAAATTAGCCTAAGCACACTGATTATAATTTAGCATTCCATTAATGACTTTTTAAAGTCTAGTAAGTAGTTTTTGAAATCGTTCATTTGCAAACGTGGACAGTGAAATTTATATTTTTTTCGCTTTATATTTTATTTTTTGTTTGTCATGAGAGTGGCAAAAATACAGTGCACATTGGTGGTAAGTGAATACAACAGCCTTTAAAAGTTGACAAAAAATTTCAATGTAGATGTATTACCACTTCTAAGGCCAGACTTGTTATGCCACAGAGTACATTACCATATTAACGGAACCCGATGGTATTTAACGTCTAGCTAGTAGATCTGGGATGGTGCCTACACCCTCGGCCTCTGTCACTCGCGCCCTACCGCCAGTAAAGAGGTAATAATTTGAGCACTGTGTTACAATCTAGCGTAGGTAGGTACAAGAGGACTAAGTATCAATCAAATTTCTAGTTATGATCGAAATTATTCGTCCAATACATATAATCTTATATACCTACTTATATAAAAATCAATTGCTCTTCGTTAGTCTCGCTAAAACTTGAGAACTGAACCAATTTGGCTAATTTTGGTTTTGGAAGGCCAGGGAAGATATAAAAGGTAAAAAAATATGAAGAAATTGAAGAGGAATAGTAAAAAACACAATTTCATTTTCCCATACAAATAGTCATAACTATAATAATATACCTATCAAACCTTCGACACATTATTTTATTCTGAGACAATACAAAGTTTGCCGTGCACTAGTTTGTAATAAATAACACTTGTAATCGATAACCAACAAAACATTACATACAATCCAAAATAAGTACCTAGGTACTTGTACATAAATACAAATTACATAGGTAGGTAATTTTATTATACCGTCGTCATCATCGTTCTCATTTAGTGTTAGATACTATTGTATTAAGTAATAGGTATGTACTTATATACTTTATACATACATATTAAATACATAGATATGTATACATATATATGTATACATATTTTTTAACCTGCATTTAATATAATAATACGCATATATCTCGCTTCCTTCGATTTATAAGCTCACTATTAATAATTGCATCTTTTCAACCTTTCTATTTGGCCCTAAGGTTGACTGGTAGCGAATACCACTTTTTTTTTTTATGTAATGGCAGTGGCAAACAAGCATGCAGTTCACATTGATGTTAAGTGATGACTGCAGCCTATAGACACCCATACAAAGACCGAGGTCAAAATACAGATGCGTTACCACTCCTGAGGCCTAAGGTGTTATGCCTCTGTGCCGGAAATTACAGGGCCGTACATTACCACCTGACCGGAACACGATAGTGCTAAACACTACCATTTAGCGGCAAGTATATTAGGTAATGCGGTGGTGCCTACGCCCGCGAGCTCCGTCACTGGAGCTCTACCACCAGTAATAACTTGGTATTAAGTCCACCATCAACATCAATGTGCAAAAATTTAATAAATAAATTTTATATAAAAAGTAGGTAACTAGCACTTCTATTAACTATTTATAAAAAATATGTTGTAGGCATAAACTGCCAGGAAGCAGACAATAAATCCTGTGTCAGTGACCCCGTGACTCGAATACGGATAATTCCGTTATGCGAAACGCGTTTTGTTAGCATAAAAATAGCCCACACGCTCTATCATATAAAAATCAAATAGATCGATTACTCACACAACTTATTATGCAAATATAAAAAGCAAACAAAATAAATATGCACAAATCACAGGGCTAGTTACTTCCAAATCGTTCAAAATGCAAAAGACACCAATATCATGAAAGCGAAAACATTTCTCCTTGCGATATCGAGAGGGCTTCGCTTCGTAGCAATGTGGCAAAAATGTCGTTCAATTTATGCCCAAATTTTAGTCCCGACTGGTCCCTTTTTGTTGCCATCTGCGCGCCGCGCCGACCCGAAAAGTCCAGACAGCTCCACCCTAAAAACCGTTTAGAAGAGATTCCTATCCCTTCACTCGCCTGTCAACTTCCATATCGTTATCTCTGTCTAAACACTGGAACGGCCAGGACCTGTCGCCCGTCTCGTTTTTGCACATGCGCTCAGATTGTTCCATCCTTTCTGACTCGTAGTAATTCGTGTATTTCCGCTTCCCACACGAGCGGCCGCCATGTTTGGCGGGACTGTCAAGTCAACGGCAGTTTGGCGCGTATGAAGCAGGATGAACAAGGTCGGTTTCCATTGCTGGGAGCTTACATTGTTCATAAAATGATGTACATCACATTATTTTTATGATTTCGCGTCATATTTCTCATAAATATTAATATTATGTGTGAAAATAATTTCAGATGCTGGCCATTGAAATTCCTCCGGAGCGTACGTTGGATTGAAGGACATCCCGCATCATTGCTGGTTATGTATAGGTACGTATATAATTTTATTTATAGCTTTATTAGAGATGGGATTTTATGAATAGGTACTCTGGATTATTATATTATTTAGATGTAACGTGATATTGAAATTATTTAGCACTAGTTGTTGCCCGCGGCTTCGCCCGCGTGGATGCCGAAAAGTAGCCTGTGTTCTTTCTGAAAGTCAGCTCTATCTCTGTACTAAATTTCATTAAAATCGGTTCAGTCGTTTGGATGTGAAAAAGTAACAGATAGACAGACAGACAGAGTTACTTTCGCATTTATAATATTAGTAGGGATTATAAAATCTACTCCAGCTTAACATTTTTAAATCGTAACAGTTTTCGTCATCACCATTATTTGAACTATTACAGAAGTCCATTTGGCACACAAAAATGTCAAGACTAAGGAGAACATTGTTTAAACAGAACCAATTTCTTTAAATTCATTTCGAACGTTACCATGAACTCTCTACTTCAAACAAAGCTAGAGGCATCATGAATAAAAGCCGTAAACGGCATAAAAGAAAGAATGCATAGACATAAAACAATGCCTTCTATGTGCCGAGCATAACTTTACTATTCAACAAAACCATCCTGATAATTGTTCGTGCCCGAACAAACACGATTTGGTATCTGTTTGCGTTTACACTTTCTAAAGTTCAATATATTTCGCTGTTGTAACATTTTTTACTGATTCGAAAGTTTGAAATGTTTATTTTCGCCATCTTTTTTTTTCATTCTGTAACATATGAGCTAAACAATGTTTATAGCTAATTTAATCTGACTGGACTGGATTGTTATCGTTATCATTAATCATATAACAAACGCCTTCCATTTAGCTCCTTGCATTGATTATAACGCTCATTTGAATATTGCTAATACCTACTTTAGTCAGTCATCGCACACATCTGTGCAGTCACTATTGTAGATGATTTAACTAACACTATTGTGTCGCGATCATACTCAATTGTAGAAATGCTAATGAATCCTACATAATCAGTCGCAACACATAAATACTTGAATTGCGTTAACACATTTCTGTTATATGATCGGCATTGACCTCTGTTCATGGTTTTTTAATGCAAACTCTTTCAAGTAACTACTTGATACAGCATTTGATCAACAATCGTTTAAAAAAGCAGAGTTTGTTTTGAGACGATACCGAATTCATACATGAATCATTGTTTACTGCGATACCACTAAAAAGTTTTTAATATACCTCGTTAATTTAACAAATTAACCTATTAACGCAGCAGTTTCATCATATACACTAATAGAAACTGGAATTTTTTCGGAGGACCACAGCTCGTGGCTGGCATATTCTATCATCCCGTGTAAACAGCCAACAATTATGCAGAGTGAACTAACAAAACGTGTAAATGGGGCAATTACCGCTGTCTATGTAGGCTACCGTACAATTAGTGGCTTGCTAATAGTTTTCATCACCAATAGTTTCATATGTTACGACGTGTGGGAGAACTTCAGAACGAGATCGTCTCTCAGTGTGATCACATCATTTTTCGGTTGTGCATTTTATTTTCCTTTCCCATCAATTGTAAACAATTGGATGTAAATTTCAACTGTTGTTGTGATATCGATATTTAACGGTGAGATTGTTTTTTTTTTTTTAATTTAAAGCGTTTTTAACATAATTAAATTTTATTCAAGGAATAATCTTTCAGTAATATAACAATTTTAGTGTTCCAATAAATTGGTTTTATTAAAGAGAAATAGGTCAACACTGCAAGCCGCTGGGGTTAATGTAGCAAAGTGCACGGTAAAATATGACCGTTATTTTTTACATTAAGTAGAAATTTATGCTAACGATTACAGAATGTTGTATAGTTTGCAATTTAAATTTGCATTTGCTTATGAATTTATGGTTTTACTGCTGCATTAGTTTTTTGTTTATTTCAAAAAAACTTAGACATCACGAGTGCTACATTTGATAATTATTTACAAGATTACAAGTCCACTAGTTCATACATTATCGTTTTTACTACAAGATCTCCAAATAAGTATTGATAATCATAAACTTATTTCTGACTACCATGTCAATTTTATGCTCTCCGGTATTGTTTTATGAATGTACATTTGATAGGCTAATCACGCAAGTGGTGGTTAAGTTTATTCGATTTCAACTTCATGACAACGTCTGAGACTACCATTTGAATCCAGTTTTGTGAATGCTCATTATGTTACATATTGGATCGCTGAATTTGTATAGCTGTATTTTTTATTACTTATTTGATGTTAGAGATACGGGATTTTGTTTAATAAGAAACTGGCCTAAAATATTTTTGCAATATAAATCACTATAGTCCCAGATTATTCTAAATTCTGTTAAAATATTATCATCTCTCTGTAAATGGGCGGAGTAGGCACATAGCACTCCACGATCAATAAGTCTGTGGCAGTATGATATTATTAGGTACGTACACGCTAACAGTAATGAAACGTCTACCCTGACTAATCAAACATCCTAGACTCAGTTTTGCAACTGGTGGGCTGAGTACTCAACAGATTTGTTCAACAGCTGCTCGAGTGCGTCCAGATGCTTTGGAGCTTCGAGTAGGCAGGATGATAGGGTATGTGTTTGAGGATAGTTAGAGAAGGGTAGGTCTAGTTGGGCTGGTTGAACGTGAAGTGGGGGTCTGAGCCATTCATTCGGTCCCAGGCCGGGGGCGGGCGCTCATTGCTTGTGTCCGGAGTACGCGTGCGCGTCCCCTGACCCAGTTGCGGCCGACGCGGCCGACGCGGCGGCGCGGCGACGCGGCGGGCGGACGGCCTCGTTTCGCCAAGGTTGGCGAATCAACGGGCGAATTCGCAGCTCTGCAGACTTAGCGACGCGCCTCTCTATTACGATACCGCGATTAGTGCATCGCGTTCTATCGATTTATTCGGGTCCCCCTCGAAGGTGTATTGTGCTCACCGGTTCAAGTTTGCATTGAATTGTGACAAAAAGTGTTTTGTAACCAGCAACAGGCAGCGTGTCATGTTCAAAAAGTTTGTCCGTGATATTTGAAATTAAATAATCGGATATTTGAATGTCATAATTCAAGTGAATAAATAAAACATAAGTAAAGTTCGCTTAAGAACTGACATGTATAAATGAGTCATTGTGATGCAAGACTTGCGAAATTCCACAATATTACGTGCCTACATAACACGCTTTGTTGAATATTGATTAGAGTACCCATTCTAAAATACAACCAATATAGGCGGTTTCCTTCCGTTGCGATTGCTAAATGGAATATTTTATACTTTCTTTCCACCTGTCGCTTTCTAGAGTTGTCACGTTAATTCGAATACGGGTGGGCAATTACTCATTGTGTAAAGCTGTACAAACAGCTTCGTCCTCACTTGTCGTCTCTGTTTATTTTATTACCTGCTCCTAGATAGTACTGCAATTACGATGATCGATTACGACAGTCTAGTTTGTATCGTGTTTGACTCATTGACTCAATGACGCGGCGCGTCACCGTGATTTTTTTCAACTATCGATAAATATCTAATTGTTTTCATGTTTGACGTCCCTACTTTTATTGTGATCGATGTGTTTTGACTAGCTCTTTCTAAATTTAATTTTGAACTTGACGACATTTTTTAAAAATATATTTTGTTTGTTGATTTCAGATGGTGGATGGGGCGTTCTTCGGCTGTTTCAGAGAAGTCTTTCATGCATTTAATTATTACAAATTTCTTTCAATAATACAAATAAATTAGTTCTATTTTTATTTGTGAATTAACATTCAAAAATTCTTTTTACTTTACACATGTTACGATATCTATTTTTTTCACCTAATTAATGCAAACTTTGACTAACTTTTGTTACATTTTAATTATTTTTACTAATGGTCATCTACTGTAGCTTTAATCACTATACGGTACAGGCACTAAAAAAACTTTATTACTGTCAACATTATTATTCTTTTTATGATTGGAAAATGTGACAACTTACAAATTTGTTATTTTTTCGACATATTTTATTACTATTAATTCTTGTAAATTAATTTTATTATTCATGAACGTACATTAGATATGTTTAGTCTAATATATGTTAATATGCTTTGTCTTTGTCAGTTGTATTGTCAATTGCGCAAGATAAAAAAGACAAAAGTGATATTAGCAACACTTTATCTAAAATGCGTTTATGAATAAGGGGATGACGACTTTAAGCTGTTAAGCCGTTGTACATTGTATTTTTAGCTAATCTCGAGATAGCCTTTATTGTCATCGCAAACAGCTCTCGGCCTTCGTTGGACCTTCAAGGAAGCTGGTGACCATCGGCATCAATATTAGTGCCCTACATCTACCCTGTAGATCCGAATTTGTTTGAAGTGAGGCGACAAATTCGGTTCTAGAGAGGTTTGTGTGGTGCATGCACTGCAACGATTAAGACTTGGGATGACATCATTGGGATCATCAGGTGTATTTGTAAGTTAAGTTTAACTTTTAAGGTCTCAGATTTGTTGCTTATAAAAATATATGTGTATATAATTATGTAATATAAAATACAGTATTTAACAAGAAATATTGCACATCGACCTTAGGAACGAGACTTCGGCTTATTTCGAGTCTGTATAGCGTTATCTCTTTCGCACCTCACCTATATGACGTTCGACCATTTTGATCAAGTTTTGACCAATACCGGACCAGCAGTGCTTACGTTGGCAGTGTGCAGCAGAGATAACGCTCTACAAAGTCGAAACTACCCGATTATCTCTTTCGTAATCGTTTAGAATCCAACTACAGAATCATATCGTTCATCCAGCTGCAAACCTAATTTTTACGCATATTTATAATCTAAAGAATATACATCCATTAGGTTGTCTGTCAAAAAATGGCCGCAAGTATTTTTTAATATTTTTTTTGGGGGAAAGAGTTTTTTTTAGTTGTTATTTTTTCAATAAAATGTCTTCCACTTCATAGCTCTATAAAGACTGAAAAATCACGCATTCCGTTGCGCACTTGGCCGCCACTACATATTTTCGTTCCGCCCCGATAAGTTTTTACGTCCATACCGTACATGTACTATTTATATATTAAATTAAAGCAATTTTTTCTCATTATTATGATATACGGAAGCCAAATTAAATCGGCCGCAAATAACAGTTGCTGGTTGTTAAAGACAAAATATTTGAATAAAAAATACTTGCGGCCAAATTTTGATAGGCAACCTAATGGACATATATTCTCTAGATAATTTATAAATATGCGTAAAAATTAGGTTTGCAGCATAACTGGATGAACGAGATGATTCTGCAGTGGGATCCTAACCTATAAGCTCCATGTGCAATATTTCCTGCCGCGCACTGTATATTATTTTATGATATATACCTATGTAAAGGGGAAATGAGACATTCTACCGATATACTTTTTACATTTATATATTATATTTAGTTTTACTTTAGTGATAGTCTTGACTATACATATATTTCTTTAATGTAATAAAAGTGGCAAACAAGCATGCAGTTCACATTGATGTTAAGTGATGACTGCAGCCTATAGACACCAACAGAATGACCAGAGTTCAAAATGCAGATACCCTGCCACTCCTGAGGCATTAGGTGTTATGCCTCTGTGTTGGAAATTACAGGGCCGTACATTACCACCTGACCGGAACACGATAGTGCTGAACACTACCATTTAGCGCCAAGTATATTAGGTAATGCGGTGGTGCCTACGCCCGCGAGCTCCGTCACTGGAGCTCTACCACCAGTACTATATTTTTTATCTTGTTTGACATGTATATCAATTGTTATTCACTTTAATTTATTTTGTTTGTTTTTGACGTGTCATAAGAGGTGCCTGTCACCCTAAATGAATAAATTGAGTTTCTGATTCTGATTCTGATAGGACCTGCGTTATATAATTCATTGGCAACTTGAATTCAGCAAACGTTTAAAATCAAAAGTGATCGTTCAATAATGTCGTCTAACTAAAAAAAAACAGTCACACTAAAATTATTAAATAAATTTTGAACATTATAAAAATTGCGTTTAACAACATGTTGCATACGTATTTTTTGTTTGCGTACAAAGCTGTTACAAAATTAATTTCGACGAATTATTATGACGTTGGTAGAAGGCCAATGATCTTTATATATTGTTTTATGACATGTGTGGCACATGTTTAAAATAGTATTGTGGCCTGAGGTCATTATCTTCCTGTATGGCTAGCAATAGTTGTCAGTACATTTTTTGATAACTCTTTGTATGAAATTATTCACTTTTTATAGTTTCAACATAGTTGTAACAAAATAACAAAAATTTAAAAATATTGTCTCTATTTTAAGTAGAATAATTAATCCGTTTGCAAGTATGGTGTAACAATAAATATATTCTATGTACTTAGGGATTTACGAAAATTAATGTGTATTACAGCTAGTTACTTACAGACATGACAGTGAATTTTTATTGGTGGTAACGCTCCAGTGACGGAGCTCGCGGGCGTAGGTTCACAGCATTACCAAAAATGCTTGCCGCTGAATGGTGGTGTTTAGCACTATCGTGTTCTCCGGTCAGGTGGTAATGTATGGCCCTGTAATTTCCGGCACAGAGGCAAAAGAACACCTTAGGCCTCAGGAGTAGTAACGCATCTGCATTTTGGCCTTGGTCTTTGTATGGGTGTCTATAGGCTGCAGTCATCACTTAACATCAATGTGAACTGCATGCTTGTTTGCCACTTCCATTACATAAAAAAAATATATATATTTTTTTTTTATTATCCGTTTAATTAGACTATAAATTTCAGATTCACAGACCGCACTACGACTTTACTTTCAGCAAAGTTTGCTTAGAACTGTCAGTACAGTATGGGATTTGACAGTTCGAAGCGTACTTTTCTTGAAAGTAAAGTCGTAGTGCGGTCTGTGAATCTCGCCGTGAATCTCGCCCTGAATCTCACCCTCAGAACTGTCAAATCTCATACTTTACTGACAGTTCTAAGCATACTTTGATGGAAGTAAAGTCGTAGTGCGGTCTGAAAATATTGCCCTAAGATTTATGTTTAATTTACTCAATATGACTAATTAGTTTAACGAAATGTAAATGATAAAATAATTTGAAATAATATTTTTCTATCTCTGTGTACTCACTTAAAGGTGATGTGAATGAGCCGAATTAAAATTAAAATCTTATCTAACGTATTCACCTTTTGGGCACTCTTTTTGTTTGTTAGTTACTTTATTAGTCTTTTGGAATTTTCGCAAAAACAATTTTTTTTAATAAATTTGTTTTTCCAAGTTGCCTTTTTGCCTCTACTAGCGTAGGTACCATTTTATCATATTAAAACTTTGTATTGAAATAATAATGTTTATTTCTTCTACTTACTGAAAAGATTATGTAAATGAAACTTTCTGGGTTGATAATATAGTCTATTATCGATAAATAAGTCAACGTTTGGTCACTGAGGCACCACATTGAAAGTGAAAATGTGATCGACGATCATCGACGATAAGAAAATATCTAGACAGAACATAATCACTCTTATATTGAAGATACGCAGATTATATTAGACCTCAGGTTCTGGAACAAAGGATATATTTAAAAGATAAAATATGAGAGTATCTTACATTGTTGAAATATTTCGTTTCTACTGGTTACACAGATTTTTTCTCTTACCTTATTCCAGCACAAAATAATCACAAGTAGTCACTAGTACCTCATGCTTTTTAGTTTTTCAAATACATGAATTTTAAAATTCAAATGCAGTGTATATACGGTTAAATTAGTAACAACCTTGTGTTTTTCAACTCTTTATATTTAGGTACCTACTATAAAACATGTTTTATATATTTTAGATGTTAAAACGTCTCAACTTTGTAAACGTCAACTTTGAAATGTGAATGAAAATGTATTATAAAATATTGTTATAAGTGATACTTTTTAGATTTCACTGCTATTGTACATAGGTATGTAACGTCCTTTTATGCCGTTTTTTTCAGCGTAATGTAGGTACCTTTTATAATGTAAATCTTAATAATGAATAGTCTAAGTGTTACCTATATTTATCTCAAATGATTTAATTATGAAAATATGTTCGACTACAATGAATAAAATTAATAAATGGTTATATAAAACCAACTTGTATTATTTCTCTATTCCCATACCATTCCAGCTATGGATATATACTATAAGCACAGTCTAAAGAACGAAGGTACCGAATAACTATAAGGTTCATCATTAAAGCAGTTTTCTATCAGCAAATAGAACATACTATAACTGATTCTAATTTTGTCCCATTTCAAATAATTAAGGGAACAAAGTAAAAGGGAAAAAAACTGCAAATGTTTAGCAGACTCTACGTAAAAAATACGAACTCTACATGTATATATACTTCATAAAAATTATACGATAATTTCTCTATACATCAAGAAAAATGGTCATATTTATGACCATCTTTCGTGTATATGATATCATTTTAATCTCAGAATGGCAATCAGACTCAAATAAGCTTTAAGGCATCACTGGATTTACCCACAGTCTGGTCTCTATTGTACCATAGAGTCTTGCAATATACAGAATTTTAACGATTCGACAAAACAAAGCGCTATTAATTTATGCATAAAATATATCTAGGAGTATAATTATGTACCAATATAAGGGGAGAACACCCCAAAAATCAATACCATAGATGCTATAAATTTGGTGACGAATGTTTGTTTTGTAAAGTTACTATTTGACAATAGATGGCGCTGTTAACGATTTGTACTTATAATACGAAAGTTCTACTCGACAAAAGATGGCGTTATAAGCATTCAATCCGTTCTAAAATATTTTTATGTTCAAATTAGCGTAGACTAGGCGATCACAACATCTATTCATGATTATAAAGTTGTAATCCAATGCTGTAATATTTATTTAATAATCACTGATAAGATTAATAAGTATAAAATATATAGTGTTTGTCTACATAAAAGACTAATTAAGTCGCCTGTGTTAGAGTTCTAGTGTCAAGTTATTAAGGCCGATGCGGCGGTGTCAGCTCGACACAGCATGACCAGTCTACAAGCAAACTGATCTATCTACCGCTAAATTTATTAGACCTCACGATCGGCAATCCATCTTCTTATGACCTCTGAAACATTAATGTGAATTGCATGCTTGTAGCATGCCCTACAATCAAAAAAAAATCTCGCAAACAGTTGGATTGGAGAGCGGCATCATATTATAGATGACGATGATAATTTTATCTAATATAAGGTACTAAGGTACGTCAAAGAGAAAACTGTGCAACAACCTATGTAGCTTCTTAAAATTAGATAACTAATTGTTCATTGATCCCGTTCTTAATAGGTAGGTAGGTACATACTTAAATGTTTAATAGGGAAAGATTAATATTTTGCTAAGAGGGGGACTTCAGCCAACGAAGACTAGTCTTATTAATCCTAACCAAGACTTATTAATTACTCAGACATTATTTTGGTCTTTAAAAACGATGTTCAAATAATGTTGACAACTGCCTATCTCGTAACAGCCTGAATTGTATTGTTATCGTATATGTACCAAAATAAACAGCAGATCGCCGATTATCCGAATTAATTGGGACCGGTGTCGATTCGGCTAATCGAAAATTTGGATAATCGGACATAGACTGTTATTATTAACGAACACAGTTCTACAATACTAAATACAATAATAGAGGTTCATAATAGCAAAAAAAATCAAAAACAAAAATTACTTGGTTATTAAGGACCGATAATAATTTGCGATTCGGATAATCGGAATTCTACGGTTTTTTTTGTTTTTATGGAATGGAAATGGCAAACAAGTTAAGTGTTAAGTGATGACTGCAGCGTATAGACACTTACACAATAACCAGAGGTCAAAATGCAGATGCGCTGCCACTCCTGAGGCATTAGGTGTTATACATTACATTACCACCTGACCGGAATACGATAGTGCTGAACACTACCATTTAGCGGCAAGTATATTTTCCAAGATCTTCCTTTTATCTGTATTTAGCAACCGAATTAAATGAACAAGAAAAGCCATGTTCAAGATATTAAAGTGTGAACAAAGCATCAATCTACAGCTCTTGCACGATTCCACTTAAACTCTACCACGAGAGATAGGGAGAAAATTAGCCCTGTAACGTAAGCTCTACTGGTAGTAGAGCTCCAGTGACGGAGCTCGCAGGCGTTGGCACCACCGCATTACCTAAGATACTTGCCGCTAAATGGTAGTGTTGAGCACTATCGTGATCCGGTTAGGTGGTAATGTACGGCTCTGTAATTTCCGGTACAGGGGCATAACACCTTAGGTCTCAGGAGTGGTAACCTATTCGCATTTTGACCTTGGTCTTTGTGTAAGTGTCTATAGGCTGCAGTCATCGCTTAACATCAATGTGAACTGGAAGCTTGTTTGCCACTTCCATTACATTAAAAAAAAGTTTATAAAATAAGCCAAAGATATTTTCTGATTTAAATTAAATTCGAGCAGCAAGAAACAATGCCCAAACAAAACATTGTGTAGGTAGATCGTAAGATTCAACAACAATTTCATATCGCAGTACCAGTAAAGTACGAGGAATGTATAAGGAGAGAGGAAGATTAATGATGAGTGCAGGCCAGCCGACAAGCGCGGCCGCGTTTGACAAGCGCAGGTGCGCTATTTTCATAATTGGCCCGACCCGCTGAATGCGCCCTTTCAGTTTTCAGGAAAGTATAGACAAACCTTTAGATTCACTGGTAAGGTAAGGCCGGTCACGACCTTATTCACAGGCGTTATTGTTTCGCGAGAAATTTTTTTAAAATTTAATGTATTTATACCTACTTCCCTTACCTACTGTCCCTTCCAGCTTGATCGCTGGCAGATCGAATGCTTTTCCAATCCACGCACACGACGTTTTTAATGTATAAAATTCTATTAACTTTCCATGACATTCAGAGGTTGAAGAAACAATGTAGATGTTTTTTAATTAAACTAGATAGGTATCATAATTAACTAATACTTTAAAAGGCGTTTTAATTGTAAATTACGTAAATATTATATCCTTAGAGTATTTATGAGAAATCCAAAGTTAATTTACTTCCAATTTAATAATAAATTCCATACAATCAGATCTACGATAATTTTGATGAAATGTTTTTAAGAAATAAAAATCAAACACGTCAGAATGTCTGCTTTTTAAACTGTATTTTGTTTTCATTTAAATCTCTACTTTCTGTTCTATAAAACAAAAGGTATGCGAAAAGTAACGGATAAGTGATAATAAACGATCAATAAGAATATTAATACAAAATAACAAGAAAAAATCAATATTTGAAACAAAAAAAAAATAAAGTTAAGTGAAATATCATAACACTCGTACTTACGACGTATACCTATTTAATTTCAAATGAAACGGATTCTTTTGATTGGCTGTTGTTAATATACATTACTGTTAAAGTACCTGGCTACCTAAGTCCAATTTGAAATTGCCTTTCTGTCGAAAAGGAACATTCTTATCCCATATTTTCTTTTAAGGAGTATTGTCATTCTAGCCACTACTATTAATTAATTAATGTAAATCTCTCATAAGTATTAAGATTTACGACAGCAAATTTTAAGCTCATCTAATTTGTCTCAAAGGACAACGGACAGGGCCACATGAGGATAGAAATCTGACATATTCCAGGGTTCACCTTCTAGGTAATAGGTACTATTAATCACGCGTGTCCCACCGTTGTCTAAGATGCTTTTATGCTTAAGCACTCCTTGACACGGCTATCTTAAATCCTACATCTGTGCCAAAACTAACGACCTACAATGCATTTAAAAAATCAGGTTTGAGGGTGCTATTATGAAAGCATAGGTACGAGTAGATGATGAACGTAACTTTAAATTAATTATGAGTATGTAAACTAAAGAAATCTTTTAATTGTAGGAAAAAGATATTATGAAAACGCATTTCAATTATAATGAAAGTTCCCTGAAGGCTGGTAGTTCGACAGCGATGTGATTTTTTTTGATGCATAACTGCTTTATTTATTTATTAATTAATTTTATGATAGTTTGTTTAAGGTTTTTATAAAAAAATATTTGTACTATATGAATAAAATTAATTAATTACTATAAAAAAAAGAATATGAAACAACTTTTATAAATTTAAAAGTAGGTATTAGTTTAATAACCAACTCAGTACCCACATGAAAATTGATAAAATTTCATACAGTCCAACATACAACAATTGGTGAGTATGTATTTATCGAATGCATGCATGCATTCGATAAATACATACTCACCAATTTATGCAAAATACTCGTATTATTAAACCAAGAAAATGTTACCGACTATCGAGTACATAATACTACCTATTTAAACAATGTAAGTATATATCTTCGCATTTGTAACAAATACTTCAGTAAGAAAGTTTGATAAAAAACGATGTAGGTATGTTATATTATTTCATATACCTTATCTGATAATACTCCAAATTAAACATTACACTAAACATGTTCCAGAATTATTTTCACCAATTACAATTTTTCGCATTAATTTTCTCACAACACCATAATAAGCCCCTGTCCAGAACATTGTGTAACTGAGCCAACTGCATTTAAAGCAGGAAGGGCTCCGTCAAAAATTACTACTATACCCTCGGCACATAATTAATGAACTGCTTATTCAAATACTTTTAAAACTATTATTCATGCCGTTTACGTTTGAAATGTTCCGACGAGTCCTTTCAAAGTGCCTCCTTTCGGGTATTAATTAAAAAGTTACCTTATGCGATTTTTAAATAGCTTTAAATAGCTGGGTTTGTTATGAAGCGGAACGAATTTAAATTTATAAATAGTTGTTGTCCATGTATGCCGCGGATTTAGTTTTCTAGAATTCGAATTTAAAATAACATGATGGTAAGCCGTACCGTAAAGTGTACCTAATCGTACTTAAATCTGTCATCTGCAGGGTGTTCGAATAGTAGGTAATTGTAATTATAATATACCTACTATCCTATATTTTTTGGCACAGAGGCATTAATTATCAACTGATAATTAATTAACAGAACTAAGAATACATTTTCGTTATTATTATTTATTTGTTTCACAGTAGGAATACATTTAATCATCTACAAACTTACCCCCTTATTCATTAACATACATTAGATACGTTTTAGCTATAGAATGCTTTGTCTTTGTCAGTTGCATTGTCAAATGTGCAGGATAGAAAAAGACAAAGCAGAGATTAGCAACACTTTAGCTAAAATACGTTTATGAATAAGGGGGTTAGTATAATAGGGACCTGCTTGTTTTGTTTAAATACCTACCTATTCTTATGTGTATTTTCAAGAAAACATATAGGTTCTTATTTGTCTTAACTCACACATCAATCGGTCACAAAATACGCGACGGCAGCAAAAAAATTCAGCACTGCCTTAAGATAATATGTTTTCAGCAAAAACGGAACTGGCGTCGTCTTTGATATAAGGCTACCAATTATAGCTGAACTACCTCCTCCCTTCCTTTTCCATATAAATAATACACAGCCGTCGACGTCTGTATATTTATCGAGTTCTAGATAAACTGGACACATGAGATTTTCTGGAATTCAGCGATCTTTTTTTCTCGTGTTTCTTTTGATATTTTCGATGCTTGGTCGCCCTCGCTCGCGGCGTCTTGTTGTTATTTCAAATATTCTCCTGAAAAAGTTACATTTTGCGTTACTTGTAAAGGATAGGAAACAAGATTATAAAAATGTTTCTTTTTGCGTTCTAGTAGCTACCAAACCTACACTACTCAAGCTACCAGATATCCAAATTTGCTTTAACGAGATGATTGAATGAATTAGAAGCTCGTAACAGAATGAATTTTGCCTATAATTAGATTTTACAAGAGGAACACAAAGAATGTTGGGTTTCCTCAATGCAACTTTACTCGCGCATACTCTTATCTGTTCCAAAAGTGCCGGACAATCAACGGTGCCATTACAAATGTTCAATAGGAAAGATAAATCGGCTATTTCTCTTCTTTTGTATAGAGGAAGAAAGTGGAATTTACGACATCTCGTGTCGTAATCTGGTAAAAATATTTGGGCTCGATACTGTAGGTAAAGTAGAAATCTTCTTTGAATTGCTTCTAATCGTGAGTTGTATGTGTCGTAACGAGGATTCCACACCTGTGAAGCGTATTCCAGATAACTACGTACATATGCGCAGTAGAGTATTTTGAATGTTTTAATATTTTTACATTCTGATGACGTTCTTAAAACAAATCCCAGCTCACGATATGCTTTTTTAATATTTTTTTCCATATGATCAGCGAATAACAGTTTTTTTATCAAATTTGACTCCTAAGTCCTTGATTGCATCGACTCTAGTTAATGCAGAGTTGTACAGAAAATAATCATAATTATGAGGAATCGGTTTACGGGTAAATGAACAAATATAACATTTAGAGACGTTTAGGTCTAATTTATTAACAGAACAATAATTTTGGAATCTATTGAGATCATCCTGCAAACGATGAACATCATCAACATTTTTAATTTGGTGCAGAATCTTCATATCGTCAGCGTATAAAAGAATTTTAGAGTATAAAAAGCAAGTAGAAATGTCATTAACAAAAATTGCAAAAAGCAATGGACGGAATGGAAAAAGCAATAGACCTAATAATGAGCCTTGGGGGACACCAGATGGAATGTTCATCGGCAATGAAGAGAACCCACCCAACACAACAGTTTGACATCTGTTCTGGACATAGGATGTAAACCATCTATATAGATTTCCTCTGATACCAATTTGTTGAAGTTTTTTTAGTAAAATTAAATGATCTATTCGGTCAAAACACTTTGAATAGTCAGTGAAAACAATGTCAACTTGTGAGGGTTCAGACATATGCTGTGACACAAATTCTGCAGAAATTAAGAGGTTAGAAGTAGTAGACCTACCCTTCAGAAAGCCATGTTGATTAACGGAGAGGCTGTCCAAGACTTTCAAACAAACACAACTTTGATATTGGTCTATAATTTTCTACTTTGTTCTTCGGACCTTTCTTGTGTATCGGAGTAACAAACGCACTCTTCCAGATATTGGATACAAGACCTCGTGAAAGAGAGCGATTGTATAGTAAAGCAAGCGGACGGAAGATTGCAGATATATTTAACTTCTTGCAATTTAATCAAATTGTTTAGGCATTCCTAACAGTCCAACAGTGGTCGGACGTACTACGTACCTAATCGGTAGTATTTTATATGTAGTAAAACAAAGGAAACAGTTAAGCTTAGATAAAATAGATAGGTAGGTACAAGGTACGTCTAAAATAATGTTTTTGGTTAAGCAAAAAAATAATAAAACACTAATAATCTTTGCTCAGAAAATCCAGTAAGAAATTTAATGTTCCTTGAAAGAAAATATACCTACCTACTCTAAATAAGTACTTATCATGATATTAAAATTAACTTTATTTCTATAACCCAGCTTGAAATATCATAATATTTTAGTTTCTATATCGAAATCCCATTGCAACAGTGCAAAGCGAACTTTTAATCAAGTCCTGGAGAAACGATTTACTATGAACATAGACTAAACGACAGACTGTCCATTTCGTTTACCATATTTAATATCACAGTATAAGATAAATATATACCTAGATACGTTCTTTACACTTTGATAATATTATAAATCGCCAGCGCTTTGTAGAATACTTTTAAGTTGAGTTTATGATCAGGTAAAACATTTTGTTATAGCATTTTGTTAACTTCGTCCACGTGAGAAAAAGTATGATTGTTCAGTATCTACCCGGACAAAGTCGTGGGCACAGCCACTATAAAAGTAGCCTAAGTTACTCCTTATTACATCAGCTATCTGCCAGTGAAAGTCCCGTCAAAATCGGAGACACTCAAATTCTATTTATTTGTTTATAGGTAGGTATGTATGTATGTATGGAGAGTTACTCCTTATCACATCCTTATCTGCCAATGAAAGTCCCGTCAAAATCGGTCCAGCCGTTCCCAAGATTAGCCCCGCCAAACAGACAGACAAAAATTGTAAAAAATGTTGTTTTGGTATATGTACCGTGTATACATACATATGCATTTAGTAAAAAGCGGTTATAATATTTAATATTAAAAACAGACACTCCAATTTTATTTATTTGTATAGATTTATTATGGAAGGTACTAATATACCACATATTGATAAGATCTAAAAATTCTGTGAAAATTTTAAGCGTCTGCTTGCTACCGTTATTATCATCGAGCAAAAAATATACGAAAAAAAACACGTATATTGTATGCCCCCTTGGACCCCTTAACATTTTCATTTTCTTATTTTTAGCAATTATTATTTTTTCTTTATAGCGGTATCAAAAATACATAATTTGTGAAAATGTCAGTTTTCTATCTATCATCTATTTATGAGATACAGGCTGGTGACAGACAGACGGACGGACAGACAGACAGACAGACAGACAGCGGAGGATTAGTAATCCATAGGGTCCGTTTTTACCTTTTAGGTACGAAACCCCTTAAAAGATGGAACTAAGATACAGAATAGCTTAAAAATATTGATCAATGTGATTCTTTAAATTGTCATAACTTTTTATTTCTGAACCGATTCACATGAAACAAACACTAAATGTTAAGTAAAACTTACTCTAATATATTAGTGAAAACCGCAAATCAAATAAGCTGTTTCTGATATTAGCGTGCACAAACACACAGACAAACAGACATTTTTCCGGCATAAAAATGTACCCAGTATTGTGCGCCAAAGGTTAAAGTATAATCATACCAAGTTTCATTGTAATCGGACCAGTAGTTTTTCTGTGATGCTTGAACAAACAGACAGACAGACAGACAAAAATTTTCCTAATCACATATTTGGGTTCGGTATCGATCTACTAACATCCCCTGGTATTTAATTTTTCAATATTTTTAATGTACAGAATTCACACTTCTACAGTTTTATTATAAGTATAGATTTAAGTAAAAGCTCAACTCCAGCTTTGGATGGCTGTTTCTACTCGCATGGCATGAAAATAGTATTCGTAGATAACTGAAGTTTATTATTCCAAACTTATCAAACATTGCAGAAATCATATTTGCGGATTTTCTCGCGTGTACCACTCCCAACTTCTTCTCATACCCGACGTTTCGGTCGCTTTACAGCTACCGTGATCACGGGCAGACTGGCTGTGACTACAACATTATGACACAAAACTACTGTTAAGAACTAAACTAGCACTAGCAGCACTTCATTTCACCGTGACGACCACAATTCAACTGATCCCCTCTTACCATTGACAAGCCCATTTATACCATTGACAAATCTATTTCTACCCCCAATTACTCGACTTCGTAAACAACATTCGAGTCGTTATTCAAAATGTAAACAACGTACTTCCAATTAGGCACCTGTTTTGGCATAAGCACCACCTGCTTTTTGGACAAACACCACCTGATTTGGCACAAACCACTTGTTTCACCTTAAATGATGCCTACTATATTTTAGGCACTAACACTACATATGCAATCTGAAGAATTTACCAAATAAAAAATGTATAATACCTAATAGGCACAAAAGTCTGTAGTGGCACTATCATCCTATACTTAATCTACATCGGCACTCGGGGCGCAGTCGTCGGCCGGCGCCCGCCGCAGCTTGAACACCATTAATCACTAGTTTTAGCTGCAAACTCTATACAATATACACACCGCATCGCTCTGCCAGCCACAATATGAATCCACTATGCTTATTAATATTATGCTGATGTTGGCAAGATACGATGTAGTACGAAGGTACTTAGGTTTTACTTTGTGTTTACGAAATGCGAAGGCGCGCTCTTGTCAGAGGTACGATATCAATAGCTTTTATATATTATTCGCAGCTATATTAGCTTACTATCTGTACCCACGACTTCGTTCGCGTAGATACTGAACAATAGTTTTATTAAATTCTACGCGGACGAAGTCGCGGTCGCAACTAGTCTAAATTAAATCCAGGCACCGCCTGCTTGTCACAGGAACCGTGTAAAGCCCTCTACGGTTGAAAGACTACCGGGCCTACTAACTACTATATGTAATGGGTGTTACAGACAAAATAGCAAACGTATTAAGAAAATCATCTTTAAATACGGTTTTTAAACCACACAAGAAAATACAACAGTTTGAAAGACCCAAAAAGTAGCATTCTCATACAAAATTCCGGTATTTACAAACTCGATGGTTATTGCTATAGGTCCACCAAAGAGAGCGGTTTCCACCAGAATTAAAGAACATACATAATGCTGATGTCAAAAACCGTAGAGCAGGGAGGTCTGCAATCTGTGATCACACAGTGGACTAACCAACTCATTATTCGGTTTGACAAAACTCGAATACTCGCTACCGAAATTTCATATTTTATATATTTATGATCCTGAATTATGTTGTCCTTTATATATCCCCCACCAGACACACAATAGGTACCTATATCGATAATTCTGAAAAATGCATGAGAAGATATTACATCATTGTTAATATTTTATTATTGGGCAGGATTACATCATACATTTGCAATACAATCTTATCAGTTTTCAAAGGATTTTTCATTCGACAATGGTACCGTAAATCAAATTCTTGATCGTAAAACGTTTTAAGAAAATGTACGACAGAATGTACGTTTACATGTACATTCTGAATTACGTTTTTTTGATAAGATTAAAAACATCACATGATCAAAATCTAACATATAAAATGACCGTGTCACAGTGATTGTAACAATACTCCTCCGAAACTCCGAAACGGCTGGACCGATCATTATGCAATTTTGTGTGCACATTTGATAGGTATGAGATCGGTTGTAGTTTATTTTTATATCCCTTAATGGTTAGGATAATTCTCATCAAATTTATTGTTTTCTATTTTTGGACATTTAATTGTATTATTCAGCCAGTTATATCTATATTTACGTATCTAATAGTTCATCTTTATTATTTGACCCACATGTTGTACCGACAATTGGTACCACCAACTGATTGGTAGCAATACTGCCGCTCCGTCAATAATGTTAGTTAGACAAGGGTTGATTTGCTGAGTCACGATCGAAGGGTTAGTCTAACGGTTTTATGGGACCATATGGGACCCAATTAGGTACACGAATCTTGCGAAAAAATATGTAGAAGAATTCGATTTTGATGGATGAAAGTGGAAAACCAAAACCTTACATTGTCGATATGGATAGCGAGGTAAATATTGTAGCTTACAGACATCTAGTATACAAAAATGCAGCTAACTAAATACGGATACGGTACTACTACTGGGATCTCTAACATAATTTGCTACCTGTTATAAAATGCAACTTCACGTCTGTATTACCCGTACGAGTAGGCTGAGGTAAGTTGTAGTGAGTAAGTTCATAACATCTTACGCCGACTCAAGTGAGCTCAAGTGAGACTCAAGTGGCAGTGGGCAGGGCACATAGCTCGAAGAACTGACGGCCGTTGGGGCAGAGCAGTTCTCGAGTGGCGACCGCGTACCGGAAAGCGAAGCGTAGGCAGGCTCCCCACAAGATGGACCGACGATCTGGTGAAGGTCGCAGGCAATCGCTAGATGAGGGCGGCCCAGGACCGTTCGTTGTGGCACTCTTTGGGGGAGGCCTTTGTTCAGCAGTGGACGTCTATTGGCTGAAATGATGATGATGTTCTTACGCCGGACCCCGAGAGTGACAATAGTAGAGAGTACCCCGTGTATTAACAGACAGTACAAAAACGCAGGGCCATAGGTATATATTCATTCGGTAGCGCCGCACACCATCATTTAGACACTGTAGATCAGTAATTCCCAAAGTGGTCCATATCCCCTGGGGTCTATGGGAGACTCGATGGGGTCTACGTATATTCGTAAATAAAAATGGGATATTTGGGAAAGTGATATAAATGTTAGCAAGGGGGTCCACCGAAACATGAAAAAAAATGAAAGGGGTCTACAAGAAAAATACTTTGGGAGCCTCTGCAGTAGATGATCATTGTATCTATGGATACTGCGGTATTTTTACTGGTGTTAAGGCTCTAGTGACGTAATTGCCGATACAAGGCACTCAAAGAGCTTAGAGTACAGGAGTAATATTGGTTCTACATTGAAATCTCGGGTTTTAACATTATGTTCATAATCTACAATAATCATTTAACATCATGAATGGCATGTTTTTTTGCTTAATATAAAAGATCATAGATCATAAGATTATATGTGAATATATAAGTATAAGAAACGTCAAAAAACAAACAATACCTATATATCGGCAAAAAATTGGTGCAGTTTCTTATTATTTCTGTGCCAAAATACTTCCACAAACCATTTTGCATGCTTCCATGCTGGTTGATGTATACTTTATGGTAGTAGTAGCTAACTTAACATCACTCAATTGTACAGTTGATTTATTGTTGATATCCGTTAACAATGTCAACCCTTTTGCAGATTTTTTTAACAACAACCGTTTTAAACTGTTGCAATTTATGTTCGAATGGGATAATTTATGGTGGCTTAAAGGTGGTCTGCCGGTGATTGTTTTACTAGTCATGTGCTTTTGTATGTTAGTTTTAAAGCTATGGTATAGTATCTATGTACCTACCTTATGACGTGCACATTTTTTTTTCTTTATTAACATAATTTTTATCGAATAGAAAAACTGAAGGAAATTGAAATATATTTTATCTCTTTTCATATTAATGTTTAAATTAGTGAGGGCATTCAAGCATTCCAATATTTTGCTTCCTTTATTTTGGTTTCGATTCACAAAGCATATCCCTTATATTTATTTGTTAAATTGTTTTTTTTACACATTGACGATATTTTTGCGTCAGAAGAGGAGTTATGTAATTATAATTAATATTTTGATTTTCTTCTTATTATTAAATATTAACTAATGGTTAATATTTAATAATAAGGCACTTATATAGGCAATTGTAAAATAATTTGACGACATAAAAAGGATATAAAATATATGATTACTGAATAAGATTAATTAGAAACCTACTATTGAAAAATTCAGAATGTTTGATCATTAAAAATTAATTTAAGAATATTTACACAATTAAAATAACTTAGGAAATGAGAAACTGAAGAGATAAAAAATAATTGAACCTTGAAGTTATAGCTTACTAATTTTCTACTTAATTAAATATCAGGATCGATACAGTATTAGGAATTTAAAACGTTACGGCGATAACAGCTACATATAACGAAATTGAAAGGAAAACTATCAAACCTAAGTTGGCTTAACAAGTTTGCGAGTAGGTAATACTCGAATTTTTTAACAACTCCATAGAAAATACTTAGGTATACATTTTTTTTAATTACATTAATCACACCTAAAAACTACGGAACCCTACACTGCGCGTGGCCCGACACGCACTTAACCGGTATTTTAAAACATCATAGCATATTATTATATTCATATTCTTATTTATAAGCACGGTGAAATATACAAAAAACCGAGCATCAACCGAGATATTGTTTACTTGCCGTATAGTTAGTTGTCCTTTGTTCATGAAGTATTCAGCTTGAAGCGGCGGCCGTCAGAACTGCCTGGCATTTTCGACAATAGCTCACTAATGATCATCTTAACATTCAAATCGCCCACGCACGCCTTTTGTCTCCGAAAAAATACCGAGTTTTTCATTCGCACACCTATTTTTCAAACAGCACGATATGCTAAACATTGAAAAGCAAAAAAGAAGAATGTGGGTCAACGGGTTACCTCTTAAATGTAACCTCGTATGTTTAAGCGACTTAACAATAGTAACTCCACGTTAGCCTAAATCTGCGCAGTAATAACATACCTTCTACTAATTACTAGTGCGTTAAGATCGAGAATGATGTAAATATGTATTTATCAACTTAAATTAAAAACAATTAACTAATTTTAATTCTACTACAAACCACCCTACTCATATCTGAATCTCTATCATGAATTTTTGAATCGTCTGTAAAATTTTTATAGCGGGGCCGCAAATTAGGCCTACGCTACTATTCCTATTGCTTATGTATACAATTATTCTCTACTACGATGTTTAACGTGATAATTGGTAATGCGAAGTCCTAAGCCACAAGAGCCCTTATTATAACTAGATATCTGAATATAATAGTAAGAATAGGTACATTTTTTTATGTGATGTACGAGTAAGTGGCAAACAAGCATGCAGTTCACATTGATGTTAAGTGATGACTGCCGCCTATATACATTTACACAAAGACCAAGGTCAAAATGCAGATGCGTTACCATTCCTGAGGCCTAAGGTGTTATGCCTCTGTGCCGCAAATTACAGGGCCGTAACATACACACATTTTCACACTCGTATTTTTCGTTAATGTAGTTCATATTCTGATGTTACAATTTATCAAAAATAATACCACGATATTGAGTCATGGTATTATTTGATACACTGTATCATTTTACATACCTTTGTATTTTTCAACCGGCGAAAAAACAAAATACGAGTAGGAGGTTAGAGGTGGTAATATGGCGCCAGCTTAATATTAATTTAGTGCAGCCAAGTGCAGCTAAAGAGACTAGGTACAGCTTAAATTTGACATTTTCGTATTCCGACAATATCATTACTAGTTTATAAATTAAGAATATTTATTGTTAAAACAAGCATGCAGTAAAGATATCAAGTATTATCCATGGCACTTCATAGAAAAATTTGTTCATTTTCTTTGAAGCTCATCATCAATTGAATTAAATTGTTTTGCACCGTAAATAATAATATATTGCTGCTACTTACTGCTCGATGATATTTTCTGCGATGAACATTAGAATAAAATCAAAACCGACAATTTATAAAATTACAACAGAACACTAGCAAATCCACGATTAATCTTAAAAGACCTAAGCATTCGTATTTGAACCTATTCATAGAACCAAATATTTAGCTTAGAAATAGGTAGTTTATTGTAGGTACACACGCAAGGGAGTGGATGTCGTTGAAGCCGCATGACACGAAAATCTATTAATCACACACCCGAGCCGTGTCATGTTCCGATCTCAGACTAGAACTAAATATATAGAATTACGAAACGTTGCCATACTTTGCCTCAATAACTTTTTATGTCAATCCAAAAATAAATTTCGTTTGTGGTATTTTAGTAGGATTTCCGGAAAGTTCGACAATGACCTAATTTTAAAACGGTGGAATAAGATAATCATGGACATCTGTTAATGTACCTACCTATTATTAGAATAACTTTCTAGACACTGTAGGTACGACACGAGTCCACGGTGCCCACCTTCTCCATCACAGCCCCCAAGGGGGTGCCAAACGCTACCCTGCAGCTGCAGGGCAGAAGAAGCTGCAGCAGAGAGCAATACCCCGGTGCTGGAACCGCGTCGCGCGAATGGTGCGCGCGAAGACCAGTGATAATGACACTGTTGTAGATTGAATTAATGATTTTATAGAAATAAAGAATACGTATTACTAAATTTCTTCACAATATTAGGTACGTGTAACAATGAAACGATGCTTCTTACTATTTAACACCAGACTTGTAGTTCGTTGAATACTGCAACTCATCATAACCAGTCCAGCTGAAAGACGTCCACGGCTGAACAAAGCCGTCCCCAAAGACTCACATTGTTGTGCGTCATTAGGGGACAATATGCCATAATCGCCACGGTTGGCAGGCGGATTAGCAATCGTAGTGGCGGTAGTTTGCTGCCCATCTCACGTTGTTACTTTTTCTACCGCTCTATTGGAATAGTTTGATCGCCATTGTTCGGATGACTGACTGCATGAGTACAAGAATCCTCTACCATTAGAAGAAAATTGTCGACCCGGTTAGTCCAGCGGTGTGAGATGAACGTTTGATTCGAAGGGTCGCGGGTTCGATCCCCGCACCGGGCCAAATATTTGTATGGCCTAGAGACCTTTGTTTCGGGTCTGGGGTTTGTGTATGTGTTGTATGTGTACAACGGCACCCACGACACAGGTTTATACCTACTGTGGGGCTGTGAGTGTTAGAGTACCTACCTACCTTTGTTTATTATTCCGCTAGTGGACGATGAGTTCGTCACGTCCCGTGTGGCAACGCGTCGTCATCTTGACCTCTGGATCTTTGTGTAAGTATCTATAGGCTGCAGTCGACACTTAACATCAATGTGAATGCATGCTTGTTTACCACCTTCATTAGATACATGGAGAAAAACTAAGTGCAATTAAAAAGCAGACCTAGTCTCGCAGCCATTTTATTTCATAGCTGTTTTTTTGTTGATTTGGAGTTATAACCCTCAACGTCGACTGTAAGCCCGTCTGCTACATTACTCACACACAAAAAGGACACATAAAACTTGTACATAGATGGAAAAAAAACCAAACAATGCAGAGTTAAAAAATGCAAAATATAATAAAAATCTTCACAAGAACGGAACGTCAACGAGATCATTAACAACAAACGTCTAAACTGAATTGTATTGTTGGTGTGAAAATGGAAAAATCGTCGGTCTGTCTGTAGGAATGCATTGAACGAAACAATTTTACGCGTCATAAAATACAAACCGTACAATCCGAAATTTTCGATACGATGAAACGTAATCGCTCGGCTGGCGTCCGGAACGAATTATATTAATCGATATGTTTTCTAAAATAATATCATTATTTTTGACACAGAATCCATTTTTCAAGAGATACGAGAAAGGTTGTGAGAAAAATATACGAACATAACATCCCTCTTTACTTGACATACCTAATATGTCGTTAAAAAACAGAATCTCGTAGAAAATATTTTTAATAATAGAACTTATTTTATTCGTAGGCATAGATTCAATACCTGAGCTCGAGTGTCTCTGCACCTAATCTATGCCGTCAAATGGTAGAGTTCATGTCATGGTGAGATAGTAATGTATAAGCCCGTAGTTACTGTCATGTACGCAAAACAACTTAGAGTAGCAATAAATTTGCATTTTGACCATCGATTTTTGTGTAAATGTCTGGATGAATAAGACTTAGGCTGAGACGTCTTTGCGCTCGTCGATGGTCCACTGAAGTAGACTATGAATGTGTCGAGACAACCGTCTTACTCGTACGTCCAATTAAAAACAGAATGATACAGACGATAGGGTGCAGTTGCACTTACTATCTATCTAAAAAAAATCAAATATCTCAACCTGGGGCATTTATCATAATAACTATACTAATTAACACCTACCAGTTTAATTAATAATTCAAAACAATTGAGCAATCTTTCATGAAACGTATCAGTAACTACAGTCCAGTTAAACCGGTGTTAATCTCTCGAATCCTGTTTGGCGAGTGGTCATTCCATCCATCCCTCTGTAATCCAGTGGAGCTGAACCAATCAACACTCCCGTTCTCCCAGGAGGGACACAACGGAGGGGACTGATGTGTAACTTGGGGATAAAGGGACTAGGGAACCTTAGATAGGTTCAAAATGTTTGTAAAATACGCCATCGTTGTAGCGGAAGGGACAAAGAGTGAAGTGATGTAATAGAAAAACACAGCTTAACACAGCGCCATTTTGGGTCTTGGTTTATAACATAAAGACAAAATGGCGCGGAAAATGAAAAGCTATAGGTATCCATTAGCGTATGATTTTACGTTACGTAACTTCGTAACTTCACGCCTGTAATCCCCGAAGGGGTAGGCAGAGGTAAATGCATGCATTCAAGCATACATGCAAACACCCACGATTCGCCGGTTACGTTTTGGCCCATGTAACAGGTGGCGAGCCTGTTGACATATCCGGGCACATTACCAAACTTTGAGGTACTGGGAAATTTCCAGAAAATGGAAAAATCCCAATAGAGATAAAGGACTTTTAAGTCATTATCTCTGATAACCTTCTACCCGGGAATCGAACCCAAGACGTCAGCGTAGTAGTAGTGGAGTAGATTTAGTAGATTTTACGTTAATTTCAAATATTTGATTCGTGTCAGCATACATGATAAAAGTACTATTTATGAATGTTAACGTTATCTTTCTTTGTTGTTCTAAAGTTGATCTGTTGAAATATCAAGATAAATTGTTCTAAATCAACATCAATATTGAAAAACTAAATATTATATTCTACAAGCTGTTTCGGCAAACTTCGTATTGCCTCAGAATGAACTGTGTGAGTCAAAGGTTTTATAGATACGGACTATTTGTATGGGAAAATAAAATTGTGGGTTTTATTGTTTCCCTTCAATTTTTTGATATTTTCTTACCGTCTAACCATCCCTGGATTTCCAAAGATCATTCAAAACAAATCGGTCCAGCCGTTCTCGAGTTTTAGCGAAATTAACGAACAGTAATTGATTTATATACGAGTAAATAATCTACTTTGAGTCCCCAAGAAATTATTATATAGATATTTTTATATTAATAGGTACGTGACATATTAAAATAAAATATCGATATCATAACGAATATGAAAGACAACTGTTTTATTCATAAAATGTATTTCATAAAATTACAAAAGCTAATCTGAGTCGTCTTCAGTTGAAAACTTCTATTTCAATTACAAACTAACTTTTAACACTCTAAAGCCCAGGTAATAATGAAAATGGGCTGACCCTCCGGTCAAGGTAATAATTAATTGCGGGATCCCTACGAGTGTTCCTAGTCCATTAAGCCGCGGCTTTAGGTGAGAATCGTTGTTTCCACAACCCTCACTCCACATCCCTAGCGGTCATCTAATTTCATGTCCAATGGAACTGATCTACCGTCAACGTTCAGTATACATCAACATTATCTTTTAACTAATGCACTTATTGCAACGATTTATTGTAACAAAATTAATATACGGCATTACTTAAGCCTACAACCATTGGAGTTCGTTATATTAACTGCTGCTATATAATCCGATGGTATTACAACTAGGTACATACGCATTCCGTATCATTTATGGTTTCTTTTGGCTTTGTTAAAATTTTACTGGAATCTCAAATTTGAACAGTGATTTGTAGTTTAATAAATCATATAATGTGTTAGACCAGCTTTAAAAAGGTGCTTAGAATAAAGTTCAAAGGTACAAATAATAGCCTTAGTTGCACCAAGACATTTTTTTAAGTTATTGTAACATTTCACATCCTTGTCGAACTTAAACAGACTTCTTTAAGTTAGACAAAGATGCGAAATGTTACAATAACTTTAACTTTAACAAATATCTATCTCTCTAAACTCTAAAGAAATACCAAAAAATAAAATAACACTAACTTCAGTGCTTTGGTATTTCTTTTGCGTCACATAATGTGTCAACCCGCTTGATATCTACTTATAAAAATCTACCAGAATCTAACTTTAATTTCGCTAGAAAAAGGATCCGTGTGAATAACCAGGGATCAAGTAAAAGTGGCCGTAACAAGTACAACTTTTGTTTTATTCATTGAGGGCTCACGTCAGAGGTAGCTGTTAATTGGATTAAAGATTGTTGATAAGGGCTTTTAATCTAGCGAGCTGGGCAGCGACATTTCATTACGGGATGGCTATTGATTTTTGGCTCGTGCCGCTCATTGGTCTAAAAGTGTTCATGGTCGGAGTCCTTTTTAAAACGTTTTCATTCTTATGTAGAGTATTTACAAAGGTTACTTTTTCCACAATGTATTTGAGAATAAATTGATTTTTATTCTCTTCCTAATATTATAAAAGATCATCTGAGAATAAATTAAAAGAAATGGAATTGAGATTTAAATATTTATTTTTGCAAAAATTCAATTGACTGACAAAATGTTGTAATTTCTTTATGATTGAAAGAAATCGCTCTCTGAATCAGCCTCTTGTATTTACGGGAGACGGTTTGATATCCACTGATAAAGTTATTTTACTTTTTTTAAGCTGAAATTTTGTAAATAAAAGCGGCTTAGTGCGAGTCGAAATCGCTAATGAAAAGTTTTTGATGAACTATTTATATATTTATCGAGTGATTTTTGTTTTCATTTGCAGTTTTTTAAATATCTTATAATCTCAAAAACTGTTAAGAATATTTCGTTCAAACTAAATTACGTTGGTAATTTTCATCAGGAACTGTATTATTATATTTTAGATTTATTGCTTTAAAAAGTGAGAGAGGCATACAATTATTTTACAACTTTGTTTGTGTCCATCTTTCAAAACTTTCAGAAAAAACAGTTTAGGATTTCTTAATATCATTTTCAAAGACGGCATTCTTCATTCATACTTAGAATAATGAAAACGTGAGTTTGAGTTTTATTAGTTTCTTTTTGTCAGTTCTATGTATGGAGACCCCAATATTTTTGTAATATTTTTTTATGCACAGAAATAAAAAATATTACACTAAAGTGTAATTTGACAGGGTGCTCTTATGAAATATCAAAATGATACATAGGCTCCAGGCTTTTGCTGCATTAGCGTGTTTGAACAAAGCCTTCTTAGATAGTAGAGTAATTGTTGACTCACGACCGACTTGAAGCCATGTTTATCAATAGAAACCTAAAAAACACTGATAAAGCTAGGTAGCTAGGGAGGATAGGTATCCTCTATGTGCTGTTGTCTAGGAACGCCGCAGATACCAGCTTGTAGACAGCTCGAGAGTTGTAGCACTTATATACTCGTATATGGGAATATCATTATCAAATATGGGAAATGGGAATGCAATCCAAAGAGCTATGAATTTTATTTTTAAGAGTTAAGATCATAGCTATGGGAGATATTTGAGTATATAAAAACGTAACTTCACGCCTGTAATCCCTGAAGAGGTAGGCAGAGGTAAATGCATGCATTCAAGCATAACATGCAAACACCCACGATTCGCCGTTTACGTTTTGACCCATGTACTTAACAGGTAGCGTTCCTGTTGATATCTCCGGACACATTACCAAACTTCGAGGTCGGTACTGGGAAATTTTCAGAAAATGGAAAAATCCCAATAGAACCAGAGATAAAGGACTTTACACTATTATCTCTGATAACCGCCTACCCGGGAATCGAACCCAGGACCTCAGAGTAGTAGTAGTGGCCTATTTCCACTAGGCTACCGAGGCAGTTAAATATTTGAATATACATTTATATAAACCATACCTATAATAGGTATTGCCTACGCAAACTCTGTCACTGGACCTCTTCCACCAGTAAAAGATGTTCTTGATAGTAAACACCTTTCTAATAAACTATTTTATGTTTGATAGTCTGACTCTTATAATTCCCTATTTAAGCAAATACAAATTGTGAGACCGGTTTCAAATAAAAACTGCAAGAAGCAGAGCAGGGTGCAAAACATTAGTAAATATTAATGAAGAAAATAAATTATACCTACCTACTAAAGTCATGCGCAGAACTAACTGTAATTATATCTGTTACTCTGATTAGATTTAATTTAGATGAACTCTAGTTAGCAAAGTTCACAACTTTCACACTCATCCTAATAATATAACTCGTTTTGCTCTTGTAAAAAATGCACTGGGTGGAATATAAATCATCAGATGTCATGAGGTTATGACCCAAACTGTTTATCAAGTGATGTTTTTGCTAGTCGCTAAATTCACATCGTAACCAAGTGAAAAACTTAAAATCGAACGAAAAACGAAAATAATTTTCATAATGTAAATTGGCTAATACCTACATAATAAGACAAAAGGTAGGTCTGGTATCTGAATCACCTTTAGCTTAAAGCTTCGTTTTATTGCTTATTTCAGAATTATGATACATACTTTTATGAAACACAAAAATTTAAAGGTCAATTCCATCAAATCTTTCCTTCACATTTATTGCATTGCTTTATGGTAGCAGCAGCGCCATCTATTGCCAACCATGCTGGTTAGGCAACCGATTTAATAGACTTTGCAGTTTATTGAATATCGTAAAGAAGTCGCTTTTACCCTTAATAATTGTTTTATATTATTTCGCAGTAACACATGCTTGTGAAATATATTTTATTTAAAAAAAAAATGGAAAGAGAAATTTGACTTCAGGCGAGACTCGAACTCGCGGCCTACGCGGAATCTAGTCCAGCCGCTCTTCCAATTGAGCTACTGAAGTCCTGCCCGATTTGTCAAATCTTTCCTTCACATTTATTGGATTGCTTTATAGTAGCAGCAGCGCCATCTATTGCCAACCATGCTAGTTAGGCAACCGATATAATAGACTTTGCAGTTTATTGAATATCGTAAAGAAGTCGCTTTTACCCTTAATAATTGTTTTATATTATTTCGTATTAACACATGCTTGTGAAATATATTTTATTTTAAAGAAAAAAATGTGAAGGAAAGATTTGACAAATCGGGCAGGACTTCAGTAGCTCAATTGGAAGAGCGGCTGGACTAGATTCCCAGTAGGCCGCGAGTTCGAGTCTCGCCTGAAGTCATTTTTTTCTTTCCATTTTTCTTTAAAATAAAATATATTTCACAAGCATGTGTTAATGCGAAATAATATAAAACAACAATTCCATCAAAATTATGGCTTGCCTAGATCGTAAAATGTTATTTCTAATAAAATATTGTTCGTAACTTCACGCCTGTAATCCCCGAAGGGGTAGGCAGAGGACAATGCATGCATTCAAGCATACATGCAAACAAACCCGACTTGCAAGTTACGTTTTGGTCCATGTAACAAGTGGCGAATCTTTTGCCATCTCCGGGCACATTACCAAACTCCGAGGTACTGGGAAACTTCCAGAAAATGGAAATATCCCAATAGAATCAGAGATAAAGGATTTTAAACCGTTATCTCTGATAGTCCCCGACCCGGGAATCGAACCCAGGACCCTCAGCGTAGTAGTAGTGGCCTGCTACCATTACGCTACTGAGGCAGTAAACTAAAATATTGTTCGATCTGTTTTACTTGATTATGTTTAATAAGATATTTGTTATTGAAGTAATGTGTGGACTCGTAATAACTATCACAGATACATAACAACTTAGGTCTCAGAGGTGGCATTTCATCTCCATTTTGTCCTCTGATTTTTGTGTAAATGTCTATAGGCTGCAGTCAGCACTTGAGTTCCATGTGAACCCTTGCTTGCCACATCCATAACATAAAAAAGTTAATGAATTTATCCAAATAATTAATTTGCACATTTTTGGCATCTATATTATCAGGACTTGCAATAACGAACCGACGTATATACGTAGAAGTAAAGACTAAATGGACCTACAAAATAACCTACGGTAATTTCTAGAAAAGAATTATAAGTACCGAGAGCGAAATGCATGACAACACCCAAGAAGGTAATAGTATATACGTTTAGTAGGTATATACTTTGAAATTCAGTGTACTTCAACCTACTTACAACGGACAATGCATTTACCAATCCGGCGGCGGCGGAAGGCTCGCACGCCAGGCGGCATGTCAAACAGCGGGAGTTCCTCGGTTAAATTGAAAAACAATCTCCCACCATTTTCGCTCGCCGAACGTAATAAATCTATGTACAAAAATTCTACACGTTATTTATGAAATCTATCCGAACACGATCTATCTGATTACACTGGCGGCCATTGTTGAGTGTAAATGTTTAGGATTTTGAGTGATTAATTTCAGTGTTTTCAATTACTTTAATTTGAACTTCAGTACCCAGATATCATAATTTACATAAACAATTATGTTGCTCATTAAGGATGGTTTAGATTCATAGGATATATAAAAGTAAGTATAATGTCCTCAAGAATGATAACACATCTGCAATTTGATCTCCAGTTTTGTGTTGACGGTTTAATATCCATAGGCTGCAATATTCACATACCTTCCATGTTTTTTTTACATACATGTTAAGTTACATAAATAATGTTACATTGATGTTAAGTGATGATTTCAGCCTATGGACACCCACACAGAGACGAGATATCAAAAAGCAGATGCGTTGTCATTCCTAAGTCCTTACATTACCATCTTACCGGAACACGATAGTGCTGAACACTACCATTTGGCGGCAGATAGATAAGGTAATGCGGTGGCGCCTGCGCCTTCGACTTCCTGAACTCTACCACCAGTGATGTGAACTGTATGCTTAGTATGCAAATTGCCACCTTTACAAATCCAGCCTCAAGGGTGATAACGTTAAAAAGGGACAGATATTTTGAATGTCTATCCCCATATGAATACTCAATACATAGCTCTGTCTGTCGAACTCATAACTTATCGAATCATTTCATAGTCCACTCCGTCAGAATCTAGTGGCACTAGAAGATCAAGATCACACAGTCAAAAATAGAACCCTTACAAATAAATACATTCAACATTTCCATGTATAGTGAGCAAACGGTGTACATTTGAGCGTAGTGGGCATTGTGGGATTAATTGCATTAATCATGGTCAGTGACAGCTATTACATTTTTGGTGCTCGACTTTTGGTTACGTCGCCCCGAGCCACAACACGACAGACAGACAAGTTTCATTTCGAATGCCAAACAATAGAATGTATTATTTTCATATATATTCACGGAATCCTAAATCAAAGGAAGTGGGTAGGTATCTACTTCCTTTGGTTTAGGACGCCGTGAACTTACGGTTGTAACTAAAATAAATAAATATAAAACGGTTTTGCAATTAGGTTATTTATAATTCAAAGGTGGTAGTTTTACCTACCGCTAACGTGCAATTCGAGATTTCGGGTTCAATTCCCAGGTCAAAAAATAAGCAATATTGGCTGACCCGGCAAACTTCGTATTGCCTCAGAATGAAATAATTAATGTGTCAAAGGTTTGATAGATACGGATTATTTTTAAACGGGAAAATCAAATTGTGTTTTTTACTATTCCCCTTCAATTTCTTCATATTTTCTTACCTTTTAAAACTTGCCTGGGCTTCCCGAAATAATTCAAAACTAAAATTAATCAAATCGGTAGTGCCGGTCTTGAGTTTTAGCGAGTCTAACGAACAGCAATTGATTTATATATATATATATATATATATATATATATATATATTTATAATCTATATATGTCAAAATCAATTGCTGTTCGTAGATGAGTCGTTTGTAAAGAATTTGTTCTTCTGATATCAGTCAATAGAGTAAACTATCAGCACATATTCTCTGCCATCAGAATTAAATTCAATGGATGTTAGAGTACTTTCTTACGATTCACTACCTACATACTAAATTATTTTGTGTATCAAATAACGTACGTCATACTATATTCAAATACCTACTTAATGTGCAACATTATAAGATAGTTTATTTCAATCCTTAATGTATGGCCCAATAATAATTATCAGCGAAGCAAAACAACTTAGACTTTGATTTTGTGTTGTACTCGTACTATCGAAGAATTGTCCGGTCTGTCACATCGATGTCTTATTTGTGAATGACGAAGTCTAATTTTCAATGTTTTTGGATGACAGAAAATATTATCAGTGGAACATATTACTCGTATAGACGTCCAGTCGCAGTTTACATATTTTTTGCCATTATCTATGCATATAATAAAACAGTAAGATCCGCGTGTCTGTACATTGTTTATATTTACGAAAAACTAATTGGGGGCGATGTTAAAATAGTATTAGAACACTTTTCAATGATTTTTAATTTTATTGTCTGTCTGTTTGTCCCTTTATCCAGGCTAATCTCCGAAGATACTGGACGGATTCGAATGAAACTTTTTGTGATGCATAGATACTAAGCCTGGCCAACATTTAAGCTACTTTTTACTACGGGAAAATCTCTCATTCCCACGGGAATCTCTACATTTAATAAAATCGTAAGAAAGCCAAAACTGTACATTGAATATTTTTTAAAAGAATACTTGGGACGTGATCTACAATAGAAATCGAAGCCAAAAATATACTTTTCAGATTTTTTGTGTTTGTCTGTATGTATGTCCGGGCTAAACTAAAACAGTACCTACTAACAGGTCCGGTCAACATATAGTGCTATAGAGCCTTCACGCAAACGACGTTGCGGGCAGCTGCTAGTTATATCATAAAACAACCTTTTAAACAGAGACAAACAGCAAGAAACTTTATACAAAATATACGCGACAATGGTTTAAGTTTTAAAATTGTTTATCCATTAAGCTAATGCTTACTCGTGCCTAACATAATAACTTCATTATCACAACCAGCATCATTACAGCGGAGAAAAATGACTTTAATGTGCATATTAAGTGCACTATTATTTTCTCGTTAATGTCACTTTATCGCTAATGTGATAAATGTTTCGAATATCCAGATTTTCTTTTAAGAAAATGAAGCTGATACACGAAAGATCAATCTCCTTTGAATCCACAAACTTGATATAGTCTTAACATATTTTTATGTAAAGTCCATATTGGCTTTATTCGTATAATAATAAAAACATGAATAGAGTTGATATATCAATTGTAATAGAAAAAACAAGAATTTCAGATTTATTTAAAGTTTTCTCCTCTTACAAACTGTGTCATGTAACTGATTACTTAATCAAGAGGTATCCTTTTCAATTTCCAGCAATGTTTAATTCAATTAAAAAGACAAAGGTTAAAGTATCGTTTAAGTCCAACTTACTAATGATAATATCATATTTTAATGAATACGAACTTTCAATCTTCAATAATACGCTAAGACATACATCAACCACTCACAACACAAACAGCACACGAAGAAGGGGAAGGAGATGATAAGAAGGGAAATAGATATCTTCTTTCCTGCGAGATGCAGGACGAGGTATTTATTGAACCGCCTAAAATAGTGAATATCGGAAAACCGAACAGGATTTTAATGATATCTCTAAAACAGGGTTATTTAAATTATAAACTAGCTGATTACCATGACTTCGTAAGCGTACTATTTATTTTTGGCACATCAAGTAGTTACCATAGGGTAACTACTTGATGTGCCAAAAAAGACATCAGAAAGGACAGCAGGTTCTTTCTTAGGGTTTGATCAGCCTTCATATTAAATTCATCCCAATAGGCTCAGCATGGCATGGCAGAACAATACCAATATGGTTGTGTGACGCGGTGGCCATTTCTAGAGGCCAAACTCCGTTACAGAAGCTCTACCACCAGAGTAGAAGTCCATGGAACATAACAACATATCAAACAGGTATCGAAATTGATCGAAGTACTGAACTGATGGCAAAATGCGTCCGATCGTTGTATGACGCGAAAGTCGAATTTCACACGAGCTTGGTGTTAGGGAAGATTTTTGGTGCTGGTTATATTACTCAACTCATTCCTATATTTCATATTTCCGTTTGATCTTGACGAACAAATATGAGATGTATCTATAATTTATTTTATACGACCCTGTAATTTCCGGCACAGAGGCATAACACCTCAGGCCCCAGGAGTGGTAACGCATCTGCATTTCGACCTCGGTCTTTGTGTGGGTGTCTATAGGCTGCAGTTATCACTTAACATCAATGTGAACTGCATACCTGTTTGCCTCTTCCATAACATAATATATATATATATATCTTTGGAACCAAGCGAAGTAGAAATGCCTTTATACAAAATGTAGTCCTCTTGATCGTCCTATTGATAGCTCTTGTCCCTGCTTTGGTGGAACTTGACCTTCAAAATACATCAAGTATATTAGAATTAATCGTTCTGATAATATACAATGACATGTGACTTTATCCCGCGTCATACCTACCTACTAGGACAGAAACTCAAAACCAACTTTCTTGATCGCAAGCTAAAACCCCGAATTTCGACGTTAAAACAACAGTTGATTACAAATGTCGGCTAAGGAAGCAGTGGGAGTGTACTCTCGATTGGTTTTGCCGTGTATGGAGTTGGCAATCATCAATTACGTCGATTGTAACGGAGATCAAAGTGACCGGGCGCTCATGCGCAGCGGACACCTCAATATAATATTATATGTATACAACGTTGTATACATCGATGATGAATTTTATTGATTTCCGTGTTCATTGAATTTGAATGCTCATATGAATCTATTGATGATGGATATACTTGAAGACAATTTGTAAATATGAAATTAAGCGTTGTCCATGGCTATACTTAAGAATGTTAACTTAATATATACAAATAAACCTTAATTCTCATGGCATTTGGTTTCTGATGGTAATGTTTTTTTTCTGTATCACAGCCCTAGTTCAGCACAGGTGCGGCAATACCATATGAGTAGGTATGCTCGTATGAACATATCCAAAAAACCTGTAGTGAAGAAATTATATGTGGCTGAAGGAGCTGTAATAGAAACGATCGCTGCGTCATGCAAGGAGGTTGCTTGCCGAAATATAATTCCCTAATTTTCAAAATGTGTGAAGCTCGCGAATACCTGCAAAATCAAAATATACCTATTCGTAATAAGAATTCCGTTAACGTTTTGTGTCCAATGATAAAATTATATGAAGGCTTTTTACATGTAAACAGACATCTTCAATTTCAACGCACAACGCCACACTAGGTACCCTCGCCATCTGAAAAGTAGAAAAATATTGTAGAATACACAACGTGGTAAGTGATTAAAAGGTATTGTTTCGTTTCTTTTATATTTTATCTAGGTTAATGGATATACAATCGATATTTTACTCATAAAGTACCTTCAGGAACAAAAGGCAACACGTCGTTCGTGAGGCACCAAGCTGATTTGATATATGCTGTACTGCAGAATCGTGCGCTCGGCTACAATATTGATTTATAGTCTGTCAATATAACTAGTCTATTCGAAACTGGAACATAGTTTACTAAAATAATTCGTGTTGTTTTACTGGTGGTAGAGTTCCAGTGACGGAGCTCGCGGGCGTAGGCACCACCGCATTACCTAATATACTTGCCGCTAAATGGTAGTGTTCAGCACTATCGTGTTCTGGTCAGGGGGTAATGTACAGCCCTATAATTTCCGGCACAGAGGCATAACATCTTATGCTTCAGGGGTGGCAATGCATCTACATTTAGACCTTGGTCTTTGCGTGGGTGTCTATAGGCTGCAGTCATCACTTAACATCAATATGAACTATATATACTTGTTTGCCACTTCCATTACATAATGTGGATTTTTAAACCAATGGCTTAAAAATCCACAAATAAGTAACCTCACTCTTTTCTGGTTGATAAACATGTCAGTTTTGCTAAATATCGTAATGAAATAAAAACAGTTAAGTAATTGATTAACTGAAACGGGATAGTGACAGATAACAAATCCCCTATTTGAATGCTGTTTTCACTCGCGTTTGATTGATTTAAAACCTTTCACTGGTGAAAAACATAATAAAAAGATTTTGAATTTTAAATGCGGGAGACGGTTATTTTTAACATGGTTAAAAGAACTAGAAATCAGACGTTGGTGATTGACGGTTTGTTATAGAATCTCTGATACTCCTTTGATATACCTAAATTTATTGACATACAATAAATCTTCTTCTTCTTCTTGTAGTGCCTCTCCAACTAGTGAAGGTTGGCTAAATACAATAAATACCTACCACAGGTTAACTTAAAAAATACTCTGTCAATACTTCATAGCTCTTTTCATTTGCATTCCTGTAACTAGGCTTTTGTGATTTTTATTTTGAAAGCTTAATATCATCCTATATTACTATGTGTCATCCTATATTTTCAATGAATTTTCAGGAAAATTAAGATAACAACACTTAAAGCATGTTTGCAAAGAAACTAAATGAGTCTTTTGAAAACACGTAAAGCCTAAGTACCGTCCACTTACCCACCTCTTTTTGGTGTGACTTTGTTCTAATATCTAATGATCGCTTTGCGTTTTGTGAAAAAAATCTCTATGCTGACAAACTTAGTAACAGGAGGCTATGTTCACTATCAACAAAACTCAGCACTCGTACGCAATGCTTAATTTTGTTGCTAAAGAAATTGTGAAGAACTATCGTACAAAAGTTTTTGTTTTAGACTAAGAATATGTAATTGGCAAACAATTGCATACAAAGTATCTAAAAAACAGAATTTTGTAGTTTCTTTTTGATATTTTGTAGCAAAACCATGTTGCTTAACATGAACACAAAACATTATATAACCTGATCATTATGTCATCATTCATTGTGCTTGTTGATCATTACTGTTAATTACACTCTAAATGCCTCAGTAGCGTAGTGGTAGCAGGCCACTACTATTGCGCTGGAGGTCCTGGGTTCGATTCCCGGGTCTAGGACTATCAGAGATATCGGTTTAAAATCCTTTATCTCTGCTTGTATTGGGATTTTTCCATTTTCTGGAAGTTTCCCAGTACCTCGGAGTTTGGTAATGTGCCCGGAGATGGCAACAGGTTCGCCACCTGTTACATGGGCCAAAACGTCCCGGCGAGTCGTGGGTGTTTGCATGTATGCTTGAATGCATGCATTTACCTCTGCCTACCCCTTCGGGGATTACAGGCGTGAAGTTACGTTTTACACTCTAAATGGTACGTCCACTCATACAAAGAGTGATTCACATTACCGTACTTACCTCTTTATGGCGTGACTTTGACCTAATAGCGAGATGACCGGCGTCTTATCAAAAAACAGTGAATGGGTGTTTATGTTTACAAACATACTAACCTAGGCTAATGATGAAAGACAGGGCGTGTTCAAAGGTAATCAGAGGGACGTTGACCCCTGGTAATGACTGGCCGATGACGATGCATGTGAGCACGTGGCGCACCGGTTCACTTACGGGTGTTTTTTTTTTGAGCACGTGAAAAGACAGATGCGGTTTTCCATTTATATTCTACTCGTAAAAAGCCTATTTGAATTGAGTTTAAGATGTGTTGCGATATGCTTTTGAATGGCTGAAGCTTAATATGGTATTAGAGTTACCTATAACATAAATATTGAAGCGGACCCGGCGAAGTTCGCACCACTTGGTGAGGTAAAGACATGTACTGTTCAGTTATTTTTATTTTCGTAATTTTGCAACTGTAAACTTATTCTGCATTTTAATAGTAGATTTGAATAGTCTAGCCGTTCTTGAATTAAAAAATTAAATGGTGTAGGTAAATAACGAAATAATTGTTTTGCCACTTTTTATTACATAAAATAATTATACAATACTTGTTTTTGTATAAATTGTAGCTAGTGTTTTACAAAAAACTTAGACTAACTTTTGCCACGCGTCTTTGTATGCATATTCGTAGAAATTCCCGTCAAAATTAATATCAGTACTTCGCCCCACACTCCCCAAGAAACCTACTTGCATGCATATCTCCAGCTGCTTCCAATGAGTACCTAGTTTTTGCTGTGTTGTTCCGTTTCCTCTTGAAATCCTAGTGATATCTATAAATAATATTCTGCATTTAACACAATTCTCTCAACAATTGTCCTGTTTTACTATTTAAAGTCATCTTATAAGTATCAGATTTCAGGCTCGATTCACATCAACATTGAGACGTCAAACAAATGAAGACTAATACTTTACAGCATGACTTTCAAAAAGAAAGCGATGCTACGCAAATTGAATAAAGTGCAGACACTGACGGACGTATGAGACTCTTGATAGGTATCCTCTGGATATTGCTTTATTTGAATGACTCAATTGGAAATGTGCGCACGAAATACAGTCTTGAGGATGATTATCTGCACAATTTTATCATTTATTCTATCAACAGGATGTTTACAATAAATTACTGCCCTTTGGATAGATACCTTTGTCCAAAACCGTGTTAATTTCTTACATTATCAAAATCGAGTCTTATTTCTAAAAAACAAACAATTGTGTTTTTTAATCTTTAATTAAGCTCTAGGTAATAAAGAATAGGTCAAAAAATTATAATAAAACTACGAATTGTTGTACGAACTATTTGACCAATTTAAGGGAATTAACATTTACATGACAAATGCAAAGCTAGATATCTTTTCTTGCTTAATAAGTTTTACATTTCGATACGTCATGAAAACAAGCATTTTCATGATGGCGAGTGGCAATTGATGGCATGATAATACTGTAACTTAAATTTAACTAGGTACATAGAAATTAAAGAAAAAACGGAAAGAAAAATTTGACTTCGGGCAGAAATCAAACCTGCGACCTCAGGATAACCAGTCCAGCCTACCCAGTCTATCCTGAGGTCGCAGGTTCAGTTCTTTAATTTCTAAATTTCACTCGCATGTGTTATTGGGAAACACAAATATTACAACTAGGTACTTACTCGTAAAAACTAAATTCTATAATGGATACAATGGAGTCAAAACTCAAACGTATTGCACTTTAAGTTTCTAATGAACTTTGTAACAGCACTATTTTCGCTTAATACAACATGTCTGCCCCTCCAATGCATTGTAAAGAGTTATTCTTACATACTTACAGTGTTTTTCTTTCATAACCTCCATCCAAATGTATTTGTAGTTATTGGCTCAAATTGACATGTCCGTCTTCATAACGGAAACTGGGGGATTAAATTCGATCAACCGTCGCTGTACTTTATTATTATCAAAGGATTGGTTTATCTTTAAAAGTTGCTTGGTATTATTATATATCAGTATGAAGATTTTGAAAACTCTTTTATGTGTAACTATTTGTGCAGCTAATAAATTTTTATTGTTGAAAAAACGAGAATACACTGCGGTGGTTTGGACTTTTTCATTCCCTTCAGAGTTCAGACGAGAGATAAGTAGGTATTATTAGAAGGTTAGGTTCATATTTTTTTTTACAACAGGTATTAAAATTCTTTTTCAAAAACGACCGTTTGTTTCTCTGTTAACACACAAGTACACTTCAAACAAAATTACAATATACCTATAACAATATTAAAATATTAAACATAATATCAGATTATTGGTAAATATTACATTTGGAAGCTCTGGGTTAAGATTTAACATAATAAGAAAAACTACATCACTAAGTTACCAAAGACAACATCCACTCAAACAGAATTCCGATCAATAAGGATATCCCAGCTTAACAATATCTCTGATCAGTATTCCATGTCAAGGTAATACTAAGATCTGCGTACAAGTAATCTTATTTTCAAAGAATTCTACGCAGACTACAATGACTAGCACATCTTAAACAATCGGATATCAAGCGGCTTCACAGACATGTAAATCGTGATCGGTCGGGGAGCCGAATGCGCTACCACAAACTACCGGTGCCACTGCTGTGACTCAGCAATTCTTGACACACCTGCCACTTTTTAAATATCGTTATAGAATAAACGAAAATACATCTTATATCGAGGCTGTAACATCTAATTTGGTTTCCTTTTCCAAGTATCTAAACGACCTTTCGTTTTCAGTTCCAAATATAAGATAACAACGTCGATCTGTTTAATTAGGCCATCAATATGTTACTTAACAGTCTGTAGTTAGCAAATTATCTTATTAGGAAATCAAGCAAAAAGGTTAAATACGGTAATATCTACTTTATCGCTGAATGTTTTTTACATTCTTTATTGGCAACAGCAACAATTCTGCAATTATATTCAAAAATTTAAGATTGGCATTTGTTCGCCATTGACCCACTACCATGTGGTCGTAAATAACTAGTCAGGTAAAAGATATCCAAAAGGAGTAAATATATAATAACACATAGACAGTTGGTTTACGCCGACCTTCGTCAAAACTTTATCTAACGTATCCTTATAATCATATTCCCTTGCCTGTGGTTTTTTCAACATAATTCCTTGATCCTAATGCCAAAAAAGTAAAGATGTTTTTAATCTAACATTTGAGAGATTGACAGGTTGGTTCGTTCCCGCCGCGTCGGAGCCTTCTATCAGGTAAAAACTTTGATTAAAAATATTTCAGCGAAAGCCCGCCAGTTCGATGTTATCGTCGATTTCCGATTTAACGTTTTATTAGTATTTATCTAATTTTACGTTTTTGAATGTCATGATGTTTATCCAGAATTGGGTTTTTCTTCGGAATGAACTAATTAATTGAACGTAATGTTGAAAGGATCTAAAATTGAGGTATTATTTAAGATTAGATCTTTTCTTCAGAAAATTTATAAAATTTATGAGATTTCGTCATTATCTAAGAATATTGACTTAATAAATAATTTTTCATTTATCGAGTCTGCCTGAGACTATGGAAGCTGCAAAGCGACTGAAACGGGTTCGATTTTAAATAATCATTTAAATTTAATATGGGGTTAAATTCGAAAAGTAGTTTTATTTCAATGTACACTAATTGAAATTTAACCCTCGAGAACCTGAGAACATACTACAGATACTATTTATCGAGAATTTTCAATCACATAATATCTTCTTAGTTGCTAAGACTAGGTACCTACTTTGCAAGTAGGTTTTCGATAAAGCGCGTCCAAATTTCGAGTTATAAAGTCGAAACTACAATGAGATTATTCTTGCAAGTTTGATTGCGAAAAATTAAGTTTAAAATATTTGCAAAAAATAAAACTTTTCACATATTTGTATATAATAATCGAGTAAATGATAAAAATACAAATATCACATATCACATTCTACATCTCAACTGTCGATGCACCCTTATAAATGAGCCTATTTCTTAAATTGAACGGGCGAACGCATTCAACAGAAGCCCGGTGGAGGACCCTTAGAAAAAAATATCGAAGTAAAACCATCCCCTAAAATTATTTTAGTGAAAAGAAAGGAACTTAATACAGTCCCCACCATGCCTCCCCAAGGCGCACCCCTCGGTGCGGGTGTGTGTGTGAGACGGACAGCCTCCGTTGGATGTGTGCGTGCCTTCCGAACGAAGCAGTTGACAGCTGAGTACGGTTGAGCGTAAGTGCTGTTTGATTAAATGTGTCTTAGAATAATTTTGTAGTTTGTTATTTTTTATATGAGAATAAAATAAGCAAAAAATTATAAGAAATACGAAGCGTTTATTGCAAAATTGGTTTTTAAAAAACTCTTTTATAGATATTGTCTTAATACGAAAATTAACTAGACTACCTATTTTGTAATAGTAATTCAATAGGTTTTAATTATAATTAGTAAACAATAACATTGAACAAAAATATCACCATTCTCAAATTCTTCATTTCTTCATGTAGAAGAAAAGGAAAAAATTGTTCGTAATAATCATAGTTATTCACTTTTTTCCCTTAGCAGAGTTCCAAGTGCAGTTACTACTGAGAAGAACCCTGCTACTCTACAAACTCAGTGTGGTGTTCCTTTACAGATTAGAATTAACATAATAAAGAATATGCAAATGTGAACGTCCATGGCATAACCTATGGATATTTACACAATGTATATAGCAATCAAAAACTAAATGCAATGATAAAAGATAACACCAGCACAACACAGCTCAGTCCCTACAATCAGCATCCGTTCACGAGTATGACGTATGTGGCAGCCATAACTCACCTTGAACGTTTTTAAGGCACGTGAGCACAGTATATATTGTACAAAAGTGAACTACGTTTTTATTTCATAATAATAATAATATACATTTTCTTCTAACATTTCTAATATTTTTGTCACATATTTTTTTTACAAGTAATTAAAAGCACTTTAAGGTAAATGTATTTATTTAACATTTGCTACATTTAAAACTTCATTATAACTTGACATCTTCTATTTACTCTTAACTTTTTAACCGAGTTCAAAAAACGAGAAGGTTCTCAATTCGGCCAGTATATATATATATTTTTTTAATGTATGTACGCGAATTTCGCCGAGATTTCTGGACCGATTTATGTAATTCTTGTTTTGTTTGATGCGGAATAGTTTCGAATTGGTCCCTAAGAAATTTGATTCAGATAGGCCCATCAGTTTTTATTTTATGAGCATTTTTTACTTACTTTTACCTCAGAATAAGAATAGACGGCGAGTTGTCATACAGTGCGTTGAATCCACTGACGTCCTAGATAGTCCTAATGCGCATGACAACAAGATGACAACAAGTGACAATGACACATTTACTCATCGACGACACAACACAGCTTATTTACTCCTTCGTGGATAACATTTTTTCATTGATTTCGTATAGTCGTGTAATAATTTTGTATCTACACACCTAAACAATTTAAATTCAGATTTTACAAAATTTATCAGATGAGAACATTAATCTAATTGACAATGCAGCAATAAACTAAAAAGTATTAAATAAATATAACTACGTTAAGAAAAACCGACTTCAAAACTGAAAAGAAAAAAATTATAAAGATTAATTGTAATTATATACTACCTAATATTTTTATGTGCTATTTACTAATAGGTTTGAAGTCGGTGTCATGCCAAAATCACTAAACTAGGCATTTCATGGTATTAAAACGTAACTTCACGCCTGTAATCCCCGAAGGGGTAGGCAGTGGTAAATGTATGAATTCAAGCATACATGCAAACACCCACGATTCGCCGGTTACGTTTTGTTCAGTGTATTAATTTGCTCGTATTCATATTTAAGTAATTAAAATAAAATTATTTGTTTAAGGCTTGGCACCGACTTCAAACCTATTAGTAAATAGCACATATAAATAATAGGTAGTATTAAATTACAATTAATCTTTATTATTTTTTACTTTTCAGTTTTGAAGTCGGTTTTTCTTAATGTAGCTATATTTTTATTCATATCATTTAATGAAAACATTTAAAGATAATATGAGCAAAAAAGTCATGCATTGCGTCGTTAATTAAGGCAAAAAAAATGCTTCAACATGAATAACTGTTCATTGATTTATGATCAATAGTTACTTACTTAAAATACAAAATTAGAATACTTTTTTCTCCACTTCATGTAAAATTTTATTAACGACCATTCGTATATGACCATTCGTATTTTCACACAATCAAAGCCAGTCTATCTAACCAGAAAAGTTTTATTATTGAAAAAAAGCCCGCCCAGCACTATCGAGGCACTGTACCATATAGATCCGTACCGGGCGGCATCGGGTCGGGAAATCAACACACACATCAACACCCCACTACATACACAAATACGTCCATCGCCCCACCGAAGGGCACAAAGCCCGACTGACTACCGCCAAGATATGAGCACACACGTACATAAGTATATGGGGTTGCTATAAGGGTATGTTTGTTCGATTTAAAAAAGGAATTCTGTGTCGCGTGGCGTACCTACTTTCAAAATGGTGGATATTTATAAATTACTTTGATGTTAGTTTAGCTGTTATATATTTAGCTAGTTTGATATACCGATTAATAATACAGAAAAAAACGATCGCACGTACTTAATTTATAAATTAACTATAGAGAAAGTTTGTTTTTTTTTAATTTTTAATTTTCTGTCATATTTAGTAGCGTTTTCTCTTTTCTAAAGCTTTTTGTAGAACTTCTTAATATTTTTTAATTTGTTTGATATGTAGTGGTACAATATTGGATGAGAAATATAGCGGCGTAGCTCTGTTTGTTTGTTTTACTTCTGTGTTTTTGTAGGTACATAAGTTACATAAGTTCACTCGTTGTCTAGGCACTATTATAAGAAAATTTCATAAACAATTTTCATTACCTATGCCATAAACTGTAATTCGCAAGTCTCTTTTATATTATACACAAAACTTAGCTGGAACTTATGAAGATATTTAAATAATAATAGATAGGAAGGTACTGTGAATAGAGTCATAGTAGAGTTTGCGCAAAAACTTAACCGGCGAATCGTGGGTGTTTGCATGTATGCTTCAATGCATGCAATGATCTCTGCCTACCCCTTCGGGGATTACAGGCGTGAAGTTACGTTCGCGCATTTTCAAAAACAGTGCAATCGTTGGTCGTGAAATTTTACTAATTTAATACGATCAAAATACATATTTCGTTAGTACCTTTTTAAAGAGAATCTTTAGGATCAATAGATTACTTACGAGATTCTTACTTTTAGCACACGATACAATTAACGAAACAATGTAGAATGTATGTTAAAATTTGTACTTGGGAACTTGGACAACGAAAATATGTTTAATGTTTATGATGTATCTATTGGTTTCCAATTTCTGTTGGTGAAATACAATTAATTATTTTATTTAAGTGTTGCGAAAATAAAATCTAAATATGTCCAAATACTTATTGGATTACATCCTGGTTGTCCTCAACATATGTTTGGTATTATATTAATATACGGATGAGAAACAGGATAAAAATAAATGTTTTAATAATCTAGATAAACAAACAATACCAATATTCCCCATATCCCTCAACGAATGACTTTCAAAAGCAGTAGACAATACAATTTGGCAAATAACAATTGAAACAAAGAAATACACTCTGAATACCCTCTTTCCCTCGTCTCGTCATCTCACGTACGTTTCTGCAGCTCTCAAATCGACTCTAAGTACGGATTACAACCTCCCGACGACATTAGCCTCCCCTAGCAAATGTTATTTTACGGCCCAAGTCATAAGCGTCAGGTGAAAATGGGTATGATAACAAGATTATGTTTACGCAAATAAAATAGGAAGATGAACATTTATAAAAGGTACTTTTAAATTAATAATGAATTTTTAGGTCTATTTATTTTATTGGGTCCTTACTAAGTGATCTACGGATAAACAATAAATTAAATCCATTCGGAGTAATACGATAATTATGTTCAATATACTATACTGAAACCAAATTTAACAAAAGAGCTCTTACTGAGTTTGTCGGGTAGCGGAGTTCTTCTCAGTAGTGACTGCACTTGGAATTGTGCTAAGTGAATAATAACTTTGATCTTGACGAATAAGCTTTTCTTTTTCTTGTCTCTCTTAGTCTTTCTCATCATTGAAGGAATTTAAAAATTTTATGATTATTATAATATTTTAACGAAGTACTTTAAATTCTTATTTTAATTTACTTTTAATATTTGTTTTTCTTTTACTATATGTAATGGTTATTCACTCTAGGTAATTTATGATTTCTTGACGTTTTGAAAGTATCTGTAAAGATCTATTCGTAATAAAAATATTTTCTTTCTTTCTAACAAACAAAAATAAAATTTCGTCCTACTTTAGTAATTGGTGTTATATGAAGTAGGTAATATCATCTAGACAATTTAGATCAGGTCGCAGGTGCCGCGTACGTGTTTGTTCTCGATTCATATTCTTAAAACTTCAAATGCGTATTTCAAGATTTTTCTTTTTCTATTTGTTTTTTCTCAACCCTTATGACAACCTAGTGATCAAGTTGCTTCTAGTATAGCATCGCAGCTAACTCAATCGATTAACTGAGGAATATAAGAGTTTAACGTGTTAGTAATAAAAAAATACTGTGGTTAATATAAGTTATATTTGAAAAAAATAAGCTTATTCCCAAAAGTTGTAAATAAGATTATTTTTCATTAAGATGTTATTTAAAGAGATTGCCGATATAATTTGCAAAAATACGCTGCAAAGTCACTGCATTCGCGTACGCTTGTCGCTTACAAATTCTTTTAGGATGTATATCATACATAGGAGGGTGTACCCTGCGCAAAGGATGTCTCAACAATATATTGAAATTTGTCGTCTCCACGACTTCGCCTTACAACGCTGTTTGCGATTTCTTTTTCAGCTATAAAAGTGACTTCGAAAGCTGTCGATTGGTCGATTTCAAACTCCAAATCATTTCCAATTTTAAACATATTGCATTAAAACTACGTTTTACTTCCTACGTACTTTTACTTGTATACCTACGTAAATACGTTTAATTAATATTACACAGAGATTTAATAATTGGCAGAAGCTTAAGAAGCTTAAGAAGCTTAGCTTAATTGCGAAGAAATATTGTATTAAGTTAGTTTTTTAAGTTTCCCACTGTAAGTGAACTTGTTGAGAAAATTGTCAAAAGACATTTGTCTTAAACCCCAATAATTGGAATTTATTTACCTATCCATTAGCTGTGTCCATGCTGAGCTCAGCGCTGCTGTTTCTCGGTAGATAGGAGGTATGGACCTGTGATGGTCGGATAGATGGCCTAAGAGATAACATAACACTTGAATCAAAGCTTCTAGACTATAATATATTATTACTAGCTGACCCGGCAAACATTGCCTCAGAATGAAATAGTGTGTCAAAAGTTTGATAGATACGGACTATTTGTATGGAAAAATGAAATTGTGGTTTTTACTATTTCCCGTCATATCTTCGTATTTTCTTACCTTTCAAACCTTCCCTGGACTTCCAAAAATCATTAAAAACCAAAATTAGACAAATCGGTCCAGCCGTTCTCGAGTTTTAGCGAGACTAACGAACAGCAATTAATATTATTTATTATAATATAGATATCACAGTAATGCAGTAGTCACTTACCATCAATATACACGTACCTACTCGTCTTAAGAATGAAAAGCAATTACTTTGTTACTTTTATTATGGTAGATAAGTAAAGGAGGTGTGTTTTGTTTAAAAAAAATGTCTATTGGCTGCAATTTCCACATAACACAAAATTTATAGGTACTGCACTACGTGCTTGCTTCGCTATTTTCCAACATATGTAAAATATTTTTTTTTACTTGTAGCATTGGAGTTCGATGACATAATTATAGTAAAGCTATAAAATATACCATTATGATGATTTAGGTATTTAAATCAGAATACCGTGTAGAAGATATGAACATAGCTTTTTTGTTATTTATTATTTATATAGAGTTTTCCTTAAAATTTAAATATCTTTTTATAATTGAAATATATCTAATAAATGTCAATAGGTTCATTTTGTGTATCATGGACATTTAAAAACACATCTTTCAAATTTTACGTCTTTAAGCCATTCATGAAAACATATAGCTTAATTTACACACTCCTTCAAGAAAATATGGTTGAAATGTTACCTATGTCACCTTATGTATTAAAAAGTTAATACTAATATAAATAATTGAAAGATATTCTTCATATAATGATAACAATATCCGTTCACCTGCACCACAATAATCGGTTCATATCAAATGTGAATAACAATCCAGCTGCTGATATTTGGTTCTATCTCAACGAATATTATCTTAATAACTACACCCGCGCCCGAGTTCACCTGCGTTTTGAATCGGTTTCTTATGACCACTTGCTTACATACTAACGGCTTCTCCACATTTGCATCTTCATCAAGACCAATAGTTTTTGTGTACATGACTATAGAAGTTCACTTATTGCTGTCTCCTGAACTGTACTTTTTAAAGTATATTTTTAATTGTACCTATTAAGTATGTTCATTACAATCCGTAAAAATAATATGTAAGTAACATATTATTTATGGAAAGTAAAAAAACAATTTGAAATCGAAACTAGTTTTAGTTCAATATGCTTACGCGAAATAAATGCATTCTACTGGTGGTAGAGCTCCAGTGACGGAGTTCGCGGGCGTAGACACCACCGCATTACCTAATATACTTGCCGCTGAATGGTAGTGGACCGGACATTACCACCTGACCGTCATCTGAGTCAGGTGGTAATGTACGGCCCTGTAATTTCCGGCACGGAGACTATAACACCTTAGGCTTCAGGAGTGGTAACGCATCTGCATCTTGACCTTGGTCTTCGTGTAGGTGTCTATAGGCTGCAGTCATCACTTAACATCAATGTGAACTGCATGCTTGTTTGCCACTTCCATTTCATAAAAAAAAAAGAAAACAATTGCATTTCAAGACATCTACCTTGCGTACACCGACGAGTCAGCCTAAACTAAGCAAAAGATTTTTAATTTTTTTTTAAGGTCATGAATTGGCCAACAAGCTTACTGTACACATTGATGGTATGTGAATACTGTAGCCTATAGGTAAACATTTACATAAAAATCAGAGATTGCATTGTAGATGCGTTGCCACACCTGAGGTCTATATCTGTGTCAAAAATTATATAGCCGTACGATACCACCTGGATCTAATAGCACTAAATACTTACCATTATAATTTAACGACAAGTAGACTAGGTAATGTGGTGGTGCCTGCTCGCGAGCTATGTCACTCTACCTTCAGTAACGAATCCTTCAACAATCCAGTTTACTATCTCCAGTGTAGTTTTACTTCGCAAAATTTCATCAAGTAATATGACAAATGTAGGTACGAGATGGCCTTTTTCGTTCGGCAAGTCATTGAGTGTCGGCGTCAGGACTCCCTAAGCAGTCCCGTGGGACGCCCCCGGCAGAGAGACTCACCTGCCCATTACTCTGCTTAAAACACCTTTTACTGCGCCGATACCTTTGTTTCAAAATGTCTCTTGGGAACCTACTCTACCTAGAAGTTGGCAAGATTTAGTGACAAGGAATGATACAGTTATTTTTTATGTGAGTAAAACAGCAAACGAACATGTTCTGATGGATAATAATTTAGTACTTTAGCTCATAAAGATCAAACAAAAATTGTACCTAATAAAGATGAGTTCTGACAACTAAAATTAATAAATACTAATGTCTTGCAGCACAATGCTCGAAGACCTCAATCGAGTGTCCCAAAGAGTGGGCCTTAAAAAGAACATGGATAAGACCAAGGTCATGTTCAATAACCTTGTATCGCCCACTCCAGTGTCCGTTGGGAACTCGATCCTCGAAGTTGTCGACGAATATGTCTATTTAGGACAAACCATACAACTAGGCAGGTCGAACTTCGAGAAAGAGGTCATTCGCCGAATCCAACTCGGCTGGGCAGCGTTAGGGAAGTTAAGAAGCGTTTTCTTGTCAAACATCCCGCAGTCCTTGGATCTGGTGAGAACTTCGAGAAAGAGGTCATTCGCCGAATCCAACTCGGCTGGGCAGCGTTAGGGAAGTTAAGGAGCGTTTTCTCGTCAAACATCCCGCAGTCCTTGAAGACGAAAGTCTTTAATCAGTGCCTTTTGCCGGTGATGACCTACGGTGCCGAGAAGTGGTCTCTCACTATGGGTCTCGTACGAAAGCTCCAAGTCACTCAGCGGTCAATGGAAAGGGCTTTGCTCGGCGTTTCCCTACTGGATCGAATCAGAAATGAGGAGATCCGTAGGCGAACGAAAGTCGCTGACATAGCCAAGCAGATTTCCAAGCTGAAGTGGCAATGGGCAGGGCACATAGCTCGGAGAACCGATAGCCGCTGGGGCAGAAAGGTTCTCGAGTGGAGACCACGTATCGGCAAACGCAACGTAGGACGTCCACCTGCAAGATGGACCGACGATCTAGTCAAGGCTGCAGGTACCCGCTGGATGCACGTCGCTTCCGATCGGTCGGCATGGAGGTCATTGGGGGAGGCCTATGTTCAGCAGTGGACGATATGATGATGATGATGATGAATGTCTTGCAGACCGAATTTCGGCCACTGCGGCTAATTTCAACGGAGACTAGCCAACTGAGCCAGAGATAGTATATTGCACAAATGTATGCATGTATGTTCACACACAGATGCACTCCTTATTCCTTCATTCTCATAGCCCGATGAACTTCCATCTGGCACAATCAGAGAGATCGGACGCAAGACCGACGGCTTTACGTATTTCGAGGCTCATACCAGACTCCAGGCTACTACTGGGAATTTCTTCACAGAAAAAACCCAACAACAGCTTTTCTCGACTTGAGGATCGAACTCAAGACCTTCATTAACCAGGCTTCAATATCGCAATTGGAACTACTGGACCAATGAGCATAGCAAAAAGTACGAAGATTTAAATAATTTATAAGGAGAGTCATAACAATGTTATGTTACTTTACGATTAACGTTGTTATTTAGCTTCTTGTTAATAATAATGACTACAATCATGTTAAGTACATATTCAATATCTCATTTGGATTTTAAATTTAATGGCAATTTATATTTACACAACATTGTATCAGACAGCCTCATGGATTCTGTGAGGCCTGTTTGTCCCTGTAGGACTCATTGAAACTGGTTAAGGTAAAGGTTTTATAAAACAAAATAATTTCAAATGTTAAAAAATCGTAACAAAAAAAAGAATATTACCTGAATAAGAGTGGAGAAGGAATTTGGGGGAAGTAGAACCATAATAATTAATCAATACAGTTACTAAGAAAGAACTTTGGGAATTGCACCATGCATTGCAAAAAGATAGTAGGTGTCTTATATAAAACATGATGAGTTTCTAAATAAATTATTTTACTTGTAATGTCCCTCAGTTATCTTCTTCTAATACCTACATCGTAATAAATGACACGGAACGGCATCCGCTTGGCGTCGGTCGCTTCAGTTTCAAGCATTCGTTTTCCCCAATACATTGATTTCTGTATCCTCTATTAATGTATTATTAATGACTATGTTTCTAGCTTCATTAATTATATTATGTTGATGTTATTTGTGTGCAATTTGTACATATTCAACTTTATTTGTATATCATAAATCAACAAATTATAAATAATTTAGAAAAAGAAGTGTAGCTTTTAATGGTTATGATATTGTTATCAAGATGATAATTTTAAGTCAATTTAAATAATTATGAACATCCATTACAAATTTCTCTTTTCCCATATTATTATAATGATCTTTTAGAAATCCGTTACAAATAAAAAAAAATGCTTGAGCAATACAGTTTTCTTTACCTACTTATTTTAAAAAAATAATCATTTCAAATAAAAAAAAATCATAACATAAAAAATAATATTACCTGAATAAGAGTGGAAGGAATTCGGGGCAAGTAGATAATTAATCAATACAGTTCCTCAGAAAGGCTTTTGGAAATTGCACCATGCATTGCAAAAAGTTAGTAGGTATCTAATATAAAACATGATGAGTTTCTAAATAAATTATAGTACTCAACAATAATTAATGCACATCGAGCCTACGCTTCGATAAACGTATTGCATATTATGTTTGTTAGTTCTTTTTTTTTTTCACGTAAGCACGTTTACATAACTTACACAATTATGGCGTTTTGGAGATACATTCGTGGATGTCATCAGCAGACATTTTCATGCGCATCGATATATAAACAACAATCGGGGAAAGGCCAATTCTGAAATCTCAAATGTATCAGCTGCTCCATACAAAATGTTCATGGTTGCACGACAAAATATATGGAGCAGCAAGCAGCAGATTTTGTGCGTTTTCATAATAGGTCTCATGTTGTTCACACAGTAAAAGTTGTTTTCAATTATGAATAACACACCCCCTTAAAATATTGAAAGTATCTCACCAGTAACCTAGTAGGTATAGGCACTATAGTTACTACCAAAAAGTCACTTTCAATTTGCAATATACGTATGCTTTAGGTGCGAGTAGGTTCAACATTTTCAGTAGTCATTTTTATTATCATTATGAACAACTTTTACTATCGAGTCAAGGCTAACTCTGAAATCGCGAAAAAAATCAGGTACCATATACAAAATGTTCATCGAAGCACGGCTAGGTATATGAATACAGCAACCGAGTATTTTTCGTGATTTCATTGTTGGCCCCAGAGTAGGTTATGTAGGTTGTTTATAATGATAAATGAAATGACCCCTTAAAACTTTGAAAGTGTTTCACCAATCACCAATAGGTACTTACCAACTGACAAAGTAGTTATTTTCCATGAAAATATCTCACCTACGTCAGTCATAAAGAAAAAAGATTAATCTTTATTATCTATACTTATAATAAATCTGTAGAAGTGTAAATTCAAAAATTAATATCAGGATGTTACTAGATCGATACCGAATACAAATATGTGATTAGAAAAAATTGTCTGTCTGTCTGTCTGTCTGTTTGTTCAAGCATCACAGAAAAACGACGGGTCCGATTACAATGAAACTTGGTATGATTATACTTTAACCTTTGGCGCACAACACTGGGTACTTTTTATCCCGGAAAAATGACTATTTGTCTGTGTGTTTGTACACGCTTATATCAGAAACGGCTTATTCGATTTGCGGTTTTTACTAATATATTGTGGTTAGTTTCACTTAACATTTAGTGTTGGTTCCATGTGAATCGGTTCAGAAATAAAAAAGTTATATCAATTTAAAGAATCATATCGAATATTTTTAAGCTATTCTGAATCTTAGTTCTATCTTTTAGGGGTTTTGGTACCTAAAAGGTAAAAACGGACCCCACGGATTACTAATCCTCCGCTGTCTGTCCGTCAGTCCGTCCGTCCGTCTGTCTGTCACCAGGCTGTTGTATCTCATAAACAATGATAGCTAGAAAGCTAAAATTTTCACTAATTATGTATTTCTGTTACCGCTATAACGACTAAATTAAATACTAAAAATAAGAAAATGAAAGTATTAAGGGGTCCAAGGAGGCATACAATAAACGTATTTTTATTTCGTATATTTTCTGATCGATATTAACAAAGGTACATAGCAAGTAGACGCTTAAAATTTTCACAGAACATGAATTCCTTCCTTCCTTTGTAAATCCATACTGTCTATACTAAGATTATAAATGTGAAAGTGTGTTTGTTTGTCCGTCTTTCACGTCAAAACGGAGCAACGGATTGGTGTAATTTTCTATGTAGAGATACTTGAAAAGGTGCAGAGTGACATAGGCAACTTTTTGTCTTCTTATATTTCCTCACCTCCCAAAAATAGGAGGTGGAAATTTAAATGGAGCATTCCACAATTTGCAAGGTACAAAGTTAAAACTTGGTACGCGAACTCTTTGAGCCTAACAAACAACACGTACATCTTTTTTTTAGAAATCTTTCCCCAACCTTTTATAAGAGGGAGTGAAAATTGTATTGGGATTTCCGCAGTGTTCAAGGTGGAAAGTAAAAATTGGTATGCGGACACTTTGTTACTAAAAAACCCGCATTTACTAAATTTTTTTTTGGAAATCTGCCTACCTCTCCAAAAAAAAAATTTAGTAAATGCGGGTTTTTTACAATTTCACAATTTTCAAGACAGAAAATTAAAATTTGGTATACTGACTCTTTGAAATGTAACGTTACTTCACGCCTGTAATCCCGAAGGGGTTGGCAGAAGTAAAGGCAATCATAATGCCTGCAACATCGACTATTTGCCGGTTACGTTTGGGCCCATGTAACAGGTCCGGCCACATTACCTAACTTCGAGGTACTGAGAAATTTCCCTAAAATGGAAAAATCCCAATAGAACCAGAGTTAAAGGACTGCCAAAAATTGGTATGCAGACTATTTGTGACTAAAAAAACAAGTTAAAGTTAAAAAGTTTATACAGAATTTTCTCATTTTTAGACTGAAAATAGTTAGGTATACTTAAAGGTTTTGAATAACAATTGGAACCTGATTGGGACATTGCCGCGGGATCGTAAAATTTGAATTATTTATAAAACGAAATCCACGTGGGCGAAGCCGCGGGCAACAGCTAGTAATGAATATTTTTCATTAGATTTGGAGCCATATTTAAGGTAGTGACTATAAACTGCAGCATAAGCTTTTTATTAGTTAATAAATAGCTAAAAACCTAACGGAAGCTGTAGATTCTTTATAATTGTATTGTTTGACTACAAATTTGCTACCGTCGGGCTGTAATCCCCAGAGACCCCAGAAGTTAAAGGATAACAAATAAGTGACAAAAACTCTCAATTCACAATAAATCCATCAAACGAAGTCGGTAGCAAAATCCTGTTATTTGCATACAAATCATACGACAATAAGCCTTTTGTTTGTTTCTTTAAATCTGCAAGAAATTTTAACTCATTGACGCGCCGCAAAAAGGGTTATTGTATTCGACTTGTAAATTTTTTTCCACAGCAATCCAATTTGCAAGTTTTTGCAAAGCATTATTTTTGTTTTGAGTATTGTCAAAATTTGAGAGTTGTAAATAATATCTGTCACCTTTGCTTACAAATAGTAAGAATTTATTTTATTTAAAAAAAAGGGTTTAAATCGTATTAAAAATGTGTTTATATAAACACGCCATAATAATAAAACAACTACAAATTCAAACTCAATCGCAAGCGCTATTTATTATTAAGGTTTCTAAAAAAAAACATTAGAATTAGACTCAAAATTTCTAAGGATTGACAGTGCAGTAACGTTGAACCATAAATTGCGCCGAGGTAAGTACGAAGATGATTTTCATTTCTTTAATGGTGTGTTTATATAATATATTTTGAAATATAAATTAATTATTACAACAGAACCTATCAGTAGACAAGATTCCAATAGTTAATTTAAATGTCTTGTTATCATTTTTTTTCCTAAGCATTATTGTTACTTGCTCCATGGTAATGACTACGAGCTTATAAGTATATCTTTCAACAAATTTGATTGACATACACATAAACACTTTCGCCTTCGTAATAATCGATCAGAACCACTTGCATGGCCTTAGAGTTTGTATTAGCTTTCCGATAACATGTTTCATTGTCTAAGTTCATATTTAAAACAAAATCGAAGCACTAAAGTTGGCTTTGTATCAAAATGATAAAACTATGTACAATGCGTCAAGGCCCGTGTGAGGAATAAGTAGAAGATACGTTGCGTGTTGGCCACACAATGAGCCGGCGACGTTGATTGATGACTTCACATTGAACGAATACATTACGATTTTTGCTTTCATTTCATTCGATACGAACGCAAGGTTATGATATCGACGATGCTTACCGATGATCACTAAAGCACGAAGCCGGTTGCTTTACAAATGCATTTCTGTATCACTGGAGAGGAATATACTTGTTCTCTTTAAGATTTACCTTAGAAATCTTTGTAGGTATGATAAAAACTTCTTAGTATTGTTCATATTTTGTGGTTTTACATTATCTGAATGTTAGTATCATTTTTTTACATTTTCCTGCTCGGTTATGGTAAAATAACAATACAGTATCATTTTCATATTTACTATATTTATTGTTTTTTTTTTATTCACAGTTTTTCTTTTTTAGTTACAAAACAATGGTTTCATTTAAAATTAATTTTCGTATTTTGTCCCTAAAACTAAGTCATTGTCTACATCACATGTCTTGTTTAACAGAATCTATATTTAAGTATGTGGTATTATTAATATGTTCATCAAAGACTCTTAAAGAACAAATCTGCTATTATATACTCGATTACTTTTACATTTTAATCTTATGACAAAATGACAGCATCGCCGTCATTGGAGGATTACACCAACTTTATACAATGTAAATTATTAATAAAAAGAATAAATACATGTGTATGGTTAAAACAGAAAATGACCAACATACTAAATAACATTCTTTATTTTGGGAGCATATCAATATTTATACGTATTAGTTCTTTACCTATCAATTAAAATGTAAAATACAAAATTAGACTCGTGGAAATTATTTCCCTTATTATCAAAGCAAATTATGAAATGAACATTATACATATTATTAATATTATATATCACGACAATGACTTAAAGCAAAAAGTACAAATCCAACACTCAGATGTCTAACCTACCCTAAAATAATCACACTTTTGACATTGTAAAGTTGTCCACTGATTTAGCCAAACATCCAATATGACTGTATAATCTAAGTATATACTTACACAGCTTAAAATATATCTTAAATTATTTAATTTCATTAATCATCACTTTATTACACCTTATTAACACGAGGGAATGGTATGAATTAAAGAAAGTTCATTAATGAAAATATAGAATCTTCTTTACATTTACAATTCTAAAGATTATAAGGCGGTGAGACCATAGTCTGACTTAATGACTGGGGGGTTACCAGAGTTGATGCCATTGCCGCAACCGGTGTTACCAACAGGAGATCCATGAGCGGAGAGGCTGGCAACCATGGAGGGATCAATACCTCCGTGTATACCCATCATGTGAAGATGGTGAGGAGTCATTGGGTGTCCAGGATTCATTTGACTACCCGGATGAGACATTGGACTAATAGCTGGATCATGCGATAAGTTTTGTTGCCCCACACAATGTAAGTCACTCATAATATTATCAGTTACATTTTCTATACTATCTGGTCGACCATTGTTGTTGCTTTTCTTCTTGTCATTATTATTTGTATTCTTATTCGATCTACTCTTTGGTGTGGCTCCTTTAGTGGAGGTTGTTGTTACGCCGGCCGGGTTTGTTTTTCTTCTAACATTTTTGGTATTCGGCAGTTTGTTGTCCTTCTTCCATTTCATCCGTCTGTTCTGAAACCAGATTTTAATTTGTCTCTCGGATAAGACTAGAGTATGGGCTATTTCTATTCTTCTTCTTCTAGTAAGGTATCTGTTGTAATGGAATTCTTTTTCCAATTCTAATATTTGGTGCCTGGTGTACGCTGTGCGCTGTCTTTTCGGCTCCATGCCCGGTTGAAAGGTGCCGTTGGCTGCAAAAGAAAACAAAATAGTTATTTTATTGCAGAGCAAATCTACATAATTATAAGTTTCGGCCACGGTATAATTTACAAAAATCACGTAGTTATCGTAAATTTGATACTGTATCTGTAATTAAAGTGAGCACAAAATCGCTCTACGGATATTTCGTTTATCTCTCACATGTTGAAAATTGTACTAATCTATCTAATAGCATTAACTGTTATGATTGTTAAAAGTAGAAATATGACTATTATAATGAAAATATGAATATTTCATAACCAGAATACGTTATGTACAAAGTAAAACACGTAAATGGGAGTAGACAAGCCACCGCTACATAATTTTATCGAGCACTAGAAATAAGGTAGCAAATAGAGTTGCGTGCTCGGGCGGCATTGAATAATTTATGTAGTAACAACCTCACAGGGCACGGTGTGTTAATTAATGTGCATAATAATTACACGTGTACAAGCATGAGCTTCCTTTTTTCTTTTGATTAATAGCGCTAAGTAAATTAACTGTTTATGTATAACATTGGTAGTGTCTAGATTAGGCGTAGGTATTATATGATGAACAAGGCTACTAATGATATTCTTTCAAATCACGACTATTTTTAATGTTATTTCATATCCATATTTGATGCGTCAGAATGGTCATATAGTCGAAGTTGCGTTTGCCAGCCGGTTCCTAGCCTACGGGGCTCGAGCATTCGGGTCTAACTTGTGGGGCTTTCAACAAGCTTCTGTCTTAGGTCCCGGGCCTACTAACCAGCTTAAGACTACGGACGTGCCACCAGGGCTCTGCCGGCTCAGTCCGGCCCGAGATGCCATCACTAAGTACGTAAAAAAATGTTATCGACATATTAAATATTTTGTAGGTATATCACAAAATGTTATTGGCTCGTGAAAAACTTAGTTTTACAAGAAGATTGATATCATCTGAAATTATTTTAGCATGATTAGTGATATGATACGATAATTAATTTGTAGTAATTGGCAAACAATCATTGGCGATTATAATACATTTAATTACAACCACAAATATCTCGAAGTCAATTTCAATTGTTGTTGTCTGTATGAGCCAAAGAGTATACAAGTATGAGCTATGTAAAAAAATCGAGTCTTCACTACTAATAGACCACAATTTACATGAGAAAAAGACTAACTATACGGCCATAGTAAAAGAGCGACCGGCGAAGCATTCAATGCAGCGGTCAAATGACAGACTTGTTAAGTCAGATCTTTTTCATATAAAGAAGGTCGCAAACAAACATGTAGCTCACATTGATGTTAAATAATGACTACAGTCTATAGACATCTACACCAAAACCAAAGGTCGAAATGCAGATGCGTTGCCACCCCTGACACCTTAGTTGTTATGTCTTTGTGATAATTATAACGGGGCCATACATTACCATCTAAACGGAACACGACAGTGCTGAACACTGCCATTTGGCAGCAGATAGACCCTACACTGGGACTCTACCACCAGACGGCTTGAGATATTTTAAATTCATTACCAATTTATTCTTGTTTAATGAGATAAATAAAAGCAAAGAGCTGTAAGGCTGAGGCTACAGTGAGCAGCGACTTGCGATACGACTGGAAGAACGAATCAAAATGTACTACATACAGTTGTGATTCAGTGTAGCCGCATACGGGAGCATTCATTAAGTTGTTTTATTCGCTCATGTGTCGCAATTCGCGTCGCGGCTTAATGTAGCCTCAGTCTTAGCCAGCCATACCTTTATATCTCTCACTGCTATCTGAAATCTAAGGGTTCATCAAAGAAATTGTCATAATAATATGCCTAAAAATATTTTATATCGCTCAGTTCATCACACTTGACACATAGGCAAACTACGTTATGGAATTCTAGAATAATTATTTAAAGTAATTAGTAAAACCATTCATATTACACACACTAATTAGCATTACTAAGGCATAATAGAGCTCTTTTTAGTATCTTATAATAAAAAATAAATTCTTGATATAATATTTTTAACCTTTTTATATATTTTTTATACCACACAATACTGTAATTTAATCCTTAATGAAACGTACAAAGAAGTTGAATAAAATTCTTAGTGCTTTGCCCTCGGGTTGCTCACTACAAAGCCTAGTTCACTACAAGTGACCTCGACTCCTGACAATCAGTGCCATTGTAAATCTAGAATGAAAATAATTTGTTAATTTCCTTTCAAGGAAATTGGCTTTTATATTCAGCCTGAATAAAAGCACTGACGAACAAAGCTCATAAGTGCCGACATGAAAGGAAATAAGTTTATTTAGTCATTCCTTTTTTTCGACATAATAAAGCTTAGTATGTAAAATGGCGGTTAATTTCTAGCATAGTCATCAGGTATATTAAAAAACTGTTTATGATGTAAAAGTTTTTTAACCCTAAAACCTTTTCATGCGTATTCGTTCTGTAACGCCCATTATCGTATCCACAGAAATCTATGTTTCTAATGAGACAATCATCATCATTTCATCCAAAAGACGTCCACTGCTGAACAAAGGCCTCCCCCAAAGAATGCTCCAACGAACGGTCCTGAGCCGCCCTCATCCAGCGATTGCCCGCGACCTTCACCAGGTCGTCGGTCCATCTTGTGGGGGGCCTGCCTACACTTCGTTTTTCGGTACGCGGTCGCCACTCGAGAACTGCTCTGCCCCAACGGCCAGTTCTTCGAGCTATGTGCCCTGCCCACTGCCACTTGAGTCTCGCTATTCGGTGAGCTATGTCGGTAACTGTGGTTCTCATGCGGATCTCTTCATTTCTGATTCGATCTCGCAGAGAAACTCCACATGAGACATTAGAACATGCCATATGTTGCTCAAAATCTGTGAAAATCTGTAAAAAGCGAGGAAAGGATGACTAGTTGGGCCCAGTGGAAATTCTTAGATTATCTTTGAAGAACAAACGTGGGTGGTATGCCGTGGTATATGCGGTCTGTGGGTTTCGAGATTGCCAGTGGTCGTGCGTTGGTCCAGGATAAATCATTTACCTACATTAGATTCAAGCTTCGGTATATGGTAAGATTTATACATTTCGTTATTGTAAAATATATATACAGAAAGTCTTTGAAAACAATTACTTTATCTTGCAACAAACTCCTCTCCACTTATCATGCCCATCGACATTAGAATGGGATGACCCGTCAGGTCCAGTGGAATTTCTTGGAAAATCTCCGAAGGGCGAGGCGCGATTGGTATGTGCGGTCTGCGGCCTCCGAGATTTTCAGTAGCCCTAAATATGTAGGTACAGTAACTTTGACTCATTTACGTAAAAGTTCCGTTAAAGTGTCAATGTTTTACAATTGCTTGAACTTAATAAAAAGTATTTTTGTATTTCTAATTCATCGAAATATCATCATACGACTTTTCGGTACCTATCTACCTACGCAATATACCCATCAATATCTTTAGATGAAACCGATGAAAGGATGGCCGGCAGGGTCGAATGGAATTTCTTAGAGAATCTCCAAAGGACGAGGCGCGGGTGGTTTATGCGGTCTGTGGCGTTCGAAATGTCGAGTGTTCGGGCATCGTTCCGGGATTAATCATTTACATCAATATAAACGCTCCAGTAAAATTTAAATATTTTCATATTTCTCTAATGTAATTAAAAAATATAGATTTCAAGAACCCACTACAAAAAAAAAGTGAAATGTTTAAACAGAATAAATATAACTACGTTAAGAAAAACCGACTTCAAAACTGAAAAGTAAAAAATAATAAAGATTTAATTGTTATTATATACTACCTATTATTTATATGTGCTATTTACTAATAGGTTTGAAGTCGGTGCCAAGCTTTAAACAAATAATTATATTTTAAACGCTTAAATAAGAATACTACCAAATTAATACACTGAACAAAACGTAACCGGCGAATCGTGTTTGCATGTATGCTTGAATTCATTCATTTACCTCTGTCTACCCTTTCGGGGATTACAGGCGTGAAGTTACGTTTAAGTACAATGAAATGCCTACTTTAGTGATTTTGGCTTAGCACCGACTTCAAACCTATTAGTAAATAGCACATATAAATAATAGGTAGTATGTAATTACAATTAAATCTTTATTATTTTATACTTTTCAGTTTTGAAGTCGGTTTTTCTTAACGCAGTAATATTTATTTAATACTTTTTAGTTTATTTAGACAATTAGATACCTAATTTAAATTGTTTAGGTGTGTCGATACCTAATTATTACACGACTATACGAAATAAATGAAAAAAAATTATCCACGAAGGAGTAAATAAGCTGCGTTGTGTCGTCGATGAGTAAATGTGTCATTGCCACTTGTTGTCATCTTGTTGTCATGCGCATTAGGACTATCTAGGACGTCAGTGGATTCAACGCACTGTATGACAACTCGCTGTCTATTCTTATTCCTTTAGTCTGAGGTGAAAGTAAGTAAAAAAATTCTCATAAAATAAAAACTAATGGGCCTATCTGAATCTAATTTATATGGGACTAATTTGAAACTATTACGCATCAAACAAAAAAAGAATTACGTAAATCGGTCCCGAAATCTCGGCGGAATTCGCGTACATACATAAAAAAATATATATATACCAGCCGAATTGAGAACCTTCTCGTTTTTTGAACTCGGTTAAAACAAATTTAAATCCAAAGAGCAATGCTATGTGTCTTGGTGGAAATGGGACCAATTTCAAAGAGAACTCTTTCAAAAGACCCAAATAAATTAAAATCGTTTCATTTTACTGGTGGGAGAGTTCCAGTGTAGGAGCTCGAGGGCGTAGGCACCACCATTACCTAATTTATCTGCCGTTAAATGGTAGTGTTCAGCACTATCGTGTTCCGGATAGATGGTAATGTATGGCCCCGTAATAACTATCACAGAGACACAACATCTAAGGCTTCTAAGGTCTCAGTGGTGGTAACGCATCTGCATTTAAACCTCTGGTCTTTCTGTGGGTGTCTATAGGCTGCATTTATCACTAACATTAATGTGAACTGCATGCTTGTTTTCCATCTTTGTAAACACAAGGGTCGAGTTCACCTCCTCCATTTTTGTAATCGATTAGAAAGAATATAAGTTCGTAAAAAGAATACTTTCACATTAAAAAAAACACCTAACTTCACATAACATGCTCACATATAGCGATGGCCGGTCAGGTCCAGAGGATTTTTTGGAGAATTTCTAAAGGGTAAAGCGGGAGTGATCTATGCGGTCTGTGGGTTTCTTTTCAATTTCCAATGGCCGCGCTTTGAGTCATTTACATAAAAGCATCGGTAAAGTGATTACTGAAAGTATTTTCAAAATAATTACATTGACTTCCAACATTGTATTATCTCACATAAGATGTCCATAAACATTTATAGCGAGAAAGAGATGGCCGGTCCAGTCTAGTGGAATTTAGTGAAGAATCTTTGAAGGGCAAGGCGCGAGTGGTGTTTGTTGTCTGCCGCCTCCAAAACACCTATTGGCTGCGCTTTGATCCGGACTTTGATTTTTCTATTTGCAACAAACTATTATTTTCTACCCAAAGGTTAAGTGGTAGAGAATGCTTTTTAGCATTAAGCCCGCCTCATGTACTATTTCATGCAAAGTTTAAATAAATAAATTAAGTAGAATACGCGCAAATCCTAAATGCCACTGAATGAGTTGTCTGCGGAAACCTTGCCCTAGTCTTAAATCACGACGACGACACAGATGAGAAAAAAGCGAATTTCAATGTTGCCCTGATGAAAAAAAACTACTGTCAAATTTTTTCCTCGCGTATTCTTTCTGTATACTACTTGTATCTCAATAAAATTAATCACAGAAGCATTGTACAAAGTCCTGTCTTTTCGACCTTTACGTGATATTTATGGTCGAGAAAGGGATATCCGATCGGGTTCAGTGGAATTTCTTCTAAGATATTCGAAGGGCGAGGCGGGATTAGTACGTGTATATGTATGTGGCCCAGCATTGATTATGGTCTACAGGCCGTTATGCATTTGTATATGAAACTCATTATACAAATGCATAACGGCCTGTAGACCATAATCAATGCTCAGGCCGTTATGCATTTGTATATGAAACTCATTATACAAATGCATAACGGCCTGTAGACCATAATCAATGCTCGGCCACATACATATACACGTACTAATCCCGTGTCTATGAACTTCAGTCATCACTTACCTTTATTTCATAAAAAACACCTACGTTGACAAAAAGCGCTAAGATCACATTGTATGATAGTTAGGTTTTCTTAAATTGTCTAATGTTCCGCTCAACTATTTTCTTTCATAAGAACCTTCTCTTCAACAAAATAAAAATGGAGAAAATGTTCCATCCGTGCAAGCGTGATGCGATGTCACAGGGAAAAGAGATTCATTTTTCTGCATAAAGGAAGATTAAAATGAATCACACTGGTATAATACAGTCCCATCTTCACGATCTTTCGGTTTCTAGTACCTACGTAACATTTCCATGAAAATAGATAGCGAAGACGAGATGTCCACATTATTTGAACGACTAGAGAGGGTTAGCAACGAGATGGGGCTGCACATAAACAGGGCTAAAACGAAGCTTATGATAGTCGATCGTAGCAAATCACTCACTCCGTCCAACATCTTAAACCTGGAAACTGTAAATGAGTTCGTCTACCTAGGTTCCGTCATATCAAACAATGGCTCATGTGAGAGGGACATAAAAAGCGTATTGGTATAGCAAAGAGCGCCATGACCCAGCTGAGTCATATCTGGACCAACAGGAACATCACGAGAAAAACCAAAATCAATCTGGTTTCAACCAACCACACTTGTTTTCTCAATCTTCCGGTATGTATCGGAGACCTGGACCTTAAAAAAAGATGATCATTGTCGAATTGACGCTTTCGAAAGATTGACGCTTTTTTCGTGGTGTTGGAGGAAAATGCTCGGTGTTCACTGGACAGAGTATAGGACCAACGAATCCATAATAGGAGAACTCAAAGTACCAATGAGACTCGCCACCATATGCTTGCGAAGAAGCTTTGAGTTCTTTGGTCACATTGAGAGAAAGAAAGGTGATAATCGGGAAAAGACTTTGCTGACGGGTAAAGTAGAAGGGAAAAGGCCCAGAGGCAGAAGTCCATTACGCTGGTCTGACCAGATTCGTTCCACGTTGGAAACCACAGTTTGCCAAGCCATCCACATCGCCGAAGACAGAACAACATGGCGAAATATCGTTCGTGAAAAAGTAATTCGTCGAGGTAACGACCCTCAGCATTGAGAAAATACGACGCAAGAGGGAGGAGATAGCGAGAAAGGGATGCCCAGTAGAATTTTTTGGAGAATATCCAATGGCCGCAGCGCGGATAGGAAGGTACGTGCGGTCTGCGGTCTCTGAGATTTGTTTGTGGGTTTTTGCCTACCTATATATCTACACGTCTTAGACATAGGTAAATTATCTAATATAGCTTTAAGGAAGCTTTTAGAAAGATAATTTTATAAGTAGCAAATTCGAAATTCGAAATATGTCGATACTTAAATATTTATTCAATACTCTAAACCCGATCGTAGGTAATAGATATTAAAATGTATTTTTCTGTTTTAAGTAAATTGTAGTTTTGTGAGTTGGAGCTGGTTACACTGACTGCATTGACTTTTTTATTTTATATTGAGAAATTTATTTCTAAAACAATTAAATTACATGTTTTCAGGTTAATAGAGATCTATTTTTTAACGAAAAATAGAAAGAAAAATTTGACTTGAAGGCGAGACTCGAACTTGCGACGACTGGGAATCCAGTCCAGCCGCTCTTCCAACTGCGCTACCGAAGTCCACGTCTGATTTATCAAAATTGATTGCATTGCCTTTTTTCTTTAAAAAATATATTTCGCCAGCATGTGTTATTGCGAAAAATAATATAAAAATAATAGAGATCTGTTATCCCCTATGGTCTGCTATGAATTTGCTGCAGTTGTCAATTCATACACTGATTAAAAAAAGAAATACGCTGAAAAGTTTTTCTCAGATAGTGTCAAATTTCATATACTTTATTTTATTAGTGCCGATTAAAAATGGACATAGGTAGGTACTAATACCGCTATTAATATAAATGTACACAGAAAAATTCATAATGATCGGTCCAGGCGTTGCGGAGGAGTATTGTTACAAACACGAGAATTTTATATGTTAGATTTTGGTGGTAGTGATTCGGTTCAGACACAGATGAGTACCTACATTAGCAATATTAATATAGGTACGACCTGGTAGCAAATTATCAAAACGATTTATTCGTCTTTAATGAAAAATGACTTTTTTCATCATTATCATCATTATTTCACCCGAAAAACGTCCACTGGGGCGTGTGGAGACAAGCCTCATCCAAAGATTGCCACAACGACCCTTCCCTGAGCCTCCCTCATCCATCGATTGCTTGTGACCTTCACCGCGTCATCGGTTCACCTCGTGAGCCCACGTTTTGTCTTCCGGTACGCGATATCGTCAGTAGAGAACTCTATTGCTCTCGGTTCTTTCGATTTTGCAGGGAAACACCGAGCATAGCTTACTCCACCTACATGTCCTTGACTCTTTTTATTTTTTATAGTGAACAACCACCTCTCAGTTCCGTATTCATCAAAGGCAACTATTAACACTGACTGGACAAAGAACTTTCGTCATGATCTTCGTGTTGTCCATGTTCATTTTTATACCCACTCGATGAGATATCAATCAATGCGCCAAAGCGATAATATTAAATATGTTTTAAACAAAGCTTAAATGAAAATTGTCCATCGCAGCCTATTAATGTAGCATCGGGTCGTAACGACTGAAGGTAAATTCTTCCGGTAGTGCAGTCAGTCAACTGGAACATAGCGGTCAAATCATTCCAATTGGCGGCAGTGAATACAATAACGCGGGACTGGCAGCAGCGTCCCGTCATAAAACTAGCCAACCACTGCGATCGCCAATCCGCATACCAAGCCATTTTTGTAGAGCTCCAGTGACGGAGCTCACGGGCGTAGATACCACCGCATTACCTAATTTACTTGCCGCCAAATGGTTGTGTTCAGCACTACCGTGTTCTGGTCAGATGGTAATGTACGGCCCTGTAATTTCTGGCACAGTGGCATAACACCTTAGACCCCAGGAGTGGTAACGCATCTGCATTTTGACCTTGGTCTTCATGTGGGTGTCTATAGGCTGCAGTCATCACTTAACATCAATGTGAACTGCATGCTTGCTTAAATAAATTAAAAAAAGAGCGTGGCGTTTTTAGCATATTCTCTGCCAATGACGCACAACACTGAGCACCTTTGGCGAAGGCTTTGTCCAGCTGTAAACGTCTTTCGGCAGGCCTGATTATGTGATGATGAGTATTAAAGTTAGCGATACCTAATATATTTATTCTTGTAGCGTCCACTACATTAAGGCGCCAACTAGTGGACGAAACCACACACAGTACTTGTCTAGTACGATAGATGGCGTGCAGTCAAATTACATCGCACATACGAAGATTTCTCAAGAGTTGGCATATATACAACTTCCCAACGTCAATCGTTGGGCTGCGGCCCGCCAGGCGCTACCACCTTGCCTGGTCGGAGGATCCTCCCTTTTCGCCGGAGGAACACTTCCACCCGTTCCTCCACATTCTTAAACCTACTCTATGATAAAGGATCGAGTATGTAATATTATTTGCGAACCTAGCCGTCTATGTAACATAGAATTATGCTGACGGTAAAATGACATTTAAATTATACATGCAAATTAAGTCACGATAAGATAACTATAAGTCACATCAATCAGTAAACCTTCAGTAAATTGTTATGTGGGTACTTACAGATTACTATTCACATAGCAAAATACAAAGGTAACACAGATAAGGCAAATGAATTTACTTTTGTTCTTTTTAATACTGTCAAAAAGGAATGCCTACTTTTGTAGGGAGGTTTTGCTCAACGCCCAGTAAAATCATTTGTTGTTTTGAAAAGTTCAAGCAAACCTCTATTTTATTTTATACTGATGGTAGAGTTCCAGTGTCGGAACTCGAGAGCGTAGGCACCACCGCATTACCTAATATATCTACCGCCAATTAGTAGTGCTCAGCACTGTTAGATGGTAATGTATGGCCCTGTAATAACTATCACAGAGATATAACAACTCAGGGTCGGCAACGCATCTGTATTTTGACCTCTGATCTTTGTGTAAGTGTTTATAGACAGGAGGCATCACTTTACATCAATAGGAAATGCATGCTTGTTTACCACCACCATTAAAGAAAAATAAATGTTAATAAATGTAAGATATCGAGCGAGTATGTTGTATATTTTGGTCCATGCTATCACACATCCACGAAAGATCAGATGTACCTATGTAATGAATCGGTAAATCCCAGTAACACTTCAAATGTTGTTGGTTAAAATTATAAAAATCACAAGAAAAATTGTAACTGTTATTAGTTTGTACTCAGTATTCTAAACTGGTGTATAAACCCGGAAACATGCAGTTTTACTTTGTCTTTGGGGATAAGGATACCCAATGCCATGCGATGATATATAATTACGTAACTTCACGCCTGTAATCCCCGAAAGGGTAGGCAGAGGTAATTGCATGCATTCAAGCATACATGCAAACACCCACGATTCGCCGGTTACGTTTTATATACGTTATACGTAATTAATATTTGATAGTTTACTCGTATTATACTTTGACCACTATGCTTCGAGAGAATCAATCGTATTATAATAGTGGACAACTTATGGACCATATATTTATTTTAATAAATTATATTTAACCATAATATTCTTTTTTATTCTTTTTCCATAATTTTCTTGCATTTTTTTAACAAAACGTCCAATAACAGAACTTTGTTTATTTGAGTAGTTATTATTTCAGGTTATATATATATATATATATATATTTCAAGGCATGTACCATAATACAGTGTCCTAAAAAAACAAATATTTATTTTAATTAATATTACATTGGGCACGTAAGATGGTGGTGGGCTATGACAGTAAGGTTGGGCATACTGTTTTGAAAAAAAAATGGAATACAAAAATATTTTGTGTAGATGTCAATAGGCTGCAGTTATAACTAAACATCCATGTTACTTGCATGCTTATTTGCCACTTTGGTACTTACAATCAGAAGAAAAGGAGTGACTGATAGTAATGTATTAGTGATAGTATAAGGCAAATAAAAGTCAGTTGGATCTATAATAGTTTAATTTACCTACTGACTACGGGGTAATTCCAAAGGGAAAGGAAACCACTATGGCAAATTAATAAAACTTTAGACTTAAAAAAATAAATATTACTATAGGTACCTACCTAGGTAATTGCTATACTTGCACATAAAATAGAATTAATGATTGATAGAAAAATATGAAAAGACAATTGAAAACTTCTCGTAGAACTTTACCTACCAGCAACAGAAAAGTTTCAACTAATTGCCCGTTCTCGTATCAATAAAGTAAATTTTATTAAATGACATAGTCCTAGTCGCTTTTAAACAAAGTTTAAAATTGATGTTCGTAAGTTAAGGATTTTCCTTTCCAGGTCTACAATTGAGACTCTATTGAACTGTGGTAACTATTAGCCTGGGTTGCACCAAGACATTTGTTAAAGTTAAGTTTGTAAAATTGTAACATTTCACATCCTTCTCTAACTTTAACAGATTTCTTTAAGTAAGAGAAGGATGTGAAATGTTACAATAACTTTAACTTTAACATCTTGGTGCAACCCAGGCTTAATGTCATACAAAAATGCAAAACCGTAAGAAACTAAAGGTAAAAAATTCATATGCCAACCAAAAAGACTTGAAATATAATTCTGATCTCTAAAATAATCAGCAAATAGCTAATGAAATACTTCTCAGAGGTCGTATAGTTATGAATCATATTGAAGATATCGAAGAATATTCTGTACTAAAACAAAAGTACGCAGTGGTCAGTAACAAGTAAAAAAGACGCAAAATACAAGAACCCGTTAGACAGCTACTGGTTCGGCGACAGTCGTTCGATCTTCGCTTCGTTAGGCCCGCTATCACGTCATCGATATGATGACAATCTGAATTGAATTACAGACTACCTGCGACCAACGTGTGGTCTTACGTCCTGTTAATCTTGGACCCATCTCGCGACGCATGCACTATCGGACCTGCCAGGTGGTCCCCGCCTCATTACAGCAAACTACTATCGACGTACCAATATGTAGGAGTGAAAAATGTTGTCTCAATGACAGGCGACGATAAGACTTTTGTTTTGAATTCAGAATCAGCGAATATGGTTTGGTGTTATAGATTATCGTGAGGTTGTTGCGCTAATTATATTCGATGATACAATGCCTTCTGTTGTCGCGTTATCTTTTACTGATTCGATTTATTCTCCCACGCACTTTACTTTCGACAGATACAGAATAAATATTAGTAAGGATGGAGATAAAATAGTAGTAAAAGTATTTATTTCTATAAAATATTTATAACAAACTAGAAACTGAAGAAATTACATCCAAACCTGGTTGTTTTCATTATTACATTATTTTTATAAAGAATTCGTAGTACTATAGTATAGTATCTACTTAATATTGAGCCTCTTGTGGATAAGAAGACTTGGTCATCTAACTAACCACCTAGTCAGGTGGACTGGTGGTGGTCAGTAATCATCTATGGTAACTGACTTTTATACATGACCTAAAGAGTATTCAACCAAACGATGGTGGTCAAACCAATCCAATTACGGTTACAAACACAATAACTCGGGATGGGCAGAAGTGTCCCACCACAAAACTTTCGTCACCGCGATGGCCTTGAGCTCCCATATCCTACTTAAAGACAGAGACTTAACGGAGATTTTTTTCCAGTAGCGAACGTCTTTCAACTGAAATGATGATGATGTTGATGACGATGAAAGAGTATTTAGATATTTAAACCCACATATTTTTTACGTAGAACTACACCCTTATTCGTAAAGATATTTTAGCTAAAGTGTTGCTAATCTCTCCTTTGTCTTTTTCTATCGTGCACATTTGACAATGCAACTGACAAAGACAAAGCATTCTATAGCTAAAACGTATCTAATGTACGTTTATGAATAAGGGGGTTAGTGTTTATATTTATGTTTTTTTTTCTTCAAGGTGGTGTAACCAACTGGAGACTCAAAAATATATTATACTAGCTGCTCCAACGAACTTCGTATCGCCTCAGAAGTATAAAAATATGTCCAAAAATTTGAAAACAAAATGGGGTGAGAATTACCACTTAGGGGTATGAAAAATAGATGTTGGCCGGTTCTCAGACCTATCCAATAGGCACACAAAATTTCATGAGAATCAGTCCAGCCGTTTCGGAGGAGCATGGAACTTACTTAAATGTAATTATATCAATTACACAACCGATACCTACCTAAGATGAATGAAAGTTTTGCATAATATTATCTTATTCTATTAGAAACATATTCATATCGAAACATTTAATGTTAGTATACGATATTGTTGTGACCTGTCTTGGCATTCAAGCCAAAGGTCATGGTGAGGTGAACACAATATAAATAATTTACAGATACCATGCCACACTTTGAGGTTGTCATCGAAGCTAGAATAGAGTTGTCATGGAATGTGACGAATCCATAAATATGTAGATTGCAGTTTCAACATTCATGTAACACATTTCTTAATAAACTGTTGATCAAATATTTAATGATTCATAATGAATTAAAATAATATCAGATATATATTTTTTTTTTTTGTTAGATTTTCAGGCCCATGTCGTTTCCGGGAGCCTTTTAAATACAAAACATGTACCTAATTACAAATGGCCAATATACTGTATTTTTTTCGTATTTTTATACCTATTTTGCGTAGAATAGAAAACTTAGGTAGCTACAGGTTAAGATTTCCGTAAATCAGACTCAATTCTTTTTAACGATATAATAATGAAATGTTAGTTATTATAAAATAGATTATTTTATTATTACAATCTATTTTATAATAACTAACATTTCACATGTAGGTTCATAACAACTCAAAGCCCGTGTTAGTTAAAACTGTCCTTAAAGTATCATATTAGATCAGCATGATCTGTGACCTGTAAATACTTTTATATCATTTAAGATTATCGTCACTTTTTATGTCAAATATTTAAAACCTATCCCTATAATATAACTATTTTTGAGTAGATATTGGTAACCAACTAATATCAATTGAATAAAAACGAGGACGTGATTTATAGAAAACTGAAAGAATAACTCGAACGAATAAACCATCTATAGGGTTAGGTACTAATTGCTATAATCATATATTTACAACAAATCGATAAACATCAATATGTAGGTATATCGATTATAAGAATTAATAAAGGTTATAGTAATCTATAACCTTAAGTTATCCTTAAGTCTAGGCATTATGTTTTTGACGTTTAACCTATTAATAAGAATCAAAGAAAAAGAAACTGCTTCGGGCAAGATTTGAAACAAACTCTAAACCGGTATGACGAGCGCTTTACTAACTAAAAAAAATCTTATCACAACGCCACTTTATATAGAAACCATGTTCAATATAATACATACATGTGTTATGTATCTATCTATTTGAAAGTTAATCCGACCAATATGATATTCATGAAGAACCGACAGTTCAGTTATATAGTTTACTTAATATCATAAAAATGTCGTTCTGCACTTAGGTGTTTACAAAAATGACAGGATTTATTCCATCCGATTTGTACCTACAATATCCAGACCAAGTAAGCAACCTAGGTATTTTTTTTAGTCAGTAACAAATACCAAAAAGTATTGAAAATAAAACATAAGAAGGAAAAAGTATACATTACCATCTAAGACTCATAAGAAAACAGTTAACGGTCATACTTTAAACTTCAAACAACAAGATAAAAAATCTTCAGATGGTAACCCAAAAAAAAAATAGCTTATCGTAATCTCCGCGGCAAATTCATGACCACAAACGCTCTATTTAAAAGCTATAAAATAAACGAGACTCATTAACATGGCTGGGTCCCATTGTGGCGTAACAATGCTTGGGCTCATGCAGGACCTTCGTAACGACATCGCATTAGTAAACTGTCAAAACACATCAAAAGACACTCGAAAGAATCCTCGAGATTCCGGTGATATTGATTGGAGGCAATTTGTTAATTCTTCAACGTGTGATACCGCAAACACTTGGGCCTCTTTAAAAGCTATTTTGCACTCGTGTCCTTTCGTAACAATGGTGATATTAATGTGATTCGTTTAATCATCAGTACTGCACCCCTGGTTTCTAAAATACCTTTTCAATGTAAATATTTTAAGCTTTTGTACCGTTTTTTCTTGATATCATCAATGTAAATTTGTTATTAGGTAGGTAGGTACCTATAACTTGTATCATGTTGTATGATATCCTTGTCTTTGTATCATATTTTTTAAAATCAAGATATCGCAATTCCGTCACGACGAGCCTCGGATAACATATACAGTGCTTTTTTAATGGCTATCACCTAGGGTTGCTGTAGCTAATTTTTGGACTTTAGTTTGATAGTTATAAAGAAAGCCAGAATTAATTAATATTACCTAATAGGTACTTAATAGAATTAGTTGCTTTTGCATCAAAGTTATAATGCCAAAGCTGTATGCCAGTATCATATCACTAGAAACAAATACCTAGACAGTATCACTAAACCTGTCAGATATTAATTACATAAGTACAATTACAAGTATGTTACTCTAGAGTACAGTGCTCAACAATAAATATTGCACATCGAGCTTAGGAAGGAGACTTCGGCTTATTTCGGGTCTGTAGAGCGTTATCTCTTTCGTACCGTACCTATTTGACGTTTGTCGACCATTTCGATCAAGTTTTGACCAATACCGGACTGTCAGTGCTTACGAAGGCAGTGTGCAACAGAGATAATGCTTTACGAAGTCGAAACGAGCCGATCGTCTCTTTTGCAGGCTCGATGTGCAATATTAATTTGTTGAGTACTGTATTCTCTTTAAAGACTGCATATGAATAGTCATACTTAAAGAATGCGATTAAAAAGTGTGGAATATAAAGTGAAATATGGCGATTTGCCAGTTCAGGCAAAACTTACATACGTCCGTGAAGTAAGTTACAAGTCACTGATAAGAAGGCGATATTAACAATAGAAGAGAGCACAAAGAGCAAATGTGGCAGTAATTCCATTTGAGCCAACATTGAAATTCGCTCTATATCTCGAATATGTCGTCATTGTGATCTAAAAGATTGGGGAAAGGTTTATGGAGACAACTTCACTTAGTGATATTTAAGTTTTGCTCATAGGTACAATAGTAAAAAGATACCTAACCTAATTCAAACCCATAGTGCTAAAAGATATCTCTAAAAATGTAATGCATTTTAGACTTACAAGCGCCAGCAACGTGTATCTTCTTCATCCACGGATAAATGACCCTGTCTGTGTTATCTGAACATATCGAGGAGTCATCGTCTTCAACTGGGGGACTGTCCAAAAGCAACCTTTCATCGTCCATCTCCGACGCTGGTGAACCTTCGCGACCTAGTGCATGGAGCTTTCTGCCAGCCGGTGCAGCCTCTTCAATATGCCTCTCTAGCCTCAAGCCCAGCTCTGCGAGTCCTGGGGCGACGTCGGTATGCGGCGGGACATACCCGTGATCCGCGTCAGAAGGATGGGAAGGCTCCGGTGGTCGCGGAGGTGGCGCCACCGGCGGGTGCTGCGGTATCGGGTGATAGTACCCTCCATATCCATACCCTGTCCCAATCTGCACGGGATACTGGTGTTGATAACCATATTGCAAGTGCTGGTGTTGGTAATATTCTCCTGGTGGTATGTAGTCCGCCTGACTGTACTCTTCGGAGGGCGGGAACTTGGGATCCGGCTGCGGCTGATACCCGCCGTTCATGAGGAAGGAACTCATGATGGGCGTGGTCGAGTCGGCGCATCACCTACCGCTCAACACGCCTGTTAATATGGCGGCCATTCACACATCGCACAACGGGAGCATTTTTTGTCAATTTTCTCTTCTAGTGCTTCCTGAAAAAATCACGGCTTTTTACTTTTGTATGGCGCTTCTAAACACGTAACTACGCAACTGAAAATCTTTATTGTGTGGTCACTTCTAAAGATTTTTTTTATAAATGAACAGTTTTTTTTTATAATAACAAGTCTTGGTCACCGTAAGTTCAAATATATTTGATTCATTCTCATCAATTTATAAATTTATTTAGTTTACTAATTATTTTACTGTCTTTTATTAATGTCTCATTGTAAATAGAGGTACAACCAAAATAGAAGTATTAACAGAAAGCACACCACTTGCTTGTAGGTAATCGTATCAAGTAGTTAAACGTATCGTCTGTTAGTCTTGAACTTAGTGCTTATATGAAAATTACACCAAATACACTTACAGGTTCATAGTCCACTCAAATTGTAATCACACACACATAGCTCAAAATTTAGTACGAACAGTTCACAAAATTTTGAAATGGCAAAGTATTAAAGCAATTTTATTGCAAAGTCATTTGATTTATCACTTTTTGATCATAAACAATGGAAGTTGAGGCGCGCACTCCCGCGACATTTTGAGACAATATACACTGCCCAACACGCCAGCGCACTCTGTCACTTTAAGGACTGCTATACATGTTCATCAATTTTTACATACCACCTTCCATTTTTAAGGCGGAGCTGTTCTTCTACTCTCTTGCCACATACCACATAAATCAATCTGAACTTTAAAAACACCCTATACAAGACTCATAATTCTTAACAGCTGGCTTCAAAAGCCTCAGACCGCAACAATAACGTTCCTCCTTCCACACGCAGCTATTTCTATCGGTGCGATGGGGACGGCGAAACGCACTGACATTTTGATGGGTATACTGCTAAGGTATAGCTATCTCGTTTTGTCATAAGAGCTTTTGCATTCGTGGACAAGAGTATGAACTTCGCCTCGAGCTTAGCGAGTGTAGGAGATTAAGAAGCTGTTTAATAATAATACAAAATGAACATGGTCTCCATTCGTTTCGACATGGCGTTTTAAAATTTTAATATGCAATTTCCTTTTATTTTTGATTAAAATGCCGTTCATTCTTATAATATGTAGTAAGTAAGTGAGAATTAACTTATTTAAAATTGGTTAGTAACGTTACGCACGTGACTGGTCGTTTTCTTTGTTAGTCATTTTTCATTGCGACTATCACCATTTTTATTAAAATTGTTCAACAATGAAATGCTGACAGATACTTGCAGCTTAAGCGTGAGTTTTTGAAATTTATCTATTTATTTAGTTAAAAAAATATTGTCAACTTAAATCCATAGGTATAGACAGGTAGGTATAAAATGTCGTTAAATGCTTTTTAATAAACCCATCAAATCTATCTACCTATATGTACTAAAGTAAGTACTGGAATGGACATTCCCCTTGATAGCATGGTTCCAGTTTTTTGCGTACAATGCACGTTCCCTTATTAGATACCTAACATGACAGCTGACGTGAAAACGTCGAATACATAATATCTGTCAAATCAATTTAAAAAAAGGAACTGGCTCTTTGTTCAAGGTGTCTACTCTATATATTGACTTAATTGCATCAAATACCTGCTCACTCAAAAAAAAAAGAAAATGAAAACATACAAGCAAAGATATAAGCAGTTCTTCTTTTATATTTATGCCGTAGTAAGAATATTTTACTTAGTACCTACATACTGGTAATTGTTTATTGTAAAATAACCAAGTAGGTAGGTACGCGGGCGAATCTAAACTTAATAATGGCAACCCTTGATACGTCCCACTGCTGGGCATAAGTCTGTCCCCTTCTTGGAAGGGGACAGACTCACAGGGGGCCTGGAGCTTACTCCATCACGCTGCTCCAATGCGGGTTGGTGGAGATAAGGGTTAGTGGCCAACCCGCTGTCTGAACTGTCGCACCTAAACTTATGTAGGTAAATATAATGCCAAGTTCGTAACAAGAAAACTCATAAGATAAGTAAGTTGAATCAGAGCTTTGCTTAAAACTAAGCTCTACCTATCTAAGTATAACCAAGAGATTTGTACCAACGTCGGATCAGAGCTTTGCTTAAAACTGAGCTCTATCTAAGTAGAGTCGAGACATATGTACCAAAGTTGAATCAGAGCTTTGCTTAAAACTGAGCTCTATCTAAAAAGAGTCGAGACATATGTATCAAAGTTGAATCAGAGCTTTGCTTAAAAGTGAGCTTTATCTAAGAAAAGCCGAGAGATATGTACCAAAGTTGAATTAGAGCTTTGCTTAAAACTGAGCTCTATCTAAGTAGAGTCGAGACATATGTATCAAAGTTGAATCAGAGCTTTGCTTAAAAGTGAGCTTTGTCTAAGAAAAGCCGAGAGATTTGTACCAACGTTGAATCAGAGCTTTGCTTAAAACTGAGCTCTATCTAAGCAGAGTCGAGACATATGTACCAAAGTTGAATCAGAGCTTTGCTTAAAACTAAGCTCTATCTAAGAAGAGTCGAGACATATGTGTATGTGTTGTATGTGTAAAACGGCATCCACGACACAGATTTATACCTACTGTGGGGCTGTGAGTATAAGCGTATTTTATTTATTTATATATATCAAAGTTGAATCAGAGCTTTGCTTAAAACTGAGCTCTACCTAAGTAGATTACACATACAAAAACACGCATACCCGAAGCAAATATCTGTACCTAGGCCATACAAATATTTATCCCAGTACGGATATCGAACCCATCCCCCTCATACATCGCTGTAGTAACTGGCTCGTCAAACTCCACATCTATTTCATTACGGAATAAGACACCTGGAAATGGTTTTGTTCAATGATAATGAAATTCATTTAAAAACGATGTATGTGATGTTTATGAACTGCAGCTTGTTAGAAGTTCTGTCTTTTACGAAGAAATCAAAATTGTCTTTTTTTACCAACTGGACTGATACACTGCCGTGTGTCTAGAATAGACAGGCATTATTCGTCGTAAGCATAATTATTGTACGATACGAAAATTCAAATTTGTTGAGAATATCTATCTATTTATTAATTCCGTTTATTAGCTGGTAAAATCACTTCAAACATCTTCCCTTGATAGGTACAACATGATGATTGAATAGGTAACTAATTTTTTTGGTACTTGGTAATGTTATAGACTAAAACATACAATTCCATGTTACATTCAAACCTCTGTTAGAGTTATAATAACTGTCATCAGATTCATGTAATCTGTTTCATTTAATTTTGTTTTAACATCGAAATACATTTGTTAAACAAACATGTTTTGCTTATTCTTGTATAACTTACGTACGTACGTAACTTCACGCCTGTAATCCCCGTAGGGGTAGCAGAGGTAAATGCATGCATTCAATCATAAATGCAAACACCTACGACTCGCCGGTTTATAACGTATAACGTATTACTAATAATACGTTTTTTGAGGAATTATAACTTCGATACAAACCATCTCTGGTTTAAGGGAGCGAAGCTGATCGACAAATACGTATTTTTAAATAAATATAATGAATAAATAATAATAGAATAAATAACTCTACTGATATGGTATCGTTGAACATAAGCATGCAATCAGAAGCTTTTTACGCTTCTGAGGTGAACTTGATTATTATCCAAATATGCCACTTAATATTATTACATTATCATTTCAAGGATTAGACCAAATAAATCAATGAGTTTCCTAATAATCAGATTACAAATACTGAACCTGAATCTCATTACTCTGCTCGACCTCGTTGAATCAAATATGTACTTACCACAGCTAATCTGTGTGACATCTCTACTAAGAACTCAAATGAACAAAACCCGAGTCACTCTCGAAGTATCATGAGGTTTATACTAATATAAGATCGAGCGTCAAAGCAGCCGACGTGGTCAGCAAATAAACAAAAATGTTCGGTGATTTTATTGAATTAGATGATCACAATGGTAGTATCTCTGGCGATTCTGCTGAGTCACGCGTCGGCTTCCAACCGGTGCGTACAAAAGGTGGGAACACCCGCTCAATGCCTGTTTGATCAATAGGTAAATAGACGTATCTATGTTCCCCCAAGGAATATTTGGTAGCGGATAACATTCCGGTCGTTCCTGATACTATATCTAGAACACATGATGGTATTTTTAGATTTGATTTCCTAATTGCCTTAATTATGCTTGAAGAAATAGAAGTTGTACCTCAACCTTTAAAAAGCCAAAAGCTTGAATAAGTTGCAATCGTTCCAACTATCATAATATCTGTCTACAAAATGAGTATACTGTTTTTTGAAGTACCTAATGATGGTAGCTAACAAGCACGCAATTCATATTAATGGTAAGTCAATACTGCAGCTTACAGATATCTACACAAAAACCGAAGGTCGAAATGCAGATGCGTTGCCACCTCTAAGGTCGAAGTTGTTTTGAGTCTGTGATATTTATAACGGGGTCATACATTACATCTCACAACCGTATGGTGGCAGATAGATTAATCGGGTACTGCGGTCTTTCCCCAAGCTTTGATTTTTTTTTCAAGCTACTACACCATTAGATTTTTACTCCCTGACAATGTTTTAGTACTAGATTGGACTAGGTGGGTTGGAAATAGAATCATCCCCATTGTTACACAGACCATCTTTTCCAAACAAAAGATCTTAGATCTCAAGATATCAAAAAAACATCCTATAAATACATATTTTAATTTCAGTTCCAAAGCATAATCCGAAGACACGAACCTATTTAAATCAATGTCCATCAATGAAGAAGATTTTATCGCAAGTAAAGTTTCTTTGCTAAAGTTATGTACACTTCGCTCGCGCTGTTTTTCCCGTGACGCTAACTGCCTGCCAGCTCGTTCTATCCAGCGCAAACTTAATCCAAGTTTAATGAACAATACGACAGGCCCTTAATCAAACTTTGGATTTTCTAACTTATACACCACTTGAAAAAAAACCTTACAGTATTGCGCACAGGATTCGATTTCAATTGTACAAAACACAATACATCTGACGTTCCCATTTTAAAGATATACACTGAAGAAAAACCTATTTAGCTGACTTTGATCGTATTATTTGTTTCTTGTTTTGCATTGGACACAGCCCTGGATTTAACAGTCACTTCAGTTTCATCGGAGCCGTTTATAATGAAATTAATTTATCCTGGATATTTTGTTCGAAACTTTTGTTATTGAAAAAACAATTTTGAAATTGCAAGAATTCTCAATTATGGGATGGCAGGGATCGCATAGCCAATTTTGTGTAATGGCGGGTTGCGTTTCCTATCTTTGTTGGGCCGAGTGCCGACGTTTTTTGCAATCGCCCCTCCCATGGTCGGGGGCATGGTTCATCTTAAAATTTATGGGGTACATATTATTATGTACGGTACGACTTTTTTTAACAGATTAGGTATAAGATAATATTTTTTCAACAATTTTATGTTGTAAATAGATACTATCCTTGTACGATGAAAAACAAAATGTAGATATTTGAAGCTAATATTTTCCTAAAGATTTAGACAGATACAGTTATATTTTTTAATATTTCAAATCTAGAAAGGTACCAGACAATTATTCGATTTAAAATATGTCAATTTCACTCAATCCCTGGCCCGATCAAGGATAGATCTAGCAAGAGTAGCTTTCTGCCGGTAACTCCCGGAGGATAATGGTATAAATAAAATCCCAACTCCCAAACTCCTTCATAATGCCCCCATCTTCCTCTGTCTCAACTAGAGCATTATCATTTCATACATTATCTTTATAACGAATCACTCTATAGTATAGGCAGCAGTAACAAGAAAGCCACGCACAAGTTTCTGACAAGGAAACGTCATCGTACATCAGATGTTTGACAGCCGACACCGCTCCCTTTCTACCGAATTTCCCCACCATGACGTCACAACTCGCAATTATATTTGGGGATCCGACTCCCCATCCTTCACTGTTTGATCCAAAGTTTTAACAATGAAATATTGATTGTCTGGAATTTAAGAGGTTCTGAAATAATTTGGAGCAACTGAGGTTACTCAGGTCATTTGAATCTATGGATTGGATCTCAAATGATCTCTGGATGATGAGTGGACTTGACTGGACTTCGCGTATTGAAATGTGAATTGATGTTGATGATGAATTTTGTGTAATTGATTTTTTTAGACTTGAAGTGATATTAGAAGCAGTCGATAGAAGGCAAATAGCAATATTGCTACGTATGATAGTATCTTGTATTTACGTAACTTCACGCCTGTAATCCCCGAAGGGGTAAGCAGAGGTAAATGCATGCATTCAAGCATACATGCAAGCACCCACGATTCGCCGGTTACTTTTTTGGCCCATGTAACAGATGGCGAGCCTGTTGACATATCAGGAATCGAACCTAGGACCTCAGCGTAGTAGTAGTGGCCTGCTACCACTAGACTACCGAGACAGTTTAATTCAATCTTGTATTTATAAATCACTATTATACATAACTTATGGGCGAGGATAAAACATTAACAAGTTAAAAGCCAGAGTTAGCTCTTTCACAAATTACAAATATCAGGCATCAGTGATAGGTAAGTATAAATAAAGTGATTCTGCTGAAACTGTTTTGATTTAAAGAAATGTGATCATTCATAGGTACCTTCTTTTAATGTAAAACTTTAAACAACTAAATCAAAACTAAAAGAGCAGCATAGATACTGGTTTAATACATTACCTAAATCTTGAACAAATATGCTGTTGCTGGTAATTGCTACCTATTTCTTTGCAGTGCAAGTAAATATATTAGAAATTATTAATATAATATATAGTGGATATGTGGGACACTGATTATTATAGAATTATTAAGTATATTAGCATAAGTAAATATTAAAAATAATTATTTGGTAGGTAGGTATTTTATATTCAGTGTATGGTCTGAAAATTAGGTACCTAATATTATTTACACTACGTAAGTTATACCTAATACTTTCATAACGCGTCCTAACTAATAATTGGCATACCAAATATCAAATGAAGTCCCTACAAATAATAAGCCCATATTTTGCCATTTTATACATACATAGATATATGTATGTCGCACAAAAACGTCAAATGTTACAGCGTTGAGGGGAAACGTTTGGTATTCTTGACGTATGTGAAATCAAAAAGCTTAACTAGATTTATTCGTCAAAGGTTTTTGAGACTAGTTCCTAAAGCGTTAAGGTTAAAAATGTAATGGGTGGATTGTAAGATTTAGGATCATTTACGCATGAGCGAGTCGAGCTTTCATTAATCAGCCAACAGTCGCTAGTCGCGACAGTGCAGCAGCGCTGGCATCGCGGCTCGATTTTTTTCCTCTTTCGCCCTTACGTTGTATATTGGACGCGATTTCCTGGGATTCTCCGGAGAACTGGGTGGTCGTTTTTAATCAATAACGGGTATAATATACAATAGTTAACACTCACACTTTGAGCAATTTGCATTGAACATAAAATTCATTAATTTTAGTATTTCATTTCCCTCTAGTTGAAAGCCAGGACGTTGTTGTTCATCATTTATTGAAATATTAAGAAGCACGGTTTTTTATGTAGTGGAAGTGGCAGACAAGCATGCAGTTTACATCGGTGTGTCGTTAAGTGATGACTACAGCCTATAGACACCCACACAAAGACCAAGGTCAAAATGCAGATACGTTACCACTCCTGAGGCCTAAGGTGTTATGCCTCTGTGCCGGAAATGATAGGAACACGATAGTGCTGAACACTACCATTTAGCGGCAAGTATATTAGGTAATGTGGTGGTGCCTACGCCCCGCGAGCTCCGTCACTGGAGCTCTACCACCAGTTTAAGTAAGTTTAGAACTTTTGTAAGTACTTATATAATAGTTTAGCTAGTTTTTTTAGCCTTATAGTTTTGCAATCAAATCAATTATCGTTATCAAACATACGCAAATAATTATATTACTTCTGTGATGTGAATGATTCCCAAAAAATGTAGGTATAATAAATCAAACAACAATGTGCGGATCGATGGAAATTTACATTTCAATGCATAATTTAACTTATGTACAGGGTTCGGGACGAAATGTCTCCAACTTCAAATAAATATTTCTCTTATCTCCGCCCCTCAGTCACTCTTTGCACTCCATCCCGCGAATAATCCCTCTGGGAATGGGGAGGACTGTAAGCGAATTTTATTCTTTCTTTTGTTGAATGCTTGTTGAATTTCGATATGTAGCTTAGATATGTATGTATGTACTCGTATGAAATCGAACAATCATACCACAACTAGGTATCTATCAGAATAGTCATAATTAAAAAAGGCGTGTTGCTTTTCTGTACGGGGGTGGCATAGTCAACGTATGACTAAACTCCCAGGAATAATGGTTCAAAATAATAAAAAAAAAAAAAACACCATTTCAAGGGAGCAGACAGTAAATACTAGATAATTACAAAATTAATAGTTTTTGCTCTCATAAATTAATGTACAGCATGATTTTCTTGCTAACAATATTTCTACTTATAACTCGAAATTCGCTGGCTCAACTTTCTTCGAACACGAACCCGTTGTTACTTTTATAAGATTATGACATAAAAGTTCTATCCCAATCAATCTTATTTCGCGTTGCGTTGCGTTTTAAAATCAACTCCAATTTCACGCGCATCTACGTATTGTAAACTTTCTAGTTGCCTGACAAACAGTCTGATCGATTGCCTGGAAAATTGCGACGAATAAGCGTAAATATTTTGACACGATCCGAACATCGTATTACAAAACAATCGCTTTCCAAATATTGGTGCGTCTCGCTCCAAGGGTAACGTTTCAAAATATGATCAAAATCGTTTGATAGATCGTTCCCGAGAGACTTGAAGAATCTGAACAGTAGCCCGTTAGTAGCTGAACAATTGTCTGGTTCATGACGACACATGGGACTGCCAAACTTATTAAAAAGGCTCGGTTTATAAAGTCGTTACGAATAAGTGAATTAACAAAGCCTGCTTTGCGGTGTCGATACAATGCAGCTGATTGCTATTAATGGCTGCCTTGTCAGTCTTTGGATCAAAACAGTACCTTCGGTTCTTAAGTTCCCATTATTACTTCGCATGGTTACAATGTGCATTGTTTTATCTACCCAGCAAAATTCGATTGCGAAATGTTGTGTTGGTAAGCAGTGCAGACTACTCTAGTCGTAAAAAGCAGCGCTTTGCACCGGGTCCCAGAATGACTAATGATGTGGCGAAAACGAACTGAGGATTTCGAAAAATATCGCTTCGTCGCAACCGTAAGCAACGATCGAAATTCGGATATTTTAGGATTGGAGGATTCAAAGGTGCCGGAACGGATTTGAGAATACTGCTTTTAGCAAGATTGGATTTTAAAATGTGGAGTCCGGAGGGCGTCGGTGAGACCGACGCTCACCACCGAACCACTTTATCCTAATCGCTTGAACTTTTATTTAATGTTGTATTTATATCCGAAAATAATTCATCGTCATTACACATATCTCAATTTATAATTCGTTAATTCTTTTTGTAAAAAAATACTTTTTGATATTCAACTACCTAATACTATTATGAACAATAATAATGTACAGATACTTGAAAACTTTTGATCAATATAAGGAAAAGCGAAAAGCAGCGTTTTTATAGGTACCTACCATTATATTGTGTTTTATATTTATATTACATAAAAAAAACCGCCTTCAAAAAAATTCAAAACTAAATAGACACAAACACTGAAAAGCGAAAAATAAACTCAATTACTTTAATATGGGCTACGTACCTACCTACTCATAGGTTTGAAGTCGGTGCCAAGGCAATAGTGCGCTTCAAATAACCGTATTTGATAACTTGTGGTAGAGCTCCAGTGACGGAGCTCGCGGGCGTAGGCACCACCGCATTACCTAATATACTTGCCGCTAAATGGTAGTGTTCAGCACTATCGTGTTCCGGTCAGGTGGTAATGTACGCCCCTGTAATTTCCAGCACAGAGGCATAACACCTTAGGCCTCAGGAGTGGCAACGCATCTGCATTTTGACCTTGGTCTTTGTGTGGGTGTATAGACACCTTATAGAGGCTGCAGTCATCACTTAACATCAATGTGAACTGCATGCTTGTTTGCCACATCCATAACATAAAAAAAAAAAAACTTAACATAGTAGGTACTGCAACACCACAACATTAGTCCTAACGCCCGGGCCGCATTATTGGCTTGGCACCGACTTCAAACCTATGAGTAGGTAGGTACGTAGCCCATATTAAAGTAATTGAGTTTATTTTCGCTTTTCAGTGTTTTTGTCTATTCAGTTTTGATTTTTTTTTGAAGGTGTTTTTTTTTTATGTAAGTGGTGTAACTATTATTAATATTAAATATTACAGTAAAAGTAGGTAGGTATTTCAACTACGAAAGTACTATCTATAGTCTTTATCATCAGTTCTAGAGGTGTGTAATAGCGGCTTTCCTGGAACAGCAACGAATCGCTATTGAACTCTAATAGCAGTTTCGTAAACTATCTATTCCAGTAGCTGGTTCTTAGGCAGTCAAGCAAAAGGCTAATTTAAAGTGTAGTGATATTATCATCATCACTTTAATCATCATCACCTCAATCATCGTCACCTCCATCATCATCACCTCCATCATCATCACCTACATCATCACCTTCATCATTATCACCTCCATTATCATGACCCCCATAATCATCTCCTCCATCATCATCACCTTGATCATCATCTCCTCCATCATCATCCCCTCCATCATAATCATCTTCATCATCACCTCTATCATTTTCACATCCATCATCATCACCTCCACCGTCATCACCACCATCACCACCACCATCACCACCAAAATCTTCACCATCATCACCACCATCATCATAACCATCATCACCACGGTCATCATCATCTATCAACATCATCACCTCTACCATCATCACCTCCATCATCATCTCCTCCATCATCATCTCCTTTCAAGTGTGCTATGAAATTTGAGTAGTTCCCTCGATTTCTCCAGGATCCCATCATCATGTCTTGACATGGTGACAATGGGACCACCTGTGAGGTATACGGACACATGGCACGGAACATTATTATTAAAAATATCGAAATCTTTCAAGTGTGCTATGAAATTTGAAGAGTTCCCTCGATTTCTCCAGGATCCCATCATCACATCTTATCATCGTGACAATTGGCCCACCTGTGAGGTATACGGCCACAAGACACGGAACATTATTGTTATAAAAAATAACGAAAATCTTTCAAGTATACTATGAAATTTGAAGAGTTCCCTCAATTTCTCCAAGATCCTATCATCACATTAACATGGTTACAATGGGACCAACTGGGAAGCACACCCTTTCAAACAAAACCAAAATTATCGAAATCGGTACAGGCGTCTTCGAATTAGCGGGGAACATACATTAAAAAAAAAATCCGGACTAATTGAGAACCTCCTCCTTTTTTCAAAGTCGGTTAAAAAAAAGTTCTAAAGTTCACTCGCATGTGTTATTGCGAAAAATATATTACAATACAAAAGAGACGAATATATCAATTCTCTGTCAAATCAATGTTCTACATTTTATTTGACAACCATTAGCCAAATATTGATTGAAAGCCAATATAAATCGCATGATTTTCTATATAATACACTAGCAGACCCGGCCACGCGTTGCTGTGGCTAAAGTTTTTGTTATATTACATTATAGTAAACAATCTAAGAGGAACAATAAGAGAACATCAGTCACGGAGTCCACTATGCTTTTTCACACAGACGGTATTTGTAAAAAAATTTGGTGATCTCCTTATTTACCTACCTCTCTTGTAAAACAGGATTAATTTCACTGTATTATCTTCATTCATTATATTAAGAATTCAATTTACACTTCAGTCTATGTAACACGTGGCCGGCTATGCTAACACCAAAAATTTAAAAAGTGGAAATAATAGAATTATACGGTATTTCGTTCCCTACAAAATAAATTTAATTAATTTTATAGCGTCAACAACACGTGGTAATTAAGCTGTTAAAATGTAGCATAAATAAATGACATGTTTGTAGATTTACCATAGCAGCGCCATCTATTGATTACTTACTCAACCCAGTCGAAAGGTATCGACATCTGTTAGAATCATTTGGAGTTAACAGATAATTGTGACTGTCAAATAATAACAGACAAATAATTAGCAATAAATTAAAATTGCGACTATAATTTGAGATTTAAACTATCCTATCTCTCAAGTTGGATCGAACTGCATATGGTGTGCGATTTTTATTATAATCGGTTAAGTGGTTTAGGAGTCCATTGAGGACAAACATTGTGACACGAGATTTATATATATTAAAGATTTAATTATTACACTTTAAAGCATTAGGTTGTGAAATAAATGAAAATCAAAGTTCAAATTCTAAATGTGAATTCAGAAGACGTAGGTATTTTGAAAAATTCAGTAGAATTTCATTTGAAGCATGAACAAAGAACGATAGATACCTAAAGCGATCCTTTGCCCGAGAAAAATAGTAGGAAAACCATTAATAACTGTCACGCCAGCTCCTTGTTAAATGCATACAATGCATGATACTTTTTAAAAGACTTACAATGGCGACTTGGCTAAATTAAAAGTTTTTCGATACAGCCGCGTACGCGACATTGCACGGAACTAGAGGACGGATAATTATTGTACGGTACGGTACCGTCAGCAGAAGGATTAGTTATTTAATGTTTAATTTTTACAGGTCAACGGTGTCCGTGCCGCTGCATTATAAATTTTTCAAAATTATATTCAGTTAAATACCTAGTTGTACGCAATATCAAGGACGTATCCGTTTTTAAATTGATTTGACAGATATTTATGTACACTTCCACGTCATCTGTCATATTACTATGTGAAAGTGTGGTAAAATGACTTCTAGAAATAGGAACCATGATACCTAGGGGAGTGTCCTGTCTTGTACTTTTTACTACATATAGGTCGATGCTCAATATTTTTTTTTTTTTCTTTAGATTTGTAATATACGAGCCTGTATTTTTATTCCTTGTTTTTAATTTTTGACATGGGCGTCTCATGTGCTGGACAAAATGGTTTTTGTGTCTTTGGTTTGGGTAGCATTGGGTTGGTCCCCAAAGATACCCCATACGCATAACGTGTATCACAATGAATGTCTGTTATAATAATAACAAAAAAAATAGTGCATAATCTTTTTAATAGTCTTTATGATACAGAAATTATGCATCGTATGCATACTTGTCACTAACTTCACAAGCGCATTTAATTTTGCTCGTTGGTATTGCACAAAACTGTTTTTCTGCTGCCCGTACATAAACACGTCAACTGACACAGGTTTGTAAAGACACGTTTAAAGTGGGAAAAAATCAAAATTAATGGTATCAGTGGCAGGCAGTAGGGCACATGGATGAATGCCTAGCTGCCGGCCTCTATTCTTCGGCTTCCTTCGCACAAACCTTTACACGGACAGTTCCGGCTTTCAAAATAGAAGCTGGTTAGACAAATCCGACGTATTGTTTATTATGCCAATGATAAATAGGCAAAGAAAATATTCAAGTTTTTTTTAAGCAAAATAGGTATGTTATTGTTTTCAAATACCTACGTAAAGATAAGAACATCAACATTTTATAATTTCCATAATTGGAACGAAAATTTTTGATAAAGCTTTTTTTATGGAAGCATAAGAAGATATAGGGGCAACACCAGGTAAACCTTAATTATTTACAGTATCTTAATTTCATGAAATTTATTTTATTATTAATTATACCTCTTATAGTTTATTTATTTTATTTATTTTTATTTATTTTTTAAATAAAAATACAATGCGGGCTTAACTAAATAGTACTAATAAACCTAACTTACGAAGTTTGTGCTAGTACTAGTTATTACGTTATAATGGCATATCGGATGTTTCCAATGCATATCGGACTCAATTTCATATTATTAATTGCCATACAACATTCAAAACATGAAATAAAATATGTTTACTTATTTGATGGGTTGACTTTATTTTTTTAACATGATATTTACTGTGTCGACCCTGTAATTGCCGCCACAGAGGCATAACTCCTAATGCCTCAGGAGTCACAGCGCATCTGCATTTTATGTGGGTGTCTACAGGCTGCAGTCATCACTTAACATCAATGTGAACTGTATGCTTGTTTGCCACTTTTACTACGTTAAAAAAATATGGTGCACTTCTTATGACATGTTCTTTATATGCTGCATGCTTTTATTCCTACCACATAATAAAAATTAAAAACTTTAATGTAGCTGGGTAACAGATAACAATCCAGAATATGACAGCGTCGAGCACTATTATTTAGCGGCTATTAATTATTAGACAAAGTAAGGCAATTTTAGGGGGAAAATGTGGCAGAAGTTCGCTTTTATCAGGGCTACACTGTGTCGTCGTGAGCAGTCTCTTTAGTCACCAAATTTAGCAACTTCTTGTTTCTTCTGAGGTATTTGAGCTTCACCAGTTCTAAATCCGAAAAAAACGGTCAAAGGATTGAAATTTATATCTTTTAATTTAACCCGAATTCATGGGCTAATTGGACAACAAGCTCAAAGCCTGATATCTACTCTTATTTTTTTAATTCATCCAACGAACTAAAACAACATTTAAAATACTCCTTGGCTATAATTCGGATGATTGGAGACACTCCGATTGACTTATCGGCGATCAGTTGTAAGTTTACGCGGGGGCGATGCCTCCCAATCATCGACGATAGCATCTCGACGGACCCAACTGATACCGGCCGTCAATGTTTTGACGAGGGACTCCGAAAATATAAAAAGTAATCTCACTCAGCTCCGTTATATAGCTTGTCGTAGGTGTGTATATAAGCCAGCGTGGTTACAATGATTGTAAGTACCTAATAGCCTATGAACATCTAGATGAAACCAGAGATGTCAATGTAAGTGCGTTGCCACTCCTAAATCCTAAGATGTTATGTCTCTGTACCGGAAATAACAGGGCTGTGCATTACTTTTTTACTGGTGGTAGAGCTCTAGTGACGGAGCTCGGGCATAGGCACCACCGCATTACCACCGAATAAAGTAAAAAAAAAATACAAGACAAACAAAAGGGGCAAAAAAGCTACTCAAAAAAAAATAAAAACAAAAAAGTGTATGGCCTCCCTAAGTGTGTTACCCTGCGTACCAGTATCCCCTTCTATAGAACACGCCCCCGACGCTTCGGGGGCAGATAGGCCCGGGGAATGAGGACTTCCTCGACCCTCGAACCATCCCCTTCCTCTGTTACGCTTCACGTGCGGAGGGAGGGATGATGATTATTCGTTCGTTCCGCATTACCTAATATACTGGCCGCTAGATGGTAGTGGTCAGCACTATCGTGTTCCGGTCAGGTAGTAATGTACGGCCCTGTATTTTCCGGCGCAGAGGCATAACACTTTAGGCCGTGGTTAGGAGTGGTTTGTATTTGTTTGTTTTTGTTTTGTTTTTTTTATTATATGTACGCATTTGCATTGTGACCTCTGGTCAGTGTGTGGGTGTCTATAGGCTGCAGTCATCACTTAACATCAATGTGAACTGTACGCTTGTTTGCCACTATTATAACGTAAAAAAAAACCATCTGACTGGAACAGGGCCGAATACTACTTTGTAGCGGCAAGGAAACCTACTAAAGCTAAGTGGTAAAAGGCCAGTGACGACCAACGCATTACCTATATAGTTAATGCTCTGGTGTCGTAATTGTTCTATTTGTTTTTGTTCTAATTGTTCTATTTGCTATGTTCTATTCATTACAAAAAGAGAAATTTTCGATACATAAAGATATGATTAACTGCCTCGGTAGCCTAGAGGTAGCAGGCCATTACGACTTCGCTGTCGATTCCCGGGTAGGGGGTTATCGGAGATAATGGTGTAAAGTCCTTTATTTCTGGTTTATTTGGGATTTTTCCATTTTCAAGTTTCCCAGTACCTCGAAGTTTGGTAATGTGCCCGGAGATGTCAAAAGGCTCGCCACCTGTTACATGGGCCAAAACGTAACCGGCGAATCGTGGGTGTTTGCATGTATGCTTGAATGCATGCATTTACCTCTGCCTACCCCTTCGGGGATTACAGGCGTGAAGTTACGTTATAAAGATATGGACGTTTTAGGTACGCTACATGCTTTATGCTCACCTGACGTGAACATATGGATTAATTTAAAAAGATATATTGTAAAAATCTTACTTTCTAGTACTGTAGTTTGCAAATATGTTGTGTCTGTGTCAACATTAAATTGTGTATACGACAGTTAAATTGAAAAAAAAAAACATATCTAGTGCCCTCACTAGATATGTTTTTTTTTTTGCACCGCGGGATTCGTCTCACTCTTCGTGCAAACGCGCTGATTTCTTAAATAATTTACCCCATTACCCTATTAGTAATATTTCATTAATTGTTTGTTCAAGGTCACCCTCGGGGCCTGCAACTATCTATAGATTTATTGTGACTTATACTAACGATTAATATTTAAAAAAAAAGTATACTTGAACAGAACCGTAGGTACTATAATGGTAGTACATGAAAACGAATAAAATTTTTAACATCAAAACACTCACACTCAAACAAAGTCAATTCGTTATCGATTCCCAGATTTTAATTACTCCAATATTAAGTGGCTCGAAGTAATCAAGGAGAGACCTTGTGACCCATTTTAAAAGTTTTATATGAACGATCGGGAGGCGCAAACGAGGGGAGTGATAAATGAAGAACATCAATCAGATGAATTTAAGTGTTGCAAATTTTCACCCGACTCCGCGTATCGCGAAGTAATCGCAAAACTTTGTGATGTTACAAAGAATATGTAATAACAATGAAGTTGAATTTTTCAGATGAGATTCGATTTTTTTGAAGTATATTTTATGTTATAAATGTGACAAATAATCATACCATTCACATTGTCGGTGAATCCTATAGACATCTGCATCTCTACTTTTCGTAGAGATTTCAGAGAATACCAAGTGTACTTGGTGTACTTAATGCCCCTGACTCTTAATGATTTAAAGGCATTCTCTAACTGCCAACCTTAGGGATGTGGAACAGGGTTGTTGAGGGTGCAATTTTTACTGCTGGGGTTCAATTTACAGTGTCGCAGCACCAGTGCGTAGGCACCAGCGCATTACCAAATATATTTGCCACCAAATGTCAATGTAGCACTATCGTGTTCCGTTTAGATGTATGGTCCCGTAATAACTATCAGAGAGGCAAAACAAGTTAGACCTCAGTCTGACAGTCTCGACAATCTTTCGTCATGGGCAAAGTAGATAGAAGAAGATCTAGAGGCCGATCACAAGCCACTGGTATGATTGAATTAAAGAAGTGATGGAACTTACTGTCACTGTTGCGCGCAGATGGACTTTTCAGGTTGGACACGATTATCAGTAATAATGGAAATGACGAAAAAGTAGGGGGTCATGCCAGAAGCGTGCACGTCGCGATCCCTGCCAGTCCTTTAGGGCTGCAATTCTGGCACGAAGGCGTACCGCAGTGCGGGTTAGGGCGTCCCCCCGAGGCGACGCGTACCGACCCGTCCCCGTCGGTAGTCGGTACGAAAAGCGGCCAAAAAGGCGATGGGGACCGCCACCTGTCACGCTGGGCCCGACACGATGGATCAAGGAGTGGGGAGTGCCAGATAGGCACGTGGAATGTGAGAGGTGGAATTTGTGTGAAGATGAATGAGTTGACGAACGTAATGAGTGTGAGACGCCTGGATGTTTTGTGTGTAACAGAGACTAAACGAAAGGGCTGCGAGGTCGAAGATCTCCCGGGTGGTGCGATGGCTCTGTGGGCAGGTGTGCAACCAGAGCGATCATGCCAGCGCGGGGGTGGGCGTCCTTCTGTCCTCTCGTTTAGTCACTGGAGTGAACGATTATGGTTTGGTGAACCCGAGACTAATCTGGGTCCGAATCAAATTGGGCGTCACTAGGGTGTTTTTGGTAGCAGCTTATGCACCGGTTAGCTCAGCGACGACCCAAGACCTGGAGAAGTTTTGGGAATCTACAAGGGAAGTTCTCGATATGGTAGAAGCTAATGAAAGGGTAATTTTGTGTGGTGATTTGAATGGATGGGTCGGGACCAGGCGGGCAGGATACGAGGCCGTTCTAGGTCCATATGGTGATAGAAGAGTAAATGATGCTGGTAGGCTTATACTTGACTTATGCTTGGAACGAAGTCTCCTTGTGTCTAACACAGAATTCCGTCATAAGGACATTCACAAGTATACATGGGGGAGGAATGAACAAAAAAGTATGATTGATTTTATCATGGTTGATAGTCGTCTTCGGAAGAGCCTGATGGACACTAGAACCTACAGAGGTCCCACTCTTGATACAGATCACTACTTGGTAATAAGCCGGTTTAGGGGTATGTTCAAGAAGTGGCGACATTGGCGTGTCCGTGTGCCTTTCGGAGGACTTGAAAGAATAAAGAGTGAAAAGTTACAAGACATTAGTGCAAGGAAAGTGTATGAACGTCAAGTCCGTGAAAAGTTAGACAAGGTTTGTCTTACGGACTTGAACGAGGATGAATGTTGGCAAGTTATGAAAGATAGTATGGTGGAAGTTGCGAAAGAAGTATGTGGTTATGCAAAGATACGCAAATCCTTGAAAAGGGATGCGTAGTGGGACATGGAGGTGCGAGACTCCGTTGAAAGAAAGAAGAAAGCATGGCTGGATTATGTAGCATCTTTGCAAATGAATAATGGTATGAGAGATGAGAAGAGAGAAATTTACCGTCGGCTCAAGAATGACACCAAGATTTTAGTGAATGAAAAGCGTGAGAGAGATAAAGTGGAAGCTGATGAGAGACTGGCGAAGAGCTTTGAGACTAACATCAAACTCTATTGGAGGGAGGTGAAAAAGTCTAGAAGCTCTTCTCCAGTTTCTGGAATAAATAAAATAAAATCTAAGTTGGGTGACATTCTTGAGAACACGCAAGATGTGTTAAAACGATGGAGCGAGTATTATGGGGAAATGTATGATTATGCTCACAACACTGACGCCGGAGTTGCTGACTTGACGGTGCCGGCTTGTGAGGGTATAACAATAGATGAGATTGTATGGGCGATACGAAGTTTGAAATGTGGTAAGGCTGCTGTATTGATCAGGTTTCTGCCGAAATGATCAAATATAGTGGTGCTGCCCTTTGGGATTCTTTCTGGGTGTTGTGCAACCTTTGCTGGAGATCCGGAAGAATCCCAAAGGATTGGCGGTGTGCGGTCATCGTGCCTTTGTATAAAGGCAAAGGTTCACGTATGGACTGCACCAGCTATCGAGCGATCAGTTTGATCAGTTTGACAGCTAAAGTGTATGGGAAAGTCTTAGAAAGAAGAATGAAAGAAAAGTCCGACGGGTTGTTGTGGGATGCACAGGGTGGTTTCAGAACTGGAAGAGGATGTATGGATCAAGTTTTCTCCCTCCGCAACATCGTAGAGAAGCATCTGGCTGTGAGCCAGAAGGTTTTCTGAGGTTTTGTGGATTTGCAGAAAGCGTTTCATAGGGTATTACGAAAGGAGCTGTGGGACATTTTGCCAGAGTATGGTATTGATGGTAGTCTGCTCCGTGCAATACAGTCCACGTATGTGGGCTGTCAAGCATGTGTGCGGGTGGATGGTAACATGTCACCCTGGTTTGATGTTAACATCGGTGTCAGACAGGGTTGCGTGCTTTCGTCTAGGCTGTTTATCATATATCTGGACAAATGCCTTTAGAGGGTGAAGTTGATGGATGTGGGAGTGCGTATGGGTGACTTAGTAGTGAACTGTCTGCTTTACGCAGATGATGCGGTAATTGTTAGCTCTACACCATCTGGGCTTGAAGCACTAGTCACAGTCATGAAAGAGGATTGTTTGGAGAAAGGCTTACAATTGAATGTGGATAAAACTAAAGTATTAGTATTTGAAAGAGATGAGCAGAGAACAAATGCAAGGGTAGTAGTAGATGATGCAGTGTTAGAACAGGTGGATGAAATTGTATATCTTGGATGTGCTTTTAGCAAGGATGGTAGGTACACCACTGACATAGAAAGAAGAGTGCTTGCTGGGAATTGCGTGAATGGAGCATTGGGTAAGCTGCTAGAATCTAAACATCTCAGCCAGCGGGCGCGACTAGCCGTACATAATGCTGTACTTACTCCAACGCTTTTATATGGAAGCGAGAGCTGGGTATGCAGGAAAGAGCATGAAAGGAAGTTGAACGCGGTCGAGATGAGATCATTGCGCAAGATCTGCGGTGTATCACTCACCGATCGCGTTCGTAATGAAGATGTAAGAAAGATGCTTTGTGTGAATGATAGTATCGGTGTAAAAATGAAAAAAGGCATGCTCCGATGGTTCGGGCATATAGAAAGAATGTCGAATGAGCGAATGACTAAACAGATATACAATGCGAATGTGGATGGTTGCAGAGGCCCAGGAAGACCAAGACTGACCTACCAAGACCAAATAGGTCGAGTTCTGTCTGATGGTGGGATCAAAAGTCTTAGGAATCGGCGTGCATGTATGAAGAGAATGATGAAAGTAGACGAGGCACGAGAGGTTTGTCAGAACCGGGATATCTGGCGCTCTACACTCTCTGCCTACCCCGTTAGGGACCTGGCGTGAAGATACATACATACATACATACGAAAAAGAAGGAGATTTAATCACGCCTTTTTGTGGACCTTCCTGTAAATCTTTGAGGACACAGACTGCAGTCCTCAAATAAACCTGAAGTGGAAACAGATTACCTTGGGGAGAGACCTCTATTCGTCCACTATCAAATGTGAACGAATAGATGATAATGTGGGCCAGAACCCACAGCAATCTGCAACCTCTGGGGGCCACCTTTCCGTAATCACTGAATGGCTAATCCAGCGTCAACAAGTTCATAACTCTAAAGCCTCTAACAACGAGCAAATAATACTGTAACGCTACAGAGTATTCCTGGTTCCATTCACTTCCGTAAATGTTTATTAGAAACAAATCATTATTACCTACACTTTAATACCATAAAATAATCGTAACACCTCTTACCTTCTACTTCCAATTTTATTGTAAATGAAGATTAAAAATCAATAGCCATACCCTATTCAATTTTTCTTTCCTATCTCTGTTTATCTATCTATATGAAAATTGAATCTAATTAAGGAGAGATAAAACAGGGTCCGAGGAACGATTAGGGTCTTGTAGACGATGGATCACATTAATATAGCGTTATCAATGTTGACAACTGCGTATCGGCTACCGTGGGGACACTTTTGACAAGTAAACACCTTGTTTGTTGAGTTAAAAAAGTATAGAGTCGTTAATGTGTCCACATTTTTATTAATTTCATGCATTTTTTGTTTCCATATCTCTTCATACGCTCATTTAAGAAATAAGAAGTTAAGAAAATACTATCTGAGTAATAATAACGGGAAACTTTTCAATATACATGATATAGAGTATCTACCCTCCGATGGAATAAGTTCAACATTATCGGCAACTAAAACTTGTAACTGCTTCATCCATAATAATCCATATAGAACCAGGTTTCTGATGATAGTGATGTGTATAATAGGTACAATTGACTATAGATCAGATCACTGGAGTTATATCAATGGAGCATCAACTCATTACATTTCACTCACGACTCTCCTCGTGTAGGTCCCGCTTATAGACAGATTTAGGTAACTATTAAAAAATAACTCTGTCACAAGCTATTAATCAATGTTCGATAAGGCGACTCAGAATGGGCGGTCTGTGTTGTGAGGCCAGGTGATTTATTTTATATCATATTGTGACCAATTTAAGATGATTTCTTCTGAGTTTTAATAAGTTACTGAAGGAAGGTCATCTTGAATGGTCATTTACATTGGTGATGGGCGATAGAAGTCGCTGTATCAACAACATCGTATGGACAATGGACAATACATTTATCGCAACATCACTACACTTAACCTGCAGACTTGAAGATTTGTTCAATTAAATAATGTATGAAAACTATTCACATTGGTTTTATTGTGTTAACAAAAATGTGTGTACACAGTAGTGAGCATATTTGTGATCGTTGTTAAACGGGCCAATCAATAAGCTGATGGTTCGCTTTATAGGTACCAAGTTCTAATTAGGTGATGTAAAGATGAAAAGTAGATAACAGTGCAAAATTGTCGAAAGAACGTAATCTGATGTATCGTATCCAAAAAGTAATATTGCATTTCGACCTTTGGAAGGAGTTTTCGGCTTATTTCGGTTATTTCGGCTCTGTAGAGCGTTACCTCTTTCGCAGTTTTCGCACTAGGTGATGCCTACTATAGTCACCTATGTGATATTTGTCGATCATTTTGATTAAGTTTTGACCCATATTGGACTACCAGTGCTTACCTACGTGTGCAATGTGCAGCAGAATTAATGCTCTACGAAGTCGAAATTAATTGATTGTCTCTTTCGTAGGCTCGATGTGCAATATTTCTTGATGGATAGGTACCCTCGGGGGTACGGTAGTAGCGGAGGTAAATACATGAATTCAAGTATTTATTCGCCGGTTGCATTTTGGCCCATGTCATAAATGGGTATAGTTAGTCTCTTGACAACTCTGGACACGTTACCAAACTCCGAAAGTAGCACGGGGAAACTACCAAAAAAATAAAAAAAATCCTTAAATAGCACCTGTAATAACCTCTGTCAGTGCTCGACCGGAGATAGAACCCAGGAACAACAATACTGGCCTGCTACCACGTAAATAGCGACCACTATGTCCTCATAATTTTGTTGAAGTTCTACTAATATTATTTTTTACTAGCTTTTGCCCGCGACTTCGTTCGCGTGGACTTCAGGTTGGTCCCGTCTAGTCTAGTAATAAGTAAAAAATACGGTAACTAAGCACTGCAGAGCCCTAATTTGTACGTGTAACTCCTAACCAAAAAGAAACCTGGCAATAACTAACCTTAGGCCTATATTACTTAAAGTAGGCGACCATACGTTTTTATCAAATCGCTAGTGCCTTGAAAATTCGCAAAACGGACACAACCGTCAACGACGTCTGCCCGCGTTCGGGTCACGCACTCAGCGATGAGCCACTTCTTCCCCACCGCACCTACCCCGCTCCCCCCACGCCCCGTTCGCCTGGCGCCGCTGCCGGTATTTATCACCGAAACGATATTTATCGCCGAAATTGCTATGACTCTGCATTTTAAATCTGTGATATCTTCGAAAATATTTATTTAATTTACATGCTGTAAAAAGCCATATTGATCTTTATTAAATGCACAATGTATTTAAGATACTTAATTGGATAAGGATTAATACTGTATTGCTTAAAATCGCTTCGTAAATAAGCCATTATTTCTCGTACAAAGTAAAGGATAAAAAATGGTTATTGTGGGTTATTCCTAAGAGATAAACATATACCATCACGGACTTTTTTGTAGACCTTTTTAAGTTGTACAATACTGTAGTAAATTGTTTTGATCTATCTTGTAGGATTCAGTCAGCGTTTGCAATGTAAGCGCAAAAAATGTGTTTTTTCTACGACCTCACATTAAAAACCTCAAAAATTGTAGCCTATGTGTTATTCTGATGTATAAGCTATAGCCTATGTGTTATTCTGATGTATAAGCTATATTGTGGTAAAGTTTCATTCAAATCCATTCAGTAGTTTTTACGTGAAAGAGTAACAAACATCCATACATCCATACTTACAAACTTTCGCCTTTATAATAGTAGTAGGATGTATCAGTTTAAGCTAGCTTTATCCTACTTAAGCATACCGTAATAAATTTATTCCTATGATAACATAAAATGAATGGTTTCGCTTAACTTAAACATTTGAAACAGGCACAGATTACAAAATTAGTATATTCTAATCCTGAAATGCATGAACCTACAACAAAGTAACCGTATTTAAACAAAATCAAATCTTTTTTGTTCTTATTTACTACATTAATTATCAGTAACTTCAATAAATTCGTGGGATGGTACATTCCATCATGGGCACCTGATCTATTCCTCTGTAAAAATTACACTAATACGTTTTAAACGCCATCTATGGATGGATAATAGTAATATTATTTTCATGAAAGAGTAGTCTACGTGAAAGCATCTGCCGCCATCTAGTATTGAGTAGCAAATTTCATACTTCAACAAGCCTTGAACGTGTAGTTCCTAGTTTAGGAAATTATTCAAATAGAGGACGTGTTGAGTAGGATAAGAAACTTAGCCAAGATCCGAATATCCGAATCATTATAATTCAGAATTTTTCCGTTTACTTCTGGGTAAAACTTTTTAAATAAATATTAGGTACTTTTTCCAAAAGTGAACATTATCAATTTCCTTTCTATTTACTATCAGATTAGGACATTACCAGACTGGGCTATTTGCACACTGCAAGATACATGTGCAATTAGGTACCTACTTTAGTTTTGGTCTTTATTTTAATGATATTCTGAGAAGTGTATCATGGCATCTCACGTAGGTAGATACTTATCTACATAAATTTTTTTTTTTTTATTTTAGACCTACATTTTAATGGTACTATTCTTCGTATTATTAGAAGTATCTCATGACATCTCAAGTTAGCACTTACGTAAAATTAAATAACCTCGTAATAACTATCACAGAGACATAAATACTAAAGCCTCAGGAGTAAACGCATCTGCATATTGACCTCTAGTTTTTGTGTCAATGTCTATAGGCTTCAATCATCAACATCCATGTGAACTGCATGTTTGTTTGCCTTAACCACATTCGTTACGTAAAAAAAAGAATATTATGTACCTATATAGAATATTAGAAGCAAACCGCGGCCATATTCGTGATAAAATATAAGCCATATCAGGATTATCAGGAAATCATTGGTGGTAGATATAAATGTTTATTGATAAAAGAATTTACCAAATGTAGTAAGTAGCGTAATACGATAACTTTAAAGACTGTTAGCATACAATACTTAATAGCCTGGATCATACTTAGTTAGTTCCTTCGACGACTTTTTGTAGATGGTGGAGTAGTCACGTCCCGAAGTCAAAACCATTCCATTCATGTAAAGTGTATCTAAATATAGTATACAATACAGTAGTATCTATTATAAGTAATTGTTTCGTTTCTTTTTAATTAATTATTCTTATATTTATATAATTATGTGTTTTTGATTATTATTACAACTAATATTCACTCAAAAATGACGATGTAAAAGTGCTCTCCAGGAGCCTATTTATATGAATGAATCATTTCGTTCGTCCAGATATGCTGCAAACCTAACTTTTACGCATATTTATAATTTAGAGAATATATATCCATTAGGTTGTCTATAAAAAAATGGCCGCAAGTATCTTTTTATACATTTTTTTTGGGAAATAAATGTTTGTTATTTGTTTTTCAATAAAATATAGTCCACCTCACGGCAATATGTATAGAGACTCTGAAAAATCACGGCTGTTGTTGCGCATTTGGCCGCCCCTACGTATTTTCGTTCCGCCCGATAACTTTTTACGTCCATGACGTACATGTATTATTTATATACCAAATTAAAGTTATTTTTTCCTCTTTATTATGATATACAGGAGCCAAATAAAAACGGCCGCATTTAAAAATACTTGCGGCCAAATTTTGATAGGCAACCTCGTGGATATACGAGTAATTATATTCTCTAGATCATAAATATGCGTAAAAATTAGGTTTGCAGCATATCTGGATGAACGAAATCATTCTGCAGTGGGATCCTAACCTATGTCTATCAACTCACTTATGTACCTAACATCCATGTGAACTGCATGCCAGTTTACCACCTTCTTTATTCCTAAATAGAGTAGATGAGGTTTTATGCTAAAAGCAGGTAAGTGCTTTGCTAGCTGGCTAGTATGCTTATATGCTTAAATTCTTGAACGTTCAATCCTTACGTGTAACCCTACATAAGCAAAGTAGCATAAGTTTCACAAGTGACGAAGCATCTATAGGCATTGAATGTTGTTGAATCTATTAGTTTTTGGTGTAGATAGACATATAGGCTTTAATAAAATTTTAATTAAATATCTACCTACTGTCAGTATGAATGAACAGAACTTACGAACTAAATAATAATCTAATATCTAAACTAATCATCTTATATGTACTTACTCGAATAAAACTGAGTACCTACAAGTACACTGCCATGCTCGTCCGTTACACTCAGAACGGGATCATTCTAGATTCTACATCTTGCAACTAAAAAAGAAATATAAAATAGCGTCAATTCATACAGGTACAGGTACTTAAGAGACAGTCAGGAGGACTAGGTACAGAAAAAATCTGTTGTCAAAAAGAGACGGATCTTTCGAAAGTGATGCCTGCCAATCTTCAGGCCATCAGATTTTGCAAAAGCACGATTAACGCGTCTATTTGTGAAACGTCATTGGGAAATTACCTTCCCATCGACTATGGATAGAAGAAGGAAGGCTGTTTGGTCTGTGAAGAAAGGCTGGTCTGTGGACATTCCCTATATTACATACAATCTCGAAACTTTATAAGAGTCATTGCTAGGAAAAATAACATAAATTCTTACATCGACTACATCTACATTCGCAGAATTCGGAACGGAAGAACGCTCAAAAATGTACACTATGGGCAAAATTTAAATGTGTGAGGTTAGCTGTGTAAACTTTGCACCGTTAATATTAGGGGGAGATTGATAAATATTTACCTGAGAGCAAATATTTACCATAACATGAACTGCACCTTTATCGGCCTAGCTTTCCAAATCAGGAATTTCTTTGAAGAAATATAAAGTGGTTCAAAGAACCATAGACGAGAAAAACAAAATATTTTTATGTCAAACGTTTATTGGTACATAGCTTAAAATCAGGGTATCACAGTATACGTAAGTAATTATTACTGGATTTTACACAATTTTACAATTCAACAATGTCCGCTTCGGCGATTAGCAACCCAAAATTAAATAAGTAACGATAAATAGTCAATTATTATATATTTACAAATTAAACACAATGATTAAATATACCTACTACTTATATTATTATATCGACAAATAGTACCTACTTCAGTAAATTAAGTTTAAGATTAATTTTTAAAATACAATACGTAATGGTATATTTATATGCACTTACCTACGACAGAATATACGAAAATCATAAACTAGGTGACTTGAAACTCCATCATCACAACACGAGGACATAAATATTAACGACTTAATTATACATACATTAATAGACAAAGGCTCATTACTCAACGTGGACAGTGATTAAACGGGCAATTAATATACAGAAATACACAATCAAATTATTATTGGAGTGCATCTAACTGCCAAGTTTAATGTGTCGATACTGCGTCCTCGTAAATTGTCTGAGAGCCCTCTAACAGCTTTACGGTGACAATATATAAGGCTATAAACTGTATTGTGCACTTAGGTTCAATGTAATATTAGTGATGTGGTTGTGATAGTACGTATAACATATTTATATCGATGTAATATTAGTAATACAAATAACAAATAATTTCGGTTACGAAAAAAAACATTGTTAAATGAATACCTAGGTTGTTTTAATAATTATATTCGCATAGAACATTATTTACTTTGACATAATTAATATTGGAGATCCAAAATTGATGTAATTACATCAATACATACACATACACAAACGTGAATACAATTCAGGTAGGTATATTAAATATGTCTGGGTAAAACAAAGCGAACTTGAATATAGAAAAGAGCTATAAATAATATACCTACGTGTATATGGTTCTACGAATCCAACTTCCCTCATAAAAGATATACTCAACACAAACATTGAAACCAAGCACTTCTTACACTTGGATATGTATTCTACATGTCGAAATAATTAACATAAAACTCGGACCAATCATTTTATCTCATTCGACATATTCACAAAAATATTATGTCGGCAATAAGAATAAAATAAACCGTTTTAGTTTTATTTTATTAAGTATTATTTCAAACCAATAAACAGAATTGGATAAAATCATTAAAATAGCTACAGCTACAGCTATAAATGTGATATCTGTCTGTCCACGGGGCGCAGTCAAAACCAGACATATGAAAAAATTTAAAAAGATAGATAGATAAATTTTTAATAGATAAGGGGTGCATCTTATCTATATAGTTATAAATACCATTCCTTGCTTTGGAGTCTTCAAAAGAGATTAATAAAAATAATTGTAGCAATTAACAACTTATATTGATGTAATTTCATTTTTTTAATTCTGTTTAATACCGCCACCTGGTGGTGAATAGCGTGCTTTAGTGTTGACTCAGCTCTAATCATTCATATTTCAAATTCACTATTATGCTTTTGTCTCGAAACACACTTAAAAAAATTAACAGACAAATGTTACAAATATCTTCTCAAAAGGCTGGTAAAATTCAATACCGTGTTAAACGGTGTTTTTGTATCTATGATTAATTTTTAAGTTTGCACTGGTTTGCACGTTGGGTTTAATCTGTCAAAATTTACTATCTGTATAACATTAAAATAGACTTGAGTGAAATAGTTACCTACATAAAGCTATAGATTAGGTAAAGCTTGAGATCGTATATTTCTGCCCGTACTGTATAGACTGATAAAAACCAGTTGAAAATGAAATCGAACCACATAAAATCTAATCTACCTATACCTAAAAGATATGTAAGTATTATTTAATATTAAAAAAAACATTGCATGTTTAATAATACATTCTTAGTCCACTGATTTGCATAAATATGATTAAAAATGAAATAAGGTAAGTATCTTGTGAAACTAGGCAAAGATCAGGTCGCACATCAAACTTAAGTTTTGTAAAGACTGATAAAAAACCAGTTAAAGATAGATACAATCTAATAGAGTAAAACGAATGAAGCACCATCGTAGAACAAAGTAGCGAGGTCTTCCAGCCGTGAGATACCTGTAGAGACGAGCTTCTGATGTGGAACTAAACTACAAAAGCCCGGATCTACAGGGTAGATCACGAATGTGCCATTTATATCTTCTGTGTTCCATGTTCTTGCATCTTCTGTATTTCATGTTCTTTTATCTTCTTTTTTCTTATTTTCTTGACGTAGCCATGTTGGTTATCTTGTTGTTGTAGCGCTGTAGACTGTAGAAACGTCATAACTGTAAAACAAAAATATTTTTACTACCCCTATAATTTCTAGAATAGCAGGTTAGACCTCAAGCGTGGCATCTTTATAGAGATCTCTGGTTTTGTGAAATTGTTTATAGCTTGTAACCAGTATCTTCACCACAAGAAACCTTGACGATAGTGATTTTTATTTAAACTATTTCGAACCATTTAAAGTTAACTATAATTTGTATTCAATTAAAACAGCGCAATTTAGTGACAATAAAATGATGAGCTACACAATCAACATACAATACAAATTTATTTTCAAAAGGATTTGAATTTCTTATTTATTCGATCGACGTGATGGTGAAATGATTTGAATTTGATTTCTTGTAACTTTTTTTTTTGAGAATAAATTCCTTGAACCTAACTAGTACCTTCTACGTACTCTAGTGCTCAACGAATATAGAATTACTTATTCGTAGAGCTAGTGCCACATACCAAATTATTATTTAGCTAACTTTAGCCTGCAACTTCGTGCGCGTATTTCCCGTTCTTGAAAGACAAGGCATCTAAAATCCTTGTACGATCAGCTTTCTTCAAACAATTTTAGCATTCTCTTTTTTTATGTAGTTGAAGTTTCAAACAAGCATGCAATTCACATTGATGTTAAGTGATGACTACAGCCTATAGACATCCACACAAAGACCAAGGTCAAAATGCAGATGCGTTACCACTCCTGAGGCCTAAGGTGTGCCTCTGTGCCGGCAATTACAGGGCCATACTGAATGTTAAGAATACTGCCTGACCGGAACACGATAGTGCTGAACACTACCATTTAGCGGCAAGTATATAAGGTAATGCGGTGGTGCCTTCGCCCGCGAGCTCCGTCACTGGAGCTCTACCACCAGTAAAAAATCTAATTTCTAAAACTAACGGAAGAGTGTTTTATATTATTGTAATATCGATGTATATGCCTGTTATGTGCGGACGCTGTAGGCGGTGCTATAGTATCGGCGTGGTCCAATAATATCACACATTTACTAACTCGGATAACAGTAGTCATGATAAAAGAGGTGTAAGAGATACTGTGTCCTTTCAAAGTTTCATAAGGTTAAGTTTGGAACGGTTTATTTCTGGTGGTAGAACTCTAGTTAGGTAATAATGTACGGCCCTGTAATTTTCGGCATAACAACTTAGCCTGAGGAGATGCAACGCATCGTACATTGAAATCTCTGGTTTTTATTTAGATATTTCTAAGCTAAGGGTAACTTACCACCTATGTGAACTGATATCTTGTTTTCTGCTTGTCTTCATGACATAAATAAAATTAAATATACTTGTCATGTGTAAAGAAAAAGCATACATAGTGAAGTAGCGTTTTCATGTTTCAACTAAAGTACTATCCTAAAGCACTCTGCTAAACACTAAGACAATGTAAACCGGGCCTAAGGCCCGATTGAAACATGTAAACGCTACTTCCTTTAGTACGATTCTACTTGACTTTCAAGTTGAATCAAAATAGAATCGATTTCTATTTCTGTTTCAAGTGATACCCTACCCGCGCCCGCGAACCCCGCGTCACTCGGCTCTTCCCTGGTTATGTGTAAACGGCACGTTTAGTAAAATCTTTAGGAGAGTGCACCAGTGCCATGAAACGCGTGCCTGTTATAAAATTTGTGTCTGAATATGTTATCCACGAATATTTATGGAACGTTAAAAACAAATTACTTATACAGAAACAAACAAGTTAGGCATTCAGCATACACTGCCATAAAAGAAGCTATGGGCGTTCCTGGCCTCGATGTCAACGCGTCATGTTGTCTTCTATTTGTTCCATAAATACAGTTAGTATTTGGCGACGTCCATACGTGTTTATTGTGGCGTAGAAATGATACCTACTCCACTGGAAGAAATGTAAACGTTCACTTGCAGCGCACTAAACCACTACAGAACTTGCCTTTCAAGTTGTACTAAAATACTGTCCTAAACACTAAGATAATGTAAATCAGCCTGACTTATTCTGTGATAGTGATTTTAGGTTATCTTCGATGTTTTGATAATATTACGGATCTGTAGGTTCCAGCCTCAGAAATGGTATCGCATCTCTGTTTAAGCAATGATGTCTATAGGACAGGCTACAGTATTTTTTCAATTCGCTTACTATTTAACATAAAAAGAGAATTTTACTAGGCTGACATACGGTGAGAAGTAGATAGAAGTGACAGTGGAAGTCAAAACTAACGATGGTTTATGTAACATAATCAGGCCGAGTGTAGATACCTTTTTGCCTTAGAGACTTGTTGCCGTAGAAACGTGTCTAGTTTTCATTTTGATACATACCTTCTCGTCAACTGCTGTAAATTCTATTCAAGAACACTGGATCTGAAATTTAAGAATATCTATTAGGGTTTAATATTCGATACATTATACGTACCTACATTAAAAGAGTTAAACGCAACCATATTATCACATATTCTCTGACGCAACACTAGCAAAATTAGATACTATCTAAAATAACTTTCCTATGATGTAGTAGAAAAATGGGCGGTATGATAATTTTTTCTAAAATATGGAAAAACAAAACGTGTAGTACTAAATTCCTTTGAAATCACTGATAAATATCTGCTTAGTTTCTGACATATACCTAATGAACGACCCAGTAAACAACCCACATTAAATAACATCGATATGAAAATGAATCACGCACATTTGAACCTATTTACCGCAATTGGGCTGTGAATTTGTGGTTGGAGCCGGTACGAGATTTAATTTACGAGTAAATGATATATCGATGTTCCAATAGCATGACGAACAGTCAGTAATCAGAGGAATTCTCTATGAACTTAAAAAAGAAAAATCTCGAACTTTCCGCAAATCATTGCTGACGTTGTACTATCACACAATAGGAGAAAGCGAAACAATTTTTTTTTTAACTACCAATGGTTGACTGGCAGAGGGCGCTTTAAGCGTTAAGTCCGCCATTTGTACCGATGTTTTATTGATACAATAAAGAATAAATAAATAAAAGCGCAACAAAATGAAGCTGTCTTAATTGTACAAGGGAAAAACTAAATACTACTAAACTCTTAGAAAATCAGTGATAAATATCTGCTCAGTTTCTGATAAATATCGGACAACCTAATAAACAACCCTCATTAAATAACATCGACACGAAAATGTATTACGCACTATCGAATTTATTTACCGCAATTGGGCTGTAAATTTAGTTTAGCGCCGATACAAGATTCAATTTACGAGCAAATGACATATCGTTGTTCGTATAGCATAACAAACAGTCACTAATCAGAAGAATTCTCTAGGAACTCGGAAAAATTATCTCGAACTTGACGCAAAGTATTGCTGGTATTGTACTCAATTGTAGTAGGAGAAAGCGCGGTATAGTAATCTTTTATTTATAATACGAGGGAAAAACAAAATATGTACTTATACATTTCTATGAAATCGATCAATCGATATATATCGAACAACTCAGTTAACAACCCACATTAAATAACATCGACACGAAAATGAATCACGCACTATCGAATCTATTTACCGCAATTGGGCTGTAAATTTTGTTTAGCGCCGTTACGAGATTCAATTTACGAGCAAATGATATATCGTTGTTCCTATAGCATGACGAACAGTCACAAATCAGAGGAATTCTCTAGGAACTCGGAAAAAAATAATCTCAAACTTTCCGCAAATCATGGCTGGCATTGTGCTATAATGTAGTAGGAGAAAGCGCGGTATAACAAAGCTTTACTTAATTGCACGAGGGAAGAACGTTGAAAGGCGAACAGGCATTGTTTCCCTCGAGACCTTTGTGTGAGCTCGATTCTGACTCATCAATTTCCTCGGATTGACGGACAAGAAGCAATTGAGATTTAGTCTAGCCTTCTCGGTGCAAGTGACATGACAACATTAACGGGAATAAGAACATTATTCATAACAGTTCAGTAATCCGTCGAGGAAAATCTATAAATATCATTGAAAAAAATATATTAACCCATTCCCTGTCCCATTGCAAACACAATAGCTTAAATAATGCGAATGCTCACATTTGATTCAAATACCGCAATAGCTAATATATATGGCCTACTAACTTAGTAACGACTGATTTCGTTGAGTAATACTAGTAACTCACTACGATCCGAATCTCAAAATTAATCCAGCATATAATTTAGTTTCCATTTCCATTTAAACACAAACGCTAATGAATTTGTAGTCGACGGATTAACGTTCAAATTAAGGAGGGCTTAATTGAAGCTCATTCATAAACCTAACAATATACCTGCATAGGTAAGGAATGTAAATCTATGTGCAATTAGCCCAAATAGAACTGGTATTTGGTACCGTGCTGGTGAAATACCTAGTATCATGTACACCCGTTCCTCTCTCTCCTCTGTCTACTATCATCATGCCATCATTAATCTTGCACAATGTCGAGGCACAGTATAGTTATAAAATACTGTGGTCGAGGTAACAGCTATCGCCTTCGAGAAAAGCTCGAGGGTTGTTCTGTATCGATAATGCAATGTATAATATCGCAGATATGAATAACGACTGCCTACGAATCTTTGGTGAGTTGTCAATGAATAGTGAGTTTAAGAGACAAGTTGAAAACATCGGAAATTAGAGTAAACGTTGGTTATTAAAAATATACATAGAAGCCAAAAATATTAAAGGTACGTACATAACTATTTCCTTTGCTTTGTTCAATAATAATAAAACTACATAGCTAGCGAATGAAGTATTTTTAAAGCAAAAACATTTAAGATGAAGATAAAGCAAGAAAGCACCGAAGTTTTAATTTATCAGATGTATGTTTAATTAAAGATTTGAATAAAAGACGTTGAGCAAAGTTTAGTAACGAAATTAAATATTTTTTGCAATGAGAAAGGTATTTGAAACTGTCTAATAACGTAAGAACTAATGTAATTTTGTTAAAATTAAAATGAGGTCTATAATTTCTGATTAATTTTAAGGTTGGAATTGCATTGAATTGAGAACGTTACTCGTCTTTACAATATGACATTAATTCTTACGTAGGTGGTAGGTATTTAATCGAAAATGACAACATATTAGACAGTATCAAATACTTTTCACATTTAAAAAAATATTTAATTTTGTTACTAAACTTTGCTCAACGTCTTTCTTTCAGTTTCCATTGCCATCCAAACAAATCCTTATAAATTTGTAGTCAACGGATTGACGTTCAAATTAAGGAGGGCTTAATTGAAGCTCATTTATAAACCTAACAATGAACCCGCATAAGTAGGGAACGTAAATATCTATGTGCAATTAGCACAAATAGAGCCGCGTATTGCTGTGCTACTGAATTGAAATCCCTGATATCTTGTACTTCCGTTTCCCTCTCTCTCATGTCTGGTATCCTCATGCCATCATTAATCTTTCACACTGTCGAGCAAACAACGACCGCCTTCCTACAACCCTATGGCTGTTCGATATCGATAATACAATGTAAACTGTCTTAGATATTAATGACGATTGCCCAACGAATGACGACTTATTAAGAACCGTATGAGCAATTTACACTCATAATGTAAATTTTTATGCGCAATCAACTCAAATACAAAGGAGGAATTTCTGTGCTACTATCTATATGCCTAGAGAATGTAAATAGTAAGTAAGTAAATTGATTCATACTTTGTTACATGAGCTTCAAAAAAGCCTATAAAGGCTGGTTGGTTACCTATTCACTATCTTAGCCTATTTCACTAGGCGCGAAATTAAATAATAATTGTTATAAAAATAAAGTATGAGGTGGTAGAGCACCAGTGACGGAGCTCGCGGGCGTAGGCACCACCGCATTACCTAATATACTTACCGCTAAATGGTAGTGTTCAGCACTATCGTGTTCCGGTCAGGTGGTAATGTACGGCCCTGTAATTTCCGGCACAGAGGCATAACACCTTAGGCCTCAGGAGTGGTAACGCATCTGCATTTTGACCTCCGGTCTTTGTGTGGGTGTCTATAGGCTGCAGTCATCACTTAACATCAATGTGAACTGCTCGTTTGCCACTTCCATAACATAAAAAAAATACGTATCCGGATCATACATTTATTAGAAAGATTTATGTTATTTATTATATTATACGGAACGCTTTCTTTTAATGTAGTATTAAAGTTACAAGATGTTTTATGAATTACGGCGTACAGTTTTATACCCGGGCCACCAGAAATGTATTGCTTTGGCATAAAATATGGGACCCGCGGAGTAAAAGTTGCGTTTGTTTGAGCCAGCATATTGAAATGTAACATTTGGGATGAAATGTATTAGACGCGATCCCTTTGGGAAAACAAGTGATGATACAGGCGGATACCTACCGGTGAGCACAAGCTATTGGAGGTAAGGTTTATGGATATTGTTAGTGCATATTGCATTTTGTAATGTTTTGTTTAAAATTGGTTTTACACATCGGAGTCAGTTGCAGCAATTGTTTTCACTTGGCGACTTTTAAACACCATAGTGCTGAACACTACCATTTAGCGGCAAGTATATTAGGTAATGCGGTGGTACCTACGCCCGCGAGTTCCGTCACTGGAGCTCTACCACCAGTCTTATTCTGTTGTGGCGGTCAAATGACTTACAGTAAATTAGGACAATGAACGTCTTTAGTAATTTTAATTATTTTAGTGGTAATTATTTACTGGTAACTGTTATCATATTACGCTATGAATTGTGTATTATTAAGTAGTATGTGTATGATGATAGGAGGCATCGCTTTTATATTGTGTATCTCGTTTTGCATTAGTTTTTCTGGGTTTGTACAATATTTATTATCTGTAACGTGTCTTATGCTCCTATTATCGAAAAAGATATAATATAACATTTTCGTAGCACCAAGCTACATAACGTAGCGAACGTTCACGTTCTACGTAAAATGTCGTAGTACCATATTACCTACATAATTTTGAGCATTAATATCTTTTTAAATGTTTGAGGAAAATTAAAGAAATGAAATCACAAAAAATGTGTTCTGTTTACATACTTCGTGATAATTAATAGAACAGAAGTGCCTCTAAGAGATGGCCGATGTGGTAATATTATTATCTTACTACTATTATAAATGTGAAAGTATGATTGTATGTTTGTTTGTTGCTGAATCATGCTAAAGCGGCGGGATACATTTTGATGAAATTTGCACAGATAGAGTATTTTTGCATTGCACAGATACAAATTTGCACATATATACCATATGTAAAACATAGGATACTTTTTATTAAGGTAAGTAATCACCAATAATTCTGTATATTATTTTTGAGTTATTGCAAATCGACAAGCGTTCAAATTAGTAATAGGAAAATGTAACTCCATTAGAAAACCGGCTTAGTCTAATTGTATGCTTCGAATAACCAACAAGTGGCATTTCTTACAAAATGATAATAAGATAATTCTGCTGAGATAATGACTCCTCCGTTCCACCATTAATTACGTTTTATGTTTGAACTTGAAGCATTAATTTATGGTTACAATTTCATTAATGATTAATAAAATGAAATTGAAACAACCCGAAGCAATTACCCAGGAATATAAGCATTATTAATAATATCTTGAATTAATATTTGACGACACCATTCGCACATTAATAATTTGAAATCATTTTATTTTCAAGTATTATTTTTAGTGTTCATGTATGTGACGTTTAAAAATATATACAAACCTGTATCTCATTATTCGCTTAATATTATGAAGAATTGGCAACGAATACTAAAAAATCTAAAACCTTCCTAGATAGGGTCCTTCATGAATTTCCACTTGTAGTTGACTCCTTTTTTTTTTTTAGATCGGTCTTTATGTAGGCGGCCTGTCTCGAGACGGCACTAGTCTACTTCACCGGGCAATCGGCGATCGCAGAAGGCGCTCCAGCCTAAACAAAAAGTTAGCGCAACTGCCTAAGGGTGCCTCGCTTAGGACGATGCGGAGAGACATAACTCCGAATACCGAAATACATCTATATCTCAACTGGATATGAAAACTAGGAACTCAGACGTAATTGTGGGGGCGTAGCGGCAGCATATTAATATTTAAAAAAAAAACTAGTTAAATGAAATATTTTTGAAGTATTGGGAACAGTTTCTTGTATGAAATTTATTGTATTGATTATAGTGGGTTAAAAGATGCCTCAGAGTCACAATTGAACACAATTTGTGGTATTGTGAACGGCTAGATTAAGGTCAGACGGGTCCACTATTTTCTTAAATAAGAGTAAGCACGTTGTACTATTTAGCGGACGAAATGTTTTTTGGAAATAATAACCTACATGCTGCAACTTAGATCTCTTTTATTTTAAAAACTCGCACTGGAAATAAAAATAAATATTCTAAAGGATATAACTCTGAAATAAGTCTTTCATTCTGGCCTGGTTGCAATTAAAACGAATGAAAACAGGCATTAATTATTACAGACGCAGCGCGAAAGTTACATATCCGGCCTACATTCTGCTTGTTCCCATTAAACAAAAACTTTCCACTTAATATTTTAGCTAATGAGTTAACTTCGGACACATACTCTTCAGAGATTACCTAGCTTCAGAGCAGTAATTAAAATCTGACATGCATTTGTAATGTGCGGAATCCTTCGTCTATTTTATATACGTATATGTAAGCAGGTAAGATAAGGAAGGTAAGAATAAAAGCTGACGTTTTGGACGGTTTTAAAAATCATTTTAGTATAATATACGCGAGACTAATACGTAAACATAGTTTTATTTCAATGAGTATAGCTCGAACATCGGTATAAACCTGTACGTACAGTGGGTGTTGTTGCTCACACACTACACCAACACAAACACCTAGACCTGAAACAAAATAATAGGTTGGGGAAAAGTCTTTTCGCATTATAGTATATATTAACTTATTATTATCGTATTTGTATCTGGCTGGTTTTGGTATCATTGAAAGTTAAAATTTTAAAGAACACAATTCCAAATTCGAATTAGGCAAATGTGTGATTTTCTTTTGTTTTTCGTACTGTCAAGATGAGTGAATCTAATGAAGAAATTCGATACATTTTAAAATTTTACTACAAAAAAGGTAAAAATGCAAAGCAAGCCGAGAAAAAAATTTGCGATGTTTATGAACCTAGTGCAGTGTCTGTGAGAGTAGCACAAATTTGGTTTAAGCGTTTTCAATCCGGAAATTTTGATGTCAAAGATGCACTTCGCTCTGGTCGCGCCCTATTACGGATAAAATGGATGGCATTTTTGAAAAAGTGGAGCAAGATCGACATATCAGTAGTTACGACGTAGCTGAAGAACTGAGAATTGATCACAAAACAGTTTTGGCGCATTTGAAAAAAGCTGGGTACAAAAAAAGCTCGATATTTGGGTACCTCACGAGCTCACTGAAAGAAACCTAATGAACCGTGTACCCATTTGTGATTCTTTATTACTACGTAATGAAACCGAATCATTTTTGAAGAAGCTGATAACTGGTGATGAAAAGTGGATCACGTACGACAAGAACGTGCGAAAAAGGTCGTGGTCAAAGGCCGGTCAATCGTCACAGACTGTGGCGAAACCCGGGTTAACTGGCAATAAGGTGATGTTGTGTGTGTGGTGGGATTGGAAGGGCATTATTCATTATGAGCTATTACCACCAGGCAGGACTATCGATTCTGAACTCTACTGCGAACAACTGATGAGATTAAAGCAAGAAGTTGAGAGAAAGCGGCCGGAATTGATCAACAGAAGGGGTGTGGTGTTTCATCATGATAACGCTAGACCTCACACATCTATAGCCACTCAGCAAAAATTAAGAGAGTTTGATTGGGAGGTGTTAATGCATCCGCCGTATAGTCCTGACCTTGCACCTTCAGATTTCCACCTGTTTCGGTCTCTTCAGAATTCTTTATGCAATGTTAGGTTAACATCACGAGAGGACTGCCAAATCCACTTGTCGCGGTATTTTGATGAGAAGTCCCAAAATGTTTATAGAAATGGGATCATGTCCCTACCTACAAGATGGCAAAAGGTTATCGAACAAAATGGTACATACATACTTTAGTTAAATTTAAATAAACTGTATTAAAAAATGTTTTGAAATATCTTAAAAAATGCGAAGAAACTTTTTCCCCAACCTTATATCTGTAGGCCATACAAATATTTAAATTTAATCACAGAGAGCGTGGAATCTTTGTCCTTAAACAACTCCCTCACTTTCCTTCAAAATGGTGGAGAGGAGCAATGGCTGCCATATGGGATTGAAAAAAAATTATTATGATATATCGGTTAAATTTTATTTATAAATTGGTTATCACCTTTTGGATTATTATTATAAGTCATCCACTATAGGTAGCTTGTAACTCCACAAAGCAAAAGTGTCCATGTAGACCAATTTGAAATAAAACATTTGAATTTTTGAATTTTCTTCTACATAAATCAGATGTTCGTCAACATAATCCATATTCTTTTTAATTATATGTTTAATAGATAACGTTAAACATGTAGTTCTGTGTTATAAATTAAAAGCCTGGGTTACACCACAATATTTATTAAAGTTAAAGTTATTGTTACATTTCACATCCTTCTCTAACTTAAATAAGTCTGTTAAAGTTTAACTTTAACAAATATTATGGTGCAACTCAGACTAAGTGTCACGTCACAAAGCCATGAAAACCTTAAATAACCGAGTGAAGCTGTGGAGTTCGATAAGTCCTGAATGGATATAAACTGTGAGACGTGGTTTGCACTTTGATGGGGGTGAACATTCTACAGCAATTCTCTCAAATCGGTTCCGTGTTTCAGAAGGCACGTACAGCTATGAATCCCGCTTTTATTTTATATACTACTTAATTGTTGGTAATTGTAAGCCGTAAAGACCCAGTTGGTCCAGCGGTGTACGACATGACGACCACTTGATTCGAAGGTCGTGGGTTGGACCCGCATCGGGATGAAAGTATATATAGTGTATATATAGTATATATAGTTATGTGTGGCCTACTGATATATGATTCCGTTCTAGGTGCTTGTGTGTGTGATGTCAGTAATGTGTGTTTACAAAGGCGATGCAACACAAGTTTAGTGTGCCGTGAGAATTTTAGTAGCCTTGTGTGAGGTTGTAAGTATAAGTGTATTTATTTACATTATTGCTTTTTTATGTAATGCAAGTTGCAAACAAGCATGCAGTTCACATTGATGTTAAGTGATGACTGCAGCCTATAGACACATCCGATCACAGATTACTCCTGAGGCCTAAGGTGTTATGCCTCTGTGCCGGAAATTGCAGGACTGTACATTACCACCTGAACGGCACACGATAGTGCTGAACACTACCATTTAGCGGCAAGTATATTAGGTAATGCGGTGGTGTCTACGCCCGCGAGCTCCGTCACTGGAGCTCTACCACCAGTAATATTACTTATTTAATGTGAAGCTTAGTGCAGCATTGGACTAAGCCAGTTGGTCCAGCGGTGTGACGACCGTTTAAACGTAAGCGTATTTGTTGTTTACATCTAAGAAAATAGTCCACCTTTCTCCACCGACTAGAAATTGGCCGTGGTGGTCATATTCTTTCACAATATTCACCTAGCAGTCAAAAATGTATAGTACCTATTTGCTTGTGAATAAATTTCCAAACATCATGTTCATAATATCATACACCCGAATAGCTTATTAGATTTTTTTAAATCATCTATTTATTTAAGTAGGTACCTATCTGAAATTGGACCTATAACCGAGACCAAAAAAAAAAATACGATTGTACTTATAGAATAGAATAGTCACGAGGAACGGTAAACTGTACCTACATTTATCACAGACATAGTCCCAGGAAGTTAAAATTTATACTAAAGGCCCAACAGCTCAAAGGATTCATTGCGTAACTTCACATTTAAATCAATGAGCTGTCATTGATTTAAATGTCTATGCCACAATAACCATTCTCAAAAACGTTTATTTTAAAAGCCTAACATCACACCCATTAAACCATAAAGTCATAACCGTTCAGTTATGTTATTCACTAACGCCCTAAGGCTAGATTTCACGATAGGCGTTTGGCAGTCAGCCAGAGCAACCGCATGAGATTTATACTGGGTAACATATTTCCATACCATATATTGATCGCAATATACCCATATTGTATGGGTCGCGGCCCTAGTTTTGTTAGCTTTTACATACCCAGTTGAATATTTCAGTAGGCGTACAGATTTCGGATCATTTTATAGATCACAAATATAGTACGTGATCACCACTATATCGGCTCGATCGTAAACTATGACAAAATGATGTTATGATACTCGTATTTTCCGTCGCAATTTTTGTGATGGGCTCGACGATAGTAAATTTTGGGACTGCTATAATTTTACATATGAAACAAAGTATATAGTTAATAATGATTTGGTAAACAACATTATAAGATGATAGGTTTTTTGTCTACGAAAAATATAAGAAAGATAGATACATAATAAATACCTACCTCGTTTCAATAAAAAGAAAATTCGTAGTTCCTTGTATGGCCAGCCTATTTGTTATTACGTTTTAGAGAAGACCTTTGGTACAAACACCGAAATTAATATTTATATTGCTTACATAATAATAGATATTTGTTTCAGAAATGGATATATATATGTATGTGTTACAGGTGCACAATGTCCTAGATAAATTAAAAAAGAAAGTAGGTCTACTTTTATTTGTATGATTATCAAAAATAAAACAAATAGGTAGGTATTTATTTTCATTTACCTATGCATTAAATACCTATTATACATAAACATAAAAGCTCATATTTTTGTAATTTATACTTGTAGAAGAACGTTTTATTGTGCATAGGACACGATTGAATAAATCAGAGAAATCGAATGCAAATTGACAGCTTTGACGATTATTCGATATGTAACCTTTTGTAATCTGACAACATAATCGATAAAGAACTATTACGCTTAATAGCGGTAAAATGATTGGTGGTAGAGTTCCATTGCAGGAGCTCGAGCGCGTAGGCACCACCGCATTACCTAATTTAGCGGCAGATAAATTAGGTAATGCGGTAGTGCCCCGTAATAACTATCACAAAGACGTGACAACTTAGGTCTCAGGGGTGGCAATACATATGCATTTCGACCTCTGGTTTTTGTGTAGATGTCTGCAGGCTGCATGCTTGTTTGCCAATTATAATAATATTCATGTATTGAGTCAAACTATCCAACTTTATGTTAAAATATAAGAATATTATAATAATCTGAAAATAAACTTCACATAAATATGCAGTACTCCACTTTCCTTTTAAGAATATTACACCTCTATCCTGTCTCAGTGAAATAAAGAAAAAGTTGGATATTCTTGAACAAGCAAGAAAAATTAAAACGGAGTAACGGGGCAAGGATAACTTTGCAAATTGTTTTTCTTTTAAATCCAAACAAAGGGAGCGTCGCAACGGACTTAAAGATTAAAGATGGCGTTAAATAACACACAATGAAAATCTCCTGTAATGGCGTCTCGACCGGACGCAGTATCTCGCAGTTCAAAAATCTCTTTCTTCATTTCAGGTTTGAAAGAAAAGTCATATTTATAATTCCAATCTCTGGAGTCTGTAGGCAAATAATATTTAAAATTTGAATTTACTTATTCTATACGTTTTTAGGTAGTTTAACATGAAGGTGCAAACAACTGTATCTACAGATTACATTGATGGTAAGTAAAGGCTGTAGGTTACAAACGAGTATGTTTTATTTACTTCTTACATTGTACCTTTCAAATGTTTCAAGCCATAATGCATGGTACATGTACCTAATAAAATTGTGATAAGAAGTCACTTAATAAAATTGTAGGGATTATTTTAAAAGGTATAAAATTAATTGTATTCAACTATTTCTGTTGCTGACTGTTCCCATTATTCCATGATAATGTAGAAAGACTCCTAATACACAAATGCAATAAAGCGACCACGAAACAATTGCATAAACCTAATTCAGTTCCAAACTGCAGGCACTATATCTGCAGTAGAATTAGTTTGGTTAAGCCATGCACATTTGCACAAACATAAAGTTGGCGCAAGCATACATGCTCAGCTAGTACACTTGACATTTATGACCAAGCAAGATTTAGCTTGCATTCACTGACGCAAATTTAAATAGAAAATTATGGTCTTTGTGTCGTAAAAAAAGTACGTGCTATGCATACTGTATTGTTCTAATTTGTAGGTATTATTATATTAATACGCGAAGGAAAGACATTGTATCCCTTTTAACGACAATTTCGCGGACGGCAGAGTATGATATTTCACATTGTTTTAGTGTATAAGGAGAATTAGTTTAAAAAGTAATTATTTGTAAACGATATGCAATAGATCGTGGACAAATAGATTTGACCAGCTAGTTGGACGTAATGATATGGGCAATTTCATGATAGGGCTATAACATCCATACTTAAACTAATTCTATGCTAAAGTCTGTTTGTCTGGCCGTTACGTTTTCACAGCATATATTTTTATATTACAGCACGGATTTGAATTAAACTTCTATTGAAAATAGTTGCAGTAGACTCAAGGTGAAACACGAACTATTATTTTTTTATAAATCATCTCTGAGTCCCGTCCTAAAAGATTGAAATAGAACATGAGACTTTGTATAAAAAATCTAAAACTTCGAACCTGTTTTGGGGCTCAAATACAAAGTGAAAGTGTTTACCAAAAAAATAAACCGCTTACATACTCGATTTTAATTCAAATTAGCACGAATACAGTATTTTTTTTCTCAAAATTCAACCCCTAAAAGGCAGAAATAGGTAAGAAATGGAAGTGTGTTTATTACGAAACCCACGTGGACGAAGTTGCGGGAGTCAAGTTATCCACCAATATTTAATCCAAAAAAAACCTTTATTAAATTTAAAACAATGTTTATTTGGATATAATAATACATGTGGTATCGTTAGCGGCTAAATATCGAGTGATCCCTTTTATTATTAAATCCTAGTTCATGATTTTATACAATAAACTTATATTAAATTACTTCCCATGTTATACGCTGCATCAGCCCGCTCAGCGTGTGATTCAACCTGTTAGCACTTACTTTGGGCTGATGAAGCGTATTTCGCTAGGGGGACTATCCTTAACTCCTCCCTCCCCAAGAGAGAAATCAGGTGGAGAGGATTTTTTTGACTCCAGATGATTTCCTCTGAAAACAACTACACGGTTAAACATCTTACATTTAGAAATTAAGAACCCTATAGCAATAAAAATACAAACAGTCATTAAAACTATAGTCCATACACTTATGTCCTTTGTTATAACTACTTCACTCTCACTTTCACTGGCGTATTTCGCACTGTCCAAAATATCCTTAATATCTGTGAGGTCCACGCCGCGAAGATCCACCTGGTTATCGTCCTGCTGGATTGCTGTCTGAAGCTCCGGCATAGTGACCGTTTTCAGCTGCAGCTTCATCACCGGCATCCCCATTGAAAGCGGCTTGCTGATCAACCGCTCGCCAATTTTAGTTTCGCAGTTATTATTAGGAGTTACTAAGAAAGTTCCTTTGATATTATATTTAATTATCTCCGAGTTGCAGGACTCCGTAAGAATTGTGTTTTCCTTAGTGAATAAAAGCCACGTTCCTTCGGCTACCATATGAATTCTCAAGTCCTCAATCTGGATAAAGGTCTGATGGCAATTGGAATAGTTTTTAAGAAGCATAATTTGCTCGATACATGTTGGTTCTGCATACTGCATAATATCATCCTCCTTGCACATGACTCTATTATCTTCCATCTGCTTACACGGACTAACTACGGGTCTGTACTTCAATCCATTCACTATAAGGTATGGGTACTTAGGAATGATGATGGTGGTTTTCAATGTAGAAGGATTATAAATGGGAATGGGAATTATTTTGTAATAATTATATGTAACCGTATCTAGCAAAGGTACCTCTAAAATAAACACAACTTTGTAATTATCTGAATACGATTTTAAAACTATGCTATTTTCTATTTTGGTAAGGTTAAGCCTATTTACTATATAAGTTAGCCTATTATGTTTCTCAATTTCTTGTAAGACATTTAATAATTCTGTTGAGTCAATTATCGATTGATGTAAAACATGTAATCTACTAAAAGCTATAGCTGTTTCTGTTTCCTGTATTATACTATAAATAGTGCGAAAGTTATTCAAAACTTGGTATAGTACATTCATTTGACTAATTATAATATGAATTTTTGACTGGTTGTTTTGAAGCATTTGTAACTGCGTAGTTTTGACGTTCAAGTGAATTAAATTATATTTTATATCTTCTGATATATTTACCAGCCTATCAAATGCTTTTTGCATTAATGAAACCTTATTTTCTACCGAATGCTGATTATTATTAAGCTTATTTATTTCTGCGTTATATTTTAACGCGTCCTCATGGTCTAAGTTACCTGAGATGAGTTTAATGATAGAACCTAAGGGGTTTATGATTCCCCGCTTATGCCTTATGTTGCTAGGTATAATTTGATTTAATCTGTCATTGGTTAATTCCATGAAAGAATCTATTTGTAATATTAATCCTACCAGTTCACGACGCGACTCATTTTCGGTATACACTAAATCTCTTAATCTAAAGTACTGATCTATATTTTTCTCTAAATATTTACTAATGTTATCTAAATCTAAGGTTTTAAAAATTGTCCAATGACTACTCCGAATCACTGCTGTACTTGTACGTATCGGCGCTATACCGGGATTCTGAGTCAGATCCTGAAGGTTTACACTGCTTGCCGACTCCACTAGTGCCAGGTACACCAGGACTGCTTGCCACCACCTGCGGAGGGCGTTTTATATTTTTTAACGCTACTTTTGTTTGCCGTTTTCCTAATTGGACTGGTACGATATTTCTAACTGTTTTCCCTATTACTTTTGCCTTCTCATATCGTGGTTTTTCTTTTGCTTTCCTAGTCCGAGTCGTTTTCATAAAAACCTTGTCGTTTTCTTTGATAGAAGGCGGTGCTTCACCACCCTTTTTTTCTATTACTCTATCCTTATTTGTTTTCAGCTTATCGCTAACATATTCATAAAGTACTTTCAATCTTTTCCTATGATCCTGAACAAGTTTTTGTAAAAAGTTTTTGTCTCTATCGATGTCGAACACATTCCCTGAGTCTGTATGTCCAAAAACCATTTCGAATGGCGTGAAATTAGTGGCACTGTGTATGGTATTGTTATATGCCATAGTGGAATAAATCATAACTGACGCGGCATCTTGGTCATTTTTATCATATCTGGCTAAACGATAGATTTCGATTATGGTCGAATGAAACCTCTCTACAATCGCCATCGAACTTGGATTATTGGGTGTGCCTATGTGCATTTCTATTTTGTAAAGACTTAATAGTTCTTTTACAAGATTATTGTTGAACTCTGTTCCCGGATCGCTATTGATCTTTTTAGGTAAACCGTACATGCTAAAATATTTTATTAAACCTTTAACAACTTCAGGTGTACTTCTATTTGGTATATGAAAAGCTTGCCCTAATTTACTAAAGGCATCTACGATAGTTAGATAGTAGTTGTTCTCTATATATGACGACCCGGTTAGTCCAGCGGTGTGAAACCATCGTTTGATTCGAAGGGTCGCGGGTTCGATCCCCGCACCGGGACAAATATTTGTATGGCCTACAGATATTTGTTTCGGGTCTGGGTGTTTGTGTATGTGTTGTATGTGTACAACGGCACCCACGACACAGGTTTATACCTACTGTGGGGCTGTGAGTGTAAGCGTATTTTATTTTATTTTATTTTATTTATTTATATAAAGTAGGTCCATGAAAACTTCCTCAAATGGCAAAAACTGTGTTGGGGTAAGCTGCATAATAGGTTTTATTGGCTTCCTCTCATACTTCATTTTCCTACACTGCTCACAACTGTTAATGATTGCCGATATTGTTTGTTTCATGTTAGGCCACCAGTAACTTCGTTTGATTTTAATAAGTGTTTCCCTAATGCCTCTATGACAAGTCTTACCCTCGTGGTACTTTAATACGATTTCTTTTTGTTCATTCTCGTCTAAAACCGATACTACCCTTTCTGTACACTCTATCAGATTAAATGAGCCTTTTTTATATAACTCAATTACTACCCTACTAAACACCTTCCTAAAAGCCTCTTCTTCAAAATAGATAAAATACTTATGCTTAAAATCTACGTACTCCTTCAAGAATTTTTTTACTAATTGCTCATTATTCGCTACAGGTAAATGTACCTCTAGTATTCTTTGATTGTTGTTCGACAGATCCTTAACACAAATATCATTCTTATACCAGGTATGAACAAGTATTTGTTTAGGTTTTGTATCTACAGCCTCGTTGAGGATTGGTATACCTTCGTGTTCTCTATTTGATACTGAATGAGCCGTTTGCCCATCATCTGAGTCCGATATCTCCATAACAGGTTCCTCTTTTTTATCTAACCCTATTTTTATTGTATCTGTGTCGGAGTCTGACAAAGATATTATTTCCGGTTCCTCATCCCTTCCTTGCTCATTATTTCCTAACATTTCATTTGCAACTGACCTAACAATTTCATCTATTTCTCTAACTCCATCATCACCCACATTAACTTGCATTGATTCATTGTCATCATTTAACATATTTATTTTTAATCGCTTTATCATTTTCCCTTTAGGGCTAACGATCTCATAATCACCTTCTTCTGTCAAATTGATTTTTATACGTGACAGAGCATCGGCATTTAAATTCTGAGCTCCTTTTTTATAGTATATTTCAAAGTCAAATTCCTCTAATCTCAGACGCCACCGCGTCAATTTGCTGTTAGGTTCATTAAGTGAATACAGCCAAGCTAACGGTCTGTGATCTGTGTAAATGTAAAATTTATTACCCCACAAATACGGCCTAAAGTGTTTGACTGCCCAGATCACGGCAAGAAGCTCTTTCTCTATTGTGCTGTATCTAGATTCAGTATCACTTAAAGTCCTACTAGCATAAGCTACTGGCTTATCTGACCCTATTGTACCTTGCGACAGTACTGCACCGATTGCATAGTTAGATGCGTCGGTGGTCAATATGAATGGCTTGTTAAACTCTGGGAACTGTAATAGAGGGGCATTAGTTAAAAGTTTTTTGCATGTTTCAAAGCATTCTACATATTCTTTATCTAGTATTATTTTCTTATTCTTCTTTAAACATACTGTAAGGGGTCTGGTTAATTTAGCAAAATCTTTGATAAATTTTCTATAGTACCCTAGAAGACCAAGAAAACTTTTGATTTCTGTCGGTGTTCTGGGTATAGGGTATTTTAACACGGCTTCTATTTTATCATTGTTTGGCTTAAGGCCTTCACTGGTAATGGTATGTCCTAAATATAGAACCTCCTTTCTTAAAAATTGAGACTTGTCCAACTGAATTTTTAAATTAGTCTCTCTGAATCTTTCAAATACTGCCCTGAGTTTTTGATTATGTTCTTCTAAACTTTTCGCAAAAATGATTACGTCATCGAGATAAATTAAACAGTGTATTCCCTGCAGCCCTCTAAGAACATTATCCATTGTACGCTGAAATGTAGCGGGAGCAGTTTTTAAGCCAAACGGCATCCGATTGAATTCGTAATGCCCGAACGGCGTACTAAATGCTGTTTTGGCTCTATCCTCGTTTTGGACCTCAATTTGATGGTACCCGCTGGCTAAATCTAAAGTGGTAAAATAAGCACTTTTGCCTAACATATCGAACAAGTCATTTATATTTGGCAATGGATACTTATCGTCAATTGTAATGTCGTTTAAACGTCTATAATCTACAACCATTCGCCATTTTGGTTTCTCAGCATTATCTGCTTTCTTTGGAACCAAGTGCACCGGTGCACTCCAAGGTGAAAACGATTTTTGAATGACATTATCTTCGAGCATCTTATTGACTTGATTCCTAATCTCTTGTGTTTGTGCCGGAGCTAACCTATGAGCCTTTATATATACAGAATCTTCATTACGGGTCCTAATCTTATGCTTTACCTCATTTGTGAAAGACAGTGGTATGTTTTCACAGTAAAAAATATCCTTATACTCTTTACATATATCCAAAATTTGCTGTTGTTCCTCCTGATTCATATGGTCCAATCTTAATTTTGAAAGATTATCCGTCAACAGCTGATCATTATTGGAACAATTTTTATCAGTATAACTCAAATTAACTCTATTTAATATCGAATCGTCATTAAATGGCTCAACCAAAAACGGATAGGTCACTGTTAATTCCATTTGTTCGGACCTACAATTTTGTATTACCGTTGTTGCGTAGCCGTTTACACATTCAACTAAGGCTGTCGGCATCCTAACGCCTTCGGTAAATTGTTTAAATTCTAAAATGCCTTCGCCCTGAAGCAGGTTAACGGGGAGTTTTACCCTTAACTCACTTCGAGGAGGTAAAATGAATAATTCACGAATAGGCGGGATGTAAATAATAGGTAAACATGTCTCCTTGGTAATTAATTTTTGATTTTTCATATCAATATTAGCCTGGAGTTGTTTCAACAAGTCACTACCAATCAACCCGTCGTACCTATTATCTACACTATATACATAAAATTTATGCCAATCTGAACTGTTAAAAGTCGCTGGTAAAGGTATATTCACAACCTCGCTGTGCTTACTTATAGCATGAGTACTAACAACCTCAAACGTTTCCGGTATCTTAAAGTCGCAAAAATATTGATTCGCTAACTTTGGGCTTATAAACGAACGAGTACTACCGGTATCTAACATAAAAATGGCATTAAGTTCCGGTACTCGTATATGTGGTAAGTTTAATAAATTACAATTTAGTTTTATTCGCTCCCGTGTGCGGAGGCCCTTATGTGAAAATTTTCTACCTGCGAAGTACTTGGAATCGGGTCGTTATCAGTGTAATTGATGCGCCTAGAACTCGCCGTTCTCATAGTCACGTCGGTGTTGCAACCTGAACCGCTTGGTAGCGGCGGTGACGGCGCATCGGGCGACCTGCGTTGTGCACTATCAACAAAATTCCTACTTTGTTGCGAAGGATTATTCTGGTTCATATTAGCGTTTCTAAATTGGAATGAGTTATTGAAACGATTTTGATTATAATTATTGCTCCTATTTCGTACTTGAGGAGGAGAATAGGTTGGCGATTGGCCATTAAAATATCGAGAAGATTGATTATTATTATTAATTGCTAAATTACCCGAATTTGTAGGTAACCGAGCGTTAGGTTGGTGAAAAACGTTACGTCTCTGGAAGCTATTATTAAAATGTGGTGTATGTTTTTGATCGTACACTTCTTTGAAATTCTGTTCTGCTAAAACAATTTTTAATGCTGCTTCCAGGGTCGTTACATCTTTAATTCTCACTGACCTAACTAAATAAGGCGGTAAATTATATAAAAATACATTCAACGAAGTATTTGTATAAATATTTTGTTTGGCTAATTTGGTCGCATTATCCCGGCTAGTTTCGTTAACTTTCGCAATTAAAATGCTTCTTAACTGCTGAATTCTGCGGCAAAAATCCAAATAACTTTCGCCTCTATTTATTTTTAAAGCCTCTAATTCAAGAACAAGGCAATCCTCTGTCCTTGGATCGCCAAAATTCTCCCGTAATAATTCTTTTAATTCTGCCCACGTCTCTATTTGATCTCTTTCGCCGACTAAAGCCGCGGCGTCTCCTACCAATTTACTTGTAATTTCGTGAAAAAGGTATTCATTTTGTACATGGTTTCCTTGAAAACTAGTTATCACATATTCACATTTTTTAATAAACAAAGGTAACAGCCTTGCGTCGCCCCCAAATACTGGAATAAGCTTTAATATTTCCTGGGGTATGGCTGTGATTTGTGAGTCCATTTTTAATATTTATTTAATTAAGTTAACGTAAAAACAAGGAATGTATTTTGAACAATATACTTAATAAAAATACGTGAAAAGGATATCACTTAAACACTTATCTAAAAAATATCGTATAACTAAAGCGTTAATCCTAACCCTTATGCTATACGGTACACATAAAAATACAAGGACACAAAAGGAAAAACTGTAAAGGAAGTGAAAAAGATCAACTCACATTCCCGCAGCTTCACCAGTCTCTCGTACTCCAGGTGACTCTGCTCTGCCGTGCCTGACTCCTTGACTAATTTGTTTGTTAGGTCCACCCGTTAAACCGTTGATACGGTACGTTAGCTTGAACTCCGCCCCCGAAAATTGATCATGAGCGTTGTAGCTAACGGACAGGGTAACTACCGGCTGCGCCAGTCAAGTTATCCACCAATATTTAATCCAAAAAAAACCTTTATTAAATTTAAAACAATGTTTATTTGGATATAATAATACATGTGGTATCGTTAGCGGCTAAATATCGAGTGATCCCTTTTATTATTAAATCCTAGTTCATGATTTTATACAATAAACTTATATTAAATTACTTCCCATGTTATACGCTGCATCAGCCCGCTCAGCGTGTGATTCAACCTGTTAGCACTTACTTTGGGCTGATGAAGCGTATTTCGCTAGGGGGACTATCCTTAACTCGGGCAAGTATCTAAAGATGTAATTCTAGTAATATTATGTTGCAGATCTATGATAGAGACAATTTATTTATAAACGGCTCCGGGCTGCCAACAATAATGCGCTAGGTTTAGATAAAGCTCGTCGGGGCTGTTAGTTCAAATTGCATTTGCATATCTCGCCAATTCCTTTGTACAAACGTCGGCAAGATGAAAATTGTAATATACAATATTTAGATATAACACTTGACCTTTATTTATTTAACACGCCTCAATCTGAAACATCGATTTAGTTATGTACAGTTACGCCCTAAAACATTATGTTCTTTATTTAGTCGGCATGAACTTTCGATTTCATTGTATTAGCTATATTTGGGTACCTATAAATATATTATTTTGTAAATTTTTTGTACTTAAATCTTCAATGTTTTGTAAATTTGTAAAGAAATTTCTTTCGAAATTAGTTTTTTTTTGTTGTAACTAACAATATCAGTTGTGTGAAGTGTTTAAATTTTGACCAATATTATGAGATTTGTTCCCTTAGACACCACACACACACTCATAAGTTAGGCAGTCACGTCACATTCACGCGTATTAGATATAAAACTTGTTCTCTAATCTAAGTTGAACCTTTCAAAACGGGACGTATGGTCACGTTAAGTATGATTTTAAGTGATGCCTCTAATGAGCATGTCTGTCAGTACCTTAACGAGGTAGGTACGTACATCGAGTAACATACTGAGAAGGCGCATTGCTTTCTGTTCAAAACTTGTAAACAATATTCTAGATGGTTATATTCAAAGATGTTAGCAAACGATTACATAATGGTCGAAAGCCTTTATTTATCGATGCATATCTTTAAGATTAATCATTCTTAAAGATATGCATCGATAAATAAATATGCATAAATACATTATATATTAATATAAATAAACCTTTGAATATTTATTTGGAAACCCTTATAGGTATAAATGAATAGGTAGGTATATTTCGATGGTGGACGGATAAATATTTTACATTGAATAACGTACTAATTTACTGTCTGAGTATGAACAAAAGAAAAAAATATGCGGAAGTACATTCAGAATACGCAAATTATACAAATGCAATTTTTAATCGCAAAAACTCAAAAGTTGCACAGACACAAAAAACATGCGCATTTATTCCTCTTTAATTCAAGCGTTGCAGCCAGAGCGAAAGAACAGTAAATTGCAGCTACGTCTGGCACACCTATATGAATTCATACTTTGAAATGCAAAGCGAGAAATTACTTTACATTAGTACCCACTCGAGTTGCAAAAGTCGTTATTCATATTTATGCAAGTTCCAACACTACGGAATATTAATATGACTACGAAATGAAGTTAAAATAATGCCTTAGAACATTGTTATATACTCGTGGTCACTGTACTTTTATCGTTTAATTTCTCTGCCCTGTGACAATATTAATTCAGTCCACTTTGAAATTGCCTTGACGGAAGAATTCTTTTCTAGTTTCTTTCATACAGGCTGAAGTAAAATTTATGAAATGTATACTTCTCAATATCTTTTGATTCTTTCATTTAACGTATTTTGTATTTCGAAAAGCCTTATAAGTAGGTACCTACCACTAAATATTAACTTACTATAACCTACTAACTTATAAAAATATAGCTCGTCGAATATTTCCAATAGATGTTCCCTCTGATGTTGTTCACCTAGCAACAATATCCTCATGTCTCGTTTCCAGTAAGTACTCGTAGTTCTCTACTGTCCCGGATTATGAAACCCTAATATTTTTCTTCACAATGTTAGTGTTGCAGTTGCAATACGATTCGTATCGCATCAGCATGATCGTGTCAAGATCGGCCCAATGCAGTAGCAAACAAAAAATATATATATCTATCTATGTACCACTATACTACTACAACTGTTCATAATAAGTATAAATATACCTACTATGGCTCAACAGAATTATAGATAATTATATAAAAAGTAACTTTTTTTAATTAAATATAATTAACCACATAATATGTGGTGTAAGCAGATTAACATACGTAGGTAATCATAATTAAATTTTGTAAATCTTATAAGATGTAAATCAATTTGATTATGTCCTTATATATTTCCGATGAAATTGACGAAGATTAATAGGAGCATATGGAATACAATATCGTTTACAATAAATTTGAAATGTTCAGGGAAGTAACTCATCAAGACGGAAATAAATATCGAATTACTATCACACTAAACTATTTCAATGCGTTCTCTCCAAATCAAACGCCAAGATGGCGGACAGAGGACCGGCTGGGTGGGAAGAGGGGGTAGTAATTTCGCGCCCGGGGTGACATCTATAATTCCACTGAGCTATCATAAATTAGCATACGTATTAGATAGCGCGGGCCGCGGGCGACTACTAATTCTGAGCACGATGCTACAGACGAATGTAGACAATCCGGTAAATTAGTGTGTAATTAGCCTAAAGACCGGCCTCACCATAATTGGTATTGTGGCCACTAATTTACTATTGCGTATGAATTTTACATTAGTTTGAGCGAGATTATAAACCCTCATTTAATTTAATATTTTAACAGTGAGATAGATCTACTAATTTTCAACAATAAAACTACCTTCAGTTTATTGTCCTGTTATATTAATAAAACATAATTCAAACACCGCCCTATTTACAGTTATATAAATATTAAAATAAAATTGTTTGAAACTCTATTAAGTATCCTCTAAAGGTGCAATTCCGTAAGTCGCGATCGATCGCGGCCGCGCGCGACAATAGGTGCAGTATGAAAATGGAACCGCTTCCGTGGCTCGCGACAGACGCGCGCGGCAGACGTTGGTAGCAGGCCACTATTTCTACGCTGGGTTCCTGAGTTCGATTCCCGCATCAAATTTCCCAATGTTATCATCTTTGGTAATGTGCCTATGGATGACAATGGGTTCATGGGTGGCGTGGTGGAGTAAGCTCCAGGCCTCCCCCAAAAAGGGGGGAAGACTAGTGCCCAACAATGGGACGTATCAAGGGTTGCCATTATTATTATTAGATACTTTTGTTAAGCTATAGTACTAGCAATATAATATAATATATCAAATCATCACCAGAGCTTGGTTCAAATCGACACATTCAACATTAGCAATTCAAATCTCACTTCAAATTGTAATAAGTACCATTATTGGGATGATTAGAGCAAGAAATGCAAATGAAAGCCGCAATGAGAGGTTCATTTACTTTTACGGTTTCTAAGAATATTATATTCTTGAAGATTAGTCACCATTTTCATTCGATGCTGAATAATTTGACACTTTGGCAATAGCAATATTTGTTTTATTTTTTAACTCTAGACTAGAATATTAGCGTAAAACCGCATTAAAATATATTTATTTACTAGCTGTGCCCGCGACTTTTTCCGCGTGAGAATTTATGATTGTTCAGTATCTACCCGGACGAAGTCGGGGGCGCAGCTAGTATAAAAGTAGCCTAAGTTAATCCTTATCACATCAGCTATCTGCCAGTGAAAGTCCCGTCAAAATAGCCCCGCCAAACAGACAGACAGACAGACAAAAATTGTAAAAAATGTTGTTTTGGTATATGTACCGTGTATACATACATATGCATTTAGTAAAAGCGGTTATTTTAATATTACAAACAGACACTCCAATTTTATTTATTTGTATAGATGTATAGATGTGACTTCAATTGGTTACATCTTGACTGCAGTGTTTTTCCGATTCTGATTAATTATTACGAGTAGATTTAACTGTACATAACTTTACGAGCTAAGCGCGATAGTAAGCATCTTGCTAAGAGATGCTTACTTAGTGTCGCGCTTAGCTAATTACTACTACTATAGTAATTACAATAGAAATTCCGGGAGAATAAACACCACTTCACACACTTTACAGACTTTTTTTTGTACAGTGGTGTTTATTCATTGCACCACAAAAGTGATTAAAGTTAGTAGTATTGTATACACATACACCCATTGTAACTGCAAAATTGACTTTAGTAGTGGTTGCGAAAAGCAAAGTTAAAATTATCATTCCCTTTAAAACATTATGAAATGAGCTGAAAGTGTGACTTAATGAAATCAATTTCCTACATCACAAATCATCCACGCCTGGACAATAATTAGTGCTAGTAACAATGTACTAAATAGCTACTTGCACTAAATATTAAAAGCAACCATAACAAAACTGTCAGGACAATATACCTAAATTGCAGTTATAAATATCGGTAAATTGCTGCGGCAGCGGGTCTGCTGCAGTATTTATCACACTGCAATGTCGATGGGAAACGGTGGCGCATTTGGTTCAAAATGGACCTAAAATGCATTCGATAGAGCTCTACGAGACCATTATTTACATTTTTTTCCTTCTTTAACACTATATTTTTATGATCAGACTCTTTTAGGGTTTCGTAGTAACAAGGAACCCTTATAGTTTCGCCATGTCAGTCTGTCTGTCTGTCTGTCCGTCTGCGGTTTAGCGCAAAAGCTATTGGTACTAGAGACTTGAAATTTGGCACAAGAATATACCTTAATCACGCCGACAAAGTGGTAGAATAAAAACCTGAAAAATTATCATTTAGGGTAACCTCCCTACATGTAACACGCGAATATATTTATTTTATTTCTGATTTCCATATAGTGTTGGGTATAATTGGATATGTCGTTCAAAAATATTATGGATCTGAACATCATTTTTAAATATAGTTAACTGTTCTTGACTTAAGTGCAAATTTTCGTTAGAGTCAAGTATCCCACCCCTACCAACTAAACGGTTGTTGTTAGAAATTCAAACTTTACGGCAATAGTAGCTTTATATAATGAAATTAAAAGGAAAACTATCACACTTAAGTGGGCCTTGCAAGTTTGCGAGTAATAGTCGACCAAATGTATTTTACTCGAAAATTTCGAACGACTCCATAGAAAATACTCGTATTTATTTATTTTTTTCATTACATTTCTTACTCTGTAATGTATTTACAGATAAAAAATAAATAAATACGGAACCCTACACTGCGCGTGGCCCGACATGCACTTGACCGATTTATTCATATTGTAGACTAGTGTCATACATGTCATATGTAGGTATAGTGATTTATTTATTTTTTATTTTTATACTTTATTGTACACCAATACATTAAAGAGACAACAAAATAGAAGAAATAGACGATACAAAAGGCGGTCTTATCACAAAACTGCAATCTCTTCCAGACAACCTTTGGGTTTAGGAAACTGTGTAAATTAGAATATTAGGGGTGTACTAATGCAAGTAAATTTAAAATTATAGCTTACAAAGAAGAAAAAAAAAAATTAAAATAATAAAAATAATAATAAGTGATTAATTTAGTTTGCGAGCTAATTATATTTATTTGCCACTAAAAGTTATCAGGTAGATGCTTTAACTTTAAAACTAAATAATTAAATATAAATAAATTAAAATTATAACATTAAATAAAGAAACAAAAATTTTAAAATAAGTTTATACATACAAAAAAAAAATCTAATCACACAAACCCTGAACGTAATAAGCTAATTGTAATTTTTTTTGTAAGAGAAAAAACTTTGGGCGGGACTTGAATCGGTAACACCTGGATCACTAGACTGTCGATTATTTTTTAATGCTACAAATTTCAGCTCAATAAATAAATACAATTGGGCTGAAGTGGATGAGCAGTTTTTCTGGTGAATGAATGAGCCTCATCCTATCAATCATCATCATCATCTTCAAGTAAATACAACAACGAAAGTATTTGGCTCTATATTCGATTCTCATTAACCTGACCATGATAAAGTTAACTTTAACCTACACTTTATGACTTTTTATATACCGTATTAAGCAGAAGAAACTATTAAAAGTCTAACCTACGAGTATAGTTCAATAACCGCTTCCGCAGCTACTAAAAGTAACATAATTCTTCTTTATTTCATCGGCGGTGTAATTTATATACCTACATTCGATTATTTATTATTGCTTATAGGTATCATAAATGTGGCATCTTTTGCTATATTAATTAATGGTAATTGAATACCATAAGCAATAGCAAAATAAGTAAAAATAAAATTTAAATCGTCTTGGCTAAATGGAAATCTTGAAATCAGTGCCCCCCTCCCCTTTCTGGCAGTGTGTGAACGATGGTAATAACCAGATTATGTCTATTGCTTTCCAAAAGATCCAATATTGGCAGTCTAAACTTCTGAAACCTAAAATACCCTACGTTGGTACTTTCTGCACAAAGCTACAAAGTGTGCACTATGATATACGGCAGTGTTGGTTAATAGCAACTATTCGAATACTACACCTACTAGTTAACGACAGATTAAGGACTCCACAACTGGAAGTCTACCACCAACCGTAAAGGAACAGTAACATAGTATACTCTTTTAAATACCAATCATCATAGTCCACCAATGTCTAAGCTTAAACAAAAGTCACGACTCTCTATTCTTCTGTTGGATAAGTGGTAGATAAGGCCCGAGTAAAACGGGTCCCGCAATAAAAGTTCCTTTATAAGACTTGTTGGACCAACTCATTAGTTATTCATTTTCATTTCCGTAGTTATACTCCAAATTTTATGTTTTATGTCTAAGATAAAATTTGAGTATGGTGCGGAATAGTAAAATGTAAAATAAGACCTTATACAAATATCATATTCATTATAACACCCGCTTACATATTACACGAGGATCTACAATATTACGATATGAATATTTAGTGACATTTCTTTTTCGAGGTTCCGTACACTGTCTTAGTAGTGGTAGCAGGCCAATACTGCTACGCAGAGGTTCAGAGTTCGATCCGGGTCGGCAGTTTTCAGAAATAAAGATGCTGTAGGAATTTTTCATTTGCGGGAACTTTCCCAGCGCCACCCTCAACATTCACAAACAATCACGAAACTAAAGTACGTAGGCATCAGTCCTAATGTATATATCATGATAATAGAGATAGATAAATCGTTTAGTGCTATTATCAAAATAATAAATACTAGGTACTTAATATGCCGTCTGCAATAAATAATAAAAATGCAATTAAAAATATTTCGAAAATATTTTTTTAAATACTTAGATTTATTTTTGTTTTATAGGTAGGGATATAATATTTTCACACACAAAACCGCTTAACTAGCCAAAATAAATGATAGACATATAAAGAGATAAAGCGCGTTGTAAATCCTCGTTTCGTCTCAATAAACAAAGGAATCCTCGGAGCCTTATAACGGGTCGTATAGTAAATTGCTTCAGCCACATCAGTGGCCGCCGGAGAATTAAGTGTTGGTGTGAGTGAGCCTGTGCCCGGATAACGCGTCAGTGTGTTAGGCGTTCTGTAAACTGCGCGACAAATGCCCGGTTTCTCAGTTTTGTAAAATAACTATCAGCCTCAGCCTCGCGTTGTGACTTTGTTATATAAAAATCATGATTTTGACATCTTTCTAGTATGAAAATAATAGATTTTACATCGTAAGAAAATCTAAATAAAACTATCTTATCATTCAATTCGGAACAAATCACATAAGTATGTATTTAAAAACCGGACAAGTGCGAGTTCGACTCGCGTGGTGAGGGTTCCGTAATTTAAATAAATATTTTCGAAAACATTACAGATTTAAAATGCAGGGACATAGCGGTTACGGTGGTACCGGCAGGGGGGGTTATATTATTAAGAATTTTCGATTTAATTTGAATACTCAAACTTCTTATAGGTTTTTCAGTAATCTATAGGCAAAGAACTATTTTCCACATTTTTTTCAAAATTTTAAGTTCAGTAGTTTCGGAGATAGGGAGGGGGAATGGTCAATTTTCGTCGTTTTTCTTAAATTACTTCAAATCTGTTTATGCAAAAATTATAAAAAAAATATATCTGAGATGCTGACAACACCTTCTATCATTTGATATGTCACACGACACAGTTTACGAATATATATTTTTTAATTTTCTAATTTACCCCCTGAAAGTGGCCCCCCTGTTTAAAATTTATTATTTTACTTGACGTGTTCATCTTTGGGTCTCCAATTTACATATATTCATGAAATTTCAACTCAATCGGTCTAGTAGTTTCGTAGCAAATTGGCTGTGACAGACGGACAGACAGACAGACAGACAGACAGACAGACATACGCACGAGTGATCCAATAAGGGTTCGAACCCTAAAAAAGGTTCAAATCGATTCGGGAGTTCATTTCGTACAAACACTGTGACGTGTGAATGATATATTGTAATTCTAAAATAAACGTAGTAGCCTAAGTTAGTCCTTATTACATCAGCTGACTGCCAATAAAATAAAATCGGTCCAGCCATTCCGGAAACAGACAGACATACAGACAATTTTTTTTTAATCTTTTTTTTATTTGGAATATGAACCGCAAACATATTATGCTCTATCATTGAAGCCTAACTTAAAACGGGTCGTATAGTAAGTAAATTGCTTCTGGCACATCAGTGGCCGCCGGAGAATTAAGTGTTAGTGTGAGCGATCCTGTGTCCAGATAAGGTGTCAGTATGTTAGGCGGTCAGAAAACTGAGAGAGTCATACCCGATTCTGAGTTTTTATACGAGCTCTTGTCCACGACTTCGTACGCGCGCAATTCTCGCTCTCGTTGGATATAAAACTCATCAACAAGGTTTTTTCATTGACACAGTAATTGAATGATCAAATGTTTAACAGACAACGCACTGCCGATACTACTTGCTGCAGAAAGATTGGTGGGGTCGATATGTTTTTTCTTTCGATATTATTTTAGAAACAATAATTGCGACAATGTAAACTAATTACCTAGCAAAATATTTTTTGCCACATCAAACCACAACTTAGCAATGAAATGTAAATACAGCCTCGTTTTGCCAATAATACCGCCGTATAAGAGCAAAATCGCGTGTGTTAAAATGTTGACTTGTGCAGTTAACATACATAAAATAAAATAGACTATGTTCCCTTTAGACACGTTAGTTCCATACTATGCTTAATGCGAGAAATTGTTATTCAAATTAAATTGGCACTTATGTTACAGATAATAGAGGATATCATAAATTGCCTCAACCACACTAGTGGCCACTAGAGAATTAAGTGTTGAAGTTGGTGAGGCTACATCTGTTTGGACATCAAGTATGGCAGGCGGCATACCGAGCGACGTAATTAAAAGCTGTCTAGCTAGATTCTGATGCTTTATAACAAAGAGTTTTTGTTTGTTTGAACTAGCTAGTCTTTTGCATCGAAGACGCAGATGTAACTGGACGTCAGGCGTTAGGTTACATGTTCTGTGTTAGTTATTAGATGTTTTTGATCGATTTGTTTGTGTTATAATAGTTTTTGAAGGACAATTCGCGATTATTAGACAAAGATAAAACTAAAGTGTTAGTGGAAAGTATAAAATTTGCCAAACACTAAGCGGTTGTGTCTCTATGCCATAATGATCGCACTCTCTATTTTTGTGTTTGATTAATGTCTCGCCACGTAGTTAGTAAAATAGTCAAATTCAATTCTATTAAGGCTAAGATTTTTATCCAATCGTTGTAGATCCATACCGGTATTATAAATGCGGAAGTTTATTTTCTGTCCAAATTGGAGTCGATGTTTTCACGACAATTTTGATGCCAAACGTTACGAATCTCTACCCCTATTGCCTTGCAACTACAACTCTTAAGTTTGCTTACTTGCGGTCAAATTTTGATAGGCAACCTAGTGAATATACATTCTCTAGATAACAAAAAAAAATATGCGTAAAAAGTAGGTTTGCAGCATATCTGGATGAACGAAATGATTCCTCAGTGGGATCCTAACCTATCTGATTTGAACAAAATTATAGATCCACAAAATCCGGGACAGTAAAGAAAGTTACCCGGGATATGAGTATCAAGTTTGGGACGTGTGTTTGTTTGTTTCGTTTGTTTATATGACCGAGCATATTGTTATGTAGGAACGAGACAATTTTTTTTCAGGTTGGCGATAAAAGGTCATACATAGGTACAACCACTGAACTAAAAGGCTGTAGTTATCATTTAGTTGATTACAAATCACGTAGGTACAAACCTACCGTGTAAACAATGATCTGTGGAGTTGACGTTGGTTTACCATTCCAGTAACTACCTAATAGGTATAAAACAATAAAGTATGGTAGAACATAGGTATATAACTCTTATATTGAAAAACTACGCATTCTTTTGATTGTAGGTCAATTAATTTGATTAAACACCAATAAGAGAAAATTTTTCAAGTTGATAATATTACTTAATATTAATAGTATGTGATACCTCATATTTAAATAGGGACTTCCAGTGAAAGAATTTTAAAATTGTAAGTATCTCTCTACTCTCCGGTAGTTTCATGACAGGGAAACATAATACCTACTTGTGAGCTAGTAAAACAGTACCTAGTTTCCCTCCCAAATCTCAAGATTTGTCTAAGTAATTTAATCAAATAACTGTTGGTTTAACACGATTAGTGTAAATTTGATTAAACGGTTTTAACATAATTTTGATATTAATATAAGAAAACACCGATGCCGTATTGTTACACACACAACCACCCTTAATATTAACAATAGCGGAATTCACCGGTTAGAGAGAATGCTTTGTTATAAATATATATGGTAGTTCCCCTAACGTACCTATAAGTAGGCAGTACCAAAATGTCTTTTATTTGTAATTCTGAAACTGCCCTTTTAAATAGAGTTTTATACAAAGCGTCCAAAGGTTTAAAACGCAAATTTACAAATCATTTTAATACGTTTCAAAGATATCCTAAAGATATATAGGTAACTACACGCTTATTATACCTACTTATTTAAATATAAGACAAAAAAAACCGTTCCATTACCTACTCCCTCGTTTAAAACACCTCGCTCGGCGTTAAGAATTAATGAGAAAAGTTTTAATCTTGTTTGCAACAAACACCTTATCAGCACCATGATGTTGCCGCAACGAAATAAAAAGAATCAAACAATATAATTAAATTTTAGCATAACGTCGCAAAGGAAAATTAATTAAATACAAATATACATAAAGTACAAATAATAATTGAACATAATAAACTAGAAATAAATATTTAAAATGACGCAATTGATATAAATGTATACATACCTAGTAAATGGGTAACACCGAACTGCACGCCATCTGAAATGATAAGGGAAAACATCATGACATATTATATCAACGAACGCAAAACTAAAACATCTTTCCAATCTAATATGATATCGAGGTAACACGGAAACAACTCAAAACAAAATAGAAACAACAAGTCAACAACGATTGAACACGAAGCGGTGAAAAGTGAGGGTAAAGACTCGCGTTAGGGGACATTTGACGCAATCAAATTATACAGAACGATCTTTCAGCGTTTTGAAATAAGTAAACCGGTTAGATTACAAAATATTACGTACCTTTATAGAAAATTTTCATTTTTCCTTGCCGAATGTTTTAAAATTTTGATATTTAAAATTCTAAAGCCAATGGACATGGGTGTCGTTATCGGCAGTAGCTCAGTCGCGTCTAACTTTGCGGCGAGCCGCGCCCCTACACGCTACTTGTACTGAATCTCTACCCCTATTCCGGGCATCGGGAGGCGGCAGCTTTTCTATACGACTGATCCTAAATCGATCGATACCGTTCAAAGGAAATTCGACTCTGTTTTGTAAATAATACAGTTCAAATTCAAATGCAAGCGTATGCGCTTACGATGTTTCTAAGTCTACCGAGTGCAATTGGGCACCCGGGGATGCTGCGCAAAATAGGAGCACGAAATATGAACGAGACTGCGAGGCGCTGGCAGGAGGGGAGGGGGTGCGAACAGACAGGGGATATTTGAATAGACCTCGCCGGCTCTCTCGCTCGGGCGAGTGCGGGGTGCGGGGCGCGAGGCACGGGGGACGCTGTTGTGTCGGAACGGAACCATGCTCCGCGGTACAAATCGGCAATGTACAGCGCGCAACAAATGTGCAGTTTCCATCACGGCTTTTATCACGGCCCGACTTGATTCTCGAAAAAACAAAAGAGCGCAGGATAATTGAATTTACCCTCATTACATTATCTGCGAAGCAAGATGTTTCTAAGGAAATTGTATTCAATTCCTTCTTTTTACTGGCACTACATACAAATTGATCATTTGTTTTCTATGTCGGCTGTTTAGCGAAGCTGAAAGCCTTTACTCGTTACAAACAGAACCAGAAGACTGAATTTCAGAAACTAGATAAAATCAGTTTTTATTCTGGCCGGGCTACATTTAATCTGATTACATTGAATATCGTTTTATGTAGATATGTTTGATACTAAGCTACCATTGTATAGCGCAAATTCATTATGTCCAAGTCACTCATAACAACAGATTGTTAGGATTATCCGGCGGTCACGGGTATTAAGGCCCGGATAATAAATCCCTCCTGTGTCCCGCCCAGGCGGAATTCGTAGATAACGCGTACCTCTGCTAGTTTGCCACACGCTTAGAAAATGCCAATAATATGGAAGAATTTATGAGCCCAATAACTTTATTAGGCCTTTACACGCCTGGGGACTGGGTCTATAAAATGTCTATCAAAATTATTTTAATGGTTTTGAGACAAATTTGCGTTTTTTAAATTAGTTATATTTCCTCATCCGTTTCGTAAAATTAATGTTTGTTTTACTGGTAGAGCTCCAGTGATGGAGCTCGCGGGCGTATGCACCACCGCATTACCTAAGCTACTTGCCGCTAAATGGCAATGTTCAGCACTATTTATTTTACTTATATATCCTTACTCTTTGTTATCAGTTTGTAAAGAGGAAATGAGACATTCTACTGATATACTTTTTACATTAGTTTATTACATTTAGTTTTATCTTAGTGATATTCTTAATTTTACATATATTTTTTATCTTGTTTGACATGTATAACAATTGTTATTCACTTTAATTTATTTTGTTTGTTTTTGACGTGTCATAAGAGGTGCCTGTCGCCCTAAATGAATAAATGAGTTTCTGATTCTGATTCTGATATAGTGTTCTGGGCAGATGATAATGTACGGCAATGTAATTTCCGGCATAGAGGCACAATATCTTAAACCTTAGAAGTGGCAACACATCTACATTGAAATCTCTGGTTTCATGTAGATAAAACAAATAAAAATAAAATAAAATACGTTTACACTCACAACCCCACAGTAGGTAGATATAAGTGGTATAAATCTGTGTCGTGGATGCCGTTGTACACACACAACACATACACACACAGGTAGATGTTTGTACGTTACAGTATTACTTACCATCAATGTGAACTGTATACTTGTTTGCCTCTTCATAGTATAAAAAAATATTATGAAGAAAGTAGAAAAGTAAGGAGATATAATTTTAATGGGAGATGGTTAATTATCGCCTACTTTCTGAATAATCCAAAGTATTTGAGTAACGGCCAAATACTCAAACGACACTTAAATCTAAATGGGACTTAAAGTCTTCTCTCTTTATAATACTTACACGTGTAAACAATAGAGATAGTGCACATTTGAGGGTTGCTTAAAACTGAGTAAGGTTTGAGTATTCAGCCATTAAATTATTAAAAAAATAAGTTTTAGAGATCCTATAAACATCATTTATGTAAACAACTTTTATTTAACATAACCTTGTAATAAGTAATCAGATCACAAGAAATGAGTACCTGTGTCATACTTTGTATATTTATTATATTTTATATTTATAATTGAGTTAAAAATTTCATATGCTTTAAAGTACTTTAAACTAATAAAAATACTTCTTAGAGAGACAAGACAGCAACAATGTTCACCGTTATAAAAGCTAGGAAGTATAAAATATATGAAAGTCGTTTCAAGTCCACAAAACTGAAATCATTTTCATGTTGATACTAAAGCAACTACATTAAGTAATCTTCTGAACTATGAAGATATTATTTTATTACTTACTCTAAAATGTTTCAAAATTAATTTAGTAGCTAATAAAGTAAAACATTGTATTATTATAAAGTGCTTCTTCAAAAACATAAATTTCAAGACGACAAAAATGGATAAAATAAATCCAGAGATAGAATTCCTTATTTCCAACACCATTCAAGATTGCTAAGCAAAGATGGCATCGCAAATTTCGCAATCCGAGTCGCGGGCTTGAGGTAGTTTTGTGGGAAGCTTAAGAGGAGTGATGTTGACAGCTAATGATTAATCTGTGTCTGACATCACTGAGCTTCGAGATTATACATTTTGGAGATCGTTCTCCTAAATATCAGTTTGATAAAAATACTTTCTGGCGATTCATTCTGTAAATTCTCGCAAAGATGAAACTGGGTGAAAAATAATATTAACAGCAGTGTTTATTAATTTAGGTCGAATTTCAACTCAATTTATTGACGAAGGTATCCTACATAAAAATGTTGAATTATTACGAAGATAGCAGGTATACTTAAATAATGTAGGTATTGTTGAATTTCATTTACATTTTGCTTTTTAAGATTTTTTTTTTATTTTTGCTGCATTAATTATCAAAATAATTCTGTAGATTTGTTTTTTACGTTATTGTGACAAAAAAATGTCATAAAGTTTGAATCCTGAGAAAAAACGTCATATTTAGCCTTTGTCCTTTCGTATGCCAAAATCAAAGATCTTACGGATGAAGTCACCGGAACCGTATAGTTATTCATATTGATACACAGCATCACTATCACAATTAGTGATGTATCACAAATATAACAATTTATAGATTGGAGCGCTTTCTACGCTCGCCGATTGCCCGTTGAAATAAATTTCTGAGTTTGAGTTCTCCAAACGTACCGTGTACATAAGTCCGACCTAAAAATTCCTATCACAATCAATATGAATGAACGTGAATGTCAATGATGAAATAATATGAACGTCATCAGCTTATCACTATTTTCAGATTACCTACTGTTTTTATGTGTGTAAGTGTTTAATGTGTTCCTACTGCATGAACACGCCGTAGTAAAAGCGTTGTGCTTTTTTTTATGCGTCTTACTTAAATTTGTATTTTGCTGCAGACCTAATCCATGACTTTAGTCAAATTATGTATGTATCTTCACGCCAGGTCCCTAACGGGGTAGGCAGAGAGTGTAGAGCGCCAGATATCTCGGTTCAGACAAACCTCTCGTGCCTCGTCTACCTTCATCATTCTCTTCATACATGCACGCCGATTCCTAAGACTTTTGACCCCACCATCAGACAGAACTCGACCTATTTGGTCATGGTAGGTCAGCCTTGGTCTTCCTGGGCCTCTGCAACCATCCACATTCGCATTGTATATCTGTTTAGTCATTCGCTCATTCGACATTCTTTCTATATGCCCGAACCATCGGAGCATGCCTTTTTTCATTTTTACACCGATACTATCATTCACACAAAGTCTCTTTCTTACATCTTCATTACGAACGCGATCGGTGAGTGATACACCGCAGATCTTGCGCAAAGATCTCATCTCGACCGCGTTCAACTTACTTTCATGCTCTTTCCTGCATACCCAGCTCTTGCTTCCATATAAAAGCGTTGGAGTAAGTACAGCATTATGTACGGCTAGTCGAACCCGCTGGCTGAGATGTTTAGATCCTAGTAGCTTACCCAACGCTCCATTCACGCAATTCCCAGCAAGCACTCTTCTTTCTATGTCAGCTTTATTTGTAGTCAAATTGACTAAAAATAAAGCTTTTAACGGCCTGGATGAAAGTTCCTTTCAAACTATGAAATATTTATGTTTGTTAAATATACATATTATTTTATTTCATTTAATTTTGACTCGGTTTGAAAGACAATTCTGGCGCACTTTCTTCTTAAATTATTTGTACGAACTATAACAAAAGACTTACAATACTGGAACGGACTTCGTAAGCTCTTCACGTCCACTGGTGAAAAATCCAAGCGAAGTTCTGGCGAGACGCAGCAAAACAATAAATCTGGAGGTGCCGATTGAATTTCCAGCGACTCTAGAAGCCGAGAGCTAATTGCAATTTTGCCCATGCCCTGCAACAAATAAGCCATGTTTCAAATAGAGATTCGCTCCGTAAAATTCCATTAATTGAACACGAACTCGCCCGGTTGGGCCTAGGGTCGAAAACGATACATCGATGTTTCTGAAACTAATTGTTCCTGAATATTACAAGAAAAATATCGATGTTTTGAATCGATATTAAATGTTACTTAACTTTAGCCATCTTACTACTCGAAATATGTAATCTTAGATTCCTGTATGAACGTTTCCTTGAAAAGATTATTTATTTTTTCAAATATGGCACTTTTTTTCGGGCATTACCCTCTTCACATACAAACAAAAACCCGTACTAGATGCCACTTGAATTTCCAGCGACTCCGGAAGCCGTGAGCTATTTGGAATTCTTCTCATGCCCTGCAACAAATAAGCCATGTTTTAAATACAGGTTCGCTCCATAAAAGACCATTAATTGAACACGAACTCGTGCGCTTGTACCTAAAATTGAAAACGTTGCATCGATGTTTCTAAAATATATGACTCTTGCTACTTAATTGAACTGTACTGGTAAACCTTTAAAAATCTAAAGAGACGACATTTCAACTCAAATGAATTGTCAATCCTTAGATCTAACATAGTCTCTAGGACAGAAAATTTTGGATAACTTTAACTTTCGGAAATTCAAAATTACTGATACGATACGTCAATATTCTTAAACGATTTTAACCATCGATGTTTCAGTGCCTATACATCGATGTTTTCCTAACATTATTTGCATCCCTACTTGGGCCGCAGCCAATTTAATGTATTACTTGGCTCGACGCACGCTTCGTAATCCAACGTTGAATAGCTGATATTATTATGGCATATACCAAGGCACAATAGCTTACTAATGTATGTGACGGCTTTGTATATGCCGAAATATGATAAGGGATAAATGCATAGTGAAATTATGATGTCGTACTTGCTCTACTTTCAGCATACGGCTCATCCTCTACAGTATCAAAACCGTGACATAACTAAGTGTAAAATAATAAAGGAATCTTTTTATTATTTTAAACTTATAGTATAGAAATTGAGCGGTAAGTTTAAGAGAATAATCCACAATGAATATGAGAGCACACAACATAAATTATAATGAGCGAGCAAACACTTTTCAGCTGCAGTCTAAATGCTGCAGATTATTTTAATACCCAAAGCTCCTCGGAAACAGAGAATTGTACACAAAAAAACCTAGTTTACCCAGCGTTAGTTTTATTATCAACATGTTAATTGGAGCCGAAAGCGCTTGGTGCCGGTCCAAATAGAAGTTATGCGGCGTTATTCTGTAAACTGTAATGGAACTAGTTGCGATAATGTTCTTAGAACTTGCACATTTACATCTCCAACAACTTGGAATATTCCAGTTCTATCTTCATTGCACTACAGAGCTTCTATTCGAAAACTTGACTTGCAATGCTCGATAGCTTCTTATTGTTCTGTGTTAATTACAAATAGAAACTGTACGTGAAATCAGGATCAGAGCTAGAATTAATTTGCATTTTCGTTTGATAAAAATGTATAGTAAGATACCTAATATTGAATGTAGCTTTAGAATTGAAAAATGTATTAGACAAGGGTACAGTCTCATCTTTCAGTTTCAGTATTTCCCTAACTAAAACACTTAGCCTGGTTTGCACCACGATATTTTTAAAAGTTAAAGTTATTGTAACATTTCACATCCTTCTTTAACTTAATTAAAGAAATCTGTTAAAGTTAGAGAAGGATGTGAAATGAAACAATAACTTTAATTTTAACAAATATCGTGGTGCAACCCAAGCTAACCGTTCTGTAAAACTTATTGAGCCTTGTTTATTGAGACGACGTGAATAGGACGAGCGCTAATAAATATCATACACTGACTGAGTGGAGGAGTATACCTATAGGTATATCCTCCACTATACACATTCGCAGTGACTGGATGTATGCAGTAGCTAGGTCTGATTCTAAATTCAAATTTTCAATAAATACATGTTACTTCACGACAAGTCCCTTGCGGGGTAGGCAGATAGCGTGGAGCGCTAAATATCTAAGTCCCGTTTAGGGTTCCGTAGTAAACAAGGAACGATTATATTTTCGCCATATCCGTCTGTCTGTCTGTCTGTCTGTCCGTCCTCGAGTCGTTGTCTAGTACTAGAGACTTGAAATTCGGCACAAGTAGGTTTACACCTTAATCACGCCGAGAAAAAGAAATATTTAGGGTACCTCCCCTACATGTAACGCACGGATTTTTATTTCTATCTATATATATATATATAATAGGTTGGGGAAAAAGTCTTTTCGCATTATAGTATGTATAAACTTGTAATAAAATCTCTTTGGTTGTAGTATTTGTATCTGGCTGGTTTTGGTATCATTGAAAGTTAAAATTTTAAAGAACATAATTCCAAATTCAAATTGGGCAAATGTGTGATTTTCATTTGTATTTCTTCCTGTCAAGATGAGTGAATCTAATGCAGAAATTCGATACATTTTAAAATTTTACTACAAAAAAGGTAAAAATGCAACGCAAGCCGCGAAAAAAAATTGCGATGTTTATGGATCTAGTGCAGTGTCTGTGAGAGTAGCACAAATTTGGTTTAAGCGTTTTCAATCCGGAAATTTTGATGTCAAAGATGCACCTCGCTCTGGTCGCCCTATTACGGATAAAATGGATGCCATTTTTGAAAAAGTGGAGCAAGATCGACATATCAGTAGTTACGACGTAGCTGAAGAACTGAGAATTGATCACAAAACAGTTTTGGCGCATTTGAAAAAAGCTGGGTACAAAAAAAAGCTCGATATTTGGGTACCTCACGAGCTCACTGAAAGAAACCTAATGAACCGTGTACTCATTTGTGATTCCTTATTACGACGTAATGAAACCCAATCATTTTTGAAGAAGCTGATAATTGGTGATGAAAAGTGGATCACGTACGACAAGAACGTGCGAAAAAGGTCGTGGTCAAAGGCCGGTCAGGCTTCACAGACTGTTTGGCGAAACCCGGGTTAACTCGCAATAAGGTGATGTTGTGTGTGTGGTGGGATTGGAAGGGCATTATTCATTATGACCTTTTACCACCAGGCAGGACTATCGATTCTGAACTCTACTGCGAACAACTGATGAGATTAAAACAAGAAGTTGAGAGAAAGCGGCCGGAATTGATCAACAGAAGGGGTGTGGTGTTTCATCATGATAACGCTAGACCTCACACATCTATAGCCACTCAGCAAAAATTAAGAGAGTTGGGCTGGGAGGTGTTAATGTATCCGCCGTATAGTCCTGACCTTGCACCTTCAGATTTCCACCTGTTTCGGTCTCTTCAGAATTCCTTATGCAATGTTAGGTTAACATCACGAGAGGACTGCCAAATCCACTTGTCGCGGTATTTTGATGAGAAGTCCCAAAATTTTATAGCAATGGGATCATGTCCCTACCTACAAGATGGCAAAAGGTTATCGAACAAAATGGTACATACATAAGTTAAATATAAATAAACTATATTAAAAAATGTTTTGAATTATCTTAAAAAATGCGAAGAAACTTTTTCCCCAACCTAATATATATATATATATATCAATAAATCAATTGCTGTTCGTTAGTCTCGCTAAAACTCGACAACGGCTGGATCGATTTGCCTAATTTTGGTATTGAATGATTTTTGGAAGTCCAGGGAAGGTTTAAAGGTAAGAAAATATGAAGAAGACGGACTTACTGACAGGCTCGAACATCTGAACCGTTTGTCGATCATTTTGATCAAGTTTTGACCAATATCGGACTACGGATGCTTACGTAGGTAGTGTGCAGCAGAGACAACGCTCTATAAAGCCGAAACTAGCCGATTGTCACTTTCATAGGCTCGTTGTGCATTATTTCTTGATGAGCACTGTAAGCACGTTTACCGTATTTAAAGACTTGCAACAACCTATTGCGCTTAGACTGGGATCATAACTGTGTTTTATGATTATTAATTTATTTTCGTGCAACTTGCTTTTAGATCGGTAACTAGTCTTAGATATTCCTCAAATGTATCCATATCTAAACTCTTGTACAAAAAGAAACAGATTCCTTTTTGTTTTCTTTATGTATATGTTGTCAAGAATCGCTCCAGCACTTGCAATGCACTTTAAACGCTTACAAGTGTATTGTTTGAATACAGAATACCACCGCATCGAGCTAATGGGGTTAACGTTATCGATGGGACTTGGAGCGAGATCCTGCTCTGCCTTTATTTTACATAAAGAACCATTCCTATGCACTTGCTTACAGAGTACACGTATTCGGCTATCACTAGTATCCATGCTAATATAATACTTCCAGAGTAGTGAGATAGATACAAGACACTACCTGACACTAATGACAATTAAAAAAGCTTGTTTTATAGACTAACCGCCTTATTCATAAACGTATTTTAGCTATAATGTTGCTAATCTCTCCTTTGTCTTTTTCTACCCTGCACACTTGACAATGCAATGGACAAAGACAAAGCGAGATTGCAGTGGTGGTAGATGTATATATAAATTTAATTCTATTTAGACAGAAATATCACGTAAATAAATTTAGAATCTGTTAAAATATTTCACACAACACAAACTAAAAAATCAAATAGGTCTTTTAACTCATACAAAACATGAAAAAGAGGACCTAGCAAAAACTAGTAAACGATATCCAACGTTTTTGTGTTACACTAAAACGAACGAAGCGTTTTATTGATTGTGCCAGCCTTCCCATCAGCTAAGGCCTTTTCTAATGTCCCATATATTTCATCCGTAAACCCTACCAAGGCCGATACAAGAGCTAGCATTACTGTGTTTGTGTTTCACTGCCTAAATACAGATTTCCTAAAGTGGTTTGGTTTATATATTGTAGACCAAGATTCATGCCTAAAATCTGTAACATGTATTCAAATATTAAAACTCTGTAACTGAACTATATCTGTACATTTTTACGAAAAATAAAAGGGCCCTTTATAGCGCCAGTAAATGCCAAGATGATTTCTTTGTTCAATTTTTATCTGTTTTTGTATATGTTTGTACGCGCATCGCAAACGTTTCATTTTAATTCGCCACATAGAACTTGAAAAATTAAATAAACATTATACCTACCGGGGCGGGTCGCTTGTACATACAATAACACCTTTACGTCTACGTAAACATAGAACGCACACACACATACACACCATACGGAATGGTTGAGCTCTCGAATCACTGACTTCGCTGGAAGGACTGCATATGACTTTGCGCTGGCTAATGGACTCACACAAGTCGTATCCGGGTTCACCCGGGTACCAGATGTCGAGGGCCACACCGCCTCTTTGCTGGATCTTCTGCTGACCTCACATTCTGCCAACTATCAGGTGGTGGTCGGGGCTCTTTTAGGATCCTCAGATCACTGCCTGGTACGCACGGTAACCCCCTTGTCGGTTCGGGCGCCTCTGCAGCCCTCTTCCATCCGGCAAGTGTGGCACTACAGGTCAGCAGATTGGGATGGACTGAGGGAGTTCCTATCGTCCTACCCATGGAGGCAGCTTTGTTTCTCGTCGGAAGATCCGAGCACGTGCGCTGAAGCTGTAACCGATGTGATACACCAGGGTATGGAATGTTTCATCCCGTACTCTGTGGTATCCATTGGTGGTCGGTATCAGCCCTGGTTCGATAAGTCTTGTGCTATGGCTTCTAACCATAAGCAGGAGACTTACAGAACCTGGACTGTGGCTCACGCTTGCAAGGATCCCAATGCCTCCGACCTGAAGAGAGTACTCAACGCTGCCTCCAGGTCCACGAAGCTGCGGATAGCCAAAGCAAAGTCCAAGCATGTCGGTAGAGTTGGCAAGAAACTAATGAGGCATCCTCCCGGGAGCCGTGCCTATTGGTTTCTTGCCAAAGCTATCGAAGGGAACTTTTGTCGGTCATCTTTTCCACCACTGCGAAAACTTGATGATAGCCTAGCCCAGACGGCAAAAGAAAAAACCGATCTTCTGGGCAGCCTCTTTGCCTCAAACTCGACTCTTGATGACATGGGTGTCACAGCGCCTACCATCCCGCGCTGTGAAAGCTCTATGGCTGACGTCAAATTCTCTCTCAACTCTCAGAAGAACGTCAGGCGAGCGCTTTTATCCCTTGACATCAAGAAGTCGAGTGGGCCGGACTCCGTCCCTGCAGTGGTGATGAAGATGTGCGCTCCCGAGCTTACCCCCGTTCTGACACGCCTGTTCTCGCTTTCCTACGATCGTGCAAAGGTACCGTCTGCGTGGAAGACAGCCCTCGTGCACCCGATACACAAAAAAGGGGATCGCAGTGACCCAGCCAATTACAGGCCTATAGCAATAACCTCTCTACTCTGCAAAGTCATGGAGCGTGTGATCAACACACAACTGCTGCAGTATCTAGAGGATCACCAGTTGATCAGTGACCGCCAATATGGATTCCGTCACGTCAGATCTGCTGGTGATCTTCTAGTATATCTCACGCACCGTTGGTCTCACGCGTTGGACAAGAGTAGGGAGGCATTGGCTGTAAGCCTAGATATTGCTAAGGCCTTTGACCGGGTCTGGCACAGGGCACTTCTCGCGAAACTTCCATCCTACGGTCTTCCCGAGAGGCTATGCAACTGGACAGCCAGTTTTCTATCTGAGCGTTACATACAGGTCTTAGTTGACGGTCAGCTCTCAGATAGACTACCTATCAATGCTGGTGTGCCGCAAGGCTCTGTGCTATCTCCCACGCTTTTTCTTCTGCATATCAATGAAATGTTGGAGCAAAACTCCAATTTTCAGTGCTATGCCGATGATAGTACGGGAGATGCACACCACACTGGCCGTGCAAATGCCTCTCGGACACTTATCTAGGAAAGCAGGACTAGACTTGTGTCTGAAGTCGAGCACTCTCTGGAGCGGGTCTCGGACTGTGGTCGACTCAACTTAGTGCAGTTCAACCCCTCGAAGACACAAGTCTGCGCGTTTACCGCTAAAAAAAACCCATTCGTTGTAGCACGACAGTTCCAGGGCACTCCGCTCGCCGTTGGTAAGAGTATCGGTATCCTGGGCGTTGACATATCGAACGAAGTGCAATTTGGGAGTCACATTGAGTGTAAGACCAAGTTGGCATCCAAAAAACTAGGGGTGCTTAACAAAGCGAGGCAGTATTTCACATCGGGGCAGCTATTACAGCTTTATAAGGCCCAAGTGCGGCCCCATCTGGAATACTGCTCTCATTTGTGGGCGGGAGCCCCCAAATATCAACTTGGTCCACTCGACTCCCTACAAAGACGCGCCGTTGTTTTTGTTATTGTTAACGACCCAGGACTTACTGACAGGCTCGAACATCTGAGCCTGCGCAGAGACGTTGGGAGTCTATGCGTTTTATACCGTCTCTACATTGGCGAGTGCTCTGTCGAACTGTTCGACATGGTGCCACCGTCTCTTTTCCTACACCGCACTACCCGCCGAAGAGAGAAGTTCCACCCTCACCGACTGGACACTTGGCAATGTTCAACGGTGCGGTTCTCACGTTCGTTTTTGCCCAGAACGTGTAAATTTTGGAATTAACTTCCCTCTGAGGTGTTCCCTCGGTGCTACAATATGGGGTTCTTCAAAAATGGCGTCAAAAGAGTCCTTCAGGGCTGCCAGCGCGTTGGCGACTCCCCTGGTGTTGCAAACGTTCATAGGCGACGGTGACTACTTTCCATCAGGTGGCCCGTCTGCTTGTCTGTCAATACATTGACATAAAAAAAAAAAAAAACATGATTCGCCAGTTTCGTTTTGTCCCAATTAACAGTAGACGAACGCTCATAATTAACATCACCGGGCATATTACCAAACTCCGAGAGTGGTAATGGGAAATATACGAAAAATTGAAAAATCCCAATACTACTTCCTAGATCGAATCCAGAATATCAGCGTGACCGTACATTGTATCGCTTGGATTCGAACCGGTTGGAATACATTTACGTCGGGCATATTTTGTTGGCGATCCTTTGAACATTTATAAAAATATTCAACGTGAATATAATCTCTAGGCAGTTTATTTATTATGTCCTGAACTAATAAATAAGTGTTCAGTTCACATTGATGTAAACTGACTACGTACTGTAGCCTGCAAAAAATCTACATATTTTTGAGCCTCTTTTGAGGTCTAAGTTGTTATGAAATTACAAGGCCGTACATTAACACCTGACAGGAACATGATAGCACTGAGTACTACCAATACTACCATTTAGCGCCAAGAACATAAGGTGCGGTGGTACTTATATACATATACGCTAGTTTTGTCGCTAAAGCTCTACCACCAGGAAATAATAGTTACATATCATTGAAAATACCTACTCTTAAATTATTTACGACAAATGTATATGAGTAAACATAGACTCATTATAAAGGTACACAAATCTGAGAATTTCAATATTTTAAATGGTAAAGTTTGAAACGTATATTAAAACCTATTTTTATTGATTTATATCCGAAATGAATAAAAATATAGCAACCATAAACATATAAGTGGAAACGGGACGACAGGAAGATGGGGAACATATCAACAGACCTGTTTCCATCAAAGTCCTTATCGATTACTATAAAACTGAAATTCTCTCGGGCAAAAGAAAAATATTGTTCCAAAAGGCCGAGCCAAGTCCAATGCGCATCTGTTTAAACTATTGATTATCTGGTGCAGTTCGGGTGCAGATACGCTCGCTAATATAAAGCCTTTTGTTTTCAATCTAGTTCATATTTTAGTACATAAAATTGGATAATACGTAACGCTTCACGCCTGTATCTATCATTCCATTCATAATAGACCTCGAAGGGGTAATCAGAAACATATGCATGCATTCTACGATACATGGGAACACCCAGGCTTCGCCAGATATGTCTTATCTCATGTAATATGGGTAAGCCTTGACTTGATAGCAGTTCTCCCCCTTTCCGGGGATCGTGCCCTTCTACTACTAGAAAAGCACTCGTACCATATCAAATTCAAAACTACTAGAAAAATATAACGAGCTAAAGTTTCAATACCTACTCTGCAAGTTGTACCGAAACAATATTTTAAGGTTCCCATAATATACATCACAGTTTTATTCGTTTTAACGTAAGAAATTTATGTACCTTGAACTGAATGAAAAATAAATGGTTTATTGAATTGCGGAGAAAAATATACGAGTCACACTTTATACCTATCTGAAACTTCACAAACGAAATTGTTTTTAACAGATTTTAGTGTAAAGAAGCAAAGAGAGCAGCTAAATATCAGGTTTTTTTTTTCAAACACGAGAGTAAACACGTTTGTCGAGTACACATGAATGATAAGGAAAATATACTACAGTCTCTAGATATCGAATTTAGAAAGAATCAGAAATATCAATGCAAATGTGTTGCTACTCCTGAAGCCTCCGAAAATTTCTTAATTTCGTCAGGCATAAGCCAAAACAAAGTAACATTAAATTAAACACAGGCCACTACAACTACGCCGAGCTACTTAAGACTGTTACATATAAAAAATGGTGGTGGCTCCTAAACAGTCTGAACACCCTTCCTTGGAGACAGATAAATAAGATACTTGAAGGCGCCTGAGCTTCACCACTAAACTCAACCTTCAGAAAATTAAATATCGTTGACCAGTAAACTACGAGATAGGTATCATTACAAAAAGCTCGCACCAAGTCTTAATTACAGTTGTTACTGGTTCTCTTGAGGCTTATATATTACGCTACTGTGTTACGTTTATTTTACAACAAATAACAGCTTTTATTTGGATTGTTAAAGTTTACAATAGTTACAAAATCTTTAAAGACAAGTGGAAAGAAAGTTAAAATTTGATTCCGGTGTTCGTTGAGTTGTCAATTTTGGTAGTTAATACATTTAATTAATTAAGTTAATATAATTAATGACATTTTATCAGTTGCATTGATAAAAGGTACGTATTTTTAACTCGCTTTTATAAGCTTGGGTTGTATCTATGTAGGTATGTATGTATGTATGTAACGGATGTGAGCTTAATTTTCACAGGTTTCTAGAAGTCTGATCAACTTGAAACTTCCAACGCAATAAATATACAGACATAACAGACAATGCAATAATTCGAAAAAATATGATAAAAAACCAATAACTAAAAAGTTAAAATAAATTATAGTTTGAAACACACGCCTTTAAAACTAGTTGTACTTAAAAAAAAAAGTAAATAAAACAGTAGTGATCAACTGATAAATTCATACTATTGTACAAAAAACGTGGAGGCTCCATTTTTTGTACAATAATTTAAAAAAAATTAAAAAGCCTTTTTTTGGACATTAATATAAGTTTCTCAATTGATTACTACTGTTTTACTTATATTTTTTAAAGTTCATATAGTTATATGCCGTCTTCTCAGTTTTATTTTTATTTTATAAACTTCTGGTTCGTTCACAATAGATGTCGAAAATTAACAAAAAAAAAATCTAATTGGTATCCAATTAGCAGTTATCTTTATTATTTTGATAAATATTATTCGTCAGATATCATTCTACAGTAAACTCAGAGGGAGGTCTAAAAATAACCTACGCATGCCTACGTGATTGCACAAATAAATCATGGATAACCTGAATTCACAATTACATTTCTAAATACATAAAATGTCAACCGTATTAAAATCAAAATGGGTTAAGGAGAATCCATTTCCGCAAAACACAATATATCACTATAAAACGAATAAGCCACTTATTGACAATCGGAAAGCACTCCAGGGCGTGCCGGTACCTACTACGTTTTATGGAAACAATAAAATTATTATTATTGTGTAAGACTGTGGTAATGGTGGCGTTTATATTCTGCTAACGATACCTAGACTATAAATCAGCACGATAAATTTAATACGGCAGCCATTTATAAGCATAAGGCCGTACAAATATTGTTATAAAAGCAAGCTAACAATAGTTCGGCCATTGGATCGCACTGAAATAATTCCTTTATTTGTCTACGCTTTGCAATCTCTAATTGATGTGTCGACAAACAAGGATTAATCTGTTTACAGTTCAATTGCGAAAATATTTAAGCTTTTACAGGCCAGTACCAATATCATTAATTTGTATTTAAACTCATTAAAACTGCGAATATTGGCATGTTACAGACATGACATTTCGGATCTGGTATGAAACAAATAGTAAAAATAGGGATATACGAATAATATTGTACCTACTTATCAATTTCGGATATTTCAGATTATCTGTTAGTTGCAAATTGTTTCTGTTACAGATATTAGGTTATCATTTAATTTTATTTGCAAATGAGAATCAGTTGGTATTTTATGGTTAAAATTAATTATTTTAAGCCAATAATCGCAATCAAGATAATGCAGCTGCATTCTTCCTCCACAAACGATAGTAAATATAAATTCCTGATTAATTGATCTACTTGATCGATTTGTATGAATTTATACTACAAATTCAGTAACGGATAACAAAGACGATCAAAAAAACTCGGAATTTTTTTTTTCAGTGAACACCATTAAATTTTCGGTTGAGTCATACCTTGACTTTACTACTTGTGTAGTTGTTGTATATAATGAAGTTAAAAAAAAAACCTCGCCTCTCTGGGGTAGGGTATCGCTGCATCGGATCGTTTTAGTACTACGGATCGATTAAAAAAAGCGATCCGGTAAAACATTCGTGACAAAAATCAATTTCCCAAAGAATCCATCACAGATCGCCATTCCTACTCTTGATCAAAAAATGTCTAAATTAAATCAGAATAACAAGAGCGGTAAAATGCCTACTTTTAAAAACGAAACGTTTATTTCGGATTCAATTATGGTTTAGTAGAGATTTTTAGGGTTCCGTACCTTAAAAGGAAAAACAAACCCTTATAGGATCACTCGTGCGTCTGTCTGTCTGTCCGTCTGTCACAGCCAATTTGCTCCGAAACTACTCGACCGATTGAGTTGAAATTTGATGAATATATGTAAATTGGTGACCCAAAGATGAACACGTCAAGTAAAATAATAAATTTTAAACAGGGGGGCCACTTTCGGGGGGTAAATCAGAAAATTAAAAAAAATAATTCGTAAACTGTATCGTGTGACATATTAAATGAAAGAGGTTGTTGTCAGCATCTCAGATGTATTTTTTTTATAATTTTTGCATAAACAAATTTAAATTTATTTAAGAAAAACTATGAAAATTGACCATCTCCGAAACTACTGACTTAAAATTTAAAAAAAAATGTGGAAAATAGTTCTTTGCCTATAGATTACTGGAAAACCTATAAGAAGTTTGAGTATTCAAATTAAATCGAAAATTCTTAATGACATAACCACCGTAACCGCTATGTCCCTGCATTTTAAATCTGTAATATTTTCGAAAATATTTATTTAAATTACGGAACCCTCACCATGCGAGTCGAACTCGCACTTGTCCGGTTTTTTTAATATTTTTTTTTATGTCTGGTAGCTACGATACGATAACGAAGCTCCTTAACATCCCGAATTAAAACTCAGTACCATTTTCGCTAGGCGACTTTCAGGCCAGAAAGGTTTGGCTTTATATTAATCAGTACAAAATCCTATGAAACAAAGGAACTGAGACAATGCCATTGCCACTAACGATTCCCATTGAAGATCTTTATTTATCTTTGGTCTAATTGTTCGCATTTTCTTAATGTGCCGAGGCACTTTTAATTCTATAGAATCCGATAATTGAGGACTTCAAATAATAATTTTAGTCTGTACCTATGTGAACTATAAAATGTAATGCTAATGAGGCAGTTGGTCCTAATACTTACTTCGTGCTCCTAGATGTGTAGTAGGTATGTATTTTTTTTGGTATGTTATGAAAGAGGCAAACAAGCATGCAGTTTACATTGATGTTAAGTGATGACTGCAGCCTATACCACCTACACAAAAGCCAGAGGTCAAAATTCAGATGCGTTACCACTTCTGAGGCCTAAGATGTTATGACTCTGTGTCGGAAATTACAGGGCCGTACATAATGTATTTATATTTTAAGCTAGAGAGTCGCCCCGGCTTCGCGCAAGCACAATTTATTACAATTTAATGTCATTTTCATTCATCAATTCCTACCGATCCATTTATTTTCTCTCATTCTCTCTTTTTTCGGACTATTACCAATAGGTACAACATAAAAAGAATTAGTAAAATCAGTAAAGCTGCTTTCGAGTTTTGCGCTTAGCAACATATTTAGCGATTCAATTTTACATATTTATATAGAAGATAGATAAATAGGAAAGTAAATCAGACTCTCTGTTAGTTACTAAAACGTTTGTTACGCACGGGATATGGACTGTGTAAAAATAGTTTCACGGTTATATTGCGCTTAAAAAAGTCACGGGACTTTTTTAAGCGCAATCTATAGCCAATATAATAATATAATATTCACTGGCACATCATTTTATTACAACCTTAGCCATTTTATAACAATCTTCAAAAGATAGGGTGAAAATAAATTCCATTTTTAGTGTTAATTTTGAACTAGCTCCGTATAGGTTAGGGATCTTACTGCAAAATAATTTAGTTCATCCAGATATGCTGCAAACCTAATTTTTACTTATATTTGTAATCTATCATCTATAGCATCTGGATGAACGAAATGATTCTGCAGAGGGATCCTAACCTGGTATGTTCTAGTAGAACCATAACTGTGATTTCCGTTAGGTCTTTATTTCAAAGCAATAACAAACATACATATCCTGTAAAAAGGTCACATTCGATAGTGATATACAAACGTCAACCTAGTATCGCGATGTCGGTTGCGGAACCTTTTTCCAAGAGATTACGCGTATGATGACGTACCCATGGTCAATAGGTTAGACCGAGCAGTATCCCTTCTTATGTTTATCAAAATACACATGTAAATAATACTGAAACCGAGGATTCGTTGTTTTCATATTCTGTATTTACCAGAATATAGAAACCTATCACTGCTAGGTCATATTTTCTTTGATGGAATTGGTTGATTTTTGTTTTAACAGAGTTTTATCGTAAACGATGCCGTCAAAATGGATTTTGATCTCCCTGGTAGCAGGCCACTATCGCTACGCTGAAGTCCAGAGTTCGATTTCAGTATCGGAAAGTATTTATTATTGTGTCCGGTTTATGTTAATAATCTCACCACCCCTCATATTACATGGAAATCAAAGAGGTTAACTCAAAAATCGTGAGTGTATGAATGAATGTAATCATTTACTGATACTTTTTAATAGGTATGAAGTAACCTTGCTTAAAACGCAATATTCCCAACCAATCTAAATGTTCTAAGTACGTTCGTGTCGGTAAATTGATAAGGAGTCGAATAGTAGAAAAGTCGGAAAATGTCTTGTATGTTTTGAAGATCCGAGATTTGTGGGTTTTTGAGAGTTATTAGAATCAGCGTATGAAACGAGTTATGAATGTAATAAAAGGCACAAGAGGCGTGTAAGAATTGAGATATTTGGCGCTTTACACTTTCTACCAACCATGTAAGGGACTTAGCGTAAAGATACTTTTGTGTTTTAATACCTTGGTTTATTTATATCATGCATTTGCAGACGAGCATACAGTCCATATTAATACTTAGCGATTACTGCAGCCTTCTAGGTTACATAAAAATACAAACCCCTTAATAAAAAACCAAAGATTTCAGTGTAGACGTGTTGCCACTCCTGAAGCATAACTTATAATGCCTCAAGTTAGATACTACATAACAACCCGTGCATCACCCGAGACGACTGACAGAGCACGATATTGCTGAACACTACCATTCAGTGGTTAGTAAATTAGGTAGGTATGTGATAGTGACTACGCTCGCGAGCTCCGGAACTAGAGCTGAACCATCAGTGATTTATAATACAAACTGAAACGACTTACTTCAAGCCATGCGTATCCGTATCGAACACCAATATTTATGCTCACAACATGCAACAGCAAATCGGAATCGATGATCGTGCCGTGCATGACAAGCGGAGCCATTCAAATAAAAACAATACACATTTTATTCGCAACAAACTTTCAGTACACAAACGTGACGCACTACATTTGACCATAGTGTTGCCAAACTACCCATAGTTTTTTTTATTTTAAACGACATAAGATTAACAGGCTCTATTGACTGTATCGATATCATTATCGTCATTTCAAATGAAATTTGGCCACTGTGGAAAAATCTCCCTAAAGATGACTACAACAAATGGCCCTGGGCTGAGATGGACTGACGACTTGGTGGAGGTTGCTCTCTGCCGCCTGTCAACGCTTCGTCTTACGTTCCATTGATACCGTCGATCGTTTTTTAAATCAGTAATTGATGGAGTACCTACTATTATTGTTCTATTATAATTAATATACGAGTAGGTACTATCAATAATATTAATCCGGTTGATATTCTTTTTACCAGGAAACCCTAACCAAAAAGCTATAACCCGCAACTTGGGCCAACCCTACTCTCCGCTCACGACCTTCGCGCTAATGCTGACCACGCAACATCGGGTGGCCGCAGGTTGCCCGTTCAAATCTCATAACTTTCTACTAAACAATAATTACACATATATCTCACGTTTTGAACTATTTATACTGTCGTTTTTATCGAAACAATCAACAGCAATCTATCAATGTAGTCGATATCGATACGGACGTTATAATTGATGCTATCGACTGATCTATTGATATTGATGATTTCATTCCACTATCGATATCCCATCGATAGACTATCGCCAACACTAGTCCAATGGGTATTCAAAGGAAGGAGCAAAGGAGCTGTCACCGCCTTCCTCAATATTGGACCCACTTTGGACGTACCCTTTTTATCTATACTCCGACCCTTGCAAACTTTCTCAGGAATCATCGCCTCAATCCCACCCTTTAATATTGTTACACCATATTTTTCAAGTTGACCCAATAATATATATATGCCCTTAAGCGCATATATATTATTATGTCTAGGTATAGGTTGCTCCAAAACGTTTTTGCTCCGTCCGCAAAATTTCTAGTATAAGTCTACCGGCGTTCTTGTCCTCGGTCCACGGCACTAATAATTTAACTAGGAAAATTTTATCAACCACACTGGTGAATTTTGAAGTGCCGTGCTTGACCGACGCCTTGAGCACCTGGAAAACGACTTGCCCAAATATGGACCTACCGGGTAACCTCTCTTCACAGCGACAGTGGGACGCACCGCTCTGCAGCTTGGTACGGAAAAATCTCATAGATACGTCAACCAACGCTGCGGAGCGAGCCCGTCTTCGGGCGCTTGGATAGTGGGAATCCGGTCTCTGGTTACAGGCTTTGCCATAACCCAGCATCGGGACAATGATGGATGACATTACCTTCCGGCTCGCTACTTGCCTCCGCCTAGGCACATCTTGCTGCGCTCTGCATCGCTGCCCCTTTGGTGAAGCTGTCGACCGCCTGGGGCACCATGGTCTCTCCTACGGTAGAAGTGCCGGCAGATTCACCAGGCACGCCCAATTAAATGACATTCTGCGCCGTGCCCTTTCCACCGCCGGCGTGCCAGCCATGTTAGAACCCAACGGCCTGGCACGTGACGATGGAAAGAGACCGGACGGTATGTCATTGATCCCCTGGAAGATGGGTAGGCCTCTGGTGTGGGACGCAACTTGCGTTGACACCTTAGCGCCATCCCATCTTCCAAGCACGGCGTGCTCCGCTGGCACTGCTGCTGCAACTGCGGAGACCCTGAAACGGCGCAAATATAGTACACTTCCAGAGGACTATATATTTGTGCCTTTCGGGGTCGAAACTCTTGGTCCATGGGGCCCCAGTGCTCGGCTCTTATTCAAAGAGATCGCGAAACGGCTGGTCGACACTTCCCGTGACCAGAGAGCTGGCCAATTTTTAGGTCAAAGAATCAGCATTGCCATCCAACGAGGCAATGCTGCCAGCCTTCTGGGTCCGGAATTTTTAGACGCATGTTGTTTTTAGTTTAGTTTTAATTTTATATTATGTAAATATTATTTAGGTTTTAAATATATTATAACATTCCAAAACGTTTATTTTCGCTGTGTCATTAAATTAATGGAAGACTTGTGTAACAAATGTGTAGTATAAAACAAATCTTACCTAAATACTATGTATGCTTACATACGCAAATCAATAAGCTTGAAATTTAATTTAAATTAAGCATAATTAAAATTTATGAACACGACACCTTGAAATTTATAAACCTACTTACCTATATACTGGAGGTCCACAATATGTATTTAAAACAACGCACACACAAACCAAGAAATATAGCCTATGTCACTCAGTGAATATGCAGCTTTCTAGGTAATGGTGAAAGAATTTCTGAACTCGTTCCAGTAGTTTTTCTGTGACAATGTTACAAACATACATGCAATAACACAAATGTCTCCTCTTTATAATATTAGTAAGTAAGTACCTACAAATTAAAATTTTATTAATATAATTCAAGACCAATATACCTACCTACCTATCACGAGACAAAATGCAGACATTGATACATTCCGATCTCTTTCTATCAAAGAAAGTCAATTTCAATAGAAAAAGCTAATCATGTACTACTTGTATACGGCCGAGAGCAAATCTCCATGTTTCACAATCACGTCACCGCATATTCGTTCTCGCAAAATAGCGTATTTTTATGGCGGTGCCTGACGTTTGGACCAAATAGGAAATTGTTGCCTCTCCCAAGACGCCTACCATGTCGCGAGATATGTACGCGAATTATTCAGTTTTTACCTCCACCCAAGATGATCCGCTGTCTCATTACAAATGTCATAACGATTCGTTCCGGTTAACCGAATTTCAACTACAGTGCCTCGATATAGAGTTTAGTTAGCTTTGCACTCGATTCGTTTCTTGAAATGGTTAATAAACAGTGAATTTGGTTCCTGTTTTTACTCCTGCGGTGGGATTTGAGGAGCTTTTGTTAAGTGTTGCCCTGTTCAGAATGACTGAATGAGATCATTTTTGTATCACAGCCTAACGGAGATTATTCCAACTTTTTATTTATTTGGATTTAATCAGTAACATTAACATAGAAAGGTCATTTGTTTCACCGCTCGAGAAGTTACTCCTTATGTAGTATAGACACAGTACACATATGAACAGTACGGAAACTACGAACAAATCGTTCGAAACGGCACACTCACACAAATCTACGAGGCCTCTAAGCGGTTCTCGCAGTGCTAGTAGTGCTACAGTAGCGAGTGTCGCGGACTGTCGCGTCGAGACGAGCGGTCATGTTGCGATTTGTTTTTGCTTCCACGAGTGTTTTAAAGATGCCACGAGCGTATTGCGTGGTATACGACTGTTTGAACTCTGCATCATCAAAACCGGAGGTATCGTTTTTTAAACCCGCTGTCGGATGTTTTCAAACTGCCCATAAGGCCTCCGACAAGGTTTAACGACTGCTATCTATCGATAGCAACCGGGACCGACGGCTTAACGACGTGCCCTCTGAAGCACGGAAAAGCGCATTTAATTTGCCACTAGCGGTCACCCATCTCACTACCCGACCGCGCCCGTAGTGCTTAACTGAGTAGATCGCTTATGATCTACACCAGCCGCCGGGCCATGTGCGCTTCTGTACGATACGATTGATTAAAGGTCAGTAAATGCTAAAATAATAACACCATTATTTAAAAATATAGTGACATCCCTATTGCTTCAATGGAGTGTAGGTAAATATTTTATAAAATGGGCTTAGTTTCCATACTGTTTGTATCTATACTGTGGTATAGAAAGGGAACAAAAAACATTTTTCTTTGCTATTACACCTTGGTTGAATTAGATACCTATATAAGACTAATTTGCGCAAGCGACTTCGTCCGCGTTGCTTTTAATCATTACAAACTGTAGCATTTATGTTACTCCAATGTATAACCTATATTACTGTAAAGTTTCATTGAAATATGTCCAGTAGTTTCTTCGTGAGAGTAACAAACATCCATCCATCCATACTCACAAACTTTCGCATTCATAATATTAAGTAGTAGGATACGAGATAGTTTTGTGTGCCATAAACAGTGTGACAACTATATTAAATTAACAAAATCTAGATGTCTATCAATCCGGGTCAAGATTGCAGGAAATGTAAAAAAAGGCGCGCATGGCCCCGCAGGTGGTGTAGATCGGAAGCGATCTACTAGGTTAAGCGATACGGGCGCGATCGGGTGTGTGATGGGTGACCGCTAGTGGCAGTTAGAAGCGGAGAGACTCGTACCCCGCTGTGGGACGTATCAAGTATTGCGATTATTATATTATTATATCTGTTCCATCGCCATAGAAAGGTCACTTTCAGTGTATGATCTGGCTCCATAAATTGCTATCGGACCCGATGAGGGCTGCAATAATCGAGCACCTTTGTGCCTGATCTAACTCTTCGATTACTGCTGACCCGCAAACTGAACGATTCTGATGGACTTTTTAAATTATTGAACACATATTAAGAGTTGTTTTTATATTATTTCGCATTAACACATGCTTGTGAAATATATTTTATTTTTAAGAAGAAAAATGGAAAGAAAAATTCGAAAAAGTCTCGCCTGAAGTCGAATTTTTCTTTCCATTTTTCTTCTTAAAAATAAAATACATATTAAGAGATTGAATGTATGTATCCACAGTTGATTTTATAAATTTAATTACGTATACCTACTGTAGCGTACCTACCTAGTGCTCGACATTTTAACAATAGAACATTTATTTGACTGTATCATAATGCTAAGTCAAGTTTGTGTAAGATATACCGATAGAAATATGGATAACAGGTATTTATATTTCTGTAGAAATACTGCCTATAGACCTATCTCTCACAGTAATGTTTGCATGAATACAAAATATCACAAAGTGGAAAATATATGTCAGAAATAATCTGACTTGTCGATCTGGCTCCATAAATTGGGATCGGAAACGATGAGAGCTGCAATAAATCGGGCACCTTTGTACCCGCTCTAACTTTTCGATTACTGCCGACCCGCGAACTGAACGATTCTAATGCACTGATGACAAGTTGATTTCACAGATATTTGATCACATATATACTATTTGTTAATATCATTGATCGATTTTTATGTTATAAAAGGTCGTTTGTTAATAAATTATGTCGTAGGTCTCGTATCGTATGACACATGACTGCAATCATTTCGCCAAGTCAAGTTAGTTTAATATGAATCTACCACGATAATATTTGCATATTTTATACAGAATATCGCAAAATGGAAAACATATCCTAGAAATAATCTGATCTATCATCGATCTGGCTCCATAAATTGGGATCGGAACCGATGAGAGCTGCAATAAATCGAGCACCTTTGTGCCCGCTCTAACTTTTCGATTACTGCCGACCCGCGAATTATCCTGCACTGCTTTATTCAATGACGACATTATAGTTCCGTATTTTATTTCACAATTTTTAATCCGTAAGTAGAGGGTTTTTATAGGAACACAAAGGATAAACGTTATAACGAATTATTATAGAGTTATTTATAATAACGAACAAAGCAAATAAATGGCCCCGGTATTTTTCTAAGAATAGGAATGATTGTATCAATTGAAAATAATGTGCAGAGATGTGAAGTTTGTAAATGGTTGTAATATCACCATTAGGTGATATTTTAAGAAAATTTACCAAATCATATAGACAGGTATGCATTCAGGCATGTTATTGTATGTAATTACGTTACTCTGTCTCTTTAGAAAATTATTATAAAGCATGTTCATCCATCCATACTAATATTATAAATGTGAAAGTGTGTTTGTTTGTCCGTCATTCACGTCAAAACGGAGCAACAGATTGATGTGAATGTGTTTTTAAACTAGAGATAGTTGAGGGGCTGGAGAGTGACATAGGCTACTTTTTGTCCCGTTATATAGCCCCACCTCCCTAAAATAGGAGGTGGAAGTTTCAAGGTGGTTCAAATGACTGAAAATTGGTATAAAATAATGTATGAAACGACATCCATGCGGGCGAAGCCGCGGGCAACAGCTAGTTTACACATTTAGGCGCACGTAGCTTGAATGCATCTCCCATTAACATAGTACTTCGACGGGATGAAGCATGTTCAGAAATAAGACAGATATCATAATAACAATTCACTCAGAATTAGACAACACGGGTCTATTCAAGACGATTCAATCAAATAATCTGAGTATTAATATTTGAATTCATCCCATTTTTTTCGTATCTTTGATTGGACCTTGAAGTGGCACAGAAGCATACAGTTCACATTGATGGCAAGTGAATACTGTAGTCTATAAACATCTAGTTTTATAAAACTCGAGATTTAAGGGTAGAATCGGAGGACTAAACTCCTGAAGTTTAAGTTGTTGTGCCTCTGTTGTGTCTACTACACCCACGAGCGCCGTCACTAGATCTCTACCACCAGTAAAAAAAATAACCTTCCGTAACACCAGAATTTAAAAAAAAACAGTTATTCCGGATCTAACAGTTGCAAACACTCAACCAGGAACAGGTAAATGCTAAAATGAAATAAAACAGATGTTGCCCGGTCCTATATTTACCCTGTTGACTTATTCAATGAGCTTTTTGAACTTTTGTAGCAGAGGTACAGTGATCAATTGATATTGTTTAATATTGAAAACCAATGCCGCTTACACCTACGTAACCCTCACTTAAATTGTTTCATGTAAACATGTTCGTATTCAAGCCTTACAATGCGAACTCACCTTAGAAATAATTACATCCACAAGCTGATACATTATACATAGTAATATTCACAATATACAATGAGACAGTGCGGATTGTATTCATGTCTAACACATGCAGGTATATAGATATGCATTTGTTACCAAACCTCTAAAATATTAGGTTGGGGAAAAAGTTTCTTCGCATTTTTTAAGATAATTCAAAACATTTTTTAACATAGTTTATTAAAATTTAACTAAAGTATGTACGTACCATTTTGTTCGATAACCTTTTGCCATCTTGTAGGTAGGGACATGATCCCATTGCTATAAAAAATTTGGGACTTCTCATCAAAATACCGCGACAAGTGGATTTGGCAGTCCTCTCGTGATGTTAACCTAACATTGCATAAAGAATTCTGAAGAGACCGAAACAGGTGGAAATCTGAAGGTGCAAGGTCAGGACTATACGGCGGATGCATTAACACCTCCCAGCCAAACTCTCTTAATTTTTGCTGAGTGGCTATAGATGTGTGAGGTCTAGCGTTATCATGATGAAACACCACACTTCTTCTGTTGATCAATTCCGGCCGTTTTCTCTCAACTTCTTGTTTTAATCTCATCAGTTGTTCGCAGTAGAGTTCAAAATCGATAGTCCTGCCTGGTGGTAATCATAATGAATAATGCCCTTCCAATCCCACCACACACACAACATCACCTTATTGCGAGTTAACCCGGGTTTCGCCACAGTCTGTGAAGCCTGACCGGCCTTTGACCACGACCTTTTTCGCACGTTCTTGTCGTACGTGAACCACTTTTCATCACCAGTTATCAGCTTCTTCAAAAATGATTCGGTTTCATTACGTCGTAATTAAGAATCACAAATGAGTACACGGTTCATTAGGTTTCTTTCAGTGAGCTCGTGAGGTACCCAAATATCGAGCTTTTTTTTGTACCCAGCTCTTTTCAAATGCGCCAAAACTGTTTTGTGATCAATTCTCAGTTCTTCAGCTACGTCGTAACTACTGATATGTCGATCTTGCTCCACTTTTTCACAAAAATGGCATCCATTTTATCCGTAATAGGGCGAACAGAGCGAGGTGCATCTTTGACATCAAAATTTCCGGATTGAAAACGCTTAAACCAAAATTGTGCTACTCTCACAGACACTGCACTAGGTCCATAAACATTGAAAGTTTTTTTCGCGGCTTGCGTTGCATTTTTACCTTTTTTGTAGTAATATTTTAAAATGTATCGAATTTCTTCATTAGATTCACTCATCTTGACAGTACGAAAAACAAATGAAAATCACATATTTGCCTAATTTGAATTTGGAATTATGTTCTATAAAATGTTAACTTTCAATGATACCAAAACCAGCCATATACAAATACTACAGCCAAAGAGATTTTATTACAAGTTCATACATACTATAATGCGAAAAGACTTTTTCCCCAACCTATTATGTGCATACATTAATGTTCATATCAACTGGATTCATGGCAGAGCAGTTACGAGTACGTATTTGTGCAAGTATGCAAGGTCTCAAGTAGGTACTTAACGATGACATCCTGTATAGGATCTCAGATGCAAACAAAAAATATTTGGTACTTAGATTCATTTACAAAGATTTTCTGATCGGAATTTCTCTGAGGTAAGTACAGTGACTGGAAGTATGACGGACGATGTTCATAGATTTAACTAAAAATAAAAGTGGAAGACGGTTAAGGGATGCAATCAAGCATTTAAGCAAACACCCACGATTCACCAGCTACGTTTTTCCCACAGATGCCAAACATCTTGACCCGGGCGTAGCATCAAATTCTGAAGGTGGCAGTGCAAAACTTGCGAAAAATTATATAAATTAATATGTATACAAATACCCTAATATAAAATGAAAAAAGGCATGCTCCGATGGTTCGGGCATATAGAAAAAACGTCGAATGAGCAAATGACTAAACAGACATACAATACGAATGTGGATGGTTGCAGAGGCACAAGAAGACCAAGCAGTCTTGGTCAGTAGCCACACTACCCACCATGACCAAATAGGTCGAGTCTGTCTGATGGTGTAGTCAAAAGTCTTAATAATCGGCGTGCATGTATGAAGATAATGATGAAGGTAGATGAGGCACGAGAGGTATGTCAGGACCGGGATATCTGACGCTCTACAGTCTCTGCCTACCCCGTTAGGGTCTTGGCATGAAGATACATACATACATACAAATACCCTTTCGGAACAATGAAAACTGTTTAGCTGTCTAAAATAAGTGGAAAATAGTAGCTAAGTATCAAAACTAGCAGTCCTTATCAAACTTTCCGGTGTTCAAATAATTTGGTTTAGCGATCGTATCAGCATATGGACCGCCATTATTGAACTAAACTATATTAATAACTTCACCTTTGATTTAAGACGTTAATAATTCTCCTTATCTCGAAGTCTCCGAAGAATTCCAATTCATAGGCAAGTTATCTTCAGTCCAGACACTTGCGGTGGAGATTTTATGAAGTTTAGAACATTTCAGATTTATTTTGGCTCTGCGGTGTAAAATTCATGTCCTGCCCGAGGTATCACGTGATCCGTGAGTCAGCTTTCTAAAAGTTGTAATGAACCGCTAATCCCAGCCCCAGATAGATGGTACGTCAAAAAAATATCTGAAACAAAATGTACCTTAATTGTTTACTGTTAGAGCTTCAGCGCGCGGGCATAGGCACCACCGCATTACCTAATTTACTTGCCGCTAAAAAATGATAGTGTTCCACAGTATCGTGTATCGTGTTCCGGTCAGATGGTGGTGTGCGGCTCAGTAATTTCCGGTACCGACGCACAACTCAGGAGCGGCAACGCATTTACATTTTGTTCTTCTACCAGAGATTCTCTGGGTTTTATATAGATGTCTATAGGCTATAGTATCACTTACCATCAATGTTGTGTCTGAACCGTCTGCTTGTTTTTCACTTCATGATACAAAAAAACTAGTTAATCATTTCATAAAATTTTGTCCTCTGCGAACATAATTTACAAAGTAAATATCTAGATAGAATGTACCTACATATGGCTTTTGATAGATCCTGATATATGAATTAATAAGACGTTTAACGGATTTTTAAAAGTGTGACTTTCTTCTGCCAAAAATTTGCTTTAAAAATTATTTAACGACCCTAAATAACACTTAGTCCAATAAACATTAAGTTAAATGTTCTTTTTAGCATTATGTTAGTAAAGAATGTATTAAAACATCCATTATCAACTATTATTGTAAGCCCCGAGTTAATGACATTCACCACAAATTGTTAATGACTCTAAAACATGTTTCATAAAGAACCCTTAGTGATTAAATATTTCAAACTTTTCAGAAAAAATCGCGGCTGAATTCAGCCTCCGCCATACGACATATCGTAACTGTAAAGCGACATAGAATCTGAAAGAGACAGCGTTATTTAATACACGTGTTAGAAAGGGATAGACTCACCTTTTGGTACGTCATATTGATCTTTCACCCGCCATTTTGGCCGTGCCATTTTCGCTTCGGGCGACACATGTAAACCAGGGCCTAAAAAAAGTCAAGCTTTTATTTTCCTTACATCTTACAGTATGTATGTATTTCAATTCAATTATTCTACAAGAAAACCGAAATGGCATTACTAAAGTTGTAACAGTGATGAAGCCACTGCCAATGCAATGTAGACATTCAAATTATTTTTAAAGACATGGAAATGAAAGAAGCAAGTAGCTAATCATTAATCATTAAGTAGCTAATCATTCACAACAGATCTTATTCAACACGCATTCGTATACCTATCTAGACCAAAAACTAGCCAATGAAATGTTCACTGTCCATTGTTCATATCAGCATGATGTGCCATGGCCAGATCAGAATTATGTTATTTATTTATTTACACTTTGTTGCACAAATTGGTACATGTGGCGGACTTAATGCTAAAAAGCATTCTCTACCAGTCAACCTTTGGGTAGTGGTGAGAATTTAACTGAGGTGCAGTGAGAGACCAAAAAGAAAAACAGAGTGAAATAAAAAAAAACGAACATCAAAATTTCATATAAATTCATACAAGTATTTTAGTGTACATGTTATAAATAAAATGATAAGTACCTACTTACATACGAGAATAGCAATAATTTAAAAAAAGATATATATGCATACATACAAATACATACTTAAATCTTAATATATATAAATCTCGTGTCACAATGTTTGTCCTCAATGGACTCCCAAACCACTTAACCGATTATAATAAAATTCGCACACCATGTGCAGTTCGATCCAACTTGAGAGATAGGATAGCTTACATTACGCTATGACTAATAGGAGCAGAGCAGCGCGGGCGAAGCCGGGGCGGGCCGCTAGTAGAAATATAAATATATAAACATAAACCTCAAATAATGTATACATACATAAATTGCATAGAATGTTATGAAATCGTTCGTCAATTTAGATTATGGTCGGTTAAACGCGCGCTTGATGAAAGGCGTTGTGTGATCACCGTTCTAACCTAACTTTGTTTCCATTTCGAAAATATTTAAATGTGTTACATCGTATACATATAGGTACGTTAATAGACATGTTTGTTACAAGTTCTTGTATTTATATATTTTTTTTAAAGGACACTATTTTTTGATATGACCAATCGTTGTTGTACATCATAAATTCAAAGTATAGAATTGAACGATCTGGTCAAATTTTGTTCAGCAAATCATAAAAAATTAAATGTGCGACCATTTAATTTTTTATGATTTGCTGAACAAAATTTGACCAGATCGTCTCATGAAATTATATCGAATATACGAGTATCATGATATGAGCAATTTTACGCTAGGTCAATGACATGCATACTAAGTACATAGGAACACAAAAAAAATATTCGGTATTAACATGTATTTATGTTCCTACATGTTAATATTCTTACCTTCTGCCGCATTCTGTTAAATAACCACTTCCTTCATTACTTTCAACATATCAGCAAAATAAGTAAAATAATGATTGTTGAAAAATAGCCATAAATAGCCTATATTTTCAGATACTGCCCTAAAAACAAACAAATTACATGTTAAAGGGTGCGATGTATGTTTTTAATATCGAGGAATATTGAATGAGCGAATATACTGGGCCTAATAAAAAATAATGCCGATATTAAGCTGGCAAAACAGAGTTGGTCCCGCGAGATGCGTTGTTTTGACGAGGATATCCGTTATTGGTGAAGGGCGTGGACGACTGTTCCGTTTGTGTAACAATTTTTACACAAAAAGCAGTACAACATTTAACGCCTTCTTTCTCAAAGGGGTAAGCAAGGATTCAACATACCTATAGTATTCAACAACCTAGGAATAATCATGTCGTACTTTTGCATGTTTTTTGAGTCTCATGCACCTAGTACTATTGTTACCATGAATCTCCTAATTAATTCAGAATCAGAATCAGAAACTCATTTATTCATTTAAGGGTGACAGGCACCTCTTCAAAAACAAACAAAATAAATTAAAGTGAATATCAATGATGAATGACATACATGTCAAAAAAGATAAAAAAATATATGTATAGTCAAGAATATCACTAAGATAAAACTAAATATAATAAGCTAATGTAAAAAGAATATCAGTAGAATTTCTTCTGACAATAGAGTTACAGTGTTGGAGCTTGAGAGTATAGGACCTATGGCAGTTCCTGGTCTATCTGCCACCAAGTGGTAGTGTTCAGTACTATCGTGTTCTGGTTAGATGGAAATATATAGCTTAATGCTATGATAACTATCACAGAAGCGAAACAATTTAGGTTTCAAGGATGACACAAATCAGCACATTTGCATTTTTTCCTCCGATTTCTGTGTTTATAGTCTATTACGTGCCCAATTACCACCATTATATTATAAATAAAAAATACTCTAGCAACACAACCCTTCTTCTTCAATTCGGGCGCAGGTAAAAAATCTATTTTATAAAAAAACGTTTCTTTCATTAACTTTCAATATTCCAGCAAGATAAGTTATATAATGACTGTCGAAAAATCATAAATATCCTATATTTTCAGTATGCAGCCATAAAAACAAAGCCCCTATGTTTTAGTAGTAGCAGTAACCTGCTTCCGCCTACCAGTACCAGTTCTCAAGTTGAAAGGCTGTGTCGTGTAACGTCATTGAAGCCATGCTGCTGGAATGTGTCGATGCACGTAGGTTACGTGGCAACATATTAAAATTCGAAAGAGCAATTTTATTAATATTAACAGCAAATTGAAAAACATCCCTAAAAGCCAAAGTAAAAAGGACTTTCGACTATTCCCGAGAAGAAAACACTATAATCAACAGCAATCATAAAAAAACACGCAGAAATAATTTTGATATGAAATTTATTCACGAGTGAACCCACCACGGCTCATTCACATTTTTTGAATCAACAGCACCCTTTGTCCCTTTATATGTATTTAGGATTCAAGCTATATTTGCTGGGCTATTAATTTAAACGTATCAGATGTAACCACGCAAAGATTAAGCGAGATTGTTTGCTTGCGTTTTCGCTTACACAGCTTAAGCTTTCTCGTGTTAATATTTAATGAAGAGTTTATGTTTATTAATATTTTAATGTTTACAATGAAATACTTATAAAGATCTACATCAGTAACTGAATATACCTAACAGATCAAATCGTACTTAATAAAAGTGAGTTCTGTAGAAGTTTCTGTTCTGAATGACAGACGGTTGCAGAGGCCCAGGAAGACCAAGACTGACCTACCATGACCAAATAGGTCAAGTTTTGTCTGATGGTGCGGTCAAAAGTCTTAGGAATCGGCGTGCATGTATGAAGAGAGTGATGAAGGTACACGAGGCATGTCAGGACCGGGATATCTGGCGCTCTACACTCTCTGCCTACCCCGTTAGGGACCTGGGGTGAAGATACATATCTTAATATATATAAATCTCGTGTCACAATGTTTGTCCTCAATGGACTCCTAAACCACTTAACCGATTATAATAAAATTCGCACACCATGTGCAGTTCGATCCAACTTGAGAGATAGGATAGCTTACATTACGCTATGACTAATAGGAGCAGAGCAGCGCGGGCGAAGCCGGGGCGGGCCGCTAGTATACCTATATAATATTAAGTGACTTTATTATCTATACAAAGAAATTTTAGATAGTCTCTTCCCTAATCACTATGAACAATTTCTGCTACTGGCCCAACCCTGATCTCGCAAAAAAATCAGCTGCTCCATAGATTTTGTCGCGTGATGATGCTTTTTTTTTGTAAGAGTGTCTGTTCACAATCATTACTAATATTATAAAGATTTAGAGTTTGTTGGTTTGTTTGCTTGAACGCGCTAATCTCAGGTACTACTGGCCCGATTTGAAAAAAAAATCATCGTTCGGTTCGATGGCCTATTTATCGAGGAAGAATTTTGGCTTTACAACTGTAACAGGAATAATGCAAAATCTCAAACATCTTGATTAGAAAATCGAGTTATAATCATATTACATGGACTGAAATTACATATTATTGTATTAAATATTTTTTATTTAACAAACAAGTTGTCCTCAATTTGTACGAACAGTATGCACACCCTACGCATAGTACCTTACTGCACTACCTACCTACGGCCGCACATAAAACACACACCTACTCACACACGCACACTGTCGCAATGCAATGTATCGTAACCCGCGCACCCCTATTTGACACTCGCTAGTAAGAAGATTAATTTTCACTATTTTATTTCTTACATTTTTATTTATGAAAAAAAGCACGTCTCAACGAATTCTAATGAACTTGTTGACATTAGCATTTTATTATGGATAGACGTTAGTGTCATTTTCGTTTGTTTTCACTGTTCAACAAATAGGTGACCACAATTTTCTTAATTCTAATTAATTTTATGATAAAATATTACCTATATTAAAAATGCCTATAATCTATTCATCGATTCTGAACAAACTAGTATCGGGTTGTGCATTTAATCCTGTTACACGTTGTATAACATCACGATAAGATGAATAGGAGAGGGTAGGTAACATCACACCCACGCACAGCCGGGGCCGGCCGCTAGTGATAAATAAAATGATTACTTAAAATAAGGAAGGCGGCTTAAAAATTATCTTGTTGTTAGAACTTCGTCAATAACTGCTTACAAAATAGAACCTGAGAAATCGATCGATATTTTATTACAATCTTTAGGATATACCTACTACTGGTGCTAGAACTCCAGTGACGGAGTTCGCGGGCGTAGGCACCACCGCATTACTATAATATACATTATTATACACATGCCGCTAAATGGTAGTGTTCAGCACTATCATGTTCTGGTCAGGTGGTAATGCAGTGGGTAGGTAGTAATCAGCATAGGCATTATACATCTCCCTATTTCAAATTTTAGTTCCCGAATTTGCAAAGTAACGCAAGTATATCCCATTGCTTTTAACACGAAACAAAGCGGTGTTGACTAGTTTTACACAATGTAGTGTAAAATATGTTTTTACAAATGAAATTTATTTCATAGTACCTACTTTCGAAATAGATGCCTACTGCTGGCTTTTTGTCGTAATTCAGTATAATACTAACGGTACGTCGAGAGCACTCGGAAATATCGCAATATTTATCTCCTAAGAGGGTTATTAAGCGTTGCCTCATTGCTATAACGCTGTACTTACATACCTAAATTTCCACGTCTTAGCTTAGGTAAGCCATAGTTACGTGCAGAAACCTATTTGGTACGTTTACTTAATTTTATATTGTAAATAAAATGTGTTTCTTTAGAGCTTGTGTTTATAACCCTAGATAGTAGAGGGTGTATCTACTTGGTTTAAAGTAATGACATAAGCAATTTAGTTTAGCATTGTGCTAAACTTTGTTTTTTGTAATAGGATAGGTACCTATGTCTTTTCTTCGCATATTGTAAATTATTAGATCTGGAACTTTGGCCATCCAATACAATAGCCATCTCGGAAAGTCCAAGAATCATGTATTCCGACAGCATAGGTAGGTACCGATAGAAATTGTGAAACAAGCCAAAAGAGTGGTGGTTTTACGTATCCCGGGGCACTGGACATCAAATCCATGCTGTTCAAATCAAGGTCATCTTATCCATAGCCATGAAGTGTTCGTACTTATCAAATCTTTGACACAATATACATTTAATTCTAAGGAGTCCGGTAGCAAAGTTCGCCGAATCAGCTAATAAGCTAAAATAAATTATTTTTTTACCGCCTATGGTTCATTTTTTAATTTAGGCTCAATTCTCTCGTCAAACTAATATACATAGGTGTTCAGATAATGTCCAGTGTGAACTGTTGTGAATTACGGAAACTAATAACTATCACAGTGTGCGATTAACAGCCCTAAAGCAATGACCATTTTATATAGAGCCCGATATTTGCATGAGAACCGTCGGACATTGTAGTTATTGGGGGCCAAAAAATAGCTGGTGGCAGCTTCCCGGACACCTAGCCAAGGGACGAGCCCCTCAGATAATTGTCACTTGCCGGGGGCAATGAACCGTAACGTTACGTGTAGGGTAGGTAACTAGGATCGAGTTTATGGTGTCAAAGAAAGGTACACAGACAAAAAATTTAATACGGACACTGTAAACATTTACTACTTCAGTAGCTGTGTGGTGGATGGATGGCGTTTGTTTCCGAAAAAGATCGATTCGAATCAAAGAGTGATAAATCGATGGTGTACATATCGATTCACGATACATCAATTCAATTTCCTTTTGCTTCCTAAGTGAGAATTTATAGTAGGTACAAATCCAGTCGAAGACGATAAAAAACCGCAGGTTTTTATATGTACACCATAATAACTTCTTTCACATTGGTTAGGTAACAGAATACAATAGAAATACCTTTATTCCTAGATTTTACTGTTTACATGGTTGTTATTAAAAAAATATTATTACATGTAATTTCAAAAAGTCGAATTCGCGTTTGTATGGTGGATTATTGATTCACTGAATCAATCTAGTACAGCGGATCGATTAAACAATTTTTTCGATCCAAAAAAATCGAATGCCCGATTAATTAATCGATCTCGGATCACCAACCTAGTTCATACATAACTAAAAAAATCACTGCTGATGCAGAGGAAAAGTTGCCGTTAAATAACGAGCCTAATAAAACATGCCTGGCTACAACAAATCATACAGTAAATTTATTAATCGTAAAAAGAAAGTACAATTCACGCGCCTTTTATATTTCCCTCCTCACCAGATTACTGGTCGTGACATAAAAAATAAATTATCCCGTATATAATTGACGGTGAATTTTATAGCTGCCGTAAAATTACCATGAAACACTGTAAATAGCTTTTCAAATCAACATTACGATAATGTATTTTCGGATGCAATTTTTGCAGTTGCCGCCTCGCAAAAGGAATATGGCGTTAAAGTAATAAAAGTCGATATGGCACTTCGCTTCGTATCAAGTTTTGGCAGAAGTTCAGAACTGTGGCGTTAGCGCTCACATTCTCGACATCTGTCTGCGAGAGGCTGAAACGTTTTTAATATAATACTTTTCCTACTATCACCATGCTACACCAGAAACGTACCTTATGTTAGATTTAAAGAATGTTTTCTGAATTCGTAATGTGAAATATCTTAACGATTATGATGGAGGGAACGATACAGCTAGTTTAGCCAGTCATTTTACTTATCTTTTTACAGCATTTTGCAATTTTAATAATTTGGGTTTTTTTTTCTTACCATGGTGGCAAACAAACATAATAATATTAATATGAATGGGGAGTGAATACTATAGATATTTACACGAATACCGCAGATGAAAAGTGGTGATAAGTAAAGACAGACCAGGCATGAATGTAACTACTTACACCATTTTGCAATTTTAATTGGTTGAGATTTTTTAACGATTTTGGTGGAGGGGACGGGACAGCCAGTGAAGATCAATACAAAGACAGACCAGGCATGATTTTACTTATCCTCTTACAGCATTTTGCAATTTTAATAAGTTGGGTGTTTTTCTTACTAAGGTGGCAAACAAACATAATAGTATCCATATGGATGGGGAGTGAATACTATAGATATTTACGCAAATACCGCAGATGAAAATTCAGATACGTTGCCAGTATTGCCCCTAAAGTCTGAGCTGTTTGCCTCTGTCACACCGCGGACACACCGCCAAAATTCCATACAAACGCTTAATTTAGTCTCTATTACACAGACATCAATCAGTGACGTGTATTCACACGTGCACCTGTGTGCGTAGCTCGTAGAAAATACTCACCGTCGCCCATAAGAGGGGAGGAGGTTGGATGATGCGGGGAAATCGGGCGGGACGTCGAAGTGTTAAAATCCCCATTTATTGTAGCGCCACAGTTCCAGAGCACTCAACTCACCATTAGTAAAAGTGTCGGTATCCTGGGTGTAACATATCGAATGATGTGCAGTTTCGAGGTCATATTGAGAGTAAGACCAAGCTGGCATCAAAGAATCTCGGGGTACTAAACAAGGTAAGACAGTATTTCACATCGGGGCAACTTCTACAGCTCTATAAAGCTCAAGTGAGGCCCCATTTGGAATACTGCTCTCATCTTTGGGCGGGAGCCCCTAAATACCCGCTTGGTCCCCTTGACTCAATTCAAAAACGTGCCATTCGAATCGTCAACGACCCACGAATCACAGATAGACTCGAAGATCTGAGTCTGCGCAGAGATATCGGATGTCTGTGCATTTTCTACCGCCTTTACTATGGTGAGTGCTCTGATGAACTGTTCGAACTGGTGCCATCGTCTACATTCCTACATCGCACCACCTGCCGAAGAGAGAAGTTCCACCCGCACAGAATGGGTACTTGGAAATGCTCAACAGTCCGATTCGCGCATTAATTCCTGCCCAGAACGTGCAAATTGTGGAACGAACTTCCCTCAGAGGTGTTCTGGGCCTTGGGCTTAAAATGGGGCTCTTCAAAACTGGCGTCAAAAGAGTCCTTCAGGGCTGGCAGCGCGTTGATTGGTTGGCTCCCCCGATGTTGCAAATGTTCATAGGCGACGTAACCACTTTCCATCAGGTGACCCGTCTGCTTGTCTGTCAATCCTTTGACATATAAAAAAAAATAAAAAATGTAAATTCTATACGCAGCATTATTACATATTCTCTGCCTATGTAATAGTTCTTACTGAACACGACAGTACTGACTGCTGAACACTACCTGCCTACATCCTCAAGCTCCGACACTGTGTGAAATAAATAATTAATCCACAATTTTAGTCATTTACTTTCCCATTAGGTAATTGTAAAGGTAATCATAAGAATGTATTATTTTAAGCGCATCTTTATTATTTGGTTACGTAACTTCACGCCTGTAATCCCCGAAGGGGTAGGAAGAGGTATATGCATGCATTCAAGCATACATGCAAACACCCACGATTCGCCGGTTACGTTTTGGCCCATGTAACAGGTGGCGAGCCTGTCGTGTCGACATCGCCGGGCCCATTACCAAACTTCGAGGTACTGGGAAATTACCAGAAAATGGAAAAATCCCAATAGAACCAGAGATTGAGAGACTTTGTACTATTATCTCTGATAACTCCCTACCCGGGAATCGAACCCAGGACCTCAACGTAGTAGTAGTGGCCTGCTACCACTAGGCTACAGAGGCATTTAATAAAAACCTCTCTCGTGACGTTTGTTTTTTAGGTTTGCGTTTATTTAGCAATGCAATTTTTATTTTGTATAGATCATGAAAAGATTGTTAACCCTGTCAAACTCGTAATATTCAAAATATTAAGATTTTGTTCAGCTCCGCTTCTTAACGCCATCTGTTTCGCAAGCAAAACTAATTCGGATGCCGGCACCGATAAAAAACTTTTCTTTCGCGAATGTTTCCTTGTCCACTTTCGTGTGTTGAGAGGATTTCAAGACAGCGATGGCAGCTAACAAATAATGTTGCGTTATATATTTGATTTTCTTCTTAGGTATCGGGATTTTTACGACCCCGCCTCCTTCTACTAGACTAAAATTCTTCCGCCAGTGAAATAGGGCGGGCGGTAGTAAATACAATTACGCGGAACAGGAAGCATGTATGTATGTATGTATCTTCACGCCAGGTCCCTAACGGGGTAGGCAGAGAGTGTAGAGCGCCAGATATCCCGGTTCTGACAAACCTCTCGTGCTTCGTCTACCTTCATCATTCTCTTCATACATGCACGCCGATTCCTTAGACCCCACCATCAGACAGAATTCGACCTATTTGGTCATGGTAGGTCAGCCTTGGTCTTCCTGGGCCTCTGCAACCATCCACATTCGCATTGTATATCTGTTTAGTCATTCGCTCATTCGACATTCTTTCTATATGCCCGAACCATCGGAGCATGCCTTTTTCAATTACAGAAAGCATCTTCCCACGATAAAACTTCCGCCACTCCGCATGCCAAACGTGGCGATAAGCTTATTCTCTCCTAATAACGCACAGCACTGTTGTTACATTTTTGGGCTTCACCAAACTTCGACCACCAGCAGACGTCTCTCAAAAAAAAGAAATGATGATAAGTAATATATTTCTATAAAACTTCTCAACGAATTCTATTACTATTTTTGCATTCTAATTACACACTGGTGTAACTTAATAATAATAAAATTCTCCAATTTCATGATATAGTCAGGCTAGGTCGAAGGATGCGGCGGCCCGCCGCACCGTTCGGTGTTTGGTTTTTTTTTGCTGACAATATTAATTATTATTTTATACATTTACGTAATCAGATGTTTGCTAAATATACGAATCGTTGGGTTGCGAAATGATCCATTTGCGGAATTATGTATTTGTGGAATTAATAGTGTACAAAACGTTAATTTTGAAATAAAGATTTGCGTAACGTTTGTAGGTGAAATATAAGTGACCCTAAAAGAATTAAATAGAGACTATCAGGTATAAAATCATTCAGTATGACACGGAATAAACTCGTAAAATAAAAAATATCATGTTTTTTCCATACTCGATCCCAAAATTCTGGCACGAAAGTAGCAGTCAACAACTTAACGCCATCAGTTTTCCAAACGAAACTAATTTGGGGCTTACGGTTAAAAATGTTTCATTCGCATATTTGTTTTCTTATCCACGTTGGGTGTCGAGAGGATTTCAAGACCGCGATAGTTTTAGTTCTAGGTATACATTTTTCTCTACAACTTTTAAATTAAACCGACCGTTGTGTACTTTCTTTATTTGTATATAGCAGGAATTTCACAAGAAAAGTAATTTTAAGCTAAATTAATATTCTCAAATATATCACATTGTAAATTAAAGCTATAAAGTCAAACATACAACCAATGCAAAAAAACAGTTATTTTTTTTAAAGTAGTGAGTTCTTAAATGTTATCAGAATAACGAAATACTTGTTTACTATACATCTATACAAATAAATAAAATTGGAGTGTCTGTGTGTAATATAAATATAACCGCTTTTTACTAAATACATATGTATGTATATACGGTACATATACCAAAACAACATTTTTTACAATTTTTGTCTGTCTGTCTGTTTTATTCCCGCTCATCTAGGGAACGGCTAGATCGATTTTGACGGGACTTTCACTGGCAGATAGCTTATGTAATAAGGCGTAACTTAGGCTCAGTTTTGTGGCACATTAACACACTTTTTAACACTTGTTTGTTACCTCTACGTTACATTTTTTTTAAATATCCGCCTATGCCTTAAATTGCTGAAAATCTTCCTTTTATAATAATCTATACAGGTCATCCTTTGAGCGGTGGTCTTTTACTCGTAGTCACAATAAAATGCAAATTCTACATGATATTAAGTTAGTGTTATAGATGAGGAATAATTAATTAAAATTCGTGTTAAAATACTACCTATACGGGTAAAGTCGCATCAAAAATACTAATTTTATACGAGTATGTTTGATGACATTAACTAACATGTTGCTTCAAATTATTTTCCTTTGTTTGTTATTTTTTAATACTTCTCTAGTCTCTCGGTTCTTTTGATGATATCAACCTTACCATTGACTAAAGAAGACTTCGTTTCGTTTAATTTTCAGTGCATTTTAATTTGACCAAGTACATTAATTGTCTGCACTGGTCGATGCTCTCTTAATTGCGGAATGCAAGACGTTAGTTACTGGCTTAAGTGTGCAATAAAAGGTCGTTAAGAGAGATTTGCATCTGTGAATTGGACATAAATCATGACTTTATTTTCACTCGCAAACTGCACACGAAAATAATGTAAGCGCTGCTTTTTTAACTTATCTATTAATTTTTGATGTCATAAAAAAATCAGAATCAGAAATTCATTTATTCATTTAGGGCGAGAAGCACCACTTATGCTAAGTCAAAACAAACAAAATAATTTAAACTGAACAACAATTGATATACAAGTCAAATTACAAATTAGAAAAATTATAATAGAGAATATCACTCACTAAGATACAACGAAATATAATATACTAATGTTGGTAAGTACGAGTATATCAGTAGTTTAATAAATCTATGGTAGAATGTCTCATTTCCCCTTTTACAAACTGACAACAAAGAATAAAGAGAAAAGATAAATTCTTTGTCATTCACTGTTTTATTTAAGTTTAGAATAAGATCCAGTTATATTCCAAAATAGACACAAACAAACATTTTTTAAATAATTGATTGTAGGCATTATATCATGCTGTTAGCTATAAGCAGCACAGTTATAACTAGAGGTCTCATTGAAGTTCCAATTATTTTCCAGTCCTGAAGCTTAGTAATTTTGTTCCTGGGCTTAAAATACAAGGGTTGTATTAAGCAACTGAAGATACTACCACCCTGAAACTGGAACATAGAACCTAATGTAGTGGGTAGATAGGTCTCAATCGACCTCCGTCTCTAAATGCGGCGGTAGGTAGACTTTACCAAAAAACTGAATTTGAAAATATAGTAGGTAATTAAGGTGCTATTTTTAGTCAACTTCAATAAAAACATAGCCCTCTTTTTGTTGCAGTCGGGTAAAAAGGTTACATTCGGCTATATATTTAAAAAAATATATAACTACGTTAAGAAAAACTGACTTCAAAACTGAAAAGTAAAAAATAATAAAGATTTAATTGTAATGATTTAGTACCTATTATTTAAATGTGCTATTTACTAATAGGTTTGAAGTCGGTGCCAAGCCTTAAACAAATAATTATATTTTAATCACTTAAATATGAATACGAGCAAATTAATACACTGAACAAAACCTAACCGGCGAATCGTGGGTGTTTGCATGTATGCAAATACTCAAATACTCATTTATTGGTAAATATAAATTTACGTGTCACATTTTGTTATTATAGATTACAATTATTTATTCTTATCAGTTTATAAAAATTATAATTATTGGATGACTTGAAATTACGTTGTTTACATTATTACATATTACTTACTGAGCTTACAAATAATTTAAATGCTGCACAATAATTCTGATACATTTTATGATTAAATTAAATATTGTAGAATTCACTCAAGTTATAGAAGGCTTTAGACAACAACCATTCTTTAAGTTTTTTTACAAATAATGTATTGGATTTTATGCTTCTAATGTGTGTCGGGACTTTATTATAGATTTTAGGTGCAACAACAAACAAATTTTTTTCAGATTTTTTTAGCCTGTGTGGTACCAGTAAAAGGTCATACCTGTTGCGAAGGTCATAGCGACCATCGGGCTTGTCCGAGAATATGTCCCTATTAAATCTCACGAATTTGGAAACATTTAGTATGAATTGAGATGTTAGAGTTAATATTTTCAAGTCTATGAATAGTTGCTTCGCGGGAGTTAGTGATGGTACATATGCTACAACACGGACTGCCCGGTTCTGTAATGTGAAAGCACGGTTACATTCAGCTGCAGTTCCCTGATCTGATGCTTGAATTTATGCATTTACCTCTGCCTACGCCTTCGGGGATTACAGGCGTGAAGTTACGTTTTAATACAATGAAATGCCTAATTTAGTGATTTTGGTTTGGCACCGACTTCAAACCTATTAGTAAATAGCACATATAAATAATAGGTAGTATATAATTACAATTAAATCTTTATTATTTTTTACTTTTCAGTTTTGAAGTCGGTTTTTCTTAAAGTAGTTATATTTATTTAATACTTTTTAGTTTATTGCTGCATGCTAATTAGATTAATGTTCACATCTGCTAAATTTGTAAAATCTGACTCTTTTAGGTTCGTGACAATTAGATACCTCATTTAAATTGTTTCGGTGTGTCGATACAAACTTATTACACGACTATACGAAATCAATGAAAAAAAATTATCCACGAGAAGTAAATAACCTGTGTCGTGTCGTCGATGAGTAAATGTGTCATTGTCACTTGTTGTCATCTTGTTGTCATGCGCATTAGGACTACGTCAGTGGATTCAACGCACTGTATGACAACTCGCCGTCTATTCAGAATTCCTTTAGTGTGAAGTGAAAGTAAGTATAAAAATGCTCCGAAAATAAAAACTGATGAGCCTATCTGAATCAAATTTATATGGGACCAATTCGAAACTATTCCGCATTAAACATCATCAGAATTACGTAAATCGGTCAACAAATCTCGGCGAAAATCGCGTAATAATAAAAAAATATATATATATATATATATACCGGCCGAATTGAGAACCTTCTCGTTTTTGAACTCGGTTAATGAATTTTACTTATGTGAATGAAACATAATAATTACATATTTATAAATATTTGCTGTAAGTAGGTACATTTGTTATTAAAATTTCGAATTACATAGTAACATCACAGTCTAAGAACGTATAATAATGTTATTCTTTTTAAAAATTAAATACCCATTAAAACCAGCCAGCAGGTGGCGTAATAAAAACATACATAAGTCACTGACAGGCAGCAGATACGTCACAAATACGAGTACATAAACGTGTACAGTGTAAATATTTTCAGGATTAAAAAACATTCATTCAATGAACATACATATTATGTAACAAAATAGAATGTTTTTTAAATAAAAAGAAGACTAACCAGCGCCATCTAGTAGGAATGTGTTAAACCTTACAAAACTCAGAAGCCTTTTCTGCTTTCAAACTCCTATCGAAACCTTCCTGCCTAGGTATTATATTAAAGCCTACCCGAGTAAGGTGACATTTTCCTAAATTTACTAGAGATAGCGCTACTGTAGGCTTATTGATCCCGTGGCCTGAAATATTATGTGTAAAAAATACTTACTTCTTCATGTGAAACACTGATGAATGTCCAAAACCACACACTCCAACACAATATTTATCAACATCCTTCCCTAGTCTTACTAACTAGATATGGTTATTATATTTATATTTACAAAAATCTCACAAAGCACTTCTCCATTTGGCAGCGCACAACAAACTGTTGACACTACGTAAACTATCTCCAGCTCAATATCTGAATCACTGTTGGCGGGAACAGATGCATTTCAATAGCACCTCTCGTTTACTCTCCTTGATCAGCCATATTGCCATCTCACAGGAGTCGATTAAAGTTAAAACCATTACTGTGAGAACAAAAAAGGGTCCCCTTTGAGTAAATCGTAATATATCATCGCTTTGACGTTATGAGCTTGGGGTCTTGGAGCTGTATTGTCCAGGAACAGTAATTTATTGGTCTAACGGTCGAGCATCATAAATGCACTTTTGCAAAATTTTAAATCGTCACTCTTACATTATTATCTTACTGTATTTAGTTAGAAAGCGAATAACTTTCTCGATTGTTAAATTTTAATCAAATTAAGTGCAACGATTATATTTTTTTTACTTTAAATAAAAACGATATCCGCACTTTACTTCCATTATTAAAAAAAACCATTCTAATAAATAAGTAAGTAAGGTAGTAAATATGATAACGCGGGATGGGCAGCAGCGTCTCGCGATAAAACTACCGCCACTGCGATCGCCAATCCGCCTGCCAAGCGTGGCGATTATGGCATAATATATTCTCCCCAAATGATGCACAACACTGTTGTGGGCGCTTTACGGTCTATAACCGTTCACCTTTGATTCTATCGGTCTTCATTTTTTTTTTTCAATTTTATGGAAATTTCCCAGTGCCACGGAATTTGAAAATGGGCTTAGAGATGTCAACAGGCTCGCCACCTGATACATGGGTCAAAAACGTAACCGGCCTAAGCATGCACTCAAGCATACGCTTGGAAGCACATTACGTAATTTTAGCTGATCTATGTAACAAATATTGATCATAAACGAAGAATAGTTGAAAATAATCAAGAAAAGTCATTACAAGATAACTAATTGTTTAAAAATTTGAAAATATACCGAACCGTTTATTATTTGTTTTTTATTTTTGCTTTAATGTTATTAAAACAAGAATCAAAGCAAGGAAGTCGTAGAAGTAAGCCCTGAAAAATAGTAACTCACACGAGTCAAACTCATTTATCAAACGTGACAAAGAATACATCGACAGGGCAGCTGACTGCTATAATACTACCGTACAATATTGAATAGAAACCAATGGTTTACTCTTTTTATTATTGGAATAATATTTTTTTAGATTGGTTACACCTTGTCAGGCTCGGTTTACATTGCCTTAATGTTTAGCAGAGTGATTTAGGATAGTACTTTAGTTGAAACATGTAAACGCTACTTGCTGTAGTACGGTTGTACTTGACTTTCAAGTTGTACTCACTTATGTACTCAGTTATGAAGGGGCAAATAAGCATACACCTTGATGGTAAGTGAATAACGTCTATCTGTGACCTAGGTTATTATAGCTCCGTGTCAGATATTACAGGGCCACACATTACCAGCCGACCGGAACACGATAGCGCTGAACACTACCATTAAGCCGCAAGAAGATTAGGTAATGCGGTGTCGACGCCCACGAGCTCCAGCACGAGCTCTATCCCCAGTTCTTTCAGATGGACTATTTTCGAGATAAATTACATATTTATGCTTATCCTGAAGGTTATAACAGTCAGGGAAATCTTCTCCTATCCAAAATCCGTCGAATTTAGCTTTAACCACTGCATTTAGTGCCCACGTGGCCAAGCGGCCAGTTCCCTGATAGCAGCGTGGATTGGCCATATGGGTGAGGTGGTGTTTGCCAGTCGGGCCCCAGCCTAATCGAGCCTACCACTTTCCGACTTGCGGGGTATACTACAAGTATCTGTCTAAGACCCCGGGCCCACTATCAAGTCTTTGGTCCCGGGTGCGTAAGGAGCCTTCCGAATGTACAAGGGTTTAATCCATTTTCAAAAAACGAGGCATGCAATAGACATATATTTAGTTAAAAATGAATAAAATTAATTTTTAGATGTGATCTAAAAATAATTATTATGTAAGTCAAGGACATTATACCTACTAAACGAACGAAACAAAAGGTAACCTTCTTTTTCGACTAAAGTACTAGATGACGTCAATAGTTGCCCTTCGATTTAAGACGAGGCCGGACTGTTTTGGTATAAAATTAGATAGAATAAAGATCGAGAACATCCTTCTTTAAGACAACCTCTACGTACCTACCTACTTTAAGATCATCACCAGTCGCAGTCTAAGTAGATTTTGGGAGGGATCAACGGATTTGCACAGCCAAAATGTACACAAGTATTGATTCTTATCATGTGTGCGTCTTTCTGTGTGTCTGTCCGTCTGTCAGAGTCACAGCCAGTGTTGCTTCAAAACTACTGGGCCGATTAAGTTGAAATTTAGTAAGTATATTATTATGTGTAAATTAGTCATGGGTGATGAATAAGTTTATTTTTAAGTTATGTGAATGTCCTTTCCTCTAAAACCCCCCAAACTATAAAAGGTAAATTTTAAAAAAAACCTAATCAATATTTTTTACTAAACGTTATTGGGGAATTTCAATTTTATCTTAACGACTTTAGTATCAGCGTAAGGGACCTACATTGCCTTCAGTTTGCGTAAGAACTTGTGGTTTCGATATACCTATACCTACCTTCCTATTTAACACAGGTCGATAAACTACGTATATACATAGTAGATTTATTTTAAAGAAGTGAGCACATAATAATATACAGCATCGGAAGTGATGTGTCTAAATAATACAATAAGTGGCGAGTAGTCGCGCCATCCAAATATATTAGAATTATTGAATGGCACATCAACCGCGAAGTAACCAATGTGGCAAACAAGCATACAGTTCACATAGATACTAATTGATGACTGTAGCCTATAGACATCTCCACAAAAACAGAGGTCAAAATGCAGATGTGCCCAGACCCTTGAGACCTTAGTCGTGACGTCTCTGTGGTGGTTGTTACGGGGCCACTCATAATCTTTTAACTGACCTTTTATTAGAGCCTACGTATATCTAATGTAAGTACCTATTATTATCAATCTCAACACGTGTAGCCAACTAGGTGCATCATTAACTACGTTAAAAAGGGCGAATAAAGAAGCATATAACTAATATGCTTCTTTATTCGCCCCGTTTTTCTGTACCGTGATACATTAACATATACCCGGAGAAGACTACATCTAGTGGTAGACAGATGAGACCTTTAGTTCCGTTACTTGAGCTTCTACCACTAGAAACTAAAACTTTGTTATAGATATAAAGGGAGCGTTGACAAGAATTTAGCTACCGAAATACATTTCAACCTATTATCTCGTGTTCATTTACTATCAGAGACCGGGTATGTCCGTCTTATCTGTTGCACACAAGACAAGAGGCATGTTCAAATGTAGCACACAAACGAACAAAGTCATTACCAAATTAACGACATTCAGGTGAAGAAAAAACCATTTAGTAAACAAATCTTTAACGGTGCGGTCGCCTAGTGCTTAGTGATAGTGACGTGACTATTTGTTAATGTGATACGTGTACAGGTTTTGTGTGATTGTGAAATGTCTACCTCTACACCGTCTCCACCTCCAAGTCTACAATCTGAAGACGATTCTAGAGACTCAGTCTCGTCCGAATTCTCCGTGCCTGTCTCTCCCAAACAGAATCTTAATACAATAGATTCAACCCGAAAAGCTATATACAAAACTAATCCATTGACTTCTCATGGGGTTGAAGATATTCTATCAGAAGGAGCTACCTACAATGTATATGATCCCACTTTCCAGGAATGTAAACCAGAAGTGTTATCTGCGATGCCTGGTTCCTTCGTACACGATTACAATTCTAGAGATTCCACTGGATTTAGTATACAAGATATCCTCGGACTACATCAATCTTATAGTACACCTAATGCAGAGCAAGGAGGCTTAGAACCTCGATATGAATATCAGATACCTCACTATGAGACAATCAGTAACAGTTCCAACAATAATTATGCATCGGGTGCTGAAGATGTCATTTCTGATGACTGTGTTGGCAAAAACGACGTCATTTTCGACACAAACAACACTCAAATCGGGAATCAGGTTCTTTTCAATAGACATTTTTCACCTAATGAACCTGTACGATGTCATCAAAGAAGTAGTTTAGACGGTGATGTTGTAAAAGATCCTGATAGAGAAATAAACGACCTGCACGAAGCTAGTTTCCAAAATCAGGTAAACGAGTTGCATACGAAATTGGACTTTACGACTAATCAGTTATTGCATCAAATGGATTGACGAAATCGAATGCTAGCGCCGTTGGTCACTATTGTCAGTTACCGCAGAATAACCGGATTCCTAATGACAATTTAATTTTGTTAGATAGTGGCAATTAATAGGCAGAGCAAATTCATTTTATTGTACTTTTAAACATTGTTATAGTGGGACGCATTTTTATTAATCTTCCGTTAAACTTTGGTGTTACAGAATTCTTCATGGACCAATAAACCGTCTACTTTGAACGCTTTAATCAACCCTTCAGCGACGTTATCTAACGGTAATATTTTATGAATAAACTATTTTCAAAATATTTTGTCTCAAAATAAATTAAGTATTTCTTTTTGACAACAATGCGACATAAACATTTTTTGAGCCGGCTTGTGTACGTTAATTCAAAATCGTATCTTTTTCATCATTCGTATCATTTATATCTTCCATTTCACACAATTACTTTTCACCATTATTTTTATCTTTATTTTTTTCTTATTTCGTGAGCTTTGCCAACCACGTGGAACATTTATAAGTCTGGTATTTATTTTTACTATTTTTTGTCAACATTTTTCCGAATTTGATGTGTTTTTACGACATGGTAATCTTAAAAACGCTGATATTTATTATTAACAACAAAAAAATCAACTACCTACCTGATAGTTCTACAACTATGATTAAAATAAATATATATAATATATTTTCTTACGGATTTTTTTATTTTTTTCAGACATGTCTTCAGATTCAACATCATATCAACAAAAAGCATTTACGAAACGAGCGCGAACAGCGTACACGAGCTCACAGCTTGTTGAATTAGAAAATGAATTTCATCAAAATCGTTATCTTTGTCGACCGAGGCGTATTGAGCTTGCCAATTACTTACAGTTATCTGAACGTCAAATCAAAATTTGGTTTCAAAACAGACGTATGAAGTACAAAAAAGACAATAAACATAACAAACCATCTTCATCTGTCGACGATAGCAGCCCTTCGAGTTCTAAAGAATTATCGCCTAGTCAAGATCACAAAATGAGTCACGGCAGAGGTTGTGGAGGCCACGATCGTCACAGGCGTCTTCTTACGGAAAGCCACGCAAGTCACCATAAGTTGTATTTGACATCTAACGACTCTCTCTCAAGACCACCTGAATATTCTTCGATCAACTCTTTGAAGTCCGTTATTAAAAGTTCTCAAAGCACAATCGAATTGCCGTCCTATACGCCAAATTTATCATACTCGTCGTATTATGCTAGTGGCACAAATAGGACTGCTTACTCACCTATGTCGGAAGTTTATCGGTACTCTAACGATGAATCATTGCCGTCGAATTCTAATACTTTGTCTGCTTTACCTACGGACAGTTACGTGCCTAACGGAGTCAACTTGAAACTGAACGATGACATATCACGTTATGCTAGTGGCTCTTCTTACTACAATTCACTTTCTAATGGAGTAGTGATGCATCCGCCAGCTACAGACAACTATGGAATTAGTGCTTCAATACCACAACTACCGACACCTACATACGAAGATACCACCTTACATGGAAGGACTGGTATGCCCTTAGCGCAAGATACTTATTTTTCATATCTGACGTCATCTGACACGGCTAGTCAGCATTCTAATGCTTCTAATAATAAGTTTTCGTCGTACATATCTTTGTGAATAAGAATTCGAAGTTTTTAGATCATATTTTTTTATTGATAAAATGTATTAATTGCAACGAAGTTGTACTTATTTGGTCAAATACAAAGTGTATGCTATAGTTAGGTAGGTACAAAAAATAATGTACTTATATGAAATATGTTTATATATTATGTTTCACTTTTTATTACTTAGAAATGTATCTCTGTCTTACTTAAATATGTAGTTATTATTTAATTTAAGTTTATAATTATATGTAAAACGGAGTAGGTACTTAATAATAAAGATAAATACAGAAACCCAAATGTTTAAATCTTTTATGTGAATAAAGGTTTGTTAAAATGCAAATGTACTCCTCAGACTGTAAATTAGCAATTTTTAGTGTACATATTTCAAATAATATTTTTAAAAGGCCTTTGAAATATCTATTATATCACTATAAGATGTAGTACCTACAGTAGTGAGTTATTTTTTAAATACGTAATTTATTTAAGTATAAAAATACCTATATTATACATTTTCAAAATGATGTCAAAAATAAAATATTTCAGAAAATTTTAGGTATTTACAAGCTCATCAAGACATTTTAAGGATTAGGTAATTCAAGATTAATTCAAACACAAGATCCTCAAAACTTGTTATATTTATTTTGCATAGGTAAAATGCATAACATAATCATTGGGTAAAAGTAAGTCAAGTATATTATAAGTAATACAATTTTCAACGACCTTGTTGCATTGTCATTGTGTTGTCACTTATTATTTAGAAGTATATTTTGAACGTCCAAAAGTCTTTGTAATGATTCATGGGGTTCAAACATAACCCAGGAGCGAGAATTATCTACACTTTCAGAATCTTCAGATAGACTAACTGGTGATATAGGTTCATAAATTGTTTTTTGACACGTTGGAGATTCTATCTTAGTCTCTATTACAGTATTATTTAATTCTAATGTATCCTCTACGGAATTATGTAATACGATATTATCAGCTAAAAGGTCATCAATTACGCTAACAAGCTCTGTCATTACATTGTCATTTAGCGTAACATATCCGAATTCATCAGTATTTTGCGAAATCTGAGATTCTATATAATTTATCCGTGACTCCGTATCAGATATATCTTCCGAGGACGAATCTGATAAGTATGATATTGATTGATCTTTTTCTCTCTTATCAGCCAAATGACGACGATTCTGAAACCAAACTTTGATAGCTTTCTCACTAACATTCACTCTGTTCACCAATGCTTGTCTCTGGGAACGATTCACGTATGGGTTTTGATTGAAGATCTCTTCTAATGCTATTATCTGTTCTGTCGTAAACACAGTTCTTCTTTTATTTCTTTTGGTGATTGTTTTAATGCTTTTTTGAAAGTGTAGAGCTGTAACAAAAAAAATGTTAATCAAAACGTACGCAACGTAACCTTACGAATGTAATCGAGCCGGGAATAGAACCCAGAACGCTGGGGTGTAGCAGAAGTGGCCTATTATTAATCACTTATGATTTGACATTATCTTTTTTACTGGTTGCAAAGTTATAGTGTCAGAGATAGAGGACGTAGACTCCATTGCATTACCTGATCTATCTGCCGACAATTGGTAGTGTTCAGAACTATCGTAATTCGATTAGATAATAATGCCTAATAATGACAAACATAGAGGCAAAAACAATTTAGGCCTTAGAATGGTAATGCACCTGCATTTTTTTTGTTTCTGTATGCAATATTCACCTTATTAAAATGCATGTGAACTGCACGCTTACATCATAATTACATAAAAATCACAGAAGTATCTTAAAGATCATGGGTATATTTACCTCTATCACTTCTTTTGTCCAAGAATAACCTAGGAACAGCATCATAATCTACATTGTTATCCACGCCGTCTTTAACTCTAGATAACTGAATCTGAAAACGGAATAATTAAATATTAGGCATACGACTTAATATATAAAAAAAAATAATACATGTTTAAATTTAAAAAAAAAATTAATGATTACCTGATTATTATTGTATTGAGAGTTATTATTCACAACATTGTGACCAACAGTGTTCACATACTGCACTCCTGCCGGCGACGGGGTTCCCACCGTATTGTAACATAAGTATGACCCGTTTTGCTATAAAGAAAAATATAAAGAATTTTAATTTGTTGGACAACAATTCCATTTCAATTTCAATCACATTTAGATATATACTTACGTCATCGTTATTAAATTGTTCATTGTAGATATTTGCTCCAAAGAATGGTTTATTATTGTAATGATATAGTATTGGCTGGCTTATCGAATACTGGAACAAAAAATACATTTCTTATCGGAATCTAAACATAATATACAAACTACATGAGTTAAACTTTGCTAAATATTTTTTTTTAAGTTATAAATTTGTGCTTTGCATATAAATAATAAAAAAAGGTGTCATTCATGTAAGAATAGAAAGGTGGAGCGATAGGTATTGCAATCTAATAAAAAAAAATTAAATGTACCTGACAACTCGTAGACCTATAATATTCTTGCAAATCGCACTGTCTTCGCAATCCTAATTCTTTCATATTAATTTTGTCCGAAGTCAGGTTGTAACAACTCCGGTTGTATGTAGACATTTCCCTTACGATTATTGTATACGACTGATACTTCCTTACGTACATATAAGCTTATATACGATTATTTTCTCCCAGTCATTAGTGTCCTTTTAACCCTTTCCAGGTAAGGATGTAGTACCTGTTATTGATTATCCAGAATAACTCGTGTTTTTAAAGCAAAGCTTGATCACTAATTAGTTAATTACCTTGTTTACTTCAAGTTCCATCCAACAACAGCGAACAACAATTTTAAAGATTTAATTAGGTATTTCGTTTATTACATTTTGTTTTGATTGACAATCTTAAGTATATTTATATATATAATAATCAATTGCTGTTCGTTAGTCGCGCTAAAACTCAAGAACGACTTCACCAATTTGGCTAATATTGGTTTTGAATGATTTTTGGATGTCCAGGGAAGGTTTAAATGGTAAGAAAATATGAAGAAATTGAAGGGAAATAGTAAAAACCACAATTTCATTTTCCCATACAAATAGTCCGTATCTATCAAACCTTTGACAAATTATTTCATTGTGAGGCAATACGAAGTTTGCCGGGTCAGCTAGTAAGTAATAAATTGAACGTTGTATACCTATTTTAAACATTTCCTTTAATACAATAAGAACCTAGTACGATCCAGTACGGGTTCATCATCATTTCAGCCGTAAGACGTCCACTGCTGGTCGAAAACCTCCCCAACAAGGGTAATATGCCATAATCGCCACGCCTGGCATGCGGGTTGGCGATAGCTGTGGCGGTAGTTTTATCGTAGGACGCTGCTGCCCATCTTGCGTTAATGCACCTACTACAACCCATTGGGATGGTTTAACCGCCATTATTCGGTTGACTGACTGAACCAGCGGACGCTGGAATCGTCACATCCCAACGCCAATAAAAGTGTGTAGGTAATGTACAGTTTGGTACACTCAACAAAATCAAGGTGTTCAATACTTAAAGTTTTTATTATTCGTTCATATAAAGTCACCATGGGTACGTAAGTAGTAGTACCTAAGTACCACTTTACTACTCTCTGAGAATAAGTCCAGTCGAAATTATTATTTTTTTCAATTTTTTCATAAACGTTCACTACAGTACAGTACAGTTAGTAATTACAGATGCATAATCATCTATAATTACTAAGACAATGATTGAGTGCTTTGAATGAAAAAAACACACAAGTTTATTTAGTATTTCTTGTCTGAGTCTAGTTTAAAGTAAGTAGAATAATCGCCCAAGCCAAGCTGATCTACCCCGAATTATATGTACATAAAACCTATAAAAAGCATAAAAACGTAAACAGGAGAAATCACAAAATATGACAGCCTATCACATAGTAGCCGCTCATAGTCGTAACACTCGTCCGGATTTGGTACGGAGCGGACAGCGGACTCAGTACGCTCCCAACCCAATCTGGCCGTATATAGCGATACCGGCTTTGGTAAATCTACCTTTCTGATGCGCGTGGCTATAATAAAACTACCTGCTTTACTTTGGATTATATTAAATAGCTATACGAATGGGGTTGGATTACATTTATAGCAGTAGTATGCGAAGTGATTTTTTTTTTCTTTGTAAAAAAATGCGACACACAAGTTCAGTGCAATTCCGTTCGGCAATCTCGGAAGAAGACTAATCCATCACTGTGAAGTTAACGATATTGTGGTATCAATCAGCTATTACTATGTTTCAATATCATAAGGAAGCCAGCAGTGCTCCATCAATTACCTAATAGAAGGTATGAGTAACAATTTATCTAATTGATACCTACCTAAAATATAATTTTATAATTATCTAAATTAATTTGTGACATAAACTAGATTTCTATTAATTAAATCAAGTTTAATAATCCTCTTTATTATTAAAGTTTATTAAATTATTATTATCTCGTTATTTCTTAGAAAACTGACTTTCAATATTTTTGTTATAACCAAATAAAACGAGAAATACAAAACTAAAACTCAGAACAACGAAAACAAACGGATGCGTCACACGTGGTAGAAATGAAACCTTTAAAAGAGACAATGTATGAAAAAAAAATACATAAATTTCTCACAATTTAAATCTTATGTATTCAGAATCAGAATCAGAATCAGAAATTCATTTATTCATTTAGGGTGACAGGCACCTCTTATGACACGTCAAAAACAAACAAAATAAATTAAAGCGAATAACAATTGATATACATGTCAAACAAGATAAAAAATATATGTAAAGTCAAGAATATCACTAAGATAAAACTAAATGTCATAACTAAATATTCATATGTCTGTCTCTGTTTTTTTTTCTTCTACTTTGACTTTCCAATAACGACGATGCTAAACAAATTTTTACTTCAAAAATAAACTAAACCAATATAATGAATTCTTACGTCTTTAATTACATGTATCATATATATTACACATGTAATTAAAAGCATGCTTGTTTTTATATTGTTGCTATCTTGTGGTAATATCTCAGAAGGCTGTCAGCATTGCCACGTTGGATGGCAATACTAATTTTCTGTCCCAAAAATTGGGCAGCCCTCTGGTGACTTCACTTGACTTGACCCAAGCGTTTTGCTTGTTTAGTTACAATTTGTCAAGTAGGCATTTATTTTATTAAATATTAAAGCTGTTTATTTGAAAATGCATTTTTTATAACTAATGATATATTTAAACAATAAATATTGAGAAATTAATTGATTTGTCAAAAAATGATACCAATTGTGTGCCTATCTCTATCGTGTTTTGAATATGTTTCGACTAGGTATGTAATAAAATAACATATATAAATATTGCTACCAAATTTGTGATTTGAAATAAAGAAATTAAAATTTTAACAGATTAAAAATTAAAAGAAAGAAGAAGAAAAAACACAATGCAATTCATCGAATTCACCCTATATACAAATCTACATCACAGTGAGACTTGATTAGTCTAATAATATTATTAGTTGTAAAAACTCTTAGTTATAATTATGGGTTTATTTGCCTGAAAAAAAAGATTTTATTATTATTATTATATTACGCAACGTGAATGTATGCAGTCTCAATATAAAGTACGGGTTATAAGTTACTTGTTTATTTTAATGTTTATACACCAGATATATTATAGGTGGACTCAATGCTATATGGCATTCTACTTACCAGTCGACCTTCGGATATCTTATGAAGTCATGGGGAGTGAAATATAACGAAGCCATAAGGGAAAAGTATAACCACCAATGTAAAATCTAAATACAAATTATAAGAGACATGTACGACATGAACGTTACCAAATACATGCAACTGTGATCTGTATGTAATGTAGTTGTAGCTTTACAGTAACAACTTTGTAATACCCTCAACTTAAATGGGTTTAAAATTAAGACATTGTAAGTAACGTCCAAATATAGTCGATCTGCAGCGCTCTGTTTTACAACTGGTCACAATAGTACGATACTAAATAATAGTAATTTATCTTTGAACGCCATCAAATTATAATATTCAAAAAATGTTTCAAAATGTGCTGATGACTGCTTTAACCCCCTTGAATGGTACAGATGAGGTGAGCATAAATTATTTATTATTAAATATATTGTATTTGTTAAAAATGCTTCACGTTAAACATTATATACAGTTTGTTTAAGTTCGATATCTTAATAATTGTATATACCAGCATCTACGTGTCGATATATTTTTTTTTTAAATAGTGTTAATTATGAGGAATTGAAGTGAGTTTATCTACCTACTTTTAGAACAGTTTTGACCGCGTGGACATTCTCAGTTCTTGAGATTCGAGTCGAATTTATTGTCCCCATAATGTAACAATATAAAATCAATTGTCAAATTATTTTTCTCGTGGCTCAATAGAGTGAATGAATTGAAATTAAAAGTATATAAATACTTTTTGTTTGTAATTGACGACCCCTTAATTCGAACTCCGATCACCGGGAAAAATAATTGAGATACCTATTTAATAATTAAAGCCTGTAAATCCGCCGAAGGGGTAGGCAGAGGTAAACGCATGCATTGAAGCATACCTACATACAAAACACCCACGATTCACTGGTTACGTTTTGGCCCATGTAACAGATGACGAGCAGAAAACTAGGCAACTTCCAGAAAATTTATAGAAAGCATTACATCGAATAATAAAGCGTTTTATGATTTGTTTACATACTATTTATAGATGGTACCATACATACATGGTGATGAATGGTTCACATGTTGTGGTTAATGATTTCTACAGCTTATGCATCTACACAAAAACCACGGATTCAATTCATTTACAATAATACCATGTACCTAACCAAAACGCGGCGGTATTGCAAACTACCATGTGGCAGTGGATTGATCAGATGTTACTGTGATGCCTATGACCTGTAGCATTGGAATTCGACCATCAGTCTCATTCCAGATTAAAATAAATACTTAATTATTTGTAAAACCTAAATAATATTTACATAATATAAAGTTAAAACTAAACTAAAAACAACATGCATCTAAAAATTCCGAATCACTGCCTTCCTGTGTTATGGTACCCAGAAGGCTGGCAGCATTGCCTCGTTGGATGGCAATGCTGTTTCTTTGACCTAAAAATTGGCCAGCCCTCTGGTCACGGGAAGTGTCGACCAGCCGTTTCGCGATCTCTTTGAATAAGAGCCGAGCACTGAGGCCCCATGGACCAAGAGTTTCGACCCCAAAAGGCACAAATAATATATATAGTCCTCTGGCAGGGTACTATATTTGCGCTGTTTCAGGGTTATTTTTATTTTTTATATTTTATATACAGTTATCAATAAACACATTTTTCTCTTATTTCAGATAAATCGCTGGGATAATAGACCGTTTACTGCAGTTTGGCCTGAGGTTAAAAAAGAAAAAGTGAAAGGTCAGTGTGAGGTTATTTTTTTTATTAATTGTAGAGATTAAAATAAATATATAATTATTTCGATTTCTTGTGTAAATCTACATTACATGCTACAATATATTAGACGACTCTGTTTTAGTAGTTACATCTTAGGTATGCATCGACATTTAAAGTTCGGTACTCAGGTTACAACTGTATATTGCAGATGGATACGTCATCAAAACGACAAAGAAGAAAAATAAACGTAATCGTACAGCCTACACGACCGACCAGTTGAGGGTGTTAGAAAAAATATTCCTCGAAACAAAATACATAGACGCTGAACGTCGACAAGAACTTGCTCAGTGTCTCCACATCAACGAGAAATGCATCAAAGTTTGGTTCCAGAATCGGAGGATGAAGGAGAAGCGAGAATCATCGGAGTCGAGCGATTCTTCCAGTGAAATGGACGCTATGTCTCCTCCGCTCGTACTGCCACAGCCTCATTCTGATTTATCTAGACCTTCCAATTCGTGTCATAAAAAGTCTGAACCATTCAATAATACTGAACCGTTCATCAATCCCTATGTCAACAGCGAGGAAATGGTAACCCCAACGCAAGTACCTTATACACCAAATAATATTCCTAATGAATACAATTACAGATCACCTATAAGCGTAGCTTTTAACACCGATACTAATGTGTATCCCACACAATACTATCCGTATAATGCCGTCCCCGAATATTATAACATGGATGGTCATATGATGCATTATAACAACGATATGTCTTGGCATGGACACTCATATGAAGCTAGTTATTATTAAGATAATTTATATCTATGTTAACACTATTCGATTTACTAAATATTTAAATTTTAACATAAGTACCTATAGATTGTAAGGTTTTTTAATATATTAATTTCAACACAAAATGTATATGTACGTCATGTACACGCTCAGTGATGTATGAAATATATTTTATTTTTAATTTATTATTGAAATAATAATTCAATGTTTAATGAAATGTTAATAATAATTCAGAATTCGTTAACATTAATGCGCTCACTATAATAAAGACCAGGCAAAGGTCTGTTTTTTTGTTAAAATAATAGTGTCTGATTTTCGGACAGTGAACCTGTTATTATGCGAATTTAAATGAATAAAATAGTCTTTTTAAGACATAGTTAGTTTAAGTGTATATGTTTATCCTTGTTATCGCTAATTTTAAATATTGGTTTTTCTATCTGTACAAAGCAATAATATTCTATTGTCGGTCTATCTTCTGATAAATAACTTTAAGGTTAAATTATTATTTATTTTCTGCTGTTGTCTGCTTTTAATTTATTTAATTTATTATTTCAATATATTAATATGCTATATTAAGAATCTTTTGTAAGCCTAATCAGTTTATATTTTATAGTAATAGAAAATGAAAATGACGAATAAAACACAATTAACAAAACGAGATTTTTTTTTAATATTCACATAAAATGGACGATTGATACAGATAAATTGTAAATAATTACTATTTTACATGAACCATTGTGTTGGTAGGTACTATATAACACTAATTATTTACTAATAAAACGTATAAATACATATGTTGTGGCTAATATCGGAAGTACGGCTACACTCGGTTCTATACGGCTAAAACTGGGTGTGGCCGGTAGCCGTTGGTTAAACCTAAGCCAGGGTTGCACCAAAATATTTGATAAAGTTAAAGTTATTGTAACATTTAACATTCTTCTCTAACTGAAAGATATGTGTTAAAGTTAGAGAAGGATGTAAAATCTTACAATAACTTTAACTTTAACAAATATTAGGCTAAGTGTAGCTGGCTCAACTGTCTGTAACAATTTTACTATCAGCAAAAAAAAAACACCATTACGTATATACATAAACAGACTAAATATATCACGTATAGATATCAACACTGGCCTTTTCTAAATAAAATAATATACAAAATATACAACAATGAGTATTGAACATTCAATATAATGTAGGTGCTGATTTTAGTTCATTAGTCACAACTATTTGCTAAGACTTTATTTAAATTCATAACCTTTTCGTAACTTATATTACGCAATAAAAAGCTTAATACCATAAATAATTAATTTCAGTTAAATTTTATTATTGTTCAATGGTATTGCAATGACATATTGTCCTTGAAATTGAGTATCGCCTCGCTGTGGAATAGCTGAGTATGGAATAGATGATTTTAAATGGCAATCGCAGTGACATTTAGTTGCTGGACTGACTGGAACAGGTCCAGGATGACTGTTAGGAACCATGACAGGTGAACTGCCAGATACAAGTGGCATCCCATTAACTGGATTCCAGAATATATTTCCCGCTGGCATATATGACTGAGGGTAATAATTTTGATAGTATAATGGTACATATCCATCCATATTTGGGGATGGTTGCTGTTGATGCAATACTCTATTAGCTTTACGCGATGACAAGTCCTGTGGCAATTCTTGCAGTTCTGGTGGCTCTTTATTGTACTGCTTGTTAGGTATATCATTCTGAATTAATGGTGCTTCTATTTGAGGTTCCGTTTTTATAGGTTGCCCAAAATGTATCGGCATTTTTGGTGCAACCTCTCTTATTTCAGGTGATGACACGGATGAACAACTTGATATCGGACTTATTGAACTCCTCATCGGAGGATCTGAATTGAAAATAGTGTCTTTAAAATATTTTGATTTAATTTCTTCTCGATGCATCTCTGATTTTGATTGTAATTCTGGTAATTTAATCGGAACTCCAGTTTCGATTTTATTATTTACCGGATTTGATTTGACCGCACTATTTCTGGTTGTTTTTAACGATAATGAATACGTTTCATTAGTTGATTGCGACGTAATCGTGTTATTATGTTGATCGTTAACAAATACTGTAGAATTAGTTTGATCGTCGTCGTTGTAATTTTTATGAATCACGTCCTTTTTTTCCTTCATACGTCTATTTTGAAACCATATTTTGACAGCCCTTTCTGGAATATTTAAGGCATTTGCAACCTCGGTCCTTTTTGAATTAACAATATAAGGAAACTTCTTGAATTCATTTTCAAGGTAGTTTATTTGATCTGTGGTGAAGGCACTTCGATATCTCTTGCTCTTCTTGGTGCAAAGATGAACACGCCTAGCTTCGATCTGAAAAGGATATTATCGTTATTTTACAACATTGCTAATGTCGGAATCTTCTATTCTAATTTGTTCATATTGTGTGTTCATATCTCAACAAAAACTAATTGGTGGCTAAGCTCCAACCATTATTTTACAAATTGTATGTACTGTCTATGACTGTCTGTAATAAAAAGGTAAGATAAGGATATATTTATATAACCTGCAACTTTTTGTACTCAGTATTTTCGTGATGGATAATTATTTTAATAAGAAAAAGTTTCCTAATTTACTATATTATTTCTTTATGGAACTATAAATATTAAGTATAAAAAATTATAATAAGCATTGAAAAATGTAAAAGATGGTTCAATGTTGCAAATACCTTTTTACATGAAACTTAACCTTTAACTGGCCTGTGCTAGGAGCTATTTTATGAAAAATAATTACTTACAGCTCTTTCTAATTCTTTTTTGAACATCTGTCCAGTGTTACGAGTCATATTAAGAAGTACTTAAAAACTGTTTTATCTGAACAAGAAATACTTCACAATTCACTAGACAACATAAAAAATTTGATGTACCACACAGTTTCTTCGACACAAGGGAACTAAGTACTGCATATTCATTAAGTCTTATATATACGGATCATTTCGAAAACATTAATTAATGGACAATAAATTACATAAACATAGAACTGCAATTAACTAATGGTCATAGAAAAAATATATTAATAAATATGCTATCGATGTGGTAAATTAAATATTGGATTTATCATTACTGAGCAAAGAACACATTGAAAACGAAACTAACGACTTGCATAGGTACGTATGTATCTAATATTACCATACGAAACATAATTATTCTCATTCTTAACAACCAGAATGGATAACGATTTAAAGATATTAATATGTATGTATCTTCACGGCCAGGTCCCTAACGGGGTAGGCAGAGAGTGTAGAGCGCCAGATATTAAGCTGTTCCATATTCATGATTGTAGGTAATAACATTCCCTTACGTTCGATGTGAACCGTAAGCTTTTTAGGTCTTTCATTTCATATAAAATTTAAAGAGTACAAAATAGATATATTATGTGCCTGGAAAGCTAATGAAAACATTATTTTGTATATCTTCAATATATAACATTACTTTTTAATGCATACTCCAGACTGCCTTGTTCCATGGCCATGTTGACAATTCAATGGTGTGTCGCTTGTACACTAAAAAGACTACCAATTGTTTGAAACTAACCCTATTGGCAATTGGAGCATTTATAATTTAGGAGCCTTGGGTATTTTTACAAAATAATATATTTAGTAAGTTTGCCATATTGTTACTGAAGTAGGTTAGTGATACACTCGTATGTACATTCAGGGAGCTACGATTGACCAGATAGGTCAATCGTAGCAACCTTATGTGGTTGTAATAAAAGCTATATTTTAATCGATTTTGGATATGCACAGAGTTTCTTGACTATACTTGATATTCATCTTATCTTTATTTTGTTTTATTTTTATTTTTGGGAAACCCCAAAAATAAAAATATATATTATATATGTAAACACATACGCCAAATCGTGTCTTTTGGTAATTAGTAGTTTAAAAAATGTACTTATGTACTAATATTATGTTTGTTTGTTACTCCTTCACGCACCAACTGCGGAACCGATTTTCATGAAATTTGGCACACACATAGAGGGTAACTTGGATTAACACATATAATAAGAAATGTTTCTGTGGGACGCCATGGGATGATTTGATGAGTTTCCACAGGTTACGCGGAAAGCTACCTACACGCGGGCGGAGCAGCTAGTTTTACATATAAAAATGTTGACTGCGCATTTCTTCAACAACATCTTCATCATTATACTTTACCCATGATGATGAAGATTACTGAAGGTACACTTACATCACAACTTGTTCATAAAAATAGCATATCTCTGTTTTTGTCCCCTACCTCACTATACAGCATTAACAACAAATGTATTCTTATATTTTATAGTCTATCTTGCTGAGTTAGGATCAATTTGTAACGATGTACTCGTAATGTAAAATACTAGACCTAAAATCATTATCCCTCGGGTAACATTGTTGCAAATAAATGTTATTTCTTTCTTTATTACATAAAAAGTCAAGACATCATTTTGTTCAATTTTGTGTTTGACCTTAATATTGAATTATATTAGGAAAATTAATTTCGTTATTATATTTTTTCACACTAAAGTAGAGTAACGTAATCATACCATACTTTTACGTAACGTTAAATACTGATTACGTTTTACTACATTTTATTGTAAGTAGGCAGAGATTATTCTACGACAATAATTTAAAAGTACCTAAATCACAAAAACGTTTGCATTTGCTACTGTAAGATACGCTATTTTTCATCGCCATAAGCTAGCATATTTTAATACCTACATGTAAAATTTTCATTTTTTTCCATAGAATTATAACGCTTTCTATGTTTTTTTCTTATATCGTCGACGAATCAGACAACGATTGACGACCCGGTTGGTCCAGCTGTGTGAGACGACCACTTGATTCGAAGGGTCGCGGGTTCAATCTCCGCACCTTGACGAATATTTATACGGCAGACAAATATTTGTTTTGGGTCTGGGTGTTTGTGTATGTGTTGTGCGTGTACAACGGCATCCACGACATAGGTTTATATAATAAATACGTTTATGTATTAGGTTTATATACCTCATGTGGCGCTGTGAGTGTAAGCGTACTTTTTTTTATAAATAGAGTAGGTATAATAAAATGGAGGCAGTAATGAATGGCGAATGATTTTCGCGGTGCTATGTTTATGTGATAGAATATAAAATAACGATTCATAAATAAAGATAAAAAAGGTTTCAAAGATAAAACTGAACGAAGACATTTTCACAAATGATGTATTTTTGTTGCCGCTTTAGTATTTGTTGTAATACAAATACTAAAAAATATTAAAATATATAGACAACAATAAACCCATACAACAAACGTAATTTTTATCAATTTTTACTCTATGTTAATATAAAGGTAGAATCTTGAACTTAAGAAACGTGATTTTCTTAGATGATGGAACGGAACTCTTATGGTGAGATTCACAGACCGCACTACGACTTTACTTTGAGCAAAGTATCCTTAGAACTGTCAGAAATGTATGGGTTTTGACAGTTCGAAGCGTACTTTGCTCGAAAGTAAAGTCGTAGTGCGGTCTGTGAATCTCGCCCTTAGTGTGCGAGTCTGACTAGCACTTGACCGCTTTTTTTTTTATTTATCGGTTATGCTGGTTTGAAATATTGATTTGGTATAGCTCCTTTGATTCTTGTTGGTTAATTTTGTGTTTTAGATGTAGGTACGAGTACATTAATTTATAGTCTTATGCAGAGTTTCCACCCGTTCCGATTCTGCAGGGATTGTCCTGATTTATCTATGATATCGTCCCGCGTCCTGACGCTTTTCATTTTGATGCGATTTTTATTAACATGTCACAATTGCTCAATTTTAAATAATTGTGGTGTTATATCCCCACGCTTTCTCCCCCTCCCACGCAGGGCAGTTATTCACAGAACTTTGTAATACAGCTTTTACATTGGGCTTGATTCGGCAGAATACACTGTGTAGTAAACAATATATTAATACAGCTACTTAAAACTAGAAAGGAAATAAATTGAACGTACATTAATTGGTCTTGTATGCTGTGCTTTGAGCATATCTACTTTCTTCAAACACTTATGTTGAGGGTTATTCACCAATGTCAATCTCAGAAACCGGTAGGTAAAAAAGAAAATACCTAAAAAAGCTTTTAATTTTTCCTGCAGTCTATTTAATGACCTAATGTGTAACAAATTGTGATATTTGCATACAACATTAAAATCTGCCGCTACGCGGCTGGGCGTGGCGCAGTGTGTTAATCGCCTAAATTAGGCCGAAATCTGTCTGTCTCTGACGACCATCCGATTGTCCCGATTTTTCCTCAAAAGGTGGCAACTCTGGTATATAAACTATCTAAGAAGTCGATTATTTATTATTAGGGTCGGTACTCATTAACATTCATAAATTGTTGATTGATAGTAAAGTTGAGCTCTTGAGCAATAATCACTCTCAATGTAATAATATTTCTAAATTTTAATAGTAATAATATTTTTCGGAAACTTTTGTGACTGTTTTAAGGTAAGTGGCGTACCTACTAGTGATGTAACGAATATTCGCATTTGCATTCGCATTCGCGAATATTCGCGTATTTCTTGACATTCGCATTCGCATTCGCAAAATTTATGCGAATATGTACATCCGAAAAATAAATAAGATTTCAATAACAAAAAGGTTAATTAAACAAAGAAATACTAGTCTCTTTTAATATTTGTTTTATATTATTTCGCATTAACACATGCTTGTGAAATATATTTTATTTTTAAAGAAAAATGGAAAGAAAAATTTGATTTCAGGCGAGACTCGAACTCGCGACCTACTGGGAACCTAGTCCAGCCGCTCTTCCAATTGAGCTACTAAAGCCCTACTCGATTTGTCAAATCTTTCCTTCACATCTATTGCATTGCTTTATGGTAGCAGCAGCGCCATCTATTACCAACTATGCTAGTTAGGCAACCGATATTATAGACTTTTCAGTTTATTGAATATCGTAAAGAAGTCGCTTTTACCCTTAATAATTGTTTTATATTATTTCGCATTAACACATGCTTGTGAAATATATTTTAATTTTAAAGAAAAATTTGACTTCAGGCGAGACTCGAACTCGCGACCTACTGGTAATCTAGTCCAGCCGCTCTTCCAATTGAGCTACTGAAGCCCTGCCCGATTTGTCAAATCTTTCCTTCACATCTATTGCATTGCTTTATGGTAGCAGCAGCGCCATCTATTACCAACTATGCTATATATATATATATATATATATATATATATCTTTTAATATTTTTACTAAATCAGTTATCTGACGTTTAAAGCTATCTGCCAGGTAAAGATTTCTGATAACCTTAAACCGAGATTAGTACGAGAATAGACGAGATTAATACTGCTCTCTAACAGCTGAAAAACAACAGAGGGCCGGGTGATGACGGAATCACTGTTGAACTCCTGAAAGCGGTCGGAAGGCCAGTATTAGAAGCTCTTCAGTTGATGTTTAATTCCGTCATATCCGAGGGCAAATCGCCACATGCGTGGCAAAAAAATGTGGTGGCACTGTTCTTCAAAAAAGGTGACAATACCCTTCTTAAAAACTATAGGCCCATCGCACTTCTAATTCACGTCTATGAGCTGTTTTCGAGAGTGATTACGAACCGTATATCTCGCAGACTCGACGACTTCCAGCCTCCCGAACAAGCCGGGTTCCGTATAGGTTCTAGCACCATAGACCACATACACACGCTGCTGCGCATTATCAGGGACTTTATCAGTAAGTGGTAAAACAGGCCCTAAGACTTCTAATTCAAATTGACTTGCAAATGTAGTTATTGATTTTTATTACATTGATTGTAATACTTGATAGTGGTTTGGTAATGTAAATAATCAACCCTTCATTAGAACTTACGAAACAAAAAATAAATAATGTTTAACAATATCAAACAAAAACGTATTCTTCTCTTATACTTTAATCAGTCTTTACATTAATTGTCTACTATTTTGAAATTCAAGTAAAAAAAATCTACTTCCTTTTAAGACAAAAAAAATCATCTTTTAATGAAGTGAAAATATTAGTATCAAACAAGATAATATTGCACTATTCAACTTATTATACTATACGTAAAATAAGTCCATAATATTTCACTAGAAACTAATTTACGCATCTTAAAAAATCATTAAACTCACTCTAACCTCAATTTTTTTCGTATTTCTGCAAACAATGTTTCGTAAAGTAAACACAACAGTCATCGGACTGGTTCGGATCGGCTCGAGAATGCTCGGAAAAACAAATGACAATGACAAATGCGTGCAAAATAAAGCCATAGATAAATGGCGCCAAATTGGAAAGTGAATATTCGCATTCGCATTCGCGAATATCAACGGCAGATATTCGCATTCGTATTCGCGAATGTCAAAAAATTGATATTCGTTACATCACTAGTACCTACTACTGCGTACTTACCTTTATATATTAATATTTTTATATCTACCTAGGGTATTAAAATATTGGGAATCTGTGCTTCGTCTTAACACATATAAATGAAATGAAGTAAAATTAGAGATAAGCTATTTATTAATATTTACACAATGACATGCAAGATAATTAAATCAACTATTACTATATCAAAATTCTTCTTCTAACTGTATACTCCGAATCCAAGATAAGTCCCAGCTCCTGGAGTCACTTCGTGTTGAATCGTTTGTACAATTCTCGGACTGGGGAGAAGAATTTTCTGGCAATTCTTGTTTCAATTCAATTTCGTTTTTGTTCATAGTCATTTCAGGGAAATCATATTGTTCTGGAGCATTCACATCAGATACAAAAGATGTGAAAAATTGATTTGCAGTTTCCATTGATTTGCCGTCTTCAGAAACAGCTTCTTTGCTTGCACGCGCTATTTGTTCACTGCAGGTCTTGGAAGCATTTACGTCAGATACATATGGTACGAAAAAATGATTATCAATTTTGGACTGACTTGACTCTTCAGGAATCTCTTCTTTGCTTGGATGCATTATTTGCTCGGCGCAAGACGTCGGCGCATATAATGGCATTGGCCGATGCATTTCATTGAACTGTACATCGAAGTGGGGTGAAGCTCGTGGAATATTATCCATTAAATATTTAGCTGAATAGGAAGACACTTGGGACATCACTGGAGGAACCAAATAAGGTGTGATCATAACAGGATAACGATCGATGGAAGTAGCCATGTCGCTATTTAAAGGTGATGGATACTGATCGTAAATGTGTACTGACCCGATTCCAAGATCAGGGGACGACTCAGTATTACTAGTTTCTTCTGAATCTTCAAGGCTTTCAGCTCTATCTTTTTTCTCTTTCATCCGACGGTTTTGGAACCAAATCTTGATTGTGCGTTCATTAAGGTGAAGTACGTCAGATAATTCCAGACGACGGCTGCGATCCAAGTATCGTGTTCTGGCGTATTCCTGTTCTAATTCCATCATCTGTTGACTGGTGAAAGCTGTTCGGATTCGCTTAGTTTTCTTCACACCATTACTTGTTTTAGGTGTAACATTCCAAGCAGGACGAGCAAGATAACGATCGCCATTAGCATTAGGATTGGGCCACGCACTGTTTGCTCCATTGACAGCGGGTCTTGCATTCACAAAGGAAACACTGGTATTGAGAGGACCTGGATATCTCAGATTATTGGGAACTCCCACGGTACTTGAAACTGGATCGGTTCCTTTATAGGTGACGTCGAAATAATTTGGTGGACTGTAGTTAATCTGGTTAATACAGCTGACATTGTTGATCGGGTTGAGGTTGCTGATTTTCATATTACTATAAACTGGGTTGGTGCCATTGCAACTGGTAACCGGGGTAAGCTTGTATGACGAAAGTTCATTCCACTGTACAACCTGTAATTAAAGAAATAACAAAAATTAGAAATTATTTAATGATATCAAAATTTTTGATTGGTTACGATTTTACATATTTGCAATTTTCTTACAAATTAATCTAATAAAATTAAGGAATCTAATTCGTGGAGTTAAATTAAATTAACGATTATTCGCAAAACATTTTTTTTTTAGATAATCGATTTTTATTAGATGTTATGATTAATTACCGGTCCATTCTGACTGTCTGGTGCACTAATATCAGGACTCCACTGGTTTTCACTGGTGTCGTTAGCTGCATACAACCGAGTGATGAGTGGTGTCGATTGATTCGCAATCGGAGATGATAAGGACATGGTTAATTTTTATCAACTGGAGAACTGCTCGCAACGATAGTCCAAATGTGTTTGATGGTATTCCACTAAAAGGACTCATATTTATATGGGTCCACTTTTTGACACTAATTAATAAATTAGCGAATTGGAAAAGGAAAAGCTCGATGACTAAACAAGGTCATTAGTGTTAGGACGAAATCAATAGATTTGTTTATTACGAGAAATTTGTTCATGTTAGGTAATTATTATGCGAAGAAAACAAAATAAATATAATAATAATATTGAGAATATCGTTTTATGAAATCAGGATTTGACTTTAAAAATATACTATTATAGAAAATATTTTTGATGTTATTAGAGTTACCTTATAAACTTTTTGGTATCTGTCTTATTAAAATGTGTGTGTTTGAATGTTTTTAAGGTATGGATGAAAATTTGTACATAGGCAGTTTATAATTAACCGAGATTAACATATTATAAAATATTTTTTACTTCCAAGCAGGACATGAAAACGAATAAAATATTTACTTTAACGTAGCGATGTATAAATATTACTTTTCGGATTTTTGTTTAAATTTTTCAGTTTTTTTTAATTTCTAATGCTTTCTAACTTCGATTTAATAAACATAAAATATACTTAAACTTTTCAAAATATCTCTAAGTAGCAGTAAATGTTGGCACCCTTTGAGTTTGGCACTGACTTATTAATCACCTAAAACTAGCGAACCTTATAAAACCTCAGTATCATATGCAGTGTCTTAAAAAACTTTTCAATTAAAGTATTCGTACCAAATATACTTTACTCCTATTTCAATACGAGCTTCGTCCTAAAATAGGAGATTATGGAAACTAAAATCAACTGAACAGTACCAAATACTTTATACTACATTTAATCGATAACAAATGATTAGCGTACTATTAAACATCATAAGTTTATGCGCGCCCATCTCTAAGCACATGTCTAATAGACTCTAATTTTGCCTTGTGTAATCAATGTTCCTAAAATATAAGTTTGTAAGATTACTTGATTAAGCACAGTATTACAGAATCACATCAGCTTTGAAAGATATGTTAATTAATCCATAATTATTTATTTATTTATTCATTTTTGCAAGACTTAATGTCTCTAGGCATTATCTCCCAGTCAACCATTGGGTAGTATAGATAGGCAACGAAAAGGTGCAGAAATATGATCTTCAGTTTATTAAATAAAGACTCTAATTTTGCCTTGTGTAATCAATGATGAAAATATAAGTTTGTGAGATTTACAGAATCATATACATACACACATATGTTAATTAATCCATAATGATTTAATTGTCTTCAGTTTATTAAATAAATATGATTTATAGCGACAAACGGAACGTTGCAACGTGACGACCCCATCGTTCCCTTGTGGAAAAGGATTATTTTTCTTCCTCCAGTGCAGTCAGTCAACGGTACAATGGTGGTCAAACCAATCTAAGAGGACTGAAGTAAATGCAAAAACGCGGGATGCGCAGCGGCGTCCCGTCAGTCGGGAGAATTATCAATGTTTGCGTAATATTACTATTAATAGTAAGACTACCGCCACTGCGATTGCCAACCCGCATGCTAAGCGACGATTATGGCATATTCCTTTTATGTCCACTGCTGGACCAAAGACTCCCCAGCCGTGGACATCTTTCGGCTGATATGTATAATCGTTTTCTTTAAGGATATCGAGTTAAGCATGTTCAAATCTGAAACAACTTCAATTCCTCTTTGGGTGACTTAGATTCACAACTCATATTGTATAGGACCTACTATAATGTTAACATAGAATAATGTAAAATATTTTTAATAATAAAATAATTTAAACTCTTAATCAATTTATTGACTTAAAGCACCTACGCATGTACCTATATTGACAAAATTGTTATATCAAAAAGATTTCTAAAATGTTGTTGTTGTTCTAAATCTTGTTTGTGTACCTAATCGATTATTATTTTTGTATCGAAGTAAAAAACAACCTACCTGGTACCTAAAACAAATATTTTTAACGAAGCAGATTTGAAGTATCATAACAGGGCTGAAAAGTACTAGTTTGCTAACCTGTTGGAACAAATACCTTATTTAAATAAATTTAATGTTTTATGAAATTTATGTCCAATAATTGCATTAAATTCCCAGCATGAATCGACGATAACAAATTAATAGAAAACAATAAATTATTACCGACATTATTAGATCATTGAATTTGGAAACATTATAAAATAAAAAATCCTACCTGTAATTATAAATATCTATCTATTTATTTGCAGCATTAAAAACTCCCTCTGATCCTAAAAGGTTAAATCTCAATATTTATTATTAATTTTTTTTCTAAGGATTTCTTAGAATACCTAAATAGCCAGAAAGATAGAAAAAGTAAAACTAATGTAACTATTTGATCATTCGAAGACTATTGCTCACACATAATATGTTATGATTCAACATTCTAATACAAAAAAATCTCGTGTCACAGTGTCTGTAATCAAACTCTTCCGAAATGGCTTGATCCATTTTTATGTTTCTGTTTTGTTAATTTAAGATAAGTCAGAGAATAGTTCGTGAATTGTTTTTTCTACCGTTATGAGACGATACGAAATTCGCCAGGAATGCTAATAGATGCATACATTCAACTAATTTTACCACTGCCTACCCAGGAGCACAGGTAGATACGTGATATTGGTTCACATGTTTTTAATGTCAAAATCATTAATGTGTTTATTTTTTTATTACTCACCCCTTATTTGTTTATAAATATTACTAACACAATGGATCTGATTGTCGACTATTAAATTGAATTGAATTATTCTTTCTAAAACTTGTAAAAGCGCCATCTAGCAATATGTACGCTAAGGTCGTACTAAACCAAAGACCAACGTTACGTAGCTACGAGCGGCGTAGAGGTATCTACGGAGGCCGTAACAACAGGACTTCCTCCGTTTGATTAGACCTTTAGGTAAAATTATGTGCTTTCAATATGTAAATAAATCGTTAAACAAAACTGATTGTTTTTGAAGAAGAACTAATACAGAATTAGTTTATCATATTAAAGAACGTTTAGTTAAGAAATATAATCTACAAGAAGCAGCCTTCTAAAAAAAGAGGATGTTGAATTGAACAGCAACCAGGCCAAAGGCTTATGTGTAGCATTTTAGAAATGTTCGTGTAGATGGCAGCATGGGTCTTTATCTAACTTAAATTAGATACCTACATAAACTTTATTTTGATATATTTTGATGAGGTCTTGTCCAACGACACTACGTAGTTTGATAATATCCCCGATGAATAAGAAACAAAAGACTCGCCACATAATCGGCTTTGGCTTTGAGAAAAACAAAAAAAGCAAATAACTACCAAATTGATGTATGATTGCATGGATATAAGTCTGTATCCTTCTTCACGAAACATAGGGCAGGAAGTTGAAGCATGATTAAAAAAAATATTTAACACATTAAATTTTATATTCAAAACATCCATCAAGGGCAGTTAAATATCAAAGATTGTTTACGTAGTGTCGTTTTACTTGAGATTTAACTTTGAGTAATAACCATGCGTAAAATCACGTAAAATCACTGGTGGTAGAGCTCCAGTGACAGAGCTCGCAGGCCTAGGCACCACCGCATTACCTAATATACCTACTTGTTGCTAAATGGTAGCGTTCTGCACTATCGTGTTCCGGTCAGGTGGTAATGTAAATGTAAATACTACACCCCTGTAATTTCCGGCACAGAGGCATAACACCTTAGGCCTCTAGAGTGGTAACGCATCTGCATTTTGTTTTTTTGTACCTTGGTCTCAATTTGAACTGCATGCTTGTTTGCCACTTCCATTACATGAAAAAAAAAACACTTTGCTTAGTTGTTTTAATCACTTTCCTAGTATTTAATTTCCTTTATGATTCCACAATATACCTACATTAAGTTTTAAAAAATAATGCCAATGTAATGACATAACCAGTAGCATTAGCAGAGGCAAGAATCTACACGTTTACAGCAAATAAATGTGTCACGCATTCAAAATAATTCAACGAGCAGGTATTTAAATTGCGTCGAATGAAGCTGTACACATAATTCTGATCGAACTTCACTTGGTAAGTTCGTTAGATTATTAAGTTTGAGACATAAGTTAACAATTCGAAGAATTTATTTAATTATTTATTCACAGAGTTGGAATGTCTGCTTAAATGTATATATTTATAGATATCACTAGCTGATGCCCGCGGCTTCGCCCGCGTGGATGTCGTTTTATAAATATTTTTTCCTGAATTTTCTGAATGCAAAACCGTGGAAATCGGTTAGTGCGTTCTGGAGTTACAGCGTCAGGAAGGAAAAGCCGACTTATTTTTATATTATAGATCACCATTCTGGATTATTAACCTTTTTTGTACATTTTAAGGATTTGGCATGGGTCCATTTACTTCAGTTTAATAAAATCCAGTATTATATGATGTAAGTCATGCGTGAACAAATAATATAAATTGATTAGGAAGTAGTTTTAGACATAATTTAGTTTGAGAAAAAATAAAGCGTGTAACCAGTGGATTAGATTTATGTAAGTACAGTAACTATCTCACTATTTGTAATTAAGTTAAAGTTACATTCTTCACTCGAAACCTAATTAATTTAATTAAGAAATATAATGAGTTCTAGTATATACAAAACAAAAGTGAATCTAATTAATGTGACCTGCCCAAAATGATTACCAACGAATTAATTAATTGTGCTATTAAGTACGCAAAGATAAGAATAATAATAAAAATCCCCAGGCGTATATCGAAATATAAATCTATGTAGGTACTTACTTATGAAATACTATACGATGCAGTTGTGCAAAATATATCGAAACGATTGCTACAGCAGTCGACGAATGTAGAATATTTTCGGCAAAGTACTTTTACTGTGGCCTATGCTTGAGTTTGCTTATATTGAATAAACGTGAGTTGAATAGTGAAATAGGGTTGGCATCGCAGCTCACGTTTAAGTTAAATATATTGTATTATTTATTATTCAATTAATAAATTGTTATTCTTTTTTTCTTTTAATATTTACAAGCTATGATACATTTTCCTATATTATCTCGATTGTATTAATATTTTGTCGTGTATGATGACAACTATGACGAATTTCTTTACAACCCGTTGATCGAAACCATTACCAGATAAGTAAGATCAAAAAATATATGTGAGAATGAATCGATACCTTGAAAATAAATTCCTAATAATTATAAAAAAATATATTTAAAAATTCTTCACTTATAAAATGTTTAGGTAATTATTCCTTACATTTAAAATATTAAAATAGTACTGTCCACTATCTACTTATACTTAGGTATATAATATATCTTATGAATCTGAAATCTATATAATAGGTTGGGGAAAAAGTTTTTTCGCATTATAGTATGTATGAACTTGTAATAAAATCTCTTTGCTTTTGTAGTATTTGTATCTGGCTGGTTTTGGTATCATTGAAAGTTAACATTTTAAAGAACATAATTCCAAATTCAAATTAGGCAAATGTGTGATTTTCATTTGTTTTTCGTACTGTCAAGATGAGTGAATCTAATGAAGAAATTCGATACATTTTAAAATTTTACTACAAAAAAGGTAAAAATGCAACGCAAGTCGCGAAAATAATTTGCGATGTTTATGGACTAGTGCAGTGTCTGTGAGAGTAGCACAAATTTGGTTTAAGCGTTTTCAATCCGGAATTATGGATAAAATGGATGCCATTTTTGAAAAAGTGGAGCAAGATCGATATATCAGTAGTTACGACTTAGCTGAAAAAAGCTGGGTACAAAAAAAAGCTCGATATTTCAGTTTATTCAGTTTTTCAGTTTATTCATTTATTTCATATAATTAGGCTCCTGGAGAGCACTTTTACATCGTCATTTTTTTTTAACTAACCTAGAGATTTGGGTACCTCACGTGCTCACTGAAAGAAACCTAATGAACCGTGTACTCATTTGTGATTCTTTATCACAACGTAATGAAACCGAATCATTTTTGAAGAAGCTGATAACTGGTGATGAAAAGTGGATCACGTACGACAAGAACGTGCGAAAAAGGTCGTGGTCAAAGGCCGGTCAGGCTTCACAGACTGTGGCGAAACCCGAGTTAACTCGCAATAAGGTGATTGATGTTGTGTGTGTGGTGGGATTGGAAGGGCATTATTAATTATGAGCTATTACCACCAGGCAGGACTATCGATTCTGAACTCTACTGCGAACAACTGATGAGATTAAAGCAAGAAGTTGAGAGAAAGCGGCCGGAATTGATCAACAGAAGGGGTGTGGTGTTTCATCATGATAACGCTAGACCTCACACATCTATAGCCACTCAGCAAAAATTAAGAGAGTTTGGCTGGGAGGTGTTAATGCATCCGCCGTATAGTCCTGACCTTGCACCTTCAGATTTCCACCTGTTTCGGTCTCTTCAGAATTATTTATGCAATGTTAGGTTAACATCACGAGAGGACTGCCAAATCCACTTGTCGCGGTATTTTGATGAGAAGTCCCAAAATTTTTATAGCAATGGGATCATGTCCCTACCTACAAGATGGCAAAAGGTTATCGAACAAAATGGTTTATACATACTTTAGTTAAATATAAATAAACTATATTAAAAAATGTTTTGAATTATCTTAAAAAATGAGAAGAAACTTTTTCCCCAATCTAATATAAGGTGAGCACTATTCGAGATCCATCTTTGTAGGCGGAGTCTATAATGCGCTAAAAGGGAACTAATGTCAATCAACATTACCAAAGGGATAATCCCTACATTGTTGCATTCACTCATCTCTCAATACAAAAAGATATTTAGCATTTTTACATCTCGTACAATACAATGATTACAGAAACATTGTTAATGAGCTTGTTTACGTTTTTACGTTTCTATATTGATTTGGTGAGATTTGGACTTTATAAAAACAACTTTATCTGTTGTTTGAATGTGTAAAACTGAGAAATACTACTAATGACCCTATTGATTGTCATAAACTGTATATATTTTATCCAAAACATGTTTTTAGTTTAAATACAAACAAAGGTAAAGTATTATTTATTCTTTGTTTGCTTACTATGTCAGTTGTTATTTGATTCGTAAGTACCTATAAGTATTTTAACTGTAGGTAAGTATAATACTTCAATTTTTTTTTTGGATAAACCTTTATTTGTGTAGTAATAATTGTTTGAATTGCAAATATTTGCATTGGTTTCCAATAAGGCCAAAACTTTTATACACGAGATTAAAGCGTACATTTCATCGTTTTTGAAGTTCTAAAATGCGTACCACGTACTAATTACATTATTGGGGGGCAGGGCAGACATACTTAGGGTACTTTAAATAAAGCTGTTGTTTTAATACAACAGCAAACACATGTGTTGTTATTGTTACCAATCTGTTAAGTCAAAACTGTGAAGATAAATTTCTCATCATTAAAACTCTACGTCATGCTAGTTGTAAATAGATCAGTTTTATTAAAGGAAACATTTGTATTATTAATTAAAATATTGTTATACGTATTGAATTGGCCTAAATATTTCAAATTTTATATATATTTTTGATTTCTTACGAATAATCAAGCTTAAAAATTCTAATACCTAGTGAAACATGATTATCGTGATAGATATATTAATCGAAAAAGATCTACATAAGATTCCTTGTTCTTATTTATAAAATTAAAACTCTTATGGCCGAATACTCAAACGTCACTCAATTTTAAGCAACTCTCAAATGTGCGCTATCTCTATCGTTTGAACGTGTTTTATAAAGACAGAAGACTTTTAAGTCCCACTCAGATTTAAGTGACGTTTGAGTATTTGGCCGTAAGAAAACTAATATTAAAATAACGTGGAGACTTGCGACAACCCTAGCCGGCAGCCGTCGTCGTAGATCATCAATCATCGAGGCAAGACAATCACAACCGACGGCACATCTGCCACGCTAGTCCTCTGCTCCTGCCAACAGTACTTCCAATGCTATATCACCTACACTACCCTTATTAATTGTGTCACACTTTCTACCTATATTACTTGTCCTTAGCTGTTAAAATTGCCGTTTTAAAAAATTGCCGCAAAGTTTGTGTGTCACTTTACTTTGTTTTGACTACACTTGAATGTTCAAGTGAATACTCAAAATACACAGAAAACTCAATATTTAAATTTCGGTCACATCTACAGAAGAACCGGAGGTCAAAATATTGGTGCGTTGCCATCCATAGGCCCAAGTTATTTCGCCTCTGAGATAGTTATTACGGAGCCATACATCTGTCAAATCGAATACTTCTGTTTAAGTAAACTATAGGTATAAACACGTAGTAATGAATGACCAATAATTGCAGTGAGTCAATTCAGATCATCTCTCACGCTCCTCTTGCCAACCATATTTTAATACTATAGGTAGGTATGACCTTTACAAACTTTATTAATTGTATCTATAATCTGTCTTTTGTGTGTATACCTATATGTGTGGTTGTTTTTATTAACGGATTATTTAGTTTTGCTCAACACTTAGGCAAGTACTCGATTTGGATATTGTTGTGATTTATAGCTTGGTAAAACATTACAAGTATTCCAAACTAGCTGTTGCCCGCGGGTCCGCTCGTGTAGGTCGCTTTGCGCGTAACCTATGGAAACTCATCATATCATCCCATAGCATTCCACAGGAACATTTTTTCGGGATAAAAACTATCCCATGTATGACCTGATCCATGTTACCCTCTATGTGTGTGCCAAATTTCAAGAAAATCGGTTCAGCAGTTTTTGCGTGAAAGAGTAACAAACAAACAGACATACAAACTTTCGCATTCTCAATATTACGAGTAGTATGAAGTATCATAGACTGTTTACCTACATTTAGCATTCATAACTGTCTATATGTCAGTTTATTTAAAATATAGATATTCCTACCGCTTCACAGGATATTTCTAATGTTTTGAACGACTGCACCAACTCTGTCGTCAAAAATCATTTTTCAGATGCAATATTACATATTTTGCGTCGCCAGCGTAAAAGTAAACATTAGGCGTTTAATAAATAGCTCTCAACCCTCTCTAAGGCGCGACTTTTAATCTCAATGTCGTATTCACCTTGTTATTTTCTCGTAAAAAATCACTTTCCATATTTCACTAGTGGAAAATTGTAATAACGAACGCTCCGCATCTTAATAAACATTTTTTTCGTCGCATGAAAATGACATTCGGGCGTCACGTGTGACATTGATGAAAAAATATAAAAGGAATGACGGGATCGACGAATGACGAGGACCTACGCAGTCCTCCCTGTTCCCTAGTCGAGTGTGGAGTCAAGAATGTTGATAAAAATAAAGCGGATAACCGCATATTTGCTGTGTTGTCTTGTAAGTATCACATTCTTTAAATACGAAACGCTTCTAATAGTTGGTACAACTTATTTTTAATTATGTCACACTTTTAGTGACGAAGTTTGAGGGCTAGACTCAATGATGTTATATGTTATAAGCTCATTGGCTAGACTACATTACTAATTTTCTTGCAGTCGCAGTGTCCAGCTGCCGTTTCGGCAAGGTGGAAAGATGGAAGACGCATAACAGTTTTAGTCTGATGCATCAACGAACACTCTCATTTGTTTAAATAAATTTGAAATACCTTGTCCTGAAGTTCAGTGCACATGTTGTCTCACGGTATGACACCTCGAATTTACGAGTTATGTTTAATAAGATAATCCTGATTATTATAAGGTCAAAATATTAATATGTAATTGAACACATTACATTTTATTTACTGAAAAATTCGCATGCCGTGAGCGGCAGAACCTAAGATACATTCAAATATTTAAGACCAAAGCATGTAATACTATGTTTTTTTTTATGTAATCGAAGTGGCAAACAAGCTTGCAGTTCACATTGATGTTAAGTGATGACTGCAGCCTATAGACATCCACACAAAGACTAAGCTCAAAATGCAGATGCGTTACCACTCCTGAGGCCTAAGGTGTTATGCCTCTGTGCCGGAAATTACGGGGCCGTACATTACCACCTGACCGGAACACGATAGTGCTGAACCTGAACCTACCATTTAGCGGCAAGTATATTAGGTAATGCGGTGGTGCCTACGCCCGCGAGCTCCGTCACTAGAGCTCTACCACCAGTAAAAATATAACTATAAATACTCGTACTATGTTCTTGTGAATAAATGATTATGATTATGAACAATGAAATACCCACTGCATAGAGGAAGTATAAGAAAATAGTTAGTAATTGAAGGCGTGGAGGCATTTCGCCTCCAGAAGTCACTCACTTGTCACTTTGGATAAAGGATCTTTATTTATTTTAAGCTGCCTTAGAATTATCACAGTCTAAAGAAAACGAGAATGTTGGTAAAATCGCTTAAACCATAACAATCAATCTATTTTATATTATCTTAGATCAAAACGCGAGTTATTTATATGTCCCCATTCATCCCTCGTAAAACCAATATGGGGATGGGTTTAATAAAACAAAAGACAACAGCATGTCGACACGGCCTCAACCTCCGGCTGATGATAGCGGCTGTCAAATAATGATGCTCATTTGTCAAACGGAATCTGTACCTCAAACATCGAGCCTCTGTAGAAATAATGCAATAACAGTTCGGATTTTTCTTGCAATATTTTTACTATCCGCTTGCGCCAAAAGCAGGGTGTTGTGTTCAAGTGGTAGGGTTGCGTATATATTTGGCACGTTCTGTAGCCTCAAATGTTGAACTGATTTTAGCTTCGGAGGTGTTGTTTGATTTGTATTCATTCTGAGTGTTATTGGGTAGGTATACTTATCAAAAATATAAAAAAATAACTATTTGTAAAAAAATACCTACTTCTAAATCCAGATAATTTCAACACTAAAAAGTGAAAAATGAAAGATTATAGTTAAAATCAAATATAGCAATGCACGTAATATTTACTTTGTACTAAATCAGAAGTCAGGCCGCCAATTACTCTAATTAAAGATCCATACAATGACTTGGTCTCTGTTTTCACTTTTTAGTGTGCATGTCTGGATTTTGAAGCTGGTATTTTATTTAAAGGTTTTTTATTTGTAGTCTAAATGTCGATAACACTCTTAATGGTTTAGACGACACATCTATCCAAACATTGCTGAGTAACTTCTCTTAATACCTACATCGCAGCATTATCTCCTAATGATCCAGGAGAGCTGTGGCTTTACCTTATGCTAGCATTTAAGTCCTCAATCTCTTTTGTATGACTATGTTTAGTAATTGTTCAACGTCTGGACCTGTAATCCCTGTAAATAAGTCAGTTATGAGTTTCCTCAATCACAACTTGTAGGTATAGTCAGGAAACTCTCCGCTTCATCCAAATTCTATTCAAAATCAATCAAATATAGCATCTATTACCAGCGCCAAAAGGGTATATGTGATAAAGCAGCCATTTCCTGATATTAGGTACATCGTAAATCGTAACAGATTTTTCCACGCTAATGGCAACTTGAGCTGTATGCTGACAGATCAGTCCACCTCCTCCACGCTTTTCATAAATTGAAAATATAGATAGATAAGTGAATATTAACAGTAGTGATAGTGTTGGGTTTTCATAAGCAATGCCAATCCTATCACCAACCACCACCGCGGCGCGAATTCAAAACACGCGCCATCGAGCTCCGTGTCGTGCCTAAACCAAGGAGTTTGTTGCACCTTCATACGTCGAGGCGACACTAGCGCCACGCAGCTAGCGGCGTCGAGAAAAAACACTTACTTACCTGAAAATTGCCGCCAATTCGAGATGCATTTTTTTGTGAATTTTCATTTTATTAAGTAAAAGCCTAAATCCAATGACTCTGAAGTGTCTGTGTAAAAACGGAGTTTAATTAATGAACTTTATTGAATCATATAACTGAAAAGGTGGTCTTCCAGAACTTTTTGGTGAGTTGCATTGCGTCTTTCAATACAGTAATAATTATAGTCCTAAACTGGACATTTTGGTCCTTTCGAACGCGAATGACCCAGTTACGTTATCATTAAGCATCAACATAACTGAATAACATACCTTTTTTATCTATTTATTATTAATTTAATATTAATTGTTGTCGGCACAAACTCGTACATGTGCTATACAATTTGAATACCTATATTTCAAAAAGTACAATACCCACACGTATTAACAGTACATAGATCCTATTTTTACATTCCATTCCCTCTGTTTCAACTGTTAAAACCAACATTTGTACTCGATTTGTAGTTGTGAGTACGAAATTAATTACGTAAAAAGATACGATTTATTCGCACGGCGCCATCTTACTTTCTTTGTTGTACACTTTGTATACTTTGTAAGTTGCAATCGTTACTATATATTGAACATAACAATAATGCCTCCTAAAAAAGATGTAGCCGGAATAGAGAAGTTCGAGGATGGAATGGGTGAATATGATATGTTATTACAGCCTCACATAACCGTGAAAGAAATGTGTTTCTTACGATTACAAAATCTGTACGAAATTTCCAACAAAGTTAGTTACAATTCAGAGTTGTTAGGCGATTTCAAAGTTCGATTAAGTGATTTACCAGTATGGCGGGAAAAGTACGAGGCTAGTGTAGCAAGTATTATTGTGCTTAAAAAGAAGTATGAACCTAATTTTATTCCATCATATCACGAATTAGAAAGTTTTGATCAAATGTATTTCCATATTCTTAGGGTGTCCGAGTTATTTAACAAGGAGGTACCTAGTACGCCTCAGTCTCAGAAAGTCGCAGGTGGTAGTAAGGTAAAATTACCGAAGTTGGAACTTATCGCATTTGATGGTAAACGCGAAAACTGGCCTACTTTTCGCGATACTTTTGTGCGATTAATTCACGAAAATAATGATCTAGCTGACGTTGAAAAGTTTCACTATTTATTAACGGTGGTAAGCGGGCCTGCATTGGCGATTGTCAAGTCGATGCCAGTGACGTCAGATAATTATGAGATTGTATGGAGTAGTTTAGAAAAACGTTACGAGAACAAACGGGCGTTAGCAAATACCTACCTTGATAAATTATTCGAATTTAAACCTCTTCTACAAGAATCCATTTCGGGACATCACAAGTTTTTGGAAACATTTCAAGAAAATATTAAGGCCTTGTACACACTTCAGATTTCAGATTTGTCAGGGTTTATTCTGTTTTATATTGCGTTACAAAACCTTGATCCCGTCTCTAGGCGTGAACTAGAGAGGGACTTAGATAAAAGTAAAATACCTACTTATAGCGATTTGATAAATTTCATTGAAATTCAAGTTGAAAACCTCGAAATGGCAAAGTGTGTTCCTAATTCCACAAATGATTATAGTGTACGGCACACTCAGGGCAAGTCGAAGGCGATCAATCAGCCTTCTACAAAATCGATTTATACAAGTTCGCAGCGACCAACGTTGTCGGTCACTGCTGTTACGACAGACCAAGCTGTGTCTACAAAATCCATGCAATGTCTGTACTGTAACAAGATGCATTCTATATATCGATGTATCGACTACATCGACCTTACGCCGGCACAGCGGTTAGAGAAAATTAAACAAATTAATTTATGCGAAAATTGTTTACGCAAACATTCTCTCGACGACTGCCCGTCTAAGGTACGTTGTACGATCTGCAAAAAATAAGCATCATCATACGCTGCACATAGATTCTTTTACAAACTCGAACGCTAGTGCAGTGGCGTTGATTTGCTCGGCTAATTTGACAGTCTTGCTCGGCACCGCGGTCATCCACGTCGCAGATTGTTGGGGCCAGTACCACACCGTACGTGCTTTGATTGACAGCGGCGCTATGTCGAGCTACCTAACTCAGGACTGTGCGAATCGCCTAGGGTTGTCGCGCCGCAAATGTAAATTTGAACCGGTCGGTTTGGGTGGCAATTCAATACAGCAGTTCGGTTTAACAACTTGCAATATTAAACCACGACACTGTAATGGTCCTATCATGTCAACCGATGCGGTCGTTGTTTCAAGCATTGCAGGTAATATACCTACAGTGTCATTACCAGAGATAATCATTAATGAACATCAACATTTGATGTTAGCAGACCCTGGTTATTTTAAATCGGCTCCTATTGAAATGCTATTAGCCGGAGATTTATTCCCGTATATTTATGACGGTCAAAAGATACTGCCAAATAAACCTGGCCTTCCTGTAGCTATGAATTCAGTTTTTGGATATTTTATACTTGGTCAGATTAAGCTCCCTGATTGGGGTAGGGATGTCTCATCGAAGTCAAAGAGTGTGTTCTGTGGTTTCACTACAAATATTGATGAAATTGTACGTTCATTTTGGGAGGTTGAGAACATACCGGTTGGTGTAACTCGTAGTCCAGATGATCAGCTTGCTGAGCGTTTATTTTCGAAAGAATATAGTAGTGACGACTCTGGTCGGTATATTCTGAAGTATCCTATTCGACGCGATATCGAATTGGGTGTTTCGAGCGCTCTGGCTAAGCGTCGGCTACTGAACCCCGAGCCGAAATTGGAACGGGACCCTGAACTTAAATTACAATATTATAAATGTATGCACGAATATGAGGATTTGGGCGATATGACATGCCTTGGTGACGCTCCGCACGTGACCTCCAAGCACATAATTCCACCCTTTTGTGTTATTAAACCGACTAGTACCATCACTTCTCATCGTGTCACAGTCCATTACGAAAGAACGTCCTTTCCAAATATGACAAAAAGATCAGTCTTGTCTCAAATAGGTCGCCTCCTCGACCCCCTCGGCTTTGTAGCTCCAAGTATTTTTTACGCCGAATGTTTCATGCAGGTACTCTGGGCGCGTCAGTTTGGCTGGGATGAAAGCCTGCCACCAGACTTAGCGTCACAATGGAAGACCTATGTTAGCGAACTTCCTTTTTTATCAAATATACGACATGATCGCCATATCAAAGTAGTTCGTCACACCTACTGTCAGGTTCTAGGGTTCTGTGACGCATCTACTCTTGGATATGCCGCGGTAGTGTATCTTTTATCACGCAATGCTGATGATGAGATGAAAATCAGTTTAGTCATGGCTAAATCTAAGGTTGCACCCTTAAAGACTATAACTGTTCCTCGTCCAGAACTAATGGCTGCCCATCTATTAGCAAAATTAGTGAAATATGTTCAGTCAGTATTAGAAGTTCGACTTAAAGTCAATGAGATCGTATTGTTTACTGATTCATCTGTCGTTTTGGCTTGGCTTAACACTCCAAGTTATAATTTAAAAACCTTTGTTTCGACCAGAGTGTCTCAAATCCAGGATAGCGTTTCTACTGATTGTTGGAATCATGTTAGTGGTGTTTTCAATCCAGCCGACATCTGTTCTCGTGGCGCTTTACCATCTGCATTACTGGTCAATCGTGAATGGTTCGATGGTCCTGACTGGTTAAAACTAGATCGATCACAGTGGCCAGTCAGGTCAATGAATGAGTTTCGGGATTGTGAGCCTCCCGAGTTAAAATGTAAAAAAACTATTGTAGTCACTTCAGTGTCGGAACCGTCAGAGATGTATGAACTGACAGAAAAGTTTTCTAATTTTAATAAACTGGTGAATGTTGTAGCGAGGTGCTTTCAATTTGTTTGTGTTTGCCGCATTCGTTCAGTTCAACCAAGACATCTTACCATTACCGACTCGCGCAAGGCACATGATGCATTAGTCAAACTGGTACAAAAGCATCATTTTCCGGATGACATAACGGCGCTATCAAATAACAATCAGTGTACTCCTTCTTTGCGAAAGCTTAACCCCTTTTTGGATGCCGATTATTTCCTCAGGGTGGGGGGTAGACTTTCGCACTCAATTCTTTCATTTCAACAAAAGCATCCTTTGGTGCTACCAAAGAAATCTCATTTTACTAATACATTAATTGATTATTATCACAAACTTTACCTGCATGTGGGTCCAAGAACTCTCCAAAGTTTGATTGTCCAGAAATATTGGATCATTTCCGCTTGCAGTGCTATTCGATCACGCATCACAAAATGTATATCCTGTTTTAAAGTGTCTCCCTCGAAGGCTCAACCTATAATGGGTGAACTACCGAAATATCGGTCAAGCGATGTTCATGTTTTTCACACTGTCGGTATTGACATTGGCGGACCATTTCCAACCAAAGAGTCAAACCGAAGAAACGCGCTTATTTCTAAATCATACTTATGCGTCTTTGTATGCTGTGTCACTCGCGCCGTTCATTTAGAAGTCTTATCTTCTTTAAGTGCGGAGTGTTTTCTCGCGTGTTTCGATCGTTTTACATCACGAAGAGGCTTATGTTCTTCTATTGTCTCTGATAATGGTACTGACTTCGTTTCTGCAAATAAGCAGCTGCAAGAAGTAACTCAATTTTTAAATACTGACTCTGATAGCATAGCCAGAGGTTTTGTAGAGCGTGGTGTAACCTGGCGCTTTAATCCGCCGGCGGGCAGTAATTTTGGTGGTCTTTATGAGGCATTAATTAAGTCCGCTAAACTACTGTTGAAACGAACGGTAGGCACCCGAGTCTTACCTTTTGAAGAACTAACCACACTCTTTTATAGAGCAGAAGCTGTACTTAATTCTAAGCCACTTTGTGCTGTGTCTAGTGATCCTAACGAATTTGAGATATTAACTCCGTCGCATTTTCTCATTGAGCTTTTATCCGCACCGGAATATGACTTAACCGACTTATCGAACTCTAGATTAAATCGTTGGCAATCGATCCAACAAATGTCACTGCGATTTTGGGAACTTTGGAAACGCGATTATTTACATACATTACAAATGCGTCAAAAATGGTGTATTAAGCGTCCCAATATTCAAATTAATGATCCGGTTCTCATTCATTCTTATTCGGCTCCACCTCTGAAATGGGTTTTAGGCAGAGTTATGCAATTACATTATGGTTCAGATGGTGAAGTGCGAGTAGTCAGAGTACGTACCGCTAATAACAGCGAAATTACTAGACCTGTTACTAAATTGAGTATTCTTCCTTTGGAGGAACATTAAGTTGACATTACTTATAATTCTCGTACCTACTATCCTACCTATTCCTATCTATATTTTATTATATTAAGTTGTATTTTTAATAATATACATTATAATTTAACACATATACAGTCCACTAACTCTTACACTATTAATTGCCTAACTATTATTATTTCCTGGTGCTCTCTTGGGAACGTAACCGGGAAATCCTCGCGGATTTCGGTGGGGGGAAATGTTGGGTTTTCATAAGCAATGCCAATCCTATCACCAACCACCACCGCGGCGCGAATTCAAAACACGCGCCATCGAGCTCCGTGTCGTGCCTAAACCAAGGAGTTTGTTGCACCTTCATACGTCGAGGCGACACTAGCGCCACGCAGCTAGCGGCGTCGAGAAAAAACACTTACTTACCTGAAAATTGCCGCCAATTCGAGATGCATTTTTTTGTGAATTTTCATTTTATTAAGTAAAAGCCTAAATCCAATGACTCTGAAGTGTCTGTGTAAAAACGGAGTTTAATTAATGAACTTTATTGAATCATATAACTGAAAAGGTGGTCTTCCAGAACTTTTTGGTGAGTTGCATTGCGTCTTTCAATACAGTAATAATTATAGTCCTAAACTGGACAGATAGTAATAAAAATAACGTATTCCTTTTATTCATAAGACCTAATTGGAGATGCTACACAGTAAATGTCATCTCCAATATATATAGCTTCTGTATGTATACCTACAAAACATGAATCAAGTCAGGATTTGCTTGTAACAAAATTCATTATAGGATGGAATGATCGGTTGTAGTCTATTACGCAGGGCTGCCAAAAGGCGAGTGACAATGCAAGACCGGGGCAAAATCTCGCGGGCAATAAATCACAGCAGAATGGAAACAGCGCCATACGACGAATAAGTTTATTATAATATATAAGTCATAAACTATTATTTGGACCTAAGATATATTTTAGAATGTCTCTTTTAGAATAATACGGAACAGGAGCGAAGTGAATTCTGACAAAATACACATGATATTTTATAACAATATTATAAATGTGTTACATACGGAACATTGATTGTATTATTATTTGTGCACGTGACAAAATTTTTACATGATCGAATGACGTGTGAATAACGTAGGGCTGCACTGAGGCGAGCGATCTCGCGGACAATAAATCATAGCACCGCAGAAACAGTGTGATACGACGAACGAGTTTACCCTATTATCGGCATTTAATACTTATTTGGAAATATCTTATAATAACACGAATCAATAACGATGTGAATGGCAACAAAACACATCTACAGATATACAATTATCATGTCAGTGTTTGTAACCAAACGCCTCCGAAACCGTGGACTGATTTTATGATTTTGTATGTACCTAATATATCATAAAATGTCTTTAAACCGCTAACGCGATACGCAGTTCGCTGAGACAGCTGAGTGCCTAGTGCGAGATTTTATTTACTTTCACGCGAATTCGATCGCGTAAGAGTAAACGCAGATTTGTATGGAATTGAAGGAGCGTCATCGATTCACCGCTAGATGATGCTCCTTCAATTCCATACAAATCTGTGTTTACTCTTACGCGATCGCGATCGGAAATCTCGCACTTGGCACTCTGTATATAATATTAAAAATGTTTACAAAGATATAACTTAAACCGTAAAGAAACAGGAAACCGCCGGCGGCTTATGAACAATTGAGCGATTGAAACATATTTTTCTCGTAAGTAAGGTTAATAATTGCAGCAAGATATCGTTCAAGTAACAAAATTCATTACAGGATCGAATGATCAGGTGTGTACCTATTACGCAGGGCTGCCACAAGGCGAGCGACAAAGGAAGGCCGGGGTGAAATCTCATGAGCAATAAATCATAGCACCGCGGAAACAGCGCGATCCAATGAACGAGTTTATTTTAATGTTGCTCCTGTTCCATTATTCGGGTATTTATTTAAGACAAACTGAATAAAGTTTATTTCTGAAGATCAAAATTGGTTTATTTTTTAATATTGCAGAAAACTTCTTTGCAGTTCATTAATTACAAAACTTTAGTAAATTTTAAAGCTTATAAACGTTCACTTAGATTTATGACCATCTTTGGCAAGTAAAGGCTTGGTATGCACCGATCTGATCACGTTTCAAAAAATATGAAAACATCATAAACCTACTAAAGGGACGTTGACGCTAGATATGCAGTGTATGTATTATTGCTCACCGAGTATTGTATATATATATATATATATATATATATACAATACTAATATATATTATTGCGTTATTAATGCAAATTATAAAAAAGATGTTTCGTGCGAATGAAAGCATCGGTATGATAAAAATAAAACATTACATGCTTCGAAACTATGATAATATGGTATATACCTATATATATACAGAGCATTAATCGCGTCAGGTTACCATGCATGTTACAAAATTCATTATAGAATCGAATGATCAGGTGTGTATTACTGCAGGGCTGCCACAAAGCTAGCGACAAAGGAAGGCCGGGGCAAAATCTTGCGGGCAATAAATCATAGCGCCGCGAAAACAGCGCAATCCGACGAACGAGTTTATTTTAATGTCGACGCTAATCTAATATTTAGAATTTTATTTAAAAAATCTTTGTAAATATTATTTGATTTTGAAGGTTGTTTAATTTATAATATCTTATACTTTTGTTTACAGGGAACAATTAAACGAAGAAATTATGCCAGTACTTTCGATAGAATCGGCAATCATTAGCTTTCAGTAATATAACATACGGTAAAGAGCCAGCAGTGTCCAGGAGACTTTTTACTTTCGTGCCTAGAATTATTTTACAATACAGTTTAAGCTATAGTTCATGATCCTCATTTGACTGCAGATGTATTAAATAATGGAATATAGAAATGAAAGAAAAAAATTAAAAATGACTTCGGGCAAGGATCGTGCCTGCGACCTCAGGACAACCAATAAAGCTACTTTACCATTAAGCTACCGAAGCCCGCAAGTTTCATCTAAACTTCCCATATTCACAAACGAGTATACATATTATGATTACCACGATTGACAAACCTTTCCTATCGATCTTCAATAATTTTATACTACTTTAACTTCTTTAACATGCTCGAACGTGACAGTAGGTAATTAATAGGATCATGTTTACCTAAACTATATCGTATACTTATTTAAAAATTTACGGTAATTGTAATGCAAACTGCGTCTGCTAAAATTATAAATAATGTCATAATACGTAAAAAGCCTCTACAATTTCTATACTTTTTGGAATCGCATTTCATTAAAATCAAAATATCAATTTAATTAATGTTCGCGTACTAAATAATTTAGTAATAGCTATCATTAGCCATAACTTTCTAGCCATAATTAAAGCAATATGACTATGTTACATAATTAGAAAAAATAAATCGAATCTATTACATAATTATACGTCATACGTAGGCATTACGTAGGTATGTAATAACGATTACTTTAATTATACATATTTTCGATCATCAGTCATTAGTGCTAACTGAGGCGTAATTATGCCAATAAATTCCACCCTTAATAATTTGAATCGTGTCTGCATATTAAAATGATTTTACTATTTACTTATAATAGTATTATATTAATTCTACTTGAAATTTTTAGTTATAAAATAATACATATAAAATATAAATCTGAATAATTTTCAGACTTGTTTCACTGTTTTACAATAAATAGTGTAAGTACGCTTCCAAAATATTATTGACAGCTTTTAGGTATATGGATGAGAGCTGATAGAACACCTCCAGTGTCATATAATGCGCATTGGTGATAAGAATTTTCCAAAAGGTATCGTTCGGTTATGATGAGACCATCAGTTTTGTCAGATATCAGTTTTTTTTCCAGCCATTAAATAGGTGAAATTTGGTATTGAACATCTTCAGTACACACTTGGCTGTGTGAGCAGAGCAATTTATTATAGCTCAAATTGCAAATGGTCAGCCCATTACCATTTGAGCTTCATTTACACTTTTCCAGAAAACGTGGATTGGTGAAAAGCGTTGGGCGAATGGGGTCTTCATTGGAGTGAGCGTCTTTTATCGTCTCTACAATGGTGAACTTTTTGATATGGTGACACCGTCTCATTTCTTACATCGCACTACCCGCCGAAGAGAGAAATTGGCAGTGTTCAACGTTCCGATTTTCACGTTAATTTCTGCCCAGAACATGTAAATTGTCGGACAAACCCACCCTGAAGTGTTCCCTCGGTGTAACAATATGAGGTTCTTCAAAATTGGCGTCAAAAGGGTCCATCAGGGCTGGCAGCACGATGGCAACTCCCCTGGTATTGTAAATGTTCATAGGCGGTCACGGTGACCACTTTTCATCAGGTGCCCCGATTGCTTGTCCGTTACCCTTTAGAAAAAAAAACACACCCACAAAAGAAAGCCATAGATACATTGGTACGAAAGTATAAAAAGACCTGGTGGAGTGAAATAGATGGCAATTACACAAGGCCAAGAGAAATCGAATTTAATGACAAACATTAAGCATTATTTTGCACATTTTTATGAGAACACGATAGAACTGAGCATCAGCATTTACAATAATGCACTAGAGTTCTCATAAGTAACAAACTTAAATAAAATAATAATGATATACCAGTAACAATTTTTATTACAGCTTAGTGTGTCTCTCACATCACAGCACATCATACGAGTATCACACTGCTAACATCTCCATAGAGATATCGTATCGATGATTAGTATACTTGTAAAGCGTCGAGCGAAGAGAGCTCGTGATAAATAGTCAAACGCTGGCGATAGGCCAACCTCGCGGAATAATCAAATTTGGTACTCCACGTTGAACTGAGAGCCTCATACAGCCACTGCCATGTCGTGCCTTTTATGGATTTTATTCCCCCAACAAGATGCTCAAGGGCTTGCGTTTGCATGAATTAAATTGTCATTGATAAACCGCGCTCTGTTTTCTTTCCTGCTAGTGAAATGGGACCACAAAAAGCGAGACTATTTAAGGAAGTCACCCATTAATTTCTTTTTCATTTTGAGAATAGCGACCTTATAATTAAAGTTATCAAGATTTAAATGAGCGCCTATCAATGTTTATGATGTGTTTATTTTCAAAGCGAAATCCACCGCTGTTCGCGGCCAATCTTTATAAATAAAGCGAACCCATTGCCTATTCATGACCGGGCAGAATTTGCCCCCCTCCCCGCTGTCAGCTCACCCCCGTATCAAACAAGCCCCTTCATGTCAAATACTCCGCGCCCCGCGTCTGTCAAACTCTTCGCCAGCGTTTGACAGGGATCCTCCCTAGCCCGCGGGGAGGTGAAGTGCCACCTTACGATTAGGGTGGTAAATTGAAATGGACTCTATGGCGATATCTGTTTAAGGTTGAAATTTGATGTTTAATGAAAATGTTCTCCCGCAGGCCGCGCGGCTGTCACGAGTCTAGGTGCAGGCGCCACGTCGAATGATGGATGACGTCAGGGAAGGTCGGCAGCATCACCGTCATTCATGTGTACACAGGCGTAAGGGATACGTTTTTCGCGTGACGTTATAATATTGGTGATATGCAAATTTGCTGTCGGGGCCCTGTCGAACTGACGCGACTATAGACAATACTCAATATTGGTTTTTGCTCCCAGTGAGCATTCATTTAATACCGTTATGTCAATCGATTTATTATAGCTGTTTTGTTAGCAATGCATTTTAACTTTCACTGTATGAAGCTTATGAAGTTAGTCACATTAAATCGTTGGTTCCATTATAGTAACCTGCCTTCGGAAAGCTTGAATAAATAAATTGTTTAAGTAACGAAGGTGGCAAACAAGCCTGCAGTTGGCATGGATGTTAAATGAGGACTGCAGCCTATAGACATCTACACAAAAACCAGAAGTCAAAATGAAGATGTGTTGCCACCTCTGAGACTGCAGGTGTTATTATGTATTTGTGTTAGTTATTTTATTTATTACGGAGCCATACTTAAAATAAATACTTATCGATGTAACATTATTCATCTTCGTATTGTAAACATCTACTTCTCTTCATCTTCGTAAAATATGTAATAGATACACAACTACGTCTGCGATAACAACATTAAAACGAAATCTGTGTAAAGTTATTTGTTTAAAAATGATATATTTGTTTTTATTAAATAATAATAAAAGAATGACATTTATATTTCTAATAAACAAATTCTAACGTAACATACTTAAAATTAAGTTTGTAAATTACAAAACCACAAATATTCACAAATGTAGTGTTCCAAATCTGTTGCGTAGCCGAGATTTCCCCCTTACCGAGATGACTTGTTCCTCTAATGTATACTTTATGAAAATTAAATATTTCACTCGGCGCGACTTTGAGATGTTCCGTGGAGTGGGGATTACAACAAATTTGCATTATTTAATGGGTGCTGTGCGTGAGGATTTGTCGCGAACTTCACTTGTTTACTCCACGATGCCACGTTCGGCTGATTTTGATTGATCACTCGCACCGACTTCACGATACAATATTTTGAAACACAACGCAAATACTAAAGACCACTTTATAAATTGCGATGTTTTCGTATCCAAATAAGATTTGAATAAGTTTTCAGCACTCCATCAAACTTCTCACTAGTTCGAGACTTGTAGTAAGTTTGAAAAAGAACTGGAACAGTTCGGTGTTCTTTATTTTCCATTCTATTTTTTTTTTCATGAATAAAACAACAGATTTCTACTTCCGTCGGGCAACTTCTCCCTCCCACCTTCGATTTATTCGGCGGATAAAGAAAACTTCCTTTAAAAATGTAAGAAAAGTTCCCTTTAATATTTTCCGTCTGTTAGCTATCTTGCGGTTTGCCGTTTATATTATGCGCATTTAAAATTATGTTTTTATTTTCGCCCTCGACATTTTAAGGTCGCTTTGTTTCTTTGATCAGTTAGGAAGGAAATTTATTTTTATTACTTACCTAACCAGTGCCGTAAGATTTCAGAACTTAATGTATTTTATGTGATGATAGTACCACACGGAGATGATATTCAAATTGACGTTAAAAAATAACGTATAAAAGATTTACAAAAAAAAAAAACATTTTGTTCAAGTCTTCATAAAGCCAAAATTCTAAAAGCAGATGCTCTGCTACTCATCAAGCCAATTTTCTTTTGGCTCTGTGCCTGTAACTATGAAACCAGAGTACGATAGCACTGAATTATTTAATTTTACTACAGATATTTTTTGTGTATCTATCACTATGATGTCTATGCCATGGAAATCTATCATCAATATTATCAAAATCGAACATCAATATGAACATAATGTGTAGGTACCGTCGCTATGTGTTCTCGATAACAATTTCAAATCATCATGGGAGCATCGAACGCGAATGTTCAAGGCAGTATTATCCTTGAATCATCGATTTAGTTACGCTTTTGCAATATCCAGCCGTACGCGTCATGCTGTAGTTTGCGCAGTCAGGGTTCATTTGTAATTCTAATGCCTGCACCGTGAGAAGTAGATAAATTTGAAAAAATATAAGCACATTCATTTTGGTTTTAGTTTTCAATTTTGACTTTTTTATGCTATGAATTGAAATGGTAAGTCAATAATTGTAGTCTATAAACATTTACATCAAAACTAAAAATTTCATTGTAAATGCGTTACCATTCCTCAGATCTATGTTGATATACCTCTGTACTATATATTACAGTACTACTTCTGCTAGTATTTACTAGTTTGACCGACGAATATTCATTCCTTTCTTTGTGCACTGTTGAAAAAGGTACATTCCATACAACCACCAAAATATTTGTTAAAGTTATTGTTAATGTAAAATATTACATCCCTACTAATATAATAAATGAGAAAGTAACTCTGTCTGACTGTCTGTCACCTTTTCTTGTCGTCCAAACGACTGAACCGATTTTAATGAAATTTGGTACAGAGATAGAGCTGACTTTGAGAAATAACATAGGCTACTTAGTTATTTATAAAAAGACTACCACGCGGGCGAAGCCATGGGCATCAGCTAGTTCTTCTATAACTTAAACAAATTTGCTAAAGTTAAAGAAGGAGAAGGATAAAACTATTTTTTAAAGACAAATGGAAAGAAAAATTTTACAGCGACATCTATTGCCAACAATGCTAGTTTGCTAGTTAGGCAACCGATATAAGAATTTTTGCAGTTTATTAAATATGGTAAATAAGTCGCTACTGCCACCATAAGGCAATGCAATAAATGTGAAGGAAAGATTTGACAAATCGGGCAGGACTTCGGCAGCTCAGTTGGAAGAGCGCCTGGACTAGATTCCCAGTGGACGCGATTTCTAGTCTCGCGTGAAGTCAAATTTTTCTTTCCATTTTTCTTGTGTTATTGTAACAAATATTTTGGTGCAATCGAACCTTAGAGTATTAATACGAGAGTCTCTTTAAAAGATACAATCGGCGATCTATCACGCTCGCATCAACGCCGATACTCGTTCGATACAATTTAAATGCTCACAGAACCCCTTTATAATGGGCATATTCCTCGTTTAGCCAAACTAGGAAACAGTTGATGTATTGAAAATGAATAAAATAGATAGGGTAAGATCGGAATCTTGTCCAGTAAGTAAGTAGCTTCGACCTCCGTCAACTTCTCTCCGTCAATTGTATGGTTTTTAGTGATTTATATGTATAAATAGGAATATGTATTCTATGCCGTTTTTTATTTTTAAATTTTGAAATGAATTGATAGAGGTACCTATTTTATTATCAAACAGCTACGCGACGGGCAAGTTTGCTCAAAGATTAGGTAATGCAATTCGTCACTGGAGCTCAAGCGCCAGTAAAACCGTTCGTTATATAATATCACAGAAAGACATGTTATAATTTTCCACTCTAATCAAACGCAAGCGAAATATTTCAATACTCCATCCTACATACCATACACAGACAAGACAAAATTGATTTCGTGCATACGAGCCACCCAAACAGCCTAGTGTATTTACGCAAAGTATCGACATAGTAATTGTTTTTTGTTCAAAAAGATTTTTCATAAATATTCATGCATGGAATTAGCATGCGGGGAGGTAAATCCCGAGCTGCGGCGCGGCGATGTGTGCCTGTCATTATTTCGCCATTTGCTCGCAAAAACATGCGCACCTTCGGTCTGCCTCCGGCGCGCTGCCTGATTGAAGATAATGCTTGCACCGTGTATACCACCCCTAACTTGTTATACACCGAAATAGAAATACAATCAAAATAAAACCATCGACAACCGATTATTTTATACTCGTTAACATGCTCCTCTTAATCCCCACCGCGTGAAGTCCGATCCGACACATCTTACGATGCGTACCTTATAATTCCTTTTTAATTTTACGATATGAATAAAAAAAAACTTTAAAAGTTTAAGCCACTTAATTTCGCGTTTTCAAACTTCCCTGACGGCAAGAACGTAAATATACATATCCAAAACTAAAAGAAATCAGTTGCTTCTTTATTCGTTAGAGGGCAGTGAAACTAAATATAACAATAATAAAGAATAAACTTTGGTACGATTGCAGGACTAACAATAAGTAACATTAAAGAGGCCATAAATAGAGGGAAACTCCCTTTTTACTTCTTCAAGAAACCCGCTCAAGCATCAAACTGAATTAATAAAAGAGAATCCACGCCCACAAGAAAAGGGTAAAAGAAATTATAATCCTTTCTTTTAAAATGCAATGAGGTGGTTCTTAAAAACGTTTGCGGGAAATCTAAAATGCGCCTTCCCCGGCAATTAGTGATCCAAGTGAAATTAAAACAATGAGGGAGATAGGGCACCGTGAATTGCCACGCAACGTATTGTGGGGTTCGTGGACTACGCTGGACCTCGTATATTTTTACTTTAAATTGAAATTAGCCTGTACAATTTACAATTCCGAGCATGCTGGCCATTTCTGGCTACATTTATTAAATAAATTTACACGACCACCATTTTGAATCATCTGATTCTGGTCTAGTAATTAAGGGAATATTAGTTTTATTAGGGAGATGTTAGTTACCTAAATGTAAATTAGGTATTAGGTATTCCGTGATGCGTATGTAAAACAATAATACGAGTACTTTACTTCATATTTTTTTGGGATTGTATAATATTTCGACAACTTTCCAGTGCCACGTTAGAGTTTGATAATATGCCTGCAGATATCAATAAGCCCATGCTCTGCTTACTATTTTGAGAAATACAGGCGTGGCATTACATATTACTTTAATAACTTCTGTTAAAGTCTCAAAAGGTCCCAAAAGCCTGTCCCTAGGTTTCTTGAACATCTATTCACTAACTTGGTTGCTATCTGCGACGGCGGTACGGTGCGGTTTACGAGCAATGTGAGCTGATAGCGGCCCTGACGTCACTTCCGCCGCCTCATCCACAGAGGAAGGAACAACATGAGATACTGTCTTAGCTGTGATCTGGCGTATGATCTGCCTTACTTTAATAACGAAACATCTTAAGATAGAAGTTTTTGGGAAACAACCATTTTTATGTCGTCTCAATAAATTAATGTCTTAGAATTAATTTGTGGATCACCATTTTTTTTTATGTAATGGAAGTGGCAAACAAGCATGCAGTTCATATTGATGTTAAGTGATGACTGCAGCCTAGAGACAACCACACTTAGACAAAGACCAAAATGCAGATGCGTTACCACTCCTGAGGCCTAAGGTGTTATGCCTCTGTACCGAAAATTACAGGTCCGTACATTACCACCTGACCGGAACACGATAGTGCTGAACACTACCATTAAGCGGCAAGTACATATATTAGGTAATACGGTGGTGCCTACGCCCGCGAACTCCGTCACAGGAGCTCTATCACCAGTAAAGTGCAGTAGCATGTGTAGGTATCTATTGCTTCTGGATCACTATAATTTGTTTTATTGTTTTGATACTTCATGAAGGGTGATTGTTTCCGTTACGAATGACGTATGAGATTTATAATGGGTAAAACGTACTGTTAATTTAATTGAAAAAAATTGTCTTAGATAAGAACTTTTGAATTTGTGTTTTTTTATAATATTCGCAAATAAGCATACATGAATGACGTAGCCTGTCATAAACCAACTTAAAAACCAGAAATTTCAATGTAAGTATAAGCTGCTCCTCAGACCTAAGTTGTAACAACACCGTGCTAAAAAATACAGAGCCGTATGTATGTATGTGTCTTCACGATAAGTCCCCTACGGGTGTAGGCAGAGAGTGTGGAGCGACAGATATTCCGGTCCTGACACACTTCCCGTGCTTCTTCTACATTCATCATTACCTTCATACATACACGTTGAATCCTATGTTTACTGAGCCATAGTTTATGCTGAATTGGGGACCATTTTGTAACAACAATTTGTAATTTATAGATTGTTTGACTCATTTTTATTTTAGTTCTAAGTTGTTGTTGCAAATAAAGTAATAATCTATTCTATTCTAACTTCAATCCTTATCCTAACAAGCAGTAACTTTTGCTTATTTCCAAAATTATTTTTATGATCCTAGAGGGCTCTAGGATCATCAAAATAATTTTGCAAATCGGCCCCGAACAAACGACGGAGAAATCGCGTAACATACACAAAAAAAAAACAAAACATACGGGTCGAATTGAGAACCTCCTCCTTTTTGAAGTCGGTTAAAAACCTGTCTCTAAAATAACTGGGTGTCTCGAATGTGTATTGGCTAACTTGGTTGTTATCTGCGACGGCGGTACGGTGCGGTTTACGAGCAATGTGAGGCTGATAGCGGCTCTGACATCACTTCCGCCGCATCTCTAGAGAAAGGAACAACGTGAGATACTCACAGAACTGGATAATCCGTTTCATGACTTCTAGATGAATCTGCTTATATTCACAATGAAGATTTACGTATTTCATATTTCATTTAGTAATTCTGGTGGTATTATTCTGGTGGTAGAGCACCAGTGACGGAGCTCGTGTAGTGAAACTAAATATAATATAACAATAATCTATACTTATATTAAAACTGTAGAAGTGCCAATTCTGTAGGTACATTAAAAATATTAAAAAAGATACCAGGGGATGTTACTAGATCGATACCGAATACAAATATATGTGATTAGAAAAAAAATTGTCTGTCTGTCTGTCTGTCTGTTTGTTCAAGCATCACACAAAATCTGATGGCCTGAAGCCTATGGTTATATTAGGTTGGGGAAAAAGTTTCTTCGCATTTTTTAAGATAATTCAAAACATTTTTTAATATAGTTTATTTCAATTTAACTAAAGTATGTATGTACTATTTTGTTCGATAACCTTTTGCAATGTCTGTTTGTCTATGTGTTTGTGCACGCTAATATCAGAAACGGCTTATTCGATTTGCGGTTCACTCATATATTGTGGTAAGTTTCATCTATCATTTAGTGTTTGTTTCATGTCAATCGGTTCAGAAATAAAAAAGTTATGTCAATTTAAATAATCATATCGAATATTTTTAAGCTATTCTGTATTTTAGTTTTATCTTTTAGGAGGTTTCGTACCTAAAAGTTAAAAACCGGTCAAGTGCATGTCGGGCCACGCGCAGTGTAAGGTTCCGTAGTTACAGAGTAAAAGATGAAATAAAAAAAAATAATAAATATTTTGTAAGGACTTGTTCGAAATTTTCGAGTAAAGTACATTCGATCGACTATTACTCGCAAACTTGCAAGGCCAACTTAAGTGTGATAGTTTTCCTTTTAATTCCGTCATATATAGCTACTATCGCCGTAACGTTTGAATTTCTAACAATAACCGTTTAGTCTGTAGGGGGGAGAGACTTGAGTCTAACGAAAATTTATTCATTTATTCTTTATTGCCACAATATAAATATCGGGACAAATGGCGGACTTAACGCTAAAAGCATTCTCTACCAGTCAACCATTGGTAGTATAGAAAAGAAAATGGTGAGCGGCATTAGTAAAAAAATAAAATAATTAAAAAATGCTTATAATCAAACAAAAATGTTAACACTAATAATACTTTCATACACACATAGATATAAGAATATACGTAATATAAACGTAGTATAACATACGTAAAATAATACATAAACCTACAAAATAATCTACATAATTAAATATATACAATACAATAAATAGTCTAGAGTCTAGAAGTCTAGAAAGTCTAGAAGCTCTTCTCTAGTTTCTGGAATGAATAGAATAAAATCTAAGTTGGGTGACATTCTTGAGAACACGCAAGATGTGTTAAAACGATGGAGCGATTATTATGGGGAAATGTATGATTATGCTCACAACCCTGACGCCGGAGTTGCTGACTTGACGGTGTCGCCTTGTGAGTATATAACAATAGATGAGATTGTAAGGGCGATACGAAGTTTGAAATGTGGTAAGGCTGCGGGTATTGATCAGGTTTCTGCCGAAATGATCAAATATGGTGGTGCTGCCCTTTGGGATTCTTTCTGGGTGTTGTGCAACCTTTGCTGGAGGTCCGGAAGAATCCCAAAGGATTGGCGGTGTGCGGTCATCGTGCCTTTGTATAAAGGCAAGTGTTCACGTATGGACTGCACCAGCTATCGAGCGATCAGTTTGATCAGTTTGGCAGCTAAAGTGTATGGGAAAGTCTTAAAAAGATGAATGAAAGAGAAGTCCGACGGGTTGTTGTGGGATGCACAGGGTGGTTTCGGAACTGGAAGAGGATGTATGGATCAAGTTTTCTCCCTCCGCAACATCGTAGAGAAGCATCTGGCTGTGAGCCAGAAGGTTTTCTGCAGTTTTGTGGAATTGGAGAAGGCGTTTGATAGGGTATTACGAAAGGAGCTGTGGGACATTTTGCCAGAGTATGGTATTGATGGCAGTCTGCTCCGTGCAATACAGTCCACGTATGTGGGCTGTCAAGCATGTGTGCGGGTAGATGGTAACATGTCACCCTGGTTTGATGTTAAGCCAGCTTCCCGATGCCCAACAACCCAACGTCCAGCGTCCCGACGCCAAGCGTCTCGACGCCCAGCGTCCCCACACTCAGCGTCCCGAAGCCCAGCGTCCCGACGCCCAGAGTCCAGACGCCTAGCGCCTTGACGCCCCGCGTCCCGACGCCCAGCTTCCCGATGCCCAGCGTCCCAACGTCCAGCGTCCCGACGCCAAGCGACCCGACGCCCAGCGTCCCTACGGCCAGCGTCCCGACGCCCAGCGTCCCGACGCCCAGCGTCCCGACGCCCAGCGTCCCGAAGCCCAGCGTCCCGACGCCCAGCGTCCCGACGTAAAGCATCTCGACGCCCAGCGTCCCGACGCCTAGCGTCCCGACGCCCAGCGTGCCGACGCCCAGCGTCCCGACGCCCAGCGTCCCGACACCCAGCGTCCCGACGCCCAGCGTCCCGACGCCCAGCGTCCCGTCGCCCAGCGTCCCGACGCCCAGCGTCCCGACGCTCAGAGTCCAGACGCCCGGCGTCCCGACGCCCTGCATCCCGACGCCTAGCGTCTCGACGCCCAGCGTCCCGACGCCAAGCGTCTCGACGCCCAGCGTCCCGACACTCAGCGTCCCGACGCCCAGCGTCCCGACGCCCAGCGTCCCAACGTCAAGCATCTCGACGCCCAGCGTCCCGACGTCAAGCGTCTCGACGCCCAGCAACCCGACGCCCAGCGTCCCAACGCCCAGCGTCCCGACGCCCAGCGTCCCGACGCCAAGCTTCCAGACGCCCAGCGTCCCGACGCCCAACGTACCGACGGCCAGCGTCCCGACTCCCAGCGTCCCGACGCCCAGCGTCCCGACACCCAGCGTCCCGACACCCAGCGTCCCGACGTCAAGCATCTCGACGCCCAGCGTCCCGATGCCAAGCGTCTCGATGCCCAGCGTCCCCACACTCAGCGTCCCGACGCCCAGCGTCCCGACGCCCAGAGTCCAGACGCCTAGCGCCTCGAGGCCCCGCGTCCCGACGCCCAGCTTCCCGATGCCCAGCGTCCCAACGTCCAGCGTCCCGACGCCCAGCGTCCCGAAGCCCAGCGTCCCGACGCCCAGCGGCCCAACGCCCAGCGTCCCGACGTCCAGCGTCCCGACGTAAAGCATCTCGACGCCCAGCGTCCCGACGCCCAGCGTCCCGACGCCCAGCGTGCCGACGCCCAGCGTCCCGACGCTTAGCGTCCCGACGCCAGCGTCCCGTCGCCCAGCGTCCCGACGACCAGCGTCCCGACGCCCAGCATCCCGACGCTCAGAGTCCAGACGCCCAGCGTCCCGACGCCCTGCATCCCGACGCCCAGCGACTCGACGCCCAGCGTCCCGACGCCAAGCGTCTCGACGCCTAGCGCCTCGACGCCCCGCGTCCCGACGCCCAGCTTCCCGATGCCCAGCGTCCCAACGTCCAGCGTCCCGACGCCAAGCGTCCCGACGCCCAGCGTCCCTACGGCCAGCGTCCCGACGCCCAGCGTCCCGACGTAAAGCATCTCGACGCCCAGCGTCCTAACGCCCAGCGTCCCGACGCCCAGCGTGCCGACGCCCAACGTGCCGACGCCCAGCGTCCCGACGCCCAGCGTCCCGACGCCCAGCGTCCCGACGCCCAGCGTCACGACGCCCAGCGTCCCGACGCCCAGCGTCCCGTCGCCCAGCGTCCCGACGCCCAGCGTCCCGACGCTCAGAGTCCAGACGCCCAGCGTCCCGACGCCCTGCGTCCCGACGCCCTGCATCCCGACGCCCAGCGACTCGACGCCCAGCGTCCCGACGCCCAGCGTCCCGACGCCCAGCGTCCCGACGCCCAGCGTCCCGACGCCCAGCGTCCCGACGCCCAGCGTCCCGACACCCAGCGTCCCGACGCCAAGCTTCCAGACGCCCAGCGTCCTTACGCCCAGCGTCCCGACGCCCAGCGTCCCGACGCCCAGCATCCCGACGCCCAGCGTCTCGACGTCGATCGTCCCAACGCCCAGCGTCCCGACGTCAAGTGCCCCGACGCCCAGCGTCTCGACGCCCCGCGTCCCGACTCCCAGCGTCTCGACGTCGAGCGTCCCGACGCCCAGCGTCCCGACATCGAGCGTCTCGACGCCCAGCGTTAGCCAAAATCTACTCAATCGATCCAATAATGTCCTTCAGACACAATTTCGGTCACAGCGGCCAATCTTAACGGAGATTAGTCAACAGGTGCACTCTTCTTTCCCTCACTCTCATAGCCCGATTGGACGGCAATCCGACACGACCGGAGAGAGATCGGGCGCAGGGCCGACGGCTTTACGTGTTTGTGTAGGCACGACCAGACTCCGGGCCACTGCTGAGAATTTTCTCACAGAAGAAACCCAATAAAAGATTTTTCCGACCTGGGGATTGAATTCTGGACCTCAGGCTTCACCATCGCGATTGCGACCACTGGGCCAACGAGGCAGTAAAATCGATCCAATAGCTTTGGAGCAAATCAACTGCTTCAAACTGAGAGACAAGCGAGTAATCTTATAAGGGTTCCGTTCATCCTCTTGAGGTACAGAATGCTAATTATCAGAAAATATTGGTTAGATATTTCTCGTGTTCAAATCAGTAGCTCGTCAGCTTTTGTCTCGCTGAAGCGACAAGCGCGGGGTACCACGGCGTGATGCCGGGAGGGGAGAGTGACGTTTCTGTGACGTCATCATCTTAAGGCAAGCTCAATTGACATTGTTCCCGTGCATATAGTAAGACTGCGTCGAATTGGGTTGTGGTAGAGATGTGAATAAAACGGTTAAACTTGAGAGTTCCTCGATTTTGTAAGCAAAAATTAAATAGCCTGCGACTCAGGGATTAAGGAGCGTTTTATGTCTATCGAAAGAAAATAAATAAGATTTATGGATACAAGAATTGGCAACGATAGTAATTACCCAGACAGGTAAAAGGGTAAGCCCATAAAAGACATGTTACAAAATGTGCCAGATCATCAGAACTTCTTCAAAAAATGTGGAATAGTCACAAGATTCGATAATATTACAAATAATTAACATCATTATTTAAAAAAAAAGACTGTTGCAATTCACATGTGGTACAACTGGGTTTTTGAAATAAAAAAATTTTGTCGATAAATAGAAAGATTATATGTATATACCTTATAAGTTTTATAACAAAACTATTTTTTTTGGCAATAATTCATAAGTTATATCAAAATAAAAATAAGTTTTTGAATCCAGTACCGAAGACACGCCGACAGCTCCCGAACAAACCCGAGTGCATGTGACGTCATAATGTTAGTGTCCACTCATAGCAATTGATACAGAGACAATACGTACAGTGTTTTGATCTAATTAATTCTGTTGACATTGCTTTAAAATACACAAAACTTTATATTGAAAATGTCGAAATATATTAAAAAGTTATCGTTTTGTTTTGTACCATTATGTACGAATACTAGAAAAACAAATGTTTTTAAATGTTCCCCAAGATGAAAAACGTCGAAATAAATGGTTTCAAGCAGTGCACCGTGATAATCCAAAAACAAAATCGTTTTTTTTTTTGTTGTGAAGATCATTTCGATGTAAGTACAAGTATTTCATAACATTATTTTTATTACTTACTAGCTGTGCCCGCGACTTCGTCCACGTGAGAAAAAATATGATTGTTCAGTATTTACCCGGATGAAGTCGTGGCCGCTACGCTAGTATAAAAGTAGCCTAAGTTACTCCTTATTACATCAGCTATCTGCCAGTGAAAGTCCCGTCAAAATCGGAGACACTCAAATTCTATTTATTTAATTGTTTTATATTATTTCGCATTAACACATGCTTGTGAAATATATTTTTATTTTTAAAGAAAAATGGAAAGAAAAATTTGACTTCAGGCGAGACTCGAACTCGCGACCTACTGGGAATCTAGTCCAGCCGCTCTTCCAATTGAGCTACTGAAGCCCTGCCCGATTTGTCAAATCTTTCCTTCACATCTATTGCATTGCTTTATGGTAGCAACAGCGCCATCTATTATCAACTATGCTAGTTAGGCAACCGATATAATAGACTTTTCAGTTTATTGAATATCGTAAAGTAGTCGCTTTTACCCTTAATAATTGTATGATGCTTCCTATCTCATTTTCTCCCACATTAAATCTTATGAATTTTTGTGTCTGTCTCTTTCTACCCTCGCTTTTTCGTTTCATTAAGTTTCACGTCGATGCGTAAGAAGTATTCACTTCAAAATTAATACTTTTTTCACCATTTCTTAAGATACAGAATTGCAAATCTCATAATCAGAAATCGTCATAGTCGCCATGATGAATTTAGGTTGTAATTCCAAGTATATTATTGTTATGTATCAACAAACCAAGCCAAATTTAAGAAAATATATAATAGAGGACATTTTAATGCGGAAAATAATAAAACTTCATTAATAGACAAATAACAATGTTATTATAGAATTAAATTAATCATCACATGCGATGTGCTTACATAAAAAGACATTTTAATATTGTTCTTGGATTTTATTAATGTGTAATGTAAATATACATATACAATACCTAACCATACATTTATTGAAACATTTCCTTTCTCGTGGTTGAATCTAGTGCACCTTTATGTCAGACACTATATACCTAGTACAGTGAATACGTAACTGCTCACTTGAACTCGCCGAATTATTTTAGGAATATGAGGATATTTTATCAGTATACAAATAAAGTTTAAAAATAAATGCGTACCAATTCGATTTAAGAGTGCTATCCTGTCATCGTAGGACGGGATGAACCATTATTTATCACGCACGCAGCGTCTCAGTGGTCTCTGGAACCGAGCAACCAGCCCCAATATAATGTTCTCTTTCCTAGATGAAACGAAATAATTTTGTTATTTCTTCTTAATTGTTATAACACACAGACATTGCGCGATGCCAATTGCTTGCCCATTTTTTCTTTATTTACTGTCGTTACTGTATGTATTACATGGAATAATAATAATAATATAAGTTTATTTGCATATGACAAATTACAATAAAATGAAGAACACAGTAGTATATTTATGAGGAATCCTTATTAGTAACATGATTTCATAATATTATGTTTGTCGCAACTAGCACTTTTGCTAAGTTATTAAGAATAACTTGTGTTAAAAGCACTAGTCCCAACCCTTGTGTAAAATATTTCCTTTTATTACAAGTTTGTAATGATAAGCGTAAGACTGTGACTATTGTCGATTATCAGCAAACAGCTTAAAGTTAAGAAAACTAAGGTTAATAAAATAAATATAAAGTACAAAAAAAACAAAACTAATGTAAAAAATAGTAAAGGAATGATATATGGCAAAAATGTATATAAATGAATAAATGTATATGTAAGTGGTGTGTATGTGTGTGTGTGTGTGTGTGTGTGTGTGTGTGTGTGTGTGTGTGTGTGTGTGTTCTGTGTGTGTGTGTGTGTGTGTGTGTGTGTGTGTGTGTGTGTGTGTGTGTGTGTGTGTGTGTGTGTGTGTGTGAGATAGAGAGAAAGAGTGTGTGCGGGTGCGGGTGTTTGTGTGTAGGTGTGATTATTCTATATGTGAAATCTGCTAGCCTACAAGTAGTATGAGTTATTACATTTTTTTATTTCAATTACCAGGTAAAAATTGTTCTGTACTTACATAATTTAATTTTTGAAGCCTTTTTGAGTCACGATTATTTTTAATGTTTTGCTTGATAACGAATAAATATTAAGGCGTTTATTAAGTTTATTATATAACTGTGGGCCCTGATAACAGAAGAATCTTTTAGCAAATGCATAATTAGCTTTGTAAGGAAGGCAAACTTTATCTTTACGCCTTTTATTTATTACTCTATACGGCGTGTGATGGTGTTGCAGTAAAATTGTATTAACAACAAATAGTTGCCTAACTGTAAGCACCTCACAGTTCTTGTATAATTCTTCAGTCGAGTAAAGAATAGGACGGTAAGTAGCGACTTTAAGCACAGCTCTTTGCGCTCTCTCTAGATTTAAGAGGGTGGTCTTTGGAGCCCCACCCCAGACAGCTACACAGTAGGTCAGGAGCGATTGGCAAAGTGCTAAGTAAATTCTTCTGACCACCTTAGATTCGGCTACATCTCGGAGAATTTTAAATACGTAAATTAACTTTCTTACTCTTGACGTAAGTAACTCTATGTGAGGCGTGAAACTAAGATGACTATCAAGAGTGACCCCGAGGTATTTTGTGGTTTGAACACGTTTAAGACCAGGGCAAGTACATGATGTTTCATCATCGAGACAAGTGTGCGCTATGAGACTGAAATTCTCCGAGGGTTGTGTGGATTGCCGGATCGTAAATGTAAGTATGTTTGTTTTATCAATGTTTAATGTAAGTAGATGCTTGTGTAACCATTTAGTCACTCTATCTAGACCTTTCTGAGCCGCGTCGAAAGTATCATTCCAGGTATCTCCGGTGAAAGTGAGGACTGTGTCATCTGCGTAAGATGTAATTTTTCCCTTTTCAAGGTCAAGGTCACATAGTTCGTTAACATAAATCAGAAATAACGTTGGACCTATCACGCTACCTTGTGGGATTCCGGCAGTAACAGGAAGTTCACTACTGAGGCAATTTTTTATTTTTACACGTTGTGATCTATCAGACAGGTAGTCGATGAAGATGTCCAGAGGTTGGCCACGAATGCCCATTTCTGATAATTTCGTAATAAGTTAGGGAATAGGCACTGTATCGAATGCCTTTTTTAGGTCTAGAAATATTGAGAGCACTGTACGTTTTTTGTCAATATTCTCAATAACATGATTAGTCAACTCAATAACAGCATCGTTAGTAGATTTGTTTCGTCTAAATCCAAATTGGTTTGATAATAAGAGCGATTTGTCTTCTAAATAGTTGGTCAGTCTCTTATTAATAATACGTTCAAAGATTTTTGAAATGGCGGGGAGTACTGCTATAGGACGGTAGTTGTTGACACAGTAACTATTTCCTCCCTTATGTATAGGGTGTATGATAGCTTTTTTTAGATATGTAGGGAATTTGCCTTTATCGAGGCAGAGATTATAGAAATAGGTAATGGGGGGACCAGTATATTACGATATCGTTTTAACAGCTCAGCAGAGATATAATCCCAACCAGTAGCTGTACCGTTTTTTAATGACAAGATCAACGATTCGACCTCATCTTCATCAGTATTTAGCGCAACAAAGGATTGTAGTGCAGGAAATGAATTGTGGTTTGAATCTGGAGTAAACTGATCAGAGCCTTTTGTAATTTTGGCGATAAGATTGTTGCCTATATTTGCAAAATAATGGTTTGTGGCATTTACTGACTCTTGAGGTGACAGTTCTATTGATAATAGATCTATATTTGGTGTATTTTTGTTTGAAATGTATGTTATATCCTTTATTACTCGCCAGAGCTTTTTACTATCGTTTGCGGCCTCTCGAACTACAGTTTTGTGATAATCCTTTTCAGCTTTTTAATTATTTTTGTACAAAAGTTGCGGTATCTTTTATATGTTAAATGTAAAATATCATTATCAGGTTGCATTCTGAGGTTACTATGCATGATCTCTATTGCGCAGACAACGTAAAAGTCCTATAGTCATCCAGGGTTTAAGGAAACGGTTGCGGCTTGGGAATTTTAATAGTGTAGTGTGGTAACTTATTAAGCTGCTTAGTATATTAATTAAGAAATAAGTGGCATTGTTCGCATCATTATATTGATAGATAGATGAAAAATCCGTTTTATTTATTGCAATATCAAGTAATTTAAAATGTATTTTTGTATGCAGATTGAATGTCGTTATTTAGTTGTTTTTTAATATGTTGGAGAGATAGAAATATAGTACTATGATCTGTCACGGAAGAGCTTATAACTAATGTGTGTGCTGCTAAGTTGGATTTAAGGATAATATGGTCTAGACAAGAGCTGTTACGAGTAGGATAGTTATGTGCAGATAACATGCCGTGACAGGCCACAAGATCTAGATATTCAGATATTTGATTTGAGCATGATAGATTACTTATATCTAGGTTGAGATCTCCGATAATAGCAACAGTTTTATAGGAAGCTAATTTGGTCAGGAGTGAATTCAACGATTGGAGAAAGTTAGTGATATTCGTAACTGATGGTGAGCGGTAAATGCAAATAAAGGCCTTGTCAGTACCAATCTTTATGACAAGACAACTTGCATCTATGAGATGAGGTTCTTCCACCGTACAATTAGCCATTTTTGATAGATATACGACAACGCCATCGTTTTGATTAATTACATTACTAGTATGATAACAAGTGTAAGTTTCAATAATTGGTAGTATAGGATTACATAAAAGCCAACATTTGGTGAGTATAATAATTTCGCAGTCTAAATTAATTCTGTATAGAAGAGTGAGAAAAGAGTCAGAATATGCGCTTATCGATCTAATATTTTGGCAGATAATTTTTAAATTCGTTATTTGGATCAATAATATAGGAACGACATTTTTCAGGGGTGGAAATATTTGAGTTGGAGATCGAGAGCTCATCAATATTATTATTAATATTTGTTATGTTGTCAATCACCGTAAAGATGTAGATTTAGTCTTATGTGTAAGAGCATATGTATAGAAATGGGAGATAATTGAAGACCATGATGTCCCATGTGATAAGAAAGTATTATAACGTGCGAGTTTTGCAGACCGACAGAGTAAAAGTGTGTGTTAAGTGGTTGTGTGCCTGAGAGTAAAGTGTGGTTAAGAATGTATTGTATTAGTAGAACATAGGGTGTATGGTGGCGAGAGTTAACAATGTGACAAGTTGAATTATCTGATTGCCGAATTAAACCTAAATAGAAAATATGATCATAAAGAAATGATATTGGAAGTGAACCCAACATCGCAATGCAGGATAAACTTATGATTAGATACATAAAAAGTATTAAAACTAGTCAACCATCCGATAAAGTTACAAGTTGGTCTTCATTTTTGATGTGAACAGCAATCATAAAAATTAAAAAAAAAATTAAAAATGTAAACATCTATGATCAACAAATTGGAACAAGTAGGTCACACCTAATTTCGGAAAGTATTATTAAATTACCTAACTTAACCTTATCATCATTTCATACGAAAGATACACTGCTAGATAGAAGACTCCCCGAAAGTTGTCCACAACGAACGGGTCACCCTCATCCAGCGATAGCGCGTAAATTGTAATATAGCGTAATTGTATTGTTGTAATGCTCCTGCCCACAAATCGTCTTCTGGTTTTTGGCTACATAATTTAATCAGTTGAACAGCTGCAAAATTGCATATATAGAATGCGTATTTTAGCCTATATATAAAGAAGGCAAAATTAAAAAAAAGACTATTTAATTTGTTAAGCTTTTATCAACACAACATCCAACAAAAGTCAAGTTAATGCACTCCAGACACTATTCTAGGAATGCTCTTTGAAACTGGATCAAACATCAATAGAAATTTTGTTTTAGTTAATCAGCACAGTTAGGTTTAATATGTATGTGGGAGTTTAATTAGACTGTATCGTCATAAGCGTTATATATATTTCGATTTATTATTGTTAAGCTACATCCAAGATTTGCTATTCCATAAATCCCATAAATAAATGAGGACTAGTCTATTAAATATTGTGTATCTATAGTATACGAATGAAAATAAAAGAATTTGTAAAACCAATTCCAATAAAACTATACTTTTTTCCAATTGGTTTCCAGTCCAACCAGAAGGACGCAAGTGACTTGGCTTGAAAAACATAGTTGCAATCACAATCTTGGATAATAACCGTTAGTCAAGCTCTAGTTCCTCACAATTCCGCTTATTATTATTCGTAATGTCAGAAGATATGCAGACAAGCAGACGGGTCATCTAATGAAAAGTGTTTATTTACTATAAACATTTGCAACACCCACACAAACGCACTGCCAGCTCCGAAGGACTCTTTTGAGTCAATTTTTTAATAATCTCATAGGGATGTTTATACCTCTATTCTAATAAATGCTAGTTATATAAAATAGCGATGATATTGGAAGTAAGCGCAGGTATTATAGAGATAATTACAAATAGTTATGTATGCTTTGCAGATTTTTTATATTATTATACGGCGAACATCCGAAGTAATAACACATTCGTGTCATTTTGCGCGTAACCTCGCCGGATAAAAACATTTAATAACGATTAATTAAGACATGACAATAATTTTTCCAATCATATATAACAAACATTGTCATATTATTTGTTCAAAATATCATTATGACCAGTTGCGTTGTCTAGTCGATTGTTATCCGAGATTTTATCGAAAAAGCACTGTATCATTGTGAGTTAATAAAGGCGAATGACAAAGTATTATTCGCGGTTATTCATTTCCCACGGAGGCCTTCGATTCGGGCAATCTCAGCGGGACTCCTGAATTTTCGCGAAAGGGATTCGAGTACAATTGGATTTTTGGTTAGGAAACCGGAATAATACAAGCGGGTATCGTCCTGAAATCTCTGATTTGAATCGTTTCAACGCGGCTTTAGTGTGAATTGGGAGTGGGGCGGTGTTTGGGGGATTCCGCCGAGTCACGCCACGGAGCGAGGACGTGAGCTCACGCCGCCCAGCCTCTACCAATCTAGATAACGATATCCTTGAACAAATGTTCTCTTTCATATTTTCATTTTGATTTATATGTTACTATTTCATTTAGTTTACTTTTCCTTAAAAAAAAATTATTGACACCAATTTAGGTGTACGATATAGTTTACTTACCTATTATATTGCTCTCACTTCAACTAATTTTCAAGGAATCTGGTAAAGGACCACTACTGCTAACCCTGAATAAATACCTATCCGCGTTCGATTCTCGAAAAGGAAAGAATGGGGTAGGTAAGTTGGATTTTCTCAAATAAGAAAGATTCTAAGTGGCGCCCTGTCTAGAATTATTAATGAAATGCTTTCATTTATGTAATGACCCTTTTAGCGAATACAGGCGTGAAGATACAAAATAATTCGATTTAGAAAAAAAACATAACACTAGATACCTAACTTGTCCACAAATTCTTCGGTACATCACTTTTTGCGAATGCTTTTTCTGTAGTATTCCTTTTTTCCAAGGAATTACCAAGGAAAATAAAAGAAAAATGTCTGCGCACAGTTGCTATTAACAGTTTTACATACACATGTGTATGAGCATTAGGTTTATCTTTGCCAACAATGGCGCACAGCCGGGATAACACCGGCTTTGTGATTGCGCCGAGGTGTTGATGCTTCACAACACCTCGCACAAAGGCAACGCTTAAGTCGGAATTACAAGGATTTTTTGGTAAGTGCTTTGTAGTTTGAATATTTTTGGTACACTAAAGAAATAGAAAAGCGAAAACAAAACGTACCACTGTAGAACGAAATGAACCGACAGTTGCCCGAAAAATCTGACAGGAAATAAATCTATAGTTTCTTTTTAATGTTGAATGCATGAATTATTTTATTTTTATTTAAATGCTTTACGTTAGAGGTTATGGAAACTACGATTCATGGTCTTGAAATAAATTCTATCTACCTTTATGAAACTTTAGTAGGGCTTAAAATCTTAAATACACTATACATTAGCACAGTAAAAGACAGATTTCAAAATTGTTTTGTTTGTAAGACCAATACCGAACTTTTAATTATAATTTATCGACTTTTAGTTGTTCAATAAGCAAATAGATTAGCGACAACTTGAACATTCCCACACGAAAAAATCACGGAAAAATACAAAGAAACTTCCATCAAACGAAGCGAGAAAGTCTACAATGGTTCGACGAAGCATTACCGTTAATCTTATTCCATTATTCAAGATAGGTGTTTATTAGAAATGTTGAGTACGTGACATTAAAAGAAATAGACCGACATGATGCTCGGCCACTAAGCATTTCCTTCGATCAACGAGTGGTCAAGTGACCCCTCTTCTCACTTAGCAATGAATTCCATTGGACCGAGCCTATAGTTAGTAATCATAAAAATACTATGTTTTTGTACCAAAACCGATTGTTCAGGAAGAGTTAATCATATAGTGCCTATCCTAAGAACATAGGGTTGAGCGAGCTACACTTATTGAATTAAGTAATAAGCGCGAGATAAATCCATAAAAATAGTAGCGCTGAAAAGCAATCGACACGACGCCGACGGGATGATTTTAAATAATAATTTCAATTCAATAAACACATAAAACATGAAAAGCACAGTCTAAAGAAAATTAACATGTTAATTGTGATAATAGTTTTGTTTTTATAAATCTTTACGCTACAATTTCGATTCATTGAAGTGAATTTCTTAGCAAACGTGTGTATTGTCGGTCAATTTCTTATACTGTCTTTGTGCTGAGCGGAGGTACAAAGAGTGCTAGGCGTGACCTCAGGTTCAGAGGCGTGAGAACGGCGGTACCGCCCGCGTCGTCCCCCGCCTGACCGCATAGCATGCCTCACGAACTACACTACATAGTGCTATGAAATTATGGAAAGGAATGTGATGTTGGCATTTTATACATAACACGCCGATCTATAACTTAGGTCACCGTTTTCGGTAGAACTACAGTGACGGAGGTACATGGCGTAGTCACCACTGCATTAGCTAATCGGTATTTTAGCTATATAAATAACATCGATGGGATCATCACGTTCCGATGCTTCGAATACATAGTCCAGTTAGATGCTGTTACTAAATAATATGTCTTCATCAACCCGCATTGGAGCAGCGCGGTGGAGTAAGCTCCAGGTCTCCCTCCAAAAGGAGAGATACTCGTGCCCAGCTGTGGGACATATCAAGAGTTGCCATATTATTACTATTTTCGGTACAGGTTGTACTTTTCGCAGCCGACTCCATAGGCTCCTTTGCGCTCGCAAAATTGCCCGATGAAGATGAGCCACCTAAAAAAACTCAAACTCCATAAAAAAAAATCGAAAATAATAACAAAAATACCACCAATAATAAAATATGTGAAAACTTTAGTCACGGTTATTGTAAAACAAATTCGACAACAACGTTTAATTCTATTAAACGTCAAGATGACCTCATTAAGAGAGGGTTAATGTTCGCCGTTGGGACGCATATTGATGGCGGGCATACGTCATCGCCGAGCCCGCGGCTCGCACGTCTATAATAATCACAATTAAACCAAGACAGGCAATGCGAGGAAAATGTAGCATGACATTCGATAAACGTGCCTGGACAAAAGTTTATGGCTTTTGCTTTGATACTTACCGCGTAGACTTCCAATTTTTGATGTCATGAAAGTAACACAGGCTACAGTTCACATTGATGATAAGTCTCCCAACACATGACTAGAGCGAAAACTGCTCCGCCCCTACCCAATACCCTATACCGAGGATCGGACTTACAGGGGTCTCCCTTAGGCTGAGAACTTTTTGCGCTCGACAATTGCCCGGTGAAGTAGACTAGCGCCGCCGCGCCGTCGCATGGCCGGTGTTGCTCTATGGCCTGAACCTTTGGAGCATGCCTTTCCTCATTTTTACACCGATACTACGTAAAATATTGTGTGGGTGTCTATAGGCTGCAGTCATCACTTAACATCAATGTGAACTGCATGCTTGTTTGCCACTTTCAAAACATAAAATATATATATATATATAAGTACTTGAATAGAATATTTTATCTAGCAAGCGAGCTGAAACATCCTTTACAATAATTTATACTCTGAGCTACGAAATCGTTACTGAATTTAGGTTTGGGCCAGTTCATAATAAAATTCATCCGAACATTAATTCAGATCCGAGAATTAATTACACTAGGACCGTATATTCAAAACCTGATTAATTATTCTTGATATAGAAATATTTAAAACCACCTGAACATCAGTAGGACGATTAGTACCTGGTCTATTTAGGGTCATTTATAGGGGAAGGAAAGAAAATATCAAAATGTAATTTGCCATTCTTGCGCATCACACTTGCGTTTTAAACAAAAAAGGTAATTATTTTTTGCACTGAACCACACTGTAAGTAATAAGGTAAATAATTTTGCCATCTATTATAATTAATATATCAAAATAAGTAAATAAGTACCTCAGTTTTGGCGGAAACCTCGAAAGATGCGTGTGGTGCTCTTATTTTATTTCATTTTCTTGGTATATTTGAGTTATCTATACAAATAAATAAAATTGGAGTGTCTGTTTGTAATATTAAAATAACAGTTTTTTACTAAATGCATAAGTATGTATACACGGTACATATACCAAAACAACATTTTTTACTATTTTTGTCTGTTTGTCTGTCTGTCTGTCTATTTGGCGGGGCTAATCTTGGGTACGGCTGGACCGATTATGACGGGACTTTCACTGGCAGATAACTGATGTGACAAGGAGTAACTTAGGCTACTTTTATTTCCATACATATGTACATACATACATACCTACATACAAATAAATAGAATTGGAGTGTCTCCGATTTTGACGGGACTTTCACTGACCGATAGTTGATGTGATAAGGAGTAACTTAGGCTACACGAGTCTCTCCCCTTTTTGGCCTGGAGCTTACTCCGCCACGCTGCTCCAATGCGGATTGGTGGAGGTGTTGGGGTTAGTGGCCAACCCGCTGTCGGATGTTTTCAAACCGCCCATAAGGCCTCCGACAAGGTTTAACGACTGCTATCTATCGATAGCAACCGGGACCGACGGCTTAACGTGCCCTCCGAAGCACGGAAACGCGCATTTAATTTGCCACTAGCGGTCACCCATCACACTACCCGACCGCGCCCGTAGTGCGTAACCGAGTAGATCGTTTACGATCTACACCAGCCGCCGGGCCATGCGCGCTTCATACATACATACCTACATACAAATGAATAGAATTTGAGTGTCTCCGATTATGACGGGAATTTCACTGGCTACTTTTATACTAGCTGCGCCCACGACTTCATCCGGGTAAATACTGAACAATCATATTTTTTCTCACGTGGACGAAGTCGCGGGCACAGCTAGTATTAAATAAAGTTGGTGGCATTTTGTTTGATATAAGCTTATTATAGTGCTCGTGTATAGTGAAATAGAATAATAGTTGCCTCCAAAACTTCATTGTTAATGTTCTGGTAAAGTAGCCATCGCTCTACTAGAATTACTGACTGTGACTGACTGACGGACTGATAAATTGACTGACGACTCTGACTTTTACGTTGCTTAATACGAATACGAAATATCGTTTTACTTGACACTGGCAATGTGCATAACAAGCGATGTCATAAAATTTTAAAAAAAGTACCTATTATGATGAAAACGAAATTGTTGCAAGTTGTTGCTTCTCTTCAACCTACTAGATTACTAGACAGAACTGGGATCTTAAGCTCAATATCTAACTCGGTAAATTAGATGTTAACTTAAGGTACGATTCCGAACTCGGCATCACGTAGTAGTGCTGCCGCGCAGTGCTGCCACAGAACCATATTTCTCTATTTTCTATTGCATTGCTGACGCGACAGTGTAATCTCATGCCGAATTCGGAATCGTACCTTTAGTGCGAGATTCACAGACCGCACTACGACTTTACTTTGAGCAAAGTATGCTTAGAACTGTCAGAAATGTATGGGTTTTGACAGTTTGAAGCGTACTTTCCTCGAAAGTAAAGTGGTAGTGCGGTCTGTGAATCTCGTCCTTACTCTCAACTATGAAAATTATCTAGTTACTTTGATGAAGGGTTGGCAATTGTCACCTATAACATCAGCTCGTAGTCATAAACTTTTATTCATAATTGCAAAATATCCGACTCTCCACCAACTTTTACCCATCCAAACTATTTTTTTTTAATTCTCCATTTAAAGAGCTTGGTCAAAGACCATGACGCTCTATACGTTCACATGAATTACATTCTTCATTAAAAAAAAATAATTAAACAACATTAACTCATTGACAATTGATATAGTTGCAACAGTATTCTGGCGTCATCCGTAGTAGGATCTGCCAGGACACTGTTGCAATGTCCTATTTCTAATGAAGCCCTGCGCACCTCGAACACATCCAAACTTTCATTACTGAATTTTATGAATATGACCTATAAGACCATTGAGTGAAGAATGTGTTATGATATAACGATGTTTTTTGTACTCAGTTTGCATGTCGCTATTTGGAAAGGCGGTATACTCTTTCCAAGGCTATACCTAACGTGTGAGTGTGTCCACCTACTATCTCCATCGATGTTTTATTATTTTTCTTAAGTGTCTATAAAACCTTGACGATACTAGAGACCTCCAAAGTTTTTTATCACGGCGTATTAAATTCGTTAGTGCCGCTCGCCAGACAAATGGGTCTTGACAGTTCATATTTTCAAATTATAATATATCATTTAATTCATATTTTTTACTGCCACTCCATGGACAGAACGGTCGACAAACGTGTCAATATTTTGTCACGAATGCCATTTACGCCTCGACGTGGACTAATGTCGTCATTAATTTGTTTCTAACGAAATTAACTAACCGGCTCGCTTTGATGTGTTAACCGGCATTTTTGTACGCGGATATTAACTGTGAATACAGTTTATATGTGATCTCTACTTGTTTTTAACAGGTGAAGCGTAACGAACGTATTTATTTGATGAACGCGTCTGACATAATATTGCGTGATATGCCACATATTAATTCTGACTTTGAAACAATTGACTACTCAAAATATAAGGTTGTCGTTAGACAGGTATTGTTCTACTAATAGCATTTTTACTTTTTTACTGGTGGTAGAGCTTCAGTGACGGAGCTCGCGGGCGAAGGCACTACATTACCTAATATACCTACTTGCCGCTAAATGGTACCACCAATGGTACCAATGTTAACACCTGACCGGAACACTATCGTGTTCCGGTCAGGTGTTAATCAAGCTCATTGGTTACAAGTCATTACGTAACTACAACAACGAAAAATCAGACTGAAACATCTCATAGGCCGTAAATAAAATAGTGTCTAAACAACAATGTGAAAACAAGTACCAAAAATGTGAACGTCAAGCTACGAATTGAGGATTGAATTACAAACTTTTGCATTCCACTCACATCAAACACATGACTTTGTATTCCAAAAAAGATATTTAGGAGGTACGTTTCTAAAGACAAGCTGTCAATCTGTACTTCCCAAGGAAACGGGAAAAGCGGCGCGCGTTCCTCTTTGTTATGTCATTTCCTGCTCTGGTCTTATTTTAAACTCACTCTAGACCAATACTAATAATAATATGCTTGCCGCTAAATGGTAGTGTTCAGGACTATCGTGTTCCGGTCAGGTGGTAATGTACGGCCCTGTAATTTCCGGCACAGAGGCACACACAACATCTTAGGCCTCAGGAGCGGTAACGCATCTGCATTTTGACCTCGGTCTTTGTGTATGTGTCTATAGGCTGCAGTCATCACTTAACATCAATGTGAACTGCATGCTAGTTTGCCACTTCCGTAACATTAAAAAAAAAAAAAAATACTTACCTATATATTTCAGGCGTATTCATCACACTCTGTCAAATATTTTCAAGATTTTCTACTTTTCCCCATATTCATAATCGTACATTAGAGACGATTTCGCTCGCTATATGCTTAGTCTTTGTCAATTGCGTATGATAGAAAAATATGAACAATGATTAGCAACGCTTTAGCTAAAACACATTTATATTTAAGGAAGGAAATATTGAAAATGTGAGTTTGTATACTTTCATAGAGGAGAGATTGGGCATTTAATTAAAAAATGTGACTTAAAAACACTGATGTTGTAAATATTTTTTTAATTACTTATTTAATTGTACTATTTATTTTTCGCAATAACACATACGAGTGAACTTTAGAAATTTAGAAATAAAAAAAAAACGGAAAGAAAAATTTGACTTCGGGCAGGAATTGAATAAATTATTTAACTTAAAAAAACTTATTTACAACATTAGTGTTTTAGGGCACTCTTTTTAATTATATGCCTAATCTCTCTTCTATGAAAGTATACAATAAGGCCATTTTAACAACCCGGCTCACTTAAATAAAAGTATTTTTATAATATCTAAACAATTAAAGCTTTTTACGTAGGTATGAAGATAATATATAGATTTTTATTGCAAATCTGAATACGATTTGAATAATTCGTAACGACACATGCAAAGTGAAGTACCTAAATCAATAAAACAAATTATGAACCTTCTTTCCAAAGAATATATGCATGCGTAGACATAATCACAAAATGTAAAGTAAGGCTGTAGTAGAAATAGTGGGTTGACTGTTCGCTTGGAACGGCCAAGTACCGAACACGATATTTTAATTGTAAACGTATACCACGCCCCCCAGTCACGCGAGATCGCGTTTCGAAATACCACCGAATTTACTCTGCCCTACCAACAAAAAAATACAGTTCACCAATAAATAACTTTCCACACGAACCGCCTATGCCTATTTCCTGCAAATGTAAGTATTTCGGCATCGAATATCACATTATTAGAGACTAGGTACTTAGTGGAAACGTTATATAAAACCGTTCCACGTATTGGTTATTGATCGACCAATCACATATCGATACACAATTTCTATCGATAAACACGTTACATAATTCACGAGTTCATTCCACCTGCTATAAATTTTATTCCATGAAAAAAGACTATAATTTTCTTAGGGCCAATAGGAAAAAGTTTATTAAGGTTCATTTAAAAAAAAAAGAAACAAAAAAAGAGATTCAAGCGCATGCAGCCGCTTGGGGCGGATCGAATGCTCGGCCCCAGTTCAATTCCAACCAGTTTTTGTTTTAAAATTAGTAACAATTTATAAGTATGTATTACAACGTATCAACAAGATTAAATAAGTTTTGTCGTGCTGGTTCAATAGTGATTAAAACTTAAAGGTAACTAACTGGTGTGACGCATACCTTTTGTCGGAATTTTTAGTAGGCATATAGGTATAGGACAGGTACACAATTAACATTATGTTTCATTTTATAAGTTATGTTAAAACGTATTCAGACTTTGCTAAAACTCTTTCAATTTTCTCTTTCAAACATTTTCTTTCTAATAATATAGGTAAATTAATCAATTTCAGTATCGGTAAGATCGTGACGTTGTTTTAAAAAACAACGTCAATTACTGCGTTTTATTTACTTGTTTTAACTACCTAGCAACCACTTACTATATCCAAATACATATAACTGAGAAAGATACAAACTATGGTACTTTTGTTTTACAAATATGTCGTAGACATCATCATAGTATCCAAAGAATTTGATTGACATGAAATTGCTGATATTTCTGAATTAAATAAAGAATTACACTAGGGACAGAACCTTCGTAAAAGGAAGCAAAGTAATGGAATCATTTAAAGGAAATAATGCATAATACGTATACATATACACATAAATTGGGATCCAGTAAAACATAACACACGCGTCCAAGACACGTTGTAGGTATACCAATAGAAATACTCCAACATAATATACCAATACATAATTTACCAATTAGATCAATAACCGGTCGAACTTGAACCACCATATGCCTGGAGTCTAGCCGACTTGGGGTAAAGACTGATGGTAGAAAATTATAGATAATTGACCGATTACCGTACCGCCCGAAGGAACGACGCCGTGTCTTCAGACGACGTAATGTACAGATTATAAATGGTACCAGACATGTAATAGCATCGATTTCGATCCTGGATTCAGCGAGGCTTATTATATTAAGTGGGGACCGAACACAGAATCGGTGACGGCGTAATCGTTCGTAATCACAGAGTGAAACAGGTCTGCGTAAAGCGGTCGCTCCCACGAACTCAACTATTCCACCATGTTAAATGTTTCTTTGTGACATAAATTATAGAGTAGCACACCAACCTTCGCGAAAAAATTAACTCAAACTCAAAGTCAAAAATTCATTTAATCACTTGGAAATAATAGAATTTGCTTGTGATAGGTCAAATTACAAATATAAAATCAAAGCGAATAACAACTGATACGTTGATTAATATGTCAAAGTAAATAAATTAATAATAGTCCAAAAATACTTAATAATAAAAATAGGTATCAACAGAATGTTCCATACTCTCTTTTACAAACGGCAGGATAAGACTAAACAAAAAAAATATGGGACATTCTTTGTCATTCACTGGCAGAGTTCCAAAGCCCACATTACTGAGAAAAAACCTGCCAAAACAAAACAATACTCTTTGAATATAGGTATACCTATTTAAACTAACTTCAGACTTGGCTTCATGATTAACGACTAACTTGACATCGGACTTTTGATCAGAAACAGAGATAACTAGGTGCATTATACATACCTACAACTACGAGTATGTCCGTTCCCGTCAGAGTAACTTTGTTTACACTACATTGTATTGACTAGACTCCTTGAACAGACTCACAAACACATAATGTTGCAACGAAATAAAACATATTTTTTTAGTTATATGTGGGCTTCGTGAGTTATTTTATGTTGTATTTTATTTTGATACATACCCATTAAATTTGTACTATCGAACAGTTTCAGACACTTAGGTACCTACATTATGTTCACACCAACTTTCGTACTTAGGTACTTACATTTGGTATCAAAGAAGAGAAAGATTTAATGAAAAACAAGTATTTTTACGAAAAATAGGCAGATTTTTCTTAAAAGACTGTCTGATATAGTTTATTAGATAACCTCTCAGGGCCGATGTGCCCCAAAGGGTCATCCCTTTATTTCTGCAACAATCGCCCGGAAATTGATATTGATGCGGATAGGGCAGGTTTTCCATAAAAATAGGGTTTATTTGAATAAAGGATGACCGGTCCGCGAGGGACCTGACGTGTGATAGTCAGTATACTTTATAAGATTGTCCGTTCGACCCTCTTCCCTCCACGTGATACTTGGGACCGCCCAAATACACATATTAGGGAATGACATGATCATAACTCCATCTTGGATTTGCTTCGTCATGTTGATTTTATGTCAGAAAAATAGGATATAGAGAGTATGAACAACAATTTTACCTTTATACATTAATTGTGATATTATTGCATTTTTCGAAATCAAAAAGTATAATAAAAAAATGAAGGAAGTATTTGAATTCGTGCGAGACTTAAAACGCTGCTGACCTCAAGCCTCTTGAACCTGTTCGAGGTTTCGAGGCTTCAAGTCCCTTGGCTTTCCAATTTTCTTTAAATTTTGTTCAAGCATAAATATGATTAACGAATTATAGGTAGGTACATTATTTAATCGATTGTCATAACGACATGAACTCAAAATTATGAAATCTACCGAATACAACTTACAAATACCGTGAATACAATGTCTCCTTTTTTCTTTACGCAAGCAAAACTGAATTAGATGAACTCGGAATACATTAACTAAAGGATAATCTAACATCAAAACACAACTAACTAATGACCAGTTTAAGACATCTGAATGATACAGAACAGATTTTGCCAAAACAGTGATGGATTGTATAAAGTTAGAAAAATCGGACATAAAGGGTCATAATGAACTCCCAATGGTCAGAAGTGCACGGAAATAGAAATATTGGTGTCGGCCGAAGATATATCGATGAATAATAGGCGTGACATTACAGGTCTCGGTACCCCAGGGAATAGAACCGGAGACCGACACATGGCGAGGCCGCAACCGAATTAGTTTTACCCCATTTCACGGAACTTTGTTATGCCCCACGCCTCATTCTGATGACATCAAAATAGAAATTACATTTAGAATTCAAATTTTCGACTGCCAATAACTTTATTTAGATTGTTATAGTAGATGTACGTGATCAGTAATAAAGCAGCATCAGTGAGTCAAGCTAATGCATTATGGGATAAAATACCCTGAATATTGTTTTTCCTTCTAATGATGGGACCGACTCCCGGGGTTCAGTGACTATAAATACAGTAATTTTTATTTTGAAATAAAAAAGAAATGTTTCCTTCGAGTAAAATTTACTAACCTCAATGTAGGATACTTCCCTTCCACACGTTTGCCTAAACCTGTTAACTATGTTTATTATATAAAATCAAAATATATTGTACAGTAAATCCAATATAATATTATTATGTTCGACTTTACCATTATTTTCTTAATAACATCACTCATAACTACTCCTTAAAAAACCACATGTCATGAAAATAAAAAAGGAATGCAGGAATAGATAGATACATATAAAGTATACACAATCCTATACTAATCCCTATACTCAATCCTATACACAATCTACTTACATTTTATGTATTCCCACTAGCCCACTATTAAGAAAGTAGGGAATCATATAATTTCTTCGAATCGACGTACAAGTTTCGATCAATTTAGATTTGTTTGACTTTCTGAATAACATGAAATTGGACTAAGTAAGACATTACACAAATTGATGGTTTACTAAAAGTTCAAATATGACGACTACCTACTGTTTCTTGTGTATTGAACCAAAACTTGCTTATTCATTAATTATTCATAGGTGAATTAATCTAAGTAGCAAATAATAAGCACTTTTTGTGTCCAACGCATATTATATTATATATATATAATATAATATGCGTTGCGCATATTCCCATATTATACCTACTATTACAGAAATCTAGGTAAGTAAAGACATTATTATTCATATTTCTATGGTTCGGATATACATAAGTGGTATATCTGGACTACGTCCTTGTATCTTCAGATTAATAAAAAAAATAAGTTTTTTCTTATATTGCCAGTTTTATTCATTTCCCGAATAGAAGATCGACTCCTTTTTATTATAGGTTGCAATATATCTGGATGAACGAAATGATTCTGCAGTGGGATCCTAACCTATTAAATGCAACTATTAGGCGACGTAAATATTTGCACACCTTCCACCTTACCTACATTTTATATATGTTGGTACCTGCCTAAACCAATAAGGTTCACAAATAGCCGGTTCCGTTTTTTAATTTATTTGACAGATTTGAGATTTATGTAGACATTTCCACGGTATCTGTCATATTACTTATCTGAAACTGTGATGAACTTCTGGAAACTGGAACTGTGCTATCAAGTAGTCTTAAAGGTCAATGGCCTAAACTTATTTAGTTTTTAGGTACAAAGGAATGTTACAGTAAAATTTTCATTTGCTGATTCACGCTCTACTACATTCTCGAGAACTTTACCATAAAACTATTGGCTATACCTAATCACATTTTGAAAGAGCACCATTTTATCAACAATTCACTTCAGCTTTTCACTGCTATTTCAATCATTATAAAATATTGGGACTATAAGTAAGAAAAAAACTGCAGACACTTGTTTCGAGACCGAGTTAACAAAAAATATGCATCGTTAAGTATATTTAGTTTCTCAAATAAATACAAAATATATTGATGAACATAAAGATTGTTGTTGTTTTTTTCCATACTTCCTTACCAAAAACCATCAATTAAAAAAACTTAATAGGTCTCTTCCACAGTAACACTTATGCAAAACGGAACAAAGTATACCCCTCATATCATTAACATCGTCGGAACTTGACTAGTACCACGTGGAATAAAATAGACCTTCCTACTTAGAATATGAGGTGCCAAATAGATTGTATCGGAAAGTAGAGTAAAACCAAAGAATTGACATGTACACCGCAGTTCAATTAGGCTAATGGGGTAGGGCTCAAAGGGATTAAATTAATTAGTAAGAAAGTTTCGCTTCATTTCGTAATGCCGCCTTTGTTTATCGTGTCTTCTTTTTTTTTCTTGGACTAAGGTGCGCGAGTTTTCCAATTGGAATATTATGTAGAATTTTACTTTCTGAAGATATTCAATCGTTACTATAGATCCACGATAGTCGATGTTTTCTGATTGATTCAAAACCTACTGAGTTTGTTTTGTAGCGGAGTTCGGCTCAGTATTAACTCCACTTGAAACTCTGCTAAGTTACCTACCTTACCTGGTTAAGATAAGTAACTTAGCAGTACCAGTTAGTACCTTTATTATGAAAAATAAAAATATTAAAACAATTAAGTAATGATACAACATAATAATCTTATATGTTTAGTTTAAACTAAACAAACAAAACCATGCACATACAGAATAACATAAACAGTAAAATATTCATAGGTTGTCCAAAACATTCACGTTCCTATTATCTAAAACACGAAACGCTAAGCGAGTAACAAATACTGGTAAAACGCTCACAGCACCTAATTAACGATATTAAAATACGTCCGCGACCACAAAGGAGCATCACAAACATTGCATTCGCACGTTGTAACCCATAAAACGCAAACGTTACCCTCCTTATTTATACGAATGAGAATTTTAAATTAACTGTGTAAAGCATCCCTCGTCGGACGCTGCCCCGTGCGAGAGGTGTTAGGTTTGTTCCACTTGTATCTACATATTTATATTACAGTGTTTTTTGAAAAATGGACTTAACCTCAAGCAGCTTTTGATTACTGGTAAGGTTGAGAACAGAAATCCTGGCGGTCGTAGTCTTATCAAATGGAGTGACCAAAAACTCTGTACACTAGCTGGTCACCAAGTTGCATGACGCACTCCAATACGCCAAATACATTCATAGATGGAAGAACATTATCCTCAAGAAATTGAGGTAATGACGACCTTCAGCAATGAGAAACAATTAATGAGGAGGAGGATAGCATTTGTAATAATAAAATGTTGTCTGTACTTTCTAGATCAAATGTTTGTCCAGTGGTCTCTACTCCCCCACGAATACCAACACATTATAAAATTTTGGTTCATCTGTCGAAAAAACTATACTTATACGTAACTTCACGCCTGTTATCAACAAAGGGGTAGGCAGAGGTAAATTCAAGCATTCAAGCATACATGCAAACACCCACGATTCGCCGGTTACGTTTTGGCCCATGTAACAGGTGGCGAGTCGATACGACATACAGAAATATCTCGTTTTTTCAAACTTTATTTTAAACAAAATTAATGCAGTAAGTAATGAAATAGAATAATAGGCCACACACTCATAAATAACTTACATCACGCATTAGAACCGTCATTTCACAACTACTTTTAGTATTTTCACTTATCAAACATATCAATATTCTATAACTTTATTTTATGCAAATATTATTTAGCTTTTAAATATATTTTAATTCCATATTCTAATGGGATTTTTGAATTGGCTACGAATTTTTCGTAAAATATTTCTCATAAACAAGTGAATAATACATAACCAGGGTCGACAGCAGTGGAACAGTGCGAAGCCCGACCATATTTTATACGTGGCGGCCATTACGTCGCGTTCTTGTAAACAAGTCGCAGCGCTCTCTGATATATTATACGAGTATCTTGGCGCGGTCAGTTCACCCACATTAAACCCTTCGCTTTATTGTTAATGTTACTCTCCTATTGAAATTACTGATGGGTCTATCCGTTGTTATTATTTTGAAATTGTCGCCATCTGTGTAACAGCATAGATTTCATTGCAAGCATTATCACCAAAAAATCTATCTTAAATATAAAAATCAATTACTGTTCGTTAGTCTTGCTAAAACTCGAGAACGGCTGCACCGATTTGGCTAATTTTGGTTTTGAATGATTTTTGGAAGTCCAGGAAAGGTTTAAAAGGTCAGAAAATATGAAGAAATTGGAGGGAAATAGTAAAAACCACAATTCCATTTTTTCATAAAAATTGTCCGTACCTATTAAATACATTATTTAATTGTGAGGCAATACGAAGTTTGCCGGGTCAGCTAGTTGTATATAAAAATATAAGGAATAAACCACTAATTAATAAAAATGATTTTTAGGGTTCCGTACTTTAAAAGGAAAAAAGGAACCCTTATAGGATCACTCGTGCGTCTGTCTGTCTGTCTGTCCGTCTGTCACAGCCAATTTGCTCCGAAACTACTTGACCGATTGAGTTGAAATTTGATGAATATATGTAAATTGGTGACCCAAAGATAAAATAATAAATTTTAAACAGGGGGGCCACTTTCGGGGGGTAAATCAGAAAATTACAAAAAAAAATCGTAAACTGTGTCGTGTGACATATCAAATGAAAGAGGTTGTTGTCAGCATCTCAGATATATTTGTTTTATAATTTTTGCATAAACGAATTTGAAGTTATTTAAGAAAAACGACGAAAATTGACCGAATCTCCGAAACTACTGAAATTAAAATTAAAAAAAAAATTGGAAAATAGTTCTTTGCCTATAATAGATTACTGGAAAACCTATAAGAAGTTTAAGTATTCAAATTAAATCGAAAATTCTTAATAATATAGCCCCCAGCCGGTACCACCGTAACCGCTATGTCCCTGCAAAATAATCTGTAATATTTTCGAAAATATTTATTTAAATTACGGAACCCTCACCACGCGAGTCGAACTCGCACTTGTCCTGTTTTTGTTGTTATTTAGGTTTTTCCTAATTGTAGATATTGTTAGTGTCTTTCACTCGAATCGGTCAATACAAATCTCATAAAGTTACTAAGTTTGCTAAGCTAACCAAATTTGATTTGTTTGATAAGCTACCAAATTTGGTGAAGAAAATTTCATGTATGAATCGATGTATGAATCGAATCGACTTTTGTGTTTTTATTCTTAAGTTTTGTGTACACTAGGATGAGGCTGTAAAAGGGCATACGTTGGCCCTGTAATGTAATCCAATACTTAATCGCGAATAAAGTTTCGATTCTTCACACAATAATCACGAAGGAAAGCTACACGTTCGTTACACACATTTATTATATTTATTTAGTTATATTTATAAAGTTTAAACTAGATACGATTTTTTTTAAGAACATTATGTTAAGATTGGAAAACAAAGAGCGACTCACGACAGTATTTGATATATCGTATTCTCCCATAAGGAATGGATATCGATACAGAACTGGGATCAATGATCCATTTTATTGAGTAGCAAGAGTTATGCAGTTATAGAGACAGGGGTGCGCTCCTATCAATCATTGGAGGCTTTTTTGAATTTAATAAAATAAAATTTGTATTTTGTCATCGGTGCTCCCTCGCTTTTTGTGACAGGGTCGTATTTGGAGAAAGAAATATTCGATGTGCATTATAATAAATTTATAAGACATAATCTTTTAGGTGTATTAATAGTCATTCATAAACACATATAATTTAATTGATCAAACCATTTTGGTTGGTAAAACTCTTTTAAACATTTCTGACCCTTCTTTTAAATATTATATGTATGTATGTATCTTCACGCCAGGTCCCTAACGGGGTAGGCAGAGAGTGTAGAGCGCCAGATATCCCGGTCCTGACAAACCTCTCGTGTCTCATCTAGATATTATAAGACTCAAAAATCCATCTCATCATCACAAGGGGATTTGTATCGTTTCTGATACAGTAGTATAGAAGTATGAGAATTAAAATTATTTGCTATGTAAACATTGTTAAAATAGTGACAAATAAATTATTTAGAATGAAAGCCTACAGGTACAACAATATTTAAAACACAATTACCTTGTAAAAGCTTTACAGTAGAAATAGTAAATTGAATAGTAAACTATCAAAATTAAGCTTTCTCACGACAATTTTTATTATTAAGGTTAAGACCCATTAGTATTATAACTATGATACAAAATATTTATATTAAATATTTCGTGTATTGCAGAATACGTCCCTGTCTACCGGCAGGAGTTGACGCGACGGCAATGCAGCGCATCTGTCACCGCCCGCGCCGTACCCCGCATCGTCGTATTGCGCGTACAACAACACGAATGTTAGCAGAATTCTTGAAAAACTTTATTTGAGTTTTGTAATTGCAAGTCCTTTCTGCTATAATAATATACTTAATAAAATGCCAAAGCTGTTAATTTTGTCAATTTATGCAGTTGTATCCGAATAATTCAGAAGAGATGTTTTTATTTTGTCTGAGTATGTACCATAACTGTCTGAGGATGTTAGTGATAAGATTAATCAACAGTTAAAACTTGACAGATTTTACAGTATATTCATTTATTTTTCCTACATATAAAACACCTACTGGACGTAAGACCATCAAGTAAGTATTACCTGGAAACTGGTCTCTGTGTTCTCTATGTCAGAATTTCTTTCAAATCTGAAAAATTTAATAACAACGTAGCACGTAATTTCATCTTTTACGTAAAACCTATACAAACATTTTGAAAGAGAAATCATAGACGAAAAGGAAAATACGAATCTCTAACAAAACACATTCGTGATATTGCGCCCGCCAGGGCCGCACTCTGAAAATACTGTTCTGTTACAGTCAAAGAATGATATCTGCCCAAATATACGGGCCATAAAGATACGAATACCGCTTGCATCTTTTGCCGCATTCTGTTCCAGATTTCTTACAATTCCTGGTACAATATTTTTTCATGTAACGGTAAATCAGGATATTTTTGGAGTGTACGAGATAAATACCGGACTCTTAGAATGTATTTGGTTTGGAATGCAAGTAGGTACCTTTCCGTTTTACCGCTTTTAGGACGGGTACAAAAAACTTTAGATATAAGTATATGGTAAGTTTACCTTTCAGTACCAATTAAGTATTTATGCTGGTTTACATATTACGGAACCAAAATAAATTAAAGAGGTTACCACTAGTGCATGCAAACGGATTTAAAAAACCAGTCAAGTGCATGTCGGCCCACGCGCAGTATAGGGTTCCGTAGTTTTTAGGTTTGAATAATGTAATGAAAACAGAGTTTTCTATGGAGTTGTTCGAAATTTTCGAGTAAAATACATTTGGTCGACTATTACTCGCAAACTTGTAAAGCCAACTTAAGTGTAATAGTTTTGCTTTTAATTTCGTTACATATAGCTACTACTGTTACTGTTATAAGTTTATAACAGTAACAGTAGTAGTTAGTGTTTTGATATAAGTTTATTACAGTGCCCGTGTATAGTGAAATAGAATAACAGTGCGAAAACACGACCTTTCAGGTTGCCTCCAAAACTTTATTGTAAATGTTTTGGTAAAGTAGCCATCGCTTTACTCGAATAACTTGAGTGTAACTAACTTGTCTGACATATTGTACTTGATAGCTGGTATACTTAATACTTGCATATTATACTTGATGACTAGTTTAATATAGTCATCAGGTATAATATGTAGGTGTTGGGTATATAAGTTGTCAGGTATGGTATGTCAGTCAAGTGAGTTACACTTTTACGCTGCTTAAATAAATACGAAATATCGTTTTACTTGACACTGGCAATATGCGTAATAGCGATGCCATAAAAACAAAAAAAAAAAGTCACAAACAGTTAACTAAATCTAAAAATGATACCTATTTGCACAACCCTAGCTTTTTTAAAGACCTATCCAACAATATCCCACAATTTACAAAAAACAAAAAAAAAATATCAGCGCGTTACATGTAGAGGAGGTACCTACCCTAAATTTTTTTTTTCATGTTTTTATTCTATTACTTTGTCGGCGTGATTAAGGTGTGTACTTGTGGCAAATTTCACGTCTCTAGTACCAAAAGGATTTGCGCTAAACCGCGGACGGACAGACAGACAGTTTACTACGGAACACTAAAAACCTTGAATGTAATTAGATTTGGTTTTCTTTTTTTATTCTTATCCATGGAAGAGGTTCAGTGGCAGAGGTGGAGGGCGTAGGCACCACCTGTATGGCTCCGTAAATAACTATCACGAAGGAAAAACTACTGAGGCCTCAGTAGTAGATAATAACGCATCTACGTTCTGACCTCCCTTTTTTTCTATTTGCCTATTTAAGCCTCATGCTTATCATTGAATTTAATTATAAACATGAGGCTTTAATAGAATAAACATTATTAAAATAATGATCGTTGTTTTTACCACATATAAACATGGTACGAAAATAAATTAAAAATAAGATATATTTTTTTTCCTCGATCGTCATACTACTGCATCGAACATTATGAAAATAAAATAGTAAAAAGCTCCAAGAGTTTCATTTCAATATAAAGTATATTCAAATATGTATACTATATTTAAATATGTATGTGTATACTCGCCATAAGCAAGTCTTGCTTGCTACCGAACCAATTACAATGCGCAACATTAAAGAACTGAAACCGATCCCGAACAAAAACATGATACCCGTAACTCAATCTAAATATCGAAGCAATGCACCATCGCCGCACTTTGGAGAATATATTTAGTGTATTATAGAGAACTGTGTAGTTTAATAATAGCATAATCAAAGCTTATATAACACTGAGTGAATTTCTCCAATGTAACAAAAAGTTTACGCGCAACTGTACATTTTTAAAAAGTTTTCCAATATTCATTTATTAATACTTACATACACCTATTTGACATTAGTAGGTTGTTATTCAGTTTTATTAAGCCGTGAACTTGCCATTTAAACTTGAATTTAGGGTTAAAATTAAAAAAAAACCGCCTTCAAAAAAATTTTAAAACTGAATAGACAAAAAACACTAAAAAGCTAAAAATAAACTTAATTAGATAGTTTCATTTTAAGGGACTAAACACGTAACCTATTAATTATAATAAGACAATTACTTTAATATGGGCTACTCATAGCTTTGAAGTCCAAGTTGAATAAAAAATTTTAGAGCCTATTTCACTGCGATTCATTTAGCCGCATTTGATAACACGCAACAACACAACATTAGTCCTAACGCGCGGGCCACACTATTGGCTTGGCACCGACTTCAAACCTATGAGTAGGTAGGTACGTAGCCCATATTAAAGTAATTGTCTTATTATAATTAATAGGTTACGTGTTTAGTCCCTTAAAATGAAACTATCTAATTAAGTTTATTTTTAGCTTTTTAGTGTTTTTTGTCTATTCAGTTTTAAATAGTTTTAAAATTTCATGGTGACAATGGGCCCACCATTATTATAAAAAATATCGAAAATCTTTCAAGCGTGCTATGAAATTTGAAGAGTTCCCTCGATTTCTCCAGGATCCCATCATCATCATCATATTGACATGGTTACAATGGGACCAAGTGTGAGACACACCCTTTCAAACAAAACCAAAATCATCCAAATCGGTACGGGCGTTTTCAAATTATCGGTGAACATAAATAAAAAAAAAAAAAAAGATCCGGACGAATTGAGAACCTCCTCCTTTTTTTGGAAGTCGGTTAAAGAGGAAACCGCGATCACCAATTTAATCACAATACGCCCTAAAAATTCAAAAATATTAATCCAAAATGTAATTTAAATATATCCCAACTCAACATTCAATCGCCACACTAAAGATCCACTGTTATTGCGAACTGTATTAGTCGAAATACAAAAAAAGGGTTATTTTCTCAAAATGTATAGCACGGTCCAGCGCTAGGCCGAAATAATGATTAATGATTGCAAATTAGCGGGTGTGTGTTGCTCGGAAACAAAAAGCGAGTGCATCGAAGTGCAGTGAACCGGGCTGCGCTCGGGAACATCATTCAGACCGTATAACTTTTTGCCAGGTATCACTGTGAAATCTAAAAACGTTGGTATTTTTGTATTTTGTTATTGTATTAGTTAAATCAGCAAAGACCGTCATGTTAAGCGACACAGTTCACGAACTTTTTTTGTCATGATAATGACAAGCGAACATACAGTTTACATTGCTGCGTTGCCACTCCTACTCAACAAGGTGCTCTTCTTCTTTGCCGGCAACCACAGCGCGATTCAAGATTTCCACAATTGATTCCACAAAATGTGATAAAATATCATGTTGAATGTAGGTATTTAATTATGTTGTGTGAAATAGAGTTTTGATGACGAACTGAATATAACAATGACAAGTTGGGCCTCTCAATCTCACTATACTTAGAAACAGATATTACAAATTTTTCGTAACTAACGTACCTATGCTTACTTGACTTGAAAAATTAGAATACCTAATATATTTTTTATATAATTCTCAGTCAATTACACAGAAACGTCTCAGCGCAATTCAATTAAGTTTTGAGTTAGCGCGAGTATTAATCAATTTGTGTAATTAATTCGAAGGCGGCGATAGGTGCGTCAGACGCAGGTACAGCCGACAGGTGGGCGCAAATCTACAGGAAACCGACTAATTAGAGAAGCCTTCCATCCGCAGCTTCCAGCTAACAACAAATGTTTTACATTAATCCATTTTTAGGATTGCATAATTCAAAAGCAAAAGACGGAACCCTTGTAAGACCACTCATATAGCTATTTGCTCCGAAAACAGTAGGCCGATTGAGTTGAAATTTGGTAACATATTATTATGTATATCAATGATTCAAACTTGCACGTGTAACGTAAATAGATCCATGAATTGTATACAGAGGGGACACTTTTAAGGCATATTAAATGGGAAAAATGTTCAGAAGAAAATTATGAGAAGTCTATGATGATAAGGAAAATGTAGAAAAACATATATTGTACAGAACCCCGAGTTCCAATCGCACTTGGTCGTTTATTTTAAAATAAGATTTATTACGATTTTTTAAGCTTACTTCCTGAGTAAAAAAATATTGTCAACGTTGATGACATGATTTTATAAAAACCAGTGGTAGATACGACTAAGTATCAATGCACAGTTTTGTTGATCAACTGAGATTAAATTTGTCTGTGCTGAATATTTTTCTTACAATCGTTCAAAAGTTACCTTTGAACGATTTGGACTTAGACGACCATTTGTATTGTCCAAAATATTTATGGTAATAATAACATGGTTATAGAAATTAAAGAAAAAATGGAAAGAAAAATTTGACTTCGGGCAGGAATCGAACCTGCAACCAGTCCACCCGCTTTATCACTAAGCTACCGAACTCCATAGCATGAACGTCGAAATTAAGCCTTTCCCAAAGATGCCCCCAATATTGTCGTATGTCAATAGGGGAGAATATGCCATTATCGCCATGCGGATTAGGGTTTTATCGCACGACGCTCCTGTCCATCCCGCATTGATGTATTTACCTACTTACTTCTGTCGGAATGGTTTGATCGCCAGTTTTCTTATGATATTTTTTGTGAAATTAGAGCGAGTTAGGGCAGAGAATATGTAATAATACTACGTATAGAAGGGACACTTCGACGTCCCGCGGGTGAGGCGGAAAATCAGGCGGGACGTCGAAGTGTCGAAACGTCTCCCATAAGAGGGGAGGAGGTTTCCTCCCCTCTTATGGGAGACGTTTGGTATTCTCTACATGCTACGCACACAGGTGCACGTGTAAATACACGTCACTGATTGGTGACACAAACGCTTAATTTGGTCTAATAGAGACCAAATTAAGCGTTTGTATGGAATTTTGGCGGAGTGTCCGCGGTGTAGGGGTGGGGGTAGGGTAGGGTAGGGTGTAGGGTCATAGCTCACTAGAACCACCCTGTACCAGAGCCCGACCGCCTCGAGCGGTCTGCGCTCATTACTCACGGGCGGGCGGCGCGCGATCCAAGCGCTGACGGCGAGTGGACCACGCGTTGACCACATCACCGCAAGACAAGCTTGTCTTGCGTTGACTTTGCATTGCCAACTCGCTGTTCCCAAGTATATGTCTTATTTGTATATCTAGTATAGTGGATCACAAGTAACATCGCGTCGTTCACCCGTGGACCAACCGTCGACAACGAGTGGACGTCGTAAAACGAGGCGGTGCTGGTCGGGTGCCGGGTGACTGTAGTCAGCTATGACCCTAACTGACATTGACTTTTTCAAAAGTCAGTGTTGGCTCGATAACACTTAAGCGTTCAGATAATCGCCGCAGCCGACAAGCGTGACACTAATGAGACACTACCCTTTGGGCACACATGTCATGTCGTGCTTCGTGAACCCAAATTAAACAGAGTAAATATTTTTAGAACGTTACTTTGCTATTTTTATTTAATTGATACATCTATATCTATACAAATAAATAAAATTGGAGTGTCTGTTTGTAATATAAAAATAACCGTTTTTTACTAATTCTAAATTCTCACCCGGACAACTTCGTCGCGGGCACAGCTTGTTTAAATATAAAATAACATCTACTCCTAGTTTCGATCCTTGAGTTAAAGAGTAGGTTTCAATGACATGATGTTTTTCCACTAGAGAATATTCCCAGGAACAACCATACATTTTGGTAATATCCCTGAAACGGCCAAATGAGATCAAAACGTTACTGGCGAATTGTGCCTTAATGCATATAATTTACGTATACATTTCATGCACATGTGAACTCTCAACTCATGTATTGTACCGACTAACTACTGCTTTCTGCATCGATGGCGAGGCGTGCAGATATATTTTTATAACTTCACCATACTGGGGTGCGATGGCCTATCGACATTGCTGTCGTCAATGTCATTGCTGTCAAATTTTCATGTCGATATTTCCTTAACTAAATAACATAAATCAAAATATTATACCATTATCGCTTGTTTCTCACCTACGAAAACAAGAAAAACAGTCAGATTATCACTACTGCTTTTAAGTGAGCTACAAATCGACATGAAAATTAGACAGCAATGACAATGACGACAGCAATGTGGATAGGCGGTCGCACCCCTGGTTCAGTACCTACTTAGGCACTACAAGAATCAACAGCTATCAATAATAATTTAGGTCGCGAGGACAACTCACTGAGCGTTACAGCAACGTACTCCTGAGGCTTAAGAACTGTTTACATTTGCGTGAAATGACGGAATCATACACAGGTACCTACGAGTACTTTACATTTTTGCAAAATCTTGAATCTCTCTCTCCCTTCTGTTGACAATTTAGTGGTCAGACAGTCGCCGCGTCACACTGAGACAACCCTTTGGGACACATATCGCATCACGTCGGCAAAATTAATAGGCTTACCTTTTCTAGAATGTTACATCAGCGTTTTAAGTATCGTAATAACTCAAGCAACGTGCATACGTAGATGACCGGCGGCGGGCTCTCGCCATTTAATAGGTCTAAATATTTACTATAAGGAAAGCGATCTATTCAGTGGTGAAGGCACATGCAGCTTCAACAACTCACATTTCGAGTTCACAATGGAGTGCTTCTTGCACTTCTTGTTTTTTGTTACCCAAGATCCGATTGCATTTGCAAAATTATTTGTGGCAAGGGGCATTAAGACATTTTTGCAATTTATCGTATCGCTGACATTGACTATCTCTCTCTGTCTTGATGACAGTTTAGCGGTCGGACAGTCACCGCGTTGGACACTAATGAGGCACAACCCTTTGGGACACATGTCGCATCACGTCAACCCAAATTATACCTTATCACTTGACGGGCGACATATGCATTTGTTTTTTATGAAAGATGTCCTTTTGGAGAATAATAATTTCAATGTTTTTAATGCCTTCGATACTTCTACTTTAGAACTGGCGATTAAATTATAGTTTTATTTATATCCTGAAATTAGTAAAACAGTAAATAAATCGACACAATTTTATACTCTACTGATTTACTAACTTTAAAATGAGATCACTTAAGAAATTACAAACATGTTAAAAGTACTATAGAAGAAATGTCCGGCCGGCCACGGTCATGCCTTATTGATGTGGTGATAAAATCTAATTTGTAACGTTTGGATAACCAGCAACTTCTTCTACTGGCTAAGCAAAAAGTTAGTTGTACCATTAAGTCATAACTTTAATTAATGGCTTTCAGTAGAATGTCTTATTTCCTCTTTTACAAACTGATAACAAAGAGTTGAAGAAAAGAAAATTAGGTAATTGTTAATTATAGCCTTCCAAGATGCGCTAGTTAAAATTATTGTTAATCTCAATTATTTGTCAGATGTTGTTATTCTATTTGCTACCAGCTGGTTTAAACTTTAACTATTTCAAAAATATACTGGTGGAACATATTTCGCTGTTACTGTTATTGTTAAATATGACAGAACCCATAACTTTAATGACTACTGAGGTTTGCAGTTGTTGATGCTGCAAGTGCCTTCACCACTGAATAGATCGCTTTCCTTATAGTAAATATTTAGACCTATTAAATGGCGAGAGCCCGCCGCCGGTCATCTACGTATGCACGTTGCTTGAGTTATTACGATACTTAAAACGCTGATGTAACATTCTAGAAAAGGTAAGCCTATTAATTTTGCCGACGTGATGCGATATGTGTCCCAAAGGGTTGTCTCAGTGTGACGCGGCGACTGTCTGAGCACTAAATTGTCAACGGAAGGGAGAGAGAGATTCAAGATTTTGCAAAAATGTAAAGTACTCGTAGGTACCTATGTATGATTCCGTCATTTCACGCAAATGTAAACAGTTCTTAATCCTCAGGAGTACGTTGCTGTAACGCTCAGTGAGTTGTCCTCGCGACCGAACCATAATATCATTCTTATAGAAAGTTTAAAAACAAATGCCAATAAAACCGAACTAAATTTCAGTAGGTACACGAACCTATAACTTTAAAAGAAAATTAATATTCCTTGTGTTAAAAAGTATCCGACACGCAAGTCATATGTCCCTTGTGTGTTTTTAATAAAGATTAACGCAGGCACGTCATAGAAAAATTAGTAATAATTGCTACCTTACAAGCTAAATATATGTCGCCTGCAAATACTGCGCTGAAAATAATTTCCACTCGAGGTTAATTGAAATCCTACTAACGGCCCTACGACTAATGACTTAGGGTTGTACATAGGCGTTATTAAAATTAGAACTGCAATGGGGGATAAATGGGTTTTTTGTATGTCACTTAATTATTATCAACATTCATCGGTTTTGCATAAAAAAATTTACATACAGTATGTGCGAAGTATAAATGAGTTGAGTTAGTTACATGTCGCTGCGAAGAAGGCGATTTTATTGTAAAGAAGGGATACGGAAGAAGAAAAAATTGGTAGTAGTTCATCAGATCATGAAACCTGCTTTCTGACGCTGAAAAAACATGACATATTTATTATTATATAATTTATTTTCTATCGTTTCTTATATCCTATGATTATATGATTAAGTATGCAACTGACATTTTGAGTTTTCAATGCTTGGTAGATATTTCTGACATTTAATTATTACAAATTAAGTTAAATTATAATATATATGTTTTTTTAAGTGAATGATACATAAATGTAATGCTATGTACTATTTCCTTATTAAATTAAATCTGTCGATTCAAGCTGTAAGAGTACGAGTATGTTACCTACTGAAAAATTCGCATGCCGTGAGCGGCAGAACATATGATACAATCAAATATTTAAGACCAAAACATGTAATACTATGTTCTTGTGAATAAATTATTATGATATGATTATGATTTCTCGTCTTTGTAATCGTTGCGAACTAAGAGACTAGCGCCAAGTTTACCTACACAGGCACTCGTTGGCTGCGTTATTTAAGTTTTGAGCGTACTGTAGGTACACAAAGTTTAAATAGACTTAGACGAAATCGTTGAGAACTAATTTATCCTGTACATTTTTTATTTTTTCTATTCCTTTTATTTTTGTAATTATTACTATTTATTTCGTAGCTTTTTCGGCTAATAGCTGCTGACAAGCTTTAGTGTCATCAACCATACATTATAAAAATGTACGACCAAGTAGGTATCACCACTAACGTGGCATTCAATGCTCCTTGTTAAGTATTCTCTTTTAAAAGCTAGCTAGCATTACGAGCTCTTACTTTTGTTTCATGCAATGAACGTAGCAAACAAATATTCAGTTCATATAGAGGATATGTGAATACTCGATTCTATAAACTACTACACAAAAAAAAAAAAGGTCAAAATGTATGTATGTATCTTCACGCCAGGTCCATAACGGGGTAAGCAGAGAGGTGTGGAGCGCCAGATATCCCGGACACACCTGCCGTACCTCATCTACCTTCATCATTCTCTTCATAAAACAGCGGTTTTTCTTCACCAGTCTTTTAAATACATCTTTACCGACAACGCCTCCATTGAAATGATATCATCCCTATCAAGGTTATATCTTCGTTTTTCTTCTTATTCTCAACGGTATATATTACCAGGCAATATCTAAATAACTTGCAATCTTCACTGTGATACTATGTAAGTAGTTCGCACGAATAGTAATTACAACCACGTACATACAATTATTCGAAGTGCTGTGAAAAATTAGCACCTTTTTCTATGCACATTTATACGATTGTAAAATGAGCTGCCATTTTGGATAATTACAGGTATACCGTAAACTGCAGTTAAATAAAGTAAAATTTGTTGCCACTTGGAAATTTTCAAACGGTTCACATATTATCTACATTCCACTTCCATAATTCAAATAAATTAGGGACAATAACATGATCCCTACACAACTATCTCTGGAAAAGACCATGATAAATGGTTTACCTTTTTAACAATTCTTCATTAAAAGCGAGACACACACTTTTGTTACAAACTAATTAGTAAAGATGTTTTTTTCATAACATGTTTATTTTTTGTTTTCGGGAGCTGCACTTACTGAAATAAAAAAGTAGCCAAGTGCAAGTCCGACTTGCCCATCAAGGCTTCCGTAGTACCTACCGAGTAATTTGTTTTGTGGTATAAGTTTTATTTGGAAATTTATCATGTCTCAAAAAATAAGTATTAAGAATAACTCATTCAAATTGAATTTGGTTAGTAGTTTTTATTAAGAACTACAACACGTATGTTTTGACATTTTTTCACCGTCTTATCTTAAAAGTTAGAGGGGAGGGCACACAATGACATATTTTACGACTTCGGAAAAGTTTAAACTATTGACTTTCAGAAAAAAATCATTTAACTAATTAAGATCTATAGGTATATCTACAGACACCAAAGACCAGACATCTAAGTTTGATGAAAACTACGGAACCCTCTAAAAGAAAAACGACCAATACGTAGAGTCGTTTAAATATATGCGGAGACATCAACAATAAAAAATATTTTATTCAGACATTTATTTTCGTGAACGGTACTTTACTTGGTGGTGTAAATAAAACACATAGGTACGTATCAGCATCTACATTTTTATTATACGTAAATTTTTATATATAAACTAATGAGTAAAACGGGCTTTGAATAGCTGATAGCCGAGTGCCTTCGCTAGGAAGAATACTTAAATAAGTTTTAACTCCATTTAATTATTCCTTTCAGGGCTGCTTCTTGAATATTCAACAACATACAAAGCTCTTGGCTGAAGAATAGCTACAGCTAAATATTAAAATAAGATATAAGAATAAAATAAGTGAAATAGACGGGAGTAGGTAATAAGAAGGATATGGTTTAGGTACGTGTACTTATTAAGGTCTTTAAAATTTCATGCATATTTCGTTTTTTTTCAGGCACCGTCGAAGCGCATTTTACCAACCATACTTTAATTACACTGCTAAACATATTGTAGTGTAGATTCAGAGATCAAGTCAGAGAAACAAGTGTAGATTCTAGAAGTCTAACAAGATTGTGTGGAGGTATGTATCTATCAATTGATGTAGATGAAGGTATGTGTACGAGGGTGGCCCAGGATCGTTCGTTGTGGCAATCTTTGGGGAAAACCATTGTTTAGCAGTAAACGTCTTTTGGCTGAAACGATGACGATGATGAAGATCACTAGAAGCTCTACCTTTTGGCAAGAGAACTGGGTCTCAGTCCTCGATTGTGATTGGTGGTTGTTGTATCACCTCACACAATCTGAACACCAACACTCAAGACTTTAATGGAAATACTTTTTAACTTCTACTGTCGAATGCTTTTTTAATTATTGTGGATACCTAATAACATTAACCTAACAACATTAACCTAACAACATTAACCTAACAACATTTCCATATAGAGTTCCTGCAAAAAGATAGAGAGAGAGATGTCGATGCTTTACATTATTTTAGCACAAGTCAGCGATAATTAGAGAACTTAGGTACGGTCTTAGGTATCTACTGGTTTTATTTCTCATGCAGAAGTGAACAAGCTCATAGATCACATTGATGGTAAATGAATACTGTACCTGCTGTAAGAGTCTCGCTAATCATTCTAGAAAGCTCTTCCCTGTAGCCAATGATCTGGGTCTCAATTCTCAGTCACGGGTGGTGGTTGGTTTATCATCTGAACGCGCACCCACACTCAAGACTCATGAAAAAACCGTTTTAACTTATTATGTGGAAATGTTTTTTTTTTTAAATAACATTTCCATATTGTAGAGTTCCTGCAAAAAAGGTAGAAATGTCGACATCAATAGTTTATGTTGAACACATTACGGTTAGAGAACTTAGGTTGGTAGGTATGTTCTTAGTTACCAATTCGTTTTTTTCTCTCATGAAGAGCCAAACAAAAACACAGATTACATTGATGGTAGTTAAATATTATACACTATAAAACCCAGAGTTTCAGTATTACTCCTGAAGCCTAATCTGTTAGTCTATATGCCTCTCTGCGGGTAATTACAGGGTAGGTACCTACCTACTATATACCTATAATCATCTGATTGGAACAAGATGATACAGATGAAGAAGTTGTCAAGTGGCAAGAGCAATGCGGTGGTACCTATGCCCTCGCGAACTCCATCAGCGGCGCTCTACCACCAGTAAAAAAATGTGATGAATAACTTCACATCACAATCACAATTTGAATGACAAACCGAAACAAATCAGAATACCGAGCGAATGTTACCAGCTAGTAACAATAAAAGAAAGAAACCCCTAAATCGGCGTAGGGTATAATTAAGACGGCCACCCAGCGCCGCGACCTCGAGGCCTTGACCGACAGTCCTAATGAGTTCACTCGCGACCGTTCGCCGACACGCCGACACGCCGACACTGCCACACCGACAACACGACCCAATCGAACTCGCACACCTACCAATCCTGTCATCACATATTTTTTATACATACCTACAGGTATCTGCCTATGTCAACTGACTGAAATATATGAAAGTTAGTAAAATATGAACGAAATTGCATCGATGCCCAGAGACGAATGCGACGCCATATTGTTACATTGCATTTCTCATGCAATGTCCCGTTCGCTAAACAAAAATCAAACAACAGGAACAAAATACCGACGAGCCGGTTACTAAACTTTTTTACTTTATTTCAGCGAAGCACGAACCGCGCCCAGACGCAAAAGGTGCTATGTTACTCCCAACAACACTAAACTTAAATCCGCTGTACATAAAAGGCTTAACTTTCTCAAAACAGGTTTTCTTTAAAGACATTTTGTTTTTCAATATAAAAGCTCCAACACGAGAGCTCCGCCTACACTTGATTTAAAATTAGAACTCTTGCGTGACAAACGCCGGTAACTCGGAATTATATATTAAAAAGTTAAACTTTATTCGCAGGTGATAGAGCACAATATTCCACGCTAGTATATCTGCCGTAAGGTGGGTTGCTCCGTAAACGCCATTGGCCCAATCGTACGACATGAAACAAACAAGTAATGTGGGTGCGAACGAGATGGAACTAATCAACGGGTGAAGTTATTTTCTTGAAAGCAAGTCAATATATTTAATGTTAATATTTTTACAAACTTATAAGTTTGATTATATTTTTAATATTTTTCTAAAATTTTAATTATAAACAAAAAACACTTAATAATAAAAAATAAATTTAATAAACGTCAAATGAAAGAAACAAAAATAGCTCTATATCGTGTGAGAGAAGAAGAAAGACGATATATTTAGCAGGCGCTCGGTTCAGATCAATTGAGCTAGGAGTAGAATAACGTGGGTGGGATATTTGAGTTAACGTGGTGGGTGCACAGTTCTTTTTCGTTTGCATTCGCTAACCAGATAAGCTGTTTCGGTTCGGGCACTTGTATGGAAATGGGCATGGCGGCAAGCAAGCACTGACGATTCGTTTAGTAGACAGTTGACAGTCGCCACGCCACACTGACATTCCGATAGAAGCACTGATAACAATATATCTATTGATATTATTCTGTACATACTCTGTGCATAGTTCGGATGATTGGACGATATGAACGTGTTTTTGGATTGATGTTGTTTTTATTACGGACTGGTTAAGTGATTCAAGTGAAGTGTTGTGTAGTTATGACTCAGAAGGTTGGTTCTTTAGACTATATGAACCTGCAATGAATAACTGTTCGAATTAAGTAAGTATCTCAACATAACACGTACGTTTTATTATGGACTCTACAATATCTAACGGTACGAAGATTGCTAATTGTAGTTACTAACTGTAACTGCATACCTATTGAAAGTTGTAGGTACTACCGACTTATAATAGGCTAAGTGACCTACCTAATTTAACGGTGTAAGTATCATTCATATTTGCATGAATTATCCATGGAGATTTTTATGGCATGCTTTTTTATTAATTTATGCGATAGCTAACTCTATCACACCAATAAAGAGACTTTTACTACGTTGAGGGTAGTTTCAAATCTTGCGCCCAAAAGTTAAAGTCTTATAACCATATATATATATATTTATTTTGTTATAAACCAAAATTCGATAATAGAGGGCTAATTGGTTAATTGTACCTAAGTATATTAAGTGTGTTTTGCAATTATGCTATTAGATAGAAGGCTCTCTAAATTTTTAATTATTATTTTCAACAGCCGACATTTGAAGTGTAGGTACCTACCTCTACATTTTACTGACGGTAGAGATCTAGTAGTAAAACCCAAAGCCTTGTCTACATTGTATTTTACACTCTCTATCAGCAGTCAGTATTGAAGCACATTCCTGATGTGCTGTATAATTACTAAATACCCAAAATTAAAAAGCAAAGTGATTTTTCTCCAATAATGCCAACCTCGAAATTACAACGCTGTCATACTACATCCTACCGACATTCACACAAAAACCAGAGGTCAATATGCTATTCTTTCTCTATGGTAGTACCTAATTATGCTGTAGTAATGCAATGGCATGTACTTTCTTACCATTAAATATACCGTAAGGCTGGCAATGTACCTACTTAACTTCTCACAGGACCGACAGTCCCTAAATTTGAAGGGGACAGATTTAAATGACAGTTTGACAGTTTTTCAATAGAAAATCTGTCAAACTGTCTTAGAATTGCATTCTACGCCTATTAACGTATCTATTCCTAGGAACAAGCATGCATATACGTGTCATACCAACCTAGGTATGCTAAATATAGGTACCTAAGTTATGTATGTGTACCTATTTGTATACAATTCGGTGATAGCTTCCTGCCTAAATTTAAAAAAAATAAAAACAGTTAGGTACGTATGGACATTAACTTTGGCACAACAGTCCAGTTTTACCTTTAACCAGGATGATCTAACAAATTATACCTACTCAAATATAAGTTTATACATTACGTAACACTAAAAAATCAATAGTTTACTTACTTTTTGTTCTGTAGGGAGACTAAAAACTTAGCAATGGTAATTGAATAGTCAGAAGTTCAGAGAAAAATCCCTAATGCCATGGAACTTACCCGGTAATGGGTCAAATCAACGGGACCACGGGTAAATGCACCCTATTTTAATAAGTGGAACACATTCTGAGATTACCTAAAATCTTGAACGAATCCTACTACTTAATATGATAATTTTATCCGTTCTTTGACTGTTAATCGTATTCTTTAGAAAAAAATTGACACTTAATGAGTTTTTCTTTTAGAGAACTGAAACGTAGTCAACTGGCGTCGTTCTTTTGAGCTACGAATACAATTCTGATACAGATATATATTTATTTAAAACTAATTTAATAATGCATATCATAAGAAGTTAAGGTTGCATTAAAAACAATAAGAAAACAATATCATATTTCCTACTATCGTAAACAAGTTAAGCTAGATTGATTTTTATAAAACCCTTCAACATTATTAAAAACTTATCATAGATTGAACGTAGATATCACATAGTATTGTAGGTCGAAGTTTCATAGCACGGGCCCGCCTCCGTGGCTGGGCGTTTCAGCTGAAAACGGACACGCCCATCGCACGTACATGCATCGGCCATGTACTTCAATACACTATATGTTCCTACTAAAGTACCTTTACACTGTATAAGTAAGAGATGTGTCTTGAATTTGGTACAGGGATTTTGTATGTGACATTCTTGGATGTCTTGAATGGAAGATTACTGTCGTAATATTTTTATGAGCTACGCGAAACTCTTTCTTGTTTCGTTTTACTGTTGTTTGTCAGTTTTTTATTCAATTTCTATGCAAAAATCAAGTGAACATTATGTGCATCATGGCCGTTAAATGCAAACTTAAAACAGCCTGAATAATTGTGTTATGATAAGGTAATTCGGTATTTCTCCTAATTTGACGAGTAGGTAGATGAGTAAAGTTCTTAAATAAGCAATTTTATTCAATTACACAAAAACGTCTTACCACATTTTTTAAAGGGATACCTAAAGAACGACGAAATCATTCAAAGTCTAAAATAGAGTCCGTCTCAATAATTTTTCAAACGAGAATTACGTTCACACTATCAACATATGGAACACTTAACATTCTTTAAAAGTACAGTGCTCATCAAGAAATAATGCACATCGAGCCTATGAAAAGGATAATCGGCTAGTTTCGGCTTTGTAGAGCGTTATCTCTCCTGCACACTGCCTACGTAAGTACTGATAGTCCGGTATTGGTCAAGACTTTGTCAAAATAGTGGACACTCGTCAAATTGGTACGGTGCGAAAGAGATAACGCTCTACGGACCCGAAATAAGCCCAGTCTCCTTTCTGAGGTCGATGTGCAATGTTTATATATATGTATCTTCACGCCAGGTCCCTAACGGGGTAGGCAGAGAGTGTAGAGCGCCAGACATCCCGGTTCTGACAAACCTCTCGAGCCTCGTCTACCCTCATCATTCTCTTCATACATGCACGCCGATTCCTAAGACTTTTGACCCCACCATCAGACAGAACTCGACCTATTTGGTCATGGTAGGTCAGCCTTGGTCTTCCTGGGCCTCTGCAACCATCCACATTCGCATTGTATATCTGTTTAGTCATTCGCTCATTCGACATTCTTTCTATATGCCCGAACCATCGGAGCATGCCTTTTTTCATTTTTACACCGATACTATCATTCACACAAAGTCTCTTTCTTACATCTTCATTACGAACGCGATCGGTGAGTGATACACCGCAGATCTTGTGCAAAGATCTCATCTCGACCGCGTTCAACTTACTTTCATGCTCTTTCCTGCATACCCAGCTCTCGCTTCCATATAAAAGCGTTGGAGTAAGTACAGCATTATGTACGGCTAGTCGAGCCCGCTGGCTGAGATGTTTAGATTCTAGCAGCTTACCCAACGCTCCATTCACGCAATTCCCAGCAAGCACTCTTCTTTCTATGTCAGTGGTGTACCTACCGTCCTTGCTAAAAGCACATCCAAGATATACAATTTCATCAACCTGTTCTAACACTGCATCATCTACTACTACCCTTGCATTTGTTCTCTGTTCATCTCTTTCAAATACTAATACTTTAGTTTTATCCACATTCAATTGTAAGCCTTTCTCCATACAATCCTCTTTCATGACTGTGACTAGTACTTGTAGCCCAGATGGTGTAGAGTTAACAATTACCGCATCATCTGCGTAAAGCAGACAGTTCACCACTAAGTCACCCATACGCACTCCCACATCCATCAACTTCACCCTCTGGAGGCATTTGTCCAGATATATAATAAACAGCCTAGACGAAAGCACGCAACTCTGTTTGACACCGATGTTAACATCAAACCAGGGTGACATGTTACCATCTACCCGCACACATGCTTGACAGCCCACACACGTGGACTGTATTGCACGGAGCAGACTGCCATCAATACCATACTCTGGCAAAATGTCCCACAGCTCCTTTCGTAATACCCTATCAAACGCCTTCTCCAAATGCAATGTTTCTTTTGGATATTGTAGCTTTGCGATAAACTTCTTTGACCAGTTTACAAGTAGGTAATTCTTAGATAGTCTTCTCAGTAATCAATACTAAGTAGATAAGTATTGCCTAACTAAGGAAGTCCATGCCTAAATAAATGTCCTCCACACGAAAAAAATGTTAACCGATGTATATAACTATAATCCACTTTTTTTAGCGTTTCGTAGTAAACCCTTTTCGCCATGTCCGTCTGTCTCTCTATCTGTCTGTCCGTCCGCAGTTTAGCGCAAAAACGATTGGTACTAGAGGCTTGAAATTTGGCACAAGTATACACCTTAATTACGCCAACAAAGTGGTAGAATAAAAACATGAAAAAAAATAATTAGGGTAGGTAAGTACCTTCCCGACATGTAACACGCGAATATTTTTTTTTATTTTACATTCTCTGTATAGCGTGGGCTATAGTTGGATAGGTGTTTCAAAAATATTAGAGATGTTCCAAAATCATTTTTTGATTTAGTTATCTACCTGTTCGTGACATATTAAGCTTTAAAGTGCCAATTTTCGTTAGAGTCAAGTGTTCCCCCCTCTACCAACTAAACGGTTGTTGTTAGGAATTCAAACGTTACGGCAATAGTAGCTACAAATAACGAAATTAAAAGGAAAACTATCACACTTATGTTGGCTTTTCAAGTTTGTCGAATAATAGTCGACCAAATGTATTTTACTCGAAAATGTTCAACAAACAACTCCAAGGATTTATTTTTTCATTACCTTATTCAAACCTAACACTACGGAACCCACTTGACAGGTTTTCTCATTAAGTTTATGTCGACAGTTCACACTTAAGATAATTGTCGGATACCTACTGTCCATTGCATGTAGGTACCTAACAAGTAGGTACGGGATAAAGGTTGCATGCATATAATCTAACCTTCAGAACTAACTGTTACAAAGAAATTTTGCAACTAGTAGTAACATTTTAAAATAAAAAGTAGAACACTACAACACAATCCTAGATCAATCAATATTACCTACCTAGTTAATTTACGATTATCAAAGTGGATCGATGTCAATGATTTTTTATGAATGCCAAAATGGATCAATCACTTGTCTTGTAGCTTTCCAATCTGTGTTGCCGTAAAACACGGCCCTAAAGGGCCCGACGGCGATCCATCAGCGGGGGAACAACCGCGGGATGTTCATAACACAGTTATGAGCCGCGGCTTCCGCATCTCCGCTACTTTGTCACTACTACACATTTACTTGTTTTATTGCCACCATTATTCATATCAAATATTGCTAGAAACTAGATTTTTTTATGTGATGTAAGTGGCAAACAAGCATGCAGTTCACATTGATGTTATGTGATGACTGCAGCCTATAGACACTTACACAAAGACCAAGGTCAAAATGCCATTATCACCTAGTATATTAGGTAATGCCTACGCCCGCGAGCTCCATCACTGGAGCTCTACCACCAGTAGTAAATAAACGTGATTATATTATCGGTGGAGGAATAATAGCGTGACATAACAACTAAGGTCTCAGGGGTGGCACCACATCTGCATTTTGACCTCTGGTTATTGTGTAGATATCTATAGGCCACAGTGAACTGGATGCATGTTTGCCACCTTCGTTACATATAAACGGTAAGGATTATATTATTTAAAAAAATTGAAGTATTTTTTTAATTTGTGAGTTATAAAAAACACAGATCCCTTAGATATTATTAGTAGAATTATTGTTGCACTATTGTATTAGAGAATGATTGTCAAGTCAATATCAATCTCAATGATTTTTTATGAATGCCAAAATATATCAATCACTTGTCTTGTGACTTCCCAATCTGCGCTGGCGTAAGACACGATAACCCGAAAGAGCCCGACGTCGATCCATCAGTAGGAGAACAACTACGGGATATTCACAGTTACAAGCCGCATCTTCCGCGACTCTGCTACTTTGTCACTTGTACCTATACATATTATAGTGGTTTTATTGCCATTATATTCCAATTTAAGATTGTGTCAAATATTGCTTATTGATATTTAACTGATATCATTATTAAATGATTATTTAAATTCATGAATTTCGAAAAACCAAGATGCCATAAATATTATTAGCAGAACTAGCTGTGCCCGCAACTTTTTTTTATTTTTTTTATTCTCCATTTAAAGAGCTTGGTCAAAGACCATGACGCTCTATACGTTCACATGAATTACATTCTTCATTAAAAAAAAATAATTAAACAACATTAACTCATTGACAATTGATATAGTTGCAACAGCATTCTGGCGTCATCCGTAGTGGGATCTGCCAGGACACTGTTGTATTTGTATTTGTATTTATTTATTTCAATATAAAGAGTACATACAGTGTAACAACAAAAAGCACCATAAAACCTTGAATAGGTTTGTCAAGGTACTTCCATTCGTCTTAAATGCTAATCAATAACGGCTTTATAACAAAAACTTCCAATAAATAGGTTTGTACATCTGCCTGCCCCGTAAGGGTCAATACAACAGAATCTACATAATTAGGTATCTACCTTCTGTCATAGCTATAATAAAATATAGCTTGTTGCAATGTCCTATTTCTAATGAAGCCCTGCGATGAGCCTCACCTCGAACACATTCAACCAAAATATGGTATACGTCTTCCACTTTACCACATATACTACAATTAGGGGTATCAGCTTGACTCATTAAGTACTTAAACTTATTAAATGGCACATGTCCGGAGCGAAGTCTCATCATTGTGACAAGTTCTTTCCTGGACAGGGCACACTCGGTCATCCGCAACTTTGTTTGCGTGGAATAGTGGCTTTGGGATTTTGAACAGCGCTTTAGGATATACATTTTGGTTAATTTTGGATCATAAACACTTTTGGGTAGCTTAAAAAATCTACTTTGCAGTAATGCTTCTCTATGCACGATGTTAGACGTATGGCCATCGGGAATAAAAGCATACAGCCTGCTAGGAAAGCGAAAAATTGCTAATTATGTGTTTAAACGCGCATCCATCCTATGCTGAACCGGTTTTTTCGAAAGGGCCATTTAAAACTTCCATGCACAGGTATCTTATATTTTTTATAGAAAATGATTATAAAATTTTGTAGTTTCAGTCAATTATTGCTTCTAACAGAGAATGAAAGATAAAAGGTAGATCTATGCATAATATAGGCACTCCGTAAGAGCCGGCAGAAGAGAAAAATCGAATGTTAACGTTGTGCATTTTTACCCACTAATACCACCAACACCACCACCACTATCGTCACCACCACCACCATCACTACCACCACTGTCACCACTACAACCTCCACCACCGCCACCAATACAATCGTCACCAACGCCATCAACGCCACCACCATCACCACCACCACCAACGTCACCAACGCCGCCAATGCCTCCATCGCCTCTAAAAACCACCGCCAGCACCATCAACGCCACCAGCGACATCAACGCAACCACCATCACCAGCATCATCATCATCATAATTACATCCGAAAGACGTCCATCTGTCTCTGCTGGACAAAGCCTTTCCCGAAGATGCTCCTAAAAGTGTTGTGCATCATAAGGAAAGAATATGTCATAATTGCCACGCTTGGCATGCTGAATGGTGATCATAGCGGCGATTTTTTAATGCCGGGATGCTGCTATGCGGTATGCTTAATGTTACTAACAGAGAAAAAAACGAAGAGTTCTGTACAAAAAATGGCATAAAAATTATGTTTGTTAGAAGGTAATACATACAACATAAGACCTAAAAATTCTGTGAAAATTTGAACCGTCTACTTGCTACCTTTATTGATATCGTGCAAAAAATATACGAAAAAAAAACACGTTTATTATATGCCGCCTTGGACCAATATTTTCATTTTCTTGTTTTTAGTATTTAATTTTGTCGTTATAGCGGTAACAGAAATACGTAATTAGTGAAAATTTAAGCTTTCTAGCTATCACTGTTTATGAGATACAGGCTGGTGACAGACAGACGGATGGACGAACAGACAGACAGACAGCGGAGGTTTTGTAATAGGGTCCGTTTTTACCTTTTAGAGACGGAACCCTAAAAAAAGTCAGAAGATAGATAGAGAATAGTTTAAAAATATTCGATATAATTCTTTAAATTGTCGTAACTTTTTTATTTCTGAACCGATTGACATGCAACGAACACTAAATGTTAATTGAAACTCACCACAATATATTAGAGAAAACCGCAAATCGAATAAACCGTTTCTGAAATTAGCGTGCATAAACACACAGACAAACAGACATTTTTCCGGGATAAAAAGTACCCAGTGTTGTGCGCCAAACCAATGTGTGTAATCGGACCGGTAGATTTTGTGTGATGTGTAATTTTTGTCTGTCTGTCTGTCTGTCTGTTTGTTCAAACAAACAGACAGACAGACAGACAGACAAAAATTTTTCTAATCACATATTTGTGTTCGGTATCGATCTAGTAACATCCCCTGGTATTTATTTTTTCAATATTTTCAGTGTACAGAATTTACACTTCTACAGATTTATTATAAGTATAGATACTCGTAAATTGTTATACTGTGATATTAGAGAATGATTGTCATGTCAAGATCAATCTCAATGTTTTTTATAAATGAAAAAATATATCGATCACTTGTCTTGTAACTTCCCAATCTGCGCTGGCGTAAAACACGATAACCCGAAAGACTGAAGAAGCCTGACGTCGATCCATCAGCAGGGAAACAAACGCGGGATGTTCATAACACAGTTATGAGCCGCGTCTTCTGCAACTTTGTCACTTATACTAAGTACATACATATTGCACTGGTTTAATTGCCACTATATTCCAATTTAACATAGTGTCAAATATTGCTTATAGGTATATTTATATATTTAAATGATATCATTATTAAATGTTTTATAAATTCATGAATTTCGAAAACCAAGATCCCTTAAATATTATTAGCAGGATAAATTGTTAAACTGTGATATTGTAGAATGACTGTCATGTCAAGATCAATGTCACTGTTTTTTATAAATGAAAAATATATTAATCACTTGTCTTGTAACTTCCCAATCTGCGCTGGCGTAAAACACGATAACCCGAAAGACTGAAGAAGCCTGACGTCGATCCATCAGCAGGGGAACAATCGCGGGATGTTCATAGCACAGTTACGAGCCGCGTCTGCCGCAACACAACTCTGCTACTTTGTCACTTGTATACATATTTCATCGGTTTTATTGCCACCGTATTTCATTTTGGCGTCATCTCAAATATTGCTGGAAACTAGGTATAGACTACTTCTTTATTCGAAGAGAAAATTATTATTTTCTGCGTGAATGTAAAGTGAATAACATAAGTATACACCAACTAACAATCGCGCTCGCGGCTCCCTCCGCGAAAAAAGATACAATCAAGTCTTTGGTCTTTGACACTCAGATTTTTTTTTTGTGGAGAGAAGATGACAAACAAGCATGCAGTTCACAGTTAATGTTAAGTGATATCAGAAAACTGATGAGACTAATAGTTATTACAGGGCCATATATTACCGTTTAACCGGAACACGAAAGCGCTGAACACTACCAGTTAGTGGCAGATAGATTAGGTAATAGGTGCCTAAGCCCTTGAGTCCCTACACTGGGACTCTACAAACAGTCAAGTCTAACATATTTTTTATTGACGTAACCCTTATGATGAGTAAGTTGGCCAAAATTTTATCTGGATCATGAAACACTACAAACAATTTTAGCCAATGGTGTTATACTTTTACAACAAACGAAGAAATAAAACTAGGTACTCCTTTACTAAGCTGACCTTAAATGTTCCACATGCAGAGTTGTGTGTTCATAAAGTTATTATTATTCATGCAAGTGTTTACATACTGATCATCAGATAGAATAGAAAGTTAATTGTAGAGCCTAAGTATTTGTCTTATAATGACTGCAATATAATTTCTAATGGAGTTTCCACACGTCTCGTTGTTCCGAGACACACTTTAACATTTTCTCTTTATAGATATCAACTTTTATTTCATAATTCCTACTTGGTACTACGTGGTAGAAATAGCCCGTAGTGTATTCAATTCTATGAGAAAGGTACTATGCAGTCGTCAGTTAAAGATGTCCCTTCGCGTACGGTTGCTACAGTGCTATAAATGGCCTATACTATTGTATGGATGTGAGGCCTGGACAATTAAAGAGCACTTGAGAAAACGAATTGAAGCGTTTGAAATGTGGTCCTACAGACGCATACTGGTATACATGGTATAGCTGGACACACAAAGTTACTAACGGAGAAGTTTTCCGTCGAGCTGGTCAGAAGCGCCAAATCATGCAAACCATCAAACAGAGAAAAGTTGTTTATTTAGGTCACTATGCGACATGACAGATACCAACTGCTGCAACTTACAATGATGGGCAAAGTGGCTGGAAAAAGATCAGTAGGCCGAAGAAAAAAGTCGTGGCTACGCAATATCCGCAAGTGGACCGGCATCAACAGCGCCGCTGAAGTATTTCGTCTCGCGATGGACAGATTAAAGTTTTCCGAACTGACCGCCAACCTTCACTAGCTGGAGAGGCACTAAAAGAAGAAGAAGACTTGGTAGTGAAAAAATTGAACACTTACCCCCTTATTCATAAACGTATTTTAGCTAAAGTGTTGCTAATCTCTCCTTTGTCTTTTTCTATCCTGCACATTTTACAATGCAACTGACAAAGACAAAGCATTCTATAGCTAAAACGTATCTAATGTACGTTTATGAATAAGGGTTAAACATTTAAAAATTTCTTCTCCTAGAACACCAACATTTTTTTCAATTCTCTTATGAAGCTTTTCACATTTTACTATCAAACTAGCTGTACCCGCGACTTCGTCTACGTGAGAAAAAATATGATTGTTCAGTATCTACCCAGAGTCGTGGGCGCAGCTAGTATAAAAGTAGCGTAAGTTACTCCTTATTACATCAGCTATCTGCCAGTGAAAGTCCCGTCAAAATCGGAGACACTCAAATTCGATGTATTTGTATGTAGTTATGTACATATGTATGTATGATCGTATGGAGATAAAAGAAGCCTAAGTTACTCCTTATCACATCAGCTATCTGCCAGTGAAAGACCTGTCAAAGTCGGATACACTCCAATTCTACTTATTTGTATGTAGGTATGTATGTGTGTATGGATGTATGGAGATAAAAGTAGCCTAAGTTACTCCTTACCACATCAGCTATCTGCCAGTGAATGTCCCGTCAAAATCGGTCAAGCCGTTCCCAAGATTAGCCCCGCCAAACAGACAGACAGACAGACAAAAATTGTAAAAAATGTTGTTTTGGTATATGTACCGTGTATACATACATATGCGTTTAGTAAAAAGCGGTTATTTTAATATTACAAACAGACACTCCAATTTTATTTATTTGTATGTATATAGATTTATTATGGAGGCTACAATACAACATGAGACCAAAATATTCTGTGAAAATTTTAAGCGTCTACATTGTAGCGGTAACAGAAATACATAATTTGTGAAAATGTTACCTTTCTAGCTATCACTATTTATGAGATACAGCCTGGTGACGGACAGACGGAGGGACGGACAGACAGACAGACAGCGGAGGATTAGTTATCAGTAGGGTCCGTTTTTACCTATTAGGTACGAAACTCCCTAAAAAATAGAACTAAGAACAGCTTAAACAAGAACAGAATAGCTTAAAAATATTCGATACGATTCTTTAAATTGACATAACTTTTTTATTTCTGAAGCGATTCACATGAAACAAACACTAAATCTTAAGTGAAACTTACCACAATATATTAGTGAATACCGCAAATCGAATAAGCCGTCTCTAATATTAGCGTGCACAAACACACAGACAAACAGACATTTTTCCGGAATAAAAAGTACCTAGAGTTGTGCGCCAAAGGTTAAAGTATAATCATACCAAGTTTCATTGTAATCGGACCGGTAGTTCTTAGTGATGCTTGAACAAACAGACAGACAGACATACAATACATTTTCTTATCACATATTTGTGTTCGGTATCGATCTAATAACATCCCCTGGTATTTTTTTTCAATATTTTAATGTTCAGAATTTAGAATTTACAGTTCTACAGATTTATTATAAGTATAGATATAGATTACAAAAGTAACATTCGTTTTTGTTACAAAAGTAATATTAGTTCTACATTTCGTTCAAAGACAAAATATTTTTTTGTGATGACACGAGTGAGAGACATGATTTTTATTTCTTTTCTTTGTAGTCTTTTGTTTGATGTACACACACATTCAATTGGCATTCGTTGAAACATTTATAGATACAAAAACTTGGCAATCTATTGGCAATGTATCCGTATATTCAGATACTTAACTTATTCACTCTTTTATAGTATTATATTGAATAGCCAAACATACCTATTCAGTGATTTTATTTCAGACAGTATTTATTGTCATAACATTTGAACTTTCTGTCGTCTGTTCGTCACTAAAAAAAGATGATACCTACATAGTCAGGTATCAATAAAAGTATTATCGTGTAATTAACAGATATATTATTATAATCGCTATAACATAAGATGCTAGAAGACTACTACAGCCATGTTTTTTTATGTTATGAAGTGGCAAACAAGCATACAGTTTACATTGATGTAAGTAATAATGCAGCCTAACCTATAAACATCTACATGAGACTGGAGATTTCATTGTAGATACGTTACCGCTCCTGAGGTCTAAGGTATTATGTGCCGGAACTTACAATTGCGTTGATGTACTACATACATGTATGATTTTTGTATGCAACTTCTTGTGTTATATATTTGGCCTAATTGTATGATTTTAAGGAGTACCAAATGTCAAATATACTTAGTTACATTACATCTACATCTGAGGCTAGTCATGCAGCTTTTTGTCAATAACAATCAGTCATACATTATGAAATCCTGCTACCAGAAACAATGACGATACATCATTGATGAGCTTTTTTGTTTAAAAAAAATTACACCATGTGTTGTACCTACTTGTGATATCCTTATAATATCACTTCTGAAGCCAACTTGTCTTGATTCTGTGAATAAAATAGCAAAATGCATTTATTTAATATTGTAGTATCTTATAGCTACGCAATCTAACAATCATGTGACATCGCCAATGTAAATAAATAAATACATACTCACTGCCCCATACTAGGTATAAAAAAATAAAATGACATATAAAACGTATGTCTTATGTACCGTTGTTCACACACAACACATATCGATTCGGGATCGAACCCGCTAGACCAATGTGCGCCTTGTGCGCCTTGTGAGTCTTGTTCCTTTATTGCCTGAGTAAAATATCAAACAGACACGTAATCCACGTTAGGTATGACATCTATACCTACGCATCAGAACAAACCGAGAGACCAATGACAGTGTTGGAACAGCCGTGAAGGTTTCTCAGAAAATCATCAAAGGAGCTTATAAAACGATAAGTGGAAGGTTTCTGTGGGCCGGCGTCGAGTTGCGTGAGAATAATTTAGTAATAAACAATTATATACTCTGGCGACGATTCTATCAACTAAGTTCCTCGGCCAATTGGCCTGTTAATTATACCATAAGTACTGGGTACAGAAGGAATAAGGAAATCACTTCAATTTTGAATATGGTGAAATAATTAATCTCAATAATAAAGCATAATTATACCAGTTTAGTTTTTCATACAACCCAGAGACTTAGTTTTTTAAAAACATATTTTAAAGTAAACTCTCTTACTTATCTTATTCTTGGTTTCATTATTATAAGAGACATATCTCCATCATATATCTGTTGTGTTGGTCAGGAAAATCTTTGCTCACGAATAGCTAATGGCCGTCTTGTACGAGTAGGTACGTTTCCAATTTACTCAAAAATTTAAGCAAAACTTTCATATAATATTTATGTTACTATATGTCCGTATTCTATAAGCCAAGACACAAGACACCAACTACTGCGTAAACCACCACCGTATTACAATTTTGTTTATTTTTTATGGATCTCCAAGTAGTATCAAACTGTTACATCAAATGTAAACATCTAATCCGCCGCCAATTAATAGTTCAGGACTATCGTGTTACGATTAGGTGTATGGGTCCGTAATTTCAGGTGGAAAATTCGGTGTTAATGGAAATGATAAGGAACTGGAGGAAGACTAAACCAGATAATATGTAATAATACTACGTATAGAATGGACACTTCTACGTCCCGCGAACCTCCTCCCCTCTTATGGGCGACGGTTGGTATTTTCTACGTGTTACGCATACAGGTTCACGTGTAAATACTCGTACACGTCACTGATTGATGTCTGTGCAATAGAGACCAAATTAAACGTTTGTATGGAATTTTGGCGGAGTGTTCGCGGTGTGACTAAACAGAGGAGGAACAAGACATATTTAATCAGCAAAGAGGACATTTATCCACATAAAAGGAGGCCCTATACCTATTTAGAATGTGTAACAAAAGTATGCGACTTTTGTTACACGTTCCTGTTTGAATTACTGATTTACATGTGTGTACCAAATTTCAACTCGATCAATCCAGTATGTACAGTGCTGAAAAATGTATTTAGACAAATCTTAGCAAGAAAATGTTACATTTGGTAAGTAACATTATTCCATGCATCTCTCTCCGATTTGCAAATCAATATGCGAAGCTACGAGTATATACCAAAGTGCATGTCTTCCGAAAGGTGTATTCAATCACACGATTTACGTGGGCAACAGATATATACAAACCTGTATTTTGTACACGTACATACATTTGTGGGCGGCATCCGGACGGCACGCCATTCTATTCCCCGAAGAGGAAATCGTTATGGCCGGCAAATTGGACCCTAACCACTAGTTTGAGCAACGCTCCGTTCCCGGCACGCAGATGTTCTGTTATTTACTTTGGACTCGCTTAAACAACGAAATTGATGATAATGCACACTTGTGTAGTGGAAATATGAATAAACAAGTCAAAGTGCAAGATTATTTTTATATACCCACGGTGGGGTTATGCAAATTAGTTTTGAAAAATTTAATAAATAAATTATAAATACAGCCCAACAAGGTAGCTTATGGTTTGGTTATAGCGACATATCGTCGTTAACACACAACACACACACGTAAACACCCAGCCCGGAAACAAAATATCTGTAGTATATGTTGCTACTAGATCAGTCGATATATTATTATCTAACAGAAATTGACTTGAGAACGCGTGAAGAAAGCTAAAAAAAACTTAGAAATTACAAACCTTTTTCAATGTAGAATATTTGTGTTAACTCGTAATCCCACTCCCTCATCACTTACTCGTACGAGCGATATTTTTTTTTGTTTATCAACACAACTATTAGAACATCTTCACCATATTATTGGAATATTGGCCTAAGAACTATGGGAACCTAGAGTCAATATATTGGGAAGACATTTTGGCTGCCAGAAGGTACTCTTAAAAGAACACAAATAAAAAAATAATTAATTAATAAATTTACTTTAGGCAGGCATCGAACCTCTATTTAACTATCATACTAAGCTACCGAAGCTTGGGGATTCGATTCCTTATGGTTTCGCCATATCCGTCCGTCCGTGTGTCCGTAGATAAGCTAACTCTTAGCACTAGAGGGCTATAATTTGGCACGAATAGGCATAATAGCTAATTAATTACGCGAACTATTTAGCTACGCGAAAAAGAGGAACAATATAATTATGAAAAATCTCGCTCTCGCTTGTGTCATTGCGAAAAAATACCATTACCTATATCCACCTAGCTAGAATAATCATAATATCGACATACTCGTAAAGCCAAGAAAATGTAATTGGAAACATAAAAATAAGTGAAATATTCTAAACTGATAATTTTCACCCACTAGACGATATCAATAAAGATTTAGAGACGTTAAATTAGGAAAATTGTTATTTCGTAAGCGCCGAGATTTCAGTGAGACGTCGCGTCGTCTAAAAATAGGGCCATAAACAAATTCATAAGTAGGCTGTGTTCTCCTTTTTATGTGTTTTTAAAGGGGCTCCCTCTTGAGGGAGTTCCGGGGAAGTGAAACGCGTTAAACCTGCGCCCTACGAGACGAGGGAAAGATACAACGTGCCGTGACAACCTTTCAAATTACTTGTGGTGCTTACCTTTACATATACTCAAAGTGTGATGTTTTATGTTTTAAGAAAGTGTTATCTCAAGTTTAGTTTATTTTTTTCAGTATGTACATTTTTTTCTAATAAAACATATTGCATTGAGTTAGTGTATAAACCTAAGGCTGTGGGTGTAGTACATATTACTATATTTATTTTTATAGTAGATACCTATTTACTAACACTATTATACATCTACATGTTTAAAGTATCCGGAAACACCAAATTAGATTCTATTTTCAGTGCTCTCAATATTTATTTTTCAATTATTTTTTGTCTATAACTTTATACGCATACACATTCAGTAAAACTTTGTAAAGTATCAAGCCTCTATATTCGGTCGATTCGACTGTAAAACTTAGAAAACTTTGAAAAGTATCAAACCTCTATATTCGATCGATTCGACTGTAAAACTTAGAAAACTTTGTAAAGTATCAAGCCTCTATATTCGATCGATTCGACTGTAAAACTTAGAAGCCGGATGTTCCCCTTCTCGCAAAAAAATTGAGAAATCGTCACTACCTCACCTACAGTCCCCAAAGAACAAGCCAAATAAAACAACATTTTTACGACCAATAGCTTCTGTGCGCTGTCTGTCAGTCACCCAGTAACACCGTCAGTAATGAAGGAGTTTATCTTCTATATATAGATATATCAAAATCAATTGCTGTTCGTTAGTCTCGCTAAGACTCGAGAACGGCTGAACCGATATGGCTAATTTTAGTTTTGAAATATTTCTGGAAGTCCAGGGATGGTTTAAAAGATAAGAAAATATGAAGAAATTGAAGGGACATAGTAAAAAGCACAATTTAATTTTCGCATACAAATTGTCCGTATCTATCAAATCTTTGACACATTATTTCATTGTGAGGCAATGCGAAGTTTGCCGGGTCAGCTAGTTTAAAATGAAATATTTTATAAATTCAAGAAAAAGGGAATGAAAGTTTGACTTCGGTCAAGAATCGAACCTGGGACCTCAGAATAACCAGTCCAGCCGCTTTACCACTAAGCTACTAATTCCCATAGCCCGAAACAAAATTTCGTGGGACTTCGGTAGATTAGTGGTAAAGCGGCTGGACTGGTTATCCTGAGGTCGCAGATTCGATTCCTGCCCGAAGTCAAATTTTTCATGTCCTTTTTTCTGAAATGTTTAAAATACACCAGCGCTTGTTATTGCAAAATATATTACAATAAAATATTTTGATTGATAAGCAAGTTATTTCCCCTGTAGAAACAATAAACTCTCTCTCTCAGTATGTCTCCATGCCTCCGAGTTTGTACAGTTTCTGTCCTATTACTTTCTTTGTTCCATTATCTTACAATAACTTGCTACATCAGGTAGGTAGAGATCATTCATATTTCACTTGAAAATCACTAAATTTTACATGACTTAAGAATCATGCAAAAAGTACAACATTTATGATTGAATCGAATTATGCCTGCCTTAGTAACAATTGGAAGTTTCCTGGTATCATCAGGAAACTTCAAATTGGGATAGGGTCATGAAGTAATTATTCATGTGCCAACAATATTCGTAATATAATTGTAAATACAAAAATACTGTGACATACGAAGCTACAATGTATTTAAAGGAAATTACATTTCATTGTCCGTTCACATACGAACGTACAGAGAATTTTAATTCGAAACACAGAACCCATACGCATTAAAATAGGTTTAACCGCCAGCCGTACCACTTTCGAAAAAAATAAAATAAAACAAAAAAGGCGCTATCCCGCCATTCCTGCCGAGCGCGCCGCAAATTCCGCTGGAAAAAATCGTATTTCGTACGCGGTTTGAATTTTAATTGACATTCAAACGACGAAGGCTAGCATCCGACCAGGATTTCCAACATTTCCAAATTCACTAGCTCCGTAAGGGCGCGTAGAATGCGTACAAACACGGGGACGTCCACCAGTTGCGGACTATAAAAGTGACGCCTCACGTCCGCAAACCACATTCTCCCCGAAAGCGGGGTGCGAAACGTGTTAAACATCTAGTTTGGCAAACATATTGTCAGTCATACCATGCCTACAACATCGCTTTTTAACAATCTGTTACCAGCGTGACTGACTAGTCATTAGGTATGTGAAATACCAAGCAAATAGATTTCAACCCATTTCTTGTTATACGTCGACAATAACTGTATAAGCGTTAAGTACTTAAGGTCTTCTAAAATTAAGCTATACGTATTAGAAAAGGTAAATATTAAACCCTAAGAAATTATTATCTCTCCCATGTAGGTAGGTAAATATGCTATTTCGTAGTTTAGTATCCAAAATGTCAGTGACTTCATTACTGGTTCTAGCATTGCCTGTTGCATTGAAATAAATATTATCTCTATAATTGTACTATTTATTTTTCTTAACTTTAGAGAAGCTAAAACTTTTTTCTTTAATTTCTAAAGTTCACTCGGTGGGACTCTGGTAGCTTAGTGGTAAAGCGGCTGGACTGGTTAACCTGAGGTCGCAGGTTCGATTCCTGCCCGACGTTAAATTTTTCTATCCGTTTTTTCTTCAATTTCTAAAATTATCTGTTTACTTGTAACATGTTACTTAAGCTATATAAACATCGTGTGATACAACAATTCAGTCAACATTTCAGTTTTCTTCAACCCCGAAGTTAAAACATTTATGCATACATCAAACACAATAAGATCGGTTCATAGTTTTACTACAACTAAAAGGTCATTACTCAACAGGTACATGCAATGAATTTGTTTAAATTACATAATGATCAAGGTCAACATGACTGTATATCTACACAGTAGTAAAAAATGCTCTCATAATTTGCATTTATTGCTATTTGACTTTTTTTGCATTACAGTGAGTAACTCATTATCCCGTCGCTTTGTTATTCAGTGGAGTCCATGACAATTTTAATATCTTTATTGTTGAGTCGACATTACGTGCTATACGCTACATGATGGTCGCTAAATTACAATAAACAATTTTGAACGCTCATTATTCGAGCGCTCATCACGACTTGGGCTCAAATTATTCAACACAAAACCGCAGTAATGCCGAACGTCCGCGAATAATTGAGAAATAACCACAAGTCAGCCTTCTCCTGTTATATTTAATTTGGCGTCTTTATAGTTAGCGGCCACATTGACAGTGATTAGTCGACTCTTTATTATGCAGCGTTTTAAATGTACGATGTTTCATGGTCTATGGGAATTTTGGCGGCTTTATAAGGTTTACTTCAATATTGAGCATTTTCTACGAAGGAATCTCTTTATGAATAGCTACCAAGCGTCTGTTGGCACTTCTGTTCAAGCTTTATTTGTGTGACTGCACGTCTAGTAAACAGCCATTTACCGTGGACATCAGTCCTACTAAAGACTATCCTATCTTTTCCCATTGGTGTCACAAGACGACCGACAGAGAATAAAGCAGAAGAGCGTCCGACCTTCTTAGAATTAATTTACCTGCTAAAATGGAATGTCTAGCAGTCCAGCTTACTTTTATTTTGAATATTACAAGTTGGCTGTAAATTGTAATAGGCCTCATAAGTAACAACGCCTCTGCATTGATATCTCTGTATTCCACAATAGAGTAACATCAACGTGGAAAACGCGCTTCTCCATGGATCGTATCCTATTAACATCAACAAACTTTTCTTTCCATTTTTCTTTAAATTAAATATATTTCACAAGCATGTGTTAATGCGAAATAATATAAAACAATCAACAAACTACAGTATATTTTTTTATGTAATTCAGGATGCAAAAAAGTGCAGTTTACATTGATGTTAAGTGACGACTGCAACCTATAGACACTCACACAAAGACCAGAGGTCAAAATGACTCCTGGTGTTTGGTGCCACCCTAAGACCTTAATTGTTTTGTCTCTTCTTGTGATAGTTATTACGAGGCCATACTATACCTATTTTATTAGAATTGGCGTAAGGTATTTAAACTCCAATGAAATGTAATAGGACATTTAACATTTTTCTTAAAATAAATTATTTTTTTCAGATAACATGACGTTAACGGGACTCAGTGCAATAATTAAACTCCAAAACAAAAGCTACCAAAACGTAACCAAACAAAAATGCTAACACATGCTAAACGGAAACCTATGTCATCCCGTAAATGATCGCACTGCGCACAGTGGATGATACCGGCAGCGATGCAAGAGATATGCAACACAGCAGCGCTGCCGCTGGACAGTAACCCCCTGGTACGCAAGATAAAATGCGAAGAGTTCCCCATCCGGGGAAAGCAAGCTTCGAGAGTTGGTATGGGGGTGCGCGATGAGATGGAAGAGGAGTTCGCAGTGAAGACGAGGAACACGCCACCGATGGGGCCGGCACCGGGACAAGAGCACCCACGCATGGATCATGGTGGCAACGGGTTCTGGCTCGCGGCCGTAACGGCGGCTGGCACGCCTCACCCCATGCTTGAAACGTGCACCGAGACCGGCTTCATCAATAGCCAGCCATCCATGGCTGAATTTATGACCGCCCTCCCTCAACTCGGTGCTGGTGAACTGAGTCCTCAGCACACGCCGCCTGGCTACGCTCCCGACCTGCCCTCGCCGGGCAGCGGCCTCAACGTCCCCGAGTACCCTTGGATGAAAGAGAAAAAAACCACGAGAAAAAGCAGCCAACAAGGTGAGAAAATATTAAGATATTTCGCTTCTGTAATAACGCCAAAGTTTTCACGAGCGCTTGCCAGACCGATTGAATCGAACGCGGCCGCCACAGAACAAAATGGCTCCCCGATCACAAAACGACGTTTCGTTTCGTAAGTGCGCTTAACTACCGCGTGAATAACTACGTTGAAATTATTATTGTGCCTTTCAACGGCAGCAACAAATGGCCATTCAACCATTGTGTTCTGGTTCACGGTCCCAGAGTTTCTTTAATGAACATCAAATTACTCCGAAATATATTGAATTGTGTGGCGCGACGACGTCTCGTGTCTGTAACTGTAGTGGGTAGCGTTGTCGGTTGGTGGACCGGTACGGTGGGAGTGCTGCGGTGGCGGTGGTGGTGGCATTATCCGAGGCAGCGACCCGCCGCAGCCGCCGACATGCCACCTAACGGAACGGAGTATTCGACATGCACTATAAGCACAAATTATAAGTGAGAACATTTTAGAACATAATTTATACATGGTATAGCCGTTTCAATACCTATTAGCTACGAATGTTGTCGTTTCTGCGATATCTATAGCCTTTTTACAGTATTCACATGCATACTTGAAAATAAACAAAAGAAAGTAGAGCATAATCCCACGTTCGTTACATTTGGCATCTTCCTTTGTCTCTGTAAACATAGTAATAGACGAGCGACAGTCACAAAAAATGCGGTGATATTTTTTCGCACAATCAAACATAATAATGGTGGACTAAAAGACAGAATGACCCCAAATTTGTCGTCGGGACAAAACGGTAGAGAACAAAGCGGGGCAGATGATCCATCACAAGCCGTCGGTCGCGTGTGAACGTGACCTCACCTGGTCTCATACATCATGTTCTGGATACTGTTCTCGTATTAGTGCGGTATCTAATTGCGCTGCTTAATGTTTAACTGATAAAATTATGAATACTTTACAAGTATTTGATAAAACCGGCAACAATGCAACGAATTCGGTCAGAGTCATTGACTATTCAGTTGAAATATGAGTATTTTCAAATTGTGTTTTTAAGTATTTGTAGAAGATTTTGATACATACTATTGGGTACGAAAATATATAACTTAGAAAACACTGAATAATAAAATAATTATAAAATACAATTAAGTTTAACAGTTTAACCAATAGGCACATGTAGTACCTACATAATGGAAGCGCGTGATTGCTATTTGTACTTATTCACTTTATATGAAATTGCCACTGAGCACGGTGGTGCTCCCGCCAAGAGGAGCTAAGCGCAAGAGCACTACGTACTTACCGTTTTCTCGAAACGATTCGTCGTTTTTTTTGAACTTACATTACTTAAGTTTGAATTACAAAAGACAGTCCAAAATCGTTATTATGTTAATGGTAGTCTTAATTTTCGATTTCTATTTTTTTACCTATTCTTATTATAGTGCTTATTATACGCACACAAAACTTTGAAACTATATGACTGTCATATCTCCAACATCTAAAATTACTTTAAGATTACTGGCCACAAAAGTAAAAGCGCAAACTGGACATGCAAATTTGGACTCATCGTCGTAGATTCGCACGCCATAATAGAACTTAGAATAGAAATTACATTTTCAATGTATACAAAAAATATTAAAACCTTATTCACACCTAAATAGTCAAAACGGCAAGACTGTATAAATGTTCACCTGCTTTTTTTAAAAACCATAATCTCTAAGGTTCCTCTCTTGTATCCCGATATCTTTCTACTAAAATATCGTGAAATCGTTTAAGATAATTTAAATGGTTATATATTTTGATATTTGTTGAGTAGCGCAAGCGCACAGAAGCGCCTCCTGCTGGGCGCTCCGGGGGGCCGTTTGAACATTCACACTATTTGATGCCCTTTCTCGATTCACCGCAAGATCTGATTTACACACGCTTTAAAATATATTATCATGTTAGCCTAATAGGTTGTACCTTAGCAAATATAGTCTTTAAATAACATGTTTTTATAGATATTTTAATTTCAAATATTAAAATATAGAAAAATATTGTGTCACAGTTATTGTAAACAAACTCCTCCAATACGGCTACAGTGGTGTTTATGATTTTTTTTTTGGATACTATTCAGTTGGTTTGAAAATAGTACTGCTTTTGCTGGTTGCTCCTAGGCTGTCCTAGAACTTATGTACAGCGATAACGTTACGTTCTATCTATTAACAGATTTTCTGACACGTAAAAAATAAAGCGATCTTCAAATAGATTCACATTTATTTATGAACAAGCAGAAGTATTTTCAAATCCGGATACAGGCGACGTAAACGTGAAGTTGTCACTTACGAGGATCACTCAAAACTTGGTAAATCCAATATCTAAGTTTGGAACGAGCGCGGCGTATAGTAGAGACTGTGGAGTTGCATAGTCGCGGCGGGCGACGCGGGCGTGCATCGCTCGATAGCGCCGACAGTGATGGATTACCCCCGGTAGCGGTTCACGGCCGGCGGATACGTTATCCGCACGACACAATACGCGTCTTCGTGTACGCGGGAATCAGAAACGCTCTTCTCTTTTTGTGTTGGTCATACGAACTAAAATATATGTAATATGTTTTTACAAATCAGAAAGGTATCTTTATTTTGTTCACCATTTTCAGTTATTTCTTTCGTAATAAGATTTAAATTTTTGTTTGCCTCAGTGACGTAATTGTTGTAGCGCTTTGAAATAAACAAAGTACTAACGTAGTGCACAACGAGCAGAAGTTATATTAAGGTTTACCTCGTTAATATAATTTCAACGCATTGAGACCAGTAGTTTTAATATTATCGATATTTTGTCCTCCAGTGTTTATCCACCCCATTAAAGATTGGCTTTGTAATATCTGGTATAGTCGAGACTATAGAGTGGTACAGTCGCAGACAAGCATCGCTCGATAGCGCCGACACGACAATGTTGGATTACCCGCTGTAGCAAGCAGTTCACGGCCATCGGATACGTTATCCGCACGACACAAAACGCATCTTCGTGTACGCGGGAATCAGACACGCCCTTCTCTTATCGTGTTGGTCATACGAACTGAAATGCATGTATTTTTCTTAACAAATCAGGAAGGTATCCTTATTTTTCTCACCATTAAGGATTATTCCTACTTTCGGTAATTTAAAAATGTTATTATGGAGACATGGCGCGTTGAAATAAATAAAGTACTATTAACGTCTACCTACTAGGTAAACTTTAACATAATTTCTCCGCGTTGTGATTTGTTATCAATATTTGAACTGACAAATATAGAAGGTCGGTTAGAAAGTTTTAAGATTAGCAATAGTTAGTACACCCGTCTCTACCTACCATGTAAAAGTTTGATTTGGTAATATCTCATATAGTAAAGACTGTATATTATTATAAAGACTGTAAAGTTGCATAGTTGCGGCAAAGTATATGTACAAAACTAAATTAAAACAATATGTATTAAATTATATCTATGACTAGACTGTTTCGACCGTTTCTTGAACGACTATATAATACTATTTAACGTAATTATATTAGTAACTAAGGTACTCATTTGTAAGTGAACTGTATTGCCTTTTTATGAGTATTAATAAATAAATATTCTTTAAACCCAAAAGCATCGTTCAATAGCGCTTACCGTTACGGATTACTCCCGGTACCGGTTCACAACCTCCGTATACGTTATACGCGTCTTTGTGTACGCGTGAATTAGAAACGCTCTTCTCTTGTTGTGGTGATTTTTTCACACCAACTAAAACAAGTTTTTTTTAATCAGGGAGCAGTTCTATGTTTTGCGATATGTAGTAGGTATTCTAGTCCCTACCCATACCCTATAAAATATTGACTTGGTAATATCACGTATAGTCGAGACTGTAGAGTTGCATAGTTGCGGACGAGCATCGCTCAATACCGCTGACAGTGATGGATTACCCCCGGGAGCGGTTCCCGGCCGACGGATACGTTATCCGTACGACACAATACGCGTCTTCTTGTACGCGGGATTCAGAAACGCTCATCTCTTTTTGTCATGTTTTATGAATTCGTTTTATAAGCTTCGCTAAAGATTCACTGAGTTAAATAAGAAAATTTGTTTTAGATGTTATATTTTTTGCAAAACAGTAATGTAGTAGTAGTATCAAAACAATAATAGTACCTATTTATTTTGTTGAAATCCATTTATTACAAACGAGAAGTTAAATTTCACTGCGTATGGATGGATGCAATGTAGTTTTTTTATGTAATGAATGTGGCAAACAAGCATACAGTTCACATGGATGTTAAGTGATATAGTCTATCATAATTTACAAAACAAATATTTTCATCAGGATAAAAAACATAATAAGCATGTCTGCATCAAAGTAGGTACATACATACCTACTCATAGTTTCATACTTATAATTTTTTTTTTTCAAAAAGCTCAAACTCATGTTGATGAAATAAGTTGGACTGTGCAAAGATAAAATATATATTTAGTAAGTACACATGTCTTTACTCATCCTATCAAAGACTAGCTTAATAACGGAAATAAAAAAACTTATACCAACTTGATTATATCTCTACACAATTTAATTTTCAACGAAACTAAAGACGTACTTTCCAGATGGCTCTATAATACGTTGCGTAAGTAACAGAATACATTATAATAATATAAAGTAAAATACGTTTTACAAGAACCACGCGTCGTGTTCCACGCACGGCTGAAGGTATCTAGGGACATGAAACAAATCGTTCCAACGACCACGCCTCCGGCCCTATCGAGAAATCCAAATTAAAATGAACGCCCTGACACGATCGATCATTTCGATTCATCTTTAATACAATGTATTATTTTTGCACTGTCTCAATTTGTTCTTTCGCCTTGACTGACGTGTGATACGGAGGCAATTTAAGTTCTTTATTTCGATTAAAATTGCAACCGGTGTGATGGAATGAAAATACATTGTTCGATGCACCGGAGAATATTGATGGTGTCAATCCATATTGTTTAATTTGAATATGCAAGTTGCCTTAAATTAAAATACATATAACAATCGGTTAAGGTAAAAGGACTTATTAATTTATATTATTAAATTAATTTACAGTGCGTAGTGCTAGATACGTCTATAAATACGATACTTAAGACTATGTTATTGTTAAAATTGTCGTTATATTTGTAAATTTGTTATTCATTTCTTGGGTTAGATAATAGCAATTGCTTAGTATGTAGAAGGGAGGTACCATCAATATGTCAAATAAAAAACATCAGTAAATGTCCCCATTAAGATTTATGTTCAGAACTTAGCCAGAAATTACGTCAAATAACAAATGATGTTATGTTTCCAACATGTAGAGCTAGATAAACAAGCTAAATATGTCAAACGAGTCGATTACAGTTATACTGATATTTGAAGAATTCAGTCACTGTGATTGTGCACGGAGGTTGTTTAATACATGATATTTATATTCATAAACCTACGTATTCTATGAATGCGCAAGGTGCGCATGAGGTAAAGTGAAGGCGAAACTTGATAATTTTATTGAACTTTAAAACACTCTTACGAAAAAAAATGGCTTCGATTTCAAAATCAGTGGGAGTTGTTTACACTCTCGTTTTCTTGCAAAAATCACAATATCAGAATCCTTACAAAAAATAGAATAAAGTGTATCTAATAGGGCAGGTAGTTCCATTGTCTTCAGATATAACGGATGTGGCCACAGAGTAATAAATCTTTGAGCCGGCTCTCTTTGATTTATGTGAAAAATGACGGTAAATTTGAGGTTAGGTCGATCGGCACAGGGCGGAGCCCCCTGGCCGGCTATAAGTGTCTCCCGACAATTACATGCTCTAAAAGCAATTTCGAAAATTGACTATGAGTAGAAAAATTGACTTTCACCATTCGTTAAGTTTGGATCTAACGGTTATATATACAACACATGTTATATGTAAAAGAAAGTAATCGCTGTATTTTGGCATAATGTTCATATGTTATCTTATCTATCTTTAAACCAGTAGCAATTTTCAACTAAGAATGTTTGAAATAAGGATTTACTCAACTCTACAAATTGACTTGTACGTCATCATTTTTGGTACAGCTCCAGTGACGGAGCTCGCGGGCGTAGGCACCACCGCATTACCTAATATAATTGCCGCTAAATGGTAGTGTTCAGCACTTTCGTGTTCCGGTCAGGTGGTAACGGCGGTACGGCTCTGTAATTTCCGGCACAGAGGTATAACACCTTAGGCCTCAGGAGTGGCAACGCATCTGCATTGCCAATGACCTCTGGTCATTGTGTAAGTGTTTATAGGCTGCAGTCATCACTTATCATCAATGGGAACTGCATGCTTGTTCGCGTAAATCGTCTTTTCTAAGTTTTAATGAGGCATTTGATGCCTAGAATCAGTGATATTTATAAAACGAATTCTTAAAAACCAATCCTTTCTCTGTCGTATAAAAATAATAAGTAGTTTGAATGCTCTTCAACTCTAATCCCCTTATTCATAAACGAATTTTAGCTAAAATGTTGCTAATCTCTTCTTTGTCTTTTTCTATCCTGCACATTTGACAATGCAACTAACAAAGACAAAGCTTTCTATAACTAAAACGTATCTAATATACGTTTATGAATAGAGGGGTAATAATTCATGCTATATTTATATTTATCAAAAATAAGTTACAGACATCAATCCACAATAGACAAACACTTAACCTGTAAACGGAAGAACAATAAAACACTGTAACTATAACTCAAGAATAATATATTTACCGTTCCTCAAAACCAATTGCTACCGTTGGAACGAGTAGCTAAATTACAATACTCGGCGTATAATGACTGCATTCATTGGCTGTCAATACATCGCTGTTATGATTTACGTGTGGCCAGTGGCTAGCAACACTTTCACCTCGGCTATATCATCCCGAGGACATAAATCAATGCGTGGGCGACAACTGGCGCCCCGTGGCACTGCCCCTTTACCACCGAATCCCTACGATTGAAGATTGGGATATACTATTCCTTTTTCACTTATTATGACGTTAATTTTGGTAAACATTTATTTGCTTAAGTTGCGTAATTACTTGAGCTAAATTGTTACTTCAAGAGATACGACGAAGTTAATAAATTAATCAACTACTTTTAACAGTTATAAACCTGTTAATAAGAGTCAAAAAGGTATGGGTGTAGCTCGTAAACTTTGAATAGCTAGGTTTATACTATTTTTGAAGCTACGTATCAACATTCAATAATTCAGTAGTGCAAATAGTTGTAATTGAATTATCTTGTTTTTTTTTAATAATTTGAAGATTTAATTTCATCGGTAACTCGCTAGTAAATTAATGCTAGAGTTTCAACGGTAGAAGGCAAGGACTTAGGGACTTATACCTAATACGAGTACCTACCTCGTAAATCTAGGTAGGTACTATTTGCTGTTGGTTAATGGTGCTTTGACTCTATTGTGTTTTAGTTTTAAACCTGCCCCATAAATACAATGCTTTTTTGGACATGAAGTAATATAAAGACCTGCTATCATGGGCATATAATTATTTTTTCTTCTATGACACGAATAACGAATTTGAATGTTATTTCTCAGATATGTTTTTATTTTCTGTAAATTCTGTTACCATGACGTATATACAATATAGCATTAATTTTGCTGCTTTATTCAAAAGACAATTCGTGTTTTTTCAAAGGCACTATCACCAATCAACACTTATAATTTAAATTGAACTCTAACGCCTTTCCAATAAAGCAAATCTAAATAAGTTTCCATGATAATCACGAGAATTAGTATAACTAATCCACCGAAACGGGAGCCGCTACCAAACAAACAAACAAAACGTAATCCGTCTAGGCCAGCACAAAGGCTCTGCGATCAATAAATCACTCTCGCTGAGGTCGGCCGATGGGCGCCTGCCTTTATCCTTATTGTCGGCGCCGATTTTTACAGCAATTACCGACACTTACCTGACGGACTAGGGTAATCCTATTAGGTGTGGTGCGCGTGGGAGGCCAAGACACCGTGGCTCAGCACTTTCCCTGTCTATATCCTCTTCAATGGTGATGATCTAGTTGTTTGAAAACTGGTTGAATTTAAACCCCCTTATTCATAAACGTATTTTAGCTAAAGTGTTGCTAATCTCTCCTTTGTCTTTTTCTATCCTGTACATTTGACAATGCAACTGACAAAGACAAAGCATTCTATAGCTAAAACGTATCTAATGTACGTTTATGAATAAGGGGGTAAATGTTTAGCCCAATCTTTTAAATCTAATTTTAAAAAATATTGTGATGTAGTGGTGCATATTCTACGATGTGATTACAGAAAATGTTCACTGTAGTAGGTACTGTAGCATTATATAAGTAGTACTTATCAATGTCACATTATTAAATATTGTGCAATTTATAGTTCACGCTTATTCTCGTTGTCTATATAATACTTAGTTTTCTAGGCGAACTTCGTATAGACGTAGCGGTATAAAATATGTTTTAAGACCTAATTTCGTAGGTATGATACAATACGATACGTACGAAATATACAAAATCATTAAAATCGGTAGAGCCGTTTCAGCGTAGTGCGATCACAAACACTGTAGCACGAGATTTCTATACTATATATTTTACGTGTTCAAGGTATATCCGATATTTAGATAAAGAAGTTCAATAGAACTTAGGTTGGCGTGAAGTACAATAATATCTTCACGCCAGTTCCCATACGGGGTAGGCAGATACATACAAGTTCTATTGTAACGCCGGCAATTTGGCATTTTTTTTAATGATACGAAGGTGGCATGTAAGCATGCAATTCACACAGATGTAATTGATAACTGCAGTTTTCAGACATCTACACAAAAACCAGAGGTCAAGATGCAGATGTGTTGCTTCCCCTGGGAGCTTAGTTGTTTTGAGTCTATGATTGTTATTACCATCTAACCGAAATACGATTGCGCTGAATACAATCATTCGGCGCCAGATAGATTAGGTAATGCGGTGGTATCTATACTCTTGAGTCCCTACACTTCACCATCAGTAGGAATTACCTAAGTTAATTAGGAAGAATATTCGTAAAATGCTTGTTTCGTTTTTTCATTTAACTATCAAGATGACAAGATCCCACATTTTTAATGTAATTTTAACCTGTATTATTCTCTGCGTGATTAAAAAAAGACTATGATAATAATCACGAACGTTAGTTTAGTTATGACGAAAGTTATTAAACTTACATATAGTTATGGATACACATTACAAATTTTAAAATAACGCATTGAAGCTACAAAAAATAAAATGCTTAATATTTATCTACAAAATTACCAACCTAATGTATTTTTACTATTAGTAGGTTTCTAACCAGTATACAATATATGAATAGATTTATTTAGTGTTTTTTTTTTTATGTCTGAACGTTGACAGACAAGCAAACGGGCCACCTGATGGAAAGTGGTCACCGTCGCCTATGAACATTTGCAACACCAGGGGAGTTGCCAACGCGCTGCCAGCCTTGAAAGACTCTTTTGACGCCATTTTTGAAGAACTTCATATTGTAGCACCTAGGGAACACCTCAGAGGGAAGTTCGTTCCACAATTTATACATATAAATATAATATATATATAGTGTATACTGTGATATCAATTATTACACTCCAAGTTGTCAGTGAATCTGAACATTAAAATGTAATATATCCCAAAATACTGCACTTTTATTTGATAATTTTGAAAACATTTATCTTAAAGTAGTCCCCAACAGTATTCAAATACGTTTAACAAACAATACACTCAGCATAAAACAATTTGCTCATTTAACGCTAGATTGTTTAGCATTTCACACCCCTCAGCCCCGAGTGAGCTGTTTGGTAGTCGTAAACTGATTTATCATATCAGCGAGTTCTCCAAACAAGCATCATCTTACACGCATAAACCCTCGTATCACCGCGGCCGCAAGTGCTGTCCTCGCGCGAAACGTTCTCAACAATATGGACTTCAACTTGAAGCGCATATTTGGTTAACCTCTACAATGTCTTCGATCTAACCCTCCCACACAAACGTCCCAAGTACAACAATCGCTTCGAAGCAATTTAAATCCTATACTTCGGCGCTTAGAGCGATATTTGCATGTTGTATTCGGATTCGCTTCGAGTATGTTTTGTATAGACAGAAGCTCGTCTGAGACGAGGGTGCGCTCAATGTATCGTGTTGTCCGGTTTCCGGACACAGGCTCGCTTGCCCGTAATTAACTAAGTTTCACCCCATGTATCTACATAATGTTTATCGAAATTCAAAACTTAACTTGCCGCTGCATAGTGTAACAAAACCAGGCAGGCCGTTGCTATTAGGTATTTACTGACAAACTATTTGATATTTGTTGTTCTGAAGCCAACTTTATAGATATATAGAATATAGATTTTGTTTACAAAATTTTTAATTAAATCTAATTTAACATAACCTGTACTAGCATAAACAATGTGATGTAATTAAAACGAAGTTGTTGAATACGTACGTCACATGTTACCCCACGACACCACAAACACATCAGTACCATATAAATCAAAGCGTAGCATCTTAAACTAAACCACGAAATCCGTTTAATCATCTCGCAGGTTATTAATAACGCCTTTGAAATTAAACAATAAATTTAGCGCGGCTAATCGCCCAGCACGGCCGCAAACCAACCGCTCGCTGAGTCAACATTTATAGAGACAAATTGTTGCACCACGAACACGGCCTCTACGATGTATTAATCTTGGTGCTACGATGCTACGCCGTAGCTCGGGGACCCCTCCCTTCCCGCCTCGCGCGACGTTTCGCTAAATACTCATACGCTCAGGATATTTTTTTTGTTATTTATTTACGGACCTATTATGATTAACGTACGAATATAATCCGGTTTATGATGTACCACTAACATCTACAGAAATACGGTTAAGAATATCTGATTAATTATAATAATAATATAATAATAATGGCAACCCATTATACGTCCCACTGCTGGGCACGAGTCTCTCGCCTTTTTTTTTGGGGAGGCCTGGAGCTTACTCCACCACGCTGCTCCAATGCAGATTGGTGGAGGTGGGTCTGATTAATTAAACAACTAATAATGTAGTCAATTACGAAACTTGCAAAATAAATATGCGAGTAAAGTAGCAAACGTGAATGCAAGATATTTACAAATCTAAATTTTAGTCCGTAGACCGCAGTAAGCCATGTTGAATGAAAACAAATTGTTTACACCCGAATCAATCATTCGAGGTACAAATTTATAAAACTAAACGAAGTGAATATGCTATAGACAGACGATTGCTGACCTTATCACTCCCGCTCGTGATGGGATGGTTTTCTCCCCATTTCCCTCGCATGATGTATGATAGTGCGAGCGGCGGCGACTGCGACACAACTTTTAGTGCATCCGTCATTAGTCACCGTCACAGCAACGTTTAGCCACCACTGTGTCACGGGAATGCACAAACATCCCTCTGGGGTCTCCAAGACGTGTTTATTTTATTTATTCGAAACGAACTGTTCGTTCGAACGTTAATGAAATGTTGAACATTACTATGATGGAGTAAGGTAAGAACACTACGAACACAATTTAAACACTACTTTTTGATAGCAAATGTATTTACAATGGCTTTCACCCTTAAACATATCCCGGGACACCTTTCAACTGGCGAATTTACTTCTAAATTTATATTTAAAAATGTTATTGCAACACTTATTGAACCCAGATATATTGACCTCATTATAGCGTGTTGAATGTAAACAAATTGTTTACACCCGAATCAATCATACGACGTACAAATTTATAAAACTAAACGAAGTGAAAACGCTATAGACCGACGATTGCTGACCTTATCACTCCCGCTCGTGATGGGATGGTTTTCTCCCCATTTCCCTCGCATGATGTATGATAGTGCGAGCGGCGGCGACTGCGACACAACTATTAGTGCATCCGTCATTAGTCACCGTCACAGCATCGTTTAGCCACCACTGTCACGGGGCTGCATAAACATCCCCCTGGGGACTCTAAAACGTGTTTATTTTATTTATTCGAGATGCACTATTTGTTACATCTTAATGATACATTTCAACTTCAACAACGAAGACTATAGTTACGTATTACTTATATAAGAATTATAAGTTATCAACACTATCACATTCTGAGCATTATTTTCAAGCTTCAAATACCCAGAATTTTTGTCAAGAGCAAAATATTTCTTCTGTTATGCATCTCTGTACACTATTATACGAGTATATTCAACTAGCTGCTCGCCTCGGCTTCAATTAATGTAATACATATTTCATTCAATGAAGATGCAGCTCTCTAATGGTGAAAGAATATTTGAAATCGATCCCAGTAGTCATTGTGTGAAAACGTTACAATCAACAGATTAACAACCATACATTTTAAAACTAAACTGCGTGCGTGTTTTCAACTTATCATACCTATAGTAAATGAAAGAGAACTGTATTTCTAAGGCAAGATAAAATGTGAGAAAATTCATGTGAAAAGTAAGACACATACACCACACCTATGACGAGTCGCCAGGCTTACATTCTAGCATTCGTTGCTTGGTAAATAATTGGTTAAATAATATTTCTTGCAATAAATTATCTAAACAAGTTTCTTTAGTGAAGTAGGTAGGCACATATCGATATTTTAAATCATATTATTAATCCATATTAGCCCTCATCACATAAACAATTAATTACGTTATTATTCATTGCTTATTCATACTTGTTTTTACAATGTCAAATAAAAGATGTTATTTTCACCAGTTTCAGTCATGTCTACAATCAATTGTAACAGAGAACATATTGCATTTAATCACTCCAACTTGATGAATACATACAATAGGTATCGTACGAGGTGCGGTCGGGTATGTCACAAGGGTGTTAATTTGCTAAGACCCTGCTAATGAAAGCCAGGACTTAGCGCTGACGGCTCCGATCCCCGCGCCGATAAACGTTCACAAGAATCTCACAGGAAATTGACGCTTCTACTTGCACGCTAACTACTCTGTGACAACCTTATTGGTTCCTTGGTGATAAAAGATCAAAGATTATTTTGTAAAATATGTATTACTCTTTCCAAGAGACATTAATAAAAAAAATGTTGAATGGATGGGAATATAAAACTCTTTATTAACCGACTGCCTAACAAACAACCAAAACTACTAATCGTCAAAATTCGTAAAAAGTTAAAATTGTCATAGGTTCCTTGGAGAGCGAATGGTGAACAGGAAAGGCAAAAACAGGATTTTATGTTTTACAGTCAAAATGGCTTCAGATAAGGAGGGCTTCTTTGAAAACATTTAAATGTACCTACTAGTAAATAATTCTATGAAGTCTGGAAATTCTCTTTTTTTTAGTCATACATCTACATCTTAGCTCGGTATACATGGTACACCGAGGTATATGTATAAGATGTGACTTTATGGGTGCCACTAGAAATCTTCCAATAGAGAATTACAAAAATCGAAACTCGAAATCTCAGGCCAAACGGCAGTGGCGTACCCTTAAACCTTCGACACAGTTAAATATTCATAACAGTACAATTTCGATTTTATCAAGCTGCTCAATTTTTCCAAAACCATCAAAACTAATACATCGAGTACCATTTAACTACCAATGCTTTATTAAACACGCATACATTCAAATACGATCGATGGGAAGGAGGGAATCACTCTGCTTTGGAACTAATTTGATTTTAGCATATTAAGGGGCGTCTAGATGTAAGGAGTGCGTCTTGCGGTCGCACCCCGCCACTGTAATAACCAAAATGATGTAAGGTGTGCCCTTAATATCCATCACACGCGTCCCCGTATTTGCTTATCTATGGAAACACGGAAGTGTAAAAATCGTCAAGCCGCTGGGGTGCTCACCACCTTGTTTGAAATACGAAACGGTTAATGTTCTTAGTTTAAAAATATGCGTTGAGTTGTCGAGTACACACTGTTTTATCTTTTTGATAATAACTTTTGGTAGAGTTCTTGTTGTGAAGCTCGAGATCCTAGACATATATATAAATTAATGTTGTGACTGCTGTTGAGTTACTGTATGATGATTTCTAAACGTAAAGATTTACCCCCTTATTCATAAACGTACATTAGATATGTTTTAGCTATAGAATGATTTGTCTTTTTCAGTTGCATTGTCAAATGTGCAGGATAGAAAAGGACAAAGGAGAGATTAGCAACACTTTAGCTAAAATACGTTTATGAATAAGGGGGTTAATATTTTTAAAAGTTTGTGCGAATCTCTATTTACATAAAATGGAAATCATCTAAGAAATATTATTTTCCAGCCACCCGCGACTTTGTGCGCGTAGACTTTATTCAAGAATTGAAAACAAATGTCATAATTAAAGAATGATGATTAAACCCAATTCAGTGTACCTAATAAACTTTATTATTGAAAAAATAAGCGAATAAAAACCATAGCATATAAGGCTAAATCTAGGCCACGTCTAGAATGAGTTTTACGACTAGATTATTATTTTTCAAATATCAAATCGAAAAATAACATGTCGTTCCCAAACAGTTTTGTTATCGGATTCAGATACCTACTCAACAAAGAGCTTTCGGTGCCAACAAACTCATTTAACTTTTCGAATCTCCCTCTCAAAAATGCCTTTAAAATGGCTTTAATATTTCGCAGCTTCGATTTTATTGTCTTCCGGTGTCCTCCTTTCACGATACATTTATTTTATTTATCAGAATTTGCGGATTAAGAGGACTTTGAGAAGCGCTATCGTAACTACTTTTGGGTTGAACGATTCGAGGTGGTTGCGGGAACAGGAAGGTGGGGTATAATGCAATCAAAAGGCAGGAATCGGTGGCGCACGGAAATAAATGTAGGCAGAGCAGTTGGAGGGTAGATAGGGAGTGTAAGCAAATGTTGTCCTCACGAAACCTCTCAATCGGATGCGGGGCTACATAAATAAGACTGGATGAAAGTGCCCTCGCTTATCAGAAGGTTTGTCACCTCTCTTTCAAAGTAACTTGTGAATGTGAGAAATGTTTTCGCTTTTGACACGCCTCGGGAAATAGAAGATATTGCGAGGTTTGGCTATTCAATGGTATATGCTACTGCAATAGGTTGTATTTTTTTTTATTTTACTGATGGTAGAGCCCCTGTGTCGGAGCTCAAGAGCGTAGTCACTTAATGTTTGCCTCCAAACGGTATTGATCAGCACTATAGTGTTCTGGTTAGATAGTCATGTGTGGGGCCCTATAATTTCTATCACAGAAGCAAAACCAACTTAGATCTCATCTGTATTTCGACCTCTGGGTTTTGTGCAGATTTATAGTAAATCTGGCGGTAGTCGGCACTTACTGTATTGTAATGTGACGGTGTGAACTGCGTGTTTGTTTTTCACCATGATCACATTAAAAAAATACTATCGGTCTGAATTATAATTTTCGTAATAAATAATTCAATTATCACTTGGTGATACCTACTTCTTCATAACTAGCTGTGACTCTTCATTTACCTGCCTAATACCTTTCTCAATATAAAAACCCCCAAATTCATGTTTAAATACGAAAACTTAAGCATTATCATATTAAAGTACAAAAACAAAGTGTATTGGAAACTGGGTCAAGCAAAATAAAATACAAAAATAAAAAGGATTTCATGGATTTATTTTCATTATGCGAATACCTATCTAATTCGTCTAAAATGTTGGCCACAGCGAGCTGTTTATTGAACCGCGAAGCATTTGTAATCGTTTAATACCCTCAATTCTTTATCAGCGGTGGGGGAGTATCTGTATTTGGCCGGGTTCACCCCGGCCCGGTATATAACTTGGTGAAAGCTATCTGATTATCTCTTTCAATACATTATTTTTACACTATTACCAAAAGCTGTCCAAATCCAGTAAAGGAAATCCGTCAGTATTTTGTTTTCTGATTTATCAATAACATTATAATTTGTAAGTATATTAAATCAATGAATTGGGCTAATACGAGTATGCTCATAAGTTGTTTAATCAATTACATACAATACAATTAATTTGCCTTGTTTTTAGTATCCAAAGAATACAACAACATAAAGATACAGGGATATAAGGAATAGGTAGTGTTTTAGAATATATTTTTTTAATATTATTAAGACAATTTTTGTACCTACTTGATTATAATGCTACTGTAGGTATTTGATATTAAAATAAAATACATACATTTTTTTTACATTTAATATACATTAAGTACCTACATTTGATATGTAAAAAATCTATGTATTTTTATTAAACCCGGTCCAGTCTCAGCAAGTCCATATTTAAACTAGCAGGTACATATTCGTTTTTATTCTCATATTTAAAACTATAGAATAAAGAATAAAATTAAGAAAATTTGTACTGAAATGGCCTTCTCAAAAAAACTAGATCACCATGCTACGATGACGACGCCCACTAAAAAAAAAGGAAACGCGAACGATACAAACTAAGCCAGGCAATAATGACGTCATTTGCTTATCAGTTGACCATTACCGAAAATCGAACGCTACATTACGCAGGTCCAAACCGAACCGTCCTAACTGTCCTCCGCCCGATATAAAAACATCTTATCGACTCTCTGCCATTCAAAAGTGCCATCGATTGCAATATTTACTTTGAGAAACACATAAATTCACTCCATTTACAAAAATAAAATCATTTCAACTCTTATCGTGTTCGATTTTTAAATAACGGTGCGCCATCGGTAGCTAAGTTGAGTACAAGGTTTTTGTCCTCGGTTCCCCTTTTTTCCGGGGGGGAATTTCTTTTCGGCAATTTAGAGGCGAGCAGATAATAAAAGGGCTCTAACTGCTTCGATCGCACCCTAATGAAAACTTGAAAGCTCTTCATTTCAGTATCAATAACTTCAATATTTTGAACATATTATTCTAATTGATCTAATATCTTACCTCCCTTTGACGACACAGAAATTCGTGAGGAAATAAGAGAGATTGAAAGAAAGTTGAAGTCAGGTTAGAGTTCTATTTACTCATATATCATTTTAATACGTGAAGCAAAAACTTTGTTTCCTTTTTACGTACATTTCGCGAACAGAGGAGTAGGAAATTTTGCATTCTGGTTTATATATCATATATATACAAAAATGTGATTACTTTTTTGGGTTCCGTACTATGAGGTACGGAACCCAAACGGAACAAACCGATTCTTATAGGATCACTTTGTTTCTCACGAAATTACTTTACAACTCGAGAACGCCTGCACCGATTTGGCTAATTTTAGTTTTCAAATATCCGTAGCAGTCCAAGAATATGATGGAAATATGCAAATTTTAAGGAAAACAGCAAAAATAACAATTCAATTTTCCAAACAAATAATTTGTAACTGTCAAAACTTTGACACAAAACTCGGTAGATAGAGATTATCTTATAGGTTCTTAAAAAAAGTCAGATACGTTTTAGATACATTTCATATATAGCGTTTCGGTTGAACAGATTTTTTTTCCTGTAATTTCATTAAGTTAAGGAAAAATACACATATATTGTCTTTGGAAAATCTACTCAATAAACTAATAGTTTTTATCTTTTTATCATATGTCTTTTTTTATAGATTAGGATATGATGGGGCTGACATATCGTCCAGTGGACAAAAGCCTCGAAATAAATTAAGATACCTAGTAAAAAAAAAGTTATTACGTTTCAAAGTTGTATACTATATGATATGTAAGAGTTGTGAAACGGTTCATATAAACTGACTGAACATTATGACGTTACGCGTGGTAAAAACACCTGTGAATTGTATGGTAAAATGAAAAACAGTCATAATTACGGCGTTTTTGAGCAAAGGTACGTTGTTGCAAATCGTATTTATTAAGAATCTAAATGAAAATTATTTTTATTTTATTATTTTTCAGTTTTTTTTCCTTTTTTAAGTTCTTCTATCTCATACGACTTAACTCCAATTTTAATAGTTTTTGTATCTTTATATTTCTATTTGCAACTCGCTTTCATATGAAATGATAAAAACTAGTTACTCCATAGCCATTCAATATCCCCATTTCGACCACTGGGTGATCACTTGTTTGTATAAATTCGCTTGATTTGCCAAGTCCTCGATGGAGGATAGAGAACGTTTGGTGAAGTAAGTGCCAAAAATCAAAATAACATAGAACATAAAGAATAAAAAGTTAATGAGCTGTTATTTGAACGACCAAAAGGTCATTTTCTAAATATTTGCTACTTAGTATAACAACAATAAAATCTAGGTTTATACGACAACCAATTAAACGAAACCGATGCTGATATTTTAACGTCTTATTGCTGCTTATGTTTTAGAGACTTCAAAATGTTGTCGTTTTGTAATTGCTAGATGAGTAAGTTCTAGTTCATTACACGATCAACACCTCATTTTAAAGTACATCGTAGGTATGTGTACATGATCTCGAGTTAGCCAGCACTTGACCCACTTCTATGGCACGGGAGCAAATCGAAAATCGATGTGGCAACGACCCCTCTGACGCGAGCAAGCACAGACTCCCGCGCTCACATTCATACCGCTGCCGTTACTTAAGATTAAAATCATTACATTTTTAAAAAATATTTTTAAAAAAACCAGTATTGTGTTTGTTGTATTCGTGCTTAGATTTCCTTAGGGTTCCGCACAATCGATATTGAATGCTACTTTAAGTACCATGGACTTCTTATAGATTTTCCTGTAATCAAATGGTAAAGAACTATTTCAGCAGTTTCGGAACGAAAAGGGTAGTTTTTTGTATTAAATGATGTCAAAAACTATGAATTAAGAACAACGTTAATAAAACAAAATGGGTACCAAACATCAACTCAATCGGTTCAGTGGTTCTCCAACAACTTGGCTATGGCAAAGGGACAAATAAACGCACGAGTGAAGTTTTGTTTTATTTTTCCTTTTGAAGTATGAAACCCTAAAAACATAAATGGACAGACCGCGAAAAATTAATTTGGAACTTAACCCTTGCTGCCCACCCCATAAGTGTCTTGGCGTGATGATATGTGGGCAGACATTTATACTGCCATTTCTTTTGTTATAAAACTATTCATCATAAAAAACATGGGTGCAAGCTCTCGCTCTGGTTCACATTCTGATTTAGCTCCGAACATAATTTTAACTAAAATAAGCTTTGACACCAATTCTTTATTGCTATTTCACTTTATGTAAGCCCTTTCATTTTCTGCATCACTATACACATCAACATCCAATTCATTATGCAATAATATCTTTGAATACAACTATATTCAATGACTCTTAATATTGGAGTCCAATTGAATTGTATTAATAATACCATCATCGACGGTGAAAGGAAACTTATATTTATGAAAGACTAGCTGACCCGGCAAACTTCGTATTACCTCACCATGAAATAATGTGTCAAAGGGTTGATATATACGGGCTATTTGTATGGGAAAATGAAATTGTGTCTTTTACTATTCCCCTTCAATTTCTTCATATTTTCTTACCTTTTAAACCTTCCCTGGACTTCCTTAAATCATTCAAAACCAAAATTAGCCAGATTGGTCCCGCCGTTCTCGAGTCTTAGCGAGACTAACGAACAGCAATTGATTTTTATATATCCGCGCGTTACATTTAGGGGAGGTATAGTATATTTTTTGTTTTTCGTTTTCTATATAGTGTGGGATATCGTTGGACAGATCTTTTAAAAATGTTAGGGATGTGCTAAAATCATTATTCGAGTGCCAATTTTCGTCAGAGTCAAGTGTCCCCCCCCCCTCTACCAACTCGAAAAACTTTACTCGAAAATTTTGAACAACTCCATAGAAATTTTTTTTTTTTTCATTACTTTATTCAAACCTAAAAACGACGGAACCCTACTCTGCGCGTGGTCTGACACACACTTGACCGGTTTTTCTGTAGAAGTTTATAAGCTACAGTAGGTATTAACTTACCACCAACGTGAACCGTATGCTAGTTTGCCACTTCATAACATCAAAAACGAACTGAAGATATATTACACGTTTAGCACTAGCTGAAACTGTCATAATCAACCATCCCTTAGTTACGTACTAATGTTGGACATGTTGGTATTATAGAAACCCAGCAATAATGAAAATAATGAAATAGACAGAGTACGATCGTTGCTCGTTTTTTTTTGTATGATGGTCGGTTATTCCCCCCGCCACGTAGTTGTTGTCACTAATTGCTCAGCTGGGTCGACCACCAAATGTGAGCTGTCCATTTAAACAAATACTTATGCCTTGTGATACCATCTAACAACGTAATCTTACTGAATAATAAATAATGCTTACATATTCGAAAACCGAAATGAAAAAAAAATAACAGTCTTCTGTTTTATCATTAAATACCTATAACTTAAGGTAAGTTATTATAAATTTTTTCTTGTGTTAATATACATTTTGACCTTTATGTAGATATTTAAGTTTGTAATAGTATATTATTTTGTTTTTTTTTATTTCTATGTAAAATAATATTATCCCTAAGCTTTTGTAGAGTTCGTTGCTTAGGATAGAATAATAAGACATTACATACTATATCAATAGCGAAGGAATAGCTTTGAAGAATGTGATGTGCAACATGTAATATAAGTTTTGTACAAATTACACATACTCCAGAAATGTCTCAAGCAAATGTGTTAGTGCGAAAATTAACGTACGCCCGCCATGTTGAGATTGTTTAAACTTGGAAGTTATGTACCATCCACCAGCGCACCACATGTCCTTCGAAACCCGAGAACTTCATGCGTATTCGAATTCCTGTATGGAGTAGAAATACGGCTTTATAGGAGTAAAATCATACTTTCTCCTCGGGCGCGCGGGGTTCGTTCACTAATGACCGCGGGGGGAGAGGCTGTACCTATATAGGTACCTCTACACATGCCACGACAACCACACTTTATATTGCGTTTAGAAGCCTACCCACACACCCATTCTTGTTACACACACATTCACAAGAATGCTTTTTGTTGTTATTCCAACTTGCAGTGTTCCTTTTGACGTACCGTGATGCCTAGCAAGTTGTTTCTTCGTTTGCAGCAATGATATATATTGCGAACTGCTCATGTATAACATGAAATTATATCTTTATTGAACCGGAAGCACATCACATATATTTTATTTAGATTAGCCTTACGTGAAGCTCACATTTATCACAAGTCCTCACCTTTGAACACCAAAAATATGAGTAAGTAAAGTTTAGTTTTTCTCCTAGGGTCGTTATTCTCATTCCCAACGTTTTTATGAAGGTACCTATATTAAAAAAAATCAAACAAGCATAGGGTTCACATGGCTGGTAAATGAACATTGCAGCTTATACCTACCTGTAGTACCTATATAGACGTCTACACAAAAACCTGAGGTCCAAAGTACAGATGCGTTGCCACCCCTGGCCTAATATATTTGCTCGTGTGATTTTTATTACGGGGCCATACAAAACCATATAACTGGAACATAATAGCACAGTACAGTATCCAACAAGAAATAATGTATATCGACCTCAGGAAGACACATCGGCTTATTTCGGATCTGTAGAGCGTTATCTCTTTCGCACCTTACCTATTTGACGTTTGTCGACCATTTTGATCAAGTTTTGACCGATACCGGACTACGGATGCTTACGTAGGCAGTGTGCGTGTGCAGCAGTGATAACGCTCTATAAAGCCGAAACTAGCCGATTATCACTTTCATAGGCTCGATGTACATTATCTCTTGATGAGCACTGTAAACAGGTTCTTTAGACTGTGATAATAATCTTGAATAGCATTAATCAGCAAATATAGGTAATACAGTGGTGCCTACGCCATCGAGTTCCGTCAATGGAACCCTACTACCTGAACAAAATAATAATTGAAAAATTTCTTCATTCCCTAATTTTGCGCAAACACAACCTTTGACTCATCGCTTCATCGCGGTAGCAGAATGAGACGTCAAAATTAGTATTGAATTGTCTTACTTAGGAGCAATTAAAAATGCCTGTCGTATCCTAGCAAGTCATGGTCGGGCGTGCATATGTTAGGCGAAACTCGGCGTGGACGCATACTGCTGAGTCACGGACCCCGTGTCAAATCTCAATGGACACAAGTCGAGCTGGTGTTTGGCACATGTACATACTGATGCTGTAGGTGACTTTAAATATTTTTATCGTGCCGACATTTTGTTTGCGGAGTTGACTTATAAATTAACTTGGATATTTTACATGTTTCCTGATCTAGTATAAATGCTGAATTACGTATATTACAAACATGGTCTGTATTTAAGCACGTTTTTTTTTATATCATGAAGTGGCAAACAAGCATACAGTTAACATTGGCGGTACCTAAGTAGGTAATACTGTAACCTTTAAACATCTACATGAAACCAGAGATTTAGATGCGTTGCCACTCCTGAGCCTTAAGATGTTATACCTTTGTGCCGGAAATTACAGATTCATACACTACCATCTGACCAGAATACTGAAAACAACCATTTAGTATATTAGCTAATGCGGTGGTGCCTACGCCCGCAACATGCGAAAAACACATTTTCATTTAAAACCCTTATTTACACTTACATTTCTTACTTATTCACAGTTGTATTTCAAATGTTAGTCAGCTAAGTAGGAGAAGGTTTGTGAATGAGAATATAATAAGACTGTACGATCCGGTTAAATTTACAAAAAAATAAAGAATGACGAAACTGCTAGCTTCTAACCTTAATAAGGTAGGCTTCAGCGTTATCGTGTTCCGATCAGGTGGATCTACTAATAGTCAATAACACATTAATGTTCCTACTTTATAAATAAGCATTATAGTGGGGTATGATTTAAAATAAAAACCAGCCAAGTGCTAGTCGAACTCGCGCACGAAGGGTTCCGTGTCATTAAGTAACTTGAAAAATCGACAAATACAAAGTTTTTTGTGTAAAACATCCTTAAATATTTCTTTTAATCTGTTTTTGTATAGTTTTTGTTTTTATAGTTTCAACAGAAATATGTACAATCATCTGTGAAAATTTCATTTCTCTAGCTATCACGGTGCATGAGATGAATGTCTGTCAAACGAACAGACAGATGGACAGCAGAATCTTAGTAATAGGGCCCCGTTTTTACCCTTTGGCTACGGAACCCACAAACCTAAATATTTCCATTCGGCTATCTCATTATCTCTAAAATAATGAAGTATGGGTATTATTTCAAGCCACAATTCTTACATTCGAATTAAACTAAAAGTTTGTTATTTTCATGTTTACCTAAAAGTACAAATGGTTTTTTTTTTCTACGTAATACACGTTCAAAATATTTTTTCGTGTTGCACAAAAGAGAGCACATTCTGACTTTCAAATATTTAACATACGATATCCAAATTGTTATTGGAATAACGCATCATCCATCAGACGCTACAGCCGTCATTGGGGTGAAAGGATCGAGAGCAAGCGAGACGCTGAGATCACGTAACGTACATACGAAAGGGGGACGGCGATAGAATTTTAAGAATTTGCATAATCTGCCCTGGTACTTTATCATAGAACCACGTGGCAGTGACTAGTGCAGTCGCGGATTACGCTCGCTGGATTAAATCAGTACATCTCCGCGAGGTCGTTCCACTCACGCATCACTACTTCGAATTTAATTCCTTCAGTACCATTACATTCAGGCAGATTACACCGTATGAAATTAAAAAAATAAACAAACGAAACCCAGTAGCCGATCGGAGTAAGATCACAATGATCCGACTTTTATACGAAATGATAAATATCACACCGCCAGTCAGGGTCGTCCAAAAAACGCTTAACTTGTTTCGCTACAAAAGGAAAAAGCCAGCGTCTTCCGTTCGAGCCAAAGAAAAAATCTTCGCGAGGGATCCGAGCCTTCCATTTATCATATTCCATATTCATTTATTCGTCAAGTTCTGGATTCATTTATTCGTCATGTCTTGATTTCGTCTCATTTATTATTAAAAATGAACTGTCCGTAGCAGAACGTGAACACGACATCGGCCCGGGGCCACTGTTTCAATCTGGGAATAATTTCATGCTGAATTAGATCATTGCGGAGTGGAAACAAATATTTTTTCTAAATTATTTCGTGTCGTTAGTCAGGCAATCGGTAAAGTTATGTAAAATAAATAAGTACACGCTTACACTCGCAGCCCCACACTAGGTATAAACCTGTATCGTGGGTGCCGTTGTACACATACAACTCATACACAAACACCCAGATCCAATACAAACATCTAAGCCATACAAATATTTAATCCGATACACGGATCGAACTTAACTGTCTTAACTGTTTTGATATCAAGATCATTGTGAATCTTTGTAGGATTTCTATGTATGTATTTAGATCGATAATTAACATGGAAGCAGCACATTTTTAGCAAAAGATTAGCAATGGGGCAACAGCTACGCAAACAGTTAACAACTACGCAAGATTTACTGGCTAATGAACAAAAAGAATTCACTCTAAATAAAAAAAAAACTTTTGATCTACAAGTGTACTTATAATCAAACGTCTGCACCGATTGACTGACGGTATACAACTGTGGGCACAGCAGCCTATACAAACAGCAAACTTATCTGCATTCCATGAAAATTTGATGATAGGTATATACCGTAGTCAGAAAGTGGTTTAACACCATATCACACCTGTCTTTTAAACACGGGTCAGTGAGGTTGCTTCTATCGCGACCCGCGACCCGGCCCTGGACCCCGGATGATGGATAGCGGTTAACGCACAATGATATCGGAAACGCACTAACTCATGCGAACACACTCTTACTGCCCTTTCTTTTAAGCATTTTTAAATATTTTAATTATAATGTATGTTCACGCCATATCCCTTTCATTTCTTCATTATTCCTAATACATATTATTGATGATAACATACATGACCAAGGCTGACCTACCATGACCAAATAGGTCGAGTTCTGTCTGATGGTGGGGTCAAAAGTCTTAGGAATCGGCGTGTATGTATGAAGAGAATGATGAAGGTAGACGAGGCACGAGAGGTTTGTCAGAACCGGGATGTCTGGCGCTCTACACTCTCTGCCTACCCCGTTAGGGACCCGGCGTGAAGATACATACATACATATTTTTTTTTTTTTTTTTTTTATGTAATAAAAGTGGCAAACAAGCGTGCAGTTCACATTGATGTTAAGTGATGACTGCAGCCTATAGACACCCACACAATGACCAGACGTCAAAATGCTGATGCGCTGCCACTCCTGAGGCATTAGGTGTTATGCCTCTGTGCCGGAAATTACAGAGCCGTACATTACCACCTGACCGGAACACGATAGTGCTGAACACTACCATTTAGCGGCAAGTATATTAGGTAATGCGGTGGTGCCTACGCCCTCGAGCTCCCTCACTGGAGCTCTACCACCAGTAAAACCAGTATAACCAGTAAGTATTATAATAGTGATTAATTTCATGTGATGAAAGTGGCAAGGAAGTTTGCAATTTACATTTTTGTTAAGTGTCTACTACATCCTTCAGACCGATCTTCACAATGACTAGAGGTCCCAATCGAAATGCATTGCTTGGACTTCGACCTAAGATCTACCTCTGTACTTACTAATATTACGGGCTCATACATTACCACCAAACCGAACACGATAGTGCTGAACACATAATGATGATTTAGCGGCAGATAGATAATAGTAAACACACGATTGGACCGAATCCGTCGACCAAAGCCGCGCGAGCGGACCTCATCGAACTTGATTAATAATAATTCTGTCCGCCGGACTTTTCTACACTCTACACATGGCCAGATTTGGTTCGGAGCGTACCGAACCCGCTGCCCGCTCTGTACCAAATCCGGACGTGTGTTACGACTATAAAGTAACGCGGTGGTGTCTTTGAACGCCGACATTGGAACTCTATCATCCTTTTTATATAATAAATATCAAGTACATACACTTTATCACTGGAAAGAAATACTAAAAACGAATTCAAAGAAAAAAATAATACAATAACCGTCCACTGTGAAACGTCACTTGTATTGACACGTAAGCAATACTTGTTGTGAGATTATCTCGTCAGTGCGCATCGGATGTTCCTCAAACGTGACGCATCGAGATGCTGCAAATTTCATAAATATGTATTTTTCTTGCCGTTTGTAAAAGAAAGTATGGAACATTCTGTTGATACCTATTTTTATCATCAAGTATTTTTGGACTATTATTTATTTTATTTTGTTTACTTTGACATATTAATTAACGTATCAGTTGTTATTCGCTTTAATTTTATATTTGTAATTTGACTTATCACAAGCAAATTCTATTATTTCCAAGTGATTAAATGAATTTTTGAGTTTGAGTTTTGAGTTTGAGTTTAATTTTACTTACATTAAATACAAAATCAAAGCAATTTTTAAAACTTCTTTTTTTAATATTATGGAAGTGGCAAACAAGCATGTAGTTCACATTGATGTTAAGTGATGACTGTAGCCTATAGACACCCACACAAAGACCGAGGTCAAAATGCAGATGCGTTACCACTCCTGAGGCCTGAGGTGTAATGCCTCTGTGCCGGAAATTACAGGGCCGTACATTACCACTTGACCGGAACACGTGAAATGCAGTGGTGCCTTCGCCCGCGAGCTCCACCACTGGAGCTCTACCACTAGTATAAAATTGTTAATTTAGTCATAATCATTCCTTACGTAAAAATGCCTTGACAGTCGACACAATTACACTCTCTCAGCGACAATATCGCAGCACTAGAACTACACTAGCATCAATGCCAACTAGGACCCATCTTTATGAAGTGCGAGAATGATAGATGACAGGTCACGTCGCAACTCAATTAACATAACCGTCCGCTGTGGAACATCACTTGTATCGACGTGTAAGCAATATTATACATGTCGTGAGATTATCTCGTCAATGGGCATCGGATGTTCCTTAAACGTGACGCAGCGGGATGGTGCATATTACATAAATTTTATCTGTTATGCTACTGATATATGACGGTGTTTTACATTATGTGTATCCCCCTATTCATAAACTTATTTTAGCTGTTTTACTTATGACCATGCAACTGACAAATACAAAGCCTATATAAAGCCTATAGCTAAAACGTATCTAAGGTACGTTTATGAATAAGTAGATCTTTCTGATATATATATATATATATATATATATATATATATATGTTTAGAAATTAAAGAAAAAACTTCGGTAGCTTAGTGTTAAAGAGGCTGGACTGGTTATCCTGAGGTCGCAGGTTCGATTCCTGCCCGAAGTCAAATTTTTCTTCGAGTTCTAAAGTTCATTCGCGTGTGTTATTGCGAAAAATAAATAGTAGGGGCATATATTTGTTTGTGCAGTAATAACGTTATTGAATTATACGTATTTTAAAGAAAAAAAAACAAGAAATAATTGAATGCAGGCGGAGCTTGAACTCGGTACCACTCGAATCATTAAACGTAGGTAACCGGCAAATCGTGGGTGTTTGCATGTATGCTTGACTGCATGCATTTACCTCTGCCAACCCCTTCGGGGATTAAGCATCAAATTTTTCATGCTAAAACTAATATTACATTTTATTGGGTATAATGAAATTAAAACTCTATTACAATTAAGTTATTGCATAGTTGATAATCATTATAATTTCAATATACTTACGTAAAACGTCGTGATATTATAAAAATATATACTTATTATATCATTCGGTATGCGAAAAAGTTTTTTTTAACTTCTAATTAACATATGTATCCACTGGGTGACACGTCACTTGCGTCGACACGTAAGCAATACATCGTCATGTAAGATTATCTCGTCATTGAGTATCGCGTGTTCTGTAGACGTGACTCGTGCGTGACTCAGCGGGATGCTGCATTTCTCGTGAAAAAATATTTGTTTCTACCACTTTCATGTATAAATTAAATTGCACATTTCTACAAACGTAAGCAGCCTATTTATTATCTACTTTGCTTTTTAAATATAATATTATCTCTTATTTAATTAAACATTACCTGTTTTTCTACTCAAGAAAGGAAATAGGCAAATATACAAGTATCTGAAACATTATGAGCTTTCCATTTCATGAAAATGTGTGAATTATAATTAAAAAGTGACAAACCTTAGATCTCATGGGTGGGAAAGCGTCTACATTTTGACTTCCGGATTTGTGTAGAATTACCATCGAAGAAATTGCCAGTGATCCAAAACCATTGCAAATTAGACTTTATCGCCACACTAATAAGACATCGACGTGATCTATAGGACTTCTTCGATAGTACCTACCTAGTATAGCCTGTAGGACTCACTTACTTTCAATATTAGCTGCATGCTAATATTGAAAGTAAGTGATACTAACATCATAGCATAAAGTAATTGCTTAAATTTAACAATTGTATGAAGTATCCAATTTATATTTTTCTTGTAAGTAAGTGTCTAAGTTCATAACATTGATTAGCTACTAATTTTAAGCCACCTATCAAGATAACATCACTTACATCACACAACTTAACTAAATCTTCGGCAAATACTATGTCACTAGTCGAAGGAATATGCGATCCATTTGTCGAAAATCTCGACAATAAAATGTCCGTCTTTGTGTCGGTTGTCGGCGGGTAATACTGCCATTTCGCTAACATAACAAATGAGGGCGCATTACGACTGGCCCAGCCCGACGTCCCGTCTTCCCGTGGATTCGTCTATAAACCTTTAGTAGTCAAAAAACAGGCAGGTAACGTAAACTTTGATAGTAATTAAATGTTGAAATATAAACGTTAGTTGTATGTCCAAAAGATACCTATTTATCATATATTATGTCAAGGATCCGCGATTATTACAAGCCACTCCATGTTTTACAGTAATTTCGTAAACAGAGATTATCTGTTATTTAGTTTTTTTATTAGGTGCACAGGTAACTTTTTCTTCAGTTTTTTAATATCAATTATTTTTTATTTCGTTTACGTTCTTATGAATAGTGCTCCTTGATCAATACTTACGAAAGCTAATCTAAGGAATCAAACGACCTTATAGGTATCTAACTATAACCATAACGAACTATTACTTTAAGCCCTTACTTAACTGAATCCATGACTGCTTTCAAATTGTTTTTTTTAGTAAAATGCATGGTAAGTAATCAAAGGACTATAATGTCAAGCTTCGTAACGATATAAGCTTGTTTTTACCAACTACAATAACTGTAAATATTTATGTTACCACGGGCAAATAGTTCCTACTTAACATCTCCACACGAGCCCCGAACGCCTATTTTTCAGACGTATCATCAACACCGAGTGAAAATAGTGGACACTTCAATCGACAAGTGACCCTGTCTTCAACGTATCGCCAAGGTCCAAAAAACTTGTATCATTTGATGGAGACCCGGAGAACCGCCCCGGGCGCCGCCGCGACAGGAACAAATGACCTCGACGCATCATAATAAATAAAACAATTTGTTCTTAATTAGATTTCGTGAATTTAATTTTCATGCTCGTAATTGGTCGGTGGCCACAAAGAGTCGGCTCTCTATCGGTGATGGATGATCGAACGCCGTCTTCTTACTATTTACCTTCGTCAGTTCCAACGTAATTAGACGGTTCGGAAGTTTACTTTCATTATTACTTATGAACCTATTATAACATGTAATATAGATTTCATTTATTTTGAAACGTGAGAACGTCTTCAAACATTCGGTGAACAAAAAATAAAAGATTCAAACGAACTAAATCAAAGAGTGAATAATTCAATTACTCGGCAATCGATGGAGTGAACGTGGCTTTGTAAATAAAAATATCTGCAATATCACGCAACAGCTAAAAAACGAAATGGAATGGAATAAGTAAGGAGGAAAACAAAAGACAAATCGGAAAACGCTTGCTTTTATATACTCGCTACAGAACAACGTCGAGCGTAAAGTTTAAAAAATAAACGCCGAAAAAATCTTGAAAAGTCACGGACGCTTAACTTTCTTCCCCTGTTTTATTTTCATTCCCTCTTCTGCAATCTATCCATTCTCCTCGCACCCGGTATACGAAATTGCTCCACCTCTTTCTATTTAACTGATAAGTTACTTTTTTAAACTGCAGGAAAATCGAAGCCGTTCTGTGCAAAATTAAAAGCTGGCACTCGCAGACACAAGTCATAAAAAGAAAATATGGAGAACGTTAATCATATGATTTATTTTTTATCCCCCTTGTTTGTGAGAGCGCAAAATTAAATATTGTAAATAAATGTTACCATCTGTTTTACCGTAGTTTTACCGCTAACCATAAACAAACCAATCAATTTAATGTACAACAAATAATAATACGGTTCTTTTATAATTTATTGGTTTGTCATTATTATTGCTGTACATAGCCGTATTTAGAATTCTTTAAATCTACCCATTGTAGATAAAATATCCAGAAATAATAAATCCTCCCGGTATGGGGGGAATATTTGCATTGTCACCTCCACTGAGTACGAAACATAGATAATCAGAATTAAATTATTATGAATCAAAATACATTCGATGCATGCGTATTGATTTGAAACTATAGGTACATTAGATTTTTTTTTCAAATATGATCTATTGTAGAACTCAAAAAAAAAATTGCAGCAGCTGTTCCCATACATTTTGGTTACGAATGGAACACTTAATCACCAGAAACGGCTTACTACATATACCTGCTTATTTATAATACCTACCCAAATTAAAGAGTTATTTCAAATTTGATTTTAGCTTTATTATAGGTACCTATAATATAATATGCCAAAATGGCAGATGGATTCTTTTCTCAACAAATAATTTACTGGTGGTAGAGTTCCAGTGTATTGACTCAAGCATTACCTAATCTACCTGCCTACCAAATGGTTCAGCACTATCGTGTTTCGGTTGGATGCAAAAAGGCACATAATGGCCCCATAATAATTATTGCAGAGACATAAAAACGTAAAGTCTCAGGGGTGGCAACGCATCTGCATTTGACCACTAGTTTTTGTGTAGATATCTAAAGGCTGCACTCATCACTTAACATTAATGTGAACTGCATGCTTGTTTGTCACCTTCATTACATAAAAAGGACCTTATCACCTACTTTAACTTCCTGAGGTCTAAGTTGTTATACATACCTCTATGGTAGAAATTAGAGGGTTGTACCGTATATTTCTGCTGACCGTACTACGATGCAAATATACTTAACGGTTAGTTTCTTCACCACAACGACTAAGAAGCTGTCTGGATTTATACAAATTGTTATAACTGCCTCAGTAGCGTAGTGGTAGCAGGCCACTACTACTACGCTGGGAGTCCTGGGTTCGATTCCCGGGTCGGGTCTATCAGAGTTAACGGATTAAAATCCTTTATCTCTGGTTCTATTGGGACTTTTCCATTCTCTGGCAGTTTTCCAGTACCTCCGAGTTTGGTAATGTGCCCGGAGATGGCAACAGGTTCGCCACCTGCTACATAGGTCAAAACGTAACCGGCGAGTCGTGTGTGTTTGCATGTATGCTTGAATGCATGCATTTACCTCTGCCTACTCCTTCGGGGATTACAGGCGTGAAGTATCGTTGTTATAACCAATAAATCTCTGGCTTTAAAATCGTGTTATTATTAAAAATAATTAATTTGATGTGTCAGAAAAGTTTAGTTATTTTGATGTGTTTGCTAACCGTACCGCAATGCAAATTTAACGGGTAGAGTCGTCGCCACAACAGCACGGGTGCGGTCTGAGTTCCAAGCAAATTGCATTCACCCAGCAAACATTGCGACTGACTCTATCAAGCAATTGTATTGTCGTAAAAAATACAGGATTACTGCTCTTGGCTTTCTTATTTTTCACATTCTACACTGAAAGCAAACGTATCGCTTCTGTTGTATTCAAATAGGTACCTACAGACGAATTTGAATAAAGCAGAAGCTACCTTTCGAAGATTCTTTCCAAAATACACTTAAAATTCAAAACTCTACATTGACAAAGTGTTCTGCCATGTGAGTCCGTCCATCCGTCTATCCGTAGCTATACTCGGAGATTCTTACCTAATACTACTACTACTCTCTCCTCTCCTCTCCTACTCTCTCCTCATTATCTCAAACGTAAATTTAAATTTCTTGGAGTCTCTCATCATCTCAACCTCCGTTCCTTGGATAATCTCATTTTAGAAATTCCTTCTCACCGTACTGGCTTTTTATCCAACTCTTTCGCCGACACAGCTATCAAGCTCTGGAACACGCTTCCCGCCTCCATCAAAAAAGCTCCGAGCAAGTTGTCATTCAAGCGTAATCTACGTAACTTTTATTTAAAAACATCATCATAGACAATCATAATATCTCTTTTTGCTATCATTATATTATTTGCCGTTTTCTTCTCAATCATATCGATATATATTTATAATATGTATGTTTGTTTATTATATGTATGGATATATATTTTATATAGTGTAATATTTATTCGTAGGTAATTTCCTTATTTTATAATTAACTATTTAATTTATAAGTTTTACGCGCCTTTCATTGTTTTCTATTTACCCAAAGGTTGACTGGTAGACAATGCCTTTTAGTAGCATTAAGTCCGCCTTTTGTACAACATTTCTGTGTTTGCAATAAAGTTAAATAAATAAATAAATAAAAAATACTAGAAAACTGTTATTTGGCGTGAATGTGAATATAGGTACATATTAGAAATGCCGACGAAATGGTACAATAAAATCTTGAAAAACATTTTATGGGTACCTACAGTTTCACATTGAAGGTGAGATGGCCTATAAACATCTATCTACATAAAAACCAAAAATTATCGATGTAGATGCGTTGCCATTCCTGAGGTCTAAGTTGTTATACATAAATCTATGCCAGAAATCAGAGGTCCGTACCGTATATTTCTGCTGGCCGTACTACGAAGCAAATATAACGGCTACTTTCTTCACCATAACAACTAATTCCCGGTGCTTATAACAATAAAACTGTTCGTTTTGCCTACAGACAGATACGTAAGTTACCAGGCGTATTTATAAATGATCCTATAACAAACTGCCACTTCAGAAACTTTAAATGTTTTTCTCATTGGTAGAAATAAAAGTACTTACTATTACATTAGATTCCAACCAGCAAACAGAAGCGCTGACTGATCTATAAAAATAAGAGATCTAGGAGGAGAGACTAAGCCTGGGTTGCGCCAAGATATTTGTAACATTTCACATCCTTCTCCAACTTTAACAAATTTCTTTAAGTTAGAGAAGGATATGAAAAGTTACAATAACTTTAACTTTATCAAACATCGTGGCGCAACCCAGGCTAAGTCTCAACTGCCTTAATAGTCTACTGATAGCAGACCACTACTGATGTAAATTCCCCTTTACAATTAAAAATAGTCCAATCTATCAAATTAGATTGATATCAACCTACTCCGCCTATTCCCCACCTAAAGCCAAACTCTCCCCTCCCCGATCCTCCGATCTCCTCACTAGCGACTGCTTCAGGAGTTTAAGATTTTTTTGCTGTCCCAGTTAAAAACATAAAATATAAAACTTATACGAATTAAATTAAGCATTAGGATTAATAAACATATTTGAACTGATATTACTGTAACACACTTACACAAACCTACAGTTTTATCTAACGGCCTTATTCCATATTTAATTTTGTAACGCTAAGTTGTTACTTGTTTGTTACCAACCTAAAACTTATTGTGGCAAGTTACGCAAAAACTGGTGAAACAAACCCCGATGCCCTGAGCACCGGGTGAGTCTCGTCTGATATTGATATGAGTGACTTGCAGTTAGCGCCCTTTGTCGGCATTACACCGATGTTATGGACAACTGCGTCTCCCCTACCCCGGATTGTTTGCTTAACAAATATTGTCCTTAATACTGTACTTATCCTTCTTAAGCGGACTATGAACACCTTATCCGTCAGCTTAATGTTTAAATGTTTAAATCAGTACGTACGTCATTTAAGGTTGCGTTATTGAAGGGATATTTGTATACTTTTTAAAATGTAATTTGTATTTTAAAAAGTAGTGAAAAATGAAATGCCTATGAACATTGGTAATAATAGAGATTTACAACTGTCCTTAATACTGTACTTATCCTTCTTAAGCGGACTATGAACTCCTTATCCGTCAGCTTAATGTTTAAATGTTTAAATCAGTACGTACGTCATTTAAGGTTGCGTTATTGAAGGGATATTTGTATACTTTTTAAAATGTAATTTGTATTTTAAAAAGTAGTGAAAAATGAAATGCCTATGAATGAAATTAAATATTAAGAACAATAAATTGTTCTATAAATTATATTAAACACAAATAGAAGTAACATTTGTGTGTCATATATAGGTAACTCAATGTAAAACTGTGTGTATTATATTTTTATACATAGAATGACACTGTTTACAATAGAACATTTAAAAGTAATTTTCTATTAGATATTTATACTTGCTGACTACATAGTCATGTAAGTAACATGACTATATATTCTTTATATTGTGCTTTCAAAATTAGGTACCTACATGTGTAAGACAAAGTTTTTGTGAGAATAAAAGCCTGCAGCTCACTTTGATGTTAAGTGATTACTGCAGCCTATAGGTACCAGATACAAATAGGTACCAGAGGTCAAGATGCAGATGCGTTGCCACCCCTGAGACCCAAGTTGTTATGTCTCTGTGATAGTAATTACGGGGCCATACATTAAAATAACATTCCCATTTATTTAATGTAATATTCAATGTCAGAAGAACGTGTTATTTTTTTTTCCTTAGATATTATATATATATTGATTATATTAAGCATAATATAACTATAACCCCGTGGGCACGCACATTACTTGTGAGAACATTCACGATCTTAGTCGCACCATGAAACATCATTGACACTATAAACTTTGCTAATAAAATTCTCTTAACCGAAAGTCAGTAAATCTTATCGGACAGTAAAGGGACATTCAGGAACTTTGTGAAACCACAAAAGCGGGCAATCGCCACTGTCCATAAACAAGTGGACGCGGCGCGTGAGGAATATTCAAGAGGAAAGTTGTACTGCCCTCTCGAAAATGGCGCCACTTGCACGTAACGGGCGGAGTTCGGACGTACGTCATCGTACATGCATTGTCCGCTTAATGAAGGTAATACTGGACAGTTTGCAATGATAGGCTAACTTATTGTGATATAAGCTAGTTTTGATAGTCACTTAAACGGTGGTGCTCCTTAAACTTGCGAAGTTTACCCATTATAAGCCGTTGCGATATGACGTAATAGTCAGTGGTATTATAACGCTGACTAATGTCCGTTGACCGCTGATGAGAGTCTCGAGATTGGGAAAGTCAAGGACGAATCACTGCTGTTAGTTGAAAACTGATTTACATCAAGTAGGAAAAATATTAAATGCATTAAGCAAGAAAAAACGTACTTAATCATAATTAAAGACTTAATTATTACTTGTGAAGTATTATTATAATATTGAATAATTTAAAAAATCCGTGGATCCTTGGTTCAAATTCGGTTCGAAGGACCATTTACGGTGCGTTTTAATGACCTTATGCGGTTGTAAAGTCGATGCCTTATGCGAAATAAATTGTAGATCACTGTATTAGGACGGAGTTCGTGCAACCATTTAATAAATGATTCGCCTAAAATTAATCTCCATTAATGAAAAAGTGAAGATATATTCTAATCATTACCTAACTGATTTAGAATTAGGTAATTACACTAAATTGATGTGAATTAAGCACCGAATAATACGTGACTAAAGGAACGAACCATATGGAAATAAGACAATTTAATAAGAAACAAACGAATGTGACACGCGAACGAGTAAAGACACAAGTTTGGCGCAGTTACAACAAAATGTTACAAAAGTTGCAGACGACGTCGCTCACGAGTCCCAACTCTCAAACGATCCAACTACGTATATGAATCCGATTATTTGCTACAATAAAAAGTTTCTTTTCTAACACATTGGGTAACGTTTGTTAGGGAACAAGTGTTAATGTAGATATTTTATGAGCTTCGTTATACCTACTGTTAGGAATATTTATAACCTTATTCGGTCTCTATAATTCTTAATAATAAACTTTTTGTAGGTACCTAAATACTCGTATATTATTTGTGCAATACTTGAATTCTATTGTATTCAACTCAACTCACTATTTTGCTTCTATCTTACATCTAATAGTCATTATTTCTTAAATTTTCTAATAAAGGACAATAAAATAAACATGACCGTTGCTTGTGATCATGTTTATTTTTTATTACCATTAAAATTTGTAAAAAAATTGTTAAATTTTATTATGCTTGCAAAAATATGTCAGCAGCTCTGTATTTACTGGATATGTTATTCTCAAAATAACTGTTAGCGTTATAACATTAATATCTGCCGAATAGATGCAGCATTTTAATACTTATAAAATCTTTTGACAAATATGCAGAAGCTGACTTGTATGAAATAGGGGGGATATGAATCAAGGATTTTTTTTTCAGTAATAAGTAAATATTTTTGTTCACTGGCATAAGATAGCGTTTAAAGTGCAGGAAACCTATTCACATCGCATTGGCACTGTCCAGTATCAAATAAAATGACAGAATTATGATTAATGTATAATTAATGAAGATAATCGTCAAGTCAAAGATGGCGGCGGTGCGTGTGACAGAGAGACGCGGACGACGCGGTTGTCGGTCATGTCCGTCGTCGCTGCGTCCGATGCGTCCGCGCATACTGCAACGGAAACATCCACGTTTTATTTAGCCGCCTTTGCATTGTTTTGTCATCCAAATGCATATTTTGGACTCTTTACTAGTGTTACATTTATAGCTATCTATTTAAAAAACCAAAGTTTTAAAATGATCATCTACCTACTGAGCTCTACTCAAACATCTCAATAATATATTGTTTTATGTTTAATCTTTATATTTAGTTTTGTGTCTATATAGGATGAAATTTTAGTGATTGTTTTCCCGTTTGTTCTATTTTCTATTCTCTTCTATTAGAAACCTACTCGTACCTATATCTATATTTTCCTATACCTGCCTCGGTAGCCTAGTGGTAGCAGGCCACTACTACTACGCTGAGGTCCTGGGTTCGATTCCCGGGTAGGGGATTATCAGAGATAATGGTGTTAAGTCCTTTATCTGTGGTTCTATTGGGCTTTTTCCATTTTCTGGAAAAGTCCCAGTACTCGATGGTAATGTGCCCGGAGATGTCAACAGGCTCACCACCTGTTACATGGGGCCAAAACGTAACCGGCGAATCGTGGGTGTTTGCATGTATGATTGTATGCATGCATTTACCACTGCCTACCCCTTCGAGGATTACAGGCGTGAAGTTACGTTACGTTCCTATACCTACGTAAAATGGATCATGATTTTCAACTGTAAAAATACTGGCTGTATTTAAATCAAAAGAGAGTAACTCATTAAAATTAACGCGAAAAAGGACGATAACTGATATGTTCTTTTAATAGAGCTAACCTTACCTAACTTTTGAGTCAGAAATGAAGAAATAATACAGGACTTTTTCAAGTCAGCCCTAAAATTATGTTTTAGAAAAAAATTATTAAAAAAATATTTTATCACAAAACTTGTTGTTGATGATAGACGATATTATTTAGTCACATGGGCCATGACAGGTCACACTTTGAACAAAAACTCCGTCATGCATCGTGTGTACCCGGCCTTACGACTTCGCCTAGTGATACGCGTCCATCAACACCTCGCCCAGACTAAACAGAAATACTTTGTGAAACAACAAAAGATCGGATATAGTTCTCATTCGTGATGACAAACTGTTAAAATAAAATTATATTTCAAACACGTATTTCATTTAGTCACTTGTTGCATAAAAAGCATGTCTAAATCCGTCTAGAAATAAAACATTGAGAACATATGATGAAAACAGTTTGTATATCAAATTAATATATAATAGGTAACATTAATGCATGATCTGCTTGCAACTAATAATTACAATGTGTTTTATATAAATCATTAATACGAGTAGGTACTAATAAACCATTTTTAAATCTTATACGTGAATGAATCGAAGCCATAAATTTAGCGGTTACTTAGAAATTTTGTACTAACAACAAAAAAATATGTGTACAAAACACCTAAGTAAGCAAAAGTTTAACTTGTTTCAATAGTTTTCCAGAAAATACTTCTTTATCCACATTATTTTACAAAATATCGATCCCAGCTTTGACAGCTTGTTAAAGTTGATGAATGTTTCAAAGTCATTATTTATTAAAATAGTGTTCCACGCATTTAATAAAATCTAAAGGTAGGTGAATAGTCAGTATCTAATTCCTACCTTTTTGAGGTAATGATGGCGGCAAATAAGCACTCAGTTAACATGTATGGCAAGTGAATACTGCAGCCTATCGACAAATACACGTCGACCTAAGGTCGATGCAGAAGCGTTGTCATACCTGAGCCGTATTCTTTTTTGCCTCTTTTACGAGGTCATGTACATATTTCCTTGTAACCAGAACACAATAGTAGTCAACACTACCATTTGGTAGATAGATTAGTAGACTCAATTGTGCTGTGGTGCCTACGTCCTCGAGCCCTCCAACACTGGTACTCTACCACCAGTAAAACTTTACCTATTCTGAACACGATGAGCAACGGGGGCATGCAGACTTTCCCGTCTGTCAAAGTACAAGCACAAGTGATCCTATGACTGTCGCCGAGATGTTAAAATATCTGCGTGAAATTGTTTATGTATTTTGTTAAAGTCAAGGTGTGAGTTTCGTAGTAATAATAATTTCGTAGTAATTTGTGTGTGTGTGTCACACAAATTTCTAACTGTTTTTCATCGGTAATGGCTACTCCCCTTTGGTCGGCCGGTAGCCCGTGTTGCTCTATGCTGAACAGTTATCGCACTCCTCATAATACTTACACACTATTGGTGATTAATTCTAGGCACCACCATATCTCAGAAGCATTAATCATTATGGTATTCCGTTTTTTAGTAAGTACTAGTTGCCACGGCTTCGCCCGCGTGAATGTCGTTTTATAAATATTCTTTCCTAAATTTTCTTTTGAAAAATTTGCTATAAACCTCACGGAGCCTGAGACCTTTCTAACGAATGCAAAACCGTGGAAATCGGTAGGTACGTTCTGGAGTTATAGCATCAGGAAGGAAAACCCGACTTATTTTTATATTATAGATATATTTTTGGCCCTTTCCGTCATTGGACTCTAATTCCCTCTTCCTATTATAATACCATCCCAACCATATGTATTAGATAGGTACAACCGACCGAATACTTTCCCGATGACCAACAACCGTTAGATCCCATTTCCACTAAAGCCAAGATGAAACATAGATAAAACACATACCAGCGTTTGTATGAACTTCCGTTTGAATGTCGGGACAGTGGTCGGACTGTTTCTTTTAATCTCAGGCATCATTTTGAATGAAGCTAATGACGGGCGCACGTAACGGTCGCCCGATCTCATTCATCAGCACTGTCAGCGACATCTATTGACAGCTGACTTCTGTGCCACGCCCGCGTCACTTAATAAGTACGCTTTCTAATAGAAAGAGAGTTATTTTACCGATCATGCTAAAATTTGATCTTCGTGAATATAGTACATTCTTTTATTTATTGGATTCAAATCTTAATAAAACAACAACTGTTAACAACGCGACCAATGTAGCTTATTAACAGCTATGATTTTAATTTTGAATGTGATTCATCATAAATGCAATTTTGGTAGTATCTTATGACAACTGCCAAGCCCTTATCAATATGATCTCAGATTTTAGCTTTTTATCGTGTGCATGTACGAAAAGAATAATATCTAGGGCTCCACACTCCCTGCCAACCCCTTAAGGTACTTGGAATGAAGAAACACACATTTTAACTTTTAACAGGATACACCACCACACCTTATTTTTACTAATATTAATATTTCCATGATGAATCAGGCTGAATTAAAAAAATTACATCTACTTGGATAGGTACCTAGTTCAAAATAGAAATAAAACGTTATTCAACATTTGACTAACCCTTCGCCGCTAACTCTAATGTTAAAGAAAAATAAACCATTATAACATCATCAGTCATTACATTTAGACTACCCCCGCGGTGGGCAGTCGACGTCTACTAAAGAAAAAAAAACTTCATAGTAAGAAACCGAATACAAATGAAGAATGATTCATTTATGAAAATGAAATGACAGAATGAATGGATATGAAGAAATGAATACAATGGCGATGACGGCTACCGGCCACCGCTTTGATGCCATTGAGATGTGGTTCAAAGCTTTGTAGGAAGCCTTCGTCAAGTTGCCTTTCGAATACATATGATGCGTTGCCACTCTAAAATTGCTGATCTTATTATATCCATGAGTATGTGGAGATACCGACGCTTTAAAGACCCACCATTGGAGTATCATCCGATATATTTCTGGTCGTACTGCTCTGAAATCTTGAATTATTTTTATAATACTAAAATATATTTTAAATAATCATTTTAGTTCAATACATGCGAGATAAATCCGAAAACTAGTTTCATTTCAATAAAATATAATTCACACCGCTAAAGCGACACGAATATCGCCGATCAGCTTTGAAATAATACAAAAGTTTGGTCCTCCCAAAATGTTAGATTTCTGCATTGATGGCATTATTAGAATTACAATAATTAGTACGTTAATATAATATTGTTAACATAATACCTACAGTTGATAATGGTTATCAAATACTGACGACGGAACAACAAAACGCAATACACCACCATAAATACAAAAAAATGTAAACAAAATTTAATCACCTCAAAATATCAACTATAAAATATGTTCGACATTCAAAACTGTGACCTTATCTCGTAAAAATGGCAATTACTTGCTACCCCTGTAGGTCCGGGGACAGGAGTTAGTGAACTCCAACAAACACTAAGAAAGAAGGAATGGGCAATGAAATTAAAAATATGTCTTAAGGGCAATTAGCTTTAACTTTTACAGTAAGTGCCCTATCTCTGCTCCCTCGCGCTTTTCAATTGTGGGGATCGTGGCCAGCTATCCACTTGGAGTGAATTTTATGGACTCAGTTTTGTGCGAGTTCACTTACCCTTTATTATAAACTGAATAATTATTGTAGTATCAATCAACATCTGTATTAAATTTCAACTTCAATTGATGTGTTTATATATTTTATAAATTACAAACTAGTTTGAGGGACAATGTTTGTCTTATCAACCTGCTTCTAAAAAGTATAGTTATAGGCATTTGAAGTAAATACCTGTACTATAACTAAGAAAAAAAGGTAGAAAAACAAGAAAGAAATGCTTTATTACTCATACTTTTACATCTCAATCCCAAACGTATCGTATTAGGTCTGTGGTATCGTTTATGTCGACAAATTTTAGTAAAATCCTAAAATGGATTACTTTTAACATTTCAATTCCACAGAAAGTAATTTGTATAATCAATGAATTATGATTTCCCTATTCCACATAAATATTTAGTAATTAATGATTTTAATGTAAACTGATTCACATCACCTCAATAACTGTAAAAGTATTCAAGTACGTACATTTAAAATAAAAAATTGAATTCTATAGAAAACCAATCGTATAATTACGATTTTCCTATTCCACTTAAATATTTAGAAATTAATTATTTTAATGTAAACTTTGTACTTCACATAACTTCGATAAATTTTGTATGTAATGAAGGTGGCAAACAAGCATGCATTTCACATTGATGTTAAGTGATGACTGCAGCCTATTAACACCCACACACAGACCAGAGGTCAAAATGCAGATGCTTTGCCTTGCCATCCCTGAGACCTTAGCTACTATGTCTCTATTACGGGTCCATACATTAATGCAAAGATATTCGAGTACGTTAAAAATTTGAAATGCTATCAGATTCAATTATTTTTTGACGTGACAACGTCTTAAATTAGGTTGCGGCTCGGAGTCACTCATGAAAAAGTGTAACGCCCGGTAACGTAACGATGAGTCACCGAACGAGAGAGAGGCCTGCCGGACCGGCGAATGCCTTTCTACCGAGAAAAAGACGTTGTCACGTAAAATCTTCGCCCGTAAAACCGACTTTACAGGCAACCAGTTTTTTTAGTTTTTTTAATATACGAGTATATTACTGTTTTTTTTCTTTTTATTCATCGAGATAGTGATAACACGTAATAGTGAGTGCAAGTTCCTACCGGTGAAGTTGACTAGAATGAGGTAAAATTTTAAGCGAACATTCCGGGAGCATTGACGGAGTGTTTAACAATAAATTTCCATTTAAAAAGCCGCAAGCAGCCACCGGGTGGGGGTCGGGAGGGAGATACTTCCGCCGCTTTTTTCCTTCATTTCCTTGAAGCCGCGTGGCTAGGGCGCACCGCCCTGCCGCCGACGAATTAAAATGTTCGCCACTTTGTATACATAATTATATTCGAAGAAACTCAAAGCTGCAAGTTTTTTACGCTGACTTATATCTATTTAATGAATAGAACTAGCAATATGTTTTGATAATTATGAGGAGGGGAACGTAAGAACATGTTTTTCAAGAGTTTTAACATTATAGGTAATTAACACGTTCGTTTTCTTTAGACTGTGATTATAGTCTATACACAATTAGGTACTACGGAAATAATTAGACATAAGATAACCGAATGGTAGTGCAATGACGATATTCGACTACAAATTAAATCTTAAAATTCTGATTTTTAAAAATAAACTGAACAAGTACACACGTCACTAAGATAAGCCAAAGAAAAGATAGAATAAAGCAGTATTTGCGGCAATTAATAAACAAAATGTAAAAACTTACATGTAGAATTTGGACTACGACTCTACATGTGATTCGAGTTGTGAGCTACATAATCTACTTATTATATTGTTTTTTTATTTGCAGTCAATCTTGTCCCTACCACAGTGCTACCACACCACGAACTAGTTACGTGTAATTCACGTAGATATACGTAGATACTAACTCAGATTATTTTAATCTTTTCAGATACATAATAATATGAATAGTCAAAGTATATGAGTCTCTTTCTGTGATAACAGACCTCAGCATATAATTAGTTAATTTTTATACTGAAGCTAACAAGACATAGCAGCGAAGTTACTCGCGTATATGTAATATGTTTTTTAAATAATCATTTCAGTTTAATTAATATACGCGAGATAAATCCGAAAACTAGTTTTATTTAAATGAGTGTAGCTCGCGAAAGCCTAAGATCATATAGGTTGGTGTACTTTGGTATAGTTGTTCCAAGTACCTACCGGTAGTCCAGTAGTCACAATATCAATTCCTACAGTTATCCGTTTAAGTTTTTAGGATACTTTAATACTTACTAATAGTTTACTCGGTAAACAATAAAAAATCTCTTTACGAAAGCAAAGGTAAATGCTAGTATGTATGTACAGTAACTACATTTCTTTGTATCTATAATAGATACAATTCGCTAACAAGATGCATAGTGGTACCCTACACAGCGAAATATCGGCGGGATTATAATTAAAAGAAGCGATAATGTCCCCAAAGCGGTGAAAAACGACCACGCCATCCTTTTTATTTGATAAATAAAATTTATTCCCTGCCGCCATGCCTTCCTCGCTTCTTTATGGGTTCTAGCATCCTACAGGAGGGTTTTTTAGTTTATCCTTGTTATCTTTTATAAAATAATTAACTATTTACATAATTTTCCTTATTAATATTTGTCAAGGTGTGTGTACAATGAGTATAAAAGATCGGATAAATGCCTACAGTAATTTATTTTAGAAATAAACTGCAAATATCGCTTGATTGTTATTAAAAACAAAATAATAGTACAAGTAAATTGTTTTGTTTTTAATTACAATCAAGAGATAATTGTAGTTCTGTCGCCAAACAGTGGGTGTGAAATTAGTAATGTACGGCCCCATAACAACTATCACAGAGTCAAAACAACTAAAATGCAGATGTTCGGAGGTTTGATTTCCGGTTTTTGTGTAGATGCCAATAAAATATAGTATTCTGAAGAACTGCATCCTTATTTGCCACCATCAAAATCTGTAGTTAGATACTGACACAAAGAATCACAAAGTCTCTTATACATATATAAGATGATATGGTTCTTAAGATTATGAGTGAGGAAATAGAATTAAATCCTGAAATCTAAATCCAGACATTAATAACTAACTAACCGTAACTACCATACGTATTACAAATTGTAAGTATAAGTTTTGGGCCATTTATTTGTACTTTACACTCAAGACTAGGGTGAAATTCACAGACTGCACTACGACTTTACTTTGAGCAAAGTATGCTTAGAACTGTCAGAAATGTATGGGTTTTAACAGTTCGAAGCGTACTTTGCTCGAAAGTAAAGTCGAAGTGCGGTCTATGAATCTCGCCCTAAGATAGCATTTGGAATAATTGTTTTTCTTCTAGACTTCTACACTTAAAAATACAGCACTCAACAACATCAACAAATACCTACCATCAAAAATTCAGTCCACATTTTTATAATGTTTAGCAACTTCCTTCTAAACTGAGTTTTTGGGAGCATATGTGTTTACAACAATACAGAAGAAATACGAGATATTTGTAAAGACAGATATGTTTGACACCTGCTCTCTTCCTGTCCTAGAAGTTCGTAAAGTTTGTTTATTTCAAGGCACTATTGGAACTGTTAGTCGAATTTCAAAAAAAAATATTTTTATTAATATTATGACACCTAAACTTATGAGAAAGCTATATTATCTAAATAATGCGTGCTATAATCTCTAGAATGAGGACAGAACAGTGACTATGCTTATAGTTAGCAGGACTACGCTCGTATCATATGGAAATCTTACAGGAAACAATTACAAGGCGCAGGTGAAACTACGGGGAACAGCTAGTTTACTAAATATTTTTTTTTTTATGTCTGAAGATTGACAGACAAGCAAACGGGCCACCTGATGGAAAGTGGTCACCGTCGCCTATGAACATTTGCAACACCAGGGGAGTTGCCAACGCGCTGCCAGCCCTGAAGGACTCTTTTGACGCCATTTTTTTTTTAGCACCTAGGGAACACCTCAGAGGGAAGTTCGTTCCACAATTTACACGTTCTGGGCAGGAACGAACGTGAAAACCGCACCGTTGAGCACTGCCAAGTGTCCAGTCGGTGTGGGTGGAACTTCTCTCTTCGGCGGGTAGTACGGTGTAGGAAAAGAGACGGTGGCACCATGTCAAACAGTTCAGCAGAGCACTCACCATTATAAAGACGGCACAACACGCACAGACTCCCAATGTCTCTGCGCAGGCTCAGATGTTCGAGCCTGTCGGTAAGTCCTGGATCGTTAACAATACGAACGGCGCGTTTTTGTAGGGAGTCAAGTGGACCAAGCTGGTATTTGGGGGCTCCCACAAATGAGAGCAGTATTCCAGATGGGGCTGCACTTGGGCCTTATAAAGCTGTAGTAGCTGCCCCGATGTGAAATACTGCCTCGCTTTGTTAAGCACCCCCAACTTTTTGGAAGCCAACTTGGTCTTACACTCAATGTGACTCCCGAATTGCACACGACGAAACTCTTCCACCGATGATCTTAATAGCCCGCAACTAACCCCCCGCTCTGGGGTCGTATCGCAGCTTTTACGGCGCACTAAATATTCTCCCGGCGACAATTGCGATTATGAAAAGTGCATGGTTATTTATACCCGAAGTCGTTTATTTTTTGTCGCCCCTTTCAAGGGCAATTAAATGCCGCCAGTCTTAAACGCTTTGCATATTCCAAGGAGTCGTCTTTATCGGCCCTTAATAGAGATAGAAAGGTCGCGGTATTGTATTTTTTCTTATACTTATTTATTAGTTTAATTTAATTTGTGATAAAACAAAGTCGACCACGACTGACCTACATTGACCAAATAGATCAAGTGGAGAGAGGAGTAGATGAGGGTGGAGTCAAAAATCTTAGGAATAGGCGTGTATGTGTGAAGACTATGATCAACGTAGAAGAAGCACGGGAGGTGTGTAAGGACCAGGAAATATAGCGCTTTACAGTCTCTCCCTCCCTCTTCTGGGACTTGGTGTGAAGATACATAGATATATTATTTGTGACATATTTAATTATGTTACTAGTATATTCATGACTCATCTTTTGGTATTTAATAGAATTGATTAAAATTCTATTAATCAAAAAGAGTAAATTGAAACATTTTTCATTTGCAAATCGATATCTATCGACAGAGTAACGGAGTTTACGAGTATTTCTTACTTTTTAAGATGTACGAACTTAAATAAGTTACAGTATCCAACAGGAAATATTAGAAATGAGACTCCGTCTTATTTCGGGTCTGTAGAGTGTTATCATTTTCGCACACAACCTATGTGACATTTTGTCGACCATTTTGATCAAGTTTTGACCAAGACCGGACTATCCGTGCCTTAGACTAAGTACCTATAGACGTAGCCATGTTCGCCATATGCTTTGTGGAAGTGAGACAGTTATATACAAAGAACATAAGAAAGTTGAAATAGAGCATCGTATCTTTTGTCCCTTACGGCGTGCCGGTTTTTGCTTGGCGAACTTCGTAAGCGACAGCAAAAGTTAGCCAAACAAATAGCTGTCATCGCAATTGCTGTAAAAGATAACCTATCGTATACGCATTTATTTATTGTTATCGACGTATATCGGCGATTATTAATAAGTTGTTGGGTATTTATGAGAAAAAAACTCAATTAGTAAAGTGATTAGTGTATAAGGTGTGCAGTAAAATAGGAGGCAGTATTTTAGCCTGTATAAACCGTGCAGCAACGAGGCCTTTAAACGACATCACTTTTCATTCGTAAGTAAACAGATATTAGTAAATAATGTATGTCTATTGAACAAAATACACGTTAAAGCATATAACTCTTGATTATCAATTCAAAATAAAGCGCATTTCTCATGAAATTCTTGATTGTCATTCAACGAAATCCCAAATACTTATTTTTGTGTGTTGCTATAAATTTACTTTTATATTCTCCCTAATTTCGTAGACATATAAGTTTTGTTCTAACAGTGTTAGAATTGACAATAAGCCATAACAAAATATTAAGTGGCTTTGGTAATTCTTTCCAAGATGGTGTACAATAAAACATATTGTTATTATTAAAAAAATGGGAAAGAAAAATTTGACTTCGGGCAGGCATCGAACCTGCAACCTCAGGATAATCAGTCCAGCCGCTTTACCTCTAAGCTACAGAGGTCCCACACCAATGCGTCAAACTTTGACCGACTGAGGGTGGGTGAACGACGAGGTTTGTCAGGACCGGGATATCTGGCGCTCTACACTCTCTGCCTACCCCGTTAGGGACCTGGCGTGAAGATACACACACATCTGCATTTAAGTCGAGATCTCAATGTTTAAAAAGTTATCTATAGGCTGCAGTTTTCCTTTCCTCGGTACCCACTTATCGATGTGAGCTTGTTGATCATTGTTTTCCGGTTTATCAACATACACCGGCAAACAATGATCAACAAGCAAGCAACCTTGCTTTTAATGTTTTAAGGGCTAGCATTAAAAATGGTCGAGACCCTTCTGAACTTAGTATTTCCGTTCATTCCACGGAAGTACTAACATTCCCACATTCTGACATTTCATGACAGGACATTAACATTATAATAAATTGTATAATGATTTATGTTTTGATATTTATAATTTGAATAATAAAGCGATAATCACACTGAAACTCAAATTTTTATTTAACTATTACATAGTTTACTTACACGCAAATATTGAATGCCTTACCCGATACAGCAATCGTTCTGATAACCTATCTATAAGATCGCGGCCAAAGAAATAATACCCTGTAGATGATGTTCTAGAGTGCGAGCTGTGAATAATCTAGAACCTAGATTATTCACAGCTCGCAGCATAATAAATGTTAATTCATGGTTACCTATTTCAAATTATGTACATTTTCTCAATATGTTCTTGATCTTTCAGCAAAATGTATAGAATTAATTGAATGGTAGATGCACATGTTTTAATTCATCATTCAATCAATTTGTTACAATTCAACTAATCTGAATAAAAGTAAAATGCTTAGGAATGTTTAACATAAAAACTTGCCGAGATATAGTAAATGATTAGGAAGAAAATTGGGAAACTTTATTTACTAGCAACACTCATGATTTCATATGGCTGTCTCATGAGCGGCCACACGCTGGCTACATCTATAGGTACTTAATCTAAGATCCGTGCTTACGTAGGCAGTGTGCAGCAGAGATAACGCTCTAGAAAGTCGAAACTAACCGATTGTCTCTTTCGTAGGCTCGATGTGCAATATATCTTGAAGAGCACTGTAAATACATATTATTAGCTCATTGACGTATCAAATTCTGTAGTGTCGGGAAAAACATTTTATAATGAAATATTCAATTTTAAAACAGTCTCAATGAAAACTATAAATAGTAGCAGATATACAAATATTGTGCCTCCCTACAGCATGCATACCTATATAGGAACAATTTGTAACAAAAGTTATTTTAGTTACAAATACAGGATTAATGAAATTTCCTTGTTGACGGAATCGAACTGAGGGCCCCGGGGATGGGCTGTCAAACTGCTTCAAACTTACACCGTCTGCCGAGCGACAACTTTTAATAACCTTCTGTATCAGCCAAATGGATTTGGGTCCCACCGATGCGGACCCTCATTACATTTACACCAAATTTGATATGGAAAGATTATTTCTAGTTAGGGAACAAGTCTGTTCACAATTCGTTTAAAAATACTACTTTCAGATGCAGACTTAAAGTAAGTGAACATTTTTACACTTGATCGTTATTTGTACTAAATTAGTCATGAAAACACGTAATTTAGGCAACAACTTTTAAAATTAATGAACTTTCTGTGAGATTCGTATCAAATGGTAACATATTCATGTAAAATTTTACCAAGAAAAACGAGAACATATGGATCGCGTTATCAGATCCCATGTAAAGCTGCTCCCATGCTTCTCACTAAAGACAAAACCTGTCTATACAAACCCTAATTTAATCGTAATAAGACATCATGGTACGTTCCTAGATCTGTTGTAGAGCCAAGCCTCTTAACTCGTGGACTTCTTAGAGCATATAACCCTAATCTACAAGCGCTAACTACACAAACTCTACATGTTATTCAAAGCATGTATTACGGATTTTGTTTTTGAAGTCAGTTTTTTAGGCTAGGCTAATTTTATACAAATTTCGTTTCCAATTTCTTAAAAAACAATGGGATAATTAACGCTTAACATTCATTTTTGTCTACCGTCAACTGTTTGAACGTAGATAGATAATAATTGATGTACATAGTATGATAAAATGGATGCAAATTGCATACCTATTTAAATAATTCAAACTTTTAAGCTTTATCTAATCCAGGATCTAAACAATACGAATTTGATTCAGTATCAAGGTTCCATCCATTTGCGATAAGGCGATCTCAAGTCACTTCCTGATAGGCACGCCGCCCCACGCAACCCTCCACAGCGCAGCGGGCGAAATTGAACCGTCTTACATCTGTCTCCTCGTAATCCATGCTTATAATTGATGCGACAATGTCAAACAGACCCCCTGATACAGGCTAATCGGAAAAATACAAATCCTTAACAACATGATCGATTGAAGTACTGTCAAATTCTAACAGACAAATACAATTTCGGTTACTTAATCGACAAATATTATAACCACAGTTCAACATAAAGGAGATGTTGCAAAAATGTATGGACCTCCGGCCATGTATTGTACACAATATGATTAACAGGCAAAATCAATATAAAAACGTTTTTTTACTGCATAATTTAACTTATTTAGCTTTGTTTGCAGTTACAAAACATTATTTTCAGTTAGAATGGCAACTCAAAACCAACATGGCGAATATGGCGGGCGATGTCATTTTGACATTTTCATTTTTTAAATTGTTTTTTTCACAGTATAGTACTTGGAGAAAAAAGTAATATTTTCTGAATACTATCGAAATCAATTTTATGTGTTAATACTGTACTAACCGATTTTCAATTTAAAAAGAATCTTCGGAAATTCTTTAAATTGATCGATTCGTTACATCGTGTTTTTTATAATATATGATGCACTAGTAAGATACAGATAGCATTAGTTTTGTTTTATCTACATAGGTACTGTCAATCCCAAGCGTCGGCTGTATCGCCGCCATGTTAAATATGGTTGAAAATGATAAAATCGTTTAAATTAAATGTGGTGGTAACTCTAAAATATATTCTTGAATAAATTAATTGTATTTTTTTCGGATTCTTCTATAATTTACCCAATTTTTGAGGACATGTACGAACCAGGGCCGAGCTCGCAACATCTCCTTTCGCCTTGCATTATAAAAAAAGTAACGTGCGTGTGAAAGATAAAAAGATGACTTTACACTTTAAAAGTAACGTAGCGCCCTAAACGATATTGTTACAGGCGTGGAATTAGCGAAAAAAACCTTATTTTACTCTTGAAATATTGAATTTTTACATTTATGCTTTTCACACCTCATAACGTAATATTTCTTCGTGAAAAATTTCCCCTTTCAAGAACTTTTCTGTTGCAGCGGAAACATTCAAAATAAATGTTTGGTGCTTTATCAAATCCCAGGCAGTGAACACCCGCCGCTACAGTGGGATATGTGACAACATAAACACGTAGGATTTCCATAAAAACGACAAGTGAGTTTTATTTCGGATGTGCAAAGAACTTGTAAGGAAATCAATTACACAGCTCCTAAAGCACCCTTCGCCATATGCTTCCGAGCTCGACACAAATAATGCGACCGCAGTATTTAGTCGGCGGGCATCGAACGTTCTCTAATGGCATTCAACCGCCAACTGGCCACCGCATTAATCCTTTACCGGCTGTTGATTAATTATTCAAACTTGCCCCGAGGGCCTGCTCTCAGCACATATCCTCCGCAAATTGTTTACAACTACGCCACTTGTTTTACTCTGAGAATTGTTATTGAAATTTCAGAGTTAGTACGTACGTCGCAGAGTATTTTTTTTTTCAACAAATTTCGGATTTCCTTATGTCATTGTTGATGTTGTAAGAAAGCACTAATAGATATCTGAACTCTATATTGCTATACTCGTATAATAGTGGTAATAATTATCATACTCTTTTAGATGATAATTTGCTATCCTGTGATTAACACAGAAACATTTTCTTAAATAGATGTTTATAAACATGACACTTTAAAAACATCCAGTACTACCAACATGTAGGTCACACTTATGTTGTTATTTTGATTCGATCTATAAGATTTATCACCAAAAAATGTAAGTATAGTTTTTTACTTTTCAGGGACAATAGAGTCCCTGAAAAGTATGTAATAAATAATATCGATATTTCATCAATTGGCGCTAGGTGACTACAATAGAACGATAACATACTCGTATTCCAACAGGTATGCAACACATAATAATTCAATTGAATGGGACTGGGGGTCCCGTGATATTATCAAATTAAGTGCGGACAAGCCGACTCTTGACTTGAACGATGTAAGTGACCCGTAATCCGCAGTAAATCTTCGGCCCTGCCTACGAGAGTTGTCCGGCAGCGGTGCGAGGGTTAAACATGCGAACACAAATTCAACATCATTTATTACCTACTTGTTATAACAATGGGACAAGGGATTTGCACGGCTGCCGTGTCTATTACATCTCTGTAAATAGAGTTTCGATTTGGAAATATTGTCGTTGTTTTGCGTACTTTTATGTAGGTATTCTATATTGTCCAAGGCAGTTAATGCTATTTTTTATTAAGTGCAACATATTTTTTTAGATTATGAAGAATTCAAGTAAGAGAAATTTAGTAATTACTTAAATTATCTGTACAAATATTATAAAGCTGAAGAGTTTGTTTGTTTGTTTGTTTGCTTGAACGCGCTAATCTCAGGAACTACTGGTACGGTTTGAAAAATTATTTCACTGTTAGATAGCCCATTTATCGAGGAAGGCTTTAGGCTATATAATAACATCACGCTAAGATGAATAGGAGAGGGTAGGTAACATAGCAACCGCGCTTAGCCGGGGCGGGCCGCTAGTTATATATATGTATATATTTTTTGTAACGAAGGTGATAAACATGCAGCATGCAGTTCACGTATATGTTACGAGGTGACGACTGCAGTGTACATCTACACAAAAACCAGAGGTCAAAATGCAGATTTATTGCCACCCCTAGGAGACCTAAGTTATTATGTCTCTGTATTAGTTTTTACGGGGCCATACATTATCATCTAACCGGAACACGATAGAGCTGAACACCACTTACCATTTGGCAGCAGAGTAATGGTGTGATGCCTACGCCCACGAACTATATCACTGTCACTCTACCACGATATTATATGAGATAGATAGTTTTCACGCAAAATGTTGAAAATTGTTGTCAGAAGCAAGTTATGAAAATAATAGTGATATAATATCGAAGGAAGGCGAGCTTTGTTCAGTGGGGCGTAAGTATGTCGGCATCGCGATAATGCGAACATTATACGAGGTACCTCTCGAACTCGCATAATCGTGCCTATTATGCCACACAAAAACTTCCCAACTTGCATCTCCCCGCGCTTATCCTTAGTACAGTCATGAACAAAAGTATATTTTCTATAAACAACGCCTCAAAATATATTATATATTATGGATCTTGATATTGTGACACGCATGTATGGTTATTTAATTATCGGACCCGAGATATCGTAGCCCTGTTGTGAATATCTCATAATGTAATGTCATGATTACGAAAAAAATGCATCATCTTGCTTGAGATAAAAAATAAATTTCTATCTCGCACAGATCCATCAAATTCTCACTCTTCATTAAAATGTTGCACTACGAGGTCTACGAGTTCAAGACAATCAGTCAGCAGAGGTGGCAAAGGACTCGTAAATGTCCTTAAAATCAGTTTTTTTTTTTTTAATGTATTGGAAGTGGTCAACAAGCTTGCAGTTCACATTGATGTTAAGTGATGACTGCAGCCTATAGACACCCCCACAAAGACCAAGGTTAATGTGTAGATGCGTTACCACTTCTGAGGCCTAAGGTGTAATGCTTCTGTGCCGGAAATTACATAGCCGTACATTACCACCTGATCGGAACACGATAGTGCTAAACACTACCATTTAGCGACAAGTATATTAGGTAATGCGGTAGTGCCTTCGCCCGCGAGCTCCGTCACCGGAGCTCTACCACCAGTAAAAAAGTAAAAAAAATAAATAAAGTTTAATGTTATAATTCAGTAGGTACATAAAAAAGTAAACGCTTTTTTAAACGCTTTTGTCACTCACGTTACCAACGTGACCGTAGGTGGGTAAGTAATTATTCTAGTAGCTGACCAAGGGCTATCGGGTTTCAACTTCAGTAAACTTATAATTTACATCGTCGCCCAAACTCTGAGCGTATGCATGAATTGGCGATTAAACTTCGCTTTTTAGGAGAGCCAAGTTGAACCGTAGATTGTTTTTTTATTTTACGTATATTATTTAGTCAAATCGTGTAATTTATATAAGTAAAACTGAAAATATAGTTTTGTTTTAAATTGTAAATAGATTTATTATAGCTGCTTTAAACCACGTAGGGCGGATCGACGTTTCCATGCGGAACTGAGTGCTGAGTTTAGTTTGATTGACAGCTGGCCATGTCCAATAGCGAACCAGAGAGCTGACGAGCCACGTCAATCAAGCGCCACCCAGCACCCCAAACACTAGTCTGCAACTCGGACGACGCATTTTAGCTTCTATATCCTTCGGAATAAAAACTACATAACGTGCCTAATTATAATGCGAATACACACGAGCCCTGCGCAGAGTTGTCACGCGAACGCGATCGCCCCATTATTCGGCACCCTTTTGTAATTTGAATTTCGAATACCAATTCCTATTTGTGATAAAATAAAAAGAACTGTTTCGACACAATGGCGTCAAGGGCGGTGCTCTGACATGCGATCAAGTTATTACATTAAAGGAAAGTTCAACGCGAGCTTTCGTTGCTGTTATTTCTAAATTCTAGGAATTCACTAACTCTTTTAACAATAATAACAAATGTAGGTACTATTTAATAATTAAATGTTACAATTAGGTATAGGTGCAGTTAACTTTTTTGTTAGATTAAGTACACAGATAACAGAGCTCTAGTGAAGCAAAGCCATTTTGAATACTGCTCTCTTCTTTGGACGGGAGCCCCTAAATAACAGCTCGGTCACCATTCTCCTTGGCTCCATTCAAAAACGTGCCATTCGAATCGTCAACGACCTAGGAATCACAGATCGACTCGAAGATCTGAGTCTGCGCAGAGACATCGGTTGTCTGTGCATCTTCTACCGCCTTTACAATGGTGAATGCTCTGATGAACTGTTCGATCTGGTGCCATCGTCTCCATTTCTTCATCGTACCACCCGCCGAAGAGAGAAGTTTCACCCGCACAGATTGGACACTTGGCAGTGCTCAACAGCCCGATTCGCGCGTTTATTTCTGCCCAGAACGTGCAAATTGTGGAACGAACTTCCCTCAGAGGTGTTCCCCCGGCGCTACAATATGGGGTTCTTCAAAACAGGCGTCAAAAGAGTCCTTCAGGGCTGGCAGCGCATTGGCAACTCCCCTGATGTTGCAAATGTTCATAGGCGACGGTAACCACTTTCCATCAGGTGGCCCCCTTTCGCTTGTCTGTCAAACCTTTGACATAAAAAATAATAATAACAGTTTTGGAAACACCAATGTGTGTACCTATCTATAACATTAATCAATATATAATAATTCAAGTAGGTAAGAGTAACGCATGTACCCATTGTACACTGATCTTCGGACGTTATTTGTTTATATCATACCCACGGCTGAAATACACATAACCGGGAGCTATTCTAAAGAACATAAAATGAGAATGACATAGGTACCTATTACTGGTGGTAGAGCTCTAGCAACGCATGTACATTGAAATCTCTGGTTTTTATTGTGTTGTGGACACAGTACCTACCTACTTTGTCACACAGGTGTTTGTAACTTTTGTGAAATAAAAAACATTGAAGCATAATGCCATCACTTCCTAATGAGTTATCCATAGTTAGTAAGTAGAACAATGTTTTCGTAGCGTTTTCGTAGGTTTTCGTAGGTTTTCGCGAGCTTCATACATTGTAGAAATTAAACTTGCGGATTTTCTCGCGTATAAAACACTCCCAAACTTCTTCTTACACCCGACGTTTCGGTCGCTTTCCACCTACCGTGGTCACGGGCTGACTCCGCCCGGCCATTCGATCACAGTCCGCCCGTGACCACGGTTGGTGGAAAGCGACCGAAACGTCGGGTGTAAGAAGAAGTTTGGGAGTGTTTTATACGCGAGAAAATCCGTAAGTTTAATTTCTACAATGTATGAAACTCGCGAAAACCTACGAAAACGCTACGAAAACATTGTTCTACTTACTAACTATGGAAGAAGTTTGGGAGTGTTGTATACGCGAGAAAATCCGCAAGTTTAATTTCTACATAGTAGAACAATGTTAAAAGGACTAGGTACTGAACTGAAATCGACAATTTCGCTAACTGTCCGTCTCTCACAGAACATCAATTATAATCAATGACATTTACGATATTAGGAACACAACTGATACTGAATATAGGTAGGTATATTGTCGGCAAGGATGATGAGTTAAGCGCTAATATTTTGACCTTCGACGAAAATTACCTACTAATATTTCCTTGGTGGTATATTCATGCATATAAGTAGAGCCACAACATTATAGGTAGGTATACCCACGGTTATAAATTCCCAATCTACGAGGTTTAATTTTTTTTTTTTATTTAGGTTACTCTGATAATCTTGATAGGTAGGTATAGTCTCAACAGCTATACCTACCTTCTACTTGGCCCTGAAAATCGAACGCGTGACAGGCCTAGTGACGTAATACCACTTTACCGAGGCAGTTTATAGATATAGATACCTACCTTATGAGAAATTATGTACTTGAAAAATTCAGGCTCCGTAGTTTTTATTACAGAAACAAAACAATGTAGTCTCACCTGCACCTAACCTAATCTCATCTGCATTTTAACGTCTGGTTTTTGTGTAGATGTCTATAGGCTACAGTATTTACATCATATCAATGTGCACTACATGTTAATTTGTCACCTTCATTACATAAAAATGTTGCTAATTATCCCTAACAATTTTGTACTAAGTCCTATGAAATTACACCTATTTTAATACATGTCTACTTATTTATTTTATCTATAATGGTAAACTGCGTCAGTTTTTTTTTGTTTTTTTTTTATGGAAATAACTCAATAATAGTCAATTCAATGTAATGATTTGTTTCAGAAAACGGCCTGCCTCGTCGACTTCGGACTGCGTATACAAACACGCAGCTCCTAGAACTGGAAAAAGAATTTCACTTCAACAAATACCTGTGCCGACCAAGAAGAATCGAAATTGCGGCCTCGTTAGATCTCACTGAAAGACAGGTACCTAAGCTTTATAATTTAGGTACCCTACTGCGCTACCAGCTGATGGCTGGAACCCACCATGTCGTTCTTTATTTATTTATTAGCCAGAATATTTTAATGTGGTAGGCAAAAGCGTCCCGCTATAAAACTACCGCCAATGCTGGTGGTAGAGCTCCAGTGACGGAGCTCGCGGGCGTAGGCACCACCGCATTACCTTATATACTTGCTGCTAAATGGTAGTGTTCAGTACTATCGTGTTCCGGTCAGGTAGTAATGTACGGTCCTGTAACTGCCGGCACAGAGGCATAACACCTTTGGCTTCAGGAGTGGCAACGCATCTGCATTTTGACCTCTGGTCATTGTGTGGGTGTCTATAGGCTGCAGTCATCACTTCAATGTGAACTGCATGCTGGTTTGCCAGTTTCATTACATTAAAAAAAAAAATATCACACGTGGCGATTATGCCTATTTCCCATATGATGCAAAAAGGCACCTTTGGAGGCCTATTTCCCATATGATACAAAAAGACACCTTTGGAGGCCTATTTCCCATATGATACAAAAAGGCACCTTTGTCCAGTAGTTAACGTCTTTCGGCTGAAATGTTAATAAGATCCGACTGTCACAGCCAATTTACTTCGAAACTAAGATCGAATTGAAATTTGGCACAAATAATTTGAACAATATAATGTAGGTAAATAAATTAAAGATGGGGGCAATTATTGAGGATATGTGACATAATGAAATGTAAGGGATTACCTACATATTGTAAAATTGTCGAATGCTTTTTTTTATAATATTTAAAACGACCTTAAAGTTATTTGAGATAATAGACAAAAATTGATCATTTCTCTCCCTACTCCAACTCCCCTTTTTTTTGTCCAAGACGAAACTATTGGACCGGTTTTAAAATCTATTAGAAAGTACATAAGCGAACGTAAATATATACAAATATATACGAACATTGAAAATGTCTGTTTGTACGAATTACTTTGCGCGCAAGTCCAACTCGCTAGTGGCAAGAAAACTTATTCATATACAAATATGTTCACAATACATGCAATTTATAATTAAGTATCTATAACAGTTACATTACCAACACCTTCAAAGTAAATGAAAATTAGACATGCATTAATATAAAACATTTCGTTTCAGGTTAAAGTATGGTTCCAAAACCGTCGAATGAAACACAAAAGACAGACGCTAAGTAAAAGCGAAGATGGCGACGACAAAGACTCGACGACGTCAGAGGGCGGAAAAAGCTCCAAAACGGGCCTTGATAAATTCCTTGACGACGATGGTCCATTGTCTGGCAAGAAAAGTTGTCAAGGTTGTGAACTTCCACCGGGCGCATTATGCTCGCCTACCGAAGATCTACCGGAGATGACATCACGCACGCGAAACAATAACACCCCTAGTGCGACAAACAATAACAGCTTCGCAAGCGATGGTGCATCGAGCGTCGCCTCTTCCTCGTCACTTGACAAACTAGCTGAAGACGATTCTAGAGATGCCCACCCAACAACCACTGCAGTACCCACAGCGCCTAGAAACTTAGCAAAACGAATCAAACAAGAAACGAGAAAACGCTCACCGTCATTAGATGCTACAGGTTCTAAAGTGTCTCCGTCATCATCTAAAGATCTAATGCCGGTTGCCGGACTACCAGATAATGGGAAATTCTCATCCGTAAACTTAACACCATCTTCTACGCCGGGAACGCCGTCTAGTATGCATCAAAGTCCTCTAGGACATTACCCGCGACCATCACCACCCAGTGTGCCGCCTGGCCCTCTACACTCTCAGTCAATCGCTAACACGATGCCGCCTTACGTGATTAGGGGAAATGCTCCTGGACAATTTGTACCTCATCCAGATTTCCGTATGGATTCCAAACAATTTGTGGGAAAATTAGCTCAATACCCGCAAGGTCATAGATCCTATGAAAATTATGCATCCAATTTACAAAGCTCTGACCAGCACAGTTATACTCGTAATCAACATCTGTCAAGACAGCAAGACGGCTCACCTTCTACCAGGCCGGCGAATGGAATAGGATCTAGACAGGCGTACCCGCATGAAATGTACCAAAACTATGGCTATTCTTCGTATGGAAAAGATCAGGTAGCTTATGGGCATCCGGGATACGAACAAGCGCAAGGATATCCGGGAGAGCATATGGCTTACGCCAACAGCCACTATGGTTATCATTATCACGACAGTGGCCAACATGATCATACGCACGGATACTACGGTACAGATGGTCAAAAGAACGCACATGGTAATGAATACGGAAAGAATTCTTACTATGATACAAATGCATACACAGCTCAGCAGGCTGGAAGTACACCGACTTCGGGTTACGCAGGCAGCAGTGCGCAAGGACCCGCTTCCAACGACGCATACAGCGGGACAGCAGACTGCGGGGACGGATACGGGTCGTTTCAACAATTTTATGAAGCAACGCACGCCGCGCCTCCCGCTGGCGACAACTCCAACTCATCCTCAGATTTTCATTTCCTGAGCAACCTAGCGAATGACTTTGCTCCTGAATATTACACCATTTGAGACAAAGACTTCGCCGAGCTGGCGAGCGATCTGTTCGTGTAACGCTGCCGAGCGTTCACATGTTGCAAATGTGTATAAAAGGCTTATAAATTAAATAATGGTTACGGTGTTGAATTATAGAACTGACGAGTCTCGCCAAAGGCGATGGAAATTATGTTTGGTATAATTCTATTTCTCTTTGTACGGTTTACATAAACATTACAACTACGTTATAAACTAGATAATAATGTAATTAAATGTAAATAATAGTTGTAGCTATAATTTCAATAATGTAATTCTAAATAATTTTATTCATACGACCCTACTCTTACCTACCATGAACAAAATAGTTAGGCGTCATCGTCGACACAAAACCTACTTTACAAGATCATCAAAAATGCATACCTACTACTATAAAAAAATATTAGATAGGTCCTTTATAACATACCTTACATAAGTAAAGTGTTATGAAAATTTATAGCAATGTTTCAGAAGTTTGCACTACTCTTGATCTCCAAGATATTACCTACAAATAAATAGTGAATTAATCCGGCTTGGAGAATATTAATCATTACCTATACCTGTGTATTGACAGTTACGTATTATAATAAAATTATATCATCGTATATTTTTATTGATTCATAGTTAAATATTTACGTATTTATGCACCTTTTCACGTGTTCATGCTGAAAAACATTTGAATAAAATAAAAATAATACTTTGTTTTCGATATTATGAATAGAAATTGTTTACAAAATTAAATAGTCGTTGCCTTATTTAGTTGATATTGTTTTGTGACTATGAGACATACTGTAGATACATATATAGTAAGATAGTTTAATAAGCGACTATGTTGTAGATATCATCGCTATCATTTTGACCTATGAAAAAATAAATAATTTGGTGTCGCATGACTTGTTATTGGTATTACTTTATTCCATGTTTCTTAAACCTTTAACTAGGTAAAATTCTTCCTCCTTAGTTAACGATTAATTAAGGTACCTATAACAGCAATATACTGTAAAATAGGTCGAGTTCTGTCTGATGGTGGGGTCAAGTCTTAGGAATCGGCGTGCATGTATGAAGAGAATGATGAAGGTAGACGAGGCACGAGAGGTTTGTCAGAACCGGGATGTCTGGCGCTCTACACTCTCTGCCTACCCCGTTAGGGACCTGGCGTGAAGATACATATATATATACTGTCATAAAAATAATAAAAATACGCTTACACTCACAGCTCCACATTATAGGTATTATATAAACCTGTGTCGTAGATGCCATTGTACACATGCAACACATACACAAACACCCAGACCCGAAACAAATGTCTTTAGGCCATACAAATATTTCTTCCGGTACGGGGATCGAACCCGCGACCCTTCGAATCAAACGGTGGTTCCGCATCGCTGGACTAACCGGGTCGTCATATGTAAGGTGTTATTTATGTAATGATGATGGCAAACAAGCCCGCAATTCACATGGATGATAAGTGAATACTGCAGCCAATAAAAATCTACACGCAAAACCGAAGGTGCATATGCAGATGCGTTGCCATCCCTGGGACCTGAGCTTGTTATGCCTCTGTGCTAGTAACGGCCATTCCAGCATCTAACTGGAACACAATAGTGCTGAACACTGCCATTTGATGGTACGAAGATTAGGTAATGCGGTGGTGCCTACGCCCTCGAACTCCGACACTGGAGCGATACCGCTAGTATAAAAGTAATAAAAATAAAAGTGTGTGTAACTAAAGAAAGAGCGGTAGGGGAGTTCGATGCCATAGGCACCACGGTGATTACCACCTTCATCTATACAGGGCTAATTGAAATTAGCGCATCGCCTTTTGCAGGCAGCCTCTCTACATCAATCCAAACATTTGTTCTACGACTTATTAAAATTATTAATTTTTTAATTTATGTTTTCATACTTTATTGTATGCCTCTGAACTGGCATTTACGTAGTATTTGTATACTCTGTGCCATTTATTCTGAGCGCAGCCAGCTAGTTATGCATTGCCTAAGCAAAATATCGCCAAGAACAGCGAGGCGCGGGGCTACGGGGTGACGCAGCGGCAGCAATCCTCTTATGAAACTTAAAAAAAAAACATTTTTTTTTGTTATTTATCAAGATTTGTAAAAAATTGTAGAACCACATTTGTTGGAGGTGATGTAAAGATCTAATAAATAAAAATGAATCACCGAAATGTTTGTAAGCGCATAACTACCAAAAGACTGCAGGATCACCCAGGTGGACTAAGTAGGTGTACCACGGGCAATGACCGCACCAAATTTATGTGTTCGGTATTGTCAGGAGAAAAAAAATATTTAAAATAATGGCAAATATTAAAAAATCTCCGATGGCGGTAGTTGGTAGGTATACTTATCTTCTTATATACCTATATAAAAAATAATTGTAGCAAGATGATCCTTCGATGCGAGATCCTTAACAGTTACAGCGAAACTATTAACACAACCTTTTTACTGGTGGTAGAGCTCCAGTGAAGGAGCTCGCGGGCGTAGCACCGCATTACCCAATCTACTTGCCGCTAAATGGTACCTAGGTGAAATTTGCCGCTAAATACGGCGAATATTTTTGGTGAAATTTTTCGCTAAATACGGTGAATATTTATGGTGAAATTTTATCTTTCAAACCATTTTTCTATCTCTTCCTGGGGCCGGCAGCCTAACTCTAATGCTTTCGATTATGACGTCATCTTGGCCATTTCAGATTGAACTGAAATTCAGCCTGCTTAAAAAGATTAATGATAATGCAGTATTATATTACTAATTGTAGAGCTCCAGTGACGGAGGCCATAAGCACGTTACCTAATCTACTTCTCGCTAATTGATAGTATTCACCTCTATCGTCTTTTAGCCTCCGTAATTGTAGCCTAGGCCTACAATTACAGCAGAAGTGGCAATGCTTCTTCATTGAAATCTCTGGTTTTTATGTTTGTTTAGAGGCTATAGTTTTACTCACAATCAGTGACTAATGTTGTTTGTCAAGCTGCTCTGCAGATCTGTATTTCAAGCTCAGTCAGAGAACATGTAATAATACTCAGTCTAGACATTTCTGGTCATTCAATTAATTTCAATCCAAATAATACTCATCTTGGATCTGGAATTTGCAGACCATTACTACAAATGGTCAAAATTGAAAATAATAACACTATTAGAGAGCTAACACATATGTATATTATTAATAAATAGCATAATATATAATAGCAATACGAATGATTACTTTATTAATTTTGCCTTTTTTGTTCTTTCATACAATGCTGTACAAAAAAAATTATATTTTTCAAATTCAACACAGTCCGTAACTCACTGTAAATGTTGAGCATTGTAACCATAAAACATATTATATTGTACAATGCTTATAACAGTTTTTACAGAAGAATTATTAAGAACAGTAGTAAGTTTAAGCAAGCAAACTATTGAAAACTAAAAAATGTTATGACGATGAGGCTTTTTGTGCTTGTGCCTGTGCTTGCAGTTTCATTTCCATCATCATGCAGATGGCTTCCCTGACCTTTGATTTCTCTATACCCAATATTTGTATTTTCTCCATTTGCTCCGTAACAAACTGAACTTTTCTTTTAAAATAATCTTTAGCTCCGTCTATATCCTGTAATATAAAAAATATTTGATATCAAATATGTTTTCACAGTATTACAATTATAAAAAAATTGTTGAAGGCAAAATAATTTTTGACTGAAGAACACATATATGGCGAAATTATTTGATCTCATAAAAGAAACATTCCAAAATGTATGGAGCCACACCCTGTACACTATTTTGATAAAAGAAGCATAAAATACTAAATCATTTTCAGCTATTCAAATCGTTTACTATGCCTTGATTAATTAATTGATTAAATAATTCAGTTTATTTCAAAAAGAAAAATCTCATAAAAGCAATTTGGTGATGTATTGTTGTCATACAAAAATTACATAAAATGAATATTCCCGACAAAAAAACAACGATTCAAATTATTTTTTGAATATTTTTCCATGATTCTACGTATTTTTCTCTATCTTTTGATATACTGTACCAGGTGCGGACCCAACGTGGAACTTCTCCTTTAAGGTAACTAACATCGAATTTACCTTCTGAGCATAATATCCCGTGCCAATATCTATTATTACATTGTCCGTGTCAATTATCGTGCCTGGCACATACATGGAACCCGTAAGTGGAACTAGAATAGTTTTTCCCCTAGTGTCGGGTGTTATTTTTTCTACACTCTCACCCGACTCGACAAATTTTCCCTGGGCTATTTTGAGAGTTTGTAGTGAATCTTGAAACACATTTAATTCCTGAAAACCATAAAATAAATATCAAATGAAATATACCATTGACGTAAAGCAACATTTTAACGTTAAACATAAAACCAGCCGTACTTGATCTAATTGTTGCTTCAACTGGGCCAACTGCTGGATATTTAGCTTCGAAAGATCGATCTGATGCATGCCCGGAGCCGGTGCCATAGATACAGATGCCATTTCTTTAAAATAATATTTCAACTACAATAATAAAGTAAAATGTAGTATGGTTTTCGTTTAATTTATTAAATTAATTTCATACTAATCATAACCTCAAACCGCACCACTCCTTGACAATTTGTGTCAAAAGTCAATTTGATTTGACATTTGACATTTTTTTTTATTGTTTTACGGCCACGGATTCAAGTCCTGAACAGCCAATCTTCAGTATTTTTTTTTAATGACATTTGACAATGACGAATAGAGATCTATCTATACGAAAACAGATAGTATACCAAATACATCTTTGGCTAATAGATATATATATATATATTATCTGGATGAAAGAAATGATTCTGCAGTGGGATCCTAATTTTTACGTATAATCATTATAATCTGGGGAATATACATCCACTAAGTTGCTTATCAAAATTTGGCCGCAAGTATTTTCAATTAAATTATTTTATCTTTAACAGACAGCAACTCTTATTTGCAGCCGATTTAATTTGGCAACCGAATATCATAATAATGAGAAAAAATGCTTTAATGTATACAAATAAATAAAATTGGAGTGTCTGTTTGCAATATAAAAAATCGACGTGTGGCACTCGGGGACTGCCGTGGTAAAGCTATTGCATAGCATTTTGTATCAACTTAAGCAATTATAATTATTTATTTATTTTGTCTAGAAAAACTCCGACCGCGTAGTGATCTCTGTTGGCCTCGAAGGCCAGATGATGCAGCACCCGGGTCAGTCGGAGCGTGGTTGAGTGTCCCGCGCGGAAGCCGAATTGCTCTTCCTCCTCGGGAGAAGTGGTCTCAGCCTCCGCAGCAGGAGACGCTCGAACAACTTACCCAGGTGCGACAGTAGAGTTATAGGGCGATAGCTGGATGGGAGTCGGCGGTCCTTGCCCAGTTTCGGGAGGACAATGACCCTTCCCAGCTTCCAATCAGTGGGAAAATGGCCAGTCCGGAGTACTCCATTGAAGAGTTTGGTTAAAGTCACCAAGCTCTTCCACGGTAGATGACGGAGCGCTTCGATGGGGATACCGTCAGGCCCGGCAGCCCTCCGACTGGGTAGTCGGAAGACTGCTTTGCGCAGCTCAGACGGGGAGATAAAGTCTTCTCCCCGGAGCGGCGTGGCAGGGGCCGACAGGAGGTCCCTCACTCGTCGCTCACAGTCCTCTAAGTGCTCGACGACCAGGTGGTTAGCCATAATTTCGGCACGGTCCTGTGGCTTGTAGCACCGTCTGCCGCTGCTATCAAGCAGATAGATGGGTGCGGCTTCGCGCGTGAGCGCTCTCGTGAGCGCATAGAGATTCGTATCCTTCTCTCCCGCGCGGTCGATCGTAGTTTCCCATGTCGACCCGCGGTGCACGCTCACGGCAGCGCTCAGGCGCTCAGTCAGGCGGTTGAGGTCACTCTTCACGGACGGGCAGCGGGTGCGCGCCCACAACTGGTGCAGCACACGTTTTCGCTGGCGCAAGGATTCGAGTGAGGCGGGCAGGGCCCCCCTGCGGTACGTCCTCGGCGGAAGGGTCGCGGTGGCCGCCTCTTTGGCGGCTTTGATGACTGAGGCGAGGCGGCTAATGGCCGCCTCCACCTCCTCTGGAAATTCGTAGAGTCGTACAATACGTCTAGTTGCACGCACACAAACACCGTGTCGAAGACTGCCGAAAAGAAACGACGTTAGACAATGCACGGCCTTCAAGCCACACCTCCGTGTCCGTCGGAGTGGGGAGCGTGAGGTTTTTTCGTTACGGAATTTCTGAATTCGGTCCCCGCGCTCAAGGCCCTCGATAGAAGCTATGCAATAGCTAATAAAATAATCGCTTTTTACTAAATGCATATGTATGTATACACGGTACATATGACAATACAATTTTTTTACAATTTTTGTCTGTCTGTTTGTTCCCGCTAATCTCGGGAACGGCTGCACTGATTTTGACGGGAATTTCACTGGCAGATAGCTTATGTAATAAGGAGTAACTTAGGCTATTTTTATACTAGCTGTGCCCACGGCTTTGCCCGGGTAGATACTGAACAATCATAAATTCTCACGCGGATGGAGTCGCGGACGTCATAATCAATGTACGTCGTGGACGTAAAAAGTTCTCGGAGCGGAACGAAAATATGTATGGCAAATGCGCAACGGCAGCCATGATTTTTCAGAGTCTATACATATTGCCGTGAGGTGGACAATATTTTATAAAAAAAAAAACAAATAATAATAAAACAAAATGTTCTTCCCCAAAAAAAAAAATACTTGCGGCCATTTTTTTATAGGCAACCTAGTGGATATATATTCTTTAGATTATAAATATGCGTTAAAATAAGGTTTGCAGCATATCTGGATGAACTAAATGATTCTGCAGTGGGTTCCTAACCTATAATGGTTGGATTTGGATGGATAAATCAGACTAATCTTCGGACATGCAGACACATCCCTGCCCTCTGTTTTAAGAAGTAATTTAAAGCTGAAATATAGTTTAAAGTTGTTGAAAATATCAGTTATCAAAATAAAAAGCCAGTAGATATTGTAACAAGTCATTTATTGTAGGAGAAAGGTGTGATATCATAGTTTTAAGAGTTAGTAAAGCTTGCAGTGGCCGACGGCTGAGGGTGGCGCTGGTAGTATGATGGCACTGCAACAGAATGAACCACAGTAAAACTCGTTAGGTTCTTGTAGTTGACTTGTTATTTTTGAACATCGATATGAGAAAGTAGTTATCGAATGATTGCCATACAGAAAAATAGGTATTCGAAAATAGGTATTTTCGCTTAGTCGAGAGGGTCGTCGACAGAGAGGTAGGCGACAGAGCACCTTATTCGCCTTTGTGGGCTCGACGCCAGCGGGGGAATGCACGGGGAAACGACGCGGGGGAAGCGTAAATATACGGCGTTTTCTTGCAATAGCTCAGTCAGTGGAAGAACTCGGCGCGTGATTGCGACTGATTATGGATGTTCACGACCGCCCCCACGCGTAGCATAGGCAAAAAGTAGATATCAGGTTAACGATTTCGCCTCAGCCTGCGTAGGTATATGAAATGCATATTTTTCATAGAATAAATTTAGATAATATATTACATACTAACTGTGCCCGCGACTTCGTCCACGTGAGACAAAATATGATTGTTCAGTATCTACCCGGACGAAGTCGTGGGCGCAGCTAGTATAAAAGTAGCCCAAGTTACTCCTTATTGCATCAGCTATCTGCCAGTGAAAGTCCCGTCAAAATCGGAGGCACTCAAATTCTATTTATTTGTATGCAGGTATGTATGTATGTTTGTATGTATGATTGTATGGAGATAAAAGTAACCTAAGTTACTCCTTATCACATCAGCTATCTGCCAGTGAAAGTCCCGTCAAAATCGGAGACACTCAAATTCTATTTATTTGTATGTAGGTATCTAGGTATGTATGAATGTATGGTTGTATGGAGATAATAGTAGCCTAAGTTACTCCTTATCACATCAGCTATTCGGCCAGTGAAAGTCCCGTCAAAGTCGGATATACTCCAATTCCACTAATTTGTATGTAGGTATGTATGTATGTATGTATGTATGGAGATAAAAGTAGACTAAGCTATTCCTTATTGCATCAGCTACCTACCCGTGAAAGTCCCGTCAAAGTCGGATACACTCCAATTCTACTTATTAATATGTGGGTATGTATGTATGTATATATGTATGGATGTACGGAGATAAAAGTAGCCTAAGTTACTTCTTATCACATCAACTATCTGCCAGTGAAAGTCCCGTCAAAATCGGTCCAGCCGTTCCCAAGATAAGCCACGCCAAACAGACAGACAGACAGGCAAAAATTGTTAAAAATGTTGTTTTGGTATATGTACCGTGTATACATACATATGCATTTAGTAAAAAGCGGTTATTTTAATATTTCAAACAGACACTCCAATTTTATTTATTTTTATAGATTTATTATGGAAGGTAATATACCACATAAATAGAGCAACGCGGCCCACCGGTCGCAGCGGACCGGAGGGGAGTAGCCATAGCGTGTATTGATGTTTAAATTCAATGTGCCCCTAACCATTCGGTGATCACTTCCGGTTTTCACCCTGTGAATCACGGAGACATCATTGAATATGTGTTTCTTGTTGGTCATAATGAAGTCTATCTCATTTTTGTTGGAACCGTCTGGGCTCATCCAGGTCCATTTCCTATGAGGCGGCTTCTTGAAAAAGGAGTTCATCATAAAAAGTTCCTCCTTCTCCAGAAAATTGGCCAACCTCTGGCCCCTAGGGTTCCGATTCCCACATCCAAATTGCCCCACTCTCAGCTCATTATCGCATTCCTTGCCCAGCTTTGCGTTGAAGTCTCCCATTACAACAGTGAAATACGTTTTGGAAGTATGTATGGCCCTACTTATGTCCTCATACATAGCTTCCACCTCGTCGTCCGGGTGTGCCGAGGTCGGTGCGTAGACCTGGATGACCTTCAAGGAATATCTCTTGGATATTCTGAGTATCAGGTACGCGACCCTACTCGACACACTCGTGATGCATTCAATGTTGTTAACGAGAGACTTGTGGACGATAAACCCGACACCACCTTGGGACTTCTGGTCGCCCTCCCGGTAGTAGAACAAGTTGCCAGACTTCAGGGTTATCGTGTCCTCTCCCTCTCTACGGACTTCAGATAGACCTAAGATGTCCCAGTGCAACTTGTTCAATTCTTCTTCCAGCTCAGCAATTTTCTCGTCTGTCCTTAACGTGCGTGTATTGTATGTTACCAGTGATAACCTACGTCGGTTTTCCGTTGTGCATGCCGAAGTCGTTTGACGGAAGCGACTCACCCGGAGATTCTTAGCACCCCTGGCTCCAGAGCTCGACCAGCGCCCGTCTACGCCGGTTTTGCTCATGGAGCCGCCGGGCACTTGGGGCCTTTTCCTCGTCTGCATTTTCATCTTGGGGGGGTTTAGACCATAACCCGCCAAGCTGGTCCAGTGCGTGTTGGCAGGTCGCCAGAGCCTCGTTTGTTGTGTAGCAGGGTGCACCACGTGCAGGTGAGGTTGGCTTGGGTCTCGATGGTGTTGGTTGAGACCCCTTACACCCCAATATATACTTAATACTTACATATTATACTTGATGACTATATTAAACTAACTTTTACGCTGCTTAAATAAATACGAAATATCGTTTTACTTGACACTGGCAATATGCGTAATAACGATGCCATAAAAACAAAAAAAAAATGACTATTGACAATATTGACAATGACATAACTGACATATTTGTGGAGGTTATTTTGGTTGTGCTACAAACAAAAAAGTGTTTCTTAAAAAAATATACGTATTTATCTGTATTCTAATAATTAAGTTAGTACGAAAAACCTAACTGCTATTACATACCTTCTCATACTAGTCGTAGTAATCGTCAATCGTCATACAGCATACAGCTTGATTAAATAACCTGCAACGAAATGTCAGTCATAAATACTCCGGAAAATTTCGAAAATTTTGTAAGGTATGATTGATTTAACATGTTTCATATCATTTTGAATTGGCTTAAAAACCATACTGCAAACATGAAAGCTATGGAGCCTGTAAATAAAATTCTTTCTCACATTCTAAGTGCCAAATCAGCTTCATCCTACTACAGGTCAGGGATCTCTAATCGCAGCTCATTCTTTTATATCTTATAGTCTAAAGGCGAGATTCACAGACCGGTGATGCTGTGAGATTCACCGATGCTTAGAACTGTCAGTGCAGTATGGGTTTTGACAATTCTATGTCGTACTCTGCTCAAAGGAAAGTCGTAGTGCAGCAAATCTCATCATAAGATCCGAATCTAGGTCGACCTACACGTATATGTTTACCGAATGAAACATTTTTTTATCAATTTTCATACATAAACAAACACGTCTTGCATGTATTGCCTATTAATTAAAATATTATGTTTAGAGAATAAAAAAGATTTTTATGCAAGTTCCACTCATTTGTAAACTGATCAAATGTGTTTGAAACTAAAAATTTAAAACATTTAAGATAGGTCCTTGATATATTAACTACATTCAGTAGAAGCTCTTTATTTGCTCTTCCTTCATTCGCATTTTCACTATTTGAGGATTGAAAAAATGCAACAATATATTAAATTATTAAAAAATAAAGTATATTATTGAATGCTGCCACAATTGGATCCTTGCCTAAACCTAAAGATATTATGTAACTTATCAAAAAGTATGGTCAAAAACTAAAATTGAACTGATTTTTTATGTTTGCTTTTTTATTTCGCCACCTAGGCACATTTCCCCTATAATTCTATATAATAGGTTGGGGAAAAAGTCTTTTCGCATTATAGTATGTATGAACTTGTAATAAAATCTCTTTGGCTGTAATATTTGTATCTGGCTGGTTTTGGTATCATTGAAAGTTAAAATTTCAAAGAACATAATTCCAAATTCAAATTAGGCAAATGTGTGATTTTCATTTGTTTTTCGTACTGTCAAGATGAGTGAATCTAATGAAGAAATTCGATACATTTTAAAATTTTACTACAAAAAAAGTAAAAGTGCAATGCAAGCAGCGAAAAAAAAATTTTGGGATGTTTATGGACCTAGTGCAGTGTCTGTGAGAGTAGCACAAATTTGGTTTAAGCGTTTTCAATCCAAAAATTTTGATGTCAAAGATGCACCTCGCTCTGGTCACCCTAATAAGGATAAAATGGATGCCATTTTTTAAAAAGTGGAGCAAAATCGACATATCCGTAGTTACGACGTAGCTGAAGAACTGAGAATGGATCACAAAACAGTTTTGGTGCATTTGAAAAAAGCTGGGTACAAAAAAAAGCTTGATATTTGGGTACCCCACGAGCTCACTGAAAGAAACCCAATGAACCATGTACTCATTTGCGGTCGTGGTCAAAGGCCGGTCAGGCTTCACAGACTGTGGCGAAACCCGGGTTAACTCGCAATAAGGTGATGTTGTGTGTGTGGTGGGATTGGAAGGGCATTATTCATTATGAGCTATTACCACCAGGCAGGACTATCGATTCTGAACTCTACTGCGAAGAACTGACGAGATTAAAGCAAGAAGTTGAGAGAAAGCGGCCGGAATTGATCAACAGAAGGGGTGTGGTGTTTCATCATGATAACGCTAGACCTCACACATCTATAGCCACTCAGCAAAAATTAAGAGAGTTTGGCTGGGAGGTGTTAATGCATCCGCCGTATAGTCCTGACCTTGCACCTTCAGATTTCCACCTGTTTCGGTCTCTTCAGAATTCTTTATGCAATGTTCGGTTAACATCACGAGAGGACTGCCAAATCCACTTATCGCGGTATTTTGATGAGAAGTCCCAAAATTTTTATAGCAATGGGATCATGTCCCTACCTACAAGATGGCAAAAGGTTATCGAACAAAATGGTACATACATACTTTAGTTAAATTTAAATAAACTATATTAAAAAATGTTTTGAATTATCTTAAAAAATGCGAAGAAACTTTTTCCCCAACCTTATAAATTACCATTCCATATTCGTGGTTTCTATATTGGCGGCATATTTACGGAACATATACCCCGCGAATAAAGAGCTTTTACTGTATTACATTCCTGGCTATGGCTACCTGGCGAGCAGCTCGAAACAGGAAAGTAAATATAAGTGATTGCACCAATCTGTTTACCAATAAACCTCATAGACTTATTTTCTATGTTTAAAACTTTAAGTTTCAAACACATTTGATTGATAAATGTTTCAATCGGTAAACAGATGGGTTTAGGTCGACTTAGATTCATATTATGATAAATTACCTATATGATATTACTACTTATCATTCTATTACGACATTGATATAAGAAAATCAGATTTTCTCTCCATATAATATCCTGCAATATCTACCTATGTAAGATATAAAATAATTCATTGAAATTTCTGTAGTTGCCAACTTTTAATATAAGCTATCGTGGTTAAAGCAGTCTATCTATACCATAGTTGTTAGATTAAAATACAGTTATAGAATCAAGCAGCGAAAGCCTGCTGGCGGGCTGACTAACTAGGTGATTTGTGTAAACAATTGTCTTAAGATAACCAATGTTATTACTAATGGGAAAAATCATAGCAACCTGGGCTGGCAGCGCGTTGGCAACTCCCCTGGTGTTGCAAATGTTCATAGGCGACGGTGGCCACTTCCATCAGGTGGCCTGTTTGCTTGTCTGTCAACCTTCAGACATTAAAAAAAGTGCAGTAATGGAGTTTTTAAATCTCTTCAGCCGCAGTTGGCCGATATTGGCCACAAACAATAATAATATGAAATCAATCCTCATGATTTATCTATTATGACGGGTTAAGTGGTATTTTATTGATAAACCAATTTGTATTTTTATTGAATAAGTGAAATTATTATCAATTTCAGGACACCGTCATTAACTGTGGTTCACTTTGCAGCGGATTGGGCAGACCAATGTAACCAAGTTACAGAAGTCCTGAAGGAATTGTTTAAACTACCTGAAATTGAAACAAAAGGTAGCAAATTTGGTATATGTGATGCTGAAAATCTATCAGAAATCTCATTGAAATTTAAGGTAATAAAGTTCACATTAATAATTTTCAAATCATAATACAGTCAAACCTGGATAAGTGGGAGTTCAAGGGATCAGAATCTCATTTTCGCTTATAGAGGTTCTATCATTGGTAGTGTTTCTCTCTTATAGAGGTACGCAGCAATAACAAGTCACAGCAAGTACTAAAGTAGTAAATATGCAATATGATAAAATTATGTGCATATTATGCACCTGATTTATATAATTTTATGCAATAGTGTGCTTATGTTACGTTCATTAGATTTCGACATATAAGTACTTTATGAGGGTAGGTATCAAGATCCTTACGAAAACAAAACAAACATTCATACACTATGTAGGTACTTCATTTTATTTTATTTAGAACTTATTACACTTAGTTGCCTTAGATGGAATTATGCATTGCTTGTATCGGAATGAACGCTGCCACGAAACTTCAATCGAGGAACAAGTTAGGCGCCGTAAGTGGAATTGGATTGGCCACACACTCCGACGGGGTCCTGATCACATACCCAAAACAGGCATTGGACTGGAACCCCCAAGGAAAGCGAAAGCGTGGTCGTCCGAAGCAGACTTGGCGACGAACAGTTACTGACGAAGTGAAGAAGATCGGGAAGTGTTGGAGTGAAATTAAGCGCGAGGCTCAAGACCGATCGAGATGGAGAACCACTGTGGACGCCCTCTGCCCCATCTAGGGGACATAGGACCATAAGTCATAAGTCACACTTAAAGGAATTGTCAATTTTGTTTGGGTTTCTGTTTTTATATTTTGAATGTTTTTCTCTAACTCATACATTTTGTCGAATATTGCTTGATCAACAACCGCCGCGTATTCAAAGTACTAATGGACCGTCTCCAACGCATATAAAGCTAGCTTCATTGGAATGATATTTATTTCTGCTTCCGGAATCTGTGCTGCGTCTTCATTGTCATTTCCAGCAATACAGGTGTTCACACAATTCTTATCTATGTCGTCGTCGGTTTGTTCTCCAGCGGTAGTTACGTCGTCGTCAATTTAAACGAAATCTTCGAAGCTCGGCATTAACATATTGGATTCGTGAGACGCAAGCTTAGTCCATTCCTCGTTGCTAGGTCCAACTTCAACATCATTTTCCTCGGGCAGGTCTTGCTCATCTGTACTTTTGCAAAACCCAGCTTTCTTGGAGCAGTTTTTGACAGTAACGTCCCTGACCAAGTACCATGCTCTTCTAGCAAATTTCATAGCTAGAAGTACATTAATGTCAGGGCTACTGTTTTCTTCCAGACTCGTAAGAATATATTTAACGACTTCTCTGCGATAAAAGCGTTTAAAAGTGTGAATGATGCCTTGATCTAATGGTTGAAGTTTACTAGTGGTGTTAGCAGGTAAAAACATTATTTTTACGTTTGGAAGTGTTGGCAAGTCCGCATGGGCAGCACAGTCGTCAATGAGTAGCAGAATATTTTTTCGGTTTATCTTCATTTGTTTGTCAACTTTTTTCAAACAATCTTTAAATAATATCTTGGTCATCAGAGCCTTTGTATTATTGGCATAATCAACGGACAGAGTCTTGACACCTTTAAAACATTTAGGTCGCTTGGATTTCCCGATGATGAGAAATGGGAGTTTGTCCGTACCACTCATGTTTACACACTGGAGAAGTGTAATGCGTTCCTTGCTTTGTTTTCCTCCATGGCATTTTTCGCCTTTAAACGTAAATACTTTATCCGGAAGGCACTTGAAAAACAAAGCAGTTTCATCCGCGTTGTAAATATCGTCTGGTTCATACCCTTCTAAAAGATTTGGCAGGTCTTCAGTCCAGTGGTTGCACACACCTTGGTCGACAAATTTACTTTCCCCAGCTGCTTTTTTGAAAGCTCTATCATGACGTGTTTTAAAACCCTCTAACCAGCCGTTGCTAGCACAAAAGTTCTGGATTCCCAGTTTTGTAGCAAACTCTTTTGATTTATCTTTCAATAAAGGTCTATCTATGGGAATGTTCTTATCGAGAGTTTGTTTTATCCATTCCAAAAGGCATTTTTCGATATTGGGAAATTCAGAAACTCTAGCCCTTTTAATATTTCCATGTCCTTCAGAGCACTCGGACTTTATAGTCTTTTGATTTTATAATTTTATAATACGTGGATTCTGGTAAATTAAACTGCCTCCGAATTTCATTTCGCGATTTTCCGGATTCAAACCACATTCAAACGCATTCACTATTTTAAGTTTGTCATATAATGACAGTACATTAACCCTTTTGACATGATGCATAACAGAACTTTCATTCGCAATTGATTAACCATAAACTGATTTAGTCCGACAAACAGGACGGTATATAGGCACACGTGTCCATTCGCAAAGAATGCGATAAAATAACAACGTTATTAAGTTCCACGAAATAGGTAGGAAACAATATGGACGAAAAAAACAATGGTAGGAATTTCTACGAAAGTTAATAATGAGTCATAAAATAGCAGATCTGTGTTCTTTTTTGTCATTGTTAATGTATGTACTGTGTGTATGTACCTAATTATAACAATGATATTCTATACACAAGGATACCTACTGCTTTTATGCGCTGTTCACGGGACGGCAAAAGTGTGCTTAGATGCGATCTAAGCACACTTATTACTCAATAATTACTGGACCGATTAAAAAAATTCTTTCGTTATTCGAAAGTTACATTATCCACGGGTAACATAGGCTATATTTTATTTTGGAAAAAATAGGGTTCCGTAAGATATTTGGGTTTTTCAGACACAAGGTGTAAAAAAACATCCAGAAAAGTTACTTATTTTGCGTACGCTGCCTAAACTATAAAAGATATCGAGGAATATCTTTTATAGTTTATTTAACTATTCGAAAGCTAGTATTCTAATATAATTATTAGAATACTAGCTTTTATCCTAATTTCTCAAGGCATGATCTTATGTATCAAATAAAACCTCCCAAATTACGACCAACCATAGTTTACATACGAAATTTTGCGCGTTTAGACAATGCTAAACTTAGAACTGACGCTGAGAAAATGACTTGGTCCGATATTGTGGCGGCACCCTCTATTGAGGATAAAATCACATTATTTAATAATAAGGTTTTAGATCTTTTTAATACCCATGCACCCATTAGATCTATTCGTGCAAAGCGTCCTCCGGCTCCCTGGATTACCAGGATCGTCCGCATAGCTATGGTCCGCCGTGACAGAGCCTTTCGAAAATTCAAAAGAGACCGTTGTGCAGGTAATTGGGACCTATACAAGTTGGCAAGGAATCGGTGTAACAAAATGATAAGAGACTCAAAACGCCGCTATATCCACGAAAATATCCAAAATTCTTCTCCGGCTGTCACGTGGAAGTTTTTGCGTTCTCTTGGTTTTGGCAAGCCTAAACCTGATGTCGTACCCTCTTCACTATCCTTGAATGTTCTGAACAACTATTTCTCTTTTACGTTATCTCCTAACAATTCCGGTATGCTACAAAGTTCCTCTGTTTTAGCTTCCACGCCGTTTTCTCCAAATCAATTTTCCTTTTCATCTGTTACTACTGAAGACGTGTTCAAATGTGCTCAAGCTATCAAATCTAATGCCATTGGATGTGATGGAGTGAGCAGGAAAATGATATTTCTTATTTTTGATAGTATTTTAACAATAATAACTCACATTTTCAATTTCTCTTTGCAAACTGGTTCTTTCCCTACTATCTGGCGTAAAGCTCATATTATACCACTGCCTAAGATTTCGAATCCTAGTTTACCTAGTCATTACAGGCCAATATCTATTCTGCCATTTTTATCTAAAATTTTAGAAGCTTTAGTCCACAAGCAACTTTCAAGTTTTGTAGCAAAAAACAATATAATATCAGATTTTCAATCAGGTTTCAGACAGGGTCACAGTACCTCAACTGCTCTTCTCAAAATTACCGAGGACGTGCGTATGGGCATGGAGAATTCTAAGTTGACGGTATTAATTTTACTTGATTTCTCCAATGCATTTAACTCTGTTAGCCATGATATTCTTTGTGCCATCCTCTCACGTGCTGGCATCTCTTCAGTAGAACAGAGTTGGTTCTCTTCGTATCTTCGTGGTCGTCAGCAGGCTGTTAAAGTCGGTAACGAATACTCTGATTGGTACTGTTTATCCTCTGGCGTACCACAAGGCGGTATACTTTCTCCTCTTTTATTTTCTCTTTTTATAAATACTATCCTACACAATCTTAAGTGCTCTTATCATTTGTATGCCGATGACTTACAGCTCTATGTTCAAGCTAGTTTTAATGATATTGATAGTGCTATATCATCTGTAAATCTTGACCTTCAAGTGATTTATGAGTGGTCACAATGTTTTGGCGTAGCCGTTAATGTAATGAAATCTCAGGCGATTATTTTAGGGAGCTCGTATTTCATTAATGGCTTAAACTATGACTGTCTTACGCCTATTTTATATAACAACAGTGTTATTCCAACATCAACCCATGTTAAAGATTTAGGCCTAATTATTGATAGTACTTTCAGTTGGAAAAACCATGTCAATGTAATGAATCAACGAGTAACAGTAATATTGCGCTCCCTCTACCGCTATAAAAACTTCCTGCCAATTAAAACAAAAATTATTTTGGTTCAGTCGCTTGTCTTACCCATTATAGACTATGCAGATGTTTGTTGCTCTGATCTAACACAAGATCTCCTTAATAAAATGGATCGGATGCTTAATAATTGCATTAGATACATCTTCGGGTTACGTAAATATGACCATATTTCCATCTACCGTTCCCAGCTTAATTGGCTACCAATCCGTGAAAGGAGGTCCATTCGGATACTCTGTATGCTTTTTAGTGTTGTTAACGATTCATGTGCTCCTAATTATTTAAAATCTAATTTTCAAATCCTTGGTGATTTTCATGACCACAATCTTCGTTCTGCCGAAAATCTTAAATTTCAAATTCCTTCCCACCGTACTGGCTTTTATTCAAATTCTTTTGCTGTAACAGCTATTAGGCTTTGGAACGCGCTTCCCCTTGATATCAAGAAAGCTCCGAGTAAATTATCCTTTAAACAAAAGCTTAAAAAATACTTTTTAACCTCTCTAAATGAATGATTTTAACTTACGCCGTCATGATTGTTTTCTTTGAATTATTCTGTTATATTAAATATACATCCATTATGCATTTATTTATGTATGTATAAGTATCTATTTAGTATTATTATTTATACTTTTATATATATTATATAATATATTTATGTTATATGTATTATATTTCAGTTATATATTACTGGATTATTTATAAATTTAATTAACCTTACTTCGTAATGCACCTTCGACAGTTTTATTTGGCCCTAAGGTTGGCTGGTAGAGAATACCACTAGGTATTAAGTCCGCCTTATGTACATATTTTATGTGCTAAAAGTTTAAATAAATAAAAAAAAATAAAAAATAATTAGGTAATCATATTTTCAACATTTTAGATTGATTCCGTACCAACAGTGCTGTTTTTTAAAAACGGAGAACAAATAGATAGGGTCGATGGAGCCGATGCTGGACAAATCACGGCTAAAGTTAAACACCTTAGTTCTGGTAATGTTGCTCCTGTAAATATTACTACTAAAGTACCACTAGAAGAAAGATTGAAATCACTTATAAACAAACACAATGTTATGGTGTTTATGAAAGGTAACAGGGATACCCCAAGGTGTGGTTTTAGCAGAACTCTTATTCAAATACTGAACGGAACTGGGTAAGTAATAAATAACATCTGGGCAATTCTTCAAATTTATATCTTACATACAGGTTGTACATATTACTCTTTGTTTCAGTGTTCAGTATGATACATTTGATATACTCACAGATGAAGAAGTTCGTCAAGGTCTCAAGGAATACTCTGATTGGCCTACATATCCACAATTGTATGTAAAAGGTGAATTAATTGGAGGACTAGATATAATCAAAGAATTACAAGCTAATGGAGAATTAGACTCGACACTAAAAGCTTAATTACGTTAGTATGATGTAATTTGGTTTATTATTTATTTGCTAATAAAATTGGGTTTAAAAAACATCTCTTCATTTTTGTTAATACCTACTATAATCATAGAAAATATACGGAAATTATTCATACTGGCCCCTACTGCTGCTGCTCGTCCGACCTGGGGATCGGAACCCTGGACGGGTTCGTTCACCAGATCGAGGGCTATCGGAGTTAGAGGTGTGTTATCACTAATCTCTGGTGCTATCGGAATTTTTCCATTTTATGGAAGTTTCCCAGTGCCTCCCTCGGAGCTTGGTAATGAACGTTGTTGACAAAGTGCCGTATTTATTGAAAGCTATGTTCGCTTGATTTCGTAATACCGGAAAGTTCAATAATTGTGCTTTTGCGGAAGTTTCCGGTCAGCCAAAAACATTGCACATTACACTTTGTCAATGTACAAATAAGGCACTGAAGTGACCGACCCGTTATTTAGATTATATATTTTACAATTAGGTATACCACTATTTACAGTTGACATTACTGGTGGTAGAGCTCCAGTGACGGAGCTCGCGGGCGTAGGCACCACCGCATTACCTGATTTACTTGCCGCTAAATGGTAGTGTTCAGCACTATCGTGTTCCGGTCAGGTGGTAATGTACGGCCCTGTAATTTCCGGCACAGAGGCATAACACCTTAGGCCTCAGGAGTGGTAACGCATTTGCATTTTGACCTTGGACTTTGTGTGGGTGTCTATAGGCTGCAGTCATCACTTAACATCAATGTGAACTGCATGCTTGTTTGCCACTTCAATTACATAAAAAAAAAAAAAAACATGTATAGTACTGAAAGGAGAGAGGCCAATGACCAATAACATATTCTTTCCGATGGTCGTTGCTCGATCAATATGTTCAACATCTTCATCATATCAGCCGAAAGTGTCCACTGCTGCACCAAAGCCTATAAGGGGAATATGCCATAATCCCCACGCTTGGAATGCGGATTGGCGATCGCAGTGGCGGTAGTTCTATCGCAAGACGCTGCCCATCTTTCGTTATTGCACTTACTACCGCCCCATTAAATACGCCTACACGCCTACACTCACAGCCCCACAGTAGGAATAAACCTGTGTCGTGGGTGCCGTTGTACACATACAACACATACACAAACACGCAGACCCGAAACAAATATCTGTAGGCCATACAAATTTTTGTCCCCGTGCGGGGATCGAACCCGCGATCCTACGAATCAACCGGTCATCTCACACCGCTGGACTAACCGGGTCGTCACCATTGGAATGGCTTGACCGCTATTGTTTGGTTGACTGCACAAGTGAAAGAATTCTCTCCAGTAGCAAAATTCTGCCGCTATTGGGCGGTGGGGTCGTCATGTTCCGACGCCAAATTCAAAATCTTAATAGTTAGGAGTAATAATTATTTTTAAAAACTTACCCCTTATTCATAAACGTATTTTAGCTAAAGTGTTGCTAATCTCTCCTTTGTCTTTTTCTATCCTGCACATTTGACAATGCAACTAACAAAGACAAAGCATTCTATAGCTAAAACGTATCTAATGTAGGTATATGAATAAGGGGGTTAGCATATACGGAACCTATCGTCAGCTCGTTCGAAGGCGTCGGGACGTGACGACCCCATCGCCCTCTAGTGGATGCGAACTCTTCTCCTAGTGCAGTCAGTCAAGCAACAACACAGAACAACGGCGGTCAAGCCATGCCAATAAGACTGTAATATATATGTTTTTTTTTCAACGGAAGTATCAAACAAGCATACAGTTCACATTGATGTTAAGTGATGACTGCAGCCTATAGACACCCACATAAAGACCAAGGTCAAAATGCAGATGTGAGATGCCTAAGGTGTTAGAAGAGAAGGAGTGTTAGAGAAGGCCTCTGTGCCGGAAATTACGGGGCCGTACATTACCACCTGATAGTGCACGATAGTGCTGAACACTACCATTTAGGGGCAAGTATATTAGGTAATGCGGTGGTGTCTACGCCCGCGAGCTCCGTCACTGGAGCTCTACCACCACTAAAAAATTAACAACGCGGGATGGGCAGCAGTGTCTCGCGATAAACCTACCGCCACTGCGATCGCAGATCCACCTGCCGAGCGGTTTCTTAAATCCATCGCCTACGTGACAAGATCGCTCAATCGGCGACAAGCGAACAAGCAAAAGTTCCTGCACTAAATACAACAAATGCGATAATGATAAAAAAGATAATACATACGAGTATGATTATAGGTCTAAGGTTAGAGACAGGAGATAATAATATCATAATTTAGTTTATGTAAACTTAAACATTGATATTGATATACCTAACATAAAAAATAATTATTTCAATGCATGATCCATGGCCAAGCCACGGTGGTTTTCGTATGCAGGTTGGTATATGTCAATGTATACTTAAGAGAAAAATGTTTTAATAGGCGTTACGAAACTGACAAGATAACGTCCTAAACGCAAGCATTAGAAAAGAATGTGTAATATTAACACGGCATTAAAGTTAGGCGCTCAGTCTCCAAGTATATACAAAAAAATAATAAATATACGAGTATATAGCTATTTATTAGTTAGCATTTCTTAGATTAAGTACCTATAGTCTAAGTTAGCAATGGATGTCGTTTCCCGGCCCAAATGGGCCTATACCTGTCGCCTAGATGTTTAAATGTGTGCGTAAAATTGTTTCTGTATTTTGTTAATGTCAAGGTGTGAGTTTCGTAGTATATCACGATTTTTGTAGTGTGCGTGTGTGTCTCACGCATTTCCCCCCGCAAAAAATGACAGACTGTTTTGCATCGGTAATACACGCTAGTCACGTTATGGCTACTCCCCTCCGGTCCGCCGCGACCGGTGGGCCGCGTTGCTCTATGTGCTATGGTGATTGTTGACGACTGACTGGTCACATTTCTTTGTATTCCTTTGTAAATATTCATAACTTTGTTTGAAAACAAAGGAGGAATAAAACTTTACCTGGTATGTACCTCAGGTATAGTTTTATTGCCAGTCGATAGTATTGAAAATATGTCGATAGTTACTAAAGTAAAACTATAGATACTATCGAAACACGTCGATGTATCATAGATAGTATCGATAGTATCGTATTTTTTGACACGATACTATTGATAATATCGTACTTCAATAGTATCGATAGTATTGCAACATGTCGATATTTTCGAGGGAACTATCGAGATATCGACTGTTTTTCGTTTAGCAACACTAGTTGCTAGCAGTGTTGCTAAACTATCGATAGTTGACCTAGAAAAATAGTCGATAGCGCGATAGTACTATCGAAAATATCGCCATGCTGCAATACTATCGATACTATCGATAGTATCGACAGTTAAAAATAAGCAATACTATTGCCAAAGATCAATAGTATCGATAGTATTGCAGCATGGCGATATTTTCGATAGTACTATCGCGCTATCGACTATTTTTTAGAGGTCACGATAGTTCACAATACTATCGATAGACTATTACTATTGCAACAACACTGGTTGCTAGCTGTGTTAAATGGCTATTAAACGACACGGTATTCAGGGTCCGGCAGAAAGGGTGGACGTGGCCTCGCGCCGGGTTGCCGCTTATTACACCATCCGGTCGACAGCGCCCTTACTCAGTCACAATACAAATACACGGCCCGACACGTCCAACACGTCCTTTCGAGTTACCTTCAAAACTTCATTGCAATTTTGCTGGTAAAATAACCATCGCTTTACTCGAATTACCGACTGTGACTCTGACTGACGGACTGATACATTGACTGATTGACTCTGACTTTTACGCTGCTTATTACGAATACGAAATATCGTTTTACTTGACTCTGGCAATATGCGTAAAAACAATGCCATAGAAATTAAAAAAAAAAGGTGAACTCTGTGCCTGTGCTGCTTTGTTTGTTTTCATTTGTTTTGAAATCCAAACCAATGTAAAAATATACGGAAGTGCTTCGTGTAACCAAATAAGTGTTATTTTGCACTCATTAAGAATATCATTCGTTTGATAAGCATTGAAAGGAGCCCAATGAAAAGTATGAAAAGGATTACGTGCGAAATATGCCACACAAAAACAGGCCGGTCAGGCAGTGAAAAAAGGATATTCATGGCAAAATTTCCCCTAGATAAAGATCGGTAAGTATTTATAATGTTGGTTAAACTGTGATATTTCAATTACACATATAAAATTGTGAATTAAATAACTAACCATTTAAAGTTGAGTACTTCCACAGACCAATAAAGTAGACGTACACTGTCTTTACTATTTCGAATCACTGTTCCGAAACATTTCGATGTTCCAAAAGATTGGAACACCAATACTGTTTCAAATGCATCATTTGCATAATTTGGAACTTTAATATTATCGCTCTTTGTTTAAGTTTGTTTACCGTGTTCACAGATCACGTTCATGTCTCTTGACATTAGAACATTTGAATCGGCGAATCAGCTATCAGCTAGCGAAGCGAGAGAGCGGGATAACAGATGGATAACAGTACAAAATAAGCAAGTGAGAATGCGATACCAAATGAAATGATATTTTATTACTTATTCCTTTGCGCCTATTCAGAACCTAATTTGGAAGTAATATTAACGACTTTGGCGTTTGTATCACGAATAATTTTGGTTTGCATTATTTTGTCTCAGATTTTTTTTCTTTTCAAATATGATATGGGTATCAATTTCGAGGTTTCTTGGGGTGCTGATTACGAAAATGGCATCCGTTTTTAGATCCAAGATGGCGAACAGATTTTTTTCAAAATGTGATATGGGTATCAATTTTGAGGTTTCTTGGGGTGCTGATTACGAAAATGGCATCCGTTTTCAGATCCAAGATGGCAGACAGACTTTTTTTTCTTTCCGAATGTTCCAAATGACGCATAAAATGGTTCGGAACAGTTTAGTGTTTCAAGTGCTAAATAAATGCTAATGTTCCATTCACAAAGGTGAGACGTTTCTCCCACGCCTACAATAAAGTACTTCTTTGAGTTTTGGCGGGAACCTTGAAAGAGGCGTATGGTGCTCTTATTTTATTTAATTTTCTTGGTGTATTTTTAAGTTATATTGAATAAAATTGGTGGCATTTTGTTTGATACAGGTTTATTACAGTGCCCGTGTATAGTGAAATAGAATAACAGTGCGAAAACACGACCTTTTAGGTTGCCTCCAAAACTTCAATATAAATGTTCTGGTAGGGTAGCCATCGCTTTGCTCGAATAACTTGACTTTACTTGACTGTGACTCACTTGACTGACATATTATACTTGATACTTACTTATCATACTTGGTGACTGTATTATGCTGGCTTTTACGCTGCTTGGATAAGTGCGAAGTATCGTTTTGCTTGACACTGGCAATGTGCGTAATAGCAATGCCATTAAATAAATAAAAAAAAGTACTTATTCTTACTTGGTACTTACATACAATTTTTTTTTAATTGTTTTACGACCACGAATTCAAGTCCTTAACAGTCAATCTTCAGTATTTTTTTTCTTCATTTCTTATGATAATTAATATCCATATAGGCCTCGGACGGACAATATAGAAATAAAATAATATGTAGATATTTCTTTCTTTCTTTCTATTCTTTGAAAACCCGGTTTACACTTTGCATCCCGTCAGGCCACGAGAAAAATATGACAGTTGATTTCTAATTTTATTGTTCTTGGCCGATATCGGCCAACTGCGGCCCAACAGTAAGGCAAATTTCTATTTTCCAGTTTCTCCCAGTTTACCGGTGCATTTTAAAAACATAAAAACACAAACAGTAGGTACTTCAACAAATAGCACAAGTATTGGAAATTATCACTCACTACCTACTCATTACGTCGACAAGTCACTTCAATTCAATATACTGAAACACTTTTATTACTAATGCAATGCAATCACATAGCGTAAATGTAAGAAATTATAATATTAAAAAAGTTTTTAGTTAAATAAAAAAGTTTTGTAATTGACAACATTTCATATTTTTAACCTACATATTTTATTACATTATTTAAAAGTTAATCCAAAACTAGGGCACCCGTGTTTAACCATTTTTCGAAATTTTGTACTTTTCATTCATAATTTCTACTTTTTTAGCTACTGAAAAGTGTTTATGATTTAAAATTAAACAAAATGTATATCCAAAAGCCACTTTTCCACGCAAACAAAGTTGCGGGCACAGCTAGTTTATTCAATAAAAGTGGTGATTACATAAAGCGTATTTTGAATTATACAAACATACCTACTTGAAATTCACACAAGCGGGATAGTAAACAAACATTTTATTTTTTATTTATAGATGTAAAAAATGGGTAGCAGCAACTGGAAACAGCGACTTAATATACGTGCCTATTGAAAAATTGCATCAGTTAAAATATGTTTGTGGCAAGCATTTTAGGCCAAAGGACTTCAAGAAGAAGAGAACTCAACTCAGAAAAACAGCTGTGCCTTGTATTGACATTTCTTTAAATCCAATTGCTGAAGAAATGATGAAAAATTTTCCATTACTTGTTGCCCGGGATGTAACAATAAATCTCTCTCTTGGAGACCATAATTATTGTAGTCAAGGTATGCACGGTAACGTATTTAGTTGCTTATCATGCTTTTATTTCTATTGATAAAAATATCAATGAGTTCTTTGAAGGTCATGTCATGTGTCATGGTCTGTGAAGCCACTACTTGGTAATAGTTGCGACCACTGGGAATCTAGTCCAGCCGCTCTCCCATCTGAGCTACCGAACCACACCTGATTTGCCAATTCTTCCTTTACATTTATTGCATTAACTTTTGGCGGCATAAGCGACATTTATTGCCAACAATGCTAGTTAGACAATATAAATAACTTTGCAGTTTATTAAATATGGTAGAGAAGTCGCTTTTACCCTTAATAATAGTTTTTACGCTATTTTTCGCAATAATACATGCTAGTAAAACATATTTAAAGAGAAATGGAAAGAAAAGAAAAACAATAACAAAAAGTGCGTGTCAGTCCACGCGCAGTGTAGGGTTCCGTCCTTTTTAGATTTGATTAATGTAATGAAAAAAAAATATATTTTCTATGAAATTAAATTTCGAGTAAAATACACTTGGTCGACTATTACTCGCGAACTTGTAAAGCCAACTTAAGTGTGATAGTTTTCCTTTTAATTTCGTTATATGTAGCTACTATTGCCGTAACGTTCGAATTTCTAACAACAACCGTTTAGTTGGTAGAGGGGGGAGTACACTTGAAAATTGGCACTTTAAAGCTATTAATTCATGAACAGTTAACTAAATCGAAAAATTACATTTGCATACCCCTAACATTTTTAAAAGGCCTATCCTACTATATCCACACTATATGGAAAACGAAAATAAAAAAGCAGACAGGCCACCTGATGGAAAGTGGTTACCGTTGCCTATGAACATTTGCAACATCAGGTGAGTTGCCAACGCGCTGCCATCCCTGAAGGACTGTGTTGAAGAACCCCACAATATGGGGTTACTATTGTAACCCCCTTGAAATGGAAGTTCGTTCCACAATTTGCACGTTCTGGGCGCGAAATTAACGCGCGAATCGGGCTGTTGAGCACTGCCAAGTGTCCAATCTCTTCGGCGGGTGGTACGATGAAGGAATGGAGACGATGGCACCAGATCGAACAGTTCATCAAAGCATTCACCAATAAAAATTCTGTAAAGGCGGTAGAAGATGCACAGACAACCGCAGTCTCAGATCTTCGAGTCGATTTGTGATTCCTGGGTCGTTGAGGATTCGGATGGCACGTTTCGTTTTTTAATGGAGTCAGTAGAACAAAGATGAGAGCAGTATTCCAAACAGGGCCTCACTAGAACTTTATAGAGCTGTAGAAGTTGCCCCGATGTGAAATACTGCCTCGCCTTGTTTAGCACCCCGAGCTTCTTGGATGCCAGCTTGGTCTTACCCTCTTTAAGACCCCGAAATTGCACTTCATTCGATATGTCAACACCCAGGATACCCACACTTTTACTAATGGTGAGTTGAATGCTCTCGAACTGTGGCGCTACAATAAACGGGTATTTTTAGCGGTAAACGCGCAGACTTGTGTCTTTGTACAAAATGGTACCCTAACTAATTTGATGGTGAACATGGTTTTATACTACCACTTTGTCGGCGTGATTAAGGTTTTTATACTTGTGCCAAATTTCAAGCAGGGGTGGCTCTAGATCGTGTAGCGCCCGTGTGCAATGAAAACCTGACGCCCCCTAGGCCTACACCCCCATAACACACTTCGTCTATTACTACGAAACTTACACCTTGACTTTAACAAAATACATAAACAATTTCACGCACACATTTAAACATCTGGGCGACAGGCGTAAGAACACTTGTACTTTGACAGAGGGGAAAGACTGCAAATGACTACTCCCCTCCGGTCCGCCGCGGCCGGTGGCCCGGTTGCTCTATGCCCAATGCCCACCAATATTTTGCGGGCGATGCAGGCCCGGACCGGACAGTGACGTCATTTATGACTAGGTGGAACAATACAGAGTGACAGAGGGCGTCACAATCGTTGCGGACGTTGAATGGAACGCGCACGGTCTATTTTACATATATTGACATGACATTTTCACATTGACAATTAGACCTGAGTCGATCACTCCTTCGTCGGGATTCGGGTCGATCGCGACCCATCGACAAGGTGATCGAGTCTAAATGACTCGATCGTTTGGGTCATTTGGGTCGCGACTCGATTTCGCTCAAACGTATACTGTAGCTCATGATTCTCGTGATTCGAGACCCATCTGATAAGGATGCGAGACTCGAGACTGCGATCCACACATTATGTCGCTGGCTATTTTTCATTTTAATACATTTCAATTAATTATCACTATAATTTCATTCTTAAGCTTTATAGGTATATAGCATGAATTTTACAATCAGATGACATGGTGTAGGGGAGCTTGATCGATAAAACTGTAAACAAACTGAAGTGTACTTTATGCATAATGTGATAGAGTTCACGAGAAACAAAGTACCCAATGACCCAAAGGACCCAAATGATCGACTTTTTTTGTACGTCACGACCCGATCACTTGTGTTGGGATCGTGATTCAATCAAAGTGATTCTATCGCTCGCGATCGACTCAGGTCTATTGACAATATTGACATTATTTGACATTGACATGACATATCCTGCAGAACAGACAACTGTGTTTTTCCAAGTATTCTCTCAAAAGTTTTTTAATTAACGGTTAATTACCCATTTTATCATTCATAAGCTAGACCTCGAAAACTGTACTTCATAAAAATGGACACATTGACTTCATTTAGTTCTAGTAAGTATGATTGTCATCACCTCTTAACTGTTTAATTTAACTTGTTCTAATTAAACATTCACTGTGTCACACAGAAATAATGACTAGAACGAGGACGGCAGGTGATGGTATGGAGTCAGACGAAACTATAACGGAAAATACACCGGGAAGTGACACTGAACTAACGATTGAAAGTGAACCGAAAACCAGTCGCCTTACTGGCAGACTCGTACAAATATTTCCATCAAAAATTATTACATCTAGTAAGAAAAGTTCGCAGATATATTCGAAAAGTCCCAAATTCGTACCATACGAACCGTATCCAGGTGCAGTTAAGCCTATGACCAGACTTTCCACTACAAAAACTAAGAAATCAAGAAACAATATGGACCTCAACACACTTGTATCTCAAATGTCTCAGATGAATACTAGTTTGAATGAGTTTAAACCAAGAAACAAACTGACTTCAATCAGCGACAAAACTACAGATCCTAAATCTGTTGTACAATCTGCAGACAGAGAACTACAGAAAAAGGTGGATGAACTGCTTAAAGAGAATGAATGTTTAAAAGAACAGCTGAAGCAACAAGTTCAGGTTTGTCATGATTTATTTTAAACTAGTTTTTGCCCATTACTTTGCATGAGAAACTTGTAAGTTTTAAAAATTAATATTAACTCTCATTCAACCCTATAGGGGTTAATTTTAAAACTAAAAGTAATCTATATCATTTCCAAGTTCCATTAAAATCGGTTCAGGTATTTTGATTGCATACAGACACAAACAGTTTTTTTTAATTTTAGTAGGGATTGTCTAGTAATATGATAAACAAATGTGTTTTGATCTCCAGAAATTGTTATTATTAAGAGACCCACCCACGTGGGCACCATATTATATGGAACTTTTTTTGTGCTTAGTTACACTTTTTTACATTATTATTTGTAGGTTGTAGTTTTTTATGCCAAAAATTTAGCAGTTTAGCACATTTACCTGATCATATTCCTTTTAATTACATTTTTAGGTCAATAAGGAATTGAAGACAATGTTAGTGGCTTCCATGGGAGAAGATCTGGAAACACAGGTGCAATCATTGAATGAAGACAAGAAGCACCTAGCAAATGCTCTGCTCAATTCTGCTCAGCATCTATCAACACATCAGGTTAGATGATCTATCATCTATTTATTTTTATGTTGATGAGGACCAATTGGTTTACATGGATGGCAACTAAATACTGCAACCTATGGTATTGAGATTTACACAAAATCCAGAGGTACAAAAGTTCTTTCGCTAGTGGGTGGTGGGGTCGTCACATCCCAACACCAGCAAGACTTTAATATTGATTAAGAGTTAAAGACAACAGTAATTATCTTCATAATTTTTATTATTTTAGGAACAAACAGAGTGGCTTGCGGGTCAGTGTGAAGTTTGGAGGAGTAAATTTCTTGCCAGCAGGTGTGTATCGTTACTCCTTCCTTCTGTTGATATATAGAAACACTGTCAATGAAGTTTATGAGAGTAGGTACCACATTACCTGAACTGTCTACTGCTATTTTGTGTTATTTAATCTTATCTTAAATTATGTGATTAGATCTTGGATAATTTGGAATATGTCATTAATAACACATAATTATGTTAAAACTTTCTTTAGTTTTTATCTAAAATCGTTTCTTGTGTCTTGAAAGTAGCAGCAGCCTGCAGTAATAGTATATGAACACTGCACCCTGTAAATAATAATATATCAGTCTTTGACCACAAACCTCAGTGCAAATAAATTATATTACCTCTATTGACAGTGAAATGACAAGAATATGAGTTCTTGTAGAAAATATGACTCACTGTAACATGAAAAGTAATTTAAAAAACTGAAACAGTCTTCAAAAATCAACTTAAAATTACGAATGCAATTTTTTTTGAGGGCTGCCACAGATCTCAAAAAATTTATGCTCTAATATATTTTGCATCTACTTTTGATTTGGTTAGTTAATTTAGTGTTAGTGAATATGTATATTAAATATTAACAGCTCGCTCCGGCTTCGCACGAGTTCAATGAATGTTATATAGCCTATGCCACTAAGCGAAGATGCAGCTTTCTAATGGCAAAAGAATTTTTGAAATTATTACTATATATTATTATTGCTGATACTAAATTAATTACAATTGTATAAAATTAACATCTATTTTTTACACACCAGGTTTAGTGGTCAGCGTATCCTGTGACACATATGCATCTTCCAGCTCTTTCCATTCATTTCTATCTTTCGCTCTTTTTGACCAAATTGTTCCTCCGATTTTCTTTATATCATCTGTCCATCTTTTGACTTGTCTGCCTCTTGTCCTTTTTCCATCTAGTAGTTGCCACTCTGTTATAGTTTGTGTCCATTTTGTTCTACATTATCCTGTCATGTGCCCTGAGCACCGCCATTTCAACTGTCTAATTTTCTTAACTACGACTTCTACCTTTGTAGTGTGTCTGATTTCTTCAGCTCTTTGCGATGTTTTATTGTGACGCCTTCTTTCGATTCCCCTCTGGCATGATCTAAATTTTAATAACTAATGTGTTAAAAAACAAAAAAAGTAATGTAATTTTTTTATTTCGCAATTTTTTGTATTATTAAAAAGTCTGTACCTATACATTCACGACTCCACTCTAGGTAGCAAAATAATACACCTGGTCCCGAAACATTACCGTAGGCAACACAATTTTTGTTCCCGATGGAGATTGAACCCGCGACCCTGGATTATGCGCCGTTCAGAGAGACTTCACTGTACTATTATTGGTCACACAGAGATACGGGAAAGCTTAGGTTTTCTATCTTCTATGGAAAGCTTGCGCTTTTTGCAAGTCTTCAAATATGGCAAGAAACGTTTAGCACTTCTTAAAACATACATTTAGGCTTGATGTTATAGAAATAAAGTTGAAGTAAACAAGATTTTATGATAAGTAATCTGACATTGGTATTTTAATACATCTAACATATTGTGTGTTTCAGTTTAATGGTGGAGGAATTAGCAGTATGCAAAAAAATGCTAACTGAAAAAACAGTAAACTTACAACAAGCTATAAAGCAGTTATTGGATGAAAGATGCAGAGCTAGAGATATGATGATGTGTACATATCGAAACTTGTACAGCTTACACGAAAAATGGCTTGAAAATATTACTATATCAGAATATACGGGTACAAACAAGCTGTGTAACAGGCCAATAGGCAACTTAAACTTCAATGCTACTAAACCACATTCAACAAATATCCTAGATATGTCCTCAGTTACCATGAAGCTGTCGGAAAACATCAGTAGTTCTGTGAAAAAACAGGATATTAGTCATCTAAATGAATTGTCAACTATAACAGAGGGTGAAAAATTTGCTGAGGATGTAAGTACCTAAACTACCTACTAATCTACATAAATTCAAAATGAATCATGGAAATATTTGTAAGCTTCCAAACAACTGCACCAGATTTGTATTTTTTTTTTGAAACCCGAGATTTCAAATGTAGATTTGTTGCCAGTCTTGGCCTGAGATGCCTCGGTGCCGAAAATTACAAGGTTTATTACCACCTGACCACAACACGATAATGCTGAATACTACCATTTATTGGCATATAGCAATGTAATGCGGTGGTGCCTATGCCGAGCTTCTTATTACATAGCAAGTACTTATCAAACATAACTGGTGAACAGTAAGTGTGTTTATGTGGCAATTATGCCACATAAAATATAATAAATTTTGTGAACATTATACATTTATTCAGAAACATTAATTATGGACGTGCTGATTAATCTTGCAGAACAGAACATAATAATAATATGGATTTATGTATTGCAGGTAATGGCATCACCTTTGAATATGAATAGATTGAATGAAGATCCAGTGAATGCTCTAGTTCATCATGCATATAATAAGGGTGTAAACATATCACCGCCAGTCGCATCTTGTGTACATTGCAATGGAAGAGTACAGTTATTATAATAATGGTGGCACAAAACTATATTAGACAATAATCTTATATATGTATAAAAATCAATTGCTGTTCGTTAGTCTCGCTGAAACTCGAGTACGGCTATACCGATTTGGCAAATTTTGGTTGTGAATAATTTGTGGAAGTCCAGGGAAGGTTTAAAAAGTAAAACAATAAAAGAAATTGAAGGGAAACGGTAAAAACCACCATTTCATTTTCCCATACAAATAGTCTGTATCTATCAAACCTTTGACACATTATTTCATTCTGAGCCAATACGAAGTTTGCCGGGTCAGCTAGTGAGCAATAAAGTAAGCTGTATTTAAATGATACTCGAAAACAGGTTGTTAAATTAAAATTATTTTGTAATATTCCTATCACATTATAAAATTTAATCTGTATTAAGTCTTCACTTTATTCAAGAACTTTGTGAGATTGGGGATTGGGTGAAATGAAAGTGGATATATTATAAATGGGATTTCTTTTATCAAAACAAAATCTGTAATTAATATAAACCGTAATGTATTATGATAATGATATTATGATAAAAGACTATTTATGTCGAATTTTACCTTGTTTCTATTTAGTCATAATCAATCTTAATATATATAAATCTCGTGTCACAATGTTTGTCCTCAATGGACTCCTAAACCACTTAACCGATTATAATGAAATTCGCACACCATGTGCAGTTCGATCCAACTTGAGAGATAGGATAGCTTACATTACGCTATGACTAATAGGAGCAGAGCAGCGCGGGCGAAGCCGGGGCGGGCCGCTAGTGATGTTATAAAAAGCTAAGATGTTATAAATACACACATCAAAATTTTAAACACAGATCTGGACCAACTGGCAAACTTAGTTGCTTTCAAATGTGTGGCCAAAGCAGACACTTTACTATCTCGTTCACTCTCGCGCGGTTTATGTTTTCTTGCACGTCTTTAGTGAATGACTTATTAAAATAAAAATAGTAATGTGTCACATGCATCGACCATATGCTATAGTGCTGAACACTACCATTTGGCGGCAGATATATTAGGTAATGCGGTGGCGCTTATACCCTCGAGCTTCTAGCTCGAGTGTTTAAAAAACAGGCGTCTGAGCACTTGTGAGCGTATTTGTGCCTCGTGTATGCCCAGTATTCTACTTTGAATAAAAGTATAAAAAGTGTACACGACGAAAAACGAAAGTTACGATTTTTTTCTTCCAGAAAGTTTTTTCCATCAATTTGTTTAGTTGTCTTTTTAAAGTGATTTATGTTTGTGTCACTATTTTTCAATGGATCGGAACCTACGAATAATAATATAAAGAAGTGAAACTAAGCGAAAAAAAAATGGTTCCACGTAACGTCAGGCTAATGGACGTTTACTTGCCGCTCGGCGAAATTATCTTATCGCGACCAATTAAATGCCAGCATTGTCTATGTGGCAAGTATGACTGTTTGATATGATTGCAGTTAGTTTGATTTGACGTAAATGGAAGCGATTATTGTATGAAACTGACATTTCTTTAGATCAGAAGTAGAGTGTAGGGGAGCATTAATAGGGGATTACCCAAAATTCCCAATAACGAAACTGGAATATACGTACCAAGTCGTAGACAAAAAGTTTTTAAAGAACTGCAATAATTCCTTAGTACATTTTGCAGTTTTTACAGATAATGTGCGTAAGACTGACTCGAACTTTTTCGGTTTTTTTTTCTTTACATCCGTGATAATATAACCGTGAGTTTGCATTGATGAAACATTCACATAAAAACATGTTAAAATGATAACTTTGACAGCAGTACGAGCGCTTGCACCAACAAGACATTCATCGCAGTACATACTTTATGCGACGAGTTGCGAAACATCATCATGTTTAATGTTTTTAGTGCAAACTAGGGGCTATTATATCATCGTAGGCGGCGGTCCAAGGGAGAGAGGTCATAGCAGTTAAAATTGGAGAGCATTAAAACTAATCATTCAAATAAAACTACGATTAAAATATGGAACAAAATATATAGCTAGCTTAATAACTGTTGTTAAATCATAACATCGGTAAAAATGATCTGTTCAACCAATTTATTGCAAAATTGATTGCTTATCACAATTTCAACTGAGTATTTTATAAACTATATTTAATGATATTTCGCGCGTAGCTGATTGTGATATTGTAACATTTCTGTGCCCGTGTAGTTGTAGGCGAGGTAATCTTTCACTGCGATGTATTTAGCGCCTCCGAACCAATCAATCATGGCTATTTGAGCTATTTTGAGCTTAGCTACGAACCAGTCGTGATCTGAAAAATAAAAATTACTTACTTTTTCACCTGTCTATTACATTGTCGAATTACACTATGTAATCTGGTAATTCTACGATGTAGGTGAGGCTTTGAGTACCAATAATAAATAATAATAATAAATCTAGAAAAACGAAGGAAGATTTGCCCTTCGTTTTATCTAGATTATCTAATAGTTCATAAAAGCAGGGCTTTTAGTGGCAGTCCCTTAATCCCTTTTGTCCCTTTTTGTCAAATAATCACTTAAAGTCCCCTTTTTAAAAAAATTGGACCCTAAATCCCTTTTTCTGTCACTAAACTTAAAGTCAACTGCCAAATAATTAAAAGTGGTCTTCGAAATTTTCTTTAAATGAGAGGAAGTCAAAAACCTAAGTAGTTAATTGCTTTGTTTACTTCTTCCCATATCCATTTATTTTCATATAGTTAAAAGTTATTGATACGTCCGCGTCGTCATGACAATTTATATTGTTTTATATTATTTCGCATTAACACATGGAAGAGCGGTTAACTTCCCGGCGGACTAGATTCCCAGTAGGTCGCGAGTTCGAGTCTCGCCTGAAGTCCAATTTTTCTTTCCATTTTTCTTTAAAAATAAAATACAATTTATATTACCCACATTAAACCTTTTACACTTCACTCGTTTTACAATTATTTTACATTAATAGAACGAAGGAATAACATTTTTTACCCATGACAAAAATGCTTCGCGTGACGCCTCGTGACGAATGCTTCGCGTGACGCCTCGTGACGAATGCTTCGAGTGACGCTTCGTGACGAATGCTTTGCGTGATGATAGCTTCGCCTAACGTTTTGTGACAACGTTCGTGACGTATGCTTCTCGTGACGGTTCGTGACGCTTCGTGGCGAATGCTTCGCGTGATGCTTCGTGACGCTTCGTGACGAATGCTTAACGGGACTGTTACTTCGCGTGACTTCGACATTCCTCGACCCCCGAACCATCCCCCCCTTTTGTTGCGCTTCACGCGCGGAGGGAGGGATGATGAATAAACAGTCAGTTTACTTCGCGTGACGTTTACTTCGCGTGACGTTTACTTCGCGTGACGTTACCTTCGCGTGACGTTTACTTCGCGTGACGGTTCGTAACGAATACGTGACGGTTACTTTGCGTTACGTTTGCTTTGCGTGACGGTTCGTGACGAATGCTTCGCGTGACGGTTCGTCACGAATGCTTCGCGTGACGGTTCGTCACGAACACTTCGCCTGACGTTTCGTGGCAAACAAGCATGCAGTTCACATTGATGTTAAGTGATTACTGCAGCCTTTAGACGCCCACACAAAGACCAGAGGTCAAAATGCAGATGTCACCCCTGAGACCTTAGTTGTTATGTTACTGTGATAAGTTATTACGGGGCCATACTAAAATTTCTATTTTGTACTTTCTCATGTACCTACCATGTGCGTGGAAGGTTTTATTTAGTTTTATACCTATATTACTCATTCACACAACATGTCCTTCAAAATGTCGGTGCGTTGCACTATTTGCGATCAGCAAGTTCAATTTTTTTCCTACAAAAAATCGGTCATTGTTTTATCAGACGTGGGCGAGGCAGCCTTATATTACATAGGTATTAATGTAAGTCTTGGGAATTTGGTGAACTTCACCTTGCTATCACATGCGGTAGAGATCGTATTACTTATCCAGACCCATTAATCTAAATATAAACTTTTATATTTATTACAAGAAATATTAACAAACCTGGAGGGAAGTTGGCCATAGCCGGATGCCTCTCAAATAAGGCAGCTTTAGCAAACGTATACTCTGGGGTGTCCTCCTTGACCTGCGAAACAATTGATCTCTTATCACATTCTCATGTATTATATAATAGTCACCACGATAACAATAGATAAACGGGACGTGCAGATATCCACATAACAATGCAAACACATTAAAGAGATAACACCAACTTATCTTATAAAAATAACACGGCATGGTGATTAATTGACTAATTAAAAATCTTAAAAATATTGATTTACGATGTACCTGTTAGGCTGGATAGCATCATCTTACTTTAACAAATTTGTTAAAGTATGTTAAGTAAGTTCGACAATTGGTTTGATCCTTGCGCATGGCACTTGTTTGCTTGTTCGTATGTAACCCAAAAGATTTCCCCTTTTTTACAAGCTAACTTAATAGACTCAAATAAAAATGTTCTATTCGATTGTTTTTCTGTAACCTGTACTGTGGTTTTAACAAACAAAATTTTCTTTCACAAATTAAACTTCTTTAAATTAACAAAGAATCATGGAAAGATTTGTACAATTTTTCTAAAAAGAAAACGTTTAAGTAAATCTAATTTGAAATCTTAGCTTGAGGACCTATAAACTATTTTCGGAAGAAGTACTAAACTGTTTTATTACCGGAAAGTGTTCAAGAGATTCTCGTGTTAATATTCGACAATTTCCGTATTTTATACAAATCAGTATACGAAACTTGCTATGACTTCAGTCTCTAGCTTTTTTTGTTACGAAATAGCAAACAAGTACGTTTACAGTTCACATTGATGGTAAGTGAATACTAACCTGTAAACGTCTACGTAAAACAGATATTCCAACGTAGATGAACTCCTGAGATCTAAGTTGTTTTACACCTCTGTGGTAGAAATTACAGAGCCGTACATTACCACAACTAGATTAGGTAATGCGATGGTGCCTCCCTCACTGGAACTCATCGACGATAGAACTAAGCTGCGTTGTGTCGTCGATGCTGGAACTCTAACAACAGCATTTATTTTGGAAGGGCTTTTGGGCTCTTTAAACCGAGCCAATTAGTCAAGTGATCGCAGGGTTACTCGGTACTTTTATGAACTTTGCTGTTCTCAACATTTAAATACTGCAACGAATTGATAGCGGTTAACCTTGTGCTTTTCGAAACAAAACAAATTTAAAGATAAGGAGACGCAGGAGCTATTTATATGCACTGGTACCTAAGCGAAAATCCTATTTGATTTCATTAGATCGTTATGTATTAAAATCCCTACATATGGAATTATCCATCAGTAAGTAGGCACTAACAATAAATTGATAACATTAAAAATCCCCTGCATACAACTAATATGCTATTAACCAAGCAGGTTTTCCTGTTATGAACATTTCATGTACTTAGCATCCTACAGATAATAATATAAATTACCTAAGCCAATATATTGTCATTGTTCAATTAGGTACGTACCAAATGAATGATAGATTATGACAGAATGAGCTGAAAATTAAACGATGTTTAAATTGGAGACCCAAAATATTTTTTTTTTAAATTTCACAATGGCATGGCACTTTTGGAGTTTGGTAATTGTTTTTTCTGGTCTGTGGGTAATGTCAATAGCCTCGTCACCTATTTCACGGGACGCAACGTGGCGAATACGCATGCCCCTTTTTGGGGAATACCTACTGTGAAGATAGTTTTTTTTCAGTTATTTAGAACTTTTAAAATGGTGTGAAATTTTCTACCTTTCTCATTTTCCCAGACAGCATCAGCCTTGTGCAGCGCGGGTCCTCGGCATCCCAATCCTTGTTTTCGCAATACCTTGTTTCTTCGAGAGACACTAGTACTGTAACACGGCTATTTTTCTGAGGATCAATTTTTTTTTTATTTTATTTCGCAGGTGTCTTATGTTTGGTGACATTTGCAGTTCACATTGATGATGAGTGAATAATATGGGACCCAATAGACATCTGCACAGAAACCAGTGGTCAATTTCTTTATGGTCAATAGGCTATATTTTCCTCTGTCTTCTCATTTCGGGGAATAAAGGCGTAAAGATACGTATTCTTAGCCTGGGCTGCACGACGACTTTTGTAAAAGTTATTGTAACATTTCACATCCTTCTCTAACTTAAAGAAATCTGTTAAAGATAGAGAGAGATGTGAAATGTTACAATAACTAACAAATATCGTGGTGCAACCTAGACTTAATAATTATTTCAAGTCTAAATGAGTGCAATGCGTCGAGATCATATTATTAAGTGCCAAATCTATCCGCTCTAAGTGTGGCCCCTGATGTTCAGTACCTAGGTACTGTCGTGTACTGTTCATATAGAACTGCTAACAGACACCACTGATTTACAAAGGTACACTAGATAGTAGATGGATACGTACGAAATATCGTACACCGAAGCTAAATATTATTTGCAATGAGAACTTTACTATCGTACATCGATGAGTAGAAGTTTACTACCTACATTTTTAATGCTGATTGGCATAAAGTACTGTCAAATCGTTTCGTTCGCTGTAACAAATTTTGGCAGAGGCCTTTTGCTCAGCAGTGGACGTCTTTTGGCTGAAATGATGATGATGATGAATGTCAAATCTTAATTTCTATACACGTTTTGATCAGAAATTTAATGAATTCAATTTAAACTCTAATAACTACTTTAACTATATACTTATTCATAGTTTTACCACTTTCATTACACAAGGCATCATGCGTAGGCAGGTATACAACAGCTAACAAGGAAGAGCAAATGGCATACAACAACTGCTGTCATTAACATACCTATATAGAAACTATAAACTTACGGTTAAGTCGCGAGCAGTGAAATCCAAGGGCGACATGTAGAAGTATGGCACTCCGGTAGAATTTGCGAGCGATCCATCAACGATTGATTTCACGTTCGTAAATGGGAATCCTTCGATCGCCGGCAGTATCGAGATTGTTGATATTGATGCCCAATCTACACACAACAATGCATTAGGTATTTTACGAATATAAACTTCCCAAACTTAACTATCTCAGTATAGTAGTTGTAGCAGGTTACTACTAGGTATTGCGCTGGAGTCCTAGGTTCGATTCTCGGGTCGGGAGCTGTCGGAGATAATGGTATTAAATCCTTTATCTCGGGTACTACTGGGATTTTTCCATTTTCTTTTTTCCTTTAGTACCTCGGCGTTTGGTGATGTGCCCGGAGATGCCAACGGCGAATTGTGGGTGTTTGCATGTATGCTTGAACGTATGCATTACCTCAGCCTACCCCTTCGGGGATTACAGTCAGTTACGTTACGTATAACTTTCCCAGTTATGAAATAGTTTTCTGAGTATGAAAGGTACTTTGAATATTGAATGAAACACGTCGTCATCCTCGGATTCGTTAGTGTAGTCTTTGATTTTGGAGCTGCTTCACGCGGCCAGGATAAAAATTATGCTAATAAGGCTTTCGGGTAGATCATGCTGGCATTTTTAATTAATTTGAAAATCAGTCAAACCGCAGATTAGGTACTTGGGTAGGTACCAGTCCAGCCGCTTTATATGGTTATCCTGAGGTCGCAGGGTCGATTCCTGCCCCAAGTCAAATTTTTCTTTCCGTTTTTTCTTTAATTTCTGAAGTTCACTCGCATGAGTTATTGCGAAAAATAAATAGTACAGGTACCTACTTACTTCCTATGTGACATTATAATTTCGCCTAACTGTAGGTATCAATTTAGCTATATGAGTTACGTAGGTAGCTATACTTTATTTAAAAAGCCGGAAGCTGTTTGTTGTAAAAGCTAGGTACCTATGACGGATGCTAGATCGAAATATTAGTTACTTTCCTAATAAAATAGTCTAAAATTAAATATAATCTCAATCTCTCTTATTTTATAAATAGGTTAGTTAAAGGTAAAAACAACACTGCTCATACTATCACATTATTATCAGGGTAAACACACATTGGTCTTATTATCCAAGATACACATGTAAGTTACAATAAATACCCTTCTATTTACTTATTAGCATTAGTTAATAAAAGAAAGTTAACTATTGATTGAGTTACGTACTTATTTATCGAAACAAGTGCAAAAACCACAATCGCAATCGATTAAATAAACACATCATGAGTAAACAATGCTACAATATCTGGTACAAGCTAGGTATGTGTGCAAAGTGGCTTGAAAGAAAAAGTAACTGGATCATTAGGAGCGATAAAATTGTGGCGATTCTACAATCGCCACAATTTTATCGCGGGACGCTACTTCCCATCACGCGATGTTATATTTACTAACGCCCTATTAGAATGGTTTGACCGATATTGTTCGGTTGGCTGACTGCACTAGCGGATGAATTCTCTCCACCCCTAGAGGGCGAGGGGAAAAGAATCATATTAAAAATAAAACAATTTTAACAAGCCTTAGGTACATAATTATGTACTTGACCACCACTTGAACCGATAGATGGGGGGTAGTAAGGGGGTTCGATCTTCGACCGGAACAAATAGGTATGTAATGTGTATGGTATAGCCCATTTATTTGGATGGTTGTATTTTTTTTATGTAATGAATGTGTAAGTCAAGCATACAGTTCACATTGATGTTAAGTGATGACTGCAGCCTATAGACACCCACACAAAGACCAAGGTCAAAATGCAGATGCGTTACCACTCCTGAGGCCTAAGGTGTTATGCTATGCCTCTGTGCCGGATATTACAGGGCCGTACATTACCACCTGACCGGAACACGATAGTGCTGAACACTAACATTTAGCGGCAAGTATATTAGGTAATGCGGTGGTGCCTACGCCCGCGAGCTCCGTCACTGGAGCTCTACCACCAGTGTTTGTTATGCGAGTGCAACGTTACGTAAAAATTTTAGTAATTTAAACCAAAATAAGGACATACCGCAATTGTGTAAAACGTATCTTGCCATTGGGATGAGTTTGGTATGGTCTGGAGGGTCCGATGAGTATTTGTGAGATCTCCTCACGGGTATCTCGTTTACTGAATCGCTCCAGCTTAAGTCCCGGTCCTCCGTCCTCCATTTACATTCACCGTAGATGTTTAGGAGACTAAAAACGAATAGTACTTGCCACAACATTTTGGCACTGGAAGATAAAAAGTAAGGTGAGAAAGGAAGAACTATATCTATTATTTACCTATTATTACTTATTATATTATGAGGGAGTACCTATTCGTTCCTAGATATGCTTACCCGTCACGAATCATATTTACCTACATAAGATTCGAGAAACATAATAATATCTCAGAGTCGCAGTGAAATCTATTGTCTAAACTAGCAAACCGCCCCAACTTCGCAGGTGAGAAAAAAACGCGCCGCGTTTTTTATAAAAACCTGTTTTGCTCTACTATATTATGCATGTATTAGGTATATCTAAGTAGATATTATATCTACTTAGATATACCTAATAAAATAATTTAATTTTACCAGTAAAATAAAATAATTTTACTGGTGGTAGAGCTCCAGTGACGGATCTCGCGGGCGTAGGCACCACCGCATTACCTGATATACTTGCCGCTAAATGGTAGTGTTCAGCACTATCGTGTTCCGGTCAGGTGGTAATGTACGGCTCTGTAATTTCCGGCACAGAGGCATTACACCTTAGGCCTCAGAAATGGCAACGCATCTGCATTTTGACCTTGGTCTTTGTGTGGCTGTCTATAGGCTGCAGTCACCACTTCCATTACATTTAAAAAAATCTATGGTATATCTACATAAAAAACTTCCTGTTGAATTGAATCACTCTATTAGAAAAATCGCATCAAAATCCGTTGCGTACCTAGTTAAAAAGATTTAAGCATTCAGAGGGACAGACAGCAGGAAGCGACTTTCGTTTTATACTATGTAGATATCTAGTGCCAGTGATTATCTTACGAGCAGTGAGTCCGTTAAATATAACTTTCCACTTGTGCACTGTATACCTATAGAGTGAAATATGAAGAAGATGTACAGGTGTATAAAACTTAAAAACCGTGATATTAGGCGTTCCAAGCTCTCTGCCGACCGCAAGGGACTTGGCGTGATGATACATTATATATCTAGTATAAACAACGGGGATCGAACCCGGGACCATTATATAGCAGTAGAGACCTTTTACCACTAAAACACAGAGGCGATTTTCGACGTAGCGCGTAGAAACAAACCATAGAGAGATAAAATTATTTCACTACACTTCTAGATAATAATTCAAAGATGTATTTTATACCTATCCTCCTGAAGGCTTTCTTTTACATAAAACTTAAACATCTACTTATGAAATAGGTAGGTACCTACTTATTTTATACTTCCATCGCCTAAAAATATTTCTTGTAAGTATTTTACGATACAAGTGCCGAAATACCTACTGTTTTAATTATATTCCATCAGATTTAATTACGAAAGTTATACTGCAAATGTACTTTGAACCTCCGTACCTAATAAGGTAAACATACCGAGTATATTATTTATTCCGAATAAAAATACCTACCCTAAACAATGGTTGCGATTGGAACACTTCAATAACTTTATTTTTATCAGACATCGACCGCGACTTCGTCGTCGAGTTCCTTTTAACCGACTTCGGAAAAAGGTGGAGGTTCTCGCTTCGTCGGAATCTTTTTTTTGTTTTGATACAAAGTAGTTTTTGTCTTATTACCTAATAATAAGAATATAACCCATTACAAAGTAGATCAAAATTCTCGAAAGGGCTTCTACGTGTTGGACCCGCCATGTCCCCGCGCAAGCCTGACAAAGGTCCGGGGTTCAAATTGGACCCCGTGCTGACGAGAGGCAGAATAATAATAATAAATCATTTATTTCAGATCACAGATCCATATAGGTATATAGGTACAAAATAAAGGATTCAATCTATCTTCTTCTTATTCAGTCAAATCACATTTGGCTCAGCAATTTGTTGTTTGTTTCGTACTTTGTAATATTAACACAATAAAATTTCAAACTGAATTTTAAGCTTTATAAAAGTTAACAAACATATACTTACCTAATACATACCACTTATTACAGTATATATTTGGGTGTCGTCCAAAAAAAAACAAATGCTATAAATTATTTAAAAAATATAACTTACCTTTATAAATTGCGTGTTTATTGTTTAGATTAAGCTATACTTAGAACAACGTGCCAAAATGTGCAAAACTGCTTTGTCACCTTTGAACAATTTCGAATAAGCGCGCTTTTCGAAAAAACAAGAGGATGTGCGACAAATACACGAATGTACTGACGCACACGCAACTCTCGTGTTCCAATTGGAAACTAAACACAAGCGCGGGTTTGCCAGAAAGTTATCAAATGCTGTTCTTCACAGACCCGTAATCTATTTTCAATTTGATTCTTTGATACGCAATATTAACGTGGGATACCATATAAACATTTTATTTTCTGCCATGACTCTACCAACAAAACATGGCAACACGGACTTCACTTCATGGACATATTTACGTGGCGCCAAAATATGAAATTCTTCTACAGCTATTTTAATGATTCGAGCGGACAACATTTTTTTTTATCCAAACATGAACAACGCCACCATATCATATACAACATAGGTTTACCCACCGGGTTGATGGGTAAACCTATTATGAAAGATAGACCTTTTACTGGTGGTAGAGCTCCAGTGACGGAGCTCGCGGGCGTAGGCACCGCCGCATTACCTAATATACTTGCCGCTAAATGGTAGTGTTCAGCACTATCGTGTTCCGGTCAGGTGGTAATGTACAGCCCTGTAATTTCCGGCACAGAGGCATAACACCTTAGGCCTCAGGAGTGGTAACGCATCTGTATTTTGACCTTGGTCTTTTTATGGGTGTCTATAGGCTGCAGTGATCACTTAACATCAATGTGAACTGCATGCTTCTTTGCCACTTCCATTACATAAAAAAGGGCTTACAATAATGTTACGTTTAATACGCACAATAAATGGATGATGTTCATAGTTTATTGCAGGAGACCATGAAAGTAGGCAATTAAAAATATAAACATAAAGGTAGAAATAAAAAAGTTACTTGTATTTATTTTATTGTTACTCATATTCTCAGTTATCAATTTAAGCGGTACAAAATAATCTAACGCTGTTGAGTACTCTTGGCGATTTGCTCTTTGAGCATGAGTATACTGGCACGTTGCTCTGGAGGCAGCAGGGCGATTTGCTCGTCCGACAGCTGGAGTACTTGCATTATCAATGCAGCCTGTTAAGAGATACAAACAATTATGTGTTGATATTTATTATGAAAGATTTTTCTTTCTGACAGGCTTTTGTTATTTTTATTACTATAGTTAGGATTTTTAATTTTAACTGTGTCGATAAATTTTGAGACTAAAAAATTTAGAACAGTATGAAACCCATTAAAAAAATATCTATCTATCAATCTACCTCAGTAGCCTAGTGGTATCAAGCTACTATTACTACGCTGAGGTGCTGGGTTCAATTCTCAAGCCAAGGGCCATCAGAGATAACGGTGCGAAGTCTTTTTTCTCTGGTTTTATTAGGATTCTTAAATTTTCTGGAAGTTTCCCAGTACCTCGGCGTTTGGTAATGTGCCCGGAGATTTCAACCGGCGAATCTAGGGTGTTTGCAGTATGCTTGAATGAATGCCTACCCATTCGGGCATTACAGACGTGAAGTTACTTTTACGTTCGTTTAAAAGGAAAAATGATTACAGGCGATCTGAGGTCGGAAAGGGGGAGAGTAGGGGGTGCCATTACCGACAACTATGTCATTGAACTTTTTTCGATAGCACTCGTAGTTTTGCCGGAAATTGTGATAAACCGTTTTCATGTTTCCAACCGCCCTTTAAATGTTTCCAACCCTCCCTGTTTGCCCGACCTCTGATTGCCCGTACTCGTATGATTTTACTCAATCTACTTTTTACTATTTTAAAAGGCTTCGGCACCAGCCTATTTGATAATAATCGAGTAATAATTATATAATAAAATGGTATGTACAGAATTATTTATTAGTGTAAATATATAAAATAGTTGAATAGAGCGTCGTTTTGTAAATTTAAATTTCTTAACTACTTCTTTACTACTTACTTTATTCACCAATCATAAAAAAAAACATCTCATTATTTTCCATTAGTTGGCAATAAAAATATAATAAAATAAAATATAAAATATTTTACCTTCTCTTGATCAGATGCGCCAGACGGTATTCCTTGAATGGTCCTAGCCTGTGCAACGCTTGGCATTCCAGGTGGCATTTGCTCTGGAAATAATATTACATCAATCGATTTTATTTTCTTTTACTTCTATGAAAGAATTGAAAATTTTATGATTTATGGGTTAATTATTTTTATTAAATAATAATAAAATTAAAAATAGCACCCCATTATACGTCCCACTGCTGGGCACGAGTCTCTCCCCTTTTTGGGAGGAGCTGCTCCAATGCGGGTTGGTGGAGATAAGGATGAGTGGCCAACCCGTTGTCGGACGTTTTCAAACCGCCTGTAAGGCCTCCGACAAGGTCAAACAACCGGGACCGACGGCTTAACGTGCCCTCCGAAGCACGAAAACGTGCATTTTAATGTGCCACTAACGGTCACCCATCACACACCGCTTAACCGAGTAGATCGCTTCCGATCTACACCAGCCGCTGGGCCATGCGCGCTTTGATTATTAAATTGGTATTCAGAAATACCTATTTTTTTATATAAATCATTCACTATAGGTAGCTTGTAACCTGGAAATGCAAGTGTCCTTGGGCACCAATTTGAAATAAATGATTTGATTTGATGCATATTAATAATTTTACATAGAATCCTCAGTGGTAGTACGCCACTACTGGTACAATGAGGTTCCGAGATCGATCCGCAGTTCAGGGAGTAAGCGATATTGAATTTCTTCCATTAGAGAAAATTTCACCCTCGGAGTTTCATTATAGGTTCGCTCAACATTAATAGACTCGCCATCAAATATGCGGATCTCAAAACGTAACTGGTGATTCGTGCATTTTCTTCTACCTTGTCTATTTTATCTAGGGGATGGGTTGGTAGGTACGTTTTTGTGCATAATTTTGCGATGATGATGACAACTGATTTTGTTCGCATTGTGCCTGATTTTAGTATGTTTTTGTAATCATATAATGTTGCTAGTAGGTACTCCCATGCTCTATGAAAAGTTTTAGTGATATATCTAATATATAGAATTCTCGTGTCACAGTGTTTGTAACAATACTCCTTCGAAACGGCTGGACAGAACATCATGAAATTTTGTGTGAATATTTGGTAGGTATGAGAATTGGTTGTAGTCTTTTTAATATAACTCTAAATAGTAAGCATTCTCCCCGAATATTTATTTATTTTTATACAGAATTAGGAACACCCATATTTTTAGCTTTTCGACTCAGCAAATTTTGTTTACATTCACCCACCCTGTAATATTTGTTAAATGCTAGGGTTTTCTAACATTCAATAAATTGTATCTTTAAACAAAAAATATTTTTATGAGCTACTTATGGATCTTTGTTAGCTCTTTCTATTTTCCTATCTAAATATATTTTCGTTCCACTTACGTTGAGGCATCTTTTGCTGCGTGCGCGGATCGTTGGGACGAACACGAGGATCGGTGTTGAAAGCCTGCAGACGTGGGTCGCGAGGATACATTCTGTACAAAATAAATGTAACGAATATTTAAAGTGCCTAACCACAAAAGTAAATCTTAAAACAGTGAATAATAACCTCTTTCTAACGATTACCAAATGGGTGACGTAAGACAATTTTTTTAAAGTATCGCATAGAGGTATGCCACGAAGATATTGCTGGCAATACTGATGTAATAAAGAAGCTTCGTGTGAACGTAAGATGGAGGGTTTGGACTGTAGAAAGAAAGTCAAATGGGAAAATGTAGAAACAAATAATAGTGCCATTTGTAGATGCTAGTTGCATGGGACTGAGGGGGTATAATTATCAAAACAGAATAATAAATAAGCGTGTGTATGAAATCATTAAGACTGCAGTGAATATAGAAAGAGCGCGGTAGATTAGGAAGCAGCAGGGAAATAGTACAGATTCATTTGGCGCACCACATCCTCTCTCACTCTACCACGCTGTAACGTTGTATTTTTTCTGGTTTTGAAAATGGTCACAGCGCCATCTAGTTAATCACCGCCGTACTAGGTCAACATTATCAATGGTATCACGTATTCCCTACGACGCATAGTTCGATTACATAATTTATCTAATACTTATAATTTGTCTTAAAAATACAATTTCGATATTTCCAAATTAAATATTAGATATAACGACAAGAACATAATTAAAATATTATTCGGTGAATTTAATTGGCATTGTGGCTGAAAGTCTAAAAAAGACACGAATCCAGGGCCGGTAAAGGGAAAGGTCTGAGAGGTTATTAGACGTCATCGGTCATTTGATTTTTCTCTGTGCAACTAGTTAGTGGTGACACACTCGAAATTATGAAAAGGCAGGAAGCCTTGAATATTTTGGCCATCATGGCCTAAATGCCTATTCAATAGGTATTTTTATCACCAATTGAGGTAAGATCTTCAAGAATCTTTGGATATTTTCTCGTTCACATGTCGATTTGAGAAATGGCGTGATGACTTCATGTTGGGTTGTTTGTTGCAGCCAGTTTCCCTAATTTCGGGAGGAGTTGGGATGCAGAGGCTTTATTCAGTTATGAAATTATAGCGAAAAGTCCTCGTAAGTAATAATTTCCACTTCCACAAGTTTTGTATAGGGAGGCTGTTTGATTCATGTTGAGTTTGGTACTAGATTCTTCATGAACCAAACAGAGATAATGCAGATTGTAACCAGTGTGATTTTGTTTCAGATGCGGGTTATTTTGAACTATTATTATTTAATTATTTTTTGTTATTTATTTATTTTTTATATAGAATTCGTTTATATAGAATTCGTTTACTATTTCATGCGTAAATTTGTTCATTGGTTAGGTCACAATTTAGCATAGGGAAGCCTCAACTTACTTTTTAAGTACGGATCCTTGTTAGAATATTTTTTTCCTTCCCCAATGATGGTGTTAAATCTGACTGACCTCTGGATGCGGGGTGTGACCGGTTACCCTGAAGCCTAGTGGAGTAGAGAATACTGGACTCCTCCGAAGCTGGCTACAAAGGTACCATCTCAAGGATTTGTAGAAAGGATTAGGGTTACCGGCATTACCATGCCCGGGGACAGGTAATAAAGTAAAGTAAATATAATAAATTAAATGAATAAAGGAGCAGTAATCGTCACCACTCGAACCATTTCATATTCACGACCCTGTTTTCTTGATAGTTTGTTACTGGATCACATTGGTAAAAGCATGTAATAGGAATTTGTAACTTACCATTTAAAAACATAGGTTAAATAAATAAATATCAGTGTACCAAACAAACAGCTTTTTATTCAACTCGTTCATTTACAGAACGGGGTTTCAGTCTTGATAATATTCTGAGAGAGCTCGGGCTTGCAGCCTTCTTTCAGTGCTAATACACTGAGAGAGAGTCTTCTTTCAGTGGCGCCCAAATAAACATAAGGAAAGGTTTTCAATGGCCTTCCTTGGTGAGGAATATTGCTCCTTTTGATTTTGTGTGGTTTAATAGTGGAAAAATTATTTTTTTTAATTATATCAATAACTTTCCACTGTTAAATTAATATTATTTTTTAATTTAGGGAAACTGCTCAATTGGATGTTTTTAAATGTGTTGTTACTTTTATTTATGTTATATGTATGCCTCCTACCTACCTATATTTAAAACTGAATTTAATTTTCAGTTGTAGTACAAAAGTACTTATATACAACTTTTGTTTTTATTTAACAGTATTGGTTTTTTTGAAAACATTTCAAAATAAACATAGTTTTTATGGTTAATACTTACATAACCTTTTAAAATGTTTAGTAATGTTAGGTATGTACTAAACATAATATTTTTTTTGATACCTATATATTTTATGGTTTAATTTGACAACCATGTTTCATACTTTTATAGAAATGCTTTTGTGCTAAATAAACTTAAATATAGCATATGTAACCAAACAATTTATATAAAATTGTTATGTAGTGAGATGGTTTTGTTTTAATTTAATAACCATATATTGTTACCATATGTTGTTGTTTATTATTGTAGGTCGGCAGTATTGTCATTGTATTATATTTTTTGTACCTAGTAGGTAAATACTGTTAGTTAAGGAAACAAGTTCCTGTTTTGATATTTTTTTTGTTAAGTGGTGGCTAATACTGCATTCCAAAATGGAAACAATGGCTAAATATTTAGAATATTATATTCTCTTAGCGCAGGGAATTCCGGAAACCGTAATTACCGATGATGTGGTTCAATTCACGGGATCTAAAATTTGTTTGTAGCTCAAAAGATATATGACGTTCCTCGATTTCATCTATGAGCCAAGGCTGACCAACCTAGGATAATTAGGTATTATCTTTTTTTAGGAATTTATTAGGTAGGAGGACATTTACATGAACTCATGCATGTATATGAGTATTATAGTTGGAATATATATGGTGTAGGTAGTTTATTTTTTTAGTTTGGTAGGTTAACATAGTGTCCCTACATAGCATACACTGTATAGTTTTTTTTTTATGCTGTTACTGTTGTTAGCAGCTATTGTATACCTAATGATTTTTATGTGTAGGTATGGGTTTTTTTATGCTGTTACTGTTGTTAGCAGCTATTGTATACCTAATGATTTTTTTATGTTGTAGGTATAGTTTTTTTATGCTGTTACTGTTAGCAGCTGTGGTATACCTAATGATTTTTGTGTGTAGGTATGGTTTTTTTTTTATGCTGTTTACTGTTGTTAGCAGCTTTACTCGCGATGACGTTTTCTATAACTAGCGATGTAGGTATGTTTGTTATGTTGTTACTGTTGTTAGCAGCTATCCTCGCGAAGATGTTTTTTTTGTAACTAGCGATGGATGTTTTTTAATGCTGTTACTGCCGTTAGCAGCTATTCCCGCGATGACGTTTTTATAACTAGCGGAGAAGACTGGCAATATTTTTTCACCAGTTCTTTTTTTTATGAGGGTTTATAGTTGTGAATATTTTTAAGCACACTTCCCTTATTTTATATTGACTACTGTTATAGCTCTAGAGCTGGCAGTTAGTTAATTTATTTAGAGAAGATGATTCGACAACCTTTGGAAGTCAATCCTTCGTATTTTTAGAGTAGAGTTCTACATGAACTTCTACTTTCGTTTGGGTATTCGAGTTCCACTGTAAACCAGGCGGAACTCACTTATGGGTTTTGATTGTAGGTGACATTTGGCTTCGAATTTGTATGCCAATGTTTACAAGTTTGAAAGAGAGGCATGACAGATGATTTTTATGAAAGGATGGGGTTTATTTTGCTCGGACAGCAGGTGATTTAAAAGTAGGTAGAACAACAGTCCTGGCGCGTTGGCTTAAATAGGAAGAGAATTACTGTTAGTTAGTAGGTAAAGAGTAGGTGTCGATACTGGTAGGTCATTTTGCATTGTTTTTTAATACCTACCGGAGTTTGGTTTATCTGGTTTATCTATAGCTTTTCAAAAGCATAGTTTTTTTTTTCACAGATACTCCAGTGTTTGTTTAAAGTGTTCTTGTTTTTTTTGCACTTTTGCACTTGTTGTTGTTGTAATGAGTGGGAACTTTTTATGTACCAGTAGTTGTTTTTTTTAACCTTTTAGGAGGTTTGTTTTAGTCTTTTACAGGTACATTGGTGTTTTTTTTTTACCTATTAGAGGTTGTTTTTTTTTTGTTTTTTTTTAAATAACAGTGTCTTTTCATGACCAAGAAGGATGGCAGTTAACTCTTGAGGCGCTGAGGGCAGCGCAGTTTCTCCCTTTGTTCGAAACTTTTGTAGGAAGGGGGGTATTGTAACGTTGTATTTTTTCTGGTTTTGAAAATGGTCACAGCGCCATCTAGTTAATCACCGCCGTACTAGGTCAACATTATCAATGGTATCACGTATTCCCTACGACGCATAGTTCGATTACATAATTTATCTAATACTTATAATTTGTCTTAAAAATACAATTTCGATATTTCCAAATTAAATATTAGATATAACGACAAGAACATAATTAAAATATTATTCGGTGAATTTAATTGGCATTGTGGCTGAAAGTCTAAAAAAGACACGAATCCAGGGCCGGTAAAGGGAAAGGTCTGAGAGGTTATTAGACGTCATCGGTCATTTGATTTTTCTCTGTGCAACTAGTTAGTGGTGACACACTCGAAATTATGAAAAGGCAGGAAGCCTTGAATATTTTGGCCATCATGGCCTAAATGCCTATTCAATAGGTATTTTTATCACCAATTGAGGTAAGATCTTCAAGAATCTTTGGATATTTTCTCGTTCACATGTCGATTTGAGAAATGGCGTGATGACTTCATGTTGGGTTGTTTGTTGCAGCCAGTTTCCCTAATTTCGGGAGGAGTTGGGATGCAGAGGCTTTATTCAGTTATGAAATTATAGCGAAAAGTCCTCGTAAGTAATAATTTCCACTTCCACAAGTTTTGTATAGGGAGGCTGTTTGATTCATGTTGAGTTTGGTACTAGATTCTTCATGAACCAAACAGAGATAATGCAGATTGTAACCAGTGTGATTTTGTTTCAGATGCGGGTTATTTTGAACTATTATTATTTAATTATTTTTTGTTATTTATTTATTTTTTATATAGAATTCGTTTATATAGAATTCGTTTACTATTTCATGCGTAAATTTGTTCATTGGTTAGGTCACAATTTAGCATAGGGAAGCCTCAACTTACTTTTTAAGTACGGATCCTTGTTAGAATATTTTTTTCCTTCCCCAATGATGGTGTTAAATCTGACTGACCTCTGGATGCGGGGTGTGACCGGTTACCCTGAAGCCTAGTGGAGTAGAGAATACTGGACTCCTCCGAAGCTGGCTACAAAGGTACCATCTCAAGGATTTGTAGAAAGGATTAGGGTTACCGGCATTACCATGCCCGGGGACAGGTAATAAAGTAAAGTAAATATAATAAATTAAATGAATAAAGGAGCAGTAATCGTCACCACTCGAACCATTTCATATTCACGACCCTGTTTTCTTGATAGTTTGTTACTGGATCACATTGGTAAAAGCATGTAATAGGAATTTGTAACTTACCATTTAAAAACATAGGTTAAATAAATAAATATCAGTGTACCAAACAAACAGCTTTTTATTCAACTCGTTCATTTACAGAACGGGGTTTCAGTCTTGATAATATTCTTTCAGTACAGTCATAATAATACACTGAGAAGCATCTTTCAACGCCGCGGACACAAAATTCCATACAAATGCTTAATTTGGTTTCTATTACACAGACATCAATCAGTGATCATCGATCAGCCTGTAAATACACGTGCACCTGTGTGCGTAGCACGTAGAAAATACCAACCGTCGCCCATATGAGGGAAGGAGGTTGGGTGATGAGGGGAAATCGGGCAGGACGTCGAAGTGTCCATTTTATACGTAGTATTATTACATATTCTCTGACTTTACGCTGCCCTTAAACCGTCAAGACACGAGAGACCGCCTGCGGCGTGTGAATAATTGAAATCAGTTGTCATATTTTTCTCGTGAACTGACGGGTTAAGGGTCTTGTGCTTGTTTGACATGTGTGTATTTATTGTCTAACATTAAGATTCTATTGAAATAAAACTATTTTTACGGATTTATCTCGCGTATATTAAAACTAAAATGATCCACGAATGGTACGCGAGGCTATTGAAATTAAAAAACACCCAAATTTCAATAGAGAAGATGGATGGCGATTATCAACATCATGGGATCCCATACTTAGCAAGATTAAATCCCAGCCGCAGCAGTCTGCAAAACCTCAAGATACCATAAGTAATTATTGTGTTAATCCTGAACGCCACGCAAGGCGTTTACGAAATCGATGGAGGTAGCTACATATAATTTTTTCAAACTTCTGTCAGACAAATGTCACCTCAGTCTGCCCGGGACCACGGAAGCTGAAAAGCGACCGAAACGTCGGGTTGATTTTAAAAATCATTTTAGTTTTAATATACGCGAGATAAATCCGTAAAAATAGTTTTATTTCAATGAGTGTAGCTCGCGAAAACCTAAGAACATATCATTAAGATTCTATGAACAATGGAACAATTTTTTTTTTTCATCATATTGAATACTTCTTCCACGTTTGACTTTTCAACAAGAACGTACATCCAGAGAACCTTACTGTTTATTTTGTCAGAACTTACATATTTTGCGCTTGTGTTGCATCCATTATAGGTGTAAGTCTTGAAATCGAAAGCATTGAAAATTAAAATCAATAATAGAGATCGTATCATTTCATCAACACCAAAAACTAAATTTTTGTATGATTTTCCAAACTAAGTAGATGTAATTTTTTCAAGTTTAATGTTAAACTCACCCATCCTGTGGCGGAGGTCCGGGCGGAGGGACAGGGTGGGGCGGCATAGCGGGCAGACTGCGCATGTCCTGGTCCAAGAGCGCCGGGATGGGCGGGGCGGGCGCGCGGGACCCACGGAGATCTACGTCCATGGGCGGCATTGGCACTTGGCGAGCTTTGAGGGCGACAAAGTTAGTTTAAACAGTTCATTGCCAAATAGTATAAAAAAACTATGACGGATCTTGAGAAAATCTAACAAATACCGTGTAGAAAGCAGTCACTGGTGAATACAGTTCCAGTGACTAGCTCGCGGGCGTAGACACCACCGCATTACCTATTTGGCGCTAAATGTGGGAAAACGACCGGTAAAATTTAACTGCCTCGGTAGCCTAGAGGTAGCAGGCCACTACGACTACGCTGAGGTCCTGGGTTCGATTCCCGGGTAGGGGGCTATCATCATCATCTAGTAAAGTCTTTTATCTCTGATTTTTCCGTTTTCTGGAAATTTCCCAGTACCTCGAAGTTTGGTAATGTGCCCGGAGATGTCAACAGGCTCGCCACCTGTTCCACACATGGGCCAAAAACGTAACCGGCGAATCATGGGTGCTTGCTTTGTATGCTTGAATGCATGCATTTACCTCTGCCTACCCCTTCGGGGATTACAGGCGTGAAGTTACGTTACGTAAAATTTCACTGTGTATAAGAAGAGAAGACGAGAGACCTTTTACATTGATTAATTTACGCCGTTTGATATTGATTTTAAACTATTTCATCCCACGGGATCGGAATCTAGGCGGATAAAACCACGGTAAGCTGCTAAAGTTCTTCTCTTATAATTATTTTTTCCATTATTTAATATACATGTAAAGAAATACTATTTCTTTCTTCGCACTCTGACTTACATACTTATCAGGTATATTATACTCACGTGTATATTGACTTGGAGGATTACCAAGCAGTGATGGTGGTTGGCCTGAAAGTTAAATTAGATTAAATTTAATTAGGTATATGAAACTATTACACTTAGTCAAAATACGAAATGTAACATCAATGTATCATGTAAATCAAAAGTTACAAATTGTCCTTAAAATCACCTTGGGGCTGGTATGGGTTTGGTGGTGGAGGTGGTTTGTCTCCTGGCTGCAGAACTGGAGGCACTGGATTACTGGGGTGGAGCATAGTCTGCAATTTCCATATTTTATCATCTTTACTTATGTAGGTATGTTAATATGAAGAAATTTAATTTTTTGAAAGTTATGAATGTAGCGTTGTAGTATAAATACTTTTGTACACTTGTAAATAGGCCTCTTTGAGTTGTTGTTATTTGAACACTTATGCTTAGCTACATTAAAATTGGTTTATTTAAGCATATATTGGTGTATTTGGCACCTACTTTTTGGAATCATGTATGCATGTACCTTCACGCCAAATCCCTTACGGAACAGGCAAAGTGTAGAATAAAATTTTCGAAGATGAATGGAGACCCTTAGCGAAGACCTAAGCAGTGTCGGGTTACAACCATTGACACCCCAGGTAAGAATATTGTGGCGCCAACTTAAGGAAATCAAAATGAAGTATTATTTTTTGCTGAATCAATGTAATGTTTTTATCGAAAAATCTACTTTGAACAAACTCTGACATTTGGTTAAAATAAAAAAACGACGTTTTCCTATGTCACCCGATCTCTGCCCCCTTATCCCTCTAACGCCGGCACTGACCCTAAATTCAAAAGAATGCACAATTTTTTTTTTAAGAAGATTTATTATTATAGATAGATATCCTACTACTATTATAAAGGCGAAAGTTTGTATGTATGGATGTATGGATGTTTGTTACTCTTTCACGTAAAAACTACTGAATGGATTTGAATGAAACTTTACCACAATATAGCTTATACATCAGAATAACACATAGGCTATAGCTTATACATCAGAATAACACATAGGCTACAATTTTTGAGGTTTTTAATGTGAGGTCGTAGAAAAAACACATTTTTTGCGCTTACATTGCAAACGCTGACTGAATCCTACAAGATAGATCAAAACAATTTACTACAGTATTGTACAACTTAAAAAGGTCTACAAAAAAGTCCGTGATGGTATATGTTTATCTCTTAGGAATAACCCACAATAACCATTTTTTATCCTTTACTTTGTACGAGAAATAATGGCTTATTTACGAAGCGATTTTAAGCAATACAGTATTAATCCTTATCCAATTAAGTATCTTAAATACATTGTGCATTTAATAAAGATCAATATGGCTTTTTACAGCATGTAAATTAAATAAATATTTTCGAAGATATCACAGATTTAAAATGCAGAGTCATAGCAATTTCGGCGATAAATACCGTTTCGGTGATAAATACCGGCAGCGGCGCCAGGCGAACGGGGCGTGGGGGGAACGGGGTAGGTGCGGTGGGGAAGAAGTGGCTCATCGCTGAGTGCGCGACCCGAACGCGGGCAGACGCGTGAGGGCAGACGTCGTTGACGGTTGTGTCCGTTTTGCGAATTTTCAAGGCACTAGCGATTTCTTTTTGGTTAGGAGTTACACGTACAAATTAGGGCTCTGCAGTGCTTAGTTACCGTATTTCTTACTTATTACTAGACTAGACGGGACGAACCTGAAGTCCACGCGAACGAAGTCGCGGGCAAAAGCTAGTATATTATAGTTCAGCAATAAAGGCTTATTGTATTTTAATAGTATTTTTATTACATGCAATAATACTATAATAACTTACAACAGCAGTTGCTGGATCCACAATCCTCATAATCACTTGAGCTTGCAGTAATGCATATGCAAGTTGAGGGTTTTGTAGAAGCATGTTTCTTGCTTCGGTGGGATTGTTCTGAAATATTTTTTTAAATAATATTAATAACATAATGCAGCCAGCAACATATAGACAGTGTATTATTGCGGGGCTGTTTGTTTGAGTGAATTCATAATTAACATTGTGTGAATCAATACTTTATAATAATTTTAAAAAATACTATTTGAATTTTGGGAACTCAAGCTAAAGTGGTTATAAGTGGCTTTCTCTCAACTATTGTATTTGACATGCCAGTTGGTCTTGCAGTGTGTGATGACACTTTGAACTGAGGCTCACTGGTTCAATTTCTATATTGGGATAAATATTTGTATGGTATACAGATATTTGTATTGAGTCTGGGTGACTGCAAATGTGTTTGTGTGTGAATAATGGCACCCACAACATGGGTTTATACTTAGTGTGGGGTCATGAGTGTAAGCATATTTTATTTAATAGTATTAAATAAGTAGTATTTTATGTATAACTTTTTGTGCAACACAACAAGAATTATATATTTTATTTAAAAATATTGTATCTCTCAACATACAAACTTTCTGATTCTTTTCCAACTGAACATTACCTGAATACATAATTTCATTTGTTTCATGAGCTCAAACATTTGCTCAGGAGGCAAGGTTGCAACAGCTTTGCTTATGGCTTCAGGTGCTTTCTCTGGATCTACAGGATCACCGTAAGGGTTTTCTATCTGCAAAAAACATAGAAATAAATGTGTGAAGACAAATATCATACATAAGAAATTGAAATTCCTTTTCTAGTAAATATCAACTCATACCAGTAATACCTTAGGGAACTTAAGATAAATTACAATAGTTTAAAAACAAAAACGGTATTATAAATGAAACAGCAACCTATTTTAGCAGCACTGTATAAAAAAAAAATCCCATAATCTAACTCTCACTATCACATAACAACTTAGGTCTCAGGGGTGGCAAGACAAGTGCATTTTGACCTCTGGTTTTTGTGTAGATATCTATGGGCTGCAGTCATCTCTTAACATCCACGTGAATTGCATGCTCGCTTGCCACTTTCGTTACAGAAAAAAAAAATTGAAGGTAAAACTAGTAATAGCAAATTGTAAAATTGAATTGAAGGAAAAAAGAACACGTTACTTCACGCCTGTAATCCCCGAAGGGGTAGGCAGACGTAAATGCATGCATTCAACCATACATGCAAACACCCACGATTCGCCGGCTACGTTTATGGCCCATGTGTGGAACAGGTGGCGAACCTGTTGACATCTCCGGGCACATTACCAAACTTCGAGGTACTGGGAAATTTCCAGAAAAAGCAAAAAATCACAATAGAACCAGTGATAAAGGACATTATACCATTATCTCTGATCTCCCCCTACCCGGGAATCGAACCCAGGACCTCAGCATAGTAGTAGTGGCCTGCTACCACTATACTACCAAGGCAGTCGAGGCAGAGAAAAAAGAACAAAATACTTTTATTTAAAATTACCTGCGGTAGCCTCATGGTAGCAGGCCACTACTACTACTCTGAGGTCCTGGGTTCGATTCCCGGGTAGGGGGTTATCAGAGATAATGGTGTAAAGTCCTTTATCGCTGGTTCTATTGGGATATTTCCATTTTCTGGAAGTTTCCCCGTACCTCAAAGTTTGGTAATGTGCCCGGAGATGTCAACAGGCTCGCCACCTGTTACATGGGCCAAAACGTAACTGGCGAATCGTGGGTGTTTGCATGTATGCTTGAATGCATGCATTTACCTCTGCCTACCCCTTCGGGGATTACAGGCGTGAAGTTACGTTTACCTGCGGTCCTTGCATCAGAGCTTGCATTTCCATTCTAGACTTCTCTGTACAAGCATTATCCACTCTTAAAGACCTGCCACCAATTTCATAGCCGTTGAGATTTCTCATAGCACTCAGAGCTGTTTCTTGGTCTTTATATTCACAAAATCCATAACCTTTTGGTTTGCCGGTTTCCCGGTCGAATACTAGCTTGAAAGACAATACTGGTCCAACTTCACTAAATATATCTTTCAATTTCTCCTCCGTAGCTTCATATGGTATATTACCAACTAAAATAATAAGAGATAGTTTTAAAAACCATCGTTAATATCCAATATTGTGTTTTCTAAGTAAATTAATGCTTGAATACATACCGAAAACAGATCTCATGGATTTATCCATGATACTTTGTTCTTCTTTCTCCTTACTTTTATCCATTTTGAAAACTTTGTATATTGATGGAGATTTAAAGAAGTTTGCGGTTACGGCTTCTATTTCTTCAGAGATTTGTTAATTATTTGTTTCTTTCGATTCTTTCCAAAGAGTTTTAAAATACTTTCTGTCTGCTTTGCCAAGTTCGCCACAGACCAATGCTTTTCTTCGATTAATTTGTCATTGTTGGTTGACCAGAGACAATATTTTTGACATCACATCACTTACCACAGACTAATAATCACATATTATATTATAATACTCTATGGTCAGTCAATTTATCAGTCCGTCCGCGTCAGTCCGAGTCACGGTCGATGGCTACTTTACTAGAACATTTACAATGAAGTTTTGGAGGCAACTCGAAAGAACGTGTTTTCTCACTGTTATTCTATTTCACTATACATGAGCACTGTAATAAGCCTATATCAAACAAAATGTCACCAACTTTATTTAATATAACTCAAAAATACACCAAGAAAATGAAATAAAATAAGAGAACCACACGCCACTTTCAAGGTTCCCGCCAAAACTCTGACTGTTTATTCATCATCCCTCCCTCCGCGCGTGAAGCGCAACAAAAGGGGGGGGATGGTTCGGGGGTCGAGGAATGTCCTCCTTCCCCGGGCCTATCTGCCCCCGAGACGTCGGGGGCGTGGTCTTTAACTGGAGATGCTGGCACGCAGAGGAACTCGCTGAAGGAGGCTTCATACAGTTTTTTTTTTTGTTTTGTTTTTTCTCCTTTTTATTTTTTTTTAGCTTTTTAACCCATTTCTTTGTTTTATGTTTTTTTTTGTTTATTTTTTTTTTTTTGTTTTTTTTTTTTTGTTTTTGGGTACATTCTTTTCACTCCCTCAGCTATTCCTCCGCGCGCCGCTTACAAAAGGTTAAATATGTCGCCAAAACTCGGCTAATTGGTTATTGGTCTGTGATTTGCAATACACTATGGGTGTTTATTTTCTGTGGTAGTGTTGCTCTGTTAAATTACCTAGCTACTAATGAAATAGATATTTTAACCATGACGATAATAGACTTGTTACAAAAGGTAACCTATCAAGTACCTAACTTGTAGAAAAATATTATGTTCATGCACGGCGACTAAGCACCCGGACAAAAAATATCTTCTTTCTTCTTCTTCTTCTTCTTTATCATAATAAATGGCTACTTCCCAAGACTAAGGATAATTCTGCCAGAATCCAGTAATTGGAGACGCACAATTAAATACAAACAAAAAGAAATAAATGAATGAAATTGATCGGTGGATGTCATAGAGAAGTGTTAACGACTGTGACATTGAAAATAAACAAACATAGTGTCGTCTCTTTTTCTAAAGTCAATTTCAAGTCAATTTCAAATTTACATTAACTAGAAAGAGATCAACTTATATTATCTTTTTTATGGAAATATTTCTGATATATGTATAAATAAAATTTTGTATAGATCATAAGAGCACCTCCATGTAATTGACAACATTTCATATTTTTAACCTACATGTTTTATTACATTATTCAAAAGTTAATCCAAAACTAGGACGGGTCCCCTAGTTTCCCCTGTTTAACCATTTTTAGAAATTTTGTATTTTTTATTCATAATTTCTACTTTGAAAGTAAATGTATTCTAAACAGACGTATGCGCCATTTGACGTCACACATAGGGTGGAATGGCGATAGAACCATTGCCTTGTTCCGTGATCCCTTAAAAAAAATTGTAGATGTCACTGTCTTGTCGTTGTCAGCTTGTCAAACTCGATGTAGGGTGTCGTTATCTTTTTATTTTAAAAATATCAGTACCAGTGTTCGATATATCGAAAAAAATATCGATATTAGAATATATTTTTTTAAAAATTCTTTGACCCTGCGTGTCGTCGATTGATCTCTGCCTTGATCCAACTACAAATAAAAAATATCAATATTATATCAGCCTAAGGGCTAAGTCGTTGTTGAAGACCTTAAAACTTGTTTTTTTTTAATAAATAAGTTCGTGGCAGCATTTCATAGACTTAGTAGGATGGTGATTCTTTTTTAAATCAATCAATGTTCGAATCGAAGTGTCCAAAATCCCTTGACAATTAAATCGACATTGAAAAAATCGATCTTCGATTATCGATCTATTTTTGATTTGGGATATGTAATACTAAATTTCAAGGAAAACAGACGACCAAAAAAAAGCAACTCAACAGTGTTCAATGCTGGTATAATGCTTCCTATACTCAGGTTTAAACGTTAAATCTTATGATCCGTATGTTTCATATGTCCCTATGTGAATTAACCAAAAAGATCGATCTTCGATTTTCCAGGGCATAGTATCGATTCACCAGATCAATCCGGTACTGTGGATAGATTTAAATAAATTATTATAATTATTTAAATAAGAACCGATTTTTTGGTTCCTAAAGATCGCTTTTCCGATTAATCGATCTCAGGTCTCGGATCACCATCCCTACTTCCTAGTTTTATACTTTGACATTGACGTATCCGTATCAATTTGACACATTTTGTCACAGAGTATGTAACAATAATGTTTTCATCTAAAGATAAGCAATGGTAACTACTTCATTCCACCATATAAGTGACGTCATCACGTTTTTTAGTTTTATTTTTTTTTTCACAGAAATTAAAAATTAAAAAATACAAAAAATATATATTTGAACTCAGAAAAGAAAAACAAAGAAACGGTATTTCTCTTTTAGGGTCGTGTCAAATTTGAAATGTTGTCTATTATCAGCTCAATGGTCGGTACCTATTGTAGATGTTAGGTAGGTACCAGTGTTGCCAACTGCACCGTAATTACGGTAAAAACACCGTAATTAGCAAAGATCTACCACCTACCGTACGTTTACAAAATTAAATAGGTAGCAAAAATCACCGTAATAGGTATTAGTTCACTTATTAATCATTTGGATAAATTATATCAACAAAATTAAAATATTTTTACGTAGTTGGGTACCTTACAATAGGGTATTCTTATTAATCTAGCGGAACATTGGATTCCCCACCAATAACTTATAGGGAGCACTTGATAGGAGATTAGGGATATTATACGAACAAAGTTGGTAGAAGTAGTGTGTATTTCAATTTTTGATTACTCGGAACTTTAAAATACGCCGTGTTAATTGCATTTTTATTTCGCTTTATACTTATTTTTCATACTTCATCCTGTGTGTTATCTGAAGTTTTTAGTTTTAAAATGTACAGTGATAATGGGGTGGCAGAGGGGGGCAGCTGCGTCTCTCTAGAAATAAAAAGCAGCACAAAAGAAAGCGTTAAAAGCAAAAGTTCCGGGAGGAATGGATGCTTAATAAAGAATACTGTTACTGGCTTCGTAAAGATAATACGAGGATGAATCAAAAAGTTCCTAGAAGTGCAGGTCAATATTTTTGTGGGTAATTTAATATTTAGTTTGAAGAGTATCAATCACACAATATCGTAATATACTCGATTCTGTCGTACCATTCGCAAATACGTTAAGTAATGTTACGGTATTTCAAATTAAAGGTAGAACATTATTTTGTTTATTCTATCGTATATTTAGAAAAACCGTCAAATCGATTTCGGGGTTGGTAACACTGGTAGGTACTGTACGTACTGTACTGCTGTACGTGTACTGTCTGTGCTGTCTGTCTTTTAAGTCTTTACCACAGAGTACATTTTATCTATATGTAATCTATATGTATATGTGGTCTTTACCAAAGACTTCAATGAATATAGGTGGTCTTTACTTTACCTGACTTTACCATTTACAATTACATTACAAATTACCTACAAAATGTAATAAAATCCACCAAGACACAGTATTTAAATGAAGTGTTTTCAATCATATTTCAGTGACGTGGATAATATGATCCGTATTTAATAGTGATCTTCATTTTATCAAATCTTAATAAATTCAGTGCCATTCGCGGATCTAAAATTTGCAAGTTGGTTTTGATTGTTTCTATGAAATTATGATTTTCGAAGACGGGCATCTATTATTATTATTTCAAAATGTGTTGAGAGTAATCTTCTTTTTTGTGCATAGTGCGTAAAACTGTGCGGAATGAATTTAGACAATTCCGCAAGAGACAATAATCCGGAAGCTTTGGATACCATCGGTACAGTAAGCCCTCGAGAGAAATATCACAGCATGAGGGACAAGAAGTTACCAGCTACATCCCTCACCAACACAGAAGGAGCGCGCCCGAAAGTGGTAACGGTTAAACACCCAGAATCTAATAAACCGAAACCAACAGCAAAGAAAAATAAACCTATTCAAGCGGACTTAGACGTTATAAAAGAATTCGTCAGATGCCGCGATGAAGGTGTGAAGAGGCTCGATCTTAGTAAGTCTTCTATTACCTCTTTACCACCCAATGTAAGAGACTTAACCCACCTTGTTGAATTCTACCTGTACGGAAACAAGCTGGTCGCCCTTCCTGCCGAGTTTGGCTGCTTGACCAATTTGCAAACACTGGCATTAAATGAAAACTCACTCACAAGTCTACCAGATTCACTCGCCAATCTTAGAAGTTTGAAAGTGCTAGATTTGCGTCATAATAAACTCAGTGACATCCCAGAAGTGGTTTACAAATTGACATCGTTGACAACATTGTTTCTTCGCTTCAACCGAATCAGGGTGGTAGGAGATGGGATTGCCCACTTAACAAATTTGACTATGCTAAGTTTGAGGGAAAATAAAATTAAGGAACTATCTGCTGGCATTGGCAAATTAGTGAATTTGGTGACATTTGATGTGTCTCACAATCACCTAGAACATCTACCCCAGGAGATTGGTAATTGCGTGAATCTGTCCACACTGGATTTGCAACATAATGAGCTATTGGATATACCTGAGACAATTGGAAATCTTCAAGCTTTAACTCGTCTAGGTTTACGCTACAATAGACTCACAGCTATTCCAGCTACCTTAAGCAATTGTAAACACATGGATGAGTTTAATGTTGAAGGAAATTCTATATCTCAGTTGCCGGATGGTCTTTTGGCTAGTTTGAATGAGCTTACAAGTATTACTTTGTCCAGAAATTCATTTTCCAGCTACCCATGCGGTGGACCAGCACAGTTCACAAATGTGTTCTCCATTAACTTGGAACACAATCAAATTGATAAAATACCTTATGGCATATTTTCAAGAGCCAAGAATCTAACAAAGCTTATCATGAAAGAGAATTTGCTCACATCTTTACCTTTAGACATCGGAACATGGACCAATATGGTAGAATTAAATTTGGGCACTAATCAATTGACAAAACTGCCTGATGATATTCAATGCTTGCAAAATTTAGAGGTGTTGATATTGTCCAATAATTTACTAAAGCGTGTTCCACCTAGTATTGGCAGTCTGAGAAAACTTAGAGTGTTGGATTTGGAAGAAAATAAACTTGAGGTTTTGCCAAATGAAATAGGGTTCTTGAATGACTTGCAGAAGTTGATTGTGCAGTCTAATCAGCTGACATCCCTTCCACGCTCAATTGGTCATTTGGTAAATCTCACATTTTTAAGTGTTGGTGAAAATAATTTGCAATATTTGCCGGAAGAAATTGGTACATTGGAAAATCTTGAGTCTCTCTATCTGAATGACAACCCAAACCTGTGCAATTTGCCATTTGAACTAGCACTCTGTGTTAGTTTGCAAATTATGAGCATTGAGAATTGTCCTCTGACAGCCATCCCTCCCGATGTTGTTTCCTCAGGACCATCTCTGGTTATTCAGTATTTGAAGTCACAAGGTCCATACAGAGCCATGTGATATAGGGATGATGAAGGCTACTATAGCCACATGGCACAAGAAGAGGGCCATGCTGACAATTAAAACAACATATATTACATTACAATAAAAATGGACAGATATAAAGTTATTTCATCTTGTCCATCTATTGAACTACTTGTTGGATTGTTACAAGGGATAATTATATTCTGTTATTGTGCTATTAAACTGCCCATATAATATGAAAATGTATGGATTTCACTTATTTTTATGCTTGGTGTTTGACATGTTATTGGCTAAATATTTACTGTGTCCTGTTAATGAATAAAATATTTACTTATATATTTTCTTATAATATCATTATCATAAATTAATAGACAGAAACTCAAAAAAATTAAAATTAAATCTTTTTAATAATAATGATAGGTAAATGTTTATCACAATGTTCACTGTGTGTATATTTTATAGGCTGGATCCGAGTTGATACTTGTATAATGTCATATAATTGTGCTTGAGGATTATTATCAAGATTTTTGTCCAGTGTGTACAATAAATGTATTAATAAATGTAACATTTGCTTTGTCTGTAGCAGGACAAACTATTTGAAATGTTATATTATTATAAACATTTTGCTTTTGGTATTGTTAAGGACATAATGTTTTAACATATATTTTAGAATAGTAAAACATATATTTCTGTACCCACATGAAAAACAAAAAATATACAAAAAGATACCCTTTGGTGTTAGTAAGTTATTTTTATTGTAACATGTATATTATTATGTCATTATTATTTAGCTACTTTAAAAAATCTTCTGTAAGTAGGTAGGTTTCTTTAATTAGTAATGTAAGACATGATGAACTGTAAAATAATGTCAATGTCAAATCAAATTTAAAACCACAGCAAATTAAACTCTATTACAATGAGATAACGTCATCAATAATCTTTCTGAATGGCTAGTTTGTTTCTCTTTGTACCAAAAGTAATAATGAAGTGTGCGTTCCACTAAGCGTTCACAACGATCAAAACGCTCCTTTAGTCGTTCCACATGACGACCGCAGTCGTTGTGGTCGCGGCGTAAACGTCACTCATGACGTCATGAATTACGCTCACGCGAAGCTCACGACGACCCATCTAAAAAGGTGGGTCGAAGTGATCGTTGAGAAAATTAGCGGCATTTTCAAAAGTCAAAACATAAAAAATGGCGATCGTAAAGCTTACGTTATTTCATGCCGAAAAAGATATATTAGTAGAAGTGAATGTTTCTGCAGCGGATGCTCAACGTGCCTCCACAGGTAAATATAATTATGTAAAACAAGTTTAGAAAAATTAATTGTAGTTTATAATTAATATACATGTATACCAAACATCCAAGTGCCGCCGCAAAAGACATTAATTACATTTGAACATAAATTAATTAAATACACCACTGTTATTAAATATCAAAAAATTAAATTATAAATTTTTTCAATATAAATCGATTTAAACGATAATTAATTAAGTTTATTTTCAAGGCTTACAGATTATAACCTAACCTCTTAAATCTTTTGCATTTTTTTTATTAACTCGCCATTTGTATTATTGACCTCTACGCTCAAAACGCTCTATAATCCATTCCACTTGAGTTTACGACAGTAACGCTCACAAGCAAGTGGAACGGGAAAAACTGCGGTCGTGAGCGTGATCGTTGTGAACGCTTAGTGGAACGCACCCTGTATAATTGTTTATATTATGACATATACATGATACATGGAGATGTATGTAAATACTTAAGTATACTACTATATTTTAATTTAGTTAGATGGCCATACAATATGTGTTGATATATAACCTATGTTAAAAATAATTTTCTGAAGCTATGCATTTAATATGTGTGACTAAAAATATTGCTTTCAACTTTGCAGAATTAATTCTGAGTAAATTTAATAATTGTAGTTTTTATAATTGAGGTATGTATTATCAGGGAAAAGTCTGACCTTGAGTCTTGACCTCATGGGCATGCAGTAATTATAAAAGTTATATTTGATTGTTTTTGTGTAAGGTGAAAGTTCCCTGATTATACATTTTGGATATTATGACTTATTAATGTTAAAAATTGTCTTCAAAATAATAATTGTTGTAAATGATTACATGTTTTGATGTCTATCTTAACCTAAATGTTTATAATATCTATTGGCTAATTGAATGTGGCGAAACCAACCCATGACAATAGATTAGTTGGTTAGAAGCTTTCTGATGGATACCTAACTTCTTCCCATTTATAAAATTTGTGTAATATAGATACAATTAATAAATGTATTAGTCTGTGTGAAAAGATATACGAAAAAACGTAACTTCACGCCTGTAATCCCCGAAGGGGTAGGCAGAGGTAAATGCATGCATTCTAGCATACATGCAAGCACCCACGATTCGCCGGTTACGTTTTCGTTCAAAGTATACGGATGGAATGTCTCCGTGTGTAAAGTACCTACCTGTAGATAGGTGTTGTGTTTAGGTGCGTCGCCAGAGTGTGGCGGGGAGAGAGAGGGGGAGGAGGGCGAAGCTACCCTGGTAGCAGCCCTCCAACAAAATTAAATGTGACATGGGCCAGGTATAATTATGTATCCTTTCGTATAATTGCTCACATCATAAAATATTAGATAATTTAATGAATGGGCAATTCCTTGATATGGCTTTGACACATATACCAACCTGTACTATTCCTTAGATCCAAATTATCCTCCTCCCTGGGGTCATCGGATCTGATAGTAAATCCTCCCTTTCCTCTCCCACTCCCCTAGATCATGCGCTGGCGCCGCCCTTGGTTGTGTTGTTAAATGTTTTATGTATTTATAAGCACAAGGAGTTTGTTAAAATTTCGTATATTTGATAATAAGGACTTATGATTTACATGACAATTTCGGTAGTACGATACAAACAGTAGATACCTACTTAGTTTACATTCATGTAAGTTTATAAACCGTGCCTATTCCCTTAGTTAACAAAAGTTGTATTCTTCTCAATCGATACCCCTTATTCCGAGTTGAAATGCACAATCATCTCCAATAATTATAATCTGCAAGCACTGTAAATTTTACACTAGAAGAGAGTACACTTTTATGTTTGGATTGGCAAGATTTGATTTTGATTGGAAATCCAGCTGGAGAACCATCCTTGAAGGCAAAGCTTAGGGACTTCAGCTCCCTCCAAAATCATCCAAGTTCAGTCTAATTATGACAAATTCTATTTAGTGTTATTTTTTCCAAAAGAAGTCCTCAACTAATCAAACCCTTCCTAACATGCAATCAAAGCCCTAATGGAAACCATGGATCCGCCATTGAGAGTTACCATCAGTACATCACCTAGTTCTCCGTCAATTCTAAACAGATTAAGAAATTCAAGTCGGTCCCATTGTTACGAAGTTAGGATCTGATGAGGGCAACGAGGGAAAACAGCTCACGTTAGAAGCCACACTCCTTAATCGTAGAGTTAATTAAGTGGTAGAGCTCCAGTGAGCTCGCGGGCGTAGGCACCACCGCATTACCTAATTTACTTGCCGCTAAATGGTAGTGTTAAGCACTATCATGTTCCAGTCAGGTGGTAATGTACGGCCCTATAATTTCCGACACAGAGGCATACCACCTCAGGAGTGGTAAGGCATCTGCATTTTGACCTTGGTCTTTGTTTGGGTGTCTATAGGCTGCAGTCATCACTTAACATCAACGTGAACTGTATGCTTGTTTGCCACTTCGATTACATAAAAAAAAAATCTTCGACTGTAATGTGTCGAGAGAAATCACTCATCAATGTTTAGATAGATGTAGATGTGTAAGTTGCTTATCGTTATTTATTTACACTTAAAATTGAAGAATAAAAAAAGCATACTTAATTGCAACAATAAACAGAATTAACAATATAGATTTAGGTAATGCAACAGAGCAATGCACGTCATACTTTTTATTTATACTTGTAACTTAGTGGTCGGGTCCTCTAAATATGTAATTCTAAATTACAAGTTTTTTTTTGTTAAAGTCTTTAGAAGATTTTTTATTGTTCCTGAACAAAACAAATTCGTGAAAGGTACACATTTTAGAGTATCCAATTTACCGAATATCGGCAGCAGGTATGAAACTAATATAATATAAAAAATTATCCGATAACATATCGGATTTTATCGGAAAATCAAAACGATAGTAGGTACTTACGTATATAGGTATTTCGTATTTATACATTTTATTATAATATATTCGATATCGTAAATAATGCTAAAATTGTGTAAGTATGACAAAATACTATCGATGACTACCTGTATGGAGTAAAATTATTAATAAATGTTAGTAAAATTGAATACTTATTGAGATTATGTAATTTTTCGTCAAAATCCGTAAAGATGCATTATACCTACTAGGTATTATTTAACACAACAGGATTTAAATCCTGCATTTAAACAATTACTTGCTAATTTACAGAATTGTAAGGATCTCACAATCTGAGTCAGTAGGTGTTGACATACCCATACATATTTGTAATATTTAATTGTCTATAGGTAACAAAAGCATCTAATTGTATTCATAATGCATCTTCTTGTGTAGGGTATAGGGATAGAGACTCTTAAAAATAATTCGATATCAAATTAAGTCAAAATCCATTGGTAGGTACTTTGGGACGGAATATCTTAAGTACAGTAGAGCGCCGATTATCCGAACTAATTGGGGGACGTGGGTGTTCGGAAAACCGGTATTTTCGGATAATCGAACTAATGTACATAATAGGTTGGGGAAAAAGTCTTTTCCTCAGACCTCAGGATAACCAGTCCAGCTGGACTGGTTATCCTGAGGTCGCAGGTTCGATTCCTGCCCGAAGTCAAATTTTTCTTTCTGTTTTTTCTTTAACTTCTAAAGTTCACTTGCATGTGTGATTGCGAAAAATGAATAGTACAAATAGGAAATAAACAAAAAAAGTGCAGACAATATTGTAGTAAAACTAGTGTTTACGAATTACAATTAACGCTTAAAAAACTCTTGAATCTTCGTCTGCCGAAGCAAGCGCTAGATCGCGTACTTTTATGAGAACAGATATTTGATACTGGTCGCTCTCTGCCTATGTTTCAAACCAGCGCAAGGCAATATCTAAGCAAGTAAACGCTTTAGAAGCACTAACTATGTTTTCAACTTCATTATCTGAACATACGAGTACAATAACAAGTGAACGAGTCGCGACAAATGGGCGAAAACTGAAGCGCGGGCGGCATTGACCCGCGCTTTACTACGTTCGGATAAGCGGTCGTTCGGTTAAGCGACGTTCGGATAATCGACGCTCCACTGTACTTATATTACAGCTAGTTTACCTACTGGAGGTACATGGAAATCAAGAGCATCGCGATGCCTCGTCTTTTCTGCGACTCAAGGTATCTAAATAAAGTTCATAAAGATATTAACGGGTCCTTCATACCAAATAGGTCTGGGTCTGTCCAACCGAAAGGTCTATGTAAACCACCCCGGCGCCTGAATTATATCACTTCTGACTTTTTCATGAATAAAAATGTAAAACTGTAATCGTTTAGAAATTGATCTCGTTATGTATTCTATTTTGTTTCAGAGTAGGTATTTTACCGCTGAATATTTACGTAGTAAACAAACCAACTCTACGAGTTTAAGACAATGTTGGTTGCAGTCATTGTTAATCCTTCAAGGATCGTACGGCCACCGGCGGCGAGACACAATTGAATTTCAATTGTCTTATTTTCTCGTGTCTGTAGAGATATAGGTAAAGATTTGTTTTTTTTTGTCCTAATTTGTCGATGTTTTCCTAATTCATTGCATTTAATTGATTTTTACTGTCTTTAACATATAATATTAAATTAAATTATGGTTACATTATTTAAGTCATTTTATATAGGTAAAAGTTTGTCATAAGTTTCTTGAAATGATAAATGTGTCGTGGTTTATTGTTTATTTACTAAAGTAGGCAATATGTTATAACTATGTATTTTCCTTATTAGTGTCAGTTTTAATGCAAGTAATTTCGTAACTAATTTATTCCATAGCTACCAGTCTGGAATGTCTAGAATATAAGTCTATATCAGAAGATGTATCTTAATACCTATTGTGAGATCAGTTGACTGTTACTGATAGAATGTGCTATATAGACTGTAAATAAATCTCCACAAAAATTAATAAAATCTATTTATTACTCAAATAACTAGTTTTTTCTTAGTTAATCGAACATTCGTAATATTTTATAGGAAATGAAATTAATTGAAGTAGGTAAATAGGTCAGTGGTTCTCAAACTTTTTAAATGATGGAACCCTTTTGGGAATCAAAATACTTGATGGAACCCTACAATAAAACAATTGTTTTTATATGTGTATTTTTTATTAATCAGCATAATAAAAAGTACAATGTAACAGTTACTAATTATTATTTACTTCACCACTTGGCAAGGACTATAATAGAAAACATTTAAAAAGAAAAAATCTAACTAGTGGGAGCTATGAAACTGTTTTTTATTTTTCATCAATTGGTTGATGTCAGGTTTGATAGAAGAAAGTTGGAGTCTCATATCAGCTTCGGCGTCCAGTCCATTGCGATATTTTGTTTTCGAGGCTGCGTAGGTAGAGAATCCTGTTTCGCACAAATATGTAGTTGGGAACGGCAGAAGAATATTCAGAGCCATTTGGCCAAGCATTGCATATTTATCTTGGATTCTGCACCAAAAATCATCGAGAGGCGTCGTTTTGAACAGTGACTCCATACTTGTGTCTGATGACATTTCTAAAAGATTCATATATCTCGTTTGACATGTTTTCAGGCTTTTCCAAGTTGGGTAAAAAAGGATTATGAATCCATGAATTCACTTTAATTTTTGTATTGTGTTCTTCGGGAAAATACTTTTCAAAAGATGCGTGCATCGAACTGAGATATTGGACCAATTCTTCAAACACATCATCTTCAAACATTTCTGAGTCGTTTTCGCTAACAAACTCACTGAGTAACGTAAAGCTTTCTATTTTTTCTTACCAATGCAAATGATCCAAAAATCTAATTTTCTTTTAAAAGCAGTTATTTTATTATAGGCCTGAAACACTGTTGTCTGTTTACCTTGCAACGATAAATTCAATTCGTTAAGTTTTGAAAGATATCCGCCATAAAAGACAATCGGAACAACCAAGTTTTATCATACAAACGGTCCTATAAATTAAAAGAAGTATCTGCTGAAAGAAACATTTGTAACTCGGCTCTAAGTTCAAATAGCCTTGTTAAAGTTTCACCCCGAGACAGCCATCGCACTTCTGTATGGAGCAGCAGTGTTTTATGTTTGCTGCCATAATCCTCACACAATCATGAGAACAATCGGGATTGTAGTGGTCGTGATTTGATAAAATTAATTTTAGATTTGACGGCATTTGCTTCATCGCAAGTGCTTGTCTATGCAGAATACAATGACTGGAACTACAATTAGGCGCTTTATTTTTCATTCGTGACACTGCTCCTGCTGTTTTACCTGTCATCGCCTTGGCCCCATCTGTACAAATGTCAATGCAATTGTTCCAACTGAGATTATTGAGGGTGGATCTCAAACTACAAGGAGATAAAATATCTTTTTAAATTTACCGTCATTTGTTAGTGTGTCTCATATTAATTTATTGTGCGCAGTTTCATTCCGATACTGCACAACATAAATTTTCTGTGATTATTTGTTTGAAGCATTCTGACGCGATTTTCAATAATGGAGAAAATTGAACATCGTGCAGTCATTAAGTACCTCAATAAAAAAGGCCTGTCACCAAAAGACATCCATTAAGATATGGTGGGCACTTTGGGGGAGTCTGCTCCATCGTATTCCAGTGTGCAGAAGTGGGTAGCTGAGTTTAAGCGCGGTCGTGAGAGCATTGAAGATGATCCTAGGAGTGGACGGCCTACAACCTCTACCACGAAAGAAAACATCGATAAAATTTGTGATCTCGTACTGGGTGATCGACGTTTGACCATTGGTAAGATAGCTGAGACAACAGACATTAGTTATGGCCGGGTGCAACACATAATAACGAAAGAATTGGGATTCCATAAGGTTTCTGCTCGCTGGGTCCCGAGGTTGCTTTCAGCTGAACAAAAACGAGTTCGATTCACAATTTCGCGAGACTGTTTGGAACTTTTTGAGACTGATCCCGAGGACTTTAGATACCAGACTAGACTCTAGATTTGTTACCATGGATGAAAGCTGGGTTCACCACCATATTCCTGAATCAAAGCAACAATCCAAACAGTGGAAAAGATCTGACTCACCTACACCGAAAAAGGCTAAGGTCGTTTTGTCGACTAACAAAGTCATGGCTTCTGTTTTTTGGGATGCGAAGGGCATTATTTTTGTAGATTATTTACCGAAAGGTCAAACTATTAATTCTAGTTATTATTGTAACCTTTTACGAAGACTGCGAGAAGAAATAAAAGAAAAAAGGCCGGGAATGTTGCGTAAGAAAGTTTTGTTCCATCAATACAATGCACGTGTTCACACTTCGGTTGAAACAATGTCTGTAATCCATGATTGTAGCTACGAATTGCTGCCGGTGGGGCAGCAATTCGCCGGATTTAGCCCCCTCAGATTATCATTTATTTCCAAATTTAAAAAAACATTTGGGTGGTTCGAAATTTTCGACCAAAGATGAGGTGATAGTCGCAGTAAATGAGTATTTCGCCGACCTTCCGGAATCTTGTTTTTTTCGAGGGGATAAACAAGTTGCAGTTCAGGTGGAAGAAGTGTGTTGAGCTAGATGGAGACTATGTCGAAAAATAAAAATAAATTTAGACCCACTTTTCTTACATTTTCTTGGTCGGGCTTCGAACTTTTGGATCCACCTCGTATTTATTTTATTAAAAATTTCTTCCCCGGTAGTGTTTGTAAGCAGCGATGAACACATAAGCATGTCTTCTTCAAAAGAACTTTTATATGCATATCTCACAATAACCAGCAGGATAGCCAAACCAGCGACATCAGTCGACTCGTCCATTTGCAAGGCGAATCGTGTATTTTGTAGACGTGTAACTAGTTCTTGTTTGACGAAGATTGCCAGATCGTGGATTGGATTCGTGGAATTCGGATTCGTCGTGAAACAGTATCGTTTGATAGCGGAACAGTAGAAAGATGCTTTGCAGATTTTTCTTCGAGCATACATTTTGTTATGTCTAATACACATGGTTGTATTAATTTCTCAGCGATAGCATGCGCTTCGCCTGCTTGTGCAATGCGATAGCTAACTAAATATGATGCCTCCGTGGTCTTTTCGTTGAAAGTTTGTGTTACATGCATCATATTTTTTTGACTTTGTAATAACTGATCTTTTTTGCGAACAAAAAATTTTTTATTCTTGTCTTTAGACTCGGGGTGTACAGTTTCTAAATGTCGGCGCAATTTGGCAGGTGCCATGGAACTATTAGGAAGCAGTTTACTACAGAGCATGCAGAGAGGTGAGCCGTTGGAATCAACAAATCCGAAACTGATATAAGATTCATCATACTTCCTTCTTTTCGTCTTTGAAACCGTTGAGCTTAACGTCGTGGCATCATCTTCTGGATCGGTGATTGCTATATTCTCCGCGCGCACCGCTTTTGAATATTCAGCGTCATTAGAAGCGGTTGTTCCAACACCTTTAAGCCAACGTTCCATTCTTCTTTATTTATAATGTTACACGTCAGGATAGTGGGGTTTAAATAATGCACAATCGTTACTGCGTATAAGAGACTAAATTTAGTACCTACAGTGAAGAAATGTATAAAACTGAGACGACAGAATACAGCAGGCAGTAAAACAATGAACACTAGTTTCTCGCTAGCGAGCTTGTAAGTAGGTAGTAACTTATCGCTCCGAACGCTAATCGTCAACTGACGACGCGCGACGCGCGACTTCCGCTTTTATACCTAGACTCGATCTCAAATATTCTCGAAAATACTCGAGTTGGCACCTTTGATAAACAAAAAGCAAAAATAAAAACAGAAATTTAAAAATTGCGTTGTAAACAATATCGACTTTATCCTTTGAAGTTAGAGTCGAAAGTCGCTTGTTAACAACTATAGCGTCTAATTCAGAGGCGGCTTTTATCAAAGATACTGTGCGCTCACAAGTATACTACCCGCTCGTTTTAAGTTTGCTGCTGGCGATAGGTGTGACGTTAGAAAAGTAGCGTCAGCAATACATAATATAAAAATATTTTTTATTTAATTGTAACAATAAAAATTGTGTACGTACATATTTGGGTAAAACAATGACACATTGTAAGTTTTGTTGTCACGTGGGGGAGGATACGCGCATTCCACAGACCGGCAAACTTAAAGCGAACGGGTTGTACAAGTATAAAATTGTTGATACCAAACTTATGAGATATTGTACCAGCTATTGTAACACAAGTTTCTACAAATACAAATAAATAAATAAATAACGTTCATAGCGTTTTGTGCGGCCGCGGAGCGACCAGAGAGAGGTCTTTTGATTTTTTTTTCTAAATTCTTGCGGAACCCCGACAGAGGTATCACGGAACCCTAGGGTTCCGCGGAACACACTTAGAGTATACCTGAAATAGGCCATACAAATGAGTTATTATTTCGCGAGTTGATCGAACCTGTAACTCTGTGACTATCGGATCAAGCAGTCGTCACACGCCCACTGGGCACTGAGCCAATTGAATTGTAAATAAATGTAGTCCTCCTCAGAGATAAAGCTTGGGAAGGATTATCAGGGAATTGGCCACTTGACCACAATGGCACTTTATGCTATAGTAAAAGCTATAAGTATTTGATTAATTTTGTTTAAGTGGAAAATGCCCTGACTGTACATATCCAAATGTTTACTTTTAACTTAGGTGGGCAGATACTAAAAAGGATAGGTAGACAGTATTACACCTACATTGCTTATTTAAAGATGACTGATTGCGTTCAATCACAATTGTTGTAGGTGCCCATATAAAAGACACCACAACAGATGACCAATTGAAATTTGCGGTCACATAAAATATTGTAAGCACGTTTTGATTTGACGAGTCGTCATTCGTTATCGTGGTTATGAGCCTGCATCATGCTTTTGGTTTGCAACGACTCGACGTTAGCACACCGCGGACACTCCGCCGAAATTCCATACAAGCGCTTATTTCGGTCTCTATTCCACAGACATCAATCAGTGACGTGTATTTACACATGCACCTGTGTGAGTAGCACGTAGAAAATACCAACCGTCGCCCATAAGAGGGGAGGAGGTTGGGTGATGCGGGGAAATCGGGCGGAACGTCGAAGTGTCCATTCTATACGTAGTATTATTACATATTATTACTGACATTTGCTGAACAGGACACCTTTTTGGCAGCCGTGAGACACATATTACGTGTATAGGTATGTATTAATTTTTAGAAAATGTGTTGTCTTTTCTCTGTTACCTGTTACGTTTTATGTGTCTCGCTGTGTGTCAAATAAATGTTTCTTATATTCTCTGACATTAGCTCAATGCAGCTGATAGCTCGTAGGTAAGTAGGTACCTATATTATTGTAAGTGCTTATGTTGAAAACAGTTTATTTTTGTGTATCTAGACACCTAACAATTCTTAAAATAAACTCGCGTGCGTCTTTGAATTCTCTTAAGATTTTACATTATACCTAATACTGTTGATGTTAAAATACGAATAGAACTAATGTTTAAGTGAAAACTTTGAGAAAGGACTCCTGTTGTTTTATAGAACTCCCTTTAACCACCCTTTGGCGAATATTGATTGATCACAATATTCACGATAATTGACATTTCATTTAACCTACATGTTTTATTACATTATTCAAAAGTAAATCCAAAACTGGAGCACCCGTGTTTAACCATTTTTCGAAATTTTGTACTTTTTATTCATAATTTTTACTTTGAAAGTTAGTGTATTCTAAAAAGACGTATGCGCCATATGACGCCACACATACGGTGGAATGGCGATAGAACCATTGCCTTGTGCCGTGACCCCTTACAAAAAATTGTAGATGTCACTGTCTTGTCGTTGTCAGCTTGTCGAACTCGATGTAGGGCTGTTGATCTTTTTATTTTAAAAATATCAGTACCAGTGTTCGATATATCGAAAAAATTATCGATATATCAATATAATTTATTAGACAGACAGACAGACAGACGGACGGACGGACGGACGGACAGACAGACAGACAGACAGACAAAAAATTTTCTAATCACATATTTGTGTTCGGTATCGATCTAGTAACATCCCCTGGTATTTATTTTTTCAATATTTTCAATGTACAGAATTTACACTTCTACAGTTTTATTATAAGTATAGATAAACCTTCCTCAGAAAACCCTCTTTCCAACATTTCAAACAGCAACAAAAGCCGTTCACAACTTTCAGAGATTAGCGGATGCATACAAACAGAGAAAATAGGTGTTCTTTACTTTATGATATGTACTTAGTGATAATGATGAGATAGATGTGTGAGTTTTGGTAACACTGGTTTTTATACTATTTAGACGGTAGATATACCTATTTATTCTATTATACAAAGTGTAACAGGATTAAAATGTAGGCCTACAACCCGACACTAGTTTGTTCAGAATCTATAACTGAATCGATTTCAGGTATTATTAATATTACCTGAAAGATTTTGTTCCTGTTTGAAATGTTGGAAAGAGGGTTTTCTGGGGAAGGTTTATATCTATAATTTATCAATATCATATATCTTTACCGAGGTATCACGGTTTTCGTCAAAAAAGTCGGGCACGTCCCCACAATAGGCATAATAAATGCTGCCCGTGCGAAGCCGGGAGGGGTCGTTAGTAAATAATAATTTAGGAAATAAAATATTGAAAATGAATCTCATAACTAGCGAGTGTTAAATAAAGGTGCGCAGGCAGAGGTGTACAGCTGCACATACCTCTACCTACAGCTGCACATAAAACACAAACCAGAGTAGGTTTGTGTTTTATGTGCGGCTGTAGGTAGAGGTAGAGTAGGTATTATTAGGCATACTGTTAAGTTATTTCTTACACAAAAAAAATTAATAAATGAAAACGCAATTTTAGATCATGCATTATGATAATAACTCGATTTTATAATTGGGTTGTTTGAGAGTGTGCGCTATTCCCGTTAAACGTTATTGTTCTGTGATTTAGCCGTAGCGTTGCCTCAGTAGATAGGATGAAAAAATAAACTACAGTTTTCAAATTCAATAATTTATGAAGTGCAATGATACACAAGTTTTATTCTTAGATTGCGCATTTTCACATGTTTATAAATATTGAAAATATATACAAATTACTTTCAAAGCTTTTGTAAATCAAAGCAGTCTATAACAATTTCACGGATTATCAAAAAGATGTTGTATTTATTGACACTAAATGCCTTGTTATCCAACCCTAAGCTATGTTTTTCACATAGGTACAAAAATAATCGACCTAATAAATCACTATAAAGTATAAACACTCACATGCCATATAAAGACAATACAAAACTTAGTTTAAAAACTATAATTACGTCGAGTAAACCAATAATTATTTCGTATTTGTTTATTAATATCATCATTAAGTTATAATAAATTCAATAAAGCATTTAAAATATTGTGGAAATGGACATTGACGATACATAGTAAAATTCGGCATCTAAAATGAAACAAAACCTTTCATTTGGTATTATTGCAAGTGATTACAAGATATTTTTTACAATTTATTACGAAATTAAAAACTGGAACCATTTCTACAAAAATAATGTCAAAAAGAACGAAACAGAATAAACTGTTCGCGCCAATAGATACCGAAATGACAAATAAGTTTTTATTTTAGTGGTTTGAAGTATTTTTTCTTTTCACTACACACCGGTGCCCAATGATTTTATGATCGTAGGTATATACCGTATCAACACCAAGTCCACCAAGTCCACCAAGTCCACCAAGTCCACCAATGTTCATATCAGTTTTTATTTTTTTTCCCAAATTATATAATTCTTTCTAATTCGTTCGCATGTGCTGTAACATCATATAAGAATAAGATAACCAACCAGAGTTAGTCCAAAGCACCGAAAATACCCTTTTATTATGTAAAGTTAAACATAACTTTTCGTTGTAAATATTACATTTTTAACCCATTCACTTCTGTATCAATTTACTTCAACAGCTTTGGTGCAGGCGTACCTGATTAAATCGTCTACAGCAAAATATAGATTAACAATAAGTATATTAACAAAGAAAATAGGTACCTGCACAAAAAAATAACAAAAAGGTAGACATTTCTGTTAACTGAACGTTTCGGTTTACATAACATACAAGTTTCATTAAATCAGTTAAGGTGTCGTCCACTAATCACGTGATGTTTTTACTGCTACTTTGACCTGAACTCCATGAATAATTGGAAATGTCAACCATCTCTGAAGAAGCAAAACGCTACCATCAAAGTACAGAGACTTAAAACTCTCCCAAATTCACTCTCTGCACCATTGCTCCAGCTTAGCATTAGTAGATTGAAACGAGCCATTGTGCTGATTTAATATGGGGAGAGCTGGGACATTGGTCCTATCTTGCCCAGCCGTCTTCATCACTGCACCTATATAAAATTTTTGACCGAGTGCGATCTTGACTGTTTGCTAATTTGACCGTTCGCGATTTGAAAATCAAACCATTCGCGATATGGACCCATTGCTATTTTGACAGTTGAGACATTGACCAATCGCTATCCTGACTGATTGCGATTTTGATGGTTTTTTTGTCACTTGACCGATTGCTAATTTGACCATTCGCGACGAAACCCCACTGTTTCAATATATCCTGTACGGACCTGTCGGTATCGGCGGTGTCGGTATACACAACGTGTAACAGGATTGAATGCACAACCCGAAACTAGTTAGTTCAGAATAGATAACCGAATCGATTTCAGACATTTTTGATATAGGTAATATTTTGTCCCAAAGTTAATAAAAACTAAGGAAATTGTGGTCACCCATTTGGTGAACAGTCAATACAAACGAAAATGAGACTAACGTCTATCCAAAATAAATTGCTAGTCTCAACAAGTTTATAAGAACTCGTTGAGACGTGCTGTTTATAATAATTAATAATTTAGAAAATAAAATTGTGGAAAATAAAAATTACCCTAATTGCAAGTTACCCTACATCACTTTTTTTCGGTTCGTGTTTTATGTGTGGCCGTAGGTAGAGGTAGGGTAAGTATGCATAGGGTGTGCATATTGTTCGTACAAATTGAGGACAACTTATTTCTTAAATATTAAATACATAAACATGTAATTTCAGTTTATGTATTATGATTATAACTCGATTTTCTAATCGACGTGTTAAATAGTGTGCATTATTCCCGTTACATGTTGTATAAGCACCCTTAGTTTTGAGTGAAGTAACATAAAGCTATTATTTTAGAAAAATGAATGTAATGTAGGTACGTTATAGCATTCAAATCAATGATCATGCCATTTAAGAGTAAATTAAATTTTTGTACATGACAATATTATAATTGATGAAGATAATTGTTTGATGTCCACTACACAATTAACATAAAATTAAATGAAGTGCTAAGTAATAATATCAATAAAAAATACATAATATAAACCTAGCGTTATAAATAAATACACTATCATTTTAACACATGGTTTCACATTTATTGGCTCAGTCTAATGTATTCTGTATAGATTTACAAGTGGGAAAAGACAAAAATGTTTTCAGATCATTGTGCTTGTTCGTGTTACCTTAAATGATCTGGTCTGTATGAATCTGTATCTCTGAATATAAATAAAGAAACCTTTAGAGTTAATTAAACAAAAAGCAATAATCTCTCCGGTCACATTCTTTTGGTTAAGCAAAACACAATTATGTTGTATACTGTTTTATATTATTTCGCATTAACACATGCTTGTGAAATATATTTTATTTTTGTATACTGATTTATATTCTGAATTAGTTTTTATATGCCTTTTTCGTAAAAATTGGTAATTATTTAACTGAATATCTATTATTAAAACATGTTAAAAGTTCAGTACTAACTTGAGCATGTTGTAATAAATATTGTCATCTAGGCAAATAAAGTATAGTATGTTTCCATTATCATAAATAAATGCTTGCAACAAATACTTAAAAATTACAGCACATCTATGAATAAGATTTTGTATAAATTGTATTTCTAAAAAGAAATAACAATATTACTGCATATATAATGTTCATAATAATATAAATGCTTATCAGTACAAAATATTCGTCCTTGCAACTAATAAGATATTAATTTGAGTATGTTAATATACATAACTAGCATCTACGGTCAGTCCTTATTCACAAGTTGCATAAGAATATATTATTTCCAAACTTCAAGTTGAGGTTCATTTGAATATTATAAAAATAATATTTTACTCGATTTCACTTAACAGTAACAATTTGTTTCTTACCAATTATGATTTTTTACAACAAATCTACACATTGAAACTTAAATCTATTTATAAATCTTTGGCATTTCCATTTGCTTAGGTTAAGCGGAAAATATAAATAAATATCCTTTATGTGATGTTGTTAATGGCCGTACGATACAGACTCACTTTTGTGTTCAAAAATTAATATTATGGCACATAATAAAAAAAACAGTAACAACATAAAAAATCTTTGTTTGTTTTGACTGACACATTTTTAATAATTATCATAAATTATACTCTTATAAAATAAGCATATTTATGCATGTTATTAAAGTGTTGGTATAGAAACATATTATTACTGTCACTTTGAGATTCCTGTTTGTATTCATGACATCATTAGTTTTTAGTCAATAGATGTAACATATTTACATGATTAAACACTTTCTCTGATGTCTCTTCTGAGGTTCAGGTCTTAATACTGCACGTACAGCTTCATCAAACACCTAGAAAAATAAATAAGATTGATTTTATTGATTGTCATTATGTAATTCAATTTAACACTGCCCCTCTCACCTTTTGATCAAATACACAATTGTAAAAATAAAACGCAAATAAATCAATTTGCAGCTGAGTACACCTCATTAGTTTTAAAATAAAGTGCGTTGTCCCATGCCCAGTTAATGATAGAGTTGTCAAAAAATGTTTACAAAATGACTCTTGAGCTTGAGCTGGAGCTGGTAAAGAAGTCTAGAAATACTAAAGTAAAACATGAGGACCACACACTATACACATCAAAGGTTTTGTATTAAATAAGTTTTGTATCGTAGCTATAAATTTGTCTATTAATTGGTTTGGATCGCGTGTGGACTTGATTTACCTTTAGATACATGTTTCGACAGTTACATGTGGTCACGAGGGGTCCTCTCGTGAGCACGATACCTATATGCAAATAAAATTATGTAAATATTTATTTACACGCGCGACCGAAGCGCATTAATAGACAATTTATTACGAATAAAAAATTTGAAACCTTAAAATAGCTGCTACATAGTTTTCTCCTGATTAATTTATACTTTTACTAGCTGTTGCTCGCAGTGTCACCCGCGTGGATGTCGTTTTTACTTTCAGGCAAACTTTCGCGAGCTTGTAGATTTTCTTAATCCGGCAAAATCCATTCTTACAGGACGTCTCCTTTTTATGAAGCTATATGCTTCTGCTTTATATAAGGAGACTAGATTAGATAAAAGAATATGCCAAATAGTTGCCGAATGTTCGTTGCATTTACATACATATTATAAAACAAAGTCCCGTGCCGCGCCGCGTCTGTCTGTTCGCGCGGTTAAATCAAAGACTACTACTCGGATTTTCATGCGGTTCACACCAATAGAAAGAGTGATTCTTGAGGAAGGTTTGTGTATATTGGTTGGAATATAAGTACTGGGAACTTTCATCGAAGACGCTGCCTAAACCCTTTGAGATATATAACAAAACAATGTATGGTGGAATATTACCTCTTTGGTAGATCTACAAAAAAGTTCACGTTTGGCATATATTTATTTTCCTTTATTACACATACAGATATACAAAAGGCGCACTTCATACTACTAACAAATTCAACAGAACTCGTTGAAACATGCATTTCATTATAAATTACAATTTAAGAAATAAAAGACTGAAAAATTAATTTTAGTACTAGCGAGTGTTAAATAGCGGCACTGAGCAGGTTACGCTACGCTTTTGCATCACATTGCGACAATGTGCGTGTGTTTTTAGTAGTAGTAGTGGTGTGTAGAGTAAGTAGGGTAAGTATACGTGCGCAGGGTGTGCATAATGTTCTTACAAATTGAGGGCAATTTATTTAAAAAAAAAAAAAATATTTAATACATAAACATGCAATTTCAGTTCATGTATTATGATTATAACTCGATTTTCTAATTGGGGTGTTTCAGGGAGTGCGTTGTTACCGTTACACGTTGCATAATAAATACTTTTAAGTTATTAGAAAATATAATAATTATTTAATAATCATTGTTATGTATGGTTTAATTAAACAATGAGAATGTGCCATTGCTGTTGGATCAACATGATTTATTTATTGAATAAACAAATGCAATCTATTACAAAGTATTTAGATCAACATTTTCAAAAAGGCATCTATAAGTTGCAGATTACAAAATTTTGGGCAAAAAACGTTCCCCAAAGTATCACATGCCAAAGTTTGTTTCCCAAGTTTTCATTTCGTAAAAAAACAATTTGGCAAAACAACTTTTTGCAATTTTACAGTTAGCAATACTATTTTCGGCAATTTATTGTTTAACAAATAATAACATGGCAATGTGTCATTCACCGCATTAAAAACTTGGCAAATCAAAAAAAAAACCTAACACCAAACGGTGAGGCAGGCGAGCAGAGCTCATGGTCCCCATCACACTGAACAACCTTATTTTTGGAATATATTTTTTTACAAAATGCATTTGCTTAATGTATATTTGACTTAATAAAACTTAAGCAAGCTCAATTAATATTTGACCAAGTGATTAAAATGTGAAATAGAAATTTGCTAAAGATCCTTTTGGGAATTAAACATGTGGGACAAGTTTTTTGGGAAGAAAATTTGACGAAAAATATTTTGCCAAACAGAAGGATCCCATGTGTTGCACCCATGTGGCCGCGCAAGCCTAACAAAGGTGAGAGAGACACATTAACAATACACATAAATAAATGAAATACCTGTTTGAGGCCACGTTGCGTCAAGGCAGAACACTCCATATATTTCACCGCTCGTATTTTGTTCGCCAACTTTTGCCCCTGTTCTCTCTTCAACGGCGACATTCCTTGTTCAGATAGCAAGCTTAGTGTCTCACGGTCATCCCTCAAGTCAATTTTAGTTCCTGGAAAAAAAATCGTTTTTATGTCATTAAAAATTATAAACAAACAAATAGTTCAGTCAATACAGCTCTGTACCTGGTTGGTACCGTCTACCTTCTGTGGCAGGTTACTACTGAAAACCTGGGTATAATCGCTCGGTTAGGAAGTGGGTGTTAAATGGGGATACCTATGACCTAAAAGATTTCCAGCCCCAAACTCAAGCTCATGAAGGACAGGCACGTTGTCTCTCAAGTTTTCTGAAAACGCTTTAGACAGATTTCTAAGTTACTGACTTGCGATCTATGGCAGTTTAATACTGGCAGTATTAAAGTGGCCATAGAGCGGAACAAGGGGGTCTATCGCCATAGATCTGCACATGGGTCAAAAGCCGACCACCTAAAATGAAGAAAAAGGACGACAGAATCGTATCATTGAAACCTGAGCTTGCTGATTTCATGGACGGTTATAAGTGTCAGCACGATCAGTAGGTAGTCCGGCATCACATCCTAGAGCTGGAATGACCCAATAAGTACAACACTCAAGTCACGCTTAGATTGATAACGCTGCGGCAGGTTATACAGAAGAGATGAGTATAACCAGCCACTATGTCTAGCGTTCGTGGACTACGAGAAAGTCTTCGATTCGGTCGAGATTTGGCTGTGCTACAGTAACTCAAGAGGTGCCAAATCGTCCCCGAGTCCGTTCGGCTTCAGGATTAGAACTTGAAATATCCAAGTGAGACAAGGAGATGGCATATTTGCAAAATTGTTCACTGCTGTATTGGAAGATGTGCTCTAACTTTTGAACTGGAGTGAACTCGGCATCAACATTGACAGCGAGTAGGTATATCTCTCACTTTACACTTCGACACCACCGCTCACTGGTGGAGATTTCTACCGCTGGCGCAATCAATCAACCGAACATGGTGCACACAACACATCAATGGTGCTCAAAATGAAACGCAGAACCAAAAACGGCCCCTCGTCTCCGGCGGCTCTTGGGGTGCTAAGAATCACCGGAAGATGCCAAGGTAGCACAACCAACAACAACTGGCCCTAGCAACGTGATAACGTACACATTCGGACACTGCGGACCGACGAAAAACTGGCGGAACTAGAGAAAGAATTGACAAACAGGTTACGTTGATACATAGGGTACATTCAAGGGCGAACAAACGTGATAGATTTATCATCCACAAATTCCTCGTGAACATCGTTGTCAAGGTTGAGAGTGGCGTATCTTATACTCAAAAACTATATTACTATGATTATATCTCCAGACCCATACATAGTTCTAAAACCCATTACGGCGTTGTCATAGGGGATTTCAACGCAAAATTGGGTGTTCAAGGCAACCCTAAGTTGAAAGTGGGGTAATTATGTTAAGGGTGACGGAACACCCAAAATGTAAAGTGTGTAAGTGTTAAAAAATGTACCAGTTTTTTTAATTCTACAAACCCCACGCATTATAAAAATGAATTAGAATTACTCACCAACCAAAATAATTGGTGCGTCAGGACAGTGGTGTTTGATTTCTGGATACCACTTTGATGTCACATTTTCATAAGAAGAAGGACTGAAATTAAGTTAAAATGTAATTGTAATTAACATAAAACATGTTTCATTCAGTAAAATAAAAAAAGTATAATGTCCAAAAGTGTTTAGTATTATTATTTAGGTGATTGCCTTCACCCATACAAATACTAATTCATAAAGGTTGTGACTTTGTTAGTTTTTATTTCTGATGCTTGTAACAATTTAACACATCAGTTAAGAAGCATAAAATACTAAATAATTTTCAGCTATTCAAAACGTGTATTATACCTTCAATGAATTGTCAGAAGTTTATTTAAAAAACAAGAATGTAACATAGTATCAATACGGTGAAATATTGTTGTCATACAAAATATAGGTAGATGAGGCACAAGAGGTATGTCAGGTCCGGGATATCTGGCGCTCTACACTGTCTGCCTACCCTGTTAGGGACCTGGTGTGAAGATCCATACAAAATTTACATAAAAAATAAATTATTCCAACAAAAAAACAATGAAGCAAATTATTATTTGAGTATTTTTCCATGATTCTATGTATTTTTTTTCTATCCTTTAACATACTGTACAAGGTCCAGGCCCAACGTGGAATTCACGCATCAGCACGGTGCAGGGTGCGACACAGAGGGTGGGCGGCGAGCCCCACACTGCTCTTTGTATCTTGACATTTAATTTAATTATACCAGTTACAGTCCCTTACATAGTTCTATTCGGAAGTAGTCACCCTGAGCTAGGTCAGTTAGGGACTACACCTCAACAATGAGTGTTACCTGGATACCAATGCAAAATACTCACCTTGTAACACTAAAACATATAAGGAAGACATCTGTTTGTGGATAGCTTAGTGGTCTCAGTCTGTCATAGTCCTCTTGACCTGCAGTATCCCAAAGTCCTAGTGACACTGCTACACCATCTACCACCATTGGAGCAGAATAGTTGTCAAAACTGGAATGATTTCACCTAGTTACAGAGTGTGCAGGATTTCAAATATAAGTATTTTAATATAAGAAATTCAAATCATACCATGATATTTTTATACATGAATATTTAAATTCAATGGCCCCACTAGTGGAAGAATTTTCTTCTACTGGAAGAGAATTCTGCCACTAGTGCAGACAGTCAACCGAACATGCAGTTCACATTGATGTTAAGTGATGCCTGCAGCCTATAGACACCCACACAAAGACCAAGGTCAAATTGCAGATGCCTTTCTACTCCTGAGGCCTAGTGTTATGCCTCTGTGCCGGAAATTACAAAGCCATACATTACCACCTGACTGGAACACAATAGTGCTGAACACTACCATTTAGCGGCAAGTATATTATGTAATGCGGTGGTGCCTACGCCCGCGAGCTCCGTCACTGGAGCTCTACCACCAGTAAAATCGCCGATAAAAGATTATAATAAAAAATATAAACGATAAAACTACCGCCACTGCAATCGCCAATCCCCATGCCAAGCGTGGCGACTATGGCATATCCCCCTTATGGGGAGGGTTTGGTGCAGCATCATATCTTTCGGCTGATATGATGATGATGATTAGTCCAATACGATTTTCATACTTACACTGTTGGTACATATTCCCCTGGGAAACTGTCTGTTGTGTACGAAATAAGCATACAAGTTTTTCCCACAGTTCCATCACCAACAACTACACATTTGATAGGTCTTCCTGAAGACATCTGAGAGAAGATACATTATTGATAAATAAAGGCCAACCTATGAGTCACGAGAAATACCAAATAACATTATCCAAGAACAATGAATGCAGTACCTTGGACAGGCGTTAAATAATGAATCGAGTAAAAATAGCTGTGAAACAAGTATTTTGTAGATTAATAACGTTTTATTCAGTACAAAAAACACCAAAATTCGATAAAACTGAATTGGAAAAAAAAACGCATTGAAAGATGACAGAATTTAGTTGAATTTACCACACAGACCAATAACCAAAACCAGATTATATTCTCCTCCGCAGACCAAGGCTCTATTTCTCAAATCTCTTTGGAATTTACTCTTTGGACATAATGTAATGGTTTTTTTTTTAATAATTGTTTTACGGCCACCGATTCAAGTCCTTAACAGCCAATTTTCAGTAATTTTTATCTTCATTTTATTAAGTTAATGAATATCCATATGGAAGATGACGATGAGTGGATGCTTTCATGTAGAATATGATGAGATGGCTCCAGTAAAGTGATGGGGACTTTACTAGGAGACTTTACGAAGTTTTAGAGGCAACATGAAAAATAACTTTTCACTTTATAATATCACTTTCCTACACCTGTGAACGTTATCGAATGTTTTATGATAAAAATCCTACCATTTTTACACATAAAAACGCGACTATAAAAGCGAAACAGCTCTTTTCCGCGTTCCCGCCAAAACTCGAATGTAATGGAGGAGCAGCTAGGGACAAAACGATACGAGTAAATAAAAAATAAGTACATACTATTACTCGAAACTTTTCTTCCGATAGCAAATAATTTTAGCATCGATACTTTGAAACTAGGTATCGAACTATCGAATAAAGGGTCCAAAGTACTCATATGAGTACTCATGATATGTATAGACTTAAGAGTATTTTGAACGCCAATGAACTGATGCTGGTTTTATTTTTGGGTTTCGAACACCTTGGAAATACATAGAGTATCGATAATTTTCAACCGTTACTGAGTAAGTATCGATACTTGAAGACCGATACGCTATCGAGTAAAATTATCGATACCTCGATGGTATCGTTACATCCCTAGGAGCAGTCAGGGTGACTATTCGTGGGTCGTCGACGGTTTTTACGTCAACGCAACGAGACCGTTCACCGTCCATAAACTAGTCTAAGAAACAGTCTTTTTTTCGACTAGTTTATATTGTGATAATAGTCAACTATGTTGATGGCGTTTGACCGTTCACCGTCAATGTCAGCAATACATTAGTTTAGAAAACAGTATATTTTTCGACTAGTTTATTTCGTGACTTAGTCGATTATGTTGATAACGTTGTTTGCGTCGTTCAACGATTGCTAAACATATTATGCGCTTAGGGTAAACGTGAACGACATTTATACATTAATATAATCATGCATTGTTGCCGTTTCGCACGGTTCGCGCGCTGCGTCGAGCGTCGACACGAAACGACAACGTTTCATAGTTGACGACGTTGACGTTGATCGACTAGTTCAGTAAACGGCTAACATATACACCACGCGCGCGTCGCGCCGTTTATTGGTAAATTAGTCTAACGTTGAACAGTAAACTAGTTTATTAGTCGACGACTAAGAAACAGTCTAAAAAAACTGTTCGTTCATTCAACGCCCACTAATAAGGGTGACCCTGGCCCGTGTTGCTTTATGATTACGACTTACGGCGAACTGACGCGTTGCAGTTTGTCTTTTTATGTAGAATCATTTTTGGCTTAGTAGTTTACATCATTATTCGTAGACTTTTCAACTCTTTGTAACTCACTCACATCATGACATGAAAGACATCATAGACCAAATCGGTCGCATTGCAGAGCCAGTTATCGTTTCTTGGTTATTGGTCTGTGATTATCGCCATGAGGCCATGACTATTTGTTTCTGTTCTAGGGATGGGTAAATGGGAAAAATATATCAGTATAGATTTTTCAATAACATCGATATTTTGATTGATATATTTAGTCAATAAAGCGATTAGCTCTTTGTTTTGAGATCAATTTTACCTAAGGCCCTTTTTTTTGCTAGCGTGTCAGGCTACTGGGCCTCCAAATCATATTGAAAATCGATATCGCAGAAAAAAAGTTCGCTAATTTAAATATTGGCGAATTTTCAGAAAAATGTCGATTATTTAAAAAAAAATATCGATATTTTGATTTATTGATATTTTTACCCATTCTCTGGTCCGTGATTCATTTTCGTTGGTGTTGTGATTTAATATCACGTTTTTCTATTATTTTATTAATTTAATTCATATTGTATCCTACCTCAGTCCTTCCTCTGAGTATCCTACTGATATTTGTCATATTGTTGATAACATAATATCATAAAGGCAGTTAGATCCTGTACATTTCATTAGCGTTTATCACTATTTTTTGTGTGTATAATGCCGAAGTTCTCTTCAATTCAACATATCACCAGTTCTTTGAAGTAGATAAAGAATTACTACATATTATAAGGTAAGAGTCATAGTTGAGATAATTAGCAACTGATTGGCAGTTTCATGAGGGAGCCATTAGTTGTGGAACAGCATACATAAACATCCAATTTAAATTGAATTAAATGAGATCCCTTGCTTAAAGATGAGTGAATCATGTGTGGAGACTCCCGAAGCGCCGGCCTGGCTTTCAAAACTAGAAAGCCAACGGGAGAAACTCAGTAAAGCTCGACTCGGACATGACAGTGGAGCTGGGGCCTCTTGCAATTCTTGTGGTAAGTTACATTAAACTCTCTTATATAACTTGAATGTTATTCAGTTGTGCCTGAACTAATACAATGATTTATCAAATTATTGGATATTTACATAAGAATGTTTATTAATATTTTTAAAATGTATGAATAATAGCGCTACAACAGGAAGACAGCGATGTAGAATTCAAAGATGTATGCTTTTAGATTTATACCTGTATAGAAGTAACAATAGTATAGCTATTACCATACCTATTCCTTGATTACATTTTTCTTTAACAAACTTCACTGGATGGATAATCCTGAGGTTGTAGGTTCAATTCCATTTTTTCTTTAATTTGTAAACCTCACTGACTATGTTGACAGATTATTACACTTTTTCCTGATCAGTCACAATGAGTATATAAATACAATTAGGTTTTATAACAATTGATTTAGTATTTGATTCATGTTTTTAGTATGACTCATACTAAATTTTGTAATTGAAACTAAATCACCTGATTTTAATTTCAAGGCTCTGGCTGTCCTGGTTTGGATTTACATTTTTGGCGTAAAGTTTGCCGGGCTTGCCACTGCAGTAAGGATGTGCATGATGTCCAGGACGATGACTTGTCTGGATGGGCCCAATTTGAACTTCTTGGCACTGCGAGACCAAAGAAAGCTTCTAGTAAGCATACTATTATTTTTTTATATTATATCTATTTACAGGCAAATATTTATATATTTTTTTATAGATATAGTTATTTTTAAATATATATTAACATTAGTTGTATAGTATGTTCGTTCTTTTAGAGATAATAACGAACTGTATATGAGATAGTAATTGAATTCACATACCCACAATCAGTCATGTTTTTTTGATTGTCAAATAAAAAATTAAGCTTTTCCTTAATTTCTTAATTTTTTTCTGTTGACGCGTGTGCATTTTTAAATTCAAAGAGGTCCTTGGAAATTATTTCAATCAGAAAAAACCCAATAACTAATTCTTCAACTTGATGATTAAACCCGAGAACTCAAGTGAGGTTTATATGGTCCTGTAATCTCCAGATTAGACCGCAGGAGTGGCAATGCAACTACATTGAAATTTCTGAAGAAGAATATAAGCTAAAGTTGCCACTTAAACTTGTATTCTTGTTTGGCGTTCTCATAAAATCAAAAAGCAGTAAGGATCTACTACCGCTGAGCCACCACAGCAATCATATAATACAAAATATTTTGTGTTTTTTTTCAGTGCCACTTATCAAGATTCGTGGAGTGACAGATAAACCTGTGAAACTTGATTGGGTTCCCCCTAATGCATCAACAGAATTGGTATGTTTATATGATAACTTGTGAAACTAGTTTCTGATAAAACTATTCTTAAACATGTATTTGTCTTTGAATGTGAAATTATGAAAGGTTACTTGCATGATTTCACATTTTATTGATAAGATTTATAAGTAACTAGCTGTTGCCCGCGGCTTCACCCGCGTGGATGTCGTTTTATAATCCTAAATTTTCTTTGCTATAAACCACACGGAACCCGAGACCTTTCCAACGAATGCAAAACCGTGGAAATCGGTTCGTGCATTCTGGAGTTATAGCGTCAGGAAGGAAAACCCGACTTATTTTTATATAATAGACTAGCAAAGTCATCTAGTAAGTGTACTTATGTATTAAATATAAATAATCTGAACTTATCAGTTTGATATTTATGAAAAGGAAATTTGATGTATGTAATAATACAGAGATAATATTGAACTTGATAAGTAAGATTGCTTAACATTGATATGCTATCTTTATAATTTATTTTATAAACAGAGTTGAATTTGTTCAATAAAATAGATTAATAATATACCTACTCTTAATAACATCCTCAGGCTTTCATACATAATTGTTACAGATTTATTTTTGTGTACTTACCACAAATCTTAGTGATTGAACTGCTGTCAGAATTTTTAAACTTGCACATATGTAGGAATTGCTATCCAGACTAATTTTCGATTGGTTCGAATCTGGCTGGATGAGTACTTTGTTAAGACATTCAAGTTTTTAAGTAAAATAAAATAAAAAATTGTATAGGTATAAGCCCAAAAATTAATAATTTAAATATTTATTTTAAATTGGTCTACAAGGACACTTACAAGCTACCTATAGTGAATGACTTAAATAATAACTTAATAGGTATTAATAATAACATATATAAACACAATTTAACCAATAAACCATCAAATCTTTCAATTCCTTCATAGAAGAAAAAGAAAAATCTATTCATCATACCGCACCGTACATACATAGTTAATTACTTAATACGAGTTTCAAGTGCAGGCACTACCAATAGGTGTCTGCTTTACATAGGCTATTATTACATGCATAAAAAAACGGTACTTAAATGAAGTTACAAATATACTAAGTACCTCATCATCATCATCATCATCATCATCATCATCATCATCATCATCATCATCATCATCATAAGCACTCCAGCCAAAAGGACATCCACTGCTGGATAAAGTCCTCCCCAAAGATGCTCACAAGAGTGTTGTGTGGCATTAGGGGAGAATATGTCATAATCGCCACATTTGGCAGGCGGATTGGCGATCACAGTGGTGGTAGTTTTATCGCGGGACGCAGCTGTCCACCCCGCGTTGTATGTTTTACATCGCCCTATTGGAATGGTTTGACCGCCATTGTTCGGTTGATTGACTGCACTAGTAGAAGAATTCTCTTCCAGTAGAATAAAATTCTTCCGCTTGTGAGCGGTGGGTTCGTTACGTCCCGTCACCAGGATATAAGTACCTACCTAGTGGTCATTCCGCATACCCAAGTGGTTGGTATCAAATTTATGTTGATGATCTGATAATATTTCTGTTTACCTATAAGTTACTCTTTTTTTCGTAATAGTCCTGAAGGCAACAACTGATAAATGTATGTAATTGGTTAGGTGTGTACCTAATGATATTAATAATTTCATTTGTCTCAGGTATCCGAGTATATGTCATGCTTGGGTCCACTCGCGCCTGTGTCCGGATCAGAAGCGGCTAAGAAACGTCGTGCACAACTGCGAACACAATTGCCACCACACGATGTAGCTACGGCGGCTCGTCACCATGCCACCGATCAGGAAAAATCTGAGCATACGGTATGTATACTTAAGCAAACATTTCTTTGTTTATCTTATATCCATCTGATTTTATTTTAACTATCAACATTGTTTACTTGTTACAGGAATATATCACTCGAATTAAAGACCATGTAGTGGGCATGGGTAATGTTGTTAGGGTAGGACCACTTCAGAGCGGCGAAGTTTACTCAGTAGAGAACAGCAAAACACATACAGCTACAAAGTCCTATGCGTTACCACTGAAAATATCTAATGTATCGAGAGGCGTGAAGTATAATATAGTACCTAAAAATGCTTCAGACAAAAAACTTGTTCTAGATTCACAGGGTAATATTGTTAGCAGTGCAGCTAACTTGCCAGATTACAAATCTAGTCCCATACTAAGCCGCATTGTAAAGGACAAGCTCCATGTAATGCGCATAGAGTCTGACAGAATCAAGAGTGCAGTTGAACATGGTCCAGTTTATGATAAATTATTCAAAAATTTAAGTGATTTGAATATACCAATAGCTAATGATGTTTATCTTCAACCAATTAAGCTTTTCCGTGATGAATACAATAAAAATCCACAGTTTAAAGAGGAGGCCAATGAATTTGCAAGCAAAGCTTTAGCTGCTCATATAATGCCAGATTTGTGGTCAACAAGTAATAACAATATTATCGGCACAGCAAAGTTGATGGACAGTAGGTTACAAAAAGGAACAATATTTGCTCCTAATGGAGAAATATGGAGTTGGAAACATGAACCAACAACTCCAGAGCATAGTGGCACTATTTGCTCTACAAAGATAAGCCCTCAATATTCAACTACTACTAAACCAATTAACCAGGTTGAACCACAACAAACAGCTCCGTTACGGGAGTATCTAAGGACTCATTCTGAAGAGGATATTCCTCCACCACCACTGCCAAATTACAACACATATCCTGGCGCCATCCCAATGTCTTCTGCAAGTGTTGATTGGAATAAACCAAATGACAACCAACTCGTGGACAATTCCGGAAATCCTTTACCATTAAGTAATTATGGTGAACAAATTGAGCCACTTCTGACACAATTTGCAGATATGGCACTCAGTCCTGCTGAGATTGAGTTTAATAGAAAACTGTATAATGAAGGAGTTCCATGTCAACGCTGTCAGAAACCAATGTTTGCTGGTGAGGTAGCCGTTAAAGCAGAAAGAGCTGGTCAGGAAGCTATATGGCACCCACAATGCTTTACCTGCAGCAAATGTGGAGAACTACTTGCAGATCTTGTGTACTTCTTTTATAAGGGTGAAATTTATTGTGCCAGAGATTTGGCTAATGTGCTAGAAATCCCAAGGTGTGCTGGGTGTGATGAATTAATTTTCACAAGACCTTATACGGCTGCTGAAGGAAGAGCATTTCATGTTCAACACTTCTGTTGCTACCATTGTGATGCACCACTTGGTGGAAAGAAATATGTTCCAGATGACAAGACAGGTTTACCTATTTGTTTGTCATGTTATGATCAGTTTTATGCAGAGCGATGTCGAGCTTGTGGGGGTGTTATTGGGCCGGAACAGCAAGGTGTTTCTTGGAGTACCATGCATTGGCACACTGATTGTTTCATTTGTTCTGGCCGAATGTGCGGCAAAAGCCTTCTTAGTGGGCGGTTTGTTGTAAAACAAGAAATGCCTTTTTGTAGTGTACCTTGTGTACAAAGTCGAATTAAGTAGTGCTTTGGGATAAAATCAAATATCGAATTGTGGTAGCCATTTTAATTTGAACGGGCGATGTATCAATCTTCCTATAGATATTCTTTATTTTCTAGCTTCTTTTATATTATAGCTTGCCGCGAACGGCTCCGTTTGCGTCCTTATACGAGCTTCAAACTCAAAAATTTATTTGATCACTTGGAAATAACAGAATTTGCTTGTGATAGGTCAAATTACAAATATGAAATTAAAGCGAATAACAACTGATACGTTGATTAATATGTCAAAGTAAACAAAAATAAAATAGGTAAGGGTCCAAAAATACCTACTTAATAATAAAAATGGGTATCAACAGAATGTTTCATACTTTCTTTTACAAACGGCAAGATAAGACTAAATAAAAGAATATGGGACATTCTTTATCATTCACTGGCAGAGTTCCATATCCATCCTCTTCAGTGATTCGTTTTTATCTGATCTTTTTTATGCGATTTGGCGAAAAACCATAGCATTTTCTTTACTATTTACAGATAAATTGTTTTAAACTTTCACGATTTGTATTCATATTTTTATATTGTAAACGGGTCCTAAGATAAGTACCGTTTACAATATAAAAATATTTACAGATACATTACATATCATTATGACTGTATTAGATACCTAAACCCTTCTTGAAATAATATTGGAGATACTTTTATTTTACCTGAATAGATGAAAATAATAATATAATTATTGTAGAGGGCCCCAGGATTCTATTTTTGTATTTACTCGAGCGCGTCAGATATGAACATGGGAGATACGGGAGATATGGGAGATACCTGCCGCCGTGTTGGTTGGTTACCTCCATTAAAACTGAAGTTTGTAGCCCTTAAAAAAAACCAAAAGTTCGCTACGATTTTACTCGTTCATCTTCCGAATCGTCTGAATTTTGGATAGGAGCATTGTTTGGGCACATTTTACACCCTCTCAATATCTGACACGGTCTTGACGCAAGAGGTTGATGCCGCGCCCTTTTCAAAAACAGTGATTCTTTAAAAAATGAAGGCGAAAAATTACTCAAGAATGTCAGATACTAAGAGAGGATGTAAAGTGAACCCAATCAAAGCTCCCGTCCAAAATTCAGACGATTTGGATGCGAGGCAAGCTCGTGGCGGAAGCCCTAAGGGTTCGGTCCTTTATGGAAATCTTAGATTTGGTGGAGGTACTGAACAGGGTGCAAGGTATTTTCTATATCTTAATCTGACGCGGTGTAGTCAATTCAAAAATACCCCCTTGGGCTCTCCTACTATAAGATAGATGATGTAAAATTGCACGGATGGAAATTGGATCATCAGGCACGAAGGTAGACTATCTTTTGAAGGCCTATTACACTACATGTTTACCTGCCACTTGGACGCTTTGGCTCCCCAGACAGAGAGTCGTTAGTAACACTGCGCTAAAAATCAATTTCTGTGTTGCTCACTTTTCGTTTAAACTCGAACGTAAATATATATTATATAAAACTTTTTTTTACACATACCTCGAGAAATAGTACTCATTGTTTAGGGCACTCGACTCCCTGTTTAGTGACGCTAACTCTCTGTTTAGGGACCCTAACTCCCTGTTTAGGGACCCTAACTCCCTGTTTCTTATATGAGCCTGTCCCTGTAGGCAAGGCAGGCTCCGAGAAATAGGCGGGCGTTTAAGATTGCAAAATTATGAAATGGTATTTTGTAATATTATTATATTTTTTAAACGACATATTTTTCCACTACATTTCACTTTGTTACATTCCTCAAATATAGTTTTGTAAAGAGCATCATTTAAATGCTATGAATCATAGTTTGATCTTTATAGTTTGATTTATGAGGAAGATTAAGTACCTACCTTATAAATATTTCTCGATTGTAATATTTATTATCTTATTGCACCATACTTAGAACTTATAAATTTGATAGGTACCTAGTAGGTATGTTAAGCCGAAAATTTTATCTCAAAGATTACGTTTTCGTTATTTGGTTCTACAACATTAACATTTGAAAAAAAAAAATGGAAAAACCTTGTGATTTGGCAAAAATTGTTTGATATTATCCCAATGGCACATTATTTTGCAAATATCTTCTATAATAAGCAAATAAAATACAGGTTGCTATAATTTATATCGTTATGTAGGTAGGGTAGGAGTTCAGAAGTTCAATATTCGGCGCATTTGTGCCACTGTTTATTTTTGTATAAAAATTTTATATTCATAAATATTAAAAATATTCCGTATTGTTAATAATGAAGGATACAAATCTACTCTAAAAGACTGAAAGAAAAAGAAGTCAATTTTATCTAATAAATTTATGAAAAATGTGTAGCAAAGTAAATCCAATTCAAAGTGGGTGGAAGTCCCCCAGTGCGGATTAAGTCCGTAAGCGTCTGTCGACTATGACCTACTGTCCCTCGAGAATGCTTTAATGTAAACTGCCAGAATTTGCCAGTTATGTCTTATGAATTAGGGGCTAAGGCTGATTCAAACCCTAGCACAATTTTTCAATTGGACTGTACACACAGACAGATACTGGTGGTAGAGTTCCAGTGACGGAGCTCGCGGGCGTATGCACCACCGCATTACCTAATATACTTGCCGCCAAATGGTAGTGTTCAGCACTATCGTGTTCAAGAGTTTAGGGCTCAAGAGTGGTAACGCATCTGCATTTTGTCCTCTGGTCTTTGTGTGGGTGTCTATAGTGCAGTCATTACCATCAATGTGAACTGCATGCTTGTTTGCCACTTTAATTACATTAAAACAATTGCAATATTCTGTCATATCCAAGTCATTGGGCAGCTTGGGGAAAATGAAATTTGACAATGTGGGTACTTACATTGTAGCCTTGTGATTATTTAGTCCTATATTTTCCATTATTATTCATTCTGTGTGTTTAATAAGGTAAATTAATAAAATGTACTGATAAGTAGACATCGGATTATATGTACTAACAAAATGCAAAAAGAGTGAAACATGCCACTTTCAAAATAAAGTTTTTTCTAGTTTTTTTTACTTTGATGATTTTTAGTTTGTAGTCTCTCTATTACTTATGGTATATTGCTGAAACATCCTCAAATGCAGATTAAGTTATATATATACCAAATTAGCTTAATATGTAGGTACTTACTAGTTTTATAGGATAATAAATCTTTAATATTGGTCTGGAGTGCTAAGCAAGTGAGCAGTTCCTTTTTATTTGATTGTATGCCCCTTCCGAAACACTGTGGCAGAAAAAAATAGCTACAGTAATAATCACTGCATAAAAGAATACTACAATATGCATGCATTATTTGATTTTCTTGATATATGTATTTTAATAAATGGACACTGGATAAATTCATTTAATCATACAATTGAAATGATTTTTAAATGTTGCATGTTTATAATTATGGAAATGTATGTACATATTGTTTTAGAATTATTTTTTGTTTGCTGGTTTACACATGCAGTTTGCACGTGTGATTGAGGTGGCACTGAAGCATTTTTTTTTATTTCTTTTAATGTATAGTGTAAATTTTGTTGGCGCAACTTTAAATTAAATAAATAAATACCTACCTCTAAAAACAGCTTTGTTAGCTAAAATATAGATTATTTATGCAATGCATTTGTAAATGCACAAATAATAATACAATAAGTATCTACAAATTTTTAGGGAACTATGTGGCTGTAACTAATGCAGGTAGACATACCTTTACAGCGGCTGATAGCCTAGCCCCAACCTAGGATGTCCTTAAAATATTTAAAAACAGAATAAGCAACTCTAAGCAGTGAGTTGCATCCGATGACGTCATCAAGTCTTGCAAAATCGAGCTCCCATGACGTAAGTGCTCATGTTGTTGCTAATTAGCTCAATACAAGGGAATAAAAACTTCAAAAATGTGATAAATGGGACCATACAATATTTTCTATTACTTAGTAGATTAACATTTAAAGATTTGACTGATTCTTTATCATAGTCGACGATAAATTAAAAAAGGTGAGTAGATGTATGATTATATTTATTGCCTGTTATGAAATTAAACCCTTTTTGATAATATAGGTATTAAACCTATATGAATAGGAGTAAGAAATAAAACTTTACTTATACAATTTATAATAAACATAGGCATTTATTAGTTTATAAATATAATATAAAAACATAAGATGTAAGCAAATTATTTTTATTTTTAATACAGATATTATTAAGAGGATATTATTGTGTATGAATATTTTTATACCATAGGTAGTATGGCCCGGGTACAAAATGTTCCTTGATTTGTGCCATTTATTTTTATATTACTGATGATTATATAATAAATATCAAGATCCTGGAAATTGTGTTTTATTATTTAACACACAAGTTAACTCCACATCACAATTACTAATGACAAAAATAATTTACATCACTAAAGTATGTATAAACATGAACTTGGTTATTAAGAAGTTGGCTTAAATATTAATACTAGAACATTTTCAATGGTAGAGTTAACTAAAAGTTCAATTTACTATAAAACAACTTAGGTAATGCACAATTCCTTGGTGATTCATACAATTATAGCTACTGGGTCCAAAACTGGTGGATTATAGTGAGAGATTGTTTGTAAACAGTCTGATATCTAGTCCAGATTGTGGTTAATTTAGAACATTTTTCAGGTTAGGCTGTTCTTAATCCAGCAATCTATACATTCCTAGATGCTGTGTGATTTATCTGTCCTGCAAAAATAAATGGTTAAATTCTTATTTATTTATTAGTGCCAAACAAATTAGAATCAAACCTTGGATTGAAGAATAATAATCATATTACACATTCTAAAAAAAGCCATTAACTTTTTTCCAAATTTGTTCAAATATTAACCAAAATATTGTGACTGATTGACTAGTCAACTAAATTATTGAATATTAATATCTTTGGTAAAGATATTTTTTAAGGCATGCATTAAGAAATAGTTATTTCTGTTTTCAGTTTCATTATTCTATCTTTATTTGTGTAATGATGGTGGCAAACAGACATGCAGTTTGCATGGTAAGCAATGACTGCAGCCTATACACATTTACACAAACACCAGTGGCCAAAATGCAAGTAAAAGGTAGCCAATTTTAAAGAGGTAATAGGTTTAGGTTTTAATTTTTTTCTTAAGCTCTCTTGGACCTAGGGTAAATATGCCCTTGGGTCATATCATAATTCTCATAACTGCCAGCAAACAATAGTCTGATTAGTGGCAGATAGATTAGGTAGGTAATGAAGTGGTGTCTACAACCTCAACACTAGAAATCAATCACCAGCAAAAAACCTACTTCGTACTAGAATAATTTTTCATGAGTTAATATTATGTTTAAATTTATGACATAATAAAAACACCCAAATCTTATACAAAAGTGAATTACTTAAGAGAATACAAATTAAACACTCTTCAGTTATCTTGTATTAATTTAGCTTTATTATACAAAGTATCATCAAGCAGCTAATTTTAAATTACCCAGGCCATTCCTTAATTTATTAAGATTTTCCTGAATTGCTTCTTGTTTGTTTTCTAAAGCGGATATATGACCATCTGTTCTTTTGATTTCTTTACTAATATATTCCATGCGCTTTGCGACGTTTTGTCTGGCTTCTTCCAAATCTTGCTTCACTAATACGGGACCGATTAATTTGTAAACTTCGGCATCCTTCTTCAAAAGCATTAATTCTTCTTTGACCGCCTTGTTCTCATTCAATTGGCTGTCCAATTGTTGCTTTTGTGACACTGCCTTATGATATTCTTTTTGGACACTGCTAAAAACTTCGAATTCTTTTTGTAATTTCTTCTGTATTTCTTCAGCCATATTGCTTGAAATATTCAAATGTTTAATTTTAATAAAAGGTAATACGTAAAGAAATACTGCCTTTTCACTATTCAATTCACTAATTTGTTGAATTTGAGGTTATTGAGTATAGAACAATTGAGCACAAATGACAGTTTTTTTTTCAATATATGGCAACCGCCTTGGAGCATATCTGCCAGCATCGCGTTTGATTTTAGGCAATAAAATAATTATAAGCATTGAAACAAAAACGAAAAATAATTAAAAAAACGAACTAAACTGCAACGTTATTTTCACAAAATCTTAGATATTAAAGAAGAAATAAACACAAAATCAATTAGTAGAAGACAGTTTAGAAAATGTGTCAAGAGTAGTCAAGCAAGACTGTCTGTCAAGAGTCAGTGAAGTGAGTTTTTATAATTTGTTTTACGTCTTTACTGCCAATCTTCGGTAATTTTAAAATTCTTTAATTCTATGATAATGAATATCCATAATCAATATTGGAAGATGACGATGATTGGATGGTTCCATAATAATATGGAATATGATGAGATGGCTCCAGTATAGTAATAGGGAATTTACTAACGTCATGCTCCGGGGCAAGACCACAGGAGTTTTTACAAAGTTTTGAAATCACTTTCCTACACCCGTGCATGTTATCAAATGCAATAAGATAAAAATCACCATTTTAACATTTTTTAAGCATAGTGTCCGACCGAATTCGGCATCGGCCACCTTCGGCTAAAAAAACATCTTCGGCAAAACCTTCGGCCGGGTTTTGGGCCGAAGCCTCACTATTATTTCGCAACTCAACGACGCAACGGATTAATTCGCAAATATTTGATTACGTAAATGCATTGATTTATTATCTACTTCATAAATTTATGCGTGAATGTATAAAATAATTATTAATACTGTCAGCAAAAAAAAAAGCCTAACAACGAACCGTTAGTATAATTTGAGAATAGTTTTTTCAACTAAATTATTTACGAAGTGATGATTATGAAATGAATTGGTAATTTTTGTAATAATTTGTTTGCTTAGTGAATTATTTATGTAGTGATGTAGTCGTGGAAAGTTGAAACGTGAAACGGAATCGTTGCGAATTGTTGGTTTTGTAATGAAGAGTTTTGAAACGTTTGTCGGTAAAATGAACGGGTACCGAGACAGTCAATAGAAATTGAAGTTTTGAAATAATTTTAATATTAATTCTAGCTTGTAGACAATATTGAACAAAATTAATTACTGAGAGATTATAAACCTTCGGCATCGGCTTCGGCCGAAGGTTATGGCGATTGCCGATTAATCGGCTTCGGCTTCGGCCAAAAATAGACCTTCGGTCGGACACTACTGGCAACACATATTGGTCAAAAACCTTTTTCTCGAGACACTGCGGTACCTAAGTCGGACGAGAAGATGTATCGTAGCTTCCCGAACGCTGCCCAACCGAGTTGGATTCGGCGATTGAGCTCATTCTCGAGGTTGGACTGACCTAACTGGACCGTTTGTCCCAGGTATACATAATCGTGAACAACTTCGAGTGTAGTACTCTCGACCGTGACAGGAGTGGGTGTAACATGGACATTTGACAACATGATCTTCGTCTTGTCCATGTTCATTTTAAGGCCCACTCGATAGGAAGCCCTACTCGTTAACATTGATGCCGAGTCCTTTCCAGTTCAGAAGCTTGAAAACGTCTTCAAATGCAGCGGTGAATAGTTTCGAAGATATAACATCTCCCTGTCTCACACCTCGCTGCAGTTGGATAAGTTTCGACATGGTGGCGTTTTCATACAAGCTCCTCAGCACCTCGATGTATCTGTAGTCAACTTGGCACCTCTGGAGTGACTGTAGCACAGCAAAAATTTCAACCGAATCGAAGGCTTTCTACATAGTCCACGAACGCTAGACATAGGGGCTAGTTATACTCTTCTGTCTTCTGTATAACCTGCCGCAGCGTGTGAATGTGGTCTATGGTGCTAAAGCCTTTACGGAAATCGGCTTGTTCGGGAGGCTGGAAGTCGTCGAGTCTGCGAGATAGACGGTTCGTGATCATCTCGAAAAGATAATCCCTACTAATCCCTACTTCCCTTCTAATGTTATAAATGCGAAAGTAAATCTGTCTGTCTGTCTGTCTGTCCGTCTGTCTGTTACCTTTTCACGTCCGAACGACTGAACCGATTTTAATGAAATTTGGTACAGAGATAGAGCTGACTTTGAGAAAGAACATAGGCTACTTAGTTATTTATAAACCGTCCCTCGTCCTCGTCAGCCTTCGACCTTCACGTCACCACGGGAATCGTTTGCCGGAAATCGCCAGTGAACAGTAATGTGACACCACCCACTCAAATGTTCGTTCCTGCGGATGTCCTGCTGGGTTCTGTCCACGGCCTCAACTGCCTTTCTATTGGCCTTCGTACACTCATCCCATACAATCAGAGAGCAATCCTTGAGCACGTGTCCCTTATCGCTGTTATATATTATGACACACCAAAAACAGTCGTTTCGGCGCTCTCTAAATGTAAGGGAATTTTAAACATGGCATGTGCTGTCTTGCTTTCCGGAAGCAGTGTGGCAGCAACTCAGTGGTAACAAATGTTTTTCCTGTTCCACCAAGAGCATCCAAGAAAAACATTTTACCCTGGTTTTGCCCAACGCTTTCAAGGACGTTATCATAAATTTGTTTTTGCTCTGAAGAGAACAAAGTGACATGGTCATTTCGGACGGATCATAATTAGTCTCAGCGTTATACTCCCAATTTCTACGGTCTTGATGGGGTGATGATTGGGGAGCTGGTAACCCATATTTGATAGTTCAATCGGCGGTGGAAATGACCACATCTTGAAATGAACTAAGACTGGTGTTCAGCATGCGTTCATTAGTTACTTCGACTTCGTCTCCAGTAGCACGTGTCTCAAAGCCCGTAGAAAATCTTTAGACAGATGATGGCGATACTTCTCCGTCACTGACGCTTGCCTCCGCGAGGGTGTCATCCCAGTTTTGGTCACCGTCAAGAAGGTGACGTGCTACGCAGGCTGCACGGTAAGTGGGATACTCCACGCCATCAAATGTCCTCAGAAAAGCGAAATACGTTGGGCCTTGGACCGTGTGAAGTAACAACCGCAGGCAATAGCTTTCGCCATTATTTGGATGCACGATACCTATTAACCCAATGCAAACTCAAACTCAAACTCAAAAATTCATTTAATCACTTGGAAATAATAGAATTTGCTTGTGATAGGTCAAATTACAAATATAAAATTAAAGCAAATAACAACTGATACGTTGATTAATATGTCAAAGTAAATAAATTAATAATAGTCCAAAAATACTTAATAATAAAAATAGGTATCAACAGAATGTTCCATACTCTCTTTTACAAACGGCAAGATAAGACTAAACAAATGCGGTGTCCTTGAAAATTCTCGGATATTCAAATGCGAAATTTGAAGTAAATCCATTGAGTAATTTTGAGTTTAGCCCGGACATACATACAGACAAACAAACACTATATTTGGCTTCGATATCGATAGTAGATCACGCTCCAAATATTCTTTAAAATAAAAAAAATCTATGTACAGTTTTGACTTTTCTACGATTTTAAAGATTCACTGCTCTTCCCCCGTAGGAGATAGCGTGATAATATATTATGTAGCCTATATGTTGACCGGACCGGTTAGTAATATTCATGCAAAATTTGAAGTAAATCCATTAAGAACTTTTTTAGTTTAGCCCGGACATACATACAGACAAACAGACAAAAAATCTGAAAACTATATTTTTGGCTTCGATTTCTATTACAGATCACGTCCCAAGTATTCTTTAAAAAAATATTAAATCTACAGTCTTTATTTTCTTACGATTTCATTAAATGTAGAGATTCCCGTGGGAATGAGTGATTTTCCCGCAGTAAAAAGTAGCCTAAATGTTGGCCAGGCTTAGTATTTATACACCACAAAAAGTTTCATTCGAATCCGTCCAGTATCTTCGGAGATTAGCCTGGACAAAGGGACAAACAGACAAACAGACAAACAGACAAACCGACAAACAGACAGACAAAAAAATTAAAAATGATTGAAAAGTGTTCTAATACTATTTTAACATTGCCCCCAATTAGTTTTTTTTAACCGAGTTCAAAAAACGAGAAGGTTCTCAATTCGACCGGTATATATTTTTTTTACGATTTACGTAATTATTTTTTTGTTTGATGCGGAATAGTTTCGAATTGGTCCCATAAAAAATTAATTCAGATAGGCTCATCAATTTTTATTTTATGAGCATTTTTTACTAACTTTCACCTCAGACTTAAGGAATATGAATAGACGGCGAGTTGTCATACAGTGCGTTGAATCCACTGACGGCCTAGATAGTCCTAACGCGCATGACAACAAGATGACAACAAGTGACAGTGACACATTTACTCATCGACGACACAACAGAGCTTATTTACTCCTTCGTGGATAAAATTTTTTCATTGATTTCGTATAGTTGTGTAATAATTTTGTATCGACACATCTAAACAATTAGATATCTAATTGTCACGCTAAAAGAGACAGATTTTACAAATTTAACAGATGTGAACATTAATCTAATTGGCAATGCAGCAATAAACTAAAAAGTATTAAATAAATATAACTACGTTAAGAAAAACCGACTTCAAAATTGAAAAGTAAAAATAATAAAGATTTAATTGTAATTATATACTGCCTATTATTCATATGTGCTATTTACTCATAGGTTTGAAGTCGGTGCCAAGCCAAAATTACGTAAGTAGGCATTTCATTGTATTAAAACGTAACTTCACGCCTGTAATCCACGAGGGGGTAGGTAAATGCATGAATTCAAGCATACATGCAAACACCCACAAATCGCCGGTTACGTTTTGTTCAGTGTATTAATTTGCTCGTATTCATATTTATGTGATTAAAATATAATTATTTGTTTAAGGCTTGGCACTGACTTCAAACCTTTTAGTAAATAGCACATATGAATAATAGGTAGTATATAATTACAATTAAATCTTTATTAATTTTTACTTTTCAGTTTTGAAGTCGGTTTTTCTTAACGTAGTTATATTTATTCGTAAATATATACCATGTACAGACACGCGGATTTTACTGTTTTATTTTAAGTATAGATATTATTTTCACCGTGTGTGACGCGCTTTAAGTGGTTTTTATATTCCTAGGCTGGTTGGTTCCTACATTAAAAAAAAAATTACAGCATTTCTTACTAGCTGCCCCGACGAACTTCGTATCACCTTAGAGATTTATAATAAAATATTTTTCCAAACAATGGAAATATTTGGAGAGAATCATCCTTACCATTTATAGATATAAAAAATAGACTTTAAGCGATTCTCATACCTACCGAATATATCTATACACAAAATCTCATAATGATCGGTTAACGAGTCAAGCCGTTTCGAAGGAGTATTGTTATAAACACTGTGACACGAGAATTTTATACGAGTATATTAGAGATAGGTATACTAGGTACTTAATCTAAGTATGCATGTGCATGTAATGACAACAGTTTTTTTTACATTAATAGAAAAATCGTTGACACCATTTCACCTGACGGCAAGTGAAGACGTGGCTGAAGATGAAGCACGTTGGTCTAGAAGGTACCTATTCACTCTGATAGACCCGTCCATAATATGGCAACAATAGAAAGCCTCCGCCATAGAAAGCCTTAGAAGTATTGCGTGAAACAGCCAAGGTTTTACCCGGTGTTTCTTATTAGCTTCACCCAATATGTGTGTGGCATTGATTAATTATTTACTTATGGTAGAGCTTCGACGAAGTCAATAGTCAATGGATACCTACCTTATTTTCATTGCAAAAAAAAGTGTTGTTGCCGACATTGGCTAAAGAGGATCATAACATTTTATTTAGCAGGTATAGGTATACCTATACCTTTTATAATTGAATAAAAAATAACATATACAAAAACAAACGAATACAGCTTATATTATCATCGCAAAGTGCCCATGAGTACAACCTGAAATCTCTCTGACCCCGCCTTATGTATTTTCTACAAGTGAGGAAGTTTCACCTCCCTGTTAACGTACTATCTCTCTGTCCCCCTGTCAGTGTCATCCACGTGCCAAAATATGCCTTAGAAATTAGATTATTCAACCAAAAAAGCTTACAGATGAGAGCAGTATTCAAAACAATGGGACTTCACTTGTTGCGATGTGAAAACACTTATTAAAAAACTCCAACTTCTGGAGTCAGAGCTTAGATTAAGCTTAAATCTTATGTGTGAATTACTAGTCAATGATTTTTTTAAATATTTATTAAACTTAATAACTAAGTACCTACCGGTTCTTAACAATTAACTTCAAAGCAAAATAAATAGATCTAAATTAATTTACAAGATACTTTAAAACCTTAACTGTTATAGATTTTCTCCATATTCTAAGGTCCAAAGATAGCCTGCATTTGGATCGCCACTTTTTTCAGCTTGTTTTTGTACTTGTTCTGTTTTCTTAAGTATATTTTGTAAAGTTTCATATAATTTGGGATCTTTTGTTCTATATGTTGAATCTTGCAACTTTTCTGAGCGTTTGTTGAAAGATCCTCTCTTCCCAAATCTCTCCCGAACAAATTTTTCATACAAATCTTCTTCAGATTCATCGTCACTTTCCTCATCATTGTGTTTATTATTGCTTGGCTTTTTCTGTATGTTTTCATGATCATTCTTATTCCTATAGCCGTAATTATAATATTTTTTATTATCATTATAATTTTTTGGTCTTTCTTCACTATCTTCTTCACTTTCTTCCTCATCATCATAGTAGAAGAACTTTTTATCATCAGGTTTTTCATTGTTATGAGGCAATTCTTCCTGAGTATATTCGAGAACATTCTCAGGTAATTTTATTTCTGGGAGCTTTATAGATACATCGCTAAATTTAAAGTTCAAATTATCATCGTATCTATTCTTTTTAGGAGATAATGTATCTAATGTACCTTCGTTTTCATCATGTTCTGTATCTTTTATCGGAATTTCCTTGGATTTCTGATCATTGTTTTTTTTACTTGTAGCATGATTGTAATCTAATGGAATTCTCTCAAATTCTTGTTTAACATCAGAATTTTCTTTTCCATCTTTATTTTTGCTTTGAATTTCTTCTATAGGGTGTCTATCTTTATTTTCTGTTTCTAAATGTGCGTTTAATAGTTCTCTAGAATTATTGTCACTTGATTCTTCACTTTCATCTTCACTATTTAATTCTACGACTGGTCGGACTTCTCCATCATTAATAGGAGTAGGTTGGTTTGTGTTTTCATTAGAGTCCGAGTCCTCTTCGGATGATTTACTTATTTCTTTAGAGTCAGTTGTATAACGTTCGTTATCATTATCTATATCGGGTTTGATAGTTAACGGCACAATCGCTAAAGGATCATTTACATAGTTGTTATTTGTTTCTTTTAATGGTTCAACCTTTCCTTTATTATTAACATGAACTCTTTCATAACTGAAATCGTCTAAATCAACTTCTTGAATGTTTTTTGGCTGCTCTGTGGATTTAAAACTCTCATTATCGTCTGAAGGCTTGCTACTAAATTTTTTTTCATCGTCTTTTTCCTTTGAGCCATTTTCCTCAGAAGTGGGTTTTCCTGAAGATATATCACTATTTACATAATTATTGTTGTATTTTTCACCTTGCGCACTTTCTACTGAATGTTCATTACTTTCATTGCTGTCCTCATTTTTACTTTGTGTTTTATAATTTTGAGAATCATTGATATTTTCACCACTTTCGTTACTCCTTTGTTCTTCTCTATAAGAATCATGAAGATTCCTGGTACTTGAATTTTCAATACTTTCGTTGCTGTCCTCTGGAGCATAATTATTTTTGAAGTTCGGTTCCTTTTCTTCTTCATTTGAATATTCTTCGTTAGATTTGGTAATCCTATCACCACTTTCTTCTCGACTTTCGCTATTATCGGTTGCTTGGTTCTCATCATCAATTATATTTTTATAGCTATTTTGTTGGTTAACAATTGATTGGGTAGGTTCTATAACATCATGTAGAGTCTCAATGTTAAAATCTGCGAGAGCAGAACTTTTAATGACACTTGGTTTTTCTTCCGATTCTCCCAGTTCTTCCCTTTCTCTAGGGGTATGTAATGGTTCATAATTTATTGTTACTGGTGAAACATTACCTATGGTATAATCATTTGACTCTGATGATCTCTTTTTTCTTTTCAAGCTATTTTTTGGATGTCCTGTCGATTGTTTCAGAGCTCCTTTATTCACATAAACATATTTTAAGACCGTATCAATATCTTTTGTGATATTGTTGCTTTCGTTTTGTTTATTTGCACATTCCTTTGTGAGTAAAGTATTGTCACTAGTACAATCATGTATTGTGATATTACTCAATGTGTTGTTTTCGATTTTGTCGGTTATATTAGTTACTGTAATATTAATTTTGCTTAAATCAATTAATGACGGGTATGAATCGGATGTATCATTATTTATTTTGTTAATACCGCAACTTGTACTCGAAGTATTTTTTCCATTTTGATTCATACATGATATTGTGTTATTTTCTGCATATGCCACTGTCATCTGTGAATTCAAATTGATTATTTTATTTTACTGTTTATATGTAAAGAACGTGTTTTTATGTTACGGAAGTGGCAAACAAGCATGCAATTCATATTGATGTTAAGTGATGATTGCAGCCTATTGACACCCACACAAAGACCAAGGTCAAAATGCAGATGCGTTACCACTCCTGAGGCCTAAAAGGTGTTATGCCCCTGTGCCGGAAATTACAGGGCCGTACATTACCACCTAACGGGAACACGATAGTGCTGAACACTACCATTTAGCGGCAGGTATATTAGGTAATGCGGTGGTGCCTACGCCCGCGAACTCCGATATTGGAGCTCTACCACCAGTAAAAAAACGTACCTAATGACGATTCAATGAATGAAATAAAACAAATAAATCAAGATCTACATTTTATTACTGATATTTATAAGTGTATTTACAAATAAAACATTTAATGACATGCTCTATTACTTTATGCTCTACTTTGTCTATGAAATAAATATCAAATAATTAACAAATTACATTATTATAACAAAAATTAAAGTTTGTATGGAAGTGGTTAAGTAAAACAAAAATATACTTAGGTGTCTAACTGTTTTTGTGAAAAGCTGCCTACAGTGTTGATTCAAGTAGCACACAAACTTTATTCTAAATAATGCAGGCAAGATGTTTTACTTACGCAATACTAATTTACTTTCTAAAAAACTTTTATTTATATGGAAGTGATGCATTTGTTATTCACTGTAGGCAATTATGTGGACAACCTTTAGAAGATATAGATTTGAGTAAATAATTAGGTGTTTGTCAAAAATAAGCATTAGGTAGAAACTAAATTTAATATAAACTAGCTGTGCCCGCGACTTCGTCTACGTGAGAAAAAGTATGATTGTTCATTATCTACCCGGACGAAGTCGTGAGCGCAGCTAGTATAAAAGCAGCGTAAGTTACTCCTTATTACATCAGCTATCTGCCAGTGAAAGTCCCGTCAAAATCGGAGACACTCAAATTCTATGTATTTGTATGTAGTTATGTATGTATGGTAGTATGGAGATAAAAGTAGCTCAAGTTACTCCTTATCACATCAGCTATCTGCCAGTGAAAGTCCCGTCAAAATCGGAGACACTCAAATACTGTTTATTTGTATGTAGGTATGTATGTATGTATGGTTGTATGGAGATAAAAGTAGCCTAAGTTACTCCTTATCACATCAGCTATCTGCCAGTGAAAGTCCCGTCAAAGTCGAAGACACTCCAATTCTTCATATTTGTATGTAGGTATGTATGTATGGATGTATGGAGATAAAAGTAGCCTAAGTTACTCCTTGTTACATCAGCTACCTACCTATGGAAGTCCCGTCAAAGTCGGATACACTCCAATTCTACCTATTTGTATGTAGGTATGTATGTATGTATGGAGATAAAAGTATCCTTAGTTACTCCTTATCACATCAGCTATCTGCCAGTGAAAGTCCCGTCAAAATCGGTCAAGCCGTTCCCAAGATTAGCCCCGCCAAACAGACAGACAGACAAAAATTGTAAAAAATGTTGTTTTGGTATATGTACCGTGTATACATACATATGCGTTTAGTAAAAAGCGGTTATTTTAATATTACAAACAGACACTCCAATTTTATTTATTTGCCTGTATATAGATTTATTATGGAAGCTACAATACAACATAAGACCTAAAAATTCTGTGAACATTTTAAGCGTCTACATTATAGCGGTAACAGAAATACATAATTTGTGAAAATGTTAGCTTTCTAGCTATCACTATTTATGAGATACAGCCTGGTGACAGACAGACGGACGGACGGACGGACAGACAGACAGACAGCGGAGGATTAGTTATCCGTAGGGTCCGTTTTTACCTATTAGGTACAAAACTCCCTAAAAGATAGAACTAAGATACAGAATAGCTTAAAAATATTCGATACGATTCTTTAAATTGACATAACTTTTTTATTTCTGAACCGATTCACATGAAACAAACACTAAATGTTAAGTGAAACTTACCACAATATATTATTGAAAACCGCAAATCGAATAAGCCGTTTCTGATTTTAGCGTGCCCAAACACACAGAAATAGACATTTTTCCGGGATAAAAAGTACCCAGTGTTGTGCGCCAAAGGTTAAAGTATAATCATCCCAAGTTTCATTTTAATCGGACCGGTAGTTTTTATGTGATGCTTGAACAAACAGACAGACAGACAGACAAAAAAAAATCTAATCACATATTTGTGTTCGGTATCGATCTAATAACATCCCCTGGTATTTATTTTTTCAATATTTTTAATGTACAGAATTTACACTTCTACAGATTTATTAGAAGTATAGATAATTTTAACATCAACTTCCAGATAAATAACTTGTTCTTATAATTATATACATTATAATAATAACTACGGAGATACACAATAATAATTGTTGGCCGTTTACGTGATATTTACTAAGAATAAAATATTGCTCTTCTACACAAATATGGCATTCAAGCTAGTGGCTATCTCAAGCCGTGTATTATTTTTAATTTTGTACAATTTACTAACTATTAATTCGATAAGAACATGCAACACATAATAAACTCTATTTATTGCGAACATTACCAGCTCCACTCAACGTTTACGAACACATAAAATCTAAAAAAACTTTCAAACTAAAAGGACACTACCTTTGAAAAGTCCGTAATAAATAAATTGCAAGTCAATATAGTAAAAGCTAAGGCAAATCAAGGTTTCCAAATTTCACTTAGCTTAACTTTGTCTAACGGAAAATCTTAAAAACAACGCGTAACTGAAGTCATTATGACAGGCCTCACCGGTCTATTTAGTTTGAAAGTGTGCTTTAAAACTACTGACTACGAAACATAGGTACAATAAATATTAGGTGCTAGTGCAACTACTTCTTGCCAAGGAACGGGTTGTACGAGAAGCTACTCACGAACTGTTTGGCGGCGCCGTGGAAAGGCACCGGGTCCGCCCACTTACTAAAATCCATAGACGGTATGATACCGCTTCGACATGGCACCCGCGGGTTTCTGGAAAACGGAAATATTTGACAATAAATTACGATGATTTGTGTAATTAATAATGAACAGTTAATTATTCAGGTAGGTATATGCTCCTACTAACTAACTACCTGTGTGCAGACGTACTATCGAAAGAAATACCGATTCTTCTATAATAAGCGTAAATATAAGTGTAGGGCAGCTGATGTTGTTTTCAGTAGAGAGACTAGGTTTTTAAATGAAACGATTTTTAATCATAAATGAGTAACCGATAGGCATCTAAATATGGAAATGCAATCTAAACATCTAAATTTTAATAATGGATTATAAAATAGCAATTCAAAATGATATGAAACTGATAATTAACCATTATTACAAGACTTTGAATTCAAAGATTCGATTTACAAGTACGTATTAAACAATTTATGAACAGTATCAATAACTTTTTGAGAGTGACATCACTATAATATACCTACCTACAACACACCCTTCATCAAAAAGGAAATCAAAGCGTTCAATAGAGAAAGGAATGGACTGGAGAAATGAACTTTTACTTACAGTTCGTGATCGGGCAGAACCATCGGATACAACTGTACCGTGTCGATGATGTCAGTGTTGTCGCAGATGACTCGCGCCAGCCGAGCTTTCCTCAGCTCAACTAGTTGCTCGGGAGTGAATGAAGACGGCTGGTTCGGCAGCTCGAACCTTAATTTAGTTATTAAAAATTATTAGGCATCTCTAACTAGTAGCGGTGCTAGTGTCGCAGGGTAGATTCCCTCCCCAAATCAGATACGATAAGTAGAAATTCATATAAAAAGGATCAAAATCACTCTTTTAGTCTAGTCGCTGGTCCTGACTCCCTCAAGATAAATAAATATATCTCTGTATGCGACCAATGACCAACTTATTTTTTTTTTATCTAGAACCGCGCCTTTATCGTGCTTGTGATTCAAATCATTTGTTTTTTTGAGTTCGTTGACAGTTGCGTACCCACAAAAGGACAGGTCGAATCCTTCCTCGGAATAGTTAATTAAAGGCCTACTAATAAATTATTGTTTACTGATAGTACTGATAAAACAGTCATTATAAATTACCAGGACAGTCGAAAATTCTAGTGAGGTTGCATAGATTTGATCATGCAATATCGTTAACTGTATTAAACTGTCCAAGCTCAAGAAGTCTGCCGTCGTTATTAAATAGATGGATCTCAATCTCAGAACACGGCATAAGGATCCTTCAGTAGGAAAAAACCTGATCTTGAAATCAAGAACTGAGATCAGTCTTACTTAATACGGGACAAGTCACATAATGAGTGATCTACTACGATTGCTTACATAGTGTTTGAGAAAGAACCAACAGTCGACGACCTTATCATGTTGTAAGGCACAGTTAAACCGATATTCAAATAAAGATACTTACTACTAATGATTTATGTAATAATTTATAAGATCGTCGTGAGATCTTGGACTGAACATTGTTTCTTATAATCGTATAATTAATAAAATGTTGGAACTTTACTTACCAAAATCTGTCGCCTCGTCTCGAGTAAGAGAATTGTGTAGCGATAATACAAGCGAAAGTAGGTCCTAACATTGAGCCTGGGAGAGGCCTCTCTGATACACCACCAGACCATAGGTCAACATCGATAGGGTGCTCAAAAATAGACTCGTATCGGTGCACAGTTTCATTAGGCATAGAACCAAATAAGTCTTGGAAAGTATCAGCTCCGGACAAGCCACAGAATTTCCTGAACTCCATGTAACCAGGCAGACCAAATTCACGTCCTCTTTGCATATTAAAGGATACTAAATCCATTCCGAAGCGAGCGCCGACTTTCTTAAAGAGATGATTGGTGACTTCTTGGGTGATGGAATCGTCCATAGCTTGAGCGACTTGGTTCATCAAACCCATAACATATTCGTCTAAAACACCTGCTCGGTATAAATCGTATGGTCTACGGATAAGGTCGGATAGCCTCTTTGACGCTGAAAATAGATAAAACAGGTTAAGTAGTGTACATATGATTAATTATTTCCCGATTATATTGTGAATAAAATGAGAATTTTTCATATAACATACTTAATTCTTTGTTATAATGCTTACCAATGAATTTATGAGCCTTAGACCATCTTTCCACAGCGGTGGGTAAAAGCGAGTGTCCAAAACGATAAGCAGCAGCAGCAAAAGATGCAAGCACATCAGGATTCACTTCAGGATCATATCCTTCCCAGTAACCCTGTAATTATGGTTAAGTTTAGTTTTTTGTCTGTAGTTTGTTTTTAATTGTAAAGTAGGAACATTTTTTTTTAATTCAGAGACCCTTTCAATAGTTTGCCCTTAGCTGACCACAAACGTTTAGATTTCGACATTTAATGGAAACGAATTAAATTAGCAGATGAAGTTTTTTTAAATACATATAATTTTGCGTATTCAAAACAGAGTGATTTATTATTTAAGGAAAATTAAGATTGCAATCAAATTAAGATATTCTTAATTATGAAAGTGATATTTGGTGTGAAATTAAGATTTTTATCGGCTTCCCGTTAACTTCGTATATTTTATACCAATTCAAAAACTCACCTCTTTCTCAAGAACCAGTCCGAATTTCTCCATAACATCCTTGCCGAGTAAAATGGGTAAGAATTCATTGTAGGTAATGTGCTGGATTTCGGCAATGTTGATCCTACGAGCTTCTTGGAAGAGAGTCTCGTCGTCCCAATGAGGGTTGACATGTGCTAAAGCCTCTGCTACTCGGTTGTGTTCACGGGCCATAAGGGTGTGCATCACAGTCAGTACCAGTTGTTCGTTTACTCGAATTTCACCTGAAAATCGATTTAAGATAGGTCATATTTCTATATTCTGAAGGAATTAAATCAAGAGGATCTAATTTAAGACTAATCTAATCAAGTAATTTTTTACTGTTCAGGCACTTATCAAATAGATATGGTTTCTTTATTCCTGTTTTATGATTTCTTAAGGATTCCACCTCAGACTAAGATTCCAAATAATATTGATTCAAGCATATTAACGTTCCATTTAGATATAAAACTCACCAGCTTCAAAGCAGTACATATTTTTATTTGGCCTTGTACAACCCTCATCGGGAATGTCCAGTTTGAGTGGCAACAAGTCTTTAAGACCGTATTCTTTGAAGACTGGGTTCATGCGTAATAAGCCTCCATAGCCAGTACGAAGTTTTCTGAAAAATAAAATTGATAGTAAAATCTTACATACATCTTACCTACATATGTAGGTACATACATCAATTTCGTACAAATGAGTTTACGTGGAATAGATTCATCTAATATCTTTGAGATGGACTATCTAATATATGAAGTATTTAGTAATAAAATTTAAATAACATTTAAAATTTTGACGCTGATTACCTAGAGAACTTCTCCGTTACTCCATAGACGGTGTTTCCGTCGATTGCTCCGGTTAACGTGTTGAAAGGAACCCTCGAACCTATAAATAGTAGCCATAATTATATAAAATTAAATTTAAAAGATCGGCCATCATTATTTCTCGATTAAAACTAACGTCAGAAATAGATTTAAAAAATGCTTGATATACCTAAGTACTTTATTGGATTCAAAAATGAAGAATAAAAGGACTGATATATCTCTTTGTATATATTGTAAAGTACTATTTAAGCACCCGAATAAGTGAAGCTACAAAAATGTAACACTATAATAATACAATATGCTCCTGCTGCTGCTCTTGTATAAGACTGAAAAACAGATGTACCTACAGTCGACTTTTTCTGGTGGTAGAGCTCCAGTGGAGGAGCTCGCGGGCGTAGGCACCACCGCATTAACTAATATACTTGCCGCTAAATGGTAGTGTTCAGCACTATCGAGTTCCGGTCAGGTGTTAATGTACGGCCCTGTTATTTCCGACAAAGAGGCATAACACCTTAAGCCTCAGGAGTGGCAACACTGGTGCATTTTGATCTCTGGTCATTGTGTAGGTGTGTATAGGCTGCAGTCATCACTTAACATCAATGTGAACTACAGGCTAGTTTGCCACTTTTATGACATTAAAAAAAATCGAGCTCACTCATCACTCAACATGCAATTTTCAAATAAAATACTAATTAGTTTGTCGACAAATTATAAACGTACGCTTTTATGCAATTTATTCAGTCACAAGCCACAACTCAACTGCAAGTACAGTAATTAAAAAGTAAATATAATTTAAATAAAATAAGGTACAGAAATGTCTCGTAGAATTTGATTTAGTGTGGGTCAAATTGTGTTATTTATCATCATCTGAGAACAACTTTATCAGTCAGTTTCAATTGCATTTAATTATGGGTGGGCAAATATTTCTGTCATAGCAATCCATTATATCTAACATGCTAGTAAATTAATGCTTGGTTTACTCGGTTAACAAGATAAAATATCTGTGTATATCCTTAGGGTAGACGTAAACTATTAGGTTGATCTTGATGACGTAGGTTTTTATTTATTTAAATATGAATATATATATGTATATATGGGTATCAACCCATAAATGCCATGGGTGTTGTTGCGTTTAGAAATATGATTGCTGTCAGTTAACTCTTGACCTCTTAAGTTCACGAATACCGAAAGTGTTTGCTTAATTCGTAAACATAATTTTATAAAATTAATCTTAATATTTTAATGCCGATAGGTATTTCGTTAACCTTATGTATCTACTAGATGAATTACGAAAATATTTTTTTAACGAGTTATTTTATTTTTGTCATCAACATGGATAAGGAATGATTAACAAACAAAATTTGATGTGGGCACAAATATTAGTCCGAGTATTTTTTTTATTTTTTGATGGTATCTAATTATTACAGGGCCATGATGCATTACTATCCAACCGGAACGCGATAGTGCTGTGCTGAACATTACCATTTTTCGGCAGATAGATTAGGTAATGCGGTGGTGCCTACGCCCTGGAACTTCAATATCCTGAACTTCAAAGCTCTGTCACCAGTAAAAGGTTATATGTAGATTTTTGCATTATTGTAGGTGACGTAAATGAATTTAATTAAACAATGGCATAACTCAACAGCTAAAACAAAGCGAATTTTAGTTGATTCTAGCATAAAATGTATCTGGATTTTGAAACGTGTAATCAATCGCGCCACGACACAAGCGTGTACCGAAGAGAGAGGTGCAATCATAATGTCTGGAGATATTTACGAGTGATGCGGTGAGTGCCCTTGTACGATATTTTGCACTAAATTGCGCAATGAACACTAGCTCCACGTAACCGGGTTCACTTTCCCCTCTCACCGGGCAGATGCTGCTTGGATCGGAAACCGGTCGCGACTTTAAATTGTTTGCTCCTTTTGTAGATGACCATTCTGTCTATTGCAATACGTTCATAGTTCGTAGTATGCGTGACGGAGAATGTAGCTTTTGTCGAGTTATCAATTATCGCCTAAATACAAGGTATCATGGTATTGTAATGCTTTGGTATCTGTTTCTTATACATTTATTTTGTGAAATAATCGTTTGGAATATAGGTAATGATTGTTTTGAAAATACTAGAATCAGAAGAAGAGTATCTTCCTACATATTTTTACAGTACAATCTCAAGTAGAAAAGTAGAGTCGTTAATTTGTTTTGCCTCATCACTCTCATTTTGTAGGTATTCCATCGGCACTTATTTTATAATTCCACTCATTTAGTAGGTATACCTACATATTATATAACCTTATCCAATGTACCTACATAATATTAATACATTTTATTTTTCTGCTCATCGCACAGTAGTTCCTAGCTGATGTACGTACTTATTAAGATTATGTTAGTTTTGTACCTATGTAGTTTTATTATGAGGAACTAACACCCAAGACAAAACCCATCGGTTTTTTGGGTGTTCTCTAAAGGTACGATTCCGAACTTGGCAGCACGCAGCAGTGCTGCCAGAGCACCACATATTATTTCTCTATTTTCTATTGCATTAATGCCGCGACAGTGTCGCGTAGCTTGGAATGTAATTCATATAAACTCATAGATAATGTATGGAGACCAGTAGTGCTGCGTCAGCACTGCAGCGGCAGCACTGCTGCGTGCTGCCGAGTTCGGAATCGTACCTTAATGTTAAGTAAGTTTTATTGTATGAAAATGAAATAAATAAAATAATAAAAGTACCTACCTAGTACAATATTTTTTTATTCATATACGACCCGGTTAGTCCAGCGGTGTGAGACGACCCTTGGATTCGAAGGGTCGCGAGTTCGATCCCCGAATCGGGACAAATATTTGTATGGCCTGCAGACATTTTTTACGGGTCTGGGTGTTTGTGTAGGTATGTGTTGTGGTTGTACAACGGCACCCACGATACAGCCTCACACTAGGAGCTGTGAGTGTAAGCGTATTTTTTTATTATTTTTGTTACATATTTATATATATGTAAGTTATTCATATAATTTTTTATGGTTAAGTATTTATTCTTTATTAATATTAGTTTGTTTCCATTTTTTTTATTACTCTTGAACCCAATTTTGTATGAGACCAAAATGTATAGGTACCTAAGCCTATAAGAGGTATGATTATGTACCTAACCAAAATCCATTTGATTACATAACCTGATGTTATGATTTGTGATCCTTCGGAGCGTGAGCATGGAAATAATCACCATAAAAAAGGGAACAGGCTTGTGCTCAGTCAGTGTTTACTAGTCCTACCAAAAGCACATTAAACTACTATTTCGGAGAAACTATTGATTTTATTATAAAAGTGAGTCACCATAAAAAATCCGAACTCTATTACTGAGTATATATATACATATATACAAATAATAGAGAAGTTCATTCATAGCGATCACCCATAGAGTGCTTTAGCTCACACTAATAAAATTGGAGGCTCTATCTTAGCACCTACCGATGCTGTAAACCTGAATATGTTGTATCGCATTTAACAGTAGCTTTAATAATGTGCATGAGAAGTGTCGCAAGTCGCAACTCGCCAATTACCACAGGTGATCGATGGCGGGCATTGAGTAACAGTTTACATTTTGTGTTTGTTTACTATGTTTAACAAGATGTTTGTTAAATATACCCACACGAGTGTTCAGCGACTGTAATTGAGTCACAAGCTCGGCCTTCTACTGGTAATGATGATGAAATTATTAATAGAATTGCATGTCACGTTCTTAGAAGTACCGTAAAGCTTTAAAATTATTATCCTAATTTGAAATCATTAAATAAATATTAATATCACAGTAACGTTTACTTTGATTTTATTAAGGTAGCTGCGGCTATATACCTACCTTTTAGCTCTGTCTTAATCAGTACTCTAAGCAACATCGCTATTATATTTATAACCAATATCTAGGTACTTATCGAAAGTAAAAAACATTAGATGGAACATTATCGATCAACGTATAAGTAGGAATAATGAGTGGCGAAATGGACCTTATACCTAGTATTCTTTCTCTGCGATCATTTTAAAAAAAATTGACGGCGACTGTATTTTTCGTATCTACGTGAACATCTAATTTTCAATCTTAATATATATAAATCTCGTGTCACAATGTTTGTCCTTAATGGACTCCTAAACCACTTAACCGATTATAATAAAATTCGCACACCATGCGCAGTTCGATCCAACTTGAGAGATAGGATAGCTTACATTACGCTATGACTAATAGGAGCAGAGCAGCGCGGGCGAAGCCGGGGCGGGCCGCTAGTTAATCTATATAATGCGATTGATCATAAGATAAACTTGCATATTTTTCTGTGATGATACTTTATGTTGAAGGTGTTAATCTAGTAATGTAACTAAGTAGGTAATTAATGTTTTATGACATGACATTAAATTAAAATTTGCACGTCGCTAATGCGATAAAATGTATACGGACACTTTTTATAAGCTTCTAACATTCTTAATAAACATAACATCTATTATAAAAGTTGTTTCGGAACTATAATTATTATCTACGAGCCTAGAATTAAGTACCTACTTTGGTAAGTATAGGTACCTAATATTTCGAAGTTTTGAACGTCCTGGATCCGAAAATTTGGAACTCTCAAATGATTAGGACATCAACTTGATAAATCCGATATTTGTCTCACTAGTTAGTAGTAAGTATTATTTTTATCTTTTCCTAAATAATCAAAGATCAGTAAACTATTAAGTAAGTATTGTTCTCCCGACCGCTCACTTAAAGATCAGTCATTTACAAGATGCTCGTGACACTTTTTTGTGTTTGACAATAGGTACCTATCGTTACCTGTCTATTGATTTTCAATTTAGAAGAAGGACATCGTAGGTATCTTTTAAAAATTTTCCGAACGATTTTTAACTAACACCAAATTTAAAAGGACAGATTATGTTGGTCTATAAAACTCACCCAGACGGCAGCCAGGTCTTGGCGATGGGAAACCTCGTACGAAGTCTATGCACTTGACTCCAAACAGACGGTAGAAATAGTCGTCGTCGGGTATCCTGATCTCATTGCAGTAAGGGTGCTTCAGGTGCGGGGGACGCTTGCAACACTCCTCGGGGTCGTTGCGGTTGATTGGATCTGGCAACAGAATTTATACTGATATTTTTAATAATAAGCATAATTACCTAAAAAGCCTCTCTTACCCAGAGAGAGTGAAAATAAGAACCGAACTTAGTAGTGCTATAAACTAAGTAGGTATAAATAGAACGTTAAGATTGTTTCTTTTGGTAGAAATCCAAAACAACAGGGAGTTTATATCTTATTCTGAGTTTATTTATTTCATTAAATTATAAAAGCCCTACGCTAAAAGATTCAATACTTAGTAGAAGAACCTAAGTAACTTACCTTAACTTTGGAATGCTATCTGTGATAGATTGAAATACAAATAAGAAAGGGGGAATAACTGGTGGATAAGTGGATTTTATTGCCACATATATCGGTCACAATTTGTTGCGTCATCACCAAAATCATAATTTAAAGCTATATACTAGCTATATATCCTTATGAAATATTTCGAAGAAAAGTATACTATGTATACTTATAAAATATTTTATGAAAAAATATTTATTACTACATATTCTGTCTGATGTTGGGGTCAAAAGTCTTTGGGATAAGCGTGTATGTATGAAGAGAATTATGAAAGTAGAGGCACGGGAGGTGTGTCAGGACCGGGATATCTGGCGCTTCACACTCAATTCAGATATAATATTCACTCACACTTACACTATCTTAACACTTACCTAGAGGTGTTCCAGTAAGAGTATAATCGTGATCCATGAACTGTCCCCAAGCGATGACCATGACGGTGCCTGCGTGGTCGTGGAAGCCTTCATCGGGGTGCATGGTGCGGGAAACGACGCGGGACAGCGGCAGGTCGCGGCCGGTGTGCGCAATCCTCGGTGCGTTGATGCCATCGGAGAACAGTGGGCCGATCAATCTTATAACATAAGTTTTTATGTCATAAAAGTGGCAAAATTGTAGTTTCAACCACGTATGTGAGAAAATACATAAATATGTCAGACGATGTTCATACAAGAATAGAATGGACCCATGTAGTGATTCCCAGGGAGAGTGCTGTAAGTGTTTGTATAAGTCGTCCCAATGGCGGTGCTTGCTGAGTGACACTTCACGTGGGAGAAGATGTAGGCATATTAGAGCATGTTTTTTTTTTCATGGAAAAGAGTCATGTTGGCGGCCCAGATTGGGGGTTGTTGCACAGACCGTCCAACCAGCTGTACTTATAATAAATCGCAACCCTTGATACGTCAATTTAATTTGCCACTAGCGGTCACCCATCACACACCCGACCGCGTCCGTATTGCTTCCGATCTACACCAGCTGTACTTGTAAGTTACTCTAGTGGGAGAAAATTGTAAGAGTATAATAATCTTTGGAAAAGCGCCATACATACTAGCGCAATCGATAGGGTGCTGAAGATTTGCTGCATAAATCATCCTCAAGGAGGCGAGCAGCTTAGAACAAAGGTACCATTAGAACGGAATCATAATGGCGCTTCAAGTGATGTGCTGGCGTTTGTGCAATATCGTTTAGTCTGCGGTACTTGCCAGGCTGCACCGCACGCGGGAAGACATGTTCGGCACCTATGACCATTTCTTTACAAAGGACCTTAAGTGTGAGTGGATCTTTGTGTGCCTAAATGTAGCAGCTCATCTAGTATGCTGCAGTTAGTTGTCTACGCCATACAGCTTGCTTTCCGGGGTGGGATTCCTCATGGGAGCACATGGCGTCTATCTAAGAACATACCTTTGGAAAGGAGCCATAGTAGCGCCCCAGGTAGGGTGCTGGAGGTTGTTGCAAAGGCCGTCCAGTCGGCGGTACTTGCCGGGACGGCATTCCACGTGGGAGAACACCGGCGGGCACACTTCGCGGATCAGTGTGCGAGACGTGTCGATGAGGGGCAGGGCCTTCTCTATCTCTTCGTATGTCAAACCATATCTAAACAAAATTTGAGATGGTAATAGAAAACAAATTACAAAAGCTTAAAGAAAAAAAAAATTTAGCAGGTCTCGAAACTGCGATCTCTGTACATTTTCTAGTCGGTGAACCATTATGCTATCGCGGTCGTCACACCTAACGTAGAATAACTTGTGATTTAAAAAAATCAATTAAAAAAAATATTATTCACAAATAGTCAAATTCTAAGAGGCTGCGGATATGAAACAGCAATATGCTGCAATATTTATCCAGTTATGGCAGGTTAAATTCCACCTCGAAAGTCTATTTTTCATCCATATTTAACACATTAGATCATTGCATAAAAGCATATGAGGAAGTATTCTCACGAGAAGCCTGTAAACCATTACTTAGCACCAATACATTAAATTTATAACACCCTCAATTAGCCTTAACATAGTTATATTGTAAGTAAAATGGAACGGTAAAAAGTGTCATAATTAGTGGTCTCAGAGAGTAGAACAATTATTATTTAACGTGATTGACTGATTGTATACCTACATTTATTAAATTTATTTCATCTGCCGTTCATCGGCAATTCAATCTGGCCAGATAAGATCAAGACAAGAGACATAAATAAGAAATATTAATGCTTTTTTGTCTTGTACACATAACCGAGATTATTTGAATTCTAATGCTCTATGTTATTGAGTTAGAAATTCAAATAATTTATAGAGTCCACGTTTTTATATTCTGTGATTAAAATGTATAAATAAAAGTTGTTTAGAGTTAGTAACCAATTTAATGGTGCTGTGTTAAAATTCTACTCGTACCACTACTCAAAGCATGGACGACAAAAACTAGTAAAACGTAAATGGGCTCAAGACCTGACTGTCTGAAGGTATAATAGTTTACCGAGTGCAAAATGTACGTTCCAACGAACGATAATATATCTACTGGTAAGAAATGTACAATTACGGAATGGATTTCCACATTATTACAATAAATACCTCTATAATCAAGTCCAGACAATATGAACCAAAATCGATGTCGTAATTGTTAAATTATGACATACTTACTACATGTTTTTGCTTGCTACTTCGTATGCATTTAATTCACGTTACAGTAGGAATTTCGGCTAATCCTCTCGTGTAGGTATAGCATGTGAGTCACCCAGTCAATGGCGAAAGAGTTTAAAAAATAATAATTTGATTACCTCAATATTCATTACTTTATGAGGAGATCTTAAAAAGTATGAAATATAGCAACAGTTAAAATAAAATTTATGAAGTCGCAAAAAAATTAATACACAAAATTTACTCCATCACATGACTAGAGGCTTAACGATATTTGAAATGCCAAGGATTACTACGATCATTATCGGTCGCACTACATTACAAATATCCTTCATTAAAACAGTTGCAGTACGCAAGTACACCTGACCGAATTCAGATTCAATGAAATCATCTCGTAGAATTTTAGATACTGATTTATGAATTATACTTGTAGGCATATAATATGCTGCAGACAGTATATGATATAATTACAAAATTATTTAAAAAAATGTTTTAATATACTTATATGTGCAAAAACTGTTAGGTACTATATTATACAAGGCCTACTAGTGACATTACCAACACATGTAATTATTTTCGTAAATTATACGATAGGAAGTACATTATAAACAGCACTCAAAATATTGTACCTTGGCATTTAGGGTAGTTTTTAGACCATCACGTTAGATTGCTTGCTTAATAGACTAGGATATAGAACATCCTACAACTAATAGGTACATTATACGTATACAATTTTAGTTACTTCATTACTTATGTTAAGTGGAACTGTGAACAAGGGCTTAGCGTGATTGTTGTAACACAAATAGGTATGTTTAACATTATTGCTACGAAAGCATGCGCGTGCTTTAACCCTATATCAAAAGTAAAGATTCAAATTCCGATAAACAATAAAACTGTTCCCGATCGGTACAGACGATACAAGAAAAAGAACATAGCTCGAATTTAATTTCGTAATTACTCTCAGCGTAATTAACATGAAGTATTTAATGGCTCACATGTACCTATTTTGGTCACCGAGCCCAAATACTGTAATGTAGTTCAAGGCTCCCTAAACCTTGAATTGCAAGACCAATGGACTATAGATATGTGAAACACACCTATCCACTAGATATGTGTGAAGCAATTAAAGTGAACATTAAATTGTACCAAATATTTCATGTCACTTCTAATTGCCCACTAAAATTAATTAAATCAGCATTTATGTTCCCGATATACCTAATAATCTTTTGTATGGTCTAGGCTGTTTGAATTTCTGTTCAGGGATTTTATGTAAGTGTGCGAAAAATTATGATGTCCTTAATTTTACTTGACGACTTTATTAAAAAATACACTTCGAGTGCTAGAGCCTAATTAAAAAATTAAACGTCTCAACTTACTGTCTTTTCAGGCATTCCTACGTATAAAGTACCTGCGTCCCGGGTTATGAAATGCCCGAGACACAAAAGCACAACCGGAGAGACCACGAAAATCGTATATTATTTAGATTTCTTTGCGAGAAACCTGATAAGTAATAACTGCATTTTAAAGACGCTTTATTGACTTTGAACTATGTGTATATAACGGTAAAAGGTATTACCTACATCCAGACGTTAATTAATATTTTGCATTCGTAATAATGATATACGATCTTGTGTAGGTGTAAAGAATTCATGATAAAACAATATTTGTGAAAAAACGTGTTTTGAACTTAAATAATTGTTTTACTACTAACAGTGTAATGCTGGCCTGAAATTATTCTGAAAAGGTATGAGATCTGTTACCCAGGGCCCAGGACTGCATTTAAAATTTGCAACGACTCAATTGGCTGCAATAATCTAATGTAATTGATTCTATGTATATTTATTCTAAATATCGGCATGACAGGTATGTAATGTTAAGAAACAATGGTTCAATCGAATGTTCCGAGACCCAGATACGTCAATCATGTGAATGCGGCGAGATCATTTCATTTATAATGTTGTTACACTGACCTTCGAGATGATACGCAACGATAAACACCAAAGCGTCATAGAACTTACATAAATTATGAATCCGCAACGTCCTTACATGTTTACTAAACAAAATTAAGACCTTGTTTTTTTTTGTTTTACGACGCTTTCGAAAGAAGAACATTTGTAATTTTAATTGTAGACTTGTGAACAAATAAAGAACATGAATTACGTGATCGTTTCCTCTGTTTTGTTGTTTTGTTATGCTGAGTGCTCATTTTATAAAATCTATAACTTTGTAGCAGAAGTACCTACCTAGATGGCCGCCATAACCTGTAAATGGGTAGTTTATTTCGAAGTGAAGCTTGTTGTTCCATTGATGGTAGAACTCTAATGTTAAAATAGATGACTGTAAGTGCCTTGAGGCTAGACTACGACTTTGGGAAAACCTCTAAAATGTATAGCGACAATTTTATTCTTCAACGGTTTCATCACCGACATGATGTTTGTTAAGTAGGTACCCACCGTCATTTACGTCTGTTACTGTTACCTACCAGTATATACGGAAGTATGTCAAATAGATTAGATGAGTATGGGCTTATTATGGCATAATTGTTACAAAAATGACATAACTGCAGTAATGACGTTAAAATGATCGTACGTGGTATAACTCTAAAAAATCGTGACCGCTACGCCCTTTCTTACAAAATCTTCATTCACAAACACATTTTATTCAATCTAGATCGTGATTCTTTATGAATTCTTTGTTACTTATATTGAATTGCGTTCATTAATCAAGTACCTGCGATAATAGTTGTATTTGACGATGAAGTAATGCCCTTAACACGTATTTCGTAATAAAGCAGATCCATTCATAAAATACCGGGTGCAAATAGCATGATCGCGTTTAGTTGCTTCCGGTGATTGCAGCATGACAACTTCTTTATTTGGATCGGACAGCAAACTGATGTTATTTATGAACAGTCTCATATAAAAAAGGCCAGTGTAAAACTACAAGACTGCGATGAAGCAATTAAATCTAAAATATAGTACTCACGTCCTTACCCTTACACGCTATCAATTTTTTTTCTTTATGGGCGGGTTTCTGTGCGTAGATTTTAATATAAACTATGTTATTGTTTGATGATGTGCGAAGCAACACGCATACTAAACACATTTTCTTGTTACCTCCCTGTATTGAGTATCTTTCATCATAGATACTCTAACTATATATAGATAGATACTCTTTATGAATTTTATTTATCTCCATTAGGTACAAACGAGTTCGACAGTTAAATCTAAATAGAAGGAAATAATAATGTAGAACCCGTCGTCTTTCAGATATTCATGTCATCAGTTCTTTCCGGATCATGAGTAGTTGTAGCCTTGAATTAAATGTTATACAAATACAAAAGAACATATCTGAAGCGGTTAGAAGACTAGCTAGCCTTGTGGTCAGATGCATATTAATCATTGTATATCAACAATTGATTTAGATAATGAGGACACACACAAGGCCGTAGACTTCAAATGTCAGATGAAAGTTAGACAGGATGCAATTATATTCTACCAGTTTACGTATCAGAACGTGGGCTGGTGTGTAATCTCTATCCATTCCACATTATGCAACTGTAATGACCTTTAAATCAGCACATAGCATAGCTTGATTTTAGCGCTTTAAACAATACCACTATCACTTGGATGAGTTGATAATGTGATAGCATTGTAAGTATAATTGTCTTTTGCAATTCCAATCTTGCGATCTTTTACACAATAGAACTATAATATAGAACAATATTTCTCAATATACCTACTACTAACATCTTAATGTGAAAATCCTTTGTGATTTGTAAGAAGATTATCTAATTTTGTTTGATGTGTAAGTTAGGGATTTACAATTTCCCGATGATACCATGAATACCATAATAACAATGAATAATGTTTAATTTTTTTAAGGTTCTTAGTTACTTGTCGATGTAAAGTTTAGTATGTATATGAAAAACAAATAAGCTTCTTACGTGCGTGCCAAACTAATGGAAACATCCAGGATTAATTCGCCGACGCTAGCGAAGTCTTCTGCTTTCCAATCTCCTTTCGGCTGTGATACCACTGACAAAATACAATGTTCAATTAATTCCAATTATTCTTACTATTACAATTTATTCTAACATAGTGATATAAAAAAAGTAAATCTGTAGCTATTAGCATCGTTTCGCATCTGCAAGCGTTCAAATGATCATCATCGTTAATTGCATTTGCAATGTAGTAAAATGTAAGTGATAAGGAAAAAATAATGACTATCTTTCAGTTGGCTGAATGACTAATAGATACTCAAAGTAAACTATTGTGTAAATCAGTATGAATCAAATCAAATTGAAACGATAATTATTGGAGCCACAATAATGAACGTTATTATGAAGAAGTACCTACTTAAGATTGTTGGAGGCCAAATACTAAAATTAAGAGCTTGTTTAGCAATATTCAGTACGAAATAGTAGATTATGAGTACAATCGATCCAAACAGACACATGGACGGACTTCTTGACTGCAGAATTTTAGCTAATCCATATCCAAGCATAAGCCTGGTTTGCACTATGATATTTGTTAAAGTTAAAGTTATTGTAAAATTTCACATTCTTTTCTAACTTAAAGGAATCTGTTAAAGTTTGACAAGGATGTAAAATGTTACATTATCTTTAACTTTAACAATTATCTTGGTGCAACGCAGGCTAAGTGTCCATTGGTATCGATTGGCTCTGGCTATGGGGCCAAAAACTATTTAAGAAATCAAAGTCGCTCAAAGTATTGTATGTTACACGGGCAAACACAACTTGGGACCAACTTGGATCCAACCAATGTTGGATCCAGCCCTCGCGTTAAAAGCTGGTTATATTCGGGGGAGGATTTTCCTTTATAAACACCATTTGTTTTAAGATCTAGAGAAGGCTGTTATTTAAAAAAAATCTCCGAGTCTGGACCAGTTTTTGGTCTGGTTGCTATTGATACTTACCTACAGACTTGGAATGGGAAAAATTTTAATACAAATAAAACTTACGTATTCTGTTCCTTGCATCCAGATAAGCTTGGTTGATGGCATCGTATGTGATGCAAGTGTGCTGTGCATCGTAACCACTGCAACAAAACAATACCAATAAATATACATGTTAACATTCTTTATTTATTAGTAAATAGCTAATTTAAATTCCGCGGACTTAGAATTTTGTTAGTGGGTCTCTGCAATGCACCTTGACGTTTTTGCATTTAACATACAGACCTACATGACATGAATTCCTATTTGGGACAGTTTTTTGCATCGAACGTGGGTCGCTATTCGTGTCCAAGTAGTCAGATGTCCAGCGAAAATATTTATTACTTGCATTTAAATGCAGCTTTAGGAAGCATTGGTCGTGTTTACTTACTTTCAATGCTTGTATAAAATTAAAAAAAATGATAGAAAAATATTATTCAAGATTTTATAAACGTCACTCTCAACTTAGGCCAATTTTTTGTTGATTGTATTTAACTTTGTACTTCAAGTCTTATCAATTACGATTTAGGCATAGTAGTTCGTGGGTATCTTATTAATCAATGCACTTTTCGCTAAGGAAATCTTCGGAACTGAAAAATTAAGTAATTATTTATTATTTTCCGCACCCTACACAAAGCTTTCTCATGACCCCATGGTTGACTGTCAGAGAATGCTTAGTGGCATTAAGTCCGCCATATGTACAAGGTGCATAGAAGCATAAATAAATAAATAAATAATTCATTCTTAATTAATTACCAGAAATTGGGACTCATGAAAACATACCCAGTGATTGAGGGATGTCGAAAATATGTATGCGTGTTATGTACGTACGCACTAAGGGAAATATATAAACGCGAAATTACATTTGTTGTGATGTTTCTCAGATAAGTGATGAAGATAATTATAAGTGAAATATGCATTACAAAATCTTGTGATGACATTTTTTATGATTATCGGATACGCTGTAATTTATCTAATGAAGCGCGAACAAAACAAAATCCGATCGAATCAATAAACAATCAGATTTCGGAATCCGCTATCGTTCGGAAAGCATAATGCTGTAAGCGGTAACGACCTCTTGGCCTACTTGGATTACGTGTACTTATCGGGCCAAAGGTTTAGTTACTTAATGTGAGAGTAATCAGCTTAAATTGTTAAACGCTGAGGTCGTCTCTTTACTTTTGTTTTTTTCAGGTTTTTATCTTTACTCGTATCAATTGTAAATACGAAAGTAATTCTGCTTACATTTTTTGTAAAGATATACGTATGTAACTAATTTGTGAATAGGATCCGATAACATTATTTTATAAAGAACACAAGCTGTTTTTTTGATTTGTTGATCAATTCCTAAGGAGAAAGTTAATTAATGATGACATTTTTCCAAATTGCTTAACATACTTTAATGCCTCAATGGTAGTCAACTTCTATAATTTTTAAAATGTGAGGACAATCAAGCTTACTTTTTACATTGATGGTAAGTGAATACTGTACTGCCTATAGATATTAAACTATTTAACTATCAACATTTTATTTCAAGAAACGTCGCGAATCTAATAGCGATTCGGTTTAGATTTCAGAGTAAAAGAACAACGTGAGGGTAATAAGGTTTAGGTTGACAATAAAATTAAATGGTAGGTACAGCGGCTGTTATGTTAATAGAAAGAGTATCTAAAAAAAGTTAAACATGTCATTGAACTTTCAAACTATAACAGAAGCTTTTACTATCAGTTGTCCGGTTTAAATATCTGAAATATATATAGTAGTAATACGAGTTTTTTGAATACTTAACATAACCATGTTCCGGTATGCAATCACATGATAGAATAATTTTACATATTTAAAGCATAAACGGAGACGCTATAATAGTTTTGTTGTATGTAACATTTAAGTTATTAAATGCTCAAATTTGTCGACTTCATTTGTTTTAATAAGTAGGTACTTATATAATTATTATAAGATGCATTTTAATTAACTAAAGTTAAAATTTACGTCATGTAGAGATTATAAGGATTAATTCTTTAGAAAGTAACTCTGTCTGTCTGTCTGTTACCTTTTCACGTCCAAACGACTGAACCGATTTTAATGAAATTTGGTACAGAGATAGAGCTGACTTTGACAAAGAACACAGGCTTTTCGACATACACGCGGCCGAAGCCGCGGGCAACAGCTAGTTCTTTATAAAATTACAATTACAACATGTACAAGTCCGATTTACACATTGAGGTTCCGTATAGGATACAGAATACCTAATGTTTATGCTAATTGATATGTAAAGAACAGAATTGGTACAAATAGAACATCGATTAATTCATTCACGTTGTAAAGCTCTTGGATTGGCTTTACCGGTTATTTGTGTATTTTTTTATGTCATGAAATGGCAAACAACATACTACAGATTAGATTGATGGTAAGTATAGGTACTGTAGCCTACATACACCTACACAAAATGTAGGTGTAAGTTTCAGAGATTTCGATGCAAATACGTTGCCACTCATGAGGCCTAAGGTACCTATTATGCTTCTGTGCCGGGTATTATAGGGTTTATTACCACCTGACCTTAACGGCAAGTTGATTAGGTAATGAGGTGCATTCGCCCGCGAGCTCCGTCACTGGAGCTCTACCACATGTAAAATGTATGTGTATAGCGTGTTTAGAGATAATAGTAGCACGCATTTTATATTTTATCACATATGACAATAGGTATCTCAAAAATGGCAGACGGGTGAAGTGGTGCGGCGGTTTATTTGCGACCTAGAAAACAATACAAAAAATAGTACCTACCTACCGAAGCAATTGCCAGATTTTAATAATGGGTTGGGGAAAAAGTCTTTTCGCATTATAGTATGTATGAACTTGTAATAAAATCTCTTTGGCTGTAGTATTTGTATCTGGCTGGTTTAGGTATCATTGAAAGTTAACATTTTAAAGAACATAATTCCAAATTCAAATTAGGCAAATGTGTGATTTTCATTTGTTTTTCGTACTGTCAAGATGAGTGAATCTAATGAAAAAAATCGATACATTTTAAAATTTTACTACAAAAAAGGTAAAAATGCAACGCAAGCCGCGAAAAAATTTTGCGATGTTTATGGACGTAGTGCAGTGTCTGTCAGAGTAGCACAAATTTGGTTTAAGCGTTTTCAATCCGGAAATTTTGATGTCAAAGATGCACCTCGCTTTTATCGCCCTATTACGGATAAAATGGATGCCATTTTTGAAAAAGTGGAGCAAGATCGACATATCAGTAGTTACGACGTAGCTGAAGAACTGAGAATTGATCACAAAACAATTTTGGCGCATTTGAAAAAAGCTGGGTACAAAAAATTCGATATTTGGGTACCTCACGAGCTCACTGAAAGAAACCTAATGAACCGTGTACTCATTTGTGATTCTTTATTACGACGTAATGAAACCGAATCATTTTTGAAGAAGCTGATAACTGGTGATGAAAAGTGGATCACGTACGACAAGAACGTGCGAAAAAGGTCGTGGTCAAAGGCCGGTCAGGCTTCACAGACTGTGGCGAAACCCGGGTTAACTCGCAATAAGGTGATGTTGTATGTGTGGTGGGATTGGAAGGGCATTATTCATTATGAGCTATTACCACCAGGCAGGACTATCGATTCTGAACTCTACTGCGAACAACTAATAAAGCGGCCGGAATTGATCAACAGAAGGGGTGTGGTGTTTCATCATGATAACGCTAGACCTCACACATCTATAGCCACTCAGCAAAAATTAAGAGTGTTTGGCTGGAAGGTGTTAATGCATCCGCTGTATAGTCCTGACCTTGCACCTTCAGATTTCCACCTGTTTCGGTCTCTTCAGAATTCTTTATGCAATGTTAGGTTAACATCACGAGAGGACTGCCAAATCCACTTGTCGCGGTATTTTGATGAGAAGTCCCAAAATTTTTATAGTAATGGGATCATGTCCCTACCTACAAGATGGCAAAAGGTTATCGAACAAAATGGTACATACATACTTTAGTTAAATTTAAATAAACTATATTAAAAATGTTTTGAATTATCTTAAAAAATGCGAAGAAACTTTTTCCCCAACCTATTGATTGCATTTAGATAAGCGTTTTAATTCAGTAGGTTCACCGGGTGTTTAAAGCAATTAAACCATTAGGTTACAATATGTAGAGCTCTTTTTCTTCTGATTTGTAATAGGGGGTATTATAATTATTGGGTTACCCCGCGAAATATCGCGTTTATTCAACAGATTTTTTTAAATATATAATATCCTTATTTTTCAGCACATTTTTGACTGAAGCTCTTCAAAATGAGACTATAACCAATTTTTTATGTAACGCTATCGTCCCATAATCACAGGGACAAAAATCGACTTTCATTGTTAATAATGTTATTACTTTTTTTGCATTTACAAGGTGCCTTTATCAAGCTATACTTACTCTTGTTTTAGTTCATATAAAATTGTAAAAGGCATTCTCAACCAAGTCAAAAACAGTCTGGTAATAAAATAACTACCTATTTAAGCTTAAAGTGTGTGTTCTCAAAATGAAATCATCTAGCAATCGCGATTAAATTACCAATGTTGGATATGAGATAACGAGAATGCACATATATACCTAACCTATCGATATCTATTTATCATACGAATAGTATAAACGCTGACTAGCTGAGTAATTTTTTATTCAAATAAAACTGGTGGTACCTATTGTTCCCGTGCCAAAGCAGGCATCACCGCATTACCTAATCTATCTGCTGTCAAATGCTAGTGTTCAATGCCATCGTATTCCGGTTAGATGGTACTGTATGGCCCTATTACATATTACAGAGGATAAAACTACATATACCTCAGGAGTGGTATATTTGAAAATGTGAATTTCGTGTTTAAATAGTTCCTTATTACAGAGGCTTCAGAAGACTCACAAAATATTATGTGCGAATCGTGAGGGTATGAATGTACCTACGTAACATTACTTTACTCATCACTTAAAGTTATGGAAAATTATGTTTTAATTATACCTACAGATTGAAATTACACGACACATTATAGTCAAGGCAAAACGAAGATTATTCCGACGTTTCATCTCAATTTAAGATATCTAGGTTTCGTCTAGAAGTCTAGACAGTTATGTTAATAGTGAATGTCCAGTTTCAATAGTAGGATACATCTGTGCGGGTAACCAGTAGACTATATTGTAATCTATGTAGGTACCTATACATGTTTTTGTAAAATAATATTGTCTCCGATGGCTGATAGATTGAACATTGAACGATTCATAAAATAAGTAATTTTGAACAATATTTATTAAGACAAATATGAAAGAGTTGTATAGTACTGAAAATTACAGAAAATAAAATAATATACAAATCTTATCATTTCATTGATTTAGTTATGATAAAAAAACAGACAGATTACAGGTATGTAGGTAAAACAATGTGTTTTTTTTATATTTTAATGTAAAAGACTTCTACCATGGATGTGTATATTTTCATCCATGCTTCTACTAAAAAAGTGAAAGATAATGCAAAAACTTATTTTTTTTATTGTTCCTAATTATTTAGCGCTACCTATCGCGATATGTTCTGGCAGAGAAAATATAATAATAAAGTACGTTCTGGTCAGGCGATGATGTACGGTCTCGTAATACTTATTTGACACAGTGCAAAACATGCTTGAACACCACTCTCAAAGATATAAAAAAAGTTTGATATTGCGTAACAATTGTGACTACGGGTCAACAAGGTTTGGATAGTAATATAGCATATATATTATCTTTTATGCACTTATGTAGCATCAGTTGTGGGTGGACTTGCCACATAAAATAACAAAAGGTGCAAAAATAGTAGCCAACTAATATTGACTATATATTTTTCATTTCAATATCTTATATCTTTCTATTTTGCGTAGACGTATTATATTTTTAATGCTCAAGGCGTGGCTAGGTTAATGGCTATAGAAAGTTGGCACGCAAAGATTTCATCTTGTTTTATAAATCTATTTCCTATGATGTGTAAACAAATACGGATATCCTCTATAATTATAAAGTTGTTGATTTTCAATTCATGTAAATAAAAATAGTATGTAGTTGATGTCTGTATGTTTGTCATAGTTTAACGATCATATTTTTAAAACGTTATCAGGAGATTTAAAAACTTTTCAGTTTAATTAAATATCTAGACTCCGTTTAGTTTCAAAAAAATAAATAGATAGGTGGTATCTTACTCTAATTTCATTACGCCTGTAGGTAGGTATATAATTATTTAATAACACACATTGCAAAAAAACACATTCTTGTGGAAGGTAACTGAAGTTTTGAGTTTTTATATTGAGAATTATTGTCCCAACAATCATGAGGTCTAAATAATGCCTTATTTAATATTTTGTAGAAAACAAAAGCACACCTATAATCTAAGATCCACCACCCTTGTCCTAATAGAATGTGCTAAACGGTTTAGCGAGAGTTGACGTGACCGGTCTATAGACAAACGATATTAGGGGTCAGCCCGTTAGGTGAACATTGTCCGAGAGCCTAACATTCATAGGTACGATTTAATATGTTGCACTGACCAATGTTGGCATAACTGGATATTAAACGAGGCCTCTATATGGTCATACACATGTCAAATCGTTTCATAAGAATTTGGAATCTTGATAATAAAGCTCATTGAATATGAAGACTTTGTCACTTCTTTTTATCCGACTTCTTTATACCTAGTTACGTGTTAAAGTATTGCCGAATATAGATTGATAAGTATGTAAATGTATTCATGAGATACCGTTTTATATGTGATTGTTTGTGTGATAACTGTATAACAACTTATTAAATATTAGGTAATTATTATATCTTTCTAATGATGAAAATAAAGGTTTTAGAAAATACACATTATTTCAAATGAAACCTAGTAGCTATTGATTTTTTTTTATGTAATGGAAGTGACAAACAAGCATGGAGTTCACATTGATGTTAAGTGATGACTGCAGCCTATAGACACCCACACGAAGACCAAGGTCAAAATGCAGATGCGTTACCACTCCTGAGGCCTAAGGTGTTAATGTCTCTGAGCCGGAAATTACAGGACCGTACATTACCACCTGACCGGAACACGATAGTGATGAACACTACCATTTAGCGGCAAGTATATTAGGTAACGAGGTGGTGCCTACGCCCGCGAGCTCCGTCACTGGAGCTCTACAACCAGTAAATAATAGATAATAGATTTTGTAATATAATTATAGATATAATTAAGAGTGTACGATATTTAATGAAAATTTGAGGTTCGACTGGTGAGTGGATTTTGAAAGTGAACGCCACTTTATTCAATTTGTTGCCTAATGCAATGCGTGTACGGATGAAAACATTACATATATATTATAGTGGTTACAACACAGACGGGGTCATCAAAACGTTGCAGAGGATTCTTGATGATGTTACATTCAGACGTAACAGCAGGTTTTCTGCATTATCCCTACCCAACTTTAAAACCAATTACTTATTAATACCTCGCTAGTTTAGTAATACTTAATAGGTTTTACTACTAGATAAAGTCCCCTGTTATTATGATATTGGGAATATTCTCAGTCTTCATTTGAATAGATACTAACTTAAACCTCTGTACCTCTGTATGTTTCATGTTTGATTAAGTACCGTCAATTTGTATTTTTTCAAAATGTCACATGTGCGTGTAGGAACTTAAAAGACAATTAAACATTGGGCGTAACTTATTCAAGAACTGATTTGGAAGTCACGTGTATATGTCGAGATCCGGCAAGTAGGTATTGATTACGAAAATAAATCCCTTTCTCGCAATGAATACCGATCCAATTTCAATGCGGTTAATAAATGAATAAGTTTCAAGATAGCAATACAGCCGATTACAGTCTGAATAGCATTGGCAACGAGCGGAAAATTGAAAACATTCGGAATTACGAGTAGATTGTAATTGTCCACTCTATTTGGTAAACATTACAAAATTAAATTTGAAAGTCTGTTTTTGTGTTGTTAAAGACCAGCTTTCATCCTTAGGGAAGGTTTACTTATGCATAATACTTCATACTAGCATAGCAGGTAGTCAACGACTATCTGCTATGACCTTATAATTACGAAGTTTTGTACACATCTAATTGAAAGACATATATTTTAAACAACACTTTGCACCTGTATGGCGCCCCAGGAGTAAGTAAGCTATGTTGTTTACATATGTACGGGGTGAGTCGTGAGTGAGCCTAAAAACAGTCAATCTCTTAAAGTAAACTTACAACTTTTTATTCAAAACAAAATTCTCAATGCAGACTCAAAATTATTGAATCTGTCAAAGTGAATTTGTGAAATGGACACTAGAACTTTGACAACAGAAGAAGGGGTGAAACTGGCATTTGAAATGATTTGGAGAATCGATAAAAATGGAGTGTATTTTTTATACCTATAACGTTGTATTATTTTTTATCCTGATGTACTCAAGGGAATGGAAAGGTTCGGTTTAGATAGTAAACATATATTTAAAAAAAAATGTTTGCTCACAGGTCACAGGATACATAAAGTGAAATCTGCCCACATAGAGGAGGAGTTCTGGCACGAAATATACACGGGACTTTGCATCACCGACACCGGCGAAAGAAGAGTGAGCGTAGGTGCAATGGCAGTGAGCTTCAAGTGGGTCGCAATACTGTGTCAAGTTTACGGCTTCTATGATGCAACGGAGACAGTGCGACAGAGCTACAGCCGACGGCGATGTCTAGGGTTGCCAACTCTTATTCACTAATGTGCCGGAAACCAGAGGTAGATATGGGACTTAATCAAAATGTGGGTTTTGCGTATAAACCTACAGAAACACGGGAAAAAAATTGTAATAAGACGAATAAGTATTTTGAAAAGTTTCATTAAAAAAACAAAATTGACAATATAAAGTCCATGCCATCAGAACATAGGTACCTACTTAGGTATTTCATCAACACAAATAAGTGTAACAGTAAATATTAGTAAATATATATGTGAGTAGAATTCTCGTCTCACAGTGTTTGTAACCAAAACTTCAGCGAAACAGCTTGACAGATTTTAATGACTTTTTGTGTATATAGTAGATATTGGTAGATGTGATAATAGGTCGTTACATAATTTTTATACCGTTAAGGCGATATTCTCTAGGACAACTAATACTATTATTACATACTATTTTATGCCTACCATAAAAAGACAGCCCTATGTGTATACGGGATGTTCCGGCTCACGCGGCACTGTTAGGACCCACGTTCCGACCGCATTGACATTGGGCCTTTGATTATTTACACGCATTGGGCTGTAGCATCAACGACACAACGCATCATAAGCTTTATCGTCGATGGGCTGTAGGTATGTCATCAACGTGTCAAACACGTTCGTAAACTAATATGCCGCTACATCTTCCTTTGCATGTTTTTGGAGCGGTGCGCGGTGGTTCGAAACGACATTGCCGTTGCCTTTTGTTTTTGTTCAAATTATTATTTGTTTTATCAGTGTTTGTCATATCCAAATAATTCTCTTTGCTGCTAATTGTCATCCTATCTTAAAATGTCACCTACATTGCCGCGAATTTTATGTATTTTACACAGTACGAAATTTCTCAAATTGCCTTAATAAAAATGGATTAAGGCAGTTAGATTTTCGTACGTTGTTCATATAATGACGGAGATCTGAAGACACCGAACTCCGGTAACTTCACCATTTCAAGTCCTTTCTATTCTGAAATAATTTTAGTAAATGTCGCTTAACGGCCTTTTAAGACAGGACGGCAGCAATTCCGCATGACATGACGTCTCATGAGGTTTGGTCGGAAACCCTAACAATATCGCACGCTCCGACCACTGTTGACATGAGGCTGTATGTGTCGACGGCATGTAAAACATGTTCTTGAATAAATACGCCGATATACCTTTGTTTGTATTCATGTTCTAGTTGCTGTGTTTGCATGTTCTTGTCTAGCGGTAGCTCGCAACTCCATTAACTTTGCAAAATTGTTTGATTTTTTTCGTAATATTTGTGCATGTTTACATATTTGTTTTGAAATAGTGTCTGCCCATTCAACTCTCTATACTGCCAGTAGCTAACTGATAGAGAATGCTATTAGCATTAAGTTCGTAGTTTTCAGAACTATGCGTTATTTATCGATCACTCAACGACTCAGTTGATAACCGAAGAATTGGTGGAGCCGCGGGGGGGGGGGGGGGTCGGCTGAGGGTTAAAAATATTCGACGCTCCCGTTCCCGCGAGGCCGAAGTGTGTGTCCGAACCCCTCCACCCGGGCGTCTTGGGACGCCTGGTGTTGTGAGTGGTCTGGGCAAGGACCTTCGGACGTCGGATTAGGGGTGTCCGTCGCCCAAATGGAGAAAAGTCTCAAGCTGGGTGGCGTGCACGTGTTCCGCACGCCACTAGTGTTGGTTGGAGCCAAAGAGCTTAACCTGTGGAGGGCTCGGAGACGAGCAGCCACCGGAGGGGTCGTGGATGTGTGCATAAACATGTTATCACTGCATGGATTACTATCTGCCCATTTTCTACCCACAAGGGAAGACGGCTGCCTGGACCATGCTATTGTTAGACTGGATAAAAAACGTAATTCTGGGATTGTTGCGGTTCTTAACACAACTGTAACAGACCATAATTTAGTCATTTTATTTATTGCTCACAAGTATCAACAAGCGATTAATCGAAAATATATAACCAAAATTAACTATGAAAACGCTTATAAATGTTTATCTAATATTGATATCTCTTATTTTAGGCTATTTAAGGACCCCGATACCTACGCTTTTGCATTAATACAAATGATCAAGACAGTCATTCAGTCTAATTCCAGACTTACAGCAGTATCAAACAATACAAGAATCATAAAACCCTGGATTACTTTAGGAGCCATACGGTGCATAAGACTACGAAATAAAATGTACCTAAAACTGAAAACCTGCCCTCAAAACCAAATCTTGATTATTACTTATAAACGTTTTCGTAATTACTGCTGTAACCTAGTAAAAAAACTAAAAAGACAGTACCATAAAAATAAAATTTCAGCTTCAATAAAAGAACCTAGAGCTCTCTGGAACAACATTAATGAAATGACCAATTATAAACCTCTTAAGTGCCCAAATACTAATTTACTCAGTATAAAATCTTGTCCTCAAATTTCTGTTAATCACGTCAATAATTTTTTCCTTAGTGTTGGTCACACATTGGCTCAAAATATTTCAAATAGCTTTATTCCTTCTGAAAATTGCAATCCTCATAATTATAGTCATGCGTCCTCTTTTGTTTTGTTAGACACCTCTCCTGAAGAAGTGGGTATTACACTGCTGTCCTTAGATTCTGCAATTGCACCAGGTTGGGATGGGATACCTACACTTTTTCTTAAGCAAGCAAGAGAGATACTGATCCCATTAATCAGTGATCTTACTAACCTTTGCTTCCATACGGGAATCTTTCCCTATGTTCTTAAACGCTCCATTGTTACCCCTGTGTATAAGAGTGGTGATAACAATGATGTAAACAACTATCGACCTATCTCTGTATTGACCTCTATTTCTAAGATCATTGAGAAACTACTCAATCTCAGAATAGTTCATTATTTGAATAAATACAACATTCTGTCGTCATCCCAATACGGTTTCAGAAAGGGAGTGTCTACTCAGGATGCTATAATTGACCTCACATCCGTCATAACCAAAGAACTAGATAAGGGCAACAAGTGCCTAACGGTCTTTTTAGACCTAAAGAAGGCCTTTGATACCGTATCAGTCCCCATTCTTGTACGCAGGCTGGAAAGCATTGGTGTCCGTGGCTGCGCCCTTTCTTTGCTTACTAGCTATCTTCAAAACAGGAAACAAGCAGTTAAAATTGAAAATAGCTATAGCGATGAAGAAAGCATAACTTTTGGTGTCCCGCAGGGCAGTGTTCTCGGTCCGACGCTTTTCCTGGTATATATAAATGACCTTTGTAACCTTTGTGGCGTTGGAGGGAGGATACTGTCTTACGCGGATGACACGGCTATAGTTTTTGCAGGGAAATCGTGGGAGAAAGTGAAGGTGGCAGCGGAAATAGGACTGGCTAGGGTTAGTTACTGGCTAAAGGAAAACCTGCTCACCCTTAACATCAAAAAAACTAATTACATATGTTTTGGAGCTTACATAAATTCACAGCCAACCTCAGACTTTGAGTTAAAAATTCACTCCTGCTCAATCCCCTCTCTAGACACATGTCAATGCCCAATTGTACAAAAAGTCACTTGTGTTAGGTACCTCGGGATATTAAGTAGATCAGAGATTAAGCTGGCATCCACACCTCGAACTTACCATCAGTAGGTTGAGGAAGCTCATTTGGGTTTTTAAGTCACTGAGGAACGTAATGAATAGGAAACTACTAAATAAAATATATATCGCACTTGCACAATCTGTAACGATATACTGTATTTCGGTGTGGGGTGGTGCTACTAAATCAAGTTTCTTAGATTAAGAAAGAGCTCAGAGATCCTTGATCAAAGTCATGTACTTCAAGCCATTTAAATTTCCTACTGCAGACCTCTACAACATATCTGAATTGCTCTCCGTAAGGAAACTTTACTTGTTGAACTTGATATTAACGTATCATAAATCATTACCTTATGTTCAAGACAAACTTGAGAAACGTAGATGTCAAATTGTTGCTCCTTCACACTTTAGTCGAACAGCCCTTGCTTGTCGGCAATTTATAGCACAAGCCCCGCGTGCTTATAATTTAATTAATCGCATACTAAATGTTTATCCCATGCAGTTTTTTTTTGTGTAAGGCTGCTTTGTCTACATGGCTTGGCACACTTAACTACGATGATGTAGAAGATATCTTGGCAAGAATTGAGTAGTAGAATTCTCTCTCACACACACACACACACATACACATACACACACGAACACACATACTCGCACGCGCACACACACCCGCACGCATAGACACACACACTCACACAGACACACACATTCACACACACACACACACACACACACACACACACACACACACACACACACACACACGTACATGTGCGACGTAGATTAAACACACAATCATGCAAACACTTCTGAATTAATAATATTTAGTTTTTAGTAGGTATTAGTTTAAGTTACTCTAAATTGAGATAAAACTTTAAGATAAAATGTAAATCGCTTGCAGTAATCACGGTGGAAGAGCGAGGCATTCCCAACTCAAGTGTCTTGTGACAACTTACTGGGAAGTCTTGGTGTTAAAATTTGTTAAGATTTACTTAAATAAAAGATATTTTATTATTTATTATAAACGTTTCCGTGACCCCGCCACTGATGGCGGACGAATCGGAACACCGCGGGGTTTTAGGGTGTACGAGTCTTATACTACCCGCCGTCTTTCCCCCTAAACGGGTGCAAATGTCTCTAACATGACAAAAATAACTTGAATTTCTAAAAATGACTCATGTTACTTGTTTAAAAATCAGAACCCATGTTTTTTATCTAATCAACATCTCTCCTTGGACATTTCAACTTCGTCTTTTGAGAGATTGGTCGGGTATATTGGTACTTGTTTCTAACTGTAGGTATATTTCATTTAAACATCGATAGTTCGTTGAGTCTAATTAAAATAAATTACTTATTTCCACATCATATAAAAAATCAAATTATAACTGTATTAATTTCTAGTTCTGTTACAAGGGCGGTGGCGGTGACTATAAACTACAACCATATACTATACCAGAGAAATTAACTTACTTCTCTGTGATCCTATTTCGATTTAATTCCTGAAGCAGCAGATGGACCCTACAGGGTCCAAGAACATTAAGAAATATGTTGTCATCTTTTTCTGGCTTGAGGGATTTAATATAACATTTCAGTACGCTAATAAAGTCGAAAAACAGTAAGGTAAAAATCCGTTAAATTAACGCTTACCTAATTATTGACCCATTCTTGGGGTTATTCGTCAACTTGACACGGACGACCGGACACACGTATGTCCAGTTGGTTAAACTTGAAATTGTAATGACTTGTTATTTCGTCGTCTGGACACGACAATATTTTTGCGTGTTTTTTTTCGCCAACTGGACACACGTTCACATTTTAACCGAATTCATGTCAAAGTACAGTCACGCAGATTATTTTTCAAGACAAAGGACTTCATTTAATTGCCAATATCCCAACTATCCGTCAACCGAACAATGGCGGTCAAACCATTCCAATGGGGCGGTAGTAAGTAAGTGCAATAATGCAAGATGGGCAGCAGCGTCCTGCGATGAAACTACCGCCACCGCGATCGCCAACTTAGATGCCAAGCGTGGCGATTGTGGCACGGGGGAGGGTATGTATCCGTATATGTATATGAGGGTATGTATGTAATGAGGATATGTAATAATATGGCTAATACAGTAAAACTTGAACAGTTTCAGCATGTAGATCGCATCGGTATTCTCGTTTTTGCCCATCACAACATGTGAGATATTGTTGCACATTCAAAGAGATTTTTCTGTGATGATTTAAAACATGCGTTAGAAAATGACATCAACTATTCACGATTCATGTCGATATTGGGCGAACAAAATATCATACAAACATTATTCCTACTATTTATGCTCTGCTTCCCAATTAAATAGTGGAAACTTATAAAACGTTATTTTGTTTAATTAAAAGCCAAATACCGCAGTGGCACCCAGAAACTAATACATGGTTGTAATTTTAAAAAGTACCTTAAACAGGTTTTGCAACATGAATTTAGTCTTGTTAACATGATTGTTGTACCTACAAGTGCCTAGCTCAATTATTACTGAAATACAATGTAAAAGTGACAAGTATTGTTGTTACAGAGTTAAGATGAATGATTATTATGTGTAAAATTATACATTTTAGAATTGTGATGCCATAATTATGCTCTATTGATCATTTTTGTGATATTTTATTTCATTATTTCTCCGAGTACAATGGGTTTGTGTTCTCTAGCGAGTATTTGAATTTTATCAAACCGGATGTAATGGTTCGGCTTATCCGCTATGTGTTCACAGACTGCAGACCTCCCTGTTCTTCGGTTTTTGACATCAGCAATGTGCTCTTTAACGCGGGTGGATACAGCTCTCTTCGTTTGACCAATATATGAGAGTCCACAATCACAATCTAATTTATAAATGCCAGAATTTTGTAATGGAATATTAATTTTAATGGGTCTTAAATACTGATGAATCTTTTTATATGGTTTGAAAACTGTTTTAATGGAATTCTTTTTTAAAATGTTGCTGATTTTATCTGTGATACCCTTAACGTAAGGAAGTATAACTGGTTGTCGTTCTACTGTAGGTGGTTTCACGCGGCCTCTGTGACGGACAGGTGGTACATGGAGCTTGTTGTTATGTAGCACCTGGCGTAGGTGCTTCAGCTCCCCCTGACGATGGTGGTCGTCACAGATGCCTCGTGCTCTCTGAAATAGAGATGAGCTAACGGCAGATAAATGTGCCGGGTGATGGTGTGAATCACCACTAAGGTACCTCAGTATGGGTAAACTTCCTAAACACAGTGTGACTGAGTGTGTTATTGGTGTTTCTAATTAATAAAGTATCTAAGAAGGCTAATTTATTGTCCTGTTCCGATTCCATAGTGAATTTGATTTCTGGTGTATGGAATTGAGATGTGAAAGAAAAACAACCTAAGAACATATCATACATTCATTTAGTAAACAAGCTTTGCATGTTTGTATAGAAAAGAAGTATATCTTTCAAGGGCAAAACTTCTTTGGCCTTGATAATAAATACAGAAATTAAATTGCTACTTTAAATTATGTGTTGGTACTTACCTACTTCATTTTTTGTGATATTTGAAGTAATGATTTTAAATTATTATGTATAATTTGAGAATATTGGCTATTTTCACTCTTTTCCTATAGGTAGTCAAACCGTGTCTTTATTTTAATAAATCGTACTTTAATTTTATTGTTTGAAACATATTTGTTTTATTTTAAAATTTAAACCATTAGGTTTTATCAGCAAAAATATGAGTCAGTTTATTTTCATAATGAAGTACTAGATTTTGTTCCCAACTTCGTCTACTTGACTTTACTGTAAAGTTTCATCCAAATCCATCCAGTAGTTTTTTCTTGAAAGAGTACAAACATCCATACTCACAAACTTTAGTATTTAAAATATTAAGTAGGATGTAATAAACCAGAAGATTATGCACATGACTATACCTTTTTAAAAAAAAAGTGATAGTGTCCAGTTGGTGAAAACATAAAAGTTGTTTTGTTTAAGTTTCACCATGTGGACACACACAAAAATATTGTCGTGTCCAGACGACGAAATAACAACTCATTACAATTTCAAGTTTAACCAACTGGATATACGTGTGTCCGGTCGTCTGTGTCGAGTTGACGAATAACCCAATTATTGCAGGTACGATAACTTGAAATGCAAAGCTCCAAAGTAATAGAAGAAAGACGTGTTTAAGTACTTACACTTAATTTAACACAAACCTGTAAAACACGGAACACCACCAATAGTCTATTGTAGTCGATTCATTATAAACTAAAATATGTTTGTTTTAACCACTTTCACGCCTTCGATGCTTACATAAATAACGGCATTCAACTCTTTATAGTTCTTTCTAAAATTAGCTTTAGAGAAAACTAAGGAAAATAAGCTAATGTTTGTCCTTCTTTTGAACCAAGGTGACCACCGGGTGATCTGCGAACTCAAACCTCATGCATATTATAGGGATATATGGCATATTACACTGACCGATAGATAGTGAAAGGAGGTTAATGAACAACTTACAGTCATCGTTTTATAAATCGCCTGAAGGCATCTGACTTTACTTTACGATTATTACTATAAGCAATTAGATTATAACTGGGGTCAACGGTTTAACGTGTATGCCAAAACACATTAATACCTTAATGATTACAGATACTTTAATGAAAGTAAAAATAAGTAAGTTCACTATTTAAACACTGATGGTAAGTGATACTGCAATTATTATTCTGTCACTCCTGACTCCTGAGGCTTAAGATATTTGTAATTTTTTTAGAAATTGTGGGACCATATCATATTTAGCGCATCTGTATTCTGTGTAAATGTCTGTAGGCTGCAGAAATCACTTACCATCAACGTAAACTATAAGCTTGTTTGACATGCTTTAAACGTTAAAAAGCGCTAAACACAATCATTTGGCAGCTGATAGCTTAGCGCGTTTTATATGTGATAAATATGACAAAGCGGCACACAATTCACAATTATGGTAAGCGACTACTGTAGTGTCTAGACATCTGCACTACAAAAACCGCAGATGCATTATCCTTTGAGACCTAAGTTGTTTTGCCTCAGGTGAAATTACTAGGCCATACCATATTACCTACTATCTAACCGAAACACGATAGGTAGTGCTGACCATCATTTGGCGGCAAATAGATTTGATAAAAGCAGTGGCGCCCTTGAGTGACACTGGAACTGGAACTTCGCTACAAGAAGACCTAATTAATGGTCAGGATAATTCCTCATCTAATTCTAATTCTAATTCCTCATCGTGCTTTTTACTATGTCTGTCGCCATGTTGTTGCTACACGAACATAACAAGCGTTTTAAATAAAAAAATATGTACTTACAAGTTGCCTTTTAGCAGGTTCAAACTATAGTCGTATGCTGAGGTGCGGCCGGGGCCGGTCAGGTAGAGCGCACACTCGTCGTCAGCGGGTGCCGCGAGAGGTGCTAAAGCTCTCGCCAACGTACACCATAGCGCTACTAGGAGCGCTCTGAAAAACAATAATTATTGAATGAGTCGAATTTAAAAGTAAATAATATAAATATAACTACGTTAAGAAAAACCGACTTCAAAACTGAAAAGTAAAAAATAATAAAGATTTAATTTTAATTATATACTACCTATTATTTATATGTGCTATTTACTAATAGGTTTGAAGTCGGTGCGAAGCCTTAAACAAATAATTATATTTTAATCACCGAGCAAATTAATACACTGCACAAAACGTAACCGGCGAATCGTGGGTGTTTGCATGTATGCTTGAATTCATGCATTTACCTCCTACCTACCATGCCTACCCCTTCGGGGATTACAGGCGTGAAGTTACGTTTTAATACTATGAAATGCCTACTTTAGTGATTTTGGCTTGGCACCGACTTCAAACCTATTAGTAAATAGCACATATAAATAATAGGTAGTATATAATTACAATTAAATCTTTATTATTTTTTACTTTTCAGTTTTGAAGTCGGTTTTTCTTAACGTAGTTATATTTATTTAATACTTTTTAGTTTATTGCTGCATTGCCGATTAGATTAATGTTCACATCTGTTAAATTTGTAAAATCTGACTCTTTTAGCTTCGTGACAATTAGATACCTTATTTAAATTGTTTAGGTGTGTCGATACAAAATTATTACACGACTATACGAAATCAATTTAAAAATTTTATCCACGAAGGAGTAAATATGTCACTGTTACTTGTTGTCATCTTGTTGTCATGAGCATTAGGACTATCTAGGACGTCAGTGGATTCAACGCACTGTATGACAACTCGCCGTCTATTCTTATTCCTTTAGTCTGAGGTGAAAGTAAGTAAAAAAATGCTCATAAAATAAAAACTGATGGGCCTATCTGAAACAAATTTTTATGGGATCAATTCGAAACTATTCCGCATCAAACAAATAAAGAATTACGTAAATCGGTAAAGAAATCTCGGTGAAATTCACGTACATACATAAAATATATATATCTAAATATATATATACTTAAATACCACCCGAATTGAAAACCTTCTCGTTTTTTGAACTTGGTTAAAAAAGTAGATTAAAATAACAACTTGAAAGCGAATTGACAGTAATAAAAATAATACACAATAAGCGCCGTTATAATTGTTATAGAGGCATAAGTAACGCATCTGTATTTTGACCTATGTTTTTATTTAGTTTACTATTGCCAATGAATTGCATGCTAGTTTAGCACCATTACATCAAAACATCGTACTTTAAGATTTGATTCATCATCATTATGTGACATTGTTTATTTAATATTACGTGTATAGATGTCCCAATGTCAAAATGCTATGGTCACAACATTACTCAGCAATAGAAGTCCAGTAGGAAGTCAATGGAATTAGAACCTGATAAATGTTTCCTAAAATTAGTAGTTGCCTAATAGCTTACGGTTAATAATGGGTGGTGCAAGCTCGTAAAATTATATATTTATTGATATAAGTAAAGTAGTAAGCAACAATTGAATTAAGATTTTGAAAATGCGGACGTTTTGTTAACAAATGAATAAATGAATTTAATTAATCAGAATGCTGACCTAGTAGCGTGATAAACCACGCGACGAAAGCCTAATCATGGAATTGTTTATCAATGGAAGAAAGTAGTTAAAAAATGAAATCGTATAGTGTGTTCTTTATACAACTATCACAAGGAATTGAAAGTAGATGCGAAAGGAAACTTGTTTCGAGAACATATTCATATATCCATGTGAACTAGATTTTGGGCTACGATATTATGTGCGCGACTATTCAAGTCAAATCGAGGTTTACACATATCAATATAATTTGCAGCGAGTGTAAACCAATGCAATCCGTTCCCAGGTTTGATTTCGAAATAATATGCTTGAGTATTTTAAAGAATTCATAATGATATGAACTGGTGAATGGTTAAATAGATCAATCATTCATTATAAACAAGCATGGTTTGACTTCATTGGCACATAATGGTTACTGTATGGATTTCGGGAAATTCGCTCTTGTCAATTAAGCTAAGGTGATAAACAGGCAGTTCACATTAATGGTAACTATCACGTTATGTTTATGGTGCATAGGTATATCTGTATTCTGTAAGTCACTCAGTCAATAGATAACAGAGGACTTTTTAAAATTATGATTAGCATATACTCGTATTATTGATACAAAGATAAACTTATTTCAATTTATGTTACAAAATGGCAGGCAATATAGTTTTAGTATTTCGTTCTAATCGGAAGAAACAGTTTTGAATATCTGTGCAGTTAAATTTAAAATTCAAGTGAATTCTATCAATTAACGCTTGACGGTCATTAATTCATTCTACGATTAAATATTTTTCGATTTAATTATTATTATCTGCATCAGAAATGTGCACCATTAATTGGAATATCACCAAAATTAAAAGTGTAACGAATGAATATCACTTGATAACTTCAGTTTTCAGTAGGTACTTGATCTCTATATTATCTTTTTGTTATTCAGTTTAGGAATTTTTTTTCTGTCATCTTATTTTTTGTTTGATTGTACGAGTATGACAGCGAGTATGAAGCAACAAAGACACGGCGTTAGTGGGTCATATTAGGTTCGCGACAAGATGGTCCAAGAGATACTGAACCCTCCGAGCACCGTTGGTCCTGTAAGGCTGGAATTTTTAGTTTGAAAATTGCCGCTATAACAGCAAATAGTAAAAATTAAAACAATAAAAATATTCAGGGGCGTCCCCATACAATAAACGTGTTTTTTTCGTAATTTTGCTCAATATTAACAACGGTAGCAGGTAGACTCTTAAAATTTTCACAGAATATTGGTTTGTATATTATCTTTCATAAAAAATATCTAAATAAAAATAAAGTAAACATCAAAGGGGGGGCTCCCATACAACAAACGTAATTTTTAAGCATTTTTTTTGTACGGAACACTTTGAGCGCGAGTCCGACTCGTACTTGGCCGATTTTTTTATGCTATCCAGAACCGCCTGTTATTGAACCGCATCTTATCTACTTCAAATATCTTAGACAAACACCTATATACATTTCAACTTTACAGAATAAAGTTTATTTAATTCATACAATAGCACACCTTTCGGTTCGCCTGGCAGGCACTTGGGCTCATCGAAATCGCCTGTCAACTTTTTTTTAACTTTACTATATATAAACTAAATCATATAAAAATTTCAGCCTTACAGGTTCAAGTTTATTTTTATTTATTTTTTATATTTTCAAAAATGTGGGGTTGGTGACGTGACTGGCTGATCCTTGCCAGGCGATGGTTTTTGTACTTGGCGTGTTATGATTTATCCCTACAAAAATTTCCAGCCTTACAGGACCAACGGTGCTCGGAGAGTTCAGTATCTCTCAGTCTAAGAGGATAAAGTACTCCCACTGTCTATTTCATATATTTAACTAGCGGCCCGTACCGGCTTCGCACGGTTGCAATTTAGGTACTTAGTACATAGTCGTAATATGATGATATTACGACTATGAATTGAGATTTAAACTATCCTATCTCTCAAGTTGGATCGAAATGCACATGGTGTGCGAATTTTATTATAATCGGTTAAGTGGTTTAGGAGTCCATTGAGGACAAACATTGTGACACGAGATTTATATATATTAAGATAACGTTAATCGACATGTTTTGGTAACAAATAAAATTGTTAATATATCCCAAATAACTTACTGAGATTCAAAGAGATTCAAACTTAGATAGAATCTCAAGCTAATCGGATTATTTTTCTACATTAAATAATATTGTGTAACGTTAACTCATTGCCAATTAATTTATTTAAGAAAAATTATTCGCTTTCCACATATTGAATATAACGAACGGGTTTCAACTTATTTATAAGATAAGTTGGGTGAATTTATCAATAGTAAAAGCTGGTTTTATAGTCGGGTGTGCACCTGAGGCTTTTGCTTTCAATATATGTATCTACGTACGCTGAAAGAATTAAAAAGCATTTTGTCTGTCTGTAAAACTTCCGTGGAAATGCACACAGACAACAATAAAAAAAAATCGTACATTCTGAAATAAAGAACCACCGAAACTTCGCCTATTTCTGGTAAAAAGTTGCTTTTATTAACTTAACTTTACGTCTTTATATTCCGAAAGTGTAGGTAGAGATAGATGCAGCCATTCAGGTATACCTATATGCGAACACAACACCCACGATTCTCCAGTTACATTTGGTCCCAATATGTGGCGAACCGATTGACAGCTTTTTACCAATGTCCGAGAGTAGCAATAAGAAACTGCCAAAAAATAGGATAAAAATATTACATCTCGAACTTCTACTACTTTCGAATACTACCTAACTAATAGAGCTTTCGGAATCAAATTAATTTCTTGTTTACAAAATAAACTACCATAAAACATTGATGCTACAAATGAGTTAATTAACAGTTAAGAGCTAGTAATAGGTACCTATATGCTGCAATTATGATCACACGGGGCCGATGTAGGCAATTATGTTATGGAACGCGTACTCGTGTACATGTCATGTGGTTAATCATAATCAGAATCAATGTCGTATAGTATTAATTGAATGTTGTCTTCATTGTTAACGGGTTTTGGTTATTTTTCTCACTCTTACCCTATTTTACTTCACTTATTTTTCGTATTAAAAAATAATGTATTTTGAATTAGATCGGTATCTCTAAATACAAGATATTTTTCACAGTTTATGTTAAATCTTTATTTTTCTTCTACAAAATATGTGCTTTTTATCAATACGTAAAAAGTTTTTACAAAAAATACCCAAAATAAGTAAATAAAAATAACTAACTTCTGACTCGTTGCTAGTAGACATAATAATATTGAGGTGCTATTTTTTTACAGTGTAATAAAACGGACCATTTCTGCTCTTAATAACCGTTGATAAATAATGCCAATTATGATAGTGCTTCATAAATGAAGTGATTAGTTTTACGCTAAGCACAAGCTTGTTATTGCTTAATAAGGATTTATTAATTAACAAATAAACAACTTAATTGTAAGGTGGACACATAGTTACAATGTACCATTGACGATACAGCCAATAGGCGGATAGTGTTAGAATCATTGTGTTACATAGTGTTACAATAATCTATTCTGTCAACTACTACGACCATATGCGCTATGTATCTATACGTATACCAGCGAATGATTTTAAAGGCGCACAGCATGACGTCAGCGTCGGTCTATAGGAGAGGTAGGCCAGAGATCAATTACAGAGATCCTGACTGACCACTTTCGCTTCTTTCACATACTAGATACATATTTCACTAGTACGTGTTCGTTTATCTATATTTCAGCATTACTTAAATCATAACATGTTTTATCAGTGAGTATATTTTTAAATCCGGTATGACCGGTCTCTGATAAACTTTATCCAAAATTCAACAGATTGATGAAATCTGAACAAAACAACATTTTTATTTACAATGTATTAGTAGGAGCTATAAAGTTAGTGAAACCCCAAAATATATTTTTTTATAATTTAATTGCCTATTTGAATGAATTATTTGTTCCACATTAAACTGGATAATAATATATTGAATTTAATGTTAAAGTGAAATGTTAAGTACCATTAACACCGTTCGCACGAAAATAAGAAGTTATGTAAGTGCTTATTAAAGTGAATAGTCGATCAACGTTTGAAGGCAGACTGAATAGTTTGATAGCAATTATATGTGTCTTATATTAAGCTACAATAGATTTAAAGTTCAAGCTATTTATAGGAATACTGATATATTTAATAACAAGTATTGAGTAACAACAACGAGAACGCTAGTTCTATTTTATGGTAGTTACGTAACGTTAATTGGTGTGTCTATTACCCCCCAGTACCCTCCCATCTTCATCTTAGTGCACGTAACATCGAGACTAATTTTGATTTGTGCCAGTTGCTTAAAGTTATTTTTAAGTAATATTTAAAATAAAATGTCAAACAATTTTGGTTATACAAACATTTTTTTTTATATTCTCACAACAGAAGAATCTAATGAATTTGCTGGCGTCGCTGTGAAGAACCACTACGCCGCTTACTAACGGAAGAATTTTCCACTGCTGGAAGGTTATTCTTCCACTAGTGCAGTCAGTCAACCGAATAATGATGGTCAAACCATTCCAATGGCAAAGCAGCGTCCTGCGATAAAACTACCTCGCTGCGATCGCCAATCCCTATGCCAAGCGTGGCGATAATTGTATATCCTACTTATGGTATGGGGAGGCTTTGGTCGCGCAATGGACATCTGTAGGCTGAAAGATGATGAAATTTAATTTAAAAAATGGGTAGATATTTATTTAGATAATAACATAGTGAAATAAATAATTAATTAGTTGATTGTCTTCTGAGAAAATATTATTTCAAACAAACATTACAAACATTATCATTTTATGTCTTTAGTAAAATAAACTTAAGACTCATACGTAAGAGTGAGGTCACTTATAAATTATCCATAATCAAAATATCTTTTGTTTCTTTGAAATGGTGGGAATTTTGAAACACTTTCATTTATTTAAATTGCTGGTAAAATTATAGTCATTTACGTAAATTGTAGAGTTTAAATTCTTGGAAAATACATAAAAGTCGTAGTTTCAATTTCATTCCTTTAACATGAAACTTTGCTTGTGATTTATTTTAGTAGATTTATTTTTAAAGCAAAGTTGACTTATTAATTTATATCAAAAATTGAGTAGTAACTCCCATATTCTGCCCTACTCTATACATCTTCCATTCAAACGAGACAAATTGCAATCTACTAACAGTCATTTTGTTAAGTTGGTTCGTGATGAAAATATTTAATGTCATGCACAATATACAAACTACTGAAAAGTGAAACCAGCTAAAACACACTCAGCAGAACTCATTTAAATACCGCGAACAATCAATCAAACTAGTAAGGGTAATGTAAACGTTTATCTGTGGTTCATAGCATGTCGTTCTATCAATCAATCTTTTATTTGTGATCTTAGGTACTTGTAACAGAACAGCCTTCGCTGTTTTGTCGAACTGAATAATGCCAAACATCGTTACGGAAATTTTCACGATCATTAGTTGACGATCAATTTGACCCGTTTAGTCCAGCGGTGTTGTGAATCGAGCGTCGCGGGTTGATCCCCGCACCGGAACAAATATTGTTATGGCCTGCTTCGGGTCTGGGTGTTTGTGTTGTATGGGAACAATTACAACCACGATACAGGTTTATACATGTATCGTGGTTGCCATTATGTGTTTGTTAAAGTAGGAGTTACTAGGACCGTATGATAAGTGAAACTAAATTATTTGCAGCACTTTAGCAGTGGCTAGCGGTAGTAGTAGAAACGAATCGCCGAAGAACATCAGAGGAAATGTTGTATTTCAGTTAACTATATAATGTACAGTATTCAACAAGAAATAATGCACATCGACCTCAGGAAGAGACTTCGGCTTATTTCGGATCTGAATAGCGTTATTTCTTTTGTATCTTACCTATTTGACGTTTGTCGATCATTTTGAACAAGTTTTGACCTATACCGGACTACGGATGCTTACGTAGGCAGTGTGAAGCAGAGATAAATTATGATCCGACAGAAATAACGTTCTATAAAGCCAAAACTAGCCGATTGTCACTTTCATAGGCTCGATGTGCCTCAATTCTTGATGAGCACTGTATACCTGATAGAATGGTTTTACATCAAAATTTGCGCCGCGTCGTTGTGACTTGTGTTACGTATTGGACTCTCGTTATCGGTTATAATAAATTATTATGAATGGGAAGGCAAAAACGGTAATAGATTTCAGATGGATTACAGTGTATTTTTTATTATTATGTAGTTGATATTGATAATGCTTAATATAGAATTCTATATTTACAAGAGTATAATTGATATATTATTATGTAATGTTATGTATTTAAATTGCATATTTAATAATCAATATCTTATTTTCACGGTTTATTTCATTTCTTAATACTTATGTATTGAGAAACGATTTGGTGAGTGTATGGTTCGGCCGGATCTATGGATAAATATTGTAATCAATACTGTCTGTCAATTTGGTGAGGTTTACTTGAAGATACAAAATAAATATTCGAAACTAAGCGAATATAAAAACATACAATATAAAAATGAATAACTAATGAATGAACTCTTCGTTTTTATAACAGTGAAAGTCGAGATTTGATCTGTAACTGATGAGTGTAAAAAGTATGGTTTGTGCAGTATTTTATTGTAAGAGATTCAACAGGAATTATCTTTACTAAAGTACTGTACTGTTAAGTGGTATTTACGTATCTAGACTAATTTTATTATTTGATCTAAAATTTCATCAATTGCTTTTGGTTGAGACAATTGTTTCCAAATATCGGACGGAGTAAAATATTTTTCTCTTATAGCCCAACTTCGTTAAGCCAGTCCAATGTACAATAAAGAAATACAAGCATGTTAAAATGGAAGTTTGTAGATGTGATTATTTCATAACCTTTAAAACCTTGCATTACCGACCTTGTGGTCTGTAATACATTGGAATGTATATGGAATATTGCTAATTAAGAGTACAAAATCATTTCATAATTTAATATTTCTAATTGACACTATTTTAAGAAACTACTTATTTACATGTTTATTGGAATAGAAATAGTAAAATATTATTTTATTATGGCGTTAATCTAGTGAATTAAGAAATATGTTTTGTCTGATTGGAGTGCATTAGACATGAGATATATTTGTTAATATTACCTTAATGGCCTCTCATTTAGCACGTCAGTGTGAGCTACTGTTAATGCTACGAACGGGTATATTCTATTAGCAGACTCACTATAAATGCAAGAAAAATGATACGTCTTTCTCTTTAGACAGTAAACTCATCAACACCCGTGATGGAAATGAATACATTTTTTTAAAACGAAAATAAAATCATACTATCTATATGCACACCTTATAATAATTCTATTCTTTGACCGAATTTTTGTCCATTCGTGGGAGGCGTGTGCGTATAACGGGTTTAAAGCAAAACTGTTTTTATTTAAGGCTGCGATCCATCTCATTATGCACAGACTACGTTTCACTTCCTTTCGGATATTTTTGGTGTTGGCTATTTGATCCGTGGAATTTACGGATGTACAACTAGGGTAGTGTTTTGGACTCAGATGTCTTATTAGGCATGAGGTCTTAAATAACTCCGAATTCATGTTTTAATTTAATATTATGAAATCTTCAAAAATGTTAACTAAATTTAAAATGAACGTGGTGAAATTATTGAGTCATAATACTATATGAAACATTTATTTTTGTACTCATTATTTTGCAATTTATATCTTATCTCTCTTTAAATTCTATTTCAACGCCTTTATAATTCATTAATGTCATTTACAATATACAATCATATATCAATAAAATATTTAAATTATAGTTCGAGAGTAATCAGTCATATGGTCATTTTACATTACAATGTTTATTCTAGAATCGTGTGTAGGTATAAAAAATGAAAGGAAGTGCGAGTGCGGGTTTAATCGCGATCACATTTTACTTTCATTGTGTCAACTCAATGACAAAGAAAGTGACTTCTGGGAGTTATAGAGATTGAATCTTTTATTGTTTATCCTACAGAATATTACCGATATGATGCTTTCGATACCCTAAAAGTGTTTTAGTAATAAAATAATTATGTTGAAGAGTTGAATTGTTTGATTGGTTGAATTTAGGTTTCAAGATCTCTGGGTTCAAGTTAAAAAAAAAAATAAATGAGATTTTTCACTGAAAAATGTTGCAGAAATAGGAAAAATATCCCCGCGTGAAACCAAGGCCAGTCGCTCGTAAGAAATATTTTAAATGTAGATGTGCGTAGTACTTTTCTATTTTTTTTGCTTTTCATTGACATATGATTGTATCAGGTGGCGTTAAACGAAAGGAGTATTGTTAGAGGTGTATTTAAATTATACTTTTTATTTTGACGCATTGTAACATAAAAACCATCAGATTGGTTTTATTAATTAAATGCATGATAGAATATACTTACGTTAAAAGCCTAATCTAATTTAAATAAAAAAATCGCTTTCCCTTGAAATGTTTTTAAAGTTTACGTGTTAAGTGCATAGAATTATTTACGTGTCTAAATATTCAAAAGGGAAATTATCAACGATTACAGTATAATATACTAATTTGGTTATAGCATCGGGATGTGACGACCTTCCGTCCACTACTGGTGGAACATTCTACCGCTAGCGCAGCCAGTGAACTGAATTGGTCAAACCATTTCAATGAAGCGGTATTAACTTATTAGTGGTAGAGCTCCAGTGACGGAACTCGCGGGCGTAGGCACCACCACATTACCTAATATACTTGCCGCTAAATAGTAGTGTTCAGCACTATCGTGTTCCGGTCAGGTGGTAATGTACGGCCCTGTAATTTCCGGCACAGGGGCATAACACCTTAGGCCTCAGGAGATAACGCATCTGCATTTTCACCTCGGTCTCGGTGTCTATAGGCTGCAGTCATCAATTAACATCAATGTGAACTGCATGCTTGGTTGCTACTTCCATAAGATAAAGAAAAAATAATAATAATGAATCGTAATTATGTGTCACTTTACTGCTTAAGCTCTTTCATATAACTGATGGGAGATATAAGTCATAATAAGTTAACACTGTGCAGAATATAGGAGATAAGTCATATCACGGGTACTAATTTAGCTCATTTATAATTCCAGTTGAACGATTACTGAGACCAACACTTTACGTGTATTTCGGTAACTATCAAGCAATATACACATTTATAGGAGTGCTGACAGCTCGTCATAGTGGTCTATGATTCGCAGTCAGCATCTGGTTTTCAGTTTAAGATTTTCTTCCTAATTTTTATGGTAATAAGAAATAATTGAAATCAATTTAATGGGCTAACTAACACCAACGCTTATCGTGCATTCCGGATGAATTTACTACTATCACCATGTCATCCAACGTATGTCCGACGTGTGCTGACCATTCGTCATAACGATATATGATGTTCGACGAGCATTCATCTTGATGATCTATCGATCACTGCCTATCAGGAACCCACTCATAAGTTACATTGACGAATTTACAATTTTAAGCTTATGTATCTAATAAGTTGCATAAATATTGATATTTCTAACGTCACGAGAATGATGGCAAACAAGCATTCAGTTCACATTAATGGTAAGAAAATCCTGTACCTAACCCAAAAAAGATCTAAATTAAAACTAAAGGTCAATAATAGAAATCTAAATAACAACATTGATCCATTGCCACCGCCGAGGTTTAAAATCTTTTACCACTGACAATACTGACCGTAAAATATTTTTTTGTGCCGAAATTTCGGGAAATTACATTAATATATGTGTATGTAGTAGATAGTGCTGAAAGTCACCATCGGCCATAGATTAGGTTATTCGCCCGTGAGCGAACACCACTACCAGTTTCTTCGACTTATGGTTTCTTCATTTTAAAAATTAAGCCTCTGTATCCAATGTTGGTTACAATATAATTGAAAATATTGTAAGGACCAAAAGTAGGTATCTTACATGAAATACCGTTCATAGTTTGCTCTATATGTTACCATTACAACAGTTCGGTTTCAAACCCAGGTCAAGGGGAACGCCTGTTTGACTTTTATGCGGCATGAGCATGTAATAATTACACCATTTACTTTTCACTCCGCAAGTCAATTCATAAGCTTGTCAAACTACTTCTTTTTACCGATATTAAAAAATAATGTGTATGTAAATAGTATCATTTTTCTAAGACACTAGCTTCTGCCTGTGATTTCATCCATGTGAAAAAAATACGCGCATTCCATACAAACTTTTATGTCCTATTTTATCCTATTTAAGTCTACCCTAAAGACTTTTAAAGAAGTGTTAAGTGTTGGTGTTAAGCTTACAATTATTTTTATTCCAAACTATACAGACTCTTATTATTTTCACTTTCATATCACCTATGTACAGACAGTCCCGTTACAGTTTTAATATATAAAAAAAATATTTTATGTACGCACAACGTTCAGTTTTTTGGTACATTTGTATAAATATGTATATATACATGTAACTGCAGTGTAAATGCAAAAAATATGTTTGTATTATATAATGAAGTGCTTTATTGGCCCCGCGTGTTGTAAAAGTTCATAAAAAATAACATGAATATAGTAGTACAGTGATAGTTTTAATAAATATGTATGTTGGCAAAAATTAAATAATACAGAATTGCAAATGAGAGAGAGTGTTCAATTTTGAATGCAAAAATTTGAAGCAAATTGATGATCATTACTATCAAAGTTTTGTAGTCTACTTGCCACTAACTGCCTTCTAAATCCAGCGTTATTACGCTATTTTCTTCGAGCCTTTAACTTATCGGTCCGATTATTGTAAGAGACTTGGCTTTTTCCTAGACACGTGGTTATATACAGATATAATCGTTTTGGTTTTATTTTTTCAGTAAAATAAAGAAGGTTTTTAGCTTGTTTTAATATTTTATAATTTTTTTATTATTGATTTATTCAGTACATTTTAAAATACACTTTTATACAATAAGTACCGCACTACGAAAACCTCACAGGGTTTATCTGGGCGCCGGTGAGTCGCTAATTTTAGGCTTAGTGTAGTACCTTTTTAATTTATTACTTTTTAATATATTAAGCTCATTTAAAGTTCATCGCCCCTTTGTAAGAAAAGCTCGCAATCGCTCCGCGCTACGCGTCCTTGTAGATCATTCGTAGCAGTTACACGCTCTACAATAGATTTCAACGGGATCTAACGACTTTATTGCAATGTATTTGTAACAATTTTTTGACGAAATAACTTCGTATCGAAATAAAAAAAAAATCAGTTGAAGTTTCTAACGTACCATAATATCAAATTAAAAAGTCAAATGATATTCATTTCAAAAGTAAGCTTTAATATATAAATAGGCATATACAAATAGTTTTTTTTTTGTATAAATCAACATTTATTATAATTAAGTCTCACCGGCCTCAAGCTTTCTCCCAAAACTTAATAAAATGGGTCATACTTAAATGCACTGACTCACTTAGATAGATGTTTCATTATTACTTGATATTTAATGTATTTTAGTTTTTTAAGGCATTCTATGTCTGATCTAAGTTAACCGATTATATTATTGTCCTCAAGAAAAGCGTGGATATGCTCGAAGTAAACCCATCATTATGTTGCTTAACATTGCTTAACTTTAATTATGTTAGACATAGAGGTTCCTTGAATTTTTCTTATAAATAAAAAAATCAAAACTATTGATTTTTTTTTCATTTCTATCACCCAATGTTTAACTAAAAAATAATGCTTAGTCGCATATAATTTTACCTCATTTATTTTTTTTTAATAAATGAATAAATACCTACCTTGAAATCATCATGGGTTCTCCACACAAAAATCTAGACACAGATCACTACACAACAGACGCACAAATCAGTCCAGCGATGCGGTCATCATTTGTGTGATATGTTTGATCAAATGTTGGGCGTGTTTGCTATGTTGGACGTGCTTGTGGTGCAGCGCCGGCAACAGCACTGGCCCGTCGACCACTCGCGCGCCCCACGAAGCCTCCAAGAAAGCAAAGCACGTGACGGACCCCGACCACCGCGGCGCTTACCGAGCTTCACTGAACTTACCTATTACCTATTGCCAACTACGGCGAAACCTATACAACTGGAAGCCATAAATAACATAAGAATTTGTATCTCGTATTATGTAATAACTTCAGTGAAGTAGTAGTAGGCGTCTAGCAGTAGTGACCTATTACTGCTAAGCGTGGGGCTCAATCCGCTGGATGGGGAGTTTTGTGAGTTTTGTGTTTTCCACTAATAAACGCACCTCCAGAACTTATTAATACGTCCGGTGAATATTAATGTCTCGGCATATACCTACTCTGGCTACCCTTTTGAGGAACATATACCTGAACTACGATACTCTTCAATTGAAACCTATTTCATAGTATTTATTTTTTGTTGGTGCCTGTTTCTAGAGCTTCATCACTGAAGCAAAATCACAAAATTATGTAAGATTTCACAAATTGCAAAGAAAAAAAAATTGGAACAAAAATATGGAATTTGAACCTGTGACTTCATGAAATAGCCCAGCCGCGTTATTACTAAGATACCAAAGGCCATACTCTATAGTCTGATTACAATCATCTCTGACTATAAAGACGGTTTACGACATTTCCAGAGGGCAAAGGTTCGAATTCTACCTGAAGTAAATTTTTTTTTACAGCAGGTGCCTACCCTTCACAACCCATTACGTTACGTTCCAATTACGCACATTTACATTTGCAAAACCTTATAAGGGTTAGTAGTTTGTTAGTTTGTTGTATGTGGTAACGAGATAAAATATCTAAAAAATCTAATCATCCCGGTTAAGAATTGCGAAGCGACATTATAACTATCGGACGATTCTTATTTACTACTAGATGTACCCGCGATGTTGTCCAGGTAAGAATTTCTAATTGTTCAGTACCTATCCGGACGAAGTCGTGGGCGCAGTTAGTATAAAAGTACCCTAAGTTACGCCTTATTTCATAAGCTATCTGCCAGTGAAAGTCCCGTCAAATCGGTCAAGCCGTTCCCGAGACTAGCCGGAACAAACAGAAAAAAATTGTAAAAAAAATGTTTTGGTATATGTACCGTGTATACGTACATATGCGTTTAGTAAAAAGCGGTTATTTTTATATTACAAACAGACACTCCAATTTTATTTATTTGTATAGATTTGACACTAAATACACAAAAACATACGTATCTTTAACAGTTACAAAAATTACCTAGCTAAGTTATAAAGAGTAGCTCGCGAAAACCTAAGAACATACTAAGTTATAAAGATGTCATTTATCTAGTTTTTAGTTTATAAAAGTTGAGCGATTTCCAATTTTATACACGTAAGAACTAGACTTAGTTGTGTCACATAATCCTATTATTTAATATTATAATTAGTTGAGTTCAGTGAACCATTGGGAAAATCTACATGCCAAAATCAAATTTAATGCATTATTCAAAAGCATATTTTAATTTAATTAGCATCACCAATTATTACCATAGAATGATGAGTTGATGAGGATGGTTCTATAAATTATGGTGTCCAAAAATACACTATATTTTAATCAGTATAGAAAGTTATATTAAAGAGTTAAACTTATATATAATGTATACAGGGTAGTTGATACATGTTCTTTAAAAATATTGCACTAATAGATACCTATGTATTTTTGCGAAGAACAAACTGTTCATACGAATATAAAAACGATCAGTGCATAAAAATGTATGCAGAATCATCACACACGCTACGATTGAATATGTGCCTAATATATTTAGAAAATCCTAACGCCAAGTCGGGCGATAAAATCAGCTCTAAAAGAAAGACTTGATAGGATTTAGGAATTTGTAATGTATTTCCAAAGACAAATTCATAATTTTAGTGATTCTGTTTCGATAAACAAATAGGTGTTCTTGCAACAGACCCAGGAGTTTTAGTGGCTTGCTATTACTACTCCTGGGTTACAGAGTCTAATAGCTCTATTAGACCCCTGAGGCGGTAGTAATAGTCTTATTATTTAGGCTTCTGTGCCCGTTACTTGGAAAACAGATACAGTTGGTATCCACTCCGACGAGAGTTATCATCGTTAATAGAATATTTATTTTAAATTCAATTAATAATTGGCTCGCCACCTGTCACATGGGCCAAAACGTAACCGGCGAATCGTGGGTGTTTGCATGTATGCTTGAATGCATGCATTTACCTCTGCCTACCCCTTCGGGGATTACAGGCGTGAAGTTACGTAATTTATCATGCTGTTTACCAATGCAAATATGGAGATCAGTAAACTATTAATAATCTTTACTTGTTTTTTTATAAAAAAAGCTAACCTCAAGATATTTATTATTTTATTCAGATTATACTAAGATCCGTAGCAGAGACTGTGGAAGTCTGTAACATTTTGACACCGTTATCGATGATTATATGAGCAGATCGAATCATATTGTTTTGCTTGATTATGGATAGGTTAATGATTTGGTAGCATGAAATTTCCTCTAGAACACCTAATTTATTTAGAATGATTAATTTCATAATGCATTACATTGAAGGTAATTTCAATATATGTATTGCTGTGGTCTTAATGGATGGAGAGGTAATGGCTGCAATTGGTCACTCATCGCGTGTTCAGTTACACACATTACTGGTGGAATAGTTCCAGCGACGAAGTTCGAGGACGTAGACACCATTGCAATACCTTATCTATCAGTGACCGAATGGGTCATAGTCGACATTGTCGTGTTCTAGTTAAAAAATAATGCATGGGTGCGTTATTTCTGGCACAGCGGTGATTCCCATGGTAATGCATATCAAGTCTCAGTAGTGGCAACGTATCTGCTCAACAGTTTTATGTAGATCTCTATAGATTTCAGTATTTACCATCAATGTGAAGCGAACTGCTTCATTGTTTCGCCACTTATAACTCATTTTCTGGATTGTCCATTATAATGGAAGTCAAGATCTCAGACTATACTTACGAGCAAAGTATACTTATTTCCTATCAGATATAATCCTGTTATGCTTTTCTACACACATCCGAGAGCATACAGAGATAAAAAGAAAAATATAATTTAGAAATTATAGCAAGAAACATATTGCATGGCTACCTAATATTATTGTCGATATCCTTTGCGCGTTTTACTATCTTTAAAATGATTCTATGAGTTTATTTACTATAGTATAGTAGCGTATTACGTGCAATTAATAATGGTAATAACTATAAAGTACACACATTTTGCCGCTTTCTGTCTTCTTACAGATGACAAAAAACATACCTACTAATATGATTCGGCACTACATCGCGACGTATTTAAGTAGTAGTACGTATATATCGTCATAGGTTACGTTTAGTATGCAATCGTCATATGATATGTTTTATAATCTGTTTTTAACTCTCCAAATCCATCTCAAGTGATTCCATCCAATTCGAATTTTATTACTTTTATTGCTTGTCTACCACAAAACATCGGATCAAATTTTATTATATTCAAATTAACGAATAACAACAACAACTTGCAAGTTATATAATATTCATAAATAGTGGTAGTATGAATGTTATTTTTGGTAAAACACCATTAAATCGCCTGTATCATAGATTTCTCTGTTATGCATACATTTAGTTTGCCTTTCACGAACTCATCACGTGCTCCAGTCATCTCCATTCTGCATTCACTGGACAAATTGTCAGTTTTGAGAAGTTACAAGACGAGTCGCCGGCGACGCGACGACGAGAAAAGAAAATAAATTCCTCTTTTGTGACTCATTTAAACGAATGGCATGTGTTAATGGCTTTATTTGCATTATAATTTGCACTGTTTTATACAATGACCGCATTTGGACACCAAAATCAGTCACAGTTGTTAGATAATAATATAAATCTCATATAATAACGGTGTTTCTTTATGATGGTAGTTGCCAACATGCAGTGAACATGGATGTCAAGTGATGACTGAAGCTTATAGATGTCTACAATAAATCGGCTGTCAAAATGCTGATGCGTTGCCACCCGTGAGGACAAAGTTCTTTTGCTTTTCTGTTATAGTATTTTTCGGCGCCATACATTATTATCGAAACGCTTAACGGTACAAGACAGTACCAAGAAAACAAGAACTATATAATTTGGTGGTGGATAGATTAGGAATTGCGGTGTAGACTACGCCTTCGAACGAATTTTGATCAAATAATGAGCGATTATTTGATTTCAATACGCTGCCCTGATTTTTGGTACAATATGTGTGATATATGTCTAGTATTTACTCCTTAAGTACATACCTATGGTCTCTCTTTTTAGTTTTTATATTGTAAATGTAGATACGATAAATTTAAGTAAAACCTCTGAACAATATTCTATTATTTCTATACAACATCGAACACTGTGTCGAATACCAATTTGAACTCTACAAATACTAAATTGAATGTAGTAGGTATGTAGTTCAATTGAAATTCAAATGATATTGAATGTATGTACTTAATCGAGCACACATTAAATTTATGGAGACAAGCAGCATTAAAATTGGGTCGTGATGTTGCAAATATGTTTTCAATACCAATCTATATAAAATTAAACTAGTGTGTTGCATATTATTGATTTATTATAATTATTCCATTTAAATTCTAATTGATATATAATTTAATGATTTACATCCTGTGTTGCCAATTTAATAAGTACCAACTTAATTTTTGTACGTATTACGCATATGGCATTTTATTTCGCGCTTTGCTATTTTTTTTTATCGTAACGATAAGTGATGGTTTACTGACATAATATAACGCTTAGATGTAAATCGTATCAACAGGCGGCTAAGTTGTAAGGTAAAATTAATGTCATGTCTTGTAATGTCCACTATATCTCCTAATTGTATATTAGTATGTGACGTTTAAGTCGACGAGGTGGTCAAACCTGATACCATTCGTACACCAGGTTGAGAAATTAAGTTTGAGCTATGTTATTTAAAGCTCAATCGTACACACTATTCCTAGATAGGTATTGTTATTTAAATAGATTTAAGATATTTATTATTAGATATATTACTTTAAAAATCAGTATAATTATTGTATTAGTGCGTATTATCGTTTGCACTTTACTCATATTCGTTTGCACTTTATACTTTATACCTAATATACGCAAAAAAATCTTAGGTAACGATAGGTACTTATAGGTTAGGATCCCGCTGCAGAATCATTTCGTTCATCCAGATATGATGCAATTAATTTGTTTCCCGTATATATATCCTATTGCAGCATATATGAAAAAAGGCCAAAATTTTAGTAGTATCTTAAAATATAATTTTAATAAATTTTATCCTTGCATATACCTATTTAGATTACTTTTCATTTCAATAATGCACTGAACTTAAGAACAATATCAAAGCGATTCTACGTCATTTGTATGGGAAAACTAGTTACTAATTGACAAAGACTATAAAAAAATAATTAAAATACTTCCGCGGCGTTTACAATAGTCGCCATAAAAACAGAAACGTCGTCGGATGAAATGAGCAATTTCAATTAACTGGTTATGTAGTATCTAGTCTTTCCTTGTACTTAAAATCATAAAAAAGGTAAAAGATCCTACAAATAGAAAGTACAAGGAAAAAATCCAGTTCCAGTTTTGTGGAGCTATGTTTACGTGGACTATATGTACACTGCCTATATTCCAAAAATCCCCGATTTCATTTTGTTCCTCCTGGTCAGTAAATATGGTATTGAAATTTCATACTGTAATTCCAACAGCAAAAAAAACACAAATGAGTAATTCTCTGCACTGTAGAGAAATACAAGAGATGTTAAGCGACTAGCGTGGATTTGTTTTGTCTTGAGTTGGGGTAAAATTTCTGAGTTTTTAGACTAGAGAAGTTCAATCGTCAAAAACGCTAATGGTAAACTGGGGTCTTAAAGATATTCTTTAAGACCCCCGTTTACCATTAGCGTGATTTAGAGTCTTGAAGAATGTTATTTAGTTATTTATACGAATACCTTTTCTCGTCTTGGTACAGCTTTGATACACTTTTTTTTTTTTTTTTTTTATGTAATGGAAGTGGCAAACAAGCATGCAGTTCACATTGATGTTAAGTGATGACTGCAGCCTATAGACACCCACATGAAGTCCAAGGCCAAAATGCAAATGCGTTACCACTCCTGAGGCCTAAGGTGTTATGCCTCTGTGCCGGAAATTACAGGGCCGTACATTACCACCTGACCGGAATACGATAGTGCTGAACACTACCATTTAGCGGCAAGTAAATTAGGTAATGCGGACCACCGCATAGGCACAGCAGGCGTAGGCACCAGCCTACGCCTGCAAGCTCCGTCACTGGAGCTCTACCACCAGTAAAAAGTGAATGAAAAACATCTAGGAATGTATTGAACTAACTGTTGAAGAACTAAAATATTTACGCTTCAATCGACCAACACTATGTAGGTATTGATTTGAGGTCAAAGACAAACAGCTTATACAGGCCATGGACATAAATAGGTCAGAGGTGTTAAATTTATAAGTGTTAAGAACAAATTTACAATCCAAATCTTGAAAGGTAATTGGCCCGATGATACATATTAATTAAATAGCGCTCATGTAAAATAACTAGTGAACAGATGTGAACAATTTTAAACACGAATACATATTTAAATAATTATTTTGAAAATTACTCTGGTCTTTTAATGATTATACCTGTTCAATAAAAGTGCATGTAGCTGGTCACAGGTTGTAATCAACAGGTGACTTTTATGCGGTCACGCTCACATACCTACTCGCTGGTCACATGCTTTGTAGCTTTTAATATATCGCAGGCATAGTGTTATATTCGATTGTATACATAACATACTTCGTCAATAATTGAAAAAGAGTAAATCTATCTAGTAGTGGTCTAGTGGTAGCAGGCATATACTGCTACGCTGTCCTCCATCATAAATATAGGTACCTTTAACCACCACCCGCGGAGTTTGGTAATATGCCCGGAGATGACAATAGCCATGTCAAGTTTTACATGGGACAAATCGTAACCATCGAATCGTTACCTCTGCCTTCCCATTAGGGGAAAACAAGCGTAAGGTTAGGTTTTTAAAACACCGCTCCCATTTTCTTCGCCAAATGTAAAGTATCTTTGAACAGTAGAGATGTAATTTTCAAACTCATCAAAAATAAATAGATCCTTTTTTGTATTAATAACCTGTTTATTTTTTTGTTCTGTTTAGTGTTCTTACAAAAACAAAACCATACTATAAATAAATAAATAATAATAAAATACGCTTACACTCAGCCCCACAGTAAGTATAAACCTGTGTCGTGGGTGCCGTTGTGCACATACAACACATACACAAACACCCAGACAAAACAAATATCTGCAGGCCCGCGACCCTTCGAACCAAACGGTCATCTCACACCGCTGGACTAACCGGGTCGACAATTAATATACTACGAATGGTATGATTTACATAATAAGTTATTTAAGTTTATAAAAGCCAGAAAATAATTTCCGGCACAGAGGCATAACATCTTAAGCCTCAGAAAAAAAAATCACCGCGGCGAATGACGAATTATAAAATTTGCCTGCGACATAATGTAGGTACAACATTATGTCGTACACACGTTCAAAACGACAATGGATGTAAAGTAGAACAATACTTTCGTTGCAATTGTTTAGAATTGTGTTTCACAGACAAATTATGAGACGATAACCATTAATTTGTTTATGCACAATTACATGTTAAGGATGAAAACCATATAGGTTCATTTATTTTTATAAATACATTATGTTGTGTTTGGGGCGGTTGTATTTTACATCAAAAATCTAAATAATTTATCCCCGTTTGTATGAAACGGCTGTAAGGCACTATGCTAAGTATATGAGAACCTATGATCTATGATATAACCAAAATGTATTGACGTAAAATAAGCACCACTTCATGATTCGATTAAAATGTTTAAATTAACTTTATTATATATTTTTTATGTAATAAAAGTGGCAAACAAGCATGCAGTTCACATCGATGTTAAGTGATGACTGCAGCCTATAGAGACCCACACAATAACCAGAGGTCAAAATGCAGATGCGCTGCCACTCCTGAGACATTAGGTGTTATGCCTCTATGCCGGAAATTACAGGGCCGTACATAACTACCTGACCGGAACACGATAGTGCTGAACACTACCATTTAGCGGCGAGTATATTAAGTAATGCGGTGGTGCCTACGCCCGCGAGCTTCGTCACTGGAGCTCGACCACCAGTAGTGGTGTTATTTGAGTGTTATTTGAAGTTGATACCAAACGATACATATGAACAGCCTTAAAATAAATAAATACTGGTTAAAAATTGTCGATGTTTTTAACTTCAACGTATTAAAAAATAAATTTTATTAAAACTAAAGCACCTTCCCATTATTCTTGACAAGATGTATATATTTGCCTCATTATAAATAAATAATGTTGAATGAGATGTTTATGTTCATTATGAGAGAAATATAGGTCATCCTTAACTATGGTGAGCCAGACAGAGTGGGAGTAAGTAAGTAAGCAGCCTACCTACCACAGTAGATATACTCTTCTAAGCCACCCAAGAATTAACGATTACCGGAACATAATAATAACAGGCTCCGACGGTTCTACGTATGTTTTCTAGGATGTTAAATGATTTCGCCCATCAGAATGCGGACTACGCCTCATGGTACTTAACCTTAACGTAACATTAAACTTCGCTAGGGTTCGTACTGGCGAACTTTGTATATAACAATATGGCTATAAATCTGTTACGTTCAGCATATTACACAACACAGACACCGTGAACATCTAAGTGGATCATCTACGAAGTATTTTATGGTTTTCGCCACTACACGTTCCACGTCTAAATTTAAAGAGACGACTACATGGCTATCTTTATTGTTACATACATAGGTGGTTAAATGGTACAATTTTATGGCTAAATATAGTTATTCTTTTATTTTATGTTATTGAAGTGGCAAACAAGCGTGCAGTTCACATTGATGTTAAGTGATGACTGCAGCTTATAGACATCCACACAAAAACCAAGGTCAAAATGCAATGTGGTGCCTACGCCCGCGAGCTCCGTCACTAGAGCTCTACCACCAGTAAATCTTGTGGTTCTAATAAAACTTGCTAGCTTTGTAGGTAGTGTGTCTTTTATGTTCATAATTCGTTGTTCATTTACTAGTTGATGAGCTTTAGTACTTAACATTTGCTGCAACTTCGGTATTAATGCAATCTGATCAATTTCAAGGTGTCATGAAGTCATTATGCTGTTCTGATGATGAAACTAGAAAATGGTCATAGGAAGGGCTTTACTGGTGGTAGAGCTCCAGTGACGGAGCTCGCGGGTGTAGGCATCACCGCATTACCCAATATACTAACCGCTAAAAGGTAGTGTTCAGCACTATCGTGTTCCGGTCAGGTGGTAATGTACGGCCCTGTAATTTTCCGCGCAGAGGCATGACACCTTAGGCCTCAGGAGCGGTAACGCATCTGCATTTTGACCTTGGTCTTTGTGTGGGTGTCTACAAGCTGCAGTCGTCACTTAACATCAACGTGAACTGCATGCTTGTTCTATAACATAAAAAAAAGTTCTGCAGAAAGACTGTCGCACGCGGCAATTTGATTCTTGTTTAAGTTTTCGTACTTTAATATAACTCGACTTTATTATGTTTTATTCGTTATACGCTCGCGAAGGTTATTAATCTAGTGAACATAGTTCATTATAGCTAGAGCTTGCTTAAAATCACACATGTTCGAGTTCTTTAAGTTCGATCACGGATATCTATGATCAAAATTCGCAGAAGCCAGCGATGCTTGAACTTTCACTTTTTTAAGGTAACCAAGGTGCTAAACAAGCATGCAGTTTCACATGGATGTCAAGTGATCACTGCAGTCTATAGACATCTACATAAAAACCAGAGGTCAAAATGCAGATGCATGGTGTGAGGGATGGCACCCCTAAGACCTTAGTTGTTATGTTTCTGTGATAGTTATTGCGGGGCCATACAATTAGTACTATGTCTTCACTTTTGTTTTTTGACACTCAACATTTCAACCTATCTTTAGATCAATCAAAAGATCCGCAGTCAATAAAGGATGACGTGAAGTCTAATGGTAACTTCATACCTGTGTTCTCCGAAGGGGTAGGCAGAGGCAAATGCATGCATTCAAGCATACATGAAAACACCCACGCTTCGCCGGTTATGTTTTGACCCATATAACAAGTAGCGAGCTTGTTGACATTTCAGGGCACATAACCAAACTTCGAAGTACTGGGAAACTGCCAGAAAATAGAAAAATCCCAATAGAACAAGAGATAAAAGATTTTACACCATTAACTCTTATAGCCTCCGACCCGGGTATCGAACCCAGCACCCCAGGGTAGTAGTAGTGTCCTGCTGCCACTGGGCTACTGAGGCAGTTCAACGCAAAGTCAAGTTAATGGATTATTAAATCTTAAATTATGTTTGTTGAATCGGTGGCGTGTGCGCTTAATCTGCACATTTTAATTTCAAAGCTCCGAAATGCATTTCCAAACGTTAATACTTTTAATTATGCAGTGTTAACTTTTCATATCCTGTTTCTCATGATATTGTATAATGTGTTAATTATTGGGAACCGGTTTTGTCTCCATGCACATCGTTACATAAAATTCGCGTTTAGTTTCAACGGATCATCTAAATTCATTGCACCTTTCGTGAACAATAGGTGACTTCATACCGTCACCTATTAAAGCTGTACATATTGTGTGTTGTTGAAATTGAAATGGTTATGCAAAAACCTAAGCTAACATTCACACGGTACATCGAACGTTTTTGGGTACCCGTAACAATATAAACTATCTAGTTCCAAAACGCAACGCAATCTATGTAGGCAAACTTCCGGGCTTCCTCTGTACAGTCACAACCACAGTATCGATTGACTGTGATCATATCTGTCTATACCTTTATATCTTTCTATACCTGGGATATCTGGCGTTTCGTACTCTCTTTCTATCTTCACGTCCCTTACGGGGTAGGGGTCTATACAAACTTTTATACCTTATTTTACTTCTGATATAAAAAAAAAATTGTATTGTAATTACTAATATGTTCTAAACAACTAGACTGATCTTAATAATTATTTCACCCATAGAATGCTACGTTATCACTGACTGATATAAACTATAATGTTAATTGAGATAAATTAATTAGAAATTCACACAAAAACTTCGATATCGCGTGCGCTTATAAAACATAAAAACGCGGAAACTGAATGTTTACAAAAGTAGTATAATTTGCAAGTATATTTTGTATTTGAACAATTAAAATAATATCTTTAAAAAAGTGACGGAATTGGACAAGTTAATAACAGCAAAAACGTGAAGTTCCAGTCATGAAAACGTAAGAGTAGAATGTAATGTTGTTTTCGTTTACATCGTATAAAATTTCCATTATATAATATTATCTTATAATTTAAGCTATCGCTTATATAATTGTTTTAATTACGAGTTTACCTACATATTTGATGCACTTTCAACACAAAATTCATTAACATTGAAAACAAATGTCTCTTTAAAATAAGTAGGAATATTACGTAGAAAACATGAAAATCCCTTCAACATACTCAAAGAAAACCTGTAATTCAACAGTTGGGGCATTAATGTATTAGCAATTTAAAACATATTATAGAAATGTTTTTAGCAACATTTTAAGAAAATAAAGTAGAAAGTAATGTTTCGAATTTGACAGTAAACAGAGCATGCAGGTGCATTAAGCGGACTATCGTATTTAAAAATCATCTTTGAGATAAATTAAGGATATTCGAAAAATAAAGATTTTGAATAAGACACAGCTGTCACTTGGCGCATAACAGTGCTTGAAATGAGATTAAGTAAAACAAACCAAGTTAAGCCTGTATGTAAATACTTTCAGCACTGACAACCCTGTAATATATATACCACGTTCCTGACCCTAAATACGGCAATAAAACACATACTAAAATGAGTTGCGTATCACGATTTTCAAATCTGCTAAATAAAGTGAAGAGAAATGAATTGTTGCAGTCGATTATAGTCTTCCGACCAGCCTTCACAGTGTATGTGTGTAATTCTAATTCAAATAGCTCGTACACGAACGGGACGGCAATGTAGACCGAGGTCGATCTCTTATTAGGCTGTTAAACGTCGATTTGTCTTATCGATATGTCGCAAGATACAGGACAGCACTAGCTCCCAGCTATCATTAATCAAGAATTCAATGAGCTCGCCAAACTTGCTAATGGACAGCGCACACCTATTGTAAATACTCAACACCAATATGCAAACTAGTACAATATTTCAGCGCTGAATATTTTATTTACCAAGCTAGTAATGGAGTTAAATGGTATGAAGGTTCATTTATCATTTATGTACCAACTACGATAAATGTTTGTTAAAATCATAAATTACGAAACATAGATCAAATGGAAAACTTGAGGGAGAAATAGGTAATAATATAACTGGGTATCTTAAATTCCTTGAGGCTTTGGTAAACCTACGAGACCTACGAGAAGGTCTAAGACCGAGATTCACAGACCGTATACAACTTTATTTAAACCTGTATTGTAGATTGATCTCAGTCCCAAAACCACGGTATTAAAATCCCGTTGAGTATGACAAAACGTGATCTTCAGATCGTCTCAACCTGTCTGTCTATTAAAACGGACCTTAGTCATCACTTCAGCCAAAATACATCCACTGTTGGACAAAGCATTACCTAAAAATGCCCACAACAGTGTTGTGCGGCATTAGGGGAGAATATGCCATAATCGCCACGCTTGGCAGGCGGATTGGCCCATGCAGTGGCGGTAGTTTTATCGTGGTATGCTGCTGCGGGATGGGCCGCTTTGTTATTTTTACTGCCGTCCTATTGGAATGGTTTGACCGCCATTGTTCGGTTGACTGACTGCACTAGTGGAAGAATTCTCTTCCAGTGGAATAAAATTTTAAAATTTGTGGGGTCGTCACGTTCCGACGCCAGATGGACCTTAGTGTCTAACTTTAAATGAGAAACACAGACACGTCTGTGAAGCAAAATAATCTCGACTCCAAATTAAAGTATAGTCGTAGTATGGTCTAAGAATCTCCTTCTTCACGGACATTATGTAACATTATATTTTTCTAATGATGTAGAAAGATCTCTCACCATCGATGTTAGGAAATGTGTCCCATAATGCTTTGCTTAGGTAAAGCCATCTAGATAGAAAAACTGCTAAGTTGGTACCATCCACAAAGAATTCTCAAATTTCTTTGGTACCTACACACTATACATTTTATTTCTATTGATGCTTTCTATTCTCTTTAAGTGCTTAAAAATCAATAAATTAAAACATACATACACACAAACAATTTTATTATTTGATGCTAATCAAAACGTGCACCTTGATAAAATGTAACACCTTGGAAGGACATATAGATGTGCCTCAGGCATTTATATGTAACATTTAAATCAATAAACTACTTTAGACGCATTATATAAAATGAACTACTTTTAAAAGTAATAAAACGTTTAATTACTCAATTAAGCATTAACACGGCCAAAGAATTACCTATTTATTTATACGTGTCCAGATCTCCTTTGAGATTAGGTACGTTGGTGTATAACAAGCACTGCAAACTTTCAACATAATTATTCTCAACGTAGATTGATGACATAAGGGTAAATCTAGATTTACCTAATGGGCCTCAAATCCCGAATATTCCCCAGTGATATGTATGGGATCAGATTCGCCATCTAGCGATCTAGGCGAGGAGAGTGGGAGGGTAGAAAATGATCCTTCCATTCGCACAATCAGAGGACAAAAATGTTATTCTTAATCCGAATTCATTCAGAAGATTTGGATGAGTAATTAACGAATATCCACCGTCATAAACTTTCACATTTTATTATATCTAGAAGGCACATAACGTGAACATTGAAATATGAAGTCTGTATGGCGAGTAGCCTGATTGTGAATGGTATTTCGTATATTATGTAGCTATTTTGACAAAAGTGACAAACAAGCATGCAGTTCACAGCCACTGAGTTATACCCCGGCAACTGCCGCCTCCTAGAGATATAAAATAGCAGAATTTATAGCGAATATGCTCACTCTCTCATCTGGATTGGCAGCTGGCGACGTTTTTGACAGATGCGTTATTACTTCTGATGCTTAGAAATGACAGCGCTTAGTAATAATAATAAAGTCTTTCAGACCTAATTTCAGTCATCATCCGATACGATCGGAAAGAGATCAGGCGCAGGATCGACTTTACGTGCTCTACGAGTGCACTTGTACCAGACTCCGAGTTACTAATGGGCATTTCCTTACAGAAAAACCCAATAACAGATTTTTTCGACCTGAGGATCGAACTTCAGGTTTCAGTATAGCGATTGCGAATACTTTACTAACCAGACAACCAAATCGTCTTGATTTGATTCAAGAAAATGCCTTTTACAAATAATTGATTTTTAATTACAAATTAACGATGACCTAGGATTATATATAACATATAAATAGTGTAATTAAACCATTGCTTTTAAATCTCATATCTTTATAGGATATATAACCGGAATTGGTATAATATTACCTATTCACATGTCCGTATCCAAATCCAGAGCCGAAATGTTATACCTATAACATCCCTACCCTACAGGGAATTCCACCACCAGTAAAAACATAAAAAGCTCAGCTTGTTGATTTATCAAATGCCTACGAATATAATAGAAATGATTGTATTATAAAACCTAGCAAAGTGGAATACTTAGCGTATTTCTACATAATTTCAAACAGGTAATTTGAATATAATTAATATTATGTGTACGGACATTTGGGATTAACATGACAGTAAACCACCACTTGTTTAATTAATAAGCATATAATTATAATTAGCATAATCAAAAATTGTATTTAATATAAATCTCGCAATAAAAAAAAAACACCTTAACTACATTGTTTTAGGTTTTTAATATATTTATGAGTATCACTACACACATTTTTTTGTGTGTGAAATTTTACAACACGAGCAACATCGCTGGTCAAAATTAGTCACTTAAAGTAATTTAAAGGGCTGGTATATATCATTAGTTTTTTAATACAATTAGCCTATAGCGGTCATCTATATACATACAAATAAATAAAATTGGAGTGTCTGTTTGTAATATTAAAATAACCGCTTTTTACTAAATGCATATGTATATATACACGGTACATATACCAAAACAACATTTTTTACAATTTTTGTCTGTCTGTCTGTCTGTCTGTTTGGCGGGGCTAATCTTAGAACTGCTGGACCGATTTTGATGGGACTTTCACTGGCAGATAGCTGATGTGACAAGGAGTAACTTAGGCTACTTTTATCTCCATACATCCATACATACATACATACCTACACACAAATAAGTAGACTGGAGTGTATCCGACTTTGACGGGACTTCCACGGGAAGGTAGCTGATGTAGTCGCGGGCACAGCTAGTTAAGCAATAAATACCATTAGGCAATATTTAAATGACAGTATTGGTACGCTATCTATAAACCAATTAAAATTCTCGGTGTATATATTACACTATATCATACAATCATATAGAACCAATGGCATGAATGATCAATGACGAATGATCCCGTGTGTGAAATAAAACTACAGGTAGGTAGGTACATATGGTATTTATATCTATGAGGAGGTATAACTATTACAAATACATAGTGCTGATTTAATGCGAGTTGTCTAAAGATTAGTGTCGGTCGTCAGATATGATATCAGTTGTTAGTGCCATTATAATCTTAATGCTGATTGAGGGGTTGCAACACGATTTAAACCTCTCGTTTGCATATAAGTTGCGTGGAAAGAATATTTATTATCGATGGACATTTAACTTATGTTGTTCTGTAAAACCTGTAAGGTAATAATCATTAAATATTAGGTTCTACTATCAATTAATTTGTCATAGCTATCTCCAAATATAACCTTCTCACATCCTGAACGCATAATGCTTGCTGTGCCGTTCCGTCATGGGTCAGATAGAGAATTTTGAAGAATTTGTATGGAGCTTATGTGTGATTTTGTACAAGTAGAATTAATTAATACGTTTCTTTAGATTGTGCTCAATGGCTGAGCTAGAAGTAAAAAAAAAAAAAATTTTTAATCCCTTTCAACTAGGTATTCCAATTCACAAATTATCTTTTGTTATTGAAATACTCGACGTTTTCTGTGATTTATTGTTTTCCGTTTATTTAATTCGATAAAAAAAAAGTATTTTTAATGAAATATCTGTATTTTTAACCGAGTTCAAAAAACGAGAAGGTTCTCAATTCGGCCGGTATATGTATATATATTTTTTTATGTATGTACGCGAATTTCACCGAGATTTCTGGACCGATTTACGTAATTCTTTTTTTGTTTGATGCGGAATAGTTCCGAATTGGTCCCATAAAAATTTAATTCAGACAGGCCCATTAGTTTTTATTTTATGAGCCTTTTTTTTACTTAATTTTACCTCAGACTAAAGGAATAAGAATAGACGGCGAGTTGTCATACAGTGCGTTGAATCCACTGACGTCCTAGAAAGTCCTGATGCGCATGACAACAAGATAAGAACTAGTGATAATGACACATTTACTCATCGACGACACAACACAGCTTATTTACTCCTTCGTGGATAAAATTTTTTCATTGATTTCGTATAGTCGTGTAATAATTTTGTATCGACACACCTAAACAATTAAAATTAGGTATCTAATTGTCGCGAAGCTAAAAGAGTCAGATTTTACATATTTAACAGATGTGAACATTAATCTAATGGACAATGCAGCAATAAACTAAAAAGTATTAAATAAATATAACTGTGTTAAGAAAAACCGACTTCAAAACTGAAAAGTAAAAAATAATAAAGATTTAATTGTAATTATATACTACCTATTATTTATATGTGCTATTTACTAATAGGTTTGAAGTCGGTGCCAAGCCAAAATCACTAAAGTAAGCATTTCATTGTATTAAAACGTAACTTCACGCCTGTAATCCCCGAAGGGGTAGGCAGAGGTAAATGCATGAATTAAAGCATACATGCAAACACCCACGATTCGCCGGTTACGTTTTGTTCAGTGTATTAATTTGCTCGTATTCATATTTAAATGATTAAAATATAATTATTTGTTTAAGGCTTGGCACCGACTTCAAACCTATTAGTAAATAGCACATATAAACAATAGGTTGTATATAATTACAATGAAATCTTTATTATTTTTTACTTTTCAGTTTTGAAGTCGGTTTTTCTTAACGCAGTTATATTTATTATGTTTATACTGGTAAGTACTTAAATAAAATAACACATTGTACGAAACCATACCTGAAACGGAACGTCTCAATAACAACAAACAATGTTATTAAAAGAAATATAAGAGTTTTGGCGGGAACCTTGAAAGAGGCGTATGGTGCTCTTATTTTATTTCATTTTCTTGGTGTATTTTGAAGTTATATTGAACAAAGTTGGTGGCATTTTGTTTGAAATAGGTTTATTACAGTGCCCGTGTATAGTGAAATAGAATAACAGTGCGAAAATTTCAGGCATTCAGGCATCAATGAAGTTTTGGAGGCAACCTTTCAGGTTGCCTCCAAAACTTCATTGTAAATGTTCTGGTAAAGTAGCCATCGCTTTACTCGAATAACTTGACTGTAACTCACTTGACTGACATAATATACTTGATACTTACATATTATACTTGATGACTATATTATACTAACTTTTACGCTGCTTAAATAAATACGAAATATCGTTTTACTTGATACTGGCAATATGCGTAATAGCGATGCTAAAATAACAAAAAAAATAAAATAAGTCAATCTATGACTCTAGCTAGGTGAAATGACGTTCTTTAAATTCATATGTACTAGATGTTTATTTACCGTAAACATATTTATATATACGTAGATAGTAGACGATGGTTTTGGTTTTGGCAGTTTTTATTGAAGCAGATTTTTTTTAGCATTTCGGGCGGAATTAATTTCCGCTATCGAAAGTTATAACTTTTATTGTACAGCAAGTACAAAAATAGAACTGAACCCACACGTACTCGGCCCACACAAGATTATTGATTAAAATACTCAACGATAATGCAAATCAATACCGATATTTTAAAAAGAAAGTTATGTATAAATACATCGTTCAGTAATCTATAATGAGAGTCAAGTTTTTATCGTGTCTTCATTTCGCTTTTTATTCTGTTATCAAGCGATTTTCCGCAATCAGTTTGGGTAAGAGCATGTCTGAATTGTGAAACTAAGCTATGTACAAACCCGCGAGACAGACAAACTTGCGCAACATGATCTGAACTATCTTGAGCTGGTGCGTGGAGAGTAGCTTCGGAGTCTGCCTTTTGTTTCTGAATGCATCCATACACGTACAGTTGTGCCATACGAAACAAGGTTTTGGACGCTTATGAATAACTTCAAGAACAATTGCTCAACGTTCCCGTTCTATATTTAAGTACGGATGTCTTTAATCTATATGAACTTTGAACAATATGTACCTACAATTTTTGAGCACAATTTTTTTTATTTTATTTTAACCTTTTAATATTTCCATAGCGTGGGAATGTAACCTTAGCCTGTTGGACAAAATTATTATTTATCAATGGACACGCGACGGATATTATGAAATTTTTAACCGTCACATACTTACTTTGTACGTTATCATTACATTGCTTTTTTAACATTTGACGACCCGGTTTGTCTAGCGGTGCGAAACCACCGTTTGATTCGAAGGGTCGCGGGTTCGATCCCCGCTCCGGAACAAAGATTTGTATGGCCTACAGATATTTGTTTCGGGTCTGGGTGTTTGTGTATGTGTTGTATGTGTACAACGGCACCCACGACACAGGTTTATACCTACTGTGGGGCTGTGAGTGTAAGCGTATTTTATTATTTATTTATTTAACAGACTTCGAAAAAGGAGGAGGTCTCAATTCGTCCGGATCTTTTTTTTTATGAATGTTCACCGATAATTGCAAAACGCCTGTACCGGTTTCAATATTTTTTTTTTACTATATTGATCTAAGGTAAATAAACGGGCAGTATCAAATATTTAATTCATGAATTAAAATTTTTACTATAATTAAAAATGAGATGGACCTAAGTAGTACCTTTGTTTTAGTTTCAATTCTCAACAACAACAACAAAATTTGAACTGCTCTATGTACTGGAAGTGGTATTTTTGGAGAAACAACGTTTTCGATAGGATAGGGACCATCCAGGTGCTTTGGTTTAAATGCCATTGCCATCTTTCTTAACCACCATTGCACTGAAAGTAAAATCTAAAAATATTTTACACAATTTTTGAATACAACTAGGATATTTTGATAGTCCTTAATTTAAAAAACATCTGTTTGTGTTTACTTTCGACTTATATAAGCTTTTCCTAGATACTGTTGACAAATTATTTTTATGTACTTACCATTTAAAACTTAGCCTGGGTTGCCCACGACTTTTGTTAACGTTATTGTAACATTTCATATCCTGCTCTAACTTTAAGAGGTTTATTTAAGTTAGAAAAGGATGTGAAATATTACAATAACTTTAACAAAAGTCGTGGAGCAACCCAGGCTAAAAGTGAGCAGCATAAAAGGACTCCGTATGTGACTTTTTATCGAAATCTATTTCTTATTTAAACATTAACTTCAATGTATGTACATAAACGTATGTATAGATGTAAATCTATTTGATTGATTATATGGGTCGTGTAGACGTTCCATCGGGGTCTACCAGGCCATCTCTTTACCTCATAATACTTGAACCATTTTTTTAATTAATGCAAAGCTCCTCTCTATACTGACACAGGGAGCAATAATTTACGGGTGATAGAGCTCGATAGCGTAGGCACGACCACATTACCTCTTCTTGCTGCTAAATAACTATCGTGTTGGGGTCATTTTTTTTTTAAATGATTGTAAACTCTCCTGCTCGCCTTATTTAAGTGTAACGGGAGCAAAACTAGCTCAAAATCTCAAGAATGTACTCTACATCGGAATTTCATTATGACACTATAAATATATAAATAATATGGTTATGGGCTCTCTAACTAACATGCCAACTGAGATACCTATTAGCCCATTTTTACAAAATATTGATTGAAAACCTTTTTTTATAAATAACCGACTTGTGCCCAATTAAATAAACGTAGCACGTAAGTACGAGTATCTGGACGATATGCGGTTTCGTAAGTCGATATCGTCGCTAGTCACCGCAGCCAATAATATTGCTCCAATTGCCTTGGTAAACACAAACATTTCTTACATCTAGTGTATTGGACTGTGGCCGATTCATGCAATTTGAACAATTCATAAGAACTATAATTAGAGCTTTAAATATCTGCTGTATGATCTGTTTGTAGAGGAGTTAGTCATATCCATGTGAGATTAGCATTATTATTACTTTATAAGGTCACAAGATCCAAACAAGCATCAGTAGATACAATTAAAACATGGATTTAAAATTCATGTATAATTAAGTATTTCACAAATGAGACATCTATGGGATATCTGGCGCTCTACACTCTCTCCCTACCCCGTTAGGGATCTGGCGTGAAGATACATACATACATACAAATGAGACGTTACCTTATTTGTCCATGTAGCAACTTTCATGTAGATGTAGGAGATACTGTCTCTGATAGCTACTCGTAATGTTTCTAAAAGGAATGTAAGAGTCCCGCTTTTTTAAAAGCTACTTTGTGGCTTTAGGACTTCAGTCAGCTTAGAATGAATTACCTACCAAGATAGGTACAGGTCAGCACTAAAAGGGTATGGATTCACGATTTACAACAGTGGAAGGAGGTGAGACAATGGTCGTCTCGTTGACACACAACTTGAACACTTATCTTGAAAACTGGTAACCATGATAATTTGCCTTCTTCCCGTGTTTATAACTTCCTTATTTCAACTTTTCTTATAATCGTAACACACGTCCGGATTTGGTACGGAGCGGATTGCAGATTTTGTACGCTCCGAACCAAATCTGGTGGTGTGCAGAGGAGTCCGGCGGACAGAATTATTATTTATCAAGTCCGATGCGGTCCGCTCGCGCGGAATCCGGTCGTGTGTTACTACTACTTACTACTATTTATTACATTAGTCAAAGCCAACACCAAAATCCACTCAGTCCACTATTACAATAGATGTCGTTTTATACTTCTGTAAATACCGCAGTTCCATTAGAGACTGGAGGCAATTCCATGCTGCTTAAAATTATAACTCTGCTTTTCGTGTAAATAAAAAGAAACGGTACATTATATAACTGTAACGCAGTTACCGAGTATAACGCTGTACATAAACGCCCACATCTGAAAAAATCATCTACATTTATGCACAGACTACGATCCTATTATATGTTTTTCTTATACTCGTACTATTCTATTTGTATACATATGAAGGGAAATGAACTCGCGATATCACAGTGCCTACCGTCAGTGCACACAAATACACCATCAGTGGTTCTGGCATAAAATATACATAATATATTTATTTAAACTTTCTTGCAGTTATACATTCACGAGGCGGACTTAATACTATAAAGCATTCTCGACCAGTCAACCTTGGGGTTGTGTTGAGAAAAAAAATATGAGAATTAAGTGTTAAAGTGAATTATTTAATTTAATAACAATAATGACATATATGATTTAATAAACTAATATTATGCTGCAAAAAAGGTTTACTCATTTTTATAACACAAAATCCAGTGGTTATTCAAGAAGATTGAATAATAATAAACACGTACGTACTTTATTGGCAGTCAGCTCTTCGACTTAATTTTTTTTGTGAGCAGTTTTTCTAAACACACGACTGAATATTTTAATTACATGTGCTAATATTTCGTCGCAGGCTATTTCAAACATCTAGATCACAATGTTATAATTTTGCTAATTAAGCAACTAATGTTTTTAGTAGACACGTTATTCATATTTTTTTCGTGATAATTAGGACAAAGATTCGTATTAGAGCATTCGGTTTATGAATTTAAAAAAAACAGACGCAATATAATTGCATTCTTATCTCATATTTATCTTATGCTGGTTATATTTTTATACCATTTATGATTATCAGTTTTAATGTAGAACATGTACTGGCTATATATATATTTTATTTATTTTTTATTTAACCATTTATTTCAGACAACCAGGGTCCATAACATACAATACACAGATAACAATAAAAAAAAATACATAAAACAATTATATTATTTTATGTTTAAGTCTAGTCTAGACGCTGTTAGTTACGTTATACCTATGAATAAACATTTTGAAAATATAAAGTTGGATTACGTAAAATAAAAATTGTGTACACTAACACGACTTTTAAAATGATGGGAGAGATAACGCTCTTTTAATATCTACATAATTATATTTAAATTAAGGGAATTGCCGAAAAAATAAAAGGTAGTACCTTCTTAGGTAGGTATGTACACAAATATTTTTTTAATCTCTTTATAAATACTAAGGAATGATTAGTCACGAGTGTCTACCTACTTTGAATTTTAGTTCGTTTAGTCCTCGTGATAAAAAAACTTTATTTTTCTGTAACATAGTGGTACAAAAATTTAACAGTATTTGGAGCTATCTTTTGAGCATAATAATACTTGTGATAGAAAGTTTCGCTGTTCCACAACATTATTTTAAGTAAGTACCTTAACTAATTTAGAAATTATTACTAATTTACATGAAAAAATGAACTTAAAATTAAAACAAATTAGTGGCGAGAGATATATTTTCAAGGATGTGTATATACGTGGTGTGTGTGTGTGTGTGTGTGTGTGTGTGTGTTTCATATGTGTATTTATAATTATAAGTAAGCGTGTGTATTGTGTACGATATTAGGATAACATTATTATTGAAGGTTTGTTTGTATGAGAGCTTCGATCTGCTCATAATTTTTTACTTTCGATCAGATATAAGTTTTTTTCACATAGACGAACAAATTAATTATAAGTAAGAAATAAGGCGAGTATGAAATTGAGTATTTTGTTAGTAGAAAAAGAAGCAATTTATTTGGATATCTGTCGTCCATATATGGCAAGAACGTTAACTGTGACTTTACGAGAGTTGTGTCTTATTAAATCTTATTTATGATTCCAGTATGTGACACGGTCAAGCTAACAGCTTACAATACATAGGCAACGAGAAAAAAATTACAATATTCATTTGACACCCAACTGTAGGTAAGTTCATATTCTAGGTTAAGGCCAAAATATCATAAGGGTGCAATTCTTATCAAATACAAAAGTATTTTATTAACGAATGGAATATTATTAGTCAAGTGTAACTTATTTTTATAACTACTTACTAACTTTAATTTACAGTTGTATGTATTATTCAAGTTCCAGGGCGTAGGCGCAATAACCTAATAGGCACATATTAGGTAAATTTATATTATTTATAGTAAAATTTCAGTTTGCCGATACTCTATCCGGCAATGTAGAGTTGTATAGTATTGTAGAGTCCTGTAATGTCTGGTAAATAGGGATGAGATGAACGAGTGTTTCACTTTAATTATAATTTAAACTTTTCACTTTATAAAAAAATATTTTTACGGAGTGGTAGTGATTAATATGAACCGTGTGCTTTTTTGTGACTTTCAGGACATTAATAACTAAATAAGTATAAATTAATACTCATTCATATATCGAGTAATGTTTACCTATACCTTATTGTTGTTAAGAAAATATTGTAATTCCTAATTTCTAAACGAAATTCCACAAAAGGTTTTGTTTCAAAAGACATTTTAAAAAAACCGGTCAAGTGCGTGGCGCTATGCGCAACGTGGGTTCCGTAGTTTTTAGGTTTGAAGAATGTAATGAAAACAATAAATAAATATTTTCTATGGAGTTGTTCGAAAATTTCGAGTAAAATATATAATTATAATAAATTACGCGTTAAACCGCGGACGGACAGACAGACAGACAGACAGACAGACGGACATGGCGAAACTATAAGGGTGCCTTGTTTACTACGGAACCCTAAAAATACAAACTAAAGGAGATTGCCCAAGCAACCCGTGTGCCACGAACTACGTTCAAACCTGGGTTTAATTATATTTCTCAATATGGCTTGGTGTATGGCTCGACCAAAATGTATCAAATTAAATATTCAAATAGCCAATTTAAAATTTAGCTCAGAACTCACAATTTTCCCAATTAAAATTCCAGTAGCTCAACACGAGAACTACGCCCATAACATTAGCTGCATTCAGCTTCGGAGCTTAAAACAGTCAACCAGAGCAATTCGAAGTAATGATGGTAAATAACACGAGATTTTTACTAATTCGTACATAAATCAGTTCAATTGATTAGCAAATAGGCATAATTTTCTAACAAGCACACGTTTAACTAAAACATATTGACATTCATATTTACTATAAAACTTTATCATAAACGACGTGTTCAATCAAATTAGTATTACCCTGTCAGTCATGTCAACCGTTTGCAATATTATTTGCTTCAACACTTTATGCTTCCTGACAGAGTTAAATAATGTCAGTTTTTCATCTAAGTACCAACACTGTCTGACCGCAAAAGTGGTCCATTTAATTCGATCTGTTTCACAATGTAAGCAAAAAACCGGCGGCAACATTGCGTTTTGCAAATAAATTAAATGGCTCTCGTAAATTTCAAGTTTTGAGTAACACTTTCGTTGTGTACATAATTAGGTAAAGTCATCAATTAAGTACGCTTAGGTTTTTGTCTATTGGTCTACTTTAACTTCTTTGATCCGTTCTTTAATGATCGTTATTAGCTAGGAATTTAAATAAAGTTATTTCCGTCACTTTTTATGACGTAATATTGTTAGTAAATCAGCTCGTCTGCAGTAACACTTATACAAGTAACGGACTTCCTAATAGAGTCTATTATAACAATAATTTGTTAGTCATACCAAATTGAGTTTTTACACCAGAAATAACTTGCTGTTGCTTTGTCGTCAAATATTATGCTCTCAATTTGTCATTGCTTGCATTGAATTTACTTGTTAGATAACTATTGATGTACTGTTTGTTAATTTGATTCTATATTGTAATGGGTTAGATTACACGGGGTGACCTTTCTCTGAATGCATCAATAGTTAATACAGGCACAGACTTGTCTTGCAGAATGGCCTTGTAAGCAGTCTAGTGTCCTGGACTATGAGACATCTTACAAGTAAATGCAATGCAAGCAATGATAAATTGAGACCATAATATTTGACGACAAAGCAATCAAAATATCCCACAACACGTGACGTGTTGGACTCCATGCCGACAAGATACATAAAATAAACATAACGAATCAGTTTTATAAAAATGAGGAAGAATAAACTGTTAGATGTCAGATATGATTTAAGTTGCTTATTAAGTAGCGACTTGCATAAATTAATCAATATAAATATTTATATGCCTAACGATTGCAATGCTTTAAATCATGTTAAACATCTACAACAGATTATTCTAAAACAAATAAAATTCGTGGAAACAAAATGTGGTATAGGTAATCATGATGAAAATCAGCACGTAAATCCGATTGTTGTAAGGCAATAAGGCGCCGACGCGGACGGACGCGGCAGCGTTCGCACATCGGGATATGAAAAGTGGATCACCAAAGTTCGCAGTCATGTGACTACGCGAAGGCCGAAGTCCGACGCTCACTCGTGGATGAGTACGGCCTTTCTGTTACATTATAGTTGCAAATTTAATTCAATTTTAATTTCGTTGCTTGATTTATAAACAGATATTAAAGCGCAACCATTACTTCAATTATTTTTGGGATTTTCATGTGTTTTAAGATTTGACATGTGGATTAAGTTCAAATAACTATTATCGTGTGCTCCGCTCCTATTTTAATCATAATTTCATTATCTAGTGATTTTTTGTCGTCCTCCATGTTATATATGTACCTATGATATGAAACTACCTATTATTCTCTTCCATATTACAATTCTTTTACAATGCATAGATATATTTTACAGTGCAATAATTATGTTTTCTCTACCTACTGTTTTATTTTAAAGATACCTTTTACTTCTGACAGAACATAAATAACTTGGTATAGGTATTTATAGATTAAAGGTTAATATTTATAGTCTATGGGTTACAATTTATAACAAGTGTAATCAATGGATGTCGTTCACCGACTCTAACTCGGTTAAAAAATCAAAAAGCTAAGGCAAAATTTGACGTATCGGTGTGGGACTTCGATAGCTTAGTGGTGAACTGGTTATTCTGAGGCCGCGGGTTCGATTTGTGCCCGAAGTCAAATATTTATTTATTTTCTAAAGTTTACTCGCATGTGTTATTGCGAAAAATAAAAATATTACGAACTCCAAGACGTTTCACTCTTGCCAGAGATATGTAAGAAGTGTGATCATTCTATTATCCGCGTTAATCGTTTATATTCATAAAATTCATATTTAACAAAACCAATATCATAACATTATGAATAAGCAATAGGATTAAGAAAAAATATGATTGACTAGGTATTGATTTATTTATTTCGCCATTTTGCAAAGAAACCAGACAGTGCAATTTTATACCACTTTTATTGGCATCTATAGGAAATGCATAGGCCGATGTTGTTCTGAGATTTGGATATGTAGAAATAATGTCAAATGACCATTATCCAAAACAGGTAGTAGCAGAGGTGGAGACGAGTGACCAAATAAATGTATCTTACCTTGAGGAAGTAGATCCCGTAAAGTGTCCGATAACGTGAATGAAGATAGGAAGAAACACGGCAGGTCTTCAAAGACAGTGGCATTGTAATTACCGTGACAGAGTTATTAAAATTACCGGATTCACCTAAAAATAACCAACTTGGAGATAGGCCATGTAATAATAGTTAATATGCTTTTCAATTTTTTAAACCTATTTCCTATTTCACTTGCATATTGTACATATATTATTTCATTATTATTGCTGTAATGATTTGAAAACGATGGTTAAACCAACCAACCAAAAGATGGTATTACAAATGTAAAAAAAGGGACAAGTAACTGAGAATTGGATTAGTTGGATAGTTGGAATGTACCGAATGTACCGAATGTAACACGTGCCACTACGACGTACTTATAGGCATGTGAGGTAGGTGTTGATGGGCGCGCCTGCGCGGCTGCCAGCCGACATAGACAGGCGGATTTGGTGCACATTTCATAAGTCCTGGTCACGACGCTCGCACTCTCAATTCGTGGGCTAGCACACCTTCGCAAGGCTAATCGCTAATTGACCAATACCCTTATTATTAATGAATAATGACCGCTCAGATTGATTGTGGTGTTGAAAAATTACGATCACTCGCTTGGAACACCGACTGAACAGTATCGATTCTTTTTACGCAACATTAGGCATTTGTTTAAAAATAACAAAACTGTATCTACCACCGTGGGATGCCATTCCTATTTAAAACATGAATGTAGGTTGAAAGTTTAAATGAAAACATAAAATGTTATAGCTTGTGTAGATCTTGTTAACCACATACCTAATAAAAATACCAAACCAGACTAAATCTATATGTAAATAACGTAACTTTCCTCACCACTATGTCATGTCAAAGTACCTACATGTTTTATTTGCAAGGACTCCTGAATATTTTATCAAACTTGCAATGATACTTACCTGTATTTTTTTTAGGTATTTTTTTTTAAGAGTATGAAGATGGCATTGTTTTATGTAACTGTTATTACTTATATAATGTATTACGGTAGTACCTATCTATACAGGGTGAAAGTTTAGTGTTGTTTTGAGGTAGTACCTACTCAGTCCTTCCTCTCTGGAGTTCACAACCCCACGTTAACTGGTAATATAACTGTATCACGGAGGTCAACTGACCACTTCCGGCGGTAAGCCATGTCCCCTGCACGTTACAGATTTTTGTAAAAACATTAAGTAAAGTAACAATAATAATAATGATTGTATGATTAGTAGAGACTCGGTAAACACGGTGGGTATACATAAAACAAAGTTTACTAGGTATCGGATTAATTTAGGGCTTCGTCAAATACGTTTATATATGGTTTTTCCAAAAGTATTCCGTCATCAAAAAGTTTCAGAACCACTGACATAGAATAACATAATAGGTAGGTAGGTATCACATACATTACCTGGAGTCGAACAATGCTCTTATTTACATAACATAAAAATTAAACTAAAAGACGGCAACATATTTGCATTAAAGGCAATGAAGGTGAGTAAAGACATCGCGTAGCGCAGTTTTAGCTCGTTCATAAATTTCTCGAAATACACTTAAGTACCAGAGCCTCATTTGCTTTGAGTAGGTAATTCATTGCTGATCAATTGATATGAACACCGCAACTATTATATATAGTTGTAGCTGTCAAAATTGTAGCCGTGCCAAGGCCACTGAAGATCGGTACGTGTCGATCCATCGATTTGATATAGCTTATTCCATTTTGTTTGACCAGGATAACATCATGAATTGCGTAATAGCTATTGTAACCTTATGTTTTATTTGAAAAAAAGTTTCAATGGTATCAAAGTGTATCATAACAACTTATCTTTTTAATTTAACACTTTTATCAATATATCTATTTCATTTGAAGTTATAAGTAACTTAATTCAATTCTACTAGCACTTTTGTAGAATTTTAGACGCGTTACTTATACCAATCTATGAATTTGGCCGTGCGTGCATAATTGAAAACATTTCTTTGGCAGCTTTTAATTCGTGTGAATGTTTTTTTATGGCGTAAGTAAGTATTTGTGTACTTACACTTGACATTACCAGAGACTAATCAATGCCAAGGCATTCGGGTAAGCAGGTAGGTATATTGAATTTTATTGATTGGAAACAACTAGTCTAAAAGTAAGTAGGTACCATACCTACTTGCTTACCCAAAGTTATTTAATTAAGCAAGTTAAGTATGAAATAGGTATAAATATCTACCTTATTAATTAAATTGAGTAAGTAATAAAACATATACTTTAACCGTCTCACAATTTGTAGGTATAGAAACTAAATGTTGACAAGATAAATTAAAACTGATAAAAAAATATGTAAATCTAAAAAAAAAATGACATTAAGTGGGCAATAGCATTTTTTCATTGTCTTCCGTCTAATGCGTATTAATTTTATACCTGTTCAATTTTTAAATAACGTGTCATATCAGGCCTTATTTTTACATCACAATTGAGATTGAAGACCGCAATACGACTTTACGTCTTGGAGTCAAACTTTTACAGACGTGTCTTTAACTCTTATTTTACTGTACTCTCCTTATTCTTTACTTAGTAAAGACATGCTTCTCAAAGTAAATTAAGCACGTCTGTGAAACACAATAAATAAATTTAGTATTGAATGTTCAACTCCTAGTCAAAGTAAAGTCGTACTACGGTCTCTGAGGGCGAAATTCACAGACCGCACTACGACTTTACTTTGAGCAAAATATGCTTAGAACTGTCAGAAATGTATGGGATTTGACAGTTCGAAGCATACTTTGAATCCTCCAATTATCTAATTTAAATGATGATCTAGAGGTCACTAGTCTGCGTGCGTTTATATTCAAGTCGTGGTCCGAATTCTAAGATAGGTCTATCATTGGTTGTCGGTCTTTCGATATCAAACAAGAGAATTCTATCCAACCATTATTCTATTGCGTAGAGAGCTTATATTTCTCAATAAGTTATATCATCTATTTGGGCACTATTGCGCAGAACAATGTTCAGTTGCAATGCTCAAAGTAAAGTCGTAGTTCGGTCTGTGAATCTCACCATGAATCTCGCCCAAGACTCATTTAGGTAGTAGACTCGAGGCTTATAACATTAATTGGGCACATTTTTAACTATGTTCTGAATATATTCTCAACTCCAGAAATAGTGCTATACGAAAAATCTGTATTTATGCCCTTTTACATTTATCCAGCGACGGAACTGGCGGACGTAGGCACCACCGCATTACCTAATCTACTTGAAGCTACATGAAGGTAGTGCTCAGCATTAAGAGTCTGTGACTCAACAGTGCGTACCTATATTAATTAAGAATCATTGTATTTTTTTATGTACCTAATTGTAGTTACTACAGTCACAGATCTGACGCGCTTGCAGTCGATGTGGGTGGTAAATTATTAGACCATAGACATTGTCACGTGCCACTAATCCCTTCTTTTCTTCTGCAGCCTTTCGCAATGAATCTCTATAGTAGACAAATTAGGAGTTTCACCTCGGAATAAGAAGTAGCCAGGCTCTAAGTATACCTAAATTCTACATAAACAGTCACTCTAAAAATACATTTATAATTTACTAGCGGACCGCCGCTGCTTCGCGCGGGTGCAATGTTACCTTCCCTCTCCTATTCGTCTTAGCGCGATGTTATATAGCCTAAAGCCTTCCTCAATAAATGGGCTATCTAACACTGAAAGAATTTTTAGATTTTTCGAAAATTGGACCAGTAGTTACTGAGATTAGCGCGTTCAAACAAACAAAGAAACAAACTCTTCAGCTTTATAATATTAAGTATAGATTTTAATTGCCTGCGTAGCCTTGTAATAATAGGTCCTGGGTTCGATTCCCAGGTCGGGAAGTAAGTGCTAATGTGATTTTTCCATATTATTATTCTGGATGTCTCATAGTGCCACCCTGAGAATTTGGTACCGTAGTCAGCGATGTGAATAGGCTCGCCAGTACCTGCCTGAGAATCGAGTGTCTGCATGTATGCTTGAATGCATGCACTTACCTCTGTCTACCGTATCGGGGTATACAGGCATGAAGCTACGTTTACATTTTACGTTACAACCACTTTAACTTTTACTTGGATGCACTGTGTTCACTTCAACGATCACTTTCTTCTGAGATCTTTTTCAAATTTTTGACATCGATGTAAAATATTCTCAGTAGTTTCACGGTATTGGATACTCCCTCATTACATAGGTACACTTAAAATTACTTATGCAATATTGCAATCTAGCAAATTGCAATAGGTACGTTGCCAAAATGATAAGATATGAAATATGGAACATATGATAATGTAGAAAACCAAAAACATGTTTTAATTAAGTCTAAAATAACAACATATTATTACATGTTATTAAATATAATCTACTTGATCAATATACGTTTTAAATAGATACTAGATAATTACCACATGTTATTATCTACAGTACAATAGTAGATACCGTCAATTAACAACCTACATCTGTTAATTAGTAGGTAAGTGTTTAAAAGTAATAATTACGTAAAATACAGTTTTTCAAGTGTGATAGCATTTTAATTGTCCTGTGCATTACAAAACAAAAAAGAACGGCTATTGAGAGCTACAAGAGAGTCAGATTCGTTCACAAGGTTCCGTACAATGGACAGATTTCTTATGTCTTGATCAATAGCATAGACCAGTGGTTCTCAAACTTTTTAAATGATGGAACCCTTTTGAGAATCAAAATACTTGATGGAACCCTACAATAAAACAATTGTTTTTATACGTGTATTTTTTATTAATCAGCATAATAAAAGTACAATGTAACAGTTACTAATTATTATTTACTTCACCACTTGGCAAGGACAATAATAGAAAACATTTAAAAAGAAAAAATCTAACTAGTGGGAGCTATGAAACTGTTTTTTATTTTTCATCAATTGGTTGATATCAGGTTTGATGGAAGAAAGTTGGAGTCTCATATCAGCTTCGGCGTCCAGTCTATTGCGATATTTTGTTTGGCTGCGTAGGCAGAGAATCCTGTTTCGCACAAATACGTAGTTGGGAAGCATTGGCCAAGCATTGCATATTCATCTTGGATTCTGCACCAAAAATCATTGAGAGGCCTCGTTTTGAACAGTGACTCCATACTTGTGTATGATGACATTTCTAAAAGAGATTCATATATCTCGTTTGACATGTGTTCAGGCTTTTCCAAGTTGGGTAAAAAAGGATTATGAATCCATGAATACACTTTAATTTTTGTATTGTGTTCTTCGGGAAAATACTTTTCAAAAGATGCGCGCATCGAACAGAGATATTGGACCAATTCTTCAAACACATCATCTTCAAACATTTTTGAGTCGTTTTCGCTAACAAACTCACTGAGTAACGTAAAGCTTTCTATTTCTTTCTTACCAATGCAAATGATCCAAAAATCTAATTTTCTTTTAAAAGCAGTTATTTTATTATAGGCCTGAAACACTGTTGTCTGTTTACCTTGCAACGATAAATTCAATTCGTTAAGTTTTTGAAAGATATCCGCCATTAAAGACAATCGGAACAACCAAGTTTTATCATACAAACGGTCCTTCAAATTAAAAGAAGTATCTGCTGAAAGAAACATTTGTAACTCGGCTCTAAGTTCAAATAGCCTTGTTAAAGTTTTACCCCGAGACAGCCATCGCACTTCTGTATGGAGCAGCAGTGTTTTATGTTTGCTGCCATAATCCTCACACAATAATGAGAACAATCGGGATTGTAGTGGTCGTGATTTGATAAAATTAATTATTTTTACCGCTTCATCCATAACTAATTTTAGATTTGACGGCATTTGCTTCATCGCAAGTGTTTGTCTATGCAGAATACAATGACTGGAACTACAATTAGGCGCTTTATTTTTCATTCGTGACACTGCTCCTGCTGTTTTACCTGTCATCGCCTTGGTCCCATCTGTACAAATGTCACTGCAATTGTTCCAACTGAGATTATTTTCTTCAAAAAATATATTTATTTTATTAAAAATTTCTTCCCCGGTAGTGTTCCTAAGCAGCGATGAACACATAAGCATGTCTTCTTCAAATAACTTTTATATGCATATCTCACAATAACCAGCAGGATAGCCAAACCAGCGACATCAGTCGACTCGTCCATTTGCAAGGCGAATCGTGTATTTTGTAGACGTGTAACTAGTTCTTGTTTGACGAAGCTTGCCAGATCATGGATTCGTCGTGCAACAGTATCGTTTGATAGCGGAACAGTAGAAAGATGGTTGCAGATTTTTCATCGAGCATACATTTTGTTATGTCTAATACACATGGTTTTATTAATTTCTTAGCGATAGTATGCGCTTCGCCTGCTTGTGCAATGCGATAGCTAACTAAATATGATGCCTCCGTGGCCTTTTCGTTGATAGTTTGTGTTACATGCATCATATTTTTTTGACTTTGTAATAACTGATCTTTTTTGTAAACAAAAAATTCTTTATTCTTGTCTTTAGACTCGGGGTGTACAGTTTCTAAATGTCGGCGCAATTTGGCAGGTGCCATGGAACTATTAGGAAGCAGTTTACTACAGAGCATGCAGAGAGGTGAGCCGTTGGAATCAACAAATCCGAAACTGATATAAGTTTCATCATACTTCCTTCTTTTCGTCTTTGAAACCGTCGAGCTTGACGTCGTGGCATCATCTTCTGGATCGGTGATTGCTATATTCTCCGCGCGCACCGCTTTTGAACATTCAGCGACATTAGAAGCGGTTGTTGCAACACCTTTAAGCCAACGTTCCATTCTTCTTTATTTATAATGTTACACGTCAGGATAGTGGAGTTTAAATTTAGTACCTACAGTGAAGAAATGTATAAAACTGAGACGACAGAATACAACAGGCAGTAAAACAATGAACACTAGTTTCTCACTAGCGAGCTTGTAAGTAGGTAGTAACTTATCGCTCCGAACGCTAATCGTCAACTGACGACGCGCGACGCGCGATCGCCGCTTTTATACCTAGACTCGATCTCAAATATTCTCGAAAATACTCGAGTTGGCACCTTTGATAAACAAAAAGCAAAAATAAAAACAGAAATTTAAAAATTGCGTTGTAAACAATATCGACTTTATCCTTTGAATTTAGAGTCGAAAGTCGCTTGTTGACAACTATAGCGTCTAATTCAGAGGCGGCTTTTATCAAAGAGACTGCGCGCTCACAAGTATACTACCCGCTCGTTTTAAGTTTGCCGCTGGCGATAGGTATGGCGTTCGAAAAGTAGCGTCAGCAATACATAATATAAAAATATTTTTTATTTAATTGTAACAATAAAAATTCTGTACGTACATATTTGGGTAAAACAATGACACATTGTAAGTTTTGTTGTCACGTGGGGGAGGGTACGCGCATTCCACAGACCGGCAAACTTAGAGCGAACGGGTTGTACAAGTATAAAATTGTTGATACCAAACTTATGAGATATTGTACCAGCTATAGTATCACAAGTTTCTACAAATACAAATAAATAAATAAATAACGTTCATAGCGTTTTGTGCGGCCGCGGAGCGACCAGAGAGAGGTCTTTTGATTTTTTTTCTAAATTCTTGCGGAACCCCGACAGAGGTATCACGGAACCCTAGGGTTCCGCGGAACACACTTAGAGTATAGCTGGCATAGACAATAGTAGTAACATACCGGAGTTTTTTTGGGCAGGTTTTTCTCAGATCATATTGGCCTTTGGAACTCTGCCGGTGAATGACAAAGAATGACTCTTTTTCTTTTCTTTTTACTCTTTGTTATCAGTTTGTAAAGGGGAAATGAGACATTTAGTTTAATAAATTTAGTTTTATCTTAGTGATTTTCTTGACGATACATATATTTTTTATCTTGTTTGACATGTATATCAATTGTTATTCACTTTAATTTAATTTATTTTGTTTGTTTTTGACGTGTCATAAGAGGTGCCTGACAGAATCCTGATTCTGGATTCTGTCCGGCGCGGCGGACTGATTGCGCCAACCAAATTTTTGGCCAGATTTGGTTCGGAGAGTACCAAATCCGCTGTCCGCTACGTACCAAATCCGGACGTGTGTTACGACTAATACCGTTAAATGTTATCTATGTAAAGAATTATTTTTCGTTTTTTTAATATAATTTCAAGTTCAGTAGTTTCGGAATTAGAGTGGTAAATGACTTTCGCCTAATTTCTTGAATAATTTTGTTCCTTCTAATTATAATATATATTAAAAAAAACAGTAAGATCGTCTCAATAAAATCCTCCATTTGGGATTGTTGTGTCACACAATATACCTAGGTGTACCTACTTGGCAAAAGTTTTATTTTTAAACTTGCTTACTTATCCCCCAAAAGAAGCAGTCTCATTTGAATTTCATTTATTTATGATACTTCGGTAGGTACATATTTTGTTTGGGTCACTCATTTACATCTTTCTACTTAATATAGGTATATCTATAAATTACGTGTCAGTGTTTGTCCGCGATGGATTCCTAAACTACTTAACCGATTTTAATCCAACTTGCACACCGTGCGCAGTTTGATCCAACTTACCAGATTGGATAGCCGATAGCGTACATCTCAATTTATAGTTGCAATATTACGTAAGTACCTAAATTGACCGACTGGGCCGCTAGTAATATATAAGTAACCTATCTTCAACTTCATCGGCCCAGTAGTTAAAAATATTCAGACAAAGACAGACGGACAGACATACAGACACACGAGTGATCTATGTGGCTTCTCGTTTTACTTATGAGCAACCTTTTCTTAATAGACTTATGGAGGCGGCTCGTCTCTGGACGCCACTAGTACTTCACCGGGCACTTGACCAGAGCAGCGGGCTCTCAGTCTAAATAAATTTACACAACCGCCTTAAGGACCTATTACACGGCACGGTATTCAGGGTACGATAGCAAAGATCAGGGTAGTGTAATAACATTTAGGGACTAACTCCCTAATTAGGGCGACCGGAGCGACCCGTGTATTTGTACTGCGACCGGAGTGTAATAAGCGGCAACGCGGCGCGATGCCACGCCCACCCTTTCTGTCGGACCCTGAATACCGTGTCGTGTAAAAAAAAGCCTTTTAAGGTAGACCCCTGCAATTCCGATCCACCGCTTAGAGCATTGTGGATTGTGGGGGACCCATAAGACATTATATGCGATTAGAGGTGGTGTAATTGTCACTATAGACGTCGGTTGGTGTTTTTCATATCCAAAACCGCGAAATCTGAGTACCAACTCGCTTTTTCGTGTAAATTATTAAATGCGGCATTTAAAAGTTGTGAATTAAAAATATAATAATGTTTTAAAGAACTTTACTATCCAATGAAATGTGACAAATATGGTCTATCTTACCTATGTAATGGCAGTACCTACTTATTGTATAGAGGTAAGTAGTATACTTAGCTGATTATTTCAAAACTGGTATCTAGTGTTCAAGTACCACAAATGGGAGATCGCGGGTTACGATAAATGAAATCGTGAATGGCATTGCATTATTTCCCAAGGAATGGTATGTTATCTACAGGTTAACACAAATACATTCTTGTATGTGATTTTATAATACACAACTTATATGGTTTAGCCAGTATCAGATAGTAGGTTGCTAGGTGTGTAAAGTATATTAAACTTCGGCTTTGTCCTGGATATTATTCATTAGGCTTTTCTTGTATTTTTTTATCTGACGATAGTGGCATACTCGAGGGCGTAGGCACCACCGCATTACCTAACCTATCTGCCGCTAAATGGTAGTTCAGCACTATGGTGTTTCGGTTAGATGGTAAAGTATGGCACCGTAATAACTATCACAGAGACATAACAACTAAGGCAGAGAATATGTAATAATACTACGTATAGAATGGACACTTGACGTCCCGCCCGATTTCCTCGCCTGACCCAACCACCTCCCCTCATATGGGCGACGGTTGGTATTTTCTACGTGCTACGCACGCAGGTACACGTGTAAATACACGTCACTAATTGATGTCTGTATAATAGAGACCAAATTAAGCGTTTGTATGGAATTTTGGCGGAGTGTTCGCGGTGTGACTAAGGTTTCAGGGGAGGCAACACATGTACACTTAGAACCTGGTTTATGTGTAGATATCTATAGGCTGCCGTCATCACTTATTTACTGGTGATAGAGTTCCAGTGCAGGAGCTCGAGGGCGTAGGCACCATCGCATCACCTAATAACTCTGCCGGCAAAATTAAATGGTAGTGTTCAGCACCATCGTGTTCCGGTAAGATTGTAATGTATGGCCGCGTAATGACTATCACAGTGACATAAGAACTTAGGTCTCAGGGGTGGCAACGCATCTGCATTTTGACCTCTGGTTTTTGTGTCAATGTCTATAGGTTGCAGTCATCACTTAACATTAATGTGAGCTGCATGCTTGTTTGCCACCATCTTTACATAAAAAAACTTAACATCTATGTGAATTGCATGCTTGTTTGCCACCTTCGTTACATAAAAAACAAACATAAGTACGAGTACATAATATAGAAACTATGAAGATCTTTATTAAAATCTTAACGCGTAACACAGATAGATAGCAAAAAGTTCTCAAACACCCACCATTAGGTATAAGTGTACCACCATGCGGCGTACCTATATGCATAGAGTTCAGTGAGTAATGGCGTACCTACGCATCTTTTTACATTGCATCTTCGTTCTCTTATTTTTGTTTACATAATACAATTTTAAACGAAAATTTACACCTACCAATTGCTTAACAAACAATAGATAGATATTATTAACTCGATTGCACTTTAATCGAATTTGCAAAGGAAATATTCGATCAATTACATGCTTTGCAAACTTGAACAGATTTCTTAAATAAAAGCTGTTCATTTGGCGAACTAATATAAACCAGATATTGTGTCAAGCAGGACTGAATACCTAGTTCCATTGTTAACTTACAACATTCACCGATAATCGATTTTCCGTTTCATTTCATAAACAAAATTAAGTTCTTAAATCATAGTCAGATTATTACCTAATACTTACTTACTAAATTTAAACTCTTTTTTTTTTATTATCTAACTTTTTTAGTCATAATCTAAAAGGCAATGATGGCCCTAATCATTACCTAATCGAAAATAATATCACGCAGCGACACATCTCTTTTCCGCGTTCCCGCCAAAACTCATTATCCATTTACCGATATTTAGGGATTTTAATTTTATAACAAATTCCTAAACAGGTACAATAGGTATGTCCTAATTTGTATGTCATAAATATTACAATCAAGAATATACAAAAGCCTTAAAACTGTTTTCAATAAAATTTATAAGACCTGGAGTTTGTACTAAGTATATAATAAAAAAATTACTAACACACTTCGACGTAACCTGACTAAGGCGGGGGTTGTCCTAATCTCGCTTAACACCACGAGACATTTATTGTGTTTTACTTTCGTGGCAATAATAATGCTGTTATAACACTACTTCCTCATTGATATACCTATAATGTAGTTAACTTGACACCGCCGTTTAAAGAAAATTTTTAATAAATTCTCATGAAATTTGATTCGGAATAATACACATCGTGTAATAGAATATTTAGGACAAATAATTTTATTTCATGACAAAATTAAGAGGTTCAAATATTAGGGCATAATGCTTATACGTAAAAATAATTATGCAAAACAACATTTCGAACTTTTGAACATTATGGTTACCTATCTGACTACTGATTCACCTCAGACTATTAAAGTCTACTAAAGTCGTGTAAAAAGGGGCTAGTCTTATTTTAAACGACTTAAAGGACAGAGTCGCTTTCATCACTAGACGACATCAGACAGCAGCCGCTCTCCGCCGCTCGCTCACAAAATGTCAAAAAGTTGGCCGCCTTATTTTAGCTCCGTCACTGCAGCCCTACTACCTTCCTTACAAACTTAAGAAGCTTATTGTTTGTGAGGTGGCAAAACTGGTTCAAGTTAAGGAGCTTAATATTTACTATAGCAACGTACGCCCTTATTTCGTAATAATGTAAGTACCTGCTTATGTGTAGTGTAGGCAATTAAATTTGCATATCACCGCCCAATAGCTTCATTAAAGTATCATTAAAATACCTGCCTTGTTCGTATACACGAAATTATGAGTAACACTTTTACATATCAGGGATACTATTACCTACTAACCTACTATCCCGGAACCTCTAAAATGCTCAGTAGCCTAAGAAATAAAAATCTCAAATTGGTGCCGATGAATACAATATCTAACTAAATGAAAAAAATAACCTAGTCTTAGCGAAAAGGAAACTATATTTATCTCGCAAAATAGTAGGTACCTACTTATGTAAAAGGTATTTAAGTATCTAGAAGAAACATTCAGCGTACCTTTGCTCACAGAACTCATTGATGTGGTAAGATTCCTTCACCTGCATACATGCGGCCCCAAAAATATATAGGTAATCCGCGCAATGTGGCGTAATCCTATACTTTTATTACTCAAAACTCTTTACTATCCGAGTAACTTTCACCAGAGAAGGCTACCCGGGTAATCGTAACAAAGTTTTGGAGACACGATACATCTTATGTACCTCGTTAGTATCTAACCACACAATAAATTGCATAATTAGATACATGGGCCAACCATCAATACAGTCTAAGGGTGAGATTCACAGACCGCACTACGACTTTACTTTGAACAAAGTATGCTTAGAACTGTCAGTACAGTATGGGATTTGACAGTTCGAAGCGTAGGTAAAGTAAAGTCGTAGTGCGGTCTGTGAATCTCACACTTAGCTTGGGTTGCACCAAGATATTTGTTAAGAAGATTAGGAATTCGTGGCCAAATTGTGAAGTTAGCTCAGCATTAAATATTTTGTAACAATAATTAAGAACGTCGTTCATTATCAAATTACCAAAGGAAGGATCGTTTAATTGGGCAATAAAAATCATTTCGTGCATAATTAGTGACTTAATTAAAATAAAATTCGGAGACAGTTTATTTTGCGGCTTATAAAATTTGAATATTAGATAACCATGGAATTGACGAAATTTATAGATTCAGGACAAATTATACTAATTTGAATAACAAATAAACCAAACCAACAAAGAGAAATTTCTGTTCCTTGCATGGCATTATGATTAAAGTAAACAATACGTTTATTCGCATTCTCTAGATAAGTCCATGTTGGTAGTAGGTATGCGATAGCGAACAAAAATGTATTGTGACTTAAGTATATTATATACCTTCTCTCTACCCTAACTCCTAATAAAGTTTAAGTAGATTAATTTATAGTAGATAATGTAAAGTCATCATCCGAAACATCAAAAGCTCACTTATTAACTCTTGGTTACCAAGATTCTTATTGGATTTTAATCTCATTTATCTGATTCTCCCTGCACAAGCAGATATTACACAGATGGGATACGGAACTGTGGGAGAGCTCGTAGATTTTTTGAGAAAAGGAACCATCTAAAAGGATAGATATAACATACTTGCTTACCAAATATCGATATACTTAATTTAAAAATATGTTATATTAGGATTTATGGTTAGCTGAAATACCAAGGTACATAGAGCAACACGGGTCACTGGTCGCGGTGACTTCGGGCGGCCGGTGGCCAGTGTTGCTCTATGGCTGAAATATGTTCAGTGTTTTCTGAAATACCTACGTGAAGTGTAAGTACACCTATGACATTTTATCAAATGTCATTGAGTGAAGACAAATATTCTTACCCCGAATGACCTACATACACTTACGAAAGTTTGTAAATTTGTTCAGAAGCTCGAATAGATTGATATATATCAATATTTAGCAAACTCATTATTGCAAGTTGCTTAAAAGTACTGTGTAATTTTGAATGTCATCAGAATAGGCAATGAGGATGTTTGGTTACGAGATTCTATTGACCCATCAACATTGGTTTATTTGTTTATATTACTTTAAGTCACGGATCGCATACCGTGAAATTAGTGCACGCGGTTAAAATGACAGATACCTACTTACTTACTCTATTTGCAAGTACTGAATACCTACGAAACACCTTTTTTGACCACAGATTTTAGTCTATGGATTTGATAATCGATTGCTTTTACATCGAAGATTTCCTATTTCATGACTGTAGGTATACTGTTTTGAAATTAGGTTAGATCACTGATTAGGTAAAGCAGTTGTTTATCGTGAGTCATCAAGTATTTTTTGTATTGTAAAACAAACAACATTTAGGTACATTGGATTCTTTATTGAAAGTGAAATGATGTTCCTAGCGCTCTTATCTGCCTCTGCGAGTTTAAACATTTTAAATTAAGTTTGAAGTTAAAATACCCTGCTTTTTTTAATATAATGGCATTGCTATTACGCATATTGCCAGTGTCAAGTAAAACGATATTTCGTATTTGTCATAACCAGGGTAAAAGTAGGAATCAATCGGTCACTTATCAGTCAGTCAGTCAGTCAAGAGTCACGAGTCAGTTTTCGTTCGTCAGTAATTCGAGTAAAGCCATCGCTTTACTCGAATTACTGACGAACGAAAACTTTACCAGAACATTTTTAATGAAGTTTTGGAGGCAACCTGAAAAGCCGTGTTTTTGCTCTGTTATTCTATTTCACTTTACACGGGCACTGTAATTAACCTGTATCAAACAAAATAACATCAACTTTATTAAATCCTATATCCAAAATACACCAAGAAAATGAAATAAAATAAGAGCACCACACGCCTCTTTCGAGGTTCCCGCCAAAACCTCTCCAATTTTTTATGGATTGTATCAAACTGTGAATGGTAGTGAAGTTCCAAGATTGTACCTCGAGGGTGTAGGCATTACCACCTTACCTTTTTTACGCGGCGTATCCCTAATGGGTACCCACCGTTTAGGGAAACAGACAGACAGATCTCCAAGTCACTGACTCGTGACTTTCGGCAGTTTAATACTGACTGTATTATAACGGACCGTTAGGGACTTGACGTGAAGATACATACGTATAAATATAAGCTTGCTTTTTATGTAATAAAAATACACCATTATAATATAAATATTTATTATAATCAAACATAATTATCAAATTCTAGTAAAAAATCTCTAAAATTTCTGCTGCACTCAAATTTCGAGTAGATTTATTACAGGCTTTACAGATCTATTTATAGATCTGTTATCGTTAAAATCCTATAGGAAGTGTCAGGAATAGTAACGCAATTCTAGATATCTTTAAGTGTACGGCGATACCAAAAATTTCGTAATATCACTACAGCAGAATCAGCATCAAATTCAACATTTACCGAATAGACCCAATTATGAGTCAGTACGCAATATAACATAGCCGCTCGTGCTCTCTCGCTCCTTTATAACAGTGTAACTTTCCTATACAATTTTAATATACATTTTCAATTTAACTTTTCTTTTAGTTCATATACATCCGAATTACTTACATGGTCCTTCGAGCCGGATACTCCATTTTCGTGAAATGTGGCATTATATTAGGCAAGCAGTTGGGTTCGAAATGATAACAATGTCTAATTATCATCATCGAATTTTACATGAGCGTAACAACCGCTTAAATTATTGCACAGTATAATAAAAAAGCAAGACCATGTTCTATAAATATTTTTGGAGATTTATAATACTTACTTGAACCAACCTTAGATTATGCTTAGTGACTAAATAATATTGCATTGTTATTGTGATGTAATAATTATGAAATCGGTATAAAGCTAAAATCGGGTATGCTTTGAACTTAGATTAAATTAGTATTATGGGCAAGATTCTAAGAGTTCAGACTCGTATTTACTCAAGAGTCGAACTTTCAATCTTTCTTTTGTTTTACAGACCGTATCAATTTATTTTTTACTTTCCTTTTTCTTAACTCAATGATAGATATCTAAAATAATTAAGTTTTGACACGTCTGTGAAACAAAATAAACATTAGAAAATCGGCGTCAAAGTAAAGTCGTAGTGCGGTCCGTGAATCTAGCTTTAATTCCCGTATAATACACATATCTCAGTCCTTGAGACGAATATTAGAGAACGTTTTTTTTTTCATAATAAACTCGATCTTAATGCTGTTTTCGAGGTCTGAGATCTGTTTATTAATACGGGCCCACTGCACTCACAGTCTAATTATAATATCTTCGATAAAAATCTACCCTACTAACTCCAATTTAAAATCATCTCCATAGCCGTGTGTTAGTCTCGTAAATCCTATAAAACGGACTCATTTGAGTGAAATTTCTGGTATGGGTTACAGAGGGTTCAGAGTCCCAAAAATTCACATTTGGAAGCGATAGCAGGCGAAACGATTGGGCAGCCCATTTTCTTAAATTGGAGTTAGCAGGTCGTCGAATAAAATAAAGGCAAATAATTAAGTATACTTAAAAAAATATTCAACAAATAAAGTAAAAGATGTATGGCCTCATAATAACTATCACAGAGACATAACAACTTCCTAAGTTGTTCTCAGGTCTCAGGGGTGGCAACGAATCTACATTTCGACCTCTGCTTTTTGGTTAGATGTCTGTAGGCTGCAGTCGTCACTTTACATCCACGTGAACTGCAAGCTTGTTTGCCGCCTTGGTTATGAAAAGTTCGATGTTCTGGTTTCCGAGCGGTCAGATGCCACTACGGTAAAAGAGCACTCAAATGACTGAGGTGGGTATATATGCACACGCAGTGTTTATATTCACCATATATATGGTTTATCAGTGAAGTCATTGAAGTATCAAAGTGTACCTAATTTCCATCAAATTTTTCATTTTTCAATCACTTTTAGCTGTCATACGTTGCATATAGCTTGGTAGGCCTCGATGTGGCTACCAGTAGCCGGCGAGAGGGTCAACTGGCGACTGGCCTTGAGGAAGATGACAAGACCTGGACGCACTCGTATGGGCTCTGTGTCGCACGCTTCACCGATTCCTGATGTGATGATTATGAGACTAGGACTAGGGCGACCTATTGTGTTGTACGAGTCGTCGCCTTCCACCTGTTGGACGTCACAGTGTAATTAAATAAGATCAGTAATCAAAATGTTGTATCTATAATTCTAGAATCTATCTCTAAATATATTAATATTTATTCCCTAGGTGACATTTGGGGAGGTCCATCCCTTTACTAATATACCTATTTGGATTTTTTCTGTTGGTCAAGTATGAATGAAGGTTCTTTTGTTTTTAATAGAGGTTCGTAAAACGGCATCGCGTATAGGTTTCGTATAGAACGAATATCATTGAGTTATAATAACCTAAATGAAACAGGTAAGCCACACGTGGCATAACTATTGTTACTTCAGCCGGTACCGGTATTCATCACAAAGCGAATATGTGATGAATAGCAGTTAATACCAGGTCTAATAACCAGTTAAAGATAGCAAATTAGGAACGAAGCTTTTACAACACCGGTTTAATCAGAAAGAAACCGTAATATTACGTTCACGGCGAAACCGGTTCTAAAATTTTACCAGTATCCTGGCCTTGACTGTCAAGAACCACAGGTGTAATGGAAATATAGCAGACCCCTAGTAACGGAGCCCAGTACTTTGGGACAACATGTATACAAATGAAATTTTTGAACAACTTGCAGGTAGATATGTAAGACTCACCCTAATCTTGACAATGGCAAAGTCAGGTACAGGTGGGCGCCAAATGCAGCTATTAGGATCTTCCATCTGCGGCGTGAACAGCAAGTCGGCTGGCGAGTACGAATTGTAATCCAACATGTCCACTAGCACCTCTACATCAATGTGTTTAGGTGTTAGTCCCGCTCGTACAACATTGTCGGAACACGCCATGCATTCTACACAATCTGAAACCACACATACATTTGTAATAATAATGTGCAATTTTAACTGTTTGTTGGTAGGGAGCGCGAAACATAGTTACTGTTACTGCTTTGTAGCAAAAATAAATTAAACAATACGATTTAACTTTGGTATTTACACAATAGACTACTCACCTCCACTGAGATAGGCATGTGGCAAATTGGGCTTTAAAAATATAGCTTGGCCTGGACGAAGTTCAAGGTAATTCATGAAATACGGCGCCCAACAGCCAACATCGCCAGGAAAATCCTTGTGCAGATATTTAATCAAAGGATACATCATTGATGTTTGTTTTGCTTCATCTGTTAATAAAAAATGTATTTACTACAATATTTTAGAACAACTAGAACAATATCATCATCATCATCATAATTTCAGCCAAAAGAAGTCCACTGCTGAACAAAGGCCTCCCCCAAAGAATGCCACAACGAACGGTCCTGTGCCACCCTCAGTTCAAGATATTTACAATATATCATGCAAAGACGAGCCAAAAAAATTAAGTCCATCATAATGGCCAAGAATGAATAAAGTTTACATGATTGTCGACTATTTTTTTTTATTTTGATGTCAAAGGCCTTCTGAGTGCACAAATATTGTTAAACCATATAACAATCAGATTAACATATGTGATAATCAGATGATTAATTAATTATTTGGGTTTTATTTGGATAGCTTTGACTTATCACTAACATACATTTTATAGCCATTTGCTGATCATGTGATAAATAAAAAATGTATGCACAATTGTTATTACCTTCCGTATCCAGTCTTGAAAGTAAATTCTGAAGGGCACTGGCAACAGCTTCCTTGTCACAGCTCATGAGTGACTGAAACCAAAGTTTAATTGTTCTCTCTTTACTAGTGTCCTCCTCATCAAGGGATTGCAGTGGCTTTGAACTCTTTGATGACATTATTTCAGTGAGTTCTGGTAATTCTGAAAATGAAAACCAAATAATACAGGTAGATATATTTTTATATTTTGACATTTGATATAGATGTTTTAACTAATAAGCTCATAGATATATACAAAAAGCCATGGCTTTTGGTCAGTAGCAATTGCAGAAATGGGCTAAAGAGCTAGGACACTTGAAACTCACACCCAGATCAGTCCATCCATTTTAGAAAAATAAGTTTTAGTTTTAGTTTAGTTTTAACTGCCTCAGTAGCGTAGTGGTAGTAGGCAACTACTATTACGCTGGAGGTCCTGGGTTCGATTCCCGGGTCGGGGACTATCAGAGATAACGGTTTAAAATCCTTTATCTCTGCTTCTATTGGGATTTTTCCATTTCCTGTAAGTTTCCCTGTACCCTGGAGTTTGGTAATGTGCCCGGAGATGGCAACAGGTTCGCCACCTGTTACATGGGCCAAAACGTAACCGGCGAGTCGTGGGCGTTTGTATGTATGATTGAATGCATGCATTTACCTCTGCCTACCCCTTCGGGGATTACAGGCGTGAAGTTACGTAAGTTTTAGTATTTTTACATAATTAAAAAAAATTCTTTCAATATTATTAGAGCAATCAGATATATAAACATAAGATATATTAATTTTGACGACCCGGATAGTCCAGCAGTGTGAGATGACCGTTTGATTCGGAGGGTCGCGGGTTCGATCCCCGCACGGGGACAAATGTTTGTATGGCCTACAGATATTTGTTTCGGGTCTGGGTGTTTGTGTATGTGTTGTATGTGTACAACGGCACCCACAACATAGGTTTATACCTGCTGTGGGTCTGTGAGTGTAAGCATATTTTATTTATTATTAAGAGTTCCCTGAAGTTATATACTTAAAATCACATTAGATGTATCTTACGTATTAAAAAGTCTTTTATTTGTGATAATGGCCTGAAGCCACAGAGAGCCTCAAACGGTGTCAATGCTATAGCCAATTCTGGTTTGTGGTTGGAATCCTTATAGGTATCTGGAGAACTTTTGTGGAGGAGTTCAGCATGTTCCTGAAATTAGTACAAATGTATGAGACCTATATTAATTAATTATGGACCAGTAAGCATTCTCTCAAGTATGGCAAAATTGTTTGAATCAGTTGTTTATGATTATTTTTTCAATCAAGTAAAGCCACTAATTAGTTCCGATTTATGAGACAGCGCTCTACTTTTAGCAACCTCTAATGTACAAGGATTATATAGGATAGCAGAGTTTTCTCATACCATTGTGTTGTATTAGCTTGTATGTATGATAATAACAAGTATTTCAGAATAAATTCATCAACCAAGCAACACAGTTGTTTCATATTGAACACACTTTATTTTACATTATACTAATAAATTACCATACCTTTTTAGTTTATAAAATAAACAAGATTAATCCGTAAAAAGTTTTAATTTCAATGAGAAGTAGATAACAAAAACCTAAGAATACATCATACCATACCTTATTAGGATGAGCCTGAATAGACAAAGCTTTCCGAACAGACAATATCTTCAACAAGAATGGTACTGTAGCACCAAATTTCTTTCTTACGTCTGGTCCAATTGCATCAAGATTATCTTTTAGATATTCAGACAATAAAATGCCTCTTTCTACAATTACTGATGGTCCATTTGGATGTGTTCCCATCCACAGCTCGGCGTACGGCTTGTTTGAATCTATTGTAACTCCATCATCAGCACTTGATAAAAGTCTGGCTACAGTGCTACTGTGACCTAATTTTCCCCAGTCGTAATTCTGGACTTGGCACTGGAGTTCCATTGCTGAAAAGAAGATGAGTAAATTCAACTAAATTCATATATATATTTTTTATTATTAAATATTAGTATCCTTATTTATACATTGGATATTTTTATACAAACAAGTCCCAACACTTATTTTTCAATTAAAAACTAGTTATGAAAAATTAACAGGGTGATAGTGTTTGGTGTTCTAGTTCTAGTCTAGTAAGACAGTGAACTACCTATAAGTAGTTATACAATTTTTGGTTTCCATTGAATTCAATTCAGAAGAATAGTCCATTGCAATTGGAATCAACCTATTTTGGTTTGGATTGGAATAATGTTAAATTAATATACAATTTACCTTTTACCGCACATTAACGTTTTTTTTGTTCTTTTTAGCATTCAGTAATTTCAGTAGCAGTTGTATGTATGTTGTATTTTTATTTTAGTTTAGGTTTGAACAGGTGCTAAAGTCAGAAGGATTAATTTATGTACTCAGTAGTACTCACTAACTCACTTCAGCAGATCAGCAGTTATGTTCCATTCACACAACACAAGCAAAATAACATATGTTTTTTGTTTTAGTGGTTCTCTAACTATCTTACCTTATTTATTAATCCAAAAAAATACATATACCATTACCAATACTAAAGATACCTCAATAAGTCTGTTTTTTGAACTTTTTTGCTGTTTTTTTTTTTTGTACTAAATCACAGAAGGAGTTTTGGCGGGAACCTTGAAAGAGGCGTATGGTGCTCTTATTTTATTTCATTTTCTTGGTGTATTTTTAAGTTATATTGAATAAAGTTGGTGGCATTTTGTTTGATATAGGTTTATTACAGTGCCCGTGTATAGTAAAATAGAATAACAGTGCGAAAACACGACCTTTCAGGTTGCCTCCAAAACTTCATTGTAAATGTTCTGGTAAAGTAGCCATCGCTTCACTCGAATAACTTGACTGTAACTCACTTGACTGACATATTATACTTGATAACTTATATACTTGATACTTACATATTATACTAACTTTGACGCTGCTTAAATAAATACGAAATATCGTTTTACTTGACACTGGCAATATGCGTAATAGCGATGCCAAAATAAAAAAATAAAAAAATAAAATAAATAATCACAGAAAATCACAGATCACTGTAAATTGACACAAACAAATGTCAATATGTCAATTTCCTAAATAATGATACCAGCTTTTTAGTATTAGTGTCGACAACGATACCGGTTTTATGAATCGTAACTTTTTCATGTTACCACAATTTTATTATTATTTGACAATAAACAATAGAGATTTAAAAATCATAGTAGCTGTGGAGCTTGACAAATTTTAATTTCTATATTTATTACACTAAGCAAAATTATAATTATTTATTTGTGGTTAAAGAACACTTAATAACAAGTTTTTAACAGAAATTACACTAGAAATTGGTCGATGTACATGTTGTATCCAACGCCATAACAAACGAAAACACGGCGCCATTTTGAATACACGGCATTCGTCCTTCAATCTCTAAAGTGATTGACGTGATGCCCGTTGTCGTTTACGATTTCACGTGTTTTTTTAACTTTTCGATGAGTTTGTTTATTTTGTTTTTTTACGTTTTTAAGTTTTCTTATTTTGTTTGACCTATTGATAATGGATGCTCAGCCCTCAACTTCGTCGTGAAAGCGCGATGAAGAAATCTTTGAAAATGTAGTGTTCAGCACTACGGTGTTCCGGTTAGATGGTAATGTATGGCTCCGTGATAACTATCAAAGAGACGTAACAACTAAGGTCTCAAGGGTGGCAACGCATCTGCATTTTGACCTCTGGTTTTTGTATAGACGTTTATAGGCTGTAGTCATCACTTAACATCAATGTGAGCTGCATGCTTGTTTGCCACATTACATTAAAAACAAAAAAAAAAAACTTTTCGCCAAGAAAAAAACATTGGCATATAAGTTTCGCCGAAATTGAAAAAAAAAACATGATAATGAACGCGTACAATTATGTATACACCAGAAAGGAAAACGAATCTTCAACCGAAACGCCGAAGAAAAACGAATATGTGTTACGTCTAGTGACTCGCCAGCGCTGGAAAGATTGCATTAAACATGTAATTGGAGTTGAGGAAAAAATGTGTAGGTAATCTAGGTCATATTGTCGACGAAATTACCGACAGTTTTGTTATTAAGTAAGTGAAGACTGACGACTGTGGCGATTCGGCACATTCAGGTACGCAGTCATTCGTCATCTCCTTTCATTCGGAGCCTGATTCTGATTATTAATTTACATATCATTACATACTAAGATCCATTAATACTTTAAAAAATATATGTGTTTTATTTATCTTATTAGCCATACAGGAACATTGTATAGATGCTTAAAGGTATATTACGGTTGTCGCCGAATTCTAAAATTTTAAAGACACATTTTTGTAATTATTACTGAAAAACGATACTAGATTGTAAATTACGTAAGGTTACGGTAGTAGCACATCACTATTAATGATTCGCAAAAAACTTATGCCAATTTAGGGCTAGAGTTTTAGTGGGAACCTTGAAAGTGGCGTGTGGTGCTCTTATTTTATTTCATTTCCTTGGTGTATTTTTAAGTTATATTGAATAAAGTTGGTGGCATTTTGTTTCATATAGGTTTATTACAGTGCCCGTGTATAGTGAAATAGAATAACAGTGCGAAAACACGACCTTTCAGGTTGCCTCCAAAACTTCATTGTAAATGTTCTGGTAAAGTAGCCATCGCTTTACTCGAATAACTTGACTGTAACTCACTTGACTGACATATTATACTTGATATATTATAGACTTGATACTTACATATTATACTTGATGACTATATTACACTGACTTATATGCTGCTTAAATAAATACGAAATATCGTTTTACTTGACACTGGCAATGTGCGTAATAGCGATGCCATAAATAACATAAAAAAAAAAATTTAGGGCTACAGTGGACAAGACTGTCTAAAGACAGTTGTGTCTCGCACAGACACGTCTGTCCTTAGACAGTTGTGTCTGTGCCATGCATTGAGCATGGAGTAGAAATACCTACAATTTGGCGTGCATGCCTACAAAAATTTGGGCGATTACAAAGGCCGCCTTTCATAGAGTTGTTTTCGATAAATATCGATATCATCTTCTAATACATGAGCGGTTAATATCGATATTTTATCAACACGAATTGTTATTCTTTTAAAGTATGTATGCTAAGTCTTAGTAAAATCCACTCACTAAATTAGAGTTGAGTATAATTGCAATAATTATGATGTAGTACTAAAATGTATCCTGTAATTTGCATGCAAATAAAATGGTGAAATATAAAAGAAAGCTATATCATTATACACTGAAGATCTTATGTACCTACTATACTTTTAGCAAATAAATAAATTCATTCATTCAAATGATCTCATTGATTACCAGCAGCTTGCGAAAGGTTCTCAACCAGAACTAGAGCTAAAAATTGCAAATTGTGGTAATGTTGAATTTCAGTAGGATTTTCTATATCGGCCTCAAATGTGAGTCTTATGCTGACCAGCTCCTTGGAAAGCATCTCTGTAAATATTAATAATAATAATAAACGGAATGTGGCGCTGGTGTGCGCTCTGGATTCACTGTTACCAGAATACTTCGATAATAGTGAAAATCTCGGTGATACTCACTCAGTCCTGTACTGCGCGGCTATCGCGGCGTGCCGTGTAGCCCGCGTCAAGTTCCCAGACTTTGACGCAGCTGCGCGACCAAGACCCGCCGTGCCAGCCTGGCAGTGCCGGATTGAGCGGCGTATCGCCGGGGCCAGAGCGTTCACTGGCAAGCTGCTCTGCTTTAGGACGGGCAATACACGCCCACGAGTGATGCGGTTTGTGAGGCAAGCATTTTCAGGAATGGGAATCAACCCTCAAAATTATTCTGCTCACCTCACAGAGCGCATCGACTTCCTGAAGCAGAAAGTTTACGAATGGGCAAACCGGATAAGACGCTTTAAAGAACGTGTGGGCCGGTATAAACTGAACAGCATGTTCCAAGGTGATCAAAGGAGGGTCTATAGAACGTGGAAGTGACCTAATTCGGAAGGGGTTGACCCGAGCCGACCGGATGATGATGCTATGCTCACATTCTGGCGCAATATCTGGTCGGAACCAGTCGCTCACTCCGAAGATGGTTGGATAGGGGATGTCGAGGGAGCGTGCGAATCAATTCAAGAAATGGATAACATTTTAATTACACAAGAAGATGTAGCTAATGCAGCCCGCCCGATACCGAACTGGAAATCTCCGGGACCGGACGGGCTGCATAATTTCTGGTTAAAATGGCTAAAAAGTTCGCACGCTCGCTTGGCAACCCAGTTCCAGTCACCTCTGGAGTCAGGGACGCTCCCTCCGTTTTTTACAATTGGTGTGACCCACCTGCTCCATAAATTAGGTAGTACCGCGGAACCTAAAAACTACAGGCCTATCACATGCTTGCCAACAGTATATAAACTCCTTACATCAATTCTGAGAGTGAAAATAACTAAACACATCGAAGATTATTCCATCTTGTCTGCCTCTCAGAATGGATGTAGGAGCCGGTCCCGCGGCACTAAGGAGCTACTCCTCATTGACATGGCAATTAGCCAGCAGGTTCATCACAACCGAAAGAGTCTCTCAACTTGCTGGATAGATTATAAGAAGGCTTACGACTCTGTATAAAGTAAATACAGTTCTACGTACTTTCCTGGGCTCATGTATGACGCAATGGAACACGGTCCTTCGCTATCTAGGATCTCGGCAGCCCCTGGCGGTCGGTGAACCTGTGAGAATCACCAGGGGTATTTTCCAGGGCGATAGTCTGAGCTCCCTATGGTTTTGCCTGGCCTTGAATCCTCTAAGCGCTTTGCTAGAGGCTTCGGGCCTAGGCTATCGGCTACGCAGAGACGGTCGGATGATATCTCATCTGTTGTACATGGATGACCTGAAAATATTCGGTTCCAGCAATTCGCAACTGACAGAGCTACTGAAGGTCACTGAAAACTTTAGTAACTCTATACACACCACAACCAAGACACAACCAAGTAGCCAGGATTATCCACCAGCAACTTGCCTTGCGATACGGTCTTGTGGCCATGGAGGTGCCATCGTACAGGTATGTGCCCGACCCAGATCTCGAGAACGACCATGCCACAATGTATTGGGACCGGTCTATTATCACTGACAGAACTATTGTAGCCAATAAGCCTGATATAGTGGTAATGTCTAATATGTGCGGTAGCCCTTAGTCTGTAGCGAAAAAAAAACAGACATTAAATTATTAAGGCTACGTTCACTTATCGCCCGCAGCCCAGCAACGCCATCGACCACGACCGCTGAAATTGCCGTTCCACTAGCGTAAAGAGCCCGCGGGCGTTGTCGATGAACCTTGTAAGTGGGACGCATATCTTGAGCGCTGTGTGCTTGCAATATGGCGGCATGGTCACAGATCACTATATACCTCTATATTTACTAAAGAATTGTTCTTTTATCGAATTCCCGCTACGTCTTGCTGTGAAAGCCTACAGCGGCCGTTTTCATTTTCAAGGTATATTTTTAAGGTATATTAAACAAAGTTGGTGGCATTTTGTTTGTTATAGGTTTATTACTGTGCCCGCCCGTGTAAAGTGAAATAGAATAATGGTGCGAAAACACGTCAGTTTCCCTCCAAAACTTCATTGTAAATGTTCTGGCAAAGGTACTTTAGTATCTATATATGTCAATGTGGTAAAGTAACTTTCTTTCTACTCGAATTACTGACTGTGCCTCAATAAAAAATGAAATAGCCTCTATGGAAAAACAAGGTTTTTTTCCTATTTTTGCTCAATATTAAAATAACGGTAGCAGGTAGACGCTTAAAATTTTCTAAGAATAATTAAGTTGTATATTTTTACTTTTCAAAATAAATAATAAAATAAAAATAAAAGGGGGCTCATACAACAAACGCAATTTTTAAGCAAATTTTTAAATGTAAATAATCAGGTAGAAACTTGAATATATCTATGAAAGAAAATCACGTAACAAACGTGATTTTCTTTTGTAGTACGGAACCCTTTGTGCTTGAGTCTGACTCGCACTCGGCCGATTTTATTCGACAGTACCTACTGGCGGCAATGCATCCGAGACGTTCGTCACCGATACCACAGTAAATAGATTGTAAACAGTAATGTAACTTTTTTTTTATGTAACCGAAGTGGCAAACAAGCATGCAGATCACATTGATGTTAAGTGATGACTGCAGCCTTTAGACACCCACACAAAGACCAAGGTCAAAATGCAGATGCGTTACCACTCCTGAGGCCTAAGGTATTACGCCCCTGTGCCGGAAATTACAGGGCCACTACATTCAAAGCGTTCAAAACGGCACACTCACACAAACATGCGCATCTACGAGGCCTCTAAGCGGTTCTCGCAGTGCTACAGTAGCGAGTGTCGCGTCGAGACGAGCGGTCACGTCGCGATTTGTTTTTATTTCCAAGAGTGTTTTAAAGATGCCACGAGCGTATTGCGTGGTATACGACTGTTTTGCTCTCTGCATCATCAAAACCGGAGCTATCGTTTTTTAAACTTCCTGGTGATTTTGAAAGGCAAGAATGATGTATTGTTATAATATCTAACATATTTAAAAAAATCTCGTGTGACAGTGTTTGTAACAATACTCCTCCGCAGCGGCTAGACCGATCATTATGAAAGGATCATGGCAAGATTTGTAGAGAAAAAAATAAAAAAGGTACTCGGTAAAACAGCATGGAAATATTATCCAGTGAACCTAAACAACATTTCCTGATACTTCAAATATTTTTTACTCTCCGGAATAAAAAGTTTGAAATTGAACTTTAGTATGGAGTGCTTCTACTGTTGTTAGGAAAGACGATTTTTATTCCGATGATTTAAAAATAATTTACATACCAGAAAATGTTCTTTAGGTTCCCTAAATAATATTTCTAATCCGTTTTACTTTGTACCCTTTTCTAACTTTTTTTGTACAAATCAATGTATGAAACTTGCCATGATTCTTTTGTGTGTATGAGAATCGGTTGTAGTCTTTTTTTATATCCCTAAATGGTAAGGGTGATTTTCACCATTTTTTTTTCGATTTTTTGGACAGTTTATTTGTTTATACCTCTAAGGCGATACGAAGTTCGTCGGGGTAGCTATTTATTATCCTGCTAACCCGAGTGGGTGAGGGGAAGAGAAACTCGCCCGGTCTCGACAACTCGTTGCAGTATTCCACAGATTGTACTGTCGTCAGAACTATAAAAATCACCCAAGTAATTAGCACTCAGTTTTGTTATTTTTAAGACAAAACAAAAAACAAAGATTGACAAGTTATATCAAAATTAAACTGTCTGCCGTACTTAAAACTATAATAATAATAAGATCAAGGTTGGATCATGGGTCAAATACAGAAGGCGGTACTCCTCGGCACGGCACGTATAGTGAGGAGGTTCCTGTCTCCGTGACCCTAACCACTGATAGCTTGGACCCTGTTCCCGCTGCCGGCGGCGCATTATTTTTTAATTTCTTATAGTATATCTGTTTGTTTTTTTTATAACTACTTATGTATGTAAAAAATATTAAACCTGTGTCGTGGGTGCCGTTGTACACATACAACACATACACAAACACCCAGACCCGAAACAAATATCTGTAGGCCATACAAATATTTGTTCCGGTGCGGGGATCGAACCCGCGACCCTTCGAATCAAACGGTGGTTTCGCACCGCTGGACTAACCGGGTCGTTTAGGCCGTTTTGAGTTATTTCACAATTCGCAACATTTTGAATCGTTATATCTTAACAACTTTTAAGTACTTATTGACTATATGTTTCAAAGACAAATAGTATTTATTTATTCAATACTATTTACAGGGTAACCAATAAAAAAAATAGTCAACATCCCAATACGATTGAGTAAACGTCAGTAAATGCAAAAATAATAACACCATTATTTAAAAAATTTAGTGACACCCCTGTTGCTTCAATGGAGTGTAGGTAAATATTTTATAAAATGGGCTTAGTTACCATACTGTTTGTATCTATTTACTGTGCCGATACGCTTGAAATGCTGACTGATTCAATCACTTAAGGCTTGGGCAAACCAAACGCAGGGCAGTAGCAGCGCTGTTTGAACGCGGGCCCGCTCAAGTTGTAATACAAGAAACTCTTTGAACTGCGTCATACTAAATATGAACGCGGGCCCGCGCTAAAAATAAAATGTTTGTATGATTTCCGATTTCAAGCTTTCTTTCGCAATCTTCAAAAGAACTTTTGGACATTTTTTCACATATATTCAAAATATGTGAAAAAAATATTTTCATGACTTTCCAGCTCTCTGCAGAGACGATGAAAATTTGCATATTCTTTTTTCTTGTTTTGATATCATAAACTATATTCCTTTTTTTTGCCTAAGAGCCAAAAACACCATGATTTCTTCATGTCGTCTGACATCTTGCAACCTTCTGCCTGCCGCACACGTCAAACTGAACGCGGTTTAAACGCGGGCACGCGTTGTAACCGCTTGAAAACTGCTGCTGCGTTCAGTATGCTGACTCCCGCGCTGCTACTGACCTGCGCTGCTACTGCCCTGCGTTTGGTTTGCCAAAGCCTTAAATTTAGAACAGTGTAATCAGGAACGTCCTTTTTTATCTTCTCTCTTTCACTCTAATTAAGATCCTAGAAGTCAAGTGTAAAAGGCCTTTACCTATTTTTGTACAAATCAATGAACGTTAGGAACTTGCCATGAACTTACAATGATTCTATAAAATACTTGCCTAGTTAAATTAATAAATATTAGGATAAATAGACATGAAATACTTATCTGTTACCGTTTCCTTACAAATACTAAATTTAAATTAGAGATTCAATATTTAATTTTATTGTATTAAGTATATTATATAAAAACATACAAAAGAATGAAACCATTAGTAGAGCATTAGGTACATACAATTTTACACATACGTAATGTCTAGATTTATACTTAAATTTGCCATTTTTTTATTTTAAACCAACGTCTCACTTTAGATTTTTAATACTTTCCATGTAAGCATTTATATCTTCTTTTAGACTGCCTAAGGCCTTGCGGTCGGGAGACTTGTCTGTTATAACATTTACATTAGGCTTGTTCCCTAATGTTTTAAATTCATTAATTTTCTCTATCAGTCCATATTTTGTCAACAGGGGAAGTGGTATAGCGACGCCAGAGAGCCCTCTATTAATGATTTCAACATTAATTTGATCCTCTACCGGTTCGCAAATGCTAGGTTCATTCGCTACGTTTACTTCTGATCCAATTACTACACTATGTCGAGGGTTTTTACCAGAAGGACTATACTTCATTTCCAATTCGTTGATATCTAAATATGGGTACTTCTTCATTATCACAAGTTGGCCGTATTGGCGTACGTCAGCTTCGCTAAGCATATTTTTCGCTTTAGATTCAATATTTATATGATCATACAGATTCTTTCTTGCATCTTGCGTAAGATCTTTAATATTTCTTAATGCGCTTTCTAAAGTGACCATTTTCTTAGATCGTTCTGTGGACACATGGTGATCAGATGCAGAATCGCAATGATGTGTTCCTACACAAACATTTTTTTTGTTATGAAGTTACAAACAAGCATACAATTTACATTGATGGTAAGTAATACTGTAGGCTATATATGTCTACATGAAACTGGAGGTTTCAATGAAGATGCGTTGCCACTCCTGAGGTCTAAGGTATTATGCCTCTGTGTCGGAAATTACAGTGTTAGTTTACGTTAGTTAACACGATAGTGGTCAACAATACTATTTTATTTTACGGCATTTACTTGCCGCTAAATGGTAGTGTTCAACAGTTGAACACTACTATTTAGCGGCAAGTAGGTATAAGTTGAACTTCAACTTATACCTGACTACATACATAACATTAAAATGTTATGAAGATCTTTTATTTAACCTTCAGTAGACTGTAGGTGGACATGTCGGTAATATCGGAGAATATACAAATAGTACCTAATGTAAAAGCAAACAAAGGGAACAACACTATACACAATTTGATAATAATCGGAAAAAATATGTTAATTTGGACTAACGATTTTCGCTGTATTCGTTTTGAAATAAGCCCCAATGGAGAGGAAATGTGTAATTGAAAGACAGACATAACAGAAAACACGCAGTTTTATAAAGTAGGGTACTTTTGTGCATTGTTTAACATATATTTTTTAAATGTTTATTTTAAAATCAATGAGACTATTCAAAGATTTGATATTTAATGCCAAGTGTCAATCTGTTTGTCAATCAGTGGTCATATTTGCCACAGAGTAGATAATTATCAATGTCTATAAATATCAATGTCTATAAATATGGGAGGTTTTGTAACCCTTCCATCACGAGCCTGGGCCGACCTTTTTGGCCTCTCTTTATGACTCTCTCGTTTATCAGCAACATTCTGAGAACCTCGTAGCTGATGTAGCCGTGACGTACATAACTCAAGGCCAATCGGACCCTCCAGGATGCTCGTCCAAATACCTTGCTGGGCCAACTCTTCTTTGGTCTAAGATCATGAGACGTCCACTCAGTGATTCAACTAGCCATTCGACTGTTAAGTTGTAGCTGTTAAGTGCTTCCATGCTTCTATTACCTATTTCAGTTCAACTAGCCATTCGATTGTTAAGTTATAGCTGTTAAGTGCTTCCATGCTTCTATTAATGCCGACTTGCTGGTTACATTTTATTATGGCTCCGAAATTTCTAGAGGCAAATCACCTTAGGTTCCAGAAGAAGTATAACATCAGCATTGATTGAGATTTTTTTTGTAAATGTCTACATGTGAATCACAGGTATTTTTTAATCGACAAAAGCCATATTGTGAACACCCTCTTAATTGAAACATATAGAGACTAAAATTATTTAACAACACAATTTAATTACTTCTAATGCAACAAGAATATGATTTAGGATTCTGTACCCAAAATATAGACACCCACACAAAGAACGAGGTCAATATGCAGATGCGTTTCCCGAGACCTTAGTTAATATTACGTATTATGTCTCTGTGATAGTTATTACGGGGCCATACATTACCATCTAACCGGAACACGTTAGTACTGAACACTACCATTTAGCGCGCAGATTTAGCGGCAGCTAAATTAGGTAATACCACAACCGTATTACAGAAAAATTAACAGATAAATAAGATCTATTCCGTGGTTGTGCCTAACCCCATGAGCTACTACACTGCAACTCTACCACCAGTAAATGTTAACCTGTTGCCGCTATAGCAATAAATACTAAACAGATTAAAATAAATGTTTAAGGTGGGTTTCCAATTTCCATAAAACAAATGTGATCCGTGTTTTATAAATAATGGTACGGAACCTTTCGTGCGCGAGTCCGAGTCACACTTGGCCGGTTTTTAATCATGCTAAGTTTACTCTATAAAGCTCTAGTTATTCATAATTAACTGATCGCTTTTTCTTTGGGTACGATTCAAGCATTAAAAATTTTAAAATGTAATTCGATCGATACAAATAATTCACACATTCACTCAATTTTTTTGATTTGGGACTTAACTGTAGTCCCTGAAGAAAATTTTTCTCTGGCTATCAAATATCGATGAAGATGAAAATACGAAGGTATTACGATTGAAAAGAGGTTTAGCACGTATCTAATTTCGTGGAAACATGAGCAACGCTTGACAATTTGCGATCCCGCCCTTCGGGCAGAATTTGCCTGTGAAACGCATCCCTATTGGCCGCTCGGCTGTACTCTTTCCACAGTGTAGCGGATGCTACAAGGGATGAGGTATCGGTGGGAGGCGGGGCTACGAGATCCCTAGGGAGCGACGCACCTGACTGTCCCGATACTGTGTCAATCCACGTGTTCCTGTGTACTAGATTACACGTGTTATTGTAAAAGTGACGTGTTTGGAAAATAAATGTCGCAGTATTAGGATAATTCGTATTTGCCCAGTTCTTATTTAAAACAGTAGTTTTATAAAATTGGGGAAAATAAGTAAATAAAATGTGTGACGATACAAAGCCGGGTGGAAACCCGAAGGAAACATCAATTCAGACGACTCGACCGTCGTCACCGCGAAAGTTCTTCGCGCGCATCTACGGTCATCTCGAAGAAAGTACAAGTGGGGACACAAAGAACGCTAACTCTGAAAGCGACTCATCATCTGATATTGAGATAGGGGACAGTGAATCTGTCGCGGTCCCTAGAACCTCTCAGCTGTGGCCGGCTGTCCCGCCGCTGCCGCTATGCCCTCGACCAATATTGCTCCCGCATCAGCAGTTGGCGTTCGGTGCTGGTTTAGCTGCGTTCCGTAAGTAGTTTCGTATTGCACAGTATCTATCTACTAAATTTGGACTCACCCGACTACTTTTCACATTCAAATCATATTAATAGGTAGGTAATAATACTAGGTAATAATAATAACATATCATCATATCTGCTAAATTACACTATAGTCCGGTCAAATTAGACATTCGAAGATACATAAATTCGCCTTGTATTATTTTTAATTTAAAAATATTTGACTCTGGGTCTTCAACTATTTAAATTTCAAACTATAAAGACCCCTCTTAATCTTTTTCCATTAATGTACGTATCTTCACTCGTCTTGCGGGGTAGGCAGAGAGTGTGTAACGCCGAGATACACCTCCTGTGCGTCCACCTACCTGTAACTAAGTAAGTGCTGACGTAATACTAATCGTAAAGAACGGAGTGCAAAAGATCTTAGCCCTCAGAAGTGGCAAAGTATCTCCACTATACTTATTTTGAATAGGTATAGTTGTAGTATTATCATTAAATAATAGGTAAAAGTACAACCTGTAGTACAGTTTACCCAACACCAATGTTAACGTAATATTGTTACTTTGTATACTTTTATTATATTTTTTTCTTTGCAAGATTTTGTTTTCGGTACTTTTTCAGTAAAATAACGTTAATGCACGATACTACGGAACTCTTTGTAATTGAATCAAACTCGCACTTGGTAGGATTTCTGACAGGCAAATTAATATTATTATACTATATAGTGAATATTTAAATCCGATAAAAATAACATAAGGTAAAGTGTTTTTTTGGACGCACTTGTCTTCTCAATTCCGAATACAAAGTTTAAAATTGAAGTTTTGTAAGGATTGCTTGTACTGGTGTTACGAAAACCATTTTTATTCCGGTAATATAAAAATATACCAAGTAAATTAATGTTCTTTGAGGTCCCTATTTCTATGCTATTCTACTTTATCTTGTATCTTTTTGTAAATACTGCTGTAATTATTTCACAAGAGCAGATTAATTTTAGCTCCTCCATTTTATGACAATTTTGCCGAAGGAAGAGTATGAAATATGACAGTTTTCGTTTAAAAAGAGAAGGAGTGCAGAAAGATATTATTTGTGTACCAGCATACAAATAGATGTTGTGTACATAGATTTAGTAAAGGTAAAGGTACTGTTTTAGAGTGCCACTATCGTGTTACGGTTTTTTTTATCAATTTATTTCGTTTTCATAAAGTAAGACTTAACATTATAAAACACTCAAAAAACCGAATGGGGTTTGTCCTGGGTATTAGTACCGTATAAAAACTACATATATTATATACGTACAAAACTATCAAAACCTTAATATATAGGTACAACTGCGAGGAACTGCTGTGGGATTAGCAGATAAATAAAATGTATAATAATATATTAGGTATGTAATAGATACATGTGTAGAACTTGACGAATCTACGATCTATTATCGCAATGCAGCGCCTCGCCCGTTGTTTACAATTAGGTGTTTGTACATTAGGTATAGTTAATAACTCGTACGTTGTGCGTAGCACAATAGGGTTGAACATATATTCTAAATATTATATGTATTTTTTTAGAATTCAGAATTCACAATAAGTTAGGTGTAGGTTTTATAATTGAATATAATTATTAGATATAATAATAAAGGGTGTGTGTGTGTGTGTGTATCTTTTTATAGGGCTGGGTTAATATGTTTCCTTAATTATTCGTTTTATATTTTTAGTATTTATTTTAATTCTTTTTTCTAGTGGTAACTTATTAATTAGCCTTGGCAATATATAATCTGTCGTTCTTTCGCCGTATAATTTTTTGGCACTTGTTGTGCACAATTTTTGTTTAGCTATCTGGCGGGTCTGAATACTATTTTTTAGATGGTAATGTGCCATACATTAAATATCCGTATTATCTATCACAGAGACATAAGAACTAAGGTGTCAGGGGTGGCAATGCATCTGTATTTTATCTCTGGTTTTTTGAGTAGATGTCTATAGATTGCAGTCATCACTTGACATCTATGTGAACTGCATACTTGTTTGCCACCTTTGTTACGTGCAAAATGTCAAACTTACCAAAGGATTCTTGAGAACCTTCTGTACGGACACTAGAGCACCCTGATTCGTAGCTCTATTATTTTTTGTAACAGAATTTACAGAATCTAACAATAGCACGTCCGATAATCGGTGACCGATTTTTGTTGTAGGAGAAAAATAGAACGATAGTAATAGTGCAACGCACACCTCCTACAAAAACTCGGTGCGTTGTACTATTGCTATCAATATGTTCTATTTTTCTCCTACAAAAATCGGTCACCGATTATCGGACGATGCAAACGAAATCCTACTAATATTATGAATGCGAAAGTTTGTATGTTTGTTTGTTACTCCTTCGCGTAAAACTGCTGAACCGATTTTCATGATATTGGCACACACATATAGGGTAACTTGGATTAACACATAGGATAGTTTTTATCCCGAAAAAATGTTCCTGTGGGATGCCATGGGATGATTTGATGACTTTGTTTCCACAGGTCACAACACACGCGGGCGGAGCCGCGGGCAAAAGCTAGTAGCTTATATAAATCTGAAGTACTGTCGTAACTATTATCGTAGACATCCATAGTCTACGAAGCTACGAACGTCCATTGCTACGTGAACGTTATTTTTTTTAATTATTATATTTACTTTTTTGTAATAGTTACTGCCTCAGTAGTATAGTCAGGTCACTATTGCTACACTGGGGTTTCCAGTTTGATCCCCTGATCGCGGTCTATCAGAGAATCTATACCTACTAATATTATTTCTAATATCTATATCAAATCTATACTATTTTTATTTTACTGTTGGTAGAGCTCTAGTGACGGAGCTCGCGAGCGTAGACACCACCGCATTACCTTATATACTTGCCGCTAAATGGTAGTGTTCAGCACTATCGTGTTCCGGTCAGGTGGTAATATACGGCCCTGTGATTTCCGGCACAGAGGCATAACACCTTAGGCCTCAGGGGTGGTATCGCATCTGCATTTTGACCTTGGTCTTTGTGTGGGTGTCTATAGGCTGCAGTCATCACTTAACATCAATGTGAACTGCATCCTTGTTTGCCACTTCCATTACATAAAAAAATATATATAGAGGTAAAGTTTGTAACTTTTATTGTTTGTTTGTTTGTAGGGGCCAATCTCCGGAAATACTGAACGACGGTAGTTGCAATGTAGGTAATCTTGTGCGAAGCCAGGGCGAGCCGCTAGTCGTTGATAAAAGTGTATTAATCTCTATCACTGGTGCTATTGAAATTATTCAATTTTCTGCGGTAACGGCGGTAACAACGCATCTGCATTATGACCTCTAGGTTTTTGTGTAGATGTCTATAGGCTGCCGTCAATACATAACACCTATGTAAGCTGCATTCTAGTTTGTTACCTTCGTTACACAAAAAATCTCCACAAACCATCTTCTTCTCACGCAGTCCCCAGAATTTTCTTTTTTTTTAATGTAATGGAAGTGGCAAACAAGCATACAGTTCAAATTGATGTTAAGTGATGACTGCAGCCTAGACACCCACACAAAGACCAAGGTCAAAATGCAGATGCGTTACCACTCCTGAGGCCTAAGGTGTTATGCCTCTGTGCCGGAAATTACAGGGCCGTACATTTCTGAATGATCTTTCTTTCAGGTTCCGGGTGTTTCTCTTCTTTTTGTGTTAGCATTCAAGTCTCACACCCATACAGTAGTATCGCCCTAATAACTGTTTTGTAGACTATTGTAGACCTTGAGCTTAGTTGATCTACTAAGAAGCTTAGATACTAATATCTTGTATAAGACCGCACTGAATCAAGGTATTCTGTTGTGGATATTCGTCCTCTCTATTATTTGCGTCCGTTAGCCCGGTAGGTCTTTATAGAAGTTAGCCTTCACATGAATGTCTTCTCGTTTTAAGCGCGTTTTATAGCTTTCATGTGGAAAAGGTACCTCCACATGAAACGCTTTTGTTTGTGATATATCTATGCTGTTTATTCTGTGTGTCCTGTATAATCTATAGCCCCATATGTACACGAATCAGGTTAAAACACGAGTATTTGTCAACTCTTTGGGCTTAAATAAAATCGAACACGTGATGCCTCGCAACAAATTTTTTAAACCGACGTCTTTCGTCTTTACTTTTTTTCAATAAAATATCAATATACATACCTACTTATAATGAAGACAGTTTATTATATTCTGTAAATCACAAAAATTAAATGAAATATTCTTCGGCTATAAATGAAAATTATCAGAAAATCCTTTGGAGAAATTCTTTGTACACCAATCCTAAAGAAAGAGAGATCAAAGATAAAGCGAATCTATTTAGTCGTTAAAATAAAATATCACTAGAAAAGTGTTTTGAATAAATATAAGAGCGTTGGAGTAGATAAGTCCTATTGCGAATGTGTCTACTTACGTAATCCAAGATCCCTTATCAAACTCTTTGCCGGACATTTCTTTATGATTGCAAAAGGAAAAACCGTTTGTTACCAACCATTTTACTTTTATGTCTATTTATATTTAAAATCCTGCTCAGTGCCTAAATCCAATGAAAATAAAATGCCCTTGACAAATAAGATAATTTTTGTTCCCTTTGTGGTTTCTAAGGACTATTTAAAATTTTAAGGAATAGGGAATCAGCATGTACCTAATTCTATTTGATGATAAGTGTGTAGATTCTGTACCTAACACCAAAGTATAAAAGTGAGTACCTACTTATAGTTAATCCTATATTGTTGGCTCGTACCTATAATTTTAAGTATATTAAAGGGCATAACTTACTGCCATCTGTCATCTTGCCGGAATATGTGACATTCTATATGTAGGCCTAGAAGTATGTATAAATTTAATGCGGCGGTGTTTATGTCCTTGAAATTTGTCACTGCAGCTTTACCATCAATAGATTTACAATAATATACCTACCAGGTCATTTTTAAGATACCTACCCATGGTCCAAATTTTGAGGCGTAATTCAACTCATTATTATGTACAACTATTACACTGAAATCCAACGCTGAAAACAAGAATATAAGTAGTTAGGTACAAAATTTCCAAATCGACTTCAATTATTTTCTTTGACTCGCACAAGTTCAAAGTTTTCTAGTCCGCAATCAACGTTTCAGCATGTTTAAATGTAGGTATACATTATTTTATCACAAACATCGATTGTACCTAATAACAATAGGCTCGGCCCCGAACCACTGAAAAGCGTCGTAATCTTATTAAAATGAGAATTGTTTTCAGCGATTGTTGTCTCCGTGAAAACAGAATCATAATGGTTAGTCGCGTCGTTTGAAAAACGTCTGGTGGTTTTGAATATTAAGGAAAGCGCGTGGCGAGAGCTTCGGCACCGCAAGTTTGATGCGATTACCACACCACGATTCGATGCTCGGCTATACCGAAGCGCGGCGTCCCATTCGAAGGCACTCTCGTGTGAAAATTGCTAGCACTGTTCTGCTACATCGCTATAAAATCTGTCTATTGTTCAACTCTTATAACTATTACGAAACAGCAGCCCGTGAAACTGAATGACGAAAATTAGGACTGAACGGGATTATTATTGCAAGTTAGGTTCTCGTGAAACACGTACTTTTTTAGGTCAATAGGAAGAATAAATTGTGATTCCAATTTTAAATTATTTCACGTTGTCAGTCATGTTATGGATGAACTCAGATCCATTAACAATAATTAGCATACATTTAGGCTATCTGTAACTGCTATTTATGACAGGATATCTGAGTTCTGCAGAGGATTACAATTTATAAGGAAAGTTTTTAGATATACTCACAAAAAATAGAGAATAGAGTAAATATCCAAGCTTGATGGGTACAGTAATCAACACGAAATGTTGGGCACGAGTCTCTTCCCTTTTTAGAGAATACTCCACCACGCTGATCCAATGCGGGTTGGTGGAGCAAGTAATAATTCGTAAGAAACATGTTTCATTTAAACCTGATTAAAAATAAATAAACATAATACGCCAAGATGCTGCATCTACGTCGTTGGCATAATTGAAATCAGATTGTTGTGCGGGGCATGCCGTAAGTACTGCAACTCGTCCGCGCCGTGAGAGCGTGCACATGTTATTGCGGCGCGCGGTCGATTCCCGATTTGTTCCACTGGAAAATCTTATAGGACGATTAAAGCTAACTAGAGTAACAATGAAAGGGAATAAAATTCGATAATTAGAAGTATTAGAACTGAGCACAAATATTAAGGAATTGAATAAATGTATTTGTGGATTCCCTACAATCTGTTTGATGGTAAATGGCACCAGTGACGTGCTCGCGGGCGTCGGGACCACCGCATTACCTAATATACTTGCCGCTAAATGGTAGTGTTCAGCACTATCGTGTTTCGTATGTACGGCCCTGTAATTTCCGGCACAGAGGCATAACACCTTAGGCCTCAGGAGTGGTACCGCATCTTTATTTTGACCTTGATCTTTGTGTGAGTATCTATAGGCTGCAGTCATCACTTAACATCAATGTAAACTGCATGCTTGTTTGCCACTTCTATTACATAAAAAAAATGAACTGTAGCCTTTAAACGTCTACACAAAAATAAGAGATTTTAAAGTAGATGCGTTATCACTCCTGAGGTCTAAGTCGACACCTGTCAGTCAATGACGAGGCCATGATGAGCATAACTAATGCTCTTTCAGCTTCTAAGCTACGTGACATACAAAATTAGTATTTTAAATACGTTTTGTCTGAGTAGGTCATTTCTCATGGTGAACTTTAAGTAATAAATTAATCTACCTACATAATAATATGATTGGAGTCAAAGTAATAAGCTAGGTATGTGTAAAGATATTTTACGTTTGTTCTGACTTTTGTATCGGTATCTCAAGATCGAACAATAATGCTAGCCTCAGTTGCTAGCTATCCGGGAGACTGGTACGTTCAATTGAAATGCAGTGAAGCAATAATTCTCGCAATATCAATATCTCTTCGAAAGATATTGAAAACAAAAAACAAATGCAAACAAGTCAGGTGTACCTTCCTCCTATCGCAATGAGAACGGTCGAACTGATCTGTAATTAGGGGATCTCGGCTAATGAATATTATGGGGTCACAACCCCAATATTGGAGTTCTATTGTTGATTAAACACAAACGCTTTTTTAATCGCAAATAACAAAGCAAACATTGGGTGAGGAGTAAAGAGAGATGTCTGTATTCATATTGTACCTAATAAATACTTTTGTTACGTAAGTGTATAATTACTATTAATCTATAGATGTGCTTAGCGTAATATATAGATAACAGGTAATTGATATTTCTTGCTCCTCAAAAATAAAAATAACTGTGAAAAAATTAAGGTCACATTATATTCAGTAATATTCAGTAGTTAGGTACCTAGGTAATTTTAAATTGTCTAGTTTACAGATATGTAATCTATGTAAGTTATTATACTTATAGAATTGCGTAAAATAGGCATCTTTACATGTAGGTAAGTGCTTAATTATTTACAATTACTGCATGTAAATTACACAAATAGTAAGTAGGAAAGAACTGAATATAGCACTGATAGCAGGCTCGGGGTTCCATTTCTCCAGGGCATGGTAGAAATTACCGGGCTATACATAGTATACATTACATTACCACCTAACCGGTACATTATCAATAATTAATAGTGCTGAATTACACCAAATGACGGTAGATAGATAAGCTAAAGCGATGGTGTCTACGCCCTCCAGACCCGCTTCGACCCTCTACCACTACCACTAATAAGTAGATTAGGTAGAGAATATTCCCAGTGTCTAGGCGCTCAGAGTTAGTGCCCGCTGAATGTCAAAAAAATTTAACGTTTAAATGTGACTACCTATTTGCAGATACAATGAAATAATGCACAAAATTTTCTCGACATACGCCTTCGAAAAAAACAAACGTGTACTTTTAAATAAAAAAGTAGAACAATTCTATAGAATGATACATTACATGTCATATTTAACACAATCGATATTCTTACTCACTAGGTACACCCAAAGTATTAAAGTAATCACATCTCCATTAACAACACTCACTTTCAGCTCGATTGAGTGCATGACGATATAATGTGACAATACTGATACTCAGTCAGATAATGTCCGTATTGTCGTCCAATTATGTCACGGAGGGAGAGTCCAGCTGACGGATCTCACCGGATTCACCCTTTTCGGTTTTTATTGTTAAATAAATCAGCCAGATTGGTTTGGTTTATAAGAGTGATTCCAGTGTATGATTTTATTTATTTTTGAGATTTACAGCAAGATTACGGCGTAGGGCTATATCTGAATTATTAGCATCATTGTTCTTAACGTGATTATTGTAGTAATCGTAAAATTACTATAAGAAAAAAAACATTATAAAAGTTACTTATAATGTGCTTTCCTTCCTACCTGTATAGTTGAGGTACCTATGTTACCTTGTTAATTCTGTTATTCTCTAAGGCTCTCTATTAATCCAAGGTAAAGCAATTAAATATAGTTTTATGTTATTTTTAACGTTAAACAATGAAATTTCAATGATAAATTGCCAATATCCAACAAATACATATTATATTTATCGAAATAATAAGTATCTAAATAGTGAAATAGTAAGTATTTTTTCCTTGTTTAGTATTGCGTGGTATTGCCATCATTTTCATTTGTACGTATGTCCATATGAAATGTCATTAGAGCAAAGTGGCCATTAACGAAATAATCCAAAATACAAGAAGTACAATAAACCCTTAATCTGGCCAAATGTATTAAACAATCACGCACTGCCTTCTAACGATTCGGATCATGCGAACAGTATTATCTTGTCTACACTACTAGTTATCATTGTTCTTAAATAATAGAAAACATTATTAAAGCTTTTCTGCAAAACTATTCGTTTTATTCTTGATTTAGTACGTAGTTTATAAGGAAATAAGGATTACTGTTATGGATTGGTGAACCTTTACTGATTTAAATAAGTATGTAGAAAAATTACAACTTTTTTATATTGCTAACTTTTACATATTTCTTTTGCAAGTGGAGCTTAAGCAAATTTAAAGGATTTTGAAAATAAGGTACCCTAAGGTAGGTTCCCTAAAACCTTACCCGGCCTTATGGTAGATGCAGGCCACAACTGCTGGTATAGGATCTCGGATGCGATTCGACGTTTATAGTAGGGAAGCCCAGGATGCTTTTTTTGTATTTACTCGAGCGCATTAGATTAGGATACGGGAGATACCTTGCAACCCGTTGGTTACCTCCACTAAATCTAAAGTTTGTATATAGAGCCGCGCCCGAAGGATAGCCCTTAAAAAATTCAAAAGGTCACTACGATCTTACTCATCTTCCGAATCGTCTGAATTTTGGAAAGGAGCATTGTTTGGGCACATTTTACACCCTCTCAGAATATCTGACACCCTCTTGACCCATGACGTTGATAACTTTTCAAAAACATTTGATTCTTAAAAAAATGAAGTAGTTGAGTAAAAAAAAAAAACCCTCTTGGGCTCTCTTTTTTATTGCCTCCTCCTTTGATTGTGGCTTAGTAGTTTAGTCTTAGTGGGAGAGAATACAAAATGTAGTGTTTCGGCGTATGATAATGTGCACGACGAATATTTATAGGCTCGCCCTCAATTAAACAAATACCTATATTATTCTGAGTCAAAAACATTAAACATTGGTACCTAAATACTATACTAAGTACCTGCCTGACTGGCGTATCGTGTAACAAATAGGTACCTATGTATAATGATTAACATTACTGTAAACTGGTTAGTAGAAAATATCGTCAGATGATGCGAAAACTTCGGAGAAAACAAGTATGAAGATATGTAGAGGTAATTTGTACCTGCGATATTGTAACTTTAAAAAAAAATTAAAGCTAAGTTACGGTATTACGATATTATAGTAGCCAACTGGTGTGGTTTACTGGAAGCACCGCATGGCGTTTCAATATTTCTGTTGGTGTCATGTTCGGTCAATTTGTCTTTGATTCACGATCCATTGCACGGTGCACAGCTGATGTAAAAATCACTAACGCCACTTCCGTATGACATACCTCGATGGTCTTTAATCTGATTACATTATTATTTTGATATTTTAAATACTTACCTACCTACTTCTCTTTTTAATGACACCAGATAATCTACTATCTATTCCGTGTAATCTACGATCCCCGGGACTTAGAATAAAAAAGTCGGGTATTTCCCGACAATACTTATAAAAAAGAAGTCTTAAAAATCAACATTTAATATTAAATGAAATCCTAGAATAATTTTAACCTTTTTTCTGTGTAGGTAAGAACAATACCTTAGGTAAGTGACTGATTTAGGGACTACTTACGGTTAGGGGACACCTAGTAAGGGATGCTTACAAGGGTTTCATGGTGACATCAGAAGTCTGTGTGTTGTGAAGATACCTACTCCTTTTAGGTACGTACCTAGTACATCAAGTATTCAATTCATAAAACAAATAGGTAGATAGTTTACATGGATTTTTATTTTAAAATAATTCAGAGTTAGGTTAGCTCTCTCGAAATTATTAGTATGATTACAATTTTGACAATCGTGTCTCGTCACAAGACTCAAGCCGAAATTCTCGGGACTCTATTACTAAATTTACAAAAAGTCCTGGGGCTTCGATAGAGACGTCTCGGGACAATCGGGACCCAAACTTACCTCTACCGGGAACTCTGTCACTAGTACCAGGTACCTGTCTTTTTATATGTATTGAGAAAGATAAGATAGCTTCATAGATAGGTAGGTAGGTACATCTGTTAGTCAATTGATAATATAGGTAGTAAGTAGGTAAATTGGTTTATGTAGGTACGTGTTGGTGTTGTCTTTCTATTGTCGAATTTGGATATAAATCACACAGCAATTAAGAACAGATAGATACACTTGACCGCATTTTTGGTATCACGTTGCATAATTATGAACATTAATCCCGATTCACCCCTCGCGACGGCGCGAGGTTTCGCTTCCGGCACAATATTGCATGTAGTCGGAGCTCCTACAAGCACACTTTTCTCATGGCTCAATCACTTCCCAGTGATTACAGGAACCGTCAAGAATCCTTATTTAGTTTCATTTTGCGCGAAGCCTTAAAAGGTTTCCGTGGTAATGCTAATTTTATTTTTAAAAACAATATCCGCAAGGAACAAAGGAATGATTTGGAACAAATTAGGCACCTACTCACAGATAAGTAGCTACTTTAGTTATTGCTATTTTTAACGCCTAAGTATATATCTCATCAAAAAGTATAAGCCCATATTACCAACAGTACTCAACAATTAATATTGCACATCGAGCCGGCGAAAACGATGATCGGCTTCGTCTTCGAAGCGTTATCTCTGTTGCACACTGCCTACGAAAGCACCGACAGTCCGGTATTGGTCAAAACTTGATCAAAATGGTCGACAAATGTAAAATATGTACGGTGCGAAAGAGATAATGCTCTACAGACCGGAAATAAGCCGAAGTCTCCTTCCTAGGCCTGATGTGCATTATTTATTGTTGAGCACCATAGAGCAACACCAGAGGGGAGTAGCCATATGCAGACTTTACCCTCTGTCAAAGCACAAGCCCAAATGGGCCTATACCTGTCGCCTAGATGTTTAAATGTGTGCGTGAAATTGTTTGTTTTTTGATTAAGTCAAAGTGTGAGTGTCGTAGTAATAGACGATTTTTGTAGTGTGCGTGTGTGTCGCACGTATTTTCCCCCGCAAAAAATGACAGACTGTTTTGCATCGGTGATAAACGCTATGGCTACTCCCCTCCAGTCCGCCGCGGCCGGTGGCCCGTGTTGCTCTATGTTGAGGACTGCATATTATTATATCTTTTGTTGCGTTCGTATCAATATAGTTCATCATCATCATCACTCCAGCCGAATGACGTCCACTGCTGGATAAAGCCTTCCCCAAGGACGCTCACAACAGTATCGTGAGTCATTAGGGGAGGATATGCCATAATCGCCACGCTTGGCAGGCGGATTGGCGATGGCAGTGACGGTAGTTTTATCTCAGGACGCTGCTGCTCATTCCGCGTTGATATATTACTACCGTCCTTGGAATGGCCACGACCGCCGTTGTTCGGTTGAGTGACTGCACTTGCGGAAGAATTTTCTTCCTGTAGAAGAAAATTCTTCCGCTGTGAGAAATGGGATCGTTAGATCTATATAATTACTTACCTAATTTCGTATTAGGGTACTATCAGGGAAGTGGCCGCTTGATTAGTATACGGCGAACTTATGCGATGGTATATTCCTTTCCTTAGCTATGTTTAATTGACTTTGGAGAGGTGGAGTCTCCTGACTGTACATTATGCTCACGCTTATCTAAGCGTGTAAGATATAGGCATAGAAACAATATTTATAGTTGTTATAACTTTATGAACATGAAAGAGAACCGGTGTTTTCAACGTCTATAACGTTCTCCCCTAATGACGAACTTCACTGATGTAGGCAAAGGGGAAGGCTTTTGTCCAGCTGTAAACATCTTTCGGCTGAAGTTTTGAACATGAACAATCTGTAGAAACAGAATCTCTGCCACTAAAAGATAGTGTTAAATAGTATCCTTCATAGTAGCTAAACCGTAATAGGTATGGCTGTTTAAAATTTATTAAATAAAGATTTAGATAATAAAGATACTTATAGCATTTATTATAGCAGTGCCCATGTAGTCATGAGAGCTTTTCCTCGATATTAAGTAGGTACATTGACTATATAATAGTACCTAGTGTGCAACGGTAGTGTAGCGCAGCTGGTCAACGTATTGTTAGGGACACTTCAACTTCTAAGATTTTTAAGAGCACAGACAGCTATATTAGGTACTAGCTGTGCCCGCGACTTCGTCCACGTGAGAAAAAATATGATTGTTCAGCATCTACCCGGACGAAATCATGGGCGCAGCTAGTATAAAAGTAGCCTAAATTAATCCTTATTACATCAGCTATCTGCCAGTGAATGTCCCGTCAAAACCGGAGACACTCATATTCTATTTATTTGTATGCAGGTATGGATGTATGTATGGATGTATGGAGATAAAAGTAGCCTGTTACTCCTTATTACATTAGCTACCTACCCGTGGAAGTCCCGTGAAAGTCGGATACACTCCAATTCTACTTATTTGTATGTAGGTATGTATTTATGTATGGATGTATGGAGATAAAAGTAGCTAGCTAATAGTAGTAGATACAGAATAGTTTAAAAATATTCAATACTAGCAGTGCCCGCAACTTTGTTTGCGTGGAAAAGTGGCTTTGGGACTTTAGGCAGCGCTTTTGGATATACATTTCGGTTGATTATGGATCATAAACACTTTTGGGTAGCTAAAAAAAACTATTTTGCAGTAATGCTTCTCTGTACAGGATATTAGACGTATGGCCATCGGGAATAAAAGCACACAGGCTGCTAGGATTGCGAGCGAAAAATTGCTAATTATGTGTTTAAACGCGCATCCATCCTATGCTGAACCGGATTTTCAAAATGGCCATTTTAATCTTCTATGCATAATATTTTTTTATAGAAAATAATTATAAACTTTAGTAAAGTTTCAGTCAAATTGTAAAGATAAAAGATAGATCTATGCATAATATAAGCACTCCTTAAGAGCCGGCAGAAGAGAAAAATTGAATATAAACGTTGTGCACTTTTACCCACTAATACCACCAACACCACCAACACCACCACCACCACCTCCACCACCTCCACCACCGCTACCACTACAATTGCCACCAACACCATCACCAAACACCTACGCCACCAATCCCACCACTGATACAAACGCCACCAAAACCACCGCACTACCACAACCAATGCCACCAACGCCTCCAAAACTACCAACAACACCACAACATCACCAACGCCACTAATGCCTCGATCGCCAGTAAAACCACCGCCAGCACCACTTACGCCACCAACACCACCACCAGAGTCACTTACAACACCTATGCATCCAATGACACCAACGCCACCATCACCACCATCACTACCAACACCACCAATGTTACCAACACCACTAACGCCACCACCACCATCACCATCATCATAATTACATCCGAAAGACGTCCATCCGTATCCGCTGGACAAAGCCTTTCCCGAAGATGCTTCTAAAAGTGTTGTGCGTCATAAGGAAAGAATACACCATAATTGCCACGCTTGCCATGCTGAATGGTGATCACAGCGGCGATTGTTTTATGCCAGGACGCTGCTATGCGGTATGCTTAGTGTCGAACTCGTGCACGAAGGGTTCCGTACAAAAAATGGCATAAAAATTTCGTTTGTTGGAAGGTAATATACAACATAAGACCTAAAAATTCTGTGAAAATTTTAAGTCTCTACTTGCTACCGTTATTGATATCGAGCAACAAAATATACGAAAAAAAAACACGTTTATTGTATGCTCCCTTTGATCCCTTAATATTTTCATTTTCTTATTATTATCTATTTAGTATTTCATTTTTTCGCTATAGCGGTAACAGAAATACATAATTTGCGAAATTTTTAAGCTTTCTAGCTATCACTGCTTATGAGATACAGCCTAGTGACAGACAGACGGATGGACGGGCAGACAGGCAGACAGCGGAAGATGAGGAATAGGGACCGTTTTTACCTTTTAGATACGGAACCCTAAAAAAGATAGAAGATATATTCAGAATAGTTTAAAAATATTCGATATGATTCTTTAAATTGTCGTAACTTTTTTATTTCTCAACCGATTGACATGTTAAGTGAAACATACCACAATAAATTGAAAAAATTCCATTTTTGAAATAAGCGTGCACAAACACACAAACAAACATACATTTTTCCGGGATAAAAAGTACCCAGTGTTGTGCGCCAAACGTTAAACTATAATTATACCAAGTTTCATCGTAATCGGACCAGTAGATTTTGTGTGATGCTTGAACAAACAGACAGACAGACAGACAAAAAAATTCTAATCACATATTTGTGTTCGGTATCGATCTCGTAACATCCCCCGGTATTTTTTTTTTATATTTCTAATGTACAGAATTCATACTTCTACAGTTTTATTATAAGTATAGATAACTGTTTGTGCCATATGGCCTCAGAAGTAGCATTTCTGCATGGAGATTCCTACATTTCCAGGCGACTACTATGTGGGATGTGGGCTACATTAAAAATTAGTTTTCATTTACCATGAATGTAGACTGTATGCTGTAGGTAGGCGACATTCATTACCTACACTACATACAAAAACCTCTTAAAGCAAAATATCGGCTATTAGTGAAACCCCGCACCTATCTACTATCTGTATGCATCTTTAAATAATTTAAATATAAAAATCAATTACTGTTCGTTAGTCTCGCTAAAACTCGAGAACACATTCAACAGACCGATTTGGCTAATTTTGGTATTGAATTATTTTGGGACTCCAAGAAAGGATTAAAAAGTGAGAAAATATGAAGAAATTACAAGGGACAGCAATTTTATTTTCACATTCAAATAGTCCATATTATACAACATGTAACGGGAATAATGCACACTCTTAAACACCTCGATTAGACAATCGAGTTATAATCATAATACATGAACTGAAATTACATGTTAAGTATCAAATATTTTTTATTTAAGAAACAAGTTGTCCTCAATTTGTACGAACAGTATGCACACCCTATCCATGCTTACCCTACCTCTACTTACGACCGCACATAAACACAAACCAACTCATACACGTACACTGTCGCAATGTGATGTAGCGTAACCTGCATACCCCTATTTAACATTATTATTAATAATTAAATGCACGTTTCAACGAGTTCTAATAAACTTGTTGAGGCTAACACTTTATTTTGGATAGACGTTAGTCTCATTTTCGTTTGTATTGACTGTTCACTGAATGGGTGACCATAATTTCCTTCATTGTAATTAATTTTGGGACAAAATGTTACGTATATCAAAAATGCCTGAAATCGATTCGGCTATCGATTCTGAACCAACTAGTTTCGGGTTGTGCATTCAATCCTGTTACACGTTGTATAAATCCTGAGGCAATACAAAGTTTGCCGGGTCAGGTTTCAGGTTTGTAATAAATTCAGTTTATTCATTTATTTCATATAATTAGGCTCCTGGAGAGCACTTTTACATCGTCATTTTTTTTTTAAACTAACCTAGAGTGAATAACCACTAATAATAATAAAAAATACATAATAAATTAAATAGACACTGAACAATTTTGTATAATATGGAAAGCATCAATTATTTACAAATTCCTCCATTTCCCCATTTCAAAAGAAACTGAGAAAGAATGAATTTGGTCGTCATAATAAAGGTTATTCACTTGGCAGAATTCCAAGGGCAGTCAATACTGAGAAGAACTCCGCCACTGAAGAAACTAAATACCTACTACGCTCCAAAAAGGTTTTGTACAGTGATGCAGCTGGTTCAGCGGTAGTGATAGGTATAACCGCTTGATCGCAGGTTTGATCCTCAAACACCGTGCTCAAACATAACAGTCTTAGTTTCGGGTCTGGATTTTTGTCAATGTGTTTTGTGTGTACAACGTCACCCACGAACAAAGGTTTATACCGAGTGTAAGGTGTGAGCGTATACTTACTTTATTTACTTACCGTGTGACTTTAGTACATCATACCTATTCATCGTCTTTATACTTTCTAGTTGCCCGGCGGCGACGCAAAGAGAGCCGACCACGACGACAGCGGACCACCTTCTCAGCACATCAGACGCTACGTTTGGAGTTGGAGTACGCCAGAGGAGAATACGTGGCTAGAGCACGAAGGTAAATGAATAACATCTACTTCGTCAAAAATAGAATAATCTACCACACTATTTAAATCCGTTTTGTCAAAGGAAATGGGTAATTTTGGGCCTGCAACATCGTTACTGGTTAACGCATTACATAGTACATTTCGTAATATAGTTAACAATTAGTAATCTTACCCAACTTTTACTTGATCATATATAGGTACTTATACTGGCAATTCCAAAAATGCTTGAATATCAAATTATTTATTTTAAAGTCATTTGAAAATGACATAATTTGTACAGCGTTATCACCTGCACCCAGAAATGTATGGAACAGTACCATTCTTCTTCCATAACGGAATTTCACGCCTGAGCCGAAAAACTCTCGAAGGGGGTAGGTATGTAGAATTAAATATGCACGCTTTCAAGCATAAGCTAGATGCAGACACGATGCACCAGTTACGTTTTGTCTCATATAAGGTGGCGATCCTATCTCCGGGCACATTACTAACTCCAAGGATAGTAAATAGGAGTCGAAAAACAGAAAAATCTGTAATTATTATGGGCACAAATGCGTTAACTTTTTCTACACCGAATAGGCAGTAATATACCTACTACGAGCTGCTCAGGAACTTGCTATAGAATCGCTAGATATAAGAAATCCCAAGCGTTTAGGTATTTTTTATGCTCGGCAATTGTTTTTGTATTCATCACGCAATCTAGGGAATTTCAACGATCTATTCAAAGTGCCTTTCATTTATTTTCAGATGCGAATTGGCCTCTGCTCTATCGCTAAGCGAAACTCAAGTAAAAATATGGTTTCAGAATAGAAGAGCTAAAGATAAAAGAATCGAAAAGGCACATCTTGATCAGCAATACCGGTAAACACAAAATAATTAGTTCAGAAATTATTCAACCTATGATTACAGCCAGTCACTTTACATATGTATTCCATTAGATTAAGAGTTAATACTATAAAAAAAACATTTTTTTTTTATTATATTAAATAATAGGTACGTACCTACCTACATTTATCAGAGAAATGTTCTTAAAATGCACAGACCCTTTTTTCAATCACCTTTTTTGATTAACAAAACACATCTAACGCTATCACGCAGCATGTTTTGAAAATATTGTTGAATAACATGAAGCATGAAGATACGTTCTTCATGCTTCATGTTATTCAACTATCCCTACCCAATATTATAAATGCGAAAGTAACTCTGTCTATCTGTTACCTTTTCACGTCCAAACGACTGAACCGATTTCAATGAAATTTAGTACAGAGATAGAGTTGACTTTGAGAAAGAACATAGGCTAGTTTTTAAACGACATCCACGCGGACGAAGCCGCGGGCAACAGCTAGTAATTTATATTTGCGTGGTGGATTCATTAGACCTCATTAATAAAGACAATTTTATACCGAATCTCTATTAATATATTTTCCAACGCGCTGTCTAATATAATATGTCATAAAGGAATTTCTTCTTTCAGACAATTAGCTGCAGCTTCGGGTTTCTTCCCAACCATGCTCAGCGCGCCATACGTTCCGTCACCGTGTCCCTGCTTACCGATTCATCCTACACCTAATCTAGATAAATAATTGATAACTGCACATGTAAACATAACACAAAGTTTAGGTAGGTATAAGGGTATAGTACCGGGAAATCCTGGTACCGAAGGTAAGAATCCGGAGAATTCCTGGCACTTTTACCAAAAAAAGAAAAGAACTGAGAATTAAAAATCCGTGCCCGGATCAGAATTTGATAAATACCTTACCTAGGTATTTGTATAGTTCATCAAGTTGTGAATAATGGACATTTTGAGAACACATGGCGTCGTTAAATGGATAACATTTTCAAGTATTTATAGAAAATTATAATTTCAGGTTGCTCTCTCAAAACTTTGATGATTAATTGCCACATCAATTCGGTATTTCGGATTCAAAACTTTGTAGACTTCGTGACGTAAGTAGATAATAGGTACACAAGAGAGTACACACTGTAGGTACCATCGAAGAAATGGGCGGTAGATCACGTCAGTGTATTGTTTGTGTAATGGTTTTGGTTCACTGGAAGCTTGTTCGATGTTACGTCTATATCTTCAATGAATAATCACTATATTTGTATTTACTTGAACCGTAACTTTATGCGAAATTTATTAAGTTTATTTATATATTTTTTAAGCAGGTACTCCAAACACCAACAATTCCCCTGGCTACTAAACGCTAAACGATATTTCATAATCAATTTTATTGGTATTCGAAGGCCCTAGCATTAACACTGCGCGGTGCGGCAGTTAAACTAACAAAAAAAAACCGGTCAAGTGCGCGTCGGGCCACGCGCAGTGTAGGGTTCCGCAGTTTTTAGGTTTGATTAATGTAATGAAAAAATAAATAAATATTTTCTATGGAGTTCAAAAATTTCGAGTAAAATACATTGGTCGACTATTACTCACAAACTTGTAAAGTCAACTTAAGTGTGATAGTTTTCCTTTAAATTTCGTTATATGTAGCTACTATTGCAGTAACGTTTGAATTTCTAACAACCGTTTAGTTGGTAGAGAGGGAGGGGGGGGCACTTTACTAACGAAAATTGGCACTTTATAGCATAATAAGTCATGAACAGTTAATTAAATCGAAAAATGATTGTAGCACACCCGTAATATTTTTGAAAGACCTATTCAACGATATCCCACATTATAAAGAAAACGAAAAATCAAAAAATATCCTTTTATTTTTCATATTTTTATTCTACCACTTTGTTGGTGTGATTAAGGTGTACACTTGTGCCAAATTCCAAGTCTCGAATACCAATAGTTTTTGCGCTAAACCGCGGACTGACAGACAGACAGACGGTCATGGCGAAACTATAAGGGTTCCTTGTTTATAAAAAACCATATACCTAACTGATAATGTTAAATGTATACTATCTATTACTAACTTCTCTACAATTTGTTAATGCAACTCATGAATGTTTTTTTTTGTAAATTAATTTAAGTAACTTGTTTATTAAGGAAATAAAAAAGGCTATAATAATAATAATAATAAGCAGAAAGTTTACGCATGGGCAAACCGGATAAAACGCTTTAAAGAACGTGTGGGCCGGTATCAATTGAACAGCATGTTTCAAGGCGACCAAAGGAGAGTCTATAGAATGTGGGAGCGGTCTGATTCGCAAATGGTTGACCCGAGCCGACCGGATGATGACGCCATGCTAGCGTTCTGGCGCAACATCTGGTCGGAACCGGTCTCTCATTCCGAGGACGGTTGGATACGGGATGTCGAGGGAGCATGCGAATCTATTCAAGAAATGGATAATATCCTTATAACTGAAGAAGACGTAGCCAATGCAGCTCGTCCGATGCCGAATTGGAAATCTCCGGGACCGGATGGGCTGCATAATTTCTGGCTGAAATGGCTGAGAAGTTCGCATGCTCGCTTGGCGACCCAGTTCCAATTGTCTCTGGAGTCAGGAACGCTCCCATCATTTCTTACAACTGGTGTGACTCACCTGCTCCATAAATCAGGTAGTACCGCGGAACCTAAGAACTACAGGCCTATTACGTGCCTCCCAACGGTATATAAACTCCTTACATCCATTCTGAGAGTGAAAATCACTAAACACATTGAAGATTTTTCCATCTTGTCTGCCTCTCAGAATGGATGTAGGAGCAGGTCCCGCGGTACTAAGGAGCTACTCCTCATTGACATGGCAATTAGCCAGCAGGTTCGCCGCTACCGAAAGAGTCTTTCGACTTGCTGGATAGACTACAAGAAGGCCTTCGACTCTGTACCGCATACATGGCTCATGAGGGTTCTGGAGTTGTATAAAGTAAATACAACTCTACGTGCTTTCCTGGGCTCATGTATGACGCAATGGAGCACGGTCCTTCACTATCCAGGATCTCGGCAGCCCCTGGCGGTCGGTGAACCTGTGAGAATCACCAGGGGTATTTTCCAGGGCGATAGTCTGAGCCCCCTATGGTTTTGCCTGGCCTTGAACCCTCTTAGCACGTTGTTAGAGGCTTCGGGGCTTGGCTATCGGCTGCGCAGAGACGGTCGGATGATATCTCACCTGTTGTATATGGATGACCTGAAATTATTCGGCTCCAGTAATTCGCAACTGACAGAGCTACTAGAGGTTACTGAAAACTTTAGTAACTCTATCAGGATGGAATTCGGAATCGAAAAATGTGCAGTAATGTATGTACGACAAGGGCAGATAATGGAATCTGAGGGAACAAATCTCCCAGGTTCTATTTCGTTCCGAACCCTCTCTGTCGCCGAGAGCTATAAGTACTTGGGTATGTCGGAGGCCTTAGGTATACGCGAGGGCGACATGAGGCAATCGTTGAGGGATCGTTTCTTTGGTCGCCTGACAAAAGTACTGAAAAGTCTTTTGTCGGGTGGTAATAAGGTCCGCGCCTTCAACGGTTGGGTCATGCCGGTCTTGATGTACTCCTTCGGCATACTCAAGTGGACTCAGACCGACCTGGATGCTCTTGACAGGCGAGTCCGCTCTTTGCTGACGGCATACCGGATGCATCACCCGCGGTCGTCGGTCATGAGACTGTACATCCCGCGGAGGTGTGGCGGTCGAGGCTTCCTTAGCGCCAAGACCCTACACAACCGTGAGGTGTGCAGCCTCAGAGAATATTTCCTGGCCGCCGACGGGGATATGCATAAGGATATGGTGGCGGTCGACAGTGGACTCACCACTCTCTCTTTGGCTAAACAGAACTGGCGCAAACCTGAGGTACTCACGACCAGCGACCGCAGGAGTGTGTGGCAGGGCAAGGAGCTACATGGACGTTTTTACCGGGCCCTACACGGGCCTGACGTAGACACTTTAGCATCCGTGGCCTGGCTACGATTCGGTGACCTATTTGGGGAAACCGAAGGTTTTGTTTGTGCAATAATGGACGAAGTGGTAATGACCAACAACTACCGGAAGTTTATCCTGAAGGATGGCACGGTCGACATATGTCGGGCATGCCACCGACCGGGTGAATCAATCAGGCATATTGTGTCCGGCTGTTCTAGTCTTGCCAATGGCGAATATCTGCACAGACACAACCAAGTGGCCAGGATTATCCATCAGCAACTTGCCTTGCGATACAGTCTTGTGGCCGTGGAGGTGCCATACTACAGGTATGTGCCCGACCCAGTTCTGGAAAACGACCATGCCACAATGTATTGGGACCGGTCTATCATCACTGACAGGACTATTGTAGCCAATAAGCCTGATATAGTGGTGATAGACCGCTCGGAGCGCCGCGCAGTGATTATCGATGTCACCGTCCCTCATGATGGGAATCTCGTGAAGGCCGAGAAAGACAAGGAACTTAAATATCTTGATCTGGCTCACGAGATTGTCGCCATGTGGGACGTAGATTCGGCCATCATTGTGCCGATAGTCGTTACGGTCAACGGACTTATAGCAAAGAGCCTCGACCAACACCTCAAGAGGCTCAAGCTAGGAAGTTGGGTCAAGGGTCTGATGCAGAAGGCGGTACTCCTCGGCACGGCACGTATAGTGAGGAGGTTCCTGTCTCTGTGACCCTAATCATCGACGGCTTGGACCCTGTTCCCGCTGCCGGTGGCACACTATTTTTTATTTTTTTATATATATTTGTGCTTTGTTAATATTATCTTTTATTATATTTAATTAAGTTACTTATATATGTAAAAAAATAATCAATATGGATAAGTAATAAATGAGTGAAATAATAATAATAATTAGAAATTTAGACAATAGGCTGTTGTCTAAATTTCTGGAAGAGCCATACACTCGGGGGTGGAAGTGTCTAAAGGCATAATAGCGGGGAAGCCCGCTCCGAGCTCGAGATTACTCGCTCGTGATGGTGAAACCGGGGCCACACCTCTCGACACCCCCAGCCTCTCTCAACAGTGTTGCCCCCCGTCGACCATCGGGTTGGCTGTTTGGGGGGCCCACCAAGGAGAGGCGAGTCACCACCTGCCTAAAGTAGGATTCGATAATGTGAGATGTTGAATATAGGCAGGTGCCGGATCTCACTCCATAGGCCCAGCCAGCTAGTCCCCCCAGTTCACCCACATAGCCCAAAGTTTGGCGAATCACTTATCATTACAATAGTCCCATTATATTCTGCGAGGTCTGTCTGTGTCTGTATTAACTATTGATGCAGCCAGAGAGAGGTAACGCCGTATATAACCCATTACAAGGTAGATCAAAATTCTCGAAAGGGTCTCTACGTGTTGGACCACCCATGTCCCCGCGCAAGCCTCCAAAGGTCCGGGGTTCAAATTGGATCACGTGCTGACGAGAGACATAATAATAATACCTAACTGATATGTGTACCCAACTTGTATATAATTTCTTTGTAGACATATAATTTTATTACTCAACATTAATAAGATTGGAATAAACTATAGATAATATCTATATTCCTACATCATGACAAATTATTAAGATATGAAAAATAGGTAGGTAGGTAAGTATATATTGTATGGCTCTGTATTATTAACTATACAAATAATACTAAAAACAAAACTAGTTAGTTTACACGGCTGACTACGCATTTAGGCCAAATTTGTAGTAGTTAATATGCAAAAGATCGTTTGACGAGATTTCAAAAAATGTGTGTATTTCATGCAACAATTAAGATCAATTAATTACTTATTTTGAGACAACAGAGATGGTTAACATTGAACGTTTTTTACAACTTCAAATAATGAATGTCTGAAAATATGTACGAGCTTTTTTAACAAAGAAACTTGCACCCAGTAGTACGACTTAATTTTAATTTAATACCTAATCAAGAACTCTTTAAAAGAGTAAAATTAAACGTGAGCCTAACGTGAAGCAAAAAATCGATTGATAGAGAGATTTTATACATTTTTTAGACCTTCGACAATTATACCTTTATTGTAAAATTAATATTACGTAGCTGCTGGTAATTGTATTATTATCTAAAAGCATTTTTTGTACGGAGGCAATAATCGTATGACCTATAACCTCTCAACAATAACCTCTTTTGTCATATTCAAAATAATATAAGTTCCTAAACATAGTGTACATATATTAAAATGTAGAAAATAGGATTTATGTTTGTATATATGAGACAATTACCTAGTCAGTGTATTTGTAAGCAATGTTTAAAATGATTATCCTTATTAATGGATAAAATATTACAATAATTTATCGAAAGGATTTGGTAAAGCATTTAGGCATAATGTAAAGTTAAAATAAAAGATGTTGTTACTTTTTATTGTTTTATTTCCAGTCATGAAAGTCAACTTACCATGGCCCTTTCCACGGACGGAGGCTTGTTCACGTGTGAAGTCCATGGAAAAAGGCATTTTATTTAATATATTGCACGCAAAAATATGAAATTAAACTTGCTTACAACATCGTACAGATATAACAAAATCATTTTAGACTTATAATGACAACATCATTATCGTATAGTAACAAAACCATTTCTTAAAACCTAATACTAATTGCCGAATTATTAAATTCATGACACTTGTTAATTAAACATTCAAATAAACTGTCGTTACGACAATGGTATTTTTGACAATTATTCCTTTTTTCTATAGATCAAATTTTTCTAACATTTTAAAATAAACTTATAATTATTGTACCGTTCCCAAGTTTCATAGGTACACTTAACTAGTATACTAAATATTTAAATTTCATCATGTTTTTGGTAAATTTACTGGAATGTTGGTAGCAATTTTTTTTATTAGGTAATTTAAGAACGTAATATCAAATACAGAATATGAAGAAGACTTTAATAGATAGAACTTCTCACTTAACAGCTAGAAACACAAACATCATCCACAGCTTTTACAATATAGAACAAAAATATAAAAATAATATCGTTTTAAAACATCAACGAGCAGAATGTAATACACGTGATAAAATTGTAATAATGTAAAAACTGTGTTATTAGTGCATATCAGGAAAAATAGAACATGAATTGTAACACCTGCACAGTACCTTATGGTGAACAAACCTCATGTGTAGTAATAATATAAAATGATTATGTGACGTTGTTTCTAAGTCCGCTTGTGGAGGCCTATTTCCTGTCTCTACTCTACCCTCTGCCTGCCTATCTTCAACTAAGGAACTTCACACCTAAGCATTGAAAAATATTTACATCAGACATGGTATATTACAATAATTATGTTTATTAAACTTATGATGTTTTTGTTGTGTGCCTACGATTAATCTTACAGATTTAATTTAAAAAAAGTTATTGTTTAAAATAAAAAACTTAGAATGTTCATGTGTTCATTTGATTCATGAATATTATCGTATGAAAATATCGAGAATGTGTTTCATAGGAATGTAGGTTAATTACTTAAGCAATGGAACAAGGTGTAATTTTATTTATCGTAAATTCAAAACCATTTCACTAACCTAGTTAAAATACGAGATTTAAAATGGAATATGGATGAAGAAAATACACACACAACAAAAAATATTATAGTATGTGATTTTAGTGAATGATAAAACATTATTTTATGTAGGTAGGTAAAAAAAAACTTTTCTTTTATCAAAGATGAAAAATATAAATTGTTCTTGATCAAAAACTTAGACAGCACACATTATTAATAATATATATTAGCAATGGACATCTTATACTAAGTAAAATATTAGGAACTAATTTAAAAAAATATATTTGTAGGAATTAAAAAATAGTAAAAATGAATACTCACAAGAGGACCATAGATGGTGTTCTAAAAACGTCTCTGGTTGCCAGCAGCCGCGGTGTTTCCGCCGTAAGCAGCGCCGCCACTGTTGTAACCACCTCCACCTAAAGGACAAATATTATCAATGACTAACTGTTGCCCGCGTGGATGTCGTTTTACAAATATTTTTTCCAGATTTTTCTGCTGCTATAAACCTCACGGAGCGGAGCTGGAAATCGGTTCGTGCGTTCTGGAGTTATAGCGTCAGGAGGGAAAACCCGACTTATTTTTAAACTATAGATAACTCGTCAATTTCTTACGCGCTTGAATTTTGGGGCAGGACATCTTTTACTTGTGCATGTCAGTAGGTACAGTATCCAACAAGATATACGGCACATCGACCTCGGCAAGGAGACTTCGGTTTATTATTTCGGGTCTGTAGAGCATTATCTCTTTCACAACTTACCTATGTGACGTTTGTCGACCATTTTGTACAAATTTGACCAAATACCGGACTATCAGTACTTACGTAGGCAGTGTGCAGCAGAGATAACGCTCTACGAAATCGAAACTAGACGATTGTCTCTTTCGTTTGCTCGATGTACAATATTTCTTGTTGAGTACTGTACTTACTTAAGGTACTTATAAGGTACTGCTCATTTAAGAAAAGAAGGGGTTCAATGGACATTATTACGTTAAACGACGCTAATGTAAGCCTCTAATAATAGAGGCTTGTCCGCGTAAAATTTAATTCCATAATAAAAGTAGCCCAAGTTACTCATTATATTAACTATCTGCCGCTGAAAGTCCCGTCAAAAGCAGTCCAGCCGTTTCAGAAATTGTCAGAAATTAGCCGAAAAAATAGACAGAAAGACAGAAAGACTAAGATTGAAAAAAAATATGGTTTTGATAAATCTATACAAAATACATTAAAGTATGAAGCGGTTATTTTAATACTACAATAGATTTTATTTGTTAAAGTTAAGAGTTAAATTGTGTTATCTGCTCATTCACAGCTCATTCTTTTTACATAGAATACATGAATGAGGTGGTTCAAGACTGAAACTCAAGTATATCTCTCAACTCACCATCACTAGGACCTCAAATGATACCTTATAACTAATAAGTGTGAAAAATTGCTAATGATCTAGGAGGGCGAGAGGTCATCGAACGCAAACATAGGTGGTCATGACTAGTTAAAGTGCAATTTGGTGGCACTGGTTTTTGTAAAAATTTACTTATCTCATCTGATTTTATGGGAAGGGTCACCCAATTGCTCCTCTCCTCTCTAGGACACTTACTTTAGTTTTTCAGTAGGTATTCTAAAAACTATGTTTGAAATGAAATGTAAAAAAGTTCATAATAATGTGGGCATACCATAAGGCTGTTGGCGCTGGTTGCTGTAATTCGAACGCAAAGGACCACCTCCAAAGCCTTGCTGGTAATCACCACCGAAATTGTCAGGTGTCTGACCCCAGCCACCCTGGTCTCCATAACCCTGATTACCCCAGTTGCCACCAGAATTCCCATCCCATGGATTTTGGTTACTCCATCCACCACTATATCCTGAAAAAAAAAACAAATTCTATGTAATAAGATGTTTAAAAACATACATACATATAACCAAACATTTTTAACTCTGGTGGTAAAGCTTTAGTGACGGCTATCGCGAGCGTAGGTACCACAACATTACCTAATCTACTTGCCGCTAAATGGTAGCGTTCAGCGCTATCGTGTTCCGATCGAAAATTTTGTTATAATGTCATATGTGGAACTATCAGTTATCAATTACCTGTATTGCTTCAATCTTTCTGACCTTGTGTGCTCCAGTTGTTAACACGGTCGCCATTAACGCTTCAATCGCTGCCACCTCGATCATGATAAGAAAATATTTAGTTTTTTGGTCGTATTCAGATCTGTCAGTTGTCAATACCTGTATTACAGTACAGTTGCAGACACGGTTACCACCACCGCTTCAATCGCCGCCGCCTCAATCACTATCAGAAAGTATCTACTTCTAATGTCGTATTCGGAGCTGTCAGTTGCCAATAATACCTGTATTGCCCCAATCCTGTTGACCCTGTCTGCTCCAGCTTCCACCACCACGGCCACCGCCGCCGCGTCCGCCTCCACCTCCACGCCTGCCACCACCGGCACCTCCGCCACCACCACCGCCTCCGCCACCACCAGAAGCCATCTCATTCTTAGATAGAGCTTTCTTCACGTCAATCACACGATCCTTTATTTTGTGATCCTGTTGCACTATAATATCAAAAGAAGCTCATTGCATAAATTATTATTTTCATTATATAATTATGTACATTAGAAATTATTCACTTTGTTCGATATGTCAACTCTCAGGATACAGACACCTTTACTATTGGACAGTTGAGTGCTCTGGAACTGTGGCGCTACAATGATGGGACTTTTTTAATGGTAATTACCCAGACTTGTGTCTTTGAGGGCTTATACTAGATAAAGTATTCCCCAATCAGAGACTGCCTTCAGAGAGTTCTCGACTTCAGATACAAGTCTCTTCAGACAATAAGCACCCGAGGGACATATGCAGATAGTATAGTGTGCATCTCCCCTACTTTTGCGCACATAACAATGATACATTTGGGATATGCTCCAACTTGTCATTGATATGCAGAATGAAAGGAGTGGGAGATAACACAGAGCTTTGTTCATTCCATTTTGATGAAATGCTCTGTCAGAAAGCTGGCTGTCCAAAGCCATAGCTTATTTTATTATTAGTTATAGGTTATAGTTATCTATTAGAGTTACCATGACTTATTAAGCCTGGGTTGCACCAAGATATTTGTCAAAGTTATTGAAACATTTCACATCCTTCTCTAACTTTAACAGATTGCCTTAAGTTAGAGAAGGATGACAAATGTTACAATAACTTTAACAAATATTGTGGTGCAACCCAGGCTTAATAATCTGTACTTATCAATGAATTATTGTCCAGAGATAGACTGAACCAATTTCTGGAGAAACACCCGTAAATTGTGCAATTGTAAAAGTTTCTCTATGTATTTACTTATTTTATATTACGTATACTTACAGCATATTCTATCTACAGGATCATAGTCATCAAACTCAATAAATCCAAAACCTCTCTTCTTGCCTGTGTCCTTCTCGGTCACTAAAGTTACTGACATAATGTTCCCATAAACGCTAAAATATTCCCTTAAATCTTCTTCCTCAATATCTTGTCTTAGACCACCCACAAATAATTTCTTGACTGTAGCACTGGCATCAGGTCTTTTAATATCGTCTCTCGGCACAGCTCGTTTAGGCTCAACCACTCTAAAATGAAGAGATTATTTATACCAGAGGTTCCCAAACTATTTTTACTTGTTTTGGTGGACTTGTCTTGGTTTTTTTTCTGGTTTTGGTGGACCCCCTTGCAAACATTTATATCACGTTCCCATATATCCATCATCACAACCCCAGGGGGTCTATATGGACCACTTTGGGAATCACTGATTTATACATATAAAAAGCAATCGCTCTTTGTTCTCTTGCCAAACTCAAGAACAGCTGGAATTGGCTTATTTTGGTTTTGTAGTCCAGGACCCAGGACCTTCCCTGATCTGCTAAGATCAGATCGGAACCTGATCTTCTTAGCACACTCATTATTTTCTCTTTTCACACCTCCAAAGGATGGTTTTTTCTCATATGATAACTCATGTAAACCTTACGTCTGGCATACCTGATTTTCTTCAGAACACCAGTCATAACTACCACTACTGCTACCACTTTAATCACCAGAATTTGACAGAGAGAAAGAGTTTAAATATGTATTTAATAAAGTTCATGAGATGTAAAACATCTCAAGCAACCAGCAGCTTCCTTCATTCCACCTGGTAATCTGAGACTGATGTGTTTGTAAAAAAGACAAGACCTTCCAACTGTGTTACAAACACATCAGTTGGAAGGGGGCTCTAGTGATCATCACAAGAGCGACAGTTTCTGTTGTACTGCCTCAATGGCATGTCTTATCCTCCGAGCAACACTCTAAGCCAGTGATTCCCAAAGTGGTCCAGGTGGACCCTCTATTTATATAAAATTTGAAAACATGGGAATGTGATATAAATGTAGCAAGGAAACAGAAAAAACTTAAACCACTGATACCAGAAAAAAAAACTATGGGGTCTACAAGATAAAATAGTTTTGGCACTTATGCTCTCTCTCAATAACATTAGGAGACTTGTGATTATATTAATTTTTTTTTTTATAAACTCAGATGTTTGTTTTAAGCCAGTAGAACATATTATTTCTATACAATATCTAAACCAATAATTAGCAAACCAACTCAATTGGGATGCATCTTCTCATCTAACTTATAGTTTCTTTAAGGCAATGTCTATGATGAGTGTGTGTTACCACTGATGACATACAGAACTGAAACATGGTTGCTCATGTAGGGGCCTCATAAGGTTCAAGGTCACTCAGATAGCAATAGCGAGAGTTATACTCAGTGTTCCCCTGTGAAATTCAATAAAAAATGAGTTGAGACAATCTTTGCAGCAGGCTTTTATCCAGCAGTGGTTGTTCTTCAAATGAAATGATGATGATGATGATGATGATGATCTAAAGTATTGTAAAGCAAGATTTACCTTCCATCAATTTTGTGTGGTCTATTATTCTGAGCATCATCAACCATATGAGACCGGGAATAAGTTATAAAGCCAAATCCACGCGATCTTTTAGTTTGTGGGTCTTTCATCACTACGACATCCACAATCTCTCCCCATTGCTCATAGAATTCTTTCAATGAATTATCATTTGTGCGATAGTCCAGTCCACCAATAAACAACTTCCTAGTGTGTTCCGGTTCTTCCTGTAAACCATCACGAAAATTACAATCGAGCTAATAATACTTCAAAATTGGAACTTTTTTTAGTGCTGTCTAAATAGGTTATACAAAGGATCAAAGATTTTACTCTTGTATAATCTTTGCATATACTTCTTCCTTATCGATGAACTAATGAGGTAAACACCCAATGCCCAATAAGCATATGTACCATACCAGCGTGGCGATTATGGCGTACCCCCCATGGGCAGGTTTTGGTCCAGCAGTGGACATCTTTCAACTGATATGATGAATGAGGTAAAACCTGATAAGAAAATACAAATGTACTCACATAATCACCATCGTCGCTTGGTTTCATTTTGTTCTTTATTCAAGAAATATAAATAACAGTGATTTTATATTTTGTAGGCTAGCTAGATGATAGCGAACTTCGGTTGATAACAGTATAGAGTGAAGGACTGTTTTTCGCTACGAAGCTGATGGTCTGATTGTAATGCTTATTTAATTTCACTGCTAGTCTATTCTAAATGATAATCAGTTCCCTTAGTTTTCATAATTTTCATAGCACAATTTATTTTTTATTGCCATTTGACAACGTACCACCGAATGCCGGAAAGGAAAAGAAACAAAAATTGTGAATTGAATTTGATTGAAAATCAGTGTTGCCAGGAGCTGTAAAAGTTACGTTTCGCTTCCTGAAATGTTACGTTTTTGCTGCAAGAGTTACATTATTGTTATTTTTGGAGTCAGAGGTCGAAGGAAAATTTTTAACATTTTGAAAATGTTTAGTGCTAACAACCTACTGTTAAATAATAGAAAGACAAAATGTATTAAATTTTGTACACCTAACGTTAAACAGGTTGCAACCAATGTGAAACTAAACGAGGAAGCATTGGAATTAGTAGACTCCACGGTATTTCTTGGCTTAACCGTGGATACAAAATTGCAGTGGGGTCCTCATATTTCCAATCTAGCCCGTAGACTAAGCTCCGCAGCGTTTGCGGTAAAAAAGATACGATCCTTAACTGACGTTGAGACGGCTCTTTATTTGGTTGGTTTATTTTAGCTATTTTCACAGTATTATGTCCTATGGAATTTTGCTATGGGGGCATGCCGCCGATGTCAACACCATTTTTGTTTTACAGAAAAGAGCTGTGCGTGCTATCTACGGGCTAAGTCCGCGAGTGTCTCTCAGAGATAAATTTAAGGAAATAAATATATTGACTGTAGCTTCGCAACACATTTACGAAAATGTACTGTATGTACGTAAAAATATTAGCGAATTTCCTAGTAGAGCTAATGATTATATGAATACTAAGAACAAACACAAATTGTCTGTGCACACAACACGACTGCATAGGGTGAGTAATTCTTTTAGAGGTCAATGTATACGCTTCTTTAACAAAATACCTGAAGAAGTTCAAAGTCTTTCGATTAATAAATTTAAGAAAGTTATCAAAAAACGCTTATACATGTGCAACTATTATAAAACATGTGATTATCTTAATGACACTACACCATGGGATTGAAGCGATCGCTCTCAGGCTATTTCGAAAACCTGTACTTTGGATTTACAGACTGTATTAGATTTAAGTTTATATTCAAAAGAGCTGTACTGAGTTTCTTCAGTGGCGGACTTCTCAGTATTGACTGCCCTTGGAATTCTGCCAAGTGAATAACCTTTATTATGACGACTAAATTCATTCTTTCTCAGTTTCTTTTGAAATGGGGAAATGGAGGAATTTGTAACTAATTGATGCTTTCCATATTATACAAAATTGTTCAGTGTCTATTTAATTTATTATGTGTTTTTGATTATTATTAGTGGTTATACACTCTAGGTTAGTTTAAAAAAAAACTGGTTGCCTGTAAAGTCGGTTTTACGGGCCAAGATTTTACGTGACAACGTCTTTTTCTCGGTAGAAAGGCATTCGCCGGTCCGGCAGGCCTCTCTCTCGTTCGGTGACTCATCGTTACGTTACCGGGCGTTACACTTTTTCATGAGTGACTCCGAGCCGCAACCTAATTTAAGACGTTGTCACGTCAAAAATGACGATGTAAAAGTGCTCTCCAGGAGCCTAATTATATGAAATAAATGAATAAACTGAATAAACAATTATTCTCATTCCCTAAAGATCATAAAGCAACGCGGCCCACCGGTCGCGGCGGACCATAGTAGTAGGAGTAGCCATAGCGTGTATTACCGATGCAAATTAGACAATGCACGGCTTTCAAGCCACACCTCCGTGCCCGTCGGAGTGGGGAGCGTGAGGTTTTTTCGTTACGGACTTTCTGGATTCGGTCCCCGCGCTCAAGGCCCTCGATAGAAGCTATGCAATAGCTTTAAAATTACTTACATGTTACGCGAGGGGGTCAAAAGTAACGAAAAATGTAACAAATGTAACCTTCTGGAAACAATGTTAACAATATTGACATTTGTTTGACTTGATTTGACAATACAACCAAACAACATGCAATTCAATCAGACATCGATTAAATAATTTCCACGATTCTAAGTGAAATATAATCGATTGTTAATTTTCAAATGAATTTAACGTTGTTTGATGAACATACTTGGAGCAGTTACATATTTTATTTAATTTTTAAAAAAAATGACGGCGCCGAAGGAATAGTTAGCGCCGAAGAAATCTTTTTTATTTTTTTTCACCTTTCGCACAGTTACAAATTGTACAGCTCTTCATAATCACGTAATAATTCTATCAAATTAGAAACACTCACTTTTAGAATGCCCATGTTTGTGTGATTGTGCCGTTTCAACGTTTTGTACGTAGTTTCCATACTGTTAATATTTGTACTCTGACTGAGTTAGGGACCTGTCGACCGGATAGCGTGTGATGCAGATACTCGAGTCAGCAGCGTAACAGAATAGACTTGGCTGAGTCGGCTGACACATCAATACGGTCACTTACGCTTACTTTACTTCACTTCACTACCGTGACCGCTTCCGTTCCGCCCGCGACGAGTCGCCGTTTGTCGCCATCTTTCTTTTTGGCGTGGCTTCGGTTGGTGACGGACGTGTAGTGATTTGCCAAATAATTTACGCTAAAAATTGGGATTTTTATAGTGATATCGTTATTTTTTTAATTATTTACAATGAGAAATCAACAAAATGGAGACGATGGTTTTGTAAGTACATATTTTCTACAATTTGTTACAATGACATCATTTGACTTGATTCAATGAAAATGCAAATGATTTGAAAGCTCGAAATTCGTGACCTTTTATTTGAATTGAATTAAAAATAACAGTAGAGCTCGCTTTCGTATTGATCCAGTATGTATCGGAGTATTTATTTGCGCATTATCAGCACGTAGGCACGCCGTCCGCCATTTTGTTGAAATAATGTGTTCCACTTTCAGGATGAGCCAGAGGTTCACCGCAAAATCTTTATCGGAGGTCTAAACTACCGCACGACCGACGAATCTTTGAAAGCCCATTTTGAAAAATGGGGGGAAATTGTGGACGTGGTTGTTATGAAGGACCCCAAGACAAAACGATCCCGCGGTTTCGGGTTCATCACGTACTCCAAAGCTCACATGGTTGATGACGCACAGAACAACAGGCCGCATACCATCGACTCACGGTAAGCGTTAGTTCCATTGTCCGTACTGCAGTCCAGCTATGTGAATCCTAATACATCGCTTTCACATCGTTTTATACTGCAAAAATCATACGACCCTGCTTGGTGAATGTCTCGTAGAATTATACACGTGGCATTTTCTGTGGGGTCAACAATGACGCTCTACATGGTACTTGTAATTTGTTCCCTTGTTTTCTGCCTAAGGTCATTGAAACTTGTTCCAATTTCTACAGGGTTGTTGAAACCAAGCGAGCTGTCGCCAGACAAGATATTAAGAATCCCGAAGCAGGTGCAACTGTCAAGAAGTTATTTATTGGTGGCATCAAAGACGATCATGATGAAGAACAGCTCCGAGAATATTTCTCTGGCTATGGAAGTGTACTGAATGTCAGCATTGTAACTGACAAGGCGACTGGAAAGAAGAGAGGATTCGGTTTTGTTGAATTTGATGACTATGATCCTGTTGACAAAGTTTGCTGTGAGTTTTTATTTTCACATAATAATATAATAGTCTATTTCCACAGCTTTGCCCCAGACTAGTATTTTATATCTGAGTCTGGCTTCTCTAACTGTGGATAGTATATCTTTGACTAAGCTATACCTGACTAATTAATTAGATTAGATTGGGTACGCATGTCAATGAACAGTAGTGTTTGATTGTAAGTATATGATTTATAAAGGAATGTTATCTCTAGTTATCAATTGTTTTAAATAGCTTTGTTTTATTTTAGTGAATGCTCCACACAAAATAAATGGAAAACAATTGGATGTGAAGAAAGCTCTGCCCAAGGATGGAGGAGATCAAAGAGGAGGAGGAGGGAGACAAGGCGGATCTGGAAGAAATGAGAGTTGGGGTAATGCTGGTATGTCAATTTTTTTTAAAGAAACAATTTCTTTGTATGTATAATAAGCATTTTCTTTAATTCATGTTTTTTATCGTTTCTAGGAGGCTATGGCAATAACCAGGGTGGATGGAATAATTCCAACCCATGGGACAACAACCAAGGCGGTTGGGGTGGAAGTCAAGGTGGGGGGTATGGGAGTGGAAACCAAAGAGGGGGTGGTGGTGGATGGGGTAATCAGGATTTTGGTAACTATAGCCAGCAGGGATATAGTGGTGGCCCCACCCGCAGCCAGCAGTATGGGAACAACAGATCTACCCCATACAATATGAATCAGGGTGGTGGCGGAGGTGGAAACTATGGCAGCAACAACTATGGGGGCGGCCAGGGCAGAGGAGGAAGGTATTAAATTGGTATGTATAGCACTTAACATTCATATCACCTCACAAAAAGAATCCATCAACTCTGCATATTTCAGACCTTTAATTCATCTCTTAAAATAAATAGGATGTTTCACATCTGGGTTCTTTGTAATAGGTTTTGATATGAAAGCACTACATAGCATTAATTGATAGGAGAAGATAGTTACAGTATATTCTATTGATAGTTCCGATAATTAATGCTATGAAGGTAGCCCTTAGTGTTAGTGTTTATTTAACATGTTTTCTTAAAGGTTTTTTCAATCTCTAGGTTTCGTGCTAAGTACACTAGTAGAGCAGAGTTAACCGTGCTAGTGTAGGCAGTACGCTCCGGAGCACTAGTTACACACCTCATGGTCTACACACAAGACCACCTAGGAGAAGCCGTCAGGAAACCAATAGCAATGTAGTTGGAGATCTTTCCTTTTTTTAATATAGAGAATATTATGAATAGAATATTTTAATGTGTACTGATGTAAGTTCGATTCTATTTATTGTAGTACTTAGGTACGTACCGTGACATATTTTTAAGGTTCTAATATAGTTTGTGTAATGGAACAGTTAGTTACTTTTTTTATACAGATAATTAATAAGTACAACTTAGGATAAGTATTGAATGCCCTCAATTAGACGCTAGGTTAATGAGATCAGACTTAAGTTGACATGAATTGAAATTGATCATGATTATCTAATTTTTCTGATTTACTCAGTATTAAGTTCTCAAATAGTATACTTACATGTGGAAACATAGGTTAAAATTGGACTTAGGATAATTATTATGTCTTAATAAAATTAATTCTAAACAAGTAGGGTTGTTTCTTTAGATTATGTAAATATTCCTGTTCTTTCAAAATCTGCAGTGTTTTGCTACATTTGTGAAATATTGCTTTAGCAATGATAAAAGTAAATAAAACCTCGTGTTTTTCTTAATGCCTGTAGTCCTAGATTATTTACCTAACCCTGTCATAAATTTTTCCTGTTTCTTGAAATTATTGTAGACATGCTTTTATTTATGTACCATAGTTGAACATTCTACAAAGGAACATTATTTATACATTTCATCAGGAATGTTCAAAGTTTAGTAGTAGTAGGTTTTTATGCCTAGATTTGTTTAAAAAAAATCTTTTAATTATATTCTGTATTGCCCCGCTTGCAATATTTTGCTTAGGTACATACTTCAAATAATGGGAATGTAGTGACTATTGAATATGAAAGTCATGAAAAGGCAATTATAATTGAAATTAATTTCATTTGCCTCTTAACTTTTTTCGAAAAAATCTATTAATTTTTATTTACACTTACTAGTAGAAATAAATGGGGATGATGTGTTGACTCATAATGTAGTTGAGTTCTCAAATAGCATCCGCAGTTGTGTATTGTTTGGATCTGGAGTCAAGTTTGTTAATTCATTTTCAAATTAATCACCAAAAATGGTATGATTATAACAAAGTTGAAGTTGTGAATAATAGAAATAATAAATAATGTATAATTCTCTTATTTCCTGCAAATAATTTGGTATTGTATATAATTTTAGTAAAAGTATTGTAGAAAAAGGCATTTTCCATTCCAATTTTACAGATAGGTAGTTGGTACCTAAAACAAAGGATTCAAAATATTGCGCATAATTAATGCTGGCGCTCAAGGTTCTTATAGATAGGTAGGTATCTACGTCACATCCTAGCAGCATCCGTGTTAGCAGATTATAGGTATGTAACAAACGTTAATCCGGACGAGACAGGTGAGGCAAAAAGCTTTTAATTTTGAATAATAGGTAGGTAGGTAGATACAACATTTTGAGTATTTATCTTATGCGCTTCATTGATTCATTCTATGGTCCATGTACTCTGCTCGACTGAAAGAGTATTCCTCGAATTTTCTATCTGTATGTTTATAACCTACTAGCTGACTACTTTGTAGTGTCAAGGCAGGTTGTGTTCGGGTTACAATACATGTATAGCCTAATTTCTGGCAGGCTAAATTTGGAGTGGTTAATTTCTATCTCAGGCCCCAGGAGAAGAGACTTACAATTTATGCATTTTGCCTCTGACCGCTGCAGTGTCGAAGCGGTGCGTTTGTCGTATGGGGCACGGACTGTCATTTGTTTTCATACAAAATGAACTGTGCTGTAACAGTAGGACGTCGGTACCGCGAAAGCTCTACAACAGGAGCGACGGCAAACTGTTGCCGCACCGTTACCGTACGACAAACGCACCGCTTCGCCACTGCATCGGTCCGACACAAAACGCATAAATTGAAAGAGTCCTTAGTGACAACTTGTTTGGATACTATTGTTTAGATTTGTCCAGAAGGGGCGAATTCGCCGCGAATCGCTTCGCGTGATGGCGAGGTGCTAGGCACTAATACATTGTATCCACAAGAGTAACGCGATTTAATAACGCGCGTAAGAACTTTTCCAGAAAGGGCGAATTAAGCGCAGGCCCACCGCAAGCGCGCTAGACGGGCGGGCGCGAAGCGAGAGAGGGAAACTACAAGCTACGCGGAATATTGGCGAGCTAAACTATGGGGTACACACTAATGTGTACCCCATAGTGTACCTTAGTGTGTACCCCATAGTGTACCTCTTAGCTGTCTGAATCCGGGAGAAAAAAAACATTGATTATCATAACTTTTTATTTTTAATGTATAACATAACAACATAGAAATAATTCTATGTAATCAGAATACGACACGAGTACATGAATCGCTGTTAGATACAGACTAATGAATGAGCGAACGAATGAAACAAACCATATGAGAGACAAAGGCGACGCATTCTCTAACGCACATGGGTCGGAATTAAAACAAAGAACCTACACGCGCGCAAATCACTTCATACGAAGCTACCTACCTACCCACTGGCGAGTAGTGGCAAGATAGTGGCGAGAAGGCAGTTGTCGAACGAGGTCGTGAATTACGTAGCTCTTAACCATTTCGACTTCGCGTGTCGTTACTTTTGAACAACTTGTTATTCCGGGAGACGGGAGATTTTAAATTCCGGGAGAGGTGGGAACCCTAGTTAGTATAAACAAAAAAACTACGGGTAGACGAGCGAGCGCAGCACCCGTCCGACAATTTCCTTTGGACGCTATCCTCTCGCTCTTCGTACCCCTACACTCGCTCGCTCTGCCCGCTAAGCTAAGCTTCGCTCGTATCGCTGAAGTAGGTTAGTCAGTAGCTCGCGGTGTGAACCGAAGTATGTAAAGAGGTGAAACGATGTTCGTTCGCCTAGCCCAACTAGCCTGCTGGCGGTGTGGCCTGGCCCGCGCTTAGCGTTGCGTCTAGAAGAGTGTATCGACGAGAGTCTGCTGTCTGGCGCAGTGCACGGCGATTACGAGATACTAGGGTTGCGCCTCGATAAGTTAACGCGCGAACCCTCAAGAGTTCAACTCCATGTTTCCTCCTAAATTCGTTCCCAAACGCTCGCGCGTTGATACTCTTCTGGACGCAACGCTCGCGCGTGAGATCGCGATGAATTCGTCCCTTCTGGACTAGCTCTTAGTGACGCCACTATAGACAGAGATATTTAGTGAGGAGTCCGAACGTGAGGCTGCGGTCGGCCAAGGCTAGACGTGAAAGAATTCCCTCTATACATGTGTGATTGATATAGTTACTTTAGACTATACTGTCTGACTCCCACTTCGATCGCTGAAATAGTGCAATCCAAGAAACTTGACATTTTTATGGATTACAGTAAAACCCCGTACTTTCGCGTGGGGTGAGACCAAGCGGATAGCAGGGTAAGGGCCGATTTCATCGTTTGATCTGAGGACTGAGTTCAATAAAACGCGGTTTAGCTTAAAAACTGCTTCCAATTTCAACCTTATCACGAACAATTTTCATCGGTGAAATCCAAATAGTGTTATTGAACTCGTTTTTATTGCCTATGTCAAGTAAAACTATATTTCGTATTCGTATTAAGCAGCGTAAAAGTCAGTCAGTCAGTCAGTCAGTCAGTCAATTTGTCAGTCCGTCAGTCTGTCACAGTCGGTAATTCGAGTAAAGCGATGGCTACTTTACCAGAACCATTTACAATGAAGATTTGGAGGCAACCCGAAAGGACGTGTTTTCGCACTATTGTTCTACGAGGTGAATCAAAAAGTTCTTAGAATCGCTATAAAAAAATACAACAAAATATAAATATAATTATTTTATTTTTCAACGTTATCTCTATCTAAGTCAATACATTTCAACATCATCATTTCAGCCAATAGACCTCCACTGCTGAACAAAGGCCTCCCCCAAAGAGTGCCACAACGAACGGTCCTGGGCCGCCCTTATCCAGCGATTGCCCGCGACCTTCACCAGGTCGTCGGTCCATCTTGTGGGGGGCCTGCCTACGCTTCGTTCTCCGGTACGCGGTCGCCACTCGAGAACTGCTCTGCCCCAACGGCCGTCAGTCTTCGACCTAGGTCACTGCCACTTGAGTCTCGCTATTTCGGTAACTTTAGTTCTCATGCGGATCTCCTCATTTCTGATTCGATCTCGCAGAGAAACTCCGAGCATAGCTCTCTCCATTGCTCTCTGAGTGACCTTGAGCCTTCTTACGAGGCCCATAGTGAGCGACCACGTTTCTGTCCCATAAGTCATCACTGGCAACACACTGATCAAAGACCTTTTTCTTGGGACACTGCGGTAAGTCGGATGAGAAGATGTACCGTAGCTTCCCGAACGCTGCCCAACCGAGTTGGATTCGGCGATTGACCTCTCTCGATGTTGGACCGACCTAACTTGACCGTTTGTTCCAGGTATACATAATCGTCAACAGCTCCGAGTGTAGTACCCTCGACCATAACAGGAGTGGGTGTAACATGCACATTTGACATTATCTTCGTCTTGACCATGTTCATTTTAAGGCCCACTTGTTGGGAGGCCCTAGTAAGGTCGTTGAGCATTGTGCTAAGGTCTTCCAGGGTCTCGGCCATGACTACGATATCATCTGCAAATCGGAAGTGGGAGATCTACTCGCCGATAACATTGATGCCGAGTCCTTTCCAGTTCAGAAGCTTGAAGACGTCTTCCAATGCAGCGGTGAACAGTTTTTGAGATATAACATCTCCCTGTCTCACACCTCGCTGCCATTGGATAGGTTTCGAGTTCTGATCCTGAAGACGGACCGACATAGTGGCGTTTTCATACAAGCTCCGCACCTCGATGTATCGGTAGTCAACTTGGCACCTCTGGAGTGACTGTAGCACAGCCCAAATCTCAACCGAATCGAAGGCTTTCTCATATTCCACGAACGCTAGACATAGGGGCTGTATAACCTGCCGCAGCGTATGAATGTGGTCTATGGTGCTATAGCCTTACGAAAATCTGCTTGTTCGGGAGGCTGGAAGTCGTCGAGTCTGTGAGATAGACGGTTCGTGATCACTCTCGAAAACAGCTTATAGACGTGACTTAGAAGTGCGATGTGCCAATAGTTTTTTTAGAAGGATATTATCACCTTTCATAAAGAACAGTAACACCACACTTCTGTGCCACGCCTGTGGTGTTTTGCCCTCGGATATGATGGAATTGAACATCGACTGAAGAGTTTCTAATATCTGGCATCTGCCGGTGATTCTTCGCACCCCCTGCCCCGTCGTTACCATGACCGGTACCACTATGGTCAGGAATAGCGGAGCCGCCGGGGACTAGGGGCCGTTTTTCCGAGTTGTGAATCATCATAAGGGGGGAAATACCATAATCGCCACGCTTGGCTTTGTTTCAGGGTCGAAATGGTGAACCCATGTTTCATCCATAGTGATAACATGACGGCAAAATTGGTCCGAATCTGACTAACATTTCGAGATTACCGTTTTGAAATTTCCAACCGACGCTCTTTGTTTTCGTCGGTTAACATTCTTGGAACCCACCTTGTTGACACTTTTGAAACCTAGTGAATCTGTTAATTTTTTTTTTATACGCTTACACTTACAACCCCACAGTAGGTATAAACCTGTGTCATGGGTGCCGTTGTACACATACAACATGTAAACAAACACCCAGACCCGAAACAAATATCTGTAGGCCAAACAAATATTTATCTCGGTGTAGGGATCGAACCCGCGATCCTTCGAATCAAACTATCATCTCACACCGCTGGACTAACCCGGTCGGACTATCTCGGCTAAACGTTTTACAGTATAATTCTTCTGTCTTCTAAAACTAAATTTAACTTTTTTGACATTTTCTTCCGTGATTGAGGTTGAAGGCCGCCCGGAACGAGGGTCATGTTTACAGCTCGATTTACCTCTTAAATTCAGCAACCCAGTAAGCGATGGTGGAGTAAGGTATACCATTATCCCCTAATGTCTGCTGGATATCCATAAATATTTCTTTAGTGGACATTTTTTTCAAGCACAGGTAGGTACTTTATCACGGCCGCGTAACTTGTGATTTTTAGCAACACTTGGTACTAAATAATTTATTAGCGAATGGTACGACTAAATCGAGTGTTACTGCGTAGGAATATTGTGTGATTGACACTTTTCAAAGTAAATATTAAACTAACCACAAAAATATGACATTAACCTGCACTTCTAAGAACTTTTTGATACACCAACTTTATTTAATATAACTTAAAAATATACCAAGAAAATGAAATAAAAGAGCACCACGCCTTTTTCAAGGTTTCCCGCCAAAACTCCATACTACCACTCCAAAAACCGACGTCATACTTGCTGACCATCATTTACGTAGTGCATGTGGATAACCGAAATTTGCTCGGTATATTTTAGACTTCCTTACCTCAATAGGAAAATATATACATACAAAATGAAAAATAAATATCTAACCGCACTCATCAAGACGAACCGAGTGCCTTTGGTTTCGAGACCGCTCATTTCCTTCCTGAGCTATCGTATCTTGTCACAATCACTGGCGAAATTTGCCTTCATATTTAAAGTGGATTTTTAAAAGTCCCAAAACACGGACAAAACCACGTTTTCTTAAAATCAAACCTAGCTAGATAGACTTCATACCCGAAACTCCTTGCATAGGTTCTGAATTTCATAAAAATCGATGGAGCTGTTTCCTAGATCCTGATTACACATACATTAGCTAGTATCTAAACAAGGATTGCTTAGATACTAGCGGCCCGCACCGGCTTCGCACGGGGATGCAATTTAGAAAAAAGAAGATAGGTATATTTGTCATGAATTTTTAATATTATTAGGATATATTATTAGGATTTATTTTATTTTAGATAATATTATTAGGATTTTACAAAATATCGGAAAAACCGACATCTTGCAATGATCCTTCAAGTTTCAAGACCCCAAATATTACTTTCTTGTAATTTTCCCTCTCTGTATTGTAGTCATGACTTATCCTTCTGTAAACTACACTCCATAATTGAAATCCTATTATTACTAAAAATGACAAATATTTTTTTTCTCATTTTTCTGATAATTTTCGGTTTTCGGTTTGTCGTTTTCGGTTTGTCGTTGATTTCTGGGACAATATGTATATTATATCGATTACCATTAATTAATTCATGGTTTTTATGACTACCTACTTTAGAAGGTATCCAAATTCACCTGTGACGGAAAATATCCTTTCTACTTGCCTACCTTATTATTTAATTGTTAGTCCATATTACGTCACATTTAAAATTTGTGTCACGGCTTCGTAAATATGGCCCAGAACTATCTTTATTTTTATTATTTCTAATGTCATATAATTTTATTTCCATGACAACGTCGGGGAGTCTGCTCCTTCATCAGTTCTCGTTACCTGCAGGTAAGTTATACCATATGCTAAAAATAATTATTACATAATGAATTAATTACCTTTGTATTTTAATATTCCGAAAATAAAGACTTCACGTTTATTTTGTTGGTTTTATTAAGAACCTATCGCACTCTCCTCTGTGAAGGGTGCACATTAACTTAAATGTTACCGAATGAAGCTACCTGCGTGAACTTTGGGCTGTCTCTAAGCTTGCGGACCATATCTACAAACCTACAAACGACTACGGTCTGATTTCACAGTTTGCTCTGAGAACTGAGTTTAATAAAACGACGATTTAGTTTGACATTTGCATCAAATTTCGGGAGCGTCTTCGTACGCATAATCTTTTTCTTCATATTCTAGTATGGCATAACAGTTTTAGGATAGTTTTTTCGCATAAATTATGCTAAGCAGTGTTTTATACTCCGAATCGTTTCATTGGAATAATTTTGAGTAACTAGGTAATTTTCTTGTATCATAATGTGTGCTGAAGGTAGACGAGGCACGAGAGGTTTGTCAGAACCGGGATGTCTGGCGCTCTACACTCTCTGCCTACCCCGTTAGGGACCTGGCGTGAAGATACATACATAATGTGTGCGTCCAGAGGCCATTCTGACGTCAGCTTGGCCGGTCACTCATCCCGTGTGTACAAACTTCTGCGAATTATCGAAATGTTTTTCACTATTAATTGCTTCCTTAAAACCTAGTGGTCTGGATTCCGTAGCTTTTAAGGATAAATAGTTATTAACAAAAACAGTTTACGAAACCTTGAACGCCTACCATATGCAAATAGCAAATGATGCATAGATGTTTACGTTGCATGATAATTACGTATATTAAGGCGCTAAATGAAAAGTATACCTGGGTACTAAAAACACTTAAAACTTTAAATAAAACTTACACTGACATGAATATTGAGCTTTAGATAAACAAACACATGTGTAATTGTTAAAATTAAGATTTCCAAGATTTTTTTTCGGGTCGGGTAGGGAACAGTAACTTTTATTTTGCTGGGCGTACATATTCTGATGAAAAATTCACATTCAACATGCATTTGTTATTTATCTTTCTCCCTGTGGTATAATTTCAAGACAAGAAATGACAAGGACAATGTAAAAGTTGCCAGACCATTAAAAAAAAATGGGAATTGAGCCACTTTGCTCTGGTATGTACTAGGCTACTATGACTCAACACTGCACTAGACAGTGACTCATTAGTAATAATTCAATGTTTAATGATTGAATTCAGAATAATTTCTTCAGCATATTATATCTAATTGCCTACTCCAAATGATCACATAAACGTTATATTAGGATTATATTGGATGGAGTTAAAAACGTTAGGATGAATATTTGGATCGATACATTATAATTGTTAGAATTCTGGCGTACTGATAGACCGAACTGAAATACTGGTAGATTGATGATAGACTGATAAATAGCTAGTTGGGTAGATTGACAGATTTCAGGGAAATCTGTTGATAGGTTAAGATATTTATAGTTAGATAGATTTTTCCATTTTCTGGAAGGCTTTCCAGTACCACGAAGTTTGGTAATGTGTCCGAAGATGTCAACAGGCTCGCCAACTGTTACATGCAATGAGCTTATAAATACTAGATTGGCAGTTTACGGCAGCGACGCTTAGCCACTTTGAAGATGCCCATAGGCATATCCGACCTCAGTTCCCTGCTTGACATGAAGTGCGACAGACGCGTCACGCTCGTCCGTCAAACTTACATAAAATGTGTTGTTAAAAAATGTGTATCATGATCTGAAAAGAATGATAATGCAAGTGGCATTTCGTAACATGCAATGAGCTTATAAATACTAGATTGGCAGTTTACGGCAGCGACGCTTAGCCACTTTGAAGATGCCCATAGGCATATTAGGCATATCCGACCTCAGTTCCCTGCTTGACATGAAGTGCGACAGACGCGTCACGCTCGTCCGTCAAACTTACATAATGTGTTGTTAAAAAATGTGTATCATGATCTGAAAAGAATGATAATGCAAGTGGCATTTCCTTTCACGAATAAGTTCGCATGATTTTAATCATATTGCCTAAATTATATTAGAAAATGCCACCAGTTTTATTCAATATAACTTAAAAATACACCAAGAAAATGAAATAAAAAAAGAGCACCATACGCCCCTTTCAAGGTTCCCGCCAAAACTCCAGAAGACATCTTGTTCGGATGTTCAGAACGCACCGTTAACGTTTCATTTTTATACGATATGACTGTACTTGAAATATTTATGAATATTCTATCCATTGGTAGTCGTTCATTATATTATGTAATATGATTATTTGCACATTCAAATGTATTTAAATAATTATTTTGCACTGTTACTATTTACTTTTGGGGTCATTTTAATTAAAGTAATTATGATAATGTGTTTAAATATTTCACTAATTGCGTATGATGGAACGATGACCTGCCGCGGTATTCTTTTTTATAATTGTTTACTCTTTTCTATAAACAAACTCAAATCAGTTTAATTTGATTCTGTACTCTGGAAAGTCCAGTCTCTATGGAGATTTGGCCATTCTTCTTTGCGTTTTTATGGATGAAGGGGCATATTACAAAACTTCAAAGGCGATAAACTACTGTATAATGTACTTATACTGTGCCGCTAGTAAGGGAGTTAGGGCGTTTGGCTGACCGGGCCGCTCCGGTCGCCCTAATTAGGGACCCTATAAATGTTATTACACTACCTTGACTCTTTCTATCGGAACCTGAATACCGAGTCGTGTAATAAGGCCATTAGACATAAGTTAAAAATTTATAAGAGCTCCTAATGAGTTTCTTTGGCAGCGGCTTTCTTCTAGTGACTAGGTTCTTGGAACTCTGCTCAGCAGTGGTGGATTTACAAATTTGCCGCGAGTAGGCTATCCAATTTTTGCCGCCCTTAAATTTTGATATCGTAGTCCACAATCATATCAATTACAGAACAATTATGAGAGAAGAATGTATGTATCTTCACGCCAGATCCCTAACGGGGTAGGCAGAGAGTGTAGAGCGCCAGATATCCCGGTCCTGACATACCTCTTGTGCCTCGTCTACCTTCATCATTCACTTCATACATGCACGCCGATTCCTAAGACTTTTGACCCCACCATCAGGCAGAACTCAACCTATTTGGTCATGGTAGGTCAGTCTTGGTCTTCCTGGGCCTCTGCAACCATTAGTTTAGTCATTCGCTCATTCGACATTCTTTCTATATGCCCGAACCATCGGAGCATGTTTTTTTAAATTTTTACACCGATACTATCATTCACACAAAGCCTCTTTCTTACATCTTCGTTACGAACGCGATCGGTGAGTGATACACCGCAGATCTTGCGTAAAGATCTCATCTCGACCGCGTTTAATGTTACTTACCGAGAAAAAATCGGTTAAGGGTTAAGTGCGAGTCGAACTCGTGCACGAAGGGTTCCGTACAAAAAAATGCCTAAAAATTACGTATGTTGTATGGGTTTAATATTTACTTCATTTTTATTTAATTGCTTATTAAGGAAGGTAATATACAACATAAGACCTAAAAATAGTGTGAACATTTTAAGCGTCTACTTGCTACCATTATTATTATCGAGCAAAACATATACGGAATAAAAAAACACGTTTATTGTATGCCCCCTTGGACGGCCCACGCGGGTGGTGGGCACCTCCGGATTACCTAATCTAGGTACCTACTCCCTGCTAAATGTTACCTAACGGTAATTCAGCACTATCGTGTTCTGGTAATGTTCGGCCCTTTAATTTCCGGCATAAAGGCATATCAACTTCGACCTCAGGAGTGGAAACGCATCTACATTGAAATATCTGGTGTAGGCTACAGTATTCACTTACCATCAATATGAACTGTGTGTTTGTTCGCCCCTTGATGACATAAAAAAAGGAAAGCGCCCTAAACCAAGGGTCGTACCCCGAGGAATTTCTCCGTGAGCCGTCTCGAGTGGTAGGTCCGCGTGCATAAAAGTTAAATAAATAAATACGTCCAAAAAAGACCCTGGGATCGAACCCGACTTGAGTCAAGATAAATATTGTTACCTATCTTAATATATATAAATCTCGTGTCATAATGTTTGTCCTCAATGGACTCCTAAACCACTTAACCGATTATAATAAAATTCGCACACCATGTGCAGTTCGATCCAACTTGAGAGATAGGATAGCTTACATTACGCTATGACTAATAGGAGCAGAGCAGCGCGGGCGAAGCCGGGGCGGGCCGCTAGTATTCTATAATTATAGAGTCGACTCGTACTTGGCTGGTTTTTTTTTAAGTAATGATGGTGTCAAACAAGCATTCAGTTCACATGGATGGCAAGTGACAACAATTTAGACGTCTACACAAAAACCGGACGTCAATGTGCTGATGCATTGCGACCACTTGACTAAGGCCTATGTTGTTTTGCCTTTGTGATACCTAATTATTACGTACGAACCATTATTATATATTACCATCTAACAGGAACGCGATAGTGCCGAACAGAACTCACTACTTAGATTAGGTAGTGCGGTAGTGCCTACGACCTCGAGCTTCGACACTGAAACTACCGCCAGTAAAATACGACACCGAGTTTTATCGAGATGTCTAAAAATAAATATTTGATAGCCAGTTCTTTTCCACAGTTCCTAACATATTAAGATGACTGATGACGATTAGAAAAGGGTTCTGCATGTCGCGCTCCACGTCTGAGATTATGATGCTTCATTAAAAACTAACGTCACGATTACGTTGGTCGGGGGCACGACTGGCGTGTTGCGGAAACGCGGGCTGATTTCACTTTCATTTTATCAGTGTGGAAAATCCAGCAGCCGTATCTTTGTTTTGTTGAAGTTTACGAGGTTTGTCATAAGTGCAGTGCCGGATAAGCCAAGTAGCAGGAGGCAGCAAATGCTACGGGCCCCGCGCCTTTGCCCAAAAAAAAACACAATTATCTATACAAATAAATAAAATTGGAGTGTGTTTGTAATATTAAAATAACCGATTTTTACTAAATGCATACGTATGTATACACGGTACATATACCAAAACAACATTTTTTACAATTTTTGTCTGTCTGTCTGTCTGTTTGGCGGGGCTAATCTTGGGAACGGCTGAACCGATTTTGACGGGACTTTCACTGGCAGATATCTGACGTGATAAGGAGTAACTTAGGCTACTTTTATCTCCATACATCCATACGTACATACATACATACATACCTACATATAATTTTTTTTTTTTTTTTATATGTAATGGAAGTGGTAAACAAGCATGCACTTCACATTGATGTTAAGTGATGACTGCAGCCTATAGACACCCACACAAAGACCAAGGTCAAAATGCAGATGCGTTACCACTCCTGAGGCCTAAGGTCTTATGCCTCAGTACCGGAAATTACAGGGCCGTACATTACCACCTGACCGGAACACGATAGTGTTGAACACTACCATTTAGCGGCAAGTATATTAGGTAATGCGGTGGTGCCTACGCCCGCGAGCTCCGTCACTGGAGCTCTACCACCAGTAAAAACAAATGAGTAGAATTGGAGTGTATCCGACTTTGACGGGACTTCCACGGGTAGGTAGCTGATGTAATAAGGAGTAACTTAGGCTACTTTTATCTCCATACTCCATATATATACATACATACCTACAGACAAAGAAATAGAATTTGAGTGTCTCCAAGTTTTCGATTCCTTTTCATAAATGTTCTGTTATATTTACTAAAATAAATCTATCAAAGTAAATCTATCATCCCCATGGTCACATTTGCTACGGGCCCCGCATCGACTTTATCCGGCACTGCTCATGTGGTGAGTTCTATAATTAAATAAATAAAACTTAACATCTTTACTGGTGGTAGAGTTCCATTGTGACGCTCGAGGGCGTAGGAACCACCGCATTACCTAATTTATCTGCCGTTAAATGGTAGTGTTCAACACCATCGTGTTTCAGTTAGATGGTAATGTATGGCCCTGTAATAACTTTCACAGAGACGTAATAACTAAGGTCTCAGGGGTGGCAACGCATATGCATTTTGATCTCTGGTCTTTGTGTGGATGTCTATAGGCTGCAGTCATCACTTAACATCAATGTGAACTGCAGCTTGTTTGCCACTTTCATTGCATAAAAAAAAAACTAGCGATGTCCCAGCTTCACACAGAAGTAATAAAAATGAGTCTGACTAAACGTGACATTTATTCAGTTTTAACCGACTTCAAAAAGGAGGAGGTTCTCAATTCGTTTGTATGTTGTTTTTTGTCTTATCTACTTCAAAGCTAACCAAATGAGGAACACAACAAGTAGAGCAGATTTATGAAATTATGAACTTGCTTGTTCGGGCGTTCGGTAATAAAGTAGGTAATTTTTAACAGAGTTCAAAAAACGAAAAGGTTCTCGATTATTATTATTATTTTTTTATGTATGTACTCGAATTTTGCCGAGATTTCTAAACCGATTTACGTAATTCTTTTTTTGTTTGGTGCGGAATAGCAATTTTTTACTTACTTTCACCTCAGACTAAAGGAATAAGAATAGACGGCGAGTTGTCATACAGTGCGTTGAATCCACTGACGTCCTAGATAGTCCTAATGCGCATGACAACATGATGACAACAAGTGACAATGACACATTTACTCATCGACGACACAACACAGCTTATTTACTCCTTCGTGGATAAAAGTTTTTCATTGATTTCGTATAGTCAGTCGTAATAATTTTGTATCGACACACCTAAACAATTTAAATAAGGTATCTAATTGTCACGAAGCTAAAAGAGTCAGATTTTACAAATTTAACAGATGTGAACATTAACCTAATTGGCAATGCAGCAATAAACTAAAAAGTATAAATAAATATAACTACGTTAAGAAAAACCGACTTCAAAACTGAAAAGTAAAAAATAATAAAGATTTAATTGTAATTATATACTGCGTATTATTTATATGTGCTATTTACTAATAGGTTTGAAGTCGGTGCCAAGCCAAAATCACTAAAGTAGGCATTTCATTGTATTAAAACGTAACTTCACTCCTGTAATCCCCGAAGGGGTAGGCAGAGGTAAATGCATAAATTCAAGCATACATGCAAACACCCACGATTCGCCGGTTACGTTTTGTTCAGTGTATTAATTTGCTCGTATTCATATTTAAGTGCTTAAAATATTATTATTTGTTTAAGGCTTGGCACCGACTTCAAACCTATTAGTAAATAGCACATATTATAAATAATAGGCAGTATATAATTACAATTAAATCTTTATTATTTTTTACTTTTCAGTTTTGAAGTCGGTTTTTCTTAACGTAGTTATATTTATTATTTCTATAATATGTATGTATCTCTCTTCAAATGTATGCTTCCTTGCATGGCCACGGTAAGTAATTTCTTGCAGACGTACTGGAACGCTTTAGTAATATTAATATATTTGAAGACGTTTATTAATGTAAGTTTGTAAGTAATTATAGGCATTTTTGCAAAATATGCTTGTTATTTGCGGTACAATCTTTGACGGATTTAAGTATACTTACGAAAAAAAGGAAAAAGTAAATTTTGTAATAAGTAGTCATAGAAAAGAGACGACGTCTTGAAAAGAAGAGTACAAGATACTACTAAGCCAAGTGAACTGGAATAATGATTTGAAGAATAGCCTGTTGGATTTAGTAGCCAGAGTTTGAGTTAGGGACTTAAGTTAGAGAGATGGTCGGAATTTATTTAAACTGCAATCGGCACAGGCAAATATTCTTAGATTGGTAGCAACATCCATTTTGAAACGTGTAGGTAGTGCCTAACTTTAAAAAGAAAATATTTTCTGAACTGATTAAAGTGTAATCAATGTGAATGAATTGAAAACTAGATCGGTTCGCTAATCAGACTATCAGACACCGCAAATGGTCGTGGATTGTCCCCAATCCTAGATGACCTCTCTACATAACCCTAGACAAATTCTGAAATGGACTCCACAAGGGATGAGGAACCGTGGCCGTCCCAAGTACCTACTTAGAGTAACTAGTTGCAATGGGTACCCAAGTACATTATATTTAAAACTCCTGACTTTTTTACCCACATATTGATTGATGATATTATGGATTTGATGTTATGGTTCGTTCCGATTCAATAGGTTTCATTAAATGGTAATAAGGTGCGATTGTAAACAACATATTAAATACTGATAAATAAGTACCTACTTAGTAGGTACCTTTTCATTTACCTATCATGTTCCATTTACTTATCATTATATCTTAAAACAAAAACCCAGAACAAAATATTATATTCTTAAGCTGTTCCTTGCAACGTGTAGAAAATGTTCAATGAATCCAAAGACAACGATCTTTAAAAAAATCGTTCAAGTACGAATCCCACCGATTACGCGCGTTATGTAGGTACTAACGCTGGGACGTCGTCGATGGCGGTGGGGTTGGATCTCATCGAGCTAGGTTTTTGGTTGGAGAAAGTAAGCGAGGTGGTGGCCGAAGACCTCAGCGCACAACGGATCCCGCGCGGCCGCGGCCGACAGTCGGCTTGCGACTCGTTTGCGAAATAATGCCATTGGTCGTTGCCGCCGAATTCGCCAGTAAACGCGGAGATGTCGCGATAAATAGTGACACCAAACAACACTGACTTCGTGCGACACTGGATCACCGACAATGTGCCCATGGAGAACAGTGGCTACATATTTTGTGCTCCTTTTCCTGAATCCGGCGGCCAGGGAAATAAGTTCAGCGGATGCGGCTATCCTTGATAATCATGTGAGTTTTTTATTCCAATGTGTAAATTTTTCCGATTTCTGCATACGCGGTGCATTGACTTGAGTAAACTTTTACTTTCCGTGGAACGCCTTCGCTTGGATAATGTTTAATAACAGCTACGCCAATGACATCGACCTGTATCGCATCGCTCATACATAGGCATGAGATGCCAATACTCGGAGCAGTGATGCAAAACAACTAGCAATAAATTTTGAAATACTAACGTAAAATTGAAGTGCGCCGCCGGTCTATATTTTTTAACGCATCATTTGTTTTACTTACTCTCCTTAATTATGTAGGTACTTACTTCTTTAAGAGCTGTTTAACCCGAGCCAATCTTTGGAATGAGTTAATGTTTTCACTGATTATTACCTACTGTTAAATATTGGAATTTTGCGGATAATTTAGGAAACATTACACATTTTTATTTCAGCGGAATATAAAATATATCTTAAGAAGTTTTAGGTTACTAATATAAAATACCTCAAACTGAATAGGTGTTGAATTTTTTTAGTAGCATAGGTTATCAGGTAGGCGACGCGAAAAAATAACCGAGCTGCGACATGCTACGACGCTACTAAACGTAGTCAAGAAAAGTTTAGGGGTATTTTTAAGTGCTTATTTATTTACCTTACCTACTAATTTTTATGGCCTTATGGAATATAGAAGATATGAGATTCCTTGCTCCCTGCTGAGTACCTTTAGACCAAATCTATGCTCTCCTTATAAGGCCGCGCCCGTAGAGTAACCGCAGGCACTTGCCTTACATTACATCCAAATCATTGTTGGATGGAAGCCTTGATCTTGTTTGAGTATGTGACATGATGCATGAGTAATTTTTACCTCAATTTTTCACTATTTTAAAAAGCTGACGGTTTCAATGTCATGTATCACAGACCCGTTAGATATTGTCCGAACGAAGCTCCCATCAACATAAAAAAATCAGACGATTCCGAAAAGCGGTAAAATCGTGGCAGCTTTTTGAAAAATTTATACGGCTGAATATCTACGAGTATATACATCAAAAATCTTCCTCTTTGGCTCCTCCTACTATTTGACCACTGCGAAATGCTTGTAGATGTATGATCGTTTATTAATTATGGTAGGTACCTATAGAAATATTGAAATTTAATTTAATTACATTATAGGCCTTGGTGTATGGAATGTGAGAAAGTTATGGGATACGCCCTCATTTAACATAGTTGTAAAATGTTGGTGTTTACGGAACAGGTTTCCAAAGATTTTAGGAATCTACCTATGTTACCTACCTACCTACTTACATCTTTTTAATATAGTCACGTTGTTTTTCTGCGATGGACTCTTAAACTACTTAACAGTGCAGTTTTATCCAACTTGAAAGAGAGGATAGCTATCATCTCAATTTATAGTCGCAATATTATAGGTCTTATAATATACCTAGTAGGTACCTAAATTGCAACCGTGCGAAGTCGGTGCGGGCCGCTAGATTGAGATATATTTTGGATAGCAGGTAAGTATCTGTTAATGATGTTATTGCTTGCTACAACATGTTCCAGGTAGGTATTATTACTACTAACTTATCTCGACAGACTTATCTACTTGACTAGAGCCTTTTACAATCTAATATAGGTATTCGGTATGAAACTAGACGTAAAAGTATTTAATCCTTATAGGTATATTTAGGACTATCGAAGTCTTAACATAGTTTTTTTTTGTTGATTGAATGCGTAGGTACTACAATTTATAAATGGCGCACAATCATGGAGCCGTTGTAATGATTCAAGTAATCATATTATGATTGAAGAAGCGGATGTGCACTACTTTCGCTGTTACGTATAAAGTTATATAATGCTCTTATTGTTAACGCTGGTAAATATCTACGTATTGTTTTCATGGTTATTATCACTTTTTGAACTTCAGACGGTCACGGTAATTTTTAGGTATCTTAAGTAGGAATGTTATATATGGGCAGAATGCAAATTTGTTGACTGTCATCTACAACATAATTCGTGTATTTTGGTAGTGTATTATTTACCAAATTCTAACCATCAACTTGCTTGGACTACCTACATGTCGGTTTGGCTCAAGTAAAAAAAGATCTCGTATTGGCGATATTTTAAATTGTTGTAGGTACCTAGAGGCAATTAGATGAGTAAAGTTTTCAGAAACCTATACAAAGCATTAGGCGACTATGTGATCGCTCATGCAAAGTTCTGTTATAGTGGCATCTTTATTAAATGTTAGTATAAAATAATGAAGTACAATTATTGTTGAAATATTAGTAGTGTCAGTCGAATAAGTAGAGCTACGCGCCACGAAACTAGCTTTTAGAACAAATAATACAATACTGTACATTTCGTGATAAATTTGAGTGCTCTTTATCTATTCTCCATGGCGTTCTCAATTACACGTAATATATAACATAATAACATTACATATATATAATAACATTTTGATTTTACGCAACGATATATTACGTCCGGTTCCGACTTTTCGCGGACAGTTACGTAGCACCTTAGTGTTAAGCACGCCACTTTATGCGTAATAAGCATACAGCGACGCTTTAATTATTCGCCAATTAATGAGGAACAAAGTAAATGATGTCGATACTTTTGCTACTTCCTCCATATTCCTCAAAACCGCTCCTCTGCATCACTTTCTTCATTTTGTGTACGCCGTGTAGCTAACATAGAAATAGCAGCAAGATATGCAATTGCAATGTCAATTGATAGTTTAACTGTTTCTTCCGCGCCAAATTCTTGTTGATGATATCAAAAGAAACATTTTTAAGAACCACCATCTTTTAGTTTTGATATACCACGTCGAATAGCATGAAACATACTACTACTTCCTCTTTTTTTGCAGCACTATCTTACTTTTTATAGACGACTAGCTGTTACAAGCTTCCCCAATGTGGATGTCGTTTGTGACTAACTTGCGACAGCTTTTAGACCTCAGTAATGCGGCCATGTCTTATAATCCCTTCTCAGTGAATTACTACCTTTTAACGACCTCCCTGCTAAATTTCAAGTTTGTGGCACAAATAATTAAGTAGCTACTTACATATGCTAACATGCGAGAACTCTTAGCCCTTTCCTATCTCCGTAAGTCAAGCGGTTTTTGATATTTTGTTATAAGTGTATGACGTATCGCTTGAAAATGTGTTAACCAACGTCTAATAGCTTTACTACTTCCATCTCATTCCTCTATAATGGTTTAGCTGCATCTGCATCACAATCTTACTTTTGATAAATGATAACCGACTCATGATACTACTTTGGCATCTTCTACCGCAGTACCTTAATAGCGCTCTCTTACATAACTCCAGTTGTCATAGAAGTCGTGAAATAAAAAAGGCTAATAGCAACTAAAGTTGTCAGTCTTACCACTTCCATCCTAGTTCCTAATTACCGCTCTCCTGCGTCACTTTCTTACATTTGATAGACGACGGTCGGATAACAAAAAGACTACAACAATTACTTATAACGTGAAAGGCGCTCGCAATTACATTTTGGAAAGTAGATTACTTATTGACCTTACAAATTTATTGGTGCTTTAATAGAGAATGCGGGGAAATAAGTCCAATGAAGCGTAGCGTGCTAATCTGAGATAGAAATTAGAAAGAAAACTGCTTAGGTATTTTGCGATATGACGTTTTACGGTTATTTTCGGTAACTGAATTCATGGAAAAAACTTAATTTTGGCTTCGTAATTACTAAACACAGAATACAACTTAGATCTCAGGGGTTGCGACGTATCTGAATTTTGACTTTCGGGACTTTGTCTACGGGATGCATTACACTTAACGTCCACGTGAATTCTACTTTTGTTTACTACAATTATAATATTTTCCTAAAGAAGTAGACATGCAAAATATGACACATTAATGCATCTACGTATTAAAATTAATTCCTTTTTGAGTTCTTAATAAGACATAGAAGTCGAATATATTTTCAAACTCCAGCAGCGCCATCAACATTTTTCTGATTAGGAAATCCTTTATATGACTTACCTACTCCCGATTCGTGGATAAAATCTTGCCAGTTATAACCATTAAGCCACCTATGCTGTTTTATTAGTAATAACAATATTCATTGGTTCAAAGTAGATAGGTAAGTTACTTACGCATGAAAAGTAGCCTAGGGTATGTCGGCGTCTAATTATTATGCCGTGGATTGGAAACACACGCAATGTTTTGTCGTTTCATTTCTGTTGATTACAACGCATTGTGTGTAAAGTAAATATGTCAAAGTAAATAATTTTTCTATTTCACTTCTATTGTTAACACATTCTTATGCGGGGCGGTCTCTGACCTGATATTGAACTTCAAATAGAATCGGTGATTGTAATCAGGGTTCATTACGAAACCTGTCTATTGAACACAAACCGGGTCAAGGCACAATAACAGATTCGGATGAGTTCTATTAAATCTAGGTTTTTTAATGTTTCAATGTTGTTCTGTTTGACAGTCAACCTTAGAGATTTAATTTTTGTTTAACGTTCGACATTGAAAGTAATTATTTGTCGCGAAGTTTCCTATTTAATTGTGGTCACGTAAATACTAATGATTAAGTCTGTTAGTTACGGTCTACTGAACTCATTTGATTCAATAAATATAATTAAATAAATAATAATATGATTGTGTCTGTTACGGTTTTTTTGTAAGTAGAGCTCTAAAGCATTGTTTTTTTGGTTTTTAGTTCGAGGTAGAGGTGCGTGATAAATAACTTCACTGTGAAAAAATCACAGTGATCTGAAGTCGTAAGCGATCACTGTGACTTATCGCGAAATATTGTCGTTCCAAGGAACGACCATTGTTATTTGTTCCATCAACGTTCCAGTATGTGTCGTTCTTCAGTCACTCACATCACAAGGAACGAAATGAACGTTACTTACGCCTACGAAATCGAATGCGCTGGCTTGAGTGATTGAGTGTGAAGGAGTTGCATGCAGTTAGTCGGAATACCTTTCATAGAGTTAACTATTAATAGAAACGAAATGTATATTTTTGAAATTATTATGAAAATAAAATGATTACATTACATATTACCTACATAAATACTTAATTAGTTGAATAAAGATTCTCGAATAATTATTATTACTCTACAAACTTTTAGGTAATAATTTAGTTGCATTTAATACAATAATTCTTTAGAATTATTTATATAATCATGTTTTAATAATATCAATACAAATAAATAAAATTGGAGTCTCTGTTTATAATATAAAAATAACCGCTTTTTACTAAATGCATAGGTATGTATACACGGTACATATACTAAAACATTTTTTTTTACAATTTTTGTCTGTCTGTCTGTTTGTTCCCGCTAATCTCGGGAAAGGCTGAACCGATTTTGACGGGACTTTCACTGGCAGATAGCTAGAGTAGGCTACTTTTATACTAGCTGCGCCCACGACTCGAAGTAGTGGTCAACATAAAAAATCATGTTTAAGGTTAAACGAGTTTTTTAATGTTGATAAACTCTACCCTGGCGACGCATAAACGAAACTTCTGGCTGTAGAAACCTGAAGTTTGGCATGCACCTACTTGTGTTCCTTACGGAGCATTAGAAGAGCATTTCCCGAAATTCTTACAGTCTTGGAAATTATGCAACTATAACAGACAAAAAACAGCATTTATAATAATATATCCCAAAACAACGGACAGCTGAAACAATAATTAAAAAAATCATGCAATAGGTATCTGACAGAAATAGAATAGATACCTGCTAAACTAGGTAAATGCAAACATTAGAGAATCGATCTATTGATCTATCACCCAACACGGCGAATACCATTACAGCAAACTTGACCATAAAAGGATTTGCGTTACAAAATCAACCGTTTCTAAGCATGCCTGATACAATACAGTTTGACCATGTTTATAAATACAACAGTCACAGACCTTAGCCTCGTTATTAACGTATTATGTCACATGTTAGCTAATGATATTGGACAGAGACAACTGTGCTATCAGTTTCGTCACAACATTACGTGAACGAGCCACAGGAGGGAAAGTGCATGAATACTCACTAGCTTAGGCGCTCAGCGACATCATTTTCTACGTCGTACTTTTATCAGGGAAACGTAAAGATAACAAAATTTTTAGTATCTGAGCAAACTCGTCTTAAATGTACGCTTTGAAAGTTAATGACAGAGCACTTAGGTAATTCGAGAGCAACAACACACCTTCATCAAAACATAGATAAATAGAGCTTTTCTCGAAGGCCGTCATTGTAAAACATCATACCAACGATATTATTAGGTATACGACTAGCTGTTGCTCGCGGCTTCGCCGCGTGAAGGTCGCTTTTCGCGAAACCTGTGGAAACCGCATTCCTCCTATCAATGTTTTGGAAAAAAAAGTACAGGCACTCGATTTTTACGGTCTTATTATTATATATATATTATCTTATTTTATATATATATATATATATATATATATATATATATATATATATATGTAATTGATTACTAATAAGAATTCCGGCTAGGTGGTTATGTATAGATAATAAATCACAGAGGTAATAATGCAGATGCATTGCAAACTTTGTAGCAAAAACTTAGGCTTCAAATAGGCAAGGGTAGGTATAATAATTACAAAATGAAAAGCGTGTGAAGCTTAATTGTAGTTAATAAATATCCTTTATACTCCATGCAATAAAAAATCCCTATGTCATATTTTAGGTCATGGTCTATCAGATTGCTTTTTATAAAGCCTTGCATGATGGATCTGGCTAGTTTTAGCCGGAGGGTTTCGTGGGTTATGTCCGGCCAAATATTTGTTGAGTTCGGCCTGTCCGGACTTCAGCAGGGTTTTTGTTGGTAAATATTATTACGCATCGCACGCAACGCCTGCAGCCCTTCTAATAGGTAGCTACAAGCTCTATTACTTTAGTGTGAAATTGCTTAAACCGTATTATATGCAATTCGCTCTTTCACTTTCGTCCGGAACGAAGGTTCGATACAGTGTGTAGATTAGAAAGGAAACGTGATGTTCTTGATGTAAGGCAGTCTCTCTTTGTTGTTCGGAAAGTATTTTAATACATTTGATGTCGGAACGACTATTTAATGTCCCTGTCACCGATGGTGTTCGAGACAGATCAGAGTACCCACCCACATTGAACTGAATTGGCTACTCTTTTTTTTGCTAATAGTACCATTTCACTTGACCGATAATGTAGTGTAGGTATGCCTAGAAGAACCTGTTCACACTCATGGAAATAATTTTTTTAATGTTTTTTTTTGGGTGTATCTCGCGTACATTAATTAAAGATACTGTAACCTGAATAAGGGTTGTAGATAGGTTAAAATTGCCGGGGCCACCTAGTAGGAAAATACTATAAGAAGTGAAATATGTTTGCCACCCTCCAAATATTAAAAAAATCCTATACATGTATTCTACGTATGAATTTTATATACATGTTCTCCGTACAGAGTGAAGCGTCCATCTAGGTGCAGCCGTTAGAGACGCGTCTGCGAGATCGTTCCGTGTTGCGTTCATGTGCACTGAGACAAGTGTGATTCCATCTTAAGACGCAAAAGTGAAATGATGGACGTTTTTAATGATAAACAAAACTTATGTAAGTGCATTTCCGAATAGGCCATTACTGTGTTTATCTGATGTAATATATACGTAATGGCATCTTTTGCATATGGAAATGTCGTGACCCGCATTCGATATTCCAATTTATATATCTGGTTATGATTGCATATCATGTGACTATTTATATCATAGAAGTGGGAAACAGGCATATATTTGACATTTTTATAATGACGTTGGTACATACTGATAGTACCTACGTAGTGAAGGCATCAGGACTTTACGACCCCATCGTCCTCTAGTGGAGGGAATTGCTTCTGCTACTGCAGTGAGTCAACCGAACTTAAAGAACTACTTACTTTACTGGTGGTAGAGCTCCAGTGATGGAGCTCGCGGGCGTAGGCACCACCGCATTACCTAATATACTTTCCGCTAAATGGTAGTGTTTAGCACTATCGTGTTCCGGTCAGGTGGTACGGCCCTGTAATTTCCGACACAGAGGCATAACACCTTAGGCCTCAGAAGTGGTAACGCAACTGCATTTTGACTTTGGTCTCTGTGTGGGTGTCTATATGCTGCAGTCATCACTTAACATCAATGTGATCTGCATGCTTGTTTGCCACTTCGATAACATAAAAAAAAACTAACTTTTGGCTGAAGTAATGATAATGATGATTATGACATACGTAGTATTTTCCCTTCTTAATGATTTATATATGTATGTGCATGAAACGTAGAGGTCACAGTACTGATACCTGGACATTATAGTATATTGTACCTATTAGTTATCAACGTCTGTATTAGTACCAGTATAATTACTTGGGCAGAATTTCATGAAATAGGTAAGTAACATTTGAATCGATACAAGTTACACTTTGTTGGACTGTGTATTATTAGTAAAAAGGTCTGGACGAATTGAGTACCTCCTCGTTTTTTCAAAGTCGGTTAAACAGAATATGTTTTTTTATGTTACGAAGGTGGCAATCAAGTATGCAGTTCACATGGATGTTAAATGATGATTGTAGCATAGCCTCGCCAACATGCTACCTCTGAGACCGCAGGTGTTATGTCTCTGTGATAGCTGTTATGGAGCCGTACATTATTATCTAACCGAAAGACTGTAGTGCTGAACACGCTAAATGGTAATTTGGCGGCAGATAGGGTAGGTAATGCGGTGGTGCCTACGCCCTCGAGTCCTACTAGAACCACAGTAGATAGAGAACTCTACCACCAGTAAATTTCTTAGTTCAAGGTCTATTAAAATGTATGATGATAACTGCCTTAGTAGCGTAGTGGTAGCGGGCCCCTACTACTGCGCTGGGGGTCCTGGGTTCGATTCCCGGGTCGGGAACTATCAGACATAACGGTTTAAAATCCTTTATCTCTGGTTCTATTTGGATTTTTCCATTTTCTGGAAGTTTCCCAGTACCTCGGAGTTTGGTGTGTGCCCGGAGATGGCAACAGGTTCGCCACCTGTTACATGAGCCAAAACGTAACCGGCGAGTCGTGGGTGTTTGCATGTATGCTTGAATACATGCATTTACCTCTGGGATTACAGGCGTGAAGATACGTACGTAAAATATATGATAGCTGGGATTGTAAATTTAATTTAGATCCTATGATATCGTTACTTACTTTCAAGTAAGTATGCAAATTCAAGTTGTTAAGTCTACAGGATGACAGAGATTTCGCAGAGATATAATTGAGGCAAATTGTCAAACTATTTCATGACTGTTAATTTATTACTGCAGGGTAGTAAGATTAAGATTATTTAACGACTTCTATACCTAAACTCTGTTAAGAATTCTTCAGCGCAAAAATCATATTTCTATATTTGGAATCGCTTAAACCTAAACTCTGTTAAGAATTCTTCAGCGCAAAAATCATATTTCTATATTTGGAATCGCTTAAAGAAGCGGACATATTTTTTAAATAAGTTTTTTTTCTAAATATTAAACTAATAGGTTTTTTTTATGTACGGCACGGATGCCTATAGACACTTACAGAAAGACCAGAGGTCAAAATGCAGATGAGTTGCCTCTACTGAGACCTTGTGTCTCTGTGATAGTTATTACGGGGTCATATACTACCATCAAACCGGAACACAATAGTGCTGAACACTACCGTTTGGCGGCAGACAAATTAGGTTGGTAATGAGGCGGTGCCTACGCTCTTGATACTGGGACTCTACCACCAGTGAAGGTGCCGTTGTTTTGTAAGAACACTTCTTCTTGTCGTTAACTAGCATTTTTTAAACAACTGCAAACCGTGGAGTGAGTGATCCGAAAACTTTACTGACGTAACTTCACGCCTGTAATCCCCGAAGGGGTAGGCAGAGGTAAATGCATGCATTCAATCATACATGCAAACACCCACGACTCGCCGGTTACGTTTTTGGCCCATGTAACAGGTGGCGAACCTGTTGCCATCTCCGGGCACATTACCACACTTCGGGGTACTGGGAAACTTCCAGAAAACGGAAAAATCCCAATAGAAGCAGAGATAAAGGATTTTAAACCGTTATCTCTGATAGTCCCCGACCTGGGAATCGAACCCAGGACCTCCAGCGCAATAGTAGTGGCCTGCTACCACTACGCTACTGAGGCAGTTAACTTTACTGGAAGAACATATTTTGAAGATTAATAAGTTTTTTAATTATAAAACGTTGGTAAATATGTTCCGTTTCTTTCATCGATACCGAAATCAGTTTCAGTTCAAATTCGCCTTGCATTTATAAAATTTTTGACAAATCAGACGATAAATATTATTTAATTTTTAAATAATAATAAGTGCTTTATTTATATCTGCTAATCTTATTCTAAAACTCAAAATATTAATTACCTATAATAGTAATTCTTGTGCTGTTATTAGGTATACATTTTTACCATTTACAGGAATTTCATACTTCATACTACGATCCTTTAGTACTTTTATATTATAAAAAAAATAACAATAGGTATACCAAAAACATGTTCTACGAGTATGTTGTAAGTACCGAAGGTTAAAATAATAAAATTGTTAATGCGAACTTTGAATGCAATTGCGATTCAGTTTGCAAAATTGCCATAATTGACACCAAGGATCAGAGATCATTTTAAAACTTAACCATTGGATGTTGTTGATTAGGTATCTGTTTCACACTGTTTACCATAATGTATTATAACATATATATTATTTTTTAAATACATATATCCACCGTTTGCAAAATTACGGCGGCAATTATCCCACAGCACTTTACAAAGGCGATTTTTAAGCTTTCCTGAAATTTTCATCTAGTTCAATTTTGTCATCTTATTCGTCGATCGGAAATGCCGTCACTAGTTTATTACGATACATTTTGATTTACCAATTTTAAAAACATTTGATTTCAGGTATCAACCGGGAATAGAACTCAAAGATTCTATTTCGACACGATTTTTGGTTTGGAAGTGCCCCTTCTAGATGATCAAAGTGTCGAGGATGACGAAGATGAAACCCAAGTCAAAAACTGTTCATGCGGTAAGTACCTACAACCGTATAAACCTACATAAAATCGAATATTAGTTCGTCCGTGAGCTATGACATAAATCATAATAATAAGTAGAATTGGAATTGACCTCTTAATATCGTTATTACAAACCTTAACTTAATCGCTAATGCTTCGTCTTGTTTTTTAATAATTGCTGCCGTTTAAACAAAATTATCAGCAATTCATTAGGTTTGTGTTGCCAAAAGAAATGCCAAAGAATCATGGCACAATCCATGCATTGATTTGTATTAAAATTAATAAATGGATCACGGCGAAACTCTGTAAAATGCTATCTTGAAAACGTCTAGAACATTTTTTAGTATTTAAAAAATAAAAGCGGTCTTTCCTAACGACAGTAGAAGCTGATCATATTTTTATTCCGGATCTAAAAAAAAATATAAGCGGCAAATGTTTTCAAAATAATGGGTAAGCAAAACAAAGTTGTTTTATAACGACGTTTTTCTCACCATGATTCTTCTTCACAGTGATGTACGGTCTCTGATTGTGTTTTATTGAAAAATAAAAAACTGTATTTTATTGAAAACAGTTGGTAGTATATACAAAGAGCCTATCATTACATACCGATCAATAGCTACACAGAAGCTGAAGTTGTTGGCAATTCCACCGTAGATAATATGTGTGAAAGTCTATACCAATATTCGAAGTTTATTACTAGATAATTCACAAATGCCTTAATAGACTTAAATAAAATTGAATATAGTTTTTAATCTTTTTAAATTACACAAACGAGATTATACAAAAACTTAGCATTTTATAAAAATGAAATGTCGTTTAATGTATGTAAAAAATGGAGTAATTTATGGATAAAATGAAGCACTTCTACTTCAACACTTGATCTATTAGTTTGATGACCTTTTATGTAGGGGTATTTCTGTAGCCATAATTGTATGTTTTGTTGATATAAACGTACATCACCATTTGCAATATACAAATATTGTAATTTAATGTAATCACGTTCACATTTTAGAGTGCGGCAGAGCAAACCCACTTCCTAGAAAGATGGGTAAGTTACACATGTATAGCACTAGGTTATCATTTTAAACTTACTATTATTAATTTGTATTTAACATTGTATATATTATAAAATTTATATTTACCCTTATATTTGCACCTTAGCCTATCTTTGTAGATACCTATGCACTATTTTAAATTGCACATTATAATATTTACATATTCAGCGAATAATTATTGTTGTATTTGTCTTATACGCACTGTCTTTGTAAATATCTACTTTTGTTACATATGAGTCGAAAACACTAATTATGCACTTTACATATTATTATTTTATGTACTTACTATTCAATAAGGTAATATATTGTCATTTACATTCACGTAAATATATATTTGTAAAGCTTTTGTATTTTTCTAACTAGCGAATTCATGGATGGAAAATGAACTGCAAACCCGTTTGCTTCATATACCTAATTATCTACCGACAAGTGGAAACCAGCTGATTATTTTTAATTAACCCAAGTTCATAGTCTTGACAGTTTAGCTTCCCGTTTCCAGTTCAATAGCCCTGTGATTATTCACTTTCTCATACCAGAGTGCGGTGGACCCAACCAGGAGAACCGCATCGTGGGCGGAATGCCGGCGGGTACGAATCGCTACCCATGGATGGCTAGACTGGTATACGATGGCCAGTTCCACTGCGGCGCTTCCCTGCTAACCAAGGAGTATGTGCTGACAGCTGCGCATTGCGTACGGAAGTGAGTTCGCCTTCCAACGTTTTGAGGTTGAAATTAATATTCAACGTTCTTATGCAACTTTTACGTAACTCACGCAGTTTGACTTCGGTGTCACCTTATTTTGGTGCGCTCTGGCTTTAAAAATATACAAAATATGATATGGTAAGATGGGTGTTGTTTTGTAGGTGATAGTATATTATATAAGGGTGTTTTTAATATAGCTGATATATCGATTATTTACAATCGAATACCAAAATGTATTCGGTATGGTAGAGCTCCAGTGACGGAGCTCGCGGGCGTAGGCACCACCGCATTACCTAATATACTTGCCGTTAAATGGTAGTGTTCAGCACTATCGTGTTCCGGTCAGGTGGTAATGTACGGCTCTGTAATTTCCGGCACAGAGGCATAACACCTAATGCCTCAGGAGTGGCAGCGCATTTGCATTTTGACCTCTGGCCATTGTGTGGGTGTCTATAGGCTGCAGTCATCACTTAACATCAATGTGAACTGCACGCTTGTTTGCCACTTTAATAACATAAAAAAAAAGAAATATTAATAAAACAGTTAATTAAAATAGGTGAATTGGAATACAAACATGTTTTTGTGTGATGTAATCTGTTGTGGAGGCTGAAGCCTGAATTACAGGGTACATGATTTACAGGTCTCCAGGTCCACCAAACCCTTGATACCTGTGAGTAGGTATGGTGGGATTTTTCTTTTTTATTGTGGGTGTTTGTGTATTTGAAAGTATCTAAGGTGCTACCTCTACCTACTTATCTCTTCAGGGAATACAGCCGTGTAGTTGCATAACGAACGAACTAACGTCTCATCTCTGAAACCTACAGTTGGTATACAGTAGACATGTATGTACAGTCAGGGCACTCTGCGCTTATCCAAAATCAAATATAGACTTTAGTACCATCGCATAAGGTGTACCTTGCTTGAACTTAATTTATTATTAATTTATTAAAATATTGTATATACGAGTACAAACATTTTCCCTGTAGGAGTTCGTGCTAAGCCCACGGCATATTTGCGTATCATTTATCGCTTTTTGTGGTAACGTATTAGTGGTTCTCTGTTGGTTTTTCACCAATTACACGCAATGGCGTATCGACATTTCAGTTTGAGTTGCGTTTATTTGATAAATGCGCTGTGTATTTTTCTTAAAGCGAATATATTTATTAAGAAGTAGGTGTATTTCTGTAAAAAGATTTACCTATAGTAGAGTTCCGATGGAGAGATATTGTGGGGTATGAATCTCAAAGTAGGTACCTAATTCACTTGTCTCTATTGTGTATGTTTCCATAATGGATGACTTCGATACACTGCACTATTTAATTACAATCCATTTATACCGTTTATGTAGTACATACTACATACATACTCTTACTATGATTAACGAATAAAAAAAAAAACAAATACTTTAAGCAACCGATGTCTAGTGCGAAAGTTGCACCGCTCCTAATCCCATATGTTTTATGTGTCCTCCCACACCCTAAGCCGAGGATCGAACCCACTGGGGCTCCTTTGTGCAGTTGTGTTAATTAATTAGCTAAATACTTTATCAATTACTATTTAATTTATACATGGTACCTACCCTCGGAGATGGGCAATGTCCCAATTGGTAGCACACGACCTACATACGACGACAAATAATTAAAAAAACTTAACTAGCCTATCTATTGTTATCTTAGGTGTTGAATCATGAACAGCGTTAATATTTTCGTTTTTTTCATAAACAAGATTGCAAACTTACACACGTTGGTTGGTGAGTTTAAAAACTTTGGTAGTGCTAAGTGTAACAATAGGTTCCTTATCTATCTCTCCACTTACTACACCTAATAAGGCCTAAGGTAGATAGAGATTTCTTCCACTAGTGCCACGGTCAAGCCAAATTAATAAGTACAAAAACGCAGGGTGAGTAGAAGCGACCCGCAATATAACAACCGTAAATCCGATCCCCGACCCGCATACCAAACGTGGTAATTATGGTATATCCCTTTTTTTATGTAAAAAAAGTGGCAAACAAGCATGCAGTTCACATTGATGTAAATTGATGACTGCAGCCTATAGACACCCACACAATGGCCAGAGGTCAAAATGCAGATGCGCTGCCACTCCTGAGGTATTAGGTGTTATGCCTCTGTGCTGGAAATTACATTGCCACCTAAACGGAACACGATGGTGCTGAACACTACCATTTAGCGGCAAGTATATTATGAGGTGAGGTATATGTATGTGTGATGCAATAGTGTAAGATGGTAACATGTATGTGTGCATAATGTGTAACATAGGTTAAGAAGAGAGTAATAAATGGAACGTTGAACTGAAAGGTTGTGTTCATCATTACCCCGGAACCCCCCACACACTTCATTAGGTAAAACAGTGGTGCCTACGCCCGTGAGTTTCGTCACTGGACCTCTACCACCAGTAAAAATATATACAGAATTGCCGGGTTAGGTTTTTCCAGCAGTAAACGTGATTTGGCTGGAATAATGATGACTCCTAACACGCTTCATCTCTATGACTTCAGGTTAAAGAGATCAAAGATCCGCGTGATCCTCGGCGACCACGACCAGACGATAACGACCGAGAGTGCGGCCATCATGCGCGCCGTCACCGCCATCGTCCGCCATCGCAGCTTCGACGCTGACTCATACAACAACGATATCGCATTGCTTCGTTTGAGGAAACCCGTCACCTTCTCCAAGATCATCAAACCCGTTTGTTTGCCTCCTGCAGGTTGGTGCTCTTCTTTTGATTGGACGTATGTAGACGGCTTATCTTGAGACAGGTAGTCTATTTTATCAGGCAAGCGCAGCTGGTGAGCGCAGATGGCTCTTAGCCTAAAACAAGCTGATACGTTTTTATAAAAAATCTACAGTACAGCTTTCTGCAGGTTAGTTATGTTTAATGAAGAGTTGTGATCAGCGTTTTTCTCGAAGCAGTAAATTATAAAGTCATACATTATCACTTGACTGGAACATGGTAGCGCTGAACACTATAATTTAGCGGTAATGTGATGGTGTTTAAGTCCGCGAACCCCGTCACTGGAGCTCGTAGCACTATCGTCCGTATAACCTTCCGTAGCACATACGTGCTCCTTGAACTCTTTTACTTAAGAGATAATTCATGTTACATTATTTCGGAAACATTACGAACATCGATAATTTTCAAAAATAAATAAATAATTGAATTGAATTGAAAACATACCTTTTATTTTCATACGTTAATCACGCTTTAATACAATTGGACAGATTTTCACTTAATTTTATTATTTTATTTATTTATTTGCGCTTTTCATGACAGTAATTATTATACTGTTTATCTTTTATATACGCAAAAATTACAATATCAATAGTAATTATGTTAGATACATATTTAAAACAAAATACCTTACTATTATTAAAAGTATTAGCTGGAAGAAAATTATCTTCAACATTTCGATTCTGTTACACATTTTCCCCATACTACTTTAAGGCTTCGAATTTGCACGTTCAATAAGTTAACAGATTCTTATTTAATTCCAGGCACAGATCCTTCAGGCAAAGAAGGTATAGTGGTGGGCTGGGGTCGGACTTCAGAAGGGGGTCAACTGCCGGCCATCGTGCAGGAGGTCCGCGTGCCAATCCTCTCGCTCACACAGTGCCGCGGCATGAAATACCGAGCGTCACGTATCACTAATAATATGGTAAGATCCTTATTGAAAGGAAATCCTATGGAGCAAAGGGTTCAATATGGTTTTAGTGCAGATGCGTTGCCATTCCTGCCGCCATTTATCTCTCTGCCCTAAAAATTAGCTCAGTGCTTTTCATTTAAGTGGCATGTATGTCAGGTGCTGTTGAAAATAAAGACTTTGACTGAGGTAGCTGACAAAGAATTGGGAGTGATCATGATATTTTTTTGTATGAATTTCTAATTGTCGTGAAGGTTAATAAAAGGGTAATGGAGGTAATGACTCCAACGATCCTAAGGTACATACCTAAGTTAAATAATGCGTCAGAGTCTTCTGCCATGGCGTCAATCCATGGACCACAATTTAAGTTGGCATAGATCCTTCAAACAAGGACGGTATAGTGGTGAACTGGGTTCGAACTTTAGAAGAGGGTCAGCTGCCAGCTATCGTGCAAGAGGTCAGGGTGTCAATCATCTTGCTCATGCAGTGCCGCAGCATGACATATTGAGCATGGCGTATCTAATCTCAGAACTCTATTCAACCACCGATTTGGTGAGGTTCTCTCACTTAAAAAGAGTGATGTTCTTTTTAATAAAGCGAAGGTGGCAAACCAGCTTGCAGTTCACAGATATTAAGTGATAACTGCCTATAAAAACCTACACATAAACCAGAGGTCAAAATGCAGATGCGTTGCTATCCCTGAGACCTAAGTTCTTATGTCTCTGTGATAGTTATTACGAAGCCATCCATTACCATCTTACCGCAGCACGATAGTGCTGAACACTACCATTTGGCGGTAGATAACTTAGGTAACGCGATAGTGTTTTTTCAGTAAAAATGTTGATACATTGATATTTTAATTGACTTTCATTGTTTCAGCTGTGTGCTGGTCGAGCGTCGACAGATTCATGTCAAGGCGACAGTGGCGGTCCCTTACTTGTTCAGCAGGGAGATAAATTCCAGATCGTGGGTGTGTATCATTGTATAATATTATCTTATTACATATAAACTTTATGATTGCTCTACATTTGCCAAATTCTTGTAAATACGTAAACATAAAGTCGAAAAAAAAATTGCCAACATTTTCATGAACTTGGTGAAAATGTTGGCAATTTTTTTTTTGACTTTTAATGATACTTAGATATTGTTTTATTTTATTATTTGTCAGTTATTTAATTTTTTCAATTTAGAAAAAAAAAACAATATACAATATTTTTAAGGCCATGCCTCATATCTAATGAATTTACTTAATTACAGCCTTAAATCTAATATTTTCCATATGTGATTACTAAGTATCTTTTGATAGTAAACTCATTGTTACATCTTTTTTTTGTTCAATTAAGAATAACAGCATCGATGATTTTATCTACGCCTGAGGTCTCAATTCTTAGAGCTTCAATTCTGAGGGTTCAATCCTCGGGTCGGAGAGTAAATAAGAATGGAATTTCTTTATTTAAAGAAGATTCCCAGCAGCAACCCCAGCTTTTGATAAAATACCCGAAATAGTTCCACCTATTTAAGACTAAAAAATCTGTATTGGCGAGTTTGCATGCTGTACCTATTTACCTATGACTATCTTTGAATCGCTAAGTAAAGTAATAAGAATAGGATAAATAGTTTAAAAGAAGTAAAATGTAATAAATCTAGAAAATAAATAATTAAATAATAATAATATATTAATTGTCTGTACAAAATAAAACAAAATGAGGAATGCCTATCATAGGAAACAGACCGTAAAACTAAAAATAGAAATTAAATAAACTAGTAAGTAATATCTCTAATTATGTTAGAGGAAAATGTATACTAAAAAAAAAGAATAAAGGATTTTAATGTGTATGTGTTAAACGTGTGTGTCAATAAGTCCTTCAGAAATAGAGCCCTGAAGTAGCAGTCCAGCTTGTCAATAAGGATATCGTTTAAAACTTTCAGGTATAGTGTCATGGGGTGTGGGTTGCGGTCGACCAGGCTACCCCGGCGTGTACACTCGCATCACTCGCTACCTGCCCTGGTTGCGCGCCAACCTCAGAGACTCCTGCCTCTGTGGCAATTGACCAAAATGTTTGAATCAAAGCCTTAAATTGTATAAATAAACTTGTAAATATTAACTTATAAATTAAAGTTTTTGTTACTGTATTAAAATTGTAGTATGACGGGCTAGGCTAACTGCATATGGATAAACGCATGAGCGATAGTTGTATAGACAACGGCTTACTACCCGTATCCATCCATCCGTATCTGTAAACTAAAAGCGATCAACACGTCGGGTAGGTAATCGGACAAGTGTTGGTGCAATTGTAGAGAGATATACAAATACATACAACCAAACAATGGTAGTCATTGCGATCTCCAATCTGCATGCCAAGCGTGGCGATTATGAAATATCCCTCTTATGGAGAGGATTTGGTTCAGCAGTGGACATATTTCGACTGAAATGATGATGCAAATATACATGACATAAAGTGTTAAGCGTGCGTAAACAATAATTTTGAATCATAACTGCTTTAGAGCTAGAACTTAATTGACGATTAGCTTACTAACATTTTATGGCGAAATTTATCAGTTTCTCAAACGACAGTGACCAATGTGTATACTAACCCCCTTATTCATAAACGTATTATAGCTAAAGTGTTGCTAATCTCTCCTTTGTCTTTTTCTATCATTTGACAAAGACAAAGCATTCTATAGCTGTAACGTTTCTAATGTACGTTACATGACAAAGGCAAAGTATACATTAGAAACGTTATAGCTATAGAATGCTTTGTCTTTGTCAAAGGATAGAAAAGGGCAAAGGAGAGATTGGCAACACTTTAGCTTTAATACGTTTATAAATAAGGGGGTTAGTCTTTTTTGTTAAGCGTGTAAGTCCATAGTTGTATTGTACGTTTATTATAATAAGTTATTTATATGAAATGGTTTTTAAATTATGGGTTTCGCAGTCTTGTATGTATGTTTTCAAAGATGATAAGCAGTTGTTAACTAAAAATGTAGTAACGGCAGTGTGCACAGCGTAAAAATTGAAAAAAAGTTTGCAGTTTTGGGTATTTACTAAGTAATAATTTTCTAAATTAAGGATCAAATTTAGATATTTTTAATGAAGATAACTTATTCCTTCAGTCTGAGAAAGAAAAACATATGAAGGCATATTTGCCAAAATATTGAATCAGGCGTTTCTATCTTCTTCAGAATTAATTTAGAATATTATAATTTTAACACGGCACAGTAAATTACAAAAATAAAGTTTACAGAAAAACATTTCTGACCACGTACAAACAAATATTTCTGTCAAAAACTTTTAGCTCTTAATTAATCACGTTTTTTGTGCATACACTTGGGTTCTGAGAATTGATCCTAACGATCTTATTTTATAAATCGTTCTAGGTTGATGGTCAATTATCAGATCACCTACGTTATTCTTTTTGTAATATTTATTTTTATGTTATATTTTATATAATAATATAATCAAAATAAAAAATGTTTATTACTATAGAACTCAGTTTCACATGAATCTTTTTGCTGATATTTTAAATGTACGTAAAATAAAGTAATTACTAATAAATAAATATATTGATAAGTAGTGAACTCGAGATATTTTTAAGTTTGTAAAAAACACGGAATAGATAAATAAAGATGGAATGGTAATGTGAGCGTGGCAAGCGCGCCGCAACTATGTATGAACAAACACAGTTTGGCCGAACCATTCGTTGGTTGCTTGTAGTGTCGTGTAGACTGCTTCGAACGACACATCTCTTGGTAAATATACCGTGTATATTTACCAAGACATTTGTTTAAAACATAAAAATATAAAAAGGAATATGAATATTCGAACTTAAACTGCATTATTTAAACGTAACTGCTAGCGAATACATTGCTCGTTACGCACTCGCTCAATTAACGCTATTACTGTCTCCGCTTGCAATGTACAGCATGTAACGTCCGCTACACTTCGACTACTGACATACGAGGTCCTTGTGAGTATATTGTTGTGTGCGTGCTAGTGCTTATTGTCTACGGGCGTTGTCTTAGTGTGCAAAATTACGCAAACGAATAGCTGGCCTGAGGATTTATGTGTGGGTGATAGTCGAGATGGAGTTGCATGTGTGTAAGAAATTGCACGGTGGGAGAAAAGCGGCGACACTGGTTCTAATACTAAATTGTAGCAAAGGCCTTTCCATCCTTATTTATCTATTCCGTGATAATAAAGTATCAATGAACGTACAACACGTGCATAACTTAAATGCGTTCGTGAAGTTAATTAATTACAAGTCGATTTTGTGGTATACAATTGATTTGCGAAAGGAAAAATGTAGCAGTAGTTCGCTTTCAATCAAATTTCAGGCCATTATTGTAACACGCTCGTCGATGTCGTAAGCTAAGAGACTGGCGCCTATGAAAGATACGATCGGCTAGCTTCGACTTTTTAGAGCGTTATCTCTGCTACTCACTGCCTACGTAAGCACTGATAGGCCGGTATTGGTCAAAAATTGATCGAAATGGTGGACCAACGTCAGAAAGGTAAGGTGCGAAAGAGATAACGCTCTACAGACCCGAAATAAGCCGAGTCTCCTTCTTATGGTCGATGTGCAATATACTTGAAGTTAATGGAAAGGATATTTAGATATAACTTTTGAGTGTAGGTCTACGTATCGAAATCAAATTAGCAACTCATTTTAATAAAGTAACTACATTGACATATTTTAATGTACGGAATATATTATTATAAATCACACTTGAATATTTATCATATATAAATATTTAAATCATTAGTATTATAATATATGCTATTTATCACAAATTAATAAGTTTATAATTTACCGTGTTTATTTGTATTATTACCAAACAATTGAGTAATGTATGAGCACGATTAGCTATTTGCAACGACTCAACATTTAAGAAAGCAGACCAGTTCATAAATATATCCGCGTAGGTAAATAAAATTGAATGTTATAAGAACATAATTAAACTTTTGTTTAACAAAACATGTAGGTACGCTAGAGTTACGGCTTAGTGAAACAATGTTTGGTGGTGAATAAAATACTTTATTAGCAAATAAATCTAAACGGATATAAATTGATAGGTTTGTTAGTACAGCAGTAGTTATATCGTTAACGTCTGACGCTGTATTTATTTATTTATTATAATTGTATAAATAATCAACAAATCTGACCCAATTTAATTTTATGTACATAATATTAAATAAATATAATATTACGTTAAATAGTCTAGATGATAATTAATTTAGTACAGACAGGCCGGTGGTGCAGATTACCAATAAAATATAACTAATATAAGTCACTGTAGACAACTGCCTAAGTGTTCAATTTCTTTTGTACATAGATAGTTAAGTAATAATGCTTTGTTAAATTATGCGACGCTTCAATAATTCTTTAGCTTAGCTATATTTAGGTAATTTATGCTTTACTATGAAACTTAAAATGTCTAATATTTTAACAATTAGTTTGTTAGTTTTTTAACTAAATTATAAAATATATTCATAGACTTATAATAATAATATGTCTTCGTTCCGCTTTTCATTAGTTATCTAGTAATCTCCACAATATCAAAAATTAATTGCATGTTTCTGGCGGATTTCATGTTGAAATAATGTTGCATTATGTTTCTGGTGGCACTCGGACTCACAGTAAAGTTATATTTTTATTGTGAGTCCGAGTGCCACCAAGGGTGGCAGTGCAACTGCATTTTGACCTTCAGTTTTTGTGAAGATATTTAAGACTGCAGTACTCACTTGCCATCAATGTGAACTGCAAGCTTGTTTGCCATCATAGGTTCATAAAAAAAAATTGCTACTTCAAAATTGGAGTAGAAATGAACGTCGTTATTATTATAACGCCAGTTATCAACATAGGCGATAAAGAGGACCAATTAAAATTTGAAAAGATAAACATTTTGGTAGAGTTCTTGCTTTAATACGAGTCATATGTAAGACACAGAAAATCCTCCTCCAGAAAATTTGTGTAACAAAATATCTACGGAAAATTAAATTATACTCTTCAATCTTCTAAAAAAGTCTTTCGTCTTTTAAAAAATAAATTTATTTTTAAATATATGTTATTAAAGTACCTAAACTACCTAATAATGAAGAAATAAAGAGTCGGTTTACCTAAAATTGTGTGTAAGTTTGGTAGGTTTTATGGTTTTAATTTTATTTTTAATCTATTTGGATACTTTAAGCAGTTTTTTTATGATTATAGTATAAAAATAAATGCTCTTTAGGCTGTAACTGTGATCCTCGTCACGATAAAATTGTTTTTACTTTTGTCGTTACAATTACGAGTATATAATTTTAACTAAATATAACTTTTGTAATTTATTTTATAACAATATGTTGTTCTTGTTAAATATTTAAATTCTGTTGTGTTAAAATTAAGAGTTAAGTATGAAATTAATACATATTTGTTATTTTTTGTAAACTATATTGTGAATAAACGGATTTTAACTTTAAACAATATTTATTTTAATTTCCTGAGATATCCTACCAGTATTTTTAATCTATTTGGATAAATAACTTTGATTTCTCATAACAAAAAAGGATAACTATGCTGTAACTGTCTCAGTAGTCTATTAGGAGCAGGCCACTACTGTTACTGGGAACTGAGGGTTCTATCCCTTATTGGGTATCTTCTGTTTTATGGAAGTTTCACAGTGCCACCCTCAAATTTGGAAATACCACGTAAATCTGAAGATTGTAATAGTTTCGCCATCACATCACAACACATGGAACGATACGTAACTGGCGAATGGTAGGTGTTTGCATTGAATGCTTGCATTTACCCCCTATCTTATCCCTTGGCAGAATACAGACATGAAGTAAAAATGTTTCAGCACCGTGTTTTTTCCTAAGTAGGAACCTACTGAAACGTATAATGCACAAGCGCATAAAGCAGAGTTGAATTGTACTTTGCGGCAGTCATTTTTAGTGTGCATTTTGAAATCACGTTAACGCTAGAAGAATATAGTCTATTTAAAGCAAAGGGGTTGTAATCCGAGAGTGCCAGCAGAAGTGAAAACTTGAATATTACCAACGCAACACACTCGTTTCACACCACTTGGCGATTATTTTGAAAAAAGCATGTATTTAAAGATACGTATATTCAAACAACGAAGTACGCATTTAGGTATACCTACTACGAAAGAAAAACTTAATTTTTTAATTGTTTTATATTATTTCGCATTAACACATGCTTGTGAAATATATTTTATTTTTAAAGAAAAATGGAAAGAAAAATTTGACTTCAGGCGAGGCTCGAACTCGCGACCTACTGGGAATCTAGTCCAGCCGCTCTTCCAATTGAGCTACTGAAGCCCTGCCCGATTTGTCAAATCTTTCCTTCACATCTATTGCATTGCTTTATGGTAGCAGCAGCGCCATCTATTACCAACTATGCTAGTTAGGCAACCGATATAATAGACTTTTCAGTTTATTGAATATCGTAAAGAAGTCGCTTTTACCCTTAATAATTGTTTTATATTATTTCGCATTAACACATGCTTGTGAAATATATTTTATTTTTAAAGAAAAATGGAAAGAAAAATTTGACTTCAGGCGAGGCTCGAACTCGCGACCTACTGGGAATCTAGTCCAGCCGCTCTTCCAATTGAGCTACTGAAGCCCTGCCCGATTTGTCAAATCTTTCCTTCACATCTATTGCATTGCTTTATGGTAGCAGCAGCGCCATCTATTACCAACTATGCTAGTTAGGCAACCGATATAATAGACTTTTCAGTTTATTGAATATCGTAAAGAAGTCGCTTTTACCCTTAATAATTGTTTTATATTATTTCGCATTAACACATGCTTGTGAAATATATTTTATTTTTAAAGAAAAATGGAAAGAAAAATTTGACTTCAGGCGAGGCTCGAACTCGCGACCTACTGGGAATCTAGTCCAGCCGCTCTTCCAATTGAGCTACTGAAGCCCTGCCCGATTTGTCAAATCTTTTCTTCACATCTATTGCATTGCTTTATGGTAGCAGCAGCGCCATCTATTACCAACTATGCTAGTTAGGCAACCGATATAATAGACTTTTCAGTTTATTGAATATCGTAAAGAAGTCGCTTTTACCCTTAATAATTGTTTTATATTATTTCGCATTAACACATGCTTGTGAAATATATTTTATATTTAAAGAAAAATGGAAAGAAAAATTTGACTTCAGGCGAGGCTCGAACTCGCGACCTACTGGGAATCTAGTCCAGCCGCTCTTCCAATTGAGCTACTGAAGCCCTGCCCGATTTGTCAAATCTTTCCTTCACATCTATTGCATTGCTTTATGGTAGCAGCAGCGCCATCTATTACCAACTATGCTAGTTAGGCAACCGATATAATAGACTTTTCAGTTTATTGAATATCGTAAAGAAGTCGCTTTTACCCTTAATAATTGTTTTATATTATTTCGCATTAACACATGCTTGTGAAATATATTTTATTTTTAAAGAAAAATGGAAAGAAAAATTTGACTTCAGGCGAGGCTCGAACTCGCGACCTACTGGACTGAAGGAAAGATTTGACAAATCGGGCAGGGCTTCAGTAGCTCAATTGGAAGAGCGGCTGGACTAGATTCCCAGTAGGTCGCGAGTTCGAGCCTCGCCTGAAGTCAAATTTTTCTTTCCATTTTTCTTTAAAAATAAAATATATTTCACAAGCATGTGTTAATGCGAAATAATATAAAACAATTATTAAGGGTAAAAGCGACTTCTTTACGATATTCAATAAACTGAAAAGTCTATTATATCGGTTGCCTAACTAGCATAGTTGGTAATAGATGGCGCTGCTGCTACCATAAAGCAATGCAATAGATGTGAAGGAAAGATTTGACAAATCGGGCAGGGCTTCAGTAGCTCAATTGGAAGAGCGGCTGGACTAGATTCCCAGTAGGTCGCGAGTTCGAGCCTCGCCTGAAGTCAAATTTTTCTTTCCATTTTTCTTTAAAAATAAAATATATTTCACAAGCATGTGTTAATGCGAAATAATATAAAACAATTATTAAGGGTAAAAGCGACTTCTTTACGATATTCAATAAACTGAAAAGTCTATTATATCGGTTGCCTAACTAGCATAGTTGGTAATAGATGGCGCTGCTGCTACCATAAAGCAATGCAATAGATGTGAAGGAAAGATTTGACAAATCGGGCAGGGCTTCAGTAGCTCAATTGGAAGAGCGGCTGGACTAGATTCCCAGTAGGTCGCGAGTTCGAGCCTCGCCTGAAGTCAAATTTTTCTTTCCATTTTTCTTTAAAAATAAAACTTAATTTTTTAACTAACATAAAAATGTCGTATGTGTACAAATGTCCAGCCAGTCCATAAAAATGGGGAATCGTATTTCAATTAAAATTCATTAAATTGTCGACCTATTTCGGTCACCTCGATCCTCTATAAAACCATGGAGCAGGCTTGCAACATTGTAAGGCTTATTATTTGTGCAAAGAATAGACCAGACTCTATCTGATTAAGGAACCAGATCGGAAGTGTTACAAACGCCTAGCTAGCAATACTAAAAGGCTTCATTCTGTGTTTTGTATGCCTCTACGGATAATTTAAAAGACTTGTTTCGATGGATGCAATAAAACCTTGATATTATAGGTACTCATAAGCGCGATCCCATTGCTGTCTTTATTCACCTTTTATTGTATTTTTTTTTCATATATTATATTCCTGCTCAAATATATATCTACCAGAATACCAGCAGGCATATTATGAGTATCGGTTGCCAATAATTTGAAACCACCTTTTCTACTGGTGGTGGAGCTCCAGTGACGGAGCTCGCGGGCGTAGGCACCACCGCATTACCTAATTTACTTGCCGCTAAATGGTAGTGTTCAGCACTATCGTGTTCGTATTCGTGGTCAGGTGGTAATGTACGGCCCTGTTATTTCCAACACAGAGGCATAACACCTTAGGCCTCAGGAGTGGTAACGCATCTGCATTTTGACCTTGGTCTTTGTGTGGGTGTCTATAGGCTACAGTCATCACTTAACATCAATGTGAACTGCATGCTTGCCACTTCCATTACATAAAAAAAACAACTTTGCAGTACATTGCCGTTTTCCTAAAATAATCGTAATTTTCCCGTTACTACAAAACGGAAACGAATTGTAAAGTGGGTATCGAAATGATGTCAACCGAGATACATAATACGCCTTCAGGACGGGTTTTAAGAAAAAGGAACTGTCCCGTTTAAATTGGGACGAATGGTCACGTTATATTTCATACGTGATGAAATTACAAAGGTTCAGCTTAAAAGAATTATGAAGATACACTTAATTATGTAAGTAGTATTGAGCTCTACAAGAGATATTTGACCGTAGTGGAAAGCGGTACTTTCGCTTGTCATTCAATGAAGCGCGCTAAAAGGATGTAGGTACATTTTATTTACAAAACATGGAGTGGCGTACGTTATATCATTTTAACATATTTTAATCTAATATTGTAAACTTTAAAAATATATGACACATAAAAAACTTTACGATAAATTTATCGTAATTAAAAGTATTTATGATAAATCAATTGGATTATCTAAATAGGCTTGATAGCTTCAATGGTAATAGGCCACTGGGTACTTTTCTTTTCTACTACTGATGTATGAAAGTAACTAACATAATATTATATCTGAATGCCGGCTACATCGTATATCGATTCTCATAGTAAGTCAATATGAGAGAGGTCTGCTAAATTTTTTTAATCTAGGTAAGTACCTACCAAAGCGGCGCATGGTCCCGCGGCTGGTGTAGATCACAAGCGATCTACTCGGTTAAGAGATAAAAGTAGCCTAAGTTACTCTTTATTACATCAGCTATCTGCCAATGAAAGTCCCGACAAAATCAGTCCAGCCGTTCCCAAGACAGACAGACTGACAGACAGACAGACAAAAATTGTAAAACATGTTGTTTTGGTATATGTACCGTGTATATATACATACATATGCATTCAGTAAAAAGCGGTTATTTTTGTATTACAAACAGACACTCCAATTTTATTTATTTGTATAGATTAAGACAAATATTTATATTTGTCATTTACAGAATTATTGAATTCATTACTCACAACTAATTAATTGATAAGAAGGAAAATTTAAAATTTGTATCTTAATTACATTACATATTTCTCTAAATCCTAGAAAACGATTGAAGAACAAGGAAAGCATATTTTTTTAAATGCTTGTTGCAAATAATCCATAAGAGAAAGAGTCGAAAATAAAGATAGCTGTAAAAAACTTGACATGTACGAGTACAGTTTGATAAAATCAAATAACGAGGCATCATGTTGAAATAAATTATGATCCAAAAACATTTTAAGAAAAGTTTGTTTCCAACATTTTCAACAGTATAACGCTTTCACTGTTAAAAGTAAGAATGTTTATATCAGATCTTATACAGAATCAAGCTTCTTGCTCTACATACCATAAAGGTATCTTTGATGAAAAAGTGCGGCTCATGTCCAAGTCACTGTTGATTGATGAGATTGTTGTACAAGAATTACGAGTATTTACCGTTTCATCAACGCTCAGAATATGGTGGAAGATCTTGGTGATTTAATAACACCCTTGACAAATAGTATTCTGAGAGCCTGCGACGCCCAGACCTTCGTTATATTATAAAACCTGGAAATTCTTCTATATATGTCCCCTATACAGGTATAAGCAAAACCAAAATATACAACCTGGGTAGCGGTGGCTTTGGCAGGTAACAGGTAGTAAAGGTGAGTAAAATTGTGTTTCAAATTTGTGATAGTATAAAACTTAGTTTTCATATATTTTAACTTACAATCATATTAGAAACCGCCTCGTCTCTCGGCGGACACTTTGGACGGTGGCAACCCCTTGCCAGACACCCTCACAGTCTAATTATTTATAAATCTACTTTCGTCATGGTATAAAATCTGACTTTTATATATGTTATTCAGAAAACTATACGAATAATGTTTCCACAATTCCCAGTTACTTTCGATGGTTCCCCTATCTTCCCAGGCACATTGAAGTCAACTCCAAGCGTGCGCGCGATGAATATATATGTACGTTGGTGCGAGTGAAATAGCGAGATCTATACTCTAAATTTATCAAAAAAAAAATTATGTAGATTGTTTTATATTATTTCGCATTAACACATGCTTGTGAAATATATTTTATTTTAAAGTTGCCTAACTAGCATAGTTGGCAATAGATGGCGCTGCTGCTACCATAAAGCAATGCAATAAAAATGTGAAGGAAAGATTTGACAAATTGGGCAGGACTTCAGTAGCTCAATTGGAAGAGCGGCTGGACTAGATTACCAGTAGGCCGCGAGTTCGAGTCTCGCCTGAAGTCAAATTTTACTTTCCATTTTTCTTTAAAATAAAATAATTATGTAGGTTTATAACCGATTAAAACAGTTAATTTAAAAAAAATAAATTAATGATATTTTTAAATCAACAAAATATGAAATCTATACAAATAAATAAAATTGGAGTGTCTATTTGTAATATTAAAATAACCGCTTTTTACTAAATGCATATATATGTTTACGCGGTACATATACCAAAATAACATTTTTTACTATTTTTGTCTGTCTGTCTGTCTGTTTGGCGGGGCAAATCTTGGGAACAATCATAAATTCTCACGCGGGCCATTTCGCGGGCACAGTTTGTCTTACATATTATGACCAACTGCCTCAGTAATTTAGTGGTAGCAGGCCACGCTGCCACGCTGGGGTACTGGGTACTCGGATTGGGGGCTATAAGAGATAAAAATGTATTATTTTTTATTTATGGTGCAATTGAAATTTCTCCATTTTCTGCGAGTTTCTCAGTGCCTCGGAGTTTAGAAATATCCCCGGAGATGTCAATAAGTTCGCCACCTATTACATGACCAAAACATAACCAAAATAAAATTTTAATAAAATTTTATGTATGGCCCCGTAATAACTATCACAAAGACATGGTAACTTAGGTCTCAGGGATGGCAACACATCTGCATTATGACCTCTATTTTTTGTGTAGATGTCTATGGGCTGCAGTCATCACATAACATCAATGTGAGCTGCATGCGTTATTGACAACATCCTTAAATTAAAAAAAAAATAACCGTCGAATCGTGGGTGTTGTTGCATGTATGCTTGAATGCATGCATTTTACTTCGGGCAGGGAACGAACCTGCGACCTTTAGACCCCTATAAGAAATTCGACGCTCTAATGTGGCGCTTCGGTGGTTTAGTGGTAAAGTGGCTGGGCTAGTTAGCCAGAAATCGTAGTTTCGATCCCTGCCCGAAGTCAGATTTTTCTTTCCATTTGAGACTTGGTCAATCGTAGGCATTACTTTGTAATCTTCGTATTTACCCGGTTTTGGGCGTTTAAAGTTACTTAAGAACTCTTTAGTCCGTTTTTGTACTGTGGTTCTTACTTACCCCTAGTTTGCACTAAAAACATTAAACATGATGATGTTTCGCAACTCGTCGCCTAAAGTATGTATTGCGATGAATGTCTTGTTGGTGCAAGCGTTCGCACTGCTGTTAAACCTATAATTTTACATTTTTTTATGTGAATGTTTCATCAATGCAAACTCACATAAAGACAAAATGTATGTTAAAAACCCATTGCATATTAATATGTAGGTATTCTTCCGTGTAATTCTAGTGTTTGTCGAATTTCTCGTTTTGAAGCAATCGATGGAGATGTATAACTAGTGGGGTGTTATCAAAAACCAAATCACGTCGGCGTGGACACAGCGTATCGAACGCATCTCAGTGTGTGTCCGTTTGTCAACGCGCGCGACTTCACACGAAAGACGATGCGCAAGCCGTGCGCGAAATTCTAAACTTGAAATTTGAATTATTTGATTTTTATTTTGTTTATTTTTTTTAGAACCAGTATCATGTGGAAGTGGTGTTTTATTTTGTTTGTGGCCTTAACTTTCACTAGTTCGGAGGTTAGTGATGGTTTATTAATCTTTTTGTGAATTGATTTATATTTTAAGCTTTGTGTTTCAAAATAAGTGCACCTATTTTTTGCTGTGATTGATATTCGCAATAGAAGGGACTCACCTACATAATATTGAAAGCACATAGGTACATTTATATATTTTGGGTGGAACTATTGATACAAAACAAGTGCATATTAATATGAAAACTATCTTTTATGTAAAATGTGATGTATGTAGGTATGGCTAATAAAGTCATTATCAAATTCAAACAAATGTCACCGAACTTCAGTTTAGTAGGTATCAAAATAATAAAAAACAAGTTTTCATTTCAAACTGTTTATTTTAAACGAGTGTGTTTGAAATGAGTATGTGTAAAATAAATATTTGATCGACATTAAATTATATTATATTACGCAGATACCTCGATTTATTTATTAAATGGAGTTTATTGTTGTTATGAGTAGCACGCACCTTGCCAAAGAACTTACTTACAACTTGTTTTTCTTCTTCTTCTTTTTTCAATAATTGTATGCTATATATCTACAATTGACAATAGTTTAAAAAATAACTTTAAACCTATCTACTTAACTTCACGTCTGTATTCCCCAAAGGGGTATGCAAACTTTAATGCATGCATTCGTAAATACCTACCATACAAAGGAACCCATAATTCGCCAATATTTATTTTATGTAACGAAGGTGGCAAACAAACTTGCAGTTCACATGGATGTTAAGTGATGACTTGCAGCCTATACAGTGGAGGCGCGATACTTAAACTTAACTGGTGGTCTCCAGTGGCTCCAGTGACGGAGCTCGCGGGTGTAGGCACCACCGCATTTACCTAATATACTTGCCGCTAAATGGTAGTGTTCAGCACTATCGTGTTATGGTCAGATGGTAATGTACGGTCCTGTAATTTCCGACACAGAGGCATAACACCTTAGGCCTCAGGAGTGGTAACGCATTTGCATTTTGACCTTGGTTTTTGTGTGTCTATAGGCTGCAGTCATCACTTAACATCAATCTGAACTGCATGCATGCTTGCCACTTCCATTACATAAAAAAAGAAACGTGGGCAATTTACATTTCGCGAGGCCCTTTGATATAAGGCGGGTAACTTTTTAGAAACTGAATGCGGGATTTATAAGCAGGTGGGGACTTAGTACCTATATTGTCTTTCCCCTGATAGGTTTGAAGGCGCAAGTCCCTTTGCAAAGCGAGGCCGTAGGCGGTGGACCACATCGCTCACGCCTTACGCCGCCTTCAAACATCTACACAAAAACCAGAGTTGAAGATGCGTGACCACCCCTAAGACCTTAGTTGTCATGTCTCTGTGATAGTTATTACAGGGCCATACATTAGGCTTACTATCTAACAGGAACACCATAGTGCTAAACACTACCATTTGGCGGCAGATAGATTAGGTAATGTTGCGGTGCCTATGCCCCGGATGTACTTTTTATCCGATGTAATTGATTCTATTCACATCCCTGAAACTGAAAAACTTCCAGAAAATAGAATAACCCCTGACTTATCCTCTGACTTGCGGATCAAAATCAGACCCTCAGTGTAGCAGTATGGTGGAGTGCTACGAAAATACTATTGAGGCAGTTTAAAAACTATAAACTATACCTCATGATTAACTTGATCTATCATTATATTAAATATCTTCATAATAATATACGTAAATTACGTGTCACAGTATTTGTCCGCGATGTACTCCTGATCTACTTAACCGATTTTAATCAAACTTGCACACCGTGTGCAGTTTGATCCAACTTACTAGATAGGGTAGCATACATCTCAATTTAGTTGCAATATTATGCAAGTACCTGAATTGCACCCGTGCGAAGCCGGTGCGGGCCGCTACTAAGTATATATACAACTAGCTGTTGCCCGCGGCTTCGCTCGCGTGGATGTCGTTTTCTAAATATTTAGGCCGAGACCTTTCCAACTAATGCAAAACCGTGGAAATCGGTTCTTGCGTTCTCGAGTTATAGCGTCAGGAAGGAAAACCCGACTTATTTTTATATTATAGATGATATACATAAGTATGTACTACATATCACGTTTCAGTACCCAACAATAAATATTGCACATCGGGCCTACGAAAGAGACAATCGGCTAGTTTCGACTTCGTAGAGCGTTATCTCTGCTACACACGGCCTACGTGAGCACTATTGTCCCGGTATTGACATTGACAAAAACCTGACAAAACGGTCAAAACTTGATCAAAATGGTCGACAAATGTCACATAGATAAGGTGCGAAAGAGATAACACTCCACAGACCCGAAACAATCCGAAGTCTCCTACTTAAGGTCGATGTACTTCTTCTTCTCGTTGAATTTTTTATACTGTATTTTGAATTTAAAAGATAGTCCCAGACTACGGCAACGACTAACTTGCTGTCATTTCGACATTTCACTTGTTTCAGCTAAATAATAATGATTCTATTCACCTTAATAATAAACACAGATAAGACAGTTCAGGAGAAGGTAAATGGGAACATTATTTTCGATTTTTTTTACCTTACGCAAGTTCTACTGACAAAGACAAATTATAGATTTACAAATCCTAACGTCTTGTGTCTTTTTATGAAAACACTGAATGCCCGAAAAAAATTAATTATAGAAACAGATTTCAGCAGTTACCTACGTATTGTGATTGTTTTTTTTTTTTTTTTTTTTTTTATGTAATGGAAGTGGCAAACAAGCATGCAGTTCACATTGATGTTAAGTGATGACTGCAGCCTATAGACACCCACACAAAGACCAAGGTCAAAATGCAGATGCGTTACCACTCCTGAGGCCTAAGGGTGTTATACCTATGTGCCGGAAATTACAGGGCCGTACATTACCACCTGACCGGAACACGATAGTGCTGAACACTACCATTTAGCGGCAAGTTATGATTGTGTGGACTAAGGTCCTACTCCTTAAAGAAAACACGTGTCTGGTGAACTACTAATGCGATATTTATCTTATGTCCAGGCAAATAAGACTCGAGAGGCGCGTGGTGTGTTTACGAAGAACTTCTTTGGTGGTGTGTGGGGCAACCGACCGCCGCTGCTTGAGAGCAACCGACCTAAATCTGCGTGCAGTGTATGCAGTTAGTATAAACTGTCTGTTTTAGTGAAGAAATATTCTTTGATACAGAAAAAATATGTGATTTACTTTAGATGTCGTTCGAGGTTCGTTCTACATTCTGATAAAATAAAATTTCCGCCACAAAAAATGTATAAGCAGGCGTCTTTACTTTTTTTTTAAAGCAGTTCTTAAGAAAGGTAAATAAATATTGCAGTATGTTGATATGTATGTACACGTACGTAAACCAGATATTTTTATACTGATGCATTGCTAATCTTAAGGTGTTACCAAGGTTAGATAATGCGGTGGTGTCTACTACCCTTAAATTACGGTACTGGTAATAATTAATTTGTGTGATAATTGAGTTAAATTATTTGCATGACGTTACATTTCAATAAAGTGTTTATTTTTAACGAAAATATTTTTGATTTTAATATTAACATAATAATCCGCCATACACATATACCTACCTAGCTTTCTTCGAGATTACCGATCAAATAGCGGTAAAAAATAGGGCAAAAAATATATTATTTTATACCATGATCTCCTATACATACTTAACGCCCTAATGCACTAGCGGTTAGCCGCGGAAGCAGGCAGACGCGCGGCTGCCCACTTTTACAGTTTAATATGCAACCGCCTGTTATTGTACGCACTGTACATAACAAGTCGTCGCATATCAAATTGTAAAATCGGTTAGTCCGCGCGGCTACTCGCTCCCGCGGCTAACCGCTAGTGCGTTAGGCCGCTCAGTCTTTGACCTAAAACCCAAGATTATATTCTCAGTTTTTCAAATTAGAAAGTCCGATCTTTGATGCCTGTTCACATAAATGTAGCTTTGAACCGGGATCAGCCTTTGATTCAATATTTATTGCTTTATAACGATGATTTATTTTCCTTTTTGTTCATTGAACAATCAGTCACACATTCAGATGGCCACATATTACTTATTATGTATCTCGAAATATAGGTTCTGGGTTCTTTGGCGAAAGAATTGGAAGGCTAAATTGAAAATTTTTCAATTCAAATCAAAAAAATTGTTCAATTCAACCCCATGGAAATATAAGTACCTATGTTATAATACATACTTATATTAAGCCTCACTTTCAGAGCCACCGGAGCACCATCGAATAAAATCAGCACAGTTTCTAGCATTGACATTGTTAGTTATTGTCGTTTAAGTGCATTTACTGAAAATTTCGATAAATATTAGGTATTAAACATAACTTTACAAAGTTATTTCGACACATCCTCTTTAATTTTTTTTGTGTATTCCAGAATGTGGAGAAAGGAACGAAGTGACTCGAATCGTGAACGGCGAGGAAGCCGGCATCAATGAATTCCCATGGATCTGCAAACTGTCTTACTTCAAGAGATTCTACTGCGGTGGGATGCTGATCAACGATAAATATGTGCTTACTGCTGCTCATTGCGTTAAAGGGTGAATATTTTTTATAATTAATTATAAGGTATTTAATATTTCCTAATTCCGAATCTGTTCGATCACTGTCAATATACGCCCTATCACAAAGATCAGCGTACCATGACGTCCTATTGCGATTCAATTTAGGAACAGCCAAATTGCCTGTTTCACTTGTTTATATGACAGCGCGTAAGAAGAAACAAGACAAAGCAAGTAACGATTCTGTTTAGGTTCGTAAAAACAGGTTATGTTTCGGCCGCAGTTCTGTTTTGCCAGATAAGTTAAGTACATGTTTTAAATATTCTCTTTCCCTATCTGGTCGTTCCCTCATGGCTGAGGATCGTGATCATCACTCTCGATCGGACGAAATGTCTCCATCGGCTCCGGTCTGTGGCCATTTGCACCGTGGTGTAAAAAACCGATGCTGGGTTGTCCTTGAGCTGGTCCGACCATCTGGTTGGAGATCGGGCTCTTGCCATTTTCCTTTTTAAATATTACGCGTTTAAAAATAGTTAATTCTCAATATATTTTACTTCTTGGGATAATTATTTATTATACACTTACCTTCTTACTTTACTTAGGGTACTATCCTTCAAGTTTTGCAATAGCTCTTTTATGACGTCTAATTGATTCGATTTTATTGTGTCTTTATTTGTTTGTTACCTATCGAGAACGCGAAAAAAAACGAAATCTCCAATTTACGTGTAAGAAGGATTTAGGGAATAAATAAAATCAAGTTTATATAAGGTTGGGGAAAAAGTTTCTTCGCATTTTTTAAGATAATTCAAAACATTTTTTAATATCGTTCATTTAAATTTAACTAAAGTATGTATGTACCATTTTGTTCGATAACCTTTTGCCATCTTGTAGGTAGGGACATGATCCCATTGCTATAAAAATTTTGGGACTTCTCATCAAAATACCGCGACAAGTGGATTTGGCAGTCTTCTCGTGATGTTAACCTAACATTGCATAAAGAATTCTGAAGAGACCGAAACAGGTGGAAATCTGAAGGTGCAAGGTCAGGACTATACGGCGGATACATTAACACCTCCCAGCTAAACTCTCTTAATTTTTGCTGAGTGGCTATAGATGTGTGAGGTCTAGCGTTATCATGATGAAACACCACACCCCTTCTGTTGATCAATTCCGGCCGCTTTCTCTCAACTTCTTGCTTTAATCTCATCAGTTGTTCGCAGTAGAGTTCAGAATCGATAGTCTTGCCTGGTGGTAATAGCTCATAATGAATAATGCCCTTCCAATCCCACCACACACACAACATCACCTTATTGCGAGTTAACCCAGGTTTCGCCACAGTCTGTGAAGCCTGACCGGCCTTTGACCACGACCTTTTTCGCACGTTCTTGTCGTACGTGATCCACTTTTCATCACCAGTTATCAGCTTCTCCAAAAATGATTCGGTTTCATTACGTCGTAATAAAGAATCACAAATGAGTACACGGTTCATTAGGTTTCTTTCAATGAGCTCGTGAGGTACCGAAATATCGAGCTTTTTTTTGTACCCAGCTTTTTTCAAATGCGCCAAAACTGTTTTGTGTTCAATTCACAGTTCTTCAGCTACGTCGTAACTACTGATATGTCGATCTTGCTCCACTTTTTCAAAAATGGCATCCATTTTATCCGTAATAGGGCGACCCGAGCGAGGTGCCATCTTTGACATCAAAATTTCCGAATTGAAAACGCTTAAACCAAATTTGTGCTACTCTCACAGACACTGCACTAGGTCCATAAACATCGCAAATTTTTTTCGCTGCTTGCGTTGCATTTTTACCTTTTTTGTAGTAAAATTTTAAAATGTATCGAATTTCTTCATTAGATTCACTCATCTTGACAGTACGAAAAACAAATTAAAATCACACATTTGCCTAATTTGAATTTGGAATTATATTCTTTAAAATTTTAACTTTCAATGATACCAAAACCAGCCAGATACAAATACTACAACCAAAGAGATTTTATTACAAGTTCATATATACTATCATGCGAAAAGACTTTTTTCCCAACCTATTATTATCATTTTATCGGCATTAATATTATGTATCAGCACTCAGCAAACAGACTTCTTTTTTGGACCGGGCCTACGTAGGCGGTTCGACTCGATACGGCACTAGTCTTCTTCACCGCGCAATTGGCGAGAGTGAAGGGCTTTCAGCCTTAATAAATTTACATAACTGCCTAAGAGTCCGATACTCGGCTTAGTGTAAAATAATGATGGAAGAATTTTACAATCTTTAAAAACAATTTTCTCCTATGTTCCCACCATAACGACCACACGGGTTGTGCTAGGGTCGGACCCGGGCCAGCTGCGGATTGGTGGACAAATAGATATTTGCGTCAAGCTTAATCGATAGACTTTGCAGTATACAATACAGTTAAGATTTCGCTGTGCCCTCATATTATTTTATTTTTGGTCGTAAGGAACTTCGCTTCACACATAAACAAATATTTTAGTTTTCGCAATAACTATTTAATTTCTAAAGAAATTTATTTTATTATTTTACTAGCTGACTCGGCAAACTTTGTATTGCCTGAGAATGAAATAATGTGTCAAAGGTTTGACACTTTTGACAGATACGGACTATTTGTATGGGAAAATAAAGTTGTAGTTTTTACTATTTCCCTTCAAATTCTTCATATTTTCTTACCTTTTAAACCTACCCTGGACTTCCAAAAATCATTCAAAACCAAAATTAGCCGAATCGGTAAAGCCGTTCTCGAGTTTTAGCGAGACTAATATTTTTATATATATAGATAAATATCACAGCAATACAATATTCGAAATTTTGAAATTGAAGTTTGCAAAGTTTGCTCAGCTGTCAGTTGCGTTTTGATAAACCATGTTTAACAAATGAACCGCTGACTTATATTTCGATTGAGTTGTTTTGTTATTCCATGTCAGTGGCGTTTTGTTATACCACGTTTTATGTCACATCATACGGAAACGTTGGGTCGGGAATGGGTTAAAAAGTATCTTATGTCCTTCTCCCAGTTCTTAGCTACCTCCTTACCAATTTTCAGCCATATCGGTTCAGCCGTTCTGGAGTTATAAATAGTGTAACTAACACGACTTTCTTTTATATATATAGATTTGTACATCAGCCCTGTATTATTGAAACAGATCGATAGAAGTAGGTACCTAAATGAAAAATCTTTGGACTTGAATTGCTTGGACTTGGAAAATTCCAATAGCACTTATCACACTAACAAAGGATTGAACCAGGATCTCATCGTAGTCTCGGATTTCTAGAGATAATACACAACAACTCATAAAATTTTTAAGAACATAGGTAAAGCACGGGATGCTAAAGCGCGTTTTTAAACAAGTTTTAGGTACATTATTATATGTTCTGACATTCATGTCAATACATTTTTTGGGTGAGTGAGCGGCATTTGTATGACATATCAGCTGATACCTTAATTGCAATTTAATGAGAAAAATAATTTACTATTCACCCAGCTATACGCAGTTCCCATACTTCATTACTTTTTAAAAACCTGACAATATTTTATTTTGTCAGATTCTGCAAGGTTACTTTCTTTCTTCTGGTATATTTTGTTTTTGCAAAACTTTTCCTTAATCGTTTATTAGCTCTGTCTTGTGACTCGGTCATTTGGTTTTTTTTTTTCAAAGTAAACCCATGTTTTTATTAGAATATTTTGCGTATTATTTTATTCGTCACATGACAAGCGGGTAAATTATGTACTGCGTAGTATGGCATTTTTTATATGGTTAACAGATATCTGCTTAGATATTTTTAAGATATAGATAGCCATTTCTGGCACTTTTGTAAGCAATTAATTAAAACAATTAACTGCCTCAGTAGCCTAATGGTAGCAGGCCACTACTAATACGCTGAGGTCCTGGGTTCGATTCCAGGGTCGGGGCTATCAGAGATAAGGGTGTAAAATAAAATAAATGAACTGGTGGTAGAGCTCCAGTGACGGAGCTTGCGGGCGAAGGCACCACCGCATTACTTAATATACCTACTTGCCGCTAAATGGTAGTGTTCAGCACTATCGTGCTCCGGTCAGGTGGTAATATATGGCCCTGTAATTTTCGGCACACCTTAGGCCTCAGGAGTGGTAACGCATCTGCATTTTGACCTTGGTCTTTGTGTGGGTGTCTATAGGCTGCAGTCATCACTTAACATCAATGTGAACTGCAACACTAGTTTGCCACTTCCATTACAAAAAAAATCCTTTATATCTGGTTCTATTGGAATTTTTCTGGAAGTTTCCCAGTACCTCGAAGTTTGGCAATGTACCCGGCGATCTCAACAGGCTCGCCACCTGTTACACGGGACAAAACGTAACTGGCGTGGCTAAACGTAATTGTGGGTGTTTGCATGTAGGTTTGCTTGAATGCATGCATTTACCTCTACCCACCCCTTCCGGGATTACAGGCGTGAAGTTACGTTATAAAATACTGTTCACACAATATTACTGAAATTTTCCTAGTTTGATCAGTCATCTAGTTTCATCAGTAAAAGAAAGGCTAGGAGATCAATAGTTGACACATTAATATTCAAACTTAGTATTCAACAGATTTCTCGCAAATTTTCAAGTCATTTGAGTTAGTACAGAGGCGTGAACGCGTTAGTAAGAGCTTTTAAGTATTTGTGTAACACTTGGGAGGATATTGACTCGCTACCGGTTTTACATTTGACATTTTTGTAAATAAAACAGCTTATTCAATTTCATTTTATTATGAAATCTTTCATTTATCCATTGTTTTTATTATCTAAAACGAGATTCGTTGAAATACGATTAAGGCTAATTGTTTCGCGATGGTTTATGACAATTTGTTTCTAATAAACAATGATTCAGGGCTATTGACTTTTATTTAGGTTAATGGCAAATTAACGATATTTAAAGCGGGATATCCTTTGAATAAATGTTTGTTTAATTTCTCAAATTTATCTATAGCCTCGATCACTAACTTTAAAGTTAAAGGAAAAATAATGTCAATATGTATATTTAAAGAAACAATGATTATAAATATCTTAAAAACTAAAATGCATTTTTAACAACCCAGAGTTTTTGGAGTTGCGATTAGGGGTTAGAGTCTTGCTCTTAGGGATCCTTGCGTGATAAAAACGGGACCCTTTTAATAAGACTACGCTGCCCGTCCGTCTATCACCAGGCTGTATCTAATGAATCGTGGTCGTTACACAGTTAGAATTTTCAAACAACAAATACCTACTAAAAACAGAATAAAATGAATATTGAAAAGGGTTTCCCATACAACGAAAGAGATTTTTATGGTCGACATTAAATCTTTCAGCTCACGAGAAAAATATGACAATTGATTTCATATTGTTCGTGGCCGATATCGGCCGCATTTGGCTCAACAGATAAATAATGGTAACAAGCAAACTATTGATATGTTCACAGAATATTTAGTTATATATTCAGAGTAAAAATAAATAGTAAAATTTAGATTAAATATGTATACAAGGGCGGCTCCCATACAACAAACGTGATTTTATGCAGTTTTTATAGATAATGGTGCAGTAGGTACTTCTCGTGGGCGAGTCCGAAATAATTGATAAAATAGCATAATGGCTTATTAACACTTTGAAACAAATGCATATTGAATATTGCAGATGAGATCGTAAATCATTCAAACATGGGTCCGATAACCTGAGAATGGCAAAACAAGCCCAAAATAAGTTCTCCGTCCGAATTTGTGAATTCCGATCAGTGGTATCAGTGCGTTCACCTTTAAACCGGCCCAGGAGCAGGCTCCGAACTTCGGAGTTCAATATCCTCGATAAATGTCCATTTTGAGAGCGTTAGTGGTATCTTTTAGTTGTTTTTTTTGTGGGATCTGATTGTTTAATTTATCGATGTACAAAATTATTTGTTCTGATTCCCCTTTAAATATTAATATGCTGCTTGGCGTACCTGCAACGGAGCGTAACATGAACTCTAATTGATATTTAATTGCGAACCTAAACTAAGGCTGGATTGCATCTATTTACTTTAGCAACAACAAATTTTAACCAGTAAGGAAAAAAAATAGTTGTACCATTTCAACATTGTTAAATGACGTCATTTTTAACAACCCAGAGTTTTGTTAACAGTAACCGTCCAAGATGCGCTGGTGTACAGCATCCAACAAGTAATATTGCACATCGAACTTGGGAACGAGACTTCATCTTATTTCGGGTCTGTAGAGCGTTATCTCTTTCGTACCTTACCTATATGACGTTTGTCATATCAAGTTTCGACCAATAGCGGACTATCAGTGCTTGCGTAGGCAGTGTGCAGCAGAGATAACGCTCTAAGAAGTCGAAACTAGAAAATTGTCCCTTTCGTAGGCTCGATGTGCAATATTTTTTGATGAACACTGTAATTTACTGTCATTGTCAATTATCTTAATATTTCATTCGTAACCCCGGTTACTTTAACTATTGTCACTGTTACCTACTACTGTAACACAGTCACTGTTAAAATCAATGTTACCTACTGTCATTGTTAAATTTGACAAAAACCCGTAACTTTAATCACTGTTGTGGTGCAAATTAACCTTAATCTCTATTGCTTTGTTTCGTTTATTCATATGGGCCGTCATACAAACAAATGAAACAAAATTTAATCCTTACTTTCGGTTTTGGGTTCCTAAAAGACGTCGTGGTCAGTATCACTATAAAAGATACCTGGGCTCATGCCCAGGTGTCGTTATCGGTAATGCTGAGCACAAGAGAAAATATTCACAAATGCTTAAGTTATAATACAGTCGAGTACAGCTCGCAAGTGAAAGCGTAAATGAGACATTAATAGTATTCCAGTCCGTGAAGCACCGAAAAATGCTTTGTGTCACTTTCGCTCAATGGCCATACAAACTTGGATGTTTATTGTCACATTACACAGAACACGTAACGATATTTTGTATTGGTGTATTTTCTCATAGGTACTTCGACTTGCCTACGATACGCCATGTTAACCTAATACCTAATTTATGATTTGCGCGGGCGTGAATATAATATTATTAATTTTAATAATACAAATGAGATCAGCAAGATAATCTTTATGATTGATTTCATTATTAGACTATTAAAATGTCGGATTGATTAATAGTTTGGTAGACATCATTAATTTAGTTTTTGAACCTGAATTTGAAGAAGAAAATTACACATGAAATGTTACTTTAAATTGGAAATTGGAATGTTACTTTGAATTGGGAATTGCTTGCGAATTGGAGGATCTCCGTGACCTGGGGTGCGACCGCCTATCGACATTGCTATTGTCGTTGTCATTGCTGTCAAATTTTCATGTCGTGAATGCATGCATATGCATTCAAGATCGACCTATATTAGGTACAACAAAACATTATATTATATTTAATAGTTCAAAGGTCTACTCAAACGCTGAGTTTTCGGACCGGAAAAAACTCTACTCTGGAATTCTGTCTATTATGTATGTCTGTCGTGATAAACTATGTTGGTTTATGTCCCAATTTTATGACGGAAAAAATATAACTACGTTAAGAAAAACCGACTTCAAAACTGATAAGTAAAAAATAATTAAGATTTAATTGTAATTATATACTACCTATTAATTTATACATATGTGCTATTTACTAATAGGTTTGAAGTCGGTGCCAAGCCTTAAACAAATAATTATATTTTAATCACTTAAATATGAATACGAGCAAATTATTACACTGAACAAAACGTAACCGGCGAATCGTGGGTGTTTGCATGTATGCTTCAATTCATGCATTTACCTCTGCCTACCCCTTCGGGGAATACAGGCGTTAAGTTACGTTTTAATACAATGGAATACCCACTTTAGTGATTTTGGCTTGGCACCGACTTCAAACCTATTAGTAAATAGCACATATAAATTATAGGTAGTATATAATTACAATTAAATCTTAATTATTTTTTACTTTTCAGTTTTGAAGTCGGTTTTTCTTAACGTAGTTATATTTATTTAATACTTTTTAGTTTATTGCTGCATTTCCAATTAGATTAATGTTCACATCTGTTAAATTTGTAAAATCTGACTCTTTTAGCTTCGTGACACTAAGATACCTAATTGAAATTGTTAAGGTGTGTCGATACAATATTATTAACACGACTATACGAAATCAATGAAAACATTTTATCCACGAAGAAGTAAATGAGCTGTGTTGTGTCGTCGATGAGTAAATGTGTCATTGTCACTTGTTGTCATCTTTTTGTCATGCGCATTAGGACTATCTAGGTCGTCAGTGGATTCAACGCACTGTATGACAACTCGCCATCTATTCTTATTCCTTTAGTCTGAGGTGAAAGTAAGTAAAAATATGCTCATACGATAAAACTAAGGGCCTATCTGAATCAAATTTTTATGGGACCAATTCGAAACTGTTCCGCATCAAACATAAAAATTACGTAAATCGGTCCAGAAATCTCGGCGAAATTCGCGTACATACATAAAAAAATATATACCGGCCGAATTGAGAACCTTCTCGTTTTTTGAAATCGGTTAAAAATGTCTTAGATTTTTTTTTTGTTATTTCGCGAAAAATTTGACTTCAGGCGAGACTTGAACTCGCGGTCACTGGGAATCTAGTCTGGGAGTCTAGTCTAGTCTAGTTCAGTTGGAAGAGCGGCTGGACTAGATTCCCAGTAACCGCGTCGAGTTCGAGTCTCGCCTGAAGTCAAATTTTTCTTTCCATTTTTCTTTAAAAAAATATATTTCACAAGCATGTGTTAATGCGAAATAATATAAAAACAATTGTCCTAGATTTACTTATACCTGATGGTAGTTTCCGCCTGATCAAACACCCACGATTCGCCGGTTACCTTTTGGCCCATGTGGGTGTCAACAGGTGGCGAGCCTGTTGACATCTCCGGGCACATTACCAAACTTCGAGGTACTTGAAAATTCCCAGAAAATGGAAAAATCGTAATAGAACCAGAGATAAAGGACTCTACATCATTATCTCTGATAACCCCCTATCCGGGAATCGAACCCAGGACCTCAGCGTAGTAGTAATGACCTACCATAGACCTAGCTACCACTAGACTACCGAGGCAGTTAATTTTATTTTAATACTATACAAATAAAATAATACTTACCTAATATAGCCAAATCATTTCATTAATTTTTATTCTTTTGCCTATTCTATTTTCTCCAACAATTCCAGTTCAATAAATAGTTCTCCCAACCTTTTCATACCTTGTTTTTTTTCAGTGCTTTCACTTTGGTTAAGCGCAAGCTTTACTTGGGCTAAAGATGACCTGTATTAATTTCAAGTACATAAAACAAATAATTATGAATTATCATAATAATATATACAAAATATTGCAAGCCATCAACTATTTATGAAGGTTTCAAATCTTTAACTTATGCTTTGTACTTTCACCAATGGGCATCACTAACTGCTTTTGATGGTATCTCATCGTAATTGATAAGTCTTGTGGAACCCTGATGACTCTTCTATGGAGTCCGTGAGTTCCACGAACCCAGTTTGAGATTTATTGGTATGAAGGCCTACATGTAATTTCCGGCACAGAGATATAACACCTTAGGCCTCAGGAGTGGTAACGCATCTGCATTTTGACCTTGGTCTCTGTGTGGGTATCTATAGGCTGCAGTCATCACCTAACATCAATGTGAACTGCATGCTTGTTTGCCACTTCCATTGCATAAAAAAAACATAGTAATGGAAACAATCTTATCTTGTGTTCTATTCATTTCCAGATTCATGTGGTTCATGATAAAGGTGACATTCGGCGAGCACAACCGGTGTAACGCGACGACGCGACCTGAGACGCGTTTCGTCATCAGAGTCATAGCTAACAACTTCAGTCTCAACAACTTCGACAATGATATAGCCTTGATGCGGCTCAATGAACGGGTCTCCATCACCATCGCTATCAAGCCTATCTGCTTACCCACTAACGACAGTAAGTGTTTTCGTATTGTGTACTAGCTGACCCGGCAAACTTCGTATTGCCTCAGAACGAAAATATGACATGTGTCAAAGGTTTGTTAGATACGGACTATTTGTATGGGAAAATGAAATGGTGGTTTTTAATATTTCCCTTCAATTTCTTCAAATTTTCTTACCTTTTAAACATTCCCTGGACTTCCAAAAATCATTCAAAATCAATATTAGCCAAATCGGTCCAGCCATTCACGCGTGATGCCGTGACCAAGGAAAACGGGTTGCATTTTTATATAAATAGATTAGAGAGTATTTGAGACTTGTTGAGCGTTAAGTCGCCAAAAATATGGCTTGAATATATTAACTGAAAGTATGAAAATAAAATTTAAAAAAGTACACGAACGAACTTGTAATTGGAATTATTATAATTTATTTTGTTAAGCATACAGTAGTTCACATTGAATGGTAAATAATAATGTAGCCTATAAACATTAACATAAGAAACAGAGATTTCAATGAAGATGCGTTACTCCTCGTAAGGCTTACGTTGTGCCGGAAATAATGGCGTTGATGACTGCGATACAGTCTATGATTTATGCAGTTGTCATCGTACTATCTGTTTATAATAAATAAAATAATAATGGCAACCCATTATACGTCCCACTGCTGGGCACGAGTCTCTCCCCATTTGGGGGGAGGCCTGGAGCTTACTCCACCACGCTGCTCCAATGCGGATTGGTGGAGGTGGGTGGGTTAGTGGCCAACCCGCTGTCGGATGTTTTTCAAACCGCCTATAAGGCCTCCGACAAGGTTTAACGACTGCTATCTATCGATAGCAACCGGGACCGACGGCTTAACGTGCCCTCCGAAGCACGGAAACGCGCATTTTATTTGCCACTAGCGGTCACCCATCACACTACCCGACCGCGCCCGTAGTGTTTAACCGAGTAGATCGCTTACGATCTGCACCAGCCGCTGGGCCATGCGCGCTTCTGTCTGTTTATAAGTATGATTCTTATTATGTTTTCAAATAAATAAATTTCATTTCATTTCAATAAGCCGCATCTACGTTATCACGCGACCGTAAGACGATTGCGCTGAACACTGCCGTTTAGCGGCAAGTGGATAAGATAATGCGGTGGTGCCTTAACCCTCGAGCTCCTACACTGGAACTCTACCACTAGTATATAAAATGCCTTTCTATAGAAATACTTTTTTGCGTGGTCTTTTTTCTATATTTTTTAAAATGTATATTATTAAATTTCGTTGAAATAGAATCTGTCATCCTTGATAGATGATAAATAGACTGTATTTAATAGACTTACCCCCTTATTCATAAACGTACATTAGCTACGTTTTAGCTATAGAATGCTTTGTCTTTGTCAGTTGCATTGTCAAATGTGCAGGATAGAAAGAGACAAAGGAGAGATTAGCAACACTTTAGCTAAAATACGTTTATGAATAAGGGGGTTATTATTTAGGATATAAATTAACTGTTAGGTAAATATTTTATATAAAAGTGAAAGTGAATTGATCTTCGCGTTAGTCTAACATGACAGCTTGAAGTTTTTTTTACTGTAAAGATTAAGTCTATCTAAGTTTTTTGTACGGAGATTAATCTTTTTTGCTCGTGTTGTTTTCACTATTATGTTTTAAAATTGCCTGATATTATAATAATATGTAGTTGGCGAAATTATGTATAAATGATAGACCGTTTTACATGAAAAATTTTTTAATGATAAGGCTGTTAATTGAAATGGTAACAAATATTTTTGCAATATTAGGTTAAGTTTACCTATTTTACTAACCAGCCCGTAAACTATGCTTGCTTGTTTGCCACCTCTACACACAAAATACAATTTTTTTCTAACTGTATTTTTAACTGTAAATTTTCTATAGATATCGATGCTTTTGTTTCTAAAGGATTGATTTGAGCCATAAAAACTGGCCGCTTGCTCACACGGCCACCTGATTTTGAATATGCCGAGAGTTCCCTGACTGTACAGGTACAGTCAGTACGTACAGTACTATAGGATAGGTCTTTCCGTTAAGCCGGATGTATGTCATCCAATTGACGAAAATGAAAAAAATAAACTCTTCAAACTAATTAATATTCACGTTCATAATATGTTACATGTGCTTTACTGATCATAGACGCAAATTACGAATGTATTTTTATACAATACATAATAATGATCTTCTTTATTGACAGAGGTTTTGTACGTCGGGGTGAAAGCGGTAGCAGCGGGCTGGGGAACATTGACAGAGGAAGGCAAGGTGTCCTGCACCCTGCAGGAGGTGGAGGTGCCAGTCATGAGCAACCAGGAATGCCGCAGCACCAAGTACACAGCCTCCATGATCACAGATAACATGCTGTGCGCTGGATACCCGAAAACGGGACAGAAAGACTCTTGCCAGGTTAGTTTTAACTTCTGACTGATTTATGAATCGACTGATGTGCGCGGTCTACCTACTATAATATTAATCACAGTTGAGTTGTTATCAAATGACCAGTGTGTGTTATTAGTGATGACATAGTGTCATCTTAAGAAGGCTCAAAGTCGCGCAAAGAACAATGGGGAGAGCTATGTCGGGAGTTACCTTGCGAGATCGTATGAACATGAAATAGAAATGAGGAGATCCGATCTAGAAGTAATCGACATAGCCCACCGAATGCCGAAACTCAAGTAACAGTGAGCAGAATACATAGCTCGCAGAGCCGTGAGGACAGAAGAGTAATTGAATGGTGACCGTGTACCGGCAGAAGAAGCGTAGATATTATGATTGTCACAAAGTCACTATCACAAAGTCACATGCTTGTGACATTGTGATGTGCTTTATCTACACACAAAGCGAATGTCAAAACGCATATACGCTGCCACATCTGAGGCCTATGTTATTATACCCATCTGACAGGTATTACAGTGCCATACATTACAATCTACACCACAACCATTTGGTGATACCTAGATACATTAAGTAATGCGGTGGGGCCTATGCTCTCGAGTCCCTACGCTGTAACTCTACCACGAGTAATTAAGTATAACATAAGTTCGGTTGCATCAAAGTATTTGTTAAATTTATGGTTTTTGTCAAATTTAATAATAACAGTTACATTAACTTTATCGGTTACTGCGGAATGCGTTGCACCAATGTATTTATGACATTGTTAAATTTACTGAAGTTGCAAGTGACGTAATAACATCTGACAGATAATTGAGATTACCTAATAATAACTTAAACTAGCGCCTCTTGGTTGGTTGGTAGCAGTTAAAGTTATGGCGTTATTTAACAATTTTCAAATGGTGCAACAAATTTTTTGCTTAATCGGTATTTTAGTATTTTTCATCATAATACATTCATAAAAATCATCCAAACTAAATAAAATGTAGATTCATTGATTTTAATAAACAGATATAATTGATATAGAAAAGTGGACATATTAATATACTTACAATCACATGATTGGCTCGCGACAGTTTATAGACTAGGCCATAAAGCCATAGAACAATCCATTAAGAGAGTCCATATAACGATTAGGTATTATATCGCGAGTCGTATTTTGTGGAAATTTACATTTGAATGTAATAAAAGAAATCAATATCTGGTAATCCATACGAAATAAATGTTCACACTTTTTTAATCTTTTTAAATATATATATAATGTTTGTGTTGTATTAATATAGAGACTACAATAAATATATATTATTTTTAAATTGTCACCGATGGAACTGCGATATTTGATCGAGTTCTTAGGGTTCCGTATACAAACAATAGGTGTCGTTGACCCAATTAGTCTTCGGTATTCTACCGAAATGTTGACATCATAATAAATAACAACGTTAAAATTTGGTTCTGTGCAAGAATTTTTCTGGGTTTTTTAAACATCACGAAATTCCGAATCTCTTGCAATTTCTAATTAACGTAAAAGATTCACTATTTACCAACACATTATTACTTGCTGACCCGTCAAACTTCGACAGCCGTAGCGGTATAAAAATAATTAACTGCTCAAAATATATTTATCATGGCACCATCATCGTCACTTCAAATACGATTTAATTAGAAAGTTCATAATTAAAAAAGCAATTACATATTAATACCTTGGTAATTAGGTCCTAAAGTGGTTGAAGTATTGATCCAGAGGTCGCAGTTTCAAATCCTGCCCTTTTTAAATAATATCGTGTGAATCGCCCGCATGCCGATAGTAGGTAATAATGTAAAGAAGTGTAACTAAGCTTAAAAAATGTAAATCCATGTAAATAGACACACCGTGGGCGGGCTATAAAAAGGACACACCGCAGCGCGTCAGGGTATTGCACGTTTCCGTGCCGCTCGACGAAATGACCTTGTTGCAAACAATCACAAGTATTGTTTATGTTGAAAGTGTGTGTTTGTTACGATTGCAGCTTGCGAAGTGGTGATTGTATGGGTGTTACATTTCTATACATTATCATTCGTAGTATTTATGTTCTAAGCTGTATGTTACGGAACCCATCGTGCTCCAGTCCTGATCACACGTATCCATTTTCGTTGTGAAGGAATAAATAACGGATTTTGTCTAACATCTATCTAATATAAATAGTGCCTATAAATTGATTTATTACTAAGATTCTAGTGTATAAGTCATTTGATATGATACATGATTTTAATCGCTTTCTAATGTTTTACAGGGTGACAGTGGTGGTCCACTTATAACGGAGAGAAAGCACGACAAACGATACGAACTAATAGGTAATGAATATTGATGTTTAACATTGCAAATCCCGGTGTTTCGTCCTTCTGCAAACAAAGCAGATGGTAACTTTCACTCGGGCTCAAGTTTATGGACGCTTAAGCGTATGTTTTCGAGTGATTAATCAATTAGACGTCAGTAAAAGACTGTGTGTGTATAGTTTGTACACCTTTCTATTCGTACAAGTTTTCAATACAATGTATGATTGTCAATACTGTTATTGTCTTGTTGATGTAGTGGTAGCAGGGCTTACTTACTACCACGCTGAAAAGTACCCATTAGAGTTCCATCGATGTGTTAGGATAGAAATGCCAGGGATTTTTCCTTTTCAAAAGATTCCCAGTTCGATACGGTTTTCATCTCTATCATTCTGCAGATAAATATCTGTCATAAACAATACTTATTTAGGAGGATATATAGCTTAGGCAGAACGATACGAAAGTAAACATACCTATTCATAAAATATCATACTGGAGAGCAATGTCATGAAACAATCAGAACAATTAGAAATAGAAATAGAAATAGAAAATGCCTAAATATAAAAAAAAACTATTAGACAAACTATCTCACACTTTACCCGTACACTCGTTTTAATGAACACAGACAGTGTTTTTAGAAGTACGAGTATAACAACAATAATTTGCGATATTCAATTATTAAAGTTTATTAAATACATGAGTAAAGGTTTTTAATTGCTTGTGAGCTGAAGGCAGTTTATCAATAAATTTTAAATACACCTTTTACTTGTATACTTACTCTGATTCAGACCAAAACACTGATCAAAACATAATTGTTAAACTAAGGATTATTACGGCAATTTTTGTATTCAATAAGTTTTTTAATAATTTTCAGGAGTAGTATCGTGGGGTAACGGCTGCGCCCGACCAGGGTACCCTGGAGTGTACACCAGGGTCACCAACTACATCAACTGGATCCGTGAGAACACTAAAGATGCCTGCTATTGTTCATCCTGAGTACTCCAACCCTGACACTCAAATGGGAATGTGAAAATAACATCATAATTCACCGGATACTTGACAAATAGACAAATATTATCTGTGTTATTTTAGACTAAAATTAAGTATAACGTAGATTTAAATTAAGAGTAATCCCTACTAATATTATAAATGCGAAAATAACTCTGTCTGTCTGTCTGCCTGTTACCTTTTCACGTTCAAACGACTGAACCGATTTTAATGAAATTTGATACAGAGATAGAGTTGACTTTGAGAAAGAACATAGGCTACTTTTTAAACGACATCCAAGCGGGCGAATCCGCGGGCTACAGCTGGTATAATATATTTATTTTATTGTATTGCAAAATCACATTCAATATGTTTAGATATCGTAAAAATTATTTATTTCAATGTAGTTTATAAAACTCCGTAAAAAGGATCTCGCTTCTGTTTCAAGGAAAAGTGATCTATGTGTTTTGTGAATTGTAACTAAATCTGAAACTTACAACGAAACAAATTCAAATTATTTATTGCGTTATTTCATATGGGTACATAGGTGGTATTGTACAATGACACCCTGTTAGGGTATAGCAACATAAGAGGGGAAGCTTATGTAATAAGGGGAACGTTAAATATAATCATTTATTTAGATTAAAAAATATCATTTGAAGGTGTCGCTCAAATAATCCTGAATATTATAGTAACATTTATCGATGAGTAATTGTTTGATATTTTTAATGAATGTGTTAGTTACATTATTATTTATTTTAATGACGACATTTGACACCAATTATAATGAGGTTCCATGATTACTCCTTTCTTTGGGGTTCCGTAGCCTACTGTTACAAGGAACGCTTATTCGTATAATTCCGCCATGTCCGTCCTTCCGTCCGTCTGTCCGCAGGTATGCTCGTAGACTATACGTAAGGTGGAGCTGTATTTTTTTTTCTTCAAGCACGCCATAGTGTAAGGTATCTTTGGATAGGTCTTTAAAAATATTGTGAGTTTGAGAGAATTCTTTCTCCAATAAGGGAATCGTTTGTGAAATATTAAGCTTATTATTAGAGGGTACTTGAGGTTACCCTCTCTGCTAGCCAAACGGTGGTATTTGGACGCGTGAAAAAAAAACATGGTGATAAGGGAGCGTTCAAGTATTACACGAGTACGTAACGCAATACTTAAATATTTTTGTTCCCCCTTACCCGCATGTAACGTGCCGTAACGTTGTTACCTACCCCTCCTAAACCTTTCAAAACTTTATGTAACACCCAAATGAGCATTTTTACCTATTAAAGATTTTGATTCCCTATTTTATTTATTTCAATAAAAAAAACAATGTTACATAACACGTTGTTATCTTCTCATGCCCCTGTATTGCATCGTAACGTTGTACAAGACTCCCCTTCCCCCAAATTGTGGTACGCTACTTGAACGTTTGAAGTCATAAACGTATTTAATAGGACTTTTATTTAGTGTTTACGAGTAATATTCGATCTATTTATAAAGTGGAACCCTACATTGCGCGTAGCCCAAAACGCACATGCACGGTTTATTTTTCAAGTTACGTATTCCCGTGCGGATTAGTCGTCGGCTTAGTCAGACATTGCAATTTGAACAAAAAAAAAACATGAATGTCATGACTCAAAAGGAAATATCAGAACTACACCTAATTTTATCATAACGATGTCCTTTAGAACTCGTTCCGTGACTGTTGGCGATATCACCAATGCATCCCAAAACGGTGGGTATCTATATAAGAAAGGATTATCAACATAAGAAAGTATAAAATATACTCTAATTATCTCTTAAAGGATGGACTCAGCTTAAGTGGACATAAAGTTATTATAATATTTAAGGATATGTTACTCATAGGAAACGTTAGTTTCTTTTCGGAAATAAAATCAAGATGATAGATCAGCTTACTGCAATTACAGTATGGTACACTGTTTATCTATGGAGGACTACCTGTCTTCTGTTGTTTTTATTAAAACAAAATATATGAATAGAACTTACGACCGAAATAATTTTATCTTACCCATGAATAAAATACTAATATTATACGAATACTACATAATCAATACTTTCGTAAAGCCTTTTCTTCTCTAAAAACTGTAATACTTGTTCTCTCAAGTAAAGTTTCGAACATGTGCACATTGAAAGCTATCGCACTGCACATCAAGAAGTTGCAACTCTTGTAAGTAGTTGTATTTCTTCTTCAAATAGTCTGAATTATTATATATATTAATTAACTTCTATTAAGCATGTGGCATTTGCATGTAAGTCATGCAACCAATGGATCCATAAATGTCATTAAACTTTACGTTCTTTGCATGCAAGGCTTCCAGGTGGAAAATGTATGATAAGAAAATAAGAGATGAGAGTGTAACAAGACCCGGTGGTCGATGTTCATTCTATGTTTTTACCCCAGTAGGCAATTTACGGGATTTTTAATTCCAGAACTTGCATGCGCGGGCCAAATAAAATTCGTTCGGGCTTGGGGTTGAGTAGCCCTTTTCGAGAGGTTCTTTCTCAGAGCTTTATTCCAAAATTGTTTCACCTTAGACATCCTGACTCGTTCATTAATCTCTACAGCATAACTCTAACAGTCGGCTCCAATATTGTACTTTCGATCGCACCAATCTAAACTGCAAACGATCCCAATAACAACGCACAGCAAATTAATTTGTGGATTTTTTTAAAATGCCTTTTTGGCAAATGGATCAAGGTAACGATCGCAAGTCATGAAAAATGTATTGAGATCGAGTATTGGGTCCCGCTGTAAATTAAATATAACCAGAGATAAAGGAATAATCCAATAATATAATTTCATTCCAATAAAACCTGTTTGAGAAGCGTACCAAAAATCATCAATCATATCAATAGCAATAATCGAATTTATATTTTAATACTGTATTTATTATTGGAAGTTACTATTTATTAGTCATGGAATTATACGTATTTAAAGCCATATTAATTAAGTCTTAGTTTATTTGTAATTATTTGGTATACAATAAGGCAAAATATGAATAAAGTACCTCAAAACAATTAAGTTTTTTATTTCTATGTTAAGTGAAAATTAAATAGGTATATTAAAATACCGCTAAGCGACATTTTTGAGAAAGATTGATGACAATTGAAAAGGTGTTTAAAAGGTGAAGTTATCGGAATACGGAGTCATGAGGTCTGCGTCGTTGTAATAATTAAAAAGCTTAAATAAAGATGTGGTTTAATTTGGCAGTTGGAGAAATTTCGTTCTATATAAAACATAATGAGAAACTAAATAAAATTAGAGTAATACAACATACTTCATGGTAATACCGATGTAACTCACTAATTTTGAGTCGTCACAAAATGATTAATTATTTGCTATTTTACTGCTCTGGTTCCAGGGTATGAGGTAGAGGGCGTAGGTATCACCAAGCCTATCTGCCGCCAAATGGTAGTGTTCAGCCCTGTTCCGGTTAGATAGACCTAAATTATGTCGCTGTGATAGTTATTACGGAGCCATACATTACCATCTAAACGGAACACGATAGTGCTGGACACTACCATTGGGCAGCAGATAGATTTTTCTGTATAATCGACGTTTCATGAACTTCGTTTCTTCAACTTCCTATTATTCCTTTATGTAAAAATCCTGAAACACAGTTTAATTAATAAGACCAAATTCACACATTTTTTTTTTGATAAATATATCTGTTTAGTTTATTACCATAAAATGGACATATCACATACCAAAATATTTAATATTGTTTAATGTTATAATGATACGTTGTGTTAACTCTAGCCTGTAACCCTGAGTGATTGCAAACAGATTGGAAACCTTTTTAAGTAGCTTCCTTGGAGTTATTGATGACGATAGGCTTTTTCATTAATCATAGATGTCCTGTAGGTATTTGTTAAAACTCTTATACCTGTATGTACCCTTTCGGGAAAAGAAGCATGAAGTTAACGTTTTCGTAGGTTTTCGCGAGCTTCATACATTGTAGAAATTAAATTTGCGGATTTTCTCGCGTATACAACACTCCCAAACTTCTTCATACACCCGACGTTTCGGTCGCTTTCCAGCTACCGTGGTCACGGGCTGACTGACGGTCAGCAAAGCATGAAGTTATGTTTTAAATTAGCTGATTAAGTGATAATCAAGTGTTGCTTTTAGGGGCTATTTCTTTACGTTATCCCGATTCACTGCTATTATGTGCATTTTTTTTTTAAATATGGTACTTTTATCTTATTAAACAAGTGGTTTAATTAAAATCAGATCAGATAAATTTATTATATAAAGGGATGCACCAACTACTTTGGTCTTATAAGTTCAATGTCGACTCTATATGCTGATAAATAAAACTCAAATTAGCAGAACAGTGCCTTCCGAATAAATAAAGTGAGGTCATTGGTCTGAGAGGTCATTGCCAAATAAACACGCTTGCCCATACAACCTCCGATAGGCGCCTAAAACGTTACTCCTTCAAGCGAACTTTTGATTTCACCTTTTATTTATTTATCAATTTTACGTGAAGTTTTATTATTAAGTGTCAATAAAATTTATGTGGATACACGTTTTAATTTCAACGTATATTTTTTTTATTTATTTGAATTAGTGCCTTTTTCAAAGCAGCATTTTAGGCTACCCAATAACCATAAGTACGTTGAAAACGAACACATGAGTTAGTGTATCAAAATCTTTGAACCCTATATGAACTGCAAGCGTGATTATAACAGTTAAATTAGGATTATCATACAATACTGTTTTTGTTTATTATTTTAATTATAGATTATAATACGTGATAATATATATTTAGTTGGTGATTTCAATAATAGGAATATGTGGTGGTGTTTTACATGTGTTCTCTTATGTCATTTTATTGGAGTAAGTGATACACTAAGTTTGGTAAGTTTTAATGTTTATAAATCAAAACTAAATAAAGCTCTAGTTAGAATTAAGTTACATAGAATTGACCTTTATACGCGCCAAAGAATTAAATATACCTACAGTAATTAGTCGACATATTGTTATCAATTTTATGATAAAAATTAAATCAGCAGCAATTACCTATACAACACAATATCCATATTATAATGGTGTCGCAGTGATAAGGTTTGAATTATCAATTGCACAAAATTGTATGTAAATTATGTAAACATTATTTGTGAACATATTTCAAAATTATTTTTTTTGTAGAGTGAGTTTCACGAGATTTGCATGATATTAATTTAGCCTGGTATGAAATTTACTGTGTGTCAGTGAATAATCTATAAGTAAAACATGATATCGTTTTTAGGAATTCTTAAATGTAACTGATAATAACACAGCCTACGAGTATGAGCCTACGAAAAAAAATACGCTTCGGCCATGTCAGGATTGCAGTAAGTACATTTGCTTTCCCGGTTGCAACTTATATTAATTTATTATTTATTATACGCAAACTAGGAAAACATTTATGAAATTTGAATATGAGTTAAATATACATGTAAGTATACATCTATACGTACGTAACTTCACGCCTGTAATCCCCGAAGGGGTAGGCAGAGGTAAATGCATGCATTCAAGCATACATGCAAACACCCACGATTCGCCAGTTACGTTTTGGCCCATGTAATAGGTGGCGAGCCTGTTGACATCTCCGGGCACATTACCAAACTTTGAGGTACTGGGAAATTTCCAGAAAATGGAAAAATCCCAATAGAACCAGAGATAAAGGACTTTACACCATTATCTCTGATAACCCCCTACCCGGGAATCGAACCCAGGACCTCAGAGTAGTAGTAGTGGCCTGCTACCACTAGGCTACCGAGGCAGTCTAACATCTATATATAACTCATAAACATCATACATCACACACATCAATTAAATCCGTTGATTTGATCCCGATTGAATGGTAGTTTTTTTATGTTACATGGGCCAAAAATGTAACCGGTGAATCGTGGGTGTTTGCATGTACGCTTATATGCATGCATTTACCTCTGCTTACCCCTTCGGGGATTACAGGCGTGAAGTTAGGTTTTTTTATGTAACGTAGGTGGCATAAGCATATAATTCACATGGACGTTAAGTGTTGACCGCAGCCTATAGACGTTTACACAAAAACCAGAAGTCATAATGCAGATGCGTTGCCACCCCTGATACCTGAGTTGTTACGGTCTCTGCGATAGTTATTACGGGGCCATACAAGTGGTAGTAGATTGTAATGATCGTTACAGCTAAGTCTTAAGTCCGGATAAGAAATTCAACGAAGGAAAATAATAGAGGCTTTTTTTTATAAGAGCATAATTTAGTCTGCCTTTATTTAAATGAACTTAACAAGTATGTATGTATGTATGTATCTTCACGCCAGGTCCCTAACGGGGTAGGCAGAGAGTGTAGAGCGCCAGACATCCCGGTTCTGACAAACCTCTCGTGCCTCGTCTACCAACTTAACAAGTCATAACAAATTTAGCAGTCAACGAACTATTAAACAGTTTATCAACTTTTTCTCACTCACACTGGATTATTGACACAACACTAGTTAAATACGCCATGACGACTCAAATAAGTATACCTACGGTATTTGGGTACTACGTCTGAACGGACCAAAAAGAATGGACCGTAGTCCATTCGGCCGTAATCAAAAAAGTCTACGTCCCAACGGCCCGGTCATAAAATAATTTAAAAGTACAGTCGCATACAAGCGTAACAGTCGTATGGTTTATAAATTTTCACTACAAAATATTTACATATTTAAAGTAGTATTAAATCTAATAGTTGTAATCTAAGTACACAAAATCGTAAACATCTTCGTTTCTAGTTGTACGACTTCAGGTACCTAAAATCAATGCTCAACAATGACCCTTTCTTATCAACCAATCACAAGCAGGCAGTTTATCTGTTACGTCAAAGGAGTGGCGAAAAGAAGGTTCATAATAATATGCAATCAGTGTTTTTTAAGATTCCGGAGTAAACAAGAAACCCTCACAATTTCGCCATGTCCGTCTGTTTGTCCGTCCGTCTGCGGTTTAGCGCGAAAACTATTGGTATTAGAGACTTGAAATTTGGCACAAGTGTACACCTTAATCACGCCGACAAAGTAGTATAATAAAAACATGAAAATAATATTTTATAGGGTATTTTTTTTATTTTTCTATATAGTGTGGGATATAGTTGAATAGGTCTTTCAAAAATGTTAGGGGTTTGCTTATTTCATTTTTGGATTTAGTTAACTGTTCGTGACTTATTAAGCTTTTAAGTGCCAATTTTCGTTAGAGTCAAGTGTCCGCCCCCTTTACCAACAAAACGGTTGTTGTTAGAAATTCAAACGTTGCGGCAATAGTAGCTACATATAACGATATTAAAAGGAGAATTATCACACCTAAGTTGGCTTTACAAGTTTGCGAATAATAGTCCACCAAATATAATACTCGAAAGTTTTGAACAACTCCATAGAAAATATTTATATAAAAAACATTTTTTTTTCATTACATTAATCAATTATACTATTTATTTTTCGCAATAACACATGCGAGTGAACTTTAGAAATTAAAAAAAAAAACGGAAAGAAAAATCTGACTTCAGGCAGGAATTGAACCTGCGACCTCAGGATAACCAGTCCAGCCGCTCTACCACTAAACTACCGAAGTCCCACCGCTTTACACTAAGCTACCCGTTCTGGTTATCCTGAAGGTTCGGTGCCTGCCCGAAGCCAATTTTGCTTTAATTTCTACATTAATCAAACCTAAAAATTACGGAACACTACACTGCGCGTGGCCCAACACGCACTTGACCGGGTTTTTTTTGACAATATGTTTCAGTGGTTGATTATTTTAATATATGTATACATATATGTATCTTCACGCCAGGTCCCTAACGGGGTAGGCAGAGAGTGTAGAGCATTGTTTTTATAAAGAAAATAATACAAATTTAAGAAAAAAAATAAGACTTAAGTATTTCAATTTATAACTTTAGCACTCGAATGTATACATTTGTTAACAATATTTTATGACCGGTCCATTGAGACGTAGACGATTTTTGATTACGGTCGAATGGACTACGGTCCATTCTTTTTGGTCCGTTCAGACGTAGTACCCGGTATTTGTGTAAGTCTGCAACTTTTTAGGGTTCCGTAGCAATGGGTAAAAATTACTAAGACGCCGCTGTCCTTAAATATTTAGGAGCTCTTGTGGAACAAACGGGTTTTTTTGCTTTTGACATTAATAACAGTTACAATTAGACGCTTATATTTTAAAGTGAAATATTCCCAGAAAATTTCATTTTAAAATATAAAAATCAGAAATGGTCATGGTCAAAACTTGATCAAAATGGTCGCAAATGTCACAGGTAAGGTGAGAAAAATATAACGCTTTACAGACCCGAAATAAGTTGAAGTTTCCTTCCTGACGACCCGGTTAGTCCAGTGGTGTGTGACGATCACTCGATTCGAAGGGTCGCGGGTTCAATCCCCGCACCGGGAAAAATATTTGTATGGCCTACAGATATTTATTTCGGGTCTGGGTGTTTATGTATGTGTTGTATGTGTACAACGGCACCCACCACACGGGTAGATACCTAGTGTGGGGCTGTGAGTGTAAGCGCATTTTATTTTATTATTTATTTTTATAGGGTCCAAGTGCAATTATTTCTCGTTGGAAACTGTATGTCTCTAAAGACATGTTTCCTATACAATATTTACTCACATTCGCAGTCTTGTGAAATATTCCCAGAAAATTTCACTTTAAAATATAAAAATCAGAAATGGTCATGGTCAAAACTTGATCAAAATGGTCGCAAATGTCACAGGTAAGGTGAGAAAAATATAACGCTTTACAGACCCGAAATAAGTTGAAGTTTCCTTCCTGACGACCCGGTTAGTCCAGTGGTGTGTGACGATCACTCGATTCGAAGGGTCGCGGGTTCAATCCCCGCACCGGGAAAAATATTTGTATGGCCTACAGATATTTATTTCGGGTCTGGGTGTTTATGTATGTGTTGTATGTGTACAACGGCACCCACCACACGGGTAGATACCTAGTGTGGGGCTGTGAGTGTAAGCGCATTTTATTTTATTATTTATTTTTATAGGGTCCAAGTGCAATTATTTCTCGTTGGAAACTGTATGTCTCTAAAGACATGTTTCCTATACAATATTTACTCACATTCGCAGTCTTGTGAAATATTCCCAGAAAATTTCACTTTAAAATATAAAAATCAGAAATGGTCATGGTCAAAACTTGATCAAAATGGTCGCAAATGTCACAGGTAAGGTGAGAAAAAAATAACGCTTTACAGACCCGAAATAAGTTGAAGTTTCCTTCCTGACGACCCGGTTAGTCCAGTGGTGTGTGACGATCACTCGATTCGAAGGGTCGCGGGTTCAATCCCCGCACCGGGAAAAAATATTTGTATGGCCTACAGATATTTATTTCGGGTCTGGATGTTTATGTATGTGTTGTATGTGTACAACGGCACCCACCACACGGGTATATACCTAGTGTGGGGCTGTGAGTGTAAGCGCATTTTATTTTATTATTTATTTTTATAGGGTCCAAGTGCAATTATTTCTTGTTAGAAACTGTATGTCTCTAAAGACATGTTTCCTATACAATATTTACTCACATTCGCAGTCTGTGGAGAAAGAAATGAGGAAGCCAGGGTGGTGGGTGGAACAGGATCCAGCATGAATGCCTTCCCTTGGATCGGTCGCCTCATCTACTTTAAATCATTTGGTTGCGGCGCCTCACTAATAAACGACAAATATGTAATATCTGCTGCACATTGTGTTAAAGGGTAATTGTATATTTTGTTACTTTTTATTTTCACTTTTCTTTGCCTTTTGTTTTTTTTATACATATAATGGAAGTGGCAAATAAGCATGCATTTCACATTGATGTTAAGTGATGACTGTAGCCTATAGTCACCCACACAATGACCAGAGGTCAAAAGGCAGATGCGCTGCCACTCCTGAGGCATAGGTGTGATGCCTCTGTACTGGAAATTACAGGACCGTACATTACCAAACCGGAACACGATAGTGCTGAACACTACCATTTAGCGGCAAGTATATTTGGTAATGCGGTGGTGCCTACGCCCGCGAGCTCTGTCACTGGAGCTCTACCACCAGTCAAAAACTTTCAGCCTAAATCATAATCCGTGACTGTTAAAACCATACTTATTCGTTTTCTGTTCATATAACGCGCCGGCCAGTATTTACACATGTGTGCGATGTATTCTGTCTGCTTCGTGGTGACACGCTGATGATCAAATCTGACCGGGAAATGCTTAAAACTAATTTACATTCATTTTCATTACTTTTACAAGTTTTCAGTATTTGTAATAATAAATAATAGTAGCTGATCTAATAAGAAGCTAAAAGTGTCACTGATGAGATATTGACGTAAACTGGTGATATTAGTGCGTTGAAGTCTTTCATAACTATGTTGTCTGTCTGTCTGTCTGTTTGTTCAAGCATCACACAAAATCTACCCGTCCGAATACAATGAAACTTGGTATGATTATATTTTAACCTTTGGCGCACAACACTGGGTACTTTTTATTCCGGAAAAATGTCTGTTTGTCTGTGTGTTTGTGCACGCTAATATCAGAAACGGCTTATTCGATTTGCGGTTTTTACTAATATATTGTAGTAAGTTTCACTGAACATTAAGTGTTTGTTTCATGTGAATCGGTTCAGAAATAAAAAAGTTATGTCAATTTAAAAAATCATATCGAATATTTTTAAGCTATTCTGTATCTCAGTTATATCTTTTAGAGGGTTTCGTACCTAAAAGGAAAAAACGGACCTACGGATTACTAATCCTCCACTGTCTGTCTGTCCGTCCGTCCGTCCGTCTGTCAGTCACCAGCCTGTATCTCATAAATAGTGATAGCTAGAAAGCTAACATTTATTCTTATTTCTGATTTCTGATTTCTTATTTTTAGTAATTAATTGTGTTTTATAGCGGTATAAAACACAATTAATTACTAAAAATAAGAAAATGAAAATCTTAAGGGGTCCAAGGGGGCATTAACGTGTTTTTTTTCGTATATTTTTTGCTTGATAATAATAACGGTAACAAGTAGATGCTTAAAATTTTCACAGAATTTTTAGGTCTTAAGCTGTGTGTTACCTTCCATATTAAATCTATACAAATAAATAAAATTGGAGTGTCTGTTTGTAATATAAAAATAACCTTTTTTTACTAAATGCATATGTATGTATACACGGTACATATACCAAAACAATATTTTTTACAATTTTTGTCTGTCTGTCTGTCTTTTTGGCGGGGCTTATCTTGGGAACGGCTTTACCGATTTTGACGGGACTTTCACTGGCAGATAGCTGATGTGATAAGGACTAACTTAGGCTACTTTTATCTCCATACATCCATACATACATACATACCTACATACAAATAAGTAGAATTGGAGTGTATCCGACTTTGACGGGACTTCCACGGGTAGGTTGGTGCTGTACACGGTACATACCTACATACAAATAAGTAGAATTTGAGTGTCTCCGATTTTGACGGCACTTTTACTGGCAGATAGCTTATATAATAAGGAGTAACTTATGCTACTTTTAAACTAGCTGCGCCCACGACTTCGTCCGGGTAGATATCTAACAATCATATTTTTTCTCACGTGGACGAAGTCGCGGGCACAGCTAGTTTAGAATAAACATACCGATTTAACTTAAGAATATTTGAAATAACCTAAGTTTAAAGCATATTCGGTTTTAAAATATCGCGTCGTTAAACACGTGTTTTATGGTTCATTTTAATCAAGAATTTGTAAAAAGTATAAATAAAGACCGATGTATAAAAGTATCAATGACTATGTATACCTTACATAAAAAATATGAACTGACTTTTCCTGTTTTGGGTCTCGAACAGGTCATGAAAAAAGAAGAAAGTGAATCTTTAGCTGATGTATAGGAACTATAAAAGGAATTCAATTAAGTATATAGTTAATTGACCTATCTGTTTATGAAACACGTTAATTTTAGTACGTATTAATTTTGAGAGAATATATGTCGAATGTTTAGTACATAATACTTATAAGGTACGGTTTAAAAGTGTCACCACGGATCAATTCAAGTTTACAGACAAGGTTCTAAGCAATGGCATAAATTTAAAAAAATAATTATCAGTAGTTATTCACCATAACTTTTTGTCAAAATCAGCTCAGAAGCTTGATTGCAAAAGCATAACAGTCAGACAAACACTTCCACATTTCAAATATTTGCATGGATTTATAAACCAAGAATGTGACACCTATTATACTCGTAGATTCACCGATATCTCGCTACAACATTAAGGTTTGATTCCGAACTCCGCCGCCGAACTGAGCTACGCGACAAAGTCTCGACAGCAATGCAGTGGTAATGCAGAATGTAATCCCATTAAACTTACAAAGAATAAAATATGGAGACCAGTAGTGCTGGGGCAGCACTGCGGCGGCAGCACTGCTGCGTGCAGCGGAGTTCGGAATCACACTTTTACTGTCACGTTAACAAAGTGCTTATGAGCGAAAGAGGAGTGGATGCCATTATTCACCCTGACTCTCCCTAGCGACGCCGACGTAAATGCACTGAAATCTAAATAATAACCATGTCTCTGTTATTATGCTTCAAGTTCTTTTTATTATTCAAAATCACGAACATATCGTAAGATGGTTCGTGATTTTGTGTGTGTGAAGGTGTGTGTTCGTAATTTTGACTGATTTCGGGTATAAAGTTTTCTTGGTCTATCGGCTCTGTCAAAACTACAGCAAGTTTTATACTTAAAAAAACAGTATGTGTACTTATTTACGCATGTAATAAGTTGTACAATCTTTCTTTAGTGTAGGTAACAATAAAATTACAGCGGCAAAAAAAGTTTAGCAACTAACTTTAGACTGTTGCTTTTATCTATCATCGTCAAAATTCACTCTCATAATTTTTTCCAGTCGCTCCAAAAGAAGTACTTAGTATAACTTCAAAAATATTTCAAAAATATTTTAGTCATTACTTTTTTCAGCTTCATGTGGTTTTTATTCCGCGTAACATTTGGGGAACACAATCGATGTGACCACAGCCACAGGCCGTTTTCTCGCTACGTAGTCAAGATAATTGCTCACAACTTCACACTCACGGATCTCAGCAACGACATATCTTTGCTGCATCTCCATGGGCCCATCACATACACACATGCCGTGCGACCTGTGTGCCTGCCTACCATCGATGGTTAGTACAGGTAACTTTAGTAAAAATAAAACACTAGTAAATTTTTACTGGTGGTAGAGCTCCAGTGATGGAGCTCGCGGGCGTAGGCACCACCGCATCACCTAATATACTTGCCGCTAAATGGTAGTATTAAGCACTATCGTGTGCCGGTCAGGTGATAATGTACGACCCTGTAACTTCCGGCACAGAGGCATAACACCTTAGGCCTCAGGAGTGGAAATGCATCTGCATTTTGACCTCTGGTTTTTGTGTAAGTGTCTATATGCCGCAGTCATCACTTAACATCAATGTGAATTGCATATTTGTTTGCCACTTTAGTGAATACAGTTTTAAGATTTCAATTTTGATGCTTTGACACTCCTGAAATCTATGTTGTTGTGTCTCCGTATCGGAAAATCTGGACCGTTCCTTTTCACGATAGCGCTGAACACTGCTACTTAGCGGGAAGTAGATTAGGTAATGCGGTGGCCCATACCCGCGAGTATCGTCATTGGAGCTCCACCACCAGTAAAATAGTTATGAATATATGATTATATCTGATCTATACACCTGATATGAAAAACATTTTAAATTAATTAATAACGAATATTTATTTATTGATATAATTATATAGAGTAGAAATAAAATAATGATGATAAAAAAGGCACGTTATTTCGTTTGAAATTGCAAACAAAAACACGTGAAATTTCGTTTTTAAAAACGATTCTTTCTTCTCCAATTTACATTGTAATGTAAATTAGAGAAAAAAGGAGGTTAAAATTGAGAAAAGAAAGTTACACACCGCTAGACCAACTGGATCGTCAAATTGTATACGAACTTACCATAAAAAAAAACTTATTAAATCTTTTTTATAACCTCATAAGGTGGATTTTCAGCTAAAATTGGTGAATCTATGTATACGGGAGTACCAGCTACTGTGGCCGGGTGGGGTGCCATGGGGGAGACTGGTGATTGGTCTTGTATGTTACTGGAGGCGCAATTACCGGTCCTTAGCAACGAGGAATGCCAAAACACCAATTATAATCAGTCGAAAATCAAGGAAGTCATGATGTGCGCTGGTTACCCGGCTACGGCGCACAAAGATGCTTGTACTGTGAGTGACATTTTTTTATCTAAAGAAAACTAACTATAAGGGGTAGGGGGGGGGAGCTTCAGTAGTTGAATGGTAAAGTGGCCAGACTAGTAATCCGGTCGCATTTTCGTTTCCTACCCGAAGTAAAATTTTTCTTTCCATTTTTCTGTAATTTTCAAAATAAAATAAGTAGGTACCTGACGTGTTATTTAGATTATCGCGAGTTACACTTATTGCAATTAAACTAACACATGCAAGTAAGTAAGATCGTAAGTACCCACTGCTCATAATATTGACTAGTCATAATTTCAGGGTGACAGTGGCGGTCCTCTGGTTTCGGAAAATGAAGAACATGCTTACGAGTTGATTGGTAAATAAAAGATTTAAGTACTTATATTTTAAAATTAAATATATTTATTTGATTTAGGGAGGTAATTTAGTAGCTATCTTACGTGATTATCTCTTTGGTTTAGTGGTTGTAGTTGCTGAGTCTGAAGTCCCAAAGGTGATCCCCGGGTCGGGAGCAGGTGTTATTATTTTTTTGTAAGAAATCTCCTATCAGTTTTTCGGAGACCACATCAACCGGCAGCCATTTAGACTTGCCGCTGTAACTGTAATTCGGTAGCGTCTGGCAGATTTTATTATGATCTAGAAGTTCAGCTATGACCATTTGAGCCAGAAGGATAAAAAATAATTAAAAAAAAACTACTGAGTACGTGATAGTGTTCCGTTTCTCCAAGTACCGCCACTTTATAAGTTGGTCTATTATAATTATTACTCGTAGACATCTGAATCCCACTTTGCTGTGATAGTTTTCCTTTTTACTTCGTTGTATGTAACGGCTCGATCGCCAATCCGCCTCCCAAGGCGTGGCGATTATGGCATGTCCTTCCCAAATAACACACAACACTGTTGTGGGTGTCTTTGGAGAAGCCTTTGTCCAGCACCCTTTGGACGTCTTTCAGCTGGAGTGGTGATGATGATGATGATGATATAACGGCTAGTATCTACCGTAATTTTTTTCCGCTTTACATGTAAAGCAGGTACCCTTTTTTATTTACTACTGCGTACGTTGGCGGCTCTAATATTTAAATGTCAAATAGCAGCTTTCTAGTAATAACCAATGGACGCTAAACTATTACCCCCTTATTCATAAACGTATTTTAGCCAAAGTGTTGCTAATCTCTCCTTTGTCTTTTTCTATCCTGCACATTTGACAATGCAACTGACAAAGACAAAGCATTCTATAGCTAAAACGTATCTAATGTACTTTATGAATAAGGGGGTAAGTGTTTTTGTAGAACGAAAATTAAAAAAAAACTGAAACTTTTGTAAATTACAGGCGTAGTGTCTTGGGGTTATGGCTGTGCTAGAAAAGGTTATCCCGGTGTCTACACAAGAGTGACGAAATACCTCGACTGGATCAGAGAAAACACTGATGATGCCTGCTACTGCCAATTTTGAATGCATTTAGTATTTATCATAAGTGTCAGTTCACACCGGGTCGGCAGACGTAGCGCAAAAAGTTTTTTGATTTTCTAAACATAATAATAATACTCTTCTTAATACTCTTTATAACAACTCTTATGATAAAAAGTCGTGTAACTGCGGGCAGTCACAAGGCAGTCTAGTTTTACCTGATATTAGCAAATTAAGACAAAGTTCCACTGGTGGTAGAGTTTTAGGTACCACCGCATTTCCTAATATAATTTGCCGCCGAATGGTGTTCAGCACTACCGTATTCTGATTAGAGGATAATGTAAGGTTCCGTTGTAACAACCAAAAAGGCCAAACAATTTAGGCGTCAGAGGTTTCATGTTGCATCTGCATTTAAACTCCGGTGTACACAAACATTTGAGAAAGACAAGATGCTGTAGATGGTATTCACTTACCTTAATTAACTGCATGATTGTATACCACCATCAAAACATTAAAAATAAGTACATTTTCTGTTTTAATGCTACCTGCCCTTCCGATGTGAATTGACCCTGTAAGTAATAGTTATTGAATCACTTAATTAGCTCATGTTTTTGCAATTCAAAATAATGTTAATCGTGTGATAATATGGTAAATTATAAACAAAAACGTGTTTTTCTTTAATCCTCAATCTTTTATTATATTTTCGTTTACTGATAGCAGAGCTAAATAACAGTCCGTCTAATGTTCTTCAGTTCCATAATAATGTGCGGTGTCGTAATAACAGACATAGCGGTCATTTATTGATAGTGTATTATCTATATATATTAAAATCAATTGCTGTTCGTTAGTCTCGCTAAAACTCTAGAACGGCTTGACCAATTTAGCTTATTTTTGGTTTTGAAATTTTTGGATGTCCAGGGAAGGTTTAAAAGGTAAGAAAACATGAAGAAATTGAAGGGAAACAGTAAAAACCACAATTTTTATTTCCATACAAAGAGTCCGTATCTATCAAATCATAAACAAATTATTTCATTTTGAGGCTATATAAAGTTATCCGGGTCAGCTAGTCAAGAATAAGAACTTGACGGTGCCTGCAGCTTAATGACAATGTTTAACGGTACTATGTTTAGGTAAGGTGGTATTGTATTGTTTCGCATTTTTTGGCATTGAGCGAAATACTTGTCTCAAGATTAAGAGTTCAATGCATATGCACAGATTTTTATGTTTTTATGTAAAGAACTATATACATAGAGACTGTTATTAATTTTCCATTAAGTAGTTCGTATCTTTGTCATTTCGTGGTATAAATAACATGCAACAGTAAGTGCAACAAAGCTTTTTTTTTATGTAATTGAAGTGGCAAACAAGCATACAGTTCACATTGATGTTAAGCGATGACTGCAGCCTATAGACACCCACACAAAGACCAAGGTCAAAATGCAGATGCGTTACCACTCCTGAGGCCTAAGGTGTAATACCTTTGTGCCGGAAATTACAGATCCGTAGCTTTTAAGAAACTTGTGAAACTTGGCAAAGGTTGCTGTGAATACTTCTTAATTGTTCATTCTACGCTAACACTGATACAGGTGGACCACGGGAAAAATATATTTCCCTTGGAACACCAAGGTGAACTTAGGTGGACAACGGAAAGAACTAATTACCCCTGGTACACCCAATTCATAATAGGTGTACCACGGGTAGAAAATTTTACCCCTGGTTCACCCAGGTGGACTAAGTAGGTGTACCACGGGCAATGATCGCTTCTTAATGTATGATAAAGTCATCAGTGTTTATTTTTCATCTTGTTGGCCTTAAAATATCGGCCATTGACCCCTTCGACTTTAGATGTCAATTGCATTTTCTGATTGAACATTTAATAGGAAAATGATGACCCGTACGTTAGGCTTGAAACTATTATTAGATATAAAAGCTACACATAGTAATGTGGCGTCGGGAGCAATGTCCCCATTCCTGTCCACAACCTCCAGTTCTCACTGCACTTGCATCAAGATACGTGCTTTTTGAATATCTATTTACTGAATTCTAGTACACGATATGTGGAAGGCTCTGATCGTTATTATTTTGTGCACTGCCAGTTTTGGGGTAAGTTTTGAACGTGTTTTGTACTTAACTCGTTTACCTGAGTGCGTCATATTTATTTATTGAATTATAAAAAAATATTTATTTACTTGAGTCTTGATTTGTTTATTTGTGTTACATAAAATCTATTTTTTGGATAACACTATGAATAATATGATGCAAATAAATTTTATTTAACCAAAACGATTTACATTAGTGAGTAGTGGAAGTGTGACAAGTTGATCTAACCATTCAAAAAATTGTTTGTTTACAATTGTTACTTAAATTATATCAACATTTTTGGAATTGGTCAAACGGTAAAGACACATACCGAATGTTAATGCATATTGTTTGAATTTTTAAATGAAATATTCTATCTTCAGATAACGGCAGAAGAAATTGAGGACAATATTGAAGATACTGTCAATTACGAAAGAAAATACTCGTGTAACTGCCGTAAGTTGTACAGAAATAAGTTAACGACATGTTCGGTTGATATGAATTACACTGATTTGTATGTCAGTGTTCTTATTCTGCCCCGATTTTTACTTAATTATACATTTAATTGATGACCTGGTTAGTTTAGCGGTTAGAGACAACCGTTTGATTCGAAATATTTGTACCTAGTGTGGGGGCTGCGAGTGTAAGCTTATTTTATTTTATTTATTTTATAATGAAGGTAGCAAACAAGAATGCAGTCCAGATGGATGAGTGATAACTGCAGTCAATAGACATCTAGGTACACCAAAACCAACGGTCAAAATGCAGATGCGTTTTCACCCCTAAGACCTTCCTTAGTTATTAGTTATTACGGGGCCATACATTACCATGTAACCGGAGCAAGATAGTGCTGAACACTACTATTTGGCGGCAGATATATATGCGGTGGTGCCTACGCCCTCGAGTCCCTATACTGTAACTCTACTACTAGTAAATTTATTTTACACTTGGGATTAAAAAAATATTTTCCACCCTAACAATAAATCGAATATTATTGAACGCGAGTGATAGGTATTTGGTTTTGGCACCTAAAGTAACCTTTATCCTTCCGTAGGAACTATACTGTTTTTGTTGATATATTTACTCTATATTTTCATCAAAATCGGAAAAGTAGTTTGATTGTGAATGCATATCGGATAAACAGACAGAGACTTGCACAAACTGCAAGTTGTAGACCAAAAATCTTTGTTGTAGACACTCGCGTTAATTTTTATTTACATCCGCATTTTTTATGTTAGGTTGCGGTGAACGCAATGAAGCTTCCCGCATTGTCGGCGGTGTAGAGACTGCTATTAATGAGTTCCCATGGGTGGTAAGACTGTCGTACTTCAACAAATTCTACTGTGGAGGCATACTGATCAACGACAAATACGTGTTGACTGCTGCGCATTGCGTGAAAGGGTAAGTGAATGAAAGGGATGTTTAATAGTTATTTTTACGTACGTAACTTCACGCCCGTAAGCCCTGAAGGGGTAGGCAGAGGTAAATGCATGCATTCAATCATACATACAAACACCCACGATTTGCTGGTTACGTTATTATTATTTTTTTTAATTTTATTTAAAGAAAAATGGAGTCTCGCCTGAAGTCAAATTTTTAGGACTTCAGTAGCTCAATTGGAGGAGCGGCTGGACTAGATTCCCAGTAGGCCGCGAGTTCGAGTCTCGTCTGAAGTCAAATTTTTCTTTCCATTTTTCTGTAAATAAAATTAAAAAAAAAATTATTAATTATATAAATTATTTATTTATTTAAATAAAATATATTTCACAAGCATGTGTTAATGCGAAATAATATAAAACATTTTTTTTTTTATGTAATGAAAGTTGCGAACAAGCATGCAATTCACATTGACGTTAAGTGATGAACCTATAGACACACACACAAAGAAAAAATTGCCTCATTTTTTTTTCAAGGTTAATGTGGTTCATGATCAAAGTGACCTTGGGTGAGCACAACCGTTGCAACAAGACCCATCGACCAGAGACCCGGTTCGTGGTCGAGGTGGTTGCCCACAACTTCACCTACGTCAACTTCCGGGATGACATAGCTCTGTTGAAGCTGAGCAATAAGGTCGATATCACAGACACTATAAAACCCGTATGTTTGCCTCATGATGATGGTAAGTAAAAAGAATTGTTGTATAGCTATTGATTAGTTATCAATGGATGTCGTTCACCGACCCTAAATCGGTTAAAAATCAGAAACGGAAAGCAACATTTGACGCATCGGTGTGGGACTTCGGTAGCTTAGTGGTATAGCGGCTGGACTGATTATCCTGAGGTTGCAGGTTCGATTCCTGCCCGAAGTCAAATTTTTCTTTCCGGTTTTTCTTTAATTTCTATAGTTCACTCACATGGGTTATTGCGAAAAATAAATAGTAGGAATTAAGTAAAAAGAAAACATTTCTTTTTATTTTTTGCTGGACGGAAGGTTGGGCAGCCGCCTTAATGTTTAAAATGCATTTTATACGTCATAATACTTTTAATACGCAAACAAAAGAGAAATGAGACGGTAAGTGGCTACTACTAGCCTATAAACGGCTACATAAAAAAACGACTATTTTTATGTGAATGCGTTGTTACTCACTCCTGAGACCTAAGTTGTTATACTGTGCCCGATTACAAGGCCGTACATTACCATCTGACCGTAACAAGATAGCGTTGAATACTACCATTTAGCGGCAAGTAGATTAAAATGCGGTGGTGTCTATGCCCTCGAGCTCCGTCACTAGAACTCTGCCACCAGTATTAGTTATTTAATTTACATAAATGTAACAAATTTAATCCTAATCGGTCAAGAAGTTGTGAAGAAAATTAGATATATTAATATCAATTTTTTTATTAAATTTTTATAAATTGTCAAAATGCAGATGCGTTGCGATTTCGGAGGCCTAAGGTGTTATGCCTCTGTGCCAGAAATTACAGGGCCGTACATTACCACCTGACCGGAACACGATAGTGCTGAACACTACCATTTAGCGGCAAGAAGGTTAGGTAATACGGCCTGAATGAGCCTACGCGAGCTCAGTCACTGGAGCTCTACCACCAGTAAAAGTACATAATACGCCTTCAGATTCAAAGGGCATTCAACAATTTCAGCCAACAACTATGTAGGAGTAAAAGCGATAGCTGCTGGATGGGGTTCTATTGGCGAACAAAAGAATCATTCTTGTTTCTTACAAGACGTCGAACTACCTATTTTGAGCAACGAGGAATGCAGGCGTACTAAATATGAGCCGGCCATGATATCAGATGACATGTTGTGTGCTGGGTACTCGGAAAAGGGAGGGAAAGACACCTGTCAGGTAACACTTCGTTATTTATATCTATAAAAATAAAAAATATTATTTTATTATTAAATTTATTATTACGTAAAATAAAATAATATTACAAATTACGTAAATATAAAAATGAATTACCGAAATGTTTGTAAGCACATACCTTCTAAACGGCTGCACCAATTTGGATAAACCTTTTTATATGTGTTCCTTATTGTCAAGAGTTAAAGCAAGCATGCAGTTCACATTGATGTTAAGTGATCACTGCAGCCTATAGACGTCTACTCGAAAACCATAGGTCGAAATGCAGATGTGTTGCCACCCTTGAGACTTAAGTTGTTATCTTTGTCATAGTTATTACGGAATAGAAATTCCGAAGTGCTCAGCACTACCGTGTTAATACGGTAGTGCTGAGCACTACCATTTGTCGGCAGATAGATTTGGTAACGCAGTGGTGCCTACGTCCACGAGCTCCTATATTGGAACTCTACCACAAGTGGTTCATTTCAAAACTAACTTGAGCTTAGCGATCAACCGTTTTTTTTTATTTTAGTCATTAAAAACACGAAGCTGTATATATTTATAAAGGTAAACATAAAGATACATTATTTGAAAAGTATTAGTTTCCTAAGAGTTTTATCCCCTTATTCATAAACGTACATTAGATACATTTTAGTTATAGAATGCTTTGTCTTTGTCAGTTGCATTGTCAAATGTGCAGGATAGAAAAAGACAAAGGAGAGATTAGCAACACTTTAGCTAATATACGTTTATGAATAAGGAGGTATGTCCCTGATAACAGGCAGACAACCTATTATCAGAGACATTAAAACTTTCAAAGATCGCTTTGAGCAATAAGACCGCCTATTGTGCATTTTATTCTTTAGATTTTTTGTAATTTTATCCTTTTTATGTGTACAATAAGGAGGGTTCTTATCCTATCTAATTATATGCGAAATTCGTATCAAGCAGATGTTGGAAGATCATTTAAATGTAATTCCTTGTTAAATTCTACAGGGTGATAGCGGCGGTCCTTTGTCAGCTGAGAGGAAGGATAAAAGATATGAGCTTTTAGGTATGACATTCCTAATTAAGTATAATCAACTTGTAAACATGCAACTGCTTCTATTTCCATGCATCATTGTGAGATAAAAGTTATTTGTCACTGTGAAAGAAATTACGGGACCTAACATTTCTATTTAACGGGAGAAAAGCGTCGTTGTTTATAAATTCGACATATGCCCTGGAGCTCTGCCACTGGAACTCAATCACCAGTCAGCCAACCAGGATTATCGACAATAATATCAACAATAAACAACTGTCGATCGAACGGTTATAAAGAGAAAAAAAGAGGACAGCTTGATCTTATGAATGATATCAATATCAACCCTAGGTATTGGTAATTATTCCCGTAATCGAGGGCTTAAAATATATGTCAAATAATGAAATAAAAAAAAATATTTCGTGAAAATCAAACCTGACTCCTTTAACTCTCATTTGAGTTGCACTGCATTTATTGTCGTGAAGGATTATTGCTATATTTAATAAATTTGGAATGAAACACGGAGTGTTACATCGGTGTTTCAGGAGCGCTCCACACTCTCTGCCTGAATAAACCAACATGTGTTATTGCAATACGTAGAGGGAATACTTTATTGATATAACGATTGTGGCAAACAAACATGTAGATCACCTAGATGGTCAGTGAATATTGCAATCCATAGGACACCTACACAAATCGTAGATCGAATTACAGATGCTTTACCGCGTTGTTTAGCTACTGTCATAGTAATTAGAAGGCCATTATCATCCAACCGGAAAACGATAGTTCTTAACGCTACCATTTGTCGGCAGATTTATTAGGTAATGAGTTGGTGCCTATTCGAATTCTAACATTGAAACTCTACGACTAGTAAACTAAAAATGCTAAAATATTTAGCAATATAAAATACGCAGCAATCTAATAAAATAAAATGAGGTACGATACTTGCGTATTAATAAATGAACTTTCGGTTACAGGCATAGTATCTTGGGGTATCGGATGCGGTCGAACCGGGTATCCTGGGGTGTATACCAGGGTCACAAAATACCTCTACTGGATCCGGCACAACGCGCGACAAGGCTGCTTCTGCGCAGACTGAGTTTCATGAAAATTCTTACCCCTTTATTCATTAACGTATATTAGATATGTTTTAGCTATAATATTCTTTGTCTTTGTCAGTTACATTGTCAATTGCGTGAGGTAGATAAAGAAAAGAATGCTAAAATGTATTTATCAATAAGGAGGTGACTGTTTACTTTTCTAGATTTTATAAATAGAAAAAATAATCTTATTTAAGATATTCGTAGATTTAAAAGATTTGTGATAGTATATTATTTACCTTCTTCTGTTTTCCGATGAGTAATATAAGTGAATGTAATACTCAATTAAAATTACATTATTTTACTTGCAATTATTTATTATTGAAGAATGCGTAAGAGCATCATTTGGAAACAGCTGCATTTATTTTGTTTATATTTTCTTTTGTTGTCTAAACTAATATTATAAAGAGGTAATATTTTTTTGTTTGTTTGTTTGTTTTGAATAGGCTCAATAACTACTGGACCGATTTAAAAAATTCTTTCACTATTCGAAAAATTTATTTTGGAAAAATAGGGTTCCGTAAGATATTTAGGTTTTTCAGACACAAGGTGTAAAAAATCAACCAGAAAAGTTACTTATTTTGCGTACGCTGCCTAAACTATAAATGATATTGAGGAAGACTTTAGGCTATATCTATGTATAATCATCACGCTAAGACGAATAGGAGAGGTAGGCAACATTGCACCGCGCGAAGCCGGGGCGGGCCGCTAGTATTCAATAAGCAGACAAATTTATAATTTAAGCTTCATAAAACATTATCTTTTTCTTCAATTTGTCTGAGCTATAGATCTTTGGGCAATTGATCAACAATCGTTGTCCAAACATTTTCGCAATATATTGACATTGCGCAATTTTTGTGTGCTGCATTTAGGACACCATAGAACTACCGATGAATAACATCGCCATAATATGTCAGGCATGTTGGCGACCGAGTGGATGAAAGATGTGTAAAGTAAGTCTGACATATATCGTGATTATACGAATGAAGCGTAAGGGCACTATCTACCTTTTCTCGTGATTTTTTAAACTCACTTATCAAGATATGTGAGTTAAAAAAGTAACTAAAAATTTACAGTTTAACGACCAGACCAAAGAAAAATTTTCTGGATATGATGTCAACAGCAGAAGTCTTCTTCTTTTTAGTCGTTCACTCTTGGCAGAGTGGTCGTGATTATAGGTCTCTCAGTGTTGAGCGCAACTTTTGCGATTGCTCTCCACCTGTCTCTGTGTGTGGCACTATCCCCCGGAAGGATTAGGGCGCCATTCGCTACGCGGGTCGCCAAGCGGTCTTATCTTATTCTGAGCCATACTTTAGAAACCACAATTCTCATGGAAAATTAGTAGCAGTGGCTTCCCGTTGCCTTATGCCCCAGACATTTTAGGAGTTGTAGACCCCCAGGTCATTGTCGCCTCATTTGGCTGGTTACCCGGCCGGGTTTGTGGTTATACCGCCATTGCTCAGTCGCCAGAGCCTCGTCAGTTATCTAGCAGGGAGTACCGCGCTAGCTTCAGGGCCAGCGCCGCTGGCTATCCTGAAAAAAAGGACCACCAGCGCGAGCAGTTGAGGTTGACTATATGGCCGGAAAAGATGTTATGTTCTCCCCTTACTCCCAGCAGAAGTTAACTATTTTGAGAAAGGAGAAGAGGTTCGTGAACTCATGTAGAGTTAGACTCTTAGCTGTACATGAGATATAATAACTTTTAGACTGTCCGAGTTGTATGGTCTCGCCAGGGCCAAATTTTACCTCAAAATGTTTTAGGCGGAATAAGGTTTACAATAAAATAAATAGACATACTACAACTTACTTGTCAAGTTTGTTTTATTGTTATAACTATAAAATAATATGAAGTCACGTAGAAGTAAAAGAAAAATATTGCCCATAACATGAATTATTTAATTTTGATACCAATAGTTACATGTAATTAAGCAACATCAATATTTCGCCGAGTGACATTATTATTCAGTATGTCCGTTTCACGAAACATCGGTAGTCCTGCTGATTTGTTGCTGACTGAATTAGGAGGGCTGTAGGTCACATTGTATGAAGGATTCAGAGGATGCAGTGGCCCAATTGCAGTTACAGAAGACTTCATTTCATCGTTTCCTAGCTCGTAGTGAGTGCCGTCGCCAGTTTTAATAATGCGATTTTTTACCTGAGTATGACAGAAGTTGTTATTAAATCTACGAATTCTTAATCGTAGATTAAATGTTACGTAATAAATGTATTATTACGTAACTGAAACGTATGGCAGTGGAGTAAGCAGGGTGCTACTCCATTAAAGAAAAAATCAAAAAAAATGGGCACTTTGCCATCAGTTATTATTAAAAATTGAAACTAATGGAATTTTTTTTTTAATTTTGAATATCTTTGTTAGTTGGTGAGACTAAAAACAAAACCCCTACTTTTTTCTTTTATTGTTTATTATTTTTGCAATTTTTATCGGCCCCTTTCGGGACTTTTCCTTAAACTTTCTACACATTATTCCGAATCGAATGACATCTCGATCGTAATTTTCGGAGAATATACAAAAAGGAGAAGTTCTACTTTGGGCCCGCACCTTGTACACTACATCAAAAGTTAGAAAAATACACAGAATCATGGAAAAATACTCAAAAAATAATTTGAATCGTTGTTTTTTTTGTCGGAAATATTTATTTTACGTAATTTTTGTATGACAGGAATATGTTGCCATGTCGCTACTATGACATTCTTGCTTTCGAAATATACTTACGACAGTTAATTGAAGATTTAATACACGATTTTAATAGCTGAAATGATTTAATATTTTATGCTTCATCTCTCAATATAGTGTACATGGTGCGGGCCTAAGCTCCATACATTTTGGAACGTCTCCTTTAACCCAAAAACGTAGATAAGTACATGTTGACTGGACTAATAATATGTATATTGCAGATCTTAATAATATGAGCCAAATTTGATAGGTTTATGTACTCGTAGTTAGTTCTTAACCGACTTCCAAAAAAAGGAGGAGATTCTCATACAGTAAAAAAAATAAAGATCTTTTTTTTTTTATTGTATGTTCACCGATAATTTGAAAACGCCTGAACCAATTTGGATAATTATGGTTTTGTTTGAAAGGGTATGTCTCACAGTTGGTTCCATTGTAACCATTTCAATATGTGATGATGGGATCCTGGAAAAATCGAGGGAACTCTTCAAATTTCATAGCACACTTGAAAGATTTTCGATATTTTTTGTAATAATAATGTTCCGTGTCTTGTGGCAGTATACCTCACAGGTGGGCCCATTGTCACCATGACAAGATGTGATGATGGGATTCTGAAGAAATCGAGGGAAGTCTTCAAATTTCATAGCACACTTGAAAGGTTTTCGATATTATATAATGTTCCGTGTATTTGCTTTCGGAAGACACAATTTGATGAAGTGGAACTGATTATGAAGACTATATATGGTACCTTCTTAGCTGAAATACCTACTTTTACTGTAATAATACTAATAATGGAGGTGAAGATGATGGAGGTGATGATGAAGATGATTATGATGGAGGGGATGATGATGGAGGAGATGATGATCAAGGTGACGATGATGGAAGGGATGATGATGGAGGAGATGATGATGGAGGTGATGATGATGGAAGGGATGATGATGTATGTGATGATGATAGAGGTGATGATGATGATGATGGAGGTAATTATGATAAAGATCATGATGATGGAGGTGATGATGATGAAAGTGATGATGATAAAGGAGATGTTCATCATCACCGTCATCATCATCATCATTTTCATCATCACCTCCATCAACATCACCATCATCACCATGTCTATCGTCAACCCCATCAACTTCATCGCCACCTCTATCAACATCATCACCACCACCTCCATCACCATCATCAACATCACTCCAGCCGAAAGATGTCCACAGCTGGACAAAGCCTACCCAAAAGATGTCCACAACAGTGTTGTGCGTCATAAAGGAAGAGCCACAGTTCCTATTGAAACAATCTATCACTACAGTAGCGGTTAGCGAGTTTTTTAAACATTACAAAACTATCTATCTTAATAGCGGGTTTTATCACTACACTTTGAATTAGCATTTTACTTGTCTGCCTAAAAACCAGCTACTGGAATAGGTAGTTTTCGAAATCGCTATTAGAATTCAAAAGTTAGTTTCGTTTCGTTGCTATTCCAGAAAAGCCGCTAATACACACCTCTAGAACTGATGATAAAGACTATAGATAGTACCTTCGTAGTTGAAATACCTACCTACTTTTACTGTAATACTATTAATAGTTACACCACTGAAAAGCAAAAAATAAATTATTTTAAAATAAAAAAAAAACCGCATTAAAAAAAAATTAAAAACTGAATAGACAAAAAACACTAAAAAGCGATAAATAAACTCAATTAGATAATTTCATTTTAAGGGAATAAACACGTAACCTATTAATTATAATAAGACAATTACTTTAATATGGGCTACGTACCTACCTACTCATAGGTTTGAAGTCGGTGCCAAGCCAATAGTGCGGCTCGCGCCTTAGAACTAATGTTGTGTTGTTGCAGTGTTAACAAATGCGGCTAAATGAATCGCAGTGAAATAGGCTCTAATTTTTTTTATTCAACTTGGCACCGACTTCAAACCTATGAGTAGGTAGGTACGTAGCCCATATTAAAGTAATTGTCTTATTATAATCAATAGGTTACGTGTTTATTCCCTTAAAATGGAATTATCTAATTGAGTTTATTTATCGCTTTTTTGTGTTTTTTGTCTATTCAGTTTTTAATTTTGAGTTATGAGGTGTTCAAAAGTGGCTCCAAATGGTTCTAGATAATTAATCATTGTAGAGCTCCAGAGATGGCGCTCGCGGGCGTAGGCACCACCGCATTACCTAATATACTTGCCACTAAATGGTAGTGTTCAGCACTATCATGTTCCGGTCAGGTAGTAATGTATGGCCCTGTAATTTCCGGCACAGAGGCATAACACCTTAGGCCTCAGGAGTGGTAACGCATCTGCATTTTGACCTCTAGTCTTTTTGTAGGTGTCTATGTACGAGTATTAGGCTGCAGTCATCATTAACATCAATGTGAACTGCATGCTTGTTTGCCACTTACATAACATAAAATATAAATTAATGTGGATATGTTATGCGACAGATCTCCAAGTCATTGACTCGCGACCTTCGGCACTTTAATACTGATAGTATTAAAGCAGCCATAGAGCGGCACAAGGGCTCTAAAGTGTTCGCCAAAGATCTGTCCTTAGGGCAAAGCCGTTTCACTAAGCTGAAGACAGAGGACAACAGAATCGTATCGTCGAAACCTGAGCTTGCAGAAGAGATCGAACGGTTTTACGGACAGTAATACACGACAGTGCGACCACCTGTTAACAGTCCGGCAGCAGATCCTAGAGCCGGACTGACCCGACACTACACCGAAGATATCCCGGACGTCAGTCTAGACGAGATTAGTACGGCTCTCAAACAGCTCAAAAACAACAGGGCGCCGGGTGATGACGGAATCACTGCTGAACTCCTGTAAGCGGGCGGAAGGCTAATATTAGAAGCTCTTCAGTTGATGTTTTCTTCCGTCATATCCGAGGGCAAAACGCCACAGACGTGGCACAGAAGTGTGGTGGTACTGTTCTTCAAAAAAGATGACAATACCCTTCTTAAGAACTATAGGCCCATCGCAATTCTACGCCACGTCTATAAGCTGTTTTCGAGAGTGATTACGAACCGTCTATCTCGCAGACTCGACGATTTCCAGCCTCCCGAACAAGCCGGGTTCCGCAAAGGTTTTAATACCATAGACCACATACTCGCGCTGCGGCAGGATATACAGAAGACAGAAGAGTATAACCAGCCCCTATGCCTAGCCTTTGTGGAATATGAGAAAGCCTTCGATTCGGTCGAGCTTTGGGCTGTGCTACAGTCACTCCAGAGGTGCCTAGTCGACTACCGATACATCGAGGTGCTAAGGAGCTTGTACGAAAACGCCACTATGTCGGTTCGCCTTCAGGACCAGAGCTCGAAACCTATCCAACTGCAGCGAGGTGTGAGACAGGGAGATGTCATATCTCCGAAACTGTTCACCGCTGCATTGGAAGATGTCTTCAAGTTTCTGGACTGGAACGGACTCGGCATCAACATTAACGGCGAGTACATCTCCCACCTCCGATTTGCGGATGATATCGTAGTCATGGCTGAGACCCTGGAAGACCTTGGCACAATGCTCAATGGCTTGAGTAGGGCCTCCCAACGAGTGGGCCTTAAAATGAACATGGACAAGACGAAGATCATGTCCAATGTCCTCGTTACACCCACTCCTGTTATGGTCGAGGGTACTACACTCGAAGTTGTTGACGATTATGTATACCTGGGACAAACGGTCCAGTTAGGTCGGTCCAACTTCGAGAAAGAGGTCAATCACCGAATCCAACTCGGATGGGCAGTAGTCGGGAAGCTGCGTTATATCTTCTCGTCCAATTTACCACAGTGTCTGAAGAAGAAGGTCTTTGACCAATGTGTGTTGCCAGTGATGACATACGGAACTGAAACGTGATCGCTCACTATGGGCCTCATAAGAAGGCTCAAGCTCAATGTCAAGCAATGGAGAGGGCTATGCTCGGAGTTTCTCTGAGAGATCGAATCAGAAACGAGGAGATCCGCATGAGAACCATAGTAACCGACATAGCCCACCGAATAGCGAAACTCAAGTGGCAGTGGGCAGGGCACATAGCTCGCAGAACTGACGGCCGTTGGGGCAGAAGAGTTCTGGAGTGGCGACCGCGTACCGGAAGACGAAGCGTAGGCAGGCCCCCCACGAGGTGGACCGACGACCTGGTGAAGGTCGCGGGCAATCGCTGGATGAGGGCGGCCCGGGACCGTTCGTTGTGGCATTATTTGGGGGAGGCCTTTGTTCAGCAGTGGACGTCTTTCGGCTGAAATGATGATGATGATGTTGTGCGTAAATCGCTTTGCATATAAAATAACCTATAAATATGTACCTAGGTTCTTGTGATGGAAATTGTGAATAGAAAAATAACATTAAAAATAATTCATTTGAATGAAATCAAAGTTCGCACTGCCAAACACTTAGTAACTTACCATTGTCTTAGAAGCTGTTTTAAGATCGTATGCCAGTCCCATTTTTTCAAACATCATTATTAATATCGCTGTATTATTTAAGAACATGGGGAGCTCTGCTGCTTTATAGTCCCATGGAAAAGCATGGTGATAGTTGTGCCAGCCCTCTCCTTGGGTCAGAAAGGATACAAACCATGATTCTACAGGTTGTAGCTTTCTGTAAAAAAACCGGACAAGAATTTTTTTTTTAAGAATTTTCGATTTAATTTGAATACTCAAACTTCTTATAGGTTTTCCAGTAATCTATAGGCAAAGAACTATTTTCCACAATTTTTTCAAAATTTTAATTTCAGTAGTTTCGGAGATAGGGGGGGGGGGGTGGTCAATTTTCGTTGTTTTTCTTAAATAACTTCAAATTTGTTTATGCAAAAATTGTAAAAAGTATATATCTGAGATGCTGTCAACAACTTCTTTCATTTGATATGTCACACAACACAGTTTACGATTATTTTTTTTAAATTTTCTGATTTACCCCCCGAAAGTGGTCCCCCTGTTTAAAATGTATTATTTTACTTGACGTGTTCATCTTTGGGTTACCAATTAACATATATTTATCAAATTTTAACTCAATCGGTCGAGTAGTGTCGGAGCAAATTGGCTATGACAGACGGACAGACAGACAGACGCACGAGTGATCCTATGAGGGTTCCTTTTTTCCTTTTAAGGTACGGAACCCTAAAAAGGGAATAAACATTGACTCAGTAGTCATATCATTGAAATAAAACTATTTTTATGGATTTATCTAGCGTATATTAAACTAAAATGATTTTTAAAATCAACCAGACGTTTCGGTCGCTTTTCAGTTTCCGTGGTCCCGGGCAGACTGAGGTGACATTTGTCTGACAGAAGTTTGAAAAAATTGTATGTAGCTACCTCCATCGATTTCGTAAACGCCTTGCGTAGCGTTCAGGATTTACACAAAAATTACTTATGGTATCTTGAGGTCTTGCAGACTGCTGCGGCTGGGATTTAATTTTGCTAAGTATGGGGATCCCATGATGTTGATAATCGCCATCCATCTTCTCTATTGAAATTTGTGTGTTTTTTAATTTCAATAGCCTCGCGTACCATTCGTGGAATGGGTTTGTATTCTCTAGAGTATTTGAATTTTATCAAACCGGATGTAATGGTTCGGCTTATCCGCTATGTTTTCACAGACTGCAGACCTCCCTGTTCTTCGGTTTTTGACATCAGCAATGTGCTCTTTAACGCGGTTGGATACAGCTCTCTTCGTTTGACCCATTGTGGACTCTCATATATTAGATAATACATGAGCGTCCACAATTGGTCAACGCGACCGAAACGTCGGGTTGATTATAAAAATCATTTTAGTTTAATATACGCGAGATAAATCCGTAATATAATCTTTTATTTTGCCGTATGCATATCCGGAGCAGTCATGCACGCTTAAATGTCTTTGCCTTTGGCGGCGTCGTGTGGCGGGTTGCTCACTTCCCTCTAAAATGGTCGAAGAGGGCAATGGCTGTCACATGCGTCATACTCGTGAACGGGTGCTGTTGGTGGGGACTGGTCTGTTCTGGTTTGCAGGAGCTACATCACATTTAGTAGATAGCAGTTTATTTGCATCTATGCTATGGACGTTCACATTATTTGATTATTCACGATGATTTTGTACTAGATTTAAGCTCTCATTTAAAAGAGCTCTTACTGAGTTTGTTGGGTAGCGGAGTTCTTCTCAGTAGTGATTGCACTTGGAACTCTGCTAAGTGAATAACTTTGATCTTGACGAATAAGTTTTTCTTTTTCTTCATTTATCATCATTGAAGGAATTGAAAAATTTTGTGATTATTATGTTTTAACTAAGTAGTTTAAATTCTAATTTTTAATTTACTATGAATATATGATTTTGCTTTACTTTATGTAATGGTTATTCACTCTAGGTATTTTATATTTCTTGACGAAAGTATCTGTAAAGATCTATTCGAAATAAAAATATTTTCTATTTCTATTTCAATTAGGTTAAGGCGTAATTCAATATCGTGAGTGACTATTCGTGACTCATCTGCTTGTCTGCTTTCCTATCTTGTCACATAAGTTCTACCAGGAGACCAATATTTTGCAGGTTTATATAACTGCCTCGGTAGTCTAGTGGTAGCAGGCCACTACTACTACGCTGAGGTCCTGGATTCGATTCCCGGGTAGGGGATCAGATAATGGTGTTAAAGTCCTTTATCTCTGGTTCTATTGGGATTTTTCCATTTTCTGGAAAGGAGATGTTGTAAAAATGTATGGACCTCCGGCCATGTATTGTACACAATATGATTAACAGGTAAAATCAATATAAAAACGTTTTTTACTGCATATTTCCACTTAATTAGTTTTATTTGCAGTTACAAAACATTATTTGCAGTTAGAATTGCATCTCAAAACCAACATGGCGAATATGGCGGGCGATGTCATTTTGACAAATTCATTGCAATTTGCGATGAGGTTATGTTAGGTACCTACGTTGAATTGAATATTAGGTACTTTAGGTAGGTAATTTACAATCGGAGACCTACGACTTGTTCAGTCATTTTTCACGGAACTTAGTTTAAAATGTCTTGTTAGTTTAGTAAGTAAAGATCGGCCAAGCGCAATATGCCTACTTTGGGTTCCGTTTCTCCAAGTATGTCGGTATCTACTTCATCTTTTATCAGTTGGTCAATGGTCGAATCGAACTATCGAAATCGATTTCATGTGTTAATTTAATACTAAGAACGTAATAGTAATCGATTTCCAATGTAAGGAAATTCATCGGAACTTCTTTAAATTGATCGATTCGATACATCGGTTTTTTGTTAATAATGTATGTGATGCACTAGTAAGATACAGATAGCATTAGTTTTGTTTTATCTACATAGGTACTATCCCAAGCGTAGGCTGTATCGCCGCCATGTTGAACATGGTTGAAAATGATAAAATCGTTTGAATTAAATGTGGTTGTAACTCTAAAATGCTTTCTTGAATAAATTATTTGATTATTTGATTTAAAGAAGAATTCGAAAGAAATACTTTTGAATTCTTCTTTAATTTACTCATTTTTTGAGGACGTGTACTAACCAGAGCCGAGCTCACAACATCTCCTTTTCCAGTACCTCGAAGTTTGGTAATCTGCCCGGAGATGTCAACAGGCTCGCCGTACATGGGCCAAAACGTAACTGGTGAATCGTAGGTGTTTGCATGTATGCTTGAATGCATGCATTTACCTCTGCCTACCCATTCGGGGCGGGATGTTACTACGGCGTCGGGATCTGACGACCCCATCGCCCACTAGCGGAAGAACTCCCTTCTGGTGGAGAGGAATTCTTCGTGCAGTCAGTCCACCGAACAATGGCGGTCAAACCATGGCTGCATAAGTACCTGGGATGGGCAGCAGCGTCCCGCGTAAAATTGCTGCCACTGCGATCGCCAACCCGCATGTCAAGCGTGGCGATTATGGCATTTCCCCCTTATTATTCACAACCCGGAAAACGGCCCCTAGTTCCCGGCGGCTCCACTTTTCCTGACCAAGCCCTAGCTAAGCCTCGGCGATTTCCCACAGAAAAGTTGTATGAAGAAGCCTCAGTACTAACAGTTCATCAACTTTTTGTTCTAAAGGCAGTCGCAAAGAGCTACCGGGCTGAATCCTTAAAAAATGACAACATTAGACGCAGACGTCTGCGTATGATGGAACTGCCTAGAGTTAACACAGTCTTTGCCTCGCGCCTTCCTAGTTATGTACACGCATACACGTTTAATTCGGTTTGCAGGCATATTGATCATCTTGCTCACAATTACATTGAGTCAAAAAGTAAAATCTGTAAATGGCTAATGTCACTATCATTTAAACAGAGCGAACAATTAGTAGCTTCTCGAGCGTCGTAAGTCCCACTGCACTCGCACGCAAACGCACGCGCGCACACACACACACACACACACACACACACACACACATACACACGCACACACACACCTAGTTATAAAATATTATAAATTTGTATAATGTTTGATAAATTGTTGTTATGATCATAGGGTATTTTCATTTTAATCTTATAATCTTAGCTAGTGTAGTAATTGTGTTGTGGATGCGTTGCATTTAAGGAACGTTTCGATCTTAGCTTAAGACCTTGTTTATTATACGGATATGTACAAGACTAGACGCTCAATAAATAATTAGGAGGACATTGCGCTCCTGCTGCTGTGACGCACGCGCCACGAGTTCATCGGTACAGCAGCCACTAACTTATTAGGTGTAATCTTAAATGTTATAATTATTTTAAATGTATAATAATATCTTATATGTTTATTTTATATTTATTAGTTTTTACTAGGTATCTATATTTATGTACTTCTATTTTATTTTTCCGTACCGTTTTGACATCCGTGAACTCCCTCATGTGGTTCCATTGAAAATCAGCGTCAGGCGTTACGCCTGACTTCTATGCTGGACTGGAGACCATTTTGGCGCAGCCGTGTGTACACACACTATTATCATTATCTAGGTTCACTATTATCATTACTTAATTGTTTGTGTTACTGTGTAGTTGGTTCTGTTTTTTTTCTCTTTCTCCTTTTTTGTGTTCTATTGTTTTTGTGCTGTTACCTACTGATTTTAAATTAATTGTTTTGTGTTTTTAAACCTGTTTGTTTTTGTGTGTTTTCCGGCTATGCGCCAAATAAACGCCTTTTCTTTCTTTCTTTCTTCTATAATGGGAACTGGTCTCAGGGAGTCCAAGATACAGGCTCTGCTTAGTTTGGGGCCCGTCGGTTATCTTGCGACAAATACAAACCATGTTCTATTTTCGTTTAGTTTTAAGCCTATTTTGTATCTGTGTCTTTGCTGATAATGGAAATAAACGATTATTTTTTGATTGATTGATTGAGCTCACCGAATAGCGAGACTCAAGTGGCAGTGGGCAGGGCACATAGCTCGAAGAACTGACGGCCGTTGGGGCAGAGCAGTTCTCGAGTGGCGACTGCGTACCGGAAAACGAAGCGTAGGCAGGCCCCTTACAAGATGGACCGACGACCTGGTGAAGGTCGCGGGCAATCGCTGGATGAGGGCGGCCCGGGACCGTTCGTTGTGGCACTCTTTGGGGGAGGCCTTTGTTCAGCAGTAGACGTCTATTAGCTGAAATGATGATGATGACCCATTCGGGGATCACAGGCGTGAAGTTACGTTTTTTACATTTCGGTTTTAAAAATACCAACCTTTCTTGAGTTTATGAGAGCTTTACTTACTTGTCATAAGGTCTAGTGCCATAAATGTGAGCAGCACTATTCACTAGCCATGTCGCGTTCAAAGTAAACGCGTAACGGAAGAAATAACATGTTAAAAGTGACACTTTTAAAGACTCTCCAAAATAATAATATGGTACAAATACTGGTATCCCAAAGGCAAATATCACGTATAAAGTAAGGAAGTATCTGTAACAACATTATTAATAACATATTTATAATATTAATAAAACTGTATCAACTGTTCAACAAACACGTTCATGAAATTGTATTCTGTTCTGTATTGTATTCTGAGTCCAGATTTAGTTAATTTGTATAACAATATTGAGCAAAAATCTATTTGGAGCATAGCATTAACCACGTTACACTTATATATAAAAAGAGAAAAGACTTACTTTTTCTGAAACATGACCATCCAATTGGATTGTAAATCAGATACGTCTATTTTCCGGCCAAGCTGGATAACCAAGGGATGTTTCTTGCACATTAGCCAGCCGATATGACTGAAGAAGAAGCCACGTTTTGAATTGTGTGGATCGCCATCAGTATCTGTGTAGCGATGGTGGAGTCTGTGATCACGACACCAAATGAACAGGGAATTCTGTAAATATTTAAGTATCTACAGCATAATTTAATCCATGTGTGACGTAGAAGCTCGTGAATTGAACCACTCGCCTTTGTTCTCCTAAATAAATAAAAAAAAATTAAATCATCAAATATTTTTTCGTTTATCAAATATTATTACGGTCCTGCTGATTGCTAAGAAATTATCTCGTTGGGCGCCAGTTCAAATAAGTAAGCAAGCAATATTTTGTATAGTTTGATCGTTCATGAGTTGCTTGACCAGATACGAATAGAGAATCAAGTTACCACTTTTAACAATATGTTTAATCATCGGAGAATGAAATCAATGTAATTTTTCTTATCCCACTTACAATTTTTTTGTAGCAGAAGAAGATTTAAGAGATAATCCAAAGTAGTATTCTTCAAGAATTCAATCAGCTCTTTTGATTTTAGATAGACAATGTAATGTAATAAATAAGAATGACTAGGTATGGTGTTAATTACCTGACCAGCAATTGTGTGACATATAAGAAGAACAGCCTGCAGTGCAGGCTTTGCTTTAAAAGATCTGTGTGCATAAAGTCTATGAGCACCCATAGTCAAACCCTGGTTTGATAAAATCATGAAAATAAAAACTGAAAATAAAAAAAAATAATAAATGAATTAAAACGTAATAATAATGTTAACCTCTAATTGCATCACCAAAACTCTAATTTAACATACTCCAAACAGACGTTTTAAATTGAATGGCACCAGTAAATAAAAAATACGTCCCCCACAATCCTATTAAATGTAACATTAAAAATAAAGTTGCATTTCTCCACACAATTTTATGTTTGTATTTCAGATCTGTCGCAATAAGTTTACTATTTACAAGTATAAAATCTTTCTTATTATCAATTAAAGTTCCATTTATATTTTCCACTCTTGTCATGATGGAATATAATTTATTGCGAGTACTGGCAAATCGATATTATAAAGGTATCACAAGCGATTTTTAATGATATGTATAATGAAGAACTGAACAGCTGTTGTTCGGTGAATTGACTGTGTAATACGAACATATATTAGACACTTATATTATCGAGATACTTCAGCATAAATTTTACGTCCATTTTTATTTTTAAAGTATTGGTGTGTGTAGCTCAATTCCTTATATATTCAAATTATAATTTTAGGGTTCCGTCACTGGCGAATCAAAGAACTTTGTTTACTTCTGAGCTCAAAACTGTCCCGAATCTCTATTTGAGTGAATTTCAACAATTACGATTTTTGCCTAATTTTGGTGGAAAATTTGTTTTTGAATTTATCAGTAATCCTTATTATTTATTTTCAAGAAATACCTATTGAGTTATATAAAATGTTTGAAAAATCTATTTAATATTAATTATTTCTAATATATTGTCAACACCAGAATTTGTAAGACACCAAAAATTGATACCTGACTCCAAAATTAGTAAATATGTCAACAAAATTGTTTTACTTCAACGTAATTTGAATAAACAAATTAATCCTCATAATTTTAGTGAATTAACATTTTATTAAAATGTTTATTCACTTTCTCTTTCTTTTTTTCGCAATTTTTCTAGCTTGGGGGTGACCCCCGTTACCAAACCATTTTTTTTTGTCCTCCTTTTTGCAACCCATTTACTCTCCAAGTACTGCGCGTGTGTTAACTTCGGCTTTTTCCTAGCATGCAGAAATATTAATAATTTTGGTGTAGCTAAACAATTCTTGTCGTACGTAAATTACCACCAAAATTGGACCACCAAACTTAGAAACTTGTATAAAATATTTATTAAAAAAAAATCACTAAATATACAATAATTTTATTTGTGTCATTTTGAAATGATACCAAACCTTTATATTTTAAATATGTTTTACAACACATACTATTAAAAGGAACGATTTAAAATATCACTCCAATATTGCACTTTTTTTAACCGAGTTCAAAAACGAGGAGGTTCTCAATTCGGCCCGTATATATATATTTTTTATGTATGTACGCCAATTTCGCCGAGATGTCTGGACCGATTTACTTAATTCTTGTTTTGTTTGATGCGGAAAAGTTTCGAATTGGTCCCATAACAATTTGATATAGGTAGGCCCATTAGTTTTTATTTTATGAGCATTTTTTTACTTACTTTCACATTAGACTAAAGGAATAAGAATAGACAGCGAGTGGGCACATGACGTTGGTCTAGTCATCAACGCGGGCAAAACTAAAATAATAAGTGTACACTCTAGCCATAATAAACCATACTTTTAGAATAATTGGCCAAACCCATAATTGTTTATACAGTCCGTCTTCTGCCTATCGCCACAGTACAAATATGAACAGTATGGCAACTACGTCCTAAACGTTCGAAACGCACACTAACACAAACATACGCATCGACGCTCGATGTAGCGAGTGACTCAGTACTGCAACACCGCGAGAACCGCTTAGAGGCCTCGTCGATGCGCATGTTTGTGTGAGTGTGACGTTTCAACGATAATCACACGTATTTAGGTGTCATCGTCGACAATAGATTATTATATAATATAGCCTTATATAGCCTTGGTTTGTAATAAGCTTCGAGCAATACTGTCTAAATTTGTATGTATAAAAAACAAAGTTCCATTTAAAATATTACTACAATTATAATATTGCACTTGCTGAATCTATTATATTGTACGAACTCACAAGCTACGGTAGGACATACAAAACGAACCTAGAAAAAGTCAGTAATATTCAAACACGTTTCCTAAAATTAATAGTACCGCTCTTTATAAAAAAAATACACAGGAATGATATTTTAGGCTTATACTTTTATGTTAGTTAGGGTTATGAAAAAATGTGTAAGGACATTTTTTGTAGATAATTGCATGATCTCCAATTTTTGTCTGACATATTTTAACATAAAACTAACCGTTTCGCTGAAAAATTCAAGAAACCCATTTTTGCTAACTTTGACCTTGAATAAAAATTTTTGGGGACTTTTCACAATGCCATAACAATCAAATGGTGTCCCTAACATCTATGCAAATTTTCAGCTTTCTGGGAATTATTGCAAGGGTCAATGTCTAAATTGACCGGACTATTATGATAGCTGTGACAGAAGGTAGATTACCTATTTAATATAGACTTTTTTTGTTGTATTTTTTTAACAATGTTATAATGTGAAGGTGCTGTTCATGATCATGTATGTATGTATGTATCTTCACGATAAGACTTGCCTTCTTCTAAAATATGTAACTGCCATAGTTCAGTCGGGACCGGAGAAGATCCCGAGTCAAGAAGTCAAGGGACGAAATGCCAGTGGAGGGTTGGGAGGGGAGCCGCCTTCACGTCACAGACTGCCACTGTCCAGTCAGGACCGCGAAAAATAGGACGCAAGACCAGACGTCGACACCGGGGCAGGGCGACCCGCGCCGAAGGTCGCAAGCGGACCAGAATGAGCCTCCCCCAGCCCCCCGTCGCCGCCACCACTGCCACCCCGCACTTACCGGCACAGCTACCCAGCCTGCACCCGGACTTACTGGTACGGTGTCTAAACGAGGATTCAATCTTACCAACACGGCTTCGCAACTTGGACCGGCAATAACCAGCACGGTCCACCTTCACTCCTCGGCAGGGAAACCGTACCGGTAAGGGTACGGTTTTTATATATGAATTTTGATTTCGTGGTGTTGACGGCCCTGAAGGAGGCCAACCTGTCGCTGGACCTACCGGAGGCGAAGCGATTGAGAAGCCCCGACGAGGAAACAATCTAGGAGATGCCGAAGCGCGGCTGCCTCGCCTTGAATGCACAGAGACATCTTACAGAGATCCTCGCCTACATGGACGCGCCGTGCCCTGCCTCCAACGGTTGTTCGGACAGTCTTCCCAGAGGATAGACGCATGAGTGATCTTACAAGAGTTCGTTTTTTCCTATAGCACGGAACCCTAAATAAACCGAGCGAAGCTCGGTCATCCAGGTACTTAATAATATAAAGTTACCTAGAAGTACATTTTAAATTAAATATAAGAAAAATATGTTATAAATAACTGTAATAATATTCAGGATGTAAATAACATAAAATATAATTACAATATAATGCATTATTTACACTTTATTATGTGCAGGTGTGAATGCTAATGTCAAGTGTTAAATGTATTCACAGCGTTTAGGTACATAGTGTTGTGCTGTTGTTAACGAAAATATCTAGCTAATAGTTTGTTCCCAGGTCCACTTCATAGTTCATACGTATTTAAAAATTCACTTGCAGCTGCACTAAATAAAGTGTAAATTAGTCATAAAACCTTACAGTCATATCGTATCAATAGTCTATAGACGTCTATAGGTAGACGTCTACAAAAAACCAGAGCTCAAAAAGAAAACGCGTTGCTGGCCCTGAGGTCTAAGTTGATACGCCTCTGTAATAGAAATATGTAATGGAGCTATGAACGTGAATATTATATTATAAGCCATTTTTTTACAATTAATGAAAAGTATTTTTTAATTCTCCACTTAAAGAACTTGTTCAAAGAGCATGACCCTCTACATAGTTAATCAATTTTTAATACGAATATTTTGCATATCTTATGAACAATTAATGTGACCCACTTATAACGATCAATTGTGTGATAAAACTACTAAACAAGTAGGTAATATTAAATTAAATACATTGACGTCTTTTATCTGTTTATGGTCATATGTAGGTAATTTTTCGTACCTTAAAATTAAGCGTACCTATGCTAAGCATGGACGAAAGAAGCAAGAAACAACTCTTGCTTCTTTCGTTCATGGCACAAAGAACAATTGGAGCAATATAAAAGGTATTTTTAAAAGAATAGATGTTTAAGTAATTACAGCAGGTACTCGTATTTACGTTTTCGCAATATACTCGTACATTCGCTCAGATGAAAATACTTTCAGCAAATTGTCTCACTTATATTAAAATTAAACTAAAATTACTTAACTGCCTCGGTAGCCTGGTGGTAGCAGGCCACTACTACTACGCTGAGGTCCTGGGTTCGATTCCCTTTCGACGGGGATTCCGGTTCGAAGTCCTTTATCTCTGGTTCTATTGAGATTTTTCCATTTTCTGGAAAGTTCCCAGTATCTCGAAGTTTGGTTATGTACCCGGAGATGTCAACAGGCTCGCCAGCTGTTACATGGGCCAAAACATAACCGGCCAATCGTGGGTGTTTGCATGTATGCTTGAATGGATGTATTTACCTCTGCCTACAACTTCGGGGATTACAAGCGTGAAGTCACGTTTAAAATAACTTATTTTGAAAATCAATCCGACGCGACTCGTTCATTTTTTAGGGTACCTACCGTAGTAAAGAAGGAACACTTATTTTAAAATACGGAACCCTATACTGCGCGAGGCTCGAACGAAACGTTGAGTTGATTTTTAAAATCGTTTTTAATTTTATACATCTTACTAACGGCTCGCCATGTAATATAGCTTAGGTTTGTCACTCAGTGAAATAATTTTTGAAATTGGTCTATTAGTTATTGTGTGGTAATGTTACCAACATATATACAAAAACACAAATGTCTCCTCTTTATAATTTATTAGTATAGATGACAGGTAAATTCGTAAAAATAGTCATGAATCACATCTGAGCATTTGCATTCATGTTTAAATTATTGTGTTTAAAATGGGAATGGGTTTTAAAATTTGTAAAATTAGCAATTACTTATTGTGTAAAATACATTTAATTTTCGATATTATTTCGTTAATGGGCAGGTAGTGTTCAGCTTTATCGTGTTCCAAAAAAATACTGTAGAGCCACTATTCACAGCCAGAGATAAAACACACACAAATTAAGGTCAGACGTGGCATCTAATCGCAATTGAGGCTTTTGAGTCTTATTACGATCCGAGTGTTTTGAATAAGACATCTAATGTGCTACAATATTTACATACATAACATTAACGTTATTTAGACGTGGCTAATAAAAAGCAATATTGCCAGCATGGCACTTTTGAAACATGAAGGTACTTAAAAATAATGAAGAAAAATCATTAATTTAATAAATAAATAACAATTCAGAGCGTTAAATAAAAATATTCCTACGCAATAATGTCTAAAAATATTGCCAATAACTTGAATTATTTGACACCAATAGTTACTAATTAAGGCTTGGCGCAAACGGGTCACCGACTACTAATAATCATCATCCCTCCCTCTGCACGTGAAGCGTAACAGAGAAAGGGGATGGTTCGGGGTTCGAGGTGTAGCCCTCCTTCCCCGGGCCTATCTGCCCCCGAAGCGTCGGGGGCGTGGTCGAATTAGGGGGATTGTGGCACGCAGGGTAACTCGCTGAGCCATTCATTTTTTTCACTTTTTTCATTTTTGCGCACGTACCTCCCCGCGCCTGTCATCAGCCGGAGAGACACGTGGGGTCACCGAGCATAGCCACCGGTAGCTGTCGCGCGCTTCAGACACTTTTGTAACAGTATTAGAAGCTAGCGAAAGCCACCGGTGTTCGGAAGCCGCCACTTTTTTTAACCCGCTCCCTGCTGCGCAGTCTCACAGTGTAGGTACTCTGACACGGAGTATTTGCTCGCGTTATTGTTAATAAGACGACGTAGACAACGCCGTCGGCGCATACGCCGTGGATGCACCCAATTTGAACTGGTCCCTCAGTAAAACATAACTTGCATTTCGATAATTTACAATATCCAAAAAAGTTTTTATACATTTTCGAATGAGTTTGTACTACATTTCAAGAACTGATTCACAAATCTCTTCCTAGTCTTTCTCATTTCTATTGCTATATAAATTAGAATGTAGATATTGTAGATCCCAAATAGCGGGACCTAAATTGATTTCTGATATGAATCCGGTTAGTCCAGCGGTGTGAAACAACAGTTTGATTCTAAAGGGGGTTCGATCCCCGCACCGGGAGAAATATTTGTATGACCTGCAGATGTTTGTTTCGGGTCTGGGTGTTTGTGTATGTGTACAACGGCATCCACGACATTATCTAATACCTAATGTGGACCTGTGAGTGTAAGCGTATTTTATTTTTATTTAAATGTATCAATATCCATTGAAGCGTCATGCTCCATGATGACGCGTGCGAAACTTAATTAAGAGCGTCCTGCGGTTAACTGCGCGGGGCTGGACTCGGCTGGAGCAATTTTATTTAATTAATTAATTTATTTAATTCAGATATTAAAATCCATACAGAACAATAATAATTAAGATATACAATAACTAAAATATACAATTAAGAATTGATTGAAAAATTTACATATTATGAATGACGAATAAAAATACATTTCAAATTTTAGAATGTCAAATAATCAAAATGATAGGAATAAAAAATACATAGGTATACAAAATTAAAAAAATGTCAAGTTTGTCAAAATCTTTAAAAAATTACACATAATTAGAAACGAGCAAATATAGTGGAAGCGCTATAAAATATATGGTAACTGTAACGACATCCATATGCCGTCACATAGAATTTAATCAAAGCACGATAGATATATTTTTTTATATATAACTATATGAATATATACCTATGTTTTATAGGTATCATAACTAAATAGTTGAGATACACTATTGGTAAGGTATGTTTGAGAACCATAGGACGCTCATGAAACATGCGAGCATAGCCCACATCCCCACCGTATCCCAAATTCAGAAAAAAGGATCGATATAAGGGAATGTTGACGGGAGAGGTGACAGTTTTTAGTTAGAGAGCCCGGGCGACGTATTATTACGAATTGGTGCGAAATAGTGAGTTTAGGTAGTGGTAGCGGAGGCGTTTGGTGAGTGATTTTATTTTAAATATAAAATAGGTAACACTAATATCATATAATATTTTAACTTAATTAATTAATAATGTTAACTTGAACTAAATTCACTGAAGGTTACCTATTTTATGTTATTTTACTTTTCTGGTTATTCTTTTATATTGTGTGATTTTTAGGAGATGCGGCGTAATTTATATTATTTTAGTTGTGATACTATTCATATAGAACCTTTAATATGAAGTACTTCATATACATTAGCAATATAATTTACAATATAAATTAGCTTTATAGTTTTGCGAACAGAAGGTAGATTCATTTATTTAATTTAAACGAAACCTGATAGGACTTCATAGATAGTATGAATGCAATAGGGAAACCATAGGTTTTTCACATGAAAAATATATTTTCAGATTAGGAAAAGGAGAAGTAGGCATCATAATACCTTGTACCAGTTTTAGTCACAATTACACGCTGTATAAAGCACTCTTAATTGAAACGTATCGTAGATTACTATTATTTTAAATTAGGGATTTTCAGGAATTTAATTATTAGAATAGGCATTTGTGTATAGAAATAAATAGGTATAAATTAGCGATCGAGTTATCTTCACCACGTAATGCGTATGCGCATTATCACCAACCAGCAGAGCGGGGAGCCGTCGACTAACCGTGAGTTAATATTCAATAATTTGTCTGGATTTAGACTATTTTCTATGCTCATTACAGTGTTCCGAAAATATTAAATTACAGGTGGATATTAGTGTTTTTATGGTGCTACACTACAGGCAGATAGACGTTAAATTATAGTCATGTATTAGTGTTGTTATAATGTTAGATTACAGGAGAATATATTGTGATAGATGCACACTACAGGCAGATAGCAGAATATTGATAATATTAGGTTGAAGTCAGATGATAGTGCTTCAACAGAATTCAACAGAATTTCTCTGATAAAATTGTATTGCAGACAAACTGAATAAACTATAGGTAAATAATAGTGACTAAATAGCGTTACACTACAGAGAAATAATAATTGTTTAATAACGTTAGTGCAAAATGCAGATAATTATGTTTCAATAGCATCATACTACAGGCAGAAACTAAGACTTGAGATATTTGGCACTACATACTCTTTAAGTCTAAATTGTATACTGAATATATAATATTATAATGGTGATGATGATGTTTTGATATTTGATTTGATAATCTGAAATACCTACATATTATTTCGGGTTTCAATCACTATTTAATTATTCAAAGTAGTTCACATATTTGATTATTGCCTAATAATTATAATTAGTGAATAGTATAATTAAGGTGGATAATTATTTATTTAGAATGTGTCTAATACCGACGTCTCTCAGCTGAAACGATTATGATGATGATTATTATTATTTATCATTTAATGAAAGTGAAATTATTACTTTCATGTGGTTACAAATCTAGGAGTTCACAGATTGATAAAATATTGTCAGTCAAAATGATCTTTTACTGGTCATTAAATATTTACAATGTGTGATTTAAGGTATTACTATTTACTATGGGTTCAATTCCCTGGTCAATTAGAGTGTTATTATCTAATCAGTTGTATTTGTAATAATATTAAAAAATGGCAAATTAATAAAATATTATATACAATACATCTAAGGAAAATCATACTCTATGAATATAATTTCAGGAATGCGTAATTAATACTTACTAAGTAAACTGTTCGATTCAGTTACATTAGTAATAATATTGGTAAATTGTCAAATAAATAGGTGTATGTAGATTTCGATAGAGTAGTAGGTAATTTAATAATTATCTAGTAAAAGTCATACTCTATGTATATAATTTCAAGAATGTACAATTATATTCACACTGAAGTTAACTGTTTGATTCAGTTAATATTAGTGCTAATGAGGAGTATTTTATATGAATGTAAAGGGTTACAGCTAAACGAACTTCGATGTTCGTACATAAGTAATTGGTCAGTGGACGTTATTTAATCAGGATAGTTTACCTAGTTGTTTGTGAGTAAAGGTATTGATGATGCAGGATTCAATTTCCTGGACCAATAATAAAAATTATAAAAAGTACTAAACAATGAGAATATATGTTTGGATGTACATGGAACCTGTAATGTAGTCATTAAATAGGGACTAATCAAATTCCTTTCCAGCATCTTCAAATAATGTATATCAAGGTATGTGTTAGGCTAACTCTCATTTTCAAATGTGTATCGTTAAATGCTAATTACTTGTGCATGTGTGTATTTCTATTTCGTTATGTATTTAGGTATGCGTTTGTATAAAAATGGTTGATATGTACTTTATTAGGTAAAACCTTCTAATGCTTCGTAGTTACAATAGGTTTAATTAGGCGGTTTAATCATCTAATTAATAAATACATTTATATACATACATAACACACTTGGCGTCATCTCTCTCTTTATTTACTATATAAAAGTTAGGATATTACATAAATACAAAGCACATATGGGTCATTATTAGATGTGATTTATCGTAGGGTAAAAGGTTGACAGGTTTGAAATGTTTTTGCTAATCGTTTAACATATTTTGTTAGTTCCCAATCTTTAAGAGGTAGAGTGTGAGAAAGGTATTCGAAACTTAGGCCCATAGCACATGGCGTATTTTAAACGCGCAGGCGACGCGCAGATGACGCGCGTATACGCGCTTCATACGAGATTTGAACGCAACTTTGTATCTTAAGCACACAATGCGGCCGTGAAACGCGCTTCTACTGCGCGTATACGCACTTCTACTGCGTGTATACGTGCTGTAGTCGCTCCTAGCCTTTGCGTTTTGATCAGAGACTCCTCTCTCCAGTTGTACAATGGCGTCCGTTGATATAACACTGGGTACACTGGCTTTAGTACTTCTTTTAAAAAGAAAAAAACACAAAAATATACGAATCTTTTGGATAGACCCATTTACGAGTGAAAGAAGATTGAGTGGTCATTATCATACAACGTTTAAAAAATTGGTAATACATAGAAGATGGAAGAAATTTTATAAATGTTATCGAATGTCATATTCGTCATTCCAAGAACTTCTTTTAATTGTAAAATCGGACTTAACTCATCAAAATACAGTAATGAGATCATGTATATCGGCAGAAGAACGTTTACTCATCACATTGAGGTAAGAAAACAACCAGTATTATTTATTTAGTATGTATTTATTATTTATTGACCTGTTACAGTTCTAAAAAAATCAAAATAAGTAATAAGTGCACTTAGATTATGAATTAGAGAATAAGGTTTATTTATTAAATATCATCATACATGTCAGATATTATATCGGAGTCATTTGTAACCGATTCATTGCTATCCATATTTAGGAGTGAACTGCCAATTTCGTTTCTTGGCGCTGGAGTACTTGGATATTGAGGCTGAAATTCAGACTGATATCCAGACTGGTATCCATACTGATGTTCATATTGGAATGCACCACTATTTTCATGTAATGCTCTCGATGATTGTCCCATTTTTTTATATTTGCGAATTAAATTTATCACATCAGCTTTGGCCTCTAACTTGAATTCTTCTGGGATGGCAGAAAAATCTTTGGCTAACGAAACTAAAAACAGCATGTCGGGATTTTCGGATAAAATTGTATTATTATCTTTAGACTGTTTCAGATTTGCTGTCAATGCTTCATACAATTTATCTTGATAGTCTTCATGTTTTGGAGTCTTTTTAGATTTCTTCGGTGAACGTGGCTTTTGAAAATTACAGTGTTGGTCCTGCTCTTGTGCTGCATCATCATTTTGACTTGAGCTCTTTGAACATTGACTTGGAGGTCTTATTTCGCCAAGCGGGTCTAAAAAAGTTAGCAAATTAGAATATATGTAGGGTCTTCTAGGCTTAGCTCCAGATCCACTGGGACATTTATTGTTTGTCGCTTTATTTCTATTATAAGCGTCCTTAATACTCTTCCATTTCTTTTGCAGGTCAATGACTGAAAACAATAATAATGTTAATATTAGGATTTTTTATTATTCATTTCATCAGGTTCATTTTAATTTATTTTAAATAAGTAGTCGTAGGTTAATTTTAATTTAAAATGAAAATTTAACGATGAAAATAAAATTTGTAATAATGTTTTTTTTTTCAGGTATTTAGCTACGGGTTGCTATTTCTCTGATATTCACTATGACTTTAAGTGTGGACAAACGACGGCAGGCGTTATAGTCCGTGAAACAGTGAAAATATTATGGGATAAATTAAGAAACATTTGTATGCCAGAACCAACCGAAGAATCTCATCTAAAAACTGCTGAAGGATTTATGAAATACGCAAATTTTCCCAACCTAATTGGGGCCATCGATGGGAAACATATTAGAGTTATAAAACCTCAACACAGTGGATCAGAGTATTTTAATTATAAAAAATATTTTTCCATTGTATTGCTTGCAATATGTGACGAAAATTACAATTTTATCGATATAGATGTTGGATGCTATGGAAAGGCTGCAGCCTCAACAATAAATGAATGTAGTGAGTGGACCAGAAAGATAAGGCAAGGAAATTATAATATACCAAATGCGAGACCAATATCTAATAATGGAGTGCCAGTACCATTTACGTTTGTTGGTGATGAAGGCTTTGCATTATCTCAACATTTACAGAGACCTTACGCTGGAAAAATCTTGTCACGAGAGAAAAGAATATATAATTACCGCTTGACACGTGCTCGACGATACATTGAATGTACATTTGGTATATTAAGCAACAAATTTAAAATCTTTAATCGACCACTGAACGTTAGCGTCGACTTCAGTGTGGCTATTGTGAAAGCCTGTTGTGTACTGCATAATTTCATACGTCAACGTGACGGTTATAATTTTCATAATTCTTTGAGTATAGCTGGTTTAGAAGAACCTCCTGAAGATGCAAGTTTAATATCGATTGGTGCAAGACGGTCACGGGGACAACTAAGCGGAACTACGATACGAAATATGTATACTGATTATTTTAATAGCGATGAAGGTGCAGTACCATGGCAAGATTCTAAAATTTAGGGCACCTGATTATATTTTCTATTGTTTTAGAGTTCCATGTAAGGCCGTAAAGATAGCATATCGCGTGCCCATGTTCTACGGTACTAAATCGTTAGTTACAATAAGTAAAAAAAAAATATGTATGTAAAGTTTTTCACCTTGACTGTTTACATCGGCACACGACATTGGTGGCTATCTTAACGGCGGTGTTTTATGTGTAGTCCTAAAATAAATACATAATTTTTTGAAATATACATAATAGACCTTACCTGCCAGGCTTTTTTCCTTATTGGTTTTTTCATTGAAATTGTTATAAAAAATTTGGCACAATTCATCCCACGCAGTTCTTTTTGACACTTTGTTTGAATATTCGGGTAGTAGTGAATTCCATGTAACTGGACGATTGTGTATTTCTGTTATAAAACGGTCGGTGTCGAAGGGTTCCATCTTACTAAATACATGCGCAGCACACAATAAAATAATTGCAACTGAGGCGCGGGCGGCGCAGTGGTGGCGTGAGCGCGCATCCCCCCTCTATCTCTACCCCACTCATTTGTACGCGCTTCTACTGCGCGTATACGCGCTTCATGCGCGCGCTTGTATCATCAATGCAAACGCAAGAATCGGCGTCTACGGCGCCGAAGACGCGCGTTCCTAATACGCGCGTCGCCTGCGCGTTTAAAATACGCCATGTGCTATGGGCCTTAGAGAAACATAAAAGTATCCTTTCGAGTGTTTAAGGGTATTGCAAGCACAAGTGTTGAACATAAATAAGACACTTAACACAACGATTCTGAATAAAAACCATAACGAACATTGTTTTCAGTATTATCAAGTGGGTCACTAATGTGAATTTTGTATAGATAATGGATTTTAACTCGAGAGTTGAACAAATCTCAAGTGTGCCTATTCGTCAAGTTTGACATGTGCATTTTAACGCTACAAAAACAATTTTGGGTTTAGGATTACAAGTGCGTACATTTGGCCACCATTATCTTAAGAATCTTTAGTTTGGAAAGCAATAAATTCCATCTTTATTACTTTAGGGTCCGTACTTATAGATTTTGTTATTAATTTTAGGTAGGTACATATTTAACCGATTGGTTTTTAATTTCTATTTTCCATAAGCTTGGAGTAATTATATTATTTTAATTTGTTTTGTCTTAATTGACATATTCTTTATGTGTAATATTATAATCTGATAAATAGCATCGCAAAGCAAGGTGGTTGTTGCATAGCTGGAGTTATTGATCATATAACAATTGGGAACGTGTAGATTATATTAATACTACACAGTTAGTGCTGTATTGCATTCATATAAGACGAATATTATTTTATTTGACAAAGAAACTGAGATTAATTAATACTTTAATGAAATATTACCGCATCAATGTTCAACATACATTATTTAAATTACTTTGAACATTTTGGTGTTTGTTTATATACGAGTACATACTTTGTTACTGCGAGTAAGTAACTAGAATTCATCTAGCCTATAGACATTGTTAGTTAATTTATACCGATGTTTTATCATTTACTGACTTTGGTCTATAAACATTTACTAATTATTGACTGCAAGTGACTTTGCCTATGGACATCTATTTAGGATTGGATGTAGTCGTTTCGCCTATGGACATCTAATGATAATAATCAATAGTTAGTGGACTACTGACATACATTGACGTTAAAATCTGTCAACATCTATACTGTACTATTGTACAATTACATACTTTATTACGAAATTGCCTATGGACATTTATCGAGTATGGACGTTTTAGTTGTCATTATTGAATTATGATATCTACAACGATATTATCGATTATTGACTCTGGATTATAATGAACTTACCATTATCATTATTAACACAATACACACATTACACACCTGGTTTGTTGGGGCGTTGGACTCGTTCCTTCGCTACATACATCACTTCTGACGTCCAGGACTGAAAGACACTCAACGTTGTCCCGCGGCTATGCCAGTGCACTGGAGTTACTTATCACATAAAAAACAAGTAGGGCCAAGCCTGAAAAACACTGTGGTGATGTATACTCCCTGGGGTGTATCTTGGTCTAGTGCGCTAGCAACTTATGTGGGTCGGCCTACACCATTAACTTGGGTACTATGGGTCGATTCCACACCTACACTCTTCTTTACTATCATCTGGACGTAGTAGTACCTACTTCAGAACAACCAACACTAAACATATTTTATAATAATCTGCTACTTATAGACATCTACAAAACTCATTTGAATCTGGAAACCTAATAAGGTTTTGCCTAAAGGCAGTGTGCAGAATACATGGTTTATGTATAAATCCATAAACATTATATAAACACAATACAGGTAATCACTATAAATATCACACCTGTATTGTTGATACATTATACTGTTCTGTATGTTCTGTTCATATACTTTCGACGTTCAGTTTGGTATATTTAAAACATATTTACTGACAGCTGGCCTGTATACTGGAGCTACTCACTACCTGTTCTTGCGATAATGGGCAGAGCCCTGGCAAATATTATTTTTTGTAGTCTTGTAGTCTCCGCGGTCTCCGCCTAGTGTACCTTTGGTCTAGTCTGTGGGTATCAGCAGTTGTGGATCGGCCTATCCTCATCGACTTTGTCTGGTTTGCTAGTACCTGTGCGCTGTGAGTTACACACTACCTGTTCTTGCGATAATGGGCAGAGCCCTAGCAAATGTTATTTTGTGGTGCTGTAATTTCACCTGTGGTGTACCTTGGGACTGGTTTTGCTTTGACTTATACATTACTTTATAGGTCGATTCCATTAACGTTGGAGATAATATCCATCTGGATGAAGAGGTGTTACTTCAGAACAAACACAACACATATTTAATATTATAATATGATCAACAGATCATTATCCGCCTTGTTGCGATGATCGGTCATGGAACCGCTACATTTATTGTGTGTTATGCACCTACCTTATGGAAACTACACTATCGCATTTGTTTGCGATGTCAGATACTGACAATATACAATGAGATAATACTCATATATGGTTAAACCATAATTACAGGACAATTCCTGAAATATTTATTTACTGACTATGTCAGAATGAGTAAACTATGTTTACGGTATAACAACTTAATGGCTATGCCATATTATGATCATGATCTACTACTGCAACAATTACTGCGCCTAACGGTGTCTGCGACGATTGATAATATACATATCAACTTCATCATTGGAATACTCAAATGAGTATATTTTACCTGATTGCCTGTTAATGGCCTATATTAATATTGAAATATGATCCGCTGACTTTGTCAGTTTATTAAGACTATGTCTTTACACAAAGTATCTACAATTTGAGGCTTACGCCACTTTATCTGTTGTTTACAACAGTCTACTACCACATACCGACTTTGTCAGCTTATTAAGACTATGTCTTTACATGACGATACCTACAATTTGAGGCTTATGCCACATAATCTGTTGCTTTCAACAGTCTACTACAACTTACTGACTATGTCAGCTTATTAAGACTTTGTCTTTATACATAATTTACAATTTGAGGCTTTGCCTCTATACCTGTTGGTTTACAACAGTTGATATAAATGTGATTCCATCATTGTATGGTAATTATTTAAGCGTTATTTATACGCTCATCTACCAAATATACTCCAAGCTCGTCTGGAGAGTACAGATTCCTGGCTTGGTACTCACACTAAGGGGCGATGGTCTGGGGCTCCTTAACTTTCCCCTCCAATATTATATTGTGTATTCAGTAATTTACTCTTTGGGGTTATATTTAATAATCTTATCGCATTTCTAACTTTATTCTTACCTCTATTAAAGAACTTAAGGTTTCTACCATTTAACAACTTGTAGGGTCCCTTTAGACATCACTTGGCCAATATTATATTCTTGTTGATTTAGATTTGACTTCGAAAATATCCTTTATCTGAAGGGGGACTCTTGAGAGAGTGGGTTCCGTTACATAACCCCAACAATATCCTAAATGCATTGTTATACTGGATACGAATCTGAATAATGTATCTCCCTGCGTATAACTAGTCCACAGGCTGCACGTGTAGAAGTTCTGGCCATAGGCTTTGAATAATGTTACCTTTAGGTACTTGTGTATTACAACGTGCAAACTTTATTATACGCAGCTACTATTAGCTTCCTGAGTGGAAAACCTGACTTTGAGTGCGGTAGAATGATTCTCAGCAGTGAGCAACTTTGAATTGCCGCTGAAATGCACAAGCTATGTCATAAGGGTCATGTTCACCACCTACGCACGCAGGAAGGCTGGACTTTGGGTTCAATTTAATGGTATTTTTCCAAAAACTACTAAAATCTTTCTTACTGTGGTTTTCTGCAACAATATTCATTTTTATTTGCGATTTATTGTGCTGGCAATAAGATAGTTTCGACTTAAAAATCTTTCTGGATTCACTCATTTCATTGTAAACATAACCAGAACTCGGTTTGCCCGCCAATAACCACTCTTGAAAACAAAGGCGAGCCCTTCTGTGAGCGTCACTGACATATCGCCTCCCGGCATGAAAAAAAAAAGCTGTTTCGAGAAAATGTCATTTTAATAGTTTTTTGTTCATTTAAAAATCAATATTTAAAAAACTATTGTAGTATTTTTTTTTATGTAACTACTATAGTTTTTATTGTGTATTATGACACTTTTCTTGCCGGAAAGCGATATCGGTTCCATCCAGTCACATATTTACCATTACATTTTTTATGTTTTCCGGTGGCAATCGCCGCGGGGGCAACTGGGAATAATTCCGAGCTTTTGCGGCCTCAGACAGAAAAATTTACAATGCTATCATACATTTGAGTCAGTAAACACTTATGTTTGTCATTATTACACATTCCGTTTGCACAATTTCACAATTTTGAAATCCGGGGGGGGGAGGGGATTTATTAATCTTAATTTCGAATTACAATGAAGCGAGTATGAACCTATCTAGTTGCTCTGAGTTTTTTTCACCCCATTTAATGCTGGAACATCACCATGCCTTGTAGTCTGTGTATACGTACTCGCAGTTTGAATGCAATCAAAATTACACGTTATCAACAAGGGACAGTAGACCGCGCAGCATTTGACACTACGCAGTGATCGAGCCAGCGACGGCTACCGCACAAACAAATGTGTATGAGTCCGCCGGTAAAAGTTCCATGTCCATACACGACCAAGACTGCTCCGCACAAAATTTCAGTAACTCAGTATCAGTAGAGTACAGCTTACCTGGCAATGAGATAGTGGCCGCCGGTGTCGGCGTCTTAAGTGGCCCGCAACGACCACTAGTGGCCACTGCTGTAGTAAAGAATATGTAATAATATATTCTCATTTTCATTACATTATATGTAATAAGGTAAAGGGGAAATGAGACATTTTATTGATAAGTAAAGAAATACTATTTCTTTCTTCGCACTCTGTGTGTTTACTTACCATGAAGTTTGGTTATAGTTTTTAACTTTTTAATTGTCTGATTTTAAAGAAGAAACGAATTCAGAATGTCAGATGACAGATTTAAATACGAGTTGATTGACAATTGGATAATCAATGAAAATTTTAATATTATATTATTTTATGTTTTAAAAGTGAAAGAATAAACTTTAATTGTCGTTTCTTCTTTACAGGTTTGAGTTCATATTGTTTTATATTACCTAAATAAAATAGTCTCTGTATAAAAAAAACTAACAATAAATCTTCTTTACAGCAACACAAGGTTTATTTCTTTCATGTAGTAAAACAGTCTTATAAAACGACAATTTTGTTTATAAAAAGATGCAAATGGAGCAGTTACGTTTTGAATTCACGATTTTACCGGCGAATGATGGAAAATCTAATATTTGTTGTGTAACCTCAATCACAACTAAAGATGAAAAAAAATTTGCTATACCAGAGGAATTCCAGTCTGTTGGATTTCACGAAGAATTAATTGAGACAGCCGTGTACAACAAAGTAAAAAATAGTTTAAAGAAAAGACATCAGACACGAAGAGTTTGGATAACTATGACAGATAAATTACGAGAAATTTACATAGATGCTGATGGTAACTTACAATTTGGAGAACAATATCTGGAGGAAATTGAACATAACCGAGCATCTGAAGAACAAATTAGAGATTCGAATTCATTGGAAGAAATGTTTACAAAGTTAATAGAAAATACACATGATTTAAAAAAACAGAATCTGAAATATGTCGCAGAGAAGTTTGTGATTGAGAAATTTACGAGCAAAAACTCGAATGCAAGGCAATGGATTGACATTTTTGAGAGAGAATGTTCTCGTTTCGGTATTATGAAAGATGAACAAAAAATTGAGAATCTCCGACTATTTATGGATAAAAGTTGTGTTGATTGGTACAGCTCAATGATTATAAAATTAACACTCAACTCAGAGTGGATAGTTTGGAAAGAAAAGTTGTGTGAGTCATTTGCAAACCAAAACTGGAACCAAGTGACCTATGCATTGTTATTTAAATATAAGGATGGTTCATTAGTGGACTATGCCATTAAAAAGGAAAAACTTTTATTGGACATGAGAAATTCAATTGATACAGGTACACTGGTGGATCTGATAGCGGTAGGTTTGCCAGGTTTTGTATTAGAGAAGATAAATAGAGAAGCAATGAACGATATAGTATGTTTATTCAATGAGGTGAGAAAGTATGAACATTTGGTAAATAAAAATAGAAATGGAACGTACAGAAAGTATGAAAATCAAAGGATAAATATTACAAATGAAGGACGTTATCCATGCAAAATATGCGTAAAATTAAATAAAGGGGTTCGCTATCATTCCGAAGCTGCATGCTGGTTTAGAGTTAGAGAAGATGATAAATTAAATAAAAGATATATTAAACATGTAAATAATTCAGTGATTGAAGCAGAGTTAAATGAAACAGAACAAAAAAACTAGTAGTGACACCATTAATTAAGATCAAACTACTGTTAAATAATAAATTAGAAATTTATGGAGTATACGATTCAGGTTCAAATGTATCTCTAATTAATTCCAAATTACTAAAACTAAATACAAAAGGACATAACTCGAATGAAGAAAATATAGTAACAATTAATGGTGTCCAAAAAACAAGTGGTTTGACAAATTTAAAAATAAAAATTTTTGAAATAGAAGAAAATGTGGATGTGTACATCATTGACGAACACAAATTCAGATATGATTTCTTAATAGGATTAGATATGATAAAGAAATACAAGCTAGTACAAAATGAGGAGTTAAAAATAACTCAGAAACAATACTTACATGAAAAGAATAGTAAAAAAATGGAGAAAAAGATAGACGAAGGTGAAAATGAAGTTAATAAATATGAAAACGAAAACAAAATTAATTTTAATGAACATATCAAAGAAGAGGAATTTGAAATAAAGGTTGGTCATTTAGATGATGATAAAAGGGAAGAAATAAATAAGCTAATACAACAATATCAATCAGTTTTTGCCAAAAACAAGTATGACGTGGGAATGGTTAAAGGATATGAAGCAAGAATAGATTTATTAATGGATAAATACTGCAGCAAGAGGCCATACAGATGCACTATAGAAGACAAAAAAGAGATAGCAGAACAAATAGCCGAATTATTGGATAATGCGCTTATAGAAGAATCTTATAGTCCATTCGCAGCACCAGTAACTTTGACATTTAAAAAGGAAGAAAATAAAAAATCAAGGCTCTGTATAGACTTCAGGGATTTAAATAAAATTGTAGTTCCTCAGGCTCAACCCTTCCCATTAATTGACGATTTAATGACAAAGACAAGAAATTGCAAATTTTTTACAAGCTTAGATGTTAATTCAGCTTTTTGGTCTATACCTCTACGAGTAGAGGACAGGAAGAAGACAGGGTTTGTAACTCAAGAGGGACACTTTCAATGGACTTGCCTACCATTTGGTTTGAAGACTGCTCCAGCAATATTTCAAAGAATATTGTGTAACATACTTAGAAAATATAAACTAACCGATTTTGCTGTCAATTATATAGATGACATCCTGATATTTTCAAACTCATTTGATGAACACATAAGTCACTTGAAACAGTTACTAGAAGCAATTCAAACGGAAGGATTTCGACTAAAATTTATAAAATGTACATTTGCATCAGATTCGGTAAAATACCTGGGACATATCATTCAATATAATTCTATCCAACCACTGAAGGACAATCTCATTTCGATAAAAGAATTTCCAGTACCAAAAACCCAGAAGAATATTCGACAATTTTTGGGAAAAGTAAACTTTTACCATAAATATATACCAAGGAGCGCAATAATTCTTGACCCATTACATAATTTGCTAAGAAAAAATCAAAAGTTTGTTTGGTCTGAAGAATGTCAAAATGCGTTTGAAAAAATAAAGAGTCTCTTGTGTTCACAGCCAATACTAGAAATTTATGATCAAAATCTACCAATAAATATTTATACTGATGGTTCTCTGCTGGGTGTTGGAGCAATTTTAAAACAAGTACAACTAGATGGTAAAGAAAAACCAGTAGCCTATTTTTCAAAAAAACTGAATGGAGCGCAAAAGAAGAAAAAGGCAATATATTTAGAATGCTTAGCTATTAAAGAAGCACTAAGATATTGGCAGTACTGGCTGATAGGTAAATCGTTTACAGTCTACACAGACCATAAACCATTAGAAAACATGAACTTAAAAGCTAGAACAGACGAAGAACTAGGTGATTTGACTTATTACCTTTCACAATATGATTTTAAAATCAAATATTCCCCTGGAAAAGATAATTTAGAAGCGGACTGTTTAAGTCGGAATCCTGTATTAGAACCAGAGGATAATCTAGAAGAACAACTGAAAGTTGTGAACTTAATTACATTAGAAGATATTGTAATAGATCAGAATCAAAATAAAGAAATACAGAGAAACAATAATAAAATAATCAAAAAACACAATTTATACTTCAAAAGAATTAGGAACAAAGAGAAAATAATAATAACAGAAGAATTCAGTATTAAATTTATAAAGCGAATACATGAAGATCTATGTCACATTGGAGTGGGACAAATGCTAACGACTATTAGTTCACTGTACGCAACAAAAAATTTAACGAAAAATATTAAAAATAGATAAGATAAGAATTTATTTATTTTCTCCACAATGTTTTCTTATATGGTAAATACATCATATGAAACTTATTTTATTTTTAAAAATTTATACTGAATTATATTTTTAAACATTTTTCTCAGGGTATTGTGGAGACAGGAGCGCTCAAACTAGGTAAACCCTGTGCTATGAGTCTCCTGGTCTCCGCCTCAGGATTTTGTCCACTTATTTACTAGTACAATTTAAGTAATAGCTCATGAGAGCAATAAAGAGAACTAAGTACTATAAGGGAACACTTTGCCAGCCCAAAAGCAAATTTGCATAATACTTATTATCCCTACATTAGGTATCCATGATGGTTAAAGGGCAAGTTCCCTCATAGTACCTATACACAAACAGAAAACATGTGAGATTATCTCAAAGTATAAGAATATATGTATTTGTGTGTGTGTGTGTGTGTGTGTGTGTGTGTGTGTGTGTGTGTGAGTGTGTGTGAGTGAGTGTGTGTGTCTGTGTGTGTGTGTGTGTGTGTGTGTGTGTGAGTGTGTGTGTAAGTGTGTGTGTAAGTGTGTATGTGTGTGTGTGTGTGTGTGTCAATTTTGGCACATGGAACTCTTAAAGCCTGGCCCTACGATATATATTATCTTGGGATCGGTATAAGCCCCAGTCTTTCGGTTCCCTGTATGGAAGTAGGTATATTGTGGGTATATAAGATGGGTGATATTGTAAAGTGTGCAAACAATAGAAACACCTGGCCCTACGATACGTGCGAGCATATCTTGGGATCAGACTTAGCCCCAGGCTTCTAGTTAATGTATAATAATAATAATCCCATACTTATATCAATGGATAGGGTACCAATTCTTAAAGCTTGTGACACAAGCATAAGCTTAGGAAAGCCCAGCCCTACGATGTGAGGCATCTTGGGATCGCTTTTAGCCCTGGGCTCCCTTAATATAATAATAATAATATAGCAATGCAAAAATAAGTTATAAGAAAGATTGTATTATAGTTACAATGAACTTCCTATTAAATTTTCCGTCTCATCATAAGTTAAGGCTTGCAACCATTCACAAATTGTTTTCTTACATTCCCTTTTAGTCATAGGGTATATTGAATGCAATCTGTTTGCGAAATTATATAGTTTTCCACTCTGGTAGTAATAAAATTTACGTGCAAAAGCCGTATTTGTGTACATAATATTACATATATTATAGTGGCGTCTGCTAGTGAGGATAGTTTTTTTTGTGTTTTCATTGAATTTCGTTTCGGAGTGCTTTCTTAGAATGACTGCTGCAACAAATAATTGTCTAACTGTTAGCACTTCTGCTTCTTTATATAAACTAGTAGTAGAGTATAATCTAGGCTTTGAGAAACAGATTTTTAAAATTAACCTTTGGGCCCGTTCAATTTTCATTATCAATCCTTTTGAGCTTCCCCCCCAAGCTTCAATACCATATGATAATACCGACTGGCATAGTGATTGATACACAGTTTTAATCAATTTGTTATCGACTACAGGTCTTAATTGCTTAAATATATATGTCAGTTTCCTTATTCTTTTGGATAAGTTATTTATGTGTTCATTAAATGCTAAATTTTGATCGATTACTACTCCTAAATATTTTATAGAACTGGCTTGTTCAATACTTGGACAAGTGCAATTACTTTTTGACATTTTACAAGTATGAGCATTAAGTTTTATATTTTCATGAATATTATTTTCTTGATTTCGAATAGAAAAGGCTATAAACTTAGTTTTATTGGCATTAAGAGTCAGAGAATTGTTGGCTAACCAAACACATACCTTACTAAAGTTTTCTTGTGCAGTTTTAAGAACTCCCTCCCAGGTATCTCCATAAAATGTCAAAGTGGTATCATCGGCGTATGCTATAGTTTTGCAGTTGCATAGAGAAAGCTCACATAGCTCATTAATACTACATAAAAATAAGCTAGGGCCAAGAATGCTACCCTGAGGCACACCATGTGCAATTGGGCGTTCAGAACTTATATAGTCGTTAATCTTAACGCATTGTGTACGCCTGGTTAGATAGTCTTGAAAAATATTTAATTGTGCGCCTCTAATTCCTAAGGTTTGTAGATGTTCTATGAGCTTTTTAGTTGAAATCGTATCGAACGCTTTTGTCAGGTCCATGAAAATGGTTATACATTTAAATTTTTGATCAATTTTTTTTACGATGAAGTTCATATAGCAATTAATAGCATCTTCTGCCGATTTACTCCTTCTAAAGCCAAACTGTGCCTTAGACAATAGCTGTTTAGTTTCGAGGTACTTTGTTAGTCTTTTATTAATTACCTTTTCAAAAATTTTTGATATATTTGGAAGTATTGATATTGGGCGATAATTATTGGTACAATTTCTCGGCCCTCCTTTATATACTGGTATTACAATGGACCTCTTAAGTGCATCCGGGAAAATGCCTTGTTCAAAGCATTTATTGATAATGTATGTAAGAGGTGGTAATATAACTTTATTTATGGTTTTTAGAATAATAATACTAATTCCATCCCAGCCCACCGAATGCTTATTTTTTAAGTTCAGTATGGTATTTTCTACTTCAGAATAATCAACATCAGATAAAACGAAAGAATTGACTGAGCCTCTTGCTAAATCAGAGAACTGTGGTGCCGCTTGTATTTGGCTTTGAATTTTTTCTGCCAGCTCAGCTCCTATGTTAGCAAAATAGTCATTTATAATATTTAATGATTCAAAGGGTGAGGGGCAGATTTCTAATAACTCAACTGGTGGATTTCTAGGACAATTCATATTAGTGACATCTTTAATGGATTCCCATAGTTTTTTATTGTTGCCTTTTGCATCTTTAATTTTGTTTTTTTCGTATTCTCTTTTACACTTTTTAAGAATGTTATTACAGAAATTCCTGTACCGCTTATATGTCACATTTAATATTTTGTTATTAGGATCACGTTTAGATTTAGTGTGCATACGATCACGATTACGGATACACCTTAGAAGCCCAGGTGTAATCCACGGTTTAAAAGTAATTCTGCTTCTAGGGATTCGTAATTTAATTGAATTATTTAGCATTAAATTTTGAATACGCTCAATCAAGGAATTTGTGGCCCAATTTACGTCATTGCTGCTCAAAATGTCTTGGAAATCAATATTTTTACTATCTTCATATATTTTAGTATAATTCAATTTAATAAGCGACTTTGATACATGATGATGCTTTCTCAATTTTGTGTTAATACAAAATAGAACAGGATAATGATCAGTGGTATAGTTTTGCAATACAAAAGTAATAGAGTTTAATTTAGTTTTGACTATTGTGTGATCAAGGCAATTATTTTCCCTAGTCCCTTCATAGTATGCTGGTATAAGACCGTGGAGACCCAACATGTTTAAATATTTTATGGCATCATTCGATAAATCATTGATGTTTACATTTATGTCACCAATAATCACAATATTTTTGTAAGATTTTAGACTAGAAAGTAATGTGTGTAGTGAGTTTAGAAAAGTCTCAATATTATTGAAACTTGGAGGTCTATATATTGCCAATATTACTAAGTCATTACCATATCTTGCCAATAAACAGTTTGCTTCCAACAATACCGGCTCTTCCACAAGAAAGTTAATTGTTTTTTTTGTATATATCACAACTCCATCGTTTTGATTGAAATTATTAGTTGTGTAATGTGGTGTGTATCCTTGTAAGTTTGGGATTTGTTTAATACATGACAACCAACACTCTGAAAGGGCAATAACATCACAATGGATTTGTAATTGAGATAAAAGTACACTTAATGAGTCAAAGTTTTTACCAATACTTCTAATATTGTGTTGTAAAATTTTGACATATAAATCAGGAACATCCAGGTTATTTTTACAATTCTCTGGTTCACACAAAAATGTTTGTGTAATTGCAAAATTATCTAGACTTTTTAAAATACTATTTATATTAGAGAGTTCCGTAGAAAATTTAAATAAATGTCTATGTAAATGTATTCTGAGGAATTCCATTTAAGAGTGTGTATACGTCTTGATTTTTGCTGATTGTATATGTATGTGCCTGTAGGAACACAAAAGAGCAAGGTGTACATCAAATATGTGTAAACAATATTTGTGGTTAAAATACCTTTAAAGTTGTATCGTTCTAGAAACTGAGCAATATAACACAAACATAAAGTATGGTAGCACACATTCATATTAGAATTGGGTGTAAATAAAATTGTATTTTGGCCTTTAGTTTGTTTAAACATAGTTTCATATACCTGCTTAGTCATTATATTTACGGTATTTGAGTATACATAATAAAGTATAAGGTTAAAATCTGAGGAAAGGTAAGGCGTTATTACTACAAAGAGGTTTTTGATATGCGCAGTGTAGTTTAAGTATAGCCTGTTATTTATTTCTTTTTTTAGGATACATGTAATAATATGTTGTATGGCCATATCAAAGTCAAAATATGAATAATTATGTAGATGTTTTGTTTGTTTATAAGATAGATGTATTAATTTGTGTGTTGGTGTTGTTAGGTACATGATAACATAAAAGTAACTTACAATCATTATCAAGTTACTGAATTTTACACTAACACATTGCTTGACGTGCACATGAGTTAAGTAATTTTCACAATTTAATAGTCACTCTTTTTTCTTTAATTTCAGGAGCTCTTCTTCACTACTAATTCGTATAAGAGGTTGGTTCTCCGTTTGTCGAAGGTAAATTAGCCCCTTTGATGTCCAGCAGTATTGGTAGCCGTGGTCCTTGGCAAACATACGTGCCTGGTAAAACAGTTTCTGTGTTTTGTAAGTAAGGGATTCAGAAATGTATACAGGCCGTCTCGGACCTTCGATACCCAAGTGCTCAGAGTTTAATTTACCATCATTCGATTGGGTTTTATTGAATTTTCTTGTAGCTTGTAGTAAATCTTCTTTTTTTAATACAGTTCCCAGTTCAATAATAATAGGTTTTATGTTGTCTTTACTATTTTGAATTCTATAAATGTCTTTTATATCACTATCCTGCAATTTAACCTGCACTGAGCTTGCCAGAGTGACCACCATCTTGCAAAGATCTGATTTTGTTTCCGAGGAATTCATATTACTGCATATCTTCGGGACATTTCGTATTTCCAGACCAGTAGATCTATGTTTTCGCTCCATTGTTTCAAGTTTATCTTCTAAGATAGCGATGGTTTTTTTGTCCTTGATCTTTTCCTCTTCCATTTTCTTTATTCTTAGCATTAGTTGGTCGCATTGGTCAGACATATACTGCAAACTGTTTTGAGTCTCAGTGTGTTGGTTTTTAATTTCATTACAGCGCTGTTCAATTACGCCTGATAAAGAGGTAAAAAGCGACCTCATTTCTAACCTAATTTCGGCAATGTCTTCGTTTTCGCGTTTTCGTTTAGTAGTGCGCGACGTATTAAGTCTTCCAGAGTCATTACCGCGGTCTGAGGCGGTATCCGAGTCAGCCAAGTCAGCGCCAGTAGAAACTTGTAAATTCGCTGCGATCTTTGGTGTGTCTTGCTTAGCAGGGGCACGGGCGGTGGCGGGGGGGGATCTCCTTAGCGACATTATGATAATTGGGTACCAGGACACAATAAACTGCAGGGAGTACTAAAATGTTTGTAGGAATTGTGAAATTTGCATAAAAAACAAAACAAGAGGACAACACAAATACGGATTAATGTCATATTTAGGCCCAGCGACAAGACCCTTTGAAATAGTATCAATAGACACAATTGGAGGTTTTGGTGGTTCTAGATCAACCAAGAAATACATACATCTTTTAGTGGACCACTTCACTAGATATGCATTTATTATAACATCAAAAACCCAGGGTGCACATGACTTTATAAAGCTAATAAATAAGGTCGCTGAAACCGAAGAGATTGGGATGCTCCTTACCGACCAGTATCCTGGAATAAACTCTAAAGAATTCAAGAAATTCCTTACTGACAAACAAATAACAATAATTTTTACAGCAGTGAATGCACCGTTTTCTAATGGCCTAAATGAAAGGTTGAATCAAACGATAGTTAACAAAATTAGATGCAAAATCAATGAAGATGGAGAAAACAGAGCGTGGACTACAATAGCACATGAATGTGTAGAAAAATACAATCAGACTAACCACTCAGTAACTGGCTATGCACCATGTTATTTGCTATACGGAACAGATGTTAAGGTTTTACCAAAAGAACTACAACAAGGAGGTATAAATAGTGACTGGATCGAAGATAAGAAAACAGCGCTTAATAATACCTTGAAATCACATTACTATAACAAAATGAGGTATGATAGGAATAGAAAACAAAGAGAATTCAGTGTGGGAGATCTAGTATATATAGAAAATGGGAATAAACTAAATAGGAAAAAGCTAGATGAATTGAGAATTGGACCATATAAAATAATTAAAAAGAAATCTAATACAATTTACGAGATAGATACAGGACATAGAAAAACAGAGTCAAATCTTTTTCATATCACAAAACTAATTCCAGTACAGATAACAGAGGATGAGAATGTGCAAGTATCAAATGGAGAACTTGAGTGAAAATTCACGGGTGAATTTTCTTCCCCATGGGGGGAGATGTAAAGAAATACTATTTCTTTCTTCGCACTCTGTGTGTTTACTTACCATGAAGTTTGGTTATAGTTTTTAACTTTTTAATTATCTGATTTTAAAGAAGAAACGAATTCAGAATGTCAGATGACAGATTTAAATACGAGTTGATTGACAATTGGATAATCAATGAAAATTTTAATATTATATTATTTTATGTTTTAAAAGTGAAAGAATAAACTTTAATTGTCGTTTCTTCTTTACAGGTTTGAGTTCATATTGTTTTATATTACCTAAATAAAATAGTCTCTGTATAAAAAAAACTAACAATAAATCTTCTTTACAGCAACACAAGGTTTATTTCTTTCATGTAGTAAAACAGTCTTATATATATATTTTTTTAATCTTTATTAATTTCAGATCCTTTATAATTAGTTACATGTCAGACCTATTATATGCTATTTATATTAAAACTATCTAGATATAATTATGAACTAAGAATAACCAATAACCAACTTCAAGCTATAAGTCACTTGTACTGACTCACAAGTCTGTATAATGCCTTTGCAGCCTTAGATAATGGTTATGGCTATTGTATTCAGATTGTAAGTCCGTACAAGGAACTGCCTCTCATGCTGAAAGCGGACGCACTCCACCAGCAGGTGATGTACTTCCTCAACAACTCCGCACGAATCACAATTTGGCGAGTCACCTTTTGCGCATCAAATAAACAATTTTTTTCAAAGGGAAATGGCCCGTTCTTAATCTGTGTGCAATAATAATAAGTCTGCGCGAGAGATTGGATTGACCAAACCAAGGTATATGAGGAGGTTCGCTTTGTATTGTCTTATACCAAATACCTTTTTCTAAAGATCTTTGATTATAGTATTCTCTCCAAATATCGTGGCAAATTCGTCTGTATTTTGGTAAGATCTCCGAATAATTAGGTAGGATACTGTACTCTGTCCCATTCAGTATTGCTCTTTTCGCTAGTATGTCAGCCTCCTCATTGCCTTTCAAACCTATGTGCGATGGCACCCACTGCAACTTTATTTCTAACTAGCTGTCCCGGCAAACTTCGTATTGCCTCACAATGAAATAATGTGTCAAAGGTTTGATAGATACGGACTATTTGTATAGGAAAATGAAATTAAATGTAGAGATTCCCGTGGGAATGAGTGATTTTCCCGCAGTAAAAAGTAGCCTAAATGTTGGCCAGGCTTAGTATACACCACAAAAAGTTTTATTCGAATCCGTCCAGTATCTTCGGACATTAGCCTGGACAAAGGGACAAACAGACAGAAAATTTAAAAATAATTGAAAAGTGTTCTAATACTATTTTAACATCGCCCCCAATTGGGTTTTCGTAAATATATTCAATTTTTTTTTTAATTTTATGGGATCGTTTGTTATGCATGTTGCCAAATGCATAATGCAAAATTAAATGTATATTTTTCAATATTTCTGAGAGATTTTCTTATATTTTTTTCCTTAAGAACCTTCTCCTAATAATAAGAAATTCAACAAAAAAAGAATTAGTGAAATCGGTCCAGCCATTCACGCGTGATGCCGTGACCAAGGAAAACGGGTTGCATTTTTATATAATATAGCTTTTGCCCGCGGCTTCGCCCGCGTGGATTTCGTTTTATACCTAATCAAGTTGCCCTTCGCGTACCTCTTATTCACGTCTATAACTTTTAAAATATCTACTTAATGATAACCCCTTGTAATTTAAAAGTTTAGAGGCGATTATCACCTATTTTATTCCTTACCTACAGAAAGACTGGTCATCACTTACTACTACTAACTTGGAAACTACCAAAAATCCCACACAAATTTTAACCTCAATTCCATGCAAACAATACTGCTCCATTTTACCACTTTAGGGGGGAATTTCGTACATTTCATTTTTACTATTCCTAATCATGAGCCTGTATATCAATTTTTACACTGTTAAGTTCAGGAATGAGAAACTTTCCATACAAATTTTACCACTTAATTTTTTCCTTTCTTTTTCATATGAACTTTGTACTTTTTGACGTTAGGAACACACCTACATTGCTTAGACAACCGTGAGTGCTTGTAATTTAATATGAACTTTATGCAACAGCAATAAAGCTCAAGTTGACTTTACGTTTTAGTTAGAAAACATTTGTATGGGAAAAAGAAAAGGCTGTTTTTAGGGGTTTTCCGGCAATTATTCGACTTTTTCTCGCCGTACATACCATCCTTGAAATTCAACAAACATATTAAAAAAAGAATTGGCCAAATTGGTCCAGGCGTTGTTGAGTTATGCGCTTAACAACACATTTTGCGATGCATTTTTATATTATAGATAGGTTGGGGAAAAAGTCTTTTCGCATTATAGTATGTATGAACTTGTAATAAAATCTCTTTGGCTGTAGTATTTGTATCTGGCTGGTTTTGGTATAATTGAAAGTTAAAATTTTAAAGAACATAATTCCAAATTCAAATTAAGCAAATGTGTGATTTTCATTTGTTTTTCGTACTGTCAAGATGAGTGAATCTAATGAATAAATTCGATACATTTTTAAATTTTACTACAAAAAAAGCAAAAATGCAACGCAAGCAGCGAAAAAAATTTGCGATGTTTATGGACCTAGTGCAGTGTCTGTGAGAGTAGCACAATTGGGTTTAAGCGTTGTCAATCGGGAAATTTTGATGTCAAAGATGCACCTCGCTCTGGTCGATGCGATTACGGATAAAATGGATGCCATTTTTGAAAAAGTGGAGCAAGATCGACATATCAGTTACGACGTAGCTGAAGAACTGAGAATTGATCACAAAACAGTTTTGGCGCATTTGAAAAAAGCTGGGTACAAAAAAAAAGCTCGATATTTGGGTACCTCACGAGCTCACTGGAGGAAACCTAATGAACCGTGTACTCATTTGTGATTCTTTATTACGACGTAATGAAACCGAATCATTTTTGAAGAAGCTGATAACTGGTGATGAAAAGTGGATCACGTACGACAAGAACGTGCGAAAAAGGTCGTGGTCAAAGGCCGGTCAGGCTTCACAGACTGTGGCGAAACCCGGGTTAACTCGCAATAAGGTGATGTTGTGTGTGTGGTGGGATTGGAAGGGCATTATTCATTATGAGCTATTACCACCAGGCAGGACTATCGATTCTGAACTCTACTGCGAACAACTGATGAGATTAAAGCAAGAAGTTGAGAGAAAGCGGCCGGAATTGATCAACAGAAGGGGTGTGGTGTTTCATCATGATAACGCTAGACCTCACACATCTATAGCCACTCAGCAAAAACTAAGAGAGCTTGGCTGGGAGGTGTTAATGCATCCGCCGTATAGTCCTGACCTTGCACCTTCAGATTTCCACCTGTTTCGGCCTCTTCAGAATTCTTTATGCAATGTTAGGTTAACATCACGAGAGGACTGCCAAATCCACTTGTAGCGGTATTTTAATGAGAAGTCCCATAATTTTTATAGCAATGGGATCATGTCCCTATCTACAAGATGGCAAAAGGTTATCGAACAAAATGATACATACATGCTTTAGTTAAATTTAAATAAACTATATTAAAAAATGTTATGAATTATCTTAAAAAATGCGAAGAAACTTTTTCCCCAACCTTATACTTACTAGCGGCTCGCCCCAGCTCAGCTCGGCTGCAATTAATGTAATATATCCTTATGTCACTCAGTGAAAGAATTTTTTGGTTTTTGTGTGAAAACGTTACAAACATACATACAAGAACACAAATGTTCCTCTTTATAATTTATTAGATGACAGGTAAATTCCCAAAAAAGGGTCATGGATAACATCTGAGCATTTGCTTTGTAAAATTATTGTGTTTAAAATGGGACAGGAATGGGATAAAAAGTAGTAAAATTAGCAATTACTTATTTTGTGAAATACATTTATTTTTCGATGTTATTTCATCAATAGGTAAGTAGTGTTCAGCTTTATCGTGTTCCAAAAAAATACTGAGTCACTATTCACAGACAGAGACAAAACACACACAAATTAAGGTCATACTTGGCATCTAATCGCAATTGAGGCTTTTGAGTCTTATTACGATCCGAGTGTTTTGAATAAGACATCTAATGTGCTACCATATTTACATACATAACATTAACGTGGACTGTACGTTTTTTAGTTTGGACGTGGCTAATAAAAAGCAACATTGCCAGCATGGCACTTTTGAAACATTTAGGCAATGAGCTTATAACATACAACGTGCAACAGGATTGAATGTACAACCCGAAACTGGTTTGTTCAGAATCGATAACCGAATCGATTTAGGCATTTTTGATCTAGGTAACATTTTTTCCCAAAATTAATTACACTGAAGGAAATTATGGTTACCCATTTGGTGAACAGTCAATACAAACGAAAATGAGACAAACGTCTATCCAAAATAAAATGCTAGTCTCAACAAGTTTATTAGAACTCGTTGAGACGTGTATTTTATTATTAATATTAATTAAAAAAATAATAAAGTGAAAATGAATCTTATTACTAGCGAGTGTTAAATAGGGGTACGCAGGTTACGCTACATCACATTGCGATAGTGTACGTGTATCACCCCCCGAGGGTTTCCGCCTTGTCGTGGCGGGGGGGCTCAGTATCCGGTGGTTGTCCCCACACTGGCGAAGCCAAGAAGAACCCAGAGAAGGAGCGGCGTTTGGCGTGGCTCTGCCCGCCACTCGCTGCTGTGGTGAGGAGACGGCTGGGGAAGAGGTGTACGGGTAGATCGTTGGCCCTGCACCCTATTCCCAGCCGCCTAGCGGTGGTCCCGCCGTCAGATAGGGACGTGGTGGAGCCGCGGCGGGGGGGTGGTTGAAGGTCAGTTCATCCCTGTCACTCCCGCTCCCCCGGGGCCGGACTGTGTGCCCCTGGACTCCTCCACCCGGGCGTCTTGGGACGCCTGGCGTTGTGAGTGGTCGGGGCGGGGACCTTCGGGCGTCGGACTAGGGGATGTCCGTCGCCCGAAAGGAGAGGTCCCGGGCTGCATGCCTGCATGCCTAACTAGCATAGTATAGGCAATAGATGGCGCTGCTGCTACCATAAAGCAATGCAATAAATGTGAAGGAAAGATTTGACAAATCGGGCAGGACTTCAGTAGCTCAATTGGAAGAGCGGCTGGACTAGATTCCCAGTAGGCCGCGAGTTCGAGTCTCGCCTGAAGTCAAATTTTTCTTTCCTATTTTCTTTAAATAAAATATATTTCACAAGCATGTGTTAATGCGAAATAATATAAAACAATTATTAAGGGTAAAAGCGACTTCTTTACGATATTCAATAAACTGCAAAGTCTATTATATCGGTTGCCTAACTAGCATAGTTGGCAATAGATGGCGCTGCTGCTACCATAAAGCAATGCAATAAATGTGAAGGAAAGATTTGACAAATCGGGCAGGACTTCAGCAGCTAAATTGGAAGAGCGGCTGGACTAGATTCCCATTAGGCCGCGAGTTCGAGTCTCGCCTGAAGTCAAATTTTTCTTTAAATAAAATACATGTAATTTCAGTTCATGTATTATGATTTTAGCTCGATTTTAGCTCGATTTTCTAATCGAGGTGTTTAAGAGTGTGCATTATTCCCGTTACATGTTGTATAATATCATTGCATGTTGGTACTTAAAATAATTTAAATTAGCATTAATTTAACAAATGTACAAGAAAATCAGTAATGTAATAGATAAATAACAATTTAGAGCGTTAAATAAAAATATTCCTACTCAATAATGTCAAAAAATATTGCCCATAAAGTGAATTATTTGACACCAACAGTTAGGCTTGGCGCAAACGGGCCACCGACCACAGCCACCGGTGAAGCCGCCACTTTTTTAACCCGCTCTCTGCTGCGCAGTCTTACAATGTAGGTACTCTGACACGGAGTATTTGCTCGCGTTATTGTTAATAAGACGACGTAGACGACGCCGTCTTGGATGCACCCAATTTTAAGTGATCCCTCAGTAAAACATAACTTGCATTTCGATAACTTACAAGGATATCCAAAAAAGTTTTTATACATTTTCGAATGAGTTTGTACTACATTTCAAGAACTGATTCACAAATCTCTTCCTAGACTTTCTCATTTCTATTGCTATATAAATTAGAATGTAGATATTGTAGATCCCAAATAGCGGGACCTAAATGGATTTCTGATATGAATGTCGATCCGGTTAGTCCAGCGGTGTGAAACAACAGTTTGATTCTAAAGGGGGTTCGATCCCCGCACCGGGAGAAATATTTGTATGACCTACAGATGTTTGTTTCGGGTCTGGGTGTTTGTGTATGTGTACAACGGCATCCACGACATTATTTAATACCTAATGTGGACCTGTGAGTGTAAGCGTATTTTATTTTTATTTAATATTTTTATCAATTTAAATATATCAATATCCATTGAAGCGTCGTGCTCCATAATGACGCGAAATTTAGAACGTCCAACGGAACGGCGCGGAGGCTGTACTCGGCTGGAGTAATGCGACAGTGGCCGCTGTCGGCATCTTAAGTGACACGTAGCGACCACTAGAGGCCAGTCGCGACCACTGCAGTATCGAGTGGCCGACACGAGCTACACGTGTGCGGCGCGTTTATACAAAATATGTGAAAAAGTTTGTTAAGTGGCTGTCGCTGGCCACTAGTGGCTGTGGTCGGTGGCCCGTTTGCGCCAAGCCTAAATGATATTATGCAACGACATTATTATTCAGTATGATATCCGTTTCACAAAACAACGGTACTCCTGCTGATTTTAGTAAGGAATTAGGAGGGCTGTAGGTGACATTGTATGAAGGATTCAGAGGATGCAGTGGCCCAATTGCAGTTACAGCAGTCTTCATTTCATCGTTTCCTAGCTCGTAGTGAGTCCCGTCACCAGTTTTCATTATGCGATTTTTTACCTGAAAAAAACAGAACTTTTTATTAATATGTATGTATCTTCACGCCCGGTCCCTTACGCTGTAGGCAGAGAGTGTGGAGCGCTAGATATCCCGATCCTAACATATCTCCCGTGCTTCTTATATTGTTATTAAATCTACGAATTCTTAATCGTAGACTATAATTAGGGATTACAATCTGGTCTCATTTTTGATCGAACCGGATTAGCCCTTTGTCAAAAATTCATCCAGTTTTTAAGTGAAATCAATATTAATACCTACATAACGAGCAATTCAGTTTCTGAAAGAAAACGCGTTGCTGAAATTACTTACTGGTCAAACAAAACTGAAGTTTGGTATATTAACATATGTACATATATTGATTAGGGAATGGAACTGAATACTAAGAAAGGATTTCTCGAAATGACTATGGCAACGGGAATTACGCGCGTATGATGCCGCAAGAAAAATCTAATCAATATAAATAACTATAAATATATGTTATGCGTAAATCGCTTTGCGAAGCGCGCCATGTGCGCTTCGCAAAGCGATCCGAGCGCCCGCAGCTGGTGTAGATCGTAAGCGATCTACTCGGTTAAGCATTACGTGCGCGGTCGGGTGTGTGATGGGTGACCGCTAGTGGCAAATTAAAATGCGCGTTTTCGTGCTTCGGAGGGCACGTTAAGCCGTCGGTCCCGGTTGCTATCGATAGATAGCAGTCGTTAAACCTTGTCGGAGGCCTTATGGGCGGCTTGAAAACATATATCGCGGGTTGGCCACTAACTCGTATCTCCACCAATCCGCATTGGAGCAGCGTGGTGGAGTAAGCTCCAGGCCTCCTTCCATAAAGGGGAGAGACTCGTGCCCAGCAGTGGGACGTATAATGGGTTGCCATTATAAAAAGCTTTGCGTATAAGATAACGTTATGAATATGTAGGCTCCCGTAAAAAATATAGTGGACAGCAAAATAAAATTAAATATAATTTATTTGAATGAGATCAAAATTCACACTGCCAAACAACTTTGTAATGCTTAGTTACTTACCATTGTCGTAGAAGCTGTTTTAAGATCGTATGCAAGTCCTATTTTTTCAAACAACTTTATTAATCTTGCTGTATTATTTAAGAACGTGGGGAGCTCTGCTGCTTTATAGTCCCATGGAAAAGCATGGTGATAGTTGTGCCAGCCCTCTCCTTGGGTCAGAAAGGATACAAACCATGATTCTACAGGTTGTAGCTTTCTGTAAAATAGGGAATAAGCATTGATTTAGTAGTCATGTTTTCAAATATTTCGTAAAAATAAATGCGAGTGAGAATTTAGAAGTTAAAAGTAAAGCAAAATGGATTGAAAAGTTTGACTTTTTTCCTTTTGATACGTCCGTTGATACTTTTTCGAGTTCTAAATATCTTTTCTATGTCATGAGAGAGGCAGAGAGAGAAGATTAGAAGTAAATAGAGAGAGTCATATAATATTATAACGTCATTAAATTAAAAGAGTGATAGGTAGAAATATCAACATAGCCTACCCTTGACCTCATTCAATATCGTGACTCTACAGCTTGTCTGCTTGACTTTCATCTCAAAAAAATTCTGACAGGAAATCAAGATCTGGCAACTTTATATTTCCACTCTTTATTAAGAGTGGAAATATAAAGTTGCAAGATCTTGATTTCCTGTCAGAATTTTTTCACGATAGTAACAACCTATTTTTTTGATAGAATTACAATTTTATTAGTCTACTTTCACATGCTGATGAGAGCTTTGTTTACTTACCTGTCATATGGTCTAGTGCCATATAAGTGAGCAGCACTATTCACTAGCCATGTCGCGTTCAAAGTGAACACGTAACGAAAGAAATGACATGTTAAAAGTGATACTTTTAAAGATTCTCCAAAATAATAATATGGTACAAATACTGATATCACAGAGGCAAATATCACGTATAAAGTAAGGTAGTATCTGTAACAAAATTTATTTTCTGAACAAAAATGTAACAGTTGTTCAACAAACATGTTCATATAATTTCATTCTGGGTCCCGATTTAAATTCAATTTTTGTTACAATATTGAGTAGAAATCTATTTGCATCAAGTGGAGCATACATATATTGGTAGAGCCCCAGTGGCGGAGCTCGCGGCCGTAGGCACCACTGCATTACCTAATATACTTGCCGCTAAATGGTAGTGTTCAGCACTATCTTGTTCCGGTCAGGTGGTAATGTCCGGCACAGAGGCATAACACTTTAGGCCTCAGGAGTGGTAACGCATCTGCATTTTGACCTTGGTCTGTGTGACTGCAGCCTAAAGGCACCTAGCCTTTAGGCTGCAGTCATCACTCAACATCAATGTGAACTGCATGCTTGTTTGCCACTTCCACTACATAAAAAAGTGTAGTAAACCATAACAGACTGATTTATAAAAAGAGAAAAAACTTACCTTTTCTGAAACATGACCATCCAATCGGATTTTAAATCTGATAAGTCTATTTTTCGGCCAAGCTCGATAACCAAGGGATGTTTCTTGCACATCAGCCAGCCGATATGACTGAAGAAGAAACCACGTTTTGAATTGTGTGGATCGCCATCAGTATCTGTGTAACGATGGTGGAGTCGGTGATCACGACACCAAACGAACATAGAATTCTGGAAATATTCAAGTAATCTACAGCAAAGTTTAAAAAATATGTATTTTCTACGTCTAAAGTAGATAGAAATATAGGCATGCACAAAACTGAAGCCCTGGCGTGTCAAGATTTATTTATACACACGATAAATTTTCATTATAACTTTTTAGGTATCATTAATTTGGAGAGTGTGACAACATAATTGGTTTTGATTATTTGTTCATTTTATTTTCTTCTTTTTGGCGGTTCGAAAACGTTAAATAAGCAACTCAGTCATTTTTCTCAGTCATTTTTATTGAACAGGCTTTTTGAATAAAACAAGTTTGAAAATGTAATTGTTGGTGTAATTAACCGTTGAAGAGTTTTTGTCTGAAGGAGTACCCTAAATAATTTTTGTTTTCATGTTTTATTCTACCACTTTGTAGGCGGGATTGAAGTGTATACTTGTGCGAAACTTCAAGTTCGACCAATAGTTTTTGCGCTAAACTAAACCGCGAACGGACAGACAGATAGACATGGTGAAACTATAAGGGTTCTTTGTTTATTACGGAACTTCAAAAAGTATCATTATCTGACCCTACAGGATCCAAGAACAATGAGAAATCTATTGTCATATTTTTCGTGCTACGTGAGGGATTTTAATATGAGATTTAGATATTGTTATAGATTCAAAACTTCACTTTGATGCTCACATAAGTACAGTCATCAATAGAGCTTTTAGACTGATACTTTTGTAATGAGGACATGTGTTCCTCATAAAAGACCTGCAACTTATTTACTTTTATATAAATCTCTCATTCGATCTCAATTAAAATATGCTACTGGCGTTTGGAATAACGAACAGTTATCTGTTCTCAGCCTGTTCTAATAGTTAATTTGTGGGCAACGGGGCTGATTACGCTCCTTGTAATTTCATGTACCAAGTAATTGTTCTTGTTACTTTCTGAGTGTAATAATGATTTATAAATAGATAAAAAAGGGGTTTATAAAATGTAATTACCGTGCTGCTGATCTGATGCGAGGAGAGAATCAAGTTATTATTTTTATCAAAATGTTTAATCATAGTAGAATGAAACCATTGTAAACTTTTTCTTATCCTACAAAATTTTGGTAGGAGAAGATTCAAGAGATAATCACAGGATTTGAGACAGACAATGTAATGTAATAAATAAGAATGACTTGGTATAGTGTTAATTACCTGACCAGCAATTGTGTGACATATAAGAAGAACAGCCTGCAGCGCAGGCTTTGCTTTAAAAGACCTGTGTGAATAAAGTCTATGAGCACCCATATTCACTCCCTTGGTTGTTACCATCAATAAAAAAAATACTGAAAATAAAAAATGTAATAAGAAATAATGTTAACCTTTAATTTAATCACCAAAACTGTAAATTAACTTACTCCAAAGAGTCGTTTTAAATTGAATGGCACCATTAAATAAAATACAAGCCCCCCATAGTCCTAATAAATGTAACATTAAAAAGAATACTGCATTTCTCCACACTATTTGATGTTTGTATTTCGGATCTGTTCCTATAAATTTACTGTTTACGAGTAAATCTTTCTCATTATCAATTAATGTTTCATTTATATTTTCTTCCCTTGTCATAATGGAATATGATTTATTGCGAGTACTGGCAAATCGATATTATTTTTCACAAGTGACTTTTAAAATGTTTCATGAAGAACTGGGCCGTTTTTCGGTGAATTGATTGTGTAATACGAACTTGTACTTGGCCCGATTATTATGTTCAGAATAAATTTAACGTCGATTATTAGTTTTAAGGTCATTGGTATGTTTGGCTCAGTTTTTCGTATGTTCAAATTATAATTTTAGGGATCCCCCTACTTCTGAGCTCAAAAGTGTTCCGAATCTATATTTGAATAATCGTTAGGCTGCCTATACCTAGGTATTTTAAGTTTATCGTCTGAATATTTAGGATTATCGTCACTAAATCGCAAATACATTTTTTCGGGTTCCGTAGTAAACAAGGAACTCTTATAGTTTCACCATGTGAGTCTGTTTGTCTGTTCGTCCGCGGTTTAGCGCAAAAACTATTGGTACAAGAGACTTGAAATTTGACATAAGTATACATCTTCATTACGTCAACAACGTGGTACAATAAAAAAATTACTTTTTTTTATTTAGGGTACCTTCCCTACATGTATCGCGCGGACATTTTTTTATTTTTCGTTTTTTATATACTATGGGATATCGCTGGATAGGTCTTACAAAAATAATTAATATAATTTTTCGATTAAGTTAACGGTTTGTGACTTATTAAGCGTTAAAGTGCCAATTTTCGTTCGAGTCAATTGTACCAACTAAACGGTTGTTGCAAGAAATTCAAACGTTACGGAAATAGTAGCTATATATAATGAAATTAAAAGAAAAACAATCACACTTAAGTTGGCTATACAAGTTTGCGAGTATTAGTCGACCAAATGTATTTTTTGAAGAGAGACCTTAACACTAATTATATCACGGCATCATGGTTACCAATTGTCAATCATTTTTATTTATAAAAACAAAAATAAACTTATGTCGTTCTATATATATACCTTGTTATGCGACATATATTCATCAAAATAATGTAGGTATCGAGATGGATTGTAAACTGTTAAAATAATTACTTATTTGGATAGGTATAGTACTATTACCACAAATAATTAATTGACCTAAAACAACACTCATCTATACTCATAATAAAACTGTAGAAGTGTAAATTCTGTAGATTAAAAATATTGAAAAAGTAAATACCAGGGGATGTTACTACATCGATACCGAACCTAAACATGTGATTAGAAAATTTTTTGTCTGTCTGTCTGTCTGTCTGTCTGTCTGTTTGTTCAAGCATCACATAAAAACTACCGGTCCGATTACGATGAAACTTGGTATAATTATACTTTAACCTTTGGGGCACAACACTGGATTCTTTTTATCCCGAAAAAATGTCTGTTTGTTTGTGTGTTTGTGCACGCTAATTTCAGAAATGACTTATTCGATTTGCGGTTTTCACTAATATATTGTGGCAAGTTTCACTAACATTTAGTGTTAGTTTCATGTGAATCGATTCAGAAATAAAAAGGTTACGTCAATTTAAAGAATCATATCGAATATTTTTAAGCTATTCTGTATCTTAGTTCTATCTTTTAGAGGGTTTCGTACCTAAAAGGTAAAAACGGACCCGACGGATTACTAATCCTTCGGTGTCTATCTGTCTGTCCGTCCGTCCGTCTGTCTGTCACCAGACTGTATCTCAGAAATAGTGATAGCTAGAAAGGTTACATTTTCACAAATTATGTATTTCTGTTAAAGTGCAATTCCGCGGGTCGCGATCGATCGCGGCCGCGCGCGGCTGATGACGCCATCGGCCGCGTACGGCCGTGTTAGGTTAGGATCCCTCTGCAGAATCATTTCGTTCATCCAGATATGCTGCAAACCTATTTTTACGCATATTTATTATCTAGAGAATATATATCCACTAGGTTGCCTATCAAAAAATGGCCGCAAGTATTTTTTTATTTTTTTGAGAAAGATTTTTTTTTTGTTTTTTTCAATAAAATATTATTAACCTCACGACAATATGTATAAATACTGAAAAATCACGTCCGCCGTTGCGCACTTGGCCGCCCCTACGTATTTTCATTCCGCCCCGCTTACTTTTTACGTCCATGATGTACATGTATTATTTACATATCAAATTAACGCAATTTTCTTTCTCATTATTATGGTATACGAGAGCCAAATTAAATCGGCAGGAAATGAGAGTTGTTGGCTGTTAAAAATAAAATAATTTAATTCAAATTACCAAATTTTTGACTTGCGCTCAAATTTTGATAATCGACCTAGTAGATATATATTCTCTAGATTATAAAGCTGCGTAAAAATTAGGCTTACAGCATATCTGGGTGAACGAAATGATTTTGTAGTGGGATCTTAACCTATGTCTTGAAAATTTCGTAATTAGTCGGTGTTGTCTGTCAAAATGTCAAACATATTACATGTGCTGTGTAACTAGCCAGTGATAAAATGTTTTCAACATAGAGGTTCATTATGTTTACACCATAAAATCCATGACGTTTCTGACGTCATCGGCCGCGCGCGGCTCTCGACAGTCGTTGGCCGCGCGCGTCTGTCGCGAACCGCGGAAGCGGTTCCATACATTTTCATACTGCATCTATAGTCGCGCGCGGCCGATGACGTCATAGACCGCGCGCGGCCGCGATCGATCGCGACCCGCGGAATTGCACCTTTACCGCTATAAAGACAAAATTAATTACTAAAAAAAAGAAAATTAAAATGTTAAGGGGTCCAAGGAGGTATACAATAAACGTGTTTTTTTTCCTATTTTTTTTGTTCGATAATAATAACGGTAGCAAGTAGACGCTTATAATTTTCACCTTCCATAGTGAATCTATACATCTATACAAATAAATAAAATTGGAGTGTCTGTTTGTAATATTAAAATAACCGCTTTTTACTAAATGCATATGTATGTATACATATGTTAGCATAATCACTATAATTACTGTTTTATTGATGTTCAATAATGTAATTAGTCGATAAGATTACCGGCAAATACCTTTCGTATTTCCGGCATTTAGAAATGGAGGGGGTTTTGATAAGCAGAGCTTATATAATAAGGCGAATGTTGGGAAGGGGCATTGGTGTGCCGACTTCGGTAACGACAAGTTGTGATTAAGTTGATCAGAATAAAAAGGTGAATTGTTTGAAGTGTGCAGAGTTTCCTTTCTCCTGGACTATATTCCTATAGTTCAGAAGTGGGATCAACGGGAATATTTTATCTCCCGCCACGTCCACGATTAAAACGTAAGTGATTTAATTTTTTTTTTCTTTCAGTTTTTTTTTTTAAATTCTTTTACAAAAAAACTTTAATTTTGAAAATTCAACTGTAAATTAGTTATACACAGAATGACTATCCACTGTTCATTAGTATACAATGAATAGAGATTGTTGCCTTTTTACTCCAGATTAAAGTTTTAGGTTTTAAATAAATATTTTTTGGAGATTTCAGACAAACTTAAGTCATGGAGACTATTGAACCTGATGATGATGAAACGCTATTACGTGAAGAACTTTTAAGAAGCGTGACTGCCAGGAGCATGGCACGCAACCTACAGATGGTTGCTAGTGATAGTGATCGACGCTCATTTAATCCACCAGACGATGAGCAAGAGCAACGGCTGGTTGAGCGTTCAATTTTCGATAATTACGGTTCAAGCGGTGAGCATGAGCGACGCAGGGACCGTGAATATCGCACACGAACAGTGGATCGTAATTGGCAAAGCGGTGAGCGTGAGCGACGCTTACCAATTACACCACGAAATGAACTTGGAAGAGAGACACGATCAGCGACTACAGATCGTTATGATGGGAGATCTCAACACCGGCAACTGGGACCTGATGCTTCTAGAAATCCGAGCACTCGCGAAGAATCACCTCCGCGGAAACGTTCAAAATACGACTCTGAAGGCGAATTGACATCACCTCGGCATGAATATCATCACGATCCTAGAAATGACTATATGATGGGACAGTTCATTAATGCTTTAAAAGAGCTAACGAGATACAGTAACCATAGATTGCCTTCTGGCAACAATGTAATTCCTGAGTTCGACCCTATGTCAAAACACCAGCCCATCAGGCATTGGATAACCAAAATTGAGGAATGTGCTGATATTTATAACTGGGACGAACGCGAAATGATACATTACGCATTACCTAAATTAACGGGAATGGCAAAATCATGGTACCAGAGTCTGCCTAGTGTTAAGTTCACTTGGTCGGAATGGAAAGCAAAGTTAATTGATTCATTTCCCTGTAGAGAAAACTACGCAGAACTTTTGACGGAAATGATGGCACTAAAAGTGAGGTATGGGGAACCATTAGAGCCATACTATTATGCAAAACTTAATTTGCTCCATAGATGTCAAATAGAAGGCAAGTCGGCAGTCGACTGCTTGCTGTATGGCATCGAAGATAGGGCAATTAAGCTAGGAGCTCAAGCGGCAGAATTTAATACACCCGAACAAGTGCTAAAGTATTTTAAATCGGTAAAAGTAACCTTATTAAAGGATAACAGCGTCAAAAATTCTAGAAACGATCGGAGGACAGGAAATTCTGTCAATGGTAGTGACAAAGTAACATATATGAATAAACCACCCATAAGGTGTTTTAATTGCGGCACCGAAGGTCATCCCAGTTTTAGATGTCCTAAACCTCTGGAGAAATGCAATGTATGTCATCGGTTAGGTCATCGTTCCGATGTTTGTTCAAATCGTAGGAAAGATAACGGAAAAACACCGGAAAGTAGTGAAAAACAAGTGTTAAAAATTAATACAAATGATGGCCAAGTAAAAATTAATAATTTAATTTCTGAAAATACACCTGTTAATAAATACAACATAACAATAAAAGTTAACGGTAATCCAATTTCATGTTTCGTAGACTTAGGAAGTGACAGTTGTTTTATTCGTGAGACAGAAGCGAATGAAATTCGCTTAACTTTGAGTTATGAGAATCTTCCTTTGATGAAAGGGTTCGGTGAAAATCTAGTAAAACCTATAGGTAGGACTAAAGCAATCGTAGACGTTATGGGAATTGCAGAGACCGTGGAAATATTTGTAGTTAAAGATAAACTTTTGAGAACATCATTCCTTCTAGGACATACCTACACCGAAAGGCCAGGCATTGTCATAACTAAAACACCAACATCCCTGATATTTGAAAAAAGTATAAAACAAAGTAAGGTTTTCGTAATGGCTTACCAACAATTTATTTTGAGTCCAAATGAGTCTCAAGCAATCCCTGTCTACGCAAATGATTCCTATTCTGGTAAAATATATATCGATGGTAGTGTAAGAGGTAAAGATGGTAGTGAGTACTTGCTTGTTCCGGGAGAATATACCGTGAATCAGGGTTTTAGTTCGATTTTAATCCAAAATCTGTCAAATAATAATATAACTTTTGTGAAAGACTCTTTGATAACTAGAGCCCATCCGGTATCAGACTACAAGGTTAAAAATATACTTACCATCGCAAATAAAGAATGTCTAGATGAGCACCAGATCATTCATGGGGATACGTTAACAAAACAAGAAGTATTGGAGTTAGAACTAGTTTTGAAAGATTATAAGGATTGTTTTTCTGCTAATTTACGTGATTTAGGGTTAACAAATGTATCAGAGATGGAAATTACACTAAAAGATTCCGAACCAATCGTGTATCGCCCGTATCGGTTACCTTATTCAGAAAGGATACTTGTCCAGGGAATGGTCCAAGAAATGCTTAATTCAAACATAATTCGAGAATCGTCATCGCCATACGCTAGTCCTATTGTACTTGTAAAAAAAAAATCAGGCGAAAAACGCCTCTGCGTAGATTATAGAGCATTAAATAGAAAAACTTTAAAGGACCATTACCCGCTACCGCGCATAGAAGATCAGCTTGATTTGTTAGCTGGACATCGGTACTTTATATCTTTAGATCTTGCATCAGGTTATTATCAAATACCTTTAGCTGACAATTCAATCTCTAAAACGTCTTTCGTTACCCCAGACGGACAGTTTGAGTACTTACGTATGCCGTTTGGACTTGTTAATGCTCCCTCAGTATTCCAAAGAACGATTAACAAAGTTCTAGCTGATGCTAAAATTAAGTTCGCTGTAATTTACATGGATGATATATTGATTCCGGCACATGATTTTACTGAAGGGATCCAACGGTTAAGAGAAGTACTTTAACTATTACGTAAGGGTGGTTTAACGCTTAAACTAAGTAAGTGTAATTTCTTTTTTACAAATATAGAATTTCTAGGATTTGAGATTAGTAACGAAGGGATTCGACCAGGCAGTAAAAAGACCGAAGCAGTAGCATCTTTTCGAACTCCGAATAATCAACACGAAATTCGGCAATTTCTAGGCCTAGCAAGTTTTTTTAGACGATTTATAAGGGATTTTGCTATTATGGCACAACCATTGACTGATTTATTACGTAAAAATAATAGTTGGAAATGGTCTTTCAACGAAGAACTTGCGTTTACTGGGCTTAAACAAGCACTTGTGGAAAGACCTGTTATTGCTCTTTATGATCCGTTAGCAGAAACTCAGCTGCATACTGATGCATCAAAAATAGGTATAGCAGGTGTTCTGATGCAACGCAGTAAAGAAGGATTGTTCAGACCCGTGTCTTATTTTAGTCGCAAAACTACCATTGATGAGCAAAAATTACATTCATTTGAGTTAGAGACATTAGCAGTGATAGCTTCGTTGAATAAATTTAGGGTGTACTTAATTGGAATCCCATTTAAAATATACACCGATTGCAATGCTCTGCGTACAACTATGATAAAACGTGATTTGGTTTCGCGAATAGCTCGATGGTGGATACAGCTACAAGAATTTGACTGTGAAATAGAATATAGATCGGGTAGCAAAATGTTACATGTAGACGCGCTGAGTCGCAATCCTGTGTCACCCGCTATTGCGGAAACACATGTTTTAGATGTTCTCAACATTGAAAATGATAACTGGCTTACAACAGCGCAGTCCATAGACGACGAAATTTTAGGTATAAAAAACATATTAGAAAACCAAAATGTAGAAAAGATCATTGAAATCCACAAAAATTATAAACTAAAAAATGGTAGAGTTTACAGAATTATTGATGAAGGAAAATTACGATGGGTAGTACCAAAAGCCATGCCGGTGGCAAATTTTGAAACAGAATCATGACGACGTTGGTCACTTTGGATTTGATAAAACTTTGTCTCGCGTTAAAGACTCTTATTGGTTTCCAAGAATTCGTAAATTTGTAAAAAAATACGTTGCCGCATGCCTAGAGTGTGCACACCATAAAGCTATAGGTGGTCCACGAGAGGGTCAATTGCATCCGATACCAAAACTCGAACGCCCATTTCATACCATTCATGCAGATCATTTAGGTCCATTTATTTGTAGTAAACGTGGTAACTGTTACCTCTTAGTAGTTATTGACGGGTTTACAAAATTTGTGAATATAACTGCAGTAAAGAACACAAAATCAATAACCGCTATTAGAGTAATTAAGGAACATATCAGTTTTTTCGGTACTCCCACGCGATTAATTACGGATCAAGGCTCTTGCTTCACTAGCCAAGCTTTCAAGAAATTTATCAATGATACAGGGATAAAACATATCCTTAATGCAGTAGCTACACCTAGGGCCAATGGTCAAGTTGAACGGTTTAACAGAACTATTTTAGACGCCCTTTCAACAAAGACTCATGGAAAGGATGATAGAACATGGGACGATTATATTGCAGACATACAATTAGGACTTAATACTACAGTGCATAAAACTACTCAACAGTCACCATCAGAACTCGTATTCGGATTTCGATTAAACCACAGAGCAGAATCAATATTAGTTGACGTTCTCAATGACACCATTAATATTACTCCACCCGATGAACTAGAAGAAGTTAGAGAAAATGCAGGTAATCTTATTAGGAAACAACAAGAAAAAGATAGAGAACGGTTCAATAGTAAAACGAAAGAATCTACTGTATACAAAGAAGGGGATCTCGTAAGAGTTGAAAGAGATATCAGTACAAAAGACGGCAAATCAAAAAAACTCGTCTCTAAATTTCAAGGACCTTATAGAATTCTTAAAATACTTCCAAATGAGAGATTTGTTATTGAAGACACCCCACTTACGCGGAAAAACAATCGCAGATATGAGGCCGTCGTTGCGATCGACAAAATTCGCCCGTGGTTGAATCTCAGCACTGACCTCGGAGATAGTTCAGATAATGATAGTCAAGTAGACACAGATAATAATTAATTATTGTAAATTTGTACATTTTTTTTTTTTATATATAATGGTTAAGAGATATTTTATAGTATTCTTAAGTTATATTGCACTAATTTTTTGTGAATGCTAGGCTAATGAATGTATGATGAATAATAATGTATGTAATGAAATATGGGATACGGGGACGTCTCAGGAGTCAGATGGCCGAGCTGTTAGCATAATCACTATAATTACTGTTTTATTGATGTTCAATAATGTAATTAGTCGATAAGATTACCGGCAAATACCTTTCGTATTTCCGGCATTTAGAAATGGAGGGGGTTTTGATAAGCAGAGCTTATATAATAAGGCGAATGTTGGGAAGGGGCATTGGTGTGCCGACTTCGGTAACGACAAGTTGTGATTAAGTTGATCAGAATAAAAAGGTGAATTGTTTGAAGTGTGCAGAGTTTCCTTTCTCCTGGACTATATTCCTATACATATGCATTTGGTACATATACCAAAACAATTTTTTTTACAATATTTGTCTGTCTGTCTGTTTGGCGGGGCCAATCTTGGGAACGGCTGAACCGATTTTGACGGGACTTTCACTGGCAGATAGCTGATGTGAAAAGGAGTAACTTAGGCTACTTTTATCTCCATACATCCATACATACCTACATACAAATAAGTAGAATTGGAATTTATCCGACTTTAACGGGACTTCCACGGGTAGGTAGCTGATGTAATATGGAGTAACTTAGGCTACTTTTATCTCCATACAACCATACATACATACATACCCACATACAAGTAAATAGAATTTGAGTGTTTCCGATTTTGACGGGACTTTCACTGGCAGATAGCTGATGTAATAAGGAGTAACTTAGGCTACTTTTATCTCCATACAACCATACATACATACATACCCACATACAAGTAAATAGAATTTGAGTGTTTCCGATTTTGACGGGACTTTCACTGGCAGATAGCTGATGTAATAAGGAGTAACTTAGGCTACTTTTATACTAGCTACGCCCACGACTTCGTCCGGGTAGATACTGAACAATCACATTTTTTCTCACGTGGACGAAGTCGCGGGCACAGCTAGTAATAAATAAAATAATATCGCAATGCCCAAAATAAAATGAAGGAACATGTAAAAACTTTATAAGAAAGAGTCTGATATAGTTTGGTAAAAGGTTAAGTAAACAAAACAGATTAAGTAAACTAAATTGTTATAATATGTAAGTAAGTATGCTTTTACTAGGTATACAAGTTCACAGAGGCAATATCATATCAAGCTTCAACTATTTGGGACTAGGATACAATTAAAACTAAAACTAATATATACAGAAGCCAAGCTTGAGTTTGGTCTTGGAAACCTATGACAATTATCTATAAAAAGTATCACTTGAATTATCTTATCTTACTAACATAATCCTTGATCACTAATTAACAGTTATCAAATTTTAGTTAACAATTCTACATTGTTCAGAAAAATCGCGTGTTTTTGCTAAATACTCGTAGATGCCGATTTTTTTATAGCCGTCAGCTTTTTGTTTTAAATAAATTAAGCAATCGCACTTTTACGTTGCGCTACATTGGGGTCTAGTATATCTAATTCGTGGTACAAAGGCAGGCCTGCTTGCTTGAGGGTGACTTCAGGCGGACTGTAGGTAACTGTGTATGAAGGGTTGAGCTGATGTAGTGGTCCTATGGCCGTTACAGCAACTTTGTCTACTTCGTTGCCCAGTTCGTAATGTGTCCCATCTCCAGTCTTCACTATACGATTCCTTACCTGTTGGCATGAATTTAGATTTTAAACATAAGATTAACATAAACAATTATTAAATTCCATTGCAGCGTTCTCATTGACTGGGACTTCAGAAGTTTCAGATAAATCTCACTTTTAAAGCTCACTTCACTAACATGGAAAATTGTGAATATTGAAATAAAAAAATTTAGAGCGAGTTAAATTCATGGTTCAATGGTGCTTCCATTGTGCTCCACACAATGGAAGCACCATTGACAGGTGTTATATTGCCAATTGAATCGGGTTCCGATTTTAGTGTTTGATGAGTATTCTCATCTAATGTAGGACGGTCATGTCCAAGTTTATTATAGCTACCAGCTAGTAAGTAGGTACTACTATACATTTAAAAAAACATTAGTCAAAAGATGCAGTTATATGCATTTTAAGAGACAAATGGTAACTATTTAATCGATAACCTACAACATAACAAAATCCAAACTCTTGAACCTGATCAGTTATTGCAAAAATAGAAATAACTTTCTAGTTTGAAATTATAATAGTCAGGTTTGATTTTACCAATGTTTTAATCAAGTTTTAATAAACTAAAACTTGAGCTTAAAGAAATACAAAATAAATGGTTTTTGCTGTTCACGATTAGTTAAATGAAACCAGTTCTACACGGTACCCGTAAGGAAATATTGCACACCGAGACAAGAGACAATTGGCTAGTTTCGAGTAGAGCGCTATCTCTGCTGCAGTCTGCTCACGTAAGCGCACCAATAGTGCGGTGCAGGGGTGCGACCGCCTATCGACATTGCTATTGTCGCTGTCATTGCTGTCAAATTTTCATGACGATTTATAGCTCTTTTAAAAGCAGTAGTGATAATCTGATTGTTTTTCTTGCTTTCGTAGTTGAGAAACAAGCGATAATGGTAGATTATTTCGATTATTATCATTTAGTTAAAGTAAAAAATCGACATGAAAATATGACAGCAATGACTACGACAATAGCAATGTCGATAGGCGGTCGTACCCCTGTTCGTATTGGTCAAAAATAAAAATATCACATAGGTAGTGTGCGAAAGAGATAACGTTGTACAGCTCCGAAATTATTCGAATATCTCTCCTAAGGTCGATGTGCAATATATTTTACAGCGTTCTGCATAACATGTATTTGACGTCGTCATAAATGTCAGTTTAAACTAAAGTAGAAATATTTAATTTTCAGTGACGATAAATAGGTTTACATTACATCAGTGAAATCGAATCTAAGAAGTAGATAGAACGTATTAAAAAAACTTACCATCGTTGGAGAAGCGGTTTTTAAATCATAAGCCAGGTCTAATCTCTCAAACAGCTCTATTAATTTAGCAGTCATATTGAAATGCTTCGTGAGTTCTGCTGCCTTGTAATCCCAAGGGAAAGCATGGTGGTAGTTGTGCCAGCCTTCACCAAGACTGATAAACGACACGAACCATGATTCTACAGGCTGCAGTTTTCTGAAAATAAAAGGACATAAAATTTAGCATTCGTTACACGGTACGGTTCCTCAGTTGATATTAATAATTATTAAAATACTAGCTGTGCCCGCGACTTCGTCCACGTGAGAAAAATGTGATTGTTCAATATATACCCGGACGAAGTTGTGGGCGCAGCTAGTATAAAAGAAGCCTTAGTAACTCTAACTAAGGATGTATGGAGATAAAAGTAGCCTACTTTTATCTCCATACATCCATACATACATACGTACCTACATTGAAATAAATAGAATTTGAGTGTCTCCGATTTTGACGGGACTTTCACTGGCAGATAGCTGATGTAATAAGTAGTTACTAAGGCTTCTTTTATACTAGCTGCGCCCACAACTTCGTCCGGGTAGATACTGAACAATCATATTTTTCTCACATGGACGAAGTTACTCCCTATCACATCAATTATCTGCCAGTGAAAGTCCCGTCTTAATCGGAGACACTCAAATTCTCTTTATTTGTATCTAGGTATGTATGTATGTATGTATGTATGGAGATAAAAGGAGCCTAAGTTACTCCTTATTACATCAGCTACCTACCCGTGGAAGTCCCGTCAAAGTCGGATACACTCCAATTCTACTTGTTTCAATGTAGGTATGTATGTATGTATGGATGTATGGGGATAAAAGTAGCCTAAGTTACTCCTTATCACATCAGTTATCTGCCAGTGAAAGTCCCGTCAAAATCAGTCCAGCCGTTCCCAATATTACCCCCCCAAACAGACAGACAAAAATTGTAAAAATGTTGTTTTGGTATATGTACCGTGTATACACACATAATTGCATTTAGTAAAAAGCGGTTATTTTAATATTACAAACAGACACTCCAATTTTATTTATTTGTATAGATATAGATTTATTATGGAAAGGTTATATACAACATAAGACCTAAAAAATCTGTGAAAATTTTAAGCGTCTACTTGCTAACGTTATTATTATCGAGCAAAATTATATACGAAAAAAAAAACGTTTATTGTATGCCCCCTTAGACCCCATAACATTTTCATGTTCTTATATTTAGTAATTAATTTTGTCTTAACAGCGGTATCAGAAATACATAATTTGTGAAAATGTTAGCTTTCTAGCTATCACAATTTATGAGATACAGGCTGCTGACAGACAGACGGACGTACGGACAGATAGACAGACAGCGGAGGATTAGTAATCTGTGGGGTCCTTTTCACCTTTTAGGTACCTAAAAGATAGAACTCAGATTCAGAATAGCTTAAAAATATTCGATATGATTCTTTAAATTGATATTACTTTTTTATTTCTGAACCGATTCACATGGAACAAACACTAATGTTAAGCGAAACTTAACACAATATATTATTGAAAACCGCAAATCGAATAAGCCGTTTCTGATATTAGCGTGCACAAACACACAGACAAACAGACATTTCTCGGGGATAAATGTACCCAGTGTTGTGCGCCAAAGGTTAAGGTATAATCATACCAAGTTTCATTGTAATCGGACTGGTAGATTTTGTGTGATGCTTGATCAAACAGACAAACAGACAGACAGACAGATAGACAAAAAATTTTCTAATCACATATTTGTGTTCGGTATCGATCTAGTAACATCCCCTGGTATTTATTTTTTCAATATTTTCAATGTACAGAATTTACACTTCTACAGTTTTATTATAAGTATAGATTAATAATAATTTGACCTATCACAAGCAAATTCTATTATTTCCAAGTGATTAAATAATTATTGACAAAACAATTTTGCTACGCGAAAACAACCATTAAAAATTCTATTTTTAAAGAAAAATGGAAAGAAAAATTTGACTTCAGGCGAGACTCGAACTCGCGACCTACTGGGAATCTAGTCCAGCCGCTCTTCCAATTGAGCTACTGAAGCCCTGCCCGATTTGTCAAATCTTTCCTTCACATCTATTGCATTGCTTTATGGTAGCAGCAGCGCCATCTATTACCAACTATGCTAGTTAGGCAACCGATATAATAGATTTTTCAGTTTATTGAATATCGTAAAGAAGTCGCTTTTACCCTTAATAATTGTTTTTATATTATTTCGCATTAACACATGCTTGTGAAATATATTTTATTTAAAGAAAAATGGAAAGAAAATTTGACTTCAGGCGAGACTCGAACTCGCGACCTACTGGGAATCTAGTCCAGCCGCTCTTCCAATTGAGCTACTGAAGCCCTGTCCGATTTGTCAAATCTTTTCTTCACTTCTATTGCATTGCTTTATGGTAGCAGCAGCGCCATCTATTACCAACTATAAGTTAAGTTAGACTAACTTATGTCTTAAGGTTCTTCTATACTCACTTGTCGTATGGTCTGGTTCCAAATAAATGGGCCGCGCTATTAACAAGCCACGTGCCATTTAACATGTAAATGTAACGGACGAAATAGCATATCAATAATGAATTCTTGAAGGATTCTCCAAAGTAATAACATGGTACAAATACTGGAATCATTATTGCAAGTATCACATACAGTGGATAGTAATATCTGAAAAATAAGAAAAATAAAGTTACCAATACATACGAATTCACAATTTTCATTTTATAAATATTACTAGCTGACTCGGCACACTTCGTATTGCCTCACAATGAAATAATGTGTCAAAGGTTTGATAGACACGTACTATTTGTATGGGAAAATGAAATTATAGTTTTTACTATTTCCCTTCTATTTCTTCATATTTTAATACCTTTTAAACCTTCCTTGGACTTCCAAAAATAATTCAAACCCAAAATTAGCCAAATCGGTAAAGCCGTTCTCGAGTTATAGCGCGACTAACGAACAGCAATTAATTTTTATGTTTATATAGATAGATAGATGTAGTCTTAAATCTCGTCCTCCATAGAGCTCATTCTGATAGCATAATGCTCAAAACATACCTATATTGTCGGACGCATTCATCAGCCGCGGCTAAAGTTCGTATACTAGTTAGCATAGTTTCTCTATTAGGACATGCGGTGGTGGATATGCCTAAGCTCAAGAATTCTGTTACTGGATCTTTACTCTTATTTATTAGTGTACAAATGCCTTTGAGTTTCACAAACTACTAACAGTATATTTGAATACAATTCGCTAAACAATATACAAGACAACTTACTTCTTTTGAAACATAACCATCCAGTCGGCTTGTAAATCAGTCATGTCTATTTTCCGTCCTAGCTGGATAACCAAGGGATGCTTCTTGCACATTAGCCAACCCATGTGACAGAAGAAGAAGCCTCGTTTTGAATTGTGTGGATCGCCATCAGTATCAGAGTAGCGATGATGGAGACGATGATCACGGCACCAAATGAACATGGAGTTCTGCAGATATATATATTATTTTTACATATAAAGTTAAATATAAATCAACTTAGCATTTTAATGAAAAATGGAAAGATTTTTATTACGTAAAAGCGGGATTCGTACTGGAATATCTACTACCTAGCCTGGTAAAGGTGTGGTCTGATAGCCGGCGTGGCGAGGTGGGACGAGACGGTGGCGCGGCGGAGGTACTAGATATAGAAAGACGCGTTCCCGTCCTGCAACGTCACGCTGGCTGTCTGGCCAGACCTTTACCACTGTACTACCAAAGTGTCCAATTAATTAATTAGACCAATGAGCGACTGAGATGATTCCAAACTAGTGAACTAAATTAGTATTGAAAGTTGACCTTTCATTCAATTGCAAAGCGAAATCTGAGTGTTGACTCTGACTGTGAGATTTTGTTATTGTCTTTACCTGCCCAGCGATAGTTTGTAAAGCGATCAGAACTGCCTTTAGTACCGGCTTTGCCTTGAAAGACTTATGTGAATAAAGTCTGTGAGCCCCCATCGTCACTCCTTCAGTAGCTATCACCAGGACAAATATTGCTGAAAGGGAAATAATTAACAATGTAATTTAAGGCGCAGTTCTTTTTGTAAAACAAGATGAACGGGCTCGTTGTGACAATGTGAAATATAATTATGTTTATAATGAGTTTTAAAACAATGTTCACTTATGTAAATCAATTTAAAAAAATATATATAGAAAATTGTCATTAAGATTTTTTCTATAAATGAAACAATGTTTAATGTAATTGCCTAATATATGAATCCTCAATATATGAGTCAAACCGAAAATAAATATAAAAGATTTGGTAACTTACACCAGAGGAAGGTTTTCAACATAAATGCACCACTTAATAAAACAAATGTTCCCCACAACGCAAATAAATGTAATATCAAAAAGCCTATTGCATTTTTCCATACTATCTCATGTTTGTAGTTTGGATCTGTTCCTATGCATTTACTATTTATTAATAAACCCTTTTCTCCAATTATTGATGTGTCCTTCATATTTTCCGAACTTGCCATTTTGAACTTGTTGTTTTGTTTGATGTCCAATCACAACTATAAAATTTCAGTATCATGTCCGACTTTATAAATGATTTTTGAAGTATTGGAGGGCTATTGTTCTACAATTAGCTGATTGAGCAACGAGAACTCAACCTTGCCTCTAATATTGTAATTAGGACCCTAAATTGTAATATGTCAATTGTTTATCTAATTGGATTTTATTTCAATTTTTAACGTTTTAGTTTTAAAAGTTTTGGTTAATTGAGCGTGATATCATTAATGCTTTACTGATAAAAATAATATAAACCGACATTTGATTTCGACATCGAGGCTCATAATTACGCCAAAATAGGTAAAATTTGCCATGTTTTGAATTGATATAGGTATGCAAATATTTCAAGCCGAAAGACTTTACCTGGACAAAAGTATTCCTAATAAAAACGTAGTACGCGTAATGAAAAAATTAAATAAATATTTTCTATGGAGTTGTTCGAAATTTCCGAGTATTATACATTTGGTCAACTGTTACTCGGAAACTTGCAAGGCCAACTTAAGTGTAATAGTTTTTCTTTTAATTTCGTTATATGTAGCTACTATTGCCGTAACGTTTGAATTGCTCACAACAACCGTTTAGTTAGTAGGGGGGGGGGAGACACTTGACTCTAACGAAAATTCGCACTTTAAAGCTTAATAAGTCACGAACAGTTAATTACATCGAAAAATGATGTTCGACGAACATCCATAATATTTTTTAAAGACCTATCAATATCCCACACTATATGGAAATCGAAAACAAAAAAGAATATCCGCGCGTTACACGTACCATAATTTTTTTTTTTCACGTTTTTATTCTACCACTTTGTTGGCGTGATTAAGGTGACTTGTGCCAAATTTCAAGCCTCTAGTACGAATAGTTTTTGCGCTAAACCGCGGACGGATAGACAGACAGACAGACGGACATGGCGAAACTATAAGGGCTTCTTGTTTACTACAGAACCCTAAAAAGGGGTAATGCTATAATCGCCACAGTTGACATGCGGACTGGCGATCGTAGTGGTTGTGGTTTCATCGTGGGACGCTGATGCCTATACCGCGTTATTGTATTACCACAATAATGGAATGGTTTGACGACCTGCCATTGCTTGGTTGACTGACTGCTCTAGCGGTAGAATTCTCCTGCACTAGTGGGCGGTGGGTCGTCACGTCCCTACTTCTTACCTAAATACATATATTACTCTAAGATAGGTAACGCCTGTCTTTTTTGTAAAGCTACTACAGGCAGTTTTTGTGTTCATAAGTTAATGTTGGAAGTTGTCGGGTACATACCAGACCATTTTTTATTTTAGGTGGTTTCGCATGACATATCTAGTATAGCGACGAAAATTGACGGTTCGGTCAATTTTGAATCCATATCGGAAATGCATGTCGAGGTACAATACACGCTATTTCATAAAAAAAAATAATTGCACTCAAAATAAATGAAAAATGGTCGTTTTAAAAATCACGATATTTTAATGTTATTTGATAAGATTAAGAAAATAAACAATTATTTTGATATACTGTTGTGCTTAGTTAGATTGAATTAGTGTTTTTCCGATGGATGAATTCAAATCGATTGAAAATTTAATTACAATTTCCTTGGGCTCACTTTTTATTATCATAATGTAGCGCTTCTCAACCTTTCATGTAAAGCGAAAAAAATCTCCTTTTCGAGTTTATGAATATTAATTAGATCTCTGACTTGCTTTGTATGTATGTATTTTCAAGACAGGTCCCTTACGGGGTAGGAAGTGAGCGTGGAACGCCAAATATCCTGATTCTTACATACCTACCTTTCGTGCCGCTTTTTCATTCATCACTCTCTTCTTGCATGCAGGCATTGACTTGCTTTGTTACTTTTACAATTTAACGCACAATACCTTACGTATCTGCGTAAGGTATTGTGCGTTAAATTGTATTTCAGGTATTTTTTTACGATTGTGCGTGTACATTATCTTAAAACAAACACAGATTCTGCTAAAAAGAAAAAAGCTGAATTAAACAGAACGTTCAATTCGAATACCGTAATTATGGTCATTATGGTCCGAACCGGCGATCGAACTCAAGGTGCATCTTGTAACGACATCCATATGCCGTCACATAGAATTTAATCAAAGCATGATAGATATTTTTTTTTTTTTTGCATATTACTATATGAATATATACCTATGTTTTATAGGTATCATAACTAAATAGTTGAGATACACTATTGGTAAGGTATGTTGAGAACCATAGGACGCTCATAAAAAAATGCGAGCATAGCCACATCCCCACCGTATCCCAAATTCAGAAAAAAGGATCGATATATAAGGGGATGTTGACGGGAGAGGGGACAGTGGTAGTTAGAGAGCCAGGGCGACGATTAGGACGGTGGTGCAAAGTAGGTAGTGGTAGCGGCGTTTGGTGAGTGATTTTTATTTTAAATATAAAATAGGTTACACTAATTTCATATAATATTTTAACTCATTAGTTAATAGCGATAACTTTATACTAAATTCACTGAGGGTTACCTATTTTATGTTTATTTACTTATCTGGTTATTCTTTTATTGAGAGATTTTTAGGATGTGTTTATACAAAATGAAGTACTTCATATAATCTTACAATATAAATTAGCTTTATTTAGTTTTGCGAACAGAAGTAGATTCATTTATTTAAATTAAACAAAACTTGATAGGAATTCATAGGTAGTATAAATGTAATAGGGAAACCAGAGGTCTTTTACTAGAAAATTATATTTTCAGATTAGGAAAAGGAGAAGTAGGCATTATAATACGTTGTACCAGTTTAGTCACAATTACACGCAGTATAAAGCACTCTTAATTGAAACGTATCGTAGTTTACTATTATTTTAAGTTAGGAATCTTCTGGAATTTAATTATTAGAATAGGCATTTGTGTATAGAAATAAATAGGTATAAATTAGCGATCGAGTTATCTTCACCACGTAATGCGTAGGCGCATTATCACCAACCAGCAGAGCGGGGAGCCGTCGACTAACCGTGAGTTAATATTCAATAATTTGTCTGAATTTAGATTATTTTCTGTATTCATTACAGTGTTCCGAATATATTAAATTATAGGTGGATATTAGTGTTTTTATGGTGCTACACTACAGGCAGATAGACGTTAAATTACAGCCATGTATTAGTGTTGTTATAATGTTAGATTACAGGAGAATATATTTTGATAGCATTACACTACAGGCAGATAGCAGAATATTGATACTATTAGGTTGAAGGCAGATGATATTGCTTCAACAGCATTATATTATAGGTAGATAATAATATTCTCTGATAAAATTGTATTACAGACAAACTGAATAAACTATAGGTAAATAATAGTGACTCAATAGCGTTACACTACAGAGAAATAATAATTGTTTAATAACGTTAGTATAAAGGGCAGGTAATTATGTTTCAATAGCATCATACTACAGACAGAAACTAAGAATTGAGATATTTGGCACTTCATACTCTCAGTTTAATAATGTAGGTCATAGAATATATGTTGATGATGATGTTTTGATATTTGAATTGATAATCTGAAATACCTACATATTATTTCGGTTTTCAATCACTATTTCATTATTTAAGGTAGTTCACATAATTGATGGTTGCCTAATAATTATAATTAGTGAATAGCGTAATTAAGGTGGAGAATTATTTATTTAGAATGTGTCTAACACTGACGTCTTTCAGCTGAAATGATTATGATGATGATTATTATTATTTATCATTTAATGAAAGTGAAATTATTACTTTCATGAGGTTACAAATCTAGGAATCCACAGATTGATAAAATATTGTCAGTCAAAATGATCTTTTACTGGTCATTAAATATTTACAATGTGTGATTTAAGTTATTACTAATTACTATGGGTTCAATTCCCTGGTCAATTAGAGTGTTACTATCTAATCAGTCGTATTTGTAATAATATTAAAAATGACAAATTAATAAAAATATTATATACAATACATCTAAGGAAATACTTACTAAGTAAACTGTTCGATTCAGTTACATTAGTAATAATATTGGTAAATTGTCAAATAAATAGGTGTATGTAGATTTCGATAGAGTAGTAGGTAATTTAATAATTATCTACTAAAAGTCATACTCTATGTATATAATTTCAAGAATGTACAAATTATATTCACACTGAAGTTAACTGTTCGATTCAGTTAATATTAGTGCTAATGAGGAGTATTTTATATGTATGTAAAGGGTTACAGCTAAACGAACTTCGATGTTCGTACATAAGTAAATGGTCAGTGGACGTTATTTCATCAGGATAGTTTACCTAGTTGTTTGTGAGTAAAGGTATTGATGATGCAGGATTCAATTTCCTGGACCAATAATAAGAAAGATATTTGGAACTCTCTAGAATTCCCACGCATATTGTCTCAAGTGTTTAGAGGTAGGCATGGCTAGCAAATGTGTCGACCATAAAAGAGAACTGGACATAATAACCTTAAATAAAAAAACAATGGATTATCTATTGTCTTCAACATGAACAGTTCAACACGTGGTCCATTGGTGTATTTCTCGCAACTAAATGGCTTTAACTTTCGAGTTAAACAATAGGAACCCATTGTGTAATGTTAGGCTTATTATTTTTAACGATTATGGGTTCGCACTACAAAGGCGGAAGTACAAACATCTGGTCATCGTCTTTAGTTTGAAAAGTAATAAAATTCTCCTTTATTACTTTAGTGTTCCCACGCTATGTTTGTTAGTCATTTTAGGTAGGTAAATATTTAACCGATTGGTTTTTAATTTCTATTTTCCCATAAGCTTGGAGTAATTATATTATTTTAAATAGTTTGTCTTAATTGACATATTCCTTATGTGTATTATTATAATCTGATAAATAGCATCACAAAGCAAGGTGGTTGTTGCATAGCTGGAGTTATTGATCATATAACAATAAGGAACGTGTAGATTATATTAATACTACACAGTTAGTGCTGTATTGCATTCATATAAGATGAATATTATTTTATTGACAATGAAGCTGAGATTAATTAATACTTTATTGAAATATTACCGCATCAATGTTCAACATACATTATTTAAATCAATTTGAACATTTTGGTGTTTGTTTATATACATACTTTGTTACTGCGAGTAAGTAATGAGAATTCATCTAGCCTATAGACATTGTTAGTTAATTTATACCTATGTTTATACCTATGTTTTATATATATGTTTTATCATATACTGACTTTGGTCTATAAATATTTACTAATTATTGGCTGCAAATAAGTATGGACGTTTTAGTTGTCATTATTGAATAATGATATCTACAACGATATTATCGATTATTGACTCTGGATTATAATGAACTTACCATTATCATTATTAACACAATACACGCATTACACACCTGGTTTGTTGGGGCGTTGGACTCGTTCCTTCGCTACATACATCACTTCTGACGTCCAGGACTGAAAGACACTCAACGTTGTCCCGCGGCTATGCCAGTGCACTGGAGTTACTTATCACATAAAAAAACAAGTAGGGCCAAGCCTGAAAAACACTGTGGTGATGTATACTCCCTGGGGTGTATCTTGGTCTAGTGCGCTAGCAACTTATGTGGGTCGGCCTACACCATTAACTTGGGTACTATGGGTCGATTCCACACCTACACTCTTCTTTACTATCATCTGGACGTAGTAGTACCTACTTCAGAACAACCAACACTAAACATATTTTATAATAATCTGCTACTTATAGACATCTATAAAACTCATTTGAATCTGGAAACCTAATAAGGTTTTGCCTAAAGGCAGTGTGCAAAATGCATGGTTTATGTATAAATCCATAAACATTGTATATACACAATACAGGTAATCACTATAAATATCACACCTGTATTGTTGATACATTATACTGTTCTGTATGTTCTGTTCATATACTTTCGACGTTCAGTTTGGAATATTTAAAACATATTTACTGACAGCTGGCCTGTATACTGGAGCTACTCACTACCTGTTCTTGCGATAATGGGTTGAGCCCTAGCAAATATTATTTTTGTAGTCTTGTAGTCTCCGCGGTCTCCGCCTAGTGTACCTTTGGTCTAGTCTGTGGGTATCAGCAGTTGTGGGTCGGCCTATCTTCATCGACGTTGTCTGGCTTGCTAGTACCTGTGCGCTGTGAATTACACACTACCTGTTCTTGCGATAATGGGCAGAGCCCCTAGCAAATGTTATTTTGTGGTGTTGTAATTTCACCTGTGGTGTACCTTGGGTCTGGTTTTGCTTTGACTTATATATTATCTTATAGGTCGATTCCATTAACGTTGGAGATAATATCCATCTGGATGAAGAGGTGTTACTTCAGAACAAACACAACAATTACTTCATATTATAAGATGATCAACAGATCATTATCCGCCTTGTTGCGATGATCGGTCATGGAACCGCTACATATATTGTGTGTTATGCACCTATCTTATGGAAACTACAATATTGCATTTATTTGCGATGTCAGATACAGACAATATACAATGAGGTAATACTCATATATGGTTAAACCATAATTACAGGACATTGCCTGAAATATTTATTTACTGACTATGTCAGAATGAGTAAACTACGTTTACGGTATAACAACTTAATGGCTATGCCATATTATGATCATGATCTACTACTGCAACAATTACTGCGCCTAACGGTGTCTGTGACGATTGATAATATACATATCAACTTCATCATTGGAATACTCAAATGAGTATATTTTACCTGATTGCCTGTTAATGGCCAAAGTATCTACTATTTGAGGCTTATGCCACTTTATCTGTTGTTTACAACAGTCTACTGCCACATACTGACTTTGTCAGCTTAAGACTATGTCTTACACAATACCTGCAATTTGAGGCTTATGCCATATAATCTGTTGTTTACAACAGTCTACTGCCACATACTGACTTTGTCAGCTTAAGACTATGTCTTTATACATCATCTACAATTTGAGGCTTTGCCTTTATATCTGTTGGTTTACAACAGTTTGATTATAAATGTGACCATCATTGTATGGTAATTATTTAAGCGTTATTTATGCGCTCATCTACCAAATATACTCCAAGCTCGTCTGGAGAGTACAGATACCTGGTTTGGTACTCACACTAAGGGGCGATGGTTTGGGGCTCCTTAACTTTCCCCTCCAACATTATATTGTGTATTCAGTAATTTACTCTTTGGGGTTATATTTAATAATCTTATCGCATTTCTAACTTTATTCTTACCTCTATTAAAGAACTTAAGGTTTCTACCATTTAACAACTTGTAGGGTCCCTTTAGACATCACTTGGCCAATATTATATTCTTGTTGATTTAGATTTAACTTCGAAAATATCCTTTATCTGAAGAGTCCCCTTTTGAGAGAGTGGGTTCCGTTACAATTTGGTGCCGTGACCAGGATATAAATTTAAATTATATAAATATAAGTCTAAACAACAAGAACTACACGACTATTATATTATTGTTTTAAATATTTACAGTAGGCAGTAATGCCTACAATTTGTTGCCGTGAAATGGAATAGAGGTTAAGAAGGAGTTGAGATTTAGTTTATTATTTTATAATTACTCAAGGAGTTTGCAATACACTAGTACATTGGGGGGTGTGCAAAACATTAAGACATTGGGGGGTGAGAAGGTGTCTACAAGACGCTAAGATAATGGGGGGTGCATATGAGATATAAAATATGTATTTCTATATATATAGGTACTAATAATACATGTAAGGCATGTATTATCATAATCAATTAAGTGCTAGTGCTTTTATAATGTGTCTACCTACTTGCCGATCGATTCAACAAACAAATTTTACTTACCTATTTGTGAGACCACATAAACGGTGTAATAATGATTAACAATTACTTGTACTAATCTAGTTTTATAACTGTTTATTCTCCTAAGAAAATAAAATAAAATACATCTCGTGTAAAACAAACTATCTATAGGTTACAACGATAAATACTTGCACATATACACGATTCACAAATTTAAAAATGTAATTAAGAATGCAAATGTGTATGTAATTAAGAATGCCTATGAGATTGAAACTGAACAATAATCACTTATGTAATAAGTGGAATGTTTTATTTTCTTAATTAGGTACAAACTGATAACTATGAAACCAGGGAAATAAAAGAGGCTTTAAATGTAATTCACTGACAGAAAACGCTGAGAAAATATAAAAAAAAAAAAATAGTTCAGTTCTTTCGAAATGAAAATCTTTAAGAGTAATTTTAGAATGAAATACAATTAACGATAGACAATATTTGATATTTAACATTAATAAACATTATCATTGTGATACTCGTATCTTGATTTTGAAAGACTTTAACAATCACATGGAGCTGGACTGATAAATTGGCCGTACACTCCTGTCTTTGAGAATGAAAACAAATAATAATTGGGGTTTTATAAACCGATAACGATGAGAAGAAAGAAATAAAAACAAACTTTCATTGTTATTTACTAGCAGAAAAAAAAACCTCAGATGACTCTTTTCAATTCAAAGGAGAATGCTACGTTCCATGCATTTCTGAACCCAGTGTTAGCATTGTGCAGGTTATGTCATTTTCAAATGACTATATTATGATATGTAATTTTAAATTACAACATTTTTGAATTGTCAGTAATAATAATTGAAGTATATTAGGTTAGGTAAAAGTTGGGTTAGATTGACTATTGTTTACTACACTACAAAATGTAGGAACTGTGTAATGGGTTAGCCAGAGACGATTTTGTACGCTCAAAATTAACCATCTTCTTTCAAAAATAATTTGAAAGTGATTCAATAATTAGTGCACACTTAGCTTAGACAGTATCTATTTAATTTTGTCAATTTGCAATAAACGTTATTATTAGTCTCTAAAAGTTCAAATGAGAAAAAAACGTTTAACTATTACAAAACGTTATAGGTGTGTAATCTTATAGAATTCAATTCTAGTTCGAATTAGAAATAACTTAAATATGACAATTTTATTGGAATTTTGTCTTTTAGTTATAATTTCACTGTTACCACTTCCAGTTAGAATAGGAATAATTCAAATATAAAACTACTATTCTAATATTTCAGAAACATTTTCAGAATATTATTGTTATAATTTCTAATTGGATTAAGAGTAACTTAAAAAAGGACATTCCTATTGGAATGATGTGGTTCCTGTTTCACTCCTAGTTGGATAGGGACTAGATAATTTAAATGCGTCACTCCTATTGACAAATAGCCTATTCAGTTATCGTCGATATCATTTTCAGTTAGGAAAGGGATAATTTTAATGCGACACTCCTATTGGAATATGGTCTTAACAGTTATAGTCTCATATAATAATATACCAATTCTCGTTAGATTATATATTTATACTTTTGAAATTGGAAGTTATTGAAATATCTTTTCCAATTCAGTTATTATCTCATCGACAACAATTCCAGTTAGATAAAGGAATAATTAAAATTTCAGAGAAATGTTCCTATTTGAATATTTTACGTATAAGTATATTCATACTGGGTCTTTCGAATTGTAAATAGAGAGCGTAAGTATTTTAAGGAATACTAAATTATCTAGGAGGTTTTCGCACCTACATTATGTATTCTATTTTCTGATTGTGTCTTAGAACAGTTTTACTACTGATATCGAAGTTGGACATCATAGTATTATGTGAATAATAATAATTATTATTATTTAACGATTAATTGATGTTATTAAGACTTCATTTTACATTATGATTAGGGTAACTTTTGTTCGTAATCGCGAACGAGGATATGAGTAACATTATCGTATTGCAAACAAACATGAATTTGTTGTTTGTGAAAGTATATATAAGTCTCTTGGTACTTGTATTATGCCTTTAGTAACAAACTCGTTATTTACTAGTTAGGCATATAGTTGCTGATTCGACTAAACGATGATGAAATAGTTTTCTAGATTTGGTAATTTCAGGTTCTTTTAAATTCCAATAAGATGATAAACCGATGATAAAAATTTTAAGATATAGAGAATAAGAAAATACACATTTTATATTACCTTAAGTATCTAGCATATCACGTTATGGAGACGTTAAGTTACCTTATTAGTATATTCGCATTGATGTGGCTCCATTTCTATTCCCTATGAGAAAATTTTCTACGTTAAATCTTCGAAAATTTTGGGGGGTGAATTGTAACGACATCCATATGCCGTCACATAGAATTTAATCAAAGCATGATAGATATTTTTTTTTTTTTTGCATATTACTATATGAATATATACCTATGTTTTATAGGTATCATAACTAAATAGTTGAGATACACTATTGGTAAGGTATGTTGAGAACCATAGGACGCTCATAAAAAAATGCGAGCATAGCCACATCCCCACCGTATCCCAAATTCAGAAAAAAGGATCGATATATAAGGGGATGTTGACGGGAGAGGGGACAGTGGTAGTTAGAGAGCCAGGGCGACGATTAGGACGGTGGTGCAAAGTAGGTAGTGGTAGCGGCGTTTGGTGAGTGATTTTTATTTTAAATATAAAATAGGTTACACTAATTTCATATAATATTTTAACTCATTAGTTAATAGCGATAACTTTATACTAAATTCACTGAGGGTTACCTATTTTATGTTTATTTACTTATCTGGTTATTCTTTTATTGAGAGATTTTTAGGATGTGTTTATACAAAATGAAGTACTTCATATAATCTTACAATATAAATTAGCTTTATTTAGTTTTGCGAACAGAAGTAGATTCATTTATTTAAATTAAACAAAACTTGATAGGAATTCATAGGTAGTATAAATGTAATAGGGAAACCAGAGGTCTTTTACTAGAAAATTATATTTTCAGATTAGGAAAAGGAGAAGTAGGCATTATAATACGTTGTACCAGTTTAGTCACAATTACACGCAGTATAAAGCACTCTTAATTGAAACGTATCGTAGTTTACTATTATTTTAAGTTAGGAATCTTCTGGAATTTAATTATTAGAATAGGCATTTGTGTATAGAAATAAATAGGTATAAATTAGCGATCGAGTTATCTTCACCACGTAATGCGTAGGCGCATTATCACCAACCAGCAGAGCGGGGAGCCGTCGACTAACCGTGAGTTAATATTCAATAATTTGTCTGAATTTAGATTATTTTCTGTATTCATTACAGTGTTCCGAATATATTAAATTATAGGTGGATATTAGTGTTTTTATGGTGCTACACTACAGGCAGATAGACGTTAAATTACAGCCATGTATTAGTGTTGTTATAATGTTAGATTACAGGAGAATATATTTTGATAGCATTACACTACAGGCAGATAGCAGAATATTGATACTATTAGGTTGAAGGCAGATGATATTGCTTCAACAGCATTATATTATAGGTAGATAATAATATTCTCTGATAAAATTGTATTACAGACAAACTGAATAAACTATAGGTAAATAATAGTGACTCAATAGCGTTACACTACAGAGAAATAATAATTGTTTAATAACGTTAGTATAAAGGGCAGGTAATTATGTTTCAATAGCATCATACTACAGACAGAAACTAAGAATTGAGATATTTGGCACTTCATACTCTCAGTTTAATAATGTAGGTCATAGAATATATGTTGATGATGATGTTTTGATATTTGAATTGATAATCTGAAATACCTACATATTATTTCGGTTTTCAATCACTATTTCATTATTTAAGGTAGTTCACATAATTGATGGTTGCCTAATAATTATAATTAGTGAATAGCGTAATTAAGGTGGAGAATTATTTATTTAGAATGTGTCTAACACTGACGTCTTTCAGCTGAAATGATTATGATGATGATTATTATTATTTATCATTTAATGAAAGTGAAATTATTACTTTCATGAGGTTACAAATCTAGGAATCCACAGATTGATAAAATATTGTCAGTCAAAATGATCTTTTACTGGTCATTAAATATTTACAATGTGTGATTTAAGTTATTACTAATTACTATGGGTTCAATTCCCTGGTCAATTAGAGTGTTACTATCTAATCAGTCGTATTTGTAATAATATTAAAAATGACAAATTAATAAAAATATTATATACAATACATCTAAGGAAATACTTACTAAGTAAACTGTTCGATTCAGTTACATTAGTAATAATATTGGTAAATTGTCAAATAAATAGGTGTATGTAGATTTCGATAGAGTAGTAGGTAATTTAATAATTATCTACTAAAAGTCATACTCTATGTATATAATTTCAAGAATGTACAAATTATATTCACACTGAAGTTAACTGTTCGATTCAGTTAATATTAGTGCTAATGAGGAGTATTTTATATGTATGTAAAGGGTTACAGCTAAACGAACTTCGATGTTCGTACATAAGTAAATGGTCAGTGGACGTTATTTCATCAGGATAGTTTACCTAGTTGTTTGTGAGTAAAGGTATTGATGATGCAGGATTCAATTTCCTGGACCAATAATAAGAAAGATATTTGGAACTCTCTAGAATTCCCACGCATATTGTCTCAAGTGTTTAGAGGTAGGCATGGCTAGCAAATGTGTCGACCATAAAAGAGAACTGGACATAATAACCTTAAATAAAAAAACAATGGATTATCTATTGTCTTCAACATGAACAGTTCAACACGTGGTCCATTGGTGTATTTCTCGCAACTAAATGGCTTTAACTTTCGAGTTAAACAATAGGAACCCATTGTGTAATGTTAGGCTTATTATTTTTAACGATTATGGGTTCGCACTACAAAGGCGGAAGTACAAACATCTGGTCATCGTCTTTAGTTTGAAAAGTAATAAAATTCTCCTTTATTACTTTAGTGTTCCCACGCTATGTTTGTTAGTCATTTTAGGTAGGTAAATATTTAACCGATTGGTTTTTAATTTCTATTTTCCCATAAGCTTGGAGTAATTATATTATTTTAAATAGTTTGTCTTAATTGACATATTCCTTATGTGTATTATTATAATCTGATAAATAGCATCACAAAGCAAGGTGGTTGTTGCATAGCTGGAGTTATTGATCATATAACAATAAGGAACGTGTAGATTATATTAATACTACACAGTTAGTGCTGTATTGCATTCATATAAGATGAATATTATTTTATTGACAATGAAGCTGAGATTAATTAATACTTTATTGAAATATTACCGCATCAATGTTCAACATACATTATTTAAATCAATTTGAACATTTTGGTGTTTGTTTATATACATACTTTGTTACTGCGAGTAAGTAATGAGAATTCATCTAGCCTATAGACATTGTTAGTTAATTTATACCTATGTTTATACCTATGTTTTATATATATGTTTTATCATATACTGACTTTGGTCTATAAATATTTACTAATTATTGGCTGCAAATAAGTATGGACGTTTTAGTTGTCATTATTGAATAATGATATCTACAACGATATTATCGATTATTGACTCTGGATTATAATGAACTTACCATTATCATTATTAACACAATACACGCATTACACACCTGGTTTGTTGGGGCGTTGGACTCGTTCCTTCGCTACATACATCACTTCTGACGTCCAGGACTGAAAGACACTCAACGTTGTCCCGCGGCTATGCCAGTGCACTGGAGTTACTTATCACATAAAAAAACAAGTAGGGCCAAGCCTGAAAAACACTGTGGTGATGTATACTCCCTGGGGTGTATCTTGGTCTAGTGCGCTAGCAACTTATGTGGGTCGGCCTACACCATTAACTTGGGTACTATGGGTCGATTCCACACCTACACTCTTCTTTACTATCATCTGGACGTAGTAGTACCTACTTCAGAACAACCAACACTAAACATATTTTATAATAATCTGCTACTTATAGACATCTATAAAACTCATTTGAATCTGGAAACCTAATAAGGTTTTGCCTAAAGGCAGTGTGCAAAATGCATGGTTTATGTATAAATCCATAAACATTGTATATACACAATACAGGTAATCACTATAAATATCACACCTGTATTGTTGATACATTATACTGTTCTGTATGTTCTGTTCATATACTTTCGACGTTCAGTTTGGAATATTTAAAACATATTTACTGACAGCTGGCCTGTATACTGGAGCTACTCACTACCTGTTCTTGCGATAATGGGTTGAGCCCTAGCAAATATTATTTTTGTAGTCTTGTAGTCTCCGCGGTCTCCGCCTAGTGTACCTTTGGTCTAGTCTGTGGGTATCAGCAGTTGTGGGTCGGCCTATCTTCATCGACGTTGTCTGGCTTGCTAGTACCTGTGCGCTGTGAATTACACACTACCTGTTCTTGCGATAATGGGCAGAGCCCCTAGCAAATGTTATTTTGTGGTGTTGTAATTTCACCTGTGGTGTACCTTGGGTCTGGTTTTGCTTTGACTTATATATTATCTTATAGGTCGATTCCATTAACGTTGGAGATAATATCCATCTGGATGAAGAGGTGTTACTTCAGAACAAACACAACAATTACTTCATATTATAAGATGATCAACAGATCATTATCCGCCTTGTTGCGATGATCGGTCATGGAACCGCTACATATATTGTGTGTTATGCACCTATCTTATGGAAACTACAATATTGCATTTATTTGCGATGTCAGATACAGACAATATACAATGAGGTAATACTCATATATGGTTAAACCATAATTACAGGACATTGCCTGAAATATTTATTTACTGACTATGTCAGAATGAGTAAACTACGTTTACGGTATAACAACTTAATGGCTATGCCATATTATGATCATGATCTACTACTGCAACAATTACTGCGCCTAACGGTGTCTGTGACGATTGATAATATACATATCAACTTCATCATTGGAATACTCAAATGAGTATATTTTACCTGATTGCCTGTTAATGGCCAAAGTATCTACTATTTGAGGCTTATGCCACTTTATCTGTTGTTTACAACAGTCTACTGCCACATACTGACTTTGTCAGCTTAAGACTATGTCTTACACAATACCTGCAATTTGAGGCTTATGCCATATAATCTGTTGTTTACAACAGTCTACTGCCACATACTGACTTTGTCAGCTTAAGACTATGTCTTTATACATCATCTACAATTTGAGGCTTTGCCTTTATATCTGTTGGTTTACAACAGTTTGATTATAAATGTGACCATCATTGTATGGTAATTATTTAAGCGTTATTTATGCGCTCATCTACCAAATATACTCCAAGCTCGTCTGGAGAGTACAGATACCTGGTTTGGTACTCACACTAAGGGGCGATGGTTTGGGGCTCCTTAACTTTCCCCTCCAACATTATATTGTGTATTCAGTAATTTACTCTTTGGGGTTATATTTAATAATCTTATCGCATTTCTAACTTTATTCTTACCTCTATTAAAGAACTTAAGGTTTCTACCATTTAACAACTTGTAGGGTCCCTTTAGACATCACTTGGCCAATATTATATTCTTGTTGATTTAGATTTAACTTCGAAAATATCCTTTATCTGAAGAGTCCCCTTTTGAGAGAGTGGGTTCCGTTACAATCTTTAATCACAACTACTCCACCTTGAGTTTCTTTGGTACCATATCAGTGCTACCAAAGAAATATTAATTCCTAATTAGACATTGTGATAAGCAAATACATACATATAAATACTACGTGATAAGTGCTTTAAGCGCATGACCACACTGTCAACCCACATTTCCGAACACGAACTATGTCTGTCATGATAGTAGCTCTCAAAACTTGTAGATTTAAGCATGATGTTTCATAGCTTGTTTCACACAAACTCTGTCTGACCTTATAAATTATTAAATTAAATTGCTTACTTTTTTTTAGGGTTTCGTACCTTAAAAGAAAAAAAGGAACCCTTATAGGATCACTCGTGCGTCTGTCTGTCTGTCTGTCCGTCTGTCACAGCCAATTTGCTCCGAAACTACTTGACCTATTGAGTTGAAATTTGATGAATATATGTAAATTGGTGACCCAAAGATGAACACGTCAAGTAAAATAATAAATTTTAAGCAGGGGGGCCACTTTCGGGGGATAAATCAGAAAATAAAAAAAATAAAAAAATCGTAAGCTGTGTCGTGTGACATATCAAATGAAAGAAGTTGTTGTCAGCATCTCAGATATATATTTTTTTATAATTTTTGCATAAACAAATTTGAAGTTATTTAAGAAAAACGACGAAAATTGACCATCCCCCCCCCTATCTCCGAAACTACTGAACTTAAAATTTTGAAAAAAATGTGGAAAATAGATCTTTGCCTATAGATTACTGGAAAACCTATAAGAAGATTGAGTATTCAAATTAAATCGAAAATTCTTAATAATATAACCCCCCCTGCCGGTACCACCGTAACCGCTATGTCCCTCCATTTTAAATCTGTAATATTTTCGAAAATATTTATTTAAATTACGGAACCCTCACCACGCGAGTCGAACTCGCACTTGTCCGGTTTTTCACTCTTCGGAGTGTCTGAAGAGTGAAAAAAGTAATTGTGAGTGTTATTGTGATAATAAAAGTATTATACAATCATACTTTACTGACAGTTCTAAGCATACTTTGCTGAAAGTAAAGTTGAAGTGCGGTCTGTGAATCTCACCCTTATTTTATTAAATCGTACCCATCGACGAGAGAACAACTGCATTGTGTCATCGATGGCCATATCTACTGCGGTCTGTAAATCACGCCGCTGAATGCTTTGGTTGCTGTGTAGCGTGTAGCTTACGCGAATAATATGTTCTATATGTTGGACTAACTGCCTCGGTAGCCTAGTGGTAGCAGGCCACTACTACTACGCTGAGGTCCTGGGTTCGATTCCTGGGTCAGGAACTATCAGAGATAACGGTTTAAAATCCTTTATCTCTGGTTCTATTGGGATTTTTCCATTTTCTGGAAATTTCCCAGTACCTCGAAGTATGGTAATGTGCCCGAAGATGTCAACAGGCTCGCCACCTGTTACATGGGCCAAAACGTAACCGGCGAATCGTGGGTGTTTGCATGTATGCTTGAATGCATGCATTTACCTCTGCTTACCCCTTCGAGGATTACAGGCGTGAAGTTACTTTTTGTTTTTACGTTTTTTTATATGTTGGAAAGCACTGCCTCGTGAAAATGTGCATTCACGTTATGATTTTTCTTGTCGTAATGTTTTAAATGCAATCGTAAAATGAAAGTGATATGGCTTGTTTTTTATTTAATCATTGTAAATGTGAGTAATAATTATGTGTATTCAAAGTTTCAATACAAGGTCTCGTTTGACGTACTTATCTAATTAAAATTTCATCATTAGAATTTGCTTCTGCTAATAGATGTCCCAGTACCTCAAAGTTTGGTAATGTGCCCGGAGATGTCAACAGGCTCGCCACCTGTTGCATTTACCTCTGCCTACCCCTTCGGGGATTACAGGCGTGAAGTTACGTTAATAGATGTGTACCATAGTTAATATTAACTAATTATAAGTAATATAATTTCCTAAAATAGACAAAAACACGAATAATCTAATTAACATTATCGAAATAGGTTAAATACCTCAATATATTCAAATTATTTTATAACTTCTAATCGATTTATTGTAATGAACATTTAAAATAAATGATCTATTTTTTGTGTTTATAAATTTGTAGGTATATCAGTATTAGGTTGAAATTACAAATGAACTCCATTCAAGGTATTATGGAGCTCGCGGGCGTAGGCACCACCGCATTACCTAATATACCTACTTGCCGCTAAATGGTAGTGTTCAGCACTATCGTGCTCCGGTCAGGTGGTAATGTACGGCCCTGTAATTTCCGGCACAGAGGCATAATAGAGGCTTTGATTTCTGGTCTTTGTGTGGGTGTCTATGACAGGCAGTCATATGCGATGACTGCTTGTCATCGCTTAACAACAATGTGAACTGCATGCTTGTTTGCCACTTTCATTACATCAAAAAAAACCTTACCTACTCAATTTATATTTAGTAATTGGTACAAATAGAATATTGCACCGCCCCTAATCGCATATATGTTATGTGTCCTCCCGCAACGTCCTAAGCCGAGGTTCGGACCCACAGGGGTCACCCTTGTTTAGTTGGGGTAACTTTTTATTAACGCTGGAGCGCCTTTTACGTTCACCGATTACCCGATGAAGTAGTAAACAAAAAGAGTTAGAAGTCACTAACATAGTTCTATTTATCAATAATTAAATATCTTTTTTTTTCTATGAACACATTTTCTGCATTAACTGCCTCAGTAGCGTAGTGGTAGCAGGCCACTACTATTACGCTGGAGGTCCTGGGTTCGATTCCCGGGTCGGGGGATATTAGAGATAACGGTTTAAAATCCTTTATCTCTGCTTCTATTGGGATTTTTCCATTTTCTGGAAGTTTCCCAGTACCCCGGAGTTTGGTAATGTGCCCGGAGATGGCAACAGGTTCGCCACCTGTTACATGGGCCAAAACGTAACCGGCGAGTCGTGGGTGTTTGCATGTATGATTGAATGCATGCATTTGCCTCTGCCTACCCCTTCGGGGATTACAGGCGTGAAGTTACGTTTAACACATTTTCTGTATTTATTTCAATCACTAATTCGCACTCAAATACCATACTATTTTTTATAAGCCTTTGTGTGTAACTAGGCACGATTGAAATAAAATACAGAAGGATACCTTTTTAGCTTCAAGGGGTTAAAATAGGAGGATGAAAGTTTGTATGGAAGCTCGTAATATATCAAGTGATAGTTATTAACAGGGCCGAACAATTATAGCACTGGAGTCCTGTGAAAACCACCGGTGAAAAATCCAAACCACATTTAATTCATTGTAGCAAATTCAAATGCGTCTTTTCATTTTCCAGGTTACTTCTGAAAAATTAAATAGTTCATGTGGTAAGCCGACTCTTTGCTCTTTTACCATAGCGTATTTATAATGGCTGCATCTATCCCAGTGGAGCATCTATTCTGGACAGAGGCGGCACAATGCGTAGTCGGTGTGGGCCACCGCCTACGGCCTCGCTTTGTAAAAGGCCTCCCTCCCATACGGAGCGGAGTTGATGTAATAAGTGCAGGCCGCTCGAGGGGGTCGGGCGCTGGTCGGGTGCCGGGTGGCCGTAGTGAGCTATGACCCTTTTGTCCAGGGATCTGTTACAATTTACATAATTCCACATCCAGTTATGATATTTTAAAGAGAAGTTGCTAAAAATTAGTAGATATGTAATTGTATCATATTCCTAATTATGTTGGTTATAAGCATGATATTCACATGAGTGGTAAGTTAATACTGTAGTTAACATTATATCTGCACAAAACAAGGAGTCCAAGTGCAGATGCATGCAAAAGAAAAACAGTTTGAAGATTTACCTCGATCACCTAGATACATTAGATATAATATATTAAATGTATTCAGAAATTGTTAATAGTCCACGGACGTGTCCAAGACCTCAACATTGGCTTCTGCTGCAATAAACCGTCTGGGCTTATTGTTGCAACATCTGTCCATTGTAGTGAGTAACACGTGGACGCAAAGGTCACGAAGTCAGTCTTTGCACTGCGTTGTGACTCGGCCCTGTCCTTGAAGTACCGTGCGTACGTAAACACGCGCTTGAGCGGCCTTGGCGTAGCCTTCAGTATTATACCATTTAAACCTGAAACGCCTTTTTCATTTATGATCTCAACATTTTAGTGTTTACTAGCTGACCCGGCAAACTTCGTATTGCCTCACAATGAAATAATGTGTCAAAGGTTTGATAGATACGGACTATTTGTATGGGATTGTGGTTTTTACTATTTCCCGTCAATGTCTTCATATTTTCTTACCTTTTAAACCTTCCCTGGACTTCCAAAATAACCAAAACAATAATTAGTCAAATCGGTAAAGCAGTTGTTCTCGAGTTTTAGCGAGACTAACGAACAGCAATTGATTTTTCTCGAGTTTTAGCGAGACTAACGAACAGCAATTGATTTTTATATACTCGTACCTATATATAATTAGATTATTAATGTTATAAACCTTTTTTCTCAGAATGTGGTATTGCCGGGAAAAATAGGCGGATAGTGGGTGGTTCAACTGTCCAGCCGCACCAGTATCGTTGGTTGGTGTCACTCATGCTGGGTTCCAAGCTGCATTGTGGTGGCGCCATCATTACCGACCATCACGTGCTCACGGCTGGTCATTGCATCACTTTTGGGTACTTATAAATAACATAAAATTAAATGTTTACGCTGAAATTCATTCATGAATATCAACTATCATTTGGTCCAGTAGACTCTCCGTCAACCGAACAATGGCGGTCAAACCATGGTGAGATGGATAGCAACGTCCTGCAATAAACCTGTTAATTAAAACAGGGTGACAATCTGACAATACCCTTCTCAAAAATTATAGACTTGTGGAGGAACGGGTGGAAGTGTTCCTCCGACGAAAAGGGAGGATCCTCCGACCAGGCAAGGTGGTAGCTCCTGGCGGGCCGCGGCCCAACGATTAACGTTGGGAAGTTGTATATATGCCAACTCTTGAGAAATCTTCGCATATGCGATGTAATTCGAATGCACGCCATCTACCGTACTAGACAAGTACTGTGAGGTTTTCATATGTGTTCCACTAGTTGGTGCCTTAATGTAGTGGACGCTACATCCTTATCGCACTTCTACGTAACATGTATAAGCTGTTTTCGAGACATTACAAAACGTCTATCTCGCAAACTTGACGACTTCCAGCCTCCCGAACAAGCCGGTTTCGGTAAAGACTTTAGCACCATAGACCAGGACACACACTCCGACAGGTCATACATAAGATAGAAGAGTATAACCAGCCCATATGCCCAGCGTGTGAGGACTCTGAGGAAGCCTTCGATACGGTCGACATTTGGGCTGTATCACAGTCACTCCAGAGGTGCCAAGTCGACTACCAATACATCGAGGTGCTAAGGAGCTTGTACGGTGCTAAGGAGCTTGGAAGCCACTATGTCGGTTCGCCTTCAGAATCAACACTTGAAACCTACCCAAATGCAGCGAGGTGTCAGACAGGGAGATGTCATGTCTGAATCGCAACTGTTCACTGCTGCATTTGAAAATGTCTTCAAGCTACTGAACTGGAATGGACTTACATTAACGGCGAGTACGTCTCCCATCTCCGATTTGCGGATGATATCGTTGTCATGGCTGAGACCCTGGAAGACCGGCCAATGTCAATGGCTATAGTAGGGCCTCCCAATGAGCCTTAATAAGAACATGGACAAGACGAAGAACATGTCAAATGTCCATGTTACACCCACTCCTGTTATGGTCGAGGGTACCATACTCAAAGTTATGCGACGATTATGTATACTTGGGACAAACGGTCCACTTAGGTCTGTCCAACTTCAAAAAAGAGGTTAATCGCCGAATCCAACTTGGTTGGGCAGCGTTCGGAAAGCTACATATATATTTTTCGTCCATATTTATTTATTTATTTATTTAAAACTTTAATGCACATTTAGTTACATTAGGCGGACTTAATGCCATAAGGCATTCTCTACCAGTCGACTTTGTGGTAGTGGAACGGGGGGTGCAATATAGAAAAAAAAACCATGGAGAAACAGAAATCATAGGAAAATAAAAAAAATAAACAAATTACTTAATGGGAGCTTACAGACAAATTACATAAAGATATACACACACATATATATATAAATATAAACATAGTTCATACATAGGAATAAAATATACACATAAATAAATAAGATTGCATAAATACAGTAGTATGAATATGTAAGCAAATATATACTTCAATAAATAAATAATAATAAACGACGACAATTAAAACCACCTACATCAATAATTCCAGGTAATGACTACCAAGCTTCCGTTTAAATGCAAATTTAGAGGGAGATTTGCGAATGTCTAGGGGCAGCATGTTCCAGAGTTTAACTGCAGATATTGAAAGGAAGGCAGCATGTTCCAGAGTTTAACTGCAGATATTGCATAACAGGGGGAACAAGGATCGTTAATAATAGAAAAGAGTAAACAGCAACCGTAAGGATCTTCTCTGACGGATAGGGAACCATATGAGCTTAGAACGGTAAAGAGAGATGTGGTCAGATTTACGCAAGCCAAAAATAAAACGAATACAGTTATTGAGCAATCGATCCAATTTGTTGAGAAGTTCCTGAGTGATATCTGAAAAACAAACATCCGCATAATCAAGAATGGGCAGTATAATAGCCTGGACCAGAAGAATTTTCGTGCCGGGTGGTAAAAAGTTCTTAAATCTATAAAGGGAGCGCAGTGAGGCAGTGACGTTTTGACTAATTTTGCTAATATGGTAATTCTAATTTAACGTAGAGTCAATGTGCAGACCAAGATCTTTAACATGATTTGCAAATGGTAGGATCAAGTTATTAAATAAAACAGGTGGCAGAATGCTAAGGTCAAGATTGTGAATAAAGTATGTACTACCAATTACAATGGCTTGGTACTTAGAAGTATTAACATAAATACCGAACCTAGATGACCATTCAGATATCGCTTGTAGGTCATGATTAATTTTAGCGATGGCAAGATCAAGACTAGAAACATCAGATTGGGTATATATCTGAAGGTCGTCGGCATAGAGATGGTAAGAGCAACGAAGATGAGATGTGATCTGATCAATAAATAATGAGAAAAGGAGGGGAGAAAGTATACCGCCTTGTGGAACGCCAGCATCAAGACTGCAGCAATCAGATATCTCCTGATCAGCGCGCACCGCCTGTTGTCGACCACGAAGATAAGAAGAAATTCATTCCTGCACCAGAGATGAGGCCCCAATATACTTAAGTATGCAGAGGAGAATGCCATGATCGACAGTATTAAAGGCGTTGGAGAAATCGATTAGGACAAGAACTGTCACTTGAGAATGCTCCATATTAAGTCGGATATCCTCAGTAACTTTTAGAAGAGTAGAAGAAGTACTATGTCCCTTTCGGAACCCAGATTGATATTGGGATAGGAGATTGTTATTAAAGACAAATTTAGAAAATTGACTATGGACAACAGTTTCTAAGACCTTAGAAAGAAATGGGAGGATAGAAATTGGCCTAAAGTGACACGGAAGAGTAGGACCAGGAGTTTTAGGGCAAGGGATGATGAAAAGCTTTATGCCAGGCTGATGGGAAAGTACCAGTCAGCAGCGAAGAGTTGATGACGTGAGTAAAGATTGGTAGTAAACAGTCAAGTAAGAGAAAAACCATTTTTCTACTCACACCATCAACACCATTGGCGTTGGATTTTAGCGAGATTAGTATTTTGTGGACCTCATCTATGGCGACGGGAGAAAAAGTAAATATATCACGGGAAAAAATGGGCATGGAAGCAAGATTAAGTATAGTAGCAAACTTAATATTGACATCAAACGAAGGAGTGGTGGAGAAATGTTCATTAAGGTTGTTAAAAGTCAAGGAATTTGCATTAAAACTAGGCTTAGAGAAACCAAGAGACTTGAGAAATTTCCATATATCTGCCGGAGATGAATTCAGAACGTTATCATGGATAAAGCGGCGTTTTGCTGCTCTTACCATCTGATTGCAGCGATTTCTTACTAATTTATAATGGTTCCATGTTGCCTCACTGCGGTTCCTTCTAAAAACGTGAAAGGCTCTGTCACGTCGACGCATAGCCATGCGTACACCACTGGTAATCCAGGGAGCAGGAGGGCGCCTAAGACGACGAGCTTTCATCGGTGTTGACCAGGGGTGCGACCGCCTATCGACATTGCTATTTTCGTTGTGATTGCTGTCAAATTTTCATTGCATTGTCAACCTTGCAATAGGACTTTTAAAACTAAATTTGGCTATGCGAGTCGTATACGCTCGCACCCTCAACATTAAGTCAAGCTTCTTCGCCGTTGACGAATCACGTCAAGGAGGCCATCATCATCGTTGTGATTGCTGTCAAATTATCATGTCGATTTTTGCTTCAACTAATTGTCATTCAAATTTGACAGCATTGACAACGACAATAGCAATGTCGTTAGGCGGTCGCACCCCAGTGTTTGTTGCCGAATACATACGAAAGAGAAATCTGGTCGCTCACTATGAAGGTACACACAGGATGACACTTGACACTTGTTTTATTAGTAGGATACTAATAAAACAAGTACGGTTTCATTATGAAGAATGAGGAGTAGCTGACGCAAAATAAAAATTCGGGCTCGACAATCGAATTCTAATTACAATAAAATTAAATCAAATCATTAACTTTATTAAACGAGAATATTCATGAACTAGCTGGCCCGGCGAACTTTGTATCGCTTTAAAGTAAATGTAAAAAATACTCTACAGTTTTAGCGAAGAAAACAAATAGCAATTGATTTTTGAATATTACCTGGCCTGTCCAATTTCGGTAAGACATCAATGACATTTATTAAAAATGTTATGTGACGACGTATGTAACGTCATAATGGCGGCCATTGACATTTGAATTTATTATATGATTTATCAAAAAATACAAATTTTGCGGATACATGTTCTCGACTCAAAATAATTATTTTTTTACGATCTTTAGTTGTAAATAGGTTTCGATCGAGTCTACCGTAGATCTGTGGCAGATATGACATGTAATGTCTGTGCTTAGGTTCATAATGGCGGTAGAGCTCCAGTGACGGAGCTCGCGGGCGTAGGCACCACCGCATTACCTAATATACTTTCCGCTTAATGGTAGTGTTCAGCACTATCGTGTTCCGGTCAGGTGGTAATGTACGGCCCTGTACGGTAATGCCACCAACACTACCACCACCACACCACAATCGTCACCACTACCACCATCACTACCACCATTGTCACCGCAACCACCTCTACCACCGCCACCACCACAAACGCCATCAACGCCATTAACGCTACCACCAACACCCTGCCAGGGGGGCCCCCCTTGAGCCCCTTAATATTTTAATTTTCTTTTTTTTTTTTGTTTTTAATTAATAGCGTTTTACCTTACAGTAAAACGCTTATTAAATACTTACCTTATTTGAAGCTTACATTCAATTGCTGCCTGGTGTTTTCACCAGTGTATGAATCTAATTTGGGCAATTGTTAAAATAATTAAGAAGGGATGTAAAGAAAATCATAAAAAATGCAATAATTTTTTTACTAACCTTAGAGGCCAGTCAAGAGCGACCTCCCGTATCGTTATTGCTAATTGGATTAAGTCTATTTTAACAAAAGCTGGCATAAACACCTCGCCAGGAAGTCTGCGCTCTGCAGTTGCTTCAAAATGTTACGCTAACAATTGTCCCTTATATGAGATTTTGGCCAGAGGGAATTGGCTATCGTGCAATACCTTTACGCGTTTTTATAGACGTGAATTAATACCAATATCTGAAAGTAATGGCACCATCAGCCACTTATTTAATCCTGTGTGATAATTTAATTGTGTTATTTGTTTCTTCAATATTGGGTATAATTTTTATGTTAATTTTATGTTTTTAATAATCATTAAACACACATTAGTGTGTATTTATTCTTGTTTTAGAAGGAAGTTATAATGCGTTTAGTTTCATAGAATTTAAAATATACCACACTCTTTTTTTTATTGTTATTCTCTAATGGTTATACATTATGAGTACCAATATACGTATTGCCTGATCACATATATTATTTTATTTGCAGTAAAATACTTCTATCCGTTTTGATCAGAATAGTCAGGTTTTTGATCATTTAACATAATTAAATAATTTGACAGTTTACGTTTCTCATCCAATAACAAGATTGTACGTTTTACCCAGAAAACCAGATTCAAATTTTTTGAACTATGAAAGTAATTTCCAACCAGACTGTCTGTGATTCGCATTGTCGGTTTTCGAACCAAAAATTGGCCACAAAACGATACTATCAATATGTTCTTGGAAATGGTCAGTATCAACCGCTAACAGAGTTAGATCGTGTACTCGTCTACCTGAACATATATTAATAGTAACAAAGTGGCCGTGTGGCTACACACAGCAAAAGGATTGTTTTCATCAATAATGCTATTTTCCAAAAAGGATACAATTATATCTATATCCCAAATTGGTGGCTTTTGAGCTACTATCGGCTTCTTTAGAGATATCGATTTTAAAATGTGTTTCACCAATACATGTGAACTTAATTGTCCGGCCTTCTCATCGTTACACAAGGTTGCTACAACAGATTTGTGAAGCAAAATTGTATTATAAGATAATTTATGAATAATATGCAAGTCTGCTAAAAACTTAGCCAATGTGGAGCCCGTGGGGTTTAAAGGATCATTTTTATATTTCTTGGACCAATCAAGCCATCTGTTCCATACCACGTTATAGACCTTACGAGTGGAAGGACGCCAGGCGGATCTCAAAAGTTCCAGCTGTGGCATATTCCAATCAGTTAGACTCCCTGACCACCCCCAATTTTCCATACTTCCAATATCATTTCTTTCGATCGTGGCGGTGGGAGCCCGGTTGCTAGATCGATAAGGTGGACTTTCAGATTGTGAAGATCCACGCCAGTGGATAATTCCACGTTCGGAAAAACGCATTGTGATAAAGCGCCTGAGCGTCGTTCAAATCTAGTGTCATAGTTGTGTACAACGTGCGCTCTTTCCGATGCAAACAGATCGATCATTGGTACTCCGAACTTTTTGAATATCATCTGTGTGCAGCTGGGCATCAAATGCCATTCTGGTAGAGCATTGTGACGCGACAGACTGTCTGCGTGACTGTTGTATTTTCCGGGAATATAATAAGTGGTCAGGAGAATTAGATGTTCGTCCAGTATGTTGTATATTTTTATTGTCAAATCTAATAGGGAGCGAGATCGAGTTCCTCCTTCGTTCCTCAAATAAGCAAAAACTGTGCGATTGTCGGACTGCAGTAGCACTGTTGAATTTGCTAGAAGGTGACCGTGCAATTGAAGAACTCTCCAAACTGCGGTCATTTCCTTCACATTTCAATGAAGGTTCTTTTCTTGGTTGGTCCAAGCTCCCGACATCGGTTTAACATCCAGCTGGGCGCCCCAGGCTACATCCGACGCATCTGTTGTTAGGTAATGGGATGGAGTCGGAAAATGGATAGGTGAAGATCGGTGGCAGTTTTGAAGCCACCATTCCAATTCTTTGTAGGTCTCTTTCGATAAAGAAAACGTTTTTCGAGGAGGCATAGCCATTAATGAATTCAGGTGTAGCAGCAGGTGACGAAAATGTAGTCTGCCTTGTGGTATGACAAAACTTGCAAAGTTCATGCAGCCGATGAGACTTTGTAAATCTTTGAGACATGCCTGACCCTGTCGGGCAATTGTCATAGTTTTTTCTTTTAGGCGAAGATTTTTTTCGTCTTTATATTTAACCATGGATTCCAATGAATACCCAGGTAAGTTATGTCTCTTTGAGGAGATTCTATTGACTTCTCGTAATTGATCTGCCACCCCAGGTATATAAAAAAGTCCAGCAGCATTTTGACATGCCTTTGTAGAGTCTGTTGGTCGTGGTGGACCAACAAAAAGTCGTCCAAGTACACTATAATATTATCCTCAACCCTTGCTCTCGGAGAGTTTGAGCTACCCAGTTGGTCAAAGCAGCGAATACCTTCGGAGCTGTGCTTTTTTTTAATTCGACGCAGAAATTGTCTGTGGCTGCGACTTATTGGTAGATGAAAATACGCCTGTGAAAGGTCTACTTTGCACAACCAGTCGCCTGATTGTAGGAACTCGGGTACTTTGAAGACATTTATCAATTTGAAAGATTCTGTTAGCACATATTTGTTCAGGGCTCTTAAATTCAAAATCGGCCGGTTGGAACCATCGTTTTTGGGTACCAGAAACATTCTTGAAAGGAAACTGGGCGAGTGCTGAGCTTCTAAAACCTCTTGTTCCTTCATCTCGTTTATTGTCGTGGTCATGGACTGAGATTCTTTCGTGCGATAAGCATTTATCACCGACCTTTTTCTTGGAATTAACAAAGGCGGTTTTTCGCGAAAGGGTATGCGGTACCCTTTTAATATTTTTGGTAAATATTTCGGAGCTCCAATTTTTTTCCAGCGCATTACGAAATTCGTCAACCGACCAGCCCTGAAAGGATTCGAGTCAATATTTTCGTCTTTTGTTTGAATTGTAATCAGTTTTGGCCCCAATACGCTTTCGATTTCCTCTCGTTTGCTCAGATAATCTGATACCTTGCTGTCCTCCTCGACGACGAAAGGTAGTTTTTGTGCTGTGGACCATGCGTTGGTCCGAATTATTTTGACCATAATCATGCGAGGGTCGGTTTTGAAAGTAGTGGCAACCCTGCGAGGGTTGGGTACTATGAGGGTACTAGGGTATAGTGGGCTGTATGGTGATGCATTTGAGTGCAAAATCTCGAACTTGGTCCCTGCGAGGGTCCAAAAAAGTTAGCCGGCCCCTGCGAGGGGTGGCGTGAAGCCCTAGCAGTCCCTGCATGTGAAGCAGATTTACTATTTGCCTTTAACGGTAAAAAGGTTTTATTGACTTCTCCTGCCTTTTCTAGCACAGTGGTGAAACTTTCCGGACTAAACAGAAAACTGTTAGATGGTGGTACTTTCCTCAAGGTAGATTTGAATACTGGATCACGTACCATATTACTCATTCCATCTCTACGCATTTGTATTATTTCGGCTCTGTGGCCACATATCAGTTGTAACAAATCAGACGATATTTTAGAATAATCGCCTTTTGAAAATAACATAGCTAATTTTTCATGCATACCCTCCACACTTAAACTATTCTGGTCACGTAAGTAGCTCTTGCAGACTAGACTGCAGAGCTTCGCGTTGTTTCAAGACACAGAAGGTTAAAGCAGCTTATGCTTTGTCTGCGTGAGCCAGATGTCGAAGAGAATCATAGGCTTTAATCTACTCGTTGGCCTCCAAAGCAGTGAAGCCGGGAGTGTGGATGTATTGTTTTTGGACCTCTGCGTAACGCACCTCAGACCATTCACTTTTATCAAAATACTGAATGTCCTGCAAAAGCTGCAAGATGTTTTCGGGAGCTTTAGGAACTGCGGGTTCCTTTAACTTTGTTCCAATTTCAAAGTCAAGTTTTAAATTTAAATTCTGCGACTCAATATCACGATCATCATCGCTATAAAGAACACCACTAACATTGTCATCAATAATATTGCTATCTGAAATGGGGTATTGATTTGCATCATACTCGGAATTACGATATTCACCAGTAGCACTATAATTAGCCTTACTACCATTCAACTCAATTTGTTTACGTAAATTGCAAACCTGACGACATAATTTTTCGAATTTGTAATCGTTTCGGTGACTACGCTTATGTTTTTTACTACGTCGATGACGACGAGATCGCTCCTTTTTTGAAGCAGAGTCCGAAGTAGAACTAGAAGTATCACTATCACTAGAGCTAGTACTGCTGCTGGAACAGCTTGCATGCAGAGCCCTGTTTTTAAGTTCAACATCTTTATTCATGCGCCGTGGTGGCGGCGATGCTAGTTTTGTTCGAGAAACAACTTCGGGAAAATATGAAGTCACCCCATATTTTCCCCAAGTTATTTCTTGGAGCTCATTTTATTGCGTATTTTTACCTACGATTAAAAAGCGCAATTGAAATATTGTCAGATATTAATCGTAACTGCAATATTCTATAGAATTCTTAGAAATTCATTCGAAATCGCAACACAAAAATCACCTGCTGGTGGGGGTGGAAGGGATGACAATAGAGGGAGAGAGAGAGAAGTAGGCGGAAACAAGTGTTGCCTATCTCAAACTTATAAGCTTCAAATAACGGTCAAGATTTAATTTGTTATAGCGGTAACAGAAATACATTATATGTGAAAATTTTAGTTTTCTAGCTATCACTGTTTATGAGATACAGCCTGGTGACAGACAGACGGACGGACGGACAGACAGACAGACAGCGGAGGATAAGTAAAAGGGCCCGTTTTTACCATTTAGTTACGGAAGCTTGAAAAAGATAGAAGATAGAAAATAGTTCAAAAATATTCGATAATAATATACGAGTACGATTCTTTAAATTGTCGTAACTTTTTTATTTCTTAACCAATTTACATGAAACAAACAGTAAATGTTAAGTGAAACTTACCACAATATATTGGTAAAAACCGCAATTCGGATAAGCCATTTCATATTTAAAAAATTAACAATGAATAAAGTTCAATTGTTCATTATTTGTCGGTTAACCCTCTATTTAAATCAGAGGAAACAATGTACTTGACCTTCGGTACAGGCTTTGATTATATTATAATGAAAGGGTAGAAATAGGGAATCTTACAACTTTTGAGAATGTGTCTAAAATTATTCTTTATACGTTTATTTAACCATAAAAAATATTAATTTTATTATTTAAACATGTTAAAGTACCAGAAACTACACATACATTTTATAATTTCAAAAGTGCCGCGTAAACGGTGCCGAATGACTCCGAACAATGTGACGTCAACTGTTTGTAATCAAAGTGAGTCTTTTAATTCCATACGACTAACCAAGTGCAAATTAATTTTGTTGAATTTCGTATAACTTATTTTTCGCGTAAATAACGTAGAAAATATCCCAAAAAAGAGCCAATAAATCAAAGTATCACTTGTGTTAAATATTTGTTGTACAAACGTATGACGTCACGTCCTGTGATAGATGTTTCGTTCAACATGGAGCACAGATAAAAAATATAGGTTGGGGAAAAAGTTTCTTCGCATTTTTTAAGATAATTCAAAACATTTTTTAATATAGTTTATTTAAATTTAACTAAAGTATGTATGTACCATTTTGTTCGATAACCTTTTGCCATATTGTAGGTAGGGACATGATCCCATTGCTATAAAAATTTTGGGACTTCTCATCAAAATACCGCGACAAGTGGATTTGGCAGTCCTCTCGTGATGTTAACCTAACATTGCATAAAGAATTCTGAAGAGACCGAAACAGGTGGAAATCTGAAGGTGCAAGGTCAGGACTATACGGCGGATGCATTAACACCTCCCAGCCAAACTCTCTTAATTTTTGATGAGTGGCTATAGATGTGTGAGGTCTAGCGTTATCATGATGAAATACCACACCCCTTCTGTTGATCAATTCCGGGCGCTTTCTCTCAACTTCTTGCTTTAATTTCATCAGTTGTTCGCAGTAGAGTTCAGAATCGATAGTGCTGCCTGGTGGTAATAGCTCATAATGAATAATGCCCTTCCAATCCCACCACACACACAACATCACCTTATTGCGAGTTAACCCGGGTTTCGCCACAGTCTGTGAAGCCTGACCGGGATTTGACCACGACCTTTTTCGCACGTTCTTGTCGTACGTGATCCACTTTTCATCACCAGTTATCAGCTTCTTCAAAAATGACTCGGTTTCATTACGTCGTAATAAAGAATCACAAATGAGTACACGGTTCATTAGGTTTCTTTCAGTGAGCTCGTGAGGTACTCAAATATCGAACTTTTTTTTGTACCCAGCATTTTTCAAATGCGCCAAAACTGTTTTTTGATCAATTCTCAGTTCTTCAGCTACGTCGAAACTACTGATATGTCGATCTTGCTACACTTTTTCAAAAATGGCATCCACTTTATCCGTAATAGGGCGACCAGAGCGAGGTGCATCTTTGACATCAAAATTTCCGGATTGAAAACGCTTAAACCAAATTTATGCTACTCTCACAGACACTGCACTAGGTCCATAAACATCGCAATTTTTTTTCGCGGCTTGCGTTGCATTTTTACCTTTTTTGTAGTAAAATTTTCAAATGTATCGAATTTCTTCATTAGATTCACTCATCTTGACAGTACGAAAAACAAATGAAAATCACACATTTGCCTAATTTGAATTTGGAATTATGTTCTTTAAAATTTTAACTTTCAATGATACCAAAACCAGCCAGATACAAATACTACAGCCAAAGAGATTTTGTTACAAGTTCATACATACTACAATGCGAAAATACTTTTTCCCCAACCTATTATTAAAATGATTACATTTTATTTTGCAATTTAAAATATAAATCATTAATATTTCACGTAAATGTTTAATTAATCATCGTATTATTTCACAAACATTCATTCTAATCATAGTTTATATTTATTTTCCATAGCTGTCCGATTGCCTATTGCGTAGCGTTGCAACTCCAACAGTCTTTTCTCCTTTGGATTGTTCACAAGCAAAACTTTTTATTTTTTAGAGATTCTTTTGTGTTGCTAAAAGCAACTAACTTAAATTTGATTTGATAATTATTTTACTTCACGCTTTCACCAATGGTTGACCTTTAACCTTGACTAACAAGCGAGCCAGACATTTTCGGCAGTATTGATAGTGCTGAAAATGTCGAAAGTAGTTTGCTTTCATAAGGAATCTTTTAAAAATAACCCAAGTAACATAATACAAAATGCAGCTTGTACACTACGTCATATGTACCTACAATTACAATAATAATTTAATTTTATTGAGGAGTAGCTGTGCCCGCGACTTCGTACACGTCAAAAAAAATATGATTGTTCAATATCTACCCGGACGAAGTCGTGGGCGCAGCTAGTATAAAGTGGCCTAAGTTACTCCTTATTACATTAGCTATCTGCCAGTGAAAGTCCTATCAAAATCGGTAAAGCCGTTCCCAAGATAAGCCCCGACAAACAGACAGACAGACAGACGGACAAAAGTTGTAAAAAATGTTGTTTTGGTATATGTACCGTGTACACATACATATGCATTTAGTAAAAAGCGGTTATTTTAATATTACAAACAGCCACTCCAATTTATTTGTATAGATTGACGGTGTCTGGCTGGCTTTTGGCATTATAGAACCGCGAAACTAAATTAATAATGTCTAGCATGCGCGAAGAAGCGTTAGAAAATTGTTGATTTAATGTTTATGTTATCCTGAAGAAAAAAAAAACCGGATGTTACTTTGACAGCGTTTTGAACTAATTTTATTAATTCTGGCTATTCCTTTACTTTTCAAGGCCAAATTACACCTTTTAAAGCCTAATTTAGTAATCAATCGTTACTAAGCATTGGATTATTGCGCAGAAAATGTTTCAGCTTTTATGCTATATAGGTATAATGTCTGGCACTCGCGGACTCCAACTACTCTGTAACTAACGATATCAATACATCATATGAACAAGATGCATTGACTAAGTTTTTCTGGAGATATTGAAGAAATAATTTACCATTGCAAAAAAAAAAACATAAGAAGTTATGTTTTTGCTGATATCAATGTGTATCCAAAAATACAATATAAATTTCAGGGTCCATTTCACTGACTTAACGGTATACGTGGGCATGCATGACCGTCTCGACTCCTCCTACTCAGTCATGCGTATCAGTAACGCAATCAAGCACCCCAGCTTTACATCGAATGCTGTAAGAGATATAAACGACATTGCTGTGCTAACTTTGGACGAAAAGCTGAAGTTCTCCGATAAAATAGGACCAGTCTGCTTGCCAAAGGAAGGTGAGAAATTTCCTACAGTTTAAGAATATTATTTTTTGTTGAAATGTGAAATTAGCGTTCCATTCTTAACAGCGGGTAGAATTTAAACCAATTCACACCGCAATATTTTTATGGTGGCGGAGAAATATTATGACGACACTCATTAACGGATATTTATTTCTTTCACACCTGTAATTCCTGAAGGTAAACACTGGTACTGAGAATCTGTCAGAAAATTGAAAAAATCACACTAGAACCAAAGATAAAGGATTTTAAATCGTCATTTCTGATAGCCAACCCGGGAATCGAACCCAGGACCTCCGCGTAGTAGTAAATCCCTGCTGTCATTAGACTATTAAGGTAGGTAGTTAAGTAATCTTAAACAACTTTACAAATAAATGGAAAAGAAAAAAAATATGGGTAAGATGAGGTACAGAAACAACTTCTTCTTGCAGCTTCTTTGTCTTACTAAACGATTTTTAAAAAATATTACTAGAACGTGATTCATTCTATATTTTATTAGCTAAAGAAAACATACTTTACCATCATATTTTTTATTCAGACCTGGACTTCAAAGATGTAAAACTAACTGTAGCGGGCTGGGGCAAAACAAGACAAGGAGCACTGACGTCATCGCGATATTTACTAGAAACAAAAGTGAAGATCGTCGATTCAAATATATGCCGGAAATCTGCTATCTACAGAGATAACCTTGTACCTGACAGCATGATGTGCGCGTATAGTCTTGGCAAAGACGCGTGCCAGGTCAGTATTCTTAGAAGCTACGATTTCATGATGGGTACTGTCATGGTCTCGATCTTTCTAGGCTTCTGCAACCATTTACATTCGCAAGATTGACCTTCCTAGCAAATAGTTGCTGTTACTGTCCGAAGGTGGGGGTCAAGTGTTTGGAATCGGCGTGCATGTAGGTACGAGAGAGTGATAAATATGTATAGATTTATGAGCACCACGATGGTAAGTGAAAAGTCCCACAATTATTCCCAAACTTTGTCTTTTTAATTGTAGGATGTTCTTGTCAATCTTTTTATGTGACATCTATCCTTGGACATTAAGGCCTGAAGGCCGACTAAGTAGGTATTAGAATCAAGTCGGGCTTCGGCGATCCGTTCATTACCGTTGATGCCTTCCTACCTCCATACCCCGACACCCATACCGGACCCAGACATGGAAGCTAACACCAGTACAAAATAGAAATACTTACCAGTAAAAGTAAATACAAACGAATACCTTTATTTTTCATAGGGTGATAGCGGTGGGCCGCTATTTTCAACGCATCCAAAAACGAACAATAAAAAATGGTATCAAGTTGGTGAGTGGTTTTAATAGTTTAAAAATTACTATAATTTACAAAGTCGTTTAAAAAAATTCCAAGTGCGAATCGGACTCGTGCGCAGACATTAAACAATGTTCCTTTTTTATTTCAGGTATCGTCTCATGGGGTATAGATTGTGCAATGCCAGACTATCCAGGTACTTTTTTTTATACTGGTGAATGAGTCCCAGTGTGAGCTCAAAGGCGTAGGCACCGCCGCATTACCTTTTTTTTTTTTTTTTTTCCACGGTAAAGTACGTTACGCATACCCACATGGGTTATGTGGGACTCCGGGAAAGGACATCCGTCTACCCACTAAAAACCTCTGGGTGTTCCGACTCGTCCGCCATCAGTGGCGGGGTCACGGGAACGCTATCGCACACATCCGCGACCCCACCGGCGGCTGCTCGCTGTCGAGCCCTCCTCGGAGCCTTTCGGCTCCAACCACTACTAGTGGCGTGCGGAACACCTGCACGCCAGCCAGCCCGGGACCTCTCCAGTCGGGCGATGAACTTCCCCTAGTCCGTCGCCCGAAGGTCCCTGCCCCGACCACTCACAACACCAGGCGTCCCAAGACGCCCGGATGGAGGGGTCCAGGAGCACAAAGTCCGGTCCTGGGGGAGCGTCGAAGAAATTTTGGTTCCCTCGTGCGCCTTCCCACGGCCCCACCACGTCTCTATCGAGCGGCGGGACCACCGCTAGGCGGCTGGGGATAGGGTGCAGGGCCAATGACACACCCATACACCTCTTCACCAGCCGCCTTCCCACCACGTCCCCATGTGACGGCGGGACCACCGTTAGGCGGCTGGGGATAGGGTGCAGGGCCAACGAAGGGAAATACCCTTACATCTCCTCCCCAGCCGTCTCCTCTCCACGGCGAGTGGCAGGCTGAGCCACGCCAAACGCCGCCCCCACTCTGGGTTCCTCTTGGCTGCGCCGGTGTGAGGATGACCACCGGGTACTGAGCCCCCCCGCCACGACAAGGCGGAAACCCTCGGGGGGACCGCCGCATTACCTAATCTATCTGCCGCCAAATGGTAGTGTTCAACACTATCTTGTTCCGGTTGATATATAGATAAAGATGGTACTGTATGTATGTGCCAGTAATTTCTACCACAGAGGCGAAACATCTTAATAAAAAAAAGATTGCAGCGTATTTGCATTTAAATCTCTGGTTTTTGTGTAGATAGGCTAGATAGGCTATAGGCTGCAGTCGTCACTTAACATATGTGTAAGCAGCATGCTTGTTTTGTTTACCACCATCATAACATGAATAACAAAACTTTTTTCGGTCACGTTAAAAACCAGGGGCGGATTTGATACGTTGGCTGCCCTAGGCCTATGAATGATTGCCCCCCCCCCTGTGCTGTAAAACATAAAAAAATAGATAAAGTATAGAAATTAAATTGAAATGAAAAGAAAAAAACGATAGTCAGTAAGTGATTTAATTAATTCTTCTATTAATCGTAATTGCCATACATGTACATTTTTGTATGGCAATTACGATTGGACACATTTTTGAGATTTTTTACGCAAACTTTGGTCGTTCTTTTTTATGTAGTTGCCTACGCACTATTTAAAAAAGAACGACCAAATTTTGCCGCCCTAGGCCGGGGCCTACTCGGCCTATAGGGAAATCCGCCCCTGCCAACATTATTTTTGGTATTTTGCGAATCAAATTAAGAGGAGCTATCAGTTTACAGACTGTTACTGTCACAGCATGTTTTTTTTTTGTTGCAGGAGTTTACACCATCGTTTCCAAATATGTACCTTGGATTAAGCAACAGACTAAAAACGGAATGTATTGTTTATGATTGTATATAATTAATTTAGAAACGGGTAGGTAGGTATAATTATATTCTTGATCCTGTGATAATATTTTTTGATTCATTATGACACAATTAAAATATAATTATGGACATTTTTTTTAAAATATTTGTAAAAATACTGATATTTAGTTTTAAATAAATTTATATTTATATTTACTAGGCAAATATCTCATCTCGACCGCGTTTAATTTACTCTCATGTTTTCTCCGTCACACAGAACTGAGTTCGCTTCCTTAAATTAGCGTTGGATTAAGTACAGCATAATACCATAGGTACAATGTATGGCTAGGCGAGCCTGTTAGCTTAGCTAACGATCAATTCAATTCCTAGCAAGCACCCTACTCTCTATGTCAGCGGTGTTCCTACCATAGAAGTCTATAGCAGTAAAGGCATTTAAAGGTAACATCAAATTTGTGATTGGGGGACTGGTCTGTTTGAAATGACGAACAGATTTTTCTTTTTTCTTCTATGAGGGAATTTAAAAATTTGATGATTTATAGGTTAAATCTTATTTATAAATTGGTTATCATTAATGCCTATTGGGTTATTATTTTTCGTCATTCACTGTAGGCAGCTTGTAACTCGACAATGCAAAAGTGTCCTTGTAGATCAATTTGAAAAAAAAAACATATTTGATTTGTTTTTTTTCTATTGTACGGAATCCTGTGTTTTTTTTACAACATGTACCTTACCTAACATACGAATACCGACTTAAATCTAAAGAAAATCCTATGCAAATACCGATGCGAAGCTACTCTGTTAATATAATTAAAACTTCCTTATTTGTAGGCAGGTGAAGCGAATGTAGGTGACAGAACTAACAATTAATTTATACACTGAGCGGTAACCACTTTGACTTGTGATGTGCTTATTTTGGAAAAAATATCTATACAAATAATGCCTGTTGCCAAAATGACATACATTGTTACTAGATGTGTAAATATGAAAGTAATAGGTTGGGGAAAAAGTCTTTTCGCATTATAGTATGTATGAACTTGTAATAAAATCTCTTTGTCTGTAGTATTTGTATCTGGCTGGTTTTGGTATCATTGAAAGTTAAAATTTTAAAGAACATAATTCCAAATTCAAATTAGGCAAATGTGTGATTTTCAATTGTTTTTCGTACTGTCAAGATGTGTGAATCTCATGAAGAAATTCGATACATTTTAAAATGTTACTACAAAAAAGGTAAAAATGCAACGCAAGCCGCGAAAAAAATTTGCGATGTTTATGGACCTAGTGCAGTGTCTGTGAGAGTAGCACAAATTTGGTTTAAGCGTTTTCAATCCGGAAATTTTGATGTCAAAGATGCACCTCGCTCTGGTCGCCCTATTACGGATAAAATGGATGTCATTTTTGAAAAAGTGGAGCAAGATCGACATATCAGTAATTACGACGTAGCTGAAGAACTGAGAATTGATCACAAAACAGTTTTGGCGAATTTGAAAAAAGCTGGGTACAAAAAAAAGTTCGATATTTGGGTACCTCACGAGCTCACTGAAAGAAACCTAATGAACCGTGTACTCATTTGTGATTCTTTATTACAACGTAATGAAACCGAATCATTTTTGAAGAAGCTGATAACTGGTGATGAAAAGTGGATCACGTACGACAAGAACGTGTGAAAAAGGTCGTGGTCAAAGGCCGGTCAGGCTTCACAGACTGTGGCGAAACCCGCGTTAACTCGCAATAAGGTGATGTTGTGTGTGTGGTGGGATTGGAAGGGCATTATTCATTATGAGCTATTACCAACAGGCAGGACAATCGATTCTGAACTCTACTGCGAATAACTGATGAGATTAAAGCAAGAAGTTGAGAGAAAGCGGCCAGAATTGATCAACAGAAGGGGTGTGGTGTTTCATCATGATAACGCTAGACCTCACACATCAGCAAAAATTAAGAGAGTTTGGCTGGGAGGTGTTAATGCATCCGCCGTATAGTCCTGACCTTGCACCTTCAGATTTCCACCTGTTCCGGTCTCTTCAGAATTATTTATGCAATGTTAGGTTAACATCACGAGAGGACTGCCAAATCCACTTGTCGCGGTATTTTGATGAGAAGTCCCAAAATTTTTATAGCAATGGGATCATGTCCCTACCTACAAGATGGCAAAAGGTTATCGAACAAAATGGTACATACATACTTTAGTTAAATTTAAATAATCTATATTAAAAAATGTTTTGAATTTTCTTAAAAAATGCGAAGAAACTTTTTCCCCAACCTAATATTTACCTGCAGTTGGTATAACTAAAATATCTTTTTTTTTGTCTGTGTGTTGGCATTTTTGTTTTGGGTAGATAATTTTTAGATCCGAATTTAGAAGGTCTTTTAAAAACAGAGTAGAGTAAGCTGGTTTTAGAGCATATCAAGCTAGTTTTATTAAAAAAACGTAAAGGTTCTCAGTGACAGCCCCAAAGATTGCAAATATATAATTATTCCCAATCAACATCAATGGATTCGTATACTACCAATTACATGGGAGTAAATAAAATCAATTTATGTGCACCATAGTTAACTACTTAATCTCAAAATATGCATTAACAACAAACATAATAACAGGATATTTTCGTTTGCTTTGATTTAGGAATGAAAAATGTTTGCTTTACTTAGACAGTAAGGAGTACATTTCTTTAGTTTTTATTTCTTTCAGCTAGATCCAGTTTTAGATATAGTTTAGAAATCAGACAAACTCAACAGTTGAATAAAGAATTTTATTATTATATTTCAAAGACAGTGTCACGTTAATTAATATTCAGTTAAATCGATGTCTAGTGTTCTCAATGTTCGCCGCTCAGTCCATTAGTATGTACTAAAAGGAGTAGAGAGTACATACAGTGTTAATTGTTGTCCATCAGAAAGTTAAAAACTATTGTCTGTGTTATCGTATCCACTGTAACAAATAAGCGGTAAAAATGTAGGAAATGTGAAGTAAATAAATCGGTTTCCTACATTATTTTACGGTGCATACCTATTGGTACCTACGGGTACTTTCATGAGATGGAATAGTGCGATAAGAAATTAATTTACAGAGTTTTCAATTGAAACCATTACTTTCAATTCCATTTTTTAGTTTGATAACAAGTTAATTATTAGCATGAGCATCATAACATTTACTAAAATCTAATTAGGTAATTCGATTAAGTTCTACTACGTTATGATTTATGTGGCATGGATATGATGGTCAGATCAAAGTTTTAATTTAGTGTAAGTATACAATAATTTTCGCAAAATGTGCCGTGTTAAATTTACAAGGATATTATCGCGTGTATAATTGACGCAGTAAAACCATGCGAGTGTACATAAGTGTCGTCGATAGAAAACATTAATGGAATTATAGTTGAAGTGATGGCCGTGTTACTAGTTCTGAAAACGATTTTAAAACTATTCCTAGTGTCCAGTGTTTTACAGGTTGGTATATTTTTTGTTCGATATAGAAGATTATACTGGTGGTAGAGCTCCATTGAGACCACCGCTTTACATATTCTATTAACTTGCCGCTAAACAGTACCTAATGTTCAGCACTATCGTATTCCAGTCAGGTAGTAATGCACGGCCCTGTAATTTTTGGCACAGAGACATAATACCTCAGGAGTGGCAATGCATCACTATGGTGTAGGTACTTACATTGAAATCTCTGTTTTAATGTAGATGTTTACAGGCTTTCAGTATAACGTACCTACCATTAATGTGAACTGTAAGCTTGTTTGCCACTTCATGACATAAAAAGAAAGTCATAAACGGGAGTTTTGGCGGGAACTTTGAAGGAGGGTGTGTACTCTTATATTATTTCATTTTGTTGGTGTAATTTTGAGTTATATTAAAAACAGTTGTTGGCATTTTATTTGATATACCTAGGTTTATTACAATGCTCGCGTATAGTGAAATAGAAGAACGCGAAGTGCGAAGACACGGCCTTTCAGGTTACCTCCAAAACTTCATTGTAAATGTTCTGGTAAAGTAGCCATCGCTTTACTCAAATTACTGACAATGACCCATTTGACTGACATATTAAATAATTGACTGACTGACTGATTCTAAGTTTTACGCTGCTTTCTATACTATTATGAAAATATCGTTTTACTTGATACTGGCAATGTGCGTAATAGCGATGCCATTAATATACAAAAAAAAGTCATAAACGTGAGTGAAAACGATATTGACTGATTTTAGGTGGCGCCAATCGGAGGTTCGGATTGTCGTAAGTAATATATTAATATATTAAACCCAATACATTTATATTAGTAACGTTTATATTTTCTAATCAAACAATTTTAATTAAAAATATGCACTTACATGACTGAAATCAACACTAAAACCAATAATGCAATTTGATAAGAAAATAATAACTGACTGAAACGAATCACCGTAGTTCCACTTGACAAGTGCACATATGTAGGCATTCGAATCATTAAAAGTTCATACTTTATGCATAAAATTCTGCACATAGTTTTTTTGTATGTAATGGAAGTGGCAAACAAGCATGCAGTTCACTTTGATGTTAAGTGAGGACTGCTGCCTATAGACACCCACACAAAGACCAAGGTCAAATTGCAGATGCCTTACCACTCCTGAGGCCTTGGTGTTATGCCTCTGTGCCGGTAATTACAGGGCCATACATTACCACCTGACCGGAACACGATAGTGCTGAACACTACTATTTAGCGACGAATTGTTTGGAGAGTAGTGACAAATGATAATGTCTTCCCACATTGTCATATTTTTGTTGTTCGCAGTAAATAATGGACTTGTGACCTTAGAATAAACAGTCCGGTCTTTTACGCGCCGGTTCGATCCTTGTTTCCATTTTTAGGGTTCTGTGGTAAGGATTCCGTAGTAAACAAGGAACCTTTAAAGTTTCACCATGTCCGTCCGCCTGTCTGTCTGTCTGTCTGTCCATCCGTCCGCGGTTTAGCGCAAAAACTATTGGTACTAGAGACTTGAAATTTGGCACAAGTATACATTTTAATCACGCCGACAAAGTGGTAGAATAAAAACATGAAATATAAAATTATTTAGGGTAGGTCCTTTCCCTACATGTAACGCGCGGATATATTTTTTTTATTTTTCGTTTTCTATATAGTGTGGGATATTGTTGGATAGGTCTTTCAAAAATGTTAGAATGTGCGAAAATCTTTTTTTTTTCGATTTAATTAACTGTTTGTGTCTTATTAAGCTAAAAGTGCCAATTTTCGTTAGAGTCAAATGTCCCCCCCTCCCTCTACGAACTAAACGGTTGCTGTTAGAAATTGAAACGTTGCGGCAATAGTAGCTACATATAACGAAATTAAAAGGAAAACTATCACACCGAAGTTGGCTTTACAAGTTTGCGAGCAATACTCGAAATTTTTTAACTACTCCATAGTTTTTTTTTTTTTTCATTTTTTTAATCAAACCTAAAAACTACGGAACCCTACACTGCGCGTGGCCCGACACGCACTTGACCAGTTTTTCTTTAATTGCTTCTTACCTATCTAAGCTCAGTAGAAGTGAATTCTTTATTATTCTAGAAAAAAACATTTAAATCATTTATTTAATTAACTCAACTTAGATACTCTTTTATATAATTTTACTGTTGGGCAGAATGTGGTACATCAGATTCCATCTCAATGAGGATAGTGGGGGGCAGGCGTGCTGAACCTCATTCGTACCCTTGGACGGTAGCCATCATGAAGAATAATCGAATGCATTGCGGAGGAGCACTCATCACAGATAGACATATACTTAGTGCTGGTCATTGTTTCAAATGGTAAGATTCTAAACAACTCTCTTTAACAGTATGGACGCCGCCGTCTACCAGTGGAGGAGAATTCTTCCGCAGCTGAATAATGGAAATTGAAATAGAATTGAAAAAAAATATATATCTTTATTGGCACAGCCCAAGACAACAGACATGGCGGTCAAACCATTCCAATATGTAAAATCAATCACGCAGGATGAATAGCAGCGTCCCACGATAATACTACCGGCTTTGTGATCGCCAATCCACATGCCAAGTGTGGCGATTATGGTGTATTCTCCAAAATGACGTGCAATCCCGTTGTGCATCGTTGGGGAAGGCTTTTGTCCAGCTGTTGACATCTTTCGGCTGACGTGATGAACTTATTTGAGCTTTACATGCTAGAAGCGCGCATGGCTCCGTGGCTGGTGTAGATCGGAAACGATCTACTCGGTCAAGCAATACGGGCGCGGTCAGGGTGTGTATGGGTGACCGCTAGTGGCAAATTAAAATGCGCGTTTCCATGCTTCGGAGGGCACGTTAAACCGTCGGTCTCGGTTACTATCGATAGATAGCAGTCGTTAAACCTTGTCGGAGGCCTTATGAGCGGTTTGAAAACATCCGACAGCGGGTTGGCCACTAACCCTTATCTCCACCAACCCGCATTGGAGCAGCGTGGGGGAGTAAGCTCCAGGCCTCCTCCCGAGAAGGGGAGAGACTCGTGCCTTGCAGTGGGACGTATCAAGGGTTGCCATTATTATGCTTACAAATTGTCATACTAAGGTAATGCGCCATATTAACCACTGCGAGCTGCGAATTGGGAGTATCACTAGGAAAAAAATGACAAAATTATCTCGTATAAACCTATAACTTACTGATTGCAAAGTTTTTTTTATGTTATGAAAGTGGCAAACAAGCATGCAGTTCACATTGATGTTAAGTGATGATTGCAGCCTATAGCCACCCACATAAAGACCAGAGGTCAAAATGCAGATGCGTTACCACTCCTGAGGCCTAAGGTGTTATACCTCTGTACCGGAAATTACAGGGCCGTACATTACCGTCTAACCGGAACACGATAGTGCTGAACACTACCCTTTGGTGGCAGATATATTAGGTAATGCGGAAGTGCCCACGTCCTCGATTTCCTACACTGGAACTTTACCAGCTTGACCATAACAATGCGTTAAAAAATGATCATCCATAAATACACACATTGACATTTTAGGGACAATTACAAACAGATGGAAGTGTTCATCGGCTTAGACAGTATGGACGATCTATCGAACGTAGAGAAGAGGAATATATCGAAAGTGGTCATACATGAGAACTTCTTTTCAACTGCTGTTCGTGATGAAAACGATATTGCAATAGCTACGTTACAAAATCCGATAGAGTTTGGTGGTACTATTTCTCCTATTTGCTTGCCCAAACCAGGTAAATAATATCTCTTTCCTTATTAATTGTTTAGCATTCGCACACAGTGAGAGTATCGGTTAAAAAAATTAAAAAGGCATGCTCCGATGGTTTGGGCATTTAGAAAGAACGTCGAATGAGCGAATGACTAAACAGATATACAATGCGAATGTGGATGGTTGCAGAGGCCCAGGAAGACCAAGATTGACCTTCCATGACCAAATAGGTCAAGTTCTGTCTGATGGTGCGGTCAAAATTCTTAGGAATCGGCGTGCATGTATGAAGAGAATGATGAAAGTAGAGGAGGCACGAGAGGTTTGTCAGGACCGGGATATCTGGCGCTCTACACTCTCTGCCTACCCCGTCAGGGACCTGGCGTGAAGATACATATATAAAGTTATTGTAACATTTCACAACAAATATCGTGGTGCAACTCTAGGCTTAGATCTACTTAGATTCTAAGAAAATCTAAGCAGATGTCTTGGGAGAGCGGAAGGCTAAAAGGAGGTGAACTTGTATGGTTTGGAGTGAGGTGAAGGCTTGAGCCCCTTAGCTCCCATGTAGCAACTTCTTTATTTAATTTGTTTGTTAACTTCATAGACTACGGAAGTCAATTAGAGTGACAAATAAACAACGCTTTATTATTTTCAGGTCAAGATTTTACAGGTCTAGCTGGCACAATAGTAGGATGGGGTCGAGTAGGCGTTGAGAAGTCGTCCTCAAACGTATTGTTGAAGGCTACCTTGAGAATACTGTCTGATGAAGAGTGTATGAAATCCAAGTTGGCACAGCACCTCAAGCCACCAATGATGTGCGCTTTTTCGAAAGGCAAAGATGGTTGCCAGGTATATTTATACTGAAATAAAAAAGGGAAATCTGTCAGTCTGTTGCCTTTTCTATTTAAGAAGGTACCTCTGATCCAGGTCTAATCCTTTCAAAATAGGTTAGGTACGTTGAGGCATACAGACATCAGCCAACATCTACCTTATTGTAACGTCTTATAGCGTAGGCATATTTACAAAAAACTGTATACTCTATTAAATAAACATAATAATATCACAGTATAAGTACATACAGTAGTTTATCGCCTTTGAAGATTTGCAATATGCCGCCTTCACCCATAAATACGCAAATTAAGTAAGGTTGTCACGTTTTTGGTTTTTATTTACGTTGTTTGTAACGCGTCAGTTTACATTGAACAAAAAAAAATGATAAAAACATCACGCCTGTAATACCCTAAGGGGTAGGCAGAGGTAAATGGATTCATGCATACATCCTCGATTCGCCGGTCACGTTTTGCCCCATATAATAGGCGGGGAGTCTGTTGAAATCTCCGGGCACTGTACCTACCAAACTTTGAGGTACTGGGAAGCCTCCAGAAAATGGAAAATTCTATCAAAATCTAAATATCTCAACCTATCAACAATTTACCAGTCTATCATCAATCTACCAGTATTCCAGTTGGGCGGTCTATCAGTACGCCAGAATTCTAACAATTATAATGTACCTATAATATTCATCCATACGTTTTTAACTCCGTCCAATATAATCCAAATATCAAATACATATTTTTTCGTTTTAAGTGAATTAAGTATGTACATTATGTACATAAAGTGTAAAATATAACAGACAATAATAATAAATGAAAATTAGAATAAAATATTAACAGTAAAGTTTTCATATTTTTCAACATAATCTTTCCAAAAACTTGTAAAAGAAATTATAAATCTCGCACCTCTTATCGTTAAGTCCCAAGTAGATGACAGTTTCTGTATGGGCTACTTGGTACCGCCCCTTCTCGCCCGCGCGTCGCGCGCCCCGCACGATTGCTCTGACATTACATGTTCGTTGGATGACTGTAGGTAATTAACACGTTCGTTTTCTTTAGACTGTGATAATAAATTCAATATTATTAATGAAGTCGGTAATTATTGGATCATTTATTAATTAGATGATTATTTTATTTCAGGGAGATAGTGGCGGACCTTTATTAATTATGGACTCCGAGGGAAAATACGTCCAAGCTGGTAAAAGTGCATTGTACTTTTGTTAATTAGATAACATTACCTGAGTGGTTATTCGGTATTTAGTCATTTAAGCCATAAGCTATAAAATTCGAAATACAAATAATAACACGTGTGCCAAATCAATCAAATATGGATTTTGTTACCACCGATTGAGGTGTCCATGAAGTCGAGCATCCAGTTCCGTACCAGTAGGTATATATTCGTAAATAGTGCTTAATATCAGATATAACTGGACTGGTCCTGTTTGACAAATATTAATTGTAGAGATATTTATTACACTTGGGGCCTTTTTCCTGTCAAGCGGGTTTGTGTCCGCAATCGGGTTTGACGCGCATGTGGGTAAACACGTTTGCGAGACACACGCGGAACAAAAAATCTGCATTGTAGCAATGTGATACGTGCCGCTAACAGATAAAGTCGTATACAGTTTGAACATAAAAAAGCCATGCTCTGTACCCCGCACGAGGGTGCCACGCGTCAAAGGAAAAGATTGTATGAAACGATGAGATCCGTGTGACACGCATGCGGGTCACACCCGCGTGCGGACGCAAACCCGCTTGACAGAAAAAAGGCCTTTACCGATATTTTTTACATTTTTTATTCTGTGCTTACATAGAAGCTTATTTTTTTATGACATACCTACCTTTATACCTAAATAAGGTTATGCGGTAATCTCTACCCTCTCCTCTGCTTTCATTGGAATGACTATTACCTATACTAAATCTTTTTAAATTAGGAAGAAGCTTATCTATCTGATACTGTGGAAATCTTAATTCGTTTAATGTACCTATATTAATTTAATTGGAATTAATGTTAAGGCTCATTTCATCAATCTTCTTCTACGACATTCGATCTTTCGGACCACCTATCTACCTTAGTACCTAATAATATCTAATGGTACGTAACTCAAAATCAAATCTTTCTTTTTTTTTCAGGTGTCGTGTCATGGGGCATTGGATGCGCAGATCCTAGATACCCTGGTAAATAAAAATAATATTTTGTGCCCATAAAAAAATATTTATTAGTTAAATATGGTTTGTACCACTGGCTTTCTTTCGAATTTGCTTGAATTAGACTTTATCACGCATTTTATTTTCATTATAAGTAGGTACCCCATTTGAAAGCGTCGGGACATAGTCAGAGAATATTTAATAATTTGTACAGTTTATCAATAATCCTATGATCATTAAGCCATATTCGTTACGTGTAAGTTAAGATTAGTTTTTAGATTAACCACAGCCTAAGGAACGTGTTAATATAACATTACCAACAATACTGACCCTTGCTGTCGTAAAATATAACAGACTGAAGCACGTATTTATGAGCACATATTTTCCAACTAAACGTAACTTCACGCCTGTAATCCCCGAAGGGGTAGGCAGAGGTAAATGCAGGCATTCAATCATACATGCAAACACCCACGATTCGCCGGTTACACACATCTCCGGGCACATTACCAAACTTCGAGGTACCTACTGGGAAACTTCCAGAAAATGGAAAAATCCCAATAGAACCAGAGATAAAGGATCTTACACTGTTATCTTTAATATCCCCCGACCCAGAAATCGAACCCAGGACCGCAGCGTAGTAGCAGTGGCCTGCTACCACTAGACTTCTGAGGCAATTTACATTTTCCAACTATAGCGATGATAAGCTTACTTATTTACAAAATTCTAATTAAATGCTTGTTATTAGGTAATTCTCAGCTCTTCTTATCTCTTCTTTCATGTTTTTTTTTCAGGTGTGTATACTAACGTCAGTCAGTATATTGATTGGATACAAAGACACTCTACAGATGGCGAAAAATGTGAATAGGCTTATTGGTAGAATTTAATTTAAATGAATAAATTGTAAATATATATTTTATGATATACTTATTGTTTGTATATTGTATTTAATTTTATGCTGTAACAAAATAATAGTTTGAAGGTATGGTAAGAAACTCAAATACTAAGCCTGAGTTGCACCAAGATATTTGTTAATGTTAAAGTTATTGTAACATTTCACATCCTTCTGTAACGTTAACAGATTTTCTTAAGTGAGAGAAGGATGTGAAATGTTACAAAAGCTTTAACTTAAAACAAATATCTTGGTGCAACCCAGGCTAAATGTTATATTTAAACCATTAGATGCTCTAGATCTAGACAGTAAATTCTTACTGCAAAGAATAATTTTACGACGTAACTTCCACGCCTGTAATCTTATTAGGGGATGGGTGTGCAGGTGAGGCGTGCATTCAAGCATACATGCAAACACATGATTCGCCAGGAACGTTTTGTCTCATGTAACAGGTGGCGAGCCTATTGACATCACCGGGCACATTACCAAACTTCGAGGTACTGGGAACTTCCAGAAAATGGAAAAGCCCAATTGAACCAGTGATAAAGGATTTTACACCGGTAACTCTGATATCCCCGATCGAACCCATGACTTTAGCGTTATTAGCGTAGCGTAGTTGCCTGCTACCACAAGGCTACTGATGCAGTTGATACCATACTGCCCAGGTGGAAGGGTCTACGGGTGCACAGTTCGGCGCCGGGGAGTGGAAGTGTCAAAGGAGTTCGACCCTCAACTGCCCCCTCGCTGCCCCATGTCCCTTTCAGATGGCGGGACTGTTAGGTGGGGGTATAGGGAGCAGGGCCAACGACATACCCGTACACCTCTTCCCTTGCCGTCTCCTCACTACAGCAGCGAGGGGCGGGCAGAGCCACATCAAACGCCGCTTCGCCGATGTGGGGACAACCACAACCACAAACTACTAAACTCCGCCGCCACTAGGGTTACCACCTCTTAACTGTCTTAATCCGGGAGAAAAAAAAACATTTATATCATAACTTTTTATTTTATTTTTAACTTATAACATATCAACATAGAAATAATTGTATTTAATCAAAATACGACACAAGTACATGGATCGCTGTTAGATACAGACTAATGAATGAGCCAACGTATGAAACTTAAAACATATGAGAAACGAAAATGAGTGAGACAAATACCTACGACCCATTTTCAGACGCACATGGGTCAGAAAGAAACATTAAAAACAAATCACTAGCTATACGATGCTATACTATACGAAACTAGCTAGCTACCCACTCTGGCCAGTAGTGGCGAGATGGTGGCGAGAAGGCCGTTGTCGAGCATGGTCGAGTTTTACGCCGCTCTTAGCCATTTCGACTTCGCGTGTCGTTACTTTTGTACAACTGTTATTTCGGGAGAATTTGGTATATTTCAAATTCCTTCCGGGAGACGGGAGATTTTAATTTTTAGAGATCAAATCCGGGAGACTCTCGGAATTCTGGGAGAGGTAGGAACCCTAGCCGCCACGACCAGGCCGAAACACTCGGGGAGGAATCTTATTACACCTAGCCTAGAATATCAAAGTAAGAATAGTTTATGATCAACTATTCACACTAAAATGTTATATGTATTGATAAATAATTCTAGTACCTATATATCTACTTACCTCATATATTGTATTTGGATTTAATGATTGTGTAGTGAAATGATGAAACGAATGAGCAGAGCAACGTTACAGTATTTACAGCAACATTTCTAAGACAACACACAAAGTAAAGGAAGGAGATGGTAAGGGGTCGTCCATTAATCACGTGAGGCTCGAATGGGGGAAAAAAATCACGAAACATCACAAAGGGGAGGGGGGAATATATGGAGATATCAAGTGTATTTATTTCTTCTTTGAGTGTCCAATTTCAACCGAAAATTAGTGCGAGATTAAGGCAACAATTAGAAAAATTTTAATCTCGACAATCAGTAATTTTCACGCCAAATACATGCTTGGTATATTACATTTGTGCAATTTTTATTCCCGATGCCTTAATAATGGCAACCCATTATACGTCCCACTGCTGGGCACGAGTCTCTCCCCTTTTTTTGGGGGAGGCCTGGAGCTTACTCCATCATGCTGCTCCAATGCGGATTGATGGAGGTGGGTGGTGGGTTAGTGGCCAACCCACTGTCGGATGTTTTCAAACCGCCCATAAGGCCTCCGACAAGGTTTAACGACTGCTATCCATCGATATGCCTTATTATCAGGTAAATTTAAAAAATAGGTAGGTACCTCCCTATTTTATTCAAAAAATACACGTGATGTTAGGTCGGGATGGAGGGGTTAATCTGAAACCTCACCACGTATCTCCAAGGGGGAGGGGTCAAAATGACGCTAAAAACATCACGTGATTAATGGACGACCCCTAAGTGACTTCCACAGCCTAAACATCTACACAAAAATCTGAGGTTAAATGTAGATGCATAACTAACCCTGAGGACTAGATTGTTTTGCCTCGGGATTAAAAAGATTACGGGGTCATAACCTCAGGTTATTCTTAATCATCTAACCGGATAGGACATAACACAGATCACTAAGGCGGCCAACTCTCTGATGATAGCATGCGGGACTTTTTTTGGATAGATCCTAAGGGTATGGTGAATGCGAAGTATGAAGATTTGTCAGTATACGTATGTACCAAAATTACATAAAAACACAAAACTTAGTATTTATCACTAGAGTGACACTATTTACAAAAATGCAAAATGGAACAAAGCGATCATATACACACGCAAACAGTTTTCAATTGAATTCACACAATGCGTAAATGCTCCGCTCTTGTTTGCATTTGTGTGTGGGTTTAGTGTAGTGTATGTTTTATGTATGTGTGTAACGGTGTGGTTACGTAGTAGCTTGAAAAAAATAGGCATAATACGTCAACGCATCCAATGCGGGACATGCGGGACGCATCCAACGTTTTGCGGGACTATTTTATTAACTCTTACAAAGCGGGATTACATCCAGCATTACGGGACGGTCCCGCAGAATCCGGGACGGTTGGCCGCCTTACAGATCACCCCCAACCGAACACAATTATTACGTAATGCAGTAGTGTCGACGTCTCTGAGCTCCAATATTGGAATTTGATTATTTACCTGTTAAGAGCCACCAGGTTATTAAATAATTGAACTTATTGTCCCGTGTTCATGTTTTGGATCACTGAGAACACGTTATTTGACAAAAACGTGTTAGTTTACTAGGTTTATATGATTGACTAACACCAAAATATATAATTTATTCAATAAAGGCTGAGTCGAGTACAGCAAGTACTTACTTCGGCTAAACACGCTTAATCTCTGTAGTCTGTTGTAATAATGTCTGTCAAAGTCAAAGTGTAATATTATCTGTGGAATGGCAGAGTAGGGATGTGAGTATAATGAAGCTTATTTATGTGAAGTAATCGATTTATTAAGAATCGAACTTTCTGTGTATAAAAAAATCGTTTTAATTCGTTTCAGTACAAAATTATTTCTTACAAGTTTTATGAAATAATTATTATACGAATTAATTATTGTAGCAATGATCGAATGATCTATATAAATATTTGTATGTAATCCCTACTACCTACTTATGACCTATATAAATAATATTTTAAACGTCTGTGTGTATTATTTTAGTAATAAAGTAAAACTTAATTATCATTTCGCTACAAAAGTGCAGCGAGAAACTTAAACTTAACGTGGGCCTCGCATAAGGTATTTTACATATTGCGATACCGATTTGTTTATATCCAAGGTGCGACTGAGATAAGTATTAAGCCTTTTTTTTACGCGGGGAAACCCTCATGGGCACTAGGCGTCTAGGGGAAACGACGGCGGGTAGTGTGAGACTCGTACTCACTAAAACCCCGCGGTGTTTCGACTCTTCCGCCATCAGTGGCGGGGTCACGGGAACGCTAACGCACACATCCGCGACCCCGCCGGCGGCTGCTCGTCTCCGAGCCCTCCGCAGGTTGAGCTCTTTGGCTCCAACCAACACTAGTGGCGTGCGGAACACGTGCACGCCACCCAGCTTGGGACCTATCTCCATTTGGGCGACGGACATCCCCTAGTCCGGCACCCAAAGGTCCCTGCCCCGACCACTCTCAACGCCAGGCGTCCCAAGACGCCCGGGTGGTGGAGTCCAGGGGCACTCTGTCCGGCCCCGGGGGAGAGGGAGTGACAGGGATGAACCGACCTTCATCCGCCCCCCCGCGGCCCCACCACGTCCCTATCGAGCGGCGGGACCACCGCTAGGCGGCTGGGGATAGGGTGCAGGGCCAACGATCTACCCGTACACCTCTTCCCCAGCCGTCTCCTCACCACAGCAGCGAGTGGCGGGCAGAGCCACGCCAAACGCCGCTCCTTCTCTGGGTTCTTCTTGGCTTCGCCAGTGTAGGGACAACCACCGGATACTGAGCCCCCCCGCCACGACAAGGCGGAAAGCCTCGGGGCACATACACGTACACTATCGCAATGTGATGTAGCGTAACCTGCGTACCCCTATTTAACACTCGCTAGTAATAAGATTCATTTTCACTTTATTATTTTTTTTATTAATATTAATAATAAAATACACGTCTCAACGAGTTCTAATAAACTTGTTGAGACTAGTATTTTATTTTGGATAGACGTTAGTCTCATTTTCGTTTGTATTGACTGTTCACCAAATGGGTAACCATAATTTCCTTCAGTGTAATTAATTTTGGGACAAAATGTTACCTATATCAAAAATGCCTAAATCGATTCGGTTATAGATTCTTAACAAACCAGTTTCGGGTTGTACATTCAATCCTGTTGTATAATATTACACCCCTAATGAGAGTATTAAAATATGGCCATTGGCCCACTTTGTTGTGTTCTTTGTATTGTACAGTTATTTCTCTGATTTCGTGATATCAAATGTAGTATTTTATTGTATTTAATCAGCAATTTCTGTGTGAATCTACGGGACATGATTTAGTAAACTTTAAAATGCCTAACGTAAGGAAATATCGACGCGACACCACTGAAGTCAGCTGTTGCTTAAAATATGTGATTTTTGGTGTAAATGTGTTGTTCTGGGTAAGTGGAATGCCGTTAAGTCTTCGATAACTAAATCACAGTGCAATTTAAATTCAGTGTAATCCCTTAAATGTATATATTTGACCAACTACTTAACTTTATTTCATACGTACTTATGTTTATTTTACAAGACTCAAGGTTGCGCGTTGCATCGTGAAATGTGTAGAAGTTCAGATTTTATAATTATATTTCGTTTGTATTATTCTTTGTTTTTTATTTAGCTTAAATTATCGGTGAAGGTCAGAGTGTCATTTTACTCCAAATAGGATTTGTGGAAATGAGGTCAACATGCGAGGCTTTGTCTCGACATTCAGGAATTTGTTGATGAGTTCTTATTAATTTTATTGCCCTTGATATTCTGATATACAAAACTACAGCAGTTCTAAGTAATTATGTACTTTATTCACAAAATTGAAACTTTGAGAATTTAATCCTGAGAGTGGCAAACAAGCATGCAGTTCACATTGATGTTAAGTGATGACTGCAGTCTATAAGGCATAGGTCAAAATTTAGTTGTGTTTTGCGACCCCTGAGGCCTTACATGATTTGTCTCTGTAATAGAAGGTTTTTACAGAGGTAATTACAGAGCCATACATTAACTGGACCATGATAGTGCTGAACACTACCATTTGGTGGCAGATAGATTAAGTAATGCGGTGGTGCCTATGCCATCAAGCTCTACACTGTCACTCTTTTTTGCCACCAGTAAAAAATGTTGGTGACAAACTAGCACGCCATCCGCCTTGATGTGATTTGTGCATGCTGTACACATCTGCACTAAAGTGGAAGTCCCATTGAAAATTCATCATCATGTGACCCTAACAATTTAAATTGCCATACATACCTACCATCTAATTAAAATTAGTGGTGAACATATCAATAAGTCCACATTTTCCTTTTGATAAAAATAACCTCTGTCTTCTCTAGTTAATAAAATTTTCATACGGAAATTAATTGATTGTGTGTTGTTTACCCTATTAGTTTGAAATGCGCACCTTCTGTGATAAGTTTATTTTTAAAACATTGAAGTATTTTATAGGCATGCAATTAAAGAGCTAATTCTAATGCCTAGCTCTTTGATTTAATGACTGATTACTATTCAGGCCACTGGTTATCTACTAATTCATTGAATTAAGCTAGTAGCATACTAAAGCAATTTATTTGCTGTTGAGCTATGAAAGTAAGATATCTTTTAAACAGTATTTTAATCAATGCCCATTATGTGTTATTTGCAGTTACTTGGTCTCATTGTGTTGACTGTGGGTGTGTGGGCGTGGACAGAGAAAGACACATTCAATGATCTCTCGCGGTTGACTAATATTGCATTGGATCCAGCATTCATTTTGATATGTGTTGGTGAGTGTGCAATTTCATTGTTTTGTTACTGAGAATTTTAATTTCAACATTGATCTATATGTACTAAAGTACTAGACAGGATTCTCCCCTTAGTAGCACAGCTCCAGTTTCCAAAAGCCAATTTACCCCACTTTCACATAGTAACACGACAGATGATGTGGAAACGTCTTATATAAATATCTGGCAAATCAATTTAAAAATAGCACAGGCTGTTGAGTTATGTGCTTACCAACACATTTTGCAATTCATTTTTATATTATAAATTTATTAAGTATAATGAAATGTTTCAGTTCCAATAGTTACCTTTTTAACCTGTCAGCTCGCAAGAAAAATAAGACAATTAATTTCAAATGTTCACATGTGCACTCTTGTGTCTTGACGGTTTGACTTGACGGAAAAGTATAAATTTATATCTTTATAATATTGGGTTTATAAAATATTAAATCAATCCTTCTTGACTATATTGTGTGTGATTATAAACAATTTGGACTAATTTTATGTGTATTTTAAATAATAGGAACCATAACATTCATAATTGGATTCACTGGTTGTGTTGGTGCACTGCGTGAAAACACTTGCCTGCTAGCATGTGTGAGTATAATAATATTTTTATGGTTATAAATATTCATAATTCATAATGTAAATTCTTCATCTCTTTATAAAATGTGATAAATAAATAAATACGCTTACACTCACAGCCCCACACTAGGTATAAACCTGTATCGTGGGTATCATTGTACACACACACAACACATACATAAACGCCCAGACCCGAAAAAAAATATCAGTAGGCCATTCAAATTTTTGTATCGGTGTGGGGATCGAACCAGCTACCCTTCGAATCAAACAATTGTCTCACACCGCTAGACTAACTTAATAATTTAATATTTTTTTCTTAATAATTTGATAACTTCTCACTGGTATTTCCCCAATGCTAGGGCAAGGATGTAGTTAACAAGTAGTGAGAAAAATAATGTAATGATAATTTGTATTAAATTAATAAAAATTTAAAAAAATTAAATTAATTAAAAAAAAATAAATTTAATATAAATATGTATTATTTAAATATCGTCTGTGTACTGTGTTTTTCAGTATGCAGTATTTCTCGCATTACTGCTGTTATCGGAGATGGCAGTTGGTGTTTTGTTCTTTGTGTTTAAAGATGGGGTAAATATTTTTTTTTCGATAAAATTTATAAAGCTAATTGGTGATGTAATGGTATTTTAAACAAATGATTAATTATTCTAGATTAAGCAGCAAGCCACAAGCAGTTTCCAAGCATTCATTATTCACTATAGAGAAGATCCAGACCAACAAAATTTGATTGACTGGATTCAAGAGGATTGGGTATGTTATTTATATTCAGTATTTTTTTACCCAATTCACAGAAATTATTTACCTTCCATAGACAAAAGGTATAAAAGTGGCCTATAAAACTATAGTTTGGTCTGAATTAGCAAATAAATGACTTATCTTATTTATTTTTTGATGATAATATAGGTAAGGTATAATTTCTACTGGTGGAAGAGTTCGGTGTAGTAGCTCTAAGACGTAGGAACCACCATATTACCTTATGTCTGCCGCCAAATGGTAGTGATCAGCATTATAACTATCACTATGACAAAACATCTTATACCTCAGGGGTGGCTGCAGTACTGCAGTAGTCACTTACCATCAATGTGAACTGCATGCTTGTTTCACACAGTGATAACATTTAAAACACCCTGTATAATATTGGTGTTAATTCCGCAGTTACAATGTTGCGGTGTAGAAGGCCCCAGCGACTGGGACCGCAATGCGTACTTCAACTGTTCGAGCGGTGCTGTTGGCTCGCGGGAGGCGTGCGGCGTGCCTTTCAGCTGCTGCCGAAGCAAACCTCAAGATATTATAAGGAACAAACAATGCGGATATGATGTCAGAAAACGCAATTATGTGAGTTATTTTCGTTTATGAAATAAATATCGTGAAATTTTGGTGGTTGACTCGTTGTAGAACAAATTGCCTTCAGTAGTACTATCGAATATATACGAGTATAAGAGTTGAAACTTTAAAATAAAGCAAAAAAATTGTTTGCAAATAATTTCTTTAAAGTCATCTGGCAAACCTGGGACATTATATTAGTTCACTAAACGTAAAATATGTTCTACTATGTACCACTGCACGCTGCCGACAAAGTGATAGGCAAAACAGTGAATATTCATGAATATGTAATTAATATTTCATGAACTCGCCGCTTAGCTACATGGATACCTTATGCGGTGGTATTAAATACTATCTTTGATTGATATTGGATAAGCAGAGGGTAAAAAAAAATTCAACACAACACAATTGATACGAATATATTGGCAGCTTAAATCGATTCTGGTTTAGAAATATGAATTATTATGAAATTGCAATTGTAGTATAAAATGAACTCTGTTAATGAGGTAGGTACCATTGGAGAAATGTCCGGTAGATTACGTCGGTGTCTTATTTAAGTGTTGATAAAGTCTAATTTGCAATGGTTTCACTGGAAACTTCTTCATAATATACCCGATATAGCTGACTGTTATGATCTGAAGAGACGTTTTATGAGTTTTTAGCCAGTTTAGTATGTACTATTGAGATAGTTTCCGGGTAACCGGTAAAACATTGCAAAATTAGACTATAATATATCGTCATAAATAAAAGGCACCAACGTGACCGACAGAACATTTCCCCGATAGTTTTAATGCCACATCCAGACTCTCACGAGACTACATGAGGGAAAACGAGTGCACCGTCCACACTCTCGTGTTCCCTCGCCTCGACGTCGCTCCGCTTTGTGTCGGTTTTTGGACTTGAGTGGGTGGGGGAAGTAAATCAACGAGCGGACAACTCAATTAATCATGTGTAGATGGCTACTGGCTAGCCTCCACTCGCCAAGACTCGTGGGGAGATCCTCTAGGAGGCGCCTTGCGAGAGTCTGAATGGACCATTAGATATTTTAAGTAAACAAAGCATATACATATCTTTGGCGTAACCAATAGCAAGTGACGGAGCGTGTGATCCACGAACGAGGGTGCCTGGTAGCGGGCGAGGATTGGCTACAGCGGCACTTCGGCCCCGTCGCCGCCGCCGTACTCGGCCCGCTGGCCTTGAAGGTGCCCAGCACTTGCCTCTAGTTCTAGTTTGTCTATCGAGAGTTCATAAAAAATATGTCGAGATTCTGACAATGTTCTCTTCACCTATAGCAAGGGCAACTTTGTATAATACATGGAGCGACGCAGAAACAAAAAGGAACACAGAGTATTTTAAAATTTAGTATACCTACGGTACCTATAGTTGGTATGCTACCATACCATACCGAAGATCGACATTTTTTTGTCAAACTCCTAATTTAACTACTTTGGGGTTCTTACGTAACTTCTTCACGCCTGTAATCCCCGAAGGGGTAGGCAGAGGTAAATGCATGCATTCAAGCATACATGCAAACACCCACGATTCGCCGGTTACGTTTTCGTGGGGTTCTTAGCTTTCAGGATTCTGCTAAAAAGCTGGGGTTTTGAAGAGACTTGTATATATATATATGGTTATACAAGAATAAGTGACACGGTTTCAATCATTAACTTTATTTCAAGAACACGAAAGAAGTCTGTGATAGTGTATTAAAATTTAGTCAAATTTATTTTTAAAAAAATCTAAATTTTTTGTCTTGACCGTCACAATTTTTCTTACTGACCTTTGGGGATTGTTGTTTTTTATCAATTCTCGTTGGACTGAATGTAGGTTTGAACGCCTGGGCCACAGTATTTTTTTAAATTTCAGTAATTTTGAGTATGACGCTTCTGAAGTATTTTTTGTTATTTTTTTAGTTGGTATATTTTTTTTGCTTAGAAAGTGATAATTTAATGTACATATATGTATTATGTATTTTTAATTTTCTTTATTTTATTAGCAACAACCTACGAAATAATTACAGATGGAAAATGTATTAATTAGAACACAATTATTGTATAATATTTATTCTTAAAATTATGTTTAGTTACATTAGTTAAATTACAGTAGTGGTATGTATATTTAAGTTCAGTTTTTTTTTGTTTTGTTTTAGAAATTAGACATTGCTAAGATTATATATGACAAAGGCTGCTTAGAGGCCGCCGAAGAGTGGCTCGAGCACAACCTGTTGATCGTAGCAACTTCCGCTGTTTGTACTGCTTTTGCACAAGTAAGTTTTTGTTTGTAGGTGCACGTTAATGTATAATTTTATATTACGGCTGGTTTGCACCAAGATTTTTGTTGAAGTTATTGTTACATTTCACATCTTTTTTTGGTGCAACCTAGGCTGAATATAAATGTAATCTATCGCCAGCTCTGGCTTATACAATATGGAACAAAATCAGTTGTTCTTGCTGATGTGTACTGGATTTCCCCCTTCAATGTTGTGTAAGGAAAAAACACGCGAGCCAGAACGAGCAATCTGTATTTAAACACTACTAAGGTACGCTAATATTTTAATGAGGCGAATTTAATAGTTACCTGATTTTGACCAATATCGTACTTACCGGTAATTGACTATTTAAATGTATAATTTAACTAGCGGCCCGCCCCGGCTTCTCACGAGTACAATTAACATTAGCCGCGAGGCTACTATCGCATAAATTTGCCGTTTTTGCAATATTTTTTATTGCTGCTCCTATTCATCTTCCCTCGATGTTATATAGTCTGTAGCCTTCCTCGATGAATATCTTGTATCTAACACTGAAAGATTTTTTAAATCTGTATTAGTTTCAATAGACATAACATGCTTTTACTGTCAACACTGAAAAAAGTTTCAATTTGACAGCAAAATCCCCAATTACAAAATAATCCGCCATTTATTGAATTCATTTGTTACAAAAAATGTGATAAACGAAGAACCGCTCTACCGATTTTGTGCAAACTTACATAAACCATCTACTAAGTAGTCCGAACAAAGACTATACAGCAAAAAAATTGGTATGAATAGGCGAGCCCGTTCTTGAGTTAAAAAAATACAACGAAAAGTGGCATTGATTTTTATGTATTTAGATTAATGGTATGCTTGCCTGCTTACAAGCACAAGTGTGAGGCTATATTATTATTAATCACGTATGAATTTACCTACCATTTTCATATTATTAATTGGCCTCCACTTCCTCATTTAGCTAGATCATTTAGAAAGCTTGGACGTTATGATTATTGTGACGCAAATATTTTCTCCCAAAGTAGGAGGCGTAAGGAGCGTGGCAAAATTTGTACAAACATGAGAAAATGGTCCACAGTGTCACTGCTTAAAAGTACTATCTTCAGAATGTTTAAAATATTTTTAACTCGTCGGAATTTTAATTTAAAGTTTTACACGGATAACCTATTTTTCGTTGAATAGAACCTTGTTATTCCGTCTAGGATTACAATATTTTAAGTACTCGAAATCATAAAAGTCTCTAAGATAGATAATATTCCACAACCTTTATTATATTATTTTTGTGAAAATCAATGTATGGAACTTGCTTTGATTCTTTAACTTAGTAAAGAAGATAAAATCTCCAATCAATCAACTTTTAATTATAGAAAATAACCTGTTAGAAGCGAAGTGTCCGCTTCACTTCTAACGGGTTACTTTCTTATTTTACGATACCAACATAATCGAACCTTTTTTTTTTTACACGCCAACAGATCTTGGGGATATGTTTCGCCCAGAACTTGCGCGCCGACATCTTCGCTCAGAAGGCGAAGTGGCACTGACAATCAGCCCCTCCTGCTGCCGTGTGACGTATCCGTCGCACCCGCGACCCTTACGCGCTTTACACTGCCATATACTGACCCATTGAACCAATGGGGCCTTGGTCTGTGTACCCGTTCAGATAACCGCGACTTTGCTTTTTCGTTTTGGCTGTAGATCGCTGTTGCAACTGCGTATTGATGAAGTAATCGTTTCAAGAAATCACTGCATCTTATGTCTGATAATAAGTCTCAATAATGTTCGCTCATCATCGATGTTATGTTTGAAGGTGCAAGTATGGGGTTAGGAAAATGTAATAAAATAATAGCAGTAACTGTTCGATGTCCTGACATCCAATTTGCCTCTATCCTTTGTGTTTACTATGATAGTGACACAAACGCGTATAATTGATAGCTGCCACTAGCGAACGCCATATTTGTGTGATACAAATTAGGTACCAGATAATTTATCCTTTTATTCAAACATTAATAAGTTTCCTGTTATTTATCAATCATATAACATATTATATGAACTGTCAAACCGTGGTATGAGGATATGGATGTAAAGGATATTTATTGGCGTTTATCCTGATCGGAAGTTCCATGATTCAGACTTGATAACTGGTCTAATATTAATTGATCTCCTGTCGAATATTTATCCAGTATCAGAGAAATTTTATACATCGACCTATAGCCAAAATGCCAACTTTCAAAATTTGACAATTTTGACAAAATTCGATTAATAAATAAACATTGACATAAACGATAGTTTAGAGAAATTGAAATGTTGTATTTTGCATTGATGAAAGATGGTTAATTTGATACCCGTTTTAAGTTACATATTTATTGGTGTTTTGGAACATATTGGGTCCTATTCGAATCACATTTTTCATACTTTCACATTCTTCATCTGCACTACCTAGATGAATTATGAAAACTAGCCGAAATAACTACGTGAATAGGCACGAATGTGTTGATTCCAGTATTTTTGAATAATTTTACTGAATAACTTTACATACACAAGCTATAAATAAATTACACTGACTGATAGTGAAAACTACACAAATAAGTCGAATCGGACCCATTGTGTTTCCAAAGAATGTGTTTGAATATGCAAGTTCTTGCATATATATTCCATTTATACAGTATTAAAATTTTTTATATGATAATATCTGTAAGAATAAAAACATTCGTAAGTGAAGAGAATCTGGATAGGATATAATTGTACAATAAGTTGGGTTGAACGAGCCACATATTTGAGGAACCAGTTTAATTAAATATATACTAAGTATTTTAACAATATTTTATGGCTGTAACGCTTGTGCAGATATCGCGAGCTCGCACTATCACACCCACCAGTTGCAAGACATGAGAAAATCTTAGTCGATTCGTGGTGTCTTTAAGGTACCTTACGACTGTCCAACATTGCTTTGGCTCCCAAGGCCTTTCGTCATCGAAGGAAGAAGATAACGATGATAGACAGTATTTAGTACATGGATCATAACTTGGATTCCATATATGACAGTTAAATAGACTGAAATTTGTTATGATTATTTGAAAGTGCTTGCAGTACACGAATTTTTCACTCAAAAAGGGGTATTTGTATTTGCGGTACATAGTTTTTTTTTTCGATCATCCTAAGGCATTTCTGCCAGCATCAAGTATGCGACTGTAAAACAAAATTGCGAAGTGAGAAGATTAGTGAGAACAGAAAACAAACAGACAAGCGTTAGTAATAATGTTACATCAGAATATTAGCAAAATAATCAAACGATTTTTTCATTATGATTTTTACAATAGGGATGACAGATAGGTTTCGTCCTACACACTTTTAAATCATGTTTAAAAATACCAGTAGATTATCCAGTTAATACAAAAGTCTCTGGAGGATACATTGTACTTTAAAAGTTGTTAGAGCGGTTGATAGTTCGATGATATTATAGGGTTTTAGCCTGGGTTGCATCAAGATATTTGTTAAAGTTATTTCAACATTTCACATCCTTCTCTATCTTAAAAAAATCTGCAAAAGTTAGAGAGGGATATGAAATGTTACAATACTTTAACAAATATCTTGGTGCAACCCAGGCTTAAAATTCAGCTGTTGAGTTAGCACTGTATATAATATTGATTACCAAACATTTTCTACAAAACCTGTTAAAAATCGCGTAATTCTTGCAATAATTTTATGCTTATTTTCTCATTTAATGGATACCACGTTTATGTGCCTCGTTTAATCGGACATCTGTACACATATTTAAATTATATATTTACATACAGTACCTAATAATGTATTGTTAATGTAACATTATACCGCAAGTGCTTTTAATAATCTCATTTCATCTTACTATCCCTATGGCTTTGAATATCTTCGTCTGCTCTATGGACTCTTGTTGTTCTTGTCAAGGCTATATGTCAATTACTGACCAAACCCAATTTCTTGACGAAATTTTGACTAAACTAATATATCCTGACACGCTTGGGATGAACCGGTTTGGTCTAGGACAAACTGAGCCCTGAAATCGAGTTTGGTTGGTAACATAACTAACTTATACCTTGAAAAATTCACATACCCTCACTTTTACACTTAAATAGATCTAATGAGACATTAAAAAAGATATATTGTTAGAATTGTCCAATGTGTATAATCTGAGTGTAGAGTTGACTGCCAATAACTTAAATCCTCTGAACATTACCAAATCCTATGTTTTTAATTTAATTTTGTGTATTTTTTTTATATTTATTTATTTTAATTTTTTGTTTTGACATGACATGTATCCGAGTTAGTTAGTGTAATTGTACTTGATGTCCGTTCTAGTTAACTATAAATAATAATTAATGTATTTAATCAACTCAAAGGTCAGGTTATAATACTTTGTTGTGACCATTGCTTTGCGAAAATTTGTGGATATCTCTGAACTCTTCAGGTATTAACATTTTCTGATCATTATTGCGTTGTAAAAATAAAAAATGAATACAAAGTTATTGAAGTCAACTCCACTCGTGTGCATGTGTTCATATTTGTCCAATTAAGCCTTAACGGGAGCTGTGAGATGAATTTAGTATTGGATTTAAAGTATTATAATGCTGTTTGTATATGAAATGATTTAAATTTAATCTGCATTGAATGCTTTCGTACATACTCAACGTAGTTAGCGACAGGTTATTAATGCATTCATTATGTTTCACAAATTACTGATTGCGATTTAACTTTGCAAGTATGTATATGTAATAGAAAAATTGAGTTACAGAAATTACTTTGAATTGAAACATACTCATATTCTTTTGATAGCCTGTTTTCAAATATATAAATAGTTAAGTGTACCTAAGTAAAGGAAAAACTGCCTTAAGTTGTACAAGCGCTGATTTCGGGTCGCGAGCTGAGCCGCAGGAGAATAATGGCTGACAATATTGTAAGTTTTAATATATGCCTATAATATAAGAATGTAATGTGTTGGAGATATTTCACGGTTCAATTTTTTATTCTTAGTACCGTCGTGTTCGTATTTGGTATAAAGAGAACTTAAAAATGAGCACAATATGGTTGAACAGTGTAATATTGCAGATACCGACGCCAGTTAGTCATAGGATTATACTCAATTTGGTTCTAAAGTGTTACGCAATTTAGTATAAACTACATTATTTTTATATCTTAAAGTGGTGTCCTAATTTTTATAAAAGGTATTACTAGTTACTTTGATGAAATTTTATAGAGATTTTTTTATTTTGTTTTTTTTTTTTCATTGACATTATTGTGCCTACGTGTATTTTAAAGATTTAAAGAAAAATAAACGAATCATTTATGTGTTCTGTGTATGTGTATATTTGCGTACCATTTTTTCTTTGAATCTTCATAATAAAGATGCATAATAATTTGATCCGATATGTTTGCAAATTTATAATACTTATTTACATAATCAAATGATCTTTTGTCTCGAAATTGATTTGCACAAATTATAGCTTTATATTATTTTTATTTTTATATGATTTGTTAAATTATGTAGACATTATTACTAAATGAAACTAGGCCTTATATTGAATTATATCTAGATTTAGAAAGTAGATAACATTGTTTGCGTAGTATTAAATGCTTTTACAAATTTACCTGATAAGTATGAGAGATAATAATGATCTAAATCTAGTGTTAAAATTTATTGAGATTGATAAAAAGGATTGAATATTAATAGATAATATAACATTGACATAAAAATATATTGTATTTATAGTAATGTACTACGGTAGTAAAGTAGCCATAATTGATATTTTTAAAATTAACTTAAATGATCAGTAGTTATACCAAGACTTATAATTCCAAACCTAAACGCAATCGTTACTGCTTTGTCTCGTTTCATCATAAGCGCCATCATTTATGAAGAAATGAGACAAGAAAATTGACAGTTCCTAACTTGAGTCGCAATAAGTATAGACTTTATGGTCTAGCCCCATATGGGAACAAACAGAAACAATTGAACTTTGTATGGTTTGATTCGACAGTTCGATTTATTTTAATCCGATACCAATTATTATGACATGACATGTACGTATGAACGTACCGGAAGACGAAGCGTAGGCAGGCCCCCCACGAGGTGGACCGACGACCTGGTGAAGGTCGCGGGCAATCGTTGGATGGGGGCGGCCCAGGACCGTTCGTTGTGGCATTCTTTGGGGGAGGCCTTTGTCCAGCAGTGGACGTCTTTTGGCTGAAATGATGATGATGATGATGATGATGTACGTATGTATTGCCAAAAAAGGAATATGTTGCGAATAAAAGTTAAAAGAAATAAGTTAACTTAACCTTTTTCATAATCTTATTTTACCTTTTTTGACAATTGAAATAACAGCTGTAACGTTTTATATTCCTACTAGCGGCCCGCCCCGGCTTCGCCCGCGCTGCTCTGCTCCTATTAGTCATAGCGTAATGTAAGCTATCCTATCTCTCAAGTTGGATCGAACTGCACATGGTGTGCGAATTTTATTATAATCGGTTAAGTGGTTTAGGAGTCCATTGAGGACAAACATTGTGACACGAGATTTATATATATTAAGATAATCATTCCTTTATGTTAATCCTTATGCATTTAATAAATAATCGCCAGGCGTTGTAATAACTTAATTCAGTAACAATTTAATTGTAAAATTCGATCACTGCCGTATTGTTGCAATAAGAATCTAATGTACTGTGTCTCATTCTGTAATCTCATCCAATGCGTAATATTTTATTGTTTAATTATATTTTATTGGCTAATTATAATTCATGTTTCGAATTTATGTTCACATTTTAATTCACTAATCATAATAATACCTATAACATATAAGGTATATTATGGCATTTTATGTTAAAAAAATATGTATTATAATAAAAGTAGAATCTCATGAACAGTTGTCGTTATCGGTTGTGTGTTCAGAGAAACCAAGTACAACACTATGTGTCTGAAACTACAAATATTAATGTAAAGAAATGTAACAAATTCCAAAAAAATATTCCACGTAAAGAAACAGACCGGGTGGGCGGGGCATAAATGGGATACACTGCAGCGCGGCAGTCTATTGGACGTTTCCTTGCCGCTTGGCGAAATGACCCTGTAATTAACCAATCGAATGTCAGCATTGACTATGTTGAATGTGAGTGTTTGTAATGTTAGTTTGTTTGATAGTATGAGGGTTACATTTCTATACACTATTATTGGTAGGTCTGAAAAAAGTACACTGCATTTAGAAAAATTACGGCCAGTTTTATGCAAAAAAAAAATTGAAAAAAAAAGTCTACGATGAAACTTGTGTCCAATACTATTTTGAGAATCTAATGAACATTTTCCGATATTCAACAATTCTTTAAAGTCGCCGGAATAAAAAGTATTTGAAACTTTAATATGGTAAGTACGATATAAAACATTTAAGTATATACCGGTAATATTTTATACACTGGATAATGTTCTAGAGTTCTTGATAATAGTCCATAGCTGTTTCACCGTAGACCTATTTTTCATTAATTTTGTACTAATAAATGTATGGGACTTGCCATGATTAATTATTATTGGTTCCTTATACGCTCGTGACTTGATGTTTTGACGTACAATATCCAACAAGAAATTTTGCACATCGACCTTGAACTATACTTAGTCATTTCGGGTCTGAAGAGCGTTATCTCTTTCGCACTTTACCAATGTGACGTTTGTCGATCATTTTGATAGTGTTTTGACCAATACCGGACTATCAGTGTTTACGTAGGAAGTGTGCAGCAGAGATAACGCTACAGAAAGAAAATCGAAACTAACGAAGTCGTAACTATGCTATTGAACTAGTCCGTGCGAAATAAAAAATAGAGAAGTGAAACTGATAAGCGCTTTGGTCATAAAATTCTAAAATTATGGATAAAAATAAATAACGGCTAGATTTCTAAAAAAAAAGGGTCCCATGCTTTGCAATATTGTCTAGAAAATCCAAGGAACATTTGCTGATGTTAAAAATATTTTTACCTCACCGGTAGAAAATAGTTAAATGTAAACTTTAATAATACTCGTAAAGGCTGCTACTGGTGGTAAGTCTGGTGGTTTATTCCGGTTAGGTAAATATATTTACGATATATTTCAGACTAAAATATTCTAGACATTCTTAATAGTAGAAACACACGTCCAGAATTGGTACGGAGCGGACAGCGGATTCGGTACGCTCCGAACCAAATCTGGCCGTGTGTAGAGTTGTCCGGCGAACATAATTATGATTAATTAAGCCTGGGTTGCACCACGACTTTTGTTAAAGTTAAAGTTATTGTAACATCTCTTACTTATGGAAATCTGTTAAGGTTAGAGCAGGATGTGAAATGTTACAATAACTATCGTGGTGCAACGCAGGCTTAATCTGATGCGGTCCACCGTACCGAATCCGAACGTGTGTTACAACTATAAGGTAACAACTATTTCACAGCTGTTGTGTAAGTACAAATTAATGGAACTTGTCATGATTCATTTCATTTCAGATTTCACTGCCATTTGAATGATAATATTTATAGAATTTTAATTTTTATTCAATAGTTGTTCCACTTTGGGCAATTGATTTCACTGTATAGTATGCCATGTTTGCTCGCACCTATGTCACACCGCGACACTCCACCAAAATTCCATACAAACGCTTAATTTGGTTTCTATTACACAGACATCAATCAGTGACGTGTATTTACACGCGCACCTGTGTGCGTAGCACGTACAAAATACCAACCGTCGTCCATAAGAGGGGAAGGGGTTGAGTGATGCGAGCAAATCGGACGGGACGTCAAAGTGTCCATTCTATACGTAGTATTATTACATATTCTCTGCCTATGTGGTCGATGGCTCTCAACAATACAAATCATTTTTGCCGTATGCTGTCATGAGCATATTATTACGCCGATTGTTAGTTATTACTGAAAAAGTAGCTTATAATTTTCATGAATTTATTTATTATTGAAAAACACTTGTTTAATTTATTCTGACGATAATAATATGTATTATTAAATTGGGAATTATTAACAAATGTTTTGTTTATCAATCTTAGTTTATGCATAAAGTATCTTAGAATGATGCATTTTCGTTATACTTATAGACGTAGTGTAGAAATTGTAAACGTTTTATTTCTTGTAACATAATTTAAATTTAAAAAATGATTTTTTATACGCGATTACAGTATTTACCGCAGAAAAACTGTTTTATTTTTATTTTCTTAATTAAGCAATTGCCACAAATCCACGCATCACTTTACATCGCGTCATTCAATTTAGCTTTATATTTTTTGTTGTTTGTAATGGTCAGAAGATTTATATGATAGAACAATTTCGGAAAATCTACCTGAATCTCGGCAATTGAAATACTATCAGCGTACCTACATACCTATCTACATGTCATTAAAGCTGGCATAGCGTAAAAGCGAATGGCTGGAACTCTGTGGTGGTAAGTATGGGCTACGAAGTAAGGTGCGAGGGCGAAGGCATCCTGTCGATCAATAATACTGTGTAGGTAATTCCCAATTCTTCTTACTTCCACCGATGCCTGACTATTGGTGTGAACATAATAGTGTCCTAATAGATGTCAATCATGAAGTACCTTAAGTACCAACATGTGAGTAGGTACCTACAGTGCCGGATTAGCCATATAGCAGGAGTAGCAAATGCTACGGGCCCCGCGCCAAAGGGAGCCCCGTGCCTGTGCCCAAAAAAAAAAACACAAATATGTAATACACCTTAGCTATTCTCAAAGGGAGCGTTGACCACTAATTATATAGGTACCTATATTATTTTGTTGCAAGTTGGCAATACCACAATACTTACAAGGGGGAATCCCCTAAATTTGTTTTCGATTCCTTTTCGTAAATGTTGTTTTATTTACATCCTAAATTTCAGTAGGCAATGTAACTCTAGGGCCCCATGGTCACATTAGCTACGGGCCCCGCACCGGCTTTATCCGGCACTGGGTACCTACCCTTTATAAGCATAATAATTATAAGGTGACTCAATCTCTTACAAAGTGACGGGATGGGACAAACTTCACTATAGAAACTCATGATACGAAACTGATAATACTACCCTATCGAAGTGAAAGTACGATAAAGACTACACACAGAAGATACACTACGAACAGTTGTTAATTTGAACTAGGGTTTTCGCATACCCGACATTTTTTAATACCCGGGTATCGGGTATTATTTTTGAATATACCCGGGTACCCGGGTATTTACAATGAATACAGAAAAAGATACAATTTTCTTATAATTATGTTTTATATTACGAAATAGTGTGTGTAGTATGTCAATAAGTCTCCTTAACTTAAAGGACAATCAATCACACAGTTAAACAGTTTGAGTGGAAATACCGTCTTGTGCAACTAAGCGTGCAACAGATTCGGAAATTTTAGTAGAAGGTAGAAAAAAATTGTTATCCGCGGTCTTTTTGGAACTAGGCTTAAACTTTGTTCTGATTCAGGTTGAGAAAACGATGTCAATGGCACTTCTTTTTCGGACGTAAAGTTCTGTTTTTCGATCTTTATTTTATGTAGGTACTTTATCTAAATGTTTTCATAAAACGTTTGTTGAAGAACCTTGAGATAATATTTTGGACATATTGCACACTGTACTGATTCCTTATTTTGAATTTTTTTAATATATTTCCACACTCCAGATACAGATCTATCCATTTTGCCAACGAAAAGTAAACCATTGTTTAGTAAAATATCTGAAAATTTCATAGTTTTCATTTTCAAGATTCATTTTTTTTCTTTTGTTTTAATAACATTTAATTCAAATACTAAGCGTTCACTGAACAATATTAAAATGGCCAACAATAACAACCAACATTTTGTACACTTATATGAAAATAATAGAAATTAGCGTATTTCAATACTTATGAAAATAAAAAAAAACGTAACTTCATGCCTGTAATCCCCGAAGGGGCAAAGGTAAATGCATGCATTCAAGCATACATGCAAACACCCGCGACTCGCCGGTTACGTTTTGGACCATGTAACAGGTAGCGAATCTGTTGCCATCTCCGGGCACATTACTGGGAAACTTCCTGAAAATGGAAAAATCCCAATAGAACCAGAGATAAAGGATTTTAAACCGTTATCCGACCCGGGAATCGAACCCAGGAGGACCACGCTGTGGCCTGCTACCACTACGCTTCTGAGGCAGTTTGAAAATAAAACTTTCTTATCAAACTCCAACGAAACAAAAACAAAACACAGCGACGTAAACAAGAACGTAATACATGACCAAATCTAACCTCAAAGTTACTGCATTATTCTAAAAAACTCTACGCCTTTAGATTTATTACTGTTGTGTGTCAAATTTGCTAATAAGTAGGTATTATTTTTTAGACCTTACTTAATAGTAATTTGCCGAGCATTTTGATGAATTCCCGAATTAAAGTGGGTGCCCGGGTATCCGGGTTTGGCAGTGAAAAATACCCGGTTACAAAAAGTTCAATTACCCGGGTATACCCGGGTCCGAGTACCCGGGTAGAAAACCCTAATTTGAACGGAACTTTTATAATTTATTTATTTATTTATTCTTTTTGCACACGGATGATGTACAGAAGGCGGACTTAATACCAAATTGTATTCTCTCCCAGTCAACCTTAGGGCCAAATTAAACTGTCAAAAAGTGCAGTGGTTGGTAGTAATGAAAATTAATTTAAGAATGATACAGCCAAATTTTTCTTGAAAATACTTATATTCTAAAAATAAATATCAATGTCTAAATACATACAACAAAAGTAAATATATATATATATATATATATATATATATATATATAAATATACGTATGTAACTATAATATATATGTATAAAAGTATAAACTTTATTATAAATAAATATATATTGGAAAATGTATATATATATGGTATACAATGATGACGACGGTTGTAACTCATTTTTTTGAAGATAAGAAAAATTTTGTTAGCCTGTTCTTAAATGCAAATTTGCTCGGAGCCTTCTTGATGTCTAGGGGAAGCGCGTTCCACAGTTTGACTGCTGTTACAGCAAAATAATTGGAATAGAAACCAGTACGGTGAGAAGGAATTTTGAATTTAAGACTATCGGAGGAACGATGATTCAAATTGTGTAAATCGCCGAGCTTATGAAAATTACATTTTAGGTAATTAGGAGCACAAGGATCGTTGATGATGGTGAAAAGCATACAGAGTATCCGACGGGACCTCCTTTCGCGGATAGGCAGCCATTTAAGCTGGCAACGGTAGTTGGTAGTAGTAATCTGTCGTCATTAAAAATAATGTGGATTTATTTTCTTCGACTCTATAAAATTCGCTGTGAACTTCAACGCGCGACCACGTCCGCGGCGTAAACAGTGATCAGCCAGACAGAAATGGTACATTACTTTTAGTTAGAATACAGCACTAACTACAACCCGACACGTCAGCGTGATCGTGAGTTAAACACTCCGAATGCACGAAACGTACCTACCTAATTGAAATCGATCTGGTGCTTTAGTGATACCTACTATATATACTTATCTACTATGTCAATTTGTAGCGCATTTAAATCAAGGTTTCTTATGAACCATTTCTATTTGAAGTAGGTACAGTGCTCATCAAGAAGTACAAAGTGCATTATGCACATCGAGCTTAGAAAAGAGACGATCTGCTAGTTTCGGCTTCGCAGAGAATAAATTCAACCACACGATACTCGTATATTTGTATGAAGCTGTGAGAACAAATCTGATTTTAGGTTTATATTATTAGGTATATGTTCAGTGATATATGTAGTAGGTACTACTACATATATCACTGAACTTCAATGACGGTGCAGATCTTCAGTGACTGAAGATCTGCACCGTCATAGATTTGTAGAGTTTACAGATACAAAACTAAGTTGGTATTTGCAAATAATAGGTATTATACAAATTGTAAATTTTATTCCTGAGCAAACTTATTGGCTGAAAAGGTAGCCTATAGATATATATATATATATATATATATATATATATATATATATATTTTGTATGTTATAGAAGTGGCAAACAGGGATGCAGTTCACATTGATGTTAAGTGATGACTGCAGCCTATAGACACCCACAAAAAGACCAAGGTCGAAATGCAGATGAGTTACCACTCCTGAGGCCTAAGGTGTTATGCCTCTGTGCCGGAAATTACAGGGCCGTACATTACCACCTGACCGGAACACGACAGTGCTGAACACTACCATTTAGCGGCAAGTATATTAGGTAATGCGGTGGTGCCTACGTCCGCGAGCTTCGTCACCGGAGCTCTACCACCAGTAAAAAAACTTTTTCTTACCTCTCTCTATCTTAATCCCATCTTCATATCCTTCAGTGTAGCAGTCAACTCGTTTAGTATTCGTAGTTCATTTCCTGAGAGAAGGGTAGTTCAGGTCTGCGGCATAAGATTTATTACAGTCATTATTTTAATTCTAATTAGCGTAGACGCCGTTGCTTTCTGCCATTCGCCGTACATTTGTAACTGTATTAATTTAAGACTAAGTAAAATATGAGATAGCTTAGAAAAATATATTTAAATTTTTAAATTAATATCCTGACTTGAGATGAAAATGTAAGTAAGTTAATAAGTGAGCCAAGCGGCTAGGGGATATATTACATTAAACAGGCGGCTTTTAAAATTTAATCCTAATCATAGATTTTTACTGGTGGTAGAGCTCCAGTGACGGAGCTCGCGGGCGTAGGCACCACCGCATTACCTAATTTACTTGCCGCTAAATGGTAGTGTTCAGCACTATCGTGTTCCGGTCAGGTGGTAATGTACGGCCCTGTAATTTCCGGCACAGAGGCATAACACCTTAGGCCTCAGGGGTGGTAACGCATCTGCATTTTGGCCTTGGTCTTCATGTGGGTGTCTATAGGCTGCAGTCATCACTTAACATCAATGTAAACTGCATGCTTGTTTGCCACTTCCATTACATAAAAAAAAAAAAAAAAAAAAAAAGATGGTAGATAAGTATTACTGGTGGTAGAGTTCGGGTGCTCGGGAGTGAAGGCACTAGGTACTTACTGCGTTACCTACCTTATCTATCTGCCAGCAAATGGCAGTTTCAGCACTACCATGTTCTGAAACCGTTTTTTATGTCATGAAATGACAAACGAGCATAAGTATAAGTTAACATTGATGGTACGAGAATACTGTGGCCTATAAACATTCTTAAGGCTTAGATAGGTAAATTAATATGCCTCTGTCCTGGAAATTACAGGACCGTACAATTACCATCTGACTGGAACACGATAACGCTGAACACTAGTTAGGTACCATTTAGCGGAAAGTGATATATACCTATACTTAGTAGGTATGTGTGACACACATACATACAGAGGAAATTAGAAAGTTCAGAATAGTATGAAATTAAATACTTAGGTACCTATAATTGTAACATATTTATTTTCACAATGCACACATGCGAGTGAATTTAGAAATTAAAGATAAAATGGAAAGAAAAATTTGCTGGAGTCGAAGGAATCGAATCTGCGACCTCAGGATAACCAGTCCGGCCGCTTTACCACTAAGCTACCGAAGTCCTTAAATTCAACGTCGAATTTTTCTTTCCCTTTCTGATTTTAACCGTTTTTTCCCCTTATTTTCTATATACCTATATCTTGATGAAATGGATTAATATTTCGGTGATGGAAGGAAAAAATAAAAGATTTTTCACTGTACGAGTAGCTATCCCCAATTCGATTACGACGCAGAGATGGGGGTGTCAAGTGTGATATGTCGGTGGTCGTCATTTGTCACCGGCCCTGAGAGTGAGAGCCTCCAAACGCATTGAAAGGCTCGAAGATCTATAGGCTGGATTTATCGCTGGTGATTCTTTAATACATTACAATATTTTTAGAACACCGTTTCATTTCTTTGTTACCTAGTCGTAACATAGGTACTACCGATTCAACGATAAGATGAGTGAGTAGGTGCCTAGGTACCTTATTAGGTACATAATGTTATGCAATTTTTTTTTTTTTTTTTAATGTAATGGAAATGGTAAACAAGCATGCAGTTCACATTGATGTTAAGTGATGACTGCAGCCTATAGACACCCACACAAAGACCAAGGTCAAAATGCAGATGCGTTATCACTCCTGAGGCCTAAGGTCTTATGCCTCTGTGCCGGAAATTACAGGGCCGTACATTACCACCTGACCGGAACACGATAGTGTTGAACACTACCATTTAGCGGCAAGTATATTAGGTAATGCGGTGGTGCCTACGCCCGCCAGCTCCGTCACTGGAGCTCTACCACCTTAAAATAAAAATATATAGAATAGTACCTACTTAGGTATATTTATAAAAAATATAAGGTAAACACTGAAGGTATATCCATATTTACTGGTAGTAGAGCTCTAGTGACGGAGCTCGGGGGCGTAGGCACTACCGCATTACCTCTATCTGCCCCCAAATGGTAGTGTTCAGCACTATCGTGTTCCGGTTATATGGTAATGTATATCTGCGTTATAACTATCACAGAGACATAATAACTTAGGTCTCAGGCCGGTGGCAATGCTTCACGCTCCTGTCATCACCTAACATCAATGTGAACTGTATGCTTGTCTGCCACTGCATGACATAAAAAATCTATAAAGCTCTACAAAAAGAATAACACACACAAAGAATAAGAATTTAAATGTTGCCACTCCTGAGGCCTAAACCGTATGGAAATTATGGAAACGTTCATCACCACCTGCCCTGGACTACCATAGTTCTGTTAATTAGCATTTAACGGTACATTGATTAGATAATGCCTACTCCCTCGAGTTCCATCACTGAAGTTCTACCACCATTAAAAATAAAACGAAGCAGACCTAAAACAAATGATTCCTAAGTAAACCAGTGCGTATACTCGTATATTACAACCTTATTTTGAGAGGCGAAGGTTTCGGCCATACAATGGTCTATTATAAATTATTAATAGATACCTATTTACAAATCTCGACGTCCGAGGAACGTTTTGTTCGAGTCAACTAACCACGCCAACAAAGCGATAGCGGCGAGATTTATTGGGAGGCTATTGAAAACCCGGTAGCATTGGAAATAAACGATCGATCATACTTGCGAAGCCGCAACAGAAAGCTACGCAGTTACTGTAGACATGACGGTGATAAGGGTCAGCACAATCCGAGATAACCACAGAACACAGTTTTTATGATAGGTATATAACATTGTAAATTAGTTATGACCTATTGAAAATTTTTGAAAAATCTTGAAATGTAATTATTGTGTGTTAAGTTAGTACTTACTCATTATACGACCCTTGAATTTCACGGCTTAGGTCCGAAAAGTGTCATCACTAATTAAATATATTCAAAGAGAATATCTGACTACAATTGGCCCATTTAATCTCAAATAAGATTTGAAAATATTTTCGCAAGCGCCTTTGTTAATAGGTAAAGAGGCTCGAGAGGTCGTTTTGTCACTTCCGTTTTAGGTACGTGGTTTTACTGTGTACTGTTAGGTAGATACACAAAATACACATATAGATACGTGTCATTAAGTGACCAGAACGAAATTACATAGCGCTGGAAATCTGATCATGCCCTGTGATGTAGGGACAACACAGGGCATGATCAGTTTTTACTGGTGGTAGAGCTCCAGTGATGGAGTTCGCGGGCGTAGGCACCACCGCATTACCTAATTTTACTTGCCGCTAAATGGTAGTGTTCAGCACTATCGTGTTCCGGTTAGGTGGTAAAGTACGGCCCTGTAATTTCCGGCTCAGAGGCATAATACCTTAGGACTCAGAAGTGGCAACGCATCTGCATTTTGACCTCTAGTCATTGTGTCGGTGTCTATAGGCTGCAGTCATCACTTAACATCAATGTGAACTGCATGCTTGTTTGCCACTTCCATTATATAAAAAAACCTAACAGAAAGCTACGCCAATGACAGACGCGACGACTAAGAACACAAAAGGCGACCGAGCGCTCGCTTCTGATAAATCATTGCCCCTCTTTGACGTGCACTATTAGCGGGACATTATGCGAAAAGAAAATTAATTTTCTCGGCCCTGGCTTGTGAAAATGAAACATATTTTTAATGTCAAATCGAAGGTCATTTTTATTAAGAAGTCACAGATGTCCAGCCATTTTGCCTATAAAATGTCAACTAGTAATCTTGAATGTATTTTTACTCTAAACATAAATCGATTTTCTGGTAAACATTGTGAAGCACACATGGACCCACGGCTAGTGTAGATCGCAAGCGATCAACTCGGTTGTGCGATATGGGCGCGGTCGAGTGTATGATGGGTAACCACTAGTGGCAAAGTAAAATGCGCATTTCCGTGCTTCGGAGGGGACGTTAAGCCGTCGGTCCCGGTTGCTATCGATAGATAGCAGTCGTTAAACCTTGTCGGAGGCCATTATGGGCGGTTTGAAAACATCCGACAGCGGGTTGGCCACTAACCCGTATCTCCACGAACCCGCATTGGAGCAGCGTGGTGGAGTAAGCTTCATGCCTCTCCCCAAAAAAGGGAGGCATTTTTATGTTTGTGAAAACAGAGATTTTTTATTATTACTTAACTATATATACCTAACAAAATTACATAGCGCTGGAAATCTTTATCGATCATGCCCTATGATGTATGGACAACCTAACAGAAAGCTACGCAAATGACAGACGCGACGACAAAGAACACAAAAGGCGACCGAGCGCTCGCTTCTGATAAATCATTGCCCCTCTTTGACGTACACTATTAGCGGAACATTATGCGAAAAGGAAATTAATTTTCTCGGCCTTGGCTTGTGTGAATGAAACATATTTTCAAACTAAATAACTCTCCTGGTTTCGTCTGGGTAGATAGGTCTACCTACCTACATCTACAATTTAGGTGTGTGAATGGACGTAATTTTTTATTGAAATGTTGCGTTCAGTCTCGATGGCTCATCCTTGGTAGTTCATAGAATAAAAATTCGAAATATAAGCATATTTCGATCAAGTTTCTCAATTTCCACCAATAGAATTGATCAATGTATTTTACCGCTCAACATATATCAAACTGCTCTAAGCGCAGTTAAACACATAACTATTTTTAGTAAGTGAAATTAGATAGCGTTGGGAATAATAATCGATGATGCCTTGTGACTTTGTGACGAAACAGAATTACGCAAATGACTGACGCGACGACAAAGGACACAAAAGGCTGGGGCCCAAGCGTTCCGTTTCACTTAAATCATTCTCTCTTTGACATAGGTACACTATTGCCGAGATAATAACAACAACAGTTGTCGAGAAATGACAAACTGAAGGTTAGGTACATTTTCTATTCCATTAAAATGTTAACAGGCTCAAAATCTCAATTGTTACAGCCGTCAATTATAACGAATTCTCGACAACTTCCTTGATCAACTTCTGGTAAATATTATAATAACTCTAGTCAGCGCCCCCTGTATTTATCAAGTTTGTTTATTTATTGATTGGTGTATTATGAAGCGGGACGCATTACCTTATATTTAAATTCGCACCCGTGTTTTTTTAAATGGATATTCATCCATCTTTGGGTAAAGATGGATACACACCATGAAAATAAATAGATTTTGCAAATACCTGGCGCTCTACACTCTCTGCCTACCCCGTTAGGGACCTGGCGTGAAGATACATACATACATACCTTGGATTTGAAACGATGACAAAATACTTATCTACAAGTTATGTTATCTTTATCTTTACAAATAAATAAAATTGGAGTGTCTGTTTGTAATATTAAAATAACCGCTTTTTACTAAATGCATATGTATGTATACACTGTACATATACCAAAAAACAATTTTTTTTACAATTTTTGTCTGTCTGTCTGCCTGTCTGTTTGGCGGGGCTAATCTTGGGAACGGCTGGACCGATTTTGACGGGACTATCACTGGCAGATAGCTGATGTCATAAGGAGTAACTACTAGGCTACTTTTATACTAGCTGCGCCCACGACTTCGTCCGGGTAGATACTGAACAATCATATTTTTACACACGTGGACGAAGTCGCGGGCACAGCTAGTTTTTAACTATTATCAGATAGGAAATGTTGTGATACTTATAGCACCTTTAGTGTTGGATATAAATACCTAAGCAATTAGCGAAATGAGCGAATCCTTTTGTATATAAAAACATTACGCCATCACTATTTTAAGCCTTTACAGCGTTTTAAAAACGTTAACCGTCACGGGGATTCATTAAAAAATTGCAGGTCAAAGATGAAAAGAAAAAATATTACAATTATCACACTGACTCCCACTGAAATGTGCAACGGAAAGGTAGATTTCACCATGGTCGGGACAATTTTAAGGAGATCCTTGGTGTTCTATTCATTGTTGTTGTTTGAGAACTTTTATAATCGGCGCGAGAGGTCTGGTTATGTTGGTCGGGGCATAAGACCCACGGACGCGACGAGAGCCTCTTTGTCCGCGTTACACTGTACTGTAAAGGCCCTGTCGCTCATTTGCTGAAAGCCTTGCCTTCAAGTGTCGTCAGAAATCCGGCCATTTTAGTTGCGTTCTGCATTTTAAAATGGGACGGCTTAAGTCTCTTATTGCTGCAGGACTTTGAATTACCTTTTCATGCTTTTTTCATTTAGTTAAGGTTGATAATGAAAGGTGTTATTTGAATGTAAGTGTGGTTTTTGTGTATTAGTCAGGGGTTTTTCAGTTATGTACCTACCTATTACATAGTAAGGTAACTATTACTATTTAATAGGTAGGTACATACTTCTACGAAGGTATACTCTCTTGTTATTATTCACTATTCACTACATATTACGAGTATAAAGTCCCCCTATTTTATCTGTCTGTATGTATGCGCTAATCTCGGAAAGTTGTGAACGGATTTTGTTCCTGTTTGAAATGGAAAGAGGGTTTTCTGAGGAAGGTTTATATCTATATAATTTATCAGTATAGTACTTATATTTACCGAGATATAACGGTTTTTGTCAAAGAAGTCGGGCGCGTCTCCACAAGATAATAAAAGCTATCCGCGCGAAGCCGAAGCGGGTCGCTTGTCTATTATAAACTCAAATATTATGCATAAGGTTAGTTGTAGCGCGTTGTTCTAATTTCAAATGACAGAAAATGTTGAAACACGATAACTATTCATCGGAAGGTTACTATACTCCGGAAGTGTACTCAATAACTTCCTAAGGACGAAGAGACAGAACTATTATACATCTACGATTCTAATTACAGATAATATAACAACTGTACTTTGTGTAAATGATAATATACTTACTGACATGATCACTTAAAGCTGGGCCCATCCGTTGGACCAGCTTAGACAAATGAGAATGAGAGCTTTGGTTACTTCATGGCATCGATCTGTATAGCATAGATAATCTTATTTTAAGTTTTCGTATTTGGAACAGTTGTCACAAATACGAAAACTTAAAAAAAAGATTATCTATGCCATCTATCATCATTAGATTTTCTCCAGGGGCGCGGCCATAAGCCCAGCTAATAAGTGAGATGATATATATACGTGACATGAGTCCACGATACCCACCTCCTCCCGAAAAAGGTGGCGCCAAACGCCGCCCTGCAGCCGCAGGGCAGAAAAAAAATACAGCAGTAGGGGGATGCCCCGGTGCCAAATTAGCGTCAAGCAAAAGACGCGTGCGAATGCCAGTGTATGAATGTAGGCTAAATGCAACCACAAAATTTCCAACCATAAAAAAATAATCCAATACCAAGATTATTATAACGTCACGACGCGGCATATCGCATTCATTACATCCCCAACCCTCCATTAATATAGCCGGAACATTAAATTTCTCCTCAGTACAACTAGGGATGCAGGCTACATCGATATTTCTGAATCTGTGTTCACTGGTGGTAGAGCTCAAGGGCGTAGGTACTACCGCGTTACCACTTATCTACTTGCCGCTTAATTGTAGTTTTCAGCGTTATCGTGTTCCGAGTAGGTCCAACCCGGTGGTGGTAATAGGGCTCTGTAATTTCCGGCACAGATGCTTAACATCTGAGGCCTCTGAATTGGTGACGCATCTATTGTAACCTTCACTTAAATCTCTCCTTTTTATGTAGTTGTCTATAGGCTATAGTATTCACTTACGATCAATGTGCAACTGTATGCATGTTTGTCACTTCAGGACTCAAATACCTTAATGATTTGATAGGAACCATAACTATTGCCTTTAAATATAAACTATTATGGCTCAATTTCGATGTCTCGATTAAAAATTTCATTTGATGTCATTTTACGAGTATGTGATTGGTTATACGTAGTTAGAAACTTATTGCAAAACGTAGATATCATAAGTTTTCATCTTATTTTATATGTATAAAAATCAATTGCTGTTCGTTAGTCTTGCTAAAACTCGAGAACGGCTATACCGATTTAGCTAATTTTGATTTTTGAATGATTTTTGGAAGTCCAGGGAAAGTTTAAAAGGTAAGAAAATAAGAAAAAAATGAAGGGAAATAGTAAAAACAACAATTTCATTTTCCCATACAAATAGTCCGTATCTACCAAACCTTTACTTTTTAGCAATACGAAGATTACCGGGTCAGCTAGTCTATCGATATTTTTTTATAGAGTGATATTCGATACATCGATGTTTATCTTTCCGATGTTTACATCCCTAAGTACAACCCATTAGAATCACAACCGTCATCTTGAGACGGTATTAAAATATCTTGATTGTCTTAGATGTCGTTTGCAAAGGGACTGCGGACGTGAGTGGGTGTTCACCCGCTGGGCTGTCGAGTGCAGTGTTTCTTTTTATAATACGAATTTTTATACCGTAATACACCTGATCTCGAGAATGAGAATGGAAGTAGCTTCACTCTATGTTATTTTTAATATTGATATTTAATTTACTTAAGATACATTTCGAAAACTGTTGCTTTATACATTTGACGTTTACCAAGCTACGGCCTCTTCCAAAATGTATATCCTCCGCATTCTTGCAGTCGTTGCAGTTTTGTGAAGTTCTGTGAAATAACTTCATTGGACAAAGATATTTCCGTTACTATGTTTCGATTCTGCTGTCAAATTTCGACAACAGCTCCACCTCTTGTAAGTAGATATTTACCCCCGCATTCATAAACGTACATTAGATACGTTTTAGCTATAGATTTTTTTTTCGATCGGGCTTTATGTTGGCGGCCTGTCTCGAGGCGGCATTAGTCTACTTCATCGGGCAATCGGCGAGCGCAGAAGGCGCTCCAGTCGAAATTTAGCTATAGAATGCTTTGTCTTTGTCAGTTGCATTGTCAAATGTGCAGGAAAGAAAAAGACAAAAGAGAGATTAGCAACACTAAAATACGTTTATGAATAAGGGGGTTAAGATTAAAAAAAATAAATAAAAAAAATTGTATAAATGTTTAAATGGTAATTTTGACGTAATCATTTGAATAGACGGGAACACTGATCATACATTCAGCTTACCTTTGCACGACGGAACATCTAACCAAATTGTATGGCTTAGTTAAATGTATGGTAATAACTATCACAGAGACATGACATGCGTTGGCATCCATGACACCTTAGGTCTCAGAGGTGGCAACGCATCTGCATTTTGACCTCTGATTTTTATGAAAAAAAAAACTGACTGACCCGGCGAACTGCGTTCTATGCTATTATTTTTTCTACATACAAACCTTCTCTTTACAATAACGACAATTTTCATATAAAAGAAATAGTTATTCAATTTGGTGCAGTCTTGTGGAAGTTATGCGCTCACAAGCAATTCGGTGATTCATTTTTATTTATATAATAACGTTAGGTACCTTGACATCAAATCACACATAAAAAACATTAAAATTTGTCACTGTAACACTCGTGATATCTGCCTTAAGAGGAAAGGAAATGGTGATGGATCGTGAAATTCGTGAATGGCGCTCCATAGGCTGAAGTCGACTCGTTTTGTGTTGCTGGCCTAGAAAAGAAGTACAATTTAGAAGTCGGAATAATCTATGTTACTTTCCACTAAATTTTCTACATAAAATTAATGAAGCCAATTTTGAACCGCATACCTATGAAAATTAAAAACCTGTTTCGCACACTAGGAAACTCTCTCGTGTTATAACACTTGATAAGTAACTTAAAATTTCTTAATTAAGTTTACAAGTTTTAACAGCTTTATGTAGACGAGGTTTATGTGCACGATAGTAATTACTTTTCAATTAAGTATAAAAGTCCGTTGTAAGGCAGACAGTGGGAGATAAAGTTATTCGTCAAATTCGAAACATGTCAAAACTCCCAGTACGACAGTAATAAATAACACATAGAACCTATACAATGGTTATGAAATATGTACGCAATGTAGAGCAATATAAAAAATTGGTATTTTATTTATCAGATACCGAAAAATTTTCGCATATACGATACACTTTTGAATTGGAGCGCTATGCCCGCAATGCGTGTTTTTTACACGACTGCCATTAAGGCCAACGAGGTGTTGGTGTCATGATACTCTTTTGTGATTATCGTGGAGCCGCTGTGAAGCATGTTAGGCAGGGCTACGCTGTGTCTTTTGTGAGACAGCTGCCTCCATTCCGTTTTATTATAGTACACTTACACAATATAACAATCCATTCTTTTAATTAATTCTAAAAATATTGTATGGCGGCTTACGATCTCTTATCGTCAGGATTGGTGTCGTTTTAATATCGGAAAATCTAGGTTTTCTTACATTTTAAGTGACATTAATCTTAAAATAAGAACGGGTTTTATTTTAGTAACAGAAATGAAATCTTATTCAATATTTTTTTTAACGATGCATGCAAAGATATTTGGATGCATGGAATAAAAAATGGTTAAAATTTATTGAAGCTTATAATCTGCAATGTCAAGGCTGTTGATGTTTTCTATTTGCAGAATTATTTACCATATTCCAAAATATATGGTTAATACTGTGCCTCAATCATTACCAATGGTAACAACACAGTCTAAAGCACGTATAAGATTGGTTAATTAGACTGTCTTACCATCTTCCAGTGACTGTTAAATGGCGTTCGCCGAATCTTCTCAAATGTTCTATTGTTTACTAGCTGACACGGCAAACTTCGTATTGCCTCAGAATGAAATAAAGTGTCAAAGGTTTGATATAAGCGGACTATTTGTATGGGAAAATGAAATTATGTTTTTACTATTCCTCTTCAATTTATTCAAATTTTCTTACCTTTTAAACCTTCCCTGGACTTCCAAAAATCATTCAACACCAAAATTTTCCAAATCGGTCCAGCCGTTCTCGAATTTTAGCGAGACTAACGAACAACAATTGATTTTTATATATATATATATAGATTGCAGTAATGCGTGACATCCTGAAGATGAAATGAGATAAGATAGGACAAAATAAATAATGCCACCAACTATAAAATTTGATTCATAACTACCCAAACCACTTGGCCACTGAATAAATGAACATCAACCACTACGAAAACCTGAAATGCTACAAAGCTTGAACATTAGATCTTCAAATCTAGGGGTCTTATCGAAGCCAAAAATATCTTTAAATGGATCAAAAATCATCATAGATAAAGTAGAGCAGGAGAAAGTTTCATTCAGATTTTTATTTCTTTCTAATTAACATGTTTGTTTATCCAATCTAATAAACGATGAGTTTGTAACTGAACGTGAAACCCGGCGTTGACTAGATTAAAAGACTAAATAATGTATTCTAAATTGTTACTTTATTATAAAGTATACTTGAAATAAAAAATGTTCCAGAATCGACCCGCCTACTAACCTTCCATCCGCTGCACTATCCCCATAATCCGCAGGTTATTATAAAAAGCGATGGCGCGCTCGCTCCCGTCAGTGTTCGTTCTACCGGCGATTAATCCCGGACTTGTGCCATGTTAGCTTAGTCCATTTTTCTTAATCGTGGCTCCAATATGCGGGAGGTATTTATATCAATTATTGCTTTCCTCGCAATTGCAACACCCTCAAGATGTTCGGAGAACAAAGACGGCTTCAACTTCTATAAAGGTAGAGAAAGTTGGATAGTTGCGGTGAATGTGATTAATGTAAAGTTTCTCTGAGTCTTATTTTTTTAGTATCGTAAACAAAAAAAGTGTGGTAAACAAGTATTATAGTTTACATTGATGGTCAGTAAATACTGCAACCTTGTTTTGAATTGAATCAAAAATTGGAAAGAAAAATGTAGATACGTTGCCACACTCAATTAGTATGTAGTAGTTACATAAGGTAGGCTGATTGGTCTGTGAGTAGTTATTAAGAGACCGACTGCCTCGTAGGCCCAGTTCTCGATGGTTAGGCCTTAGGTCCCGGGTTCGATCCCCGGTCGGGACAATCTGGTCTATTGTGAGGACACTCCCTAGCTTTAAGCGACCATGCTAATGGTAGAGTTCCAATGTAGAAGCTCGAGGACGTAGGTTTTACTATTTACATTACCCAATATATCTGCCGCCAAATATTCATGTACAGCACTATCATATTCCGGTTAGATATGTATGGCCGGTTTAACTGAATAAGAATTATGTTAAAAGTATACTAAATAATAAAACAAAATATAAAAATAAGCTATACTTAAATCATTAAGTAAAAATTATGAGTAAATAGAAAAATATATACCTATTCGTGACCATATAAAGAATCATTACAAGTGTACAGAAAATGTGAAAAAAACGCACAAGGTAAATAAGCTTTGAAATATTATCTAGGGAACCTAAGAACATTCTTGACATGATCCTATGTAATCGAAGTTCATAATAATTTATTATACTAACTAATTATGTCTTAATTGTAGCCATAATTAATAACTGGTAGTTCGCCTTGTAATAGGATTATCTGATACCGCTGAGCTTTGATCTAAGTTAGGTATTAATTTGACGTCGTTAACAGCTGAACACGGATTTGCGTTGTACGCTATATTATTCATACTTGTAATTATGAGTTACATGTATAAATACAGGTTCTCAGATATACTTAGAATTAATAACTGGAGCGTGGCTAATTACAATTAATTTAATATGATTTTACTTATTATCAGATCTCTCTTCAGGTCGGGGTCCAATTTCAACCCCGGACCTTTGTCAGGCTTGCGCAGGGACATGGGGAGTCCAACACGTAGAGATGCTTTCGAGAATTTTGATCTACTTTGTAATATTCATTGGTTTTTTTTTTTTTTTTTATGTAATGGAAGTGGTAAACAAGCATGCAGTTCACATTGATGTTAAGTGATGACTGCAGCCTATAGACACCCACACAAAGACCAAGGTCAAAAAGCAGATGCGTTACCACTCCTGAGGCCTAAGGTCTTATGCCTCTGTGCCGGAAATTACAGGGCCGTACATTACCACCTGACCGGAACACGATAGTGTTGAACACTACCATTTAGCGGCAAGTATATTAGGTAATGCGATGGTGCCTATGCCCGCGAGCTCCATCACTGGAGCTCTACCACCAGTAACCAAACCACCAGTTGGTGCACATAGCTTAGCACTGGTGGCAACGGATTTAGCTAAGATATGTCTTTTGTATGGAAGGATGCGTGCTATGGATGCGAGCTATGTGCAGGCCGTCGCGAGTGGTATAGCTATGCGCAAAGCAGAGTACCTGTACCTATGTCGCGCACTTGCGGTGGCGCATGTTTCTAGCGCATCTTCCTCGTACACATTACAATACATCTCTGGTGGGAAAGCACCCTAGGGTGCTTTTCGAAAATATGTGACCGTTTCCACCGATACTAAGCTATGTAGCAGTACGAGGAAGTTAAACACCTCGCAAATTAACAATGTGATATATTAAAAATATAATTCATCAAATGTTTAATAAATTCGTTCAGATTCTTTCTTCATCCTAAGAAAGAGGTACTGAATACATAAATTATTTATTTTGATTTTCAGATTACATCAGAGCACGATATGATGATGACGGACTAACCGACGATTATGATTCTGGAGATCGTATGCTTTGTAAGTATACGTGATTTTAAGGTTCCGTTGCATCAAAATATTTTTCAAAGTTACCTATGGTGTTTGATGAATTTAATAAGAATAGTAGCAGTGACTGCTAAATGTGTGTGTATAGGTACCTAGTATGCACCAGAGATAACGCTAACGAGCCGATGGTCTCTTTCGCAGGCTTGATGTGCAACATTAATTGTTGAGTTCTGTAATTTTGACATTAACCAGCGCAGCTCCGCCAGTTACGTTTAGCAGTAAAAGTAATGACGTCTTTTAACAATTTTCAAATAGTGCACCCAATTTTTTACTTAACCGGTACTTTAAAAAATGTTGAAGTTAAAGTTACCAAATGCAACCCAGCCTTAATATCACGTCCTTAAAATATGTGTCTGTAAATCAGTCTTTTTATACGAACAAGTCATATCGTAAGAAAACCACTACAATGGTACGTTTTACGTTCGTTTGAATTACGTACATTTTGAACGCAACATTCATGTTCTTACGTTATTACATTCTCTTCTTCAATACGTTTATGTATAAGGAGGTTATTTCTTATTTCAAGTAAAAAGCTCATTGTTTTTATTGATTTATTAGATAGATCGTTACGTAATTCATCACAAGTCTCATAAAATTACTTTTCCAAATGGATTCCTGAACGCAGCTAGTAGGTTTAGATAGGTAATATTATGAAGATTCACTGGACAGATATGGTTTGTGTCCTGAAGAAAAAAGCATAATGTAATAATATTATATAGTCCCAATGTCGGAAATAATATATATCCCTACTAATATTATAAATGCGAAAGTAACTCTGTCTGTCTGTCTGTCTGTTACCTTTTCACGTCCAAACGACTGAACCGATCTTAATGAAATTTGGTACAGAGATAGAACTGACTTTGAGGAAGAACATAGGCTACTTCGTTATTTATAAAACGACATCCACGCGGGCGAAGCCACGGGCAACAGCTAGTATAAATATATATACAACCCATAAGGCCTCCGACAAGGTTTAACGACTGATATCTATTGATAGCAACCGGGACTGACGGAAACGCATTTTAATTTGCTACTAGCGGTCACCCATCACACACCCGACCGCAGCCGTATCGCTGAACCGGGTAGATCGCTTCCGATCTACACCAGCTGCTGGGCTATCTCTCGCTTCTATGTATACGTATCTATAACTATAAGTATGGGTATAAATAATCTATAAAATTATTTAACCAGTGACTATGCAATTTTCTTTGCTCAGATTTCTACCGGACACCATTGCAGCTGAGCCCCGGCTTACTGCCTGCGATCGAGCAGGAATACAGGAAAAGAACGGGCAACATGTTTAAAAGTAAGCAAGAAAGAGTATGTATGATACAATGATAGGGGAAAATAAATGCAAATTTTATTGATGATGATTTTGTTGAAGAATCTAATATTTTGACACAGTTTTATTCGCATAAATAAGCTTATCCAATGGTGTTATGATGTCCAATGCATTACAGTGATTTTGGTCGTAGGCATACCAGTGAAGAAGCTCGCAGACGTTACATTTTTTATCTAAGGAAGGCGCATTTTTTTTTTTAATGTAATGGAAGTGGTAAACAAGCATGCAGTTCACATTGATGTTAAGTGATGACTGCAGCCTATAGACACCCACACAAAGACCAAGGTCGAAATGCAGATGCGTTACCACTCCTGAGGCCTAAGGTCTTATGCCTCTGTGCCGGAAATTACAGGGCCGTACATTACCACCTGACCGGAACACGATAGTGTTGAACACTACCATTTAGCGGCAAGTATATTAGGTAATGCGGTGGTGCCTACGCCCGCGAGCTCCGTCACTGGAGCTCTACCACCAGCTTTATTGGTTATCTGCCAATAATGCAGTTCACATTGATGTGAAGTGATGACTGTATCCTATTGACATCTACACAAACACCAGAGGACAAAGTGCAGATGCGTTGCCACCTTTGAGACCTAAGATTACCTACATTTATCAGTAACGGACCTCGTAGACGTAGAAAATCTTAATTTAATATCTAATCTACTTCTATCTCTTCTCGTAACGTAACTTCACGCCTGTAATCCCCGAAGGGGTAGGCAGAGGTAAATGCATGCATTCAAGCATACATGCAAACACCCACGATTCGCCGGTTACGTTTTGGCCCATGTAACAGGTGGCGAGCCTGTTGACATCTCCGGGCACATTACCAAACTTTGAGGTACTGGGAAATTTCCAGAAAATGGAAAAATCCCAATAGAACCAGAGACAAAGGCTTTTTCACCATTATCTCTGATAACCCCCTACCCGGGAATCGAACCCAGGACCTCAGCGTGGTAGGTGGCCTGCTACCACTAGGCTACCTAGGCTATCTCTTCTCGGAGTACGAAACGTAAGTTATTCCCTTCCTTTAGAAGTCTAGGGAGTGATGCCTCTTTGGAGTGAATATGCCATAACCGCCACGCTTGGTAAGCAGATTGTCGAATGCAGTGGCGGTAGTTTATCACGGGATGGTTTCGACTAATAATCGCATTAATTGATAGCGTGCTAACTCTGTATTAGCATTTCGCAAATCAAACGAAGTTGTGAAATTCAGCGAAATGTGAAACGCTAATTCGTAATGAATGCGTCAAATTTTTGAATAATAACTTGTGTGGCACCCTTTAACATTAATTAATTTGCATATTTACAGAAATCATATACTTTATTAGGTCTCAATTATTACCATATTAGCAAATAGCATAGCAATAGCAATTAGCATGCTAAGACTCACGAATTCACATGCTTATGAAATTAACGAGAAATAGCATTAATTGCCATCGCTACTTTTGACCGTTCCGGGGTATCGCATTTACTAGCGTCCTATTCGAATGTTTAGACCGGCATTGTTCGGTTGACTGACTGCACTAGCGGTAGAATCTTCACTAATGGGCGGTGGGTCGTCACGTCCCAACACCCTAAATCTTGTATGTATGTATGTATCTTCACGCCAGGTCCCTATAGGGGTAGGCAGATAGTGTAGAGCGCCAGATAACCCGGTCCTGACATACCTCTCGGGCCTCATCTACTTTCATCATTCCCTAAGTCCTTCCTTTCCCTAAATCTTGTCACTGGTATATCTGTAATTAGAAGATGCATTTTTCACAATATAAGATCACATGCTGAATAAAGAATCATGGCGAGGCGTAACACTAGAAAAAAGGACCTCGAAGACTGCGCTTGCCCAGATGTTGCAGAGTAAAGAAGCTCCGTATAACACGTAAGAGTAGAATTTAATATTTGTTTATTTTATAGTTTTAGCTTAGAAATATCATTGTTAACATAAATTCCCACCCATATTTTTACATTTGTAGGTCATGCATACATCCACAATTCGTGAAAACGATATTTTTGTTTAGTATCATGTAATGTGTATAATCATACCTAAATGCAGTTTTCTAGTACTAAGAGTCTTTGAGCATATCTGTGGACAGACGGACGGACGGAAGGACTGGGAAGGACATAGCGAAACTATAAGGGGTTCCTTGTAGTTCACGGAACCCCGAAAAGCTCATGCACGTGGACTACTACCAAACCACATATACTACCCGCATGAGGCGAAAGAAACCAGACTGTCTCTTTGATAGTCATTAGGGGGCCATACATAACGATCTAACCGGAACACGATAGTGCTGATCACTAACATTTGGCGAAAGATTAAATTATCCGGTGGTGCCTACGCCCACGAACTCCGTCACTGAAGCTCTAGCATCCAGCAAAAATTTCCAGCACTCAGATTTGTTTCATTTTTAGTATTGAGGTCATTTGTGACTTGGATTGAGACCGGGATTAATGTACCTAATGTACCTTAATATAGATTAAGACACATTACATTAATCCCAGTTTCGTTATAAATTTCTTATGTTTCTTTTTTATTTAAATTCTGCTCTTAGTTTTTGAAATAAATTGCATTGGGGTTTTAATTTTTTCGTCATTTTTTAAGAAGCAACATCATTCTAGATTTGCTTATTTAAAACATTTTTGCATTTTAATCAAATCATCATTCACTAATCATGCCTTGATCATTTTCATTTCTGCTATTACAGGGATGTATCACATTACTGCTTGTATGGAAAATAGGAGAAGAGTGATATAGGTAACACACACATATTTATTTAAAAAGATTAGAAGAGAAACCTGGAACTCATGGCTTGTTAGTTCCTAGGGGAGTGTTAGGGAGTATCAAGACGGGATTCTAACTTAAATTTTGGCCCGACTGTAAATTAATTTAGATTTGTCTAAATCTCAAAATAAAAGGCTATAGCCATTATTTCAAATCACTACTTGTACCAAGATTTCAGCCAAATACCTAAAAAAAATGGAAACTTTAAAGTATCTACACGCTGTAATAAATATTGTTTGATTTATTACATTTTGGCCGCATAGATGAGAAAAAGAAAGCCATAATTTCACAATTACACATGCGAGTATAATGTTTTTAAAGAAAAAGAATGGAACAAAAGTTTGTATTCAGACTTCAACCCGAGACCACTGGGATCTCCAGCCGCCTGCCTCCCAACTGAGCTACCGAACATAGCTGAAATTTTTATTTCCATTTTTTTTTTACAAATATAGCTATTTTTAATTTGTTTGAGAAATGGTCTACTTAATTTGTAAAGTAATCCAACACGATTAAATAAATCTCTTTTTTCACTTGCATAAGGAATTGATGTACATTATTAAGTTTTGTTGAAATAATTTAAACAATTACCACTTTCATTATATTTTTTTAATGTTATTTGTAAAAATAGTTTTCATACTTCTTTTATAATTGTTCGTAATTTTCGTGTCTTCTTTCAGTGTTGAGAATCGTTCAGATGAAAACATTGAATTGCCGGAAGAAGATATTAATCAATCAATAGATGCCTGATATTTATGAACTATCAAATTGTTATTATGGTGGTTAGATAAATTAAGATGAAGATTAATGAATATAGTTCAGTGTCATGATTGTGCTTAATATGTAATTAAAAAAACAATAAATTTTAACTTTACAAACGATTACATTTTTTCATTGCAATGGCGGAATCTTTTGTTTAGGTGCTCATGATATGAAATGGGTAAAAAATTATGCCGTTACCATTTCTGTTGGCGTATTACTTCGGTGAACATCAATTTGAAAGCCACTTTATACTGCAAAGTCTACTTATATTCCTGAAGAAATTTTGCGTCACTATTGCCAGAGAATATGTAATAATACGCTATTGCTATGAATTTGTTGTCTCATGATCTTCATAGCAACAATCATGGGTTATGTAATATGGCGGTTTCTGCGAGTTAGTTGCAGTAATATTTGAAGTGTATTGAAATGGTTATCTATACCCATCGACGCCACAACGCCGCATGTCTATACCTATGCTAAACGAAATATCAAAAACTGATTGACGTATATCTATATAAAGTTTAAATTTGACAGGGAAGTAGCATGAGTACATAGATCCGTAGTAGGCGTCCGCTAAGAACGGATTTTGCAACAGGACCGGATTAAGGTACCTACCTAATGAATTGGTTGGTATTAATTTTCAGATCAAAAAACGATATCCACGCGGATTCACCGTCTTCTAGTGGATGAGTCCATTAGTGAACGGTGGGGTAGTCACGTTACGACGCGACAAAACATATACATAATCATCATCATATAACAGATAATAAAGATACAGAAGCTCATAAATAAGTGGGTGTTAAAAAAACTATCAATATTTTATGTTCAACCCTCCTATAAAATTAATCTGGCTAATGTGAAGCCGATGAATGTTGCTTCACCCACGTTTTCCTCAGTTTAAGTGATTTTTTCAATAAACTATGAAGGTAAAGTTGTCAGTGACTTATCAGGCGGGAGATTCCGTTAGAGCCGGCCTACTTTTTACGTGAATAATGGGCAGAGGCGAAGCGAACTGGGAAAGTTGGAAAAAATCTTTGTGTATAATGGACCGAGGCGAGGCGAACTGGGGTAGTTGGGAAAAATCTTTGAAACATCGAACAAAAGAGTTTTGTTGCGAATTTCAAAGTTATCGTTATTGTTACTTACAAGTAAAATTGTAAGAAATATTTTAGAATTTAATGAATAAAAAACTATAGGCTATAAAAGGCTAGTATTAGAAGCTCTTCAGTTGATGTTCAACTCCGTCATATCCGAGGGCAAAACGCCACAGGCGTGGCACAGAAGTGTGGTGGTACTGTTCTTTAAGAAAGGCGACAATACCCTTCTAAAAAACTATAGGCCCATCGCACTTCTAAGCCACGTCTATAAGTTGTTTTCGAGAGTGGTTACGAACCGTCTATCTCGCAGACTCGACGACTTCCAGCCTCCCGAACAAGCCGGTTTCCGTAAAGGCTTTAGCACCATAAACCACATTCACACGCTGCAGCAGGTTATACAGAAGACAGAAGAGTATAACCAGCCCCTATATCTAGCGTTCGTGGACTATGAGCAAGCCTACGATTGGGTTAAGATTTGGGCTGTGCTACAGTCACTTCAGAGGTGCCAAGTTGACTACCGATACATCGAAGTGCTGAGGAGCTTGTATGAAAACGCCACCATGTCGGTCCGGCTTCAGGATCAGAACTCGAAACCTATTCAACTGCAGCGAGGTGTGAGACATTGAGATGTTATATCTCCGAAACTGTTCACCACTGCATTGGAAGACGTCTTCAAGCTTCTGAACTGGAAAGGACTCGGCATCAATATTAACGGCGAGTACATCTCCCACCTCCGATTTGCAGATGATATCGTAGTCATGGCTGAGACCCTGGAAGACCTTAGCACAATGCTCAATGACCTCAGTAGGGCCTCCCAACGAGTGGGCCTTAAAATGAACATGGACAAGACGAAGATCATGTCAAATGTCCATGTTACACCCACTCCTGTTATGGTCGAGGGTACTACACTCGAAGTTGTTGACGATTATGTATACCTGGGACAAACGGTCTAGTTAGGTCGGTCCAACTTCGAGAAAGAGGTCAATCGCCGAATCCAACTCGGTTGGGCAGCGTTCGGGAAGCAACGGTTCATCTTCTCGTCCGACTTACCGCAGTGTCTCAAGAAAAAGGTCTTTGATCAGTGTGTGTTGCCAGTGATGACTTATGGGACAGAAACGTGGTCGCTCACTATGGGCCTCATAAGAAGGCTCAAGGTCACTCAGAGAGCAATGGAGAGAGCTATGCTTGGAGTTTCTCTGCGAGACCGAATCAGAAATGAGGAGATCCGCATGAGAACCAAAGTTACCGACATAGCTCACCGAATAGCGAGACTCAAGTGGCAGTGGGCAGGGCACATAGCTCGACGAACTGACGGCCGTTGGGGCAGAGCAGTTCTCGAGTGGCGACCGCGTACCGGAAAGCGAAGCGTAGGCAGGCCTCCCACAAGATGGACCGACGACCTGGTGAAGGTCGCGGGCAATCGCTGGATGAGGGCGGCCCAGGACCGTTCGTTGTGGCATTCTTTGTGGGAGGCCTTTGTTCAGCAGTGGACGTATTTTGGCTGAAATGATGATGATGATGATGATGAATAAAAAAACTGGAAGAAAATATTTTGACTTCGGGCAGGAATCGAACCTGCGACCTCAGGATAACCAGTCTAGCCGCAAAAATATATTTTTTTTAACATTTGTTGTAATAGTGGAAACAGACAAATAATAACTTGATAATAAGTGGGTTCAATCTTTAATGTTCAACCCTCCCATAAAATGAATCTGGCTGATGTGAAGCCAGTGAATGTTGTTTCACCCACGTTTCTCTCGGTTTTAAGTGAATTTTTCAATAAACTACGAAGGCAAAGTTGTCAGTACCTTATCAGGGGGAAGATTACGTTAGAGCCGGCCTACTTTTTACGTGAAAAATGGGCAGAGGCGAAGCGAACTGGGAAAGTTGGAAAAAATCTTTGAAATATCGAACAAAAGAGCATTTTGCGATTTGTGAAGTCATTATTAATGTAACAATGTTACATGTAAAGTTGTAGGAAATATCATAAACAGAGTACTTATGAGAAACTATTTTCAATATGAAATATTATGTAACAGTAGAAACAGAGAATTAACTAGTTTAAAAATAAGTGGGTACAATTTTCATGTTTAACCCTCTCAAGGGAATGGCGCTAATGTGAACCCGGTGAATGTTGTTTTACCCACGTAAAGTTACCATCAACTTATCAGGCGGAAGATTCCGTTAGATTAGGTCTACTTTTGCCGTGAATAAGGCGGGGCGAACTGGGGATTTTTTTTAAATATCGAACAAAACAGCGATTTGCGAATTGCTAAGTTTTTATTAATGTTACCAGTAAAGTTGTAAGGAATGTTTTAAAACAGAGTTTGAGGAACAACTTCGTTATATTTTAATATTTATGTTGTTTTATAAGAATATCGGTAAAAGTTTTACGGTTCCGACTTAATATTATTTATAGTTAATGTTACGAAATGAAAACAGAAATTTACAGAGTCCATTACATAGCTACAACTTTTATGACTTTGTTTATAGACTTGTTGGCGACTAGAAATTAAAGAATAGAAATAGGTGGCGCAAGGCTAAAGGAAAGGAAATAAGTATGTCAAGTTTGACCTTCTTTTACAAATCATTAGGTACTTACAAACAAAATAATTTCGAATTATTCAAATAAACTCGATTGGCGTCTTCAACTTGTACAAAAATCCTCACAGGTACCTACTTGTGCAGAAAATTTTCAATTCATCTGAAATCAAACAGTGTTCGCCTTCATTCCGTTTAACTTTAAGAAAGTACCCAACGAGCTCTGTAAAGTTTATAACATTGTCTAAAGTCAGAATGCATAAGCGAGCAGCGCCGAATGCTCCGTGTGCTAAACATAATTTTCTTTTATAGAGGAAGTTTGTACACGACTGTACTTACAAAGTTCAGTTGCTCACTGATTTGGCTATTTTGTGTTTTATATTTCTCGTAATAGAAGATGATGTAGATCTTTCACTTCAAGATTAATTTCTCTCTCTAACTACGTACATCATTATAATAATATGAATGAAAATGCGGCAACTGCGTTTGGGCCACGCACAATGTAGGGTATAAGGTTCCATTTTCAGTACAAACGGTTTTCTTAATGGCGAAATAGTTTTCTCTTTCTCTATGGAAAAAAATACATCCCCACTTTCGGTAGGTAGGGAAGGTGTTCAGTAGGTTATTACTTACCTATATTTGTTTTCTCAGATCATATTGGCCTTTGGAACTCTGCCGGTGAATGATAAGGAATAACTCTTTTTTTTTTCTCTTTACTCTTTGTTGTCAGTTTGTAAAAGGGGAAATGAGACATTCTACTGATAAACTTACTAACATTAGTATATTAGATATATTTAGTTTTATCTAAGTGATATTCTCCATGACTTATAATTTTTCTATTTTTTTTTTTTTTGTAATTGTATGGAAGTGTCAAAAAAGCATGCAGTTCAGATTGATGTTAAGTGATGACTGTAGCCTATAGACACCCACAGAAAGACCAAGGTCAAAATGGGGGCTTAAAGACATTTATTCTCAAATAAGACGTCAAAGTCACTTACATGAGAATCATCGTAGTTGCTAAGTTATTACAATTCGTCGTCGCATGCAAAAGAAAAAGAAAAACCAAAGATAACATAAATGAACATAAAAGAAGAAAAATCAGTGGGTTAAAATTGAATGTAGTACAGATAAGAATAATGTACTTGTAGTGAATACACATATACATATATATAGCTACCTAGGCTATAAAACGCATCAATTCACATGTTCACTGAGCACACATCAAACAAAAAATCAATATGTATCTGATATGTACTCAGCAAGCCGTTTCTTGAATACGTTAAATGAGCCAACATTTTTTATTTCCGAGGGTATTTTATTATAATAATGAGCTCCTTCAAACGTAATCATTGATTTGCCATAGTTTGTTCCAGCTTTTGGTAGAAAATGCAGATGCACTTCTGAGGCTTAAGGTGTAATGCCTCTGTGCCGAAATTACAGGGCCGTACATTACCACCTAACCGGAACACGATAGTGCTGAACACTACTATTTAGCGGCAAGTATATTAGGTAATGCGTAGGTGCATACGCTCGCGATTTCTGTCACTGGAGCTCTACCATCAGTAAAATCAATTGTTGTTCACTTTGTTTTTGACGTGTCATAAGGGGTGCTTGTCACCCTAACTGAAAAATGAAATTCTGATTCAGATTATATTTAACTCGTTACTTAATTATGTAACACCTTGTATCCTATAGCTAAAGCACAGTAATAAGGATATTTTTCCTACTGATAACTGTACTTAGGCGCCAAATTTGCTCACACAACCCTATCACACGTTCAATGGTGCTCCCAATGTCTGATGCTTTTCAAGAATATCGGCGATAAGAAAATATGATCCAAGGGAAAAATAGCAAACCCTTTTTCGATGTCCCATTTCCAACACGTAATGAAATGTGAAACTTTGGGTAGGCATTATCTTTCGAAGCTCAGGTCAATTACACGAAAAAAGTAAGAATGGACCCCACGTGCCTTCACGAAAATAATTTCACAAAAACGTATAAAGAATTCAAATTCCCGCCTCACAATGCCCTGCAATTAATTTCTCGTATTTAAATCTATTTTGCAGGAAATTAATAAAGAACGTGAGAAGCTTTCGAAGTCTTGAGTGCCACGGCATGGCCCCAACACCGCCGGCTGTTCTACAATTTATTGTGCCTTATTAATTATTGCGGTAAAATTATAACGGATTCCCTCTTATAAGTGGATTCCATATTTAAACTTTGTAGGAATCGGATTGTGGGTCGGGGATAATCTGGACCTTTTATCCGCATCTTCATTAGAGCAAAATAACGGAAAACTACCATTCGCGGACGCACCTCACGTTCCTTGTATTAATTTTGGGTTTATTGAATAATACGTGACCTCCATAAGGAATCTGTTGATAAGGGATTCGAGAAATTGGACCCACTTAGGTAAATAGGGTCAGTCATATTTAATACTACGATGAAGGAGGGTAGTTGTAGAAACTAATATGGGTTGTTGTCTTAGATAGGATCGATGTCTGTTTAATTGCCAATATGTTTCCCTGCTGGACTAAAGGTTTAAAGAGATTAGTTTTTTGTAGATATAAAATATTGACCCGTGCTCAATTAGACTCACGTCTCTAATAGTTTCGAGGATGAGTAGGATGACTAAAAGTAACAAATGTACGAATTTATGTCACAATGCGTAAATATAGCAACAAAAATGTATGCCCAAATGGAGACGCTTGGCAATATCTTCTAAATTCCTCAATTTATTTGACCTACATAATATATTTAAAACAAACGTCACGCATGTTTTCCCTGGAAGGGTAGGCAGAGGTAAATGTATATTATTATATTCAAGCATATATGCAGAATAATGCAAATCCACGATTCTCTGATTACGTTATAGGCCCATGTATGAATATGTAGAAATGGGAAATTTCCAGAAAATTAAAAAAAAATACCAGATAAGGGAGGAGAGTATTTTGCCGGTATGCCGATATTGATGATGTGCCCAGCCCGAGCACATTACAATACTCCGAACGTAACAATAGGAAAATTCCAGAATATAAAAAAAAATTACAGTAACATGAGCGATAAAGGACTCTACACAACACCTTCATTTCTGATAGCCCTTGAAATGGGATTCGAACCCCAGCGTAACGGAAGTGGCCCGCTACCACTAAACTACCTAGGCAGGTATATAAGTTTATATCAATTGTAAAATAATTTTTGGGCAAGGAATCTAGTAGCTTGTTTAATTTCTTAGCGTTTGCCATTATTTTATTTATTTATATATTCTTTTTATGCACTAAGATGGTACATAAAGGCGGACTTAATGCCACTAGGCATTATCTCCCAGTCAACCTTTTGGTTATGAAGAGAGCGACGATGTAGGTGCAAAACGGGTCAAAATATAGAAAATATAAGTGGAAAATGATTTGATCAAATAATTATATTAATAAATATAGTATATAAATAGATATGATATAAATATTGCACATATACAGCAACTATACATATTTATGGTATATATAATATAGATTACAAATATATATATATATATATACATATATATATATAATCTATATTATATATATATATACATATACATACAATTCACATCAAATATATTAAGGAAAATCCAACGATGAATGCCAAACTTGTGACTTCTAAGAAAGTAAATTCAAAAAGTGTTCTCGAATTTTTCGCTTGAAGGTGAATTTACAAGAAGATTTTCTGATAGCCACGGGAAGTGCGTTCCAGAGCTTTATTGCCGAGACGGTGTAAGAGTGGGATACAAAACAAGTGTTGTGAGAGGGAACGGCCAGGATAAGATTTTCCGAGGAACGGAGATTACAACTATGAGAATCGCCCAGTGTTTGAAAATTAATGTTGAGATAGTTAGGAGAACGTGGATCATGAATAACATTAAACAATGAGGTAAGTATTCTAACAGATCTTCGCTGAAGAATGGGAAGCCATTTAAGTTTGGCGCGATATGAGGAAATATGATCAAACTTTCGCAGACCGAAAATGAAACGTATACAACTATTAAGGAGGCAATCCAGTTTGTTCAAATGCTCCTGGGACAAGTCGGGATAGCAAACATCTGCATAGTCCATAGTGGGTAAAATAAGAGCTTGCACCAAAAGCTTCTTGGTTGTGAAAGGCAAAAAAAAAAAAAAAGTGACCGCAGCGAGGATGTGACAATTTTACTTACATTACTAATTTGTTTGTTCCAAGTCAAGGTAGAGTCGAGATATAGTCCTAAATCTTTTACAAATGGTGAAAATTGAATAATCGAATTATTATAAATTAATGGTGGTAAATTACTCAAATCAATGCTATTAATATAAAATCTACTGCCCAAGATGATGGCTTGACACTTACAAGAATTTACCGTAACTCCAAATTCCTGGCTCCACTGTGATATTACTTGCAAATTTTCGTTGATGGTAGAGATACAGTGAGCTAAGTTATCTGAATCCGTTTGAGCATGTAGTTGTAAGTCGTCAGCATACAGATGGTAAGAACAGTTGAGTCTACCGGTAAGAGAATTTATAAATAACGAAAAGAGTAAAGGAGATAGTATAGCGCCCTGTGGAACACCAGAGCTTAAATCACACCAATCGGATAAATCCCGATCAACGCGAACAGCTTGCTGGCGACCACGAAGGTAGGATGAAAACCAGTCCTGAACTAATGATGAGGCGCCAGCTTGTCTAAGGATAGCAATCAAAACCTCATGGTCAACGGTATTAAATGCGTTGGAGAAATCAATAAGGACTAATACCGTCAACCGCGAGTTTTCCATACCGTTTCTCACGTATTCAGTAACTTTAAGCAGGGCAGTTGTCGTACTATGGCTGGGTCGAAAGCCAGACTGATATTGGGAAACCAAGTTGTGATCAAAAATGTGTTGAGCGAACTGCTTGTGGACAACGGCTTCCAGGACCTTGGACAGAAAGGGTAAGATTGAGATTGGTCGATAGTGATCTATAGAACGGGGGTCAGAAATTTTCGGAAGAGAAGTAACAAAAGCTTTGCGCCAGATAAAAGGGAAAGACCCCGTTTGTAGCGAAAAATTGATGATATGAGTGAAGAAAGGAAGTATACAGTCTATAATTAAAAGAATCATTGTTCTACTAATGTTGTCACAACCCATGGCCTTTGATTTGATGGATGCAATTATCTTTCTGACCTCATCAACAGTTGCAGGAGAAAAAGTGAATGAATAAAGAACCGGCAAGGAAGTTATGTTTAGGATAGTTTTAGATTTGACTTTTAGGTCTCTTACCTACTGATCATCCGATTTACATCAGCCGACTGCCTATTGTTATGTTCCAATCATTATGATAATGCTCTAAGATTTATGTAAAGAACCTCGAAGTTTCTTATCTCCCCCAAGAAATTTGAGATCGTTTGCTCTAGAATCGACAAAATTTTGATCAAGGACAGAAAACTTACTGCTAATCGGTTTTAAAAGGTCGAACCACTTTATACTTGTTGAATCTCGTTTTGTGCTCTTAAGAATTTACATAAGCGATAACACAGACGTCATTATCCTACAAACTATAATCCTAACAAATATCGTAGAAACTTGAAACGAGCATGGTACTCGTATTTAAGTTTCATAGGTTGAAGGCCGAATACAGTAGCTTTTGTTATTTCGAAAATTGGTGCGATTATTGCTTTTGTATTTTTAGGGCAACGGTTGCATGTCCAGTTTGTCTAGTACCACGCCTTATAATCGATAACTGCAGCCCGTGGAGTTTTTGACACTCCGCAATGAAACGTACCTATATCAAAGATTTCCCCCATTCGTTCTTTACCTCGATTAGAAAAGAGTTCGCAAAATACGATCATTAAAATTACCAGCGACGGAACTATCCAACACCGTTCTTACAGTGCTATTACCAACCCTCTACTCAATTTGGTTTGCTCAAACGCCGCGCCGTTCTGTGTTCCGCAGAGCAAAAAAACTAGTAGCAGAAGGTGACGCGCTGGTGCTGCATCGGCGTCCTAGAACCGGCGATGACGACGGACCTTAAACCCAATTTTCAACCATTCTTATTTTTTTGCCAGTCGAACCCGCTGTCAGATTGATATAAGTATTAATTATTTTAACTCTTTGTTTTGAAATGCTTGGAAACATGCCGCATACTAGAACATAGTATACCAATTTGGAACTACCTTTGTAAAAATGTAAAGATTCTATTATAATACCGTTCATTAGCAGATGACGTAAGGCGATTGCTACCTTGCTCACGTCCTCGCAAATTGATACAGTGTACGTGCGCTACTCACTTCGATGATGCCCATTTCATACTCTGCCCTGCCCAGCTTCACAGGCTATTGAAATATATTTCACACGTAATTTGCAGGCTTAATTACATTTCTCTCATTAGTCTCTTGGTTAGATGTGAAAAGTATGAACATGCGACCTAAGATGGATATAGGTGGTAAAAATAATCTTCTTAAATTCTGACAAAGACAAATCTTTGTCAGAATTTAAGAAGATTATTTTTGCTATAGAAAAAATGCACTCAATTTATTTATTACTAGCTAACCTGGCAGACTTTTTTTATGTTTTGGAAGTGGCAAACAAGCATGCAATTCACATTGATTTTAAGGGATGACTCCAGCCAATAGACAGACACCCACACAAAGACCGAGGTCAAAATGCAGATGCGTTACCACTCCTGAGGCCTAAGGTGTTATGCCTCTGTGCCGGAAATTACAGGGCCGTACATTACTTCGTACATCCATCGGAGATTTTATGTCATTTGCTTTTTATACAAACTTTTTTTTCTTCCTCCCTGACGGGGCACATATCCCCGTCAGGAGGATTTTGACCTCGGTCTTTGTGTGGGTGTCTATAGGCTGCAGTCATCACTTAACATCAATGTGAACTGCATGCTTGCTTGCCACTGCTAAAACATTTAAAAAAAAAGTCTGATATATGAAAGAAAGATATATATCCAATTTTGTGTAGTCATTTGGACATATGAATAAATGTTAATGTTGAAATTACTAAAATATGTATGCCAGTGTGAAAAGTGATAAGCGCCAGAATGGCGTATGAAATAGATAAAGATATCCGTGCTCGTAATACTGTTATATTTAAAACGAACAGCCAAGGGCTTATTTACATATTCATTTATCAAGCGAATCCCTGTGTGTGGAAGTTTCAAATATTAATGTTGTAATTACCGCTAGATGGCGCTGCAGTCGCTCCTTAAATGTGAATATTTGGTTAAACGAGGTGGCAATTAATATTGCTTTCTGACATTATTCGCATTAATTTGACTTAACAATACAAACTGGGCGTGTATTGGGGAGGGTAGTGGGAACGCCTTCTAAGTCAGCGGGAACATCGGTGGATGATTAATTTATAACAAAGCTGATTTGGATTTTGCGTACTTAAAATCTTGATATAAATCACTGCGAATTAAGACAATCATATTGCTTTTCAGAGAAATGGTTACGATGTATTCTTATTCGATTTTGTATTTCGCAATTAAAAACAAAACGAATTAAAAATAGAAAATAGATAAAAATTGAGAGATTTTTTCGACTTCGGGCAGGAATTGAACCTGCGATCTCAGGATCTCAGGGCTGGCCAATTTGACGGTCGGGTGTTGGACTTCGGTAGCTTAATGGTAAAGCGGACTGGTCATCCTGAGGTCGCAGGTTCAATTCCTACCCGAAGTAAAATTATTCTTTTTTCTTTAATTTCTAACTTGCAGAACTTATGCTTTCGAAATATGTTACTAACACAGTAAAAAATTATTACCTATGTGGTCAAAGCCCCTATATCGAATCTTCTACACATTCCACAACACATTCGGTAGTCAACAAACAACCATTAATAACATTTAATTCGTTGAAAAACAATATTCAGAGAAAAGTTCGCTATCGGGTCCCCAAAACGGAATCAACAGAGCGCTTTTTAATTGAACATAACCTATTTTAACGAGCGGGCCGTAAGTACAATTTTGTGAATTAATTAAAAACGGCAGCTCTCTGTCGTAGTTTTAGCGCAATGCGTTAATAATAGTTTGAAATGCCTGCCCTCACTTGTTCTGTGGCGAACATCATTACTCCACTGTATAGCGTCACCAGTGGAGTGTGAGCTGGGATATTTGTTTGTGATCTCGACTTTTGGTCCTAAACGTAACGTGACGGAAAGGACGAAGTGGCTCCGATAGACTGGTCGTGTGAGTCGGCTCAGAACGCCTTTTCCACCTAACTTTGTTATTGCTTGCTTTCTGAACTTGTTAATAGTGCTGAAATGGCGACAGCCACAACATACGTACAATTATAGTGTGTTTGTGTTGAAAATCAAACCTACGGGACATGTCGGGTTGTGAAGAGAACATGGCTTGGTGTGTATGAATATCGAATTAGGGACCTAACGACCCTAACAAAAGATTTTAGGTTATAATCTACGTATTCGTGTAATCAGGTCGTCAGCTTTAACCATAATACGAATAACTGTTGAAATACTCGTATTTATAATAGGTATCAACCCCAAAATGCGCTGTCAATTTATAATTGAATCAAGACATTTAATAGGAAAACCAGAATAAAATTCATGATAATAATTAGTGAATACTATGATCTACAGACATCTACATAGAACTATGTGTGGCCGCTCCTGAAGCCTTAGTAATATTTTAGCATAAACGCCAGAACAGCGAAAGAAAGACCTATACCTAGACTTTTTTTAACTGGTGGTAGAGCTCCAGTGACGGATCAATGTGAACTGCATGCTTGTTTGCCACTTCCATTACATAAATAAAAGAGTGAAAGTTTTTCACTTTTCATAATACGAGTAGGTAGGTCATATTGTAACATAAAATATTAATTTATTGAAAAAGGTACTACTATTAGAGAACTAACAGAGAAGTGTGGGTGGTGAGATAAGTAACCTAACACATTTGTAGTGCAGGTAGGTACTTACTGCGCAATCTCTGGGGAAATTTTCACTGATCGTATCTACTACACTGAAATCATATTTCCGTATTACTGAGTATGCGGCCTCATAAAATACCTATATGGTACGGAAATGAAATTTCATATTGTAAACATGCCTTTGTAAAGTATTTTGTATGCGTGACTTAAAACTATTTTGTTCACGGGTGGAATAGAAATTTAGTGTATGAGTTCAAGGCTATAGGCACAAAGTTCATATAAGTTATATGTTAACTCCAAAGCGTAGGTTGTTTTTTATGTAATGGAAGTGGTAAACTAGCATGCAGTTCATTGATGTTAAGTGATGACTGCAGCCTATAGACACCCACAAAAAGACCAAGGTCGAAATGCAGATGCGTTACCACTCCTGAGCCCTAAGGTGTTATGCCTCTGTGCCGGAAATTACAGGGCCGTACATTACCACCAGACCGGTACACGATAGTGCTGAACACTACCATTTAGCGGGAAGTATATTAGGTAATGTGGTGGTGTCTACGCCCGCGAGCTCCGTCACTTGAGCTCTACCACCAGTAAGAGAGGTATATAAATACTAAAATGTTATCAAATCTAGACATCTGTATCATGACAATGGCAAACAAGCATACAATTAACATTGATAAAAAGCCAAGTCGCAGCCTATAGACATCTGCATAAAGATGGCGATGTCAGTCCTGAGGCTTTTATATATTTGCCTAAAATCCCATTAAAAAAACGGGATCGTAGACTGTAAAACTATCACATTTCAGAAATTACATCTATACAAATAAGTAAAATTGAAGTGTCTGTTTGTAATATAAAATTAACCGCTTTTTACTAAATGCATATGTATGTATACACGGTACATATATCAAAACAAAATTTTTTACAATTTTTGTCTGTCTGTCTGTCTGTTTGGCGGGGCTAATCTTGGGAACGGCTGGACCGATTTTGACGGGACTTTCTAGGCTTACTTAGGCTACTTTTATACTAACTGTGCCTACGACTTCGTCCGGGTATATACTGAACAATCATAAATTCACACGCGGGCGAAGTCGCGGGCACAGCTAGTTCTCAAATAATAATAATACTTATTAAATAATATTTTCATGAATGATAAATGTATTTTAATAAGTATTAATTTTATAATAATATGCTCTCTGTATACCCCATCGAGTATTTGGCGTGAAGATACATACATACTTCCATGCAATTTTTATAGAGAGCTAAAGAGAAGTGTGTCTGGTGAGATAAGCAACCTAACACATTTAGAGTGCAGGTAGGTACTTACAGCGCGATCTCTGGGGAAATTTCCACTGATCGTATCTACTACACTGAGCTCATATTACCGTATTACTGAGTATGTGGCCGAACAGATATGGCACGGCAAGGAAATGAAATTTTATATTTTAAACATGTTTTTGTATTGTATTTTATTTGTATGAAGAGGGAAGACTACTATTGTATTTACAGGTAGTATAAAAATTACTACGTTAAGAAAAACCGACTTCAAAACTGAAAAGTAAAAAATAATACAGATGTAATATTAATTATATACTACCTATTATTTATATGTGTTATTTACTAATAGAATTGAAGTCGCTGCCAAGCCTTAAACAAATAATTATATTTTAATCACTTAAATATGAATACGAGCAAATTAATACAATGAACAAAACGTAACCGGCGAATCGTGTGTGTTTTTGCATGTATGCTTGAATGCATGCATTTACCTCTGCCTACCCCTTCGGGGATTACAGGCATGAAGTTACGTTTTAATACAATGAAATGCCTACTTTAATGATTTTGGCTTGGCACCGACTTCAATCCTATTAGTAAATAACACATATAAATAATAGGTAGTATAATAGGTTGGGGGAAAAGTCTTTTCGCATTACAGTATGTATGAACTTGTAATAAAATCTCTTTGGCTGTAGTATTTGTATCTGGCTGGTTTTGGTATCATTGAAAGTTAAAATTTTAAAGAACATAATTCCAAATTCAAATTAGGCAAGTGTGTGATTTTCATTTGTTTTTCGTACTGTCAAGATGAGTGAATCTAATGAAGAAATTCGATACATTTTAAAATTTTACTACAAAAAAGGTAAAAATGCAACGCAAGCCGCAAAAAATATTTGCGATTTTTATGGACCTAGTGCAGTGTCTGTGAGAGTAGCACAAATTTGGTTTAAGCGTTTTCAATCCGGAAATTTTGATGTCAAAGATGCACCTCGCTCTGGTCGCCCTATTACGGATAAAATGGATGCCATTTTTGAAAAAGTGGAGCAAGATCGACATATCAGTAGTTACAACGTAGCTGAAGAACTGAGAATTGATCACAAAACAGTTTTGGTGCATTTGAAAAAAGCTGGGTACAAAAAAAGCTCGATATTTGGGTACCTCACGAGCTCACTGAAAGAAACCTAATGAACCGTGTACTCATTTGTGATTCTTTATTACGACGTAATGAAACCGAATCATTTTTGAAGAAGCTGATAACTGGTGATGAAAAGTGGATCACGTACGACAAGAACGTGCGAAAAAGGTCGTGGTCAAAGGCCGGTCAGACTTCACAGACTGTGGCGAAACCCGGGTTAACTCGCAATAAGGTGATGTTGTGTGTGTGGTGGGATTGGAAGGGCATTATTCATTATGAGCTTTTACCACCAGGCAGGACTATCGATTCTTAACTCTACTGCGAACAACTGATGAGATTAAAGCAAGAAGTTGAGAGAAAGCGGCTGGAATTGATCAACAGAAGGGGTGTGGTGTTTCATCATGATAACGTTAGACCTCACACATCAATAGCCACTCAGCAAAAATTAAGAGAGTTTGGCTGGGAGGTGTTAATGCATCCGCTGTATAGTCCTGACCTTGCACCTTCAGATTTCCACCTGTTTCGGTCTCTTCAGAATTCTTTATGCAATGTTAGGTTAACATCACGAGAGGACTGCCAAATTCACTTGTCGCGGTATTTTGATGAGAAGTCCCAAAATTTTTATAGCAATGGGATCATGTCCCTACCTTAAAAATGGCAAAAGGTTATCGAACAAAATGGTACATACATACTTTAGTTAAATTTAAATAAACTAATGTTAAACTAAACTAATGTTAACTAAACTAAAAAATGTTTTGAATTATCTTAAAAAATGCGAAGAAACTTTTTCCCCAAGCTTAATATTAAATCTGTATTATTTTTTACTTTTCAGTTTTGAAGTCGGTTTTTCTTAACGTAGTTATTTTTATTTCATACTTTTTAGTTTACTGCTGCATTGTCAATAAGATTAATGTTCACATCTGTTAAATTTGTAAAATCTGACACTTTTAACTTCGTTACAATAAGATAGGTACATAATTAAAACTGTTTAGATGTGTCGATACAAAATTATTACACGACTATACGAAATCAATGAAAAAAATATTGATTTTTGGGGAAGTAATACTCTATGAATTTATATACGAAGGAGTAAATAAGCTGTGTTGTGTCGTCGATGAGTAAATATGTCATTGTCACTTGTTGTCATGCGCATTAGGACTATCTAGGACGTCAGTGGATTCAACGCATTGTTATGACAACACGCTGTCTAATCTTATTCCTTAAGTTTGAGGTGAAAGTAAGTAAAAAATGCTCATAAAATAAAAACTAATGGGCCTATCCGAATAAAATTTTTATGGGACCAATTCGAAACTATTCCGCACCAAACGCAACAAGAATTACGTAAATCGGTCCAGAAGTCTCAGCGGAATTGGCGTACATACATAAAAAAAAAGTATATATATACATATATATATACCGGCCGAATTGAGAACCTTCTCGTTTTTTTGAACTCGGTTAAAAACTGAAGTGAACGCGAGAGTGTAAATAGGTACAACTTTTTGTAGTAAAATGTATGTTCACATCAAAAGCAAACTAAGGATTTATACAGAAATCTAAATTAGACTTTTATATCCTAAAATGGCAAACAAGCACAATTCATACTGATACTGCAACCTATAGATATTTGCATAAAACTGTACCATATTTCCTGAGGCCTTAATTTTGGCTCATATTCCGTAAACTCAGATATTTTCATATTTCATATTAAAAATAAAGTGCAATATTTTCATAAGCGATAAATTGATTGAAATACTATTTTCGTAGAGAGCTGAAGAGAAGTAACAGGTTTAGAGTGCATTGTACTTACCCTGCGCAATTTCTGGGAAATATTTTCACTGATCGTATCTACAACGCTGAGCTTATATTTCCGTATTACCGAGTATATAACCTCCTAATACAACGGCATAGTACGGATAAGAATTTTTATACTTAAAATATTTAATATATTAAGTATTTTATATGCATGACTGCTACTATTATGTTTTAACTGGAAGCAGAACTTAAGTCTTATTAAATAAAGGAGTTTCCTTTATCAGATCTTTAAATGTTCCACTATCCTTCCAGCTTCAATATCATAATAGGATAATATTCTAAAGAAAAAAATCACTTCATTAAACAGTGAGTAGGTACCAATTTGTTTTGATGGTCCTAACCATAAAATACTCGTATGTGAAACTGTGTGTAGCGTTAGGTACGTCTCGGTACTCGCGCGAAACATTGCTCGACTTATGAGGATTTAGTGAAACGTACAAATGATTTCAATTACATTTGCCAAGATTTATGTCCGTGAAAGTATGCGACTCGACTTGTTACCACTAAATGGCTATCACGATTAATATTTGTCTAGCCGTGCCAGCTGAAAAAAAATGCAATTTAATTAAAGAGCCTCTTAAGCATTTCGCTTTCAGATCTGCTGCTGTCCCTTTTTGGAGTTTCAAGACAGCATCAGAGTATTGTTCGAAAGATAAAGTGCACTTCATTATACAGTAAGTACCAATTTGTTTTGATGGTCGTAATCATAAAATACAACGTTTGTGAAATTGTGTGTAACGTTACGTCATGGAACTCGTGCGAAACATTGCTCGACTTATGAGGATTTAGAGAAACGTACAAATGATTTCAATTACGTTTTTCAAGATTTATATCCGTGAAAGTATGCAACTCGTTGTTATGACTCTGTGATAGTCATTACGGGGTCATACATTACCATTTATCCTTAACACGATAGTGCTGAACACTACCATATGGCGATCTACACTAGAACCAGTAATATATAGCCAAGTAAAAATATTAAGGTTGGATAGTTAGTCTACGGTAAAACCTTCTTGTTTTTTTTAGAAATCAATTAAACTAGACAGTAATTCAAAATCAAAAATATATAGATAATGATTTTTAAATAAAAGCACTATCTATACTTATACTTATATTTAATATTATAAAGCTGAAGAGTTTGTTTGTTTGTTTGTTTGAACGCGCTAATCTCAGGAACTACTGGTCCGATTTGAAAAGATTTTTCAGTGTTAGATAGCCCATTTATCGAGGAAGGCTATAGGTTATATATTCTTAATATATATAAATCTCGTGTCACAATGTTTGTCCTCAATGGACTCCTAAACCACTTAACCGATTATAATAAAATTCGCACACCGTGTGCAGTTCGATCCAACTTGAGAGATAGGATAGCTTACATTACGCTATGACTAATAGGAGCAGAGCAGCGCGGGCGAAGCCGGGGCGGGCCGCTAGTATATGTATATATATCATCACGCTATGACTAATAGGAACGGAGTAGCGCGGGCGAAGCCGGGGCGAGCCGCTAGTATATCATATAGGCAATAATTGTATTCATCAAAAACAAATTAATCACTGAACTCACACAATCATACCGGAATTCAAACTATGTATCAAACTAGGTAGATATTTAATGTACGTTCAAATAATAGCCGTAATAAAGACCTCTATCGCACTCGGCTTCGAACTCGAGCTCTTCGGCTCTATCTGCAAAACGTCTGTCAAAGAGAATGATGACGTTACAAAGTTCAATAGCCAGTCCTATGTAGAGCTGTTTGATCAGCGAGTGGGTAGCTTAGGGACGCACAAATGGACATTATTTAACAGTTATTTTTTAAAAGAAATGCCTGATTCAATGAGTCCCGTTGAGTAATAGCTTGATAACATTATTTTATTTATAGTCTAACCTTTAATGTAGTTTTCACCAATAGACAAAGATTCTTGAGGAAGGTTTGTGTATATAATTTGTTTATGTTTAGTGTAAATTGGTTGGAATATAACGACAAATGTTGGAGGTGTTGGACAAAATCAAGTCGTCAGCTTTAATCGATGACGGTCCCAAATATGTGTGGATCATTAAAAGCTTACCCCCTTGTTCATAAACGCATGTTAGCTAAAGTGTTGGTAATAAAATATCTGGCACTCTAATTTTTACATTAAACATATCGATTTATAAATATGAATAATTCGATTTAAGTGCCTACAACACACCGTTTTCAAATAATAGGCGTAATGCAGATCTCTGTCGCGCTCGATGTGGAACTCGAGTCCTGTAGCTCTATCTGCAGGGTGGCTGTCAAAGAGAATGATGACGTTACAAAGTTCAATAGCCAGTCCTATGGGAGTGTTTGATCAGCGAGTGGGTACAAGCAGGGATGCGCAATCGCGGATTCTTTTAGAGTTATTTTTTAAATTCAATTTCTTACTGACATAAGTTCCGTTGGGTGCCTACTTAGTTTTTATTTTATTTATTGTCTTTTATCTTAAATAATTAAGCCAAGAAGAAGGCAACGTAACTACATAATACCCTGTTGTTTAAGCAGTAATATGTGTAATGTCTATGCTAATTTTTATTTTATTTGTCTCTCACGTTTAACTACACTAATAGATATTATAAAGAGGAAAACTTTGTTTGTATGTTTGTTTGGTTGTATTACTAAGCTCAAAAAATACTGTACCGATTTTAAAATTGTTTCACTATTCAAAAGCTACAATATCAACTAGTAACATAAGCTATATTTTATTTTGGAAAAATAGGGTTCCGTAAGATATTTGGGTTTTTCGGACACAAGGTGTAAAAAATAAATCATAAAAGTTACTTATTTTGCGTACGCTGCCTAAACTATAAAAGATGGAACTATAAAATGTTGTAATTAATTACAGATCTTATAACGCATGCGGATGAACCCGCGGGTAACAGCTAGTAATATTATAAAGATTTAAATTTTGTAACTTTGTTTGTTTGTAGGGGCTAATCTTCGTAAATACTGAACCGATTATGAAAATTCTTTCACAATCAGAAATCTACACTATTCAGGAGTGCTATACTCTATATTATATTGTGATAGTAGTTATGTAGGTAACATTACACCCGTGCAAAGCCGGGGCGGGCTGCTAGTTTTTAATAAAACTTCAACTCTATCTGCAGGACGGTGGACGATTATTAAAGATATCATGGTGTTATTACAAAGATCAATTGCTGTCTACCTACATAGTGTTTGATTAATGAGTGGGTAGGGCTTAAGGACACGCAAACGCGGTTTATTTCAGAGTTCCTTTTTTAAATTAAATTTCTCACAGACATAAGTCCCGTTGAGTACCTCCACGCGATGCCAGTTTCGAGTTTTAGAGTCAACTTCGCGGGTGTAATATTATGGTAATTCCTTTGTTTTGGTCGTTTTTGTCATTTTATAGCTCGGAAATGCTTGTTACAACTGAATTTTAAAACGGTCTCCATTTTACTGTTTTAAAATATGACGATAAATGTGTAGTAATATCTTTCAGTCTTTTTTGGAGAAATATTTTTATTTCAATGCTTTTACTACAAGCATACGTTGGGACTATTTGAAAAAAATGTTTTTAGGGTTCCGTACTTTAAAATAAAAACTGTAACCCTTATAACATCAATCGTGCGTTTGTCTGTCTGTCTGTCAGTTTGTCACAGCCGACTTTCACCGACTTAAGTTTACCCAAACATATTAATACACAAAATCTAATATTTTGTACTCCATGTGTAGTTTTGGTCTGTTAGCCAGTTTCAGTATACATAAAAGTAATCTAGATGAAAGTTATGACCACGAGGAACTAAATTACACTAATAAAATATGGGACATTCAGAAGTAGGTTATCTAAATAAAAATGACCGACGCTCATGAATACTGCCCAGTAAAATTATACTTATATCGGTGATGTTATTTCCTATTTTGGGGATGGCACTGGTGAGATAATTTTAACATCTCGACCTACTTTCTGTTCGTGTTAATAATAAACGAATTTCATGTCTATATTAATGTTTGTCTTTTGAAGATGGAAGTGGCAAGCTACAAACATTTTATGTACTTACATAATACCTACCTACCTTATTCTTGTTTTGAGTCACTCACATTAAAAGACATTCTGAAGACTTCATAATCCTTCAGCACTTCTGTTCGGTATTGTAACCGAACACTCTATTTCGGCTCGAATTGCATCCGCGTGACGCACTTATTAGCCTAATTTTTATATTATAATTTTACCATCAGTGCAATTTCGGCTACCGCGGCACCCGGGTGCATTCATTAACATTTCATAACATTTTAAACATTCTAATATTTAAACATTTTTATAACATTTTTATAACTTTTTTCCTATTCGCAACATTTTCATATACATTTTGGTTTTAACATTATTTTTGTACTCTTTACTTTTACATTTTTTATACAATAAATTAGTATTTAACAATCAAACATCTCTTTACATTCCAATTACCACTGCAACACCCCCTCCGTACCGCACAACTTCTGTTTTACGGCGACATGAATGATAAACTTCGTATCAGGCCTCAGGAGTGGTAACGCATCTGCATTTTGACCTTGGTCTTTGTGTGGGTGTCTATAGGCTGCAGTCATCACTTAACATCAATGTGAACTGCATGCTTGTTTACTACTTCCATTACATAAAAAAAAAAAAATGTATATATATATATGTAGGTACCCACCTGACCACTACCATAAAAGTAATTGAGAATTGTTTAGATGAAAATTCGGTAGTACTCGCGGATATTTTATGGAGTAGTAATAAAAAGAAATAAAAAAAAACTTTAAACGTTACTAGATTTCCGCAGTATTTACTATTTCAACTCATCTTATTATTTTGTAAGACAGATGCAGTAAAGTGGATATTTTTCTCATTTATTTTGTCCCGATTTCGTGAGGCATTAAATTAGGTTCACGGATGGCCGCAGATGTCTTCACGGTGATATTGGACTGAGTTCCATAGCATATACCCTTAAATTTGAATAGGCTCCCCATATGATTATGTAGGTTTGCTTATTTATATTTATTTAGCTAGTCCACCCGGATTTGGTTTTTATTATGTAAATAAAAATGTGATTAATACTTGTGTGTTCTAAACCGTAAATATAGTAATATCCTAAGGATTTTAACGATCATTTTGAGATTTTTTTCTCTTTCTAGAGGGACTTATTCTTTCTTTTAATAAAATTTCACTATTTTTTGTTGCCATTGCCAAAGTCATTGAAAATGTTACATCCACTAGTTTTCAAAATAAATTGAGCAATTGTTGCCTATTTTCTTAAGAAGTACATATGAAAATCTTAAAAAATATAATGTTAGATTGAATCATCGGACAATGTCACAAAACTATAAAAAACCTTATTTATCTCCCAAAAGTCAAAAGGCCGTCATGATAAAAATTAATTTACGATACACGTCCATGTCCAGTCACGGATTATTATGTATATACTAAATTTCTACGCAATCTCTTCAGCAGTTATGAAGAAAATTGATTGTGAAAGACGAATACAGACAACCCTAAAAAACAGAGAAACCCTAAAAATTTAAATAAATGTCACCTACATTTCTCATATAGCGGCAAAACAAGGCTTAGAAGTGACAATGCATTTGCATTTCAAAAGAGAACATAAAACATGAAATTTTAAACGAATACGTTGTCATTACTAATTGTGAGACAATAAAAATTCTAAGCGACGTTCAAATTTAAGAACCGGATAGCTAGCTGGCACTTTTTAAAACTGTAATTACTTATGTTGTTTAAAAGGAAGATAAATGTACCACCAGTTTCCTGTTTCCTCTTTAAGAGCATTGTTTCGCATTTTATTTTGGCCTCGGTTGTTATTCAGTGTGAAAATGGCGTTTTATAGCTAAAATAAAATCGGTACTCTTGCCCACTGTAGTCGTAAATGTTATATGGTTTTTTAAGTACGTAGGTAATAAATTACATTATTCTACTTATTTACAATGGACATTCATGTAATTATAACATGAGTTTACGAGGCACTTCGTCCGAATAAATTGAGCTATCAATATTAAATAGAAGAACAGTCAGCATTCGAAATAGTGGCCTTATTAAAACAGCGATGTTCTGCAAAATGGCTGTCTAAATTATGTCAACCAATATGCTTTCTGTTTCCTTTTCTGAGCACCAGAATATACGTTTCGCAACCACCTGAAATAATTGCGGCTACCGAATTCTTTGTGATTATAGACTACCAGTATATTTCTTAGTTCTCTTATTTGGCTAGTGACTATGAAACCTTTATAACAGTTATTTGAGAAGGAAATAACGTTTTCGCAGGTTTTCGCGAGTTTTATATATTGTAGAAATTAAATTCGAACTGTCTGCCCGTAACCACGGTAGCTTGAAAGCGACCGAAACGTCGGGTATAAGAATAAGCGCAAATTTCATTTCTGCAATATTTTAGAAGGCTCATCGTCCAAATAAAATGAATAGGTTTTGACAAAAAAACAGTCTGTCAATTTTACTTCAATATCGTGATTTACCCGCACTTGTAATTGCGAAAAATAAAAGTATGTATTACAACAATTATGACAGTCACTCAAAATTGGAAAAGATGAAATTCGATCACACCAGTTTTCTTCTTTTACAAAGCCTCACTTCACAACCAAATGAAATAATTTCGGCTTTCGAACTTGCATATTTCTTTATCATTTCAGATGCATGATGTTCGCTGCTGCACCAAAGCCATAAGAGGGGATGCCATTATCGTCACACTTGGCGGTAGTTTTATCGCAGGAAGCTGCAGCCCATCCTGCGTTGTTATTTTTACTACCTATCCACCTTTACTCACTGAAATGGTTTGATTCGCATTGTTAGGTTGACTGACTGCCCTAGCGGAAGAATTCTGTGACTTGTTTGAATATTTAGATGTTCTCTTATTTGGTTTTGGATAAGCTTAGTCTTGGTTGCAACACGATTTTCGTTGTTCAAGGTACATTTCACATCCTGCTCTAACTCAAAGAAATCTGTTAAAGTTAGAGCAGGATGTGAAAAGTATGCAATAACTTTAACTTGAGCGGTTCCTTGTGAAACATTTGAGAAGATTATTATGTCATACTGCAGAGCCTACTAACTTAGCTCAACAAATGAACTTTTCAAATATTTATTTTTTGTGAAATTAAATAAGAAATGGAAAGAAACTTCGGGCAGGGATTGAAACTGCGGCCTCTGGATAACTGCGTCTAGTAGTAACTTTTTAATTCACTGGCATGTATTACTGCGATTTTTTTTGTGATTATAAATCCGCGACGAGATGTGAATCAAAACGCTATTTAATATAATTGTACAAGGCACATTGTTGAAATAAATACTAAATACAACTACAGTCACTCAAGATTCGAAAAGATAACCTCCGACCAGTTCCCTTCTCAGAACACCGAAATATTTCTCTGGCTGTCTTAAACACAAAGCCACGGTTACAGCCCCCATTATGGCTACCAAATTTTACGCGCATATGGCGAATATGCGAAACTGTATAAGTTGAGGATATTTTGTCAGATTTATTGACTAGTTTGCGTATTTCTGTGTCGTTTTATTCGAAAATAAATGTGGTGGGTAAAAACTAAGCGGTAATTTAACTGTTTAAGAGGTTAGGAGGATTGCATGTTTTAAAAAAAGGTTACAATTTTTTATCGATAAGCAATCAGTAAATGTCAATTTTAAATAAAGCATTTCGTAATGGGGATTCTCTTGATATTATTAATTACTACTACAAGATGCGAAAAGAATGACGATTTTTTTTTTTTTTTATGTTGTGGAAGTGGCAAACAAGCATGCAGTTCACATTGATGTTAAGTGATGACTGCAGCCTATAGACACCCACAGACCGAGGTCAAAATGCAGATGCGTTACCACTCCTGAGGCCTAAGGTGTTATGCCTCTGTGCCGGAAATTACAGGGCCGTACATTACCACCTGACCGGAACACGATAGTGCTGAACACTACCATTTAGCGGCAAGTATATTAGGTAATGCGGTGGTGCCTACGCCCGCGAACTCCGTCACTGGTGCTCTACCACCAGTTAAGTTGATTTATAAGTAAATATAATAAACAAAAATAAAAAATATGAAGTTTGGATGAGACTACCTAGGATTCACAATGTAGTAATCTTAGTTACCCTTTAAAATGAAAATTCTTAACAAATGTCTGGTTTACGCAAAGAAATTCATTTCTTGTGTCTATTACAAAATCACAGAAATTTGGGTGAAAAATAGTGTTAAATGATAAAATTACTAAGCACATAGTTGAAATAAATTAAACAATTATTAATTAAACACAAGTTCAGGCACTCAAAATCCGAAACAGTACCGCTATCAGACCAAGTTGTTTGTCTAAGCATCGGAAAATTAATCTACCTGTCTAAAAGCTACGCTTCACAACTATCTGAAACAATTTCACCTTCAGTGTTCTTCATGAACATTGTTGCTGTTATCCTGTTTAACTTGAACATAGTTGGTCAGATTTATTGAATAGTTTTGTTTTTTGAGTACCATTATTCGACAACAACTGTAAGTATATTTATGTACTATTTATTTTTCGCAATAACACATGCGAATGGACTTAAGAAATTAAAGAAAAAACGGTAATTTACCCACTTAATTATTATTTTATCCTGAGGTCGCAGGTTCGATTCCTGCCCGAAGTCAATTTTATCTTTCCGTTTTATCTTTAATTTCTAACTGTAAGTAGAGTTAATGAATGAAACAAGTAGGTATGAGCTTTCACATCTTTTCTTTCACTTAGTCACATCCTGATTGTTTTAGATCATAAGCCTACGCGTTCAAAGAAATGTAGCGCATAGGGTTATAACCTAAAACAATCGTGAAACAAGTCGTAAATAAGTTTGCAGACCAAATTAACTAAAAAAAGACCGCTCGCTCGCAACCTCACTGCTGAAGTTTATCCAACTGGCTCTCAAGGGGGGAGGATAATGGATGAAGAGGGGAAATCAGGCGGAACGTCGAAGTGTCCATTCTATATGTACATAGTATTATTATATATTCTTTGACTTAGTTACGCCCTTAGCACAAATCACAAAAAATTGCAGCCAAAAGATGAATATAGGTTTTTGTTTACAAAATCAAGATATAACTGACTTTAAAGATCACGGTGGTTAGAGGTCAGAGTTGTCTACTGATCTTTTCTTTTACAATATGAAATCTCTATTCGAATATCACAATCACAGATATTAGATAACACAAATAATATCGTTCTATTGTCACTATAAAGTTACTTAGCACATTCAAATAAATTGAACAGCTAACATCAAACAAGTACGATCACTCAACACTAGTCACAGTGGCGCAATCAGACCAGCTCCTTTGTTTGAGTACCGGAACAATGCTCCAGCTGTCTTAAACATAAAGACACGTTTCATGACCGCCTGAAATTGTTTGGACGAGTTCTTTGCGAACTATATCGCTACTGTCAAACTGTATAAGTTAAGCATACTTGGCTAGATTTATTAACTGGCTAGTTTCTTTGTTTCCTTATTCCATGGGTCGTAGATTTTCTTAAATTCTTTCTTCATTACTAAATATTTTTAATCTTGTCTTTTACTCTTAATTTATTTATTTAAACATGATATAAAAATAATTGCAGAGAACAAACCAAAAACCGGGCAAGTAGGGCTACGCGCGATGAAGGGTTTTGTTTTTTTAAGTGCATTTCATAAGTAGATCGATTAGCTAAGGAACCCTAAAACCAGGAAGTTTTATAGATCTTCAAATAGAAGATGAAAAAAAAAGATTTTCATGTTGAGTAACTTTGTTAATCATGTACCTACGTCAATTGAAAATTATAGAACTTCAGTGCCTTGAAATGCATTGGTTTCAGAAAAGTAAACTTTTTCGTTTACGCGTGGTACGGTACACACATTATGAAAATGAATTATGAAAAAATCTTACTTCAAGAGTTGGAAACTGGAACTAAGAACATTATAAACCTGCTTAAAGTAGGTAAGTAGATTCTTTGACTTGTTCAGTAGGTTGATATAATCAATTTACTAAAAACCGGCCAAGTGCGTGTCGGGACGCCCGCAATATTGGGTTCGGTTTTTTACAAGTATATCATATATCAGTTGATCGACTATTGCTCATAAAGTTGTCGAGTGTACTTAGACGCTATAGTTTTCCATTTAAATTCGTTATAATTATGTACTATCACAACTTTTTTCACACGTCCAAGCACCACTGTTTGGCTGGCAGAGAAAGGGAGGGGAAACGTGACTCTTACAAAAAATTGCCCTATAAAGCTGTTAACCTGCCAGCTTGCGAGAAAAACATGACAATTGATTTCAAATGTTCCATCGCTACCGGCGGTCTTTGTATTTGTTGACTGTTTAAAAAGTGTTCGATTCTCAGGTTGATGACGTTGGGATAGCTCGTTTACCTCTGCTAACCTGTTCGGGAAAATGCAGGAGTAGAAAAGAAAATTAAATTTCTTAACTAGCAATAAACAACCATGTTTTATTGTTTAAAATAACACTTAAATACATACAACAATCCACATTCGTTGTAAGCGGTAAACGTTCTGGAAATATTTGAATAGTTAAAACCACGAAACGGAATGTATGTCGTTTTAAGTCCGTTTCTACGAATATTGCCCGGTAAGTGCAGCGGTTAATACTGTGCAAACTATAGTCGTAACCTCAGTCTGGGTAGAAGAAAATATGTTGTGTATTCAGTATACAATTTTCCATTATAATCCTAGATTTGCTAAGAAAACAATGGAACACATGGTACGGCGTTGACGTCTTATTGAGATTCAATTTAGGAGCTGCAACACAACACATATTTAAATATATTATGTCGAATTAAGAAACCTCCTTTTCATGTTTATTCCACTACTAGCGGCCCGCCCCGGCTTCATTCAGATGCAATGTTACCTTTTTTATATTTTTTTTTATTTTATTATTAGAAAACATTACAAAATATGTACATCAAAGCAAACCAAAAGTCACCAAGACTTGTCCGGTATGCTTATGTGAATCTATGTAGGTACGACAACAGTAACATCACAGTCATTACTTATAAGAAATTATAATATACAATTTAACGAAGGTAGTAACAAAATTTGATATACATCTAAATATTTTTATTACTTTTTCGCGCTGTGACGAAATACAAAATACACTAAGTACCGAACGAGACAACATTATTTTGTTAGAAGTGATCCAGTTACTGGTTTTATACATAGGTAAACATGTGACGTAAATTTTTAACTTATTAAAATTATTAAATTAGCTAAAAAGGCCCTAAGTTTATCACATATACTGTTTATATGCGGTAGCCAATTAAAATTCTTATCAATCACGAGACCGAGATATTTATGCTTATCGACAGTTTCAATTTCAGAACAATTGCAGGCTTGTCGATGCTGGTGAAAACACATGTGATCATGAGCTTTAAGTTTCCTATTACTGTTATAATGAGTCTTGGTGTAGGGTGAGTGGATGTGTACTAATTTTGTTTTGTCAGCATTTAGGACTACCTGGTTATCATGACACCATTTATTCAGGTGATCGAAGTCTTGTTGGAGTTTTTCGAGAGCATTTTAAATATTTTTGTCCGCTATAACTAAGCAGGTGTCATCAGCATATTGATATGATGTGCAATGTTTCAGTACGTTATTCATATAATTTACGTAAGAAATAAAGTGAAGAAGCCCAAGTACAGAACCTTGAGCCGTTCCTTCTGTTACAGGTAATACATTGCTAGTTTTTTTGTCTATTCTTACATAATACGATCTATTTGTCAGATAATCTTGACACCAATTTAGAATAGGACCCCGAATAGCACAGGTTTCAAGCTTCTTCAATAGATTGGTGTGATTTAGTGTATCGAAGGCACGTGAGAAATCAATAAATAAAGTTAACACATGATGGCGATTATTTAGATGGCTATTAATTTCATTCATGAATTTAGAGAGTAACGAAGTGGTACTTTTTAAAGGTTGAATTCCATACTGATTTTGGCGAATTATTTTATTATAGCGGTAAAAGGTATGTATTTGGTCACAAATGTATTTTTCGATTATTTTGTCAATAGACTATAAGAGAGATATTGGGCCATAGTTACACACATCAGATAGTTTCCCTTTTTTATGTATTGGCCGAACACAGCTTTGCTTGAGCTCATCTGGATATTTTCCAGAGGCTAAGCTGGTGTTTATTAGTCGAGCAATAGATGTGGACACTTTTGTTACTATAGATTTGATATCTACAATCTGTATACCATCCGCGCCGGGTGCCTTTCTACTGTTAAGATTTGATATAAGCTTTTCTATATTTTTAGGGTCCGCTTTTTTAAAGTATAAGGATACGTCAGCAGACTTACTATAGTCGTTTGTATCTAATAATTTAGTTGAGCAAGACGGAAGAATACCTTTTACCGCGTTGCTAAATTCATGAGCAAATTTATTCGCAATTACAGTGTATGGATATTTTGCCGAGTCAAAAGCCTTCGATATAATATCGTCGATAGATTTTCCGACTCTGCCACACATCGAATTTACAATTTGCCAAAGCTTTCGAGGATTTTTAAAATTTTCATTTATTTCTTTAAGATGGTATTTGTTTCTACTATGATCAAGTATTTTGTGAATTTTATTCCTCATTTTGTTATATCGAAGTCGAAGGCAACTGTTAGTAGGATCCTTTTTCCAGGATTTAAAAAGAAGATCCCTTTTATCAGTCATTTTAATCATATATTGTTTTACCCAAGGTTGTTTAATGCATTTATTCATAAATTTAGTTTTTAGTGTAAGGGATTTATTATAAGCTTCAGAGAATTTGGATTTTATGAAGTCATATATTTTTTTAGGACATGATGTATTATTGACTACCGACCAATCAACACAAAACAATTCCTTGTTTAAAATTTTACGATTATGATAATATGTTTTACATTTTTGTGGAACAGCCTGTATATGGTGCGAGCGCGTGTCTTCGCATGCAAGTAATATGATACGGTGGTCCGCCAGAACTGTATCGACAGCGGCCGTGCAAGGATTCATTGAGATTAATCGCGTAAACAAATGGTCAATACAAGATTTTGTTACTTTGCTTAGTCTCATATCAATTCTGGTATAGTCAGTAATACCTGGAGTGAATCCGTGCTCGGATAGCATGTCAATATAAGTGTTCTTTATTGAATTATTTGCTTTTAGATCTATGTTAACATCACCGAGAATGATTGTGTTTGTGGTTGAGTATTTACTTAAGGTTTGTGATAGTTCGGATACAAAAACAAGTTTATCAGAAGCAGGTGGTCTATAAAGTGCACACAGTCCTATAGCGATGTTGTTAGCGGTCATGAGCGTTCCGGTTATATTTTCAAAGCATTTTTTTTTGTTTTCTATTTGCGTGAATTTAAGGTAGTTTTTAATATAAACGATTACACCACACCTTTTTGTGTAGATCGTAGTTCTGAGTGCATTTTATATCCAGGAATATTATACAAATTACTTAAGCGAGAGGAGATTCCAACTTCTGTAAGGACGATAACATCAATAGCAGTTTTACATGAATCTAACATTAATAACATTGTGGTGAAGTTTTTGATTATGGATCGAATATTTACATGCAGGCAAAACAAATCAATGCAGTTGAACGGTATCCGATCAATAAATGAGTTCACAGTTGAACAGTCAAAAATTTCAAGGTTATTTTTATATGCCATTATTATTGGCGTTACTTTAACCAATCTTTCTATAAATATACCCTTAATTAATAAGAGATATAGAACAGGTAGGTATGTTAAGTGTTAAACTCAAACTCAAACTCAAAAATTCATTTAATCACTTGGAAATAATAGAATTTGCTTGTGATAGGTCAAATTACAAATATAAAATTAAAGCGAATAACAACTGATACGTTGATTAATATGTCAAAGTAAATAAATTAATAATAGTCCAAAAATACTTAATAATAAAAATAGGTATCAACAGAATGTTCCATACTCTCTTTTACAAACGGCAAGATAAGACTAAACAAAAAAATATGGGACATTCTTTGTCATTCACTGGCAGAGTTCCAAAGCCCACATTACTGAGAAAAAACCTGCCAAAACAAAACTCAGTAGGGTCTTTTCAAAATATGTTCCTTAAAACTATTTTCACAATATGAAACGTATAACTATGTTTTACAATATCAAGTACAATGCACATTCATTTCACAAAATTATTGTTTAGTCTTGTGGAGCTAGACCAGCATTTGTCCAGGCATCTCTATCCTTTAGATAGTCATCGAGTCTATAGTACGCATTTTTACATAGTGTGCGTTTAATACATGACTTAAATTTATTATCTGTAAGTTCAAGAATGTTGGACGGAATTTTGTTGTAAAACTGTATACAACATGTTAAGAAACATTTATGTGTTTTCGATAGGCGAAAACTTGGAAATACTAATTTATTTTTATTTCTGGTATTATAAGTATGTATATCATTAATTTTCTTAAATAAGTGCAAGTTTTTCCTAGCATACAATATATTTTCATAAATATATTGGCAAGGGACCGTCATTATATTTATTTTCTTGAATAATTCTTTCAAGGAGTCACGACTATTTAAGTTATATATCGCTCTAATAGCTCTCTTTTGTAATATAAATATTGAATCAATTTCAGCTGCCCGACCCCACAACAAAATACCGTAGGACATGACACTGTGAAAGTAGCTGAAATAAACGAGTCTCGCAGTGTCGACATCCGTTAACTGTCTAATCTTCCTGACGGCATAAGCAGCAGAACTTAGACGTTTTCCTAACAGTTTAATATGAGGACCCCATTGCAATTTTGAATCAAGCGTTATACCCAAGAAGACAGCTTCACTAACAAATTGTGTTTTATCATTGTTGAAGAATATTTCCCCTTCTTTACTTTTGACATTTGGAAGAGTAAAACGAATACATTTAGTTTTTTTACTATTTAATGCAAGATTATTTACTGTAAACCAATTATGTACTTCTTGTATGGCTTTATGAATAGTATCATAATTTGGTTCTTTTCTATTCACTTTAAAGACCAGCGAGGTATCATCGGCAAATAAAATTGTTTTAGGCTCACTGATGGGCATCAAATGGAGCAAATCATTTATATATACTAAAAACGGAAATGGACCTAATATCGAGCCCTGTGGTACACCCATTTCTACTTTAGAGCCTGGTGATTTTACTGTTGTTATATAATAGGTTGGGGAAAAAGTCTTTTCGCATTATAGTATGTATGAACTTGTAATAAAATCTCTTTGGCTGTAGTATTTGTATCTAGCTGGTTTTGGTATCATTGAAAGTTATAATTTTAAAGAACCTATTTCCAAATTCAAATTAGGCAAATGTGTGATTTTCATTTGTTTTTCGTACTGTCAAGATGAGTGAATCTAATGAAGAAATTCGATACATTTTAAAATTTTACTACCAAAAAGATAAAAATGCAACGCAAGCCGCGAAAAAAATTTGCGATGTTTATGGACCTAGTGCAGTGTCTGTGAGAGTAGCACAAATTTGGTTTAAGCGTTTGCAATCCGGAAATTTTGATGTCAAAGGTGCACCTCGCTCTGGTCGCCCTATTAAGGATAAAGTGGATGCCATTTTTGAAAAAGTGGAGCAAGATCGACATATCAGTAGTTACGACGTAGCTCACCCTTCTTTGTAAAATTTTTGATTACTTGATATATCTACCTTGTTTAATGTTTAATGACAAAATAATTTTAAGTGAAGTTATAACTCGGAGAAGCCACTGATTCCCGAAATACAGTGTAGACTAGTTCGGGAATCTATGGATTCAATATTAACCATTGTAAAAATGTTTTTGTCAATAAATGATTATATTATTATGTCTCTCGTCAGCACGGGGTCCAATTTGAACCCCGGACCTTTGTCAGGCTTGCGCGGGGACATGGGGGGTCCAACACGTAGAGGCCCTTTCGAGAATTTTGATCTACTTTGTAATGGGTTATATTCGGCGGGACCTCTCTCTGGCTGCATCAATAGTTAATACAGACACAGACAGACCCCGCAGAATATAATGGGACTATTGTAATGAAAATGACTTGCCAAACTTTGGGCTATGTGGGCGAACTGGGGGGACTAGATGGCTGGGCCTATGGAGTGAGATCCGGCACCTGCCTATATTCAACATCTCACATTATCGAATCCTACTTTAGGCAGGTGGTGACTCGCCTCTCCTTGGTGGGCCCCCCAAACAGCCAACCCGATGGTCGACGGGGGGCAACACTGTTGAGAGAGGCTGGGGGTGTCGAGAGGTGTGGCCCCGGTTTCACCATCACGGGCGAGTAATCTCGAGCTCGGAGCGGGCTTCCCCGCTATTATGCCTTTAGACACTTCCACCCCCGAGTGTATGGCTCTTGCAGAAATTTAGACAACAGCCTATTATCTAAATTTCTGCAAATGCCATACCTCTAGCGCCCCACTCTGACCGGCCAATGAAGGCAAGCCAGAGGTGAGAGACCTGATGCTCTGTCCGGCCGTACCTCTGTGTGGCGGACGAGGCGGAGCCCAGTTCTCTCGGAGGAACTCGAGATGATGGTAGAGGGTGGTGTCGCTACTCACCAACAGCTCGCCACTCACCAACAGCTCGCCACAAGCTGCTCTGCCCCCATATTATTATTATTATTATGTCTCTCGTCAGCACGGGGTCCAATTTGAACCCCGGACCTTTGTCAGGCTTGCGCGGGGACATGGGGAGTCCAACACGTAGAGGCCCTTTCGAGAATTTTGATCTACTTTGTAATGGGTTATATTCGGCGGGACCTCTCTCTGGATGCATCAATAGTTAATACAGACACAGACAGACCCCGCAGAATATAATGGGACTATTGTAATGAAAAGTGATTTGCCAAACATTGGGCTATGTGGGTGAACTGGGGGGACTAGCTGGCTGGGCCTATGGAGTGAGATCCGGCACCTGCCTATATTCAACATCTCACATTATCGAATCCTACTTTAGGCAGGTGGTGACTCGCCTCTCCTTGGTGGGCCCCCCAAACAGCCAACCCGATGGTCGACAGGGGGCAACACTGTTGAGAGAGGCTGGGGGTGTCGAGAGGTGTGGCCCCGGTTTCACCATCACGAGCGAGTAATCTCGAGCTCGGAGCGGGCTTCCCCGCTATTATGCCTTTAGACACTTCCACCCCCGAGTGTATGGCTCTTGCAGAAATTTAGACAACAGCCTATTATCCAAATTTCTGCAAATGCCATACCTCTAGCGCCCCACTCTGACCAGCCAATGAAGGCAAGCCAGAGGTGAGAGACCTGATGCTCTGTCCGGCCGTACCTCTGCGTGGCGGACGAGGCGGAGCCCAGTTCTCTCGGAGGAACTCGAGATGATGGTAGGGGGTGGTGTCGCTACTCACCAACAGCTCGCCACAAGCTGCTCTGCCCCCTTATTATTATATTATTATATTATATTATAGCTGAAGAACTGAGAATTGATCACAAAACAGTTTTGGCGCATTTGAAAAAAGCTGGGTACAAAAAAAGCTCGATATTTGGGTACCTCACGAGCTCACTGAAAGAAACCTAATGAACCGTGTACTCATTTGTGATTCTTTATTACGACGTAATGAAACCGAATCATTTTTGAAGAAGCTGATAACTGGTGATAAAAAGTGGATCACGTACGACAAGAACGTGCGAAAAAGGTCGTGGTCAAACGCCGGTCAGGCTTCACAGACTGTGGCGAAACCCGGGTTAACTCGCAATAAGGTGATGTTGTGTGTGTGGTGGGATTGGAAGGGCATTATTCATTATGAGCTATTACCACCAGGCAGGACTATCGATTCTGAACTCTACTGCGAACAACTGATGAGATTAAAGCAAGAAGTTGAGAGAAAGCGGTCGGAATTGATCAACAGAAGGGGTGTGGTGTTTCATCATGATAACGCTAGACCTCACACATCTATAGCCACTCAGCAAAAATTAAGAGAGTTTGGCTGGGAGGTGTTAATGCATCCGCCGTATAGTCCTGACCTTGCACCTTCAGATTTCCACCTGTTTCGGTCTCTTCAGAATTCTTTATGCAATGTTAGGTTAACATCACGAGAAGACTGCCAAATCCACTTGTCGCGGTATTTTGATGAGAAGTCCCAAATTTTTAATAGGAATGGGATCATGTCCCTACCTACAAGATGGCAAAAGGTTATCGAACAAAATGGTACATACATACTTTAGTTAAATTTAAATAAACTATATTAAAAAATGTTTTGAATTATCTTAAAAAATGCGAAGAAACTTTTTCCCTAACCTAATATTTAATTATTTACTGAGTAAGGCGTCTATGTCAGCCATGGATCGGATAATGAGTGGTCGGCTTTTGTCGTCTGTTTTTTTAACATAAATAGTACCGGCCTTACACCATACGAATCTATAGCTTTCTTTAAATTTCTGTTAAGCATTGTATAGGAGCGCTTTAGTACGATGAGTTTAACCTTCACGAATATAAATTCTACTCACTGCTTGATATGTAGGTAATTCAGAAATTATATGTCCCGCTGTTAATTTTATTTTCTTGCCCGAGGTAATCCAATCTGTACGCACTGAATTCGATTTGACTTCGACAAGTACGTGCCCTGGCTGCGGCCGGTCCTTAGGCTTTTGTAAGCGTCGTGTAGATACTATGTCTTCCAGGTTTACATCCAATTTTTCTGCGACTGTCCGGATCACCTCGTCTATATTTTGAGCAGGGATTTCCGGAATACCTGCTATCTCCATGGTTCCTGCCAACATTTTTTGATCAATTTCATTGATGTGTTGTTTTAATGCTGACATTTTCAGGTCAAGATTTTTATTTTTGTTTAGTAGATCAGTGTTTTTTTGCACTAAAGAATTTATAGTGCTCTCTTGTTTCTTGACTATCTCTTCAAGATTAGTCATTTGAAAATTCATATGCTCAACGGATTTTGTAAGTTCGCCAATTTCTGCTTTGATTATTTTTTGCGTTTCACGAGTGATGTTCGCTACGAAATTTTTTTCGTTCAAGACATGTTGAGGGCGGCCTTCTTCTTCAACGGAGCTTTCATCTGCTGGCACAAAGAAGGATGATCGTCGGGAAACATTGATGAGGCATTCGTCACAACTCCATTCTAACCCTTCAGAATTTCGAAGAGCAGCTAACTGTTTGTTGGTTAATTTAGAACAGCTGGTGGTAGAGTGTACTATCTTGTTACACCGACTACATTCGAGAGCTGGAGTTTTTAGTGTAATATTCTTATTACAGCACGTACACTTTTTTGGCGCCATGATTTTATTGGAGATATTTTACTATTTATTTATTTTGTTATTTATGACTTTAAAACACTTTTTTTAAACTTTACAGTTATTTAGATGATTATTTGCTTAAAAAAAACATAAAATAATTTCGGATGGGCGCGAAAACGGTTGTCACTTGTTTTTAATCACATCACTACTACCATTATGAAATATATAATAATATAGCACTCCTGAATGGTGTAGCTTTCTGACTGTGAAAGAATTTTCATGATTGGTTCAGTATTTGCGAAAATTAGCTACTATAAACAAACAAACAATCAACGTTACAAACTTTACCTCTTTATAATATTAGTACAGAAGTATAGATTTATTAGCTGAGACTCCGATGATAGAAAAATCCTGACTGTTTTTTTCAAATTTTTCAACTAGTTATTAATTTTTACCAAATTAAATCGATGAATCTGTATCCACACATCGGCAAATACTTCCTCCTTTAAAAATGGAAATTGATATAAATCTCGAAGACATCCGTGTCTCAGCTGATAAATAATTGAATATACATAAAAAGGCGATTTCAGAATGATGTTTCATCTTTCTTTCCATTGTACTTATTACGAATATAATGGATAGACGAAAGACGTGCACAGCTGGTCAAAGACCCTGACCAAACATGCTCATAGTAGTAGGTATAACATCTGGGGAATTTGCATTAAGGCGCGGGCCCACCGCGGCCCATGGAGAGGCTGCGCACGTGTATTAAGCTTCGCTTTATATGAAATTGTATGTGGTAGTGTCCACTGCAACCCAGGAAGAGGCTACACATGAATTGACGTTATTGATACATGCATGGGTACTTCGAATAGGCGGTTACATAGCTTAGCGCTATTAACGTGGGTCTACGTTTTCACTGGAAGTACACGAACATGGCCCACGACTATGTACAGCTCGCTTATCTTGGATTGCAGTGGGACCTGCGTAGCCTCCGTGCGCCGTGCTACGCCACGCTATACATTATTCGGGGGTCTTCATGTACTCCAGTGGAAACATTGACCCTCGTTGTCAAACAAATTAATACACTCAACTAAAATGCGCCGCGTGTCCGTGCACAGCATGCGTCGAGGTAAGCCCACGCCTAAATCGTTACGTTTGGCATGTGGATTGGCGATCGCAGTGACGGTAGTTTCAATGCAGGAAGCAGCTGTTCATCTTGCGTTTTTGCACTTTCTACCGGACTTACGTACGCACTAACCATCGGAATTGTATGACAACCATTGTTCGACTGACTGACTGTACCAACATTAGAATTCTCCTCCAACCGTAAGTGGTGGGGTCGAAACGACCCAACGCCATTTTTCGGTTAAAAATTAAAAAAAAAACACAACAATTGGACTATTATAGATTAGATATTTTAGATTTCTATTGGAAATAACTTTGGAATAAAAGAACCCAAACGTGTTTTGGTACTAGTGGTACGAGATTTGATATCTACTAGTAGTAGATACTTAGTATTCTAAGCTAGACTATAGATTTTAAGTAGGTACCTATTCATACAATTTGACTAACACTTTTGAAGATATAGTCAAACATTGCAATAAACCAGTTGAGATTATATTCGTTTATTTAACAGGTGTCTTTGAAATCAAAGTAAATATTGACTTATTGATCTAAGATATTTGAGCACTTCACATTTCTCAAGTCTTCAACACGAATCCGTTGAAACAAGGACCGAGAATATCTCGCTGAGCTATGAAAACCAGATAGAGGTTTAAGAACTATTTCATGATTGGTTACCTATAGAATAGAATAGAAAATATTTTTATTTCGAATAGATCTTTACAGATACTTTCAAAACGTCAATAAATCATAAACTACCTAGAGCGAATAACCATTACATATAGTAAAAGCAAAATCATATATTAATAGTAAATTAAAAATTAAAATTTAAACTATTTGGTTAAAACATAATAACCATAAAATTTTTCAATTCCTTTAATTATAATAAATGAAGAAAAAGAAAAACTTATTCGTCGAGATCAATGTTATTCACTTAGCAGAGTTCCAAGTGCAGTCACTACTGAGAAGAACTCCGCTACCCAACAAACTCAGTAAGAGCTCTTTTAAATGAGATCTTAAATCTAGTACAGATTATCGTGAAAAATCAAATAATGTCAACGTCCATAGCATAGATGCAAATAAACTGCTATCTACTAAATGTGATGTAGCCCCTGCAAACCAGAACAGACCAGTCCCCACCAACAGCACCCGTTCACGAGTATGACGCATGTGACAGCCATTGCCCTCCTCGACCATTTTAGTATATTCTGTAATTATAAAACGTTATATTTATATTAAGCATCCAAAACTCACATTTGATGTAATTGATTGTTTGTACATTTATAATTATAGTCTGGAAGAAAAAACATTAAAGAAATTAATTTAGATATAGCACTAAACCTACTTACATATGAAAATAAAATACGGCAAGCTGACATGTTTTCAAATAAGTACTCGTGCAATTCGCTTAGGTGGAACCGAACTTAAATTCAAGAAGAGTCGCTATAAAGTTTGACTAGCACTTTTAAACGTTAGAAATACTTCTAACCATTGTGATTACACTCGATTGCCTCACAGCTATCTCTAAAATCAAAGTAAATATGGTTCGTCTGGTCTTAGATATTTGAGCACCACACGTATTTCCTTTGGTTTTAAAATGGGTTGGAACAAGACTCGAGAGATTTTGTTCAAGTAGTAAAACTGAGAAACTGATTCGTGATCGGATGTAAAAATTAAATTGGCAGTAATTTTCAAGAACATTTCAACTGGAACAAACCTGACAAATCTATACTTATAATAAAACTGTAGAAGTGAAAATTCTGTACATTAAAAATATTGAAAAAATAAATACCAGGGGATGTTACTAGATCGATAACGAACACAAATGTGTGATTAGAAAATTTTTTGTCTGTCTGTCTGTCTGTTTGTTCAAGCATCACAGAAAAACTACGGGTCCAATTACAATGAAACTTGGTATGATTATACTTTGGTGCACAACACTGGGTACTTTTTATCCCGGAAAAATGTCTGTTTGTCTGTGTGTTTGTGCACGTTAATATCAGAAACGGCTTATTCGATTTGCGGATTTCACTAATATTTTGTGGTAAGTTTTACTTAACATTTAGTGTTTGTTTCGTGTGAATCGGTTCAGAAATAAAAAAGTTAAATCAATTTAAAGAATCATATCGAATACTTTTAAGGTATTCAGTATGGTAGTTCTATCTGTTAGCGGTTTCGTACCTAAAAGGTAAGAACGGACCCTACGGATTACTAATCCTCCGCTGTCTGTCTGTCTGTCTGTCTGTCCGTCCGTCCGTCCGTCTGCCTGTCACCAGCCTGTATCTCATAAATAGTGATAGTTAGAAAACTAACATTTTCACAAATTATGTATTTCTGTCACGGCTATAGAGCTATAAAGACAAAATGAATTACTAAAAATAAGAAAATGAAAATGTTAAGGGGTACAATATACACACAAATATAGGTGCACAATAAACGTGGTTTTTTTATTGTATATTTTTGCTCGATATTAATATTTAACGGTACATAACAAGTGGACGTTTAAAATTTTCACACAATTTTTAGGTCTTATTTGGTGGCGTTAGTGGTGTTGGTGGCATTGGTGGTGTTGGTAGTGGTGGTGGTGGTGGCATTGGTGGCGTTAGTGGGTTTGGTCATTGATGTCATTGGTGTCGTTGGTGGCATAGGTGTTGTTGGTGACTCTGGTGGCAGTGTTGATGGCGTTGGTGGAGATGCTGGTGGTTTTAAGGCGCGATGGAGGCATGGTGGTGTTGGTGTCGTTGGTGGTGTTGTTGGTAGTTTTGGAGGCATTGGTTGTGGTGGTGGTGATGGTTTTGGTGGCGTAGGTATTTGGTCATGTTGGTGTTGGTGGTGGCGTTGATGGCGTTGGTGGTGTTTGTGATGGTGTAAGTGGTAGCGGTGACAGTGGTGGTGGTGGTGACGAAGGTGGTGATGGTGGTGGTAGTGTTCAAGTAGTGTTGGTGGCATTAGTGGTTAAAAATGCACAACGTTAATATTCAATTTTTCACATCCGCCATTATGAACCTAAGCACAGACATTATGTCATATTTTCTGCCACAGATCTACGCTAGACTCGATCGAAACCTATTTACAATTAAAGATTGTAAAAAAATAATTATACTGAGTCGAGAATATGTATACGCAAAATTCGTATAGTTTGATAATTCGTGAAATAAAATCAATAATTTTATAAATTCAAATGACAATGTCCGCCATTATGACGTACACATTTCGTTTTTAATAAATGCCTTATATGTATTACCGAAACTGGACAAGCCAGGCAATTTTCAAAAATCAGTTGCTGTTTATTACTTTCGCTAAAACTGTAGTGTATTTTTTATTTTTACTTTAAAGCGATACAAAGTTCGCCGGGCCAGCTAGTATTAAATGTTTTGATTTTACATGGATACTAAAAACGTATCTGAATCTCCTCTTTCAACATGTTTGAAAAAAACATTCCATGTCCCTTTAAATATATATTACTGTTCTTATTTTCAATAACATCATTTGGATAAAATTCTTAATGCTATCGAATTTTCTCTAACAGTATCTTTATTTATATTAACGTGTAAAAAAAAACACAGATTACATTCACATCAAATTATTGCTGTAGCTCTCAGACATTCATAAAAGATAGAACGTTGAATGAAGATACGTTGCTGACAAGAAATATTTCTTTGCTAGTAATGTACCTGAGCATTACTAATTAGGAAAGATTTTAATAGTAGCTCTGCCCTCAATTATATTTTAGAGTTCTGTATCTTCAAAAGATTTAAATAAAATTGGAGTGTCTGTTTGTAATATACACCTAACCGCTTATACACGGTACATATACCAAAACTTTTTTTTTTTAATTTTTTGTCTGTCTGTTTGGCGGGGCTAATCTTGGGAACGGCTGGACCGAATTTGATGGGACTTTCACTGGCAGATAGCTGATGTAATAAGGAGTACTTTTATACTAGCTGCGCTCCCGACTTCGTCCGGGTAGATACTGAACAATTCTTTACTGGTGGTAGAGCTCCAGTGACAGAGCTCGCGGGCGTAGGCACCACCGCATTACCTAATATACTTGCCGCTAAATGGTAGTGTTCAGCACTATCGTGTTCCGGTCAGGTGGTAATGTACGGCCCTGTAATTTCCGGCACAGAGGCATAACACCTAATGCCTCAGAAGTGGCAGCGCATCTACATTTTGACCTGTGGTCATTGTGTGGGTGTCTATAGGCTGCAGTCATCACTTAACATCAATGTGAACTGCATGCTTGTTTGCCACTTTTATTACATAAAAAAAAAAAATCTCACGCGGGCGAAGTTGCGGGCACAGCTAGTCTTCAATAGAAAACTCGGGACTCTTATAGGATCAATCATGTGTCTGTCGGTTCGTCCGTTTATCACAGGTTTGAAATTATCTACTAGTTAGATATAGAGATAGAGAAGAAGAGATTATAGGGAAGAGAAGATTATTAAAGCATCACAGGAAATTTCTTGATTGTGTGGCACGTTCTATACACTTGGAATTTTGTTTTGAATGTTCGTGTCACCATCTAAAACTGTTATACTATATACGCATTGATAACGGGACATGCGCTCGGGGTATGAACGGAATCGACAATATACACGGTCACTTTCAGAGAGGTGACAATATTCTCGAGAATGCGTCCAATAATGGGAAATCACTATGTACGTCTAGGGATTTTATATGGAAGCGAGGAACGTACGTATATACGGATTTTATATGGTTTTATATGGAAGCGAGAGCTGGGTATGCAGGAAAGAGCATGAAAGTAAGTAGAACGCGGTCGAGATGAGATCATTGCGCAAGATCTGCGGTGTATCACTCACCGATCGCGTAAAAAAGAGGCTTTGTGTGAATGATAGTATCGGTGTAAAAATGAAAAAGGCATGCTCCGATGGTTCGGGAATATAGAAAGAATGTCGAATGAGCGAATGACTAAACAGATATACAATGCGAATGTGGATGGTTGCCTCTGCAACCATGGGCCTCTGCCCAGGAAGACCAAGACTGACCTACCATGACCAAATAGGTCGAGTTCTGTCTCATGGTGGGATCAAAAGTCTTAGGAATCGGCGTGCATGTATGAAGAGAATGATGAAGGTAGACGAGGCACGAGAGGTTTGTCAGAACCGGGATATCTGGCGCTCTACACTCTCTGCCTACCCCGTTAGGGACCTGGCGTGAAGATACATACATACATACGTCTAGGGATATTGGTTTCGGAATATTTGTCTCAAATTTTTCTTATTGCCATCCTCTGAGTTTGGTATAGTGCCCTATAGGGTTGCCACATGTTAAGCGGGAGAAACGGATCGTGGGTTTTTGCATATATGTATGAAACTTCTGTCTATCACTCCGGGAAATATTAAGGGCGTGAAATTAAGTACCAACGATAGTTTTCAATTTTCAGTGCACCGTCTTAAATTGTTATATAAGCATTGATAATAGGGTATGCGCTCGGAAAATGAACGGAAAAGACCATTTGCACAGTCGATGATTTGCACGGACGCCTTCAGATATGTGACAATATTCTCGAGAATGCGTCCAATAATGGGAAATCACTATGTACGTCTACGGACATAGATATTGAAATATTTGTCTCAATATCTAGTAAAGAAGACTTTATTAAATTTTATCTGATATCTTCCTACAGTGATCATTAACTGAAATGAAATCGCTTACTTCAAAATTGGCTAGCAAACTCTTTTTTAATCGTCCTTATAGAAAAACAGTCTAGAGTGAATAACTTATAATAACTATAGAAAGTAATTCAATTATTAATTACAATCAAATCAAAGTATTAATTACAATTTTAAAAATATTATAAACTGCCTATAGTGACGTGGTCCCATCCATATACCTAAACAGGCAATCAACTGAAACCACCAAGGAAAGCGAAAGCGTGGCTATCCAAAACATTGGCTTGTCATATACCTACATTCATAATATCCATTTCTATTTCATGTTGTCAGACCTATTTCTGTTTTGATGGGTCAGTGAAACATTATCTGATCTTGTACCAAAACAGTACCCACCCATGTTAAAACCAGGATAAATATGAGTGATATTTGATAACTAAAACATCAGATCATCACAACATCTAACCCACAATATCAAAATTTATATACTCGTACCTACCTGTCATATTCGCTATCCGGTTTCAGTACAGGTACAGACAGATTAAAAGGCCGAATTGAGAACCTTCTCGTTTTTTGAACTCGGTTAAAAATTCGTCCTACACTTCCAATTCTCGAGTATTAGGTACCTTCCATATAACAATGCTAACTGTACTTTTAAAATGTGGTGAATGAAAGCTCTAACATTCACCGGGTCATCTGAGTGATTTTGCTATATCGAGAACAAAAAGCCTTTTCTTGTGATAGTGGCTTTGTTACAATATGTAGTTGTTTAATGTTCAAATGAATTCAATAATGACTATTTTATACAAATATGCAAAATATATAATACGCATATTGACTTATATGTACTAAAGTACTGGACAGGACACTCCTATTCGCAGCACGAATCTAGTTTCTTGCATTCAATTTACCACACATTCATTTACATCAGAGATGACGTAAAAACGTCTTACATCTGTCAAATCAATTTAAAAATGTAACGGTTGTTTTTTACTGAAGCCCTGCCCGATTTGTCAAATCTTTCCTTCACATCTATTGCATTGCTTTATGGTAGCTCAATTGGAAGAGCGGCTGGACTAGATTCCCAGTAGGTCGCGAGTTCGAGTCTCGCCTGAAGTCAAATTTTTCTTTCCATTTTTCTTTAAAAATAAAATATATGTCACAAGCATGTGTTAATGCGAAATAATATAAAACAATTATTAAGGGTAAAAGCGACTTCTTTACGATATTCAATAAACTGAAAAGTCTATTATATCGGTTGCCTAACTAGCATAGTTGGTAATAGATGGCGCTGCTGCTACCATAAAGCAATGCAATAGATGTGAAGGAAAGATTTGACAAATCGGGCAGGGCTTCAGTAGCTCAATTGGAAGAGCGGATGGACTAGATTCCCAGTAGGTCGCGAGTTCGAGCCTCGCCTGAAGTCAAATTTTTCTTTCCATTTTTCTTTAAAAATAAAATATATTTCACAAGCATGTGTTAATGCGAAATAATATCAAACAATTATTGAAGGAAAGATTTGTCAAATCGGGCAGGGCTTCAGTAGCTCAATTGGAAGAGCGGCTGGACTAGATTCCCAGTAGGTCGCGAGTTCGAGTCTCGCCTGAAGTCAAATTTTTCTTTCCATTTTTCTTTAAAAATAAAATATATGTCACAAGCATGTGTTAATGCGAAATAATATAAAACAAATACACTAAGACTATTTGATTTTACAAAGTTGCCACGAGGGAATAAAAAATCCAAATTTATCAACCTAATATTTTTTTAAATTATGACGTTTAAAAATGGGTGCGCTTTATTTTTCTTAGCGTGTCTATTGTTATCTTTTGTTACTGGATTAAAGCAACATCTCTTTATCGCATTCCATAATTTTAACTGTCTTAGTAGCATATGGTAGCAGACCACTACTACTACGCTGAGGTCCCGGGTTCGATTCCCGGGTCGGGGGATATTAAAGATTATTAAGATCGGGGGATATTAAAGAAACGGTTCGGAATCCTTTATCTCTGGTTCTATTGGGATTTTCAACTGGAAGTTTCCCAGTACCTCGAAGTTTGGTAATGTGCCCGGAAATGTCAATAGGCTCGCCACCTGTTACATGGGCCAAAACGTAACCGGCCAGTCGTGGGTGTTTGCATGTATGATTGAATGCATGCTTTAACCTATGCCTACCCCTTCGTGGTTTAGAGGCGTGATTTTACGTTACATAATTTCAAAGCCAGTTACAGTACAGCTCAGACAGATTGAAATTCGTTGCACAATTCTAGTCCTCTCGGATTACCTTCCATATACTCGCTGTATCCGATGGCAGGTTAATTTCTATTTTTAGGCGGATACCTCTCTGTGACAGTCGTGGTTATTGTGCTCTATCCATCTATCTCTCTCTATCGAAATGTCAACTGAAAGTCTGAACATTCACCAATTCATCCGAGAATTATCGATTGAGTACTTTTACTTATCAAATTGCTTTTCCTAATGATTATTAAGGCTTTGTTATGTTTGGTACTCTTTCAGGCTATAATTGCAGAATAAATTTGGAAGAGATGGAATTTATATACTTTTATATCACACATCTTAACCATAACACTATAAGTCAAAATCGAGATGTTTATCTATCATTTGGAATTTCAAGAACCAATTATTATATTATTATATCGAAAATTAATAATTTTGTCAAGCTGATTATACTCTTAAATAGGTGGTGAATCTTAATAATTTTTTATGTTACTATTTATAAAAGCATAATTTGTCACTGTGAATATAAGACGAAGTAATTTGATTCAATTCAATCCACGATCGATGACAATATTCTGTGATTTATTTATCCGCATACTTACTGCGTTTACAGCGCTACACCGTAGCATGCTACGGTAAGAATCGTAGCTCGCTGTACTGTAGCTGGCCAATCAATTGCATGTAGCAATGCGGTAGGTATATATTATTACAACGTGTAATAATTAACATTATTATAATAATGAATATATTAACGTGTAAGGCTGACAAAGTTGAAGTAACTTTTGAGCATAACACGTTAAAAAAACAAAATTAGTAAATGGCGATTATTTTCGTTTAATTGAAAAAGAAAAAGACATTTTCTTCAATGAGCTCAGGTCCTTATTCCCAAGATCGATTTCAGACTAGTGTTTTGGCATACATGCTAATAATATGCTAATATAGCGCACATGTAGTGCGCTTACGCGCTTCAGAAAGTCGGACCCGCGTTCTAGGGCATATTTTGGCGTGTTCTTTCGAAACGGTGGTGATGAATGGAGGTATATCTCGCTGCTCATGCTTAAATGAGCCTATAAGCGTGTTAACGCTACACGCGTTTGCTGAGACGATTTCATAAGCGTGTATTCAGTTGCTAATATAAAACCACTCCAATATTCGTTTGTCGATAGTGTAGATATACCTCACCGACATTGTGATCTAAGAGACATGTCGATTGAAAGCTCGGAAATTCGAGTTGCCTGCGCGGTCGTCATTTTGCCTGGTATTGAGAATGGGAAATAGCTTTTCCTCATAAATGTGGCTAAAGTCACTATGAGTGGCTATCGGAACGGATTATTAGATATTTAGAAGAAGCTAGCTTATATGGTTCAGCTAGTTTTTAATATCTACTAACGCACGCATTTTTATGAAAGACTAGCTGTTACGCGCGGTATCGCCCGCGTGGATGTCGCTTAAAGAGTACTCTATGTTCTTTCTCAAAATCAACTCTATCTCTGTACCAAATTTCATTAAAATCGGTTCAGTCATTTGGATGTGAAAAGGTAACAGACAGACAGACAGACAGAGTTACTTTCACATTTATAATATTGGTAGGGATTCGAAGATTTCAGATGTTGAAAATATATTTTTAGGATACCGTACCCAAAGAATAAAAACGAGACCCTATCCAATATCCGTCTGTCACCAAGCTGTTTCTCGTGAACCGTGATAGCTAGAGAGTTGAAATTCTTATTACTCCTGTTTTTAGGTAAACACCATGTTTTTTAAAATCTATCAGGAGATAAATAACTAAAATCGAGCTGTGATTATCGTGGCCATGACATGTATTCATCTGATACACTAGACCGGGTATTATCTTCTCTCTCTCTCTCTCTCTATATATATATATATATAATACTCGTGTCACAATGTTAGTTACCATACTCCTAAGAAATGACTGGACCGATTCTCATGAAATTCTGTACCTATTGGGTAGACCTGAGAATCGGCCACCACCTATTTTCATAGCCCAATATTATTTTTTTAGAATTTTTAGTCACTTTAATTTTTTGCACTTCTGAAGTTATTCGGGGCAGCTAGTTTTTTATAAGCGTTGTATCTATATATCTATACATATAATAAAACAGTAAAACCCGCATGTCTGTACATTGTATATATTTACGAAAAACTAATTGGAGGCGATGTTAAAATAGTCTTAGAACACTTTTCAATGATTTTTAATTTTATTGTCTGTCTGTTTGTATTTTTGTCCCTTTGTCCAGGCTAATCTCCAAAGATACTGGACGGATTCAAATGAAACTTTTTGTGGTGTATAAATACTAAGCCTGGCCAACATTTAGGCTATTTTTTACTGCGAGAAAATCCCTCATTCCCACGGGAATCTCTACATTTAATAAAATAGTAGGAAAGTCAAAACTTTACATTGAATATTTTTTGATAGAATACTTGGGGCGTGATTGAAGCCAAAAATATAGTTTTAGATTTTTTGTGTCTGTCTCTATGTATGTCCGGGCTAAACTAAAAAAGTACCTACTAAATGGCACCTGTTAGTCCGGTCAACATATAGGCTACATATTATACGGGGGACTAAACGGGGGAAGAGCTGTAAACTTTAAAAGCTGTGATCTACTATCGACATCGAAGCCAAATACAGTGTATGTTTTGTCTGTTGTTGTTTGTCTGTACGTATGTGCGAGCTAAACTCAAAAAGTAATGGATCTTAATGGATTTACTTCAAATTTTGCATGAATATCCGAGAATTTTCAAGGACACCGCATTGGGTAAGGTTAATAGGTATTGTGCATCCAAATAATGGCGAAAGCTATTTCCTGTGGTTGTTACTTCACACGGTCCGAGGCCCAACGTATTTCACTTTTCCGAGGACATTTGATGGCGTGGAGTATCCCACTTACCGCGCAGCCTGCGTAGCACGTCACCTTCTCGACGGTTACCAAAATTAGGATTACACCCTCGCGGAGGCAAGCGTCAGTGACGGAAAAATATCGCCATCATCTGTCTGAAGATTTTCTACGAGCTTTGAGACACGTGCTACTGGAGACGAAGTCGAAGTAATTAATGAACGCATGCTGAACACCTGTATTAGTTCATTTCAAGATGTGGTCATTTCCACCACCGATTGAACTATCGAATATGGGTTACCAGCTCCCCAATCATCACCGCATCATGACCGTAGAAATTGGGAGTATAACGCTGAAACAAATTACGATCCGGGCGAAATGACCATGTCGCTTTGTTCTCTTCAGAGCTAAAACAAATTTATGATACCGTCCTTGAAAGCGTTGGGCAAAACCAGGGTAAAATGTTTTTCTCCTGGATTTTGGATGCTCCTGTTGGAACAAGAAAACATTTGTTATCACTGGCATACTTGCAGAGGTCAGGAGGCAAGGCAAAATTGCTATTGCTGTAGCATCGTGGGGAATTGCTGCCACACTGCTTCCGGATAGCAAGACAGTACATGCCATGTTTAAAATTCTCTTATATTTAGAGAGCGCCGAAATTACTGTTGATATTTTGGTGTGTCATGTAACAGTGATAAGGGACACGTGCTCAAGGGTTGCTCTCTGATTGTATGGGATTAGTGTACAAGTGTTGTAAAGTGTTGAAAGGCAGTTGAGGCCGTGGACAGAACCCTGCAGGCCATCCGCAGGAACGAACATTTGAGTGGGTGGTATCACATTACTGTTCACTGACAATTTCCGGCAAACACTTCCCGTGGTGACGCGAAGATCGAGGGCTGATGAGATGAATGCTTTGTTGAAACGATCTTAACGAGTTTGTACCTACGCTGCCCTTGACCATTACTATGAGAGCTCGGCTCGACGACAATGCACGTGCTCAAGAATTTTCCGATGTCCTTCTAAGTCTTCGCGGAAACACTCTTCTTTCGACAGAGATGTATCCAGGTGAGAAGAACTCATTCTCAGTGTCTACGGGGACATTAGTCGTATACCGCACCAGTAAAATACGATGTTTTGGGTGCGTAAGCGGGCCATTTTGACGCCCAAAAATGATCAGGCTGCAGCAATTAATAGACAATGAAGTGGTCTACACCTCCATAAATACTGTCGTCGAGCAAGATGACGCCACACATTATCCCATGGCATTTCTGAACTTAATGTCAGCAAGCGGACTTCCATCGCATATCATCAAGATGAAGGTAGGTGTCCCGATTATGCTTCTTCGGAACTTATCTCCTTCGAAGTTGTATAACGGGACCAGGCATTGGCGAGGCAGTATTTATATCACGCATTCCCCTCATACCGCATAACTACACATTCCAGTTCAAACGCGTACAGTTGAATGTTTGCTTCGCAATAACTGCCAACGTAGTTTATAGGAAAGTGTTGTAAGGTTTGATACCTTTGTGCGTATTTTTACTATTTTGTGTCCGGGAATATATTCCTGCATTATTTTGTCTATTTCCTTCAGTCACATCTTATGACTGAACTCAGCAGGATTCCCATATGACTCCCTTCACTTGCTTCGCTAGCAAAAAAACTTATACTTTTAATTTAATACTATTTTAAAAGTTGTTTGCTTATAATGCTAAAACGACACTGGCATCTTAGGTATGTTTGGTGCTGTAGAGCCTTCACGCAGACGACGTTGCGGGCAGCTGCTAGTATTATATAAATTACAAAATATGAGACAAATGCTACGCTAGATTACAAATCTGCCTGCTTTGGCGAAATATAGGTGTGATCTTATGACATTAATTTAATATAAAACGCATTTTGATTATCAACGCAAAGTTTTTGGTACAATGAAATCATAAAATACTTTACGAAGCGCCTTTGTGTAACTTGGAAGTGAATGCGGGTATATTTAATTGGATTAGAATCATGTTTTATCCTTTTGTGTTATTATCAACGCAAGCAGTTTGTGTTAAGACAATAGAGGAATCTGGCTAACGTCTTATCAAAACATCAACCGTGCCGCCATCTTTACTTCAACTTTGCCGACGTTCATAGTTAATTATTATACCTATTATTATACAAGCGTCATCGTCAACTTGTGGAGTAATAAAAGTTTGGCATTGAAATAACTAAAATTATATACATAAAGTTAATAAAAAACCATGCATTTTTAAGAAAAACATCAAAATCCCATATGTTTTTTCCTATAATAATTGAAAGTGATACAATAATTTTTAATAAAACTAGCTGTTCCGACGTACTTCGTATCGCCTTAGAGGTGTAAAAAATTAAATTTCCTAAAAATTGAAAACGAACATATTTTGTGGGAATCACATCACACATTACATGAGGATCGGTCCAGCCATTTCGGAGGAGTATATTAACTAGCATTGTGACACGAGAATTTTATATATATAGTGAAAATATTATCAGAAAGACACGTTTATCAGAAAGGTCGTTTGCTGCGCTGGCGATACGAAATCTTCCCACATTTTGCCAATACACTGTAAAGTGTTCCTGGCAGATAAGTAGTTCCATTCTGTTATCTCACGGTTATGCAGCTCGGTAACGAGTTTTCCTCCGAAACTTACATCGCATTGTCTGCAACGAGACTGATAAGAGATACGGTACACTGTGTTTGGATATCGCTTGATCACTATGTTTCTCACCAGTCATTATAAGACAATGAAGTTAAAGCAGTTGCCTGATAAATTTAGAGCACAGAAAAGAATAAGTACAAAGTTTAAATAAGAATAAAGAACTTGACTGGCTGACCGCGGGTGCATAATAACTCATAGTCTAATATCACAAGTGGCGAGTCTAGTTATTCGCTAGGCATATTATTATTCTCAAACGAGAAATATTTTTAAGAAAAAAAAACTATATTATTTGTTCCAAAACACGAAGATGGACCCTGTAGATGAAGTTGTACATAACTTTATAGGTACTCTACTCAATAACTCAGACTAATCTATACAAATAAATAAAATTGGAGTGTCTGTTTGTAATATTAAAATAACCGCTTTTTACTAAATGTATATGTATGTATATACGGTACATATACCAAAACAACATTTTTTACAATTTTTGTCTGTCTGTCTGTCTGATTGGCGGGGCTGATCTTGGGAACAGCTGGACCGATTTTGACGGGACTTTCACTGGCAGATAGCTGATGTGATAAGAAGTAACTTTTATCTCCATACATCCATATATACATACATACCTACATACAAATTGAAGTGTATCCGACTTTGACGGGACTTCCACGGGTAGGTAGCTGATGTAATAAGGAGTAACTTAGGCTACTTTTATATCCATACATCCATACAAACATACATACCTACATACAAATAAGTAGAATTGAAGTGTATCCGACTTTGACGGGACTTCCACGGGTAGGTAGCTGATGTAATAAGGAGTAACTTAGGCTACTTTTATATCCATACATCCATAAAAACATACATACCTACATACAAATAAATAGAATTTGAGTGTCTCCGATTTTGACAGGACTTTCACTGGCAGATAGCTGATGTAATAAGGAGTAACTTAGGCTATTTTTATACTAGCTGCGCCCACGACTTCGTCCGGGTAGATACTGAACAATCATATTTTTTTCTCACGTGGACGAAGTCGCGGGCACAGCTAGTATTAACTATAGTCTGTTATAATTTTATCACACTACTTCTGCACTGGGGTCCACGGTTCGATTCCTGGGCGGGCTATCAGAGATACAATTGTAAAATCTTTTATATCGGGTTTTTATGTATTTTTTTTTTTATTTTCTGGAAGTTTCCCATTAGATATCTCGAAGTATAGTCATGTGCCCGGTGATGTTAATAGGCTCACCTTATGATTGATAGTTAAGAAGCATGCAATTCACAATTATGGTAAGTGAATACTTTAGCATACAGACATGAACACAAGAAATGGAGGTCAATATACACATATCTGTAATTTCCGGCACAGAGGCATCACACCTTAGGCCTCAGGAGTGGTAACGCATCTGTATTTTGACCTTGGTCTTTGTGTGGGTGTCTATAGGCTGTAGCCATCACTTAACATTGATGTGAGCTGCATGCTTGATTGCCACTTCCATTACATAAAAAAAGTTACCACTCTCCACCCCCAAGTTGTTACACCGATGTGTAAGATATTACGGAGTCATTACCACCTGGCCGGAACACGGTAGCGTTGAACATTTAGCGATAAGTAGTTTAGGTAGACCATTACCTAAGCTATGTCCAAGAGCGTCACTAGAGCTTTACCACCAGTATTATCCAGTCGGTAACAAAAGAGTCTTATATGTAAAACATTGAAGAATGCACAATATTATGGTATCGTTTAACTATTTTCTATACTAAGAACGAAGTCACGGAACAGTAGAAGCGGGAGCAGTGATTAAATAAATAAGTATCAAGAAGCGTCGAGTGAATTGTTTTCTTCCCAAGAGTCTTAAATAGAACCGATTTCAGAGGTTTTGTGCAGGACGCTTCATTAGCGGCATTTATTCCTTTACATGCTTGTACGAGGCTACAGATTGTAGTGTTCTCAGACACTTACAAAGAGGAACGTGGTTTTTATTGTCATTTAATTAAGAATAACTCTTTTTTGCAGCTCTCTTTTTAACCCATTCATCGAACAATTCTTCGCTTTACTGATTTATTTTATTCTTTTGATATGAGTTTTTTCAGAATCGCATTGTGAGAAATAAAAATAATACATAATTGAATAAAGAACATTCTCAGTAGGTACTTTATTCTAATTTATTATTAACACAGTAAATTAAACTCACGCTGAATAATTAGTTTCGCGTAATATACAAATAAACGCATGCGATCATCACCGCTACTACTTAAAATGGTTTCAAATAGTTAAAAAAGGTAAGTGTTACATTTTTTTATGGAAGTGGAAAACAAGCATGCAGTTCACATTGATGTTAAGTGATGACTGCAGCCTATAGACACCCACAAAAAGACCAAGGTCAAAATGCAGATGCGTTACTACTCCTGAGGCCTAAGGTGTTATGTCTCTATGCCGGAAATTACAGGGCTGTACATTACCACCTGACCGGAATACGGTAGTGCTGAATACTGCTATTTAGCGGCAAGTATACTCGGTAATGCGGTGGTGTCTACGCCCGCGAGCTCCGTTATTGGACCAAATACATAACAAATGAATTTTGGAAACGTATATAAGTCTTCCAGGTCTTTAGATAATATTTAGGAGTATATTCTGACCTGAATGTGTTTGTGTTGTTGCCAGAAAATAAAAAGTATTCAAGTATACTTGAGCGTATGAGCAACAAAATAAAGTTTCATCTTAAGAATTCTTTATTTAGAGTATTGATTTTGATCTTAGAGAGAGAGGCAATAAAATAGACTTTTGTAAAAATAGGACAGTATTAAATGCTTACAAAATTAAATATTAAATACTTTCTCCATTATGGCTAGCAACTGAGAAAATATTATTTGTTACAGATTACCCAGCGCGGTGGGAATAAACCATTCCTATTTGGAATTAGGGCGATATTTATTTGGGCAGATGGTCGGTTGGTTTATTCAGTCAATACGTCCGAAGGTCACAGTGTTGCCCTCAACAGCAGGTGCTTCTCAATCTGTTTGAAGGTTATTTGGAACAAATAGGGTTTGTAGCTGTATGAATTGTATATCTTATCTGGACTCAGAGACTCAGAATAATGATACAAATTTAATAAAATTGTTGATTGATTTTCTATGTAGGGTGATAGAATGTAACTTGTGAGCGCGGATGGTAATTTTATGTTTATCCATTCCTTTTAAAACAAAATACTCAATTTTTTGCATTCTTATTTATGGTAATTAAGTGTCTTATTAATTTGGAATTTAATTTAGAATAAACGTAACACAAATCTAGTTAGAAACAGTACCTAGGCTTTAATTGAGCACTTTGGCAAGCAGCAAAGAAAGCTCTTGCGTAATTATCTGATTATAACGAATGAGAAAATATTATTTGTTACAGGTTACTTAGCGAGAAATCGAGCTAACAATCCATAAAGTCAACAATCCATCCGTATTTGGAATTAGGTCGCTATTTATTTGGGCAGATGGTCGGTTGGTTTATTCACTCGATACGTCCGAAGGTCGCAATTGATCGCAGTATTGCCTTCAACAGCAGGTGCTTCTCTGATAGATTGAACAATCTGTTTGAATGTTATTGGAAACAAATAACGGTTTGTAATTGATACGATTTGTACATCCATTCTGGACTGGGAATTTCGATATAATTAAAATAAAATTGTTGATTGATTTTCTATGTTGGCTGATAGAACGTAATTTGTGAGCGCGAATGGTAATTTTATGTTTCTACGCCTCATTTTAAACAATATTGGTAATTTTTCGCATTGTTAATTATGGTAATTTACTGTCGTGTTCATTTATTTAGAATTAATACAATACCAAACGAGTTAGATACAGTATCCAGGTTTTATTGAGCACTTCGGAAAGTAACAAAGCAAGCTACTTTTGTATACTTACCTGATTACCATTAATGAGAAAATAATATTTTTTGTTACAGAATACTTAGCGAGATACAGAACACGCTGGGAATAAACCATCCGTATTTGGAATTAGGGCGGCATTTATTTGAGTCAATCTGATGGTCGGTTGGTTTATTCAGGCGTCCGAAGGTCACAATTGGTCGTAGTATTGCCTTTAACAGCAGGTGCTTCTCTGATAGATTGAAAAATCTACTTAAAGGTTATCTGGCACAAATATGGTTTATAACTGATACGGTTTGTAAACCTATCAAGGCTAATTTTTTTTAACCGTTACTGTTTCTTTGTTTGATTCTGTATCTGTGTATTTAATACTTTTCTACATTGTATACATTAGAAATTGTATACCTACATGAGTACCTAATTGTATTATGTAGGTATTATAATGGCATGTATAATCTTTAAATTACAATTTTAACAAAATAGTAATTATCAACTTATACCATGGTCTATCAAATCAGATATTTAACAAAGGAAAAGGTACTGTGTTATTACTAAAGTAGTATAAATATTAAAGTAGACAAATGTAAATTTTGACAAACGGCTAACGGAAACTAATTTATTGCTATCCTAAATTTCAGTAAGCATTGACTAAGGAACATTTATTACAGATTCCATTTAATTTGTAGATGTTAACTTCACTTCCTTTCACATTCACTCCTCGCAAGCCTAGAGCATACCTACAGCTTTCGTGCGTCAGGCCGGAACATGGCGTAATACACTATCGTATGCCTAGCTTCCATAATTATCCCTACTTCCCTACTTAATATTATAAATGCGAAAGTAACTCTGTCTGTCTGTTACCTTTTCGCGCCCAAACGACTGAACCAATTTTAATGAAATTTAGTACGGAGGTAGAGTTGACTTTGAGAAAGAACATAAGCTACTCGTACTTTTTAAACGACATCCACGAAGCCGCGCTTTGTCTTCTTTGAAAGGGACCTCTTTTAATATCTCAAGATTAATTGACGGCGAACAATCGAATGTTCTCTAAAATTTAACGCAAAAGCGATGGTATAAAGCCTTATGAAATTAATTGTAATCACTGAACTATTTTTAAAAGGACTTTACCTTTATTACGACGATGACGATCCGGTTAGTCCAGCGGTGTGAGACGACCGTTTGATTCGAAGGGTCGCGGGTTCGGTCCCCGCACTGGCACAAATATTTGTATGGCCTACAGATATTTGTTTCGGGTCTGGGTATGTGTTGTGTGTGTACAACGGCACCCACGACACAGGTTTTTACCTAGTGTGGGGCTGTGATTATAAGCGCATTTTATTTTTAATTTTTACTATTTGACCCGGCAAACTTCGTATTGCCTCAGAATGAAATAATGTGTCAAAGGTTTGATAGATACGGACTATTTGTATGGGAAAACAAAATTGTGGTTTTTACTATTTCCCTTCAATTTCTTTCATATTTTCTTACATTCTTAACTTCCCTGGACTTCCAAAAATTATTCAAAACCAAAATTAGCCAAATCGGTTCAGCCAATTGATGTATAAGCAGAAATTGATATATATATATATATATATATATATATATATATTTAAAATTATTGATTTGTCCTACCGTCTTTAATATGATTGTACATATTATTAGGTATGATGCAAATAAATTATCGTTTTATATTATTTCGCATTAACACATGCTTGTGAAATATATTTTTTATTTTTAAAGAAAAATGGAAAGAAAAATTTGTCTTCAGGCCAGACTCGAACTCGCGACCTACTGGGAATCTAGTCCAGCCACTCTTCCAATTGAGCTACTGAAGCCCTGCCTGATTTGTCAAATCTTTCCTTCACATCTATTGCATTGCTTTATGGTAGCAGTAGCGCCATCTATTACCAACTATGCTAGTTCCCAGTAGGTCGCGAGTTCAAGTCTCGCCTGAAGTCAACTTTTTCTTTCCATTTTTCTTTAAAAATAAATAAATTATCTCTTAAAATTGAAGAAGTAATGGTTTATTTGTCATTTTTAAGCTATTGCATAGCTTCTATCGCGGGCTTTGAGCGCGGGGACCGAATTCAGAAATTTCGTAACGTAAAAACCGGACGCTCCGGATTACAAATTTTAAACACATTTAAAGAAAGTCATGTATAATTTCGCCGTCCGACCTCGTGGGTAGCGTGGCCGAACGGTCTAGGCGCTGGTTTAAGGCACCAGTCTCTTCGGAGGCGTGGGTTCGAATCCCACCGCTGCCAAGATTGTTTTTGTTCATGTTTTTTTACTGTTTGTTTTTCCATTCAATATTTAAAAAGTGGTAGATATTAATAGAAAATTATTGTTTCATTTCTATTTTTTTTTCTTTTATTTGCATTTTATTTTGTTTTGCATAATTTAAGATAATTATGTAAATGCAATAGCTTTACCGCGGCAGTCCCCGAGTGCCACACGTCTTTTTTTTTCATTTAATGGTAGCAAGGCGGATAAAAATGCCTATTTTGTTAGTTATTTGTAATGTCTGTATTAAGCGGACTAAGCATGAAGATACCTACATACATATTAATTGTCCTTTCCGTGATCATACTGTACTGTTTTAACAGCTATTTACTACATTGGATTAGGAATCGTGATTGCGAAGTTTGATTGTAGTTTTTACATCTGCTTATTCCTCGGAAATACAAGTGCAAAAGTTTTTTTTCCTGGAACATTCAGTTATTCATTGAGAATTATTCTCCCAGTAGACAATAAGAAAGCTTATTTAGAAAGATTTTAATCGCCTATTTATTCAGTTCAGACGATTTTATTACCTATTTAATATGGTCTTTATTTGTAAATAGTGTACTAAATTATGATTAGGCGGCGAGAGCAATTTATTTCTTAGTAGGATTTATTGAAGGTTTTACACGACCTTTTTGGGGATGATGGGGATGTTTGTATTCAAATTAGTTAATTAAGAGGATTTTTAAAACAATTCGCTTCAAATAAGAGAGCTCTTCGTTTATTTTAACCTATAAAATAAATTGCCTAAATAATATAATGTTAAGGATTTGCTTTATGTTATGGAAGTAAGAAATAAAGGTATTAGAAATTAAAGATAAAGTGGAAAGAAAAAATTGACTCCGGGCAAGTATTGAACCTCAGGGTAACCAAGTAATAAGTAACTCATTTACCACTAAGCTACCGAAACCCACACCTGAACGTCGATTACTCTTTCTCATTTGATTTAACCGATTCCGGATCGGCGATCGACATCATTGACAACTTATTAATATACCTATAGAGACCGATATCATAGAGTTTGCAGTCTATTCAGTATTGTTATACTCTTGTACTCTTAATACTACCATATTTTTATTTAGGGTAGGGAATTCATGCCCTTGTGTTAAAATGTGACGCGCCATCAGAGTTAGGTATGTACATTGTTAGAATTGTTACCCAATTATCAAAGAATCTAACTATCGATTCATAAGTGTTAGTATTTTGTTAGTTTTTTTTTCTATTTCTTAGCGGAATACACGCGTAGTTATTTTCGTAAACACACAGACAAATTTTTTTTATAATGGATCTCTTTGATCAATATTTTATTTACCGATTCATTTCTCTTTCAGTAAGTGATTGAAGAAAATCCCAAGCGGCGCTTTTATTTGTGCACAGCATATTTAATGAAACTCTGTTTGATGTCACTTTCACGACATAAAAAACGGCATTAAAAACTGACAAAATCCCCGCATGAACTATCAACTCCTCTCTTAAAGGGGGTGGAGCAGATTTCTAAACAAAAAGTGTATATTTTTAGAACTTTAACGTTGTTTTCATTAGTAACAAAGAGTCCGGATACCAATTGTTGGCTAAAGTCCAATACAAAATTTTACCCCCTCTGTTAGGGGAAGGGAGCAGATGTCAAAAAAAAATATGTATGAAATTATTTGTTAGGCTAAAAGAGTCCGCATACCAAGTTTCAAATTGCCACCCCACATGTTAGGGGGTGGAGCAGCTTTACAAAAAAAATTATGTACGTAATTATTTGTTAGGCTCAAAGAGTCTACATACCAAGTTTCAACTTTCTACCTTAAAATTGTGAAATGCTCCCTACAAATTGCTACCCCCTATGATAGGGGATGGGGCAGATTTCCAAAAAAAAATTAAATATCAAGTAAACGTTGTTTTTTTAGTAACAAAGAGGCCGCTTATCAATTTTTGGCTTTCCATCTTGAACACTGCGGAAAGCCCAATATAAATTTCACTCCCTCTTTTAAGGGGATGGGGTAGATAAAATAAAAAAATATGTACTTATTTTTTGTTGGGCTCATAGAAATAGAAATAGAAAATATTTTTATTTCGAATAGATCCTTACAGATACTTTCAAAACGAGAAATAACCAACCGAGCGAATAACCATTACATATAGTAAAAGCAAAATCATATATTAATAGTAAATTAAAAATTAGAATTTAAACTACTTGGTTAAAACATAACAATCATAAAATTTTTCAATTCCCTCAATTATAATAAATGAAGAAAAAGAAAAACTTATTCGTCAAGATCAATTTCATTCACTTAGCAGAGTTCCAAGTGCAGTCACTACTGAGAAGAACTCCGCTACCCAACAAACTTAGTAAGAGCTCTTTAAATGAGAGCTTAAATCTAGTACAGATTATCGTGAAAAATCAAATAATGTGAACGTCCATAGCATAGATGCAAATAAACTGCTATCTACTAAATGTGATGTAGCCCCTGCAAACCAGAACAGACCAGTCCCCACCAACAGCACCCGTTTACGAGTATGACGCATGTGACAGCCATTGCCCTCCTCGACCATTTTAGAGGGAAGTGAGCAACCCGCCACACGACGCCGCAAAAGGCAAAGACATATAAGCGTGCATGACTGTTCCGGATATGCATACGGCAAAATAAAAGACAGAATTCATTTTCAGCCAGGGTATTCACATTTTTCAACCCTTAACAATAGTAGATACTAATTACTGAATACACGAAATCACAGTATCACGAAATAGCCTAGCAGCGATCGCTATAATCCCAAGACGTATTATCATAAGATAATCACAGGTCTTATACACGTTCTTTCATTACTTTCTTAAATTTTTGATCGATAGACTTTGAACGTTTTTGGGGATTTGATTAAAGAACCGTATACATTGACCTCTAAAAGAATTACTGACCCTATTCAGCCGTGTTGCATGCATGGACAATTTGTATTTGTTCCTAGTATTTATACTGTAATTGTTACCTATTGTAGGAAACTCATTAATGTTTTTACAGACATATAATACATTTTCATAAATGTATTGCGAAGCTACAGTCAGAATATGTATTTCTTTAAATTTATCTCTAAGAGATACCCTTGGACTTAGCCCGTAGATAGCCCGGACAGCTCTCTTTTGCTGTATAAAAATAGTGTTGACGTCGGCGGAATTTCCCCATAGCAAAATGCTATAGGACATTATACTGTGAAAATAACTAAAATAAACAAGGCGAGCCGTCTCGACTGTTCTGTTAATGGTCTAATCTTTTTCACAGCAAATGCAGCCAAGCTAAGTCTACTAGCTAATTTGGTAATATGGGGACCCCATTGCAATTTAGCATCCACGGTAATGCCAAGAAATACCGTGGACTCTACGATCTCCAATACTTCCTCATTTATCTTAACATTGGTTTCAACCTGTTTTACGTTAGGAGTAGTAAATTTAATACATTTTCTCTTACTGCTATTTAACGAAAGGTTATTGGCGCTAAACCAATGTACTATATTAGAGAGAGCATTGTTTACACACTCAAAATCTACCTCCTGTATTTTAATTTTGAACACTAATGAAGTATCATCAGCAAACAATACCATCTCTTGGCCATCATTGATAATGTAGGGTAAGTCATTAATATAGACTAAGAAAAGAAATGGCCCTAAAATAGAACCCTGTGGGACCCCCATATCCATTGAAGTCCCGGGAGATCTTGTCCCATTTACATCAACACACATATTTCTATTGTTTAAATATGAAGTCATAAGCTCGAGAGCGGTATCTCGAAGGCCGTAGTGATATAACTTTCTGACCAATGTTTCATGCTGAACGCAATCAAATGCTTTAGATAAGGTCACATAATACCCCTAGTGCATTATGTGATTTTTTCCAAGCTTCAAAAATGTGTTTGACAAGTTCAACACCTGCATCGGTAGTTGAACGGCCCCTAGTAAATCCAAACTGTCGACAATGTAAAAGTTTAAGATGGTTAAAGTGTGCAAGTAGTTGAATTAAAATGAATTTTTCAAAAATTTTACTTAAGACAGGTAGTACAGAAATTGGTCTAAAGTTTGTGGGGTCACTTGTACTACCGGATTTAAACAATGGAATAACTTTACTATGTTTCATTAGATCAGGAAATATACCACTTACAATATTATTATTAAACATAGCCGCTAAGTAAGGTGCAATCACATCCATTATTTCATATGCAACTTTTACAGATAAGCCCCATAAATCAGTTGTGTTCTTAATATTAATAGACTTAAAGGCATGTATAACATCCGCAGTATTAACTAACTTAAAATTAAATATAGTTTTACTTTGATGTACATTTTTTTTTCAATAATGATTCGGCGACGGTAGGCGATGAAATGAGGTCTCCAGTCAGAGAAACTGGAATATTAACAAAGAATGTTTCAAATGCTAAAGCAACTTCTTCGTCAGTAGTAACATGTTTATTGTCAATTATTAATTTAAAATCAGAGTTGCGATCAGCTTGTTTCCCAGTTTCACTATTAATTACATTCCAAGTCGCTTTAATTTAGTTATTTGAATTTTTAATTTTATTTTTAATGTGAAGTGCCTTGGCTGCAAAACACACTTTCTTGACTATTTTCGAATATAATTTAACATGATTTTAAAACGAATTTGTGTGATTATATGACTTTTCTCCATACAGGTCATACAATCTCTGTCTACTCTTATGTATTCCAACCGTCGCCCATTCATTGAACGACTTATGACTTCTTACATTTATTGTCTTATTCGTAAAAACTAAATTATATTCTGTTAAGATTGTGGCAAAAAAGTCATTGTATAATATGTTAGGATCGTTATGGTATTGCATGTTTGCAAGTTTTGGGACAATATTTTCTCTGAATTTTTTAATTCCCTTCGCATTGATAGGAACAAATACTATTGCTCGTTTATTTTTATCATTATGTAATTGACCACAGAAGGAAACTAACTGACCACAATGGTCGGAGCTTAATTCAGTCAAAATATTTTTATGTGTAGGTAGGCATAGGTAGGCAAAATCGATAAAAATATTGTCTATGCATGTCGCTGAGTTTTGTGTAATTCTAGTAGGTTCTGAGAACAAATTATGAGTATCGAGTATAGAGTTCGCATATCGAGTTGTAACTTTCTACCTTGAAAATTGTGGAATGCTCCATACAAATTTCCACCCCCTATTTTAGGGGGATGGGGATAATATAAGGAGACAAAAAGTAGCCTATGTTCGTTCTCAAAGTCAACTCTATCTCTGTACCAAATTTCATCAAAATCGGTTCACTCGTTTGGACGTGAAAAGGTAACAGACAGATAGACAGACAGACAGACAGACAGAGTTACTTTCATATTTATAATATTAGTAGGGATTATGCAATAAGCCAGCCAATAGTTTACAAGTCTCACATAAATTGTATTATTTATACCCGTGCGTGTAATAGATTCTGTTCCTTATTTTAGACGTGATTATGAAGTGCTCCAGGTGAGCACAATACAACCCGTGGGTGTAACGACATGGTATCGAGTTTATGGGAACGCTATATTTAGCCAAAGAAACCATAAAGGTTTCTAATAACTAGTTGGTTTTGTTTCTACAGCTTTAGTTATACGACGTCGTATAAATGTGTTGTGAAATACGGCTGCCACAATCTGATTTGCGGGTTCTATTCTTATTTGTGTTACTTAGATTAATGAGATTAGATATGAAAACTGCCTCGGTAGCCTAGTGGTAGCAGGCCGCTACTACTTCGCTGAGGTCATGGGTTCGATTCCCGGATAGGGGGTTATCAGATCAGGTTATATGGTGTAAAGACCTTTATCTCTGGTTCTATTGGGATTTTCATTTTCTGGAAGTTTCCCAGTACCTCGAAGCTTGGTAATGTGCCCGGAGATGTCAACAGGCTCGCCACTGTTACATGGGCCAAAACGTAACCGGCAAATCGTGGGTGTTTGCTTAAATGCTTGAATGCATGCATTTACCTCTGCCTACTCCTTTGGGGATTACAGGCGTGAAGTTACGTTTTTTACGTAGTAGACAAAGATACTGTACTCTCATATTATACAAATTCAGTCATTCGTGTATAGGTAGGTGCATTTTCACGCTCATAGGGTTTATTCGTGAAATGAGTAAGCAAAAAAAGCATATTCACATGGATGGTAAGTGACAACTGCGGTATATGGACATATAGAGACATCTACACAAAACTGGATATCAATATGCAGATGTATTGCCACCCCGGAGCCTAAGTTGTTTTTTTTAGTTGATAGTTATACGCTATACTAGCTAATGTATAGCTATGGTAATTCATCTAACCGGGACACGATAGTGCTGAACACAACTACATATAGTACCTACACTTTTCTCTACTTGAAAATATTTGAAGGCCATGCTAGAAGATGCATTAGACCTTGAGAAATTAAGAACTTAGGTACAACTTTCTGTTTCAGTTTTTGTTTATTATGCAAAGGGTTTTTTTTCATATTTTAAAGGTATATCAATAAATGGTCAAAGTGGAACAAGAAGCTGTTTCATAATTTTATTGATTCAATAAAGTTTTCGCGGTCAGAATATTGATGAGTATCTGCACTACGTGACTGTAATTTTATATTTATTTACCCCGAAATCTGAGTAGGTAATTACATTTGAGCATTTATTGAGTTATCGAGGAAACAAAACATTCACAAACAATTTGAATATGATTCAACAAAAGATTACCTAATAAGTTTGCGAATAAAACTCACCAACGTTTTTATCTAATGGTCTCCGTATTCTAGTGGCAGCAGGCCACTACTACGATGGGACTCATAAGAGATAACGGTAAAATATTATATCTCTGGTTCTATTCCTTTTTTTTTTCCATTTTCTGGAAATTTCCCAGTACCTTGGTGGTGATGTGGCCGGAGATGTCAACCGTCTCGTCACCAGTTACATTCGCCAGAACGGCGAATCGAGGGTGTTTGCATGTATGCTTGAATGCATACACTTACCTTTCTTCCCCTTCGGGGATTACAGCTATGAAGTTACGTTTGTATCTATTCGTTATAGGTTCTTATAAATTTCAAAATTATAATGTATAACGTGCCACATTAAGTTACACTATATTTTTTTTAAAGTTCCACAAACAATACCTGTCGTATTGTTCGCAAAACTAACGCCTTAAGTCTTCATAGTTTAAAAAAAACTCCTTGATTTGAAATTCTGAACTAATAAATATTTTGGTACTCTGTCGTCGCTATTGCCTACGTTGTTTTCATACATTAAATCGTGTTAGCTATCTCCCAACAAGAAGTATCTCTTTATTACTTACTTGTGTCACTGTATTATAAAGGAATATAACTACATTATAGGTACAATACGTCTTGTTAGATTCGAGGGTAACAATAGTCAAGAGTCATAAAACTGGCTGTATCGACATTTGTCCCTTATTCCCGCCGGTACGTAATACCCCAAAAGTTCTGCTCTGCAGTGGGGGATAGACTGTTTTAAATTCTTGAATAGCGCTGCGTATAATAAATTTAGCTCCAGAGAGACCCGTCGTGTGGGAAATTCCGTGCTTATTTCAGACAAATTATTTTTATTAGATACAACACTGGTTTTTAGGAAATGCACTTTATGGAATAGAATACTTAGACTTATGTCTATTCAGGCATGTTTATGGTATAGGGACCGTGCACGAGTTCGGCGCCATCTAGCGTCCGCAACTTTGTGGGACCGTTGCTTGTCTGACCATAATGACATATTACCGCGAAATTTTGATAAAATATTATTATAATCGAAAATTATCTATTAATATTCTTCCAAAATTACTCTGATACCTTAACTTGGATGGAAAAAGGGTTGTGAAACAATTTTTGATCATTCAAATCAAATGAGTTGAGTAAAATTTATTCAAAAAGGGTGTTTTATTTCGAATATATATTATGTCAGGGTTTGTTTAGTTAATTTTTAGTTGTAGTTTTACTGTAAAACAAGACAATATAGCTATTTTATGGGTTACATGCAATAATTATAAACATAAAGAATTGTTCTTGTATCGCTAGTAATAAATAAAATGTCGTTTTCAAATCGAAATGAGTATTATTTTAGGATTCGGGTTTGTGAGTATCACATACTACAAAATTTCAACCACAACGCTGGACGTGTCCTTGATATAGAAGAATAAAGAAGAAAACAAGGACAGAGATCCATAATTCAAGCTGGCATCGTAAGATAAACATGTATTTTGATAATACAAAACTTTTTTAGGTATAAACAATCTCAGTTCGAAGTCAGAATCATTTTGGTTGGGTTGTAATAGACGTAATATTTAAGTAAAATGCAGCACGAGTATGAAATGTAACTGCGTGTTTGTTATCCATTTCTTGTATTGTTCAATTTTCCAAGTAGCTCTTGAGAATCAATCGATAAAACTTGCGTTTACTACAGCGGGTGGCTCATGGTCATGCGCCATACTCATATGAACGGGTGCTGATCGTGGAGACGGATCTGTTCTGGTCTGCCGGTGCAGATAACTGCGTTACCACTCCTGAGGCATAACACCTTAGGCCTCAGGAGTGGTAACGCATCTGCATTTTGATCTTGGTCTTTGTGTGGGTGTCTATAGGCTGCAGTCATCACTTAACATCAATTTGTTTGCCACTTCCATTACATAAAAAATAAACCTTATTTAAGTAAGTTTGTAATCCCGGTGCTTGGGTCGAGTCCAATCAAATCAGGTGGTTGTCATAAAAAAATCATGAACCACTGCACCGACCGAATCATCAATAGATAAGAATAGAACCATTTCTGTCAGGTAATGTCATTAGCAAAATATTGTATTGTTGAATCGTCGTCGGATTCTTGAAGCATATAGACGTGCGCATCAATGCGATATTAAATTAATTAACAATTGTGTTTATTTATAGTGACCTAGTTTTAGTGATTTGGCGTGTGTGTAACTTTTTCAACTTTAAGTGATAATAGTTTTATATAATGAAATAATTTACGAACTATCCTAACTATTATGGAGGGAAGTCCGTTCAATCGGAGTGGGATCACCCGCCGCTCCCCCCCGCCAACGCCGACGCATCAAAAAGCCCACGAGGGGATCGAAGTTATATCTACTCCTGAGATTCAAAATTGGTTGAGTTCCATACACCAATGTTTGAGCGAGCTCTGTTCGATTGCATCTGAGGGAAAGCTCAATTCAGACCAAAAATTGAAAATAAACAATCTTTGCCGAAAAGTTGGACATGGAGCTGCGCAAATGGCCGTTCAATATCAGGCTGCGAAGCAAAAAGTCATTGTCACCCACAATGCACTTCAAACTTTGACCGACGAGCGTGATCTTACGGATTGTTTAAAGGACATCAAACGTTCGATACAGGAGTCCAGCACTAAGCAGATTGTGCCGACTACATCCTTCGCGGTGATGGTGAAGAAAGGAGTAACAAATTTTGTTCATCCGAGGCCTGTTAGTTCCGTGGCGATCTACCCAAATGACATTTCCAAGACCAGTGAGGAAACCAAGGCCTTGGTCCAGAAAATAATTAGCCCTGAAGAAATGAAATTGAAAGTTCAAGGAATTCGTAAAACCAGGCGGTGTTATAATTAGCACCGAGACCAAGGATGACCTGGAAAAACTAAAAGAGTCAGTACAGCGCGCTACACCAGGACTTACTGTCGATGACCCTCAGAAGCGCAATCCGCGTATTATCATTATAGGTGTTTCTACGGCAATGTCGGAGAATGAGGTTTTGAAGTGTATTTTCGAACAAAATGTAGCCGACAAAATGCCATCTATGTCGCGGGAAACATTTATGACCTCGGTGAAACTAAGCCACAAGTCTGGAAAAAGGAACATGGAGTCCTGTAATTACATAATCGAAGTTCCGTTGCCGTCGTACGTAAGGCGCTCATAAATCAAGACAGGATTTTTATAAATTGGACATCATGTCCTGTAAAAGACTTTACGTTGGTAACAAGATATTACAAATGTCATCAATATGGCCATGCAGCCAAATCCTGCAAAGCCGTGGCTTCTACGTGTGACATTGCGGTGAAGAGGGTCATTCGATCCAAGAATGCCAGAAGAAAGCGGAGGCGCCAAAATGTGCAACGTGCTTGCGTTTTAAAAAACCAAGCAATCACAAGACCGGAGACCTAGAATGTCCTGCTAAAAAAGCAGCCGAGTACAGGTATATAAACTCTGTAAATTATGAAGGCGCCTAAGAGCGCCACATACTAGTTCGTATTTTAGATCTAATTATTATTAAATTAACCTTACTTAGTTTTAAAAATGGATATCAATTTAATTGCTGACATATACGATTTATTTCTACCAGAAGCAAGGTCATGTGAGGTTGAGGAGTGTAGGCAATATCTTTCAATTTACAAAAAATCATTATCTGTACTAACCCAAAACATCCGCAGTATTTATGAAAATATAGATAGCTTCAGCATCTTTCTTCATAGACTAAATTATAATTGCGATATAATGATATTAACGGAATGTTGGTTACCTAATCGTCATGATAATCTACCAGTAATTCCAGGGTACAATATATTTTATAGTTCACAAAATCACAATCAAAATGATGGAGTCGTAGTCTATGTCAAGGAGTGCTTTAACGTATCCGTCGAAAATCCAAATTTACAGGACTGTAACTGTTTAGTTATAAAAATGAACACAGACATAGCCATAGTCACCGTATATAGGTCCCCTTCCGTTAGAAACTTAGGTACTTTTCATTCTTCCCTAAACCAGACATTTCAAGCACTATCCGCTTTTAAAAATATCATACTAACAGGAGACATAAATATAAATCTTAATGCCGAACTTGGCGATGCATCTACCCAAGAATACCTACCTATATACCTTTGCTCCTACCACGGACTCCTTCCCGCACATACCTTGCCCACACATCAAAGCGGTTCATGTCTCGATCACATGATGATTAAATCTACTCTACAATACAATACTCTAGTAGAAAATTCATCTATTACCGACCATCATGCCGTCTTAGTAACCATAAATTTAATGAGTAGTGAATATTTCTAATACAACAAATCGACGTGAATCAAATTCGAATTTGTTGCATATTAATTCTTCGCCATTTTTATCAGTCAATGATGTAAATAACTATTTTATAAAAGTGGGTAAAAATTTAGCCGAACAGATTAAAATCAAACCGCGAGGTTCTCCTACAAGCCGCCAGAAGTTCAACATAAATTGCAGTTTAAAATCATTTGTTATGTTAGACACTGATGAGTATGAAATAACCAGGATAATCTCAGGACTGAAGGATAATTGTGCAGTTGGATGGGATAATATAAGCAACAAGATTCTTAAACGATACAAACACATTCTTGTACCTCCACTAACCCATATTTTTCGATTATTCCCGGATGTTTAAAAAAGGCAGTAGTTATCCCTGTATATAAATCTGGTAATAAAGATCAAGTTATTAATTACAGACCTATTTCGATACTGCCTTCAATATCAAAAATATTAGAAAAGTCATTAATAGTAGATTAATTAAATATCTCGAAACGAATAATTATATTTCACCGATGCAATTCGGTTTTAGATCAAAATTATCCACAGCCGATGCGGTACATAATCTGACCGAATATGTGACACAAGAACTTGGGAAAGGGCACCAGACCTTAGGTTTTTTGCGTTGATTTATGTAAAGCCTTTGAAACAATATCTGTTAGTTTACTTTTAAAAAAACTGGAGGCTCTAGGTATAAGAGGCACACAGCTTAATCTGTTTGCTGACTACCTACATAATCGATGCCAATGTGTTAAAATAGATAATATCACTAGCAATGATAAAAAAACACATGTTTCGGTTTTCCACAAGGTTCCATATTGCGCCGTACCCTGTTTTTGATTTATATTAACGACCTCTGCAATTTAACTTTAAAACAGGGCAATATTATATCGTATGCCGATGACACTGTATTAATATTTACGGCCAAAACGAGCAACGAATTATTTGAAATTGCCCAATCAGTGACCCATTGGCTTCAAGAAAATTTGCTTACACTAAATGCGGACAAAACTAAATATATCCACTTCTCCATGCGCAAGCTTTCACCTAATACTGATAACCATCGTCTTTACGCTCACCAATGTGATAACCCTCTCAGTAGTATTTGCAATTGTCCTGTTATCGCACAAACGTGCGAAATTAAATATCTGGGAATTATAATTGATGACACACTCTCCTTCAAATTGCATATCGAGAGCTTGGTAAAAAGGTTGCTTAAATTAATCTATGTTTTTAAGAAATTACGAACGATTGCAGATTCTAAATTACTAACTCAAATTTATCTAGCCTTAGGACAATCCATTATTCAATACTGCATTACTTCATGGGGAGGTGCTTTGAAAACCATTATACTACCTCTAGAACGAGCGCAAAGATCAATTCTAAAAGTCGCTCATTATTACCCTTTTTTCTTTCCTACTACTTTATTGTATAAATCCTGTAATGTATTAACTGTTCGACAGATTTTTATAATGCACACCATTTTGAAACAGCACACCATGCTTACGTACAACGAGTACATTACTAACAAGCGACGGAACGATATCGTCTGCATTACAAATTCAACTTCAAAACATGCCCTTACAAAAATATTATTTTCATTTCTTGGCCCTTTTTTGTACAATAGATTAAATAGAAACCTTTTATTTTATAAATTAGAATACTTTAGCTGTAAAAAAGTTTTATATAATTACTTACAAAATATTAATTATGAATATACTGAAGAATTACTTGCTACATGTAAATAATAATCTTAAAAATAATCACTCACTGTTGTAGTTTACTTTAATGAATTTACCTAATACAGTTTTACTCTAATGTTAATTAATCTCACAATATAGTGAAGTACTCTACCGCCTGAAACACAGGTTCAACCTAGTTCAGGTACGAATACAAACCATCCCTTATTTTATATAGTCAAGAAATTTCACGTATATCTTCTATGTGATCTATTTTATAAATAAACGATTTTTATTTTTTATTTATTTTATTATTGTTTTCCGACATATACAAATCATCTTAACTCACAGAAGTAGGCAGCATCGCATTGAAACTTATTTTTTTCTATGATTACTTACTAAATACGCCTACGTAGATGTCAGTAAATTACAGTATTTAGATGTTCTACTATAATACATTGCAACGTCATCATTCAGTTTAAATTTTTTTTTAACATGTTATCTACTCCAAAGTAGTTAGTTATTTTGAAATTATTTAATTTTTTTTCACTTTTTGATGAACTCTTTTCAAGATGATAACATTATTTTATAATAGGTAGATTAACAAAACAAAAACAATGTCACGTCTTCTCTCAAATAATATTCATCTTTGTAACTCTTCTATATTTTACGAACGTGACCGCACTTGACCTGCCTTCCTTGAAGCACTTCAATAGACCCTCAAGACCGGGCTTATTTAACTTGGGATCGAGGTTGCATTGTGACCCAAAGCCAAGTAAATAGATCGTCTCCAGATTTTCAAGGCGACGTCTGGTCCAGGGGGACTCACTTGTAAGAAAGTTATCAGTGAATTTAGAATTTTATGACATTCTCGACTCTGACGTATATTCACATCAATTTTATTTAAGCACAAAGTCACACTACCTTTATTCATGGATTATTTTTCCTATCCATTGAATCATATTGTGTACGGTAGGTATTCAGAAGACAACTTTTAGTATCTTACGTAATAAGTGAATTTTTGAACTGCAATTATTTTTTAAATGAACTTCACTCTATACCTAAAGTATTTTAGTGTAGTGCCACTTTAAAGTGTTTTTTATTCACTTAGGTTGTTTTTTTTTCATGATTTCATATCACGTACTTACTTAACGTTAGTAGTTAGGTACAAAACGACCTTTTCCTACCCCGATTACCTATCACAAAACCACTTAAGCAAATTGAAATACTCAGGACAAAAAAATCAAATCCTGTAAAATTAAATATAAAAGTAACTCTGTCTGTCTGTAACGCTTTCGTCATTAAACTACTTCGAATTATCTATCTATAAATAAATTAGATAAATAGATGAAATAGAGAGATAAGATTGGTACATTACAATGATATTCCATACACAAGGATACTGGGTATTTAAGGTTAAAATCAAATTTCACGCAAACGAAATCGTGGGAAAAAGCTAGTAAAACAATAAAGCGTTGTCATGGGCAGCTCATTAATATTAAAATGTCTTAAGATTATTTGTATCTAAAGGAATATTGTGAATATATTTCCCTGTAAACAGCTATGTGCTCGCTATAAATTCAGTTAAGTGCATATTTTATTATCACCTAAATAGGATACTACTGAGTTTCTGGGTTAACATGCTTTTAAAAAAGGATTTAGAAATATTATGGAGGGATCATGTTTAATCGCAATATCTTTAGCAACGTCCAAGCTCTAAAGATGAATATAAAAAATTTTAAGGTATCATGACAAAGACAACCTTTTGTTTATAGAGATGGTAAAATATATTATTATTATATATTATTCCTTTATACAAAATAACACATAAAATACGAGATGGCGATACCTACACTCAAAAATAAGATATTACAATTCTGGACATTTTATGTAAAATAATTTTATTAGGCCTTAAGTAGGGTGAATTGCTTAAATTCGTACATGATTTAAGTCAGATTCTAGAAAAAACTGTTAATTGAATCCGCAATATATAAATACACGACGACAGACTTTTAATTGAACAGAATGTTAAATTTGCTTACCCCCTTTTAGAAAAAACCATTTCAAAATGCCCCCTTTTTGTCTTAAAATGCAAATGTTCTCCAAAACGGCACAGTCATTTTGCTTCGTTTTTATTGCAAAAGAAAAGGCTTTAAATTACTCACAGTTTTAATTAAGAGTTTTATTTATTTTGGTGTTATTTATTAATGAAAATTTATAAAATGTCGAAATTTCCGTGCATGAGCGCGAGCCTCTTCGTCACGCCATACTGTAATCTCAATCATCGTCAGTTGGCTAGTCGGCTGCGGCCCTTTGTGAGGGGAGGGTGTACAGCGCGCTGCCGAAATATAAACTTACATATTTTGGGATGTTACTGCAAAGTTATGAGTAAAACCTGTAAAAAATATGTATTACTATACAACACGAGTGTTTACGGACTTAAGATTTTACTAAATAGTGGCTATCGCCTATGTTTTTGTGCGAATTGATGTCTTGTTGTTGTCAAAGAATATAAATACATTGACAATATTGACATTGCAACACGGATAGTTGACGTAAAAATAAGAAACACAAATGAACTGAAGGAGTATTCAGTTGATTACTCTTTAATACTTGTTATACCTACGTGTATTTACCTACATTGTTACTTACCAAAATTATATTAGTAAGTAAGTAGGTATATACAGTGGTTTTATTTTGTGTAAGATATAATAAAATTAATTTAGGTATCTACAGATTTTTTTCAATCTTACTATTAGAAATGTGAAAGTATGGATGTTTGTTTATTTGTTGGTCAAATCATGCTAAAGCGGCTGAACGGATTACGATGAAATTTTCTTCACTGGTAGAGTATAAATATAGTTTACAGGTGTGTTCAGAGGTAGGGGACGATTTTTTTGGCGGTAGAACGAGTGAGACAAAAAATATTTTTACCAGTTCGACGGTCGAACAGATGAGAAAAAAAAATCTCAATTCGATGATCGAACTAATGGGAATAAAGGTGTTTCAAGAATACCTACGGGTATTTAGACCTGAAGTCCACGCGGACGAACATAATTATGAAAATATGGAAAATAATTATGTCCGCCATCTTGGATCTGCAAAATGATGCCATTTTTGTAATCAGCACCCCAAGAAACCTCGAAATTAACACCCAAAACAAAATTTGGAAAGATAATTATGTCCGCCATCCTGAATCTGAAAAATGATGCCATTTTCGTAATCAGCACCCCAAGAAACCTAGAAATTGATAGCCATATCATATTTTGAGAAAAAAAATCAGTCAGCAGTCAGTTTAATTTTGGATCTGAAAAAAGTGCCATTTTCGTAATCAGAACTCCAAGAAACTGTAAAATTAAGATCCATAGAAAAAAGAAATATTCTGTCCGCCATCTTGAATTAGAAAAATTCAAGAAACCGTAAAATTGAAATCCATATTACTCATCATATTTTCCAAAAACGATATACTCCGCCGTCTTCGATTTGAGGAGATACCATTTTCGTAATTATCACCTCAAGGAACCCCGACATTGATACTTACATTGCTTACATACTATATCGCTTACAGTACACTGCATTTCCCAATTTACATTAAGTGAAATGTAAATTGGGAAATGCAGTGGTGCTCGCTCGCCCTGGAGCTTGGCAACTGAAACTCTACCACTGTATACTAGTGTATACTACCACCTTACCAGAACATGATAACGGTGAACATGGAGATTATCATTTACTGGTAGATAAAGTAAGTGATATGGAGGTGTTCACGCCTTCGAGCTCGTTCATTAAAGTTTTATCACCATATTACAGTCATACATAGCACATCAGCCCACCATTTTATGTATATAAAATATTAAGTTTTTAAATAATCCAAGAATGGACCGCTCGCAATGCAGTCATAATACTAACAAGCAAAAACCAAGCAAGTTTCGCTCGCTACTCGTACCAATAGCGTAACTTGTATTCAAATTGTTCTAGTAGTAAAATCACTGTGATGCAATATTAATAAGCACAACAATGCTTGTCTCCTCTGCAATTACTTAATCTTTGATCGTTTCGACCAAGTACAGCGAGTATCCGCTAGATCGATCAAATTTTGACAAATATTTGATGAGCTCCGTTTTGCTAAGGTCATTCAGGCTACTTAACCCCTTAAGCAGTGGTACTGACTCAGCAGGGGGCCGACCGCCTAAGTGTCTTTTCACGTGCATACGGTCGCGGCGCCGCGCCGTGCCGTGCAGAGTAGAAATGTATGAGCTACTAGACAGCTTCCACAAGGCACGGCGACGTGTCGTGACTGTGTGTCGCCCGTGCATATCCACTACAAACGCGATTCCGGCGCGGTAGCCGTCTTTGCAGTGATGTATTTACAAGTATGGACCTGTCCACAATGACACGAGTTCAACACGGTACAGAGAGCCCAGGTTAGGGATGGCGATTCTTTCTGAAAAAGATCGATATTTGAATCGATTCGAATCGAAGAGTAAAAAATCGACCCACGATTGTATCGACGTCTAAAAATTGATTTCCGATTAATCGACATTTTTTCAATTTGGTTCATGTCAACTTCAAATTCAATCAAAGATAAGTAACGAGCAAAAAAAAAGGAAGTCAATGTTGCTTCATATTACACGTTAAGGGTTATGATTTATGTGTCGTGTCTCTTTTTACTGTATTTACTGCATGTTTGCTTTAAGTAATGAAGCAAAAAGGTCGATCTTCGGTTTTTCAAGGTAGAGTATCGATTCGCTAGATCGATTAAGTGCAGTGAATCGATTCAAATAATCGATCTTTTCGGTCTAAAAGATCGGCATATATACAACTTCCCAACGTCAATCGTTGGGCCGCGGCCCGCCAGGCGCTACCACCTCGTCTGGTCGGAGGTTCCTCCCTTTTCGTCGGAGGAACACTTCCACCCGTTCCTCCACAAAACCAATAGGTTTTTGTTTTCGTTCGATTGTTTTAATAAGCGGTACGAAACTGACAAGATAACGTCATAAACGAAACCATCTGAATAATGCAGTCGGCCCCCGGATCTGTATTGCGGATGTTTTACTATCAAGACTAATAATGTTTACCCCAGAGGTGATGTAACATTAGTAGGGGAGTTTATGAAAAGGTTTTTATTTTTAAATCCTGTCATAAGACAACTGTTTTCATATTTAGTACCTACTTACGTATTTTATAGGATGTGCTAAGTGGTAGTGTTCAGCACTGTCGTGTTCCGGTCAGATGGCAATGTACGGCCCTGTAATTTCCGGCACAGGGGCATAACACCTTTGGCATTCGGAGTGGTAACGCATCTGCATTTTGACTTTGCTCAGATGTTTATTCATAGCTAGATAATTATTCATTTGTTGTATGGGTGTCTATAGGCTGCAGTCATCGCTTAACATCAATGTGAACTGCATAAATAAAACTTAATGTTTCTTTTGTTATATGATCTTTATACAATATCGTTTACGTGTTTATCCCACGAGTTCAATTTTATAACTTCACTTCTTACATTAAGTATGCCTTGGAGCTCCATTGCTCATTTGCCATCAAAAATATTTATGATACGACTATATCAGTAATAACATTACGAGCACTTCAATGAAATCTATAAATTTATACAACAATTTGTTACAGCTATACTTTACCCGTACATGCGTTCATTACACAATCACACTTTATACGTGCTAGGCCATTTGCCGAGTGCGCGTAAACCGAGCATTTGATTTGCGAATGAAATTGAAAAATTAAAAGTTATAGTAGTCGTTTATAAAAAATATATAAAATGGGATCACAATGGATTTTGCTCATACATTTTTCACGTTCACTAATGTTATTCAATTGCTTTTTTTATCTGCACACAGTCAACATGATGATGTAGACTTCGGTTGGTAAATATAATTTTTTTAGTAAGGAAACCAACCATCATTAAATTTACTGCTAGACGTAGGTATAATCCTCGATTCAAACAATAAAACATTATATATTACATATACATTTCTTTCTATTTCGATAATTAGACAGATTTTAATGGATACGCGGTACATTTAATCATTATATGTACTTAGTTATTAGTATCTAATATAATTAATAATGTAATTCTCAATAAAGATTTAAAAAGGGATGCCCCTTTTAATATTTTTATTGAGAATTACATTTACAAAGAGGATAGACTCGTCACAGCAGTGGGACGTAACAAGGGTTGTTGCCATGCAAAGATTTCAGAATATCGTAGGAGATTGTCCTACATACAGAGTATTTATAAGAGTACTCGCTGTTGCCCGCGGCTTCGCTCACGTGGATGTCGGTTTATAAATATTTTTCCTGAATTTTCTATGCTATAAACCTCACGGAGCCCGAGACCTTTCCAACGAATGCAAAACCGTGGAAATCGGTTCGTGCGTTCTGCAGTTATAGCGTCAGGAAGGAAAACTCGACTTATTTTTATATTATAGATACTATAATATTTGTCAGAAAAAGCATGTGGCATGCAAGGCAGTGACGTGATGAAAAACTTGAAAATATTGTTTTTTTCCAGATAAAAAAACACCACACAAGAAAGATTCAACATCAGAAGAAATTATTCATACAGATAATTATTCATTTGTAGCATTACTTGAGTGCGTACCTTTAACTTACTTATTCATAAAACTAAGTAATTACAATAATATTATATTTTAGTAACTTTGAGTAGGTATTATTATAAGATTATAAGAGTTTCAAAGGGAATCTTAAAAAAGCTTTGATAATTTTATTATAATTTTAATTTCTCTGCCGCCAAATGTTTTAGTACTATCGTGTTCGGATTAGTTGGTAATGTATGGACCCACGAACATGGGGTTAAATTTATAACATAGAGGCAAAATAACTTAGGCCTCAAGGGTGGTATACCTACTTATCTTTGGCTTCTTACCTCCTTACCTGTATAAATTAATCAGCGGTTCTCGTGTATATGTCTATCGGCTGCAGTATTCATTTACTAGTGTATGTGCACTGGACGCTTTCTCACCCCCATCATAAAATAACAAAAAATATCGCCATAAACATTTTAAAATTATGTGTCGAAGTTTCCAACGTGTCTGTAAGGCGATTTATACACAGGACCGCGAGCCGCCGCGGATTGCGGTGGAGGTGAGTAAACAAGTCCGCGCGATCGGGCGGTGTAGTGTGAATGGTACGTTTTTAGGGTTCCGTAGTAAACAAGGAACCCTTATCATTTCGCCATGTCCGTCTGTCTGTCGGTCTGTCTGTCCGTCCGCGGTTTAGCGCAAAAACTATTAGTACTAGAGACTTGAAATTTGGCACAAGAATACACCTTAATCACGCTGACAAAGTGGTAGAATAAAAACGTGAAAAAAAATAATTAATGTAACCTTATGTATGTACTATATGAAAATCGAAAATAAAAAAAATCCGCGCGTTACTAGTAGGTAGGTACTAGTAAGGCGCGGATTTTTTTTTCATTTTCGATTTCCATATAGTGTGGGGTATCGTTGAATAGGTCTTTTAAAAATATAATTGGTGTGCGTACATCATTTTTCGATTAAGTTAACTGTTCGTGACTTATTAAGCTTTAAAGTGCAAATTTTCGGTAGACTCAAGTGTCCCCCCCCCCTACAGACTAAACGGTTGTTGTTAGAAATTCAAACGTTACGGCGATAGTAGCTACATATAACGAAATTAAAAGGAAAACTATAACACTAAAGTTGACCTTGCAAGTTTGTGAGTTATAGTCGACCAAATGTATTTAACTCGAAAATTTTTAATAGAGAGGCCAAGCGACATGAAATCCGCTTCACCGCATACCGCGGCGGCGCGCGGTTCCGTGTGTAAAACCCCTAATTGAAATTTCAAAAAAATATGAAGATTTTGTTGATAAGTGAATACTGAATCAGCAATAAATAATACATCTACATGACAATTAAAGGTGCATGTGCATTGTTTCTCTTAAGTTCTAAGATATTTCACCTCTGTGTAGTAGAAATAATATCAAATGAGAATATGATAAAATAACAAGAGAAACAAATCTATACATCTATACAAATAAATAAAATTGGAGTGTCTGCTTGTAATATTAAAATAACAGCTTTTTACTTAATGCATATTATATGTATGTGTATACACGGTACATATACCAAAACAACATTTTTTACCATTTTTGTCTGTCTATCTGTCTGTCTGTCTGTTTGGCGGGGCTAATCTTGGGAACGGCTGGACCGATTTTGACGGGACTTTCACTGGCAGATAGCTGATGTGATTAGGAGTAACTTAGGCTACTTTTATCTCCATACATACATACATACCTACATACAAATAAGTAGAATTGGATTGTAACCGATTTTGACGGGACTTCCACGGACAGGTAGCTGATGTAATAAGGAGTAACTTAGGCTACTTTTATCTCCATACATCCATACATAAATACATACCTACATACAAATAAGAAGAACTGGAGTGTATCCGACTTTGACGGGACTTCCACGGGTAGGTAGCTGATGTAATAAGGAGTAACTTAGGCTACTTTTATCTCCATACATCCATACATAAATACATACCTACATACAAATAAGAAGAATTGGAGTGTATCCGACTTTGACAGGACTTCCACGGGTAGGTAGCTGATGTAATAAGGAGTAACTTAGGCTACTTTTATCTCCATACATACATACCTACATATAAACAAATAGAATTTGAGTGTCTCCGATTTTGACGGGACTTTCACTGGTTGATAGCTGATGTGATAAGGAGTAACTTAGGCTACTATTATACTAGCTGCGCCCACGACTTCGTCCGGGTAGATACTGAACAATCATATTTTTCTCACGTGGACGAAGTCGCGGGCACAGCTAGTAATACATATAAAAAATAAAAATAACAAATAAATACGCTTGCACTCACAGCCTCACATTAGGTACAAACCTGTGTCGTGGGTGCCGTTGTACACATACAACACATAAACATACACCCAGAACCGAAACAAATATGTGTACAAATATTTGTCCTGGTGCGGGGATCGAACCCGCGACCCTTCGAATCAAACGGTTGTCTCGCACCGCTGGACTAACCCGGTCATCAAAAGGTATATTCAATACTAATGTAGACTGGTTCATACATGTCACACATTTTAGCACTCCATGCTATCTTATTACCATAATGAGGACGTGATGCGAAGATGTATTTTAACCGCATTTGTTTTAGCTTTAGGTGCAAAATAAATTATAAGTAGATTGCTATTTACATTCCATTTTCTGTTTTACTTATTTAGCCCTAAGCATTATGAATATAGGAACAACCATTATCATGTTACTTTAAGCCAAATAAAGAACCTACTATACATAATTCATAACTTCTATGAAAGTTAAATTTAAATCTTAGATCCAAATTACAACATTACAAAGTACCTTATAAGTAGCTTTGATTTCTCTTCCTCATAATTTTTGCAAGGCCTACAGATATGCGTAAGTTAATGTAACCTTACTTTGTGTACGAAATCAAACATAATTGATAAAGTTTGAGTCGTCTGAAAACGAATTTGTTCGAGAACAAGTAGAACAGAATCAAATTGGATAAAGTGAAGTAGAGTGAACTGTAGCGTACATTAATTTAAACAATCCTTAAATGTTGAGCTAGTCCGTAAATCTGCGTACTGTTTTCCAGCATATTGTTCGTGGATGGCTCAAAGAGAACGTGCACGGGGACAATTATACACGACAGCGTTGTCATTACGGCGGCACACTGCTTGTTAGTAACCTGCTCTTTGTTTACTAACTTTGATATAAAAACCCGCTTGTATGAGACATTTTAACTGGCAGAAGTTTTTAAGATTTTATAAGAATTTATATGAATTTCAATTCTTTTTTTTATGTAAGGCAGGTGGCAAACTAGCATGCAGCTCACATTGATGAGTGATGACTGCAGCCTATAGACATCTATATAGGGATCAAAATGCAGACGCGTTGCCACACCTGAGACCTAAGCTGTTATATCTCTGTAATAGTTATTAATAATTAGTCTGTAATAGTTCTAATCTTTAAGAGAAGACGGTCCCACCGTCTTCTCTTAAAGATTAGAGTACCATCGAAAGATTTATACACAGTGATCAAGATAACACGAACCATAATATAACCAGTTTAAAGAATCGAGGGCGTAGGCCCGCATTACCTTATCTATATGCCGCCAAATGGTAGTGTTCTGCACTATTGTGTCATGGTTCTATGGTAATGTATATTCCCGTAATAGACAACAATAACATATAAAATGTTTGCCACCATAAAAGAATCATAAAAATATACTTAGCATTCTGGTGATCAGAAATGTCATGAAACTCTTTAGTTTTTTTTACAATATAAGTATCTGAAAAACTTTGCTATCTCAAGCAGAGAAATATATTCATTCAATTTAACATCAAATTCAAGTTAACATCCAAATTTCAAGATTCGTCTGATACGTTTTAGCCAATGTAACAGATGGCGAACATATTAACATCTTTGGGCACATCATCAAACTCCGAGGGTGGGCCTGAGAAACTTTCACAGAATTTAAAATACCCAATAGCACTTCCTCCGACCCGGGTATGGAACCCAATGCAGCAGTAGTGACCTACCAGTAGACTAAATATTCTACTAAACATTTCTCTTTCAGTACAAAAAAACATGACAAATCTATTGGTCCCGAGCTGACAGCATCCTTCGTGGTCATAGGCACCAAAAAGATGTTCGAAACGGGATACGAACAGTATCTGCCGATAGAAAGAGTCATTCTTCATCCCGATTTTCGAGGGTGGACAGCAGATCTAGCTTTAGTATACACATTCTCAGGCATGATGTCTGATAAACCTGGTAAAGTGGTGCCTCTGGCGGGGAAGAAACTTTCCACTTCAGTGGATTCTAACGTCACTGTATTAAGCTGGGGATCTTCCAATGCTGACAAGGTGAATAATGTTTGATTTTTACATATCTTTGATGTCATGAAAGTGACAAACAAGCATACATACCATATTGGTAGTAAAAAACTGTAACCTATAAGCATCAACTTGAAAACCAGATATTCTAGTGTAGATGCGTTGCCACTTCGTAGTCCGTGTCTAATGTCTCTGTGCCAGAAAGTGCAGGGTGGTACAATACCACGTGACCGAAACATGATGTGCTGAAATTACCATTTAGAAGGAAGTAGATTAGGTAATGCGTTGGTGTTAACGCTCTCGAACTAGTTCATTGGTGCGCTAACCACCAGGAAAGATTTTAAAAAATGTAATCTCCGAAGTAATAGGTAAAGAAGTAAATGCAAGCATTCAAGCTTACATGCAAACACCCACGATTCGCCGGTTACGTTTTCGGGCCATGTAACAGGTGGTGAGCCTATTGACATCTCTGGGCACATTACCATACGCCGAGTTGGGTATTAGGAATTTCCAGAAAATGGAAAAATCCCAATAGAACCAAAGGATTTTACACCATTATCTCGTACAGCCCCGCCCCGGGAATCGAATCCAGGACCTCAGCGTAGAAGTAGTGGCCTGCTGTCACTGGGCTACTTACTGAGGCAGTTAATTTTATATTTTCTTTATTAAGATAGAGAAAATAACTTCATTGTTTCGCAGATTTCGCAGATAACATCACCTCCTGAAAACGATAAGTCTGAAGACTCTCATAACTCATGTGAAAAAGGACAGGTTTGCGTTTTTTGCATAATCATAGGCATTTTTTCACCTTTCTACTCTTCAAATCGTCAGGCCTGTTATTTCACTCACAATGATAAAGAAAATTGCTTAGGTTAGGTATACCTAACCTAAGCAATTTTCTTACTTTTTTTTCTTCTTTACTTCAACATCGTCATCACAATTTTCTGGATTATCTAAAAACTAGCTGGCCCGGAAGCGCGCATGGCCCAGCGGCTGGTGTAGATCGTAAGCGATCTGTTCGGTTAAGCACTACGGGCGCGGTCGGGTAGTGTGATGGGTGACCGCTAGTGGCAAATTAATTGCGCGTTTCCGTGCTTCGGAGGGCACGTTAAGCCGTCGGTCCCGGTTTCTATCGATGGATAGCAGTCGTTAAACCTTGTCAGAGGCCTTATGGGCGGTTTGAAAAACATCCGACAGTGGGTTGGCCACTAACCCACCCACCTCCACCAATCCGCATTGGAGCAGCGTGGTGGAGTAAGCTCCAGGCCTCCCCCCAAAAAAGGGGAGGGACTCGTGCCCAGCAGTGGGACGTATAATGGGTTGCCATTATTATATATTATTATATTATTCGCTGGCCCGGCGAACTTCGTATCGCTTTAAAGTAAAGGTTCAAAAATACACTACAGTTGTAGCGAAAGTAACAAACAGCAATTGATTTTTGAAAATTGCATGTCCTGTCCTGTTTTGGTAATACATCAAAATAAAAAGTGTACGTCATAATGGCGGGCAATTGACATTTGAATTCATAAAATTATTGTTTTTATTTCACGAATTATCAAAAGATACGAATTTTGCGGATACATGTTATCGACTCAGAATAATTATTTTTTTACGATCTTTAATTGTAAATAGGTTTCGATCGAGTCTACCGTAGATCTGTGGCCGAAAAAATGACATATAATGTCTGTGCTTAGGTCCATAATGGCGGATGTTAAAAATTGAATATTAACATTGTGCATTTTTAACCACTAATGTCAATAACTCTACCACCACCATCACCACCATCGTCACCACCACCACGATCACCACCACCACTGTCACCGCTACCACCTCCACCACCGCCACCACCACAAACGTCACTAACGCAATCAACGCCACCACCAACACCAACATCACCAAACACCTATGCCACCAATGCCACCAATGCCACTAAAACCACCACCACTACCATCACACATCCAATTCCTCCAAAACTTCCATCAACTCCACCAATGTCACGAACGCCACTAATGCCTCCATTGCGACTAAAACCATCACAACCACCACCAACGCCATCAACACCGCCACCAGAGTCACCAACAATACCTACGCCACCAACGACACCAATGACACCAAAGCCACTAACGCCACTAACGCAACTAACGCCACCAACGCCACCACCACCACCACCACCACCACCACCACCACCTCCACTACCAATACCACTAATGCCACCAACACCCACTAACGCCACCAAATACCTAAAAATTCTGTGAAAATTTGAGGCGTCTACTTGCTACCATTATTATTATCGAGCAAAAAGTACATGAAAAAAAAAACACGTTATTGTATGCTCCCTTGAACCCCCTTGATAAAATATTAAGGCATTTTCTTATTTTTTGTACTTAATTTTGTCGTTATAGCAGTAGCAGAAATACATAATTTGTAAAAATTGTAGCTTTCTAGCTACCTATCACTGTATATGAGACACAGCCTGGTGACAGACAGACGGACGGACGGACAGACAGACAGACAGCGGAGGATTAGTAATAGGGTCCGTTTTTACCTTTTAGTTACGGAAGCCTAAAAAAGATAGAAGATAGAGAATAGTTTCAAATGAGCATTTATTGAAATGATAAGTATTCATTACATATTTCTGAACGCACGCGTAATACTTTTCAATCTTTTTAAAAAAACAATATTAGTTTTTTTTTATTCCCCGTTTAAAGAGCTTAGCCAAAGACCATGACGCTCTATACGTTCACGTGAATTACATTCTTCATTTAAAAAAAAATAATTAAACAACATTAGCTCATTGACAATTGATATAGTTGCAACAGTATTCTGGCGTCATCCGTAGTAGGATCTGCCAGGACACTGTTGCAATGTCCTATTTCTAATGAAGCTCTGCGATGAGCCTGACCCCGAACACAACATTAAAAATTCTGGCGGGAACCTTGAAAGAGGCGTGTGGTGCTCTTATTTCATTTTCTTGGTGTATTTTTGAGTTATATTAAATGGAGTTATATTAGGGTGAAAAGCAGTGGAAGAGTGGGTAGCATTTTGTTTGATATAGGCTTATTACAGTGCTCGTGTATAGTAAAATAGAATAATAGTGCGAAAACACGTCCTTTCGTGTTGCCTCCAAAACTTCATTTTAAATGTTCTGGTAAAGTAGCCATCGCTTTACTCGAATTACTGACTGTGACTGACTGACGGACTGATAAATTGACTGACTGACTCTGACTTTTACGCTGCTTATTACGAATATGAGATATCGTTTTACTTGACACTGGCAATATGCGTAATAGCGATGCAATAATATAAAAAAAATCAATACACGTAAAAGTTTATTCATACATTTTAAATAGTTTATGAACGCATGCTTAAATGTCAATGATTACTTACAGATTAGGGATGGCGATTCTTTCTGAAAAAGATCGATCTTTGAATCAATTCGAATCGAAGAGTAAAAAATCGATCCACGATTGTATCGACGTCTAAAAAATCGATTTCCGATTAATCGACATTTTTTCAATTTGGTTCATGTCAACTTCAAATTCAATCAAAGATAAGTGACGAGCAAAAAAAAAGGAAGTCAATGTCGCTTCATATTACACGTTAAATGTTATGATTTATGTGTCGTGTATTTACTGCATGTTTCCTTTAAGTAATGAAGCAAAAAGGTCGATCTTCGGTTTTCCAAGGTAGAGTATCGATTCGCTAGATCGATTAAGTGCAGTGAATCGATTCAAATAATCGATCTTTTCGGTTTAAAAGATCGATCTTCCGATTAATCGATCTCAGATCGCCAACCCTATTACAGATTTTGACATAAAAAATTGACAGCACCGAAACTAAATAACTTTTAGGTTTTTCAAATATTCGTCAATTTTTCTTATTTTTATGATGTATTCTGTTATTCGGGGCGGAGACAAATCCAACAAATCAAAAACCATGAATATTGGTCCAGCAGATCTCGAGTTATAAGTGTTGTAACAAACCCGACTTTGTTTTATATATATAGATATTATGTAGGTGTTTGAAAGTATAAATCTATATATTTAAACAAAAGCGCAAGGTCATTTAGTCACTTATCACAAAATCTGAAAAATAACAAGTATTAGAAGTTTTTAATTTAGCATGGGGTTTTTAAACTTTTTAGGATGTAGGTGCTGACTAAGACGGGATTTTGCAAAATCGGAACGCTAAGGGGTTGGATTGGGGTTGATAGTAGTAGTGCGAAGCCAGGGCGGGCCGCTCATCTATACTTATAATGAAACTGTAGAAGTGTAAATTCTGTACATTAAAAATATTGAAAAAATAAATGCCAGGGGGGGGGATGTAACTAGATCGATACCGAACCCAAACATGTGATTAGAAAATTTTTTGTCTGTCTGTCTGTCTGTTTGTTCAAGCATCACAGAAAAACTACTGGTCCGATTACAATGAAACTTGGTATGAATGTATTTTAACCTTTGGCGCACAACACTGGGAACTTTTTATCCCGGCAGAATGTCTGTTTGTCTGTGTGTTTGTGCACGCTTATATTAGAAACGGCTTATTCGATTTGCGGCTAGTATGTTGTAGTAAGTTTCACTTAACATTAAGTGTTTGTTTCATGTAAATCGGTTCAGAAATAAAAAAGTTATGTCAATTTAAAGAATCATAATAATGTCGAATATTTTAAGTTCTATCTTTTAGGGGGTTTCGTACCTAAAAGGTAAAAACGGATCCTACGGATTACTAATCTTCCGCTGTCTGTCAGTCTGTCTGTCCATCCGTGTGTCTGTCTGTCACTAGCCTGTATCTCCTATATAGATATGATAATGATAGCTAGAAAGCTAACATTTTCACAAATTATGTATTTATGATACCGCTATAAAGACATATTAATTACTAAAAATAAGGAAATGAAAATATTATGGGGTCCAAGGAAGCATACAATAAACGTGTTTTTTTTCGTATTATGTTTTCCTCGATAATAATAACGGTAGCAAGTAGACGCTTAAAAATTTCTCAGAATTTTTAGGTCTTATGTTGTATATTACCTTACATAGTAAATTTATACATCTATACAAATAAATAAAATGTGTCTGTTTGTAATATTAAAATAACCGCTTTTTACTAAATGCATTAGTATTTATACACTGTACATATACCAAAACAACATTTTTTACAATTTTTGTCTGTCTGTCTGTCTATCTGTTTGGCGGGGCTAATCGGGACGGCTGGACCGATTTTGACGGGACTTCCACTGGTAGATAGCTGATGTGATAAGGAGTAACTGAGGCTACTTTTATCTCCATAGATCCATACACACGTACATACCTACATACAAATAAGTAGAATTGGCGTGTATCCGACTTTTACGGGACTTCCACGGGTAGGTAGCTGATGTAATAAGGAGTAACTTAGGCTACTTTTATCTCAATACATACATACAAACATACCTACATACAAATAAATAAAATTTGAGTGTCTCCGATTTTGACGGGACTTTCCCTGTCAGATAGCTGATGTGATAAGGAGTAACTTAGGCTACTTTTATACTAGCTGAGCCCATGACTTCGTCCGGGTCGATACTAAACAACCATACATTTTCTCACGTGGACGAACTCGCGGGCACAGCTAGTAATATATATAACTATGATGATAATACTCGAACATACCTAATAGCAGCAAGTACAGTACTCAACAATTATTATTGCACATCGAGCCTGCGAAAGAGACGATCGGCTCGTTTCGACTTCGTAGAGCGTTATCTCTGTTGCGCACTGCCTACGTAAGCACTCACAGCACTGACAGCCCGGTATTGGTCAAAACTTGATCAAAATGATCGACAAACGTCAAATAGGTACGGTGCGAAAGAGATAACGCTCTTCAGACCCGAAATAAGCCGAAGTCTCCTTCCTAGGCTCGGTGTGCAATGTTAATTGTTGAGCACTGTACTTAATATTTTCTAAAGTGTTCGTACAAAATGATAAGGCATTTTTCTATTTTCAGCACGTACGATCTGATAAACATGTCCGTAAAGGTACAAAGGCTTGGAAATCAAAAAGTGATCAGTCCAGTTCCAGTATTGAAATTGAATTGGTAATATTTTTTCAATCCATAACAACATTTCATAGAGATATGATTGTTAACCGACCTAGGCTTTAGACTCTTCGCCCCAATCGTTATCCGGTATATCCTCCAGTTTTATCCATCCAGGTATACTGAATATTGTGTTACTTGCCTTTTCAAATGGATTGCCTGTATGCATGTATACTTACAAACAATCACCGGTTCACGCACTGACCAACTTGGAAGTGTACCTACCCTTTTTAAACAAGACAATAAATATTTAAATTGTTTCAGAATAGACGGAGTTGTCGCTAAACATTGTACATTAAAAAACCTACTTTCTTTAAACGCTGTACATTAAAAACACATACTTATACGTCGAGCATAAAACCACCTCCTTTTCAAAAGTCGATTAAAAAGTTAATTGGTTACAAAAAAAAAATAAGTGTGAGACAGAATGTACTCGTATATTCACGAATAAGTAAATAGAAACAGCCTTTAGCGATGTATTTGTTTTCCTTGTTAGGCACGATTAAAAGAACGAAATTGCCTTTCGGCTTTTAAAGCATTTAATGAATTGTTGAAAACACAACGCTTTTAAGATCCATATCGTTAATGCGACAGAAAAACGTCTGAAAATTGTATTCTGAGCATAGTTGCTACAAGAAAAAGCTTTTAAAACGTGACGGTTCTCGAGCATTCCTAAACGCAATTCTATTTGCCTATTTAAAATTTCATTGTTGATATTGAAACACATCGACAAGACTTGGGAGATAAAATATGAATGAAAAATGAAAATAATAAAATGGGATAAATATGACATGTGTCCAACAATAGGCTATTCAGTTGCAAAAGCAAAAAAAAAAAAATTAATGAAAACTTGGTCTTCTAGTCTGAAAATAAAAAAATCTTATTGTGATGAATATGAATGTGATCTGCATATCTATTGTTGGGGACAAGTAGTAATAATACAGTATAAGTATATACAGCAGTTTATCGCCTTTGATGTTTTGCAATATGCCGCCTTCATCCATAAAAACGCAAATTCATTAAGGTTGTCACGTTTTTTGATTTTTATTTACGTTGTTTCTAAAGCGTCAGTTTACGTAGAACGTATATAAAAATCCTAAAAACATCACGCCTGTAATCTCCTTAGGGGTAGGCAGAGGTAAATGGATTCATGCATACATCCTCGATTCGCCGGTCACGTTTTGGCCCATGTAACAGGCGGCGAGCCTGTTCACATTTCACCTGAGCCTCCTTAATTACATAAAAATTACTTATACTTTCTAAGAATGCATTTGAAATAGTACTAATGGAAATTAATTGTACAATCATACTGTTGTGATTTGTTTCTTATGATTATGATAATATATGATTAGGCTCCTTTTTTATAACATTATTGTCATTTCCATTCCATTTTATCAAGTCCGCTTCTATTCAAATAGAAACGAAATACAAAAAGCAAAGTAAAGAGCTATCCAATAATCTCGTTACTTTCAACAAGTTTCATGAAGTGTAAAATAGTAGCTGAATATTGTAGAAAACTAAACTGCAAGTTTAAAACTTTACCGCACAACCTTTCGAAGCCTTACTGGATGAGTTAATGCAACGCGTTCTTGTTACTTTGCAACTTTATTAATTTGAGCTAACATTCGTTTAGATGTAAGATTTAATTAAACGATAGCTATATAAATAGATGGATAGATAGATAGAGTCGATTTGACAATCTATACTCGAAATTTTAATTCGATTCCAGGTTTGACATTTTCAGTGTTGCAACGTAATGACAAATGTTAAATAGTGACGTTACGAAATGAATCGCTACGGAAATGAAAAATATCTGAATCGATATATTTCGTTTGTAGTATTGTGGACTAAACAACTTTACGTTTTTCACGTACTTGTAGGCGTTGCGGATCATTACTTTTTCAGTAACCGTCAAAGCTTTTCCTAAACTTTGACAATGTGTTTACGTCTTTCTGTGATGTACTTGGCTGAGGATTCATTTTGATGGCAAACCATTGGAGGAGCGTGCTGGAGTAAGCTCCAGGCCTCCCCCCAAAGAGGGAAGAGACTCGTGCCCAGCAGTGGGACGTCTCAAGTCTCAAGGGTTGCCATTATTATTTATTATTATATATTTCTATGCAGAGGACCGGATCAAATCGTCAAAAATCCAACAGCCGTGTAGCCCGGACTAACCGCAATAAACAACACAAACAACAAACTATATTCTTGAGGCATGGAAAAGAACAACAGAGGACCAAAACTACAAGACGAGAAATATTCGACAAAATTACGAAGAATCTTTATTTGTCGTCAGTCGATGAAAGTGATGACGTAAGTCTTTTTTATGGATTACTAGCAGCCTGCCCCGGCTTCGCGCGGGTGCTATGTTACTTACCGTCTCTTATTTATCTTAGCGTGATATTATATAGTCTAAAGCCTTCCTATAACACTGGAAGAATTTTTCAAATCGGGCCAGTAGTTCCTGAGATTAGCGCGTTCAAGCAAACAAACTCTTCAGCTTTATAACTATATATATATATACTATATAGTTTAGGTCTCTCCCCAAAAAGGGGAGAGTATCGCCCAGCAGTGGGATGTATAATGGGTTGCCATTATTAAGTATTTTGTGGTTTACGTGTCAAACAATGGTGTGACAGCGTTACAAGCTGACTTCTGTCTGTCTATGCGGAAATATTGCGCATAGACAGATAGATAAATTCAGCGTTTATGATAGTTATATATTAGTTACTACTAAATAAATATTTCTTATTTCAAAAACCACCTTCGAAGGCATATTTTATGCACAAATTGGCCACTTGAGACAGCCTCTCGATGCTTACGATCGTAACTCCAACATTACGAGAATTCTTAGAGAATCCCTTTTTTACCTAAGACGGAACGAAGAGAGTATAAGCGCTGAGGGTATGGTTGTTTGTTCGTGTATTTGTGTATGCACTTCAATGTACGATGTGACCGATTTGGATGAAGTTTCTGTAAAATATGCGCGTATCACTGTCAATGGCTAAGAAAAGATAGTTGTTGTAGTGATTTTCTCACCAGGGTGCGTCATAATAAATATTTTATTGTAAACAAATATACCCTTCTATCTGAAATTAAAAAAGAAAGCAAAATATTAATAATAATAATAATAGCAACCCATTATACGTCCCACTGCTGGGCACAAGTCTCGCCCTTTTTTTGGGGGGAGGCCTGGAGCTTACTCCACCACGCTGCTCCAATGCGGATTGGTGGAGGTGGTGGGTTAGTGGCCAACCCACTGTCGGATGTTTTCAAACCGCCCATAAGGCCTCCGACAAGGTTTAACGACTGCTATCCATCGATAGCAACCGGGACCGACGGCTTAACGTGCCCTCCGAAGCACGGAAACGCGCATTTAATTTGCCACTAGCGGTCACCCATCACACTACCCGACCGCGCCCGTAGTGCTTAACCGAGCAGATCGCTTACGATCTACACCAGCCGTTGGGCCATGCGCGCTTCTAAGATGGATATTGTAACGATGATTCACCTGATGAAGAACGACAGTAAAATTATTTGGTTGTTGATTTTCTTTTTGTATTCTCCGTTTAAAGAGCTTGGTCAAAGACCATGACGGTCTATAAGTTCGCCTGAAACATTCTTCATTAGAAAAATGTAAGTAAATGACGTTAGCTCATTGACAATTGACATTGACACTGTTGCAATGTCCTATTTCTAGTGAAGCCCGGCGATGAGCCTCAACTCGAATACATTCAACCAAAATATGGTATACGTCTTGGTTGTTAATTAATGTTCCCAATAATGTCCAAAATAGTCTGTCCGATTTAGATGCGGTTTTCCGTAAAACTCGTGTTATTAAATGCCGAAGATTCTTAGATAGTTGCTTTGGTGACTTTTCAACAGGTAGGTATGTAACGTGGCTATATATTTTTAATTGTTTGGCATAACTAATTTGGTGTACATAGGCGCCGTGCTCCGGTTAGGCAGATACAGCATTAATGCATATACAGCACAGAGGCATATCGGAAAATGCTTAAAAAATCTGTGGCTACGCCGTTGAATTTGTAGTCTCCTGCTTCAGCGTCACTGATATGTGAAGCACCAAATAAAAAAAATATTTAATAAAAAAAAAAGATACTACTAAAATTTTGAATTTTAGATAAACTTACTACGGATGTATAGTACATATTCATCATTGTATCCTATTTGAAAAAGGATAGATATTATATTTCAAGAATCCCCCTGACTAAAAACAGTAACATGGCTTGTTACTGTTTTTGAGTCAAGGTGAGTAATCATTCATGGTTAGCAACGGTTTTGCAACAACAGAATGCTTACAGATTATTATTTTATTGGAAGATACTCAAAAATCATTCATGACGATGCTTTTAAAAACCCAGTGAAATAATGAAAAATCCAAAACCCTTGATATGTAAGAGCAATGTACTTTGGTCGGTTTTATTTATTTCGATGCCAATACAGATCGAAGTACGTGCATAAATTGGCCACTCGATGCTCCCACTCGATCTGTATGGACGTATCTACTCAACATTCTTTGGTCGGAAATACTTATTTTGTTAAAGAGGATGGAAACCAGTAGGCCAGTTATTATAATGTATGCAGTTCTATAAAAGTTTAATTGTCACCATTATGTGTACTATTTCACTTCTGCTGGTGGTAGAGTGATGGAGCTCGCGGGCGTAGGCACCACCGCATTACCTAATCTACTTGCCGCTAAATGGTAGTGTTCCGGTCAGGTGGTAATGTACGGCCCTGTAATTTCCGGCACATAGGTATAATACCTTAGACCTCAAGTGTGGCAACGCATCTACTTTGGAATCCCTAGTCTCATGTAGATGTTTATAGGCAACAGTATTAATTTACCATCAATGTAAACTGTATGTCACTTCATTACTTTAAAAACTTAAAACATAAATACATAATTGAGTTTAAACTATTTCAGAATTTGGATTGTAAAACTGAACATACTCGTACATTCGGGGTCGAAATATCAGCAATTAAGCATCTGGATGACTGTCTTACTTTGATGAAATAGAAAACATAGACGACCCATTTAATCTAGCGGTGTGAGATGACCGTTTGATGAAGGGTTCGATCCTCGCACCGGGACAAATATTTGTATGGCCTACTGATATTTGTCTGGCCTACTGATATTTGTATGGCCTACTGATATTTGTCTCGGATCTGGGTGTATGTGTATGTGTTGTGTGTGTACAACGGTACCCACGATACAGGTTTACACCTAGTTTGAGGCTATGAGTGTAAGAGTAATTATTTATAGTTTTCTGCAAATTTTGAACTTACAGGATTTCCTGCCAAGCGGCTTTCTAATTCTTGATTCTAACCGATTTACACTAAACTTTAAACAAATAATTTTTATATGTTGGTTACATAGACCAACACGAGAGGGGAGTAGTCACATGCAGGCTTCCCCCTCTGTCAAAGTACAAGCACAAGTATTCCTATGACTAGGTACCGCCTAGATGTTTAAGTGCGTGATATTGTTAATGTTTTTTGTTAAAGTCAAGGTGTGAGTATCGTACTAATAAACGATTTTTGTAGTGTGTGTATCACACGTATTTTGCATCGGTAATAAGCGCTATAGCTACTCCCCTCCGGTCCGCCGCAGCCGGTGGCCCGTGTTGCTCTATGGTTGTTGAAAACCACATGAAAATCCGTGGTTGACACATGAAAACTGAATGTGACTGAAACTAAAGCATATGTTATTTTAGCTGAGAGTGTACCAACATAAGCGAAATTCATCAGTTTGTGCGACAAAACTGTTTTTACCAGTAAAACGCAACGCTCAAAACCTTTCAAAGCTTCACAAAGTTATATATATAATAATTACAGGTCAGTTACATGAAACACGATTACGCGCCAATACAAAACCCTAAGGAGTCTCAACAAAAATCGCCAAAAATCAACCCTATGTCATATTTCAAAAATTGGCGTCGACATTTGGGTTCCCAAGTGAGCCTAAATATATTATATTTAACCTAAGCATTTAGGTATCTAATGTCGTATTAAATAATACGTATGGACTTTTAGAAAAGTTTTGTAAGATCGTGTCGCTTCTTTCTTATGTTATGAAGTGGCAAATTAGCATAGGTCCCTACCTTTACTGGTGGTAGAGCTCCAGTGATGGAGTTCGCGCGCGTAGGCACCACCGCATTACCTAATATACTTGCCGCTAAATGGTAGTGCTCAGCACTATCGTGTTCCGGTCAGGTGGTAATGTACGGCCCTGTAATTTCCGGCACAGAGGCATAACACCTTAGGCCTCAGGAGTGGTAACGCATCTGCATTTTGACCTTGGTCTTTGTGTGGGTGTCTATAGGCAGCAGCTATCACTTAACATCAATGTGAACTGCATGCTTGTTTGCTACTCCATAACATAAAAAAATCAAAAAAATCCTGAAATATTTACGTTATGGGGACAACGGGAGAGGAATTCAATCCCGTTTCGCTATCCCCGTGACGGGGACATGGCATACGCATTATTACAATGTCTCGCTTGACATTGTGACGTACTGCGGCATGCTGTGGCATGTCGCATCATTCCATAGGATACTACTGCCCGTTGTGGCATTCTACAAGATGTCCCGGCACACCGCGACAGCATGTGAGATGCACAGGTTACTGTGTTAACGAAAATGAGTGCTAAGTGTGAATCACTAAGGTGGCATCTAGCTCATTCGGGCTGCAATCTATGTTGCTATCGTGAGCGAATGCTGAACCTGTCGAGTCACGTTCACCTGCCTTCGTTCGGACGCTAGCCTTGTGGTCTTTACCAGTATGCCGTGGGATGCTACAGGATGACTTGGTATGCCGAAGCGTGCATGTCCCTGCCATGACGTGCCATGCCGTGCCACGCCGTTAGTGTACGTCAGCCCTTAAAGTTAGAAATATTATAATATATAAAAAATACGCATTATAGCATAATTATTAAGGGTTCTATCTAGACAAAGTTAAATGAACATACCACTTCAAATTTTCAGAAAAACAAGTTAACCGTTGAAGTTTTCGGGTTAGTGAACGTGCAGACCTGTAAGAAACTTGTAGAGAAAGCGATGCCAATTATATATGAGCTGAGTAAGTTAAAGTTTCAAATGAATGATTCATGTTCTTCAATTTGTTTAACTTAATTAAGTTATATTCACTTTTTAACGCTTCTAGGAAATGGAAATGAATACGTATGCTACTCGAGTGAAGATCACTATATAACAGATGTAAGCACCAACATTTATAATGTACCTAAGCATTAACGAAAGACAATTTGACGACCCGGTAAGTCCAGCGCTGTGAGATGACCGTTTGATTCGAAGGGTCGCGGGTTTGATCCAACACAGGGACAAATATTTATATGGCCTACGGATGTTTGTTTCGAGTCTGGGTGTTTGTGTTGTATATACACAACGGCACCTTCCAATAAAAAAAAATTGCATGGATGGTATATAAGCATCTACACAAAAGCTAGGAGTTAAAATAGGTACAAACGCGTTGCTTGTGTGTGGTATAAAGTCATTGCTTTTTTTTTTTATGTAATGGAAGTGGCAAACAAGCATGCAGTTCACATTGATGTTAAGTGATGACTGCAGCCTATAGACACCCACATGAAGACCAAGGCCAAAATGCAGATGCGTTACCACCCCTGAGGCCTAAGGTGTTATGCCTCTGTGCCGGAAATTACAGGGCCGTACATATATAATTATATATATTATAGGGCCGTTGCTCCTCTGTTACTCGTAGTAGTAACTTTTTCTTTCAATATAATATGTAAAGGCTATCCTAAAAGTAACGCAACATTTAAATTAAATAAAAAATACGTTTTAATTTTGACAAAACTACTTACAATTACTTGACTGTGTGAAAGCAAATTTTGGGATTATATTAGAAGTGTATGGAAATCAATATTAGTTAACTCAAAGATTTTATTGAGTTGACTTCAATAATGTACGGCCCTGTAATTTCCGGCACAGGGGCATAACACCTTAGGCCTTAGGAGTGGTCGCATCTGCATTTCGACCTTGGTCTTTGTGTGGGTGTCTATAGGCTGCAGTTATCACTTAACATCGATGTGACTTTAGTCTTTTTCACGTTGTTATATAATTTTATGTAGAAACTCGATTATAGGTTGCAAACAATAAAAATACAACCCACCAAATAACTACTTAATTATAATTACATTGATACGTAAATATAAAAGCAGTCAATTTTAGGTATGCAATTGAAATATTATAATCAAACGTGTATTTGAAAACATTATATGCCAGCTAAATATGAGAACGTCATTAATTTAGTATCAAATCGAATTAGTCAGTGACTAAACTGAAACGAGATATTGTAACTGTTATTTGGTAAATAGACTAATATAGTACGTAATGCAGAATCGATTGATTTGTGTACCAATGCGTTAGAATATTACTGGTGGTAGAGTTCTAGTGTCGGATCAGAAGCGTAACACCTTAAGCCTCAGGAGTGGCAACGCATCTGCATTTTGATCTTGGTTTTTGTGTAAGTGTCTATAGACTGCAGTCATCACTTAACATCAATGTGAACTGCATGCTTGTTTGCCACTTCCATTACATAAAAAAAAATCATTCGCTAGTGGCAGTGGGGTCGTCACGTCCCAACGCCAGCCATCACTACCACATTACGCTAAAATAAAAATCAAATACGTTGATACTCATAGGGCGACAGTAGATATAAACCTATGCCCTGAGTTCCGTTGTACACAAACACAACACATAGTCAAATAGCTGGCCCCGAAACGGATATATAGTCCGTACAAATATTTGTCCCGGTACGGCGATCAAACCTGTAAACCTCGGTTCAAACGGTTGTCACACTAAATGATACTTTTAGCACCGTCCAGTTAAATTAGTTGGGCCCTATTATATCTGATATAGACAATCTATACTAACTTTAAAGAGCATACATTTAATTATTCAAATTTACTTACCTTGTAAACGTGGTTTAAAATTAGGGAACATCGAACACATAAATATAAAACTGCCATAAATATAACTCATCCAAACCAACCACGTATGCCGCGTATTCGAAGATTATTCATATTCTAAGCGCATCACACACTTGGAACGTTGCTTTGCACGTGTGAGTGGTGTTTTCAAACTTTGCGAACTCTTTTATCAAATCAAACACTAGTTTAGAAATTCTTTGACGATCAAGGAAAATCGAGGAGGACTTTTTTGTATCTTTTATTCAGTAAGCCGACTTCATATACGTTTCTGAGAATAGTTACTAGTATATTTTGAAAGGGTAACAGGAATGTCAAGGTTTATTTAAAGTTACCCTTCTGTAACGTTATTTAGTCTCTAAAATAGTTAAAACATAGACTCCAATCGATGATGTAACAAAATCGCTAACCTTGTCCTCTCTCTACTCTGAATTTCTGTTTAGTCAATTTGCTGAACGTGATGTTAGGAAGAACATACTAGCAATCACCTCGAATGCAGTCGGTTGTGATAATATTATTTATTCCCTTATTAGATATCCTTTCTCCCGTAATCACATCTATTTTAAATTCGTGTATCTCATCCGATGTCTTCCCTAGTATATGGAAAGATGCGAATATTATACCTATCCCTAAAAAGAACAGCCCGTCCTCTTCATACAACTTTAGACCTATCTCAATCCTTCCTTTTAATATCCAAAGTCCTTGAACGCCTGGTCCACCAGCAATTGAGCTCCTTCTTATCAAAACATGACCTTTTTAACCCTTTTCAGTCTGGATTCCATCCTGGTCATATTACCACGACTGCGTTAGTGAAGATCACCGACGACATTCGTTCTGGCATGGATCATCAACAGTTAACAGTATTAACATTACTAGATTTTAGTAATGCTTTTAATACTGTTGACTTTGACATTTAGCTAGCGACTTTGTGCTCTCTTAACATATCTCCGTCGCCTATTGAGTGGTTTCGCAATTACTTGCGCGGGCGCCGGCATCGCGTACAGGCTCAAGAAAATTTCTCGACCTGGTGTGCTGTTGCTGCTGGTGTCCCACAAGGTGGCGTGTTGTCTCCTCTTTTATTTTCTATCTTCATTAACTCTGTATGCCATCACATATCTTCTCTCTACCACCTCTATGCAGACGATTTGCAAATTTACACTAGGTCTTCATTGCAAGATCTTCCTAATGCAATAGTACAAATAAATAGTGACCTTGAACGCATCGCGTCTTGGAGTTCTTCGTTTGGTCTCAGAGTAAATCCTGAGAAAACTCAAATTATTATTATAGGTAGTTCTAGACTGGTAAGTAAAATAGACTGGGACAAGCTACCTCGGGTACTACACGATGGCTTGCGAAGGCTGCGTAACTTTCTGCCAGTACCTACGAAAATTGCGCTTGCTCATTCCTTACTCTTTCCGATTCTGGATTTTGCCGACGTCTGTTATCTCAATTTGACCCAAAGCCAACTTAATAAACTTGAGCGCTTACAAAATTTATTTATTAGATTCATATTTGGTCTTCGCAAATATGATCATATTTCCGAATATCGCAATAGGCTCAAGTGGCTTCCTATTCAAGATCGCCGGAATGTGCGTATTCTTTCTCTTTTTTAACTCCGTGCTATTTAAGCCCCAAATATTTAAAAGATTGTTTTGTTTTTTCCCATTTTTGCCATTCTCAGTCCCTTAGATCCTCCGTAGATTTACGATTGAATATTCCTTTACATTCAAGTGACTTCTTTTCCAAATCTTTTTCTGTTGAAGCTGTACGTCTATGGAACTCCTTGCCATCCACTATCAGACAAGTTAAAAATATTCATTCATTTAAACACAAAGTCAAGGCCCATTTCCTTTCCTCTCTTCTCTAATTCCCTTGTGTTTTACTTTCTATCCTTCCCTGTTGTTATTTATATTGTTTTTGTTTTTGCTGTGTTTTTTTTTTTATTTATTAGTTTCTCTGCAGTGATCATTGATATCTACAAACCTAGTATCGCGCACGCCCCACTATATTTTAGTTTTTAAGCTTCTCCTTTGTTTGTTGGGTTGCCTGGAAGAGATCGCTCTTCAAGCGATAAGGCCGCCCTTTGTATCACGTGTTCCTGTTTTTTTTTCTCATGTAATTGTTTCTTTTTTTGGTGTGCAATTAAGTGTATTATTATTATGTCTCTCGTCAGCACGGGGTCCAATTTGAACCCCGGACCTTTGTCAGGCTTGCGCGGGGACATGGGGGGTCCAACACGTACAGGCCCTTTCGAGAATTTTGATCTACTTTGTAATGGGTTATATTCGGCGGGACCTCTCTCTGACTGCATCAATAGTTAATACAGGCATAGACAGACCCCGCAGAATATAATGGGACTATTGCAATGATAAGTGATTCGCCAAACTTTGGGCTATGTGGGTGAACTGGAGGGACTAGCTGGCTGGGCCTATGGAGTGAGATCCGGCACCTGCCTATATTCAACATCTCACATTATCGAATCCTACTTTAGGCAGGTGGTGACTCGCCTCTCCTTGGTGGGCCCCCCAAACAGCCAACCCGATGGTCGACGGGGGGCAACACTGTTGAGAAAGGCTGGGGGTGTCGAGAGGTGTGGCCCCGGTTTCACCATCACGAGCGAGTAATCTCGAGCTCGGAGCGGGCTTCCCCGCTATTATGGCTTTAGACACTTCCACCCCCGAGTGTTTGGCTCTTGCAGAAATTTAGACAGCAGTCTATTATCCAAATTTCTGCAAATGCCATACCTCTAGCGCCCCACTCTGACCGGCCAATGAAAGCAAGCCAGAGGTGAGAGACCTGATGCTCTGTCCGGCCGTACCTCTGTGTGGCGGACGGGGCGGAGCCCAGTTCTCTCGGAGGAACTCGAGATGATGGTAGGGGGTGGTGTCGCTACTCACCAACAGCTCGCCACAAGCTGCTTTGCCCCCTTTATTATTATTATTACTCCCTCCCCCGCACAGGCGCGTTATACGAGTATAGGTCGATAATATCGCATGCGGTATTGCGATAATGCGTCCCGATTCCTTCGACATTCCTTGCACACAGCTGCGTTTTTCTCGTCCGATATTTCTAAACAAAACATCCTACAAGTACTAACGTTATTATAGCAGGTGTGTGAACGGTCGTTTGCGTCCTGACACAATTAGGCTCCTGGAGAGCACTTGTACATCGTCTTTTTTTTTAAACTAACCAAGAGTGAATTCTAGTACTCATATCGGAATATCGCAGGATGGAGAAAGAAAGAAAGAAAGAAAAATATTTATTTTTTTGGCACACACACAACAACAATAAAAATTAAAAAACAAGTAAAAAATACTATTACATATTAGGTTGTGGGAAGCCAAAAAAAACGGCACCCACCTCAGCTGATTGCTGCAACAGTGGCTGCAGCGCTGATATTCTGGTGGGTCCAACGCAACGTTCTGGAGGAACGCAACGTTCTACTTCCATTGCGGCGTTATTATCGCAGCAGTGTGTAACTACATGACCATCCTAATACAAAATGTACTGAAAACAGATATCGCAGTAACGCATGCGATATTACCGACCTCCTGTGGAGCCTTTAAACGTTCGAAATCTACCATTTTGTTATTTTTTCTTTTTATGTACCTGGTCGTTAGTTGTAGTCACTCACGCTATCAAGACTCATACGTTGAAATCATTTCAACCGTTCAGGTTGCAGCATGGAACATTGAAATCTACATACATATATACTAACATACCCTTGAAAAACATTACCTTCCTTCTGTAGTCAGACTCTGGTGCCCCCGCCATGAGTCGCGGCCGCCTCCTGGCTGTAACTGTCGGAGGGGCAGAGCATGTCGGAGACCACATCGCTGTCGGAATGAAGATGACCTGCTTCTGTCCCTGGATAGCCGAAAATATACCGTGAGTATTTACTGTATATTTTATTTTTGTTACTTCAATGCACAAAAGGAAAGAACTGTGTTTAAGGCGAACTTAATGCAACTGAAAGGCATTATCTACCGGTCACCTTTGGGTACAACGATATTGCTGAATGCTGCCATTTGGTGGCAGATAATTTAGGTAATGCAGTGGTGCATACCCCCTAAATCCCCGACACAGGAACTCTACCACCAGTAGAGCATAACTGATAAGTAATAATGAGATTTGAGATTAAGATTAAAGCCCGGCAAACTTCGTATTGCCTCACAATTAAATAATGTGTCAAAGGTTTGATAGATACGGACTATTTCTGTGGAAAAATTAAATTGTGGTTTTTACTTTTTCCATTCAATTTCTTCATATTTTCTTACCTTTTAAACCTTCCCTGGACTTTCAGAAATCATGGTTTTGCACCAAAATTACTAAATCGGTCCCGCCGTTCTCGAGTTTTAGCGAGACTAACGAACAGCAATAGAATTTTATATATATAGATAAGACTGCAATATGTTTTTGCTGTATTTTTTTTACAAAACAGCCTGCCTCAGTTGCCTTGTCCACCAGGTCGCTACTGCGGATAGGCAAAGTTTTTATGCCAGCCAGATAAATTGGGAACATTCACAACATTTTGGACTTAAAGCTGCCAAATGTTATACCTGCTATCGATACTGAGTCAGCAGATAAAATGTTCACCAGCCAAAAAAAAACCTATATAAGAACTGAAATAAAGTTGTCGTGATTTCACAAACATGAAATGAAATGAGATACTGAAATTCTGAATTCTATTGACGAAAATATTGATGTGCTATTTCTCAATAATGTACATTTTATCATAACCGTGAATGGATTTTTGAGATGCATTTATTGCCTAGTACGTTATGCCTGTAGCGTCAGTAAAGGCTGGATTTGCCCGCGACACGGCGGATAATCTGCCTGTACCGGGATACCGAGAAAACTGCTATAAAATTATTTTTTATATTTCATAGCACTTTTCTTTGAAAATGATATTTTTGGGTACTTTTATAAATACATACAGGAGTTTTATATCAATATGTACCTATATTATCTCTGGCTGACAAATATTGCATAGACAAAACTGCTGATTATAATAGAAGGTTGAAATCTGGGTTATAGGGAAACTGCTTTATTGAAGAGTAATTAAAGAGAACTAAAAAAAAAAATTCCACATTTCTGAATTTCCCCCCGACACGCTTAATAAACTGGCTCTACTGGCACTACCATCCCGACAAAACTCCTTCATAATTTCTTTTTCAATTTCATTGCTGCTTATTAAAATTAAAATAACAATTCAATCAAAATATTATACAACTAGCTGTGCCCGCGATTGCAGTAGTATGATTGTTCAGTACCTACCCGGACAAAGTCGTGGGCGCAGCTAGTATAAAAGTAGCGTAAGTTACTCCTTATTACATCAGCCATCTGCCAGTGAAAGTCCCGTCAAAATCGGAGACACTCAAATTCTGTTTATTTGGTATGTATGTATGGATGGATGTATGGGGATAAAAGTAGCCATGGAAGTCCCGTCAAAGTCGGATACACTCCAATTCTACTTATTTGTATGTAGGTATGTATGTATGGAGACAAAAGTAGCCTAAGTTACTCCTTATCACATCAGCTATCTGCCAGTGAAAGTCCCGTCAAAATTGGTCAAGCCGTTCCCAAGATTAGCCCCGCCAAACAGACATACAGACGGACAAATATTGTAAAAAATGTTGTTTTGGTATATGTACCGTGTATACATACATATGCGTTTAGTAAAAAGCGGTTATTTTAATATTACCAACAGACACTCCGATTTTATTTATTTGTATGTATGTATATATATAGATTTACTAGCGGCCCGCCCCGGCTTCGCCCGCGCTGCTCTGCTCCTATTAGTCATAGCGTAATGTAAGCTATCCTATCTCTCAAGTTGGATCGAACTGCACATGGTGTGCGAATTTTATTATAATCGGTTAAGTGGTTTAGGAGTCCATTGAGGACAAACATTGTGACACGAGATTTATATATATTAAGATTATGGAAGCTACAATACAACATAAGACCTAAAAATTCTGTGAAAATTGTATGCGTCTAGTAATAGAAATACATAATTTGTGAAAATGTTAGCTTTCTAGCTATCACTATTTATGAGATACAGCCTGGTGACAGGCAGACGGACGGACGGACAGACAGACAGACAGCGGAAGATTAGTTATTCGTAGGGTCCGTTTTTACCTATTAGGTACTAAACTCCCTAAAAGATAGAACTAAGATACAGATTAACTTAAAAATATTCGATACGATTCTTTAAATTGACATAACATTTTTATTTCTCTGATATTAACGTGCACAAACACACAGACAAACAGACATTTTTCCGGGATAAAAAGTACCCAGTGTTGTGCGCCAAAGATTAAAATATAATCATACCAAGTTTCATTGTAATCGGACCTGTAGTTTTTATGTGATGCTTGAACAAACAGACAGACAGACAAAAAATTTCTAATCACATATTTGTTTTCGATATCATCGATCTAATAACATCCCCTGGTATTTATTTTTTCAATATTTTTAATGTACAGAATTTACACTTCTACAGATTTATTATAAGTATAGATGATCAAATGAAGTGCAATCACCACTGAAATTGTATTTCCGAGCAATTCGCTCTGACTGAATTTTGCATAAGGTTTGGCAGTCGACCGCAAAGCTGAGCGCCTATTTGCGGATAATCTGGCCATCGTTTTGTCGCCTGTACTAAATTGAACTCGATTTGAAATAGACACAAACAATGGATCCAAAAATTTTCCTAGTAATATTTTTACACTAAACAAACAAAAAAAAAATAATGGAAATGCAACAGGGTTGATAGTAAAAAACGTTTCTGCCAGTAATTATATAAAGTTTATTCATCACTAGCTGTTGCCCGCGGCTCCGCCCACGTATAAGTCACTTTTCGCGTAACCTTTAGAAACTCATCAAATCATCCCGTGGCATCCCACAGAAACATTTTTTCGGGATAAAAACTAACATCCAAATTACTCTCTATGTGTGTGCCAAATTTCATGAAAATCGGTTCAGCAGTTTTTGCGTGAAGGAGTAACAAACAAACATACAAACTTTCGCATTTTTAATATTTATGTATGATTGTGAAGAGAAATACAGTCGAAATATCACAAAACAGCCGCAATAAGATATAGGAACATTAAACGTGCATAATTTTGTCATATTTGAAACGTGTTTATTTTCTATTATTTTTTCTAAATAGGTATGTTTTTTTGAAACACACTCAAATTGTCAAAACAACTAAGATAAAACAAAATAAGAACACTGAATGTGGAATAATTCTGGATCTCCACTAATGTTCTAATACCTACTTGGATATCGGATATCTAATACCTACCTTATTTCACTGGTGGTAGAGCTCCAGTGACGGAGCTTGCGGGCGTAGGCACCACCGCATTACCTAATATACTTGCCGCTAAATGGTAGTGTTAAGCACTATCATGTTCCAGTCAGGTGGTAATGTACGGCCCTGTAATATCTGGCTCTGAGGCATAACACCTTAGGCCTTAGGAGTGGTAATGCATCTGCATTTTGATCTTGATCTTTGTGTGGGTGTCTATAGGCTGCAGTCATCACTTAACATCAATGTGAACTGCATTCTTGTTTGCCACTTCCATAACATAAAAAAATCTACTTGTATTTGAAACTTGTTTATTTCCATTGTTTTTACTAAGGGTTTGTAAAGTCGAATCGAAAAATGAAATGTTTATTCATTATTGTAATTAAAAACTCACTCGAAATGTTATAACTTTCATTATTCTAAATCGTACTGATTACTTTCAACATTTAAGAATTTACAGAGCGCACAAATATACGGAAGCCAGAATTCACGAATTCATAAAAGATGTTTCTTGTAATATTCTACATCTGTGAATGTTAACGAGACTCCCAAGCCATATTTTAGCTTACTGCGCCATAATTTCACTCTAGAATTGCTAGATACTATTAACTTAATTTATGTATGCTATTTAAATAATGTGACTTAACGGTGTTTACCTAGAAACTTTAGCTCACTTTTCGCGTAACCTTGGCCATCCCGTGGCATCCCACAGGAACATTTTTTCGGGATAAAAACTAACATCCAAATTACTCTCTATGTGTGTGCCAAATTTCATGAAAATCGGTTCAGCAGTTTTTGCGTGAAGGAGTAACAAACACACATACAAACTTTCGCATTTTTAATATTTATGTATGATTGTGAAGAGAAATACAGTCGAAATATCACAAAACAGCCTCAATAAGATATAGGAACATTAAACATGCATAATTTTGTCATATTTGAAACGTGTTTATTTTCTATTATTTTTTCTAAATAGGTATGTTTTTTTGAAACACACTCAAATTGTCAAAACAACTAAGATATAATAAGAACACTGAATGTGAATCATTCTGGATCTCCACTAATGTTCTAATACCTACTTGGATATCGGATATCTAATACCTACCTTATTTCACTGGTGGTAGAGCTCCAGTGACGGAGCTTGCGGGCGTAGGCACCACCGCATTACCTAATATACTTGCCGCTAAATGGTAGTGTTAAGCACTATCATGTTCCAGTCAGGTGGTAATATACGCCCCTGTAATATCTGGCTCTGAGGCATAACACCTTAGGCCTTAGGAGTGGTAATGCATCTGCATTTTGATCTTGATCTTTGTGTGGGTGTCTATAGGCTGCAGTCATCACTTAACATCAATGTGAACTGCATTCTTGTTTGCCACTTCCATAACATAAAAAAATCTACTTGTATTTGAAACTTGTTTATTTCCATTGTTTTACTAAGGGTTTGTAAAGTCGAATCGAAAAATGAAATGTTTATTCATTATTGTAATTAAAAACTCACTCGAAATGTTATAACTTTCATTGTTCTAAATCGTACTGATTACTTTCAACATTTAAGAATTTACAGAGCGCACAAATATACGGAAGCCAGAATTCACGAATTCATAAAAGATGTTTCTTGTAATATTCTACATCTGTGAATGTTAACGAGACTCCCAAGCCATATTTTAGCTTACTGCGCCATAATTTCACTCTAGAATTGCTAGATACTATTAACTTAATTTATGTATGCTATTTAAATAATGTGACTTAACGGTGTTTACCTAGAAACTTTAGCTTAGATTTCGTGCAATCTTATTCTTGCTATCTATGCGGTCGGTGTTTCCTCAGCTTTATTTCGTAGTTTATTTCTAACTTTACCTAACCTAACATTCTATTCATAAATTAATGTAATCTATATCTCTTTCTAAAAGAACTGTATGTTTTTATGAGAATAAAGATCTTTAAACCCATTTCGTTTACGTACAGACACCTTCAAAAAGTCATTAAGAATTACCTTCCGGAAATAAATTTTATTTATAACTAAAAGTAAGACATGCATAGTACTTTAATTATTATCAGAATATTACAATAACGCTGAACAATAACGCTGAACAATTCTTTCCGTAGAATGCTAGACACCTATAAAAAAAAAATTTGTCCGTCATCATCTTGTGTCATTTATCTAACTAGATATTTAACTCTCATATTTATTACTGAAGACAGAACTCATGTGACTTCATTTACTTTATTATTACTACACTTTACAACTAAACTAAATTTGTTTTTATATTATTTCGCATTAACACATGCTTGTGAAATATATTTTATTTTAAAAGAAAAACGCTGCTTCTACCATAAAGCAATACAATAGATGTGAAGGAAAGATTTGACAAATCGGGCAGGACTTCAGTAGCTCAATTGGAAGAGCGGCTGGACTAGATTCCCAGTAGGCCGCGAGTTCGAGTCTCGCCTGAAGTCAATTTTTTCTTTCCATTTTTCGTTTTTCTTTTAATATAAAATAAACTAAATGTGTTATACTAAATTGTACGTATTTTATTCTATTCTCTACTTCTTATTTACTTTTTTTTATGTAGTGGAAGTGGCAAACAAGCATGCAGTTCACATTGATGTTAAGTGATGACTGCAGCCTATAGACACTTACACAAAGACCGAGGTCAAAATGCAGATGCGTTGCCACTCCTGAGGCCTAAAGTGTTATGCCTCTGTGCCAGAAATTACAGGGCCGTACATTACCACCTGACCGGAACACGGTAGTGCTGAACACTACCATTTAGCGGCAAGTATATTTGGTAATGCGGTGGTGCCTACTCCCGCGAGCTCCGTCACTGGAGCTCTACCAGCAGCAAAAAGGTACCAGGTACCAGGATAAAAACGTAACTTCAAGTCTATAATCCCCGAAGGGTTTTCAGATGTAAATGCATGCATTCAAGCATACATGCAAACACCTACGATTCACCGATAACGGTTTTAGCCCATGTGAGGAATCTGTCGACATCTCCCGGTACATTACCAAGCTCCGAGATACTGGTAAACTTCCACAAAATTGAAAAATCCCAGTAAAACCAGAAATAAATGATTTTACACCGTTATCTCTGGTAATCCTCGACCCGGGAATCGAACCCAGGACCCCAGCGTAGTAGTAGAGGCCTGCTACCACTAGGCCACTGAGGCAGCTACGTGAGGGTATTTATTCTTAAAACCGTATTTTTAGCCTTTCATGAAAGTGACAAGCGACCGTACAGATGGTATTTATGGTAAGTGAATATTGCAGCCAATAAACATACACGTAAGAACTAGAGTTGTCAGTAATTGGAATTCCTGTCTAAAATTATTTTCTGTGCCAAAAATGACGGAACATTTCTTTTTTTTTACAATACATTGTTTGTATTATATATGCTTCAATCTTGTATCTTTATGCCAAGCCAAGTTCTTTTCGAAGTAGGCAGGGAGTGTGAAGCACCAGATATCCTGGTCTTGGACTTACCTCCCATGCTTCTTCTACATTCATCACTCTCTTCATACATGCACGCTAATTCCTAAAACCCTTGACACTACCATAAATGAATACCTATAGCCTATTCCTAAGACACAAGTTATTATACCTCTGTGTTAGATATAACAGAGCCGTTGATTACCACCTATTTTGACTGAAACACGATAGCGCTGAACACTTCCATTTTGTGACATGTGGATAAGGTAATACGGTGGTACCTATTCCCGCGAACTCCGTCACTGGAGCTTAACTTCCAGAAAAAAAGTGAGTGTAAGTAATAAAGAAGTACACAGTCCGTCCTTACCTTCTATCAAATAAAATTGCAAAATTGGATTCAACTTTTGACGAAGCGGTCAGTTCTATGTCTTCTATACACCGTTGTTCTCTCGTTCCACTGGTTTTTATGCTTGTGTAATTCTTCCGGATTTCATTCACTCGCTTTTAAAAGGGAATACCGTCAGCGGTTTTATGAATATGCGTTCCGAGCGCGAAATGTTATTGGCATGATATTTTATTTATTGTTCATTTTCAGTGAAAGTATCAAAATTATTTAGTTCAGCTATCATTCATATTAAAGCATTTTTCCGTTTCTAATCTAATAATTCTTACTAATCTTATTTATAATTTTGATTTTGCAAATAGTCCGTTGCAATAAGTTGGCTCCGTTATGACAATATTATTATAATCATCGACGTGAAACATAAATGTTTGTAGAGCTAATCAATGTGTTTAAGTGATTGACTTTTGTTTTCATTGGAGTTTTTACTATGTACTTACTTAGACAAAAGCAATTCACTCGAAAACACAATTAAAAAAAAAACGTTACTTCACGCCTGTAATCCCCGAAGGGGTAGGCAGAGGTAAACGCATGCATTCAAGCATACATGCAAACACCCACGATGCCAGCCTGTTACGTTTTGGCCCATGTAACAGGTGGCGAGCCTGTTGACATATCCGGGCACATTACCAAACTTCGAGGTACTGGGACATTTTCAGAAAATGGAAAAATTCCAATAGAACCAGAGATAAAGGACTTTACACCATTATCTCTGATGACCCACCTACCCGGGAATCGGACCTAGGACCTCAGCTTAGTAGTAGTGGCCCGCTACCACTAGGCTACCGAGGCAGTTAACAACACAATTGAACATTGGATATAAATCAGATTGGAATACATAAGCTTATATTTCCATTCAATCAGCTATTCCTCTATTCAATTATATTCATATCAGTTATTATTGATAACAATATCTAGTAGAAAGCGAAGAGGCAACAGATTAGGGTGCTTTTCTACAGTAGCAAAACTATAAAAAGATGTACAGTAGTAAGATTGTTAATGAATGTAGTGCATACATGAGTCAAGTACAAGACGAGCACGATTTTTTAAAAAAATCATAAAAAAAATATATCTGAGATGCTGACAACAACCTCTTTCATTTGATATGTCACACGACACAGTTTACGAATATTTTTTTTTTAATTTTCTGATTTACCGCCCGAAAGTGGCCCCCTGCTTAAAATTTATTATTTTACTATTATGTAAATTGGTGACCCAAAGATGAACACGTCAGTTCATCTTTGGGTCACCAATTTACATAATAGTAAAATAATATTTTTTTTTAATTTTCTGATTTACCGCCCGAAAGTGGCCCCCTGTTTAAAATGTATTATTTTACTATTATGTAAATTGGTGACCCAAAGATGAACACGTCAGTTCATCTTTGGGTCACCAATTTACATATATTCATCAAATTTCAACTCAATCGTTCTAGTAGTTTCGGAGCAAATTCGGCTGTGACAGACGGACAGACAGACAGACAGACGCACGAGTGATCCTATAAGGGTTCCTTTTTTCTTTTTAAGGCACGGAACCCTAAAAAGATCGTATCAATAAGTTCTTTTATCGATTTTTTTTTTGTTATTTTCACAGTAACAGCGAAGCTCACATGAAATGCTGCACCAACTGCTGTGACATCAAACATACAGAGGACCAGAAAGTGAAAGAGAAGAAATCAGTACGACATAGAACGAAAAAATATTATTCTGATTAGATTTCATAATAAAATATATTTCTTTCTTTATAATAAGTTTCCTTTTGGTTCTTTTTTTCATATATAAAAACATAAAACAGATAATTTTATTCATGTAGGTATTTATCTGTTAACATGAATGGGTAATTTATTTTTATGGATTTTAAAGAGCATGAAATCTGTTATATACTCTTTATCAACAGTGCATAGTTTAATAAATCTATATTTTATTTTATTACGATTCAATTTCACTCTAAAACGCAAAGTCACTTGACGTTTTTGCGCTGTAATGTCACTAATAAATTATACGTTCTTAAGACTTTGATGATACGTTTCACATATTAGTGATTACCGGGCCATATCTTTCTAGCAAGCCAGAATAGGTACCTACTATAATTTGGTAGGACATAAATACTAAGTAAAACCACAATATTGTGTTCCTTAGACTATGCTGCAACCATCAAACTAACTACCTGATCTCTTCTACTGGAGTCCTAAGATGAAAATTGCGATATTATATTAGCGATACAGATCTCGAAGATGGCGTCCATAACACAATCAATCTAGATTACGATCCTATTTAACATGTTCACAATACTTATCGAATGTAATTATAAGTGTCATGAATCAAATAACATTATAAAGTAAAAATCATTAGGTAATAGGCGTCATCAAAATAATACAAAACGATATTTTTATTGTACACTAGCTGTGCCCGTAATTTTGTATGCTTGGAACTTTAGGCAGCGTTTTTGGATATACATTTTGGTTAAATTGGGATCATAAACACTTTTGGATAGCTAAAAAGATCTATTTTGCAGTAATGCTTCTCTGTACACGATATTAGACGTATCGGGGATAAAAGCACACAGGCTGCTAGGATTAAGAAAAATTGCTAATTATGTGTTTAAACGCGCATCCATCCTATGCTGAACCGTATTTTCGAAAAGGCCATTTTAAACTTCTATGCATAATATTTTTTTTATAGAAAATTGTTATAAACTTTTGTAAACTATTCAGTCAATTTTTAAAGATAAAAGTTAGATCTATGCATAATATAAGCACTCCGTAAAAGCCGGCAGAAGAGAAAAATGGAATATTAACGTTGTGCATTTTTACCCACGAATGCCACCAACACTACCACCACCATCATCACCACCACCACCACCAATGTCATCACTACCACTACCACCACCGCCACCACTACAATCGCCACCAACGCCATCACCAGCGCCAAACACCTACGCCACCAATGCCACCACTGATACAAACGCCTCCAAAACTACCACCACCACCACAACCAATGCCACCAACGCCTCCAAAACTACCAACAACACCACCAACATCACCAACGTCACCAGTGTCTCCACCGCCAGTAAAACCACCACCAGCACCCCTAACGCCACCAACACCACCACCAGAGTCACCAACAACACCTATGCCACCAACGACACCAACGCCACCACCACCACCACCATCACTTTCATCATAATCACATCCGAAAGACCATCCGTCTCCGCTGGACAAAGCCTTTCCCGAAGATGCTCCTAAAAGTGTTGTCCGTCATAAGGAAATAATACGCCATAATTGCCACGCTTGGCATGCTGAATGGTGATCATAGCGGAAATTGTTTTATGCCGGGACGCTGCTATGCGGTATGCTTAATGTTACTAACAGAGAAAAAACCGACCAGGTGCGAGTCGAACTCGTGCACGAAGGGTTGTTGGAAGGTAATACACAACATAAGCTAAAAATTCTGTGAAAATTTTAAGTGTCTACTTGCTACCGTTATTGATATCGAGAAAAAAAAAAACGTAAAAAACACGTTTATTGTATGCCCCCTTGGACCCCTTAATATTTTCATTTTCTTATTTTTAGTATTCAATTTTGTCGCTATAGCGGTAACAGAAATACATAATTTGTGAAAATTTTAGCTTTCTAGCTATCACTGTTTATGAGATACAGGCTGGTGACAGACAGACGGATGGACGGACAGACAGGCAGACTGCGGAGGATTAGTAATAGAGTCCGATTTTACCTTTAAGATACGGAACAGAATAGTTTAAAATAATTCCATATGATTTTTTTAATTGTCGTAACTTTTTTATTTCTAAACCGATTGACATGAAACCACAGTAAATGTTAAGTGAAACTTACCACAATATATTAGTGAAACTGCAAATCGGATTAGCCATTTCTGAAATTAGCTTCCTATTTACCGTTTAAACCTTCCCTGGACTGCCAAAAATCATTCAAAACCAAAATTAGCCAAATCGATTCAGCCGTCCTCGAGTTTCAGCGAGACTAACGAACAGCAATAGATTTTTATATATTAGGTTGGGGAAAAAGTTTCTTCGCATTTTTTAAGATAATTCAAAACATTTTTTAATATAGTTTATTTAAATTTAACTAAAGTATGTATGTGCCATTTTGTTCGATAACCTTTTGCCATATTTTAGGTAGGGACATGATCCCATTGCTATAAACATTTTGGGACTTCTCATCAAAATACCGCGACAAGTGGATTTGGCAGTCCTCTCGTGATGTTAACCTAACATTGTATAAAGAATTCTGAAGAGACCGAAACAGGTGGAAATCTGAAGGTGCAAGGTCAGGACTATACGGCGGATGCATTAACACCTCCCAGCCAAAGTCTCTTAATTTTTGCTGAGTGGCTATAGATGTGTGAGATCTAGCGTTATCATGATGAAACACCACACCTCTTCTGTCGATCAATTCCGGCCGCTTTCTCTCAACTTCTTGCTTTAATCTCATCAGTTGTTCGCAGTAGAGTTCAGAATCGATAGTCCTGCCTGGTGGTAATAGCTCATAATGAATAATGCCCTTCCAATCCCACCACACACACAACATTACCTTATTGCGAGTTAACCCGGGTTTCGCCACAGTCTGTGAAGCCTGACCGGCCTTTGACCACGACCTTTTTCGCACGTTCTTGTCGTACGTGATCCACTTTCTACCACCAGTTATCAGCTTCTTCAAAAATGATTCGGTTTCATTATGTCGTAATAAAGAATCACAAATGAGTACACGGTTCATTAGGTTTCTTTCAGTGAGCTCGTGAGGTACCCAAATATCGAGCTTTTTTTTTGTACCCAGCTTTTTTCAAATGCGCCAAAACTGTTTTGTGATCAATTCCCAGTTCTTCAGCTACGTCGTAACTACTGATATGTCGATCTTGCTCCTCTTGCTCCACTTTTTCAAAAATGGCATCCATTTTATCCGTAATAGGGCGACCAGAGCGAGGTGCATCTTTGACATCAAAATTTCCGGATTGAAAACGCTTAAACCAAATTTGTGCTACTCTCACAGACACTGCACTAGGTCCATAAATATCGCAAATTTTTTTCGTGGCTTGCGTTGCATTTTTACCTTTTTGTAGTAAAATGTTAAAATGTATCGAATTTCTTCATTAGATCCACTCAACTTGACAGTACGAAAAACAAATGAAAGTCACACATTTGCCTAATTTGAATTTGGAATTATGTTCTTTAAAATTGTAACTTTCTATGATACCAAAACCAGCCAGATACAAATACTACAGCCAAAGAGATTTTACTACAAGTTCATACATACTATAATGCGAAAAGACTTTTTCCCCAACCTATTATATAGATAAAAACAAAAATATGCACGAACCACCTCGTATATCCTTTTGTTTATAACCTTCTACGCTTCAAATATACTTCGCCTCGACAACCGGATGCAACAACCTTTATAAAGTGGGATGATGGAAAAAATCACAATTTCCTGTGTCAATAACTTTTTAACACCTTTAATATCCTTCGTTGCAATATTGGTTCTTCACTCTCATGTGATTTCATAAAATATTGATTATATGGGCAGTTAGTTAGTTGCGACTATAACGTGGAAGAGTATTACCACGCCAAGTTTTTTTTTTAATTCTTTACGACATTTGCAGAGAACGTTAAGTGCAAAATATATTTACTCACTAATCTTCGCCATCATTACCTTTTTTAACCTATATTTGAGGTCTCAGGTGTGACGTTCTGTATCAGAAATAACAGGTCCGTATGCACATATGACAAACTGACCGGAACCCGATAGTGCCTAACACTACCACACACCATACATTAGGTAATGCAATAATACCCACGCCCTCCACCTCTGCCAGATAGAGCTCTATCACTTTAAAAATCCATTCTATAAGAGCATGATTTTTATTTCAATTCGAGGCATATCTCTGTGTTATATCAGCCATCACCAGACCATATTAATAACGTGACATACTAAACCAAACCAATATATGAAAATGCAAATATTATTTGATATCATCTGATATTCGTTTCCAGGCAATACAATATTTCAAGCACTCAACATGCCCTATCCATATTTAAATCATGCAAATAAGCTAACAGTGCCCGTAATAAGATTTATGGCGACAAGTTAATCCACTCGTGATCCGATTTGCCTGTTTAACAGGGAATAAAAAGATTTATTTTTCGTGAAACTGGATTCTTACAAAATTATTTCTTTGGAGCACTACAGAGGCTTTAATAATAGAAATAAATAAGAAGAATTGTATTGGTTTCAGCCTCATTTTTTTATATGAGGCTAATAAGCTACTTACATGACAAATTCGTAATTTGCATGCCTCAATTTTGCTTTATTCGAAAACGACCACATTGGTCTTTGTGACAATCATGGAGATTAAAAATATAGCGCTTGGATGAATGTATCTAGAGGTATTTATCAGAATCCCATAATAGATAATCTATCAACATCTTCTAAAGTATAGGTAATGTCTTACTTTTACTGATGGTAGAGCTCCAGTGACGGAGCTCGCGGGCGTAGGCATCACCGCATTACCTAAGATGCTTACCGCTAAATGGTAGTGTTCAGCACTATCGTGTTCCGGTCAGGTGGTAATGTACGGCCCTGTAATTTCCGACACTAATGTCATCCATCTTTTTGCTAGTAAACTACTAAGGGGAATACAACAGTTAGATAGTCACCTTATTAAAGATATTCAAACAAAGACTCTTTTCAGAAGATAGTAGGTCTTAATCTTAAACTGCCTCGGTAGCCTAGTGGTAGCAGGCCACTACTACTACGCTGAGGTCCTGGGTTCGATTCCCGGGTCGGGGGCTATCAGAAATAACGGTTTAAAATCCTTTATCTGTGGTTCTATTAAGATTTTCCATTTTCTAGAGGTTTCTCAGTACCTCGGAGTTTGGTAATGTCCCGGAGATTGCAACAGGCTCGCCACCTGTTACATGGGCCAAAACGTAACCGGCGAATCGTGGGTGTTTGCATGTATACTGGAATGCATGCATTTACCTATGCCTATCCCTTCGGGGATTACAGGCGTGAAGTTACGTTTGTTTTATAGTAATAAGTTAGCTTTCATTTTTATTTATAGAAGTATTATGTTAGTAAGTAAAACTGGGTGTCACTGGATCGAAAGCATTTTGTTTCTTGACAGTGTGCCAACATAACAAAATTCCTCAATAAGTTCGTGTGACAAGAATAGTATTTATGTACTAGTAAATTTAACGAGATGAAATAGATGGATTATTGGTTTAGTGGTTACATTGATGTTATTTGGAGAATATGGATAGTTTCAGGTACGTCTGAAACTTACGAATGAACACATTGACTTTTGCCTTAGTCTTCAAAGAAATATACAGTACGTAGCATACGAACTGCATATTTCTCATCATTTTGCACATCGATCATAGGAGAGATACTTCGGATAATTTCGGCTGTGTAGAGCGTTATCTCTTTCTCACGCAATCTTTTTGACGTGTTTCTGACATTTGTCGACCATTTTGGTCAAGTTTTCACCAATACCGGACTAGTAGTGCTTACGTAGGCAAGTGTGCAACAAAGATAACGCTCTACAAACACATAACTAGCCGATCGTCTCTTCCCTAAGCTGGATGTGCAACATTTCTTGATAAGCACTGAATATTATTAAGTGAAGTAATCTCAACAATTATGACAGCAGGAGTTTTGGCGGGAACCTTGAAAGATGCGTGTGGTGCTCTTATTTTATTTCATTCTCTTGTGTATTTTTGAGTTATATTAAATAAAGTTGGTGGCATTTTATTTGATATAGGCTTATTACAGTGCTGGCGTATAGTGAAATAGAATAACAGTGCGAAAACACGTTTTTTCGGGTTGCCTCCAAAGCGGCATTGTAAATGTTCTGGTAAAGTAGCCATCGCTTTACTCGAATTACTGTGACTCTAACTGACGGACTGATAAATTGTCTGACTGGCTCTGAATTTTACGTTGCTTAATACGAATTGGAAATATCGTTTTACTTGACACTGGCAATATGCAAAACAAGCGATGCCATAAAATTAAAAATATATATATATGACAGCAAAGTACTAGAATCTGACTACAATTATGCCTCCCAAATTCACGAGGGATTGATGCTTGATAGCCTTTTAGACAAGAAAACACCCGCGTGTTTCAATATCGAAATATGTACTTTGAACGAAAAATATACGGTTCGAACAATATCAATCGGTAAGCTTTAGAAAAGCAATAGTGTCACCAATACTATCACATATCCCGTCTAGACGCAATATTGATCCAGCCTTTTCTCGCATCCCCGCTGTAGACGCATATAAGCATCTCCAATACCCATATGATAGGATAACAATTCGATTTTCAGGTTTAGAATGTACTTAGTATGTGACGCGACGTTGAGATTGAATCATACTCTTATTATTTGAGCAGAAGGCGATTAAGTTTTGTAAACAGGTTATTAGCGCATATGACAACCAAGAAGATAAAATAAGCACAAGAGATACTGCTTAATAAATACAAAGGCTGTTTTTTGTAATGAATGATACGCAGGTTTACCTACTGACACGATATTAACCAACGAAAAAATGATCATTTTCAATTAGTAGGGCACTATTCTTCATGAAACATTCATGATACAATTTCATTAGTGATCAAGAAGAAATAATCAATAATTTATTGTATCCACAAAGACGTTCATACATTAATATGTTTAAAACTAAACGAATACAGGATTGTTTTTTCTGCTAATTAACCATCGGACTACAAATCAGGCAGAGCCTGTTTTTTGGGCGCCCTGAGACCCAGATTGTAAAATCCATTAAGCGTCTAGCCTTGTACACATTCGCAGAATAAACATAATAGTGTTATGCTAAGTTCAATGCATTCTAAAGAAATCAATCATTCGTAAATCTTAATTAAATACAGTAAGATTTAAGACAACAAGACAATATGCCCTGTTGTTCTAAATATACATGCTGTATGCTATTACAGTTATTAAACACAGCAATGTATCCCGCCTCACACGGGATCAAGTCTTGGCAGCCCCATAGAAAAGAGAATAACGAAGTGTTTCAGTATCCAACTTATTTGAACGAAACATACGCAGCTCGAACAATATCAATTGGTTGGTAAGCTCTAAAACTTATGATTTATGTATAAAAGCAATGGTATACGCCATACGCCTACACCATCACATATCCCGTCTAGACGCAATATTGATCCACCATTTTCTAGCATTTCCACTGAAGACGCATATATGCGTCTCCAATACACATATGATAGGATAACAATCCGATTTACGGGTTCAGAATTTGAACAGGTTATTGGCGTAGGTTTGAGTCCTCTAATATAACTAACTAGCTGTGCCCGCGACTTCGTCCACGTGAGAAAAAATATGATTGTTTAGTATCTACTCGGACGAAGTCGTGGGCGCAGCTAGTATAAAAGTAGCCTAAGTTACTCCTTATTACATCATCTATCTGCCAGTGAAAGTCCCGTCAAAATCGGAGACACTCAAATTCTATTTATTTGTACGAAGGTATGTATGTATATATGTATGGAGATAAAAGTAGCCTAAGTTACTCCTTATTACATCAGCTACCTACCCCTGGAAGTCCCGTCAAAGTCGGATACACTCCAATTCTACTTATTTGTATGTAGGTATGTATGTATGGATCTATGGAGATAAAAGTAGCCTAAGTTACTCCTTATCACATCAGCTATCTGCCAGTGAAAGTCCCGTTAAAATCGGTAGAGCCGTTCCCAAGATTAGCCCCGCCAAACAGACAGACAGACAAACAGACAGACAGACAGACAGACAAAAATTGTAAAAAAAAATATTTTGGTATATGTACCGTGTATATTTACATATGCATTTACTAAAAAGTGGTTAATTTAATATTACAAACAGACACTCCAATTTTATTTAATTTGTATAGATTTGTTATGGAAGGTATTATACAACATAAGATCTAAAAATTCTGTGAAAATTTTAAGCGTCTACTTGTTACCTTTATTATCAAGCAAAAAATATTAAAAAAAAACAATTTTATTGTATGCCCACTTGGACCTCCTTTCTTACTTTTAGTAATTACTTTTGTTTTTATAGCTGTAACAGAAATACATAACTTGTGAAAATGTTAGCCTTCTACTATCACTATTTATGAGATACAGCCTGGTGACAGACAGACGGACGGACGGATAGACGGACAGGTAGACAGCGGAGGATTAGTAATCCGAAGGGTCCGTTTTTACCTTTTATGTACGAAACCCCCTAAAAGATAGAACTATGATACAGAATAGCTTAAAATATTCTATACGATTCATTAAATTGACATAACTTTTTATTTTTATACCGATTCACATGAAACAAACACTTAATGTTAAGTGAAACTTACCACAATATATTAGTGAAAACCGCAAATCAAATAAGCCGTTTCTGAAATTAGCGTGCACAAACACACAGACAAACATACATTTTTCCGGGATAAAAAGTACCCAGTGTTGTGCGCCAAGGGTTGAAGTATAATCGTACCTAAGTTTCATTGTAATCGGACTGGTAGTTTTTATGTGATGCTTGAACAAACAGACAGACAGACAGACAATTTTTTTTTCTAATCACATATTTGGGTTCGGTAACGATCTAGTAACATCATACAGTTTTATTATAAGTATAGATAAACCATAAAACTGCCAGATTCTTCTTAGATAAGAAAAATCTGGTTAATTTGTCTAAGTGACAGACCGTAAAAGATCATGATGTATGATCACATTATCAAATCACAAACTATTTTCTGGCACAGAGGCATATCAACTCGGGCTTCAAGAATGTCAATGTAGAGGCGTTGGACATTGAGATCTCTTGTTTTACTTAGACTGACTCAGTTATGTAGATGATGTTCACTTATCTTCAATGGGAACTTGCAATATAACGTCTTGCGCAAACTGACCTCTACATCCTGAGGAGCGCGAGTCACACAACAGGTCTCAGTCTGATTTATTACGTAGAAAAATCCTGCGCTACCGTTTAGCTCGATAGAAAAGGTCAACGTTCAGCTACATATTGGGCATCATATAATCTAGTCCCAACCAATGACTGCCCAGTTTAAGCCACATACCCCCACTGTACCGTAGAAGAAAACAGACTCTATACTAACCCGCAGTATTAACTTACAAAGTAAGCGACATACTTATTATCCACTTAGGGTTAAATGTCGATATTTTTTCATGCTAATGAAACTACAAACCTCACATTAATGGTTGCAGCCTACGCGGACAACACGCAACACTTAAATAGTGACACAAAAGAAGATGATCATTGTTTCAGTGGGGAACACCGATTAAACATGCAAACTTTAGATTTATACAGCTTAACTAACGGACATCAATTAACTAGAATTTGAGGTTCTGTAGGATGTTGGCATAACCGTGGGAATTGCCCAAGTAATCCCAGATTATAGTTGCCAGCAGTGCAACGATAATTTTCCGGCTACAACAAGCCAAGGGAATTCGTACAGCACTGTACAGTGGTAGACTTAGAGGTACTTAAGTGCAACTGTAGTGTACTATACTTCAACAAAATAACGTCATATTAAGCAAAACAACTTCTACCTTGAAGATGGCATCGTATCGGTTTTAGAATCTGATTCTAGCCATTCTTTCTTTTTTATTAATTTTGGTGTAAATATCTTTAGACTGCAGTATTAATTACGAAAAAAACTGCATAAGAATTTGCCACTTCCATTACATATAAATCTCGGAAGCAGCAGATGGATCCTATAGGGTCCAAGAACAATAAGAAATCTATTTAAAACCACCAATCTAATCTAATAGGGTACTTCATAATATAATCAGTTGTTAGTCTTCATTTCTCATTTCAATTAATCAACATTGAAATAAGGAAAAATGTAAAAGATTTCAAAAGAAAATTTCGAAATCTCTCCATGTATATCGACATACATTTTAAGACTGCCTACGTTTAAGGTCCGAAACGGTTGGTGTAGTCATTAAATTTTAGCACTCCATGAATCCAAATGGCCTATCGCTTAGCCAAATGTCGACACCAAATGCTTTTATGTTTTGGTATCATTGAGGGTATTACAGTAACTTTAACACGTAACTTAACGCCTGTGTACCTAACAGTGGTAGGCAGAAATAAATAAATTCATTCAAGCATGCAAACACCCACGATAAGCCTTTTACATAGTGTCCTATGTAACAAGTATTAAGCCATAAGTCATTGACATCTCCAAGTCGAACACTTGGAGATGTCAATAGGCTTAATTTGAGGATAACACTGGAAAATGTCCAAAAAAATGGAAAAATTCCAAAAAATACCAAACAAAAAAATCTCTCTGATCCGGGGATCGTACTCAGAATCCCAGCGCATAGTAGTAGTGACGAACACTAGACTACTGAAGCATTTTTTTGTGTACTGAAGGTAGCAAACAAGGTTTTAGTTGACATTGATTTTAAGTGATGATTGCAGCCTATAAACACGTGTGCATTACCATCCATGAGACCTTAGTTGTTTTGTCTCTGTGATAGTTATTACGGAGCCATACATTACTATCTAAACGGAACACGATAGTGCTGAATACTACCATTTGGTGGCAGATAGATTAGGTAATGCGGTGGCGTCGAGCTCCTACACTGGAACTCTACCACCAGTCAACTCTAACACCCATTACTCAACTTACCAGTCTGAGAACGTATTAGCACCTTTTCTTACTCTGAGGTTATTATGAAAATAGAAATATAAGAAAGGTCTGATTATTATTACGAAAATAAAAATAACTATAGTTAAAAATAGGGTGCGTAACAATGGGGGCGTAAACGCAGCCTTAACGATCGTCGTTAAATTTAATTATATTCAGCATACCATGCTATTGAGAGTCGAGAAAAAATAAGTCTAACAGCAAAAAATCTAAGCTCTGTTCAAAGATATATTTGAGGTGAATGACACTTAAGGCTTTGTCGAGGACTTTTAGCCGATTACGTCTAATAAACAGCTTTTACGTGACTATTCGCTGATTTTCTGATATTATAACAGACATAAAGAAATGTTCGTAGTCTTACAAATTTCCCCTATTTCCTGACAATAGGGTATTTGACAATGTGTAATTATTTTTTTTAATGGTAACATGGAAATGAAAAGTATAAACATAAAAATTGTTAAAACCAGTGCATTATTGTAAAAGAGTTATAAAAATAAAAAAGTGAAAAAGAAAAATATATAATTTAGATTTAGTTAAAAAAAAAAACAATAACAGCATCTATCTCCTTGTACAAATCCCAACAATTTTTACTTTTCAAACTATTTAACGAAGATATTTAAAGTTTCCTTGAATTCGTCATTGATTTCGTATGTGCAAGCACGTGACGTCACAAACCTGTACAATTTTGTATGAACCGTTTGATATCATTTAATCATTTGCAACTTTCGGATGGTGATTTCTCATAACTATTAGTTATAGATTAGTGGTTCCAATGACGATATTTACTAACATATCTTATACTTTTTGAAATCACAATAAAACATTTTTGTCAAATACCCTAATTGGTCATGAAAACGTATTGTTGGAGAAGACGCCGGAACGTGACGATCATCACCCTGCACTGGAGGAGAATTCTTCCACTAGTGCAGTCAACAAAGGCGGTCAAACCACTCCAATAAGGCGGTGAGAATGTATTAATGCGAGATGGGCAGTGCAGTAGCGTCCCTTTACAAAACTACCGCCACTTCCATCGCCAATCCGGGCGGATTGGCGATGGAAGTGGCGGCCCGCCAAGCGTGGTGATTATGGCATATTCTCCACTAATGACGCACAATACTGTAGTGGGCGTGTTTGGTGAAGACTATGTGCAGCAGTGGAGGTCTTTGGACTGGAGTAAGTATGATGTTGACCAACGTATTATCGTGCTCCGGTCAGGTGGTAATCTACGGTCCTGTGATTCCCGGCACAGAGGCATAACACCTTAAGCCTCAGGAGTGGTAACTCATCTGCATTTTGACCTCGGTGTGGGTGACTAGGCTGCAGTCATCACTTAACATCAATGTGAACTGCATGCTTGTTGGCCTCTTCCATTACATAAAAAAACGTCTGTACAAAATGTATTATTATTGTTTAGTGATCAAGAGTGTTATTTTTCAAAATAAAAACAGATTTATCCCTAACTAGCAAATTCCACTTAAATACGAATCCGTTGAAACAGCAAAAACTTAAGTAAACAATGAACCGCTTTGTAACAGTGCACTGTCCAGATAAACCCGCTGATTTGTGAGCTATAGAAAGATGCACACGTCGACTCGCTCGTTAGATAAAACAAATGGAGTTTGAAACTTCGTTTATTTTTATTCATCGTTCTCACTACTAAGGGGATAAATGAACCAGCGTGTAGAGAAATGTGAAGAGCATATTCAAGCGGCATACTATTAAAAAAAATCAGTAAATTATTTTAAATATCATCGTCGTTCGCGTGATTTATATCAAATATGAGTAGAAATTATGTGCAGTACGCGATATACGTAGTATAAAATAATGCGATGGTGTCTACAACATTTTCTACAAGCTTCTCAATGGTATTATAATAATAATGGCAACCCATTATACGTCCCCCTGTTGGGCACGAGTCTCTCCCCTTTTTTGGAGGGAGGCCTGGAGCTTACCCCACCACGCTGCTCCAATGCGGATTGGTGGAGGTGGGTGGGTTAGTGGCTAACCCGTTGTCGGATGTTTTCAAACCGCCCATAAGGCCTCCGACAAGGTTTAACGACTGCTATCTATCGAAAGCAACCGGGACCGACGGCTAAACGTGCCCTCTGAAGCACGGAAACGCGCATTTAATTAGCCACTAGCGGTCACCCATCACACTACCCGACCGCGCCCGTAGTGCTTAACCGCGTAGATCGCTAATTATCTACACCAGCCGCCGGGCCATGCGCGCTTCTTCTCAATGGTAGCTTTGTCTCAAATAGTGTATAGGTCAAAGACGCCGAAGTAAACTTGAAAAAAACTTGCGACTTTCGTGACAAAACAAATATCATAAAGTGGCTTAAGAAATGTACCAGTAGGCTTACTATTGAACTTCTTATGCAGTAGGTATTTGTATATACTTATATTTACATTATCGAGTTTCATGATTATAATAAATAAATAATAATAATGGCAACCCATTATACGTCCCACTGCTGGGGACGAGTCTCTCCCCTTTTTTTGGAGGGAGGCCTGGAGCTTACTCCACCACTGCTCCAATGCGGATTGGTGGAGGTCAATGCGGATTGGTGGAGGGTTGTCATGATTATCATTATTTATTTATTTATTTAACTTCTATGCACACATAAAAAGGTACATTCAGTCCGACTTATATGCCTAGTAGAAGGCATTATCAACCAGTCCACCTTTGGGTTTTACGTTTACTAGTTTTTGTGTAGATATCTATAGGCTGTAGAAGTAACTTAACTGAATACCTACTTGTTAGCCACCACCGTAATATTAAAAAAAAACTCTTTCCTGATTCGATTGTGCAATAGACAGTCAGGAACCCAGCAACAGGACATACTAAATAGACGAAAATCCTTTTAAGTTGTTTATTTCTCATCAGCTATGATGATTTATTTATTTTTAATTTAGACTAAAGCTGCTTCAAGCGCTGACAATAATAATCAAATTAGTATGGATGAAAAGCCAGTGTTCAAAACCTAATCTTATTTGTGTAATGCTTCAGTAGACAAGCTTGCGAACGTTGTTATTGCGGTATTAAGCGCAATACACACTGAGCCCGCCGGGCCACTGTCACAGCCCGCCGACTCAATCCGGCGGGATATATATGAAAAGAATCATGTCGGCAACCTGCGCCCGCGCGTGTTTCCCGTCGACATGTTGGCGGCTTGCGGACGTACGCTCAGTTGTCCGGCGACACTCGAGAGGTAGTGACAAGTAAGTTCCTTGTCTCAAATCGCCGACATGCCGCCAATAAACTTTTCTGACTTGCAATGGGTAAAGTCAACTAACCCGCCGACAAAAAGTTGCCGACATAGGTCGGCGCTCGGCGGCGCGGCGGGCTCAGTGTGTATTGCACTTTACGTCCACCGCTGAGTCAAAATGCAGTTATAATGACATCAGGGGATTGCGGGAGTTATTTTGTTATCATTATTTCTGTGCGGCTTTTAATTTAGATTTCAGTCAATTTTGAATGAAAACGATTCGATGATGAAGCAAAACACAGGATCAAAACTTAATGCTACTTTTTTCTCGAGAGCAGAACGAAATGCCTATTGCAGTATTTTCGAAACAAGAGTTAAAAAAAAATGTTTTAGAATAATATAACATTATTATCATCTCAAAGCGTGTGACAACTAAGTTTATTAACACTAAACGTATTTTCATTTATTTAACTAATTCTTTATTGTACACGAGATTATAAAAAAAATACAGATGTTATTAATTTTCAAAAAAAAAACAACCAAGCTATACAATAGGGTGGTCTTTTTGCTGAAAACAATGTCTTCCAGACGTCCTTTAGATGAAAGGAGAATAGGGTGTACATTAGTAGTTAGTCGTAGTTATAGGTACATACTAATAGAAGAAAAATATCATTAAATTTTTAATCACAGTGTATAAGTAGGTGCGCGATCTTGCTTGCCACTTTCTGCCCATAGAAAAAACTATTGACATGGATTTAATAATACCGCTTTCAACATAAATTACAAACAAATCAACTAATTGCAACGAAACCACAAATATATGTACGTTAATATTCAAATTTCTTCTGCCGGCACTCTCGGAGTTCAACCCGTTCTTTTTTTTTTCTTGATCAGTTGAACCCGCGAATTATCAAATTTAACTCTAAATAATGCTCGAGTTTCAATAACACGTATTACTTTAACATAGCGTAAAAAGTAACACTCTGAAATTAACAACAAAAAATTTCGCGCGTCACATGTAGGGGAGGTACCCCAAATATTTTAATAATTTGCGCTAAACCGCGGACGGACAGACAGACAGACAGACGGACGTGGCGAAACTATAAGGGTTCCTTGTCTACTACGGAACCCTAAAAAGGTCATTTTGACATCGGCCAAAACCAGATTCCTAACATATTTTATTTGCAACCTTTAGATGAATACTGTCGACACTTCAACTAATTTTAGCTCTAAAAATACAGACTGAAACCATGCAATTCATATTGTGCAAGAATTTCGTTCAAAGATTATTTTAGAAATTGTATTCATCCTCTGGCTACATCTAAAATCCTTATGGAATACTGAGGCAACGTGAACTCTTGTTAGCGATAAGAAAGATTTAAAATAAGAAATATTCAATTCGATGTGCAACGCGGAGGATAGAAACTGAATATACAGACGATTTATGAATATGAATGAACTGATTGTGATAGTCTTGATTTCAATACGTTGGTATGTATTGAAATATGTACCTTTTATTTTAGCTTCATTGACATAAGTGTTATCATTTGGTTTCATTACGCTCCATATCAGCCGAAAGATGTCCACTGCTGGACAAAAGCCTCCCCATAAAAGGGATATGCTATAATCGCTTGGCATGCGGATTCGCGATCTCAATGGCGGTAGTTTTATCGCAGGACGCCGCTGCCCATCTTGCGTTGTTGCATTTACTACCGCCTCTTTGGAATTGTTTGACAGCCATTGTTCGGTTGATTTTTTTTTTATGTAATGGGCGTGGCAAACAAGCATGCAGTTCACATTGATGTTAAGTGATGACTGCAGCCTATAGACACCCACATGAAGACGAAGGTCAAAATGCAGATGCGTTACCACTCCTGAGGCCTAAGGTGTTATGTCTCTGTACCGGAAATTACAGGGCCGTACATTACCACCTGACCGGAACACGATAGTGCTGAACACTACCATTTAGCGGCAAGTATATTAGGTAATGCGGTGGTGCCTACGCCCGCGAGCTCCGTCACTGAAGCTCTACCACCAGTAAAGTGATTGACTGCACAAATGGAAGAATTATCTTCCAGTAGAAAAAAAATCTGCCGCCAATATTATAGGCGATGGGGCGTCATTTCTTGAGGCCAGCCCTATTTTTCTTTGCTAATAAACTGTTTCGATCCATAAGAATCGTGCTACCTTCTGTGTTCGGCAATATGCCCGGTGAGATTCAATAAGAAACTGGCGGCTTGAGAGTGGGTTTTATGCGCATGAATAGAGGAGGGTTATGTTGCTGTTTTTTTAAGTAATGAAGGTGGCAAACAAACGTTTTTTTTTTTTTGTAAGATATATAATTTTGAAGCGCGCATGGCCCGGCGGCTGGTGTAAATCATAACCGATCTACTCGGTTAAGCACTACGGGCGCGGTCGGGTATTGTTATGGGTGGACCGCTAGTGGCAAATTAAAATACGCGTTTCCGTGCTTCGGATGGCACTTTAAGTCATCGGTTCCGGTTGCTATCGATAGATAGCAGTCGTTAAACCTTGTCGGAGGCCTTATGGGCGGTTTGAAAACATCCGACAGTGGGTTGGCCACTAACCCACCCACTTCCACCAATCCGCATTAGATCAGCGTGGTGGAGTAAGCTCCAGGCCTCCCCCCAAAAAGGGGAGAGACTCGTGCTCAGTTCTAAATTGTTTTGCCTCTGCTACAAAAACAACCATCTAACAGCACTTTCAAACAGTCACATACCGTTTCAGAACCATACTGTTGAGTGGCTTATGTGTTTATACGCACATTCAAACGACTGGATGTAAACGAGTCACACACATGGCTTAGTAGGCCAGAAAAAAATAATTACCCGCAGAACCGATAGCCTTGTCAAAAAAGAAAATACAGAATTTTGCTACTACAGAAGGACTAAACTTTAAAAACGTATGTATTAATATAAATGTGGAACTGCTTCAGTAGCCTAGTGGTAACAGGCCACTACTTCTACGCTGGCGGTCCTGGAAGAATCTAGAAATAACTTATTTACTTTAGACTATAAAGATTTTTAGAGTTCGTGTGTTTGTGTGTGCGTGTGCGTGTGTGCGTGCGTGCGTGTGTGTGTGTGTGTGTGTATGATAGTGATGCTTGCGATAAAAACATTGATTAATTATACCTTATTGCAAGATCATCCCATACCTATGTATCTTTAATGGAGTGTGTCTTTACAAGACACACTAACTTTTCTGATAATCTGTCTCGCTCCACAAGCTTCCAACTTCACACCCTCAAAACGCTTTTCATAACGATGAATACTTCAAACGCTTAGAATTATAAACTTAAATAGCTGCCAGTGAAGCCCTAGCTTATACTTTCCAAGAAACGTTAAATTCAAGCAAGTATAGCACCGCGGCTCTTATAATAACTGGCTGTGATAATGGCTGCCACTATAATATATAAAAGAACTTATCTTTAAGAAAAATTGTCTCATGAAAATACTTCGCATTTAACACATAACCTTATAAATGCTTTGACCTATAACTATACCTATGTAAACTATACACATATTTGCATCTGGAGCAATATTATTATTATCTACTTGAGTTTAGAATCAAATCGTTTCATACAGCACCATATTTTTAATGCAAGCATTTGCAAGATATATCATAGTAGTACTTAACTGCCAACAGTATTCACTTGCCATATTCGTTACCCTAAAAAATGTTTATATTTCTTTAGACACTTAGGAGGATATGTCAATAGTAATTGATTCTTTGGCAATTTCTGTTACATACTTACTACCAGAGATGATTTACAAATACCAGGATAAGACAGAAAAATCTTAGGAATATTTCGAGCTCATGGAGCACGATCCGCAATAAGTTAGTTGACTTTGTCCCCATAAAGTGTTAAAAGTCTAGAATTCTAAAGTAGAAGGTACGTTTGGACTTATGCAAAGATGATCGTATGAATGCTGAAAAATTAAATTAGTTTTTCCTTTATATTTATAGGTATTTACAGGAATCAATCTTCGTTACATAGTACCTAACACACGTAACACGCTAATAACATACATTTTATTCCCTCACTTGTCAAGTTCAACAAGATGGATGATGATCAAGATATAGAGTTGAATCCAAACAAAATATATTTGAAACTTTTACGCCCCACTCCATCTTAATCCTCAACTCTCAATGTCTTGTTCAGCATTTCGAGTCAATTCTAATATATAACAAATTATAACGACTGCAAACTTTCTTCACTTGCATTTAAAGTTGAGTGAAAATTTTGTACTGTTTACGGGTATGATTGTATTCACAAAATTTAACATTTTTATTGTTAAAATACCTGTTCCCGGGTCGGGGACTATCAGAGATAACGGTTTAAAATCCTTTATCTCTGCTTCTATTGGGATTTTTCCATTTTCTGGAAGTTTCCCAGTACCCCGGAGTTTGGTAATGTGCCCGGAGATGGCAACAGGTTCGCCACCTGTTACATGGGCCAAAACGTAACCGGCGAGTCGTGGGAGTTTGCATGTATGATTGAATGTATGCATTTACCTCTGCCTACCCCTTCGGGGATTACAGGCGTGAAGTTACGAAAACGAAAATACCTGTTCGTGGGGTAGATCTCATGTCAACTTTTTTCAGTAATTTCGCAAATATTGACCTGACCACTAAGTTGATTTTTAATGTGCGTCAATAGCGTCGTAATATGACAGGACAGGATTTAAAGTATTCCGCTCTATAATTTGTTTTCAGGAAATAACTACTGTTTTTCCAATCCGAAAATGTTTTTTTTAACTTTGTCATTCATACAATTTGAATTGACAAAGTAATGTTTGCAATTTTGAAAATATATTAATTTACAAAAACTGCTAAATTATATCTCGTTGCGTCAATTAAGATCTACAGCAACTTAAGAAGCATCTATCTTTCAAATTATTGACTTTTGGGAAAGTATACTTTCAGAAACCCCATTGTAATTGTTAATAGAAACGTAACTTCAAATAAAAACATGCATCTATAGGATGTTAAATTTAATTCAGCCGTTATAACTCGATTAATAAACATTTCTATATGTTTATTAGAGAACTAGCTATCCCGGCAGACTTCGTATTGCCTCACAAAGAAATAATGTGTCCAAGGCTTAAAATAAAATACGCTTACACATATCTAGTATCTGTATACATATCTAGTAATATTGGAAAAGGTATTCGGTACTTCAAAATGCTGAATTTCGCTAATATGGCACGCAGTTTACTGCATACTGTGTTAATGTGGGTAGCCCAATTAAACCTGGCGTCTATAGTTAAACCAAGGTAGGTTATTTGTGAGACCTTGTCAATGCATTTGCACTTACAATACAAATTATTTTCATGCAGGCATCTATGATCGTGTGCAATCAAATCAATATCAGTAGTGGTGTTAATTTTATTATATGCTGATATATGCATAACCTTGGTTTTTGTAAATTAATAACCAGATCTGCATCATTTGACCATTTTAAGAGCATTGTGGGTGTTTTAATGCTAAATTATAGTGGCCCGCCCCAACTTCGCGCGGTGCAATGTTGCATTGATGATTTGATTTTTTACACCGTGTGTCTGAAAAACCCAAATATCTTACGTAACCCAATTTTTAAAAAAAATAAAAATAAAATATAGCCTATGTTACCCGTGGATAATGTAGCTTTCGAAAAGTGAAAGAATTTTTAAAATCGGTCCAGTAATTATTGAGCCTATTCAATACAACCAAACAAACAAACAAACAATGTTTTCCTCTTTATAATATTATCTCTTTATTATATATATATATATATATATATATATATATATATATATATATATATATAGTAGATAAACATATCAAAACTTGGCCTTTACTATTAAAAAAAATCCTAGTGAAATACTATAGCTTAATATGTAAAAACATCTGAAACAATATTTTATAAAACTCTGATTCAGTGTAAAAAACGCGAACGCTGTGAAACGCGTCATTGGTTAATCTGCACAGCTGTAAACAAAGTTGTCCCGACAAAGTAGAGTAGCTCGCGACCGCACTAAACCAGATTTATATAGACAAATGACCGGCTAACAATTGATGCGCAAAGCTCAGGACGTGTACATATAATTCCTCATCACGTCAAGAGGCAAGTTTACGCGTGGTCAAACGACCATTAGTCTGTGGAGTGTTTGTACAGTAACCCCTAATGGCTCCTCCTGAACTTGCAATATATCGTCCACTGCTTTTATTGCAAACCGAGATTATTTAAACGGCCGCAGGGAGGGTAATAATTCGAGCAAGCACCCCTCGGCTAAAGCTTGAACGTACAGTTCGCGAATCAGTCTATATCAATAATGGGATGCATTAAGATTAGCGTTTAAACACCCAGCATCCCGACGTCAAACGTCCCGACGTCAAGCGTCCCGACGCTCAGAGTCTAGACGCCCAGCGTCCCGACGCCCAGCGTCCCGACGCCCAGCGCCCCGACGCCCAGCGTCCCGACGCCCAGAGTCCCGACGCCCAGCGTCCCGACGGCCAACGTCCCGATGGCCAGCGTCCCGACGTCAAGCGTCCCGACGCCCTGCGTTAAGACGCTCATCGTCCCAACGGCCAACGTCCCGACGTCAAGCGTCCCGACGTCAAGCGTCCCGACGTCAAGCGTCCCGACGCCCTGCGTTAAGACGCTCATCGTCCCAACGGCAAGCGTTCTGACGCCTAGCGTCCCGACACCCCGTGTCCCGACGCCCAGCGTCCCGACGTCAAGCGTTCCGACGCCCAGCTTCCCGATGTCCAGCGTCCCGACTATCAGCGTCCCGACGCACAGCGTCCCAACGCCCAGCGTCCCGACACCCAGCGTCCCTACGCCCAGCTTCCCGACGCCCAGCGTCCCGACGCCCAGCGTGCCGACGCCCAGCGTCCCGACGCCCAGTGTCCCGACGCCCAGCGTCCCGACGCCCAGCGTCCCGACGCCCAACGTCCCGACGTCAAGCGTCCCGACGCCCAGCGTTGAGACACCCTGCGTCCCGACGCCCAGGGTCTCAACGCCCAGCGTCCCGACGCCCTCCGTTTAGCGCCCAGCGTCCCGACGCCCAGCGTCCCTACGCCCAGCTTCCCGACGCCCAGCGTCCCGACGCCCAGCGTGCCGACGCCCAGCGTCCCGACGCCCAGCGTCCCGACGCCCAGCGTCCCGACGCCCAGCGTCCCGACGCCCAGCGTCCCGACGCCCAGCGTCCCGACGCCCAGCGTCCCGACGCCCAGCGTCCCGACGCCCAGCGTCCCGACGCCCAGCGTCCCGACGCCCAGCGTCCCGACGCCCAGCGTCCCGACGCCCAACGTCCCGACGTCAAGCGTCCCGACGCCTAGCGTTGAGACACCCAGCGTCCCGACGCCCAGTGTCTCAACGCCCAGCGTCCCGGCATCTAACCTCCCGACGCCCAGCTTCCCGACGCTCAGGGTCGCGACGCCCAGCGTTCCGACGCCCAGCTTCCCGACGCCCAGCGACCCGACGCCCAGCGTCTTGACTCCCAGCGTCCCGACGCCCAGCGTCCTGACGTCAAGCGTCCCGACGCCCAGCTTCCCGATGCCCAGCGACCCGACGCTCATCGTCCCGACGCCCAGCCTCCCGCCTCCCAGCGATCCGGCATATATTATAAATATGCATAAAAATTTGGTTTGCAATATATCTGAATGAAAGAAATGTTTCTGCAGGGGGATCCCAACCTATAACAATTACATCAATCAATCAGAAATTCAGAACAAACCTACTTGCTCATTCTCCGCCTGCGCTCAGTACGACTTGTCCTTTAAACACATTACAGCATGATGTTGCCTTGTTTTAATTTTAATCTTGCAATTTAAATCGCTTCTCAAGTCTTTGTTCAGTAAGATTGTTCAGTTAAGTTCGTACTGATCGTACAGTCCCATTTTGACCGAGATGTTTTTATCAAGATGATAGCAACTTTGTTATTTAACGTAGTTACGTCAAAATGTTTAGTTTATTTTACTGTTACTATGAATTCCATTATTTTCATAGTATTGTTATGGTATAATTCTTAAAATTATGACAATGAAAGCGTAATTTATCACTTTCTATCCTATATACTTATTTCCTTCTATAGTTTCTAATGAATCTTGCAGTAAAAGTAGGAATTAATAAATTCAATTTCGAGGGTGGGTTTTGTCTTGAATCGGGATAAACCCACATAATAATATTGTCTCAACATACTATAATGCCCATCAATTTATTTTTTTTTCTAAATCTAATAATAATAATAATAATTATCCGCCACATGCTATGCACTGTTTTTAAATAATTGTATAAAAGGCATTTAATTTATCCAATACATTTCAAAAAGAAATAAGAGTATTTTAGTTTCTTAAAATCTTAAGACCGTCTCAAGTGCGCGGATAACTGAAAAATACATAAGAACTCCATTATTGGTTACAGACTTGTGGACAAACATTGCTCGCTCTCAAGCGTAACATAAGCTGTTATCTTCTCACAAGCTCGTAGTCGTAGTTTCCTAATGCTCAAGTTTAATAATGCTTCATTTAGTAACAATATTATTGTAGCAAATCATTGTTAATAAGTAATAAATAAAATAAATAAATACGCTTACACTCACAGCCCCACAGTAGGTGTAAACCTGTGTCGTGGGTGCCGTTGTACACATACAACACATACACAAACACCGAAACAAATACCTGTAGGCCATACAAATATTGGTCCCGGTGCGGGGATCGAACCCGCGACCCTTCGAATCAAACGGTCATCTCACACCGCTGGACTAACCGGGTCGTCGTTGTTATTGGTAAATTTGTCTCTAAAATTTGTGAAGCGTTTTGAATTATTGTACCTACCTATTTCATTATACACATATATTTACTTAAATTATTGAATTGGGTTTTGTGGTAAAATTGTTTATTAGCAAAAATAATAATACAATGCATATTTGATACGCTGAGGAAACTGTAGATTTTGTATACAACGAAAGTTACATGCGTATTTTTTACCTTTCTTATCATCATAATAATATCAATATAAATATTTGAACTGATCAAGGGGTTAAACATTAGTATTCAAGACCCAAAGCCTCAGAAGTGAAAACGCATCTAGTTTGAGACTATTATTTTCTGTGTGTGTTTAAATACCAAGGTGAACCCAACCTACATGCGTGTTTCTCACCTTTCTCATCATTAATACAACACATTATATATTTATTTAATAGGGAGCTATCCATATAAGTAGTAGTGTCATTCATATTCAGAAAAATACTAGAACGTATTTTTTGTACACTAATTCAACTCTGTCCACCATCGTCAGTCGAGTCGTTCATTCTGCCCACTCAATCGAGTCTGACATTAATAATTGCTTAATTTGTGTGTGGTTCCATTCCAATTTAATGCATCGGTGCACATCGTGAAATACTTTGGACAAAAAAATCATTAATCCTATCGATTCGCCGGGTTTTGCAGTTTGCAAACAGTTTTGTTTCTGTCGCAACTTTTTTGATGTTACATGCAAGCGCACCAACTTAATTAGGTAAGCATATTCTACTTCCAGGTTTTGCTCTTACTTTCGTTTTAAAACGAATTCTACGTAGAGAATTTACAGGCTTAGTCAAACTCAAACTCGAACTCAAAAATTTATTTAATCATTTGGAAATAATAGAATTTGCTTGTGAATTACATATATATAAAATTAAAGCTAATAACAACTGATACGTTGATTAATATGTCAAAGTAAACAAAAATAAAATAAATAATGGTGCCGCCTATCTGCACACGATAAAGTTACGAAATTAAACTTAGACTTAACGTACTGGAGACTATAATGTGGATAAAGCCTTAAACTAGAAGCTTAAACCGAAGACTGAACATTAATTTATCTTTAAAATACCGCTATTTGATGAAATAGGGCAAACATTTTAATGTAAAAATATTTGAAAAATTTTAAGGCAAACTTTAAGCCTCTTTAAATTCTTATCTCAAATTGTCAAAATGTTCACTAACCTCATAACAACTTCTTATATTATTTTTTGCAATAACACATGCTAGTCAAATACATATTTTCAAAAAAAAGATTAAAAGAAAAAAAAAATACTGCATTATAATAAACTTAGCAGTTTATTATATATCGCAAAGAAGTCGCTTTTATCCTTAATAATTTCTATATTATTTAGTAAAATATATTTTTTAAGAAAAATGGAAAGAAAAAATTTGGTGGACTAGATTTCTAGTGGTCTCGAGTTCGTCTCGCCTGAAGTCAAATTTTTCTTTCCATTTTTCTTTAAAAAATAATATCAACTTCTTCAGTTATTAAAACAACAAACATTCGAAGCAGCACAAATTGAAATTATCCACAGTGGCGTAAGCAAAATTATTTAGTGACAGTGCATGCAGACTGCCCGAGAGTATAATAAAAATGTAAATTGGTAAAGCAGCGTGGAGTATAGCACGTTGAAGGCAGAGGAAAGCGCAGTAAATCTATTCATAATTCACTGGGTTCCCGCTTATCTGCACACAATAAATTTACGAAATAAAACTTAAACTCAACGTAGTGGAGACAATAATGTGGATAAAGCCAGCCAAGCTTAGAGCAAAGACTGAACTTTAATTTTTCTATTATTTTTTAAATGATGCTATTTTGGTGGAGAAAAAGAGAAAATTACGTTTTCAATGTTTTGGAAACTTTGCTAAGAGGGCTTATAAAAATTTAGATTAATATTGTTTTAAGAAAATAGTTAATCGTTGTTAGTTGTCAGTTGCCACTGCATAAATAACCAAAGGCAGATGCTTATAAAACACTATGCAATCGAGTAAATTAATCCCATAAGATTATATTGACTTGATTGCATAGTTTTTTTTAATATTAAGGAATTGAAATAAACAACTAGAAATATTGCAAAAGATCAACTTTCTTTCGACTGATAGTTTGGTCGGATCTTTAATAACGTTAGTACGAAGAAGTGTTCAAGTGTAATGTGAGCACTTGCATACATACCTACTTCGTCACATTGTTTAAGTGGTTTAAAGACACGGCCAACAGGACCAGTTGATAACAGTCCCTAATAGGATAAGGTCTTCTTTCTCTTAGCTGTCGCAGCATAAACGTACACTAAATAAAGAAAGCAGTAATCTAGTTGATGTTGACAAAATCGTATTAACATTTTTCATACTTTTCTTTTCGTTTACAAAATTTCGTATCTTTTTTCAAATTTAATAATTAATGTGCTGCATACCTGGGTTATTGTAACCGTATTTCAACTGCAATATTATCACGTATCAACGGCTTAATGGATATGAATGAAAATTTTGCACACAAACAGTTTCCGCGCTGGATTAACACTGGCCATTGTTTATTTTGCAAAATCACGTATTCGTCGTTATTTTTTAAATAATAGTGTGAGTAAAGCTGTTAAATTTGGGCTTTGAAACGTGGATTTTAAAACTAAAACCGTTGGATTTACTAACAATATAATTTTGACGTTGTATTTTTGTATTTCTCCTGATATAAATTCTATTGGTGTTTTTTTTGCGAAGAAAGTAATTAGCTAAGAATATTTTTACAGGTCTTTCATTGCTGTTTACATGTATGGTCAGTTAATATAATAGCTTCCAGAGAGAAGCCTAGATAATCAGAAACAATTAAAACCCAAAGTGACCCAACCAGATGTGTAGACGCGGTGGTACTCCTGATGCCAAAGAGGTTTTATTTATTTTTACCTTATTGCCATAATAAATAACATATTGACAAATGGCGAACTTAACGCTAAACCCTCTTTTCCAGTTCAAAAGTTAAAAAAGAAAATTATTTCTGAAAAAGAATTTACACGTCGTATATTACCTTCTAACCGGAATAAGTAATATTGAAATCATTTCGTAATCATAATTATCACTTCAGCCGAAAGTTGTCCACTGGTAGACAAAAGCCTTCTCCAAAAATTGTCACAACCAACCGTCATCAATCGATTCACCTTCACCAGTTCGTTCCATCTCGTGGGGGGTCTACGATGCGTCTCCCGGTATGCGGTCGCCATTCGAGAATTCTTCTCCAAGGCATATCATAATGTTTCGAAAAATGCAGTCGTCAACAATCTCGGGTGATTTATGAATATTTTTTTAACTGGGGTAGATAATATACAAATATTAATTAGTTTTGTCCGATGATTCCTTACAATAACAGATATAAATATTCCTTTTCCGGATAGGAAAAAAAGGAAACCATATAAGATCACTTTTTTTATGTAGGTAATGGGAGTGGCAATCAAGCATGCAGCTCACATTGATGTTAAGTGATGACTTCAGCCCATAGACACCCACACGAAGATCAAGGTCAAAATGCAGATGCCTTACCATTCCTGAAGCCTAAGGTGTTATGCCTTTGTGCCCGTAATTACAAGGCCGTAAATTACCACCCGACCGGAACACGATAGTGCTGAACAATATCATTTAGCGGCAAGTAAATTAGGTAATGTGGTGGTGCCTAAGCCCGCGAGCTCCGTCACTGGAGCTCTACCACCAGTGAATGTGATCACTTACCATGAACCAGTGATCACTTGTGCGTCTATCTATCTGTCCATTTGTCACAACCAATTTTCTTAACTTTATGTAGCAATACCAATTGTTACACTACGTTGACATTTGAAGTCTACAAGTAAAGCTATTGTTTTAATAAAATCATTATACCTATATGCACAAAAGTTAAGAACACAATTTTCTCTTTAATACTTTCTCATTTCATTAATTTTCGAGGTACTTAGCTGGATGAAATCTTTTTTTAATCTACCCACTTGTCGAGTAAGATTGAAAATTAATTTTTAAGCAGATACGTTATGAAGACTTATAGCTTTCACTTTCTTTGCATTGATGAAAATACAAAACAGATACAAAATGAATGATAAGTATAAAGTTATTATAATATATATAGGTAAAGATAACATTGCGTATTGGATAAAGTCTTAAATAGGTACTAAATTCGGATGAATATCAAAAAAGCCAAAAGCGAGATGTATGCATTTCATGCTTGATTACTTTTAAGAGAAGATCACGTCGAGACACGTAATATTTGTTCATTATTACGTCATATTGTGTATCATAAATGTTGTTAACAAAATAGTTATGATAAGGCAAATTACTCACTGGTGGTAGAGCTCCAGTGACGGAGCTCGCGGGCGTAGGCACCACCGATTTACCGCTAATGGTAGTGTTCAGCATTATCGTGTTTTAGTCAGGTGGTAATGTACGGCCCTGCAATTTCCCGCTCAGAGGCGTAACACCTTAGACTTCAGGAGTGGTAACGCATCTGCATTTTGACTTTGGTCTTTGTGTGGGTGTCTATAGGCTGCAGTGAACATTGATGTAAAGTGATGACTGACAACATTTTTACCTTATTTGTAGTAAAATTTTAAAATGTATCGAATTTCTTCATTAGATTCACTCATCTTGACAGTACGAAAAACAAATGCAAATCACACATTTGCCTAATTTGAATTTGGAATTATGTTTTTTAAAATTTTCACTTTCAATTATACCAAAACCAGCCAGATACAAATACTACAGCCAAAGAGATTTTATTACAAATTCATACATACTATAATGCGAAAAGACTTTTTCCCCAACCTATTAATTTTTGGTATTCTTCAGCGTCATAAATGAAAGTTAGGACGAATAAAATTAACGGTTTTATACCTCCTATTTCTTTTGAAACCAGCAATTCAATCAACGTAAAAAAGAAGCGCCGCGAAAATATCTTTACAAAGTGGGAAAGTTAACATCGTTCCCAGTTTAGTTCCGAACCGAATAAAAAGAAGCAGATGAAATAATAATCATCATGAGTTGGTACCAAGATAAAATCGTATTTTCTAGCGTTGTGTAAGAACCAATGTTCGCGATTGTTAGCAAAGTTATGAGAGAGTGAGATGAATAATGTAGCAGTGCTCACGAGATAGCGATGTGTTCCCCTGTTAGAGTGAATCTTAGACGACTCTAAAAGAGAGACACTAAGATAAAAGTTAAAATTTAATACTGTGCTCTCCAAAGAATTCTTTTATCTATACGATAATATATGATGAGGATTTTTCATAACGTACGGTACAGTTGTTATACTTACGCGATAGGTGGGACCAAGCGATAGCCGTAAATCGCGTAACTCGGGGTCACCTTTGCATATAAATACTAGGTTCTAATTACTTGACTCATTTTTTAGGGTTTCGTAGTAAACAAGGAACCCTTATAGATTTGCCATGTCCGTCTGTCTCCGTGTCTGTCTGTCCGTCCGTGACTTAGCGCAAAAACTATTGGTACTAGAAACTTGAAATTTGGCACAAGGACCTATACACCTTAATAACGCCGACAAAGTGGTAGAATAAAAACATGAAAAATAAAATTATTTGGGGTACCTCCCCTACATGTAACGCAAGGATAAATTTTTCATTTTTAGTTTTCTATATAGTAAGGGATATTGTTGGATAGGGCTTTCAAAAATGTTAGGGATTTGCTGACGTCATTTTTGGATTTAGTTAACTGTTCGTGACTTATTAAGCTTTAAAGTGCTGAACACTACCATTTAGCGGCAAGTATATTAGGTAATGCGGTGGTGCCTACGCCCGCGAGCTCCGTCACTGGAGCTCTACCACCAGTACAGTTTCATGGTGTAAAGTCAATAGTATAACCTATGCTATAGTTGGTTTGTTGATCCTTGTTACGATATAGTGTTGGAATACTGGTTGTAAATACTCGTATATCTTCAACATAAAGTTTTTAAAGATACTGAATCGAGACAAAACGTATATATTATACATTTGATGACGCGTAGGTACCACTATATAAGGTTTACATGTGATTTAGCGGTTCCCCGTTAGAACGTAACAATGTTTAATTCATAAAAAGTTTTGAACTGCGTGCGTGATTTTAAACGGGAACATGCGGGTGACATGTGCCGTGTATCACCGGGTGACTCGCCTAAAACTTTCTTTGTAACTTTTCTATCAAAATTCTAATTGTTTATTTCAATTATCCATGACGGTTAGAGAGATAAGCATGTTTAAAAAAAAACTTTTTGATATTTATTCATCATCATTTCAGCCGAACCATGTCCACAGCTGGACCTAAGCCTCCCCATAAGGGGATTTGCCATAATGGCCACGCATGGCATGCGGATTGGCGATCGCAGCGATGGTAGTTTTATCGCAGGACGCTGCTGCCCATCTTGCGTTATTGCACTAACTGTCGTCCTATTGGAATGGTTTTTTATTTAAAATTCTCGTGTCACAATGTTCGTTCCCGTAGTCCTCCGAAACGGCTTGACCGATTCTCATGAAATTTTGTGAGCATATTGAGTAGGTCTGAGAATCAGCCAACAACTATATTTCATACGCCTAAGTGATAAGGGTGATTCTCGAAATTTTTTTGTACGATTTCTTGCCTCGGTAGCCTAGTGGTAGCAGGCCACTACTACTACGCTGAGGTCCTGGGTTCGATTCCCGGGTAGGGGGTTATCAGAGATGATGGTGTAAAGTCCATTATCTCTGGTTCTATTGGGATTTTTCCATTTTCTGGAAATTTCCCAGTACCTTGAAGTTTGGTAATGTGCCCGGAGATGTCAACAGGCTCGCCACCTGTTACATGGGCCAAAAACGTAACCGGCGAATCGTGGGTGTTTGCATGTATGCTTGAATGCATGCATTTACCTCTGCCTACCCCTCCGGGGATTACAGGCGTGAAGAAGAAGTTACGATTTCTTAACTTTTTTTAAAAATATTTCCAAGGCGATACGAAGTTTGTCGGGGCAGCCAGTATTACTATGTTATCATCATCACTCCTGCTGAAAAACGTCCACTGCTACAAAGTCTTACTTTTTACTGGTGGCAGAGCTCCAGTGACGGAGCTCGCGGACGTAGGCAACACCGCATTACCTAATATACTTACCGCTAAATGGTAGTAACGTCACGTAACTTCACGCCTGTAATCCCCAAAGGGGTAGGCAGAGGTAAATGCATTAAAGCATACATGCAAACACCACGATTCGCCGGTTACGTTTTGGCCCATGTAACAGATGACGAGCCTGTTGCCATTTCCGGGCACATTACCAAACTCCAAGGTACTGGGAAACTTCCAGAAAATGGAAAAAATCCCAATAAAACAAGAGATAAAGGATTTTAAACCGTTATCTCTGATAGCCCTCGACCCGGGAATCGAACCCAAGACCACCAACGTAGTAGTAGTGGCCTGCCACTACTAAGCTACTGAGGCAGTTAATGGTAGTGTTCAGCACTATCGTGGTCTGGTCAGGTGATAATGTACGGCCCTGTAATTTCCGGCACAGAGGCATAACACCTTAGGCTTCAGGAGTGATAACGCATTTGCATTTTGTATGGGTGTCTATAGGCTGCAGTCATCAATGTGAACTGCATGGTTGTCTACCACTTCCATCACATAAAAAAACAGTCTACCTCAAATACGCCCTCAACAATGTTGTGCGTCATTACCATAATCGCCAAGCTTGGCAGGCGGATTGACGATCGCAGAGGCTGTATTTTTATTGCGGATTTCACGGCTAAATACTCAAACGTCACTTAAATATAAGTGGGACTTAAAAGTCTTCTGTATTTATAAAACACGTTCAAACAATAGAGATAGCGCACATTTGAGGGTTGCTTAAAATTGAGTGACGTTTGAGTATTCGGCCATCAGCTGCCAATCCGCGTTGTTATTTTACTTCTTGAAATGGTTTGACCGTTATTGTTCGGTTGACTGATTACACTATTGGAAGAATTCTCATCGCCCTCTAGGCGATGGAGTCGTCATGTCCTGATGCTTATGTTATATACAAGCTGTAACCGCAAGTTTCAACAATATTTCAACAGTCTATGCCTATGCTGATGTTGACTTCATCCCTCAAGGTTTTTTTATCATGAGAATGTAAAATCATCAGTTATTACGAGTCAAAATTTGATTCAAATTTTATGCGTTTCAACCGTGACAACAATGGCTGACAGCTTATATCAGTCGAAGGCGAATGCTAAGCGTATGTGTGTGAGATGCTGAGCGTTTTCATTGACGACGGGTTGTCAAATAAATTAACAAATAATTAAGTTTTAAAGTTTGTATGCAAAAACAGTTTTGATTTCATTGTTATTGTTTATGTTAAATGATTTGAAACTTGATATAGATGAACACCCTTTAATATTGTTGGACCTTGCCGTTACACCTTGTATAATGGCAACATTTGAGACGTCCCACTGCTGGGCACGAGACTCTCCCCTTTGTGGGGGGAGGCCTGGAGCTTACTCCACCACGCTGCTCCAATGCGGGTTGGTGGAGATACGGGTTAGTGGCCAACCCGCTGTCGGATGTTTTCAAACCGCCTATAAGGCCTCCGACAAGGTTCAACGATTGCTCTCTGCCTACCCCGTTAGGGACCTGGCGTGAAGATACATACATACATACATACGTACATACATACAGGTAATCGGGACTGGTAGTAAAAAATAATAGTAGAAACTTGTATCGGCGAATATTACCGATTACCTGTGCCACCGGTAATCGGTTACTAACAGGTCCTTTATAAGAACAGTATCTTTTAAGCTTAATTGTCCAATACTTATCAGATAAAAATATTAAACCGTAGAATAATATCGATTTGATTTCTCTGGCGATGAATAAAAAACATCATTTTAGAAATAAATCCAACTAGCTCCGTTACCGGCCGTGTCTACGCCTCTTTGTAGATTTCTTTTGCGAAATTTACATTTATATTACCTGAGTTTACTCGCCACGTACGTTTCATATGAGAAACCGCAGGGAATTTTCTGCCTCGTGCACCCTAATCCAAATTTTCACGCGTCATAAAACTTTAGACAAATAATACAATACATGATTTAGTTGGAAAAATACTTATGTTTAACCAAAAGATTTCTAAACTAGACGATCCTCAGCTATGGAATATATAAAAGCGAAGCTCAGTAAAAAAAGTATTTTTTTTTTATTAAAAAAAAATATATCACTATTAGTAAAGTAACATACAAGTGAGTCGCCCCGTGGACCGTCGCGTTTATTCAGCAGATTTTTTTTAATTAGATCAGATCAGATCTTAATTTTACTGTACATCTCCGGCTGGAGATCTTCAAAAAGGTACCATACAATTTTTTATGTGCAGCTGTATATCACTGGGATGAAATCGCCTTACACTATTAATAATATACCTAAGTGAAATAAATCCGAAAACGAATTAAGTGTTACTCACAAAAGCCCAAGAATCTACTTTAATTAATTGACTCAGCGTAGTAATAGTGGCCTGCTACCACTACTACCACTAGGCTACCGAAACAGTTAAAGTAGATACATGTGAAATAAAATTTAGGGGTTCCATTAATAATGATTGATATTATAATACTTGTCCAAATATTTACTGACAACGTCAAGGTTAAAACCTAAATTATGATAACAATGAACATATTTGTAAAACTCAATTAATATGCTTGCTCGTAATTTCCACCTCGAATTCCGAACGAGCTGCGATCCCTACAGACCAAACATTAATTGGGAATCTGGTTTCCAACATTCTATCAGGGAAGCCGTAAAATATTTAACTTGTAATTAGGTTCCAACGTGATACCTACGTCTGCATGGAGCGGGGCGTGATCGACACCCCTTTGTAATGTTCACGCGTATTTTCTATTTCATCGGAACTTCGTGATGTAACAAACCCTTTGTTTTTATTATATTCTTATTTCGTTTAAAATGTCTATAGTTTGACAATAGGGAAATGAGTCGAAATAAACTGTCTCCAATTAAGAAGATAACACTCTTAGGTTAACTAACCCCCTTATTCATAAACGTACTTGAGAGACGTTTTAGCTATAGAATACTTTGTCTTTGTCAGTTGCATTGTCAAATGTGCAGGATAGAAAAAGACAAAGGAGAGATTAGCAACACTTTAGCTAAAATACGTGTATGAATACGGGGGTATGTATTTAATTACAAATAACTGTTTATCTATTTGAAACCGTAAAATTTTTAACTTGTCATAAATATTATTGGCTTTGACATAAGTTTAGTTTAAATTTCACGCTGGATCCCGTTTAGTGGCGTATATGTTTCTATAGGTACGCACGTCATAAACTGAAAACGTTCTCGAAATTTAGAGTCAATATCTGGTACAGTAATGCGTCATTTCACTTAATGGTAAGTAACAACGCTTCCATCGTTCAAAAATAATCATGAAGCCCGACAAAGCTAATCTTGAGTACATAAAGACGTTCAAATCCGAATTAAGAACATGAAGTAATGTATTTCCAAGCATTAAATTCATATGTATTCTTCATGAAATCATAAAATATTTAAACATGCAATTCAGTTAGAACCTGATATTTCGTTGCAAGGAATGTATTTACCAGCATTGCGCTTTACTATCGATATTCCTTTGTAATAGCGTTCACGTGTATACAGTTCAGTTGCATAGGATAACGTATGTAGTGGGCGTTAGCTTAATATTGTGTAGACTGCAGAAGTGCAGACAGATAAATAAACATTATAGGGACATTCACCGCATGTCTAAAGAAAAGATTTCATTTTTAAAACCTTATCTATTTTTTCTTCAATTTAGTATGTTTTTGGGTTTTTGCGAGCTAGACTCATTGAAATAAAACTACTTAGTCGGATTTATCTCGAGTAAAAAAAAGATTATTTAAAATGAACCTGACGTTTTGGTCGCTTTTCAGCTGCCGTGGTCTCGAGGTGTGGCATATTGAGAAAATACATAATGCGAAAATAAAAAAGGTATTGTGCGCCTTATTAAAAATATAAGAAGATTGGGTAACGCAGTTGCACCGATATCTTTCAAGGTTAATAAGTTTAGTCTATCCATCGTAAATATTGTTTGTTAGTTCAATGTGGGTTAATTTAAAAAGTTCTCATAAAAGCCAGGAGATTAGAACAGGAGTTAAGACAAACAAATTAAAGATAATTGCTTGGGTACTCCACCGACATTCCGCAGTTGTTTGTCTGTGGTCCGATAATTTAGACTCCGTGAAATCCGTTGGAGTTCGCCTTGCGTAGGAATTTCATTACGGTGAGTAATTAATTAAAATAAACACAAAATTGCGTCTAGCGGACATAATTTGGCAGATAAACTTTGGGCAATCCGAAAAATATGTACTTAAATAGACTTTGTTGACTGTTTTCTTTTTGTTGATATTCATCATCATCAGCCTGTCGACGTTCATTGCTGAACATATTCCTCCCCAAAGACTTCCATAATTACCTATTCTGGGCGATATGTATCCAACGGCAACCTTGATCATGTCGTCGGTCCGTCCCGTACTGCGTCTTCCTACACGTGCTCGCCACTCTCAAGAACCTTTTGTATCCCTCGGTTATGAGTTCGATGAGAGACGTGGCCTGCCCATTGCTACTTCCACTTACCTGTTTACCGGTCTATGTCGGTTACTATCGTTCTTCTACGTATCTGGGGGCACGACGAGGTTTAAAGACTACACGCTCTAAACCTCCAAGCCCTAACTTCATTTTAGTTAAAACGTGTGGCTTGATATAATTTGGCAGACAAACTTTGGGCAATCCAAAAAATATGTAGCTACTTAAATAAACTTTTTTTATTGATATTTATCATCATCAGCTTGTAGACGTCGACTACTGAACATAGGCCTCCCCAAAGACTTCCACAACGACCTATTCTGAGCGGTCTGCAACCTACGGCTCCCCGCAACCTTGATCAGGTCGTCGGTCCATCTCGTGGGGAGTCGTCCCGTACTGCGTCTTCCTACACGTGATCGCCACTCTCGAGAACCTTTCGTATCCCTCGGTTTGATAACCAAATGGCCTGCCCATTGCCACTTCAACTCACTTATTGATATGTCGGTTACATTGGTTCTTCTACGAATATCTTCGTTCCGGATCCGGTCCAGTATTGATATTTACTGCTCTAAAATGTTATAAAAGCAAAGAAAAGACAAGTAGGTATATACAGTCATACATTACGAATTTAGTTCAACGTGGATATGATATTTTATTTGGGACTTAGGATTAAAATTCATATCAACTGCCAAAACTGATATTTATGAATACCATGCACCACAAAATGTTAATTGTAAAGTTATTGACTTTATATCTTAGCATGAAATTATTTAATCTCAGGCGAATAAAATTATTTAGCGACTATTAGACCTGCGCCGGGTCTGGGTGTTTACGTGTGTGTTGTGTGTGTACAACGGCACCCACGACATAGGTTTATACCTAGTGTGGGGCTGTGAGTGTAAGCGTATTTTATTATTATTTTATAAGAGTAAGTTATATTGAATTCTAACTGGAAACTGCCACAGGTAAGGAAAACACGCAGGAATTGGAAATGTGTCTAATGAAGACTAACACCTCAGTCTAAAGAAAACTAACATGCTAACACTGACAAATCATTTTACTACTATTATTAAAAAAAAACATGTTATTACCTATTGACATTTTTATTGTTCTTCTGAATTAGACATTTAGGTACATGAAAAATATTCAGATGTTTAGATCAGTTTTCGATGAGATGATCGGGGGCTATCGGAGGTATCAGTGTAAAATCCTTTATCTCTGCTTCTATTGGGAGTTTTCTATTTTCTGGTAATTTCCGAGTACTGCGGAGTTTGGTATGGTGCCCGGAGATGTCAACAGACTCGCCACATATTACATGGGCCAACACGTAAACGACGAATCGGGGGTACTTGCATGTATGTTTTAATGCATACATTTACCTCTGCTTACCCATTTGGGGATTACAGGCGTGAAGTTAAGTTTTGCGTATCTCTCTAGAACACTTTCCACGCTTTATAAACCCCGCAATACATAAACTTGATACAAAGTTCGTTGGTTAGTGTTTTAAACAGCGATAACTATGTTAGTCTATGACCACGGTTCGTGTTAATGTAAAGGTTACTGAAGTCAGCGAACCCTTTCATTACACCCATTTTGCTTTGCCCCTAAGGCACAATTTCAAGTAAAATGCCATCGCCAAAGCAAACTAAATTACTTTTGGAACCTTACTAATATTTTATCAATGCCTTGAAAGTTAGTTTATCCAAAAGTTTCTTTGTTATGAAAAATATATTTACTTCGAAGTAATAGCAATGAATATACAAAAAAATGTGTTAGGCCTGCACCTTTAAATCGTTTATAATCACTTAAACTCTTTTTCATTGTATAAGTTTTTACATAACGGCGACTGCCCATTTTTAAAAGTAAAAGCTAAAATATTAGCAATTCAACTTCGCTTTGAGAATGGACAGGCTCACACAGAAAGCATCTAGCGAGTAAATAGGTTGTGTTTTGGCCACTTTGCCGAATTTTTGTAAAACTTTACAAAGTTTTTTTAGTTGGTAACTTTTCTGAACACCACAATATAAATCAGTATTAATAAAACGGAATGCCTTCCATTTTATTGCAACTGATTCACATCACTCCGCCGAATGCGACGTTCAATCTTCATCGGGAATAACATTTTAATTTATTAAACAAATAATATTTTGAGAGAAAATTGATTGATAAGGTATAAAATAATATCCAAAAACATCTTCTTAATATATATAAATCTCGTGTCACAATGTTTGTCCTCAATGGACTCCTAAACCACTTTACCGATTATAATAAAATTCGCACACCATGTGCAGTTCGATCCAACTTGAGAGATAGGATAGTTTAAATCTCAATTCATAGTCGTAATATTATGTAAGTACCTAAATTGCAACCGTGCGAAGCCGGTACGGGCCGCTAGTATCTTATAAAATTTTCGAGTAGCCGCCGCGTCAATTGACATCAATAATTTTTTTCAACGTTGATTGTCATTTGTTTGATTGTCATTGACAATTGCAATTGATGATGGTCTCATGGATGCCTGAAGTGCCTTTTCACATGAACCGGTCCGACGCCGACTAACATCCGGTAACATATTCAGGACAAATTCCGCCAGTAAATGTGAAAGCTAAAGTACATGGCCGTAAACTTAGCCGCCGGGTACCCGGAAACCTGTTCATGTGAAAAGGCGCTAAGCATGGTTTTTATTATTATGTAATTGAAGTGGCAAACAAGCATGCAGTTCACATTGATGTTAAGTGATGACTGCAGCCTATAGACACCCACACAAAGACCAAGGTCAAAATGCAAATGCGTTACCACTCCTGAGGCCTAAGGTGTTATGCCTCTGTGCCGGAAATTACAGGGCCGTACATTACATGGTACCACTTGGATACAACTACCACAGACTGGGAACACGTAATCAAGTGCGGTGTTGTATCTATAGGTTAAGTTTCCACTGCAGAATCATTTCGTTCATCCAGATATGCTGCAAACCTAATATTTATGCATATTTACAATCAAGATAATATATATCCACTAGGTTGCCAATCAAAATTTGGCCGCAAGTATTTTTTTATACTTTTTTTTGGGAAATATTTTTTTTAACTTGTTTTTTTCAATTAAATATCGTCTACTTCATGGCAATATGTATAAAGACTGACAAATCACGGCTGCCGTTGCGCACTTGGCCGCCCCTACCTATTTTCATGCCGCCCCAATAACTTTTTTCGTCCATGACGCACATGTATTATTTATATATCAAATTAAAGCTATTTTTTTTCTCATTATTATGATACACGGGTGCCAAATTAAATCGGCCGCAAATAAGAGTTGGTGCCTGTTGAAGATGAAAAAATATAATTAAAAATACTTGCGACCAAATTTGGATTGGCAACCTAGTGGATATATATTCTCTAGATTATAAATATGCATAAAAATATAGGTTTTCAGCATATCTGGATGAACGAAATGATTCTACAGTGGGATCCTAACCTACTACTATCGTACAAGTTACATAATGCCACAGCAGTACAAATACCAATAGTTGCAGAAGCGACAGGCAAGTCGACTGTAATAAGTTAACTTAACTATATCACCCGCGTAACAATAGCGTGAATTGCACCATTGTAAATAAATCTTAAAATACAGCTCAGGGAATGCAGTTGCCAACGTGACTAAAGATTTGCTCTCATGAGGCTTCTAACGAACGCTGTTTATTTGAAATGGTTTGCTGCAATTTAGTTCAACGTAGCAAGTTAAACAACATTAACTATTTTAACTGACACATCGTATATCTGAACGTAACTTCACGCCTGTAATCCCCGAAGGGGTAGGCAGAGGTAAATGCATGCATTCAATCATACATGCAAACACCCACGACTCGCCGGTTACGTTTTGGCGTAACCAAGCTACATCTATGCAATATGCAATACATATTTTATTACGAATATTATCATTACCAACCAGTTAGAGGCGAATATTGACATTAAAGATATGGACGAGAAGTTTGCAGAAATACAGGTTCTCTTCACGCTCCCAAGCTCCCCTGAGTAAAAAAAATATGCATGTGGCGGTACGAGGTTCGCCGGGTCAGCTAGTAAACGATAAATGAAGACATTGTTTAGTTATGTGCAAAGATAAAGGTATGGTTTTATGTAAATAGTTTGACAAAGGATTCCATTATTTTTTGTTTTGGCTTACTACACATCACATGGCATGTGATGGGGGCTCAAAAAGCGTTAATAGCAAATCGTGGATGGTTTGCATGACAATGTGTGTATGATTTATTTATCTATTCCTACTTCATCCGGGAACACAGACGTGATGATTTAGGCTGACGCGCCTTCTGCGCTAAGTAGACTAGTGCCGTCTTGAGACGTGCCGCATATATAAGTCCGACTTAAAAAAAAGAAAAATAGACGTGACGCTTACAGACTCACACAATCATTGAGTGTTTTAGCGTTATTAGGTTAAGATCCCACTGCATGTATCCATATATGTGACTGATGATACACGACACAATTCAAATAAGATAGATTCCGAAATCAAAAGTTATCCAATGGGAGATAGATACTCTGGTATAATGATAGCATAATAAGATTACCATTACAAATAAACAAATACGTGAAATAAACAAAAAAAGGTCCAATAAAAGACGGTAAACCGTATCTGTATCCATATTAGGGCCGTCTCATATGACCTCAAAGAACGTTGGCTTTGCCTATCGCACGCAATCGTGGACTGTAAGCCACTTTAAGCATTTCACTAAATCCGGCTCCGGGGACTTGCAAAATCTTTGTTCGGATCTATTCAATGAAATTCAATTTCGTTAGATGCGCACATTTGTTTTTTTCTGCTTACTGTCTCACTATTTACGTAAATGAAACATGTTGCTTTTAAAATGCGACAGAGAACATTCTCTAAATACATTTTTACGGTAGAATTTGAATTATAACTGAAAAAAAAAATTATATTGTTATATAAGTAAAAAAACTAAATAATAACTAAAGAACGACTGAAACCACTTATTCCAAATTTTGATCTTTGGTATTGTGCAACAAATAGCAAAATTATCAATACACGTCGTACGTATTATCTAAATCTCTATCCGTAATCTATATCTTTTTCCGTTTTTTCTTTAATTTCTAAAACACTAAAATGTTTAATTGCTATACATTATTAATCTAATATTCAAGAAATTATATTCAGATCTGGGCACATTAACAAATTCCGAGGTATATTTTATTTTTAAAGAAAAATGGAAAGAAAAAATTGACTTCAGGCGAGACTCGAACTCGCGACCTACTGGGAATCTAGTCCAGCCGCTCTTCCAATTGAGCTACTGAACTACCATAAAGCAATGCAATAGATGTGAAGGAAAGATTTGACAAATCGGTAGGGCTTCAGTAGCTCAATTGGAAGAGCGGCTGGACTAGATTCCCAGTAGGTCGCGAGTTCGAGTCTCGCCTGAAGTCAATTTTTTCTTTCCATTTTTCTTTAAAAATAAAATATATTTCACAAGCATGTGTTAATGCGAAATAATATAAAACAAATTCCGAGGTACCTAATGGAAAAAACTTCCAGAAACTGAAGTAAGCCCAATAGAAACAGAGATGAAAGATTATAATCGTTATCTCTGATCAGCCCCACACGGGAATCGAACCCCAGCGTGGCAGTAGTAGCCTACTACCGAGTCAGTTAAGTTCGATTAAATTAATTATAATTTTATTGTCTTTCATTAGAAATAGCAACAGTTAATCTTAATTGTGAAAAGGCGCAACTGGACTTATCCCTCTCAATGAAAGCGACAACGTGGGAATATAGGTTGGTAAGTAACCGACGAATTATTAATACCTAACTAAATTTATTATTAAACTACATTCGATTTACTTGATAACTTTTCTTAACCTAATTAAGTAACCTACTTAAGTTCGGGCAGTAAAATATTTTTTGATACATCGCACAAAAAATTATACATTATCTGTTTCTACTTATGTACGCGAATATGTAAGAAGTTATACTTTTTTAACGTAACAATCCAATATAGGAACCAGAAATGAAACAAAACTACAAAAAAATATTTATTCGATAACTAGCTGATCCGGCAAACTTAGTATTGCCTCACAATGAAATAATGTGTCAAAGGTTTGATAGATACGGACTATTTGTATGGAAAAAACAAATTGTGGTTTTTACTATTTCCCTTCAATTTCTATTTTCTTACCTTTTCAACCTTCTCTGGACTTCCGAAAATCATTTTAGACCAAAATTAGCCAAAGAAGCCAAATCGGTCCAGCCGAGCTCGAGTTTTAACGAGATTAACGAACAGCAATTGATTTTTATGTACATAAATAATGTAATAATTTATAATTTACAATGTAAATAAATTATACATATCGACAATTAACCTCAAATCTATAAATCCATTTAAAACAGTATATTAAAACCACTTTAACTACTAACATTCAGAGTAAATATTTTTACTGATAAATTACCAATTAATATCTATCACCGTCAAATATACGATTGAATGAATAAAAAGTTTAGCAACTAACTTCAGACTGTTGCTTTTGTCTGTTTAGCAACTAATTTCAGACTGTCGCTTTTATTTATCGGTGTGCGTGCGCATCTTAAAAATTCAGTCTCATCCTTTTTCCAATTGCGCCATAAGAAGTCTACCTACCTAACATCAAAAATCGCATGTACTTCAATAATCCGTAAACATAAACTAGCTTTAACCAAAATGTTATTAACTATGATACCCTCATGAAGGCTTGTTGCATAATAATTCTAAAGTCGAAAGAAGCCTCACGCTGAGTGCAATTTAACTGAAATAGCGCAGCTTAGCGTCCCATCGTCGGTGGAAGCTTATCCCCATTAAGTTACCGCTTGTAAAGCAGAGAAGCAAACGGCGTATATCTAAAGTTTTATTGCTGGCGGTTTATTGTGGTCATAAACGGAGGCCCACGTCGGTACTTGACAAATAAACACAACTTCGGACGCCTTAAAACGAGATTGCGAGTGCGTGCCTTAACAACCTACTACTTCTGGAAAACCTAAGACAATTTGCTGTAAAAACTTTTGCATTGTCATGTTAAAGTTGTTAAATACAAACGAGGCGGGTTTTCACATTCAAATAAAACTTTTTATTTCGATTTTTATGTCAATAGCTGAGATACGGTGCAAACGCGTCATATTTTTCTATTTTATAAGCAAAAAGGTTAAACAACTTTTTTTGTATCTATTCTCATCAACCAAAGTTAACTGATATGGGCTTTTTAATGTTATTTAAAACCATAGTATATAATAAATCTACGTTTAAAACAATGAATATGTTTAAATAGTAGTAATTAAGTGTGAAGTGGATAACAAATTTTTTGCATCAACCTCAAACATACCTAATACGTTAAGAAATAAATTCAGTTTTTAAACTTCCAAGTTCTTTTTACTGGTGGTATAGCTCCAGTGACGGAGCTAGCGGGCGTAGGCACACCGCGTTACCTAATATACTTGCCACTAAATGGTAGTGTTCAGCACTATCGTGTTCCGGTCAGGTGGTAATATACGGCCCTGTAATTTCCGACACTGAGGCATAACACCTTAGGCCTCAGGAGTGGTAACGCATTTGGATTTTGACCTTGGTCTTTGTGTGGGTTTCTGTAGCCTGCAGTCATCACTTAACATCAACGTGAACTGCATGCTTGTTTGCTGCTTCCATTACATAAAAACCAGACAAGTGCGAGTTCGACTCGCGTGGTGAGGGTTCCGTAATTTAAATAAATATTTTCTAAAATATTACAGATTATAAATGCAGGGACATAGCGGTTACGGTGGTACCGGCAGGGGGGTTATATTATTAAGAATTTTCGATTTAATTTGAATACTAAAACTTCTTATAGGTTTTCCAGTAATCTATAGGCAAAGAATTATTTTCCATATTCTTTTCAAAATTTTAAGTTCAGTAGTTTCGGAGATAGGGGAAGGGGGAATGGTCAATTTTCGTCGTTTTTCTTAAATAACTTCAAATTTGTTTATGCAAAAATTATAAAAAAAATATATCTGAGATGCTGACAACAACCTCTTTCATTTGATATGTCAGACGACACAGTTTACGAATATTTTTTTTAATTTTATGATTTACCCCCCGAAAGTGGCCCCCTGTTTAAAATATATTATTTTACTTGACGTGTTCATCTTTGGGTCACCAATTTACATAAATTTCATCAAATTTCAACTCAATCGGTTTAGTAGTTTCTGGGCAAATTGGCTGTGACAGATGGATAGACAGACAGGCAGACGCACAAGTGATCCTATAAGGGTTCCTTTATTCCTTTTAAGGTACCTAAAAAAAGCAAATTTAGACATTTTATTAAAAGATTTTCGCTTAGATTCCGAACGCTCTCAATCACATAGTTACTATTCGCGTGGGAAACAATCTATTGGACGATAGTCTTATCGCAATACCCCAAAGGATTGGACGAGTATGGAAGCAAATTTATTTTATGGGACAGTCTCAGTATTGGGAATACATAGAAATATCCGGAATAGAACAAAATTATGGAAGAGACGTACATTGAGCACGGTAAAATTGGTGATATTGATCGTCCGATAGCCTTACCGGAATACTTTGAAGATTCTACGATGATGCATTTCTTATTTTATGTAGCCAGTAGAGATGAGATGTTTGAAACTTTTTTTTTATTTTACGCTAATTCCTATAAAATTTGGGCAAAGATACTTCTATTAAACACTAATTACTCTAGTACTTTTTATTTAAACAATAAATTACACAACACGAATATAATACAAAGTAAAATATTTATTAATAACTCAGTTTTTTTCTGATCTGTTGGAAACGATTATTCTAATACAATATGAAATAATATCAAGTATATTGTAGTCTTATGTATTTTAGACTAAAACGCACAGTAATATAAATAAAAAATATTTTCGCTTCAAGACGGAACACTCTAAATCACACACTATCCTCGTGGAAAACAATCTGTTGTACGAGAATCTTTTTACAATACCCAAAAGTATTGGACGAGCATGGAACACATTTTATTTTATGGGACAGTCTCCATATTGGGGAATAAATAGAAATACCCGAAATATGAACGAAATTATGGCAGAGGCGCACATAGAACGCGGTAAATTAGGTGGTATTGATCGGCGAATGGTCTTATCGAAATATACTAAAGATTCGACGAGGACGCGTTTTTAATTTTTTGTTGTCAGTAGAGAAAGATTATGTGTGTACCTTGTTTTTAATTTGACGCTGAGTCTTATATAAGTAAGTTAAGATATCACAGATGATTCATAAACATTTATATTTAAAACATTAAAATTACACAGTACGAACATAACACGTTGTATATACTTAACTATAACATTATTCTATATTCTTTGACATTACTAAGCTTATTCTTATCTGTCTGAAACGCGTATTCAATGTGCAATCTTATTAATTATGTAGTCTTATGAAGTTTTTTTTTAATCTTCATTTTCATTTAGGGGCTTTTAATATAGCGAGACCATGCCAGCCCCATCGTATCCCAGAAGAAAGAGAAAAATTACCGTCTTTGCATCTTGTTAACATAATCATAAACTATTATCGCTCCTTCACTACATGGCTCCGATAAAATACTTTGAAACAAGTACAAATCCTACTTCCATATCTTATGTAGTTATATTGACTTAAATGCACAGTCACTTAAAATCCAAAACAATTTCGCTTAGAATCGGAACTCTCTCAAATCACACAATATTCACGTAGGAAAAAATCTATCGGACGATAGTCTTATCGCAATACTCAAAGGATTGGATGAGCATGGAAGCATATTTTATTTTATAGGATAGTCTCCGTATTGGGAATAAAAAGAAATACCCGGAATATGAACAAAATTATAGAAGAGGCGCACGTAGAGCACGGTAAATTAGGTGGTATTGATTGACTGATAGACTTTTCGGAATACGAGGACGCATTTCTTATTTTATGTTGGCAGTAGCGAAATATAAAAGATATGATTTTATGACTTGTTTTTAATCATACGTTGAGTTCTTTACAAGTTATGCGAAGATACTCGTACTATAATAATATACATAGTAATACATACTTAAAGATATGTATGTACATACATACTTGCTTTTTTTTATTTAAAACCGGCTAAACCAATTTTCATGAAATTTAGATTTAAGATAATTAAATACTATTTTTTTTTCAAAAATCAATTTTACTGCAATTAGATAGGGGATGAAAGTTTGTATGAAAAAGACATTTTTGTTACGAATTCCAAGAGCGAGCGAAAATGCTGGCAAAAATTAGAAGAATAATGTTTTCAGTGTTCATCCAATATTAACAATCAGAATAATCCAATCAAAATATCTTAAAATTAAAATGTGTAACATTATACGTAAACATCAAAAGCGTCGCATTACCAAAAGGAAACAGACACGAAACAATTTGCCCTATCCTAAACCGAAAGCTACACGATAAGTGCCCACTTACACCTTTAATAAACGTATTATTTTCACGCTGCCCCCATTTACCCGACTAAAGGCTTTATAACATAAAGGAATATGCTCGACCTCGATACATCACCCGACATCCGGCGTTTGAGAGGACACGTCTAACGACCTTAGGACCGGCTGCGATACACGTCGACTACAAAACACCCTGTCCATACTCGTCGCACCCTCGTCAGAGATACCCGACTTACAACGTCAAGGTTAATAGGTAGCGCCATCTCTTTATTTTGTTTTGATGAATCCGAACAGGTAACTGGGGCAATATGCGAATAAATGATAAGATTTCTATGAAATCCAGTAGATATTAAGCATGCTTTTTACTGGTCGTAAGTCTTCAGTGACGGAGCTCGCGGGCGTAGGCACCACCGCATTACCTAATTTACTTGCCGCTAAATGGTGGTGTTCAGCACTATCGTGTTCCGGTCAGGTGGTAATGTACGGCCCTATAATTTCCGCCACAGAGGACACCTTAGGCCTCAGGAGTGGTAACGTATCTGCATTTTGACCTTGGTCTTCGTGTGAGTGTCTATAGGCTGCAGTCATCACTTAACATCAATGTGAACTGCATGCCTGTTTGCCACTTTCATTAGTTAAAAAAAATAAATGCAGTTAACATTAACAGTAAATGTATTATGTGACTTTATGCCATCTTTATAAAGATGGATGCTCAATGAGGATGGGCTATGTCAGTTACTTTGGTTCTCATACCGATCTCTTAATTTCTTTCTTATTTCTCATTCGATTTCAATCTAACTGGAAAACTTCGAGCCTAGCTCTCTCCATTGCTCTCTGCGTGACCTTCAGCCTTCCTAATGAAGCCAGCGACCAGGTTTCAGTTCCATATGTCATCACTGGCAAGGCAACACACACTGGTCAAAGATCTTCTGGGGGCAGAAACACAGATGCCATGATGCTAAATAAATGTAAAAATAAACAGAACTTATTTTCGTTGTATTTTTATGGATGGATGTTGGAGGCAGATACACATATGCTATGCTAAATAATTTTAAAAACAAACAGAACTTATTTTCGTTGTATTTTTATGGATGGATGTTGGAGGCAGATACACATATGCTATGCTAAATAATTTTAAAAATAAACAAAACTTATTTTCGTTGTATTTTTAACGAGTATGTTAAAAGAAAAGTGTTTATCTTTAGAATGATTGTTCTTTGTTGATGTCTTACGACATTTTTGGATCATCATGATTAACATCCCAGTGTGTATTATATCTGTGATTCCAAACGCAGCTAATTAAGCTACTATTTTATTTCACTTAACCGTGTTCCAGAGCTACCAACCGTTTACGATGTACATTTGCTAAAAAAATATCAAATAGGCAAACAAGCATGCAGTTCACATTGATGTGCGATAGTGCTGAACACTACCATTTAGCGCCCCACACCCCTAAAAATGGGTAATGGAAATTGGTATGGGACTTACCGCAATTTTCAAGGTAGTGAACAGGCTCTTTGGTACAAAAAAAAGATAAAGCAATAAAACAAACATTAATACTCTTGGAAAAAGATAAGAAGCAGTGTTACCCATGGCCTTTGATGGATTGGGTCACAAGTTTTTTAAAACACGCTAACGCTGTCTTCTTCATCTGCACTTAAGGCGGAGCAGCGGCCGCGCTACCTTTGCTCTGAGTTAGACGGTTAATTCTACATTGATTATTTATTTGCTTTTGATTTTGTAATTGTATACGAAAATGTTATATAAAACTACTGTTCCTAGAGACTTAAAATTTTGTACAAGGGATTTCATGATGTATAAGAAAGGATTTTTAGAGATAAATATAACGGACTATATGACAACAGGTATAAACATTTTGGATTACAATAAAAATTGATCTGTGTAGACGAAATGGACAAATTCTGTCCTAAAGGGGGAAAATGAAGTGGTAATTTTTTTATGGAAAGTTTCTCATTCCTGAACTAAACAGTATAAAAATTGGTATACAGGCTCATGATTGGGAATTGTAAAAATGATCTGTTTAAGTGAAATGGACAAAATTTCCCCCTAAAGCGGCAAAACGGAATTGAGGTTAAAATTTGCGTGGGAATTTTGGTAGTTTCTAAGTTAGAGACTTGAAAAGTGATGTTCCAGTCTTTCTGTTAGGTATAAAAAAATAGGTACGTGCTTCAGTATTTTGCCTCAATCACCCCTAAACTTTAAATTATGAGGGGTTAAAATTAAATAGAGATTTCTAAGTTATAGACGTGATTAAGAACTACACATGTAGGTACGCGACCGGAAACTTGAATAGGACATTTCCATGGGATTGTAAAATTTAAATTATTTATAAAACGAGATCCACTCGGGCGAAGCCGCGGGCAACAGCTAGTCAATCTATAAAAAAATTATGACTTGATTGCACAAACATCTCAATAATACGAGTATATATTATATTATTTAGAAAACTGGATGAATCATAATACCGCATGATGTTTTAAAGGTAGATTTTATTTTGCTTCAGACTGTATTAAGTATTTTTATTGAATACTAGCTCACCCGACAAACTTCGTATTGCCTCAGAATGAAAATATGACATGTGTTGATAGATACGGACTATTTGTATGGGAAAATGAAATGGTGGTTTTTACTATTTCCCTTCAATTTCTTCATATTTTCTTACCTTTTAAACATTTCCTGGACTTCCAAAAATCATTCAAAATCAATATTAGCCAAATCGGTCCAGCCATTCACGCGTGATGCCGTGACCAAGGAAAACGTGTTGCATTTTTATATATATAGACTAGTCAGCTATAACGTCACAATCAGAAGCTTTATAGTTAGGCAGTCAGCCCCCTGGCACAGGCATAGTAAACTCACTTTAAAGTCGTATTCTAAACACAATATTTTATGCAAGTACCATCGTATATTAGAAATAAGTTCTTGCGAATAAGATAAAACAATTCTGTGTAATAAGCATTAAATTTAAAATTTATCAAGCTTTTACGCGGTTATCAATGCAGCACTTTTATCTGAGTGGCGATTTATATGACTGTGGAAACTGATAAGTATCTGTGATTGCGAACAGCTGGTAATAACATGTTAAAAGGCTTTATCTCACCTCGCTGTATTGAATGCAGGCTAAGTTTATCTATATCTATACTTATAATAAGTCTGTAGAAGTGTAAATTCTGTACATTAAAAATATTGAAAAAATAAATACCAGGGGATGTTATTAGATCGATACCGAACACAAATATGTGATTAGAATTTTTTTTGTCTGTCTGTCTGTCTGCCTGTCTGTCTGTTTGTTCAAGCATCACATAAAAATTACAGGTCTGATTACAATGAAACTTGGTATGATTATACTTTCACCTTTGGCGCACAACACTGGGTACTTTTTATCCCGGAAAAATGTCTGTTTGTCTGTGTGTTTGTGCACGCTAATTTCAGAAACGGCTTATTCGATTTGCGGTTTTCACTAATAAGTTTCACTTAATATTTAATGTTTGTTTCATGTGAATCGGTTCAGAAATAAAAAAGTTATGTCAATTCAAAGAATCGAATCGAATATTTTTAAGTTATTCTGTATCTTAGTTCTATCTTTTAGGGAGTTTCGTACCTAAGAGGTAAAAACGGACCCTACGGATAACTAATCCTCCGCTGTCTGTCTGTCTGTCCGTCCGTCCGTCTGTCTGTCACCAGGCTGTATCTCATAAATAGTGATAGCTAGAAAGCAATTTTTTTTACAAATTATGTATTTCTGTTACCGCTATAGCGACAAAATTAAATACTAAAAATAAGAAAATGAAAATATTATGGGGACGAAGGGCGCATACAATAAACGTGTTTTTTTTTCGTATATTCTTTGCTCGATATCAATAACGGTAGCAAGTAGACACTTAAAATTTCACAATAAAACCACTATAACATGTATGTTAATATCGAAGCTCAATAGTTAAACATTCTCCCAAGTAATTGCACCAGAACGACGATAACATTGATGACAATATAAAATCTCAGTAGTAAAATATCACACCACACCAACAAGACAAACCAAAGTAACATTATTGGGCAATCTCCTACATCTATTGTGAGCGTAACGGACCATTGTAAAAGAAATAAAGCGGTTTGAGATAAGCGTGGTCTCATTAGATGTTCGTTACTGGTTGTAACTCAAAGCTTAAACGAGGCTATCAATGCTCTACTTTCATCTAAGTGGCGATGAATGTATCTTTGAAAAGCGATAGCTATAACCGGCTGATGATTGGTCTCTATAAATATACTTCATTTGGCGCTTGATGTAATTAAGTATTATGAAAATTAAGAAAGTATTAAAAATAATGCCTTTGTAGCCATTTACATCCATTGGGCCAGTATTTTTGGTATCAGGTAGGATCGTGTTTAATGGTGTTTGTGTTTCTATGGGCGTTATCACACAAACATAGTGGGTACTGCCATCAGCAAAAACCGTTTGAAACCGAACGCCCCTGTGAAACAAGGGTTAGTAGTAGAAGGTTGCGCGTATCGTCTACGTTCGCCGGGTCAGGCGTTGAGTGATAATAAATTTGTCAAAAAAACTTAATCACTAGTGGCGTACATGGACTTTAACAAGTCCAATTCTTTCCAATACTTATTTTTAAAAAATCGAACACTGACATCGACGTTTGAATTGTGTGTATGTGCATTCCTTGACTCAAGCACCATCCCACTACTACTTTAGCTGAAAGACGTCCTGAGGGCCGACCGTCTTACTCTAATGCTTTCGTTTATGACGTTATCTTATCAGTTTTGTACCGCCTATTAAAACATTTAGCTCAAAAGTATATACCTGCGGACGGAAACATTTCCAGAAAAAAGTTAGGCGGTATAAAACTGACAAGATGATGTCATAATATAAGAGGTACCAATGTAGCTTGAAGATGCTCACAGTTGTGTACTCGTATCATATGTGAGAGACGTGCCATACTCGCACGCACTAGTGGCACTATAGTGGCAGCAGTTTTATTATCACATTTTTTTTTTTGTATGTAATGGAAGTGGCAAACAAGCATTCAGTTCACATTGATGTTAAGTGATGACTGCAGCCTATAGACACCCACACAAAGACCACGATCAAAATGCAGATGCGTTACCACTCCTGAGGCCTAAGGTGTTATGCCTCTGTGCCGGAAATTACAGGGCCATACATTACCACCTGACCGGAACACGATAGTGCTGAACACTACCATTTAGCGGCAAGTATATTAGGTAATGCGGTGGTGCCTACGCCCGCGAGCTCCGTCACTGGAGCTCTACCACCAGTAAACATGGCTGCACAGTTGTTTAACTATTTAGGATGTGAGCACTTTCCGCTCGTCAATTGCCCAGTGAACTTGACTAGTGCCGTTTTGAGACGAGTCGCCTACATATTCCCATTATAAAAACATCCTGCACTTAGCTACTATCGTCCTATTGGAATGGTTTGAAGCGTCATTGTTTCGTTGTCTATGGAGAAGGCAATTGGGTCATCACGTCCCGAGCTGAAGAAAATTGGTTACGCCGATCTTGAGGACAGTTTCAGTTACAATTTAAATTGTATTTTTTAATTAGTGACGGAGCTCGCGGACCTCGATCTGCCGCCAAATGGTAGTGTTTAGCACTATCGTGTTCCGGTTAGATGGTAATTTATAGCCCCGAAATAACTATCACAGAGACATAACAACTTAAGTCTCAGGGGTGGCAACGCATCTGCATTTTGACCTGGTTTTTGTGTAGACGTCTATAGGCTGCAGTCATCACTTAACACCAATGTGAACTGCATCCCCATTTCACGTCAAAACGGCTGAGCCTGAAATTAAAGTAAAGCTGAATTAATATTATTATTTTTAAATAAATAATATATACATATGTATATATTCACAGATTAATTGAACTCATTGACTACAGCTGATACTAGCTGTAAATGTGGTTTCCATGAAACACCGCGCAAGTGACGTATGAAGTTGGGTTAGCTACTGACAGTTGCGGTCGCTGCTGCGGCATTCACCCCTTTTCCACTCACGGGTAATGGACTAAACTAAGTTATAATTAATTTTAACTACTATGTTACCGTAGTGTATATCAATCTTTCTATTTATTTCTGGCTTTAAATCGACATAGCCAATATTTTGCTGGATTAGTGTCTTCGCTACCTTCATAAAAATTGTAATATGCGAGTGAACTTTAGAAATTAAAGAAAAAAACGGAAAGAAAAATTTGACTTCGGGCAGGAATCGAACCTGCGACCTCAGGATAACCAGTCCAGCCTGACCTGGGAGTGCTGACCTAGGTGCTCACAGGTCATGGCGGGTTCTCAGAATACTTAAATCGATTCAAATGTAAAGAGAGTCCGTCATGTATCTGTGAGCCAGATATAGTCGAGTCGGTTCCGCATATCCTCCTCAAATGTCCGGTTCACGTCATGAAAAGGCACGACCTGAACTGTTGGTAAATAAGTTTTCACAAGATATGTTTCTAGATTATTGTGTAAAAATAGGTAAAAAGTTAATAAATAGGAATAAAACTGATATATAAGATGCTATTATATATAAGTCAACATTATATATAAATAGCATAAAGAAGCGTTTAGTATAAGTAGTATAGATAGAAATAATCTAAGCATAAGATAAACGATAAATATTAAATACATAGTTATGTTATCTTGATGTAAGCTTCAGCTTATACCATTAGCATAAATATAATAGTAAGAAAACAAAGATATTAAATAAATATATAAAAAGAGCTTGTAGAAGGCGAATAGATAAAAGTAGATTAGAATAGGAATGTAAGTTAAATAGATTAAAATTCTTATAAATTAAGATAAATCAGTTTTGTTGTACAATAAAAATATTGAAAAAGTCTCTGATTACGTTAGAGGTTAATAGAATCAACTTAAAAAAAACATTCCAGCCGCTTTACCACTAAGCTACCGAAGTCCCACACCGATGCGTCAAGCTTTGCTTTCCCTTTTTTATTTTAAATAGATTTAGGGTCGGTGATCGACATCTAGGTATGTAACCGATATAACAAACTTTCAGTTCAATCTTCTGGATGATCAAATAGCCTTAAACAATAACATAACGCACATTAATTGAAATACTTAAATTCTTTACTCCGTAGAAAGGAACGAGGTAATGAATCTCTATTGATACGCTATAACTAAATAAATCAATGTAAAGCTCAGATTGAATACAAATTGGGAGTTGTGACAATCATTATTCACTCTTATCTCGCTAAGAATGGAAAACTAAGGTACAAAATAATTGAAATTAAGTATCCATTCTTTTCTTCATTTGTATGGTAACAAAGTCTAATTTACAATGTTTTTGGATTCATCTAATCAGCGCATGACATCATAGAAAACAGGGGAAACATTTTTAGCCGCAGATTTTTTTTTTTTTTTTTTTTTTTTTTTTTATGTAATAAAAGTGGCAAACAAGCGTGCAGTTCACATTGATGTTAAGTGATGACTGCAGCCTATAGACACCCACACAATGACCAGAGGTCAAAATGCAGATGCGCTGCCACTCCTGAGGCATTAGGTGTTATGCTTCTGTGCCGGAAATTACAGAGCCGTACATTACCACCTGACCGGAACACGATAGAGATATACGGGGTAAGGCTTATACGAGTATGTCTTTGAACTCCACCCATCACGAGATACTATGAGAGACTATTCTTCCAATATGTGATATGCATGCATGTAACAAAATAGTAAAGATTTCTGAAGAAAAAAATACAAATCTGTATTTTAACTGATTGTTGTGTCTCAATTATTCATAGGAAAAGAACAACTCGTAAAGCTGTCGGACAAAGTTTTTGAATTTCAGTCGACGGCGGTTGTTTATGTCGTTTAGACCGAAAGTTTTTCTAATACTCACAAATCAATCGCACTGTGTGTGTCAGACCAATGGTTAATTTATGGCCAATATTTTTTGAAGTCAATGTCCCATTTTTGTCAACACCATGCTCGGTTTTTTGTTTTCAATTGTGTGTACAATACATATTATGCATAAAGTTGTTGTTTAGGTTTTTTTTTATGTAATAAAGGTGGCAAACAAGCATGCAGTTCACATTGATGTTAAGTGATAACTGCAGCCTATAGACACCCACACAACGACCAGAGGTCAAAATGCAGATGAGCTGCCACTCCTGAATCATTAGGTGTTATGCCTCTGTGCCGTAAATGACAGGGCCGTACATTACCACCTGACCGGAACACGATAGTGCTGAACTACTACAATTTAGCGGCAAGTATATTAGGTAATGCGGTGGTGCCTAAGCCCGCGAGCTCCGTCACTGGAGCTCTACCATCAGTAAAAAGGTGTTTTATATTAACTAAAACGTGATTTCACTCGTGTTTTTTTTAAGAAGTAAGCAGAGTAATATATATTTTTTATAATGAAGGTGGGAAGCACGCTTTGAGTTTAATTGATTGCAACTTTCAGAAAATAAAAAAGTCCCTGTACTGGTATAGCTTGCAGTTTGAAATTCCTCGACTTTAAATACATAAATAGTTTGCAGCGTAGCAGCCAAAGTAATGAGTTAGTGACTTCGTAAGTAGTTAGTTCACTGCAGCATGCGAAAAGCATCGAACTGATTACAAATACGCTGCTTTATTTGTTACCTAGTTTGTTATGTTAAAATATAACTACGTTAAGAAAAACCGACTTCAAAACGAAAAAGTAAAAAATAATAAAGATTTAATTGTAATTATATGCTACCTATTATTTATACATATGTACTATTTACTAATAGGTTTGAAGTCGGTGCCAAGCCTTAAACAAATAATTATATTTTAATCACATAAATATGAATACGAGCAAATTAATACACTGAACAAAACGTAACCGGCGAATCGTGGGTGTTTGCATATGCTTGAATTCATGCATTTACCTCTGCCTACCCCTTCGGGGATTACAGGCGTGAAGTTACGTTTTAATACAATGAAATGCCTACTGTAGTGATTTTGGCTTGGCACCGTCTTCAAACCTATTAGTAAATAGCACATATAAATAATAGGTAGTATATAATTACAATTAAATCTTTATTATTTTTTACTTTTCCGTTTTGAAGTCGGTTTTTCTTAATCGGTTTTTGTTATATTTATTTAATACTTTTTAGTTTATTGCTGCATTGCCAATTAGATTAATGTTCACATCTGTTAAATTTGTAAAATCTGACTCTTAGCTTCGTGGCAATTAGATACCTGGAACGCACTTCCCGTGGCTATCAGACAATCTACTTGTAAATTCACCTTCAAGCGGAAAATTAGAGAACACTATTTGAATTTACTTTCTTAGAAGTCACAAGTTTGGCATTCATCGTTGGATTTTCCTTAAAATATTTGATATTAATAGTATGAATGTGTTTGTATATATATATATATATATATATATACACAAACACATACATATAATATATATATATATATATATATATATATATATGTGTGTGTGTATATATTATATACCATATGTATAGTTGCTGTATATGTGTAATTTTTATTATATATCTATTTATATACTATATTTATGAATATAATTATTTAATCAAATCATTTTCCACTCATAATTTCTAAATTTAGACCCATTTTGCACCTACATCGTCGCTCTCTTCATAACCCGAAGGTTGACTGGGAGATAATGCCTAGTTAGTTATGTACACCATCTTCGTGCATAAAAAGAATAAATAAATAAATATATACCTAATTTAAATTGTTTAGGTGTGTCGATACAAAATTATTACACAACTATACGAAATGAATGAAAAACTTTTATCCACGAAGGAGTAAATAAGCTGTGTTGTGTCGTCGATGAGTAAATGTGTCATTGTCACTTGTTGTCATCTTGTTGTCATGCGCATAGAAATCTCGGCCAAATTCACGTACATACATAAAGAAAAAATATATACATACCGGCCGAATTGAGAACCTTCTCGTTTTTTGAACTCGGTTAAAAATGATAAAAGATTTCGCGAATTTCTGAAATGTATTTTGTTGTTAAGCACAGTACCAAATTTTTTAAGTTTGCGTGTGAGTTGCCCCCTAAGCTGTTTGTTTCAAGCCTAGTAAAAATAACTATAGTTCAATGACTATAATAACTATAGTTATTGAACTATAGTTATTTTTACTAGGCTTTCTCTTCTCTAAGGACAATGATTAAAAAACGTTTTTATCCTATCCGATTACTTGCACAATAAAGAGAAAGAATAGTTATATATATATAGTTGTTCTGAAGTGAGTACTTACATAATTTCGAGTATTGTTTTTTACCATCTTCTTAAAATTATACAATTTGTCAACAATATAATTTTCATTGACTTAGCAATTATTCGTTTGTTATTTTTTTCATAATGACAATTATTACTGAAATATTGACAAATATCAGTAATTCTGTTAAATAGTGGTATCCTTGTTCAATGTTTCCCTTGCGTGTGATAAATCGTCAGGCTTCTGCGTACTAAATTACAGCGTTACCGCGTTGATCACCATAATTTAGCGGCTTTTACACAGATTTGGTACTTAATGTAAGGTCCACATCACTTTTACGTGACCTCGAAAAGTAGGAAAGTTGGAAAAATCTATATTTGAGTAAGCACATTAAATTAAGCCTGAAAGGGGATTTTAGAATAAAATATGGATTACACCCTGTCGAGTATCTTTACCAAATCTGACCTGACTATGTAGGGTTCTACATTTTCATAAGACCACCACGTACGTACCTTTGTTTCAAATCGTCACATTTTTGGATGGGAGCTTCGTTTGGGTACACTTAAAATCCTCTCCGAATATTTGACGCGTCCATAATCCACCACGTAGATGCCGTGACCTTTTCAAACGGGTCACAAATGGAGGTAAAAAGTAGTCAAGCATTTCAAATATTCGAAAGGGGCATTAAATGAACAAAATCGAATTTTGCATGGGCAAAGTTGATGATTTAAAAACGGAGACTTTTTGAAAAATTTGAAAATCAGCCCAAGGGTGCGACTTTAAGATGTTCTGATCTTCTTTTCTTATTTGAAACAAGTAACATGTATAAATAGATATCATTGCATTTATCACTAAAGTTTCATTTTAATTGGTGACATAAAGCTTTCAGTAGGATTTCGTTTTAATTTAAAGATGCCTTAGGGTCCTTTCAGAAGTTCGGCGGAGACGTGACTGGGTATTAATTTCGGAAGCTTATTTAAAATCCATTTAACCGATAGCATACTTATGGCCTTCGTTACGGTGTCTGATAAATAAGATGATAATTTGATGTCATTTAAAACGCAAACAACTTTTGTTGAAAATACAATTTAAAAAAGAATGAATTTCATCGAAGTCTAAAAGAAGGTTAGGGCATATTTTTTTCTTAGGTTTTCGCAAACTGCACTCATTATTTACCGGTGGTAGTTTTAATGTTGGAACTCGAGGGCGTAGATACCAACGTATTAACTAATCTATCTGCCACCAAATGGAACTGTTCAGCATTATCGTGTTTCGAGTAGATGGTAAAATATGGGCCCGTAATACCTATAACAGATACATGATAATCTTGGCCTCAAGGATAGCAAAAAGAATATATATTTACCAATTTTTTTTCCGTAAAGTATTGTTTAATTAAATACCACACTAATTCGTATTTATTTATGAAAAACATTTCCGATTTAAAACATTATTTATTATCCATCTAAATTAATTTTATTGGCTCAAAGCATTGAGTAGCTGATGAATTAATAATTTACTTCATAAATAAGTAACTTCATGAAGGTGAGACAAAATAACACGTAAGATTATCTTATTTTTAAAGTGTTAACCTCGCTGTAACTTTTAAATTGGATAATGTTGGCATTTGTAAACACACCGCGTGAGATAACCACGAATATCATCTAACAAATCTCTGTTGTCGCTAAGTTAATTTAAACTTTTGTGACTGCACTCGAGACCTCCGATTTCTGTTTCGTGACTAAATAAGTATAAGAACAACGTGCAACTATTGCTTAAAACTGATATAAATGTAAATCCAGTGGAATAAAGCGGTGAGGGTTCGAGAAGTAACTACCGTTATATCGAAACTTCAAATGTTAGCATATTACTGTTTCTACTATCATGTCACGGTACTTTTTTACAGGGATTAAATTTTCGCAACATAAAAAAAATAGAGTGTGTTTGTAATATAACAATTAACTGTTTTTTATATCTGTATCTTCACGCTAGGTCCCTAATGGGGTAGGCAGAGAGTTTGGAGCGCCAGATATACCGATCCTGACACACCTCCCGTTCCACATTTACATTCATCATTCTCTTCATACGTGCATGCCTATTCCTAAGACTTTTGACCCCACAATCAGACAGTACTCGATCTATTTGGTCATGGTAGGTCAGTCTTGGTCTTCCTGTAGGTACCTATACACGGTACATATAACAAAATAACATTTTCTACAATTATTGTCTGTCTAGAAATTAGCCTGAACAAACAGACGTCTGTGTAAATTTCTGGTACGGTTGAAATGATTTTAAAAGGCACTAGCAGATAGCTGATGTAATAAGAGTAACTTACGTTTTTATTTTAGAAATCTGTTGTATATATAATGTATGAAATCTGCGAACTGAACAATAACTTTCTTGTTCGAGTCGCGAGCACAGCTAGTTTGACAATGTAACAAATTACTAATGAACATTAAAATTATGTAGGTAACTTTACTAGCTACCCCTACGAAAAAAAATATTTGGGGAGAATCACCTTTACCATTTCGGGATATAAAAAATAGACTAAAACCAATTTTCATACCTACCAAGTATACGCACAAAATTTCGTAAATACGCGAGATAAATCCGAAAACTAGTTTTATTTCGATTTCATAATGATCGATCCAGCCGTTTCGTAAGAGTATTTACAAAAACTGTGACACGAGAATCTTAAATCAACTTATAATAGGTATATTATGTACTTTATAACAACAAACCGACATTTCACTCGTAAAATACACTTCATCTCATAATGAAGACGACCGCCAACGAAACGAAGTAAATAAAAATCCGCAATTGAACGCTGTAAAAGATTTCCTTCTGGCGAAATGAAAAATGTTACAAACGGCACACCTTAGCGAAAATGAGAGGCATAACTTTTACTCTTAAGTTTCCTGTAATAAGGAGGTCAGATGATTCTTTGAAGTGGTGAATTTAATATAATTGCTGGGAAAAGAAAAATGTCTTAAGCTCGGGGGATCGTTTAGGTGGTCTCGGAGGGTGGTAAAGTTGTGCCCCTGTCACTCACTTGTCCGAAACACGCTGCGTCTGTATTAGCATTCAAATTGATGGCCCACCGATTTACAGAATTATAAACTTTTTGTTTTATTTTTTACCTCTTTACTCTGACTTTAAATAACGGACAGCTACACTGTTTTTTCTAATTTTCTGTAGTACGGCAGACAGTCCGCTTATTAATTGATGTGTAAAATAATTCTACACGACTCTTAAAATGCTCCACATTCTCTTTTTACTCCGTAAGGGCATGTAATAATGGTGGCAAACAAGCGTGCAGTTCACATTGATGTTAAGTGATGACTGCAGCCTATAGACACCCACACAATGACCAGAGGTCACAATGCAGATGCGCTGCCACTCCTGAGGCATTAGGTGTTATGCCTTTGTGTCGGAAATTACAGAGCCGTACATAACCACCTGACCGGAACACGATAGTGCTGAACAGTACCATTTAGCGACAAGTATATTAGTTAATGCGGTGGTGCCTGCGCCCGCGAGTTCCCTCACTAGAACTCTACCACCAGTAAAAATGATGTGAACATATAAACTACTATTAGTACTCTGAAAATAATGAAATATCAAGCCAGGCCTGGTATTTCGACCGCGAACTAATTGTTTGTTGCGCAAAAGTATCCGATGTCACTTCTTCCTAACTACTTCTATATTTAATTTCATCACAATTGGCTAATCTGTCTCTCTGTCTGTCTGTCTGTCGATTTTTATATAGTGTGGGGTATCGTTGGATTGGTCTTTTAAAAACATTATGGGTTTGCGAACATCATTTTTCGATTTAGTTAAATGTTCTTGACTTATTAAGCTTTAAAGTGCCAATTTTCGTTAGACCCAAGTGTCCCCCCCCCTGCAGACTAAACGGTTGTTGTTAGAAAATTAAACGTTACGGCAATAGTAGCTACATATAACGAAATTAGAAGGAAAACTATCACACGAAAGTTGGCCTTGCAAGTTTGCGAGTTATAGTGGACCAAATGTATTTTACTTGAAAATTTCGAACAAGTCCATTGAAATTTTTTTTTTTTCGTTGCATCTCTTACTCTGTAACTACGGAACCCTGCAATGCGCGTGGCCCGACATGCACTTGACCGGTTTTTTTTATATTCCTATGGAAGTATGGATTAATAACAACATTTTTAGACTGTATATATTATAAACTTTATTACAAAAAATATTCTTCGGTACAATATTTACAAAACAGTTGTTTTGTAAATGTTTCGTCATTATAAAAACGTTTTTATTGCTAAGAAAAAAAATACTTATACGCAAAATATTTTTCTAGCGCTGTGAAATCATTCAAGCAATATTTATTGGAAATCCTTTATAAGCATGTAATACGATAACAACATTCTCATAAAATACGAACGAAATGTAGGTATTTTTAATTTAAATATTGCAAAATATTTTCTTCGCGTCACATGTATATGGGTAAAGAAAAGTAAATCTCGAATTGGAATAAAATATGAGACAAGTTTGATATTTTTGTGCCACCTCAGATATCATGGAATAGATTTTAAAATCTTTAAATGTTTGTTTCTTATAACTTTGAACTGAAAATAGCAACTCAATGGTTGGAGCATTTAAATTCTGTAGATGTTAACACGTATTTTTATGCAACGATGGTTAAAAATAAACTTGGTTAACGTAAAATATTGCAGATTTTTTAAAATATTTATGATTTTGCTTAGCCAATTACACGTCAGCGTTCAGTTACTAAAATGACCATATCACTTGAGAACTCAGAAGCTGAAAAGTGACTAAACATCGGGTTGATATTAAATAATAGTTTTAATTAAGTATTCGCGGGATTAATCACATATAAATAGTTTTGTTTCAATGAGTGTAGCTCCCGAACATACTACGAACACAATATATAAGAGTTAAGAACCTTTTGCGTAGTTAAATGTTTTCTCTCTATATTTATTACAATGCTAGTAAATATATTCAATAAAACACTATCAACAAAACTACGAATTCCACGAAGAAAGTTTAAAGAAAGAAAACTGAAGCACATTGTAAAGTTTCAAACTTTCATGATAACAATAGAGAAATCTGTTTAAACATACGATTCAACTTTGCAACTCGGTTCAATCACGTAGTAATGTTGTATAATTATTATAAATAATTATACAACATTACTACGTGATTATAATTACAATTGAGATAGATAGAAGCAGCCCCAACAAGCCATACTTTAAGTGCTACAATAGTAACTACCATCTGAAATTGTCCTATTAAACTAAAGGAATGTTTGTTATAATAATATATGCCGAGGCCTGCCCCCCTGCCCCCCAAAAAAAGGGAGAGTCTCATGCCCAGTAGTGGCAAATTAAAATGCGCGTTTCCGTGCTTTGGAGGACACGTTAAGCCTGTCTATACATTACTATCCATTCAAGGATTTCCATTATTATAATTAACCTGAAATCGTCCTATTAAACTAAAGGAATGTTTGATATATATGCCGATGCCACTGCACGTCTTTGCAATTTACTAAATCCGAAATCACTTTTTTCCCGACTTTGGACTTCTGTGTATATTCTCGCACTTGTAGTTACCTACCACCGTAAGTCAATAAGGCAGTTGAAATAATTTTTCATTTAAATCTATTAGAAATTGCCAGCCATTATTGCTAAGCGTTGGATCCTGGGGTCGATACAAACGTCGGGCTGTAAGTAAAGTTGGGATTTAAAAGATCTAAAATTTACATGAAATGTCATGAGGAGAAGCCTCGATCAATATAATATTTGATATTGACAGACTTTTCAATTATTTGTTTTTTTTTCTAAATTATGTATGACTATGTATGTATTTAGATCCGACTTATACTTTAATTTTGTAGTCGGTGATCTGAATGTTATTGTTTTAATTTACTGTAATAATTGTCAAATGTTATTAATTTTTTTTTCTTGTCTATCGCATTGGGCAAAACCTGTAATGATAGATTTAAGTATGATAAATAAATAAATAAATAACTATATCATAACCTCAATACAAACTTTCCTCTCCTTAATAGTGGATTTAACCTATTTACATATAAAACATTCCGTTGAAAATTTAGGTTACACTCAGTCTGACTTACATTTACGGCACGTATGAGCAATTGTAACATTCTTAACCCGCCTTAGAGCCAGAGTAAACGTGGATTAACACGTCGCTGCAATTCGTGCAGAATAATCCTTTGCATTTCATTTAATTAATTTTACGGGTCCTTGGACGGAAGACGGAGCTCGTTACGTTAGCGACAGTGGGAGAATAACGCGCCCGTCCACAAGCGAGTAATGTGAGGTACACTCGGATGCGATGAGAGACATTTTTAATGAAACAAAAGTAAGAGTCGGATATGTACATTTCGTTATTTCAAGTAAGTAATGCATTTATACTGTTATCATCGAGAAGTCATAAAAAATACTGGTGTTATATTAAAAAAAATAAGTGGTGGGACAGGTAGACAGACATAACAAATCTAAGTATAAGGATCCCGTTTTTTTCGTGATTTGCATGGGAACCCTAAAAATTAAATCAATCCAAAAAATTACGAAACAATATAGTTTCAAGATTCCACCACACTATTAGTTTTATTCAATCGCTGACTCTCCCTATAGCTAGCGTTATTTAATTTTTATCATTGCACATAAATTCATTTTAATTTGCGAACGCCGATTTAATTGAATTGCCCACAGGCATTCGCTTAAAACACGTTTCTGATCAATATACCTAGATTCCAACTCTATGAACATTTTGTATAAATTGATTTTAATTATTGCGTTGCATTTGATTCGATTTCAGTCACGTTCGTTCGCAAACATTTCCGCAGCACTGCATAACTGGGGAAGCCCCAGAAATATTCTACACCTATTATTGTACTACATATGTGTAGAATATTTACGATAGAGCGTTGAAGGCTTTGTTAGTGTAATTGGTCCATGATTTAGTGGTATATAAAGTTTGACAGTATGTTTTAAACAGTGTAATCTAAGGCGATTCACACACGGGACCGCGAGCCGCCACGTCGGGCAGTATAAGTGTCAACGTATTTAATAGAGGCTCAGCGACATGAAACCCGCTTCACCGCCTACCGCTGCGTTGCGCTGTCCCGTATGTCAATCGCCTAAACGTCTTTTGAGCATTAAGCATAGCATTACCAAACCGCCTCATATCATATTACCATAATAATGTATATATACCATCAACCATATTACACCTAACCGCTAACGCTCTGCACTCCCGTTCAATATCATGATCGCCCAGGTTATCAGGTTGCCCGTAACCCAATACCCCAGTTATTTAATTCTCGCGACTCTACTTATTGACACTTTCTATCCTGACAGCAGGTACATATTTAGGACTTTTATTACCCGTCTTAAAAATTAGTATTTCACTTTTGAGTGTATTGTTCTTGAGACCGTAAGCACTTACTTAAATGAAATACAATTATAAGACTTACTTGCTGTAATGGGTGAAAATATTGATGAAATGTTGTCTTGGATTGCTGTGGAATCTATTAAAGTGATCTAAAATAACATTTATTTACCAAAGTCAAACAATTTCGATTTGTCTTTGTTTAAACAAAATATTTGTTCAGGATGAATTCCGCCTCTAATTACAATAACACTGATTGTGAATTGAAACGTTTCTCCGAATGGAATATATATAATTATTTAACTGCCAGTACCTACGTTTATTTTTATTTCAGAAGGACTGTACTGTGGTAAACTCACGTAGCGGAGTACTTCCCTTTCTTAACTCTTGCACATTTCTGCATAAAATTATTAAACTGTAATACGGACTTGATTTTTCTTTCCATATTTTGTTACGTGAGTAATTTGTATAGGGACGTAAGCGTGGTTTTAAAGTATTAACCTTCTTTTTGAAGTTGTAGAAGGGATCAGTATTTACTTTCGGTCCATGTAAACTGCTGACTTGTTTGCATTATTATTGCATTATATATATATTTATATAAAATTAAAATTGTAGATTTTAATAGCCATTTACTTGCACATTTTCAACAGTAACCTTAAAGAACGAAATATCTATAAATAGAATAATGAATGTAGAAGAAGCGCGGTAGGTGTGTAAGGGCCGGGATATTTTTCGCTCCACGTTCTCCGCCTACCCCGTGACCCCGGAGCTTGACGTAAAGCGTACATACATACATCTCGAAAGATTTTTTGGCTTCTGCGTCCGTTATTACGGAGACGGAAAAACTCTTTTAATTTTTTTTTAAGAAATGAATGTGGCAAACAAGCATGCAGGTCACATTGATGTTAAGTGATGACTGCAGCCTATAGACAGCCCACAGAAAGACCAAGGTCAAAGTGCAGATGCGTTACCATTCCTGAGGCCTAAGGTGTTACGCCTCTGTGCCGGAAATTAATTACAGGACCGTACATTACCACCTGACCGGAACACGATAGTGCTGAATACTACCATTTAGCGGCAAGTATTTTAGGTAATGGGGTGGTGCCTACGCCCACGAGCTCCATCACTGGAGCTCTACCACCAGCTCGTACTTCTAACTTATCACTATAGAGCTGATTTGTATTTACTTTGGAAACAGGAACCCGAAAAATCATCTTGTAAACATTTCAGCATTGGCTAGTAGGTACATGCGTTTATGAAAATTAGATTCTAAATGTTGATCAGTAATTGCATCTGATGAACTTAACCGTTTAAACGCGAACCATTGTTTACATTCCAAACAATATGAGCAAGGTACCTGAACGTTAGCAAATTAGTCTCAATTGGGAAATACTGAAGTTTAGATGATATCGGTATTGTGAACTACAAAGGACAGTTTTAGTAGTTGAATGTTTCAATGTAATGGTAATGTTTGTTAGGAGCTTCGCGGATGTTCAGCAATGTTTGATATCGATGCCTTATAGTAAAAACCTCGTAAGTGTAAAATAAGTAACTTTTCAGGAGGACGAAAAAATTTCGTACAGTAACATTTTCGTATCGGATCGTTTATGTTGGTTTATTAATTTAATTAATATGAAAATTTAGCCCGCTTTTATATCCAGATCTGCACTCAGAAGAATTTTCTAACACAGAACAATACGTTCCCTGCAAGGTATTCACGGCTAACTGACAGATGCGAGTGTTTACGAGGTTTTCAATTACTGTCATAGAGAGCGCTAAAGGTATCAAATTCACAAATTAGTGAGATAAGGGTGTGCCTTTCGAGGTATTCTTCCTGTAACGTAATTAAAAAAAAAATTGAGCAAAAATGCATGCCCGAGGTTTTCACTATAAGGCGACGATATGGTAGAAGAGTATTTTGTTGTTAACAGCGAAAGTGAGCATGGATGTATTTTATTTATTAATTATTTTACTGTACCAAAGATATATAAATATAACTACGTTAAGAAAAACCGACTTCAAAACTGAAAAGTAAAAAATAATTAAGATTTAATTGTAATTATATACTACCTATTATTTATATGTGCTATTTACTAATAGGTTTGAAGTCGGTGTCAAGCCTTAATAAAATAATTATACTCGTATTTTAATCACTTAAATATGAATACGAGCAAATTGATACTCTGAACAAAACGTAACCGGCGAATCGTGGGTGTTTGCATGTATGCTTGAATTCATGCATTTACCTCTGCCTACCCCTTTCGGGATTACAGGCGTGAAGTTACGTTTTAATACAATGAAATGCCTACTTTAGTGATTTTGGCTTGGCACCGAATTTAAACCTATTAGTAAATAGCACATATAAATATTAGGTAGTATACAATTACAATTAAATCTTTATTATTTTTTACTTTTCAGTTTTGAAGTCGGTTTTTCTTAACGTAGTTATATTTATATATCTTTTTAAATATAACTACGTTAAGTTATTTAATATTTAATACTTTTTAGTTTATTGCTGCATTGCCAATTAGATTAATGTTCACATCTGTTCAATTTATAAAATCTGAATCTTTTAGCTTCGTGACAATTAGATACCTAATTTAAATTGTTTAGGTGTGTCGATACAAAATTATTACACGACTATACGAAATCCATGAAAAAAAATTATCCACGAAGGAGTAATTAAGCTGTGTTGTGTCGTCGATGAGTAAATGTGTCATTGTCACTTGTTGTCATGCGCACTAGGACTATCTAGGACGTCAGTGGATTCAACGCACTGTATGACAACTCGCCGTCTATTCTTATTCCTTTAGTCGGAGGTGAAAGTAAGTAAAATAATACTCATAAAATAAAAACTGTGGGGCCTATCTGAATAAATTTTTTATGGGACCAATTCGAAAGTATTCCGCATCAAACAAAAAAAGAATTACGTAAATCGGTCCAGAAACGAGATTTCTATTCGCAAAATTCGCGTACATACATAAAAACATATATATATATACCGGCCGAATAGAGAACCTCCTCGTTTTTTGAACTCGGTTAAAAAGTAAACGAAACCAAAAAGGAATAATACAGTCGAAGAAAAATTAAATGACACACTTATTTCATACTAGGGACCCTCCCCGGCTTCGCGCGAGTACAATGTAGATTATTACTGCTAATTTGATGCCATTTTCAATCATCAATTCCTACCGATCCAACTGTTTCAAACAATAATTGATGACTGACTGTTGTGCCAAGCGTCATAAGGTTTAGATTAGAAAAGTAAATATGGTCGTTAGGTTTTCTTAAAATTTCTATTTTTTTGCGCAACAACCAATCAGTTTTTTTCTTTCATACAAACCTTTTCCGGGCAACTATAAATACAACAAAAAAATAATTAGCGGAATCGGTAGAGCCGTTCTCGAGTTTTACGCTCAGCAATACATTTAGGGATTCATTTTAATGAATATGAGTTTAGTAAGTTTTTCATAATACTATTATAATAGCATAGTGGAAATAAACTGGTGCAATCAACAATTCAATTATTAAACATAAATGAAGAAGTTTCCTTTCCTATTCACAAACTATATTAACTTTTGTGTTATGACTGTAGTTTTCGACAATCTTTTCGCTCCTAGCCGATATAGATTTCGTGTTTATCTTCTTTTGCATTTTAACGTAGCCTATAAAATATGTATATATATATTCTAATCACCATTGTTAAAATTGGTAATTAATTTCATAAAATACCTATCATAAGCGATAATTTAAAATAGTAATTAATTTCGTAAAATATCTTGTGATCGAAAATGATACATAAAAGAATTTTGAAATTGTTTCTTTTTTCAATATACATCAATCGGATTATCTGATTCAATATCGTATACAGACTCACTTCCACGAACAAGGCTGCCTTTCGCGTCATGCTCATTCAATAGGTGTATGTATCATGTTCTTATAATATTTTATCCAATGTAAATATTCTGCTTTTCTTTTTAACCCGAACCTTTTTATTAATTGGGTGTTCGAGAATCATTTCTTCCATGTCAAAATATTAAAACATGAAAAGCAAAAAATATTGTACACGTTTAAAATCTACCTGACGTAATTTAGAAAGGTTTTTTTTTTACTTTCTGATATAGGGACCGTGCGAAGTACTAGGTGGGGGTAATGTAATCGATCGCAGCGCCCATGGTGGCGAAAAGTAGCAATAATGTGGGACTAGCAATAATGTCATCGCAAAGTAATCTGTTTAGACTTGGATATATATGGATGGATATAATTTTCACAATCACATTTAACCGCCGACAAAATGGTAAACAGCAGTTTTTGTGTTGTAAACTGCAAAAATATCATTTAGAAATAAGAGTAAAGGTAGTAAAGGGAGAAAGAAAGAACGAAAATATGTGTATTTAGAGTAAAATTTAACAACCGTTTTCAGAATCAGAATCAGAATCAGAAACTCATTTATTCATTTAGGGTGACAGGCACCTCTTATAACACGTCAAAAACAAACAAAATAAATTAAAGCGAATAACAATTGATATACATGTCAAACAAGATAAAAAATATATGTAAAGTCAAGAATATCACTAAGATAAAACTAAATGTTATAAACTAATGTAAAAAGTATATCAGTAAAATGTCTCTTTTCCCCTTTACAAACTGATAACAAAGAGTAAAAAGAAAAGAAAAAGAGTCATTCTTTGTCATTCACCGGCAAAGTTCCAAAGGCCAATATGATCTGAGAAAATTTGCCGGAAAAAACTCAGTCGGCTCTTTTAAAAATATCTCTTAGGCATATTTTTACAATTTTCCATAATTTAAACAAGCTTAAAATTAACAATATAATATCAACATTACACTTTGATTATTACATTTAACACCTTTGTGGAGCTAGATCAGCATTTAGCCAAACATTTCTATCCTTTCTATCTTTTGAATATTATGTCTCTGTGCCGGCAATTACAGGACCGTACATTACCACCTGACCGAAACACGATAGTGCTGAACACTACCATTTAGCGGCAAGTATATTAGGTAATGCGTTGGTGCCTACGCCCGCGAGCTTCGTCACTGGAGCTCTACCACCAGTGAGAGCTCTACCACCAGTGAATATATATAGTATCTCTGCGGCGCAATGCCTGCGTCATCACATAGTCCGGTATTGGTCAAAACATGATCAAGATGATCGATAAATGTCAGATAGGTAAGGTGCGAAAGAGCTCTCTCTACAGAACCGAAATAAGCCAAGACTCCTTTTTAAGGTCGTAGTGAAATATTTCTTGTTGGAAACTGTATGGATTTACTTCTGTCAACCTATTTGGGAATTACAGGCATGCATTTACGTTTTTTAAAAGGCATTTTTAAGCAGACAAATCTCTTATTAAATCACCAACTACTGTCTTATGTTAGGTACATTTCATTTAGAAAATAAAAAAATGTTGGAACGTAGTCTCAAATGTATTTCAGAGATTATTTAGTTTTCTGTCCGTTTCTATAAAAGTAGAACTACTTTTTCTCGCGTTACGCTCTGAATGAGACAGGCTAAGAAAATATAACTTATTTGTTTTACTGAAGATAACGAAAAAGTTTACTATTGAACTATTATTTGCTTTACTATTCTTTCGCTAGTGCAATAAGTTATATGAACAAGTGAAAAATAAAAATGTAAAAAAATGAAAGTTTTATTTGGCGCTGAGCCAGGACATATACAGTATGCAATAAAACAAAAAAAAAAACAGCATGAAATAAAGACTAGAAAGAAACAAAGTAAGTTATAAACTAAAAGAGTATTTACATCTAAATTATCTAGGTTACTTAAATGTGTGTCGCACGGCTGCGCCAAAAAGGTATTCAGTTCAGCACATCGACTATGGAACCAACAAACACCTCATATATGGCGAAGGGTTTCTGTCAATGCATACGCTAAATCTAGTTTATATTATCCGCCATCTTAAATTGTTCATTTATTACCAACCACTTCCGTGACCTGAGAGTACATAAAATTTTCAAAAATAAAACGAATAAAAAAAACATAAAAGCCGAGTTGTGGTGTGAGATGGTGCAGTAAAACCACTTACACTTCTAATTAAAAAAGGGATGGTATTTCTTTTTACCGGTCAGTATTAAAATACACTTGATAAATCAATAAATAATACAGAATAATATTCATGATAGCTCAAATTACGCTGGTCAATATTTGTTCTTTGACGTATTAAAAGATTTAACATCTCTTTTCTTCGTATGCATGTAATTCACTACTTCGTTGTTTCATAGACGTCATGAGCATTGTCAATTATTGACATTACAGACGGATGAAAGTGTAGGGAGGCTCTTAAAGTCTTATCGATATAGTCGATATAATTAGGGAAAGTGGGGTAAATTGACGGAGCAACGATTTTGGGATAATTTCTATCTAAGTATAAAAATCTCGTGTCACAATGTAAGTTAACATACTCCTCTGAAACGGCTTTACCGATTCTCATGAAATTTTGTGAGCCTATTGGGTAGGTCTGAGAATGGGTCAATATCAATTTTTCATATCCCTAACTGATAAGTCTGATTCTCGGCAAACATTTTTTTTCGATTTCTTGGACATACTTATTACTACTTACTACTACTTTTTTTACCTATATGGCGCCACGAAGTTCTTCGGGGCAGCTAGAATTTATTAGGTTTTTTTCCCCCAGTTTTAATACATTTTAGGGTTCCGTAATAAACAAGGAACCCTTATAGTTTCGCCATGTCCGTCTGTCTGTTTGTCCGACCGCGGTTGAGCGCAAAAACTATTGGTACTAGAGATTTGAAATTTGGCACAAGTATGCACAAGTATACATTTAACTCGAAGCCTTATTCAGAATATAACAAATATGAGTACAACGCAAATTTAATACAAAACTTTATATTACAAAACCTAGAAATATGTTATGGAAATAGCCACGAAAGCAATGCTCAATATTTTTCGCAGAGATGAGATAGGTACAAGCAATAACACCATTTTGTTTATGTTGACGACGGTCTAAGCCCCGCGGGATTGGGGGATCTGTAAAGGAACACTGGCTTACAAGAAGTATCGGGTTGGCTTACCGGCCAGTCGCGATTGGTCTGCCTCGCTTCCCTCACTTCCAAGCATTTCATCAATTGCGGGTCGAGCAGAACCTTGTTAATAGATCTTTGTTAATTGGACGTACAAACGTGCAAAGCTTATGTTAGACGCCCATGGGGCAGGACCCTACTCGACTTGCAATGGTTTGAGTATCTCTATGATAGACGGTTTTGTAACGACCCGTCGCTTTAGTTTCAGTTATTAATTAGCTTTTGCATTCTAGCATGAAGCGCGCATGGCCCGGCGGCTGGCGTTGATCATAAACGATCTACTCGGTTAAGTACTACGGGCGCGGTCGGGTAGTGTGATGGGTGACCGCTAGTGGCAAATTAAATGCGCGTTTCCGTGTTTCGGAGGGCACGTTAAGCCGTCGGTCCCGGTTGCTATCGATAGATAGCAGTCGTTAAACCTTGTCGGAGGCCTTATGGGCGGTTCGAAAACATCCGACAGAGGGTTGGCCACTAACCCCAACACCTCCACCAATCCGCATTGGAGCAGCGTGGTAGAGTAAGCTCCAGGCCTCCCCCCAAAAAGGGGAGAGACTCGTGCCCAGCAGTGGGACGTATAATGGGTTGCCATTATTATTATTATAACCTGCCCCAGTTACGCATGAGGATTTTTACCGTTTGTACAACAGCTTTCGATGTTTTTTTATATTAGAGAGGTAGCAAACAAGCATGCAGTTCACATTGATGTTAAGTGATGACTGCAGCTTATAGGCATCTACACAAAAACAAGGGGACAAAATGCAGATGCGTTGCCACCTTTGAGACCTTAGGTGTTCTGTCTCTGTGATAGTTATAACGGCGCCATATACTCCATTTCAATTCATTTTCATCGATAGAAGGACTGTCAAACCCAAAAAAAAAATTCAATTTGAACCGGTAGATCCTGAGATTAGTGCGGTCACACAAACAAATAAATTCTTCAGTTTTTAATATTAGTACAGTAGAAATACTAGGGGTAGATTTACGATATTGTTGGCACGCATGCCATAGGTACTACCGCACTACCTAATCTATCTGCTGCCAAACGGTAGTGCTTATAGGTCGCGTCAAGTAAAAAGAACGCTGGAAGAAAGTAGAAGGGATGTGTTCGCGCATCGGAACACTCGCGCACGAAAGTACTAGCCCTATTGGTTTATTTTTGATCTAGCTTTCGCTTGCGGTTTCGTGTATTGGTAGGCAGATTGAAAACTATATTACATAGAATAACATAAAATAAAATAAAAACACATGACGCGCAGCTTGACCGCGTTCTTTTTACCTGGCGCGACCTATACCACTATCGTGTTCCAGTTAGATGGTTCCAAACTCATTCAGCCCAATTTTGTTTTTCAAAATCTAATAAATATAACCAACTTCAAAGTATAGCCTATCCGCTAAAAAGAAGCATGGCGATCAAATAACTCAATAAAAAGCAATACGAGTATTATAGCAATTCAATAAACATTTGGTACGTGAATCTGCAATCATCATCGATTTTCGCACCCTTTCCAGGGAACTCCCTGGAAAGGGTGCGAAAATGGGGTGCTAAATTTTGATAAAGATAAACTTATCTTTATCAAAATTTAGTGTTTAAAAAATAAAATATTCGTCAAATTTATAATTTAATCCTCTATTTATTGTTTTTATATTATTTCGCATTAACACATGCTTGTGAAATATATATTTTATTTAGGAATATATTTTTTTATCAGGCAGGACTTCAGTAGATCAATTGGAAGAGCGGCTGGACTAGATTCCCAGTAGGCCGCGAGTTCGAGTCTCGCCTGAAGTCAAATTTTTCTTTCCATTTTTCTTTAAAATAAAATATTTATCCTCTATTGTTTTTCATCGGTTGAACAGCTACAAAAACTTCACTAAATTATTACAATCATTACGGCAATTTAAATCACATTACCAAATTAAATGGTAATGATAACCGTGATAAGTGTGAAAGTGTAACTGTTTTCGAACAGACTCAGAATCAGAAACTCATTTATTCATTTAGGGTGACAGGCACCTCTCATGACACGTCAAAAACAAACAAAATAAATTAAAGTGAATAACAATTGATATACATGTCAAACAATATAAAAATATATGTAAAGTCAAGAATATCACTAAGATAAAACTAAATGTAATAAACTAATGTAAAAAGTATATCAGTAGAATGTCTCATTTCCCCTTCACAAACTGATAACAAAGAGTAAAGAAGAACAAGTTATAAAGAAGCTGTAGACTTTTGGACAAAGGTTTTCGTCGTATATCATAATTGTCAACATTCACTTAGTGCTTGCAGTAAAATACAATCACTCACTACTGAACATGAGCCTTCATCTAAATGAGGGACGAATTAGAACATAATCTGCCAAGCTGTCCCAGTACAAAATGGTGGAGGTTTTAAGCCCGTGACTAAAGATCTGTATGTCTGTAAACCGGGCGTGAACATATATACACACACACGGATGTATACATAAACCTCAAATATTAAGTAAAATTAAAAATAAAATACGCTTACACTCACAGCCCCACACTAGATATAAACCTATGTAGTGGGTGCCGTTGTACACACACAACGCATACACAATCACCCAGACCTTAAACAAATATCTGTAGGCCATACAAACATTTGTTACGGTACGGGTATCGAACCCGTGAGCCTCAGTTCAAACAGTCGTCACATAAGTTGGACTAACTGGTTTGTCGTGACAGTGTTTAGTTAGTTAAAGTTAGTTGCAAAAATTGTAACAGAATACATACCAAGCGAGTATCATTCATAAATTGGTAAAATAATAGTGGCTTGGACGCCCAAAACTATGAAAGTAAGTAAGTAAGTAAATATTCTTTATTGTACACCAGTAATGTTCAATAAAAACAAAAATAGAAAAATCAAAGTGAAAGTACAATCAGGCGGTCTTATCGCTAAAAGCGATCTCTTCCAGACAACCTGTCGGTGGAAAGAGAAATGTTAAATTACAGAGGCAGGGTGTACATCAAATTAAGGACAAACATTGTGAATAAATAAATAAATAGAACATTTCATAAATATATAAACCTAATTAAAACACAAAACTTAATAATATTGCAATAGGAATGATGATGTTAAGTTAAAGAAGCAAAGTAGTAGTCAAAGAGTCGTTTTTTAAACGACTCAAGAGTCTGTGCTTGCCTTATGTTTAAGGGCAAGGAATTCCACAGTCGTGTACAGCAGTTACTGTACTGAAAATGTGTGATATATTTTTTGGAGTTACCAATCGATAACAAACTTAGTTCACTTTAGCGGTATAAGAGAACCAATCGACGCAAAATTTTGTATCTGATTTCAATGATGTATATAACTTAATATTGTTAAAATTTAGGCTGGGGAATTATTACCTTTCAAGCGTCAAAATCTGTTTATGAACGGTGATCCCGGTCCAATGACGCGTTGGTCCCCCACCATGTGAGTGGCTTAATGAAGAGGACCCGGTACATTCGCTGTAGCAAATTTGGTAGGCTTTTGTCCAGTAGAAATCGTGTTTCGGCTGAAATTGTGATGATGATGAATCTTCGCAATAACTTTGTATATGATCCCACCTAAATCTCTGTTAGCCGATGAAAAAATCATTATCTAAGATCGTGTCTTGTTACCATAAAATACTGCATATTATAACTACGAAGTCAATTTCCTATAAACACATGATACTACGATCGTGCTTGTATACCATAGTGTGACTTTTAATATTAACGGATATTGCGTGCAGTGAAAGGTGAGGGGGACATAAAACGTGTCCAGGAAATTACGAAAACGTTATACGTATATATATTGGTGTCATGCGTGCTTCTAAACTTGTTCAAACAGTGACAAACTAATTTTCTTCTGGATTACTTTCAAACTGAACGTCATATTATTCAATTCGATATATCTGTAACATCTTCTTCTCTCACTGGTGGTAGAGCTCCAGTGACGGAGCTCGCGGGCGTAGGCACCACCGCATTACCTAATATACTTGCCGCTAAATGGTAGTGTTCAGCACTATCGTGTTCCGGTCAGGTGGTAATGTACGACCCTGTTATTTCCGGCACAGAGACATAACATCTTAGGCCTCAGGAGTGGTAACCTATCTGCATTTTGACCTTGGTCTTTGTGTGAGTGTGTATAGGCTGCAGTCAACACTTAATGTGATATGTGAACTGCATGCTTGTTTGCCACTTCCATGACATAAAAAAAAACTGAACATTCAATTTAAAGATAGTTTTTTTAAATACATAAACTTATGCAGGCAATTACAAGACATAAGATAATTACTATACCGCAACCATTTCTCATATTAAGTTACGTAGATCTGTCACCAACATGCTTTTTTACATGATAGTGTGACTGGAAACAAAGAAAGAAACATTTTATTTAGACGGACAGCACGAATAAAATAAATGGAAAACATAGAACGGTTCCCAAACCACAAAGGTTTATGATACCTAGAAATGTTATCGAGGAGTATTAAAATATATAAAAAACAACGAAAGGTGATATATAGCTTACGGCTGGTCTAGAAAGGTGCCCAGATCAGCTTCGACTACTGATGTCAACGGATATTGCGTGCAGTGAAAGGTGACGCGGAAATAAAATGTGTCCAGGAAATTACGAAGCCACCATAAGACACGATATACAATGGTGCGTTGCGTGTTTCAAATAGTTGTACGAAGAGTGATTGAGTAGGTACCCTAATTTTTATATCATCTGAAATAAACAAGTTGCACTTCATACAAAAAAATCTTAATGAACTATACGTAGAAAATGGTAAGGATATTTTCAACCTGAGTTATTAATTCAAACGATGAATTTAAGTAACGATAAGGTTAAAGTTCCTTAATGGGATAAACATAACTACGTTAAGAAAAACCGACTTCAAAACTGAAAAGTAAAAAATAATAAAGATTTAATTGTAATTATATACTACCTATTATTTATATGTGCTATTTACTAATAGATTTGAAGTTGGTGCCAAGCCTTAAACAAATAATTATATTTTAATCACTTAAATATGAATACGAGCAAATTAATACACTGAACAAAACGTAACCGGCGAATCGTGGGTGTTTGCATGTATGCTTCAATTCATGCATTTACCTCTGCCTACCCCTTCGGGGATTACAGGCGTGAAGTTTGGCACCGACTTCAAATCTGTTATTAAATAGCACATATAAATAATAGGTAGTATATAATTACAATTAAATCTTTATTATTTTTAAGTTTTGAAGTCGGTTTTTCTTAACGTAGTTATATTTATTTAATACTTTTTAGTTTATTGCTGCATTGTCAATTAGATTAATGTTTTCATCTGTTAAATTTGTAAAATCTGACTCTTTTAGCTTCGTGATAATTAGATACCTAATTTAAATTGTTAAGGTGTGTCGATACAAAATTATAACACGACTATACGAAATCAATGAAAAAAATTTATCTACGAAGGAGTTAATATGCTGTGCTGTGTCGTCGATGAGTAAATGTGTCATTGTCACTTGTTGTCATCTTGTTGTCATGCGCATTAGGACTACCTAGGACGTCAGTGGATTCAACGCACTGTATGACAACTCGCCGTCTATTTTTATTCCTTTAGTCTGAGGTGAAAGTAAGTAAAAAAAATGCTCATAAAATAAAAACTAATGGGCCTATCTGAATCAAATTTTTATGGGACCAATTCGAAACTATTCCGCATCGAACAAAAGAATTACGTAAATCGGTAAAGAAATCTCGGCGAAATTCACGTACAAACATAAAAAAAAATTTTTTTTTCCTTAATTTCTTTTTTTTTATATAAGGAAGGTGGCAAACAAGCCTGCAGCTCACATAGATGTTAAGTGATGACTGCAGCCTATAGTCATCTACATAAAAACCAGAGGTCACAACTCAGATGCGTTGCCACCCCTGAGACCTAAGGTGTCATGTCTCTGTGATTGTTACTTCTACCATTCATTACCATCTAACCGAATTTAATTTACTGCACAGAGTAATTTATTTCCGGCACAGAGGCATAACACCTTAGACCTCAGGAGTGGTAACGCATCTGCATTTTTATCTCGGTCTTTGTGTTTGTATCTATAGGCTGCAGTCATCACTTAACATCAATGTGAACTGCATGCTTGTTTGCCACTTCCATAACATAAAAAAAGTATAATTATAAAACTGAATTAAAAATACCTAAGACACTACAAAGTACATACATATAATCTTACCTATTTACGATTATTTACATTCACCTTAAATACCATTTACTATTTGCCTATATACTCTTATTATATTATTATGCATCATAGATCTCCACTCATAGCTTTTATATTTTCATATGAATTGAATTTGAATTGCAGCTGTTAAAAATTTACTCTATAAAGTGAATATTCCTTACTATAACAATTTTTATACAAATAGGGACAGAAAAACGGCAAACAGTCCAATTTGTGTTGGAATTAAGTATTATTCATAAATGTGAGTGTAAGCGTATTTTGTTAAAGTACACTAATAACTGATACTTAAACAAAATAACATATTTTTTTTTTTATCACAAATGTCAAATATTAACGTTAATTTTCATAGACATGCCCAAAGCTTTGAATATAAGTATTTATCCAAAACAAAACAAACAAACCACATTGCATGTTAGTCATAATATTCAGTTATAAATACCCGTTGACGAGGCCATTTCCATGCCACGAGCGGAAAAATGTTTGAATTGAGGTTAGATAGAACAAGTAGATTGTACGATTGGTCTATCCGGTAGTTCTTGTAAGCCACAGCTCTTTTACCTAGCCCCAGATCCCGCGGGGCTTAGTCCGCTGTCAACTTAAACAAAATGGTGTTACTGCTTGTATCTATATTATTATGAGACAAGTATTACACATTTCTTTGGAGAGCATTATATTATTTTGATATTCTGGGTTTAATTCTACAGTATTCATTATTTTTCCATTTATTACGCGGTTGAGAAAAAATAATAATAAAGATGGTTGATCCTTGTCAGGCGATGGTTTTGTACTTAGCGTGTTATGATTTACTGGTGGTAGAGCTCCAGTGACGGAGCTCGCGGGCGTAGGCACCACCGCATTACCTAATATACTTGCCGCTAAATGGTAGCGTTCAGCACTATCGTGTTCCGGTCAGGTGGTAATGTACGGCCCTGTAATTGCCGGCACAGAGGCATAACACCTTAGGCCTCAGGAGTGGTAACGCATCTGCATTTAGACCTCGGTCTTTGTGTGGGTGTCTATAGGCTGCAGTCATCACTTAACATCAACGTGAACTGCATGCTTGTTTAGTAAAAAAAAATGATTTATCCCTAGCAAAAATTCTAGCCTTACAGAGCCAACGGTGCGGGTTCAGTATTAATAAGCAGCTACATCGAGACGAGGCAATTTTTTACAGTACTTTTTGGTGGGATATAGTATTATAGTTAGATGGTGTTGCATGGCAACGTTTTGGTATTAAATATCTGGTTTTGGACCATCAATATAAATTACAAGATAACAATCCTAAAGAAATATTTTGTAAGTAAATTAAATAGCGAAATATAAGTAGTACAGTCAATTCTCATTCGATTTGCTACGAGTTCGTAGCGCGTTGCTACGAAATCCGTAGATCTCTCTTGCCAGCGATTTTGCAAAGGAATGATTTTTTTTAACATCATTATTTGGGATAATACATTAATTTTACGTCTTTTACCAGTGGAATTGTTTACCGTTTACGTATTTATATAAGGAACTAGGTTTCTTGATCTGTGATAACAAAGCTTAAGTTTTTTTTTTTTTTTTTTTTATGTAATAAAAGTGGCAAACAAACATGCAGTTCACATTAATGTTAAGTGATGACTGCAGCCTATAATCACCCACACAATGACCAGAGGTCAAAATGCAGATGCGCTGCCACTCCTGAGGCATTAGGTGATATGCCTCTGTGCCTGAAATTACAGGGCCGTACATTACCACCTGACCGGAACACGATAGTGCTGAACACTACCATTTAGCGGCAAGTATATTAAGTAATGCGGTGGTGCCTACGCCCGCGAGCTCCGTCACTGGAACTCTACCACCAGTAGGAGCAGCCTATAATTTAATTATGTAATAATCATTACCTACATAATCTATCTGCCTCCAATTAGCAATGTTCAGTACTATCGTGTTCCGGTTAGATTGTAATGTATAGCCCTGTAATAACTATCACAAAGATAACGCCTAAGGTGTCAGGGGTGACAACGCGTCTGCATTTTGACCTCTGGTTTTTGTGTTGATGTTTATATGCATCACTTAACATCCTTGTGAATTGCACGCTTGTTTGTCATCTTCGTAACATACAAATAACGGATAGGCTAATAATACAAAAATCGAAGGTTGAATATGCGAACGAAGTCAAATATTTCTTTCAGATTTTTTTATTGATTAGACAATTCAAACTCAATTTTACGAAATGAACTTCAATTTAAAATTAAAATGATTTTTTTATCTGCTTACAAAGGTTACGCTTACATTTGTCGCAAAGCGTTGGTTTTGTCAGTGGTATCAGTTATAATACCTAATGATCATTAATAATAATTACAGCTAATAGCAGTTCAGTTTTTGAGTCCACAACAACTGAACTGTTTTGATGCGGTTACGAATATAAATGATATTGTAATTGATTGACTTTTTTTTTGGCAAAGAAACAAATTTATAAAAGCTTTGTTCGATTTTTTTGTGGGCACGTAACCAACCCTAACTTACCCTATTATCCCTATTACTAAGACTTCGCTGTCCATCTGTCTGTTTGTCCATCTGTCTATCCTTCTGTCTGCCTATCTGTCTATCACCAGGCACAGTTATAAACCGTGATAGCTAGACATTTGAAATTTTCACAGATTCTATATTGCTGTTTCCACTATAACAGCGACTACTAAAAATGAAATAAAATCTCGTCTTGTATGAAATAAAATCGTATTTGTGTTTTCTGCTCGATGTTAAATACAGGGTGCACATAAATGTTTGAATTATTCGCTAAATATAAAGTTATACATTCACTTTAAAACTAAATAAAAATATACTAAATATGTAAGGAGGGCCCATATTATCATTTACTAAACCACAAATGTGATTGTTTCCGTTTTTTATAGATAGATGCTACGGAGCCATATATGCGTGAGATCTACTCGCAATTGGGCGGTGTTTTTTTCAGTTCCCCTTGAAATAATGATCACTCACTTAATAAAGTTATTAAGATATTTTTTGTCGCATTTGTTTAATTAAATATTTATAGAAAATTAACTCTAGTCCAGTCCACGTGGTCAGCACTCAGGGCTCGTTCAAATTGCTACGACTTCAGTCCATCTCTCTTTTTAGCGATTTAGGTGTCATGTCAATAATTTTAAGGTTAATTAATGTACGCAATGTGAAATGAACTTCTAGTTCAATTTAAATTAAATTTGTTTTTACTAACACAGCTAAAACTGCCATATATCGTAAATCGTTGGTTTCATTGGTGGTATCATATCATTTCATCTATTATTGGATACTTTACTCTCAATGCTTTGATGCGGTTACGTGGCTAATTCATAATAATAATAGTATGATTGATTAGCTTTGGTATAACAAAAATAAATAAAGCACATATATCTATAACTATGTTTAAGCCATGATGTTTTTAATTTTGTATGCAGTCACAAACTCCGTTTTTTAGTTACGACAACATTGATTATTACTATGAGTTATTTTTGAATTATTTTTTGAGTCTTCACTCTTGTCTGACACAACTGGAAAAAAGAAAATACATTCAATTTTTGCATTTATTGAAACCAGCAAACACCGACACTACGATGACGTGTTTTGAACGCCATGTAATATAAGGTGGGTTTTGTGATATTCATCGACAATCTTCATGTTGTAAGCGTATTATTATTACTAAATTTCAAAGTTGATAAAAATATCTTATATGATTTACCTATTTATGATCCGAAGATAGATGAGACCTAAAGTAAACCAACATTATCAACTTGTTTTGTTTTATCTTAACTGCTAATCTTCTTCATTTGTACTTTGATTTCAAATATATTAAATTTAGATTCAGGTAGCGATCAATCGTTCAATAAGATTACTTTGCGATGTAAAGAAAATATCTCAATGCTACATTTTTATTCCACTGGCCAATATACCTATAATAATTTTTACTGGTGGTAGAGCTCCAGTGACGGAGCTCGCGGGCGTAGGCACCACCGCATTACCTAATATACTTGCCGCTAAATGGTAGTGTTCAGCACTATCGTGTTCCGGTCAGGTGGTAATGTACGGCCCTGTAATTGCCGGCACAGAGGCATAACACCTTAGGCCTCAGGAGTGGTAACGGATCTGCATTTAGACCTCGGTCTTTGTGTGGGTGTCTATAGGCTGCAGTCATCACTTAACATCAATGTGGACTGCACGCTTGTTTGCCACTTCCGTAACATAAAAAAAAACCTCAATCATTGAGAGTCAAGGTGAAATATTGTCAACTTATACCGTGTACACTGCATAATAAGTGCGAATGACAATTTGAATTTCAAAAGTAGGTGGATAACTTAACGCTGGGTGACTTGCGCATTTCACACCGTTCTTTGAGCTTGCCAGCGTTGATCAAACCGGCAACAGTATCTATCTGACGGCCGTAGGGGCTAGACGTGTTTTTCTCCTGATATTACGATAAATTCACGTAGTTCGAACATATTATATAACGTAGTGCTGTTTGTTTTGTGTCGACCGTACCGAAGGGATGTATTGAATTGTATAAGGTAATGTTAAATTTCAAATATTTTAATTTGAATTCGCTAATGTCATTAAATATTCAGGGATAAGTCCTGATTAATTACTGAGGGTTCTTAATGCCTTTGTTAATTACCCTTGCGGCGTTTAAAGCTTTGGCGTAAATAATGCAAGCATTCCGGTCGACTCACGTGTTGAAGGACCCGGGGGATGTGACTTTATTTAGCCCTGGGGGCTTAAACGTGCTGTCCGGTGAACCTTAATAGTTTTACCTTGCTTTAATGTTACATTTGTGAATAAGTAACATATTTTACTCGTATTTTTTTCAAATAGACATGGTGTCGGGTACTGTATTGTTATTATGTGTGTTGTGTGTACATAATATGTTTTAACATACATATAAGATATGAATATAAAATATAGCAAACGTATTGTTTGAAAGACATATCTAAATTATACAGTTTTATGTGGACAGAAAAAAAAACGTTTAATAAAGTATTTTTCAAATACGTATGTAATTGATTTCACTATTAAAATTTTAAGCTTTGTTACGCTTATTTTTTATGAAATGGAAGTGGTAAACAATTATGCAGTTCACATTGATGTTAAGCGATGACAGCAGCCTATAGACACCCACACAAAGATCAAGGTCAAAATGTAGATGCCTTACCATTCCTGAGGCCTAAGGTGTTATACCTCTGTGTCGGAATTTACAGGGTCCCGATTACAGGGGACCGGAACACGATAGTGTTAAACACTACCATTCAGCGGCAAGTATATTAGGTAATGCGGTGGTGCCTACGCTCGCGAGCTCCGTCACTGGTAATAGGTCTTTCTCTTAGAGCAATTTAATCCAGTCTTACTGAATTTAAATTGATTCATTTAAAATAATTAGGACGTTAGACTTTTACCTATAAATAATCAGAGAACACGTCATTATTGACCACACTCAAAAATAAACGTGAAAGGTCAAGTTGAACGGTACCTTACCGAAATATAATCAAAGAGAATTCATACTCGTATTATATTTTAAAGAGCTCTGTAGAAAGGTTTCCGCTAAAAATAACTTTAAATTTTTCCTCCCTGTATTCAGATTGTTGAAAAATCTTTACATATTTCCTAAATACTAGAGAAAGTACAAATTTATAAATCATAAAACGATACAAACCTTTTTGTGGATGGACGTATTTTTTGGTTTTTGCTATGACAATATATCAAAACGAAAAAGGAAATTTGCAATACTGTAATAAGTATTAAAAGTTTATGCCTAACTTGGTTTTTCTATAAACTAGTAACTACCAGTGGCTTTGCACATGTAAAATTTGTGCTATTCCCTTGGTCAGGATTGTAATGGTTTATCAAGTTGCTACCATACAGTTCAGAAATGAATCTTCTATGTATGTATCTTCACGCCAGGTCCCTAACGGGGTAGGCAGAGAGTGTGGAGCGCCAGATATTCCGGTCCTGACAAACCACTCGTGTTTCATCTACCTTCATCGTTCTCTTCATACACGAACGCCGATCCCTAAGACTTTTGACCGCACCATCAGATAGAATTCGACCTATTTGGTCATGGTAGGTCAATCATGAATCTTCTACATATTAATAACATGAGTTGTTTATCTAATACTAGGCAGTTAGTTAGATTAGTATCACCAGTTTGTGACAAAATAATACATTCTTACATCTTTATATAACATATCGTTGAGTTTTGTATATATTTCTCTCAACTCTTCACGGTGCGATAATAAATATTTATTTATCAATGATAACATTAGATAACAGTGAAATATTCTGCAGAAACACTGGTAGGGTTTAGAGAGAGAGCTGAAGGAATTTACCAATCAATGTATTATGTACCTATTATCAAAATTAAATAATATTGTTCAGCACAGTTAATAAATTTGTCGGTTAATAGATAATATATGACCGTCTTATTTCTATCACAGAGGCAAAATCACTTGGGCTTTGGAAGTGGCATGTGCATTTTGACCTTATTTTTTATACATAGGCTGCAACAGTCACTTGTCATCATGCTTGTTCGCCGCCTATATTACATAAAATGCAATTGAAAAGAAACGGCTTAAATAAACATGAACCAAAGAATTTTGGGAATCACATATTCTACAAAATACTTTTGTAATCCAACTTGCACTATTGAATCCCGTCTCCATGATCTTCGAAAATTGGGGGAGATCAAAATTTGTATAGATAAAAAACGTAACTTCACGCCTGTAATCCCCGAAGGGTTAGGCAGAGGTAAATGCATGCATTCAAGCATACATGCAAACACCCGAAACACGATTCGCCGGTTACGTCCTTGGCCCATGTAACAGGTGGCGAGCCTGTTGCCATCTCCGGGAACATTACCAAACTCCGAGGTACTGGAAAACTTTCAGAAAATGGAAAAATCCCAATAGAACCAGAGACAAAGGATCTTAAACCGTTAACCGATAAATTATATATACTCGTATTAGTATTGATCATCATCATCATTCCAGCCAAATGATGTCCACTGCTGGACAAAGCCTTCCCAAAACACGCCCAAAACAGTGTTGTGCGTCATTAGGTTAGAATATATCAAAATCGCGCTACGCTTGGCAGGCGGATTGGCGATCGCAGTGATGGAAGATTTATTGCAGGACGCTGCTTTTATATTTACAACCAAATCATTCCGGTTTGACCGCTGTCAGAGAATATGTAATAATACTACGTAGAGAATGGACACTTCGACGTTCCCCCCGATTTCTCCGCATTACCCAACCTCTTCCCCTCTTATGGGTGATGGTTGGTATTTTCTACGTGCTACGCACACAGGTGCACGTGTAAATACACGTCAATGATTGATGTCGGTGTAACAGAGACCAAATTTAGCGTTTGTATGGAATTTGGGCGGAGTGTCCGCGGTGTGCCGCTGTTGTGCGGTTGACTGACTGCAATGGCGAAAATATTCTCTAAAGGGCAATGGGGTAAGAGAAAATATACCCCCCGTTATTTTGCTTTCATCGGTCTATCTTCGGTCTAGTAGTTTTAGCAGTTCAATATATTTTTTTAGTTATAACGAGTTCACTCTGCAGCTTGTTATTTTATATGAAATATGACTATTCATTTTCAATTTCAATTAAGCCTAGGTAATGGACTATCGTAACCCTTTTTGATTTATATTTTCCTCTCTCGACTCAGACTTTTGTTTATCGTAGGTCTCTTGGTATGTGAAAAGAAAGTGGCAGAACTTTAATGAACTGATTCTAAGGCTCTCAGTAGAAATGCTAGTACACAAAGGTTCTCGGTTGATAGTAAATTAGGATTCCGTTTTTCTTTGCTTTTCGATGACAAAAACCTAATACTCGTATTATATCGGCCACAAAATTGAATACTGTAACAGATTACTTTAACCTGCGTGCAGTAAGGTTTCATTTTTTTAATGTTATGGAAGTGGCATACTAGCATGCAGTTCACATTGGTGTTAAGTGATGACTGCAGCCTATAGACACACACAAAGACCAAGGTCAAAATGCAGATGCGTTACCACTCCTGAGGCCTAAGGTGTTATGCCTGTGTGCCGGAAATTACAAAGCCATGCATTACCACCTGACTGGAACAGGATAGTGCTGAACCCTACCATTTAGCGGCAAGTATATTAGGTAATGCGGTGGCGCCTACGTCCGCGAGCTCCGTCACTGGAGCTCTACCACCACTAAGTTGTAAAGGCATGGCAGTAGGCAAGGAAGTCTTATACCTCTGTTATCGTACAATGGTATCCACCAAGTTTAATATTTAAAAAACAACAGATTTAACAAAGCCAGATTGCCGCCTTCAGTTTGTCTTGACATCGCACGGAGTTGGTTTGCCTCGGTATTGGCATGCATTCAGTTCGCTTTCGCTGTTTTATCTGATTAGACAAAAAAAATACTCCACATTACAAAATAAAAACGCTTAGCCACGCTTTTGCTGTTTATTTGACACGGGCCTCAGTATGGTACCGACTCAGTGATTGTGTGAGTGAGTAATTGACAGACACGTACATCTGAAACTATTCATAGAAAGCTGAAATTCAGTATGTAGATTTCTTGTGTAATATAAAGAAGAATGGGGACGCGAAGCGGCGGGCAAATGGCGGGCAGTGTATAATTAATTATAAAACGTGTATTTCCAAACTTTGAATAGATAGGTTACTGAGAATTTTGTCGAATGAAAATAAAAATACATATATATTATTATACTGTAAAACTGTCGTGTCAAATGCGATAAGTTATATTGCTCAATTTTTGAAGACAAGTGTTTGTTTTTTTATATTATTATCTTAACTTAAAAATGTGTTTAAATATATTTTATACATACAATTTTTGTCATACCTATCCATCATACCATCATACTTGATAATACATATTAATTTGAACTGCACGAAGTATTTTTCAAATCGAAGGGTACCTATTTCTTTTTAAAATTTTTACTTTAAATTTATTTGGATCCAGACATTTTATTATCTGTACCTTCACAAATTATATTTTTTCATAATGCACACAAGTTTTGAAATCTTTTACGGCGACCTCAGTAAAAGCACATCGTTACCTTAAAAAAAATTGTTTGATTTTATTGCATTCAATCGTTATGCACTCCATAAGCAATTATAGATTACATACTCACGTCATATAATTTGTGATACATTGTCATGGCAAGTGATTAATCATTTTCAATGATCACAGTAGTGAAATGTGTTGTTTCACATGATTTACGCATGTCTTAGGACTATTTGGCATTGGTAATTATGACGTCGTTGGCAACGAATAGACTAATTTCTGATATGACATGTACAAAGGATGAAATAATAACATCATCATAGTAATAATATCATCTCCATTAGTAGACAAATAAAGCAATATTTTTTTAAATATTAATAATATATGTGGTGTACAAGAGAGTCTTCAGGTTCTCTTCAATAACTTGCTTTATTTAAAGTAGATTATATGTTTATTACTTGATATAAAATGTAATACAAAATTAAATTACAACAGAGATTCGGTAGCCAGGTTCGGTAGTAGTAGCCCGCGCTCGCCTTTGAAGATCCTCATATACCTAGGCTAACGGTACTCTTCCTTTTCTATTGTCGTCGCTAGGTGGCACAGCAGCTCCTGCAACTGACACGCCCCCAGTCGTCATGACGCCAGCCGTTAAGTGTCTTGTAACGTGCATAGACAATATGAAAGTATAGTTTTATATAGTGACGGTTTTTTGCCGGTGGTAGAGTTCTGTAGTCGGAGCCGCAGGGTGTAGGCATTAGCAACGCAACGCATTACCTGTCTACCTTATCTGTTTGATATAATATACCCAAATGATACCTTTCAGCTATTGCCGTCATACTATAGTTAGTATGCTCCGTAATAACTAGCAAAGAGACAAACTGAAGCCCAAGAGTAGAACTGAATTAGGTATGTATTTTGATTTCCAGGTTTTAATCAGATATCTTTAGGCTGTAATATTCACGTATAGCTCAGATTGATATCTGAACTGGATTCCGGACTTTGCCATCATCATAACAAGAAAAATATCCGGAATTCGTTAAAAAAAGAGATACTATATAGTATATATAGTATGTTCATAGGCTTTCGCGAGCTATACTAATTTAAATAAAACTAGTTTCTGGATTTATCTCGCGTATTAAACTAAAATGATTATTTAAAATCGAACCCGACGTTTCGGTCGCTTTTCAGCTTCCGTGGTCTCGGGCAGACTGAGGTAGCATTTGTCTGACAGCGGTTCGCGAGGCTATTGAGATTGAAAACAGGACAAGTGCGAGTCCGACTCGCGTGGTGAGGGTTCCGTAATTTAAATAAATATTTTCGAAAATATTACATATTTAACGCAGGGACATAGCGGTTACGGTGGTACCGGCAGGGGGGATTATATTATTAAGAATTTAAGATTTAATTTGAATACTCAAACTTCTTATAGGTTTTCCAGTAATCTATAGGCAAATAACTATTTTCCACATTTTTTCAAAATTTTAAGTTCAGTAGTTTCGGAGATAGGGTGGAATTGTCAATTTTCGTCGTTTTTCTTAAATAACTTCAAATTTGTTTATGCAAAAATTATATCTGAGATGCTGACAACAACCTCTTTCATTTGATATGTCACACGACACAGTTTACGATTATTATTTTTTTAATTTTCTGATTTACACGCCAAAAGTGGCGCCCCTTTAAAATTTTAAAATTTCTTATTTTACTTGACGTGTTCATCTATGGGTCACCAATTTACATATATTCATCAAATTTCAACTCAATCGGTCTAGTAGTTTCGGAGAAAATTGGCTGTGACAGACGGACAGACAGACAGACAGACAGACGCACGAGTGATCCTATAAGGGTTCCTTTTTTCCTTTTTGAGGTACGGAACCCTAAAAACATCCAAATTTCAATAGAGGAGATGGTTGGCGATTGTCACCAACATGGGATCCAATACTCAGTAGAATTAAAGCCCAACCGCAACAATTTGTAAGACCTCAAGATACAATTAGTAACTTTTGTGATAATGCTGAATGCTACGCAAGACGTTTGCGAAATAGATGGAGGTAGCTGCACGTAATAATTTTTCAAATTGCTGTCAGACAAATTTCAGTTTTGTTCGAACCAATTTCAAACAAAATTGGATTTTGTTGAATGAAACGAGAGCTATTCGCGTTCGCCATATAAAATTATCACAACAGTATAAGTGAAACAATACACTAGAAACAACAGCCCACTGGCGTATTTTATTGATTTGGAGTGGATCACGTGAAATTAATGAATATAAAAATAAGTCGGGTTTTCCTTCCTGACGCTATTACTCCAGAACGCACGAATCGATTTCCACGGTTTTGCATTCATTGGAAAGGTCTCGGACTCCGTGTGGTTTATAGGAAAAAATATTTATAAAACGACATCCACGCAGGTGAAGCCGCGGGCAACAGCTAATTAATGAATAAAACAAAAATCGGTACATGAAATATTTTTCATTACCATTTCAAAAGTCGAAAGACCTGGATCTTCTGGACTAAAGTCTCCTAGACTCACAAAAAACGGTATAAGGCTGCCGTCATCATTCAGTGATTAAATATTTTTTATTTATTCTAACTGAATAAGAAGTGCCTAAATGTAGGTACTTTACTGGTAATAAACAAAGACCCAGAAGGAAGACGAGAGAGCTATTCTCTCTTCCGTTGTATTTTGTAGGGACAGTTTTAAACTACACTAGTGTAGTACCCACATTTATTGCTCTGTCTACAATTGGCCTGTAGCTATTATTACCAACAAGTATATGTGTCCCTTTCTGGTATTTAAACGAGCTCGCCTAACATACGCTCCACTGCAAGCACTTAGGACCTATTATGGTTCAAGTGTTTTTTACAGTCAGTACGTATAGTTGCTCATTATTGTTAATATTAACGTTAGCACTTAAAACTTTCTTTTTAAGGGCCTTATTACTTCGGCAAATTTAATATAACAAACCGACAAAAGGAAGTTACAATTGAATTTTATCTCGAATCTCTACAAATTTATCTTCATCTACACAATTTAAATCTTTACTCACATCTTATTTTGTTTAAGATATTTTTATCATCATCCACCCCTTTTTCCCCTGTCTCTGTATTTTTTATATTATATCGTACTCTTACATGATTTGTGAAATTTGATCCCTATTGGAACAACAAAATAATTTTATTAAGCAATTGTTTTCTTATAAATTTGGTGTAAAAAGTCGTAAAATTCTAAATTCTATTCATTCAATGCAGAATTCTAGGATATACTAATTTGCTGCACCTGAACGTATGTATATTACGTTTACACGTCATATATATGTTTGTTTCCTATTCAACATATTATATACATAGTTCTAAAATCTATACATTTATGTGATGTATAAATGCAGAAGAAGCACGGGAAGTATGTCAGGACCTGGACCTTTTTTTACTTTTAATAGAAATTCGTCAGCGATGAAATTAATTTCCTTTATATCTTTAATTATTGCGGTAGCATGACATGTCTATTGATACAATGCTAAGTTTTAATGACATAAATGTGAAATTCTCTTTAACTGCTTAACTGTTTCATATTCAACAAAAAATATAGTTACTTTTGATTGTTCTTGCATTTACGTCAACTATGGTAAAGTCTTAATAATTACCAGAAATTTGTCCAATAGTAACGATCATAGCCATCAATCATGGATATAAATTCAACGGGCAATTATGTTCCTATCACATTTTCCCTCCAAATTGAAATGAGATTATGAAGTTATTAAATTCTCCTTGAATATTTTTAATAATAGATATCTAACATTTTGTCCAAACTCAAACTCATTGTCCTTTTGCATAAATATATTTCTAGAATTTTCTCTCCACTAAATATGTCAAGTCATTCTAAATAGATGAAAAGAAAGACTTTGCAAGTATGCGGTACTCTAAAGATGTCTTCGTAAAACCAGAGGTTTTTTTATGTCCATGAAATCAAAACAAATGACAGCAAAGAAACAAACGGCAATATAATCCTCAATTTTAAGATTCAAGATGCTCCAGAAACCATCCGTCCGCCACAGCCGATGAATATTTCACTTGGGCCAAATACGTAATTCGGGAGACCGGCATATGTTATGCCAAACCTACCTGTTAATATTAAAATATGCAAATCACAGCATTACCATGTCCCACCTTCTTTCAGTGTACCCTACATGCTACATGTAAATGCAGCCTTGTATTAAAACATTCAATTTTCACAAATAAATGCTCACTTTTCTCTTTTGCCCTGTACTGATTCGATTTCGTTTTAATTATTTTCGTTTAAACGTTCGTTTGAACGAATTCGATTGCTAATCACGAGAACGAAGCACATGGTAACAAAATTAGTAGTAGCCTCTTTATTTCACTGCTGCTCAAGCATTATTTTACCTAACATTGTAAAAAAAAATTTAGGCAGTAATTACTGAAATTATATACACTCTGATTATTTTATTAAAAGAAAAATGGAAAGAAAAATTTGACTTCAGGCGAGACTCGAACTCGCGGCCTACTGGGAATCTAGTCCAGCCGCTCTTTCAATTGAGCTACTGAAGTCCTGTCCGATTTGTCAAATCTTTCCTTCACATTTATTGCATTGCTTTATGGTAGCAGTAGCGCCATCTATTGCCAACTATGCTTGTTAGGCAACCGATATAATAGACTTTGCAGTTTATTGAATATCGTAAAGAAGTTGCTTTTACCCTTAATAATTGTTTTATATTATTTCGCATTAACACATGCTTGTGATTATGCACTCTGATTATTGCTTTTGATATTTGAAACTGACGGGTCTACATAAATATGTAAATGTAATATTTATGACCAACATACAGACAAATTTATAATAATAAATTTGTCTGTATGTTGTATAAATATAATAAACAAGCGTGCAGTTCACATTATTGTTAAGTAATGACTGCAGTCTATAGAAATCTACATAAAAACCAGAGGTCAAAATGCAGATGCGTTGCCACCCCCGAGACCTAAGGTGTCATGTCTCTGTGATAGTTATTACGGGGCCATACATTACCATATAACCGGAACACGACAGTGCCGAACACTACCATTTAGCGGCAGATAGGTTAGGTAATACAGTGGTGCCTACGCTCTCGAGCTTCTACACTTGGAACTCTACCACCAGTAAAAAACTCTAATCAAAGCATCTGCATTGAAATCTCTGGTGTCATGTAGATGTTTATAGGCTACACTTACCATCAACACAGTACTCACCCTCAATTTAAACTGTATACTTGTTTGCCGCTGCAAAAAAAAAGATAATATCAAAACACATGACTTCTATCACATAAAAAACTCGTAAGAGTTTGATTTCTTGCAACCCTCAGATACTTTAAAAAACATCGAACACAACTGCGATTTTAATCTATTTATTTCGAGAACAACAAGTATATTTAGTATAAAAATATATTTCATTCCAACAGTTCGTCTTTAACTTAACCAAGCAAACACAAGCTTGAAACAAAACAACCTACGCTATCGTTTTCCAAGCAAAATAAATGAAACGAAGCTAAACTGTTGTTTGAAGTTATGCCAATATGTTATTTCTGCTGTAAACTTTATTACAAGACCAATATACGTCTGATTAAAGGCTCAAGAAATAAATACTAATATTTATCTTGTTAATTTCAATGCAAAAGGTCTTTTTTCAAGTAAGTGTATATATTTAACCGACGACCCAGTTAGTCCAGCGGTGTGAGATGACGGTTTGATTCGAAGGGTCGCGGGTTCGACGCCGGCACGTGGACAAATATTAGTATGGCCTACAGATATTTGTTTCGGGTCTGGGTGTTTGTGTATGTGTTGTATATATACAACGGCATCCACGACACAGGTTTATACCTAATGTGGGGCTGTGAGTGTAAGCGTATTTCATTAACCGATCTTGACTTGATTTTTTGGTTGATCGATTGTCTCTTAAGAGATAAAAGACAAGTATTACACAACATCAAGGTATTATATGATGACGTCACCTAAAATATACATTTATTGTCACACGTTTTTTTGTATCAATATTTTTTTGAGTGGAGCTTACAAATTCCGGGCTGTGGTCTGGGGATGATAGTGATATTTTTCATATAACGAAGGTAGGAAACAAGCTTACAGTTCACGCCTTAAGTGATGACTGCAGCCTAAAGACATCAATGAAAAAAAAAAACAGAGGTCAAATACAAATGCGTTGTTACTCTTGAGATTTTAGTGGCAATGTCTCTTTCATAGTTTTTGGAGCCATACAATAACATTAAACCGGAACACGATAGTGCTGAATACTACCATTTGGAGCAGATGGCAACGCATCTGCATTTTGCGCTCTAGTCTTTGTGTGGGTGTCTATAGGCTGCAGTCATCAATACTCAATGTGAACTGCATGCTTGCTTTCCACATTCATAACTTTAAAAAAAAAGTGATATACACATATTTTTAGGCTTTTAAACGTCGTTTCAAACTAGAAGTTCTCATTGTTATAGTATTGTTGTTCTTATATGCATGAGAGTGGCATGGAACGTTTGAGTTGGCGGGTATTTAATTTGTTCTCTCCGACAGCGATATTTGAGTTTGTATAGCCTTTGAGAAAAGTTAGCGAGAATATCTAAAAATACCCGGCTATTACGATTTCTCCAGTACTGTTAGGCGAAAATTGAAGTAATTAAGCAGTAGACTAAATTGTTGAGAAGAAAGTTGGACTTCGTGAACCAGAACCCGTAAACTAATTACCGTGAAACCTGAAGAACTATAGACAAAGTTAATAGGGTTGCGTCCTAGGTACGAAATCAGTACTTTTTTACTTTATTATATGAAAATTTAATACAAATGGAATGTAAAAGTACAAAATTTACGAAAATTGGAGTAATAGGTATAGTATGAGAGAACAGATTTCTAAAATTACGATATAAATGTTAACTGAAAAAATGAAATAATTTCACTTTTAGAATCTTTGTATAATTTCCAACAACTTTTAGTATATCAGCGTTACACAAAAACGCAGTATTGACGAAGATATTCTAACATTGCTTGATTTCACCATTCAATTCACCGGTGTCGTACGTACACTCTGTGACATTATAAAGTGCTTTAATTTTGCATGGGCCGGTTTGAGTCATTTCACTACTCGCAACGTTTTAAAACGCTCCATTGTGACTTAAATTGCATTAACAAAATTACTTTTGTTTGGTATGGCGTAAGTGCGGCAGTTCTATTGGATATTATGGATAGAAACTAACTCAAGGGCATTTAAGCATTTTCATTAATAAACTGATCGTTCAAGAATATTATTCAAGCGAAAAAAAGTGATTCAACAAATTCCATGGCCTTTATCAAAGTGAGCACCGAGATCGACTGCTGTGCTTTGTGAACCGTGTTCCAATCAGGACACCACCTCGTCGAATGAAAGTTTAACGAACTCGAAACATAATCTGATTTACTGCTTTATTTTGCCAGATTATGAGATTGAGATTCTATTTTTGGGAGTTCTACTCAGCTTTTGAATATCTAAATTCAGTTTATCAGATGGGGTGTTGCTAAATAATAAAAATTCGATTTTCGGAAAGGTTTAAGCAGCTACATACACCTGGTTAAAACTTTCCGAAAATCGAATTTTTATTTAACATTCAAATAGCGATAGTTTGAAGAGATCATCATTTCTGCCGAATGAAATCCACTGCTGAATCAAAGCATGCCCATACGCCTCCTGGGGATACCTGACACTTCTAGAAACGAAGGAGACTCCTAGCAATTATAGAAACGAAATTTCATAAGAAAATTCCTAGCCCAGAAACACACCCTTCACCAAATTTCCATTTTGGTAAGAATTTCAGCCTTAAAATTTGAAAATCCATGCAAAATTTGAAAGTCCTAGCACTTGTAGTCTGAGATGTCGTGATGAGTAAGTGACCTTATTCTACTTATTCTAGGTACTGTTACTACTAATTGGAATGGTCCGACCACCGTTGTTTGGTTGACTAACTGTATTTGAATGTTGTGTATTTTCCTGCCCCAAAAACACACCCTTCACCAAAGTTCTATCTTGGTGAGTATTTCCGTCCTAAACAGATCCATGCAAAACTTGAAAGTCCTAGCACTTGTAGTTCCTGAGATGTCGTGATGAGTGAATGACCTTATTCTACTTATTCCACTGTTACTAGTAATTGGAATGGTCCGACCACCGTTTTTCTGTTGACTGACTGAGTGGAAGAACCGCCCACTAGCGGAAGAACTTCTACTGGAAGTTCTCTTCCAGTAGAAGTTCTTCCGCTAGTCCGGTGGGGTCGTCACGTCCAAACGGTGATCGTCTAGCGTATCATTAAAAAAATATAAAACCATTCACTGATTGGTATCTTTATCGTTGTGTATTGTAATAGCAATAAAAAACAATAAATTGCCACAATGTAGCTGATGGCGGCAGTTAGCTAACAGAATGGAACAAAATGGTAATTATGGTAACAATGGCTGAAAGTAGTTAAATTAGTTTGAATACAAGCCGGAAAGTTAAAATAGAGCGCAAAACACACGGGTTAAAAGCATTTGTATTATAAACGATAGGTATATATAAAAATTTACAATGTTCGTTGCTTGTTTAGGTTTTCAAAATGTTATTTAAAAATGTATTAATTGTTTGGCATTGGGAGGGTCTTCACCATACACTAGTGGAAGATAATATTTCATTACTTTTCATTCAGTCAACCGAATAATGGTGGCCTAACCATTCCAACTGGGCGGTAGTAAGTGCAATAACGTGGTAGTAAGTGTAATGACACAGGATGGGTAGCAGAATTCTGCGATCAACTTTACACTCGCCGAGCGTGGAAACTATGTCCTATCACCATAGATGATGCACAACTGTAAGCATCTTTGGAATGGGTTTTTGTCCAGCTGTGGACATCTTTTGGCTGAAATGATTGATGAATTGTTTTGAGGTCTACAGGCGTAGCTTGCGGGCGTAGTCATCACAGCTAACTGGTCACTGGTTAGATGGTATGTAAATTTATATTACAGTAGCTTAGAATAATAAAACCTACCCATATGCTGTAGAATATATTTGATATATAGTGATGGAACTCCAGTGATGAAGTTCACGAGCGTAGCCACTAACACATTATTTATTCATTTAAATGTAATTTCAGCAGCATATACCTTAGATTTCAGAAGGGGTAACGCATCTGCATTGAAATCTCTAGTCTCATGTAGATGTTTAAAGGCTACTTACCGTCAATGTAAACAGTATGCTTGTTCGCCACTTCATAACATAAAAAACCTGTCTGTAGTTTGATTATTTATTGATAAAATTAAAACAATTATAACGTTACATAGATACTGACCCCCTTATTCATAAATGTATTTTAGCTAAAGTGTTGCTAATGTCTCCTTTGTCTCATTCTATCCTACACATTTGACAATGCAACTGACAAAGACAAAGCATTCTATAGCTAAAACGTCTCTAAAGTACGTTTATGAATAAGGGGGTGAATGTTTAGAAACTACGTAAATAGTAGATACATATTCAAAAAGGTATTTGTGATATATTTGAAAACTAAATTTTCCAGCCTTATAATTATTTCAACTATCTCTCGTTACGTTTTTTCGCAAAAAAATTGTGGAAATTTAATGTATTTATCTAAATTGCTTATATGATTGTGACTGTCATTTATTTTGACAGGGTAGAATTATATTCGCCAACAGTGTTATTGGCATGTAATTCTTGGGTTATTAGCCATGCCTACCTACGATGTATACGCTGCTTACATCCTTTCTCTTAGAATTAGTGTAGGAGCGGGTCTCAGGAACTACTGATAATTGACATGGCTACTAACAGGCAGGTCCGACGTAGGAAACCAAAAGAGTCTCTTGACTTGCTGGATAGTGTATAAGAAGTCCTATTATTCCGTCCCGCATACATGGCTGATGAGAGCGATGGAATTATAGAAAAATAATACAAGACTACGTCACCTTTGAAGCGCGCATGGTCCAGCGGCTGCTGTAAATCGTAAGCGATCTACTCGATTAAGTACTGCGGGCGCGGTCAGGTAGTGTGATGGGTGACCGCTAGTGGAAAATTAAATGCGCGTTTCCGTGCTTCGGAGGGCACGTTAAGCCGTCGGTCCCGGTTGCTATCGATAGATAGCAGTCGTTAAACCTTGTCGGAGGCCTTATGGGCGGTTTGAAAACATCCGACAGCGGGTTGGCCACTAACCTCAACACCTCCACCAATCCGCATTGGAGCAGCGTGGTGGAGTAAGCTCCAGGCCTCCCCCCAAAAAGGGGAGAGACTCGTGCCCAGCAGTGGGACGTATAATGGGTTGCCGTTATTACGTCACCTTTCCCACGTCATAAACGTCGCAATGGAGTACGGTTCTTCACAATCCAGAAGGAGGTGGTGGCCAGGTGATATCCCACCTATTTGTCATTCGCAATGCAAATAAGGAACTTCAACGCAGTGATTGGAGTCCCGTATACCACAGTCTATATAGGTAAGACATGTAGTATACAGTGTCACCATTGCTTCTCCACGCTACGCGATTAACTCCACTGATTTATCAAACGAGCCTTTGTTGCCTTTATAAGCACTTAACGCTCCAAATATTTACTTTGACTTTTTACATACGACCTCTAAAAGCTTCGCTTGGCCTCGAGCTAATACGAAATGTCGTTTTTATTTGTCTCACTGTTGGTAATAGGTTTGGTGAATTGTGTTAATGTTTGTTTTATTTTTTCTGTATTCTATTCAAGCTTAAGTTAAAAGATATGTTGGTAATTTATAATATTACCCTTAATTTATTGTTATGAAATATTAAGGCAATCTCTTTGCTTTATCATTTAACCTATGACTAGATAATTTGAATATTTCCTCCTATATAATATTAACTCTCCAAGAGTAGGATATTTAATACGTAAAATTACGATAAATATATTTCAAGCGGTTTATCAAAGGGTTTATAATTCGAAATGTGATTAAGGAAATTCAATGTAGTCAATGCGAATTCCATGCACCACAGTCCATACAGTTTAGTTTATTTAGACATGTCGTATCCAGTGCAGCCTTTGTTTCTCCATCCTACGCGATTAACTCCACTGATTTATCAATCGGGCCATTGTAGCCTCTGTAAGCACTTAAAGGTGCTATTCCGCGGGTCGCGACAGTCGTCGGCCGCGCGCGGCTATAGATGCAGTATGAAAATGTATGGAACCGATCCACGGCTCGCGACAGATGCGCGCGGCCGACGACGTCACGAGCCGCTCGCGGCCTTGTTAGGTTAAGATCCCACTACAGCATCATTCCGTTCATCCAGATATGTTGCCAACCTATTTTTTACGCATATTTATAATCTAAAAAATATATATCCACTACATTGGCTTTCAAATAATGGCCGCAAGTTTTTTTTTTTTTTGGGAAATATTTTGTGTTTGTTAAATATTGTCCACCTCACGGCAATATGTATAAAAACTGAAAAATCACGTCCGCCGTTGCGCACTTGGCCGCCCCTACGTATTTTCGTTCCGCCCCGATTACTTTTTACGCCCATGACGTACATGTATTATTTATGTATCAAATTAATGCAATTTTTTTTTTCTCATTGAAACAATAGATACAGTATGAAAATGTATGGTACCGCTTCCGTGGCCCGCAACAGACGCGTCCGGCCAGCGACTGTCGTGAGCCGCGCGCGGCCGTGCGTATTTTGACGTCAGAAACATCATGGATTTCATGGCGCAAACATAACGAACCTCTATGGTGAAACCATTTTACGACTGGCTAGTTACACAGCACATATAATATATTTCACATTTTGACGGACAACTCGACAACACCGACTAATTTCGAAATTTTCAAGACACGGCCGCGGCTTATTACTGTCGCTGTCGTAAGCCGCCTCACGGTAATATAGGTTAAGATCCCATAACACAAACATTTCGTTCATCGAGTTTATGCTGCACAACCATTTTTTACGCATATTTATGATCCAGAGAATATAAATCTGCTGTTAAAGATGGTTAATATTGTAAATATTGTGAAAAATAGCTAGCGCGTAACATCACCAGTCAGACGAGGACAGCGAATAACAGCGATACGACGCTTGTAAATCCATTGCGCATGCGTGGGGTGCTACTTTTCTCAACTATCAAATTACTTTATTAATGTAAAATTGAATGATTTAAAGATAAAGGCGTGTTTTCTGTGTGACAAAACAAGCAACGTGCATGACTTTAATGATGCATCATTCAAAAAGTGTTCGTGAATGTTATTATTTCGTCGTAAGAAAATACATAAATATGCCGACACTTTATTAACAATTGAATCTACCGATGCTTTTGGATACCATACAGGGTGTTTTAAAAAAACAGTTTTGAAGAAAAGAAAAGAAGATAAATTTCAAAAATTTTACAGAACACAAAAAGTACTGTTTGTACTGGTGGTAGAGCTCCAGTGACGGAGCTCGCGGGCGTAGGCACCACCGCATTACCTAATATACTTGCCGCTAAATGGTAGTGTTCAGCACTATCGTGTTCCAGTTAGGTGGTAATGTACGGCCCTGTAATTTCCGGCACAGAGGCATAACACCTTAGGCCTCAGGGGTGGTAACGCATCTGCATTTTGGCCTTGGTCTTCATGTGGGTGTCTATAGGCTGCAGTCATCACTTAACATCAATGTGAACTGCAGTGCCCGCGACTTCGTCCGCGTAGAATTTCAGACCAAAACTGTAAAAAATGTTGTTTTGTTTTTACGTAAATAGACCAAAACAACATTTTTTACAATGTTTGTCTGTCTGTCTGTCTGTTTGTTCCGGCTAATCTCGGGAACGTGTGCCAGGTGGACCGATTTTGACTGGACTTGCACTAGCAGATAGCCCGTGTAATGAGGAGTAACTTACTTTTATTAATTTATGAATTACATTAAACCAGCTGTGCTTTCTTCGTCCGCGTATATACTGAACAATATTTTTGTTAAATTCTACGTGGACGAAGTCGCGGGCACAGCTAGTTATTTTTAAATTCTATTAAAATTTTACTTACTTTTTGTGTTCTGTAAAATTTTTTAAAGGCATCTTCACCTTTTTTCTTCACAACTGTTTTTTTTTAAACACTGTATGATATCCAAAAGCATCGGTGGATTCAATTGTTATATTCTAAAAGCCGCAGGCTCAACACAACAATTAAATCCACAAAACAAATTATTATTATTTTAAATAACGCCCAGACCTTCGTTATATTATAAAACCTGGAAATTCTTCTATATATGTCCCCTAAACCGGTATAAGCAAAACCAAAATATACAACCTGGGTAGCGGTGGCTTTGGCAGGTAACAGGTAGTAAAGGTGAGTAAAATTGTGTTTCAAATTTGTGATAGTATTAAACTTAATTTTCATATATTTTAACTTACAATCATATTAGAAACCGCCTCGTCTATCGGCGGACACTTTGGACGGTGGCAACCCCTTGCCAGACACCCTCACAGTCTAATTATTTATAAATCTACTTTCGTCATAGTATAAAATCTGACTTTTATATATGTTATTCAGAAAACTATACGAATAATGTTTCCACAATTCCCAGTCATTTTCGATGGTTCCCCTATCTTCCCAGGCACATTAAAGTACTCCAGGCGTGCGCGCGATGAATATACATGTACGTTGGTGCGAGTGAAATAGCATGATTGGTCCACGGCGATTTCTTTCTGCGCATCAGCTGGCTCGTACTCCGTAATATTTTGTGTAGTGTGAACTGTTATACGTACAGAAACCGTTCAATAATTAATTTGTAATAAAAGTGAGGGAAAATTAATTTTGTTCTGAAGAGACATTAAAGAAGTGTCAAACTGACGATCCGCTTAGCCCAACGGTGCGAGATGACCGTTTAATTCGAAGGGTCACGGGTTCGATCTCCGCACCGGGACCAATATTTGTATGGGCTACAGATATTTGTTTCGGGTCTGAGTGTTTGTGTATGTGTTATATGTGTATAACGACACAGGTTTATACCTTCTGTGGGGCTGTGTAACAGTGTAAGCGTAAGCGTATTTTTATAACTGAAAGTCAGAAAAAAACATAACCTTAAATATGCGAACATTATTTTACCTGATAAATATACAGATGGAGGTTATCACCGGAAATGCTATAAAACATTCACAGGCGTACTACAATTCTGAGCCTGCAGATTTACAACATTTTGTTCGATAACCTTTTGCCATCTTGTAGGTAGGGACATGATCCCATTGCTATAAAAATTTTGGGACTTCTCATCAAAATACCGCGACAAGTGGATTTGGCAGTCCTCTCGTGATGTTAACCTAACATTGCATAAAGAATTCTGAAGAGACCGAAACAGGTAGAAATCTAAAGGTGCAAGGTCAGGACTATACGGCGGATGCATTAACACCTCCCAGCCAAACTCTCTTAATTTTTGCTGAGTGGCTATAGATGTGTGAGGTCTAGCGTTATCATGATGAAACACCACACCCCTCCTGTTGATCAATTCCGGCCGCTTTCTCTCAACTTCTTGCTTTAATCTCATCAGTTGTTCGCAGTAGAGTTCAGAATCGATAGTCCTGTCTGGTGGTAATAGCTCATAATGAATAATGCCCTTCCAATCCCACCACACACACAACATCACCTTATTGCGAGTTAACCCGGGTTTCGCCACAGTCTGTGAAGCCTGACCGGCCTTTGACCACGACCTTTTTCGCACGTTCTTGTCGTACGTGATCCACTTTTCATCACCAGTTATCAGCTTCTTCAAAAATGATTCGGTTTTATTACGTCGTAATAAAGAATCACAAATGAGTACACGGTTCATTAGGTTTCTTTCAGTGAGCTCGTGATGTACCCAAATATCGAGCTTTTTTTTGTACCCAGCTTTTTTCAAATGCGCCAAAACTATTTTGTGATCAATTCTCAGTTGTTCAGCTACGTCGTAACTACTGATATGTCGATCTTGCTCCACTTTTTCAAAAATGGCATCCATTTTATCCGTAATAGGGCGACCAGAGCGAGGTGCATCTTTGACATCAAAATTTCCGGATTGAAAACGCTTAAACCAAAATTGTGCTACTCTCACAGACACTGCACTAGGTCCATAAACATCGCAAATTTTTTTCGCGGCTTGCGTTGCATTTTTAACTTTTTTGTAGTAAAATTTTAAAATGTATCGAATTTCTTCATTAGATTCACTCATCTTGACAGTACGAAAAACAAATGAATATCACACATTTGCCTAATTTGAATTTGGAATTATGTTCTTTAAAATTTTAAGTTTCAATGATACCAAAACCAGCCAGATACAAATACTATAGCCAAAGAGATTTTATTACAAGTTCATACGTATAAAGTGGATTTCGTGTCTCAAATTATTCAAATAAATCATAATATTAATGTGTTTCCCGTAATGTATAACCCGTAGTTCACTTTTAACCTTAATTCCTTCACGTGTTTAGCGCAATCTTTCATCAAACCTCACGTGTTATACGGCACTCTGAATTTAGTTGATTTTACCGTTTCTTTATATCTTGTAAACTTTTTACATCTGTTCATACCCTCCATTTACGTGGTCTAGTAGCTGTGACGGCCTTAAAAGATTCAAGATGATGTGACCTATTTGGACTGATTAGATTTGATATGTTTTGTTAATACGTATTTCTATTTGAAGACAATTTTATATAAACAAATATTACAATTGTTTATATAAAATTCTCGTATCACGGGGTTTGTAACAATACTCTTCCGAAACGGCTGGACCGATTATTGTGAATTTTGTGTGTATTTGGTAGGTATGAGAATCGGTTGTAGTCTATTTTTTATATCCCTAAATGTTAAGATTCTCATTACATATTTATTTTTATTTTTTTAACCATTTTTTTCTTTTTTTTATTCCTTTAAGGCGATATGAAGTTCGTCGGGATAGGTTATAAGATTTTGTATCATTATTTTATGTTGTATTTTATAGTAGATAAACCATTTTCTCTATTGAGAAAGGATAGTGACTTACATCACGTTACTTAAGTTACGACACTGAATTGTTATACTTCTTACATCGACTTGCATTATTATCTTGTCTTTTCAAATGACCTAGGCGTGGAATTTGAACATTTATGCTGACGGGCTTCCTTTCTAGAACTATAACACCAGTAGGGGCTCTCTCAGTCATATATTTCAATTAATCAAATAATGCAAAAAATATAAACAGAGAAAATAGAACACCTGTCAGTAGCAGACTACACGAGTTAATAAAAAACCTATACTACGCACTAAAACGCGAAATTATATATATATTTATTTAAAACTAGCTGACGCGGCAAACTTCGTATTGCCTCAGAATGAAAATATGACATGTGTCAAAGGTTTGATAGATACGGACTATTTATATGGGAAAATGAAATGGTGGTTTTTACTATTTCCCTTCAATTTATTCATATTTTCTTACCTCTTAAACATTCCCTGGACTTCCAAAAATCATTCAAAATTAATATTAGCCAAATCAGTCCAGCCATTCACGCGTGATGCCGTGGCCAAGGAAAACGGGTTGCATTTTTATATATATAGATGAACAAAAGAAAAATATTGACTTCAACTTCGAAGTTATTACATAGTTTGTACGCTGTTGGGGTATTTCTTGTTAATTAGCTGATGGCATGACGAGACTCACACGGAAGACAGAGATTACGGCCTGAGTAATTAATACTCTGTATACCCAAATCTAACAGTACTTAAGCAAGGGATCCCGAAAATATATTGTAAGCTCTGTTGTTTGAAACTATGTTTAATATACCGACTGATATTTTCTACGAAATGGTATAACAGTATACGGAATATTTCATATTGCATTTGTCATTAAATTCGCTTTATTCTGTTATGGATAAAAATATGATGATAATTCCATGAATTGATAGAGTGAATTCTTTGAAATTCACTTTTAGAAACTGCATTTATGAAAATTCCTGATTTGACTATTTAGTATTTATCCATACATAAGCGCCAACTTGAATGAAAATGAAATGTAAAAGTACAATATCCAACCAGAAATGATGCATATCGACCTCAGGAAGAGACGTCGGCTTATTTCGGATCTGTAGAGCGTTATCTCTTTCGTACCTTACCGTTATGTATATTTGACGTTTGTCGACCATTTTGATCAAGTTTTGACCAATACCGGACTACGGATGTGTACGTAGGCAGTGTGCAGCAGTGATAACGCTCTATAAAGGCGAAACTAGAAGATTGTCACTTTCATAGCCTCGATGTGCATTATTTCTTGATGAGCACAGTAACTCTCATACGAAGCACGATAAAAAATACCACCACAGCCACCACCAGGTACCATAGCTTATTGCTATGGAGTTGTTACTTCGTCATGGCAACATAAAACAATATAACAAACACTGAAAAATGAAACTGAGAGCAGAGAATATGTAATAATACTACGTACTGAGAGACGCAACAGTCAATGAAGTAAGGCAATGCAATAAATGTGAAGGAAAGATTTGACAAATCGGGCAGGACTTCGGTAACTCAGTTGGAAGAGCGGCTGGACTAGATTCTCAGTGGCCGCGAGTTCGAGTCTCGCCTGAAGTCAATTTTATCTTTCCATTTTTCTTTAAAAAATATATTTCACAAGCATGTGTTAATGCGATATAATATAAAACAATTATTAAGGGTAAAAGCGACTTCTTTACGATATTCAATAAACTGCAAAGTTTATTATATCGGTTGCCTAACTAGCATAGTGAGGCAATAGATGGCGCTGCTGCCACCATAAGGCAATGCAATAAATGTGAAGGAAAGATTTGACAAATCGGGCACAAGCATGTGTTAATGCGAAATAACATAAAACAATTAAGGCTTGGGCAAACCAAACGCAGGGCAGTAGCAGCGCTGTTGGAACGCGGGTCCGCTCAAGTTGTAATACAAGAAACTCTTTGAACTGCGTCACACTAAATTTGAACGCGGACTCGCGCTCAAGCTGCACCGCGCCGCGCCGCACTGCAACTGCCGGATGACAAACCGGGCGGCGCGAGAGCGGGGCAGGCGCAGCGCAGGGCAGTTTGAGCGCGGGCCCGCGCTGTTGTATTACTATGACGGTCATAATTATTGTCACGACCCACTGGAGGCCGTGCAGCGCAGCGCATCGAGAGCAGTTGGCGACTGTTGTATTTTTTTACAACAGCGTGATGAATATCAGTGAAAAGATAATCGAATTAGTGCGTAAAAATAAAATGTTTGTATGATTTCCGATTTCAAGCTGTCTTCCGCAATCTTCAAAAGAACTTTTGGACATTTTTTCACATATATTCAAAATATGTGAAAAAAATATTTTCATGACTTTCCAGCTCTCTGCAGAGACGATGAAATTCCCCATTTCTTTTTTCTTGTTTTGATATCATAAACCCTAATTCTTTTTTTTTTGCCTAAGAGCCGAAAACACCATGAATTCTTCATGTCGTCTGACATCTTGCAACCTTCTGCCTGCCGCACACGTCAAACTGAACGCGGTTTAAACGCGGGCACGCGTGGTAACCGCTTGAAAACTGCTGCTGCGTTCAGTGTGCCGACTCCCGCGCTGCTATTGACCTGCGCTGCTACTGCCCTGCGTTTGGTTTGCCCAAGCCTTTAGTCAACGAATTTTTTTCAAATGTTGATAAGTAACACCGCTTAGGTTTCGTATCTAGTCCCAGCTGTAGTGTCTTTTATTAACCGACTTCGAAACAAGAAGGAGGTTATCAATTCGTCGGATTTTTTAATGTATGTTCACCGATAATTTAAAAATTCTGTACCGATTTGGATACTTTTTTTTTTGAATTACAGTGCTATATAATCACTTATTTTTCATAATCACTTATACAATAAACTCAAAGACTACTAGGCGGATTTTCATCTATAGATAGAGTTATTAGTGAGGATGGTTTGTGTTATATAATTTGTTAAAATTTTGTGTAAATTGATTAGAATATAACGATAAATGTCGGAGGTGTCGGAAAAAACGAGTCGCCTGGGAGCTTTCATCGAAGACGCTGCCTAAATCCACTGTAATATTAGGTTGGGGAATAAGTTTCTTCGCATTTTTTAAGATAATTCAAAACATTTTTAAAATAGTTTATTTAAATTTAACTAAAGTATATATGTACCATTTTGTTCGATAACCTTTTGCCATCTTGTAGGTAGGGACATGATCCCATTGCTATAAAAATTTTGGGACTTCTCATCAAAATACCGCGACAAGTGGATATGGCAGTCCTCTCGTGATGTTAACCTAACATTGCATAAAGAATTCTGAAGAGACCGAAACAGGTGGAAATCTGAAGGTGCAAGGTCAGGATTATACGGCGGATGCATTAACACCTCCCAGCCAAACTCTCTTAATTTTTGCTGAGTGGCTATAGATGTGTGAGGTCTAGCGTTATCATGATGAAACACCACACCCCTTCTGTTGATCAATTCCGGCCGCTTTCTCTCAACTTCTTGCTTTAATCTCGTCAGTTCTTCGCAGTAGAGTTCAGAATCGATAGTCCTGCCAGGTGGTAATAGCTCATAATGAATAATGCCCTTCCAATCCCACCACCCACACAACGTCACCTTATTGCGAGTTAACCCGGGTTTCACCACAGTCTGTGAAGCCTGACCGGCCTTTGACCACGACCTTTTTCGCACGTTCTTGTCGTACGTGATCCATTTTTCATCACCAGTTATCAGCTTCTTCAAAAATGATTCGGTTTCATTTCGTCGTAATAAAGAATCACAAATGAGTACACGGTTCATTAGGTTTCTTTCAGTGAGCTCGTGAGGTACCCAAATATCAAGCTTTTTTTTGTACCCAGCTTTTTTCAAATGCGCCAAAACTGTTTTGTGATCCATTCTCAGTTCTTCAGCTACGTCGTAACTACTGATATGTCGATCTTGCTCCACTTTTTAAAAAATGGCATCCATTTTATCTGTAATAGGGTGACCAGAGCGAGGTGCATCTTTGACATCAAAATTTCCGGATTGAAAACGCTTAAACCAAATTTGTGCTACTCTCACAGACACTGCACTAGGTCCATAAACATGAATTCAATGAATTCATCCAAAAATTTTTTTCGCTGCTTGCATTGCATTTTTACTTTTTTTGTAGTAAAATTTTAAAATGTATCGAATTTCTTCATTAGATTCACTCATCTTGACAGTACGAAAAACAAATGAAAATCACACATTTGCCTAATTTGAATTTGGAATTATGTTCTTTAAAATTTTAACTTTCAATGATACCAAAACCAGCCAGATACAAATACTACAGCCAAAGAGATTTTATAACAAGTTCATACATATTATATTGCGAAAAGACTTTCTCCAACCTATTATAATAAAACAACGCACGATGAAATAGTTTATTTTTGGTAGATCTACCATAGAGCAACACGGGCCACCGGTCGCGACCGACTGGAGGGGAGTAGCCATAACGTTTATTACCGATGCAAAACAGTCTGACATTTTTTGCGGGGGGAAATGCGTGCGACACACACGCACACTACAAAAATCGTCTATTACTACGAAACTCACACCTTGACTTTAACAAAATACAGAAACAATTTTACGCACACATTTAAACACATAGGCGACAGGTATAGGCCCTGAGGCTTATACTTTGACAGAGGAAAAGCCTGCATATATCTGCTCCCCTCCGGTGTTGCTCTATGTAGATCTACAAAAGTCTGTGATGGTATATAGAATATTATAAAGATAGTTACTATATCCATTATATCTTTAAAAAAAATTGTTAACTTACAATGCGTTAATTGGACATCTATGTACACCAATCAAATATTAATCCTTATCGAAATAAATACTTCGATTACCTAAAGGATTCCATGCACAATAATAATAATGTAACAGTATGCACACCTTTTTTTTAAAACGAATGTCTTAAAATATGTCGCAAAAAATAGCTCGCAAAATAAATTCAATTCAGGCGCGTTGCACACACGTTTTCTTTTAAGGCCAAAGCTTAAACATTTATTGTATGGCAGAACAAAGCTTTCCGGATAAGCTAGTATTATATGTATTATATATATTTTATTTAAAGAAAAATGGAAAGAAAAATTTGACCTCAGGCGAGACTCGAACTCGAATGTGATAATGCGAAATTATATATAGTAATTTCGCATTATCACATTTTCTCTACAAAACAGGTAATTATCTCCTTAAATCCTATGACCTATAAACCGTTTAATTTCGCTTTGACTTCAATATCGTCGTTTTATTAATTACACCACGTAGTTAATGCAAAATCTATTTATAATCAACTTCAAAGGAATCGATTTCAGGAACTTAATGAAATCTTGAATTGTGTGGGTGTAATAGAATACTTTAAAGGGCCAGGAATCTAACAAGATTCAATTAATTTGTCAATGTATATTTATGTGATGATCATCTCAATTCTCTGTGTCATTAACTATGCTTCTATATTATAACTATATATATTGTATCTTTTTTTACTGGTAGTAGTGCTCCAGTGACGGAACTTGCAGGCGTAGGCACCACCGCATTACCTAAATTACTTGCCACTAAATGGTAGTATTCAGCACTACCGTGTTCCGTACAGGTGGTAATGTACGGCCCTGTAATTTCCGGCACAGAGGCATAACACCTTGGGCCTCAGGAGTGGTAACGCATCTGCATTTTGGCCTTGGTCTTTTTCTGGGTGTCTATAGGCTGCAGTCATCAATGTGAATTGCATAATTGTTTGCCACTTCCATAAAATAAAATTAAAAAAAATTGAGGAATCGTGGGCTGCATGTACCTATACTTGAATGCATGCATTTACTTCTGTCTGCCTCTTCGGGGATTAAAGGCGTGCAGTTACGTTTAGTTATATTATAAAGCTTGATCACTGACTGTTAAATTCAATAATAACCTTTTGCGTTTTGTCACCTATTTATCAAGGACTATTTAAAGTCTGTAACCTATGACTATTAGGGAGAGATGTAAGGGAAATCATCGGGGCGAGTAGATAGCTATATACTACTATACCTATGGGTAAGAAATACTAAGACTGTTACCGACCTTGCGATTTATACTTTACAAAGACGTAAGTGGAAACGCCCATTACTGTAATGGGCGTGTTAAAAATTTAAACGTAACTTTACGCCTGTAATCCCCGAAGGGATAGACAGAGGTAAATGCATGCATTCAAGCATACATGCAAACACCCACGTTTCGCCGGTCACATTTTTGGGCCCTGTAATAGGTGGCTCGCCTGTTGACATCTCCGGGCACTTTACCAAACTTCGAGGAACTGGTATATTTCCAGAAAATGGAAAAATTCCAATAGAACCAGAGATAAAAGACTTATTATTGATATTCCCCTACACGAAAATCAGCGTAGTAGTAGTGGCCTGCTACCACTAGGCTACCGAGGCAGTTACAAAACCTTGCAATCTTGTCAATATAAATTTAGAAACGGCCATTAAAAAGCTTATAGAGGTACATGATTTTTAGTATTACTAGAACTATTTATAGTTAAACCTGTACATAGTCCTTTGTAATTGTTTATATTAATGGGAATTTCGTAACGCACTGAATTTCATCAATCACACAACTACAGCATTAATACTGTTCCGTTTAATTTAATTTCACAGTTCGCTTTCAAAGTAATTACATTGTAATACGAATAGATTATATTTAGAATTCATGTACATTGCACACATCTATTCCATGATTAGATTATTGTTTTATAAATAATCAGGCAGGGTTATATCTGTAGTTAATTAAATAGACCTGTTGTTGATGTCAGATTTTTGGTAGGATCAGTTCCTATAGTAAAATTTTTGTATGTCATTTCGTGGTGATTAAGCGTACAGTTCAAATTAATTACGTACAATCAAGATAAATGTAGATGCGTTGCCACTCCTAATGCCTAAGCTGTTGGCGGAAAATAGGGGGCCGTCCATAACCACATCACCGGAACATGACAGCGATGAACACTACCATTCAATGGCAAGTAGATTTCGAACAGTACCTACCTACGCCCTCGAGATCTGTCGCTAGAGCACTACAAAAATAAAAGACTGTTTCATTTCTTTTATGTCAAAAAGGTGGCAAACAAGCATGCTCACATTAATGATAAGTGATGACTGCAGCGTGTAGACATCTACGAGTACATAAAAACCAGAGGTAAAAATGCAGATGCGTTGCCACCTAAGGTGTCATGTATCTGTGATAGATATTACGGGGACATACATTACCATCTAACCGGAACCGAAACTGCCGAACACTACCATTTAGCGGCAGATAGGTTAGGTAGTGCGGTGGTGCCTACGCCCTCGAGCTCCTACACTTGGAAACTCTACCACCAGTATTTGCTGTTAATACATTTTTTTGCCAGAATAATCTTCTTCTAAATCCTTTTTTTTAGAAGAAGATTATTCAAAATCTAGATTCCTTTTTACGCTTTTGAAAAATGTTCTGTGTGAGTAACATTTCAACTACATGAATACGTACACATGAACTGAAAAGTATAAGGGTTTATCCGGTCAAATGAAATTTATTTGCAAAGTTAAGAACTTCCGCGATCTCACTTCGGCTGATTTTGAACTTCGACTTTTTGTTTCTTCATGTGAAGTAAAACAACTTTGCTCTGAAGCCCTTGTTAAATACAATTGCGAACCGAACCGACGGCCAAACTAGGGCCATGGAACCAAACCGTACCCGTAACCGTATTTTTATATCAAATCCTCCAGAATTAATCCTCCAAACGTTCCCAAATAATAATAATGGCAACCCATTAAACGTCCCAGTGCTGGGCGCGAGTCTCTTCCCTTTTTGGGCCTGGAGCTTACTCCACCACGCTGCTCCAATGCGGATTGGTGGAGGTGGATGGGTTAGTGACCAACCCTTTGTCGGATATTTTCAAACTGCCCCATAAGGCCTCCGACGAGGTTTTAACGAATGCTATCTATCGATAGCAACCGGGACCGACTGCTTAACGTGCCCTCCGAAGCACGGAAACGCGCATTTAATTTGCCACTAGCGGTCAGCCATCACACTACCCGACTGCGCCCGTAGTGCTTAACCGAGTAGATCGCTTACGATCTACACCAGCCGCGAGGCCATGCACGCTTTATCGTTCCCTCAGTTATTTGAAAATGTCTCCATTGTATAGAATTTAGTGCGTGCAAGTCTTACTTGCACTCTAACTTGGCTAAATGTTCCCTAAAATGTTTATGGTCCCAACAGAAGATCAGCGCAACATTTCTCTAACAGCAGTTTGATATATTATAATTATTGTTACAAAATCAATATAATGCGGGCAAAAGTTTAATCACATACACATTGTGACGGTGAGATAGGACCTTAACATTTCAGTAAACTACATCTACGTCAACGCTTCGTGAACCCTAAAGCTACTTAGTGCCTGGATGCATATATTACAGCTTGTTTGCAGCGCAATATTGCTTAGAAGGGAGACATTATAATTACGAAATGTACATTTCGAAATAGCGTTGAATTTAATACAATAAGATGCTTTATTATTCTCTGAAGTTCATCGCTATTTAAATGTTAAGTATTGCCTTTGCTACTACACTGTTTGTTTTATAGTGAGGGTTATATTACATTACGCTAAGTTCTTGTCCAAAAGATTAATTTATGTTTTTAAGCAGGAGCTTCCTGCTTAAAAACATAAATTAGGTAAGGTTAGGTAAGGTACCTTTTTAAAAATGTATGGACATAAATTAAATATATAGACATAAATTAATTAAAAATTGTAGGTATTTTGTAATTAATTTTGACAGGAATTCGAATAGTAATAAAATAATGCTGGCTTACACCAAGATATTTGTTAAAGCTAAAGTTATTGTAACTGTTGAGGTGGAATAACACATCCCTCTCTAACTTTAACAGATTTCTTTAAGTTAGAGAAGGATGTGAATTGTTACAATAACTTTGACAAATATCTTGGTGCAACCCAGCATTCATATGGAGCAACGTTTGATCCCCGAATTTTCACCTTCAACTATCGAACTAAAATAAGATAGCCACCAAATGGCACCGTATGAAAGTTTACCGTGTAACAGAATGTAGTTTGTAGCTAACTTAAGGTCGTTGGCGACAATTTGCGTACCTACTAGATTAGTTAAGTGGGTTTATAGCACATTCCTTTGTAAGCGAGGGTTTGATAAGACCAATTCTGTAGTTATTAAATGGCGAGTAGACAATAATAGCATGGTACGTATTACATATTCATTCAATATTCATTTCAATATTGCATCAACTGTATTGCAATGCAGTTGATGCAATATGCAATGCAATGTAACAAAAATTAAATTTGTTCGACTCACAGATCTAGTTTTTTTTCTGAAATCTTTTAAAAAAAGGGTTCCAAATTACCACCTACTTACGGAAGCCAAATTAATTTAACTTTAAAATATACATTACGTATCGTTATATACTTCGTTAAAAATTATCTGAACTATATATTATTAGTAGGTACTAATATATTATTAACATTAAAGCAGCTTCTAAAAATACGTCGCTGCATATTTATGGAAATACAATCATCAAAATGAATAAAATGACTACCATATCCTAAATAAAACTAAAATTGACCCCTAAGTTTCTCTCAACAAAATAACTAAAAAAACTAATAAACTAACGAATAATAAATTTTTAAGACCTAGATTATACTTACTGATATATTAAGTTAAGAACTGTACTAATGGTGACATTGCAAATAAATAATTAAATAAATAAAATACTGCATACTGCATATACTCGATATGCTGCCAAAATCAGAAATTCAGACTGAAGCTTGATTACCCTGATGAGTGACTTGGCTATACCTAAACTTAATATCGAGCAACGTCTGACCCCCGAACTTTCACCTTCAACTATTGAACTAAAATAAGATGCCGCCAAATGGCACCGTATGAAAGTTTATCGTGTTACAGAAATGTAGTTTGGAGCTAACTTTGAGACAATTTGTGTACCTATCAACTATAATAGATTGGCTCATTATACGTCACACAACCTCGTTAGTTTACTATGAATAGATATAGAAGAATGGATACCATTTACGATAATTACAATAACATAATAATAATGATAACTCTTGATACGTCCCACTGCTGGGTACGAGTCTCTCCCCTTCTTGGGAGGAGGCCTGGAGCTTACTCCACCACGCTGCTCCAATGCGAGTTGGTGGAGATAAGGGTAAGTGGCCAACCCGGTGTCGGATATTTTTAAACCGCTCATAAGGCCTCTGACAAGGTTTAACGGCTGCAATATATCGATAGAAACCGGGACCGACGGCTTAACGTGCCCTCCGAAGCACGGAAACGCGCATTTAATTTGCCACTAGCGGTCACTACCCGACCGCGCCCGTAGTGCTTAACCGAGTAGATCGCTTACGATCTACACCAGCCGCTGGGCCATGTGCGCTTCTATATATAATAATAATACTAAATTAATATTTATGTGTGAAACTGACCAATACCAATCAATACCTCTTACATTATTTGAGCCAAACAACGTCCACCTCTGGGCTAACGTCTCTCCCAGAGATGGGGGATAATCTCTATATGTATAAAATTCTCGTGTCACAGTGTTTGTAACAATACTTCTCCGAAACGGTTTTACCGATCATCATGAAATTTTGTGTGTGTATTTGGTAGGTATGAGAATCGGTTGTAGTCTATTTTTTATATCCCTAAATGGCAAGGATTCTACCAAAATATATATGTATAGTGGAATCATCACGTCCCGACGCCTAATACCTATATGTTTTTTTATGTCATGAAAGTGGCAAACAAGCATGCAGTTCACATTGATGTTAAGTGATGACTGCAGCCTATAGACATCTATACGAAGACCAGAGGTCAAAATGCATTTGCGTTACCGCTTCTGAGTCCTAAGGTGTTATGCCTCTTTGCCGGAAATTACAGGGCCGTACTTTACCACCTGACCGGAACACGATAGTGCTGAACTGGTAATGTGGTGGTGCCTACGCCCGCGAGCTCCGTCACTGGAGCTCTACCACCAGTAAATATATATATATATATAATTTTGTTGGGTTGTTCCAGACATTATGACAGGTAAGTACATAGCCCTACATTTACCTTTTTTACAGTTAATTTATTATTAATTTTCTTGGGACTTTGAATTTTTGGGAATGTGTCCCTACATACAATTGGATTAATAAAAAAATAGGCATCAGAACGTAATCTCGATAATCCGTAACATACAAACACATATATAATTAAATCAATTCTCAGTATTGAAGCTTATCGGCGGCCTACTGCAAATGACTCGTTTTGTAAGGGATAGAATTTAATTAACAAATCCCAACTAATTTAGAATCGGGAAAACACACCTAGAAATGTAGGATGCCGCGAACAGCTACCAGGCAATTTAGGTAACAATAGGTATGTTAATATTCCAATCTCTTTATTTATAATAATAATAATAATGGCAACCCATTATACGTCCCACTGCTGGGCACGAGTCTCTCCCCTTTTTTTTTTTTTTTTGGGGGGGAGGCCTGGAGCTTACTCCACCGCGCTGCTCCAATGCGGATTGGTGGAGGTCTCTTTATTTATTTGCTATCAAAACCAATTACAAAAATTGTTTGTTAGGGTTTAAAGGAATAAAAGCAGCTTCTTTGATGAATATCCCACAATTATTTATATAGGTGTGAGTATTTAGGTATATCTTTTTCGGGTAGGAGCAGACAAATAAGGCACATACTTATTTATTACTAGCTGTGTGCATTTTTTGGATATAACTTTTGGTCAATTTTGGATCATACGAAAACACTTAAGGATAGCTAAAAAGAATCTGGTTTACATTAATACTTCTCTGTACACGATATTAGACTAACGCCACCAAAGCCACCAATGCCACTAACGCTACTAACTCCGCAAACGCCAGAAACGCCAACAAAGCAAAGCAGAAATGTATCACATTGTAGATTTCAAAATAGGGTCAGGCGGGTTACATAATACGCGTAATGGTGTTATACGTGTGAGAGAAATCCACAAGTATAATTAACTAAGTATCTGTATTTTTACTGGTGGTAGAGCTCCTGTGACGGAGCTCGTGGGCGTAGGCACCACCGCATTACCTAATATACTTGCCGCTAAATGGTATTGTTCAGCCCTATCGTGTTCCGGTCAGGTGGTAATGTGCGGCCCTGTAATTGCCGGCACAGAGGCATAACACCTAATGCCCCAGGAGTGGCAGCGCATCTGCATTTTGACCTCAGGTCATTGTGTGGGTGTCTATAGGCTGCAGTCATCACTTAACATCAATGTGAACTGCATGCTTGTTTGCCACTTCTATTACATAAAAATACTGGTTGCCTGTAAAGTCGGTTTTACGGGCGAAGATCTTACGTGACAACGTCTTTTTCTCGGTAGAAAGGCATTCGCCGGTCCGGCAGGCCTCTCTCTCGTTCGGTGACTCATCGTTACGTTACCGAGCGTTACACTTTTTCATGAGTGACTCCGAGCCGCAACCTAATTTAAGACGTTGTCACGTCAAAAAAAAAACTTATTAACGAAATAGTCTTAATTTATTAATGGCAACAATATTTATTGATGTTATGCTGCACCACTAGATCTCCAATTTCGGCGTTCTTTCGGATCCTCTACAAACCATCTTCTCATCTCACAGGCCGCAGCATTTTCTTAAGTATAAAAGTAAATAGCTATATAAATCAGTGGTACAAATGTCTATGGAAAGAAACATTATGTAGGTACTTCTTCAATCATTGTTTATTTGATTGAGCGTTGTGTGTTCATGGAAGTGTGTTTTTATGTCCCCAAAAACACGCAGCGGCCATTAGTTCCTGAATCATTTGGAGGGTTGATCAACTTCGTGGAGGTCAACCCGAGACCCGAGCAGCTAACAAATTATACCTATTTATTATCGAGTAAGTTTCTGTATCAGAAATTTGCCTGGACTGATACAGGGATAATAGGCTTAGTTAATTGTAAAGAGCCCTTCTGATATAGTTTGTTTAGTTATAAATAAGCTTTGTTTTAAATAGGGGTACTTTAAAATCTATTTGTTTCATATTCGACATTGTAAACAGAGTGGTTTAGTTAGGATTTAGCAATTAATTATTGAAAAACCGGTCACGGGCACGTGCATCCGTTTAGCCAAGTAAATTATTTATGTTAGTCGACTATTACTCGTGAATTGTAATAAGCCTCATTAGCTTAACTAAAATCAGATTTCAACGAAATCTTATTCTGATCTGACGGCATTTTTAGGGAATATGGAGCAGTCTCAACGAGAGGATGCTTCGAGACGGTAGGGCTGCAAAAGTAAATGATGATTTCTTAATCCGAATTTAACAAAGGGTTTGTTGTAGCAAAATATTAATCACGACTAAGAACCAATATTGTCAGAAATAAAGCTTGTGTCTCTTGTAAGAGCCAATAAGCAAATAATTTGTCCGATAGCCACACACGACGTTAGAATAATTTACCATCATAATATTTCGGGACAATACTGGCATATCCACGCGTTAATCACAAAAACTGACCCAAAAAGAACTGAGTTGTCATGTTGTCATACGCGTATAGACAATATTGTTTGACATACTTCTTGTGCGCAATCATTTACGAATATCAAAACTGTGACACACGTAGACCTAATATCAAACCTACCCGTACTTCATCAGTTCTCAAAGTACTCTCAAATAAATATGTCGTGACATACTTAAACTTATATGAAAATGTCTCTTGTCATGCTAATACTTGGAAAATCGAAACTCGTATTTCGAAAGGTAATACCAATTCGTATTTCTCTTTCGGAATTACTCCTAATATTAATTCAAAGGCTTTTATACGGATGCTATTGGGCTTGGATTACACGCAATACAGATTATGAATGTGTATGTGGAATTGAGATCGAATGTAGTCAGATTTGAATCCAGAATTAGTTTTGTGCGCTGCTCCGGAAAAAAATCTGTAATTATAATCTATAGAGTGTTGGCGACGTAAAAAAATGTTCATAGCATGTTAATATCAAGGTTGAACGTTAACCTTTCTCAAATGTCATTATTGTTTTGCTTTAAAAAGACAACCGAATTATTTGTCGACTATTTTAAAAGACGAGGAACTTAGTTACTTAATTAAATACAATATTAAGGGCGAATGAAATATCTGAGTACAATTTTTTAAATGTTTTTGTAGGATCTAACTATAAGTAGCACTAGTGACTCAAGGATTGGTACCTTTTTTTTTACTCAGGCTATAGTTTTGGCGAAAAGTATATCTCTGCCTAACTTTTCGGGAAAGAAAGGGTTTTAGGGTTTCATAGTAAACAAGGAACCCTATAGTTTCGCCATGTCCGTCTGTCTGTCTGTTTTTTGTCCGTCCGCGGTTTACTGCAAAAACTATTGGTACTAGAGACTTGAAATTTGGCACAAGTATACACCTTAATCACGCCGATAAAGTGGTAGAATAAAAACATGAAAATTAAATATTAGGGTACCTCCTCTACATATAACACGCGGATAATTCTTTTATTTTTCGTTTTCTATGTAGTTTGAGATATCGATTTAGTCAATTGTTCGTGACTTATTAAGCTTTAAAGTACCAATTTTCGTTAGAATCAAGTGTCCTCCCCCTTTACCAACTAAGCGGTTGTTGTTAGAAATGCAAACGTTACGGCAATAGTAGCTACATATAACGAAATTAAAACGAAAACTATCACACTTAAGTTTGCGAGTAATAGTCGACCAAATGTATTTTACTCGAAATTTTTTAACAACTCCATAGAATTTCGGTAGCTTAGTGGTAAAGCGGCTGGACTGGTTACCCTGAGGTAGCAGGTTCGATTCGAGTCCGCAGTCAAATTTTTCTTTCCGTTTTTCTTTAATATCTAAAGTTTACTCGCAAGTGTTATTGCGAAAAATAAATAGTACAACTCCATAGAAAAAAAAATTTTTTTCATAACATAATTCAAATCTAAAAACTACGGAACTCTACAAAGCGCGCGCCCCGAAACGCACTTGATCGGTTTTTACTATTACTTGCAAATTGAAAATAAATATACCTAACGGAAATTTTCGTATTTCTTTTTCGGAATTTCATCCAATATGTGCCCTACCGAATCAAAGGCTTTAAATGAATTAAAGCCTTTGATACGGATTCATCTATTGGGCTTGGATTACACGGTGTTCACATTACATTCGGTACGTACGTCAAATGGAAATTGTATACAGTCGGGAATAAAACCAGAATTAATTACTTTTGTGCTTTGTAAGAATTGCAATTATTAAACATGGACAAAAAATAGTTAACACAAAGATGACAAAAAAAAAGTTCATAGCATTATAAAATATGAACGGGCACTCGCTGGATGAGCGCGGCCCAGGACCGTTCGTTGTGGCATTCTTTGGGGGAGGCCTTTGTTCAGAAGTCGACGTCTTTTGGCTGAAATTATGGTGATGATGATGAGATATCCATCTAATTGGAATCATCATCATAATTTCAGCCAAAATACGTCCACTGCTGAACAAAGATCTAATTGGATTAGTATTATTTGGCAATAGATAAGGTAATGCGGCGATATCTACGTGCTCGAGCTCCAATATAATCTAATAAAGCTATCACTAGTAAGAATCCAGTGCCTTAATTATTAATGTGACTAAAACACAACTGGTGGGTGCAATATACTCGTAAATATAATAAAACGGATATTCCTTATTACGTAAAGGATTAAGTACACTTCAAGGAAATACAAGCGTGTAGTTAATACTTCCATTAGAGAACAGGTTTTATGGCATAATCAATACCCACCATTTGTGGGTCACGCCATGAACGACTCCCGGGGCGACAACAATTTACCCAAACTGATTAGAACGCTCACGAAGCTGTATTTACGTCCAAGTTTATTCAAGCGTTCGAACACTTGATAACAACGTAGACCCAGAGCGATCAGGTGGAATATAGTCGCGTTAAGTCTTGCATAGGCTTTAAAGCTCATGGGTTTGTTTTTTTTTTATCTTATTTTCTGCAGCACGGCAGATTGAATTAAATAGTTCATTCATTTTTACTCGTATCAGTTATAGAGTGCTCACTGGCAGTGCTTCAGAGCGTAGACACCAAACTATTTGTTGACTTGTTTTTATTCTGTAATGATAGCAAATACGCATGCTTAGATAACCATCCAACCACGATAGCACTAAACAGGATCATTTGGCAAACGATTAGGTAATGTATTTACGTCCTCGAGTTCCAACACTTAAAATCTATCGCCAGTAAGGAATCGGTCTTTTAGTTATTAATGTGATTAAAACCAAACTGAGTGCAGTCGGTAAGGTCCAACCATATTAGAGAGTGTTCATCTTTATCAAGTTTCAAATCATTTAACGAAAACAATAACAATATTTTCTTATTCGTACAATGTTTAAATAATAATGAAGCGCGCATGGCCCAGCGGCTTGTGTAGATCGTAAGCGATCTACTTGGTTAAGCACTACGGGCGCGGTCGGGTAGTGTGATGGGTGACCGCTAGTGGCAAATTAAATGAATGCGCGTTGCCGTGCTTCGGAGGGCACGTTAAGCCGTCGGTCCCGGTTGCTATCGATGGATAGCAGTCGTTTAACCTTGTCGGAGGCCTTATGGGCGGTTTGAAAAACATCCGACAGCGGGTTGGCCACTAACCCACCCACCTCCAGCAATCCGCATTGGAGCAGCGTGGTGGAGTAAGCTCCAGGCCTCCCCCTAAAAAGGGAAGAGACTCGTGCCCAGCAGTGGGACGTATAATGGGTTGCCATTATTATTTATTATTTACAATGTTTGAAAACTCGTTATTTGTTATTTTATTTGACAATAACCTAACAAGTCGTCATTTCACACACACACATACCGTGGTGACGGTGAGGAGAACGGTACGCGTGTGTGCGTATGAAATGCAGCATCCTCAGCAATTCATACCCACGCACACACGCGTAGCGTTTGCCTTCGACTGATATAATAATAATATGCTGTCAGCTGTTGTTGTCAGGGTTGAAACGCATATAATTTGAATCAATGTTTGACTCGTAATAACTGGTTATTATAGATTCTCAGGAGAAAAAAAAACCTTGGGAGATGAAGTCAACAATAAAGTATAGGCATAGACTGTTGAAATATTATTGGACCTTTCCGGGTACACCTTGTATATGTGCGGATATTCCATTACGTATCCTACACTTCAGGGATATACAGACGTGTAGTTAATATCATAAGACAAGAAGGTTTCAGGGCATAATCAATACCCACAATTTGTGGGTCACACCACGTACGACTCCCTGGGCGACAACAATTTACTCAATATGATTAGAACGCTCATGAAGGTGTTGTATTTACGTTCAAGTTTATTCAAGCGTACACTACACTTGGAACTAACGTAGAAACCAAGCGATCAGGTGCAATATAGCCGCGTTAAAGGACTTATTACACGGCACGGTATTCAGGGTCAGGTAGGTGTAATAACATTCAGGGAGTTAGGACCCTAATTAGGGCGACCGGAGCGTCCCGTGCATTTGTACTGCGACCGTATAGTGTAATAAGCGGCAACCGGCGCGAGGCCACGCCCACCCTTTCTGCCGGACCCTGAATACCGTGTCGTGTAATAGCCTTTTAAGTTGTATAAAGGCTTAGAGGTTCATACTAATTGAGTTTTTTTATCGTATTCTCTGCTACATGGCGGGATACATTGAAATGTTATATTCATCTTTATAAGTGGTAGAATTTATTTGTTTATTGCAATGATAATTGAGTTCTTACAGTGTTCATGTGTTACAAAGAATTTATATAAATTCTTATCATAAATGTAGCCTTAGAATTTAAAAGTACGAACATATAATATTTTTTTCAATGTTTATTGTTTTTTTTTGTATATTTTTGAAAACTTAAGGTTTTTTTACGGTTTTATATTAGGTCTCTACCTAGAAAATTGTATATCCAATTTGTCTCATAAAATCAGACATTACGTTTGCCAGATACATTTGGAAATCTATTGGTTTACTGGTTCATTTGGCACTCAGTCACGCTTCCAGCTCCGGAGGGATGTGAATAAAATTTTACACACATACCACTAGTATACGTGCCTAGTGAACACGGTCTATTCTACGTTGAATTTCTCAAAGATTTGAACGAATAAAATGCAAGCTAAACTTTCCCATTGTGAAGAACGTATGTGTACTTTTGTACGGCCCTGTATTTTCCAGCACAGAGGCATAATACCTTAGGCCTCAGGAGTGATAACGCATCTGTATTTTGATCTTGGCCTTTGTGTGGACATCTATAGGCTACAGTCATCACTTAACATCAATGTGAACTGCATGCTTGTTTGTTTTTTTTTAAAGCTGCTTGTTTAAATTATATCAACATACATTAGTATGCCCGAAGTCAAATTTTTCTTTCCGTTTTTTCTTTAAATTTCTATGTTTCACTCGCATGTGTTATTGCGAAAAATAAATAGTACAAAGTACATCTTTTTAGAAACTAGTTACCAGATGAGATTGAATCTTAGATCGTTCTAATTAATCGAGGTTTCGTACTACGAGTAAGAAGTCTCGTTCTTCATATAATTTAGCAATTAGCTAATAGCTCGTAAGCAAGTTAGTCGATATCTCTGGAGATATGTCTTGAAGAGCATTTCTATAGGAAGATGACAAAGACGGTGCATAAATTACGCCGCATGCACTCTGAATATTCAAGTACGTATGTTAAAAAGAACATGAATTTATACACTATCAATGAATATGGTACGTTATGCAGATACCAATGTTTTTTCCTTGCTTACACTTATAAGAAAATATATTTTAAAAATATTATGATACGAGCGCTAGTGTTTACATTTTACTCTCAATGTTGCCAGTTTTTGTAATGTACAAATAATTACCAGTTGCTTTGTCACTTTTATGCAGCTTGGTCACTTAAAATTTTCAAAATGAATAATAATTAGTGGAAATAAGTCCGCTATACTTTAGTGTCAAATTTAACAGCGTTAATGGATCTTAATCGTTCAACTGTTAATAGAGGTTCCGAACTGAAAACACACTATCACATCATTAGTAAGACGCGTCGAGCGAACGCAAAACGCTATTATTATTCAACCGGCTTGCGAACGTCTCGTTCTGCATATAATTTAGTATGTTTGCAACTGTAATACTTGCTGATTGCTCGCAATCAAGTTAGCCGATATCTCTGGAGATATGTCTCGAGGAGGGATAGGAACGATAACAAAGAAGGTGCATGAATCCATGGAATGAAGGTCCATGCACTCAAAATAGCTTACTTAAATTCAAAATAGATAAAAAGTGTTCCATTCCATCCACTGTGAAATATCTGAATATAACACATTCATGGAGAATGAACAAATATTAAATATATATATTGATTAAATATTTAATTCCAAAATTCACTTTTTTCTAGCTAAAATCCAATACAATAGTGCGGCACAATAGCAAAATTAAATTACTATAGAAATACATTATTTCCGGCCCTGTCATTTCCGGCACAGAGGCCTCAGGAGTGGTAACACATCTATCTACATTTTGACCTTGATCTTTATCTAAATGTCTTTAGGCTGCAGTCATCACTTAACATCAATGTGGACTGCATGCTTGTTGGCCACTTCCATTACAAAAAAAAATATGTTGTTATTTGTTTTGAATTGTTTAAACTTAGATTGGTGTTAATCCTTGAAGCAGTAGCCAGCCTCGTCTATTCTTACTCGTTGGAATATTGTATGTGTAATATGCAGCATTTCTTTTTCATCTATACACCATTCCTAGAATTTATTTCAACAGCATTCTATTGGAAGCACTCCATTTTACAGTACCTACAATGTGATTTATGAATGAAACTCAATCCAAATCCATTTGTGAATGGAACTCGGAGATTTTTCGAATTGAAATTGAAAAATTTAAGCAACAAGGTTTTCTAAAATCATTGGTTAGTCCTAGATAGGTACTTTGTTGTGCTGTACATATTTCAAAAGTGCACTCTAGGACTGTACTCTTAATACGATTCAATTTAAGATAATACAACCTTTTTTTTTCCCTTTTTAGCGTTTGTTTCTAGCGGCATGTAAGGAAGTGGGCCAAAACTTTAACTGAATTGGAATTAACATTGAGAAGTAGTTTTTAGGTTTTAAGCATTTTATATAATTTTAATTTTTCTAGTGCTCAGAATCCTATTTTTATATTCCATGAATTAAAATCAATACAAAATACATTTACAATTTAAACTGAAACTGAATAATGAACAGATTCAGATCATAAACAAATATGCAACAGTATTTTTTTAAATTACTGTCATTTTAACTACGCTGATTGATTTTATTAATATAAACGGATTTAAGTAATTATCGATTTAAAATCGTCTTCTAAAGAAGTCAACTGTTTTATATGAAATAATTTTACTGACCCTAGCCCTCTTTTGTTACAGGATGACCACACATTCTTGAACACCAAGGAACTATTGTGATGTGCGACAATGCGTTCAGGACAGTATAAAGTGGTGCGCCGTTGCATTGTGATGTGAATGACAGTATGTGCAGCAGGTGGGTGGCGATGGTCGCTGTGGTGGTGTTGGCGGGGGCGGTGCGGGGGTGGGACTGTGTGTGTAACCCGAGGGAATGTGAGGCCTTGGAGCCGAGTGGGTGTCCCGGACTGGGGATCGTTGTGTGGGATCCTTGCAGGTGAGATTACATTTTATGATGACAGACAATATGCTACATTCAAGCAGTCATGAGCGTAAGTTTAATATACTTACTCTGGTGGTAGAGTTTCAATGTCGGGGCTCGAGGGCGTAGGCACCACCGCATTACTTAATCTATCTGCCGCCAATTGGTAGTGTTCAGCGCTATCGTGAGATGGTAATAACTATCACAGAGACATAACAACTAAGGTCTCAGGGGTGGCAACGCATATGCATTTTGACCTCTGGTCTTTGTGTAAGTGTCTATATGCAGTCATCACTTAACATTAATGTGAACTGAGTGCTTGTTTCATTACATTAAAGGGAAAAAAAAACTTTCTAATTGCGTGCTTTTCACTAGCTGATACCCGGACTGCGTCACTACTCGGAGTGTCTGTAATCCGTACTAGTTTGAGGCTTTGGAGCCGAGTGGTAGACGCCGAGTGGGTGAACGTGAACAAGTAGATAGTGATGGTATTAGAGAGACGGGTGCGAGAGTGGTAATGAGGGATGAGGCTTTGGAGTTAAGTAGATGTCCGGGTTAGTAATTATTGTGTGGGACAATATGAGTTTATTTGACTTGTATGATGGGCTTTGGTACATTTTAGGAATCGTTACACTTAAAATGCTACGATTCCCAAAATTTCGCGAAAAAAACAAATTCACCGACCAGTGAGTAAGTAGGCAAAATATTATTATAAGCAAGACTTGATTCAGGAAAACATCTATGAAACATAATTTACGAAACTTTAACTACTTATTCCTCTTTAAATGGCCAAAGTTGTTTTATTAACGCACGTTTTGCCCTACTTCTCTTAGGGAAAATCCTTGTTGTTTAATTTCTATTATATTAACTGTTACTGTAATAATAGCAATTGACTATCAAATAAACGCAAATAAGTGAATAGCAATATGAATCAACATTTGAAGTAAAGCATGAGTGAGCACTCCATGACCAACCTGATATCGCGATCGTAATATACCTTCATAAATGTGGGCTATGTGCACTTTTTTTACGTAACGTAGATGGCAAACAAGCATGCAGTTCACATGGATGTTAAGTAATGATTTCAGCCTGTAGACATCTGCACAAAAACCAGAGGTCAAAACGCAGATGCGTTACCACTCTTGAGACTTTTGCTGTTATGTAACGTAACGTAACATCACGCCTGTAATCCCCGAAGGGTTAGGCAGAGGTAAATGCATGCATTCTAGCAAACATGCAAACACCGATTCGCCGGTCACGTTTTGGCCCATGTTACAAGTGGCGAGCCTGTTGACATCTCCGGGCACATTACCAAACTTCCAGGTACTGGGAAATTTCCAGAAAATGGAAAAAATACGATAAAAGATATGTCTATGGTATGTTTTTATAACGACCCGGTTAGTCTAGCGGTTCGATCCCCGCACCGGGACAAATATTTGTATGGCCTCTACAGATATTCCCCTCGCCCTCGAGCGCCAACACTGATACTACCACCAGTAATAACCAGTTTGTTATAGTTAGGTAATAAGCGAAATATAGGTATCCGTAAAAAAAACTTAACTGAACTCGATTTATTTTCTTAACCCTACTAAATAAACACGTATTTGTTTTGCCATTACTTCTTCGGACCCGCTACTAGCTGGCCGTTTGATGAAGTATGCCCGTGAACTTCAAAATAAGGAACTTGGTCGTACAACTAATGCAATTACTAAAGTTTTAACGTGAAACTTTACTACGAGCGACGCCGCGTTGTATAAATATGTGGTAGCAAAAAATTGCGCTGCGCTTTCCCTAACTTTATTTAAATTTGCCGCTGTAAAATACTTTTATGGTAAAAAGTGGGCTATTATTCGTGGATGCGCATATTTAAGGTTAAAATGCGATTATCTACAAGCCAAACGGTACCTCCGTTTAGCGTGTCCATAATAAAGCCGAAAGCTATGGCGCAGTTGATCGTATTCATAATCCTAATAGGTATACTAAATACCGCTACATTAAAACACTGATGAAACTATGATACATTAAACGAGAGACAGACTTTCATGCAAAGATTTATTCTCTCCTAACGTACTCCTAATTGGTGCGTCACCAATACTGCTGTGGGCATTTTTGCGGAAGGCTTTGTCCAGCGGTGGACGTCTTTCAGCTTGTGGTGGGATACAACCCAAAAAACTAATGTAACTAATTTAACCGCAAAAAAGTATTGGTAGTTAATGCTTGAAATCTTTCTCTTTTCTTTATTTATCTTCCTTACTTTTTTATTTTCTGAGTTGTCATGATTTTTTTATTTTTTTATCTGTATCTCATAATGCAATAGAAGCTTAAGATTTCCTCCAATACCCAACTCTATAGCATTATGATTGATGTGAATAACCAAGTGTTATTTGATTAGGTGCTGCAAAGTTTGCGCGCGGACACTCGGCGAAGATTGCGGCGGGTTTCGAGGGACCTGTGAACCGGGCCTCAAGTGCTACGAGGGCTCCTGTACACCCATCACGTGAACACACCCACAAGTTGTTTGTTGACCTTGTATTATATGTGTATAGAAATTATAGTAAACAGAACATATCTTCAACAACGTAGCCAACGGATGGACCAGACCGAAGGTATGACGGCAAGCATTGTCTAAATTTGACAATAAATTAGATAATTCGGTGAAGGATTTAAAATTATTTGCTTTGTGCCATGTAGATTCCAGAGATTATTTTCCAACATACAAATTTTTATTTTAATGGCCCACTCCGACAACGACGCGATAAAATCGACCAGTCTCATGTTATATTTCTGCACATGTCTATGAAAAGCTTTTTGAATTTATTGCAAACATAAATCTTGATAAAAATTTGCTGTGTAAAATGAATATTGTACATATTATGTAAGTACGTTTTCTAATATAAATTCGTGTAAGTATTTGAAGTGTTCTAGACGTACGCCGACAATACGTTTCTGGGTTTGTAATTCATGTTACTGTAAATTTGATTATATCCAAATTTATATATTTGTGTACCTATCTGCTAAAATTATGTTAATATCATCTGTTTCGTGATTTAGTTATGTAACTGAAACTTTGGCCTCGGTAGTATGTAAAACACTATACCTACTTATAATGATGTTTTGGTATATTTTATTCCGATGTAGGCAGGTATAGTGTTTTTCGAGTAATGTTTTAAAAATTATACAAAAAAAAGTAAAACATAAAGTGTTACGTTACTTCATTTTTATACAAGATAGTGTCCTAAAGATACTTTTTATAAAAAAAAACTATTTTTTTTTACTTTTTATAGTTTCAGTATATATTTTGATGTTTAAAAAATAGGCATTTCACGTGTCTCTTCTCTTCTAGTTACCTATTTACTTCCCTTATTGAATAGGTATACACAATTTTTTACCATTGATAGTAAACATATTGTTTCAGTAATGAATATTCAAAAAGGGAAGTGTTAATATCTTTGACGTTTTGTGCATAATATTGATTTTTGCAGGTCACGGGTGTAAACACTATGACTTTACTTAAATTTATCTGCCAATATTATACTGTTCAGAAATAATATATATGTGCTCTGGTTAAATTGTGATGTAATATTTGTCGGTTTTCTTTACTTTCATATGAAACACTCTAATGGTGAGATTCACAGATCGCACCACGACTTTACTTTGAGCAAAGTATGCTTAGAACTGTCAGTACAGTATTGGATTTGACAGTTCGAAGCGTACTTTGCTTGAAAGTCACCTTAAGAGTACTAAAAGGTAAATCATGGGGCGTAAATAAAAAGTGCGCAGTAATCTAACTACGTACCTACTTAAAATAGATAAGTAGTTCGTTTTTCACCAAATTTTCCCACACAATAACAAAATTAAGGAGAAGTTCGCGCGCGCGCCCTTATATATATTATTTTATCGTTATGTGGCTCTATGTAAGAGTATCATTAGGTACAAAAACTTGACCTTTTTTACTCCGCTACGGTCACTTGACTTTAAAAGTCGCCGAAAGTCACGTGACTTTAAAATTAAGGATTTCTGTTTTAGTAATTTAACTTTTTTATATTTTGTATAATTATGATCTTGAATTATAATGTCATTTAATATGTCCCATAATTCTCCAGTCACCCAGTATAATGTCAATACAATAATACCACTGTCTTCACGCTATATTATTGAGTTATAACTTACTATTAGGTAAGCAAGTAACGCAATGGAAAGTTTCTTCTGTCTGTGAAAATTTAAGATGAAAATAATACTTATAGCTCTTAACGATTTCCTATTTAATGTATAAGTTTCTACAACGAATTGACATCAAATTACATCACAACAAAAATGTACTATTTAATATGTAAATGAAGTAAAGTCTCCATCAAGTTAAATTACACATCGACTTTAGGAAAGACTTTTCGGCTAATCTCCCTTCTGTAGAGCGTTGTCTCTTTCGCACACTACTACCATTTTCATCAAATTTGACCAACACCGCCAACACCGCACTATCAGAACAAGACTTACGTAAGCAGTGAGCAACAGAGATAGCGCTCTACGAAGTCGAAACTAGCCGATTGTCTCTTTCCTAAGCTCGATGTGCAATTTTAACTTGATGGGTACTATAAAAAATGTATCTACCATATTTCTGTGTGCTTCCAGGTTAAATGTAGGCGTAAGATTAGTATAACTGTTTACGTATGTAATTGTAAACAAATGGAATGTTCGGTGAAGTTGTAAATATGACTTGAATAGCATTTTTATCTTATACGTGTAAATTAGAATTGTATGTAGCTATTGTGAATTAATAAATCATTGTAGAACTGTAACTTAATACACTCTTATTTTTTGTTACATAATATATGTTTTTTTTTTCTATCTTACTTAGGTATTTGAAAATGTTTCGTATATAAAAGGCTATTTATTACACGACACGGTATTCAGGGTCCGACAGAAAGGGTGGGCGTGGCTCGCGCCGGGTTGCCGCTTATTACACTTTCCGGTCGACAACGCCCTAACTCAACCACAGTACAAATACACGGGCCGCTTCGGTCGCCCTAATTAGGACCGTGACTCCCTAAATGTTATTACACTAACCTGACCCTTGCTATCGCACCCTGAATACCGTGCCGTGTAATAAGTCCTTAGACCTTGGAAATCGCATTCGGTTTAGTACTTGAATAAGAATATTTTTATTTCATAAAGGAAATTTTATATTTCATACTTGTGTTTTACATTTGAATGCATTGCATTTTAGTTTATTGTCAGAATAATAATTATCATACAAACTAAACGAAGGAAATCTAATTTGTCATAAATCATTTCAAATGACCAATGTTTTACTAAAGATACTTATTTATCATTTGTACGACTTAGGAATTCCAAAATATAACAACTCTTTAAAAAACATTCAGCCCGTAAATCTTAAATGTATCTAATCTTAAATATAAATTGTATAAATGAAATATCTATTTAAAGCTACTTGTTAATTGTGCACACATTGAATAAATAAGTTTAATGAAAACTTTTGTTTATAACTTATTCTTTTTACCTGTTTTGTTTACTACTTATATTAAATACTCCTTCAGGGTGCTACGGCCTATGGCTCCGGTAAAAGAGCAGTAGAATCACGCCTGTAATCCCCGAAGGGGTAGGCAGAGGTTAATGCATGTATTCAAGCAAACACACACGATTCGCTGGTTACGTTTTGGCCCATGTGACACATGGCGAGCCTGTTGACATCTCCGAGCACATTACCAAACTCCAAGTTACTAAGAAACTGTTCCAGAAAATGTTTTCTTTAACTATGCAATAAGTTTCATACAAAAAGTGAAAAAGCTAAAGTTAAAAAAACGTAACCTGATCTGCCACAGAGAGTCAATGTAGAAAACGCCTCTCTCTCTACAGTTTTCAAAAGTTTTTGAGTGTGTACGCAACGTAAAATTACAGTCTAAAGAAAACGAACATAGTAAAAATAAAACTATTGCCAACTCAGAATCATTAAATCAAGAATGACGACATTATATTTATCAAATAAATAAGGTAAGTACGAGTGTTTCAATCTGATCATTTTACCTACGGCATTTAACCTACTTATGTACACTAACAGAGATAAACTAACCCACTCATTACTTTGTGAGCAGACGACTTACCTTACGTTTAATTCAGTTTATTGTTCTAATTCACACGTGTCAGTATTGTTAGGTGGTACTTCTTCACAAAAGCAATTTAAGTAAGAACATTTTATTTTCATTTTGTCCTCATTTCTACGTTCGTCGATTCAATTTTTTAGACGGCCTCATTTGTTTTGCTCCATACTTGATTGAAGTGTTTTGTTTCATTCTCAAATATCACATAATTTGTTTTATGATACAGAAAAATGCGAATGTAAAAGATCATAGGCATACTAAGAATGATCTTGACCCAATAGATCTGAAAGTGGGATGAAAAGCATTCGAACTTCTAGGTGAGCCTATAGTACTAACAAATGTACCTACAGCCAGGGTTTCAGCAATCCGTTGGTTGTCATTTCAAAGGATGTTGTACGACAATAAATATATTTCGTACAAACGGCGTATTGCCTGTACACAGGCATAAAAACTTAATCCCTAAAGAGGCACCCTACACTGGCAAAACATCTCCATTCAAATCTCTAGTTTATTTCATGTAGGTAGATATTGATAGGCTACAGAATTCACTTACAATAAATGTGAACTGTATCAATGTTTATCATTTTCGTGGCATTCAAAAGGCAAAAGAAAACTGTACATCAATAAATCAAATAAAACATAGTACTACATGCTAAAGGAGTTGAAGAGGTTCATATCATTAGCATACCCAGAACCCGAACAAAGGATAAAATACAGATGAACATATATGAATAACATGATCCGCTTACGAATCATGCGAACGGACGAATAACAGTATTTTTTTAAACGTTTTTGACTTCACGTACTTCACTGGAGATGAAATAATAAAACCATGACTGAAAAATTCGGCGTGCATGTACGTATTTGTTTACTTAAATACCATATTTATATTTTTCCGAGAAATCTATGTATTTCTTATCTATGCATAGATTTCTCGGAAAAATATAAATATGGTAAGTAAACAAATACGTACATGCACGCCGAATTTTTCAGTCATGGTTTTATTATTTCATCTCCAGTGAAGTAAGTAAAATAGGAATGATGTAAGTATGAGCGTTTATTTAACGAGCTTTGTAAAGCCTTAGATTTAGGTGTTTTGAGAAAAGCCTAAAGATTATTAATCTGCTCACAACACAGCAATCAAATGGCAGTATAAAGCGACACCGTTTTCTAGTAAGGCGGTAAAACTGTAAGTAGGTACCTACCTAAGTACTAGTAATTTTTGGCGCAAAGGTATTTTATTTTAATTGGTCCCGTAATAACTATCACAGGAACATAAGAACTTAGGTCTCGGGGGTGGCAACGCATCTGCATTTTGACCTCTAGTTTTTGTGTAGATGTCCACAGGTTACAGTCATCGCTTAACATCTATGTGAGCTGCCTGCTTGTTTGCCACCATCTTTACATAAAAACGGTATATAAAGGTTTGTTTGTACATTGAGACTTCTAATTTGTATGTCTATATCTTTCAATAATTATTTAAGTATATCAATAAGCAGCAGCATTAATTTAATTATCAACGTGGACTAGATAATTTTAGCTACTTATTTGATTGTTTCATAGCATAACAAATACAAAGAGATTGCACCATGAGCTAACGCGTAGGTATTTTATTAAACTTGAATCGTTTCCTTTCAATTTTAAAAAATCTTAACTTTAAACACACTACCAAAAAGTAAACATCCATCGTCGAAGTCCATCTAGTCTCAGAGTCTATGTAGTTTACAACGGGTTTACAGTCGGGTATCTAAGTGGCGATGCAACAACTACTCCGAGAGTTTATTTAGGGAATTTTGTATATATCTCGGTCTTGGTTAGCGATGTATAAACAACGGCTTGTTTGTGTATAGCCTTAAATCTGTGTTCTGTGAGAATAATCCCAAGATTATTACTCTACTGCAGTCAAATGAACTATGAAGTATTATGTAACCACTAATAACCACTTCGGTATACAATAGCTGTGGAAATGGATACTTGATGCAGATTTGGTGACGAGCTAGACTCTATCGCATAAGTTCAATGAACACATGACATTTTAAAAATTAAAGAAACAATGGAAAGTAAAATTTGATTTCGGCCAGAATTATTACAATTATAACAAATGGCAGTTTTCAGCGCCTTCTGGTGAAAAGGTAAGTAACTATTTGTGTCTAATACAATTTGCTAGTGCAAAGGAAAAATAATTTTATATTTTAGCTAAAGTATTGCTAATCTCTCCTTTGTCTTTTTCTGTCCTGCACATTTGATAATGTAACTTTACTGACAAAGACAAAGCATTTTTACAGCTAAAACGTATTTAATGTACGTTTATGAATGACTAGCTGTGCCCGCAACTTTTTTTGCGTGGAATAGTGGCTTTGGGACTTTAGGCAGCGCTTTTGGACATACATTTTGGTTAATTTTGGATCCTAAACACTTAACACAAAATATATATATATAAGTCTGTTTTACTACATGAAAGAAATAAACCTTGTGTTGCTGAAAAGAAGGTTTATTTCTTTCATGTAGTAAAACAGACTTATAAAACGACAATGAAAGTTTATTCTTTCACTTTTAAAACATAAAATAATATAATATTAAAATTTTAATTGATTATCCAATTGTCAATCAACTCGTCTTTAAATCTGTCAACTGACATTCTGAATTCGTTTCTTCTTTAAAATCAGACAGTTAAAAAGTTAAAAACTATAACCAAACTTCATGGTAAGTAAACACACAGAGTGCGAAGAAAGAAATAGTATTTCTTTACATCTCCCCCCATGGGGAAGAAAATTCACCCGTGAATTTTCACTCCAGTTCTCCATTTGATACTTGCACATTCTCATCCTCTGTTATCTGTACTGGAATTAGTTTTGTGATATGAAAAGATTTGACTCTGTTTTTCTATGTCCTGTATCTATCTCGTAAATTGTATTAGATTTCTTTTTAATTATTTTATATGGTCCAATTCTCAATTCATCTAGCTTTTTCCTATTTAGTTTATTCCCATTTTCTATATATACTAGATCTCCCACACTGAATTCTCTTTGTTTTCTATTCCTATCATACCTCATTTTGTTATAGTAATGTGATTTCAAGGTATTATTAAGCGCTGTTTTCTTATCTCCGATCCAGTCACTATTTATACCTCCTTGTTGTAGTTCTTTTGGTAAAACCTTAACATCTGTTCCGTATAGCAAATAACATGGTGCATAGCCAGTTACTGAGTGGTTAGTCTGATTGTATTTTTCTACACATTCATGTGCTATTGTAGTCCACGCTCTGTTTTCTCCATCTTCATTGATTTTGCATCTAATTTTGTTAACTATCGTTTGATTCAACCTTTCATTTAGGCCATTAGAAAACGGTGCATTCACTGCTGTAAAAATTATTGTTATTTGTTTGTCAGTAAGGAATTTCTTGAATTCTTTAGAGTTTATTCCTGGATACTGGTCTGTAAGGAGCATCCCAATCTCTTCGGTTTCAGCGACCTTATTTATTAGCTTTATAAAGTCATGTGCACCCTGGGTTTTTGATGTTATAATAAATGCATATCTAGTGAAGTGGTCCACTAAAAGATGTATGTATTTCTTGGTTGATCTAGAACCACCAAAACCTCCAATTGTGTCTATTGATACTATTTCAAAGGGTCTTGTCGCTGGGCCTAAATATGACATTAATCCGTATTTGTGTTGTCCTCTTGTTTTGTTTTTTATGCAAATTTCACAATTCCTACAAACATTTTTAATATTTTTCGTTAAATTTTTTGTTGCGTACAGTGAACTAATAGTCGTTAGCATTTGTCCCACTCCAATGTGACATAGATCTTCATGTATTCGCTTTATAAATTTAATACTGAATTCTTCTATTTCTTTACATATATATATATATATATATTTATGTGTTTAAACGCGCATCCATCCTATGCTGCACCGTATTTTCGAAAAGGCCTTTTTAAACTTCTATGCATAATATTTTTTTATAGAAAATTATTATAAACTTTTGTAAACTTTCAGTCAATTTTTAAACATAAAAGATAGATCTATGCATAATATAAGCACTCCGTAAGAGCTGGCAGAAGAGAAAAATTGAATATTAACGTTGTGCATTTTTACCACTATGCCACCAACACTACCACCACCACCACCGCCTCCACTTCAATCGCCATCAACGCCATCACCATCACCAAACACCTACGCCACCAATGCCACCACTGATACAAACGCCACCAAAACCACCACCACCACCACAACCAATGCCACCAACGCCCCCAAAACTACTAACAACACCAGCAATATCACCAACGCCACCAATGCCTCCACCGCCAGTAAAACCACCGCCAGCACCACTAACGCCACCAATACCACCACCAAAATCACCAACAGCACATATGCCACCAACGACACCAACGCCACCACCACCACCACCACAACAAACACCACCAATGCCACCAACACCACTAACGTCACCACCACCGCCACCCTCACCATCATCATAATCACATCCGAAAGACGTTCATCCGTCTCCGCTGGACAAAGCCCTTCCCGAAAATGCTCCTAAAAGTGTTGTGCGTCATAAGGACCAACGGAGCCAAGGAAAGAATACGCCATAATTGCCACGTTTGGCATGCTGAATGGTGATCATAGCGGAGATTTTTTTATGCCGGGACGCTGCTATGCGGTATGCTTATTGTTACTAACAGAGAAAAAACTGGCCAAGTGCGAGTAGAACTCGTGCACGAAGGGATTCGTAAAAAAATTGCCATAAAATTTTCGTTTATTGGAAGGTAATATACAACATAAGACCTAAAAATTCTGTGAAAATTTTAAGTGTCTACTTGATACCGTTATTGATATCGAGCAAAAAAAGTACGAAAAAAAAACACGTTTATTGTATGCCCCCTTGGATCCCTTAATATTTTCATTTTCTTTTTATAGTATTCAATTTTGTCGCTATAGCGGTAACAGAAATACATAATTTGTGAAAATTTTAGCTTTCTAGCTATCACTGTTCATCGTCTGTCTGAGGATGAGTAATAGGGTCCGTTTTTACCTTTTAGATACGGTACCCTAAAAAAGATAGATTCAGAATAGTTTAAAAATATTCAATATGATTCTTTAAATTGTCGTAACTTTTTTATTTCTGAACCGATTGAAATGAAACAAACATTTAATGTTAAGTGAAACTTAACACAATATATTAATAAAAACTGAACATCGGATAAGCCATTTCTGAAATAAGCGTGCACAAACACACAGACAAACATACACTTTTCCGGGATAAAAAGTACCCAGTGTTGTGCGCTAAAGAGGTTAAAGTATAAATATGGCAAGTTTCATCGTAATCGGACCTTTAGATTCTGTATGATGCTTGAACAAACAGACAGACAGACAGACAGACAAAAAATTTTCTAATCACATATTTGTGTTCGGTATCGATCTAGTAACATCCCCTGGTATTTATTTTTTCAGTATTTTCAATGTACAGAATTTACACTTCTACAGTTTTATTATAAGTATAGATTAGTGTTTTAGTTTGTGTGTCGATAATTCGTTAAATTAAAGCAGCTTCAAAAATAAATAAGGGATTAATAATTTAAATAAAGGTTTTTTTTTTTAATATGCAGTTATTTTACTTATAAGTAAAAGTAGGTAATCACTTTTTATTTCATAGATATCATAACATTAACCACACTACAAAAAAAAACCTCTATCGACGAAGTGAATCTAGTCAGAGAGTCTATTTAGTTTACAATAGGTTCACAGTAGTGAATCTAAGTGGCGATGCAATTAAAGCTACGAACGTTGATTTAGGGAGCTTTGTATATATTTTGGTCTGGGTCGACGGTGTACAAACAACGTCTTAACTGTGTAAAGCCTTAAATCTGTGTGATGTGAGAATAATCCCAAGTTTATTATCCTGCTGCAGTCAAATGGACTAGTGTTGTATTAAAAAACAACTTGGGTATTTAATAATTTATATGTCAGAGAAAGAACGTTAATCTCGACATCATCATTTGTGGTCATGTGTTTAGTGGGCGTCTTGAGGGTTAAATGCAAGCACAAAACAATAAGTCACTATTATCGGTCAGATTTAATCACTTTAACAGAACATCACTGCTTAATTTTACACTCAAAACTCTTTGATATAATTACACTTTTAAACTTTGAAGTACAACGAGCAGCGGGTTCGCGACACTGATCTTACTTCGCCAATCAAATAGTACTCCACTGTCCAACCAAAGAATGATCCACGTCGATCAACAACGACACATTTTATAACCTCCGTTAACGGCGATCTGTCAGATGGCGCCTCGACCCCGCTCGAGGCCTACCCTCAACTCGGTAATGTAATTTTATAATACAATTACTCTTTAAATGAAATAATGATTTTAAACGATAACAAAATCTAACAAATCAAATTAACTTAAAATAATATTTTAGCAAGGTATTTATATAGCCTAGTACTTTACAGAACCAACAATAAACTTCTTGCTCCGACATATGTATAATTTTTAGGGCGTAATTTCAGTTTCATCTCTGTCCTTATCAATATGATAGTTTTATGCGGTACAATTTTCCATTTCAATAATGATGTATTATGGCTATATTGTTTTAAATGGCGTGTTCACACGAGTATTCTGTAACAGTAAGCGGAACGTCAAGTGCACATGTTTCAGCTAAAGCCCCAAGAAATATTGCACATTGATTCTAGGAAAGAGATTTCGGCTAATTTCGGCTCTGTAGAGCGTTATCTCTCTCGCACACTGTGGCGCTTGTTGACCATTTTTGTAACATTTTGACCAATATCTATCAGTACCTACTTACGTAGGCAGTGTCCAACAGAGATAACGTTCTACAAAGTCGAAACCGATTGTTTCTTTCCTATGCTCGATGAATTAAATAACATATTTCAAACAAAAATATATTACCACAGATATAACAACATCTTCACTTTAATGGTCACACATACATTATACTAGCGCTCATAACACACAAGAAGTTACAAAAATATCGTACAAATTGATACCTCAAATTCCTCCACACTAACGATACACGTTGACATGAAGGCAAATTTCATTTTAATGACCCGACCGATGTGGGGTCGATGTTATCTTACGAGCTCCATTTGGCGCACAACATTGATCAACATGCATGATAGGAGTTTCGGGCAAAATACCACTGCGCTATTACAAATTGGTAAAATATTGAAACTCTTAAATCGTCCAGCAGAATTTATAAATTATCCAAGGTATCTTGACTTTACGACTAAGTTCTGAGGTTTTTTACCTCTGCGCAGTAATTACGGGGCCATATATTACCATAATATGATAACCAGTACATAATAGTGCCTAACACTACCGTTTAGCGGCTGATAGAGTAATGCCATATTACAGGGTTTCTCAAAGTGGGGTACGCGAACCCCTTCGCCATCCGACGGTACGGGGTTCGCGATAAGATTTACTATTAATTGAATTGATGCCGCGTCCGAATTAAAGTTAAAATTGTCCAAAATTACTCGTAAAATTGACTCCATTATGTGACAAGAAACAAGCAGACATGAATAGTTGTAAAAATATATTTAACTTAATTGGTTACCTGTTATTGAAATAAAAACACTATTTTCTCCAACAGTCAATTTTATTGTTTTCTTTGAAGGTTCATTAGTTGAGGAGTTCGCTGTCACCTGGACACTTTTCAAGAGGGGTACGTGAAGCCAAAAGTTTGAGAAACCCTGCCATATTACTAATACGTCTTAAGGCTCCGGCAATGAAATACTAGCATAAGATAAAAATAAACTAATATTATTATCAAACATAATATTTTTTTTTCTATATAAACATTACGAAAACATCGTACAACGTTGAAGTGATTTAAGCTCCAATATTCCCTAATCCACCCCAGCTCCCAAATTCTCGTAGACTTAAGGTACACATGCTGACATGACAGCAAATTTCAATTTAATGACCCAGACACTGTAAGTTCGATACTATCTTACGAGCTCCATTTGGTACACAACACCGTATCTCAGCTTGCCTAATCTACTGAGCTGTTTGCTATTCATTTGCTAGGACCAATTGGTATAAATACTACTGACCTTGTATGAACACTATTGAAGTGAACTATGTTTAAACTTCTAGTGTTGCTTTCAAATGATCGAGGTTTGTGGACATGACTGGTTGAAAGTTACGAAATTAAAATTCTGCTGTGGGCCGAGATATTACCTCTCAGTAGAGGTACAGGTGCTAATATTAGATAATATTTTAATAGAGATAGAGCTTCAGCGGTGGAAATATAATTAGTAGGTATTACCTAATCTATTTATCACTGAATGGTAGTTCAGGTAACTGTAGCAAATATTAAGAACACTACAATATTGTGTAAGCTAATTACACTGACAAACAATAACTAAAGCCCCGAAATGTCTACAATAACGAAAATATCAGGATTTTATACTCAAAAACCAATTACCCTTCAGTAAAAAAAAATAAAAAAATATCACATATGTTATAGTAGCTAAGCATAAGCTTCACCAGTATCATCCATATTTACCCCCAACTTCAAAATTTTCGTAGACTTAGGGTACACGTGCTGACATGACAGCCAATTTCATAAACCGAGTTCAAAAAACGAGAAGGTTCTCAATTCGGCCGGTATATAAATATTTTTTTTATGTATGTATGTGAACTTCGCCGAGATTTCAGGACCGATTTACTTAATCCTTTTTTTGTTTAATGCGGAATAGTTTCGAATTGGTCCCATAAAAATTTGATTCAGATAGGCCCATTAGCTTTTATTTTATGAGCATTTTTACTTACTTTCACCTCAGACTAAAGGAATAAGAATAGACGGCGAGTTGTCACACAGTGCGTTGAATCCACTGACGTCCTAGATAGTCCTATGCGCATGCGCATGTCATCTTATTGTCATGCGCATTTATTTACTCCTTCGTGGATAATTTTTTTTCATTGATTTATTATAGTCGTGTAATAATTTTGTATCGACACACCTAAACAATTTAAATAAGGTATCTAATTGTCACGAAGCTAAAAGAAAGTCAGATTTTACAAATTTAACAGATGTGAACATTAATCTAATTGACAATGCAGCAATAAACTAAAAAGTATTAAATAAATATAACTATGTTAAGAAAAACCGACTTCAAAACTGAAAAGTAAAAAATAATAAAGATTTAATTGTAATTATATACTACCTATTATTTATATGTGCTATTTACTAGTAGGTTTTAAGTCGGTGTCAAGCTAAAATCACTAAAATAGGCATTTTATTGTATCATAAAGTAACTTCACATCTGTAATCTCCGAAGGGGTAGGCAGAGGTAAATGCATGAATTCAAGGATACATGCAAACACCCACGATTCGCCGGTTACGTTTTGTTCAGTGTATTAATTTGCTCGTATTCATATTTAAGCGATTAATATATAATTATTTGTTTAAGGCTTGGCACCGACTTCAAACCTATTAGTAAATAGCACATATAAATAATAGGTAGTACTCGTATATAATTACAATTAAATCTTTATTAATTTTTCCTTTTCAGTTTTGAAGTCGGTTTTTCTTAACGTAGTTATATTTATTTTAATAACCTAGACGTTGTAAGTTCGATGCTGTCTTACAAGCTCCGTTCAGAACAAAACACGCATTCTCAGCTCGGCTAATCTACTGGACTATTTGGTATTCATTTGCTAGTACAAATTTGAGAATAGACTGCTGACGTTGTATGAAAAGTGTTGCGGTAAACTATGTTTGAAATTGCAGTCTTGCTTTATGATCGTGATTTGAAGATTTGCGTTTTGAAAATAACAAACTATTTCTGCCTTGAGCCAAGATATAATAGACTCTTATGCGTAAACAGGTGCTGATATTAGACATTTTATGGTGATAGAGCTTCAGTAATGGAGATAGAAGGTGCAGGTGTCACCGCGTTACCCAATCTATCTACCGCTTAATGGTAATTTAGGTAACTGTAGCAAATGTTAAGGCTATGTGGAAGATATTAACACTGATATAAAGTTAATGAAACCCAGATATATGTCACGTACGCCTATAAAAATATCACGATAAACACTGTTCCCAATAATTCACCCAGTTCCCAAATTGTCGTAGAATTAGGGTACACGTGCTGACATGAGAGCAAATTTCATTTTAATGACCCAGACGCTGTAAGGTCAATACTATCTTACGAGCTCCATTTGGTACACAACACCGTATCTCAGCTTGGCTAATATACTGGGCTATTTACTACTCATTTGCTACATATTTGTGAATATACTGCTGATATTGTATGAAAATTGTTGGAGTAAACTATGTTTAAAATTACAGTGTTGCTTGCATATAAATATTCATATAAGGTTATAAAAGTTTCTTCGCATTTTTTAAGAAAATTCAGAACATTTTTTAATATAGTTTATTTAAATTTAACTAAAGTATGTATGTACCATTTTGTTTTGTTTGATAACCTTTAGCCATCTTGTAGGTAGAGACATGATCCCATTGCTATAAAAATTTTGGGACTTCTCATCAAAATACCGCGACAATTGGATTTGGCAGTCCTCTCGTGATGTTAACCTAACATTGCATAAAGAATTCTGAAGAGACCGAAACAGGTGGAAATCTGAAGGTGCAAGGTCAGGACTATACGGCGGATGCATTAACACCTCCCAGCCAAACTCTTAATTTTTGCTGAGTGGCTATAGATGTGTGAGGTCTAGCGTTATCATGATGAAACACCACACCCCTTCTGTTGATCAGTTCTGGCCGCTTTCTCTCAACTTCTTGCTTTAATCTCATCAGTTGTTTGCAGTAGAGTTCAGAATCGGTAGTCCTGCCTGGTGGTAATAGCTCATAATGAATAATGCCCTTCCAATCCCACCACACACACAACATCACCTTATTGCGAGTTACCCCGGGTTTCGCCACAGTCTGTGAAGCCTGACCGGCCTTTGACCACGACCTTTTTTCACACGTTCTTGTCGTACGTGATCCACATTTCATCACCAGTTATCAGCTTCTTCAAAAATGATTCGGTTTCATTACGTCGTAATAAAGAATCACAAATGAGTACACGGTTCATTAGGTTTCTTTCAGTGAGCTCGTGAGGTACCCAAATATCGAGCTTTTTTTTGTACCCAGCTTTTTTCAAATGCGCCAAAACTGTTTTGTGATCAATTCTCAGTTCTTCAGCTACGTCGTAACTACTGATATGTCGATCTTGCTTCACTTTTTCAAAAATGGCATCCATTTTATCCGTAATAGGGCGACCAGAGCGAGGTGCATCTTTGACATCAAAATTACCGAATTGAAAACGCTTAAACCAAATTTGTGCTACTCTCACAGACACTGCACTAGGTCCATAAACATCGCATATTTTTTTCGCGGCTTGCGTTGCATTTTTACCTTTTTTGTAGTAAAATTTTAAAATGTATCGAATTTCTTCATTAGATTCACTCATCTTGACAGTACGAAAAACAAATGAAAATCACACATTTACCTAATTTGAATTTGGAATTATGTTCTTTAAAATTTTAACTTTCAATGATACCAAAACCAGCCAGATACAAATACTACAGCCAAAGAGATTTTATTACAAGTTCATACATACTATAATGCGAAAAGACTTTTTCCCCAACCTATTATATAATCGCAGTTTGGGGAAAGATCCTGTTAATCAATCATTGAACCCTAGAGATATCTACTATCACGTTCGCACATAAAAACGTCGAGATAAACAGTCAAAAGACGCCTAACCCTCAGTAAAAAAGTTACAAAACTATTATACAAATCGGACCCACCAATACCACTCAAATTTACCCCAGTTCCCAAATTGTCGTAGAATTAGGGTACACGTGCTGACATGAGAGCAAATTTCATTTTAATGACCCAGACGCTGTAAGGTCGATACTATCTTACGAGCTCCATTTGGTACATAACACCTTATCTCAACTCGGCTAATACGCTGAGCTATTTACTATTCATTTGCTAGTACAAATTTGTGAATAGACTACTGACCTTGTGTGAACACTGTAGTCTAAACCGTTTTTGAACTTGCAATGTTGCTTTAGTTATGATCGCAATTCGCAAATAAGCCCGTTGAAAATTACGAAAATATATTAATAAAATGTTCCTGGTTTGAATCAAGTTCAAATATGCCCTTAAATTTATGAACAAATTTCTAAGTGTGGAAGGAGCTTTTTTGTCTAAAATCAAAGGTGCAGTCATTGCCTCATTATTCGTCATTATTGGGTTAGTATTATGATAAATGCCGTCCTTGGATCACTGCCAGTAATTTGGTATTAGGAAAAACAAATATCAACAATAAATTGTCATGCTAATTGTTTGGTGTAGTTTGGTGTGGTTGCAGAGGTCCAGGAATTCCAAGACTGACCTAACTACCTTGACCAAAAAGGTCATGTATAATTTGAAGGTGGGATCAAGTTCTCGCAATTGACGCGCATGCTTGAACAAAATGATGAATGTAGATGAGGCACGTGAGGTATGTACGAGTATAACTACCACAGTGCTCATATTATTCTCTTTGGATCCAACCACTGTGAAGTCATTGATTTAATCCTGAAAGATTCATTTTATGCAACTTAGCTAAGCTAAGAAGCTTAGCTATTCATTCACTATCTGAACTTTATGTATGGGACTATTGACTTATGTATGGAAATTTTGATATTCAATTTTTAGATTGGAATTAAATCTAGAATACAGACTTTATTAGTCTGTATTCTAGGTTTAATTCCAACCTAAAAATTGAATATCAAAATTTCGATATCCGAATCTTCGATGTTGAATCAAAATACAGTATTAATTGAAGATGATCGACGATTTCAAATGCAGAACTAGTTATTGACTCATAAGTTTTGTTAATGTAATTTAACTTGATCGGTTTTTATAAGTTGTTCTTCCATTTTACGTCCTCTTCTCTGTGTGGAAACCTCTTTTATTTTTTAGTAACGTTATTTTCTACTTTCAGATAATGTTATCGCCGTAAATAGCGTACTTCATTATATATATTACAACTACCTTCATAAATGAGAAATTGTTAAAAATCTTTTTCTATTAAGGTCCAATAAAGTTATATTGAAATAGACTATATATTGAATAGATTATATATAGAAATGACAAAAATAATAAAATTACTTTAAAATATTTTTTCTTAATTTTCGTCTAAATAGATTTTTTTATGTAAAAATTAATAAGTCATGTTTTATTTATTTAGGTACCTTCAATTAGCATTATAAATAATGAGTGAGTTCAGCATAATAAATTTCCAAAAATATGAATTGAAGCTAGATGTTTTTTGTCTCTTCATCTGTTAGATGGCCAATATAAATATTTGATATCAAACTCAAATATAACTTTACATAAGGTAAATAAAAATATTACTTACAGAACCCTTTTAATACTTACCCGAAACAAAACAGGCTCTATTAATGAAATTTTCGACAACAATTTTCAATTATAGCCTGTATTGTACATTGTTTTTTTTTTTATGTTATAAAAGTGGCAAACAAGCGTGCAGTTCACATTGATGTTAAGTGATGACTGCAGCCTATAGACACCCACACAATGACCAGAGGTCAAAATGCAAATGCGCTGCCACTCCTGAGGCATTAGGTGTTATGCCTCTGTGCCGGAAATTACAGAGCCGTACATTACCACCTGACCGGAACACGATAGTGCTGAACACTACCATTTAACGGCAAGTATATTAGGTAATGCGGTGGTGCCTACGCCCGCGAGCTCCGTCACTCTACCACCAGTAGTAGTCCGGAGCTCTACCACCAGTCCCTTACAACGCCTTTTACAACTCAGATACATGGTTTGCTACGTTGCCGAATTCAATTGCTGTTGTGTGGACCACCTTCTTTTTGTTGCGACAGCATAGCGACAGAAGACTCTTCCTTGTTCAGGTGTTTACAAATACTTTAACACATTACTTCTTATCAAATTTCATGATTGTCGACAGGAAGTAGGTAGCCCTATAAGTTTTGATCCTTTTAAAAGATGTCTATAATATGCGAAGACTGTACCTTTTTATAAATATTGATAATGATCTATTCACATTTTCTAGGAATTGTTTACCTGGAATGTTTAATTTTAAATTAGACTGGATATTCCCTTTCTTAAGAAATGCTTCGACAGACAGACATTGTATACAATTTAACTTATTCATAAAAAGTTCCGGAATCGTTATTAAAAATAAAATATACTATAACACTTTAATACGTACACCACACAAAAAGCGCTCGATGAATGAAAATTTCAACAACAATTTTCAATTACAGCCTGTACGAGTATATTGTTCCCTTTATACCAACCTTTATAACTCAGCTACGGACGCTACGGTTTGCTGCGTCGCCGCTTTGAATTGCTATTGTGTTGTGTGGATCACTTAACTTTTATTGCGATAAAATTATGACAGAAGACTGCCTTATTCAGATATCTCACATCTGCTTTATTGCATTGCTCCTTAACGAATATTATGGTCATAGCTCAACGGGAAGTAGGTGACTCACGAACAGTTTAATCCTCATAAAAAAGTTAAAACATGGGTCTTTATTCGTTCCAAATTGAATCTTTTTATATCATCTAAGAATTGTAAATTTGAAGTGTTTTATATTAAAATAGACTGTTTTATATTAACATGGACTAGATTTTCTCTTTCTCAAAAAAGCCTCGATAGACAGCCAATATAATTATTGTATACAAGTTTTCTTTTCTATGTAGAGTTTTGGAGCCCTCAATAAAAATGATAATGCAACTATAACAACATAAAACTAACACCGAACAAAAAGAGCTATTTTAATAAAATTTCAACATCAATTTTCAATTACAGCCTGAACCTATATTGTTCCCTTTACAACTCAGCTATGGTTCGCTACGTCACCGCGTTGAATTGCTATTGTGTGAACCACTTACCTTTTGTTGCGACAAAATTATCACGGAAGACTCTGCCTGTTCAGATTGTACTGATTTATAGAACAGTCGAAACTTGCTATCGCTGTGGACAACCTCCATGAATTATGTATAGAGTCAGGGGTGACAGACGATCGATAAATGAATAGTGTCCTCATTAGAAAAGCATGAGGTACGTTCATTATGTATTTTTAAAGGAATCCCGTCTATTATGAGTGCCTGAAAGTACTTACCGTCTTCAACGTATATTTCGTACATGAAATGGAAAATTTATTCGTGAAATTAATGTTGGAGACTTCAATCTACTCGTAATATTTAATTAATATTATGTTAAGTAGCAGACAGATTACATCGTATTTATTTAGGATAAACCGGTCTGTGATGTTGGTTAAATCAGCGGCAAAAGTTGAATATGAAATAATAATAATCTATTACCCATACATAACATTTTGATTCAAATTTATAATCAAAACATACAAGCCGTATATGGGTTAGTACAAATTAAGCACTCACGATTTGTCAGTTTTTTCATCAGCTACTTATATAGCTGATTATATATTTATCATGACTAGTTAGTCATATGTATATAACCAGTTGGTTATTTCCAAATTCTTCCAAAAAATTGTAATAATAGGTACTGTGGAAGTGGCCAGTGTGATTCGACGGTCGTATTTGCATATAAAATCTTTCGGATGACATATCTCTTACTTTAAAATACTGTGTTGTACTATAGTAACAGAAACATACTGGTGGCAGAGCTCCAGTGACGCAGCTCGCAGGCGTAGGCCACCGCATTACCTAATATACTCGTACTTGCTGCTAAATGGTAGTGTTCAGCACTATCGTGTTTCGGTCAGGTGGTAATGTACGGCCCTGTAATTTCCGGCACAGAGGCATAACACCTTAGGCCTCAGGAGTGGTAACGCACCTGCATTTTGACCTCTGATCATTGTGTGGGGATTGTAGGCTGCAGTCATCACTTAACATCACTGTGAGCTGCATCCTTGTTTGCCACATCCATCACATAAAAAAATATATTACGAGTATAAGGTTACGTTTTATAGCGTGCTGCTCTAGTTATGATTTGCTTACGTCCTTGGCATAGTTGTCAAGTAATACGACTATGAAAACCTTAGGCGAAGTTAATTAACTCAATAGTTACTAGTTGTTAGTTTGTTTTATGTTCACGAGTAAAAAAATCTATTAAGCCGTTTTATACAAGGGAGATAAAATTAAAACTACATTTTCTGGTATTTAAAATATTTTTAAATCACCGGAATAAAAATCGTATTTCCTAACAACAGTAAAAGCACTCCATACTAAAGTTCAATTTCAAACTTTTTATTCCGGAGAATTAAAAATATTTTAAGTATCAAGAAATACTGGATAATATTTCCATGCTGTCTTATCGTATACCTTTTTTTCATTTTTTCTGTACAAATCTTGCCATGATCCTTTATCAATGCAAATATTTTTCAATTCTAGAGAACACCAGCGAACAGGATGTCAGGAATTATGACATCGTACGCTAAATTATCTATTGGAAATAAAGTACCTAATGCTACGTACTTAATCATTCTGCCACTATCTATTTACTTAAAAATCATTTGCTGTAAGTTAATCTCGCTAAAACTCAAGAACGGCTCTATTGATTTCGCTAGTTTTGGTTATGAATTATTTTTGGGAGTCCAAGGAAGGTCTTAAATGTGAGAAAAGAATATAAAAAAAAACAAAATTTAATTTGCCCACTATAAAAGGCCGTACCTATCAAACATTATTTAATTGTATTTTAAAGAAAAATGGAAAGAAAAATTTGACTTCAGGCGAGGCTCGAACTCGCGACCTACTGGGAATCTAGTCCAGCCGCTCTTCCAATTGAGCTACTGAAGCCCTGCCCGATTTGTCAAATCTTTCCTTCACATCTATTGCATTGCTTTATGGTAGCAGTAGCGCCATCTATTACCAACTATGCTAGTTAGGCAACCGATATAATAGACTTTTCAGTTTATTGAATATCGTAAAGAAGTCGCTTTTACCCTTAATAATTGTTTAAATTATTTCGCATTAACACATGCTTGTGAAATATATTTTATTTTAAAGAAAAATGGAAAGAAAAATTTGACTTCAGGCGAGGCTCGAACTCGCGACCTACTGGGAATCTAGTCCAGCCGCTCTTCCAATTGAGCTACTGAAGCCCTGCCCGATTTGTCAAATCTTTCCTTCACATCTATTGCATTGCTTTATGGTAGCAGTAGCGCCATCTATTACCAACTATGCTAGTTAGGCAACCGATATAATAGACTTTTCAGTTTATTGAATATCGTAAAGAAGTCGCTTTTACCCTTAATAATTGTTTAAATTATTTCGCATTAACACATGCTTGTGAAATATATTTTATTTTAAAGAAAAATGGAAAGAAAAATTTGACTTCAGGCGAGGCTCGAACTCGCGACCTACTGGGAATCTAGTCCAGCCGCTCTTCCAATTGAGCTACTGAAGCCCTGCCCGATTTGTCAAATCTTTCCTTCACATCTATTGCATTGCTTTATGGTAGCAGTAGCGCCATCTATTACCAACTATGCTAGTTAGGCAACCGATATAATAGACTTTTCAGTTTATTGAATATCGTAAAGAAGTCGCTTTTACCCTTAATAATTGTTTAAATTATTTCGCATTAACACATGCTTGTGAAATATATTTTATTTTAAAGAAAAATGGAAAGAAAAATTTGACTTCAGGCGAGGCTCGAACTCGCGACCTACTGGGAATCTAGTCCAGCCGCTCTTCCAATTGAGCTACTGAAGCCCTGCCCGATTTGTCAAATCTTTCCTTCACATCTATTGCATTGCTTTATGGTAGCAGTAGCGCCATCTATTACCAACTATGCTAGTTAGGCAAGCGACTTCTTTACGATATTCAATAAACTGAAAAGTCTATTATATCGGTTGCCTAACTAGCATAGTTGGTAATAGATGGCGCTACTGCTACCATAAAGCAATGCAATAGATGTGAAGGAAAGATTTGACAAATCGGGCAGGGCTTCAGTAGCTCAATTGGAAGAGCGGCTGGACTAGATTCCCAGTAGGTCGCGAGTTCGAGCCTCGCCTGAAGTCAAATTTTTCTTTCCATTTTTCTTTAAAATAAAATATATTTCACAAGCATGTGTTAATGCGAAATAATTTAAACAATTATTAAGGGTAAAAGCGACTTCTTTACGATATTCAATAAACTGAAAAGTCTATTATATCGGTTGCCTAACTAGCATAGTTGGTAATAGATGGCGCTACTGCTACCATAAAGCAATGCAATAGATGTGAAGGAAAGATTTGACAAATCGGGCAGGGCTTCAGTAGCTCAATTGGAAGAGCGGCTGGACTAGATTCCCAGTAGGTCGCGAGTTCGAGCCTCGCCTGAAGTCAAATTTTTCTTTCCATTTTTCATTAAAATAAAATATATTTCACAAGCATGTGTTAATGCGAAATAATTTAAACAATTATTAAGGGTAAAAGCGACTTCTTTACGATATTCAATAAACTGAAAAGTCTATTATATCGGTTGCCTAACTAGCATAGTTGGTAATAGATGGCGCTACTGCTACCATAAAGCAATGCAATAGATGTGAAGGAAAGATTTGACAAATCGGGCAGGGCTTCAGTAGCTCAATTGGAAGAGCGGCTGGACTAGATTCCCAGTAGGTCGCGAGTTCGAGCCTCGCCTGAAGTCAAATTTTTCTTTCCATTTTTCTTTAAAATAAAATATATTTCACAAGCATGTGTTAATGCGAAATAATTTAAACAATTATTAAGGGTAAAAGCGACTTCTTTACGATATTCAATAAACTGAAAAGTCTATTATATCGGTTGCCTAACTAGCATAGTTGGTAATAGATGGCGCTACTGCTACCATAAAGCAATGCAATAGATGTGAAGGAAAGATTTGACAAATCGGGCAGGGCTTCAGTAGCTCAATTGGAAGAGCGGCTGGACTAGATTCCCAGTAGGTCGCGAGTTCGAGCCTCGCCTGAAGTCAAATTTTTCTTTCCATTTTTCTTTAAAATAAAATATATTTCACAAGCATGTGTTAATGCGAAATAATTTAAACAATTATTAAGGGTAAAAGCGACTTCTTTACGATATTCAATAAACTGAAAAGTCTATTATATCGGTTGCCTAACTAGCATAGTTGGTAATAGATGGCGCTACTGCTACCATAAAGCAATGCAATAGATGTGAAGGAAAGATTTGACAAATCGGGCAGGGCTTCAGTAGCTCAATTGGAAGAGCGGCTGGACTAGATTCCCAGTAGGTCGCGAGTTCGAGCCTCGCCTGAAGTCAAATTTTTCTTTCCATTTTTCTTTAAAATAAAATATATTTCACAAGCATGTGTTAATGCGAAATAATTTAAACAATTATTTAATTGGGTTTTTGAAAAAAAAATATTTTGGCGATAAATAGAAAGATTATATGTATATACCTAAGTTTTATAACAAAACTTTTTTTTTTTTAATAATTCATAAGTTATATCAAAATAATTAAATTTTTACTGGTGGTAGAGCTCCAGTGACGGAGCTCGCGGGCGTAGGCACCACCGCGTTACCTAATATACTTGCCGCTAAATGGTAGTGTTTAGCACTATCGTGTTCCGGTCAGGTGATAATGTACGGCCCTGTAATTTCCGGCACAGAGGCATAACACCCTTAGGCCTCAGGAGTGGTAACGCATCTGCATTTTGACATTGGTCTTTGTGTGGGTGTCTATAGGCTGCAGTCATCACTTAACATCAATGTGAACTGCATGCTTGTTTGCCACTTCCATTACATAAAAAAAAAAAAAAAAAAAAAATAGTTTTTGAATCCAGTACCGAAGACACGCCGACAGCTCCCGAACAAAGCCGAGTGCATGTGACGTCATAATGTTAGTTTCCACTCATAGCAATTGATACAGAGACAATACGTACCGTGTTTTGATCTAATTAATTCTGTTGACATTGATATAAAAACACAAATTTATATTGAAAATGTCGAATCTTAAAAGTTATCGTTCTTGTTTTGTACCATTATGTACGAATACTACAAAAACAAATGTTTTTAAATGTTCCCCAAGATGAAAAACGTCGAAATTAATGGTTTCAAGCAGTGCACCGTGATAATCCAAAAACAAAATCGTTTTTTTTTGTTGTGAAGATCATTTCGATGTAAGTACGAGTATTTCATAACATTATTTTTACTACTTACTAGCTGTGCCCGCGACTTCGTCCACGTGAGAAAAAATATGATTGTTCAGTATGTACCCGGATGAAGTCGTGGCCGCTGCGCTAGTATTAAAGTAGCCTAAGTTACTCCTTATTACATCAGCTATCTGTCAGTGAAAGTCCCGTCAAAATCGGAGACACTCAAATTCTATTAATTTGTATGTAGGTATGTATGTATGGTTGTATGGAGATAAAAGTAGCCAAAGTAACTCCTAATATTACATCAGCTACCTACCCGTGGGAGTCCCGTCAAAGTTGGATACACTCCAATTCTACTTATTTGTATATAGGTATTTATGTATGTATAGATGTACGGAGATAAAAGTAGCCTAAATTACTCCTTATTACATCAGCTACCTACCCGTGGAAGTTCCGTCAAAGTTGGATACACTCCAATTCTACTTATTTGTATGTAGGTATGTATGTATGTATGGATGTATGGAGATAAAAGTAGCCTAAGTTACTCATTATCGCATCAGCTATCTGCCAGTGAAAGTCGGTCCAGCCGTTCCATAGATTAGCCTCGCCAAACAGGCAGACAGACTGTCTGTTTGTAATATTAAAAAGCGGTTATTTTAATATTACAAGCCGACACTCCATTTTTATTAATTTGTATAGATATGTATAGATTAAACTTACTTACTTACTTTCGAACTTAAGCAGAATTGAACCGAACATCATTTGTCAAAAAATTGGTTGTCATAAAAGGCTGATTGGTCTGTGTCATAAATATATCAACATCAGGAATATTATCAGACCTTGCCTTTATAAATCCTTTGTCACACATACCAACACGGAATCAACTAACAATTTTTTTAGCAATTTAGATATTATTGTCAAGTCACATGTAGGTTATTGCCGTAAACGCTGTACTATTCTTGAATAGCTATAACATTATGACGTCATAATTAGGGGTAACCAATCGTGGCGCGTTCATAGTCACGTGATTTTTATTTAAATTTAATCATTTTTTAATTGCTGATAATTAAATGAAAAAACATTTTTTTTCAGTTTTTCGCATGACACATCAATATAATTAATAACGTAGTTTTATAAAATATAAAAAAACAATACATTTTTTATTTTCAAATTCCCAATTCTGAGGCACAACGAAGTTTCCCGGCTGAGCTAGTATGAATTATTTAACCGAAATTGAGCAACGGTAAATAATATGTATACATATAACGCAAATCCAAAACACTATTAAATAGTGTTATAATTTTTAAAATAGTGAATTATTCTTTTAAACCGTGATAAAAGGAAAAAGTACTTCCGCCTACCACGTAAGGGGCTTGCCGTGAAGATACATACATACATATATAATAAATGAAGAAATACTCAAAGTATACCACATTTGGAAAATGTGGTGCGACATTACGCCTCCACTGATTTATCGTCTTTCCCAAGCAACTTGTGTGAGCTCTCGAAAAATGCGGCTTCGAGTGTTCTGACACACTGAAGCGGAACGTGTTTCAAAGTTATTCTTTCACTTGGCATCGAGGCTTGGCACACATTTGCTTGGCGCTTGATTTGATGCATTTGTCATTACTACGTTTCGATCTCAATTCAAATAATAGTTAATTGTCAATTAACTAGTCAAATACAATCATGAATTCGAATGTTATGTTTATATTGAAATATCAACAAAACTTTATTGTCTGTTGATGATCCAATCATCGTCAATCGTTTTTCGAATATAATATTTTTTTGATCATTGTATATATAATATATCTTATACATATCTATATAAGATACTACGCCTAAACCTTTTGAGTTAGTGTAGTGTTTAAAACAAAATTAGGGTAAGTGACTTATTTTGTATAATCACACGAACAAAGTGACTTCCCCTTAAGACATACTAAGAAAGTGCCAAAGGACATTTTCTTAGAAATCATTTTAATGAAGTTTAAGTTAGCATAAAATTGCTTATTAGTCTTTTAGGCTAGATTGTAATTCAAATAAGGTCCAAAACAAGGACATTATATTATTAAAAAAAAAATAGTATTACTTTATTATTGTGCTATTCTAAAACGCTCCGGACCGTTGATGAGACATAAAATATGAGACCGTACGTAAGAGATCTGACCTAAACAAAATACCTACTATTAAAATTGCCAAGGTGATGTGCCTGCTCCAATTGCACCAGGATTGCAGCATAGGTTGCAGCATAGATGTTAAAACATCACCGTATTGGCAATGTAATCAAAATATTATACTATGAAACATGCACATACTCGTACAAATTGATTAAGAATTCCTGACAAAGGTAGCCTGTAAGCCATTTAAAATTGTGGACATATTTAAAATAAAATTTACATCTTCCCTCCATTGATATACAATTTTTTGTATATCAGTGCTTCCCTCCGTATAATTCAACAACATATGTTTGACGATTGTCAAACAAGATTTTAAACGACAATTATTAACCACCTATTAGTTATTTAGAAATTGTCCAGTCGGTGGGGCATAAATACTTTAAAACTCGCCGACGAATTAGACGTCAAAAACTAACCGATCAAACCCTCAACCTTATGGCAGAACGACGCTCAATGACACTGCAGACCTCTGATGAAGCTGAAAAATAACGGCAACTTAATAGACAGATCCAACAGTCCTTGCGGCACGATATCAGATCCTTCAACACAAAATGTGTTGAGGAAACGATAGAGAGAAACAAGGGCTCCAAAGTGTTTGCAAGGGATCTGTCTATTGGACAGAGCCGGCTGATGCAGCTGAAGACAGAGGACGGCAGTTTATCGTCGACTAAGCCTGAGGTATTGCGGGAGATCGAGAGGTTCTATGGGCAGTTATATACCTCGGTTGCACAACCTGCCTCTGATTTGGTTAGAGACCCGAGATCCAAATTAACCCGACACTATGCCGAAGATATCCCGGACATCAGCCTGTACGAGATTAGGATGGCCCTCAAACAGCTTAAGAACAACAAGGCACCTGGAGAGGACGGAATCACTACAGAGCTTCTGCAAGCGGGTGGATCACCGTTACTGTAAGTCCTTCAGAAGCTCTTTAATTCCGTCCTATTCGAAGGTACTACGCCAGAAGCATGGAACAGAGGCGTGGTGGTGCTTTTCTTCAAAAAAGGTGATAAAGCCCTATTGAAGAACTATAGACCCATCTCGCTTCTGAGCCATGTCTACAAGCTGTTTTCGAGGGTGATCACGAACCGTCTCGCTCGCAGGTTTGATGACTTCCAGCCTCCCGAACAAGCCGGTTTCCGAAAAGGCTATAGTACCATAGACCACATACACACGCTGCGGAGTATAACCGGCCATTATGCTTAGCGTTCGTGGACTATGAGAAAGCCTTTGATTCGGTTGAAACATGGGCTGTGCTACAGTCTATACAGCGTTGCCACATTGACTATCGGTATATCGAAGTGTTGAAGTGTCTGTATAAAAACGCCACCATGTCAGTCCGAGTACAGGACCAATGCACGAAGGCGATTCCTTTGCAGAGGGGAGTAAGACAGGGAGATGTCATCTCACCTCTGCTCTTCACCAATGCAATGGAAGACGCCTTCAAGCTCCTGGAATGGCAAGGACTAGGCATCAATATCAACGGCGAATACATCACTCACCTTCGGTTTGCCGACGATATTATAGTCATGGCAGAGTCGCTGGAAGATCTCAGCACAATGCTCGAAGACCTCAATCGAGTGTCCCAAAGAGTGGGCCTTAAAATGAACATGGATAAGACCAAGGTCATATTCAATAACCTTGTATCGCCCACTCCAGTGTCCGTTGGGAACTCGATGCTCGAAGTTGTCGACGACTACGTCTATTTAGGACAAACCATACAACTAGGCAGGTCGTACTACTGCGTTTTACCGGTGATGACCTACGGTGCCGAGACGTGGTCTCTCACTATGGGTCTCGTACGAAAGCTCCAAGTCACTCAGCGGTCAATGGAAAGGGCTATGCTCGGCGTTTCCCTACTGGATCGAATCAGAAATGAGGAGATCCGTAGGCGAACGAAAGTCGCTGACATAGCCAAGCAGATTTCCAAGCTGAAGTGGCAATGGGCCACATAGCTCGGAGAACCGATAGCCGCTGGGGCAGAAAGGTTCTCGAGTGGAGACCACGTATCGGCAAACGCAGCGTAGGACGTCCACCTGCAAGATGGACCGACGACCTGATCAAGGCTGCAGGTACCCGCTGGATGCACGTCGCTTCCGATCGGTCGGCATGGAGGTACTTGGGGGAGGCCTATGTTCAGCAATGGACGTCTTATGGCTGATATGATGATGATGATATGAGTTATTTAGAATTGGAGTAATTTTGCAATACTTTCATAAAAGATACGTTATCCGACCGAATTTTATGAATGGTGATCACAGTTCTGCGAATGTAGCATCTACAAAAAGGTCGACTTGAAACTGAGTGTTGGACCAACCGCACTAGTTGCCAATTAGGGAGGTATAAATGGGAATACATCATTTTAAGTCCTAACTAATACGCAGAGTAGTTCGATTCGATACCGCAATCGAAGTTCCCGTTATTGATTTAACTCAGAGTATTTTTCAGGCGCTACATAATATGTAATTCCGTCTTTGAGGCGTGTTATTTTTGTGGATTTGTTAACCTCTTAGTTACCTTTTAGTTTTTTAGGTATTCGTATTTATCATAGCTAACCATTGACTAAAGTTGTTATTTCAAAGGCGATAACCTACAGCATGACATTAATTTGACACATAGGAATATTTCCATTCATGTTGGCACCGGAACTTCCGATACTCTCGGAACATGGTCGGGACGTGGCCGTGTCGGACGTGACATGCGTCTGTTTACCAATGTTTCCGATTATTATTCCTCTTTTATCCTCTGCCCATTTATTTTGATAAACCGTTAACCAGATATAAGTAAATAAGTTTTATAAACATTGTTTTAAATACACTAAGTAGAGTAAACAAGTTAATATTAAGCATTAAGTACCATAATTCAATCGGAATTACTGGCTACTGTACGCCCCTGTAAAAATACCCTATAATAATAAATTACTGGTGGTAGAGCTCCAGTGACGGAGCTCGCGGGCGTAGGCACCACCGCATTACCTAATATACTTGCCGCTAAATGGTAGTGTTCAACACTATCGTGTTCCGGTCAGGTGGTAATGTACGGCCCTGTAATTTCCGGCACAGAGGCATAAGACCTTAGGTCTCAGGAGTGGTAACGCATCTGCATTTTGACCTTGGTCTTTGTGTGGGTGTCTATAGGCTGCAGTCATCACTTAACATCAATGTGAACTGCATGCTTGTTTACCACTTCCATTATATAAAAAAAAAAAAAAAGACATAAGTAAATAAGTTTTATAAACATTGTTTTAAATACAGCAATGGCCGTACATTACCACCTAACCGGAACACGATAGTGCTGAACACTACCATTTAGCGGCAAGTATATTAGGTCATGCGGTGGTGCTTACGCCCGCGAGCTCCGTCACTGGAGCTCTACCAACATTGACGGTGAGTAAACAAGTTAATATTAAGCATTAAGTACCATAATTCAATCGGAATTACTGGCTACTGTACGCCCCTGTAAAAATACCCTATAATAATAAATTACTGGTGGTAGAGCTCCAGTGACGGAGCTCGCGGGCGTAAGCACCACCGCATTACCTAATATACTTGCCGTTAAATGGTAGTGTTCAGCACTATCGTGTTTCGGTCAGGTGGTAATGTACGGCTCTGTAATTTCCGGCACAGAGGCATAACACCTAATGCCTCAGGAGTGGCAGCGCATTTGCGTTTTGACCTCTGGTCATTGTGTGGGTGTCTATAGGCTGCAGTCATCACTTAACATCAATGTGAACTGCACGCTTGTTTGCCACTTTCATTACATAAAAAAAAAAAATAACACATGCTTAAGACATTGACTTACATGTTTTACTTTCTATTTATCTCTTTATAAACATATATTCAGATTTAGACATCACCACCACACTCAATATTATTATTGAACCACCATCAATCCGTAGATAAAAAAAATAATCTGCGAAACTGTTCCATAGCCAACGTCATCTGAAAACAGTCCGTTTCGACACGCATCACAAAATTAGATCTCAATTTGGAATCACCCCGAGAAGGTGCTATGGAACCTATTACGGAACAAAAGAGCGTCACATAAAAGATAAGGTGTTCGTTGTGATGGGCTCGTCATCTGTATCTAATGATTATAGTCTACATACTTCCGGACAATAGCGAATTGTGCCGAAACTGAGGGAGTTTTGGTCGACAGCGTAGCGCATTTCCGTTTATTTCAATATAAGGTACATACTTAAACATAATGAAAACCGTAAGAAAACGGTCTATGTTTTTCGTAGAGTAAATATTTTTTTCAAGTAAAACTTCCGTGTAGATTAAACATTTCACACCATCATTAACAGGTTAGAATCCCACTGCAGAATCATTTCGTTCAAATTTTGATAGGCAACCTGGTGGATAATATTCTCTAGATTATAAATATGCGTAAAAATTAGGTTTGCAGCATATCTGAACGAACGAAATAATTATACAGTGAGATCCTAACCTATAAAAAATGTGTGCTTGTTACCACTTCTTCAAGAACATTAAATATAGAAAGCTACTTAGAACCGAGCGACACAAAAAGAGTTAGTATTATCATCGGATCTAATTAAGTCATTAGGTACCTACGTATAAAACATTCGCGTACACAAAAATGTTTCACAACCAGCGTCACCCAAAAAATTCAATTTCGACACGCGTCACAAAATTGGATCTCAATTTAGAATTACCCCGAGAAGGTGCTACCGAACCTATTACGGGACAAAAGAGCGTCACATAAAAGATACGGTGTCGTTGAGAAGGGCTCGTCATCTGTATCTAATGATTATAGCCTAGGTATATAATTCGGAACAATTGCAAGTTGTAACGAAACTAAACGAGGTTTGACCGACTGTTTAATGTGGACATCCAGTTTTATGTATGAATTGGTAACTAAAACATTGACCTTTCCCAGCTTAACGCGCCATGCAGAAGTAATACTACTGGCTGTCAGAACTTCGTGTCGCCTTAGCGGTGTGAAATATAATTTACGAGCTTCAAACCTACCAAATACAAAAATAATACAGAAAAATCGATCTAGATGATTCAGAAGACACGAAATTTTGATAAATTACACACCTATCATCAAGCAGACATTTTATCCTTGATCGTTACACGTTTCACGGAGCAAATTAAAACAAAACTCACCGTTATTCAAAAAGGTCGAGACGCCCATTTACGTCACCCCCAAATTTCGTAGACGGACGACGTGCAATAAAACTGAATGTTATCTTGCTAATTTTTCTCTAGCCTCAACCCGCCTGCTGCTCATCCGCCATAACCCAAATCCTTCGAGCACCAAAATGATTATGATTGTGACTTAGCGAAAATTCGTCGTCGAAAATCGAAATTCAAAAACACAGACTTAGTAAACGGTGATGAGAAATCCAGTTATTGTATAGAAATCATATATGTGGATTTTTTCGCTTATTCTCCCGACTTCTTACCCGATTTTGCAGTGACATATTATATATATGCCAGAAAATCTGTAAAAACATTAATTTAGTTATTGTTTTTCTTGTAACGAAAACAGAATGGAAATTATTGTGTACAGAAAAACCATAAAAACGTAATTCAAATTAGTTAGTTATATAGGTAGGTAGGTATATCAATATCACCATTAAATCCGATTTAAACACCCCAAACTCAACATCGATCGAAAAATCGATAGATGTATACGATTTTTTTTGTGTCTATAATAGTTATTTATAATAATAATATGTTATTATAACGTGTTGTTTATAATTCGTAATTGTATATTATTCGAATAATAATTCGAACTATCTAAATCGACGTAATATAATATTACGAAGACAGGAAGACAGCAATTAATACGTAGAAGAACAGCAAGTATGTTTGTCGTTCCACATTCTCTACCAACTTAAATCAACGAGGGCGTGAAGATACATAGTATAAAATATTATTTAATGCAGTGTTTTAAGAAACAAAAGATTACTTGACAATTTTTTTTTAATGTCTGATGGTTGTCAGACAAGCAAACGGGCCACCTGATGGAAAGTGGTCACCGTCGCCTATGAACATTTGCAACACGAGGGGAGTTGCCAACGCGCTGCCAGCCCTGAAGGACTCTTTTGACGCCATTTTTAAAGAACCCCATATTGTTTCAATTCACTTTGAATCTATAATAATCTATATAGCACAACATTTTCATTTGAGTATGATAACTATGCGTAGAAGCGCGCATGGCCCAGCGGCTGGTGTAGATCGTAAGCGATCTGCTCGGTTAAGCACTACGGGCGCGGTCGGGTAGTGTGATGGGTGACCGCTAGTGGCAAATTAAATGCGCGTTTCCGTGCTTCGGAGGGCACGTTAAGCCGTCGGTCCCGGTTGCTATCGATGGATAGCAGTCGTTAAACCTTGTCGGAGGCCTTATGGGCGGTTTGAAAACATCCGACAGTGGGTTGGCCACTAACCCACCCACCTCCACCAATCCGCATTGGAGCAGCATGGTGGAGTAAGCTCCAGGCCTCCCCCCAAAAAAGGGGAGAGACTCGTGCCCCGCAGTGGGACGTATAATGGGTTGCCATTATTATATGATAACTATTATCGATAGCTACATTTGACGGAAAGTAATTGAAATATTAAAATCGATCACGCCACAATTATTCAAATTGATCAAGAATACACCGAGTTATAAAATAAACAAAGCAAGCTAGAGTCACTTTTGATTGTAATCTCAAGAGCTTCGTTGAGAATTAATCAAGAGGGAACGTGTTTCAAACAATTTGTAGACCTATTTTACCCTTCATAACGTTCACTGGGGACTTTAATAACGTTTTTTGTTCTTAAAACGACCGTCGCAACACAGTTTGGGTGTAAACGTACGAGTACGTCCGGAATTGTGAAGCAATTCGCTTTATGAAACATTTTGTTGACAAGCCATTGTTTCAATTAAGGTCATGCCATAGCCACAGTCTGCTGTTATCATGTTCCATAGAAAGGAAACATCAAGTTTGAACGGGATAACTTGTAAAAGGAATAGATACATCATTAATAATAGTTATGTAATGCGTAGTATTTTCCCTTACAGAACACATGTGTCCTATACACGTACACACTTATTGTGTATACCTAGATACCTATTGTGTATACTCCATTCGTTAAGCTAAATAAGGTTATTCAGCATTAAATTAGCATAGTGTATGAGCAAATAATAATTCAATGGCCTTACGACGGCCTAGCTCATAATGCATTAACTAGTCGGTGACGTTTCATGTGTCAAGGGAGTCCTGGTAGGCAATCCACATTTGAGAGATCTAGTTCAATAGCCGCCATAACACTATCAATTATAGGTGCGGTGGCGAATTTTGAAACTAAATAAACAACAGTTTAATTGGTGGTAGAGTTCCATAGTCAAAACTTAAGTTTTTCGACACCAACCGCATCATCTCACTGTAAGCAATTCCCACAATTAGGTGAAATCACTGCAAGCATTAGAGAGAAATTCTACGTGCATGAATCGGATTCGTGAAAGTGTTCAACAGTTCTATTCGCGCGTTAATTCTTGGCCAGAATGTGCATAGAGGAACGAGCTTCCTTCTAAGGTATACCCCAAACGCGCCAAAAGAGTTCAAGGCTGGCAGCACGTTGGCAACTCCCTTGGTTTTGCAAATGAGTTGGAAGGCGACGATGATCATATTCCATTAGGTTGCCCGTTTACTAAATCCTTTCAAAAGTGGTGGGAGTTCATTGCAGCGTCGAATACCCCGGTGGGATTTGTTACTGTCTACAGGGAGCCTAAGGTTCACATAACATGTGACCTATACAAACCCAAACGTTTCATTGAGGCCCATTTTCGACCCTTTCCTCAGTCAAAGGTTTCTGTAAGTTAAACTTTTAAGTGTCCCAACAACATGCAAATAGCCATTCCAATAAACGGCTTTTTGGCTAATATTTGTAAGTATACTTAAATAAAATAAGTATTATTTCCTTACTTAATAGAAGAAGAACGGGAATCAAAGTCGATGTTATAGGATCCTAATAATTATAGGATCTGAGGGTAAAACAAAAGTAAATTCTTAATATAGTCGAGTATTTCGGAAAACGTGTCCATCGATTATATAATTTCTTGAAATTACTTTATATAAAGAGATAGAATAACTTAATCAAAATTAAATGCTTTTTAAAATGAAGGAATTGATTAAAAAAACTTACGTTACTCAAAAGGCTACGTACCTAACTAGATTTTTACAAAAAGGCCAAGATTTTTTTCTGTAATAAAACATCAGTCTATTCTCTTCGGTGAAAATTATTCACATTTATTTCTAAACATATTTAATCAATAAACTTGGAAAACTGAATTATAATAACCAAATAAGTAGTACATAAGCTTGAGTAGCTCAGAGGTAAGCACATATTCAGTCGAATGACTCCCCAAAGAGCGTATGCGAATTCATTGTCACGTGTTAACAACACGAATGCCTTTATTCTACGACGTTCAAATTTATCTGTAAAAATACAAAAGTTGATTGTCAGCAATGAATATATTTTTAGGAAGTTTACTTACAGAACATTTTCTCGCATTGTGAAATACTGCTACACTGTTTGGTATTATAATGAGAATTCACCAGCCTCTGCCTAACCTTGTTATGAGTAAAGCGAAGCCAAAAGGGAGGCGGTGAGGCAACGTTGTTATTTTTTATATAAAAATATATTTACTAGTGGTAGAGCTCCAGTGGCGAAGCACGCGGGCGTAGGCACCACCGCATTACCTAATATAGTTGCCGCTAAATGGTAGTGTTCAGCACTATCGTGTTCCGGTCAGGTGATAATGTACAGCCCTGTAATTTCCGGCGCAGAGGCATAACACCTTAGGCCTCAGGAGTGGTAACGCATCTGCATTTTGACCTTAGTCTTTATGTAGATGTCTATAGGCTACAGTCATACACTACACATACACTTAACATGAATGTGAACTGCATGCTTGTTTGCCACTTCCATTACATAAATCTGCCTGCCGCCAGATAGTGTTCAAAATTTTCGTGTTCCGGTTAGATGGTAATGTATGGTCCCGGTATAACTACCACAGAGGCAACACAACTTAACCTCAGGGGTGGCTACGTATCTGTAATATGGCCTTCGGTGTTTGTGTAAATGTCTATAGGCTGTAGTGTAGTAGTAGTGTAGTATTCACTTCCCATCAACGTGAACTGCTTGTTTGCCTCCATAATAACATATTTTCTAATAATATCAGTATGGCATCCTTAAAATAATCCTAGTTCGTTTTTATTTTGTTCACTAAAAATGTTATATTTTCGTCTTAAACGATGCATTTATACGAACTATGAACGGTTGGATTTTTTATTCGACCGTCAGAATGGAAAACAAATTCTAAGCTGAAACGAGGTTTTTGGGAAAAGCTAGTACCTACTTATTACGCGTATCAAAATAAAGGAATAAACGATATCTTAACCTTCGTTTAAAGAGAACACAAAGGAAATTGAATGATCGTACTGCGCAAATATTGTATTTACCAGAATATGATAGAAAATTCGTTCGCCAAATTGAATTTCAGTCTATTTTTATTAGTCAACGTCGCTTAATGATCGAAATATATTTTTATATAATTGTTTACTTGATAAGTATCCACGATTTCTCTTTAATTTGTTGGGATAAGACGTACTATAGCCTCATTTCTTTGTTGTTTTTAACCTGTGAAAATCCAATGCAAAGTTGGCCCCACTGTCACCAATTTGTGGGAAACCCTATGAAAATACAATGACAATATATGAACAATAAAACTTGATTAGGCGTATAATAAATATTGTACTTATATATTTTTTTTATTTTTGAGTTGAATGTCACTTTCACGTCATAAAATTTAAAGTCCTTATTTGCTAAGTAAGAATACATTCTAAGCTTACCCAATTCCAAAACATTGATTGCATCATACAACGTCATACGAATGATCGTCACTTGTGTTGTGGTCATGTTCGAGTAGTAACAAGGAAGCGTCACCAACACAATACATTTTAAGCTCCTCCCCACAGCGTAAATTATCATTGCTTGAACAACCTAAAAACAATGTGTCGATTCTAATCGGTGTTACTCATAAGTGCGGTCCAAAGAGCAACACGGGCCACCGGCCGCGGCGGACTGGAGGGGAATAGCCATAGCGTTTATTACCGATTAGCTATGCCCGCGACTTCGTCCACGAGAAAAAATAGGATTGTTCAGTATCTCCCCTGACGAAGTCGTGGGCGCAGCTTGTATAAAAGTAGCCTTAGTTACACTCCTTATTTTTTTTTAATGTGAATAACTATTTTATTACTTTTCACAGATACATATTACACAAAGTCAACATAGTTTGTAACATTGTCTTAAAAATACTGACACTGCATTAATTATAAACCATAAACTCAATTATTTGCGACACATTCAACATGGTATACTTAAATTAAAATTAAAATACATTTAAAAAGTCACAATACTGAAAATTAACTATGTTAAGTCAAGTCCGGGGCCTCCACTCATTGTTCCCAGCATGCTAGCTACGTTTCCCCTCTGTATGGCAAGACTGATTCTCTCAGAGAAGAAGCCCTGTGATCACCAGATGCATCACACAGTCGTACCGACAAATCCTTGATAAATAGTACTCTAGTAAGTTACTCCTTATTACATCAGCTATCTGCCAGTGAAAGTCCCGTCAAAATCGGAGACGCTCAAATTCTATTTATTTGTATGTAGGTATGTATGTATGTATGGAGACAAAAGTACCCTAATTTACTCCTTATTACATCAGCTACTTACCCGTGGAAGTCCTATCAAAGTCGGATATACTCCAATTCTACTTATTTGTATGTAGGTATGTATGTATGTATGGATATATGGAGATAAAAGTAGCCTAAGTTACTCCTTATTACATCAGCTACCTACCCGTGGCAGTCCTATCAAAGTCGGATATACTCCAATTCTACTTATTTGTATGTAGGTATGTATGTATGGATATATGGAGATAAAAGTAGCCTAAGTTACTCCTTATTACATCAGCTACCTACCCGTGGAAGTCCCGTCAAAGTCGTATACACACCAATTCTACTTATTTGTATGTAGGTAGGTATGTATTTATGGATGTATGGAAATAAAAGTAGCCTAAGTTGTAATCTGCGCGAAAAAAGAATGCGCGAAAATTGAATTTCGGTAGTGTTCGTCTTGATAATATCGATATGTTAAGATCTATTGAGATCGAAAGTGGTGGATGGTGACTATCCAATTTACTTAAGGGATCCATTGGCCTTTCAAGTGTTACACTGTTGACATTACTCAGCACTAAGTCTAGATTTCTGTTATTTGCGTTTTTTAAGTAATTAAATTGATTTAAAATATTTAGGTTTATGAAATCGATCAGTGTCTGTCCAAGGGAGTATCCATGATTTTATGGGATGGCTATATTTGAGTTATTATCTTGTGTCCAACAAATGTCTTTTAAGTTAAAATCGCCAACTATCAGGACATCATCTATCGATTGCATAACACTTGCTTTATTATTACAAAAACTTTCTAAGACATTTTGTTTCGGATAAGGCAGATAGACAAGCAAATACCTAATCTTTTTAAATTATTATTGTAATCATTCAAATCAAGTAAGGATGCAAGGTATTCCATCGGGAGCAATAACGCCAGGTCGATGAACGAAATTCTTCCTAATTTGTGTTCGCGCTCGATAGTTTATTATTCGTTTGATATAAAAAAAATCGACTAAAACATTGTAAGAGAAATTTCATATTCGACATAATTTCATTTCGAATACACATTCACCATCTGAAATGTAATAAAGCATAGGTAACAGTAAAATTATAGAGATCAGTAGCAAAATTTCTACTGGTAGAAGAGCTCCAGTGACGGTGGTCGCAGGCGTAGGCACCACCGCATTTCCTAACATACTTGCCGCTAAATGGTAGTGTTCAGCACTATCGTGCTCCGGTCAGGTGGTAATGTACGGCCCTGTAATTTCCGGCACATAGGCATAACACCTTAGGCCTCAGAAGTCGTAACGCATCTGCATTTTGACCTCTGGTCATTGTGTATCTATAGCTGCAGTCATCACTAAACATCAATGTGAAGTGAACTGCATGCTTGCTTGCCACTTTCATTACATAAGAAATATTTATACATGAGATCAATCATGAATATTTAAGGATAAGCAATTTTGTGTCACCCTCTAAAATGAACACAACTAACATTATTTTCAACATACCGTGGAGCTTCCATCACTAGATAATTTGAAAACATTCTTCAAAATCAATGTTGTGGATAAACCAGATGCGAATAACATTACTATCATCTGAAATAACTATAATTTTAAAATTATATCGAAAACTTACCTAACAGTTATTGAAAAAGATTATTAAAGCCTTCTTTTCGCATTTTATTATATTTACGGGGTAACAAATAGACAACAAAATAGGTTCTTCTTAAAAATTAATTTGTATGAAATTTTGTAACATACCGGGAGATTCATAATTGAATTTAGTTGTTCAGAACATTTATGCAACAACTCGTATGCATTGTGTAAAGAGCTGATATCAAGTCGTACTTTTTTTGATAGCCTGTGAATATAATTCAAGTGACTCAAATTATTGCTAAAATGATCGCCTTTATCGGTACAAAACATAGAAGAAACGTGAGCTCTAAGTACTTGGAGTCGTCTTAAAACGGCACACAGCAAAGTGCAGAAGAATATTGTTTCACAGTCCTGAGTAATCACAAGGAAATAAATGAACGACACAGAGAAATCGAAACGAATATTGATAAACGATGATAACAGAACATATTCTCCCACACTATAAAAAAAATTCCCCATCAGCCAATATAAGCAAACTTTCATCGGAGTGGTTAAAGGGACATCATCGTCTATGTTTAACTTGGTGTCGTAATCGTGAAGGTTCTTGAAAAGCCGTTCCAGACTTTTCTTCTGAAAGAAAATAGAACTCAGAACCAAGACCGAGTATTCAATATAAGCAGTATTTCTGAACACAACCATAGTAGCAGTTTCTCTATCGTTAGCTGTCATGAAGTACAAAAGTAAAGTAACTAATATAAGGCTGTATATATGACTCATCCACTGTAAAGGTTTTCTATCACTCAATAAATACATCCGATTGATTCCAACAAATGCGGTCAAACAGATAATTGGTTTCAATTGATCTATAATATTTCTACGTTTGTTGACGTAATTATTCTTTTGCGGTATTTGAAAAGGAGTCACTGTAGATACTCGTATCTTCGCAGTCATTTTTATAACAATTGGAAACTCAAGTGTCTCGTTATACGCACCGAAACAAACTAATAGTTACGTCAATAAGCGTTCCATTTAATTAATCAACATCGACTTCATAATCATAATCAGTTTATGGCGCGCACATCAAAATGTCATCAAATTGATAGGAATCGTTCATTTATGAATTAGTATTAAGCACGGGGGCTTAAATCGTCTGTAGTTTAATGTCATTATTTTAATAAGTTTGATTAGTACAATATTTATTTATCGATAGTTGATGGTCTATAGTAAAGCTTGGTAAATTATTATTTTATATATCCCTCATTTTGGAGCTCTTAAATATTTTATGGCTAGACTGCAAAGTATTCATATTCGATATACTCGATATTTTTGAATTAAGTTTTGGAACGAAGTTCCTTATCGTTTGGCACGCTGGCTAAAGTTGCTAGGCGAGTGTCACGAAAAATCCTCACGACACTTTTGCTATAGAGCGTAGCCCTCAGAGAGTATACGATTCGACTTATTCGTTCTCTCTCTCTCGACAGTGACAAGCGACGCGACGCGCGCGTCTGCTGTGTATGCGTGCATTGTTTGTCGTATTCGTGTGCAAGTAGTTTTAACATTATTTTTTTTAAATAAACAATGCATTGTGGAAATGATTCATTAGAAGTTGAATAGGAACTTCGTTCCAATCGGGTGACCCACATGTGACACCTCATACAGTTTTTCTTTTCGATTATTATGAGGTTTTTGATGACATGTTTATAAGAATAGAAACATAAGTGCACGTCGTCGGGCTTTTAACAACAAAAGTAAGTTGTGTAAATCTAGTCTCATATCATATTTTTGTCTTTCAATTTATCTTTAATCATCGCTTGTGTCGGATATTATGTTTTTTTTTCAACACTAAAATATAAGTCTATGCTAGAGCCACCATGACCAGAATTTAGTTTAGGATTGCGATGATAATGAAACATCTTAGGTCCCAGAAGCTTGTATTTAGGTACGTTAGTAAATTTGTAAATGGTTGCATTATTCAATTGCTGTAATAGTAAAAAAAAAATATTAGTAAATTTCTAAATGGTTGCATTATTCAATTGCTGTAATTGTTAAAAAAAAATATTTTGAAAAAGTCATGAACAGGACAAGTCGTCCCGTTCTCAAGTCCTCTTCGTCCTGTTCCAAAAAATGAACACTAAAAACAGAGCTGTGTATATTTCAAAAAGATTTCTGTTAAAATATTTGTTATTTTTATTATCAAGAATATAGTGTGGCCCGGCTATGATTGATTTTCCTCTTGTCATCAGGGATGACAGGAGGAAATTTATAAAGCTGACTTTATAAACGGATTAACCTTGATGTTGAAATAGAAAAGATTGATAGATAGACACTATCTAAAAGGGAGTACTACTACTAACATAGTAGGTAACGGAAAAATATTAAAAGAGCTTTTGTGTACCTACATATCGCCGACGTCAGTAGTATACTTCATGATGGGTATTCAGGGTAATTGTTCATAGTTTTAGGAATAAACGTCTATCTTCCTAATAAATATAAAATGAGACTGACATCTTCCGTCACTATTTTCCTGTTTTGTTTTTAAACATGAATATGAAAGAAAGAAAATATTTTATACTTAATCGCATCTATTTTTACACATATGAGTTCTTGTTTAGGGACAGTTCATTATGTCGGTCAGAATGTTACCCACTACGCAAGCCCACCGCGGTCACTCCGCCAAAATTCCACACAAATGCTTAATTTGGTTTCTATTACACAGACATCAATGAGTGACGTGTATTTACACGCGCACCTGTGTGCGTAGCACGTACAAAATACCAACCGTCGCCCATTAGAATTTGAGGGGTTGAGTGATGCGGGCAAATGTGTCCATTCTATACGTAGTATTATTACATATTCTCTGACGCAAGTCCCTATTCGACTAGTTTATGATTATAATGATACCAAAGATCACGAAAGTAGAAATGATTAATTATGCAAAATTTCCTTTTACAAGGAAATTATTATCCTAATGAGGCCTCATTAGCAACGGTTAGCTTTGTTTTGCTAGACGGGATTTACCTTGGTCAATTTTTTCTGCCTGCCCTGTTTTCTCTTAATAATTAAGTTACGCTAATTTTGTCGGGGTAGTTGCAAATATTTTTTGTAAACCTGAGGCTAATTATAAAAAATAAGGGTACTAAGAAACAGCCGCAATAAAAATCGTTGAAAGATAATTATCTTGTTGTTTTTTTTTTATTAGTATCTCTCTGCAGTGATCATTGATACCTACTAACCTAGTTTAGCGCACCCTACTGTATTAGTTTTTAAGCTTCTCCTTTGTTTGTTGGGTTGCCTGGAAGAGATCGCTATTCTAGCGATAAGGCTGCCCTTTGTATCACGTGTTCCTGTTTTTTTTTCTCATGTAATTGTTTTTATTTTTTGGTGTGCAATAAAGTGTATTATTATTATCTTTATTGAGTTAGATTTGACGAGAATTAAATAAATTAGAATAAATGAAGCTGTGGCTTACCTTACGTAGGGTGAATATGTAGCGTGAACAATCGTTCGTGTAAAACTCGTGATCAATATTTCATTAGTGAAAATGATTTCGGGTTGTTTTCGTTACGATTTGGTATATCATAATAACTGTCTCATTTTAATGTTAGTTTTAAGCTACCTAATGTTTTAATGCGACAAATAGTAAAAGAGTATGTATGTATCTTCACGCCAGGTCCCTAACGGGGTAGGCAGAGAGTGTAGAGCGCCAGACATCCCGGTTCTGACAAACCTCTCGTGCCTCGTCTACCTTCATCATTCTCTTCATACATGCACGCCGATTCCTAAGACTTTTGACCCCACCATCAGACAGAACTCGACCTATTTGGTCATGGTAGGTCAGCCTTGGTCTTCCTGGGCCTCTGCAACCATCCACATTCGCATTGTATATCTGTTTAGTCATTCGCTCATTCGACATTCTTTCTATATGCCCGAACCATCGGAGCATGCCTTTTTTCATTTTTACACCGATACTATCATTCACACAAAGTCTCTTTCTTACATCTTCATTACGAACGCGATCGGTGAGTGATACACCGCAGATCTTGCGCAAAGATCTCATCTCGACCGCGTTCAACTTACTTTCATTCTCTTTCCTGCATACCCAGCTCTCGCTTCCATATAAAAGCGTTGGAGTAAGTACAGCATTATGTACGGCTAGTCGAGCCCGCTGGCTGAGATGTTTAGATTCTAGTAGCTTACCCAACGCTCCATTCACGCAATTCCCAGCAAGCACTCTTCTTTCTATGTCAGTGGTGTACCTACCATCCTTGCTAAAAGCACATCCAAGATATACAATTTCATCAACCTGTTCTAACACTGCATCATCTACTACTACCCTTGCATTTGTTCTCTGTTCATCTCTTTCAAATACTAATACTTTAGTTTTATCCACATTCAATTGTAAGCCTTTCTCCATACAATCCTCTTTCATGACTGTGACTAGTGCTTGTAGCCCAGATGGTGTAGAGCTAACAATTACTGCATCATCTGCGTAAAGCAGACAGTTCACCACTAAGTCACCCATACGCACTCTCACATCCATCAACTTCACCCTCTGGAGGCATTTGTCCAGATATATAATAAACAGCCTAGACGAAAGCACGCAACCCTGTTTGACACCGATGTTAACATCAAACCAGGGTGACATGTTACCATCTACCCGCACACATGCTTGACAGCCCACATACGTGGACTGTATTGCACGGAGCAGACTGCCATCAATACCATACTCTGGCAAAATGTCCCACAGCTCCTTTCGTAATACCCTATCAAACGCCTTCTCCAAATCCACAAAACCGCAGAAAACCTTCTGGCTCACAGCCAGATGCTTCTCTACGATGTTGCGGAGGGAGAAAACTTGATCCATACATCCTCTTCCAGTTCTGAAACCACCCTGTGCATCCCACAACAACCCGTCGGACTTCTCTTTCATTCTTCTTTCTAAGACTTTCCCATACACCTTAGCTGCCAAACTGATCAAACTGATCGCTCGATAGCTGGTGCAGTCCATACGTGAACCCTTGCCTTTATACAAAGGCACGATGACCGCACACCGCCAATCCTTTGGGATTCTTCCGGACCTCCAGCAAAGGTTGCACAACACCCAGAAAGAATCGCAAAGGGCAGCACTTAGCTTTTAGTAAAAGAGTCATCATCATTATCAAAATTTCAGCCGAAAGACTGCTCTACTGCGGGCAGTGCCGGATTAGCCATATAGCAAATGCTACGGGCCCCGCGCCTAAGCCCAAAAAAAAAAATTAAGTAAAATATTTAATATACCTTAGCTATACTCAAAGTGAGCGTTCGCCACACTGTAATTATTTATAGAGGTATATTATGTTGCAAGTTGGCAATACCACAGTACTTACAGGGGAATCCCCTAATATTGTTTTCTATTCTATTCTTTTCGTAAATGTTCTGTTTTATTAACATCCTAAATATCAGTAGGCAATGTAACTCTAGGGCCCCATGGTCACATTGGCTACGGGCCCCGCACCGGCTTTATCCGGCACTGACTGCGGGCACACAAAAACCTCTTCCAAAGATTGTCATAATGAACAGACCTGACAAGATGATGTCATAGTAGAAAACTAAACGAAAGCATTAGAGTTATGTCACTCGTTCTATGAGAGAGAGTTATGTCACACATCGGTCACTTGGGCCGCCTTCATCCAGCGATTGCCCGGAACCTTCACCAGGTTGTCGGCCCACTTCGTGGAGTTTCTGCCCACGCTTCTTCTTCCGATAATCAGTCGCCCCTCGAGAACTTTTCTACCCCAACGGCCATGGAATCTTCGAGCCACTTCAACTTCGCTATTCGGTAGGCTTCAGCTTATTTGGTTCTCATGCATATCTCCTCATTTCTGATTCAATTTCGCAGAGAAACTCCATTACAGCATTATTGATAGATCTCTGCGTGACCTTGAATCTTCTTAGAGGTCCAGAGTGAGTGACGACGTTTCAGTCCCGTATGCCATTACTGTCGCAATGATACTACATGAATAGTTTGAATACTACAATATCGTCCTACAGGTATAGTACTGTCCGCTTATTTGTCATTTCTACTACATAAAAAAAGACGGCATCTTTCAATCTCATCCACAAGAATCTCTAATCCAGACTAACCCATTTTCCAACCGTATGTTATTAAAACGATAGTTTTTCGGATCGTATTTAACTTTTTGTCCGTGATTTTTCTCATCTCCGTATTATTCTGAACACAGAACTGAAAATGTTGTAAGTTTCTTATGAAAAGATAGGTTAGTTTTAGCGACATCGCGGCATCCGTGTGTATTACAATTAAAACGACTTTTGTGGCTCTCGCCCGCAAGAGAATTTCCGTGTAGGTACGAGCATAAAACAAACAGCTACTTTACACACAAAATCATAGCCCTAAATGACTTGTGTGTATTATTATTTCGTACGTACCCTTTCCGTGGAGACTTGGTACGTATGCTCTTTTAATGTTTTAGTTGGCATCTTCTCATGCCTCAGCTGCTTTTTGTTTACCATCCATCCTAGATTAATATAGTTAGCAATGAAATGTTAATAACTACGTTACTTAAATAACGTTAAGTTGTAGTGAAAATTGTACGTTCAATACATTTCTAATCTTAGGTACAATGTATTATTAAATAAGCCTGAATAAGTTCGAATATTTCCTTATCGACATTTTTGTGCTTCAATCTCACCCTCATTACCTATATAAAATACGAGTATGTCTTTCCAAATTACTGTAAATGGAAAAACATAATCCACAGTCAGGTGATTCCCGATTAACAATTAATGTTTCATTTCTCATTCATAAAAAAAAAATTTCAATATCTGAAATAATTTTCAATCTTTCGAATATCTGAAAAGACAGATGAATAGGTAAACAAAGTATTCTCCGTGGTTGTCCTAAAATATGCTAACCTTTGTTTATCGGGACCATTTTTTATATGGAGCATAATAAATCAAATGGACTGTTGTTATCTTAAAATATCCCCAACAAGGAAAATAGAGGAGAATTTCTTGCAAAATTTCTAGGGCAGATAAACTTGGCTGGTGTAATGGACAGCGTTTCACCATTATCAGTGTTTATTAGCTAGCAAGAAATACCTTCCACGGATATCACATTCCTATAGTGTTATCGGGTTCAATGTCGAGAGCGTTTCGGTAGCGTGTCCCAGATTGCTTTTCGGTGTGCGTGATAGACGTGGGATTAATTGGTATTTATTGACGGATACGGTATCACTTTGACTTTATTGCTCTTTGTTAATGAATTATTTTTTGTCAGTAAAGTAACCAGTTAAGTCAAAGACTACATAGACATGATTATTAACGCATTCTTTAGTTTAAATTCTAGAATTTGCTGATTAAAAAATCCTTTGTTTCTAAAAGACCGCAGAAATATATACTTACCGCTGAATGGCAGTGTTCAGCACTATCGTGTTCCGGTCAGGTGGTAATTACGGCCCTGTAATTTCCTGTAATTTGCATAACACCTTAGGCATCAGGAGTGGTAACGCATCTGCATTTTGACCTTGGTCTTTGTGTGGGTGTCTATAGGCTGCAGTCATCACTTAACATCAATGTGAACTGCATGCTTGTTTGCCACTTCCATTACATATAAAAAAATGTAGAACCAGCATGGGAAGTGTGTCATGGCCGTGTTATCTGGCGCCTCACACTCTCTGCCTACCCGTAAGGAACTTGGAGTGAAGATACATGCATATAGTATTAACTAGTAGTATAGGTTTCTGAAGCGCGCATGGCCCAGCGGCTGGTGTAGATCGTAAGCGATCTACTTGGTTAAGCACTAAGGGCGCGGTCGGATAGTGTGATGGGTGACCGCTAGTGGCAAATTAAATGCGCGTTTCCGTGCTTCGGAGGGCACGTTAAGCCGTCGGTCCCGGTTGCTATCGATGGATAGCAGTCGTTAAACCTTGCCGGAGGCCTTATGAGTGGTTTGAAAACATCCGACAGCGGGTTGGCCAGCCTAACCCACCCACCTCCACCAATCCGCATTGGAGCAGCATGGTGGAGTAAGCTCCAGGCCTCCCCCCAAAAAGGGGAGAGACTCGTGCCCATCAGTGGGACGTATAATGGGTTGCCATTATTATTATTATTATATATAGGTTTCTCATTTTTAAATTGAGCAAAGCAACTTCAAAATATCACCAAGAAATCACTCAATTCCTATCGATATGTTAAGCTTCAATCTAGCCATTCACTAAACAAAGGAGAAAAATGTGGCTACGTTTTCAGGGCAGATTGTCTGGTGTAATGGACAGCGTTTCACCATTATCAGGTATTTATAAGCTAGTAAGAAATACCTTTGATGGGTATTACATTCCCATAGCGTTGTAGGGCGGTTCACTATTGAGAGCGCTTTAGTTGTAGCGTGTCCGAGTTAAATCAGATTACTTTTCGATGCGCGTGATAGACGTGAGATTAATTGGTATTTATTGAATGAATCAAGTGCAAGTGGACATTCATTGTTTGCAGTTTTTTTTTTAACTTAAAATTTTTAAGTAAACTAAATTAATAGCCAAAAATTATACACATCGGTCATTTCGAGAATCAGTCATTTATAGAATTGTACATTTCAAGAATCGGTCATTTCTAGACTATGTAGTCATTTCGCGAATCAGTCATTCCTAGACTAAACCTAATATTGATGAAAGTCAACTTGTACTAGTAGACAGCTAAAGCCTACTTAACAATTATAGTTTTACTTTTAATTTCGTTATAATTTTTTAAATCATTAAGTGGCAAATAAGAATACAGTTCACATTGAGAAATAGATAAAGATAGAAGACAGTTTTTATTTTTTTATTATTAGCCTCTACCCGGGCGAAAGATAATTCTGCCAATATACAATTAGAGTAAACGAAATCGGACAGTATTTATTTTAATGATGACATAAAAAACATAATCTGGTTTTTTTAACGTAATAAAAAGTAGGCTGAAAGCTTCTCTTCGATTCGGAGTGTCGTGTGTACAGCTTTGATGTGTGCTACGTGCACAAATTATGTATTAAGTAATAACGTAACTCTGTGAGCTGAATAATGAAATCAGTTTTATGACAAAATTACGATCCCATAGTTATGCGACAAGTACACTGCGTTAATTGGCATGTTAATTAATTAATAAGCTGTATCATTTTATTCAGTTGTAAAATTTGAAGCTTAAAATGAAAATTGACTACCGCTGATTTGAATCGTTTTAGTTATTTAAATTTGGGAATCAATTTCTATTTATTTATTTACTATGCAGAATAAACATGAAAAATTCCCACAACCATTTATGATTTATTTAGAAACGTAATCATATTAAAATTTGTAGATTTCTTATTAAGAGATTCTGATTAAGAAATCTTTGACCACTGAACGGCGTTTTTTTTTATGTAATGTAAGTGATAAACAAGCATGCAGCTCACATTGATGTTAAGTGATGACTGCAGCCTATAGACACCTACACAAAGACCAAGGTCAAAATACAGATGCGTTATCACTCCTGAGGCCTAATGTGTTACGCCTTTGTGCCGGAAATCACAGGGCCGTACATTACCACCTGACCGAAACACGATAGTGTTGAATACGACCATTTAGTGGCAAGTATATTAAGTAATGCGGTGGTTCCTGCGCCCGCGAGCTCTGCCACTGGAGCTCTACCACCAGTCTCCTATTACCTCATCATACCCCATCATCTCATATTACCCCACGTAAATTCTTATGAATGTTTGTATCAGACTCTTTATAGTGTCGCTTTTTCGATTCAACGGCTTTCAAATCAAAACGTAACTAAAGAGATTTTTAAGTTCATAAAACATTATTCGCGAATTTGCTAGTACGTTGTAATCATAGAACAACACCGGAGGGAAGTAGCTATGCTTTCCCCTCTGTCAAAGTACAAGCCCAAATGAACCTATACCTGTCGCCTAAATGATTAAAATGTGTGCGAAACAATTGAGAGTTTGAGTTTCGTAGTAATAGACGATTTTTGTAGTGTGCGTGTGTCGCACGCATTTCCTCCCGCAAAAAATTACAGACTGTTATGCATCGGTAATAAATGCTATGGCTACACCCCTCTAGTCGGCCGCGGCCGGTGGCCCGTGTTGCTCTATGGTTGCAATACCTCTTCGATCGACTGTATCGTGTTTTTGATGTGTGCCACGTGCAAAATGGCACACGCGTACAAATTATGTAGGTATTAAGTAACGACCCAACTCTCTGAGTTCAATAATAATCAACTGTGTATTATTATGATGCAATTACAATCTCATAGCTATGCGACGAGTACAGTGCCTTAATTGGCATTCATGTGTATTACTTTATAGGCCGTATTATATACTTGTTAAATTTGTAGCACGCATTCTGCAAATTAAATTAGTTATTGAATTTTAAAGTTTAAAATAATACAATTTTAACATATTATTTTTTAAAGTAAATATGTACAATAAATAAGGCCTCCGCACAAAAAGGGGAGAGACTCGTGCCCAGCAGTGGGACGTATAATGGGTTGCCATTATTATTATCCCTACTAATATTATAAATGCGAAAGTAACTCTGTCTGTCTGTTACCTTTTCACGTCCAAACGACTGAACCGATTTTAATGAAATTTGGTACAGAGATAGAGTTGACTTTGAGAAAGAACATAGGCTACTTTTTAAACGACATCCACGCGGGCGTAGCCGTGGGCAACAGCTAGTTTATTATATGTACAATAAAAACAGCTTAGCATAGTTTGTTGCACAGTCGTAAATATCATCGAGAGTAAACTGGTGTATTTTGCAGTATTTTACCAGTGGAAGAGTTCGAGTGCCAGTGAAGAAGCTCGATGGCGTAGGCACCACCGCATTACCTAATCTGTCAGCCGCCAAAGGGTTGTGTTCAGCACTATCGTGTTCCGGTAAGATGGTAATGTATGGTCCCGTAATAATTACCACAGAGAAATAACAACTAAGATCTCACGGGTGCCAATGCATCTGCATTTTGACCTCTGGTTTTTGTGTAGGTGTATATAGGCTGCAATCTTAAAGTTCTTTACATAAAAAACGAAAAAAAAAATACTGAAATATACAGAAAAATTAATTATGTTCAAGTAATTAACAATGAAAGTAGTAAATGTCATTGAGGATACGGCAGCTTACAGTCATGTCATTATAATTTAATTTCGAATGCGTTTTCAAGATGCGTGTCTTTTCGATAGCAGCATGAAAAACTATCGAGATTGAATTTTAAAAGTATCGAGTCCTCAGTATGAACGTAAACGGTAGTTGGTAGCACAAAGCACATTCTGTCACCTGGTGTATCTAGCAAAAACAGACGTGAAGTTACTTTTTAGCATTCTATAGCTAAAACGTATCTAATGTACGTTTATGAATAAGGGGGTTAATTTAAATGCCAGAAATATGAATCCATTCACTGACTTTCTTAGAACCAAAAACAAAGTAAAACAATAAGATTGAAGATTTTGTGTACATTAAAATAACTAAGTCCTTTGTGCAGGACGCTCGTGAATAGTGTACAGTGTTTGTGATTAAAAAACAATTTTGATAGTGATCGGCCATACAGTCCTCAATAGTGTACGTTGTGTAAACTTACGTCTACATTCTATACGAGTGCTACACGAGTTAGACTCTGACCATAGACCTGTTATCATAGAATTTATCCCCCGTAGCGGTCCCACTGATACAGGTCGTAGTGACATCCCGATGAGAGTGGTAACCGACTGGTCTCAAGTGAGACGCAAGTTGGCTACCACCACATTCGAAGACCTTGATTTGATCCCCTCCCTCATAGAGACTATACACTCATATGGTTCGCTTGCACTGCTATATCCGCCATACGGCGTGCGTTTTCAATCCAGTAAATAGTAAAGTGTGGTTCGCCACATCCTTATTCAATAAACCGAAGCCAAACGAATATTTGTAACATACCTGGTTGTATAGATTTCTAAAGACCGTTACGTGAAACTAACAGAAACCCATTTCGCTCGGTATTGTAAAGATTTTCCGAATTCCGTGCAGACGAAGCTTATTTGTCGACTAACCTCGATTGTAGGGACACTGTGTTACACCATCTATTTAAATACAACTTTGCCAACTTCTGTGTCGATCTATACAAAAGGGACCACAATAGACAATTTTCATGTTGCACAATTATTAACATATACTTACACGTTCCTTTAAATTCAGGAGACTTAAATTTTGGTGAAGAAAATGGGTTTCGTAAAATATTTTGGGGTATTTTAATTAATACAAAACAAATAAATAAATATGTTAATGTTATTAAAACAAAAGATGTCGTGAGAAATTCTGCTAGTTGCAGCCTAAAAGTGATTCGCAAACTTCACCCGCTTAACTTGACCCTTGCGAGCCAATGTCCATAAATATGCATGATAAATCAATGCCGCGGACCCGTCTGAGACATTGTATGCCCAAGTTGACGACTGAATACATAAATATTATTACTTCTCCATGGGTCACTACCTATTGAATATTGATATTGGATCGGAACACAAACCATTAAAAGGAATCACTCCTAAAACAGAGAGACATAACAACTTAGGCCTGAGGGGTAACAACGTATCTTGCATTTTGACTTCTGGTATTTGTGTAGGTGTCTATAGGCTGCAGTCATCACTTAACATTAATGTGAACTACATGCTTGTTTGCCACCCTTATCACACAAAAAGTGAAAACCTGTTTTTTATTCAATGTTGAATTTCAGTGATAGAATTCGAAGCAATAAGCCCCACCTCGATATTTAATGTAAATCTTATGGTAATTAATCTGGTTACCAAACCACACCTATGTAGGTGGATATACACTACACTATATTATATAAACCTGTGTCGAAGATGCCGTTGTTCACATACAACACATACATAAACACCCAGACCCGAAACAAATATCTGGTGGCCATACAAATATTTGTTCCGGTGCGTGGATCGAACCCGCGACCCTTCGACTCAAACGGTGGTTTCGCACCGCTGGATATTTACGACCAAAATAAATAAAATGTATTCTGTGGTGATCCCATATACAAGCGGGCGCATTTAATTCCCAGAAAACTATAACGACAGTGCAAACAATCATTTTTGCCGTTTTCAGTGTAATTATGCTAATTTTAGCACGTAATTATACAAAACACCCGCGTTTCGTGCTACTGAACTCTTTATTATGATTATTACAGTATGCTTTAGGCTATTTTTTAGATGTAATCCTTAGTACTTATTGTTATCTTGTTTAATGCAGGAAACCACGATAAAAGTTAGTTTACATATTCATAGCTAAGGCAAGCTTGTGTGTGCATTTAAATGAAATATAATAATGCTTTTATGTTTTATTTTCTAGGTGTTAACTTCCTTAGCGGCATCTTGCACTTTTTTATGATGGGCAAAAAATGTTAAACTGGCGTCAGGACACGTAACCCTGATCGAAAATACGTAAGGGGGACACGTGACCAGAATTGCGGCCGCCTACTTATTGGGGACCCAATAACATCTGTCATGGTGATGGTGGTGGTGGAGGTGATGATGGTGATGTGGTGTACAAAATTGCACTACGGTGTACAAAATTGCACTACGTCACTATTTAAGTTTTCACTTCAGTTATATTTTTTTTGTTATAGACATTCTGAGAAGCTGCATGCGTTTGGTGGCAATGTAAGGATCCTTTATTTATGACAAAGAACCCAAATAACTTATGAGAGACAACATATCACGATTGGAATCTTTCGTTTTTAATAATGGTAAGCATAACTTGTTTGTTTTCTTTTTGTTTATTCTTTTCATGACATAATTATAGGTTCGCATGATATTGTGAATTATGCCAAATAATAAAGGAAATCTCTACACCACTTAGGTATTAGGAAAATAGAACACAGAAAACCTCAGTTACCCCACTAACCGAGCAAGACAGCTTAGTAATGTGTGTATAATTCAAATTAAACGTACCTAACTTAATTACCTAATTTAATTACCTTTCTACCAAGTTAAATCATCATCATTATTAGCTAAAGAAATAATTTTGAATTGTTTGATATTGTACAACTTTGTACAATATTAATATTTCTGGAAACCTCCAGAAGGAATACCTAAATATTTGAACGCCTGAAGCTTTTTACAATCATAACACTGAAGAATTAAAGACCGTTCTCATTATACAACGTTTTAACGTCAACATTTGAACGTAGCAAAGATTCCAAAACAAGAGACCACGATTAATTAAAGCGCAATCCCTTTAAACAATTATGAGAGTACAAAGCGACTCAGAAAACAATGGATGACACATTCGTACAACATGTAAATAATTTAATTCTAACAATATAAACGTAACTATTAATTTGTCGGGGATACAGAACACAGACGTACTGAGTTGACTAAACCGATGAATAAAGAAACTCCTTAGCAAAGTATAAAACGTACCCAGTAGTTTGATTGACAAGTGTCATCAATGACACTTGTCAGTTAAATTAGAATTTGGAAATTAGAAAATAAAAGAGGGCGGTCTGGGCCGGTTCCTTGATATAATTGTAACTCGATAAAGTAATCTAGATTCAAGTTGTACATTTTGTAATAGTTGTCAACGAGATATAGTAACGATGCGCGCAGTACTGAATTGTTTGGCAGAAGAGATTTACATTGTGCAATAAGCATTTGTATCCCGGTAACTGTGTCCCTGGTCGTAAGAGTTTCTTGCCCGTTCTTCTCTGCCGGCGTAATCGAATGGGCGGATCTTGGGCAATAACCGACGGAAAGAAGGAAAGAGAAAGGGAAGGCCCTGTAATTTCCGGCACAGAGGCATAACAACTTAGGCCTCAGGAGTGGCAACGCATCTGCATTTTGACCTTGGTCTTTGTGTGGGTGTCTATAGGCTGCAGTCATCACTTAACATCAATGTGAACTGCATGCTTGTTTGCCACTTCCATAACATAAAAAAAAAATAAAAGAAGGAAGGACAGACGTGGTAAGACACGCAGACAACACTACTTAGTTGTCCTGACTGGAGAGGCCTCCTGCACACAAATTTATTTATTTGTTTTACTAGTTCTGGTTTAATTTAAGATATACAATGCGAATGTGGATGGTTGCAGAGGCCCAGGAAGACCAAGGCTGACCTACCATGACCAAATAGGTCGAGTTCTGTCTGATGGTGGGGTCAAAAGTCTTAGGAATCGGCGTGCATGTATGAAGAGAATGATGAAGGTAGACGAGGCACGAGAGGTTTGTCTGAACCGGGATATCTGGCGCTCTACACTCTCTGCCTACCCCGTTAGGGACCTGGCGTGAAGATACATACATAAGATTTTAAACAAAGGACTAATCTTGCTTTTCTAGTCAAGGGATCTTGTTATCTATCCTTGTCCAGGGTCTACATAAGTTTTGATATTGGCTAGCCAGTAAACAAGGCCCATTCCATTGTACTCTATACCACAGTAACGGTATTTATAGGATTTAAAAAGGTAGGTCCCACAAAATTGGTCGTTTCAGAATTTAAAAGGGTCACGGGTTAGAGATTTACTTATTGTCTTCGCCAACGAGTTAAGGGCTGTATTTAACCCAATGGCCGACTTCATGGGCTGGGAGACAATAGCTTTATGAGCCTTACATTTGTTTACGGCATTATGAAAAGCGAGGCACATATTTCTTTGTCGTGTAGCAACTTGTGAAAACAATTCTCGCTTATCCAACGTTAATAAATAACATACGTATGTGGCCCAAATTAATAAATTAAATGCGTATAAGTATTCTGTGTAGATATGCATTGCTTTTGTTCTAACATTAGTAATTGTTCGTAGCGCCCACCAGCTCTATATTCACGGCACAGTAACGAACCAAATACTTGGTTTTCACGTTTCTATTAGAAAAAAAAACATGTTTTGTGGGACGTAGCAAAAAATCATATCAAGCCCACCGGTTATTGATACCGAACCAGGATAAAAATGCCGACGGGAAAAAACCTTTACCGCGGAATTGTAGTAAGCTTTGGAAAATATTTATCATTTTTGCATTAATGCATTTAATGCATTTTGATAACAAAATTATTTTGGCAAAAAAGTAAGATAGTGAATTTTGGTGAGCAGAAATGATTGCTTTCGTAATTTTAATGTTCAAAATATATATTTCCGTAAAATATTCATGACATGTCACGTAAAATACTCATGATGGCGAAATGAATAGACGCGCCCGACACTAGATGGCTCGGGCGCTCGACCGCGCGCGCTAACCGAAGCACGTCCACACAGTGCGAGCTGCCTCGCGCGGAAAATAGCTCGCGAGGCTGCTCGCCCTGTGTCGACGCCTCTATTTACAAAAAATAGGAAAAGGCATAGTTACGTTGAGATAAAATCAAATGTCTTGTGTCCTAAAAAGGCTCGGCTGTAGTTCAGTACCAAAAAAAAACAAACGTGAAATATATCCAAAACGGTAAACCGTGAGCAAACATTTCTGAAAGGAAATGTTCTATGATTTCTAAAGATAATAAAAATAATAAAATATAGTAAAGATACAGGATATAAAAATATAATATTCCTTTTATTTGATTCTATTAGTTTAACAATGGAGGAATAGTCGAAATTATTTTGCGCAGCTTTGTTCTTCTCAATTTATGTTAACATGCATCCATAACCATTATTACCATACCACATTAACATTAGTGTTTAGGTATTAAGTAAAAAGTTATGATTTAAATTTGGCTCACGTCAGCTTATTTATCGGTCAATCATTGTGTGTTTTCGTATCGAAGCCTTAACATTCCTTGAAATACTCTAACGGTTTCAAGAAGTACCGACGTTAGACGTGGGGAGAAAGAAGACGTGGGAATAAGGAAAAACGAAGAATCTGCAGAAAAGTCTCTAAGTACATGTAGAAGACGAGGCAATATACCCATAGGCTGACTGCAAAATCATTTCGGCAATCCTGCTGATTCATGTTTTGTAGTAATGCGAACAGTAAATACCTTGACTGTATCCGTCGAATTATTCTTGACGTAAACAACTAACTACAGTACACAGCATGAAATATTGCACATTATTACAGTTATCTCTGTTGCACACTGCCTTAGTAAATACTGATAGAGTGATATTAAGAAATTTGAACAAAATTTTCGACAAACGTCACAAACGTAGTGTGCGAAAGAGATAACGCTCCACAGAGCCGAAATTAGCTGAAATCTCTTTCCAAAAGTCGATGTGCAATATTTGGTCTTGACTGTAACCTTCTGCTGTGTCCATTCACTTGGTTATCGATACGAACAGCTATCCTGGGCTGTATCTATCATCTTCAAATTATCATGTTAAACCTGTTTGTTGTGTTATGGTTGGCTTACTGATAGATATATAATTAATTTACATATTGGAAATACAGTAATTTATATGGTTTTTACTATTTCCCTTCAATTCCTTCATATTCAAAACCAAAATTTGCCAAATCCGTCCAGCCGTTCTCGACAGTAACGAACAGAAATTGGTTTTTATATATTGTAAAATATTCCTTACTTTAAACAAACCTATTTAGAATGAAAAAAATTAAATTACACAATCTATCTTTCCGACTTAATATTCCATTTCATGTAATACGACTTTTATTTCTTCTTGTTTCGCATTAATTACGAGGTTCATGTGATCCAACCGGTCCAACTCCACCCTTTTCGTGTAAAAAGGAAAAGTTCCCCATGAATTCGACGTGGATTTAGCAAGATTCCTACTTTATTGTGACGCCGAGTTTCCTGAATTTTAATGGTGACAACTTTGAAAATTTCAATTGACATGGAAATGCGAGGTGACGTGAGTTTATCTGGCTTATCTCGATTTTTAGTTTAAAAGTTTTAATAAGATTGGCTTTTGATAAAATTATAATGTTTTGACCAATTTGCACAGAGCGTTGTCGTACTTTTACTGTATAATTTGATCTCTAAATTCTTTTCAGTGAAGAGAATCTTTGCACGTCGAGAATGCACCCATGATAGCGTAATGCGAATGTGGATGGTTGCAGAGGCCCAGAAAGACCAAGACTGACCTACCATGACCAAATAGGTCGAGTTCTGTCTGATGGTGGGGTCAAAAGTCTTAGGAATCGGCGTGCATGTATGAAGAGAATGATGAAGGTAGACGAGGCACGAGAGGTTTGTCAGAACCGGGATATCTGGCGCTCTACACTCTCTGCCTACCCCGTTAGGGACCTGGCGTGAAGATACATACATACATACATACATACATAGCGTAATGGTTTGTTATTGTTTATTCAATCTGAATATTTTACAGCAGTTGGCGTAGTTCTGAGCGGTAATAGTGGTGTAAATAATAGTCTCTGTTTCACCGTACGTAACGAGGTTGTCTTCATTTATATTTTCCTTAATAAGCCCGCCCCGGCTTCGCACGGGTGCATGTTACCTACATTCCTACCACAGTCTAAAAAAAACGAACGTGTTATGTTACTACTATAAAAATTAAAATTATTTTAGCATAATATATATTAGCCTTTAGCAATCCTGAATAGTCTTAATAAGAAAGCTACTTTCTGATTGTGAAAAAAAATTCATGATCGGTTCGGCATTTTCGATTAGCTCCGATTAGATAATAACGTACTTAGGTGCGATAACAGAGGGGGAGTGAAGGGCGTCAGCTCATCCCTGAGACATGCGTTATTTTGCACATAACCATCTCACCGAAACACGACAGTGTTGAACATTACTGTAGATCGAGCTAATTAAGTTTACGAAAGCTAAACTTCATAAAAATATATATAATAAAATGGACGGAGTAACAGTATGTGTATCGTAAAAAATCAAAATAGGAATGTAACAATTATCATCGAAACAAACTCTATAAAAAAGCTAAATGCTTACTTGCGCTTTATCCTGTGACGTCAGTTAACTTATCGGATTACCTGTAATGTTCCTGTGTTCCTACACTGGATAAAGGCTTATTATGCGGATTTGGGGGGTGTTGGTATACTTAACTAGCTCGAACACTAGAACGTTTAAAACGATATCGTATTTTAAAAATATAACTACGTTTAGAAAAACCGACTTCAAAACTGTATACTAATAGGTATATTAGTAATAGGTTTGAAGTCAGTGCCAAGCCTTAAACAAATAATTATATTTTAATCACTTAAATATGAATACGAGCAAAGTAATACACTGAACAAAACGTAACCAGCGAATCGTGGGTGTTTGCATGTATGCTTGAATGTATGCATTTACCTCTGCCTACACCTTCGGGGATTACAGGTGTGAAGTTACGTTTAAAAACAATGAAATGCCTACTTTAGTGATTTTGGCTTGGCACCGACTTCAAACCTATTAGTAAATAGCACATATAAATAATAGGTAGTATATAATTACAATAAAATCTTTATTATTTTTTACTTTTCAGTTTTGAAGTCGGTTTTCCTTAACGTAGTTATATTTATTTAATACTTTTTAGTTTATTGCTGCATTGCCAATTAGATTTATGTTCACATCTGCTAAATTTGTAAAATCTGACTCTTTTAGCTTCGTGACAATTAGATACTCATTTAAATTGTTTAGGTGTGCCGATACAAAATTATTACACGACTATACGAAATCAATGAAAAAAAATTATCCACGAAGGAGTAAATAACCTGTGTCGTGTCGTCGATGAGTAAATGTGTCATTGTCACTTGTTGTCATCTTGTTGTCATACGCATTAGGACTACGTCAGTGGATTCAACGCACTGTATGACAACTCGCCGTCTATTCTTATTCCCTTAGTGTGAGTTGAAAGTAAGTATAAAAATGCTCATAAAATAAAAACTGATGGGCCTATCTGAATCAAATTTATATGGGACCAATTCGAAACTATTCCGCATCAAACATCATCAGAATTACATTTATCGGTCAACAAATCTCGGCAAAAATCGGGTACATACATAAAAAAAAAATATTATATACCGACCGAATTGAGAACCTTCTCGTTTTTTGAACTCGGTTAAAAATATATACCTTTACTTGCGTTAGTGAGACTTTCGCTTTTCTCAATGTCCATAAGCTACACTTGTAGGAAACGATAATACCTATCAATTGATATTTCGCTGAAATACACCATTAAATTGTAAACAAGGCGACTAACAGACTGTGTAAATAGAATATTGTCGTACGTTTACTGAATAACGTTTTGATATTCAAATCTCTTTCAGTGGAGAGATTCTTTACATAGAGAATGCACTCGTGATGGCGTAATGGTTTTTATTCAATCTGCATATTTTATATTAGTTGCCTTGTTGTGATCAGAAACAGGTATATTAACATAAGTCTCTGTATAATCATCCATCATGAGGTTATCGGAAAACTATTTAAAGGAGATGGTTCAAAGTTCTATGGGACTTGGGCCACTACTTGTGCATATAAGAGTAACAGGGAAATGAACCCATTAAACTAATACGAACATTCTTTTTCGAAAATAATTTGTATATTTTTATCACAAGATTTATTTATAATTGCTTGACGTTTCTTAAATATTGAATTGTCAATGTCAGGTGACATGACAATTAGGGATATGAATCTGAGGTTTATTAATCGGAATATCGATTTTTCGGACGACAAGAATCGATTATTTTAATCGATCCGTAGTACTAGGTCACGTCAGTAAATCGATAGTTCACTCTAGAGAATCGAGGTTTGATCTTTTTGTTTCAATAACAACCATACAAACCATAGAGGAACACGGGCCACCGGCCGCGGTGGACTGGAGGGGAGTAGCCATAGCGTTTATTACCGATGCAAAACAGTCTGTCATTTTTTACGGAGAGAAATGCCTGCGACACACACGCACACTACAAAAATTGTCTATTACTACGAAACTCACACCTTAACTTTAACAATATACAGAAACAATTTCACGCACACATTTAAACATATAGGCGACAGGTATAGGCCCATTTGGGCTTGTACTTTGACAGATGGGAAAGCCTGCATATGGCTACTCCCCTCCGGTGTTGCTCTATGATACAAACAGTACAATGTTTATACAAATTAACACAAATACAGTGAAAAATCACATACCTACTACCAACTTTGTGTTACACAGTATATATAGATATTATGACATATATGCAACGAAGGTGAAAGACCAGCATGCAGTTCACATGGATGTAAGTGATGAATGCAGCCTACACCCATCTACAAAAATACCAAGAGATCAAAATATAAAAAACAGATCGATTAATCGGACATTGATTTTTCACACGTCGATCTGACCGTGGATCGATTTATGACACTTCGATTCGTATCGATTCAAAAATTGATCCGAAGGAATCGCGATATCTCTAATGACAAGATCGATGCCGTTTTCGTTCTGAAATAATCGCATTTTACAGTATTTTAGATTTTTTTTTTGTTTTATAAACGCTCTGTTAAGTTTGTCATTTTTTATTAAAAATCTGTAGATACATTTATTGTAGTACTCTGCAAACGTCAACGTATCCCTTTATTATCTAACCATTTATATGTTCATGAGTACCGTGCCGTTTGATTCGATTTTTGAACGAAGGTATACTTGCTGTCATTCAAGACGCCGCCATGTTGTTGTAGTATATCAATTATATGGCAATATTTCAAAACTATTTTATTTTCGTACTAAGCGATCTAGACAAAAAATTACAAATTATTATTTTTCCTGAAATCAAGATATTTTTCTCCTTTTTTTGGTACATGCACAAGCTATATACCAAATTGAAACATCTCCTTTGCTTTTAATCGTATCAATACATCTTTTTTTTATGTAGTTGAAGTGGTAAACAAGCATGCAGATACCATTGATGTTAAGTGATGACTGCAGCTTATAGACACTAACACAAAGACCAAGGTCAAAATGCAGATGCGTTACCACTTTTGAGGCCTAAGGTGTTATGCCTCTGTGCCGGAAATTACAGGGCCGTACATTACAACCTGACCGGAACACGATAGTGCTGAACACTACCATTTAGTGGCAAGTCTAATAGGTAATGCGGTGGTGCCTACGCCCGCGAGCTCCGTCACTAGAGCTGTACCACCAAATAAAATATTAAAACTCATTTACATTTCGAAACGCGCATACATCCATTTGAATAATTAATTGAATCGTTATTAATACAATAAATGATCTACATAACGATCTCCTGTCTAAAACTAGATGTCTTACTGTATTTTTTAATTTTCATATTTTCAATATGAATGAAAATATGTATTAGTAAGTGGGAAACAATTAAATGTAAATATAAGTCCATTAATGAGGAATTTATAAGGTACACATTTCAAACTGATGTGATAACAGCTCTAATATTCCCTGCCTTAGTGTTCCTTTACATTCCTCAATGACATTCAGACCAAATTTTAGCTTTCGAAGACCAGTAGCACTACCATGAGTTCGTATCGAAACGCCACTATAGATTACTTCAGTCGATAAAGTGTTATCTATCGTCGAATACTTTTCGATTCAAACCGTACCATGACTTAATTTTACTCGCTAGCGTTAGCTCGATTCTATTCTGTGATATTAAGTCGTTGTGTTGGTAACAAATACGATTGTACTAACTTCACATCTCACGATTCTGCCTCTTTCTAATTATACTGAAAGGACAGAGTAAGATAATAGCAAGCCTAATATTTAAAAGTTTTGAATAACCCTACAAATGAATATAATTACTGATGGCTTCCTGCGAAAAATGGTGTGCCTTGCCAGTAACACGCTGGTAACTTCCGTGTGCAGAAAATACTAATGCACATAAAACCTGTAAAGTTGTGGACTGCTTATTTTTGAGTGATTGATATAAGACAACTTGAAGTAGTTAAGATTTAAATAAATTTTACCTTAGATTCTAATGAGACTCTTTGTGTAGATTTCAAATCCGTGTAATAACGTAATAAGTCGCACAAATCCTCAAAAGCATCCTTATTAAGCCGATATTCTTTGATGAAATTATTTTCACTTAAATGTTCAAGTGGGTTTCCAAGAACACTCCTCATATTGGCTCGAAACTGTCGTTGTTCCCGTCGTTCGTCTTCATATGCCGCTGCATCTAACATATTCCATGCTAAATATGTTCTTCCCGACATTATTTTCACAAGTAATGCAAGTAATACTCGAAATTAAATTATTTAAAACTCAATAAAACTGTTTTCATGCACTATTTTGCTAGTGAATGAATTTACTACTATCGACACGGTATTTCTCGATAGCATCTGTCAAATTTAAGACTCATGGTACCGAATTTCTATGGCATTGATCTAAATGACAATCGCTAGCGATTTGATTTCGATACGTTTGTGGACTCTTAAGAACTCATACTACGGATTTTAGTTCTACGAGTGATCACCAGAGGCACTGTAAAATTTTTCATAGATATTTTTTACGTAGTCGCTAGCGAGTAAAACCTTTGTAAACTCATGGTAGTGCTACAGTACTTTCGGCCGAGCGTTGTCTGTCCTTAACCACTCAATCAATAACGAAATAGACTCCTTCGTTATTGATTGAGTGATTGAGGAAATATATAAAAAATAGTTATTGTTCTTAACCTGTAAATGAAGGTTGCAGCTAAAACACATTGCAGATATTCTCGTCAATTTTTACAACGTTCGAATAGCAGAACACTTCCTATGAATAACACAAGAGACATGTTATCAGAAAACACTCAAATATACGAAATATAAGGCGTGTAAATATGAAGATACACACTTTATTGTTGTCATTCCAGAATCCCTTGCGGGTTCGGAATGTGGATGGCGGTGTTTGGAATTCTGAAATGTTTTACATCACTTTTTATATTTTTGTATCATTTTTTTTCGAAGTAGGTACCTATATGCAACTGCTGCAATGCAACTTAAGATTCTAAAAATCCTGTGTGAGATTTGAAGTGTTTTTCATTTTCCTTTTTGAATCTTTTAGGCAAGCATACTTGGAGTCAATGCTGGTAAAATGATACTAAAGTGTACACAATGCATGTATTTTTTTTCAATGCGTACATTCCTGTCATCGAAGTCGGGACGCTGGGCGTTGAGACGCCCAGCGTCCCGACGCCCAGCGTCCCGACGCAGAGCGTCCCGACGCCCAGCGTCCCGACGCAGAGCGTCCCGACGCCCAGCGTCCCGACGCAGAGCGTCCCGACGCCCAGCGTCCCGACGCCCAGCGTCCCGACGCCCAGCGTCCCGACGCCCAGCGTCCCGACGCCCAGCGTCCCGACGCCCAGCGTCCCGACGCCCAGCGTCCCGACGCCCAGCGTCCCGACGCCCAACGTCCCGACGCCAAGCGTCCCGACATCGAGCGTCCCGACGCCCAGCGTCTCGACGCCCAGTGTCTCAACGTCGAGCGTCCCAACGCCCAGCGTCCCGACGTTGAGCGTCTCGAAGCCCATTGTCCCTACGTCGAGCGTCCGACGTCGAGCGTCTCGAAGCCCAGCGTCTTGACGTCGAGAGGCTCAACGCCTAGCATCCCGACGCCCAGCATCCCGACGCCCAGCGTCTCGACGCCCAGCGTCCCGACGTTTAACGTCCCGACGCCCAGCGACCCGACGTCGAGCGTCTCGTCGTCAAGCGTCTCGACGCTCAGCGGCCCGACGCCCAGCGTCCCGACGCCCAGCGTCCCGACGCCCAGCGTCCCGACGCCCAGCGTCCCGACGTCGAGGGTACCGACGCACAGAGTCCCAACGTCCAGCATCCTGACGTTGAGCGTCTCGACGCCCAGCGTCCCGAAGCCCAGCGTCCCGACGCCCAGCGTCCCGACGTCGAGGGTACCGACGCACAGAGTCCCAACGTCCAGCATCCTGACGTTGAGCGTCTCGACGCCCAGCGTCCCGAAGCCCAGAGTCCTAATGCCCAGAGTCCCGACGCCGAGCGTCCCAACGTCGAGCGTCCCAACGCCCAGCATCCCGACGTTGAGCGTCTCGACGCCCAGTGTCCCTACGTCGAGCGTCCGACGTCTAGCGTCTCGACGCCCAGTGTCCCGACATCCATCGTCCCGACGCCCAGCGTCCCGACGCCCAGCGTCCCGACGCCCAGTGTCCCGACGCCCAGAGTCCCGCCATCGAGCGTCCCGACGCCCAGAGTCCCGACGCCCAGCGTTCCGACACCCAGCGTCCCAACGTCGAGCGTCCCAACGTCGAGCGTCCCAACGACCAGCGTCCCGACGTTGAGCGTCTCTACGCCCAGCGTCCCAACGTCGAGTGTCCCAACGCCCAGCGTCCCGACTTTGAGCGTCCTGACGTTTAATGTCCCGACGCCCAGTGACCCAACGTCGAGCGTCTCGTCGTCAAGCGTCTCGACGCTCAGCGGCCCGACGCCCAGCGTCCCTACGCCCAGCGTCCCGACGCCCAGCGACCCGACGCACAGGGTCCCGACTTCGAGCGTCACGTCGTCGAGCGTCTCAACACCCAGCGTCCCGACGCCCAGCGTCCCAACGCCCAGCGTCCCGACGCCCAGCGTCCCGACGCCCAGCGTCCCGATGCTTAGCGTCCCGACGTCGAGGATACCGAAGCACAGAGTCCCAACGTCCAGAGCCCCGACGCCCAGCGTCCCGACGCCCAAAGTTCCGACGCCCAAAGTTCCGACGCCCAGCGTCCCGACGCCCAGCGTCCCGACGCCCAGCGTCCCGACGCCCAGCGTCCCGACGCCCAGCGTCCCGACGCCCAGCGTCCCGACGCCCAGCGTCCCGACGCCCAGCGTCCCGACGCCCAGCATCCCGACGCCCAGCGTCCCGACGCCCAGCGTTCCGACGCCCAGCGTCCCAACGTCGAGCGTCCGACGTCGAGCGTCTCAACCGCCCAGCGTTCCGACGTCGAGCGTCCCAACGTCCAGAGCCCCGACGCCCAGCGTCCCGACGCCCAGCGTCCCGACGCCCAGCGTCCCGACGCCCAGCGTCCCGACGCCCAGCGTCCCGACGCCCAGCGTCCCGACGCCCAGCGTCCCGACGCCCAGCGTCCCGACGCCCAGCGTCCCGACGCCCAGCGTCCCGACGCCCAGCGTCCCGACACCCAGCGTCCCGACGCCCAGCGTCCCGACGCCCAGCGTCCCAACGTCGAGCGTCCGACGTCGAGCGTCTCGACCGCCCAGCGTTCCAACGTCGAGCGTCTCAACGCCCAGCGTCCCGACGCCCAGCGTCCCGACGTCCAGCGTCCCGACGCACAGAGTCCCAACGTCCTGAGCCTCGACGCCCAGTGTCCCGACGCCCAGCGTCCCGACGCCCAGTGTCCTAATGCCCAGCGTCCCGAAGCTCAGCGTCCCGACGCCCAGCGTCCCAATTTCGAAAGTCCCAACGCCCAGCGTCCCAACGTTGAGCGTCTCGACGCCCAGCGTCCCAACGCCTAGCGTCCCGACGCCCAGGGACCCGACGCCCAGCGTCCCGACGTTGAGCGTCTCGATTCCCAGTGTCCCGAAGCCTAGCGTCCCAACGCCCAGCGTCACGACGCCTAGCGTCCCGACGCCCAGCGTCCCGACATCGAGCGTCCCGACGCCCAGAGTCCCGACGCCCAGCGTCCCAATGTCGAGCGTCCCAACGCCCAGTGTCCCAACGTTGAGCGTCTCGATGCCCAGAGTCCCAACGCCCAGCGTCCCGACGCCCAGGGACCCGACGCCCAGCGTCCCGACGTTGAGCGTCTCGACGCCCAATATACACATACCCCCTTATTCATAAACGTATTTTAGCTAAAGTGTTGCTAATCTCTCTTTTGTCTTTTTCTATCATGCACATTTGACCATGCAACTGACAGAGACAAAGCATTCTATAGCTAAAACGTATCTAATGTACGTTTATGAATGAAAAATATGAAGGGGGTTAGAATATACACATACACAATTTAATAGATAATATCTACAGCAATTGATTTTTATATATTATATAATATATGTAGACAGATTTTAAATGAATGGGAGTTAATTCGCTGAGTGTGAACTTCAAATTACTCAAGTGAACAAAATTATACAGCCTATAAATTAATCCACGTGAATGCCAATTAACGCAGTGTACTTGTCGCATAATGATGTGAATACACAGCTGATTGTTATTCAACACAGAGAGTTACGTAGTTGCTTAATACATCATTTGTACGAGTGTGCTATTCTGGACGTGGCACACATAAAAAACAGTACTCACGATAGTGCCAATCACATGAAAGTATGACACAGATGCTTTTGACCTATTTTTAGGTGCTTTGAAAATGGAGAATGCCTTTTTTATAGTATTTATTTTGGCGCTGTTATTCCAACCTAAACGCATAGTAGTTTTGCAAGTATCTTCACGGTACAGGTATTTATATAACTTGAGATTTTGTGTCTATTGAACAAAACAGAGTATTGCCAATCACATACCAAAGTGCCAAAGACTTTTAAAGCTATTGAACTCTACTAATGAGTAAAAAATCCATCTGAAGAATTTATCTCCTTACAATAAAATATAAGCCAGTTAATAGATAATTTAAATATAAATTTAAATAATATTGTCTTATTTTTTTTTGTCTTTAAAAATAACTGCTCTTAAACTTAATAATAATATAGTATTATGCATTGTTTTTATTGTTATCTGTGTATTGTTTGTTATGGGCCTTATTGCCTGAAATAAATAAATAAAATAAATAAACTCTTAAAAAAATAACTCAAAAAATCTTTTTATGAACTCTTAAACTTTAAAACTTTTTTTTTAATCAAAAGGAATATTTATAGAATTAAACTTGCATTTGATCCTTTTTCTTCTCTTCCTTTCTTCCAGGATAAAGTCACAAAGAGTTTGCTTATCACATCAATTAGGTGCCCCATTATATCCCGAGATGTTTACTCACCTTGACTACTATCAGGCGTATTTTACCACTGCTCTTGCATAATATACCATCGTTGTTACCTTCCTCATAATACAAACTTAAGAAAATATTTATTAATCCCTCCAGTTACATTCCAACCCGATAAGAGACGCTATACTTTGTAAACTTTGTTATATACTGTTATCGTGAACGTTGAATTTTCACACGAAGGTACCCGGTTTTATAATTTAAAGTAGTTCAGTCAGTTAAAATTGTACAACCAACAACAAAAGTGCAAACAAATGATTAAGTGCAAGAAAACACAAATGTCTCCCCCAACCTTAACCCTCATAATGGTATCCTTCTAAAGTACATCAAATTATTCTTTGAGTTATTTTTAGGACATAGAGCAACACAGGCCATCGGCCGCGGCGAACCGGAGAGGAGTAGCCATATGCAGCCCAAGTGGGCTTGTACTTTGACAGAGGCTGACAGAGACTAGGCCTGTCATTATGTATTTTGCCTGTGTTTATGTATTTTGTTTAAGTCAAGGTCTGAGCCAAACCCGGCAAACTTCGTATTGCCTCAGAATGAAACAATGTCTCAAAGGTTTGGATACGGACTATTTGTATCGGAAAATGAAATTGTGGTTTTTACTATTTCCCTTCACTTTCTTCATATTTCTTTACTTTTTAAGCCTTAGATTTCAAAAAATCATTCAAAACTAAAATTAGCCAAATTGGTTTAGCCGTTCTCGAGTTTTAGAGAGACTAACGAACAGCAATTGATTTTTATAGATATAGATTGCATTAAATAACATTTTCAAATCACGTAGTAGCTAAGTAACTGGATCACTATCAGACACACTTTTTTGTCTACCCGAAACAATGTTACTTTTTATTGCCTTGTTGTTGGAACGAACTTAAGAAAATATTTATTAGTCCCTCCAGTTACATCCAAATTAGATAAGAAACGGTGTACAAAGTATTTCCACTTTGTTTAACTTTGTTTCATAATGTTCGCATAAAAGTTGAAATTTTCCGCACGGATGTACTTCAGCTTTAGTATATAAATTAGCTCAGTTTATAGAGTACAGTCAAGGTCAGAAGTCGACAGATATCCGTCATTAATTTTAATATAGTGAATTTTTCATCTTCTGTGTCCTTCGCGTATCTGAAATTACCTTCATCGCTGGAAAGTAATGTTCATGAAAAATTAAACTTATTTTTTATATTACAATTTTCGTCTTTTGTTAGAAATCTTTACTTAACTATAATGATGCTGATAAGATTCGTTGTCGGTTCAATTCATCTACACTAATATTATAAAGAGGAAAACTTTGTTTGTATGTTTGTTTGGTTGTATTGAATAGGCTCAAAAACTACCAGACCTATTTTAAAAATTGTTTCACTATTCAAAAGCTACATTATCCACAAGTAACATAGACTATATTTTATTTTGGAAAAAATACGATTCCGTAAGATATTTGGGTTATTCGGACACAAGGTGTACACAATCGACCAGAAAAGTTGCTTATTTGCGTACGCTGCCCAAACTAAAAAAGCTAGAACCATAAAATGTTTAATTAATTACAGATCTTATGAATATCTACAAAAAAGTCCCCGACCGTAGATAGTGTATACCTATCTATGTCAAGTGAGACACAACAACCATTTTTTTATTCAAAAATCTTTTTTTTTTGGACTACATTTAAACGCGTTTATTTTACTCATTCTACGTTTATAAAATTAATATAGTAATACATATTTTTATTGATTATGCCGATCAATTGGTGAAAAATGAAACAAAAAATATAGTATGGAGAAGCATAACTCAAGTTAAGACATGTCTTTGGATAGGAAAGTAGGTACTCTAACATTTTTAAAGTTAAGTATTTAACAAATGGATTCTTTAATCAGAAACTGATTTCATGTAAATATTTGTATTTATCGCAATAACACGCAAGGAAATTTAGAAATAAAAAAAAATGGAAAGAAAAAAAATTGGGTAGAAATCGAACCTGCGACCTCAGGATAACCAGTCTAGCCGCTTAACCATTAAGCTACCGAGGCCTACCTATTATAATCTTACTCATAAAATAAAGCTGGAAATATGTTTTGTTCAGCTTTCGTTTTATTAAAAAATAATTGATACTAATTGTTTTAGAAACGACGGTCTTTTCAAGGAGCTATCGAATTGAAACAAAAGAAATCGTTAACTGTTTTAGTAGTTACGTCTAATTGGCTACTTCACTCATAAAAAAAAAGAATTCATTTACAAACAACAAATAAGTCAATGGGCCAGTGGACAATGAACAAGTCAAGTCATGTACGGCCCTGTAATTTCCGGCACAGAGGCATAACACCTTAGGCCGCAGGAGTGGTAACGCATCTACATTTTGACCTCAGGTCCTTGTGTAAGTGTCTATAGGCTGCAGTCATCACTTAACATCAATGTGAACTGCATGCTTGTTTGCCACTTTTAAATACATAAAAATAAGTCAATCGAGGCATGGGACATCACGACCACGACCCTACCACCCATTAGTTGAAAACAATTCATCCACTAGTTCAGTGAGTCAACCAAACAATGGTGATCAAATAATTCCAAAGAAACAGTTACGTAACTTCACGCCTGTAATCCCCGAAGGGGTAGGCAGAGGTAAATGCATGCATTCATGCAAACACCCACGATTCGCCGGTTACCTTTTTGGCCCATGTATTAGGTGGCGAGTCTGTTGACATCTCCGGACACATTACCAAACTTCAAGGTACTGGGAAATTTCCAGAAAATGGAAAAATCCCAATAGAACCAGAGATAATGGACTTTACACCATCATCTCTGATAACCCCCCACCCGGGAATCGAACCCAGGACCTCAGCGTAGTAGTAGTGGCCTGCTACCACTAGGCTACTGAGGCGGTTACGATCCCGCAATAATGCTACCACCACTGCGATAGCCAATCAGATTATCAAACGTGGCGATTTTTTTTATGTAATGGAAGTGACAAACAAGCATGCAGTTCATATTGATGTTAAGTGATGACTGCAGCCTATAGACACCCACTCAAAGACCACGGTCAAAGTGCAGATGCGTTACCACTCCTGAGACCTTAGGTGTTTTGCCTCATTGCCGGAAATTACAGGACCCTACAGTACCATCTGACCGGAACACGATAGTGCTGAACACTACCATTTAGCGGCAAGTATCTTAGGTAATGCGGTGGTGCCTACGCCCGCGAGCTCCGTCACTGAAGCTCTACCACCAGATAAAAGGGCGATTATGGAAATTTCCTCCTTGCGGGGCGCTTCTGTCCAGTGGACATCTCTCGGCTAAAATGATTAATCTCACGTCTATCACGCATTAACTAACGCCTGATAACACTATAGGAATTTGATACCAATGGAAGGTATTTCTTGCTAGCTAATAAATACCTGATAATGGTGAAACGCTGTCCACTACTTCAGCCAAGTTTATCAGCCATGAAAATGCGGCAAGAAAATTTTCTCCTATATTTTCCTTGTAGTGGATATTTTATGATAAAAACAGTCCATTTGATTTACAATGCTCCTTGTAAAAAATGGTCCCGATAAACAAAGGTTAGCATATTTTAGTGGAACCACGAAGAATACTTTGTGTATTTATCTACCTGTTCAGATACTCGTACCTGTTCAGATATTCGACTACAGAAAATGTTTTTTATGAATAACAAATGAAAAATAAATTGTGTATCGGAATTCAAAGACTCAGGACTACGTATTTAAATGGAAAGTTATTCTGGAAAACATATTTTATATAATGACGGTAAGAGTGAATCTAAAAAATACCGATAGGGCATTGAGTGTTTTTAGCTGATAATATATTGTGCCTAAGATTAAACATATTGAAAATTCAATAATCACTTTACTATATTCAAGTTAACTATTAATTCAAATACATTGTTCACTACATACATTTCATGGGAGAAAACAAAAGGCAGTGAAAGCATAAAAAAATACAAACCAAGACAATAGAAGAGCACACAAATCCCCCATGGAAAGGGTGTGGTACAAAATACGAGTAGTAAGTCTTTTAAGGTTATGATTTTGTATATAAAGTAGCTTGTTTTATACCTACAAGGAAAACCTCTTGCGGGCGAGGTCCACAAAAAGCATTATAATTGTAATACATGCGGATGCCGCGATGTATTTACCCGGTCGCTAAAACTAAGCTACCTTTTCATGAGAACCACACAAAATCCTCAGTTAAATCTTTGTTCTGTGTTTTGTTTTAAAATGGAAATTCAGGATAATACGCGGATGAGAACGGATTATTTGACAGGAACCACGGACAAAAAGTTAAATACGATTTGAAGAACGATCGTTTCAATTACATTGGGCAGTAAAATGGGTAAGAATCTGAATTGGAGATTCTTGTGGATGAGTTTAGAAACTGCCTTTCTTTTTATGCCGCTGAGTTGACAATTGATAAATAATCGGACATTATTACCTACATGTCTCATGTTAGGACTGTATTAAAGTATTATATTTTTTATGTTTTCTATACAACTCAAAGGTTGACTGGCAGAGAATGCTACTTAGCATTAAGTCCGCCTCATGTTACATTTTTGTGCTTGAAAGTATAAATAAATTCATACTAGTATTCATGTAGCATCATTGTAAAGTATGTTTGCTCAATTTAACTTAAAAGTGAACAAAAAGACGCAAATATTTAACTGTTGTTTTCAATATTAGTACTATTTATTTTTATGCTGAATAATAAAGGAGCTGTAGTCGTATCTTAACGTTAGCACTACAACGAGGTAAACCACAAGTTCACGAATTTGTATGTTTATTGACGAAAAATATCAAATTTTATTTCTTGGGTTCGAAAATGGGGGATTTGGTAATGTGCCCGAAGATTTCAACAGGCTAGCCACCTGCCACATGGGCCAATCGAGGAGCTAGCAGACCTAGAAGACATTGGCCAAGAGCCATTTGGTCCAGCGGTGTGTAACGACCGTTTTAACCGAGGCTCACGAGTTCGATCCCCGTATCGGGCAAATATTTGTATGTTTGTTTCGGGTCAGTGTGTTTGTATATGTGTTGTGTGTGTCAACAGCACAGGTTTATACCTAGTTTGGGGCTGTGAGTGTATGCGTATTTTTTATATCTCCTCAGAGATTAAGAGCGGATTTCACTGTTTGCTCCGATAGTTGAGTTTAGTAAAACGCGTTGTAGCTTAACATTTGCATTTAATTTCAACCCTATCACGAACAATTTTCATCGGCGAAATCCAAATAGTATTATTGAACTCGTTTAAGAACGTAAAACGCATTTTATTTCCGCGGCAAAATTGTCCCCAAGAGGCTTGAAGTTACGTATTAAGTTTAAACCGATGTGAGGTAACGAATTTGCTGCTTACGCTACAAAAAGTAACGAATTTGTTGCCTACGCTACAAATTCATCACCCTACATGGGATAGGTAATTTAAAGTTTTACTTTAAGTGAATCATTTCATTCACGTCACATATAAATCAACTAAGATAATTTCAACACTAGAAATTGAGGCTGTTTCTGAGATCCCAAATTTGATGATTAGCCCCAGATTTACGAAAATATACTTGCAACTACCCCGACAAAATTAGCATAACATAATTATTGAGAGAAAACAAGGCGGACAAAAAATACCAAGGTAAATCCCGTCTAGCAAAACAAAGCTAACCGTCGCTAATGAGACCTCATTAAGATAATAATTTCCTCGTAAAAGGAAATTTTGCATAATTAATCATTTCTTCTTTCGTGTTCTTTGGTATCATTATCATAAACCCGTGTAATAAGGATTGTGTAGTTCGTAACATTCTTACCAACATAATGAACTGTCTCTAAACAAAAACCCTAAATAAGACTTCACAGCGATATTTCTTTAAGCGAGTACGCAGAGGGATATCCAAATGCAAATAATCGCTATTTGTCAGTTATATTTTTTTAATAACATTAGGAGTGCAAATTTTATCAATCTAGATGTGCTTAACAAAACGAGGCAGTATTTCACATCGCGGCAACTACTACAGATTTTTAATGTCTAGGTCTAAACCCATTAAAAATACTGCTCTCATATATGGGCGAGTGCTCCCAAATACCAGCTTAGTCCACTTGACATACGCCGTTTGTATCGTTAATGACCCAGGACTCACTGATAGTCTCAAACGTCTGAGCCTGCGCCTAAATATCCGGCATTTTTTTTACCGTCTCTACAATGACTAGTGCTCTGCTGATCTGTTCGATATGGTGCCACCGCCACTTTTCCTACACCGCACAACCGGTTGCAAAAAGAAGTTTCACCTACAGCAACTGGACACATGCCGCTGCGGATTTCGCGTTCGTTGCAGCCCAGAACGTGTAAATTGTGAAACGAACTTCACACTGAAGTGTTCTGTGAGCCCCATGAGAGGCAAGTAAAAAGTTTTTTAATATGATCAAATAAATTACAAAAAAGAAATTAACTAAAATCTCTAGAGAATTATACTGATTTTCGATCAAAAAGTATCAAATTGTTCAAGAAGATTTATTTTTTGAAGTGAGGGTTTTCTTATAGAAGGCATATAAAAAGTATATTGTTTTACATTCCAGGATGTAATTATATTTTTTTAAAACGCATTTTTTTTAACTTCGTATTGCACAAGAAAACAGTAAACGGTACACTATTGGTTCTATATTAATGTTCTAATAGCACCGCTTTAATCAACGAAAGAAAAGCTACCATAATTTAAAAACCTAATAGTTTTTAATATAAGAAGGTATTTAGGTATTGTATTCTTACGTATTTACAACTGATTGTTTGAATCAGTTTCTTGGTGCCAATGTCATGTTTTATGACGCTGAACCGATAAACAATTTTGCGTAAGTATAGTATATCCAATTATTTGTATTTCAAAATAAAATAGGAACATAATATCGTCAATTGTCAGTATCATGGCTTTAGCAAAAAGAAATAGGCTTATTTCTTATTTTATGAACAAATACGCTTAGTACGCTTCACAAAGAGTACTACTAACGTCAGCGATATGTACACAAAAGCTCTTTTAATATTTTCCCGTTACTCCCTAACACCTCCGTCGCCGGGACGCTATCAATCTTTTTCTATTTCAACATAATAGGCATCAAGGTTAATCCGTATACAAAGTCAGCTTTATAAATTTCCCCTGTCATCCCTGATGCCCCATCAATCATAGCCGGGCCACACTATATTCATGATAATAAAAATAACAAATATTTTGTTAGGAATTCATTCGAAACATAATACAGCAGTTCTATTTTTAGTGCACTTATTTTGTCACGAAACGGGCATACTTGCTAATATTTTATGATAATGGTAATTGAATACTGCAAACATTTAGAATTCTTCTTACTTAAATAAGTTTCTACTTCTGAGACCAAAGCTGTTTCAATTCTGAGCCAGAAATTAAGGGACAATATGTTACTCCTAAGTCAAATACCGGTCATGGTGGCTCTATTATAGATTAGTATTTAACTGCAGTATCGAGAAAAACACAAATTAAAATATATATAATTTTACGCCCTACGTAATAAAGGACAATTGAAAGTAAACATTCTACATGAAATTGGACTTCACCACTCAAAGTTTTTTTTTATGTAAAGGAAGTGGCAAACAAGCATGCAGTTCACATTGATGTTAAGTGAAGACTGTAGCCTATAGACACCTACATAAATACTAAGGTCAAAATGCAGATGCGTTACCACTCCTGAGGCCTAAGGTGTTATGCCTCTGTGCCGGAAATTACAGGGCCGTACATTACCACCTGACCGGTACACGATAGTGCTGAACACTACCATTTAGCGGCAAGTAAATTAGGTAATGCGGTGGTGCCTACGCCCGCGAGCTCCGTCACTGGAGCTCTACCACCAGGAAAACCACCACCAGTGAATAGTTAAATTTTAATATTTTATCCACTTTCATAACTTACTTTTGTTGTGAATAACCTAGGTCGACAACGTTCACATGTTTCTATCTTTCTGAACATAAAAATATCGCCGAAAACACCATCCAAGCGTCAAAATTCAAGCGTCTTCAAAAAGTTTTAAAATGAAAATACTTTACCATCTAGTCAGAAATCATTCAACATTCCAAAATGTGGTACGAACAACAAACAATTTACAAAGTTTGACCATAGACCATCAAGTATCGATGAATATTTCAACTAATCAAAACTAATTAAAGTAACGACCTTAAACTGGCGAATAAAACCTGTCTTTAAATCTAAACGGCCTAAAACTGCCCTAAAATTATTTCATCCGGTCCAAACTTGATATTTCTTTTCTATGGAACATGATAACAACCGACTGTGGCTATGACATAAACCTTAATTGAAACAGTGGCTTGTCAACAAAATGCTTCATAAAGCGAATTGCTTCACAATTCCGGACGTACTCGTACGTTAGACGCAAACTGTGTTGCGACGGTCGTTTAAAAAACAAAAACGTTATTAAGGTCCCCAGTGAACGTTTTGAAGGGTCAAATAGGTCTACAAATTGTTCGAAACACGTTCCCCCTTGATTAACTTTCAGCAAAGCTCTTGAGATTGTAATAAAATGGGACTCAGACAAGCTTTGGTTATTTTTTAACTAAGTCGTTCTATTTTTGTTTAATTCTATTCATTGAAGCATGATCTATTTGAATATTTTAATTCTATTCATTCAAAGGTGACTTGATAACAGATAAAATAATATATTGAAATGTAAATTTGATGCGTTTTAATACCAATGTTATTGAAAGTAAATAATTATAATTAGTTTAACAAGCTATTGGCTGTGAAAACTGATCGTCTTTTTTAACTCTTTAATTATTATTAATCTTACGAAATATGAAACCGTAACTCCACACCTGTAATCGCCGAAGGGTTAGGCAGAGGTGAATGTCATTCAAGCATACCTACATACAAATTCCCTCGATTCGTCGCTTGCACTTTGGCCCATGTAAACATGCGGCGAGGTAGCGAGCCTGTTGACATCTCCGGGTACGTTACCAAGCTCCTCGGAGTTACTGGGAAACTTCCAGAAAATTGAGAAATTCCAATAGAACAATAGATAAAGGACTTTACACCATTATCTCTGGTAGCTCCCGACCCAGGAATTAAATCCGGGAACCCAGGGTAGTAGTGGTGGCGTACCACTACTACGCTGGTGTAGCTCTGTAGTCTATATGTGTATTCACAAGACTACAGAGCTACATTAGCGTAGGCATTTACTTATTAATCTTCTTTTTATAAGCACTACTTCGTTGTATCTTAACGCCAACAATGATTTCCATATAACATTCTAATACGGGAATTTAGAAATTTTCTAGCGCCAACTTTTGGATAATTCGAACACAAAATTTTAAAAGCGAATCGGAGACATAACATGAGTTTGAGGTTTTTAAACCGAAAAACTTTAAATTATATATTTAAAGAATAATTGCAAGATCCATACGTTGATTTGTGCAGAAAAAATAAAAAAGGTACAAGTAAAACACCTTTGAAATAATAATACGAGTATTATCACCTAAAGAACATTCCCTGATATGAAAAATATTTTTAATTCACCGGAATAAAAACCTTTTAATATTAAGACCGAATAATCTCCATTAGTAAAATAAACTTCCATTCTTTTACGCGTTACAAAAATCAGTAACTAGATTTCAACACCGTTTATTCAGTCTGTGTCGTTGAATTTCGATTTTCGACGACGAATTTCCGCTAAGTCACAGTCATAATCATTTTGGTGCTCAAAGGATTTGGGTTATGGCGGATGAGCGGCAGGCGGGTTGAGGCCAGAGAAAAATTAGCAAGATAACATTCAGTTTTATTGCACGCTGTACGTACGAAATTTGGGGGTGACGTAAATGGGCATCTCGTCCTTTTTTATTCTCCTTGGGGGAACTTGAGAGTGCAAAGCTTTTTCTTAAATGAAGAAAATCAGTCAACGTGACCTTTTTGAATGATGGTGAGTTTTTTAGATTTGCTCCATTAAATACGTAACGATTACGTATAAAATATCGGGTTGGTGATATAAATACCTAGTTTATTAAAATTTAGTATTTTGGTTCTGTGTTTGTGAGCGCATGCATTTGAAACAGCTCGAAAGATATTTGCAAGAGACGAGAATAGGTCGTAAAGTACATTTCCGGAGGCGATACGAAGCTCGCCAGGATTAATTACATCAATAGTAAATCATTTATTTATTTTCATTTTTTCAATGTCATTTGTATTGCTTCACTGATCCGAGTCACACACCTGAAAGGCAGAATACATTTTCCATGTAGTTACGTTGTTATATTCATTTATATTTTAATTTAAGGGTCGAGGCTTTAGCACCTTAGTGGTAGAATAGTGGTCGCTAATTTGCATCCAATACGAAGTAAAATTTTTCTTATAATTTTTTGTTAAGAATTCAATTCTTAACAAAAAATGGTTTAAACTTGTTTTTTTTTTATTGCTTCTAATAATAACAGTCAAAGACCAGTTTTACGCTTTTTTATTTTATCAAGAGTATTTCATCACAATTAGTTTTAATTACTAATAATGAGTTCTTGTAAAGTCTTAATTTGATTTGTGCCCCTATTCCAGTGAGATTCGTTAAGTTTCCTTCAACAGAGAGCCTGGTTTTATAACAGCGGGGGTGTTTTAATGACTTTCGTCTTTTTGGGCATCGGTTGTCTTGAGTTAGATATGTATATTAATGGATTTATTTTATTTTCGAAATATTTTGCATTTGCAATAGATTTTTTAAGCAAAATATTAATTGAAGTAATTATATTTGACGAGGTTCTTGGTTGAGTAACGGGTTCGATCCCCATACTTGGACAAATATTTGTATGGCTTGTAAAAATACTCTGAGCTAAATCAATATCAGGAACTTCGACAGTATCGAATCGAACTACTCCTCTCTTTAACTAGGGCTTGAAATGACGGATCCCCATTTATGCATTCCTAATTGGCAATTAGTGCGGTTGGTCCAACACTCAGCTTCAAGCCGACCTTTGCAGATGCTGTGTTTGCAGAGCTGTGATCACCTTTCATAAAAGCCGGTAGGATTACGTACGTTATATGAAACTTGTTAAATTGTGGTAATTCCAAATGGAATTTATCGGACGGATGGTTAATAATATTTTTTTGGGTTTTCATGCTTAAAATCGTTTGACGATGGTTAAATATTTTTTGTTTTTGCTAAGCAATGGCAGCTCCGTTACATCCTATTTTAATAATACGCACGGAAGACATAAATGATATTTTAAATCTCTACACAATTAATAAGTGCTATTATGGATGTTAATAATGGATTATTAATAAATGAGTGATATAATAAGTGCTATTATTGTTATATATTATTGTTTTCGAAACAAATACGTACATACACGTATGTATTTGTTTCGAAAACAATAATATCCACATTAATATGGTACATTCCAGTGCTTATATAATGGGTAATAACAGTTATTATAGCTGTGCCAGCAACTTCGTTCGCGTAGAAAACATTGATACTCTATTCCTATTGGTTGTAGCCTGATGTTTTACAAGGTAACTACGTTCACACAGAGACACATTAACGATTGGAAGTTAACGACCCGGTTAGTCGAGCGGTGTGAGATGACTGTTCGATTCGGAGGGTTCGATCCCCGCACCGGGACCTTGTATGGCCTACAGATAATTGTTTCGGGTCTGTTGGGTGTTTGTGTATGTGTTGTTGTATGTGTACAACGGCACCCACGACACAGGTTTATACCTACTGTGGGGATGTGAGTGTAAACTGTAACGTTGTATTTTTTCTGGTTTTAAAAATGGTCACAACGCCATCTAGTTAATCACCGCCGTACTAGGTCAACATTATGAATAGTATCACGTATTCCATACGACGCATAGTTTGATTACATAAATTATCTAATACTTATAATTTGTCTAAAAATACAATTTCGATATTTCCAAATTAAATATTAGATATAACGATAAGAACATAATTAAAATATTATTCGGTGAATTTAATTGGCATTGTGGCTGAAAGTCTAAAAAAAGACACGAATCCAGGGCCGGTAAAGGGAAAGGTCTGAGAGGTTATTAGACGTCATCGGTCATTTGATTTTTCTCTGTCCAACTAGTTAGTGGTGACACACTCGAAATTATGAAAAGGCAGGAAGCCTTGAATATTTTAGCCATCATGGCCTAAATGCCTATTCAATAGGTATTTTTATCACCAATTGAGGTAAGATCTTCAAGAATCTTTGGATATTTTCTCGTTCACATGTCGATTTGAGAAATGGCGTGATGACTTCATGTTGGGTTGTTTGTTGCAGCCAGTTTCCCTAATGTCGGGAGGAGTTGGGATGCAGAGGCTTTATTCAGTTATGAAATGATAGCGAAAAGTCCTCGTAAGTAATAATTTCCACTTCCACAAGTTTTGTATAGGGAGGCTGTTTGATTCATGTTGAGTTTGGTACTAGATTCTTCATGAACCAAACAGAGATAATGCAGATGGTAACCAGTGTGATTTTGTTTCAGATGCGGGTTATTTTGAATTAGTTTATTTTCTAATTTGAAGTTTTTTTTTATTTTTATTAAATTGATCAATTTAATTTGATCATACGTAAATTTGTTCATACGTTTAATTTGTTCATTCGTTAATTGGTTAGGTCATAATTTAGCATATGGAATCCTCAACTTAACTTTTAAGTACGGATCATTGTTAGAATATTTTTTCCTTCCCCAATGATGGTGTTAAATCTGACTGACCTCTGGATGCGGGGTGTGACCGGTTACCCTGAAGCCTAGTGGAGTAGAGAATACTGGACTCCTCCGTAAGCTGGCTACTAAGGTACCATCTCAAGGATTTGTAGAAAGGATTAGGGTTACCGGCATTACCATGCCCGGGGACATGTAATTAAGTAAAGTATATATTAAATTAAATTAAAAGAATAAAGGAGCAGTAATCGTCACCACTCGAACCATTTCATATTCACGACCCTGTTTTCTTGATAGTTTGGTACTGGATCACATTGGTAAAAACATGTAATAAGAATTTGTAAGTTACAATTTAAAAACATAGATTAAAGAACAATCATAAATAAATATCAGTGTACCAAACAAACAGCTTTTTATTCATGTCTTTCATTAACAGAACTGGGTTCAAGTAATAGAATAAATATTCTGAGAGCTAGGCTGTAACAGGCTTCTTTCAAAACGTATTTTAGTATTTTTTTGGAAGTGATGGACGTGAACACTCTTGCCATCACATATTATCGCCATCAGAAGCGTCCTAGAAAGACGCGCTCGCGTCGCCCGATTTGCGTACTTGTTTTATTACGGCATTCGGTAAAAAGCTGAATCTAAGCCGGTGTGAACGTATGTATTAAAATGCGCTTGTCAATGGATCGTTTTCTTGACTTCACCATTTAATTCACCGGTGTCGCAGCACGCTATGACGTGCTGAAATTTTACGTAAGCCGTTTTGAGTCATTTCAGTACTCGCAACACATTGAATCGTTACATTACAACGATTACCCACATATTGACTCTATGTTTTAAAGACAGATGGTAGGTATTTATTTATCCAATACTTTTTAGAACACCAATTGAAACAAAGTTAGACAGCATTCCAATTCCATGTTCGGATACTATTTCTTATTTTGTGAATTTTCATTATAATTTGTACGTTATCGATATTATACTTTAATATGTTAACATTCATATGTTAAGATTTCACACTTCTGATTCTCTGTGCATACCAAGGTGAACTCAATTGCAAAGCTAATAACAAAACTGAAAAGTGCATTTCATAGTAAGAAATATTGCTAATTGAGCCTTCGAAAGAGTCAATCGTCTAGTTTCGACTTCGTAGAGCGTTATCTCTGCTGCACATGATCTGGTATAGGTCGAAACTTAAACAAAATGGTCGACACAGATAAAGTGGGAAAGAGATAACGCTCTACAGACCCGAAACAAACCGAAGTCTCTTACCTATGGCCGATGTGCAATATTTTTTTTTTTTCGGATACTGTAAACAAAGTCCTTATACTTGACGTGAAAATGTGACTTTAATATTATGTAAAAGAGTATTCATCCCATTATTCAACTTCACAAAACAGTCAAAGGCAAAGCCAGATAAGGAGTTTGTTAGAGATAACTTTGAAACCTGGATTTAACTCGATGTCCTTTGTTAAATGTCATGACGCTTGCTATTTCGAATGCACCATTTAGATTCACTTGTGTAGATAAGTCTTAAATAAAAAATCCTCGCTGTCATAAGACATTTTGAAAAGTTAAAAATTAAATCTATTTCATCTCACGTTATGGTTCTGTTAAGGGCACATACATAAGTGAATGATTGACGTTCAAGCACTTTTCGGATAAAACACACATCTGACAATAAGCAAAATGACTTACTTACGCATAAAGCACTTATATCGTGTTAAAGTCGTCAATATTATTTTTAATAATCCGCCCGGCCCGACCCGACCCGACCCGACCCGACCCGACCCGACCCGACCCGACGAGACCCGATAGAGTAGGTAGTAAGTGCTGATCCACTGGGTTACATAGTATAAAAAAATTGAGGAAGTTCTATTCACTGTGTCCTTAGGCCGCCGCTGGTGTACACTATTTAATTTATTTATTTAATCTTTAATGCACAATGTACATAAGGCGGACTTAATGGCGCAGGGTATTCTCTAGTAGTGTATATGTAAATTGTTTGCTTTTCGAAATAATATACACGTAGCATGTAATTATAGTGTCGCAAGCAGGCTAGTAAAGATACAACCAAAATATTTATTACACTGTGACGTAAAAACGTATAAGTATACAGTAGGTATCTATTGTACGATAGGTAGATACACATTGAATACTAAACTGAGTAATTCTAGTATTTGAGGTCGGTATAATCAAAAATATATGTTACTGAGAAACCATTTAATTCAATTCAATTCATTTATTCATTTGCAAAATGGGTAGGTACATGATGAAAATTTTATGATAATAAAAAAAATCAATAGTCCGCCATGTTTCCCCACTAAGCATGTAAATACGAGTATCAGGTAACAAATAGTACTAATAATCGGTAGGTATATATATCTAAGAATATCCAATAAAGATATAGTATATCCTTACTAGTTTTCAAAGTACTAGTTCAAACACACATGTCATCTCATCCACACAGACTACAACTACCTACTAATATACTTTTAGGTAGGTACATCAACGTTTAGGTGGTTAACTTCAAAATGAGGCTATTTCGTCCGTAACACCCTACAATATCAGCACAAACTACATCGAAAACTCTACCAAAGTTTCAAATTATACCCGCTATGTGATTCTTAGTAGTTAACAACAAGACTTAAAAACTACATTTTTAGTTTCAAACTTGGAAAAACACATAAAAGTTTTTTTAATAAAACACGAGTATCTCTATTAAGTTTTATATTCATGTTTAAAAGTTTTGTATCGTATTGTTCGAAAAATAAACTTAACATTATGATAATAATAATACTGAACTAAACTACAACCATTAACAAGACTTATTAGACTCTTACTTACTTTACGGTTGTATTTACAGGCTTGTAAGCATGTAGAATGAAATAATATAGTAATGAGCACGACGACTCCTTACTGAATAATCATTATTTTTAAAAATGTCAAGCTGCATCTTCAACTCCTAGTTCAGTCCTAAAAGACAATAGACAAAAGGTCAAAATATTTATTTACTATAATAATAATATACAGACTATTGAAATCAAGCACAGCAACGCGTGGCGGGTCTGCTAGTCTTCTTTAAATATAAAAATGAATGTTTGTCTCTATGTCCTTTATACAATCGTAAACTACGCATTTAATCATGTGATGATCTTTAGCAAAGTCGTTGTCCATGAGCCCACGAAGGTTTCTGAGTTGGTAAATTCGACACGTGGCGCCTTTATAATTTTTTAGTTGGTGGCGTTGCAACGCGCTCAGTGTACAGCTAGTTACTTATAAATATGATGCCTTCTTTACTTTTTACGTAAGGGAAATTAAAAAAAAAATATTATTAAATGCTAGATTATTAAACATTTATGTTTTTCTCCTATATAAAAAGGGACGCCAAACTAATTTGGCATTAGTGCTGTTGGAATAGAATGTTTATATAGAGCTGGCCGAGATAGCTACTATAGAATTATTGAGTTCATAATGCATAAGCTTGAGAAAGCATCACATAGGTACCTAACAAAATACGAAGACAAACAGACAAACCACTTTATGCAAATATCCAAAGAAACCTGTTTGCCTTACCAACATTAAGGGTATTGCTAACCTATTCCTACATATCAAAACCTTTTTGCACCGTTTATAAAGAACTCAAAGTAGTAGCGCAGCGGAAACACCTAAAAGCACACACACAGCTTACTCAACATTTTGTGAGTTCGTGCTAAAAAAGACCTCGCTAAAGGAACCGTTGAGGAATCTCATAGGCTCAGCGTCCCGACGTCGAGCGTCCCGACGCCGAGCGTCCCGACGCCGAGCGTCCCGACGCCGAGCGACCCGACGCCGAGCGTCCCGACGCCGAGCGTCCCGACGCCGAGCGTCCCGACGCCGAGCGTCCCGACGCCGAGCGTCCCGACGCCGAGCGTCCCGACGCCCAGCGTCCCGACGCCCAGCGTCCCGACGCCCAGCGTCCCGACGCCCAGCGTCCCAACGTCGAGCGTCCCGACGCCCAGCGTAGTGACGCCGAGCGTCCCGACGCCGAGCGTCCCAACGCCGAGCGTCCCGACGCCGAGGGTCCCGACGCCCAGCGTCCCGACGCCCAGCGTCCCGACGCCAAGCGTCCCGACGCCCAGGGTCCCGACGCCCAGCGTCCCGACGCCCAGCGACCCGACACCCCGCGTCCCGACGCCCAGCGTCCCCCGAAACCGAGAGTCCCGACGGCGAGCGTTCCGACATCGAGCGTCCCGACGCCCAGCGTCCCAACGCCCAGCGTCCCGACGCCGATCGTCCCGACGCCGAGCGTCCCGACGCCGAGCGTCCCGACGCCGAGCGTCCCGACGCCGAGCGTCCCGACGCCGTACGCCCCGACGCCGAGCGTCTCGACGACGAGCGACCCGACGCCGAGCGTCCCGACGCCGAGCGTCCCAACGCCGAGCGTCCCGACGCCGAGCGTCCCGACGCCGAGCGTCCCGACGCCGATCGTCCCGACGCCGATCGTCCCGACGCTGAGCGTCCCGACGCCCAGCGACCCCACGCCCAGCGTCCCGACGCCCAGAGTCCCGACGCCCAGCGTCCTGACGCCCAGCGTTCCGACGTCGAGCGTCCCGAAGCCCAGCGTCCCGATGCCAAGCGTCCCGACGCCGAGCGTCCCGACGCCCAGCGTCCCGACGCCCAGCGTCCCGACGCCCAGCGTCCCGACGCCCAGCGTCCCGACGCCCAGCGTCCCGACGCCCAGCGTTCCGACGCCCAGGGTCCCGACGCCCAGCGTCCCGACGCCCAGCGTCCCGACGCCCAGCGTCCCGACGCCCAGCGTCCCGACGCCCAGCGTCCCGACCCCGAGCGTCCCGACGCCGAGCGTCCCGACGCCGAGCGTCCCGACGCCAAGCGTCCCGATGCCGAGCGTCCAGACGCCGAGCGACCCGACGCCGAGCGTCCCGACGCCCAGCGTCCCGACCATTCGAAGCCAACATTTCGAAATATAAAGCTTTTTTGTAATGTACTTAATGTTTAAATGTAATGTGGTACTTATTTTTTTTATTTATCCTGTCCTAGTTGGTGGTTTCAGTTTTTTTTATCTGGTCTCCTATATAAAATAACTATTATGAAAGTAAAGTACACCTTTTTAAAAACACACGAAAAAAAATCAAATAAAAAAAAATAATCTGGATCACATTCACACAGGTAAAAAATACCTCTGTAACATACATACTCTAGCACAGCTCGCTCAGAGGTAACAAGGTATAAAAGAGTAAGTAGGAACGCGTTTTTGGCATATTTCATATGTATCTTGAGGAAATTTTTCGGGTTATTATTAAGCTCTGCATAGGTATACTACATGTAACTCGGCGAAACAGCGTCGGCATGTTTAGAAGCTTACTCCGGCATGCGATACACGTTACCTTTGTAACAAAGTGGACCTTAATTACGGTAGCTATGTTAAATAAAGTCCTTGTTGAAACGTTTCTCAGAAGGTTAGGCATTCTTTGGTTTTGTATATTTGAATATTTGATGTGCCTGGAATTGTAGGAAGTAATTATTATGTTCTTAGGTTTTCGCGAGCGGTTTTCTCATTGAAATAAAACTAGTTTTCGGATTTTTCTCGCGTATATTAAACTTAAATGATTATTTCAAATCGAACCCGACGTTTCGGTCGCTTTTCAGCTTCCGTGGTCTCGACATACGTAACATACGTAAAAAAATTGGTTTTCACTTTCTACCAGCAAAATAAATTTCACTTATTTTCTTCAGATGAATAACAATAAGAAAGAATAAAAAATGTTAATCGTAATATATTAAACAGGTAATATACCTCTGTAGCGTACATTTTCAAGCACAGCTCGCTCTGGTACAAGAGTACGGGTTAAGACGCTTTTTGCATATTTTATGTCTCATTTGATCATCAAGCCTTGAGAATTTAACGTGTTATTTTTAGACCTTGCAAAGGCATATAACATGAAAGGAGATGTTGCGAGCTCGGCTCTAGTCCGTACACGTCCTCAAAAAATGGGTAAATTAAAGAAGAATCCGAAAAAAATACAATTAATTTATTTAAGAATATATTTTAAAGTTACTACCACATTTAATTCAAACGATTTTATCATTTTCAACCACATTCAACATGGCGGCGATACAGCCGACGCTTCTTAAAATTGGAAATCGATTAGTTTAAGTTCTTAGTATTAACACATGAAATCGATTTCGATAGTATTAAGAAAATATTACTTTTTTCTCCAAGTACTATATAATAAAAAAAAAATTAAAAAATGAAAATGTCAAAATGACATCGCCCGCCATATTCGCCATGTTGGTTTGAGTTGCAACTCTTACTGCAAATAATATTTTGTAACTGCAAACAAAGCTAAACAAGTGCAAATATGCAGTAAAAAACGTTTTTATATTGATTTTGCCTGTTAATGATATTGTGTACAGTACATGGCCGGAGGTCCATACATTTTTGCAACATCTCCTTTGCGTCGACTTATTTAGTAGCATATTCCGGTATGCGATACGCGTTACCTTTGTTACAAATTTGTACCGTACCTTTCACACGGTAGCTATGTTAAATAAGATCTTTGATAAGACGCTTTCCAGAAGGTTTGACGTTCTTTGGTTTCATTTATTTAGATATTATTTGGAATTGTGATAAGTAGTGTTGATACGCATAATACGTTTAAATGAGCTATAACCAAAATTGTACAACTAATTAAGTGGACAAAATCCTGAGGCGGACCAGGAGACTCATAGCACAGGGCACCGACCCGACCCGACCCGACGAGACCCGATAGAGTAGGTAGTAAGTGCTGATCCACTGGGTTACATAGTATAAAAAAATTGAGGAAGTTCTATTCACTGTGTCCTTAGGCCGCCGCTGGTGTACACTATTTAATTTATTTATTTAATCTTTAATGCACAATGTACATAAGGCGGACTTAATGGCGCAGGGTATTCTCTAGTAGTGTATATGTAAATTGTTTGCTTTTCGAAATAATATACACGTAGCATGTAATTATAGTGTCGCAAGCAGGCTAGTAAAGATACAACCAAAATATTTATTACACTGTGACGTAAAAACGTATAAGTATACAGTAGGTATCTATTGTACGATAGGTAGATACACATTGAATACTAAACTGAGTAATTCTAGTATTTGAGGTCGGTATAATCAAAAATATATGTTACTGAGAAACCATTTAATTCAATTCAATTCATTTATTCATTTGCAAAATGGGTAGGTACATGATGAAAATTTTATGATAATAAAAAAAATCAATAGTCCGCCATGTTTCCCCACTAAGCATGTAAATACGAGTATCAGGTAACAAATAGTACTAATAATCGGTAGGTATATATATCTAAGAATATCCAATAAAGATATAGTATATCCTTACTAGTTTTCAAAGTACTAGTTCAAACACACATGTCATCTCATCCACACAGACTACAACTACCTACTAATATACTTTTAGGTAGGTACATCAACGTTTAGGTGGTTAACTTCAAAATGAGGCTATTTCGTCCGTAACACCCTACAATATCAGCACAAACTACATCGAAAACTCTACCAAAGTTTCAAATTATACCCGCTATGTGATTCTTAGTAGTTAACAACAAGACTTAAAAACTACATTTTTAGTTTCAAACTTGGAAAAACACATAAAAGTTTTTTTAATAAAACACGAGTATCTCTATTAAGTTTTATATTCATGTTTAAAAGTTTTGTATCGTATTGTTCGAAAAATAAACTTAACATTATGATAATAATAATACTGAACTAAACTACAACCATTAACAAGACTTATTAGACTCTTACTTACTTTACGGTTGTATTTACAGGCTTGTAAGCATGTAGAATGAAATAATATAGTAATGAGCACGACGACTCCTTACTGAATAATCATTATTTTTAAAAATGTCAAGCTGCATCTTCAACTCCTAGTTCAGTCCTAAAAGACAATAGACAAAAGGTCAAAATATTTATTTACTATAATAATAATATACAGACTATTGAAATCAAGCACAGCAACGCGTGGCGGGTCTGCTAGTCTTCTTTAAATATAAAAATGAATGTTTGTCTCTATGTCCTTTATACAATCGTAAACTACGCATTTAATCATGTGATGATCTTTAGCAAAGTCGTTGTCCATGAGCCCACGAAGGTTTCTGAGTTGGTAAATTCGACACGTGGCGCCTTTATAATTTTTTAGTTGGTGGCGTTGCAACGCGCTCAGTGTACAGCTAGTTACTTATAAATATGATGCCTTCTTTACTTTTTACGTAAGGGAAATTAAAAAAAAAATATTATTAAATGCTAGATTATTAAACATTTATGTTTTTCTCCTATATAAAAAGGGACGCCAAACTAATTTGGCATTAGTGCTGTTGGAATAGAATGTTTATATAGAGCTGGCCGAGATAGCTACTATAGAATTATTGAGTTCATAATGCATAAGCTTGAGAAAGCATCACATAGGTACCTAACAAAATACGAAGACAAACAGACAAACCACTTTATGCAAATATCCAAAGAAACCTGTTTGCCTTACCAACATTAAGGGTATTGCTAACCTATTCCTACATATCAAAACCTTTTTGCACCGTTTATAAAGAACTCAAAGTAGTAGCGCAGCGGAAACACCTAAAAGCACACACACAGCTTACTCAACATTTTGTGAGTTCGTGCTAAAAAAGACCTCGCTAAAGGAACCGTTGAGGAATCTCATAGGCTCAGCGTCCCGACGTCGAGCGTCCCGACGCCGAGCGTCCCGACGCCGAGCGTCCCGACGCCGAGCGTCCCGACGCCGAGCGTCCCGACGCCGAGCGTCCCGACGCCGAGCGTCCCGACGCCCAGCGTCCCGACGCCCAGCGTCCCGACGCCCAGCGTCCCGACGCCCAGCGTCCCAACGTCGAGCGTCCCGACGCCCAGCGTAGTGACGCCGAGCGTCCCGACGCCGAGCGTCCCAACGCCGAGCGTCCCGACGCCGAGGGTCCCGACGCCCAGCGTCCCGACGCCCAGCGTCCCGACGCCAGGCGTCCCGACGCCCAGGGTCCCGACGCCCAGCGTCCCGACGCCCAGCGACCCGACACCCCGCGTCCCGACGCCCAGCGTCCCCCGAAACCGAGAGTCCCGACGGCGAGCGTTCCGACATCGAGCGTCCCGACGCCCAGCGTCCCAACGCCCAGCGTCCCGACGCCGATCGTCCCGACGCCGAGCGTCCCGACGCCGAGCGTCCCGACGCCGAGCGTCCCGACGCCGAGCGTCCCGACGCCGTACGCCCCGACGCCGAGCGTCTCGACGACGAGCGACCCGACGCCGAGCGTCCCGACGCCGAGCGTCCCAACGCCGAGCGTCCCGACGCCGAGCGTCCCGACGCCGAGCGTCCCGACGCCGATCGTCCCGACGCCGATCGTCCCGACGCTGAGCGTCCCGACGCCCAGCGACCCCACGCCCAGCGTCCCGACGCCCAGAGTCCCGACGCCCAGCGTCCTGACGCCCAGCGTTCCGACGTCGAGCGTCCCGAAGCCCAGCGTCCCGATGCCAAGCGTCCCGACGCCGAGCGTCCCGACGCCCAGCGTCCCGACGCCCAGCGTCCCGACGCCCAGCGTCCCGACGCCCAGCGTCCCGACGCCCAGCGTCCCGACGCCCAGCGTTCCGACGCCCAGGGTCCCGACGCCCAGCGTCCCGACGCCCAGCGTCCCGACGCCCAGCGTCCCGACGCCCAGCGTCCCGACGCCCAGCGTCCCGACCCCGAGCGTCCCGACGCCGAGCGTCCCGACGCCGAGCGTCCCGACGCCAAGCGTCCCGATGCCGAGCGTCCAGACGCCGAGCGACCCGACGCCGAGCGTCCCGACGCCCAGCGTCCCGACCATTCGAAGCCAACATTTCGAAATATAAAGCTTTTTTGTAATGTACTTAATGTTTAAATGTAATGTGGTACTTATTTTTTTTATTTATCCTGTCCTAGTTGGTGGTTTCAGTTTTTTTTATCTGGTCTCCTATATAAAATAACTATTATGAAAGTAAAGTACACCTTTTTAAAAACACACGAAAAAAAATCAAATAAAAAAAAATAATCTGGATCACATTCACACAGGTAAAAAATACCTCTGTAACATACATACTCTAGCACAGCTCGCTCAGAGGTAACAAGGTATAAAAGAGTAAGTAGGAACGCGTTTTTGGCATATTTCATATGTATCTTGAGGAAATTTTTCGGGTTATTATTAAGCTCTGCATAGGTATACTACATGTAACTCGGCGAAACAGCGTCGGCATGTTTAGAAGCTTACTCCGGCATGCGATACACGTTACCTTTGTAACAAAGTGGACCTTAATTACGGTAGCTATGTTAAATAAAGTCCTTGTTGAAACGTTTCTCAGAAGGTTAGGCATTCTTTGGTTTTGTATATTTGAATATTTGATGTGCCTGGAATTGTAGGAAGTAATTATTATGTTCTTAGGTTTTCGCGAGCGGTTTTCTCATTGAAATAAAACTAGTTTTCGGATTTTTCTCGCGTATATTAAACTTAAATGATTATTTCAAATCGAACCCGACGTTTCGGTCGCTTTTCAGCTTCCGTGGTCTCGACATACGTAACATACGTAAAAAAATTGGTTTTCACTTTCTACCAGCAAAATAAATTTCACTTATTTTCTTCAGATGAATAACAATAAGAAAGAATAAAAAATGTTAATCGTAATATATTAAACAGGTAATATACCTCTGTAGCGTACATTTTCAAGCACAGCTCGCTCTGGTACAAGAGTACGGGTTAAGACGCTTTTTGCATATTTTATGTCTCATTTGATCATCAAGCCTTGAGAATTTAACGTGTTATTTTTAGACCTTGCAAAGGCATATAACATGAAAGGAGATGTTGCGAGCTCGGCTCTAGTCCGTACACGTCCTCAAAAAATGGGTAAATTAAAGAAGAATCCGAAAAAAATACAATTAATTTATTTAAGAATATATTTTAAAGTTACTACCACATTTAATTCAAACGATTTTATCATTTTCAACCACATTCAACATGGCGGCGATACAGCCGACGCTTCTTAAAATTGGAAATCGATTAGTTTAAGTTCTTAGTATTAACACATGAAATCGATTTCGATAGTATTAAGAAAATATTACTTTTTTCTCCAAGTACTATATAATAAAAAAAAAATTAAAAAATGAAAATGTCAAAATGACATCGCCCGCCATATTCGCCATGTTGGTTTGAGTTGCAACTCTTACTGCAAATAATATTTTGTAACTGCAAACAAAGCTAAACAAGTGCAAATATGCAGTAAAAAACGTTTTTATATTGATTTTGCCTGTTAATGATATTGTGTACAGTACATGGCCGGAGGTCCATACATTTTTGCAACATCTCCTTTGCGTCGACTTATTTAGTAGCATATTCCGGTATGCGATACGCGTTACCTTTGTTACAAATTTGTACCGTACCTTTCACACGGTAGCTATGTTAAATAAGATCTTTGATAAGACGCTTTCCAGAAGGTTTGACGTTCTTTGGTTTCATTTATTTAGATATTATTTGGAATTGTGATAAGTAGTGTTGATACGCATAATACGTTTAAATGAGCTATAACCAAAATTGTACAACTAATTAAGTGGACAAAATCCTGAGGCGGACCAGGAGACTCATAGCACAGGGTTTTACCTAGTTTGAGCGCTCCTGTATCCACAATACCCTGAGTTAAATGTTATAAAAATAAATAAATTTATTTTTTTATATATATGCTTATACTATATAATGTACTTACCATAATTCACTTAAGAAAACATTGTGGAGAAAATAAATAAATCTTTATCTTATCTTATTACGTTTCTATTACATGCCAACATTTCTTAAAAACCAATACTTTATCTGTGTTTATGTATCAGGGCTTATTAAACTATAATTCATCCAATAATAATGCCATGAATGCCATGATTGCCTAGACGCTTAATATCACTAGCCTCAAGCGATCAATACATAGTTCTATTGAAACTCAAAGCTTTGCCGAAGGCACAGTACACATATGAAAGGTGTGTGCTATATATCAGCTACCACAATCAATTGAATCTGCATATTCGTTTGCTACATCATCATTCAATCATGATACATATTTGTACCAGAAACGAGTTTATTTCAATCATTTTAAGATTACTAAACATATGTAGTTTGCTCTAGACTTAATAATAATACTAGGAAGTGGTGTTAAAAATAGACTTGAAGAGACCTGGACTCCTAAAATGGTTGGGCATCGACGGGCGTTGGACCAACGAATCCAATGTCACAAAACTCGAAATATCTATGACTCTCTCACTATCATGTGAGGCTTTGGCTACCTACTTTGGTCACATGCCAAATAGGGAGGTGATAGTAAATTGTTGTCCCGTTGCGGGGATAGAACTCCCGACCCTCGGGTCAAGTGGTTCTCACACACCGCTAGACCAATAGGATCGTCGTAATAAAACAACTATGCCTAGATGTTTTCTTCATTCGTTTTCACTTATTTTTGTCAGATTTCTATAACGAACCCGTATTACCACTGAATTTAAGACTGATGGTCAATTATCAAACTTCAAAAAACTTAATATTACTCATTTTCTTACTCTCGATTTCCGTTTCTCCGTAAAGTAGGGACCGGTTAGTGTTTGATCACCAAAATTTTTTACTAGTTTTTGTTCCATTGATTTTACGTTTTTTTTTTAATAATAAGGACATGAAAATGTACAAAATGATTAAAATATTGATACATATTTGGGTTCTAACAGTTGTCGGTACTCATTCTAAATAACCACATCCCTTATAGTTCAGAAAATAAGGTAATGAAGTTACGGGCTCAAATTATTCGAACAGACTACATGCATTTTAAAATCGTTTTTATTTATGTGTATAAATTATGTAAACCTAGTCTCGCGGTGTTGCTTTTATATTCATGTTATTCATTAATGCATTATGTCACTTTCTGTTACGAGGTATTACGTGGTCTACGGTGCTTTGTTATTGTGCTTTTAATAAAGTTAACATAACGTCTGTGTTTGTCGAAAGGGTCACAATATTTTGCAGTCATGATTAATTCACAAACAGCCTGCAAAAGTATTTATTTCCTACGTTTTTAAATTTTCACAAAATGTTGTAGGTACTTATCAAAATAATAATTATTGGTTTTTTACTAACAGCTTCAAACTTTCCATTGTTGTCTTTTGTTTTATTTAACTGAGGCCGATGGACCCAATATCATGAAATCAAATCAATAGGGAAAACAAATAGGTATAATTGATAAACATGGTCTTTGAAGTTGAAAAATCATAAAAAATACGTATTGCATTTTTTTTTTTTTTAACAAATTTTTAGTCTCTTAACTGACCAAGAAACGTTTAAGAAAAATGTAATCATTTATTGGTGAAAGGAAGCTATAAAATATTGGCTAGTGGCATTAAGTCCACCTGATGTATCGTTTAAGTGCATAAAGGATTAACATATGCCCTGAATACTTAAAAACTTATTTCATTTCAATTTCATTAACATATCTCCAAGAGATGGTATAAAAATAAGGTTATTCTCAGTGCTAAAAGAATATGCTATCGCTATGACAGACTGTGCTAAGGTGACACCAATAAAATAAAATAGCTTCGAAACCTTTATAATTCAATTTGAGTAAGGAATTTTACCTTTAAAAGGAACAGTTCATGCAAGCCATTTCCATTTGTGAGAGCGCAAAGAAGCTTCGTAGAATAAGGTCTGGATGTCAGGGGTTCTGCACAAAATATTATTATATATTAGTCGTATGGGTGGTAGTATTCCAGTCTCAGAGCTCAGGAGCGTAGGTACTTACCACCGGATTACCGATTTATCTCCAAATGGTACAGATGATAATATAGGTACGTATCACCTTGTAATAACTAATATCAAAGACTACCTAGGCCTGACTGATTTGACCTGTGGTTCTTGTGTACATTTTAAAGTTTGAAAATGTTTGCAATTGAAGTTTAGTGTGGAGTGCTTCTACTGCTGTTAGGAAAGACTATTTTTATTCTAACGTTTAAAAACATTTAAATACGAAGATAAATACTTCCAAGCTGTTTAATCTAGTACCATTTTTAAGGTTCCGTAGTAAACAAGGAACCCTTATAGTTTCGCCATGTCCGTCTGTCTGTCTGTCTGTCCGTCCGCGGTTTAGCGCAAAAACGATAAGTACTAGAGACTTGAAATTTGGCACAAGTATACACCTTAATCACGCCGACAAAGTGATAAAATAAAACGTGAAAAAAAAATTGTTAGGGTAACCTCACCTACTAGTAACGCGCGGATATTTTTATTAATTTTCGATTTTCATATAGTGTGGGGTATTGTTGGATAGTTCTTTTAAAAATATAATAGGTGTCGGAACATCATTTTTCGATTTAGTTAACTGTTCGTGACTTATTGAGCTTTAAAGTGAAACTTTTCGTTAGACTCAAGTGTCCCCCCCCCCTACAGAACGGTTGTTGTTAGAAATTCAAACCTTACGGCGATAGTAGCTACATATAACGAAATTAAAAGGAAAACGATCACATTAAAGTTGGCATTGCAAGTTTGCGAGTTATAGTCGAGCAAATGTAATTTACTCTAAAATTTCGAACAAGTCCATTGAAAATATATATTTTTTTTTCATTACATCTCTTACTCTGTAACTTCGAAACCCTACACTACGACATGCACTTGACCGGTATTTTCTGTACAAATCAGAGACTGCCATGATTGCCATGATTCTTAAAAGAAAAAAGTTTAATCTCTCCAGACACGAGAAAAATAAATAAAATTGAAATTCAATTGTGTCTCGCCGCCGGTGGCCGTACGATCCTTGAAGGATTAAGCTATAGTTTTAAGATAAGAATTCGATGCATCAACGCGACTAGTATTCACAGTAAAATTTAAAATATGCTCAAATTGCAAATGGAACAACTTAATTATGTTTTTGCACGCATACAATGACTGCACGTAACAAGCGAAATCGCTTTGCATACCGAACTAAATTTCATTTTAAATGTTTGGATGAGAGAAAATCCTATATTCTGAACGTTATTTTAATTTGAAAAATAATTTTAAAAACATGCGGAAATTTTGATGTTTTTGCTGTCGCAATAAATTATTTTTTCTTGGCAGTATAATCGATCATATATTTTTTTATGTCGTATCACAAAAGCTTGTGAACTTACTTTGCCTGAACATTAAAATGTATAAATATTCACTTAGTTAGCAGCACACGATGGTGTGTATGTAATACAAGCAATACTACGTAATCATTTCTCATGCTTTTCAGATGTTATTGACGTGACAACGTCTTAAATTAGGTTGCGGCTCTGAGTCAGTCATGAAAAAGTGTAACGCCCGGTAACGTAACGATGAGTCACCGAACGAGAGAGAGGCCTGCCGGACCGGCGAATGCCTTTCTACCGAGAAAAAGACGTTGTCACGTAAAATCTTCGCCCGTAAAACCGACTTTACAGGCAACCAGTTTTTTTTTTCAGATTTTATGTTTTCAAAGTTCAACAGTTATATTTTTATAATACTATCTACTCAGTGTAAATCAACCATTCAAACAGCATGTTTGCCACAATATAGTTACTCTACTTTTTCTTAACTCGATTGAAGCTCACAATTAGCTACAAATATAATCATGAACACATGTTTAAAATATGTCTCTTCTTTCTGCTTCAAAATGTGTGTCAACGAGGGGTTGTTTTTATTTTAGTGCGAATGAAAATAAAATCGTCACTGGTTTTCTGAATAGAGAAAATTGCGTGTACTTTATAAATGAATACAAGCCTTTTTAACTGAAAATATAATCCAATTACTTCTCTTTTTATTCAACGAAAATAATTAAAACGTCTTTCTTTCAAACAAAATCATATCAGCTCTATTTTCATTTCAATAGGACAGACGGAGACATTTTGTTATAAAATATTTCTATTTGAATATTTCATTTATCACGTGGTTTCTTTCAAGGTGAAAATGTCTCGCTTCGAAGTATGCGAAATATTTCAAAAGTATCATGTTTATATAATGCATATAACAACATTCTTACAATTTTAAATCGAAACACGAACGTCGCCATGTGTTGCCATACCCACAAGCGACCTTAGGTTAACCGCCTAAAACGTGCTTTGATTATAATCAAACCTTTTTTGCGTGTATTAAACGCTTGGAAAGATAAAAGCTTGGAAAGCAAAGTCAAATTCAGGCATAAAAAAAACATATGATATCCATCCATTTAATCCATTTATGACTATAACATAATTTTTTTTTTTGGCGGCGTCGTGTGGCGTGTTGCTCACTTCCCTCTAAAATGGTCGAGGAGGGCAATGGCTGTCACATGCGTCATACTCGTGAACGGGTGTTGTTGGTGGGGACTGATCTGTTCTGGTTTGCAGGAGCTACATCACATTTAGTAGATAGCAATTTATTTGCATCTATGCTATGGACGTTCACATTATTTGATTTTTCACGATAATTTGTACTAGATTTAAGCTCTCATTTAAAAGAGCTCTTACTGAGTTTGTTGGGTAGCGGAGTTCTTCTCAGTAGTGACTGCACTTGGAACTCTGCTAAGTGAATAACTTTGATCTTGACGAATAAGTTTTCTTTTTCTTCATTTATCATCATTGAAGGAATTGAAAAATTTTGTGATTTTTATGTTTTAACTAAGTAGTTTAAATTCTAATTTTTAATTTACTTTTGATATATGATTTTGCTTTACTTTATGTAATGGTTATTCACTCTAGGTATTTTATATTTCTTGACGTTTTGAAAGTATCTGTAAAGATCTATTCGAAATAAAAATATTTTCTATTTCTATTTCTATTATAAGGAGGATGTTTTTTGGTGATGCGGAAATCGAAATGCTGTCGGACACCGCGGACACTTTGCCAAAATTCCATACAAACGCTTAATTTGGTCTCTATTACACATACATCAATCAAAGACGTGTATTTACACGTGCTCTTCTGTGCGTAGCACGTAGAGAATACCAAATGTCGTCCATAAGAGGGGAGGAGGTTGGGTGAGGCGCGGAAATCGGGCGGGACGTCGAAGTGTCCATTCTATACGTAGTATTATTACATATTCTTTGATGCTGTGTCGAAGGTTCAAAATAATAAGAATTCAGCATTTATTTCTGGAAATAGAACATTTGTATTTCTATGAATAAATATTGTCATTTACATCAATAATCCTTAAATTAAGTATATTTTTTATTAATTCTGGACGCTACGTGAGACGTTTGCGAAATAAGTAGATGAAGGTACCTGCACTTAATAATTTTTCAAACTCCTGTCAAACAAATGACACCTCAGTCTGGCCGAGACCACGGAAGCTGAGAAGCAACTAAAACGTCTGATAGATTTTGAATAAACATTTTAATATAATATTCGCGAGAAAATCCGAAAACTAATTTCATTAATATCAGATTACATGTACCAACCTATATTATACCCACGCGAAACAGAATCAAACCAGCAGACGATTGATGCCTAGCTAAAGGTACACGGTTAAAGTTTTTTTTAAACACAACATAATTGCATCCTGTACTCTCCGATACTCGACCAACGCCGAGTTCATTATTTGATTAAAATCTTAAGCAAGCAGAATGTTATATGTTTCAGAAAATACTGTGTAACAGGTGATCTTACTTACTAGATAACAGATAACTAATTCAGAGAAACTTCTCTTAGCGTTTTCTTGGCTTTACTTGGACGGGGTGAAGTAATAGGTATGTGTTACTTTTCTTAAATTTAATTAGCGGCTTTATGGTTCGGTTGCACCAAAACATTTGTTTAAGTTGTGGTCAAATTTCACAATAACAGTAACATTGACTAAAAGTTAAGTTCCACGGAATGCGTTGGATTGGACCAACATATAAGTATATAACATATAGTGGATCTCCACTTATAATCTGTCGGATAAATTTGAGGTTAACCTTAACATTAACCAGGGCAGCTCAGCCAGTCAAACGGTGCAATTATTTTTTTACTTAACCGGTACTTTAACAAATTTGTTGAATTTTAAGTAAGATTATGCAAGCCAGCCTAAAAGTGAATTTAAAAATATTAAATTATTGCTTTTTTAATAATATCCTACGACATCAAGATATTTGAAGACATATAAATATAATTCATTACATATTTTTAATTACTAAGAACACTTTAGGCACATTCTTTGACACATTAGTGCCTCCGCGCATTTGGTTGCTGGCTTCTTCCAAGATATATGGATGTGCGCACATTATGCGGCCTGCATGTTGCTCCCGCGCACTTAAGCCATGCGGCCAGCGGCCTAATGCGCGGGGCCATTATGGGATAAAGCTGTTCATATTGAATGTTATAAGAGTGAAATAAACTCTTATAATACACTAGCTGTGCCCGCAACTTCGTCCAGGTGAGAAAAAATATGATTGTTCAGTATCTACCCGGACGAAGTCGTGGGCGTAGCCAGTATAAAAGTAGCCTAAGTTACTCCTTATTACACCAGCTATCTGCCAGTGAAAGTCCCGTCAAAATCGGAGACACTCAAATTCTACTTATTTGTATGTAGGTATGTATGTATGTATGTATGTATGGTTGTATGGAGATAAAAGTAGCCTTAGTTACTCCTTATCACATCAGCTATCGGCCAGTGAAAGTCCCGTTAAAATCGGAGACACTCAAATTCTATTTATTTGTATGTAGGTATGTATGTAGGTTGTATGGAGATAAAAGTAGCCTAAGTTACTCATTACATCAGCTACCTACCTGTGGAAGTCCCGTCAAAGTCGGATACACTCCAATCTACTTATTTGTATGTAGGTATGTATGTATGTATGGATGTATGGAAATAAAAGTAACCTAAGTTACTCCTTGTCAAATCAGCTATCTGCCAGTGAAAGTCCCGTCAAAATCGGTCCAGCCGTTCTCAAGATTAGCCCCGCCAAACAGACAGACAGACAGACAAAAATTGTAAAAAATGTTTTGGTATATGTACCGTGTATACATTATGCATTTAGTAAAAAGCTGTTATTTTAATATTACAAACAGACACTCCAATTTTATTTATTTGTATAGATGAAATCCGTACCCTAAAGAATTTGCATAGGAAGGTCCAGCAACCGTTCTCCTATGACCAATTTGCCATTGGACTGTGGTGGTGTTAGGTTTTTTTTGCTATCAGTCTTGTAGTTAAATATTTACACCTAGGTATATCGTCGTGCGTGTCGGTGAAATACACAGTTAGTGAAACGGTGTGTCGTCAAAAGTGTCATATACCAAAGGTTCTGTCGGCCAACAGTCCGTAAGTAGGAAATACTCTGCTGGGGAAACGGAAATAAATGAAACGTCCTGTCGACGAACAGTCCAATGGCAAGTCGTAGGAGAATAGGAGAACGGTTGCTGAATAGGATTGTAGCGTCCACTACATTAAGGCGCCAACTAGTGGAATACAATGAAAACCTTACAGTACTTGTCTAGTACGATAGATGGCGTGCAGTCAAATTACATCGCACATACGAAGATTTCTCAAGAGTTGGCATATATACAACTTCCCAACGTCAACCGTTGGGCCGCGGCCCGCCAGGCGCTACTACCTCGCCTGGTTGGAGGATCCTCCCTTTTCGCCCGAGGAACACTTCCACCCGTTCCTCCACAGTGATGACCCCGACGTGATTGGAAGCAACCTTCTCACCAGCCACTCTCTGCAGCACCTTCGACGACGTCATCCCTCATATCACCAGCACCTGATCGAGCGGTAACCAAGTCACGCCAGCCAGCACCCTCGGCTTCATCAGGGATAATCCATACGCCTGCAGCGACCGCGCATGCCTGGACTACCATGCAGCCACATCAGCGTCAGCACACTGCGCCGTCCCGCAGTAGCTACTACACAGCGACTACCTCGACTCAAAGGGGACTTTCGCATCACCGCAGCAGCGACTACCTCGACTCACTGAGGACCTTCGCACCCGACTCACTGGGACTTGCGGCATGGGACCATATGGCATTGGCACAGCTCCGCGAGAAGCTCTGACAGCTGTCTCGATCATATCAACCTCCGGTCTTGGAGGGGAGTGATGTAGCGTCCACTACATTAAGGCGCCAACTAGTGGAATATAATGAAAACCTTACAGTACTTGTCTAGGACGATAGATGGCGTGCAGTCAAATTACATCGCACATACGAAGATTTCTCAAGAGTTGGCATATATACAACTTCCCAACGTCAACCGTTGGGCCGCGGCCCGCCAAGCGCTACCACCTCGCCTGGTTGGAGGATCCTCCCTTTTCGCCGGAGGAACACTTCCACCCGTTCCTCCACAGGATAGAAAAGCGTTAGTAATAACAGAAAAATATGCATACAGAACCTATCAATAACTTACCTACTACGCATCTTATCGTCGATAATACGTAAATTGCTTCCATTCTCACAGCGAATACAAAATTGAAAAAAGAAAGGCAGCAAACGTGCCCGCAAGCATTAAGAAGCAAGATGAATGACGGCCGTGGGGCGGGTTAACCGCGGTTGCCTATTTGTGGGCCCAGTCCGGAGTGTGACGTCATCGCCGGTGGCAATAGCTTCATATCTCTGAAAAAATTTGGACAGCCTTTGTACGTAAAAAAATCATACTACCAAATTGAATTTTTATAGTAAGATATGCATTGAAATTAAAAAAATGTTTACGCTAAATCTTTAGAAGGAAGGCAGAGTGCGTTAGGTGTTAAACATGTTTGACCATACAATAGACCAGAGGTTCCCAAGCTATTTTTTCTTGTAGACCCTTTATAATTTTTTCTGGTTTCTGTGGAACCCCGTCCTTGCTACATTTATATTACATTCCCATATTTCCATTATTTTTTCACGCCTACGTAGACCCCCATAGAGTCTCCCATGGACCACTTTGGGAATGACTGGAATGATGTAAGCAAATTGGTACTATCAGTGTATGTGTTGAGATCCATTATCGTGGACCCCCATTTTCATTTCATGGACCCTCAATTTTTTTTGTCGCTGACGCAGACCCCTTTTAGTTTGTCATAGACCCCCAGGGGTCGATATAGACTACTTTGGGAATCACTGAAACACAATAGACACGCATGCAGACGGACTTTGATGATTCCTATAATATTTAGGATGTAGGTATTTATACAGAAATACCAAAAATAATCAAGACCTCGAGAGTTAGAAGTACGTAATAAAGTACTATTGGCATATTTTAATGTTAAACGGATAATGCAGTTAACATTGATGGTAACTCAATTAATGTCACTCCTGAGACCTAAGTTGTTTTACCTCTGCTATCTTTGCAATACCTAATACCTATCGTATTACATGTAATATGTCATGACCATACATTATCTAAATTTATTTTTACTATGCATTTTGACAAATTATTAAAAAGTGAACTTAGCTGACGTGCCTGTCAGTATTTTGAAGCAAGACGAAAAGCCGCAGGGCAAGTTTGGGAAGGGACAAGCAATCCGAGGTTGTCCGTTTGCGAACAAAGGTACTCGTAAAATGTTATTGCCAAAGGCCATAGTTACATGTCAAGCTCAAACTAGCTTTAGTAGTTTCCTTCAAAGAAAATTTTCTTTTGAAAATTATTACCTTATTTTATAAAGTTTACATCTACCTCAAAATAATAGGTTGGGGAAAAAGTCTTTTCGCATTATAGTATGTATGAACTTGTAATAAAATCTCTTTGGCTCTAGTATTTGTATCTGGCTGGTTTTGGTACTCGTATCATTGAAAGTTAAAATTTTAAAGAACATAATTCCAAATTCAAATTAGGCAAATGTGTGATTTTCATTTGTTTTTCGTACTGTCAAGATGAGTGAATCTAACGAAGAAATTCGAAACATTGAATAGAATAGAATAGAATAGAAAATATTTTTATTTCGAATAGATCTTTACAGATACTTTCAAAACGTCAATAAATCATAAACTACCTAGAGCAAATAACCATTACATATAGTAAAAGCAAAATCATATATTAATAGAAAATTAAAAATTAAAATTTAAACTATTTGGTAAAAACATAATAATCATAAAATTTTTCAATTCCTTCAATGATAATAAATGAAGAAAAAGAAAAACTTATTCGTCAAGATCAATGTTATTCACTTAGCAGAGTTCCAAGTGCAGTCACTACTGAGAAGAACTCCGCTACCCAACAAACTCAGTAAGAGCTCTTTTAAATGAGAGCTTAAATCTAGTACAGATTATCGTGAAAAATCAAATAATGTGAACGTCCATAGCATAGATGCAAATAAACTGCTATCTACTAAATGTGACATTTTAAAATTTTACTAAAAAAAAGGTAAAAATGCAACGCAAGCCGCGAAAAAAATTTGCGATGTTTATGGAGCTAGTGCAGTGTCTGTGAGAGTAGCACAAATTTGGTTTAAGCGTTTTCAATCCGGAAATTTTGATATCAAAGATGCACCTCGCTCTGGTCGCCCTATTACGGATAAAATGGATGCCATTTTTGAAAAAGTGGAGCAAGATCGACATATCAGTAGTTACGACGTTAGTTGAAGAACTGAAAATTGATCACATAACAGTTTTGGCGCATTTGAAAAAAGCTGGGTACAAAAAAATGCTCGATATTTGGGTACCTCACGAGCTCACTGAAAGAAACCTAATGAACCATGTACTCATTTGTGATTCTTTATTACGACGTAATGAAACCGAATCATTTTTGAAGAAGCTGATAACTGGTGATGAAAAGTAGATCGCGTACGACAAGAACGTGCGAAAAAGGTCGTGGTCAAAGGCCGGTCAGGCTTCACAGACTGTGGCGAAACCCGGGTTAACTCGCAATAAGGGGATGTTGTGTGTGTGGTGGGATTGGAAGGGCATTATTCATTATGAGCTATTGCCACCAGGCACGACTATCGATTCTGAACTCTACTGCGAACAACTGATAAGATTAAAGCAAGAAGTTGAGAGAAAGCGGCCGGAATTGATCAACAGAAGGGGTGTGGTGTTTCATCATGATAACGCTAGACCTCACACATCTATTAAGCAAAAAAATTAAGAGAGTTTGGCTGGGAGGTGTTAATGCATCTGCCGTATAGTCCTGACCTTGCACCTTCAGATTTCCACCTGTTTCGGTCTCTTCAGAATTCTTTATGCAATGTTAGGTTAACATCACGAGAGGACTGCCAAATCCACTTGTCGCGGTATTTTGATGAGAAGTCCCAAAATTTTATAGCAATGGGATCATGTCCCTACCTACAAGGTGGCAAAAGGTTATCGAACAAAATGGTACTCGTACATAAATTCTTTAATTAAATTTAAATAAACTATATTCAAAAATGTTCTGAATTTACTTAAAAAAATGCGAAGAAACTTTTTCCCCAACCTAATATATTGAATACTTATTTACTAACTAGATAATACATTAAAGAATACAATATAATAGAAAATGTGTGGGGTAGAAATGAGACTATGTTAGGTGCAGTCAGAAAGCGTTATTGCATGCATGAAAAAAAGCAAGGGCATCGAACGATACGCCGCTGACGTTCCATTAGTGCAAGCCAAGTGCCAATTTTAACGTTTGGGGAATCTTACGCTTCGTAAGCGACCGCTGACACCTTAGACAAAAGGAATAAAATGGGCGACTTCTCAGCTGTTAAGTCTTGTAAACAAATTCGATAGTTTTAAATTAAAAACGAATTTACATTTATATGTATGGATGTATCTTCACGCCAGGTCCCTAACGGGGTAGGCAGAGAGTGTAGAGCGCCAGATATCCCGGTTCTGACAAACCTCTCGTGCCTCGTCTACCTTCATCATTCTCTTCATGCATACACGCCGATTTTTAAGACTTTTGATCCCACCATCAGACAGAACTCGACCTATTTGGCCATGGTAGGTCAGTCTTGGTCTTCCTGGGCCTCTGCAACCATCCACATTCGCATTGTATATCTGTTTAGTCATTTGCTCATTCGACATTCTTTCTATATGCCCGAACCATCGGAGCATGCCTTTTTAGTTTTAGGGTTCCGTACCTTAAAAGGAAAAAAGGAACCCTTATAGGATCACTCGTGCGTCTGTCTGTCTGTCTGTCTGTCTGTCCGTCTGTCACAGCCAATTTGCTCCGAAACTACTAGACCGATTGAGTTTAAATTTGATGAATATATGTAAATTGGTGACCCAAAGATGAACACGTCAAGTAAAATAATAAATTTTAAGCAGGGGGGCCACTTTCGGGGGTAAATCAGAAAATTAAAAAAAACAATTCGTATTTTCGTAAACTGTGTCGTGTAACATATCAAATGAAAGAAGTTGTTGTCAACATCTTACATATATATTTTTTATAATTTTTGCAAAAACCAATTTGAAGTTATTTAAGAAAAACGACGAAAATTGATCATTCCCCCCTATCTCCGAAACTACTGAACTTAAAATTTTGAAAAAAATGTGGAAAATAGTTTTTTGCCTATAGATTACTGGAAAACCTAAAAGAAGTTTGAGTATTCAAATTAAATCGAAAATTCTTAATAATAGAACCCCCCCCTGCCGGTACCACCGTAACCGCTATGTCCCTGCATTTTAAATCTGTAATATTTTCGAAAATATGTATTTAAATTACGGAACCCTCACCACGCGAGTCGAACTCGCACTTGTCCGGTTTTTTTCATTTTTACACCGATACTATCATTCACACAAAGCCTCTTTCTTACATCTTCATTACGAATGCGATCGGTGAGTGATACACCGCAGATCTTGCGCAATGATCTCATCTCGACCGCGTTCAACTTGTTTACTTTCAAGCTCAAAAATACCTGTTTAGTTTAAAACATACATGCTTATATTATTTTTGGGATACTAAAACAGATTATGTGTGATTCAAACGAATATAAAGTGGCCTTGTTGAAAATTAAGGCTCTCATTTTAGCAATGACGTGATCCACCAAGTACGAGTAGATTCTAGTTTAGTTAAGTCTATACGAAATAAATGTTTTTTTAGGATTGTGTGACGTCAAATCTTACAATCAAACCTTACAACACTTTCCTATAAACTACGTTGGTAGTTATTCTGCCAGAAGCCAAAATGTAGGACTGGTAACGCGGTAGCAAGCGACGTACAGTTGCCCGTGTGAGAAGCAACTTGTCCTGAGGTTAACACCCGCTGACCTCAGTGTCTACCCCTGCGAATTATTGATGGTCATCGCGAAGCAAACATTCAACTGTACGCGCTTGAACTGGAATGTGTAGTTATGCGGTATGAGGGGAATGCGTGGTATAAATACTGCCTCGCCAATGCCGGGTCCCGTTATATAACTTCGGAGGAGATAAGTTCCGAAGAAGCATAATCGGGACACCTACCTTCAACTTGATGGTATGCGATGGAAGTCCGCTTGCTGACAGGAAGTTCAGAAATGCCATGGGATAATGTGTGGCGTCATCTTGCTCGACGACAGTATTTATGGAGGTATAGACCACTTCACTGCCTATTCATTGCTGCAGCCTGATCATTTTTGGGCGTCAAAATGGCCCGCTTACACACCCAAAACATCGTATTCTGCTGGTGCGGTATACGACTAATGTCCCCGTAGACACCGAGAATGAGTTCTTCTCACCTGGATACATATCTGTCGAGGGTTCTGGAAACACCACCTATCCACCTCTCTTTTTTTTGGTTGAGTGCTTCCGCGAATACTTAGAAGGACATCGGAAAATTCTTGAGCACGTGCATTGTCGTCGAGTCGAGCTCTCATATTAATGGTAAAGCGCAGCGTAAGTACGAACTCATTAAGATCGTTACAACAAAGCATTCATCTCGTCAGCCCTCGATCTTCGCGTCACCACGGGATGCGTTTGCCGGAAATCGTCAGTGAGCAGTAATGTGACACCACCCACTTTCGTTCCTGCGGATGTCCTGCAGGGTTCTGTCCACGGCCTCAACTGCCTTTCAACACTTTACAACACTTGTACACTCATGCTATACAATCAGAGAGCAACCCTTGAGCACGTGTCCCTTATCACTGTTACATGACACACCAAAAACAGACATCTCGGCGCTCTCTAAATATAAGAGAATTTTAAACATGGCATGTACTGTTTAGCTATCCAGAAGCAGTGTGGCAGCAATTCCCCACGACGCTACAGCAATAGCAATTTTGCCTTGCCTCCTGACCTCTGCAAGTATGCCATAACAAATGTTTTTCCTGTTCCACCAGGAGCATCCAAAATCCAGGAGAAAAACATTTTACCCTGGTTTTGCCCAACGCTTTCAAGAACGGTATCATAAATTCGTTTTTGCTCTGAAGAGAACAAAGCGACATGGTCATTTCCCCTGGATCATAATTTGTCTCAGCAATAACTCCCAATTTCTACGGTCTTATTGCGGTGATGATTTGGGGAGCTGGTAACCCATATTCGATAGTTCAATCGGTGGTGGAAATGACCACATCTTGAAATGAACTAATACAGGTGTTCAGCATGCGATCATTAGTTACTTCGACTTCGTCTCCAGTAGCACGTGTCTCAAAGCTCTTAGAAAATCTTCAGACAGATAATGGTGATATTTCTCCGTCACTGACGCTTGCCTCCGCGAGGGTGTACTCCCAGTTTTGGTAACCGTCGAGAAGGTGACGTGGCTGCGCGGTAAGTGGGATACTCCACGCCATCAAATGTCCTCAGAAAAGTAAAATACGTTGGGCCTCGGACCGTGTGAAGTAACAACCGCAGGAAATAGCTTTCGCCATTATTTGGATACACGGTACCTATAAACCTTACCCAATGAGGTGTCCTTGAAAATTCTCGGATATTCATGCAAAATTAGAAGTAAATCCATTAAGATCCATTACTTTTTGAGTTTAGCTCGCACATACATACAGACAAACAACAACAGACAAAACAAATACTATATTTGGCTTCGATATCGATAGTAAATCACACCCCAATCTTTAAACCAAAAAATTCAATGTACAGTTTTGACTTTCCTACGATTTTAAAGATTTACAGTTCTTCCCCCGTAGGAGATAGCGTGATAATATGTAGCCTATATATTGACCAGACCTGTTAGTGATATGCATCCAAAATTTTTCTTCAAATTTTGCATGAATATTACTAACAGGCGCCATTTAGTAGGTACTTTTTTAGTTTAGCCCGGACATACATAGAGACAAACAGACAAAAAATCTGAAAACTATATTTTTGGCTTCGATTTCTATTGTAGATTAAGTATTCTTATTCCCAAGTATTCTTTTAAAAAATATTCAATGTACAGTTTTGACTTTCCTACGATTTTATTAAATGTAGAGATTCCCGTGGGAATGAGGGATTTTCCCGCAGTTAAAAGTAGCCTAAATGTTGGCCAGGCTTAGTATCTATACACCACAAAAAGTTTCATTCGAGTCCGTCCAGTATCTTTGGAGATTAGCCTGGACAAAGGGACAAGCAGACAAACAGACAGACATTAAAATAAAAAATCATTGAAAAGTGTTCTAATACTATTTTATCATCGCCCCCAATTAGTTTTCGTAAATATATATAATGTACAGACACGCGGGTTTTACTGTTTTATTATATGTATAGATCTTCAAATCATAATTTACGTTAACAGCCACGTCTACCAGTTATTGGTTTTTATTGCAAAGTGTGAGAATATATTCTTTCTTGAACTTACATAGTCGCCAGACTGGGATACTATTATGTTCTGTAATATTCCGTTAATACTGTAATTGTCTCATTAACCTCGGACGAGCAATGCATTTGCATCGAAGCCCCGGGCTTTACCAAAGGTCTGTGTCCGTGTGCTGTTTTAGTAACCATTATCATTTGAAATTGCTTATTTGTTTGCCGTATGTAACCATATGTTAAAGTTATGTAACCATACGTTCAATATAAACCGGTCGAGTTCTGTCTGATGGTGGGGTCAAAAGTCTTAGGAATCGGCGTGCATGTATGAAGAGAATGATGAAGGTAGACGAGGCACGAGAGGTTTGTCAGAACCGGGATGTCTGGCGCTCTACACTCTCTGCCTACCCCGTTAGGGACCTGGCGTGAAGATACATACATACGTTCAATATAATTTTAACAATATAAGTTATAACGGCGTGCATATATGAAAAGAATGATGAAAGTAGATGAGGCACGAGAGGTATGTCAGTACCGGGATATCTGGAGCTCCACACTCTCTGCCTAGCCCGTTTGGGACCTGGCGTAAAGATACATACATACAATATAAGTTTATGTGTTGGGTTATCCATTAAAATATTAAATATTTATTAATTTTACTAGTAACCACCATAAATAATATTTATTTTTGGAATCTTAAGTTTATCGTTAAACGATTTGTTTACGTCAAGAAGAAAATAATAAATGAAGATGTACATTTGTTTTCTCAATGCTTAAGAAATCAGCATCTGACAAAAAGACATCAAAGGTTTTAGTTTTTGTAAACAAAAACAGTATCTTTTAACGAAAGGCATCGAGTAAACTAATTAAATTCCAAACTTTCAATGCCAATATTCTTCCATGCATATTAAAACTTCAATATTACCCTTTTAATAAACAACGTACATAAAAACAAATTTGTTTCAGAATAAAAAAGATTCCATTATTTTATTTACGACGCAGACAAAATTAAAGTGACACTCATAAAATAAAAAGACCTTCTAAACATTTAAACTTCAATTCAAGGAAGGAAATTTACCTATAAAAGGAACAGTTCGTGCAAGCCATTTCCATTTGTGAGAGCGGCGTCTGAAATATAGCTTTCCCGGATGTGGGCAGTAGGACGAGGTTCAGCATAAAATATGTGGTCCGGTCGTATGTGCTAATGCCCTATCTGATTGTGGACTGGACACCGGAGTCAATTTACATGTGAAATGCGGGTAAAAGTCTTTGCTGTTTATTTTGTTGAAGTCGACAAAATACACTTCAAATCTTTGAGACAAATGGAAAGTACAAAAAATGGAAGTGGGGTAAAAAAATCCGCCTTTTGAGGATGATAGACTCAAATTGTTTTAACAATGCGAGTTACCTAATTTCGTAAGTTCAGCACGTATATAAGCGCCTCATCATTCCATCATTTCAGCCAAAATACGTCCACTGCTGAACAAAGGCCTCCCCCAAAGAATGCCACAACGAACGGTCCTGGGCCGCCCTCATCCAACGATTGCCCGCGACCTTCACCAAGTCGTCGGTCCATCTTGTGGGAGGCCTGCCTACGCTTCGCTTTCCGGTACGTGGTCGCCACTCGAGAACTGCTCTGCCCCAACGGCCGTCAGTTCGTCGAGCTATGTGCCCTGCCCACTGCCACTTGAGTCTCGCTATTCGGTGAGCTATGTCGGTAACTTTGGTTCTCATGCGGATCTCCTCATTTCTGATTCGGTCTCGCAGAGAAACTCCAAGCATAGCTCTCTCCATTGCTCTCTGAGTGACCTTGAGCCTTCTTATGAGGCCCATAGTGAGCGACCACGTTTCTGTCCCATAAGTCATCACTGGCAACACACACTGATCAAAGAAGCGCCTATTTTTCGCAATTAGAGTTCAATTTTGCTACTTGATCAACTGGTATGAAAAACATAACCATTCAACAGATTTACATTCTGTAAATGTTGTTTTGATCAGAAAGTTAAGAATTTAGTATCCATTTGATATATTACATTATTTACTTTTGTGTGAGTTATAAATATTGACTTAAAGTAGACTTTTCGTTTTAGGTTCAATTTCGAGGCTATCAATTTAAATGATACACGCAAGTGATGTACTCGTATAATAAAAGTTGTGTGAGGTTGAAGAATGATAAAATAATATTTAACAACAAAGCTGAACAGAAAAATCTCTAATTAAACTTCAGACTCAAAGCAAGGAAACATTAAAAGAAGTTTCATAGAATGAGTTAGCAAGTAAGATCAGAAGCACCTGTTACACAGCGTTTATTGCAACGTATAACATTCTGCTTGTTTAGTATTTAATGAAATAAAGAACTCCTTGTTAGCCAGTCGGAGTTCTACTGATGTTAAGTTTTTAATTTAAAATCGTCAGAATATACATACTTATCAAGGCATCAATCTTATGCCAGTTAATTGATGCTCCTATATGTAATTTTAGGTTATATTGTACAATTATACTATTTTACTGGTGGTAGAGCTCCAGTGACGGAGCTCGCGGGCGTAGGCACCACCGCATTACCTAATATACTTGCCGTTAAATGGTAGTGTTCAGCACTATCGTGTTCCGGTCAGGTGGTAATGTACGGCTCTGTAATTTCCGGCACAGAGGCATAACAACTAATGCCTCAGGAGTGGCAGCGCATTTGCATTTTGACCTCTGGTCATTGTGTGGGTGTCTATAGGCTGCAGTCATCACTTAACATCAATGTGAACTGCAGGCTTGTTTGCCATTTTTATATCATTAAAAAAAAATTATATAAAAAAAAATACCTACTGGGTTTATTTTGTCTGTTTTTAAAAATAAGAGCCATATCACACTTTATTTTTAAAGAACACAAGCATGTGTTAATGCGAAATAATATAAAACAATCATATCACACTTGTGAATTTTTAGTGACATGAAAGTGAGAAAGAGATTACCAGTGTGGGAAGCAGTTGTGGCCTGCTTCCACTGAGTTTCACTAGACGGTTAAACGCATTTTATTTTAATTCTAAATGTTATATACGAGTAAGTGTATATATTTTAAATAAGTGTTCGATCGATAAAAGTGTCAAAGAGCCCGGCATCCCCGGCATGGCATCAAGGTCATCTGCGTAAACATACTCGTATTATTTATGTCAGTTGAGTTATTAAATCATTTAAACGAGTGCGGTAATAATGAACTAACAACAAAGCTGAACACATAAATCGCTAATGAAACCTGCAACTAAAAGCAAGGAAACGTTAAGAGAAGTTCCTCAAATGAGTTAGCAAGTAGGATCACCTGTTACACAGCATTCACTGCAACATAACACTCCGCTTGCTTAATATTTTAATCAAATAAAGAACTCTTCGTTTGTCTGGTGTAAGTGATTTGCGGTGATATTTTTCTTTAAAATAAGAAGAAACAAGAAAGGTTTTTTGTCATGAAGTGACAAACAAGCATACAGTTTACATTGATGGTAAATAATACTGTTACATCTATTATCTAGTTGTTTATCTACATGGAATCAGAGGTTTCAATGTAAATGCGTTGCCACTCCTGAGACCTGAAGTGTTATGCCTATGTGCCGAAAATTACAGAGCCGTCCATTATCACCAGACTGGAACACGATAGTGCTCAATACTACCAGCAAGCACCACTAGCAGCAAATTATTACGTAATACGGTGGTACCTACGCCCGCGAGCTCCGTCACTATTCAGCTCTAACGATTAATTATCATCATCATACCAGCCAAAAGCTACATACAAGCTAGCGGTGGTTACAAACCACTGAAGCAACTGAGTTTTTTTATGTCATGAATGGGGCAAACAAGCATGCAGTTCAAATTTATGTTAAGTGATGACTGCAGCCTATTGACACCTACACAAAGACCAGAGGTCAAAATACAGATGCGTTACCACTCCTGAGACTTAAGGTGTTATGCCTCTGTGCCGGAAATTACCGTTAAGATTGACCTAGGATTCCTGTCCAGGTTTGCGATCTAATGTTGCCCTTTAGAATGCGCTGCATGAATTGTTCTTATAGCTCCCGTAGGCGGTCATCATCATCATCATCATCATCATTTCAGCCAATAGACGTCCACTGCTGAACAAAGGCCTCCTCCAAAGAGTGCCACAACAAACGGTCCTGGGCCGCCCTCATCCAGCGATTGCCCGCGACCTTCACCAGATCGTCGGTCCATCTTGTGGGGGGCCTGCCTACGCTTCGCTTTCCGGTACGCGGTCGCCACTCCAGAACTGCTCTGCCCCAACGGCCGTCAGTTCTTCGAGCTATGTGCCCTGCCCACTGCCACTTGAGTCTCGCTATTCGGTGAGCTATGTCGGTAACTTTAGTTCTCATGCGGATCTCGTCATTTCTGATTCGATCTCGCAGAGAAACTCCGAGCATAGCTCTCTCCATTGTTCTTGAGCCTTCTTATGAGGCCCATGGTGAGCGACCACGTTTCTGTCCCATAAGTCATCACTGTCACATAGGCGGTATAAAAGCGATAATCAAAATATCGCTATATCTTTCTTAGGAGGAACTTAATAACGAAATATTATTCTCATTGCAATGTTTTTATTTCGTTGTCATTCCGACAAATTAAATCATAAGCAAAGCCAGTACAACATCGATTAAGTTTTACGGACGAGGCACAAAATGTCATAAATATATCGACTAACTGTGGCCTTTTTTTACATAAAGAAAGATATTTACCACACATTTGCAAGCTGATATTGTTGAAGGTTTCAAGCCTATGAGTGTCCGTTATAGCCTTGACGCAATTCAACAGAATCTATTTATCACAACATTTTGCCGAAACTTAACACTTGGCCTGGGTTGCACCACAATATTTGTTAAAGTTAAAGTTATAGTTACATTGCATATCCTTCTCTTACTTCAACAGATTTTTTTAAGTTAGAGAGCGATGTGAAATTTTACATTAATTTTAACTAAAGTCGTGGTGCAACCCAGGCCTAATTGAACAAATTATTTGAGCCGTAACGAATCCGGATAACCGGTCGGCTGGACGATTGCCTCCTGTGTAATCGGAGGGCTCTACAGAATTTTGATAAACGGTATCCCTTGTCGCCTTCTAACGTTTGTGATAATTCAGGATGTCCACACAAAATCTCGATTCATTTATTGATGTACTTACATAAAGGTAAATGCGTGTTAAGTTAATGTCAGATACTAGTTGTCTCCCGCGACTTTGTCCACAATCTTCTTTGAACTTACATAAAATGTAGCTCACGTCTTTTCTCAGAGTGCATACTATCTGTACGTTATGTTTTTCATCAGTTTTTGATAACCGGTTTTGTCTTGAAAGTGTATCAGAGAGACAAATAGAGTTAGTTTTCTTATATAAAAATATTAGTACGTAAGTACGAATAATACAGATGAACGTATTCGTGACCAATATATATGCGGGTACTCAAAGCTAAAACTCACGACTGCCTGGTATAACTAGCCCTGACACAATTTAACAAAATACATGCATCATAGCATTTTTCCGAAACATAGCAACTTCACTGAACAAATTATTTGAGCCGTAACGAATCCGGATAATCGGCCGGCCGGACGATCGCCACCTGTATAATCGGAGGGCTCTACACAATTTTGATAAATGGGATCCCCTGTCGCTATCGCTCGATTATTTGTGACAATTCAGGAATCAGGATATCGAAAAAAAACTCGACTCATTTGTTGAAGTTTTTGTTCGTATCATCATAACCAGTTACAGATATGTGGATGAAAACTCTGAATCTTTATTTCACATTCCTTTGATCTTTAGAGACCATCGACAAGTACCACGTTTTCATCTCTACGTAAGAATAAAATGTCTTGCCCGATAGCAACCGCATTAAGAAAGACACTACGTGTCTAGAAAAATGTGGATAAGAGTGGAGATACTTTGAATAAAAATCTTAAATTTAACTTCATATGTGGTCTAATGGTCTTCTATCTACTATGCCTCAATTTTTCGATAGTAAGTTCAAATTAGGTGGTGGAAAAATTTAGACCTAAGTAAGTAGATAAACTTTCATTTTTTTACAAGAAATTAAACAGTTATATACTTCATTGCTGTAATATTTATAAAGGCTGAACTGGACCAAAGCAATCCCCAGATTAGGTAGCATTAAAAATAAAACTACCTACAAGTTTAACGTTCAAGTTTCTTTCTTTGACGACAGGAAAGAAGATATTACTTGTCCTGTAATTGCACGCCTGGCGAATAAGACGTCTCAACGCATTAAAAGCCCGACAAGTTTTGCTTATCTTTTTACCATTCGTCACGCTCTAAGATCACAGAACACGCACTTTGATGCGACATGAAGGGATATTTTAACACGTGTGCATATAATATAATAATCTCTTCATATGAGAATTAAAAAAAAACGACAAATGGCTAATACTACACACGTTTTTCACGTCACAATAGTTACAAACAAGTTTACCTACTGTTCACATTAATTTTATGTAAATAAATACTGTAAACTAAACATCTTCATAAAAACATTAGATTTCAAGGTGTTTTCCTTTATCCATCCTATACATGCAGTATTTAACTGCCTTCGTAGCATTGTAGTGTGTTAGTTATACTATTTATTAAAATTTTAAATCGTAATTATGAGTGCATGAAGAGTGTTTAAAATGCTACCTCTCTCATCAAAACAGACGAAATGAACTTTTGTTCAGTATGCAAAGCGATTTCGCTTGTTACGTGCAGTCATTGTATACGTGCCAAAAACATAATAAAGTTGTCCCATTTGTTTGCCAGGTTGGCCAGAAATATTTTATATATACCTGTGAATAGCGACGCAGAATTTACTGGGTTTTTATGAGTTTAAAAGTACTCAATGCCTTTTGATATTATGTTAAAGGAATTGCGATTGAATATATCTTTCGGAAAACAAAACTGAAAATTCTTTGATTTAAAGTTGTTATTTCTTATTTTCTACCGTCCGACCGTGACTCGACCGATATGTGACATTTGAGCTGATATAACTAGGACTACTTAAGAATTGAAAAGGTATGTTCTTAGATTTTTGCGAGCTACACTCATTGAAATAAAACTAGTTTTCGGATTTATCTCCGAAAACTAGTTTTATTTCAATAATTGAAAAGGTCTTAAAAAGGGATACCTACGGAATCTCCATCAGTATAATTGTACGAAAAGAAAATGGATTTAACTAACAGTTAAAAAAACTATCGTTTTTGTACATTTTAGGTTGACCTTCTGATAATACATGTTTATGAACATGATTGCAATTACATCTAAAACTATACACTTTTCTTGCAATATATTGTAATTGCTTCGTTTCAGGCAGAGTTCGATCATACTACACGTTTTTCAGGTCCAAAAAGATATACGCAAGGGCGAAGCTGTGGACAACACTACATTTTTCTTTCGTTTACATCCGTAAGAACCCTCGAAGAAAAACCAAAAAGACAATCTCGTATTAATTTTAAATTACACGGCTCTCGGTTTGGTGCTAATTTTATTCAGGCCAAGGGAAAATTTTCTCCATTGGGCTCCATCGTAAGCATAAGCATTTGAATAAAAATAAGGCCTACATAATCTGCACACGTTTCCGCTGCATGCGAGACGTAAATGTGGGAGGGTGCTCTAATTTGTATGATAGTTTCTTCGTGATTTCTACATGCGTGGCTACGCAATTCCATAATAATATTTAAACAAAATAAGGTGAGTAAAAAATATATATATTTTTTTTAAATATAAAAGTAGCTATAAATATAATGTGTTAGTAAAAGTGGTACTTGGAATGTTTAATAATTAAACTTTTAATATAAGTATATTTAAAAAAAAAAAAAAAGAGCAATCTACTTTTACCTAGTTCATCTATAAAGAAAATTACGACGTTAGGTATCTAATTGTAAATAGAAATAATTTATTTTATTCAAAATAGTTATAAATAGGTGCCATCCCTCTTGCGCTTATTGGATTTCTTCGTGAGTATATAATTTATTTTAAAAAAGATGGAAATGGCTTCTATACGTAAATTCCAAATCAAATCTTCCATAAAGCTCCTCTTAAGTGGACCTATCCGCAAGACTGTGCAACAAAAACCAAAAGAATAACCCGTATTATTTTTAAATTAAACGGCTCTCGGTTTTCATACTCACTGCTAATTTAATCAGACCAAGGGAGAGTTTACTTCATCCGGCTCCATCGAAAGCATAAGTGTTTGAATAAAAGTATAAGGTTTAAGGATTTACATAATCTGCACACGTTCCCGCCGCGCGACACATAAATGTGGGAGGCTGCTCTTATTTGTGTTATACGACCCGGTTGTGATGACGACCCGGTTAGTCCAGCGGTGTGAGTTGACCGTTTGATTCGAAGGGTCGCGGGTTCGATCCCCGCACCAGGACAAATATTTGTATGGCCTACAGATATTTGTTTCGGGTCTGGGTGTTTGTGTATGTGTTGTATGTGTACAACGGCACCCACGACACAGGTTTATGCCTATTGTGGGGCTGTGAGTGTAAGCGTATTTTATTTTATTATTATTTATACTTGGTTGTGATTCCTGATGCGTGACTACGTGTTTTTATTAAAAATATACAAATAAAACAATGAGCAAAATGTAATTTCATAAAAAAAATAGTACTTATTAATAATCATACTCTTAACATTTATTCTAAAGATTTACCAAGTGATGAAAGGAGTAATCAACATAATTCATTCCTAAACAAAGTAATGGAAAATTAATAAATATGTCACGAAATATTTCTTTAAAGTCTCAAAGGAATCATTACAAAAAAGTATTAAATAAATATCCGCCACCTGTTTTACGCTATCCGCAAGACTGTCAAAGAAAAACCAAACAGAGAATCCCGTATTATTTTTAAATTACAGGGCTCTCGGTTTTCATACTCGCTACTTTTTTAATTCAGGCCAAGGGAAAGTTTACTCCATTGGGCTCCATCGTAAGCATAAGCATTTGAATAAAAATAAGGTCTACATAATCTGCACACGTTCCCGCCGCACGACTCGTAAATGTGGGAGGCTGCTCTTATTTGTGCCATACTTGGCCGTGATTCTTGTTTAGATAACTACGTGATTCCATCATATTTTTTTCACTACATTTTTTTTATAAGAATAATTTTTAATTTGATGATAAAATGTCTCTATAAACATCTATTCATAATTTTTTTATGTAAAGAAGGTGATTTTATGCAAACAAGCATGGAGTTCACATAGATGTCAAGTAATGACTGCACCGTATACACTAAAAACCAGAGGTCAAAATGCAGATGCGTTGCCATCCCTGAGACCTAAGTTGTTACGTCTCTGTGATAGTTATTACGGACCATACATGATAGCATATATCCATGTTTAAAAAAACACGCACACAATGGATCATGTTTTGAATTTAGCTGGCTAGAATGAACTGTGAAGATTCGGTTCAAAGATCTAAAAAAAAAAAAGGGATTTCAATGCAATAAACATTTTATCTTTATTTGAGTATCGGAGCATGTCGCAGTTTTTGCGTGATTGCGGAAATTGGATTTTAAATAGATGTGTAGAAACGGGTGGAGGTGGATCTTGGGTGGTTGATGTATGCGTGAATGCTTTTACCTCAGCCTATCCCATAATACAGACATGAAGTTAGGTTTATGTTAATAGGATATACTAGTCATTTACCACCGCTTTTTTATGTTATGGAAGTGGCAAACAAGCATACAGTTCACATTGATGTTAAGTGATGACTGCAGCCTATAGACACCCACATAAAGACCAAGGTCAAAATGCAGATGCGTTACCACTCCTGAGGCCTAAGGTGTTATCCCTCTGTGCCGGAAATTACAGGGCCGTACATTACCACCTGACCGGAACACGATAGTGCTGAACACTACCATTTAGCGGCAAGTATATTAGGTAATGTAGGTAATGCGGTGGTGCCTACGCTCGCGAGCTCCGTCACTGGAGCTCTACCACCAGAAATCTACCCCGTAAAGGACTTACATACGAGTACATGCTACCACTTGTAAGTGAAATAAGAAGAAACAAAATTTAATCCACCTGTCGAATATTTTTAATGGTTGCTACGATATTCACGTTCTACGGAATAAAATTGGAAATTAAGTTGGCTTTTCATGTGTTTAATTTTTTTTAAATGTTTTTAAACAACTTGTGTCGAATTCATACTACGAGTATAACATGCCATTTTACCGAAATTTTCACTGCCTACCGTTTTCTACTTTTCCACGGATGCACAGCAACACTTGAAAATTAATTTGTGGATTCATTTCCTTTCTGAACATTTTTTTATTTCCGCCATTCCAGTGACGCTCCACAACTGCGGAAGTTAAAAAGCAACCGAAATGTCAGGTCATATTTATGGTAAAAACACGACACATCCGCGCATTCACGAGTGTAATTTTTTCACGAGCTTTCCTTGTTTACATTAGCTTGTTTACACAATTTTGATTGCCGATGCAAACAGAACAAAGTAATGTCTTTTGTAACACTGCTCAGTAATTAGATAATTAAAATATTACAAATTGAGGACATAGCTTGCACTTGATATAATATATAAACTGCAGTCCTTAGTTCGAAATATGCAATATTTATAATTTTAATAAACTGATATTAGATACGAATTATTGTAATCTATAAGAACATAATGGTAAATGTATATTTACCAACTAGCTGTGCCCGCAACTTTGTTTGCGTGGAATAGTGGCTTTGGAACATTAGGCAGCGCTTTTGGATATACATTTTGGTAAATTTTGGATCACAAACACTTTTGGGTAGCTAAAAAAAATCTATTTTGCAGTAATGCTTCTCTGTACACGATATAAGACGTATGACCATCGGGGATAAAAGCACACAGGCTGCTAGGATTGCAAAAAAATGTTAAAACTATAAACTACGTATGCATTTGCTTCCATGTTTACTGTTCCCACAACTTAAAGAATGCTCACAGATATTAATTAACGAGTAACGAATGTAAAATGGAACGTAGTTTTATGATGGCAACGAAAATATACTGCATTTTAATTAAGTATTTAGTTTTCATCTAGCTCTTTGGAGTGTACCTGGATTTATTACTTTTAATATATTATTCACCTTGAGGATGGTAGGTACCTATAAATGTTTATTTAAAACAGATTAATTTATCTTTGTTAGCTATGAATTTCATTCCCTTTCATGTACACATTATTCAACCAAGCCTTAATTAATTGTGACTTGGATGACTAAATTATGAAAATCATAAGAAGTAAGTTTTAATACATTATTTACTTGTATTCCTCGAAGAGATGGGCAGAGGCAAATACGTGAATTCAAGCTTACTTGCAAGCACCCACAATCCGCCAGTTACGTTTTGTTTAATGCCCTATTAAAATTTTCGGACACATTACCAATTTCCGAAAGGCGCTTGGAAATTTCGAAAAAATGGGAAAGGCCCAAAAGCACTTACAAACGTCGAAGACTTATCATAACATGGAGCTCAAAATAATAACTTATTAATGACGACGATTTGCTTTGAATGTATTGATATTTAAGTGTTTATTGGACACTTAAAATCCCAATTAAAGGATTTAGGTATCTTCATAGCGTTTAATGTGGTGCTGAAAAAAATAAAACATTATCGCACACAATACAGATACCTTTTGGATGTGACATTTTAACAAGTAGAGCATCAGATTTTATGGGATAAAAGCAAAATATTTATAAAGCGTATTGAAAAGACCTTTCTGTAATGATCTGGTTTAGTACTTTAGTACCAAGCTGAAAGGGGTTGTGGCTAACCCATTTATCGGAAAGTCGACTGAAAAGCCTATTGTGAAGTAGGTTAAGTGTATCCACCATATCCAGCCGTTGTAAGGGGTGAATCGCGTGACACAAAGCGGCTCTTGCTTTTCCGAACTGATTGTGGATGAAGTTTGCCGAGTGTTGCTGACGTTGCTCCAGTTCCGTGTCGACTTTGTCGATGTCAAGAGGTAAATAGTAAAAGAATCATAATGCTATAATTGGATGACCACAATAGAATGCCTGGATGATCGTTGAGGCCACGTTGATATACAAGTTAACAAATCTAATCCTTATGTACCTTGTCATCTTTTCAATTTAAAGACCTTCTTTTCCTCCGTTGAAAATTTAAAAATAGGTAGGTACCTTATTAAAATTACAAGTAAACAGTCTTAAGTCTCTGGAATGTCAGCGCATCAGAAAATTTATCAATATTAACATACCTCGTCTGGTTGGGACATTTCAACAAGTCGAGTATCAGATTAAACAAGATTCAAGCGAAATATTTCAAAAGCATATTTGAAAAGAGCTCTCTGTTATGATCTGTGTTAGTACCAAGCTGAAAGGGGTTGTGGCTAACCCATTTATCGGAAAGTGGACTGAAAAGCCTATTGTGATGCAGGTCAAGTGTATATCTTCCATATCCAGCCGTTGTAAGGGGTGAGTCGCTTGTCACAAAGCGGCTGTCGCTTTTCAGAACTGATTGTGGATCAAGTTTGCCGAATGTTGCCAGCGTTGCTCCAGTTCTGTATTTGAAATCTGGATTTTGTTGATGACCAGTGGTTATTAGCAATTCAGATGCCGAACACTTTGACGACCCGGTTAGTCCAGCGGTGTGAGATGACCGTTAGACTCGAAGGGTCGCGGGATCGATCCCCGCACCGGAACAAATATTTGTATGGCCTACAGATATTTGTTTCGGGTCTAAGTGTTTGTGTATGTGTTGTATGTGTACATCGGCACCCACGACACAGGTTTATACCTTCTGTAGGGCTGTGAGTGTAAGCGTATTTTATTTTATTTTTTATTATTTTTCGCAGGATGGAGCAATATAATCGCCTCCTGATAATAATTATTATTATCAGGATTTTAATCGTGTCTACTAAAGGTAGTACCAAGCTGAAACGTGTGGTGGCTTCTTGGTAGTATCTTCCTCGGTGGTCGAACAAATCATCCTACTCCTTTTTTTAAATCAAATATTAGTTGAAAATAACTAAGAATGAAAATACTTTATCAACAAAATTTATGTTCCATTTACTCTTTTACAAAATAAGAATTAAGTAGAAAAAAAAGAGACTTAAAAATATTTAAATATTTATATTTTCTTCATAATTTTACGATAAATCCGAATGCAGCTCGCGAATACCTAAGAACAATATATAATAAGTTAAAATTCATTTCATAAAATTGGCGAAGAATGTCTATTCCCCACCTTACCTCAGTACCTACTAGGCATAAGTTTGTAAAATAACCAAAAGATTGCAGAAAAACCGGGTATTTTACTTAGGAATCATAATTCTGTGAGCGTGAGTCCGACTCGCACTTGGCTGTTATCATTTTTATTTATGAAAGCCGCTTTGTGACATTTTTAAGCTCACTAATAATACCTAAATCTTCCGTAAGTACGAGTATACTGTAGTATAATACATAGTATTGGTATTGTGAGGTATAGTCTAGTCTATAAAGGTATAGTGAGTATAGTAATAGTCAGTATACTCGTACTTACGGAAGATTTAGGTATTATTAGTGAGCTTAAAAATGTCACAAAGCGGCTTTCATTCTTAGAACTGATTGTGGATGAAGTTTACTGAGTGTTTCCGACACTGCTCCAATTTAGAATTTGAAATCTAGATTTAACTTGTTAATTTGGAGTGGATATTGGAAATTTGAAAAACATTATTGTTGATTGGAAACTTTATCTGTATTGATTTAGAAATAGTTTAGTGGTCTTCAGCCTTCATTATATTTTCACCTTCGAAAAAGGAGGTAATGAGTTTCATTTCTTGTCATATGATATTGTTGGAATTGGATAATATTTGACTATTATCTGTATAACTGCCTCAGTATTCTGGTAGTAATAAATATTAATAAAATAAAATAAATATTTGAATATCTGTTCGACTGCCTCGTTGGCTCAGTGGTCGCAATCGCGATGGTGAAGCCTGAGGTCCTGGGTTCGATCTGATTTGATTCCGATTGGGTTTTTAGTAGCCCGGAGTCTGGTCGTGCCTCGGAGAGCACGTAAAGCCGTTGGTCCTGCGCCCGATCTCTCTCCGGTCCCATCGGACTATGAGAGTAAAGGAATAGAGAGTGCACCTGTGCTTGCGCATACACAGTTGGCTAGTCTCCGTTGAGATTGGCCGCCGTGGCCGAAATTCGGTCTGGAAATAGTTACTATTATTATTCTGGTCAAAGCAAGCCAAAATTGCTACGCTGTTATGTATGTACGTAAAATAAGAAGAACATTTTTGATTAGATGTTTTATAACACCGCTTTAAATATTCCAGAAAAGCATATTATAATTTAAAATTTAATTGACATCACACCAAAATAATGTTATGATATGCGAATAACTTTAAACATCACTTAAATATGATTTACATACTAAAGTAAGGTAGTACAAGTGCCATGCATATTCAACGTTACATATGCCAGCCCTGGTTATAATATTTGGCTGATTTATACAACAGTATACTTTGGAATCTTGTGTTAAAGTTCAAAATCGTGTGCTTCTAGAATTTCATCAGTGTTGAACTACGATGGTACGAATTCAAGTTCAGTGTAGAGTTTTAAATAGTTTCATAACTATATTATTATCATTATTCAGTATTCAGTTGCCTACGTTGCTTTTGCTTTTATATTATCACTAGATGTTTGCCGCGATTTTTCCTGCATTATATTGGGTTTTGCCTCAAAAAGTAGGACATATCCCTTGAAAGGGTTCAAACAACCTCTATTTTAAGTTTTATCTTAATCGGCCCACCAATTTGGTCGTGAAAGTGTAACAGACGACTTCGTCCGCATTTTTTTTATAGAAAGTATGCAATATTACTTTTAATACCTCCAAGAATATGATTGGATAAGTAGTTTTTCGTGAAAGTGTGACAAACAAACTTACATTCGCATTTATAATATTAGTAGGGAAGTTGGGATTAAATATGGACTTATTAATACCAATTATTTGTAATAGAAGTATGACATACCTACATTGTACCTAATACATTTTACTCTCTGCCTACCCCGTTAGGGACCTGGCGTGAAGATACATACATTTTACTGGTGGTAGAGCTCCAGTGACGGAGCTCGCGGGCTTAGGCACCACCGCATTACCTAATATACTTGCCGCTAAATGGTAGTGTTCAGCACTATCGTGTTCCGGTCAGGTGGTAATGTACGGCCCTGTAATTTCCGGCACAGAGGCATAACACCTAATGCCTCAGGAGTGGCAGCGCATCTGCATTTTGACCTCTGGTCATTGTGTGGGTGTCTATAGGCTGCAGTCTTCACTTAACATGAATGTGAACTGCATGCTTGTTTGCCACTTTTATTACATAAAAAAAAAACAAATACGCTTAGTTAATTTGATTCTGAAAAACAGTTTTGTTACGTACTACAATACCTATAATATTAGGTGTCAGGACTGCACTAGATATTTTGGAGAAATGATTTTGTGTAATGAACTATGTATTAAACAAGTTATTCAATATTCATAAGTTTCTATATTCATTCTTACTGGTGGTAGAGCTGCAGTGACGGAGCTCTCGGGCGTAGGCACCATCGCATTACCTAATATACTTGCCGCTAAATGGTAATGTTCAGCACTATCGTGTTCCAGTCAGGTGGTAATGTACGGCTCTGTAATTTCCGGCACAGGGGCATAACATCTTAGGCCTTAGGAGTGGTAGCGCATCTGCATTTTGACCTTGGTCTTTGTGTAGGTGTCTATAGGTTGCAGGCATCACTTAACATCGATGTGAGCTGCTGCATGCTTGTTTGTCACTTCCAAAATAAAAAAGTGGTTTTAAAAAAACATAAGTACTCGTACCATCTTTTATTTCGGTGAAAAAAGTATTTTATATGGCATTTGAAAGTGTACAAATTATTGCGATGGTTATTTACACAATACCCGGATATAGCTGGACATTTAAAAAAGCTTACTTTTTAAACAGGTAACAAAGATCCGTAAAAAAAGGTAGACTTGACTCTCAGAGATTTTAAATATGTCGAGATAAACCTATCGAACCCTTTTATCACCGAATTAGGTCACATGGGTACCGTCACTAGGGATGTAATCGATAACTGAAAAAACATCGATGTCCAGTATTGTACATCGTTGATGTTATTGTATTAATTGTTTGAACATTGACATTTGAATAGTTAGTAGAATAATATTTATGTTATGTCATAGGTAGATATATGCTCCTGAGATCTAAGATGATTTGTCTTTGTGCAAGAAACAATGATGTCATAGGTTAAATCTAGGTTAAATCTCCGATAACACAAGAATAGAATTAAGAAAGGATAAATTAACAAAAAGCTGTATCGATCACATTTTTGTTAGATCCCGCGCACTAGCCGTGCACTGCGCAGCGCTTGGTACTGTACTGGCCGACCATCGCCTTACAATAGTCACTTGCAACTACGGGGACTATGTACAGGTTGCTCCAAAATACATCACAAAATATAATTACAAAATTTTAAAAACAGAATTATTAAAATTGATTTTAAAACAATAAATGAGATTGAATGCCCTAATGAAATATATAATTCTATAAAAAAAACTATACAGCAGTGTTGTGAAAAAGCTAAATATATCACACATGTCGGCAATTCTAAACGAAAAATGGATATTTGGTTAAATAAAAAAGTTTTAAATATGTGTGAATTAAGAGATAAAAAATTTATTGAAATGAAAAAAGATAGCAATAATAAAATATTAATTCTAGAGTATAATAAATTAAGAAACAAAACTAACAAAGCAATTGAAAAATCAAGAAATAAATATTATAAACATAACATTAAACTAAATCGCAATGATCCAAAAAAATTGTGGCATATTTTGAATAAACTTACTGGACGCATAAAAGATTCATTAGATGAGGTAATTATGAAAGCATTTGATAAAAATTTAGTTTACGATACTGAGATAAAAATAGCCAACAAATTTGCTGAAGGATTTGGAAAAGCTGTTAAAAATATAATTATTGACTGTAACAGTAAACTTCTTCATAGAGATAGTTACCGTAAGGAATCAAATGTAACTATATTATTTAGGTCACCGAAACCTATGAGGATTCAAACTTATTTGCAAAATATTAAATGTAATAAAAGTTGCGGTATTGATGCCATTCGGCCAATAGACGTCAAAATTTTGTCTGAAAAACTAGCAGGACCAATAGCACATTTGATTACGAGGAGTGTCAAAACTGGTATATACCCGAAAGAACTAAAATCAGGTGTTGTAAGACCTATATATAAAAAGGGAGACAAGCAGGACTGTGATAGCTATCGGCCGATTACGATCTTACCAATTATAGATAAAATTGTAGAGAAGTATATAGCTGATGAAATCCATGACTTTTACTCCAAAAATCAAATTTTGTCAAAAAATCAATTTGGATTCCAGCGTCACAAAAGTACCTCTCAATTGTTATCCGATTTTAGTGATCATATAAATGCATGCTTAAATAACAAACATCATGTGGTTATAGTCTTTATCGATTATAGTAGAGCATTTGACACTCTTAGGCATAACACATTGATTAATAAGTTAGGTGATAACGGAATTCGTGGTTCTCTATTAAAATGGTGTAATAATTACTTAGAAGATAGAACATACCGTGTAAAAATTGGAGAAGATTATAGTAGAGAAATAAGTGTTACAAATAGAACAGCTCAGGGATCTGTGTTAGGGCCATTACATTATATTTCCTATGTTAATGATCTTAATAATATCATTAAAAAATGCAAAATCTTGCAATTTGCAGATGACACATGTCTCATAGCCGATGACAAAAATATTAATAGGGCAATTGGTATACTGCAGGAGGAGTTTGACCTTTTATGTAAATGGTCCCATGATGCAGGACTAGTTTTAAATGCACAAAAAACTAAGCTCATGCATATTTGTTCCAGTCACAATCGAACTTCTCAATATATAAAATTAATAGCACATAGCCATCAGTGTTTGCATGATCCGAACTGTGTTGTACGTGGTTGTGAATTAATTGAGCAGGTACAGCGGTACACATATTTGGGATTGATAATTGACCATAGATTTACTTGGAGGCTACACATAGAAGCGACATGTGCAAAGTTGAGAGCAATTATGGCAAAATTTAAAATAGTAAAAAACAGAGTCCCTTATAATATATTGCTTCAACTGTATAAAGCATTGGCGGAAAGTATAATTGCTTATGGTCTTAGCAGCTACGGTCGAACGTTCAAGTCATATATCGATCAAATATTTAGACTACAAGTAGAATATTGAAAGTAATTTTACCAAATAAAATAAAAACAAATTTAATTAATGATGAAATAGGAATATTTAAATACTGTAATGTTATGCCAATACATAAGAAAGTTGAACAAATGCTAATTATTGAAAATTATCTCAAGTATAAAGATAACAAAATTATAAACCATAATATATATACTCGGCAAATAAAAAAAGAGCTCCTGCAAAAAATATCAGCAGCAAATTTTTATGGAGAACGCACCACAGCTTTTTTATTGCCGAGATTAATAAACAAACTGCCCCCCGACCTTAAAAATAAACTAAACCAGAAAAATTTTAAAAACGTAATTAAACAACACTACTTTTCTACACTATAAATTCAGAAAAATTATAAGAAAAAAAAAATAAGTGCCGTAAAATTGGAACAACCTGTAGGTGCAAGTCCGATAACTTGTTTCTTTTGTCTGCTCGGCACCGAGTCGCCGATTGCTTACCTACTGTGTTGTTTACGCATTAGATTAATTATTTCAAATAACCCGCGTGTGATTCACATTTTGTTAAACAAACATGTTCTGCTTATTCTTGTATAACGTATGTATTACTAATAATAAGTTTAATGAGGAATTGCAACTTCCGTACAAACCATCTCTGGTTTAAGGGAGTGAAGCTGATCGGCAAATATGTATTTTACTGTGTATTCTTAAATAAATAATAATAATAAATAATAATAATCAACATTTCTCTTTCCACCGACAGGTTGTCTGGAAGAGATCGCTTTTAGCAATATGACCGCCTGATTGTACTTTCTCTTTTGTTTTCTATTTTTGTATTTATTGAACATTATTGGTCTACAATAAAGAATATTTACTTACTTACTTACTATGTCATAGGTTAGGAAACTATAGCTTAACTGACTTACAAAGGCGGAATATTATCAATGACGCTTTACAAATAGACGCGTTGTCAGCTCGCTGGACACTCTTCGTCTTCTACACTGCTACAGCTATTTTGAACAACAGAAGATAGGTGTTCTTAACATTAATGATTTCATATATGTTTTCTAAGTGAGTTTTTTTCTAGAACATTGACATATCGATAAAACATTGTCATTTTCTCTATAACATTTCCAACCCTAACTGCCCTTGATACGGACCCGATACTTTGCGGCTGAGCCCTCTCACCTTTATAGCCATCGCGCATGCATACTAACGAAGTTTTTGACTGGAACTTTTAAAGTCCAGCTGTGAAAATATGGCGTCGGTAGAAATGTGGACGTTCAAAGGTTTTTTTCGGAATATATCAATACATTTATATGTGAAGTCAAAACTTTCCATGCATCTTTTCGAAAATTATGCGAGCAGTTCACTCACTTGCAAAGTTCAAAAGGCTGATATATACTGAAAAAAGCGTTTCTATTGTACATGTATTTACGGCAAGAAGGTCAATTCAGTATATCATTATTTAAGCCCCTTGTTCGAGCTACAAATAGACGCAGTCAACCAATAGGCCACAAGACTGACAAATTCGACAAACAACTCGACGAAGACATCGCAGAGGCCCTCAAATACACCTCTCGTTTGTCGAAAATAAACATTAGTGCATTTCTAAAGTAATATTAAAACATAATATATCTACAGATTGAACAACATAATTAAAAACAAATTATAAAAAACCGTATAATCGTATCCATCGTTCCGTATCCATTTGATATTTTTCAATCCGACTTAATTAAGGTTGTAGTAGAAAAATAAATGCCGGAGATAAATAATTAATTTAAACAAATGAAACACCAATTGTATTTTGGCTACAGGCCCGAGATAATTTACCTCGCTATCCATTGAAATGAATAGCTTGGGGAAAATCCAATTATCTTCATCACAAATTGACTTCTTTAATTGACTTTAGTTTAAAACGCTGAGGTTGTACTTCCATGTGAATAGGGAGTATATTATTTTGATTCTAGCTCAAGTAAATTAAAAAACAAATGAGTATAAGAAGACCTACTTGAACTGAATATACCTACTTAACAATATAATAAATTCAGCCATAGTAAAACAGACGTAGCTCATCAATAATTTTCATAAAACGGTACATAGCATCGTATTAAATACTAAACCTCCATTTGGCTATTCATAAATCTTTCAGACTTTAAGCTTGTATATAATTCAAGGAGTAAACGTGTATACCATACCATCCACGTACATTCAGACATAATGCACATACAACAAGATTCATTTCTTACTTAGTTATCTAGTGCTATATCGGAAGTTTCCTAGTGCCACTCTCGGAGTTTGGTAAGATGCCCAGAGATGTCAATAGACTCGCCACCTATAAAAAACGTAACTGGCAAATCGTGTGTTTGCATGTATGACTGAATGGCATACATTTCTTATGCCCACCCCTTTACGGAATACAAACGTGTGGTTACGTTAGATTTACAAGACTGATTAGGTACGTTACCATATACATGTGAAATAATTCAGAAAACTATTTAAAATTAGAATGATACGTATTAAGTTTTTCAGAAGACGAATCTAAAATAAAAATAGAATACCAAAGAAAAAAGCAGTGTGTTGTTCCAATTACATATTTATCGTATACATCGAAAAAAAAATAAAACAATTCGATGGCAAAAGGTATTATTCCTTACATCAAGTGAAGAATGTTACGTACAACTCAGAGTGAAGAGAGAAACACTGCATTTTCAGACACATAATACACTTTCACCACATTAGGCATGGATTATTACATCAGTGTCCACTGTAATTTCATATGAAACAGTATTTCAATAGGTGGCATAGCTACTTTTTTAGTACAGGCAGTCAAAATTCACCGCAGTGAAATAAAACAGCATGACTGAATTTAAATTATTATTATACACAACATTATGAACACGTGAACATGAATCGCCACGGCTGGATCCACGACACAGGAGCCACACGCTGATATTTCACTTGAATCCACCGTATTAAGAAGCGACCTTTTTGGAATTATTCTGGCACATCTCCAAACCCCAAGAGTACCCTTGACCTATTGACCACCGAAATTCCTCCCAGTGGAAAAGAAAACGATTTCCTTATCTCCCTGATCAAAGATAAAACTTCAAATATAGTAGTGTCATGCTGATAATTAGCAAACAAGGCGGAGTCACACCGCGGACACTCGACTAAAATTCCATACAAACGCTTTTCTGTTCTTTTTATGTACCAGAAGTGGCAAACAATCATGCAGTTCACATTGATGTTAAGTGATGACTGCAGGCTATAGATACTCATACAAAGACAGTGGTCAAAATGCAGATGCGTTACCACTCCTGAGGCCTAAGGTGTTATGCCTCTGTGCCGAAAATTACAGGGCCGTTCATTACCACCTGACCGGACTCCAGTGACAGAGCTGGCGGGGTAGACACCACCGCATTACTTAATATACTCGCTAAATGATAGTGTTCAGCACTATCGTGTTCCGGTCAGGTGGTAATGTATATGTTATTTGCATTTCATCTTCATTTAACTATTTGATTACCGGTATATATTCTTTATAACATAGGTTAATACAAACATCAAAATCAGGACAAAAATTAAGCGATCAGTTTTATAGCACAAACAAACACACAGCAAACTAGCGGCTCGCCCAAGCTTCACGCGGGTGAAATGTTACCTACCCTCTCCTATTCATCTTAGCATGATGTTACCTATATGGCTTAAAACCTTCCTCGACTATCTTACACTAAAATTATTTTTCAAATCGGCCCCGTAGTTCTTGAGATTAGCGCGTTCAAGCAAACAAACAAACTCTTCAGCTTTATAATATTATGTAGTATAGATGATCGACCAAGCCTTTTTATACGCACAAACATGCTTAATATTCAAGCAATACCCTTGCAAAGAATTTCGAATACAAAAACACAACCACCTTCATAAAAGTGAATATCTTCATACGTAAACCCATTCTAGAAAATTGCTAGGCTAAACGTGTCAGACTCGTACACAAAGTAAATGAACTAACGCCTTAATCACTCATGAAGCTTGTAAGATATACAATGTGAGGAGGCAGTTTATTTGATTGTTTGAAGAGTTCCCAAGGCGCCTCGTAGTTGCTATAAAATGAAATGAGCACTGGACTTTGCTTTCATTTTGTTTTGTGATAAAGGTCAGGTTGTTAATCCAGCTAAAGGATAGTTAGGCGAAGATAAGTTGTGAAACGAAATTATATGTTTCAGTTGAAGACCTTTCCTTATGTTTTTTTTTTATGTAATGAAGGTGGCAAACAAGCATACAGTTCACATTGATGTTAAGTCATGATTGCAGCTAGAGACAAACACACAAAGACCAGAAGTCAAAATGCTGATGTGAGACCTTAGATGTCTTTGTGATAAGTTATTACGGGGCCGGTACATTACCATCTAACCGGAATACTAAAGTGCGGAACGCTACCATTTGACGACAAATACTATAACACGCATGTATCCACATTAATTTTAACGAAAACTCTCAATACATATCAAAAACATCGTTCACTTCATATACAACGTGTAACAGGATTGAATGTACAACTTGAAACTAGTTAGTTCAGAATCAATAACCGAATCGATATCAGACATTTTTTATATAGGTAATATATTGTCCCAAAGTTAATTAAAATTAAGGAAATTATAGACACCCATTTGGTGAACAGTCAATACAAACGAAAATGAAACTAACGTCTATCCAAAATAAAATTCTAGTCTCAACAAGTTTATCAAAACTCGTTATTTGAAATATATGTATTATAAATAACATAATTTTTATTATAAATAATAAGTTAAAAAATAAAATCGTGGAAAATAAAAATTAATCTTATTACTAGCGAGTGTTAAATAAGGGTACGCAAGTTACGCTACATCACTTTTTTTCGGTTCGTATTTTATGTGTGGTTGTAAGTAGAGGTAGGGTAGGTATGAATAGGGTGTGCATACTGTTCGTACAAATTGAGGACAACTTATTTCATAAATAAAAAATATTAAATACATAAACATGCTATTTCAGTTCCTGTATTATGATTATAACTCGATTTTCTAATCAAGGAGTTAGATAGAGTGCATTATTCCCGTTACATGTTGTATATATCTCTTCTTTATACATAGGAAACATGCCCACAAAGTGAATGAACTTTAATCACTCATGAAGAAAAATGCACAATGTAAGGTGGCAGTTTATTTGATTGTTTAAGGAGTTCCTAAGACGGCTCGTAGTCAACATGGCTGCTATAAAATTAAATGAGCACTGGACTTTGCTTTCATTTTGTTTTGTAACAAAGGTCAAGCTGTTAATCCAAATATATCTGTTCATACCAGCAACAAGATGGTCGGGCTAAAATGAATTGATATGATGGTTTATAGTTTAGACGATGATGCTTTTCCACCAATGATGTGCTAAAGCACCCTAAAGGGGGCTTTCCCACCAAAGATGTGCTATACTTCGTTGCTATGGATGCGTTTGATATCCACCAATCATATTAGCACTGGTGGAAACGGATTCACCTAATATATGTTTTTCATATGGAAGGATGTGTGCTATGGATGCGAGCTATGGATGCATACTATGGGCCGTCGCAAGTGATGTAGCTATGTGCAGAGCAGAGTACCTGTACCTACAGTATGCCGCGCTCTTTGCGGTGGCGCATCTTTATAGCGCATATTCCTCGTACAGCTACGTAGCTTGGAGCGTAGATTTCACATCTTCGCAGCATAGCTGCATAGCACAACTCTGGTGGAAATGCACCCTAATGGCCGAATACTCAAACGTCACTTAATTTTAAGCAACTCTCAAATATAAGCTATCTATCGTTTGCACGTGTATTATAGAAAAGACTAGTCCCACTTTATTTATTTATTTTATTTTGTTTACTTATTTCAAAAAGATCTAGCAAAACTCTCTGCTTTGCTAGTAACAAAACACAAAATAAATTCCAATTTGTAAAAGTGAACATTTTCAGAAAAGACCATTCTAGCTAGACAACTTGATAAACATGTGAAACACGTCCGCAAAGTGAACTTTAATCACTCATGAAGTGTGTAAGATGCACAAAGTAAGGAGGTTGTTTATTTGATTGCTTGAAGAGTTCCCCGGGTATCTCGCAGTCAACATGTCTGCTACAAAGTAAAATGAGCCGTGGACTTCGCTTTCATTTTGTTTCATGATAAAGGTTAGGTTGTTAATCCAGCTGAAGAATGGCCGGATGAAGATAAGCCGTGTTTACGTGATACGACAGTAAGGGTGCAGTTTAAACGGAGATAGGTAATTTTTTAAGTCAAGAATTAATTTTACGGTGCTGATGAGAGCGTCGCTGAATTGCCGTATCCATTTCCAGGGTATGTTTTTTAAGTGACACATTTTCTAAGTAATCATGGCTAAGCACGTTCCTTTGTGCAAATTTAGGCTAATGTTTGCGGTGGTGTTGAAGATGTGCGCTCCCGAGCTGACCCCCGTTCTGACGCGCCTGTTCTCGCTTTCCTACGATCAAAGAACCGTACCGTCTGCGTGGAAGACCGCCCTCGTGCACCCGATACCCAAAAAAGGGGATCGCAGTGACCCGGCCAATTATAGGCCCATAGCAATAACCTCCCTACTCTGTAAAGTCATGGAGCGTGTGATCAATACTCAACTGCTGCAGTATCTAGAGGATCATCAGCTGATCAGTGACCGCCAATATAGATTTCGTCATGGCAGATCTGCTGGTGATCTTCTAGTATATCTCACGCACCATTGGTCCCACGCCTTGGACAAGAGTGGGGAGGCATTGGCTGTAAGCCTGGACATTGCTAAGGCCTTTGACCGGGTCTGGCACAGGGCACTCCTCGCGAAACTTCCATCCTACGGTCTTCCCGAGAGGCTATGCAACTGGACAGCCAGCTTTCTGTCTGAGCGTTATATACAAGTCTTAGTTGACGGTCAGCGCTCAGACAGACTACCTATCAACGCTGGTGTGCCGCAAGGCTCTGTGTTATCTCCCACGCTTTTTCTTCTGCATATCAATGAAATATTGGAGCAAAACTCCAATTTTCATTGCTATGCCGATGATAGTACGGGAGATGCACACTACACTAGCCGTGCAAATGCCTCTCGGACACTTATCGAGGAAAGCAGGACTAGACTTGTGTCTGAAATCGAGCACTCTCTGGAGCGGGTCTCGGATTGGGGTCGACTTAATTTAGTACAGTTTAACCCCTCGAAGACACAAGTCTGCGCGTTCACCGCAAAGAAAACCCCATTCATTCCACACAGTTCTAGGGCATTCCGCTCGCCGTTGATAAGAGTATCGGTATCCTGGGCGTTGACATATCGAACGAAGTGCAATTCGGGAGTCACATTGAGTGTAAGACCAAGTTGGCATCCAAAAAGTTGGGGGTGCTTAACAAAGCGAAGCAGTATTTCACATCGGGGCAGCTACTACAGCTTTATAAGGCCCAAGTGCGGCCCCATCTGGAATACTGCTCTCATTTGTGGGCGGGAGCCCCCAAATACTAGCTTGGTCCACTTGACTCCCTACAAAAACGCGCCGTTCGTATTGTTAACTATCCAGGACTTACCGACAGGCTCGAACATCTGAGCCTGCGCAGAGACATTGGGAGTCTGTGCGTCTTGTACCGTCTCTACAATGGTGAGTGCTCTGCTGAACTGTTTGACATGGTGCCACCGTCTCTTTTCCTACACCGTACTACCCGCCGAAGAGAGAAGTTCCACCCACACCGACTGGACACCTGGCAGTGCTCAACGGTGCGGTTTTCACGTTCGTTCCTGCCCAGAACGTGTAAATTGTGGAACGAACTTCCCTCTGAGGTGTTCCCTAGGTGCTACAATATGGGGTTCTTCAAAAATGGCGGCAAAAGAGTCCTTCAGGGCTGGCAGCGCGTTGGCAACTCCCCTGGTGTTGCAAATGTTCATAGGCGACGGTGACCACTTTCCATCAGGTGGCCCGTTTGCTTGTCTGTCAATCTTCAGACATAAAAAAAAAAACACAGATATCTGTTGTTTGATTATATGCAAAATGTTATACATGCACAAAAGTTATAAAAACGTTTCTGTGACGGAGAGAAATAAGAGTAATTTTCAGTATAATAGCGCGCGCACGTGCCTTAGTCTTAACTTCAATGTGTATTCATTCATGTTTGCTGCAATTAATATACCACCAACGCATACACACAACATAACCGACACTAAATTGTAAATTGTGCAAGTGAGGTGCGAGAGCTCTGGTACTCATAACACAAGTTTAATCTTACTTTGGTTACCAGGTGTTCAACAAATTCCATTGTTCAAACATTATTTGTTATTATCAGTTTGTGATCAAATGTGTGTATATTCTTGTGTCAATAAACTATTATTTATTATTAAGCTATTTTCTCATAGAATAGAAAAAAGGTACACATACATCATACTTTAAACTAAAAAGTTTCTAAAGTATACAGCAATATAAAGAGCAATATAAAATGTTCTAGAAATAGTACATTTACCAGGTTACATTAGCCAGGTAAGTGCGTAGATGCATTCGAGTGTGTTCACTCAAGAACTAAGCGCTGCTGCAAACGACGGAGAAAAATAAGGGCATTTTTTATACCGAATATCGATGATTCCGCATCGAATGCTATAACCCATTTTTCTTTAGAATAGAATAAAGGTACCTCCACATACAGAGTGAAATTTCAATTATCGTTTTACCGTGATAGTGATTTTCCTTTTGAAGTATCACAGTCTAAAGAAAACGAACACGTTAATGTAGTATTATCGAAACATAAAAAGTTAAACTGCAAAAAAAGTCTAAATATATTAATCAGTTCGAAAACATGAGAAATAAATATTCATAAATGTTCAGAGCTAAATAAGCTCATGCTTTGTGATTCAGCATAAATACGAGTATTTAAAAAAAAAATTGGTCGATAGACAAAATCATTTTGCTGCGGCAAGATAACCACTACTATTTTACCGCCCATTTGCTATATTCTACAGAAATATAAATAACAAGACAATCTATCGGGAACATATTATTATGTCGCCGATTTCTTTATTCACTTGTATTATTTTTATTTAAAGCCAACTATGCTAGTTAGGCAACCAATATAATAGACTTTGCAGTTTAATGAATATCGTAAACTGCAAAGTCTATTATATCGGTTGCCTAACTAGCATAGTTGGTAATAGATGGCGCTGCTGCTACCATAAAGCAATGCAATAAATGTGAAGGAAAGATTTGACAAATCGGGCAGGACTTGAGTAGCTCAATTGGAAGAGCGGCTGGACTAGATTCCCAGTAGGCCGCAAGTTCGAGTCTCGCCTGAAGTCAAATTTTTCTTTCCATTTTTCTTTAAATAAAAATATATTTCACAATCATGTGTTAATGCGAAATAATATAAAACAATCACTTGTAGTAGTGACGCATACACTGACAATAACTACGTACTCAAGCTAACATAAGCAACGAAAATACTTACTATAGAGAAAAATTTACCCCTAAATACGTTTGGGAACTTGCAAAATACATTCTATTGTTTTGCTTGCTGACATTAAATCTTATTATTATTATTTTTTTTATGTAATGGAAGTGGCAAACAATCATGCAGTTCACATTGATGTTAAGTGATGACTGCAGCCTATAGACACCCACACAAAGACCAAGGTCAAAATTCAGATGCGTTACCACTCCTGAGGCTGAAGGTGTTATGCCTCTGTGCCGGAAATTACAGGGCCGTACATTACCACCTGACCGGAACACGATAGTGCTGAACACCATTTAGCGGCAAGTATATTAGGTAATGCGGTGGTGCCTACGCCCGCGAGCTCCGTCACTGGACCTCTACCACCAGTAAAATTATAAATTTGTGTATATGACAAGATTTGACATATCACTGGAATTGGTGTCGAAGAGACACCTATTCGAGGCGACAATGTCACGCTCCCACACACTTCTACAGTTATTATTTATGTGCTATATACCAAAAACAGTTACATATTGAAGCATAGGTACATAAAAAGATATAGCTATTCTAGAAATAGTGCATTACCTAGGTAAGTAAGTAGCTGCATTCAAGTGTGTCCACCTGTCCACACAAGGACTGCGCGTCGCTGCCGACGACGGAGAGAAATGAGAGTATTTTTCAATAATCGAGTATCAATAATTCCGCATCGAATGTATTTTAGTATTATGTATTGGATAAATCGTTTTTCTTTTTCTGAGACTTGTTGCAAACATTATTATTGATATAAAAGTAATAGGTACATTTCTTTCAATATTTTTAAATTTGGTACGACAACACATTCAAAAAAACCACAGCAACCAAACAACACCACAGATCATACGTATGTAACATTTATAAGCAATTTTCTAATCAATAAAACTTATTTAAGGTACTAAAATATATCTTCCCCGAAAAAATTGTAAGATATATATTCACTGACCTCTCGTATTATATCAATTTAAGGTCTACCTAATATAATAACAAACTGGGTTCGTTTCAATTAGTTGCAGGTGAATAGATATGTAACTTGCCAACCTTACCGGTCCCGGTCACTTATACACGCGATCAAAGTTATTAGCCGATTGATCGGAGTAATTACTTACCAATATTAATTTGCTCCAAACACAATAGTCGGTAATTAATTGATTATATACTGACAACGAAACTATTGTGATGTGGGGTTTATCTTGTTTCTTGTCAAATAGGGTAGAGAGATATTAACTACATTAATAAAATAGTGAGAATAGTCTTAACATTCTTTAGATCGATACAGAAAACTCATCGACGACACAACGTAGTTGATCAATCACGTAGATTGATCAGATTGACACTGTTATTTGACAGCAGACAGATTAGGTAATGCGTAGGTTTTCACTTTTAATCGATCACAAGTAGTATTTTAAGTTATCGTGGACTTAAATTTATAAAGTTGATTACAATTTAGCATATATGTATCTTCACGCCAAGTCAAATATCCCGGTCTTGACACACCTCCCGTGCTTCTTCTACATTCCTTTTGACCTCAACCTTAGACAGTACTCAACCTAGTTGGTCATGGTAGGTCAGTCTTGGTCTTTCTGGGCTCGTGCAACCATCCACATTCGCATTGTATATCTGTTTATTCATTCGCTCATTCGACATTTACATTTACAAATTTTTACAAAGTAGTATCTAGGACCTATGACATTTACAAATTAGTAGTATTAGGATATCTTAGATACACATCAAAGACATTAATTACCAAGAGAACGTATCAGCGTTATTATTATTGAATTACGTACACGTTCAGATAATCCAATGTCACATGAAGACCAATTTGGTATCTTGGGGCACACAGAGGCGGAATTGATTTGTCTAATGCATAGTTTAAAGGCAATAGATGCGGCCATTAGAGCATTTGAGTACTCCGGAAGCGATACATACGTAGGTGATACGTGTACTTACACAACCAATTATAACTTCAAAGTTTCTGTTTCTGTTTGTGATTTGGTAAGTAAACAGATAATATAATAAATAACAATATAGGTACAATAGTCAACAATTAATATTGCACATCGAGCCTGCGAAAGAGACGATAGGTTCATTTCGACTTCGTAGAGCGTTATCTCTGCTGCACACTGCCTACGTAAGCGACAGTCCGGTATTGGTCAAAACTTAATCAAAATGGTCGACAAACGTCTAATAGGTACGGTGCGAAAGAGATAACGCTCTACAGAGACCCGAAATAAGGCGAAGTTGCCTTCCTAGGCTCGACGTGCAATGTTTATTGTTGAGCACTGTAAGTCATATGACAGAACAAAATTAAAAATAGATAACAAATTATGGGGGGATCTCCCCCACCTAGAACTGAAACTAAAAAAAATCATGTTTACACGATTGGTATATTTAAATCTTAATAGATAGATCTTTGAAAATACATCTCTAAAACATTTTTTTCTAATAGTGTACCTACCTATCGTAAAATCGAAAAATAGACACTCTCAAAATAGTAAAATGTGTGAATTAAGAAGAAAAGAAAGAAAAATCTTAAAATAAAATAATAAGAGAGAGAAAAATCTTAAAATTAAATAATCTTATCTATATCTTTTATTGATAACTTTCAACGAAATTTACTTTAAAAGAGATTATTTTTAACAGTTTAAATATGATAATACATACATATTTTCAAAAACTCGTACTCTATATTACTATGGAACCTTCAGGAGCGAAAAATCTCCAGGCGGGATTCGAATCATCTGTTCTACTACTAAGCTACCTACACCTGAATGTCGAGCTTTATTCACTTTTTATTACAACCGCCTCTGGCACCGGTGGACCTCGATATTCAGAAATTAGAATAGGTATAACTGAATCGGTAGCCTAGTGGTAGCAGGCTACTACTACTACGCTGAGGTCCTGGCTTCGATTCCCGGGTTATCAGAGATAATGGTGTAAAGTCCTTTATCTCTGGTTCTATTGGGATTTTTCCATTTTCTGGAAATTTTCCAGTACCTCGAAGTTTGGTATGTGCCTGGAGATGTCAACAGGCTCGCCACCTGTTACATAGGCCAAAACGTAACCGGCGAATCGTGGGTGTTTGCATGTATGCTTGAATGCATGCATTTACCTCTGCCTACCCCTTTGGGGATTACAGGCGTGAAGTTACGTAGAATAGGTATAGGAATGTTTACATAATCACTGCTTACGTTTCGCCTTATATCGTGGAACTTGCACTCGGAAGCATAATATCTCATTAAAAGTTTATTTTTGTAACAGATATACCGCAGCTCGACGATGTAACTGACAATAAAACTTTGTCAATTTTGCTTGCTCGCGGATTGACATTTTTTCTCAACTCACATTATGCATTGTAATGCGAAGATATTACAAAAATAAATGTGGTCTTTATACTTTGGAAGCTTTGAATAACGGCTATGGCTCTTTGGTTCTTATTATATTAAACTAGGTTAGATTCGCCTTTTCTTTCCCGTTTTTTTTTCAAATAAAAGTGTATTGAGTGTTTTTTCAATACACTTTTATTTATATAGCTGAAGAATTTGTTTGTTTGCTTAAACGCGCTAATCTAAGGAATTACTGGTCCGATTAAAAAAAATATTTCATTGTTGGATAGCCCATTGATTGAGGAAGGCTTTAAGCCATATAATATCATGCTAAGATAGGGCAGGTAATATTGCACTCACCCAAAGCCGGGACCGCTAGTTTGGAATAAAAGTACGATTCGCCGGTTACATTGTGGCCCATGTGGTGAACCTGTTGACATCTCCGGGCAAATTAACAAACGGGTTATTGGGCAATTTCCAGAAAATTGAATATGCCAATAGAACCAGAGATAAAGGATTTTACACCGTTATCTCTCATAGACCCCGACCCAGAAATCGAACCCAGGATCCCAGCGAAGTAGAAGAGGCCTACTACCACTAGACTAATAAGGCAGTTAATTAAAACTATAAATTCCGATGTAGATCATGGTCGCTTCTGACACCTATACTCTGCTTCGCGAATCCTCCAACACCACCTTGAAAAGATTGGGTACAATATTCATGCCAAAAGCCTCGAGATACGTCATGGGAAATCTACCCTCAAAAAATATAATAATTGTATAATAAATGTGGTACAATCAACTTGTTTGCTTTCGTTCAGTATACCGTGACACAAATTGCCCATGTTTCAGATTTACTATCGGAATAAAAATACATAAATTACGTTATGATTGAGGAAAACATTGGGAACTGTTTTGTTATGTTAATGATATCACTCCTATGAAGATTATACCTATTACTGAATCTTTGTGGTAAACAATTCTTAGATTTTCTTAGAATTCCTTTACATTACATAATTTTTTTGTTCGAAAATCATTATCCACAACCCCTTTTCTTTAAACTTCAGTAACCTTAGGGTGGGTTGGTATCAATTATACAGCTATGGGCCCCCCAACGTGCGTGGAGCCCCCAAGTGCGTGGGCGGTTTTCCCAACTTTATCCAATGGAGGAAAATATCCCCTTTTTTGCTCACGCGTTCTTCTGGTGTTTGTATTTGGTTAATTTTTTGGGTGCGTGCGAGAGCAAATGTTTGCTCCTAAAAGGGCCCCCAAACAATTTTTTAAGTGGGGTCCCGCCAAGGCACGCTACGCCACTGACTAGCGGTTATAAAAAAAATTAGTAGGACTATTTGAAAAATGACGTCATAACTTTACCTGTTAATCGTAACAGGCCGAGCTGAGTTAAAAAATGTTAAAGTCTCAGACTAAATGAAATTATCTGTCAGATGTTGAGGGTATCTGTCAATCCCATAGAGTAACACGGGCCACATAGAGGGGAGTAGACATATGCAGGCTTTCTCCTCTGTCAAATTACAAGCACAAGTGTGCCTGTGCCTGTCGCCTAGGTGTTTAAATGTGTGCGTGAAATTGTCTACATATTTTGTTGTATGTCAAGATGTGAGTTTCGTAGCAATAGACAATTTTTGCAGTGTGTGTGTGTCACACGTAATTCCCCCCGCAAAATATGACAGGCTGTTTTGCATCGGTAATAAGCGCTATGGCTACTCCCCTCCGTGTTGCTCTATGGTCAATCCTGATAACTTCAATTAGATATATTGTATGGGACATACATGCATTTTTATAATGCACCGTCGGCACTTTGCCGGCGCGCATCGGTTTACGTATAACGCAATAATTCAGTTCACGTGCAGTCACCACAAACGCCGGTTCTCATTTACCAATTCAACCATTTTAACAGTTCGCGTCGGGTTACCATTTCACGCGTGCTATCTTACCATCTTTTATCATTACCATTCAAGTTCACGTTCGGCTACCATTACCGCGTGTGCTCCATACCGTGTCTAATACTAATCTACGTCTTTATATTTCTCCTCCAACAACCCATACATATATAGTACACCATAAAAACATAGCTATGCAACGCATTTCGCAGTCACTGCTACAGTTACAGTTTATTTTTTTTTTAAAGCTGTAATCATTACTGTGGTGCAACCGAACTTTAATGTTCAAAAGTTCGAAAAGCGCGTAAATATTTTTAGATACAGAATTATTATGTCATAATATCAAATAATGCTATAAAATATTTGAATAGAACTCCTATTTTCATAATGTTTAGGTATACCTAATGTTAGACATATCCCATTTGCAAGTCACTTTCACATAAATTAATATGATAAAAAGTAGTAACTTCATACCTAATCAACATACCCACGAAGTCGACGAAGAAATGTAAGAAAAGAAATGGAATTGTACGTGGTTTGATACGCACTTGACCGGTATTTAATTAAGCGTGTCGAAGCGTTAAGCAATGCAGAATTAATTAGAGTCCTTGTATGTTCAGCAATAGCGGAAGTTTATTACATAGTTCAATATTTCAATTCATTTAAAATTGGTGTTCATTGTTATTGTACGTTCTACTGGTGGTAGAGCTCCAGCGACGGAGCTCCCGAACTGAGGCACCGCCGAACCACCTAATCTACATGCTAAATGACAATATTCAGCGCTATCGGGCTCCGGTCCGGTCGTATGGCCCTGATATTTCGGACCTCAGGAGTCGCTCAGGAGACTTGCATTCCGTCTCTTGAGGTCTCAGTTTTTATCGAGACTTGTTTTATTTAGATTTTTTTAATGTAATAATAAATTTTTTACCCCTTTACACTAAAAAATAATAAATTTTTTAGTGTAAAGGTCAAAATGCAGATGCGTTACCACTCCTGAGGCCTAAGGTGTTATGCCTGTGCCAAAAATTACAGGGCCGTACATTACCACTTGACCGGCACACGATAGTGCTGAACGCTACCATTTAGCGGCAAGTATATTAGGTAATGCGGTTGTGCCTACGCCCGCGAGCTCCGTCACTGGCATTCTACCATCAGTTGTTTAAATGCCAGTATTCAAATACCTGCCTTCAATGTGAACTGCACGCTTACCTCTTCATGATAGATAAAAATAAAACGTATAATATTACAAATAAAAAATAACCCGAATACTATTTTTTGTCTATTTTCCAACACAGAGGAAATGTGTTCGTTTGCGAAATACGGTCGATTTCACCCCGGCCCACGGGTTCCGTTTTCAATTAGTTAGTTCAAAGGATCACGTCGGTGCGGCTGTGCTTGAAAAATGTATTTGTATCAAGTGTTTATAATCACTATCACAATTTGTGGTGCTCACGGAGTTTTGTTTGATAGATACCGTTCGGAGAAAATAGATTATGTGAGGCTGAGAGAGATCCAAAAGACAACATCAACTCAGTAAGCTATATATATCTATATATTATTATCAATTTTGTATTACCAGTCATAACTACGTATCTCTTTGGAGTAGCGTTAGCAAGTTAATACTGCTATACTAAGGCAGAGAATATAGCAGTATTATGTAATAATATTACGTATAGAATGGACACTTCGACGTCCCGCCTGATATCCCCGCCTCACCCAACCTCCTCCCCTCTTATGGGCGACGTTTGGTATTCTCTACGTGCTACGCACACAGGTGCACGTGTAAATATACGTCACTGATTGATCCAAATTAAGCGTTTGTATGGAATTTAGGCGGAGTGTCCGCGGTGTGACTAAGTTCCCCGGTTTAATCCGTGCTGTTGGGCTTTTTATACCTACCTCAGAAAATTCTTAGCGTCGCCCTTGGAGTTTGGTAACATGCCCGATAAAAGTTAATTTTAGCTAATTGCCACGATTGGCAGGCGGATGGGCGATCGCGGTAGTCGTAGTTTTATCACAGGACGCAGCTGCTCATCCCGCGTTATTACATTTCCAACGCTTTCCGACTTGCACTTAATCCTTCAAGGATCGTACGGCCGCCGGCGGCGAGACACAATTGAAATTCAATTGTCATATTTTTCTCGTGTCTGGAGAGATTAATAATGGCAACCCATTATACGTCCCACTGCTGGGCACGAGTCTCTCCCCTTTTTGGGGAGAGGTCTGGAGTGGTCCCACCACGCTGCTTCAATGCGGATTGGTGGAGGTGGGTGGGTTAGTGGCCAACCCGCTGTTGGATGTTTTTAAACCGCTCTATAAGGCCTCCGCCAAGGTTTAATGACTGCTATCTATCGATAGCAATCGGGACCGACGGCTTAACGTGCCCTCTGAAGCATGGAAACGCGCATTTAATTTACCACAAGCGGTCACCCTACACACTACCCGACCCGTAGTGCTTGACCGAGTAGATCGCTTATGATCTACACCAGCCACCGGGCCATGCGCGCTTATATAGCCAGTTATATATCCTTTAAAGTAACTTTTTAAATATAAAGATACGTTTTTGACTTGAGTGGGACTTTAACTCGCGATATGGATTAGTACAGTTGTTTTAACCATACCGGTTTAAATTTACATTTTTTCTTTGAAGTCTTTGAGTAAGTACACTGGTGATAGAGTTCCAGTGTAGGAGCTCGAGGGCGTAGGCACCACTGCATTTTGACCTCTGGTCTTTGTCTGGGTGTCTATTTTCTGCAGTCATCACTTAACACCAATGTGAACATGCTTGTTTGCCACCAAAAAAAAAGTCTTTATTCGCATGAGTTATTGCAAAAAAATACGGGTACATTTCCAGACATTGTATGACATTCAATTTAATACAATATGATATTACACCTTTTCAGGCAATGTACAGCAAACCTGAAACCATGTGTCCCGCATGAAGGTAGTCGGGTGGATGGATCGTGCAATAACTACAAATATCCAACAGCCGGCACAGCTAGAGGCCCTTACTTGAGGCTTCTGAAACCTGACTATGCATACAGTACGTATTTTATTTTTTCGTTCTGGAAGGAAAACAAACCGACCTTATTATTAAAACCTGAAAATTTTGTTAATGTACTATAGTGTGAAATTTTAGAAAGTAATTGTTTTGATTACCTACTACAATTTTTACATCTTATTACGATTTGATTGAGGAACTTCCAAATATTTTTTTTTCATTCACATCATTTTTTATTTGTTCATTTCATAACAACGTGTTTGAAGAAGCGAGACAAAACTGATATAAGAGGTTCGGTTTAAAATCGTAATAAAAGCAGATGCAATATTATAGACATTTTGTAAGAAAAGTTTATCTTGGCCTTTTAATATATAGATTAATCATTCCAAATTTCAACTATAATAATACTTTATAACATACTGCAACAACTGCCTACCCCGTTAGGGACCTGGCGTGAAGATACATACATAACATACTTATAACCTTTCATTTTTTAGTTACATAACTTACTAGCGCTTTGGAATAACTATTTATATAGGTATATATACTTGAAGAAAGTCCTTGATAAAGTAAATTCTCTTGAGGTCCATTGAGAACGCGTAGATAGACGCTGGCGGCTCAAAATAAATTAAACCGGATAGCTAGAATATCGGCTTGTATCGAGAAAAAAATCCCAGGCACTACATTTCGCTGATATTTATAAAATATAGATTGTGAGAAGTCGTTAGTGTACGCAATAGACATACCTATGCAAAACCTCGCAGGTTCGGCGTAGGTATAACACGATAACATCTACATAAAACCAGCCTTATCGCATATGTCTTATATGTCCCTCTGCAACGTCCTAAGCCGAGGTTCGAATCCACAGGGATCTGCATTAGGGACCTGGCGTGAAAATACATACATACATATAAAATTAAAAAAAAATATAATATTGTTGCAGGGCGTGATATTCGAAAGAATCGGAACGGTGATAGATTGCCGTCGGCGCGTAGAGTGCGTACCACCCTTCAAACGACAGGCCGAGTTGAAGACAAGAGCCACTTCGATGTGGCGGCAGCGCATTTCCTGCAGTTCATACTTAGAGATGTCAGCTATCTGAATGGACCATGTAAGTTTTTACATCGTGCAGCACAAAGTAATGAAAATAATGTCCATTATTTTATATTAGCGACCCGCCCGGCTTCGCGCAGGTGCAATGTAGATTGTTACTGGGAATTTGATGCCATTTTCAATCATCAAAATTCCTACCAATCCAATCCTGTCTAAAACGATAATTGACGTTATGTCAACCGCCATAAGGTTACATTAGAAAAGTTAATACCTATGGCTGTTAAGTTAACTTTTTCTCAATTTTTCGCGAATGCAATACGTACACTTTATATGTATACCTATTGTTTTATATTATTTCGCATTAACACTTGCTTGTGAAATATATTTTATTTTAAAGAAAAATGGAAAGAAAAATTTGACTTCAGGCGAGACTCGAACTCGCGGCCTACTGGGAATCTAGTCCGGCCGCTTTTCCAATTGAGCTACTGAAGTCCTGCCCGATTTGTCAAATCTTTCCTTCACATCTATTGCATTGCTTTATGGTAGCAGCAGCGCCATCTACGTGTACCTATTATATTATTATACAATATAACTTAAATGTATCCACGCCTTCGATCCTAACTTGGCGACTTTTCAGTTTTCCACTCCAAAATATTTACGAAATGAGGTATTTCAGGATTTGTTGGATTTCAGTTGCGCATAAATGTAAATTAGCTCTCAAAATGGCAGTAATGTATTTTTATTTTTTAGTTCTATATACAAGCCGAATTCTTCAAATTTGAAACATCATTAGTACCCGCACATGGGACCACTTAACTTTAAAAGCGTTGAACTCTACATAATTCATTTCTTAATGCACATTCATTACCAAGCTATAATAATAAATTGCACCCAGATTTACAAATACATTTACCAATTTGGCTCAACCTCTAGTTAGCTTCCATAATTCCTTTGAAAACAGTATTTTGTAATTTTAATATACATTTCTCCTCTCCCTTCAATGCAATGAATATTTGAAAGTTAAATTTAATCATGCAAATGAGCGCACAAAAAGCCCGCGCTGAAATAGCTCTGTCATGCACTCTTTGTCCTAAAGCCTTTTACAAATTAGGGTATTAAAACAACGGAACCAGCAGTTAACAAGTCATAAATCATTTCAGCGGACTTTTTGAGGGGGAGACAGTATTGTTGCAAGGCTGAGGGGGAGGAGCAGGATCCTCGTTGCAGACCCATAGAAATTCCTCAGGATGATCCATATCTCAAAGTGACAGATATACGCTGCCAGAACTTCTCGCGAGCGGATACTTTCCAAGATCTCAGATGTATACCCGAAACAATACCACCAGAACAGGTTAATGTAACTTTGATCCATGCGGTATGCGGAACTCGTTTTAAAGTCTACAAAACTAATATCAGTTTTGAAATTTAATAATCGTCGGCCCTATCTCGTAAGCTGTTACGTTTTGGTAGACGAAACTCAATATACTTTATTGCATACGCTATAAAGCTTTAGAAAAAGGGAAAACACTTATCATTTAACTGAAAATGTTGATATGGTAGCTATTTGCCGACGTATATTATTCTTTTCTTGAATGTCATTCCGACTAGTGTGAATTTTATATTTTTCCTTTTGAACTTCCTTTTGCGTTTGCAGTGTTTTGTAATGCATAAGAAAAGCTGTCTGTAAAATACGTCTTTGAGTGACTAACTTCCGCTGTTAGTTTGTGTTCGCTATTGTTTATTCTTATTTTGAAATGAGCAATAGTTATGCTTTTCACTTGTATATCTGCCAATTTGCCATAACTATAAGTGTACAGTATCCAAAAAGAAATATTGCACATCGACCTTAGGTTTGCCTTACCGAATACCCATAATTATAATGTTTATCGACGATTTTGATCAAGTTTTGACCAATACCGGACTTTCAGTGTTTACGTTGGTAGTGTGCAGCAGAGATATTAGCTTTCTCTTTCGTAGGATCAATGTAAAATATTCCTTGATGGGTACCGTACAAATAATAATTTAAATGTTTTTGAGAACAAACAACACAAACACTGTTAACGATAAACCTTAATCATCAATTCGCCCTCCCTTATTTTACAGATTAACTATCAAACGCCTTTATTGGATTTATCAACAATATATGGCGTCGATGAAGAGTCTCTCGATAAAGTAAGATCTTTCAAGAAAGGCTTATTGGAATTAGAAATAAGAGGGGACTTCAAGCGTTACGTCCCGTTGTCTTTATCTTCAATAAATAATGACACAGCGGACGAAATATGTTCCGATAATCGGAGAGAAAGGAATGAAACGATATGTTATCTATTTGGTAAGAGATATGTAGTAGGTATATAGTAGATATTTATTTATTTATTTATTTAAACTTTCTTGCACTTACAAGTACATGAGGCGGACTTAATGCTATGAAGCATTCTCGACCAGTCAACCTTGGGGTTGTGTTGAGAAAGAAAAAATATGTTGGTGCATTGAGAATAAAGTAATAAACTAAAAGATTTACTAACCATAATGACATATTATATGATCTAATAAGCAAATAGTAAAATATCGATAATAAACTTACTTATTAAATACATACATAATAATAATAATAATGGCAACCCATTATACGTCCCACTGCTGTGCACGAGTCTCTCCCCTTTTTGGGGGGAGGCCTGGAGCTTACTCCACCACGCTGCTCCAATGCGGATTGGTGGAGGTGGGTGGGTTAGTGGCCAACCCACTGTCGGATGTTTTCAAACCACCCATAAGGCCTCCGACAAGGTTTAACGACTGCTATCCATCGATAGCAACCGGGACCGACGGCTTAACGTGCCCTCCGAAGCACGGAAACGTGCATTTAATTTGCCACTAGCGGTCACCCATCACACTACCCGACCGCGCCCGTAGTGCTTAACCGAGCAGATCGCTTACGATCTACACCAGCCGCTGGGCCATGCGCGCTTCTACATATACGAAATACATACATATATATATATATATATATACACTACATATATATAAATATATACAATACACACACATATATAATACATAAATAATAATAAATAAATAATAAAAACCTTGGGAGACTGAATATTATGATTATGAAATGTAAAGGTTTATTTATGTATAGCCAGGTGACAAATAAGCATGCAGCTCACATGAGCATGATAATAAGTTATAACTTCAGTCTATAAAAAATAAAATCTAAAAAACGTGCTGAACACTACTATTTGGTGTCAAAATAGATTAGGTAATGCGGTGGTGTCTACGCCCTCGAGCTTCTGCACTGGAACTCTACCACCAGTGAGAATTTATACAATAACCCCCTTATTCATAAACGTATTTTAGCTAAAGTGTTGCTAATCTCTCCTTTGTCTTTTTCTATCCTGCACATTTGACAATGCAACTGACAAAGACAAAGCATTCTATAGCTCAAAACGTATCTAATGTACGTTTATGAATAAGGGAGTTAATGTTTATCATCGAATATTAAAACTTTATATATTTCTCCTTGTTATTTTGGAGTTATGATAGAAATTTATTGGTTTATTTTAAGGTTTCCCCGAAGTAGGCAACACAGATCTTCGGACAACGACGTTCGCAATTTTTTTCATGCGTGAACACAACCGTCTGGCCCAAATTCTGCACGAACTGAACCCATGTTGGGGCGATGATCGGTTGTTTAAAGTGGCGCGTCAGATAAATATTGCTACAGCTGCTAATATATTCCTTTATGAACTTTTACCAGCTTTGTTAGGTAAGTTTTATTATTAGATAATATGAAACACACTGGCCATTATAAGAAAAAATAACTTCTAATATTCAAATACCTATTTAACAGTTATTATGAGGCGATAGAAATCCACACATAGAAATCTAAATAACATTGTTTATTGGTTATATGGCTACACTTACATAAAAAAAAAATGAGCTGAAATCGTAGATGTGCAGAATAACGAGAACTCGTATGTTTCGTATTGTATTTTTTTTTTAATGTCAAGCAACTCATCTGAAATTTTCTTTTCTTTAGGCAATAGAAACATGATAGAATACAAGTTGATATCTGATCAAGTAGAACATATCGCGCCGTATGAAGAAGGAGCTCTGCCGCTGGTATACGCAGAATTTGAAATTTCTACTAGATTCTTCCACACATTCTTGGATGGTAGAATCAAGTAAGTTTTTTCATATTGGTCAAATCATCATTTGTATTATTGGAGGAAAAAATACCTACATATTATGTACTATTATACTTCTCATCAGCACGGGGTCCAATTTAAACCCCGACACTTTGTCAGGCTTGCGCGGGGACATGGGGGGTCCAACACGTAGAGGCCCTTACGAGAATTATGATCTACTTTATAATGGGTTATATTCGGCGGAACCTCTCTCTGCCTGCATCAATCAATAGTTAATACAGACACAGACAGACCCCGCAGAATATACGGGACTATTGTTATGATAAGTGATTCGCCAAACTTTGGGCTATGTGGGTGAACTGGGGGGACTAGCTGGCTGAGCCTATGGAGTGAGATCGGGCACCTGCCTATATTCAACATCTCATATTATCGAATCCTACTTTCGGCAGGTGACTGGCCTCTCCTTGGTGGGCCCCCAAACAGCCAGCCCGATGATCGACGGGGGGCAACACTGTTGAGAGAGGCTGGGGGTGTCGAGAGGTGTGGCCCCGGTTTCACCATCACGAGCGAGTAATCTCGAGCTCGGAGCGGGCTTCCCCGTTATTATGCCTTTAGACACTTCCACCCCCAAGTGTTTGGCTCTTGCAGAAATTTGGACAACCATACCTATTATACCTATTATTGTCTTATTTTTTTCACAGAGATAGAAGTGTAGGTATTATTATTTTACTCTGGTCTAGCAGTTTCTTAGTGCCTTACTCAGAGTTTGGTAATTTGTCTCAATATATTAATGGGCTCACCATCTATAACATGAGCCAAAACAGAACCGGCGAATCTGGGGTCTTTGTTTGTATGCTTAAGTGCATGCATTTGCCTCTGCCTATTTAATCGGGCAATAAAGGCGGGAAATTACAATGTAAACGACATAATTTCAATTTACAGGAGATACAACGAACAATACCAATATATTGACGAATTTCTATTAGGTGAAACTCAATTTCATCAAGCTCTCATTGAAAAAGAAACTAATTTCGAAGAAATAAACCGAGGCACGTTTTACCAAAACGCTGCTAAGATTGACGACATTCAGGATCCTGAGGTGAGAATTCCTATCCGCTCACTCTTTTCTACGATTTATTGCTTTTATCGAAGTGAATTGAGAGTTTTAAAAGCAATTAGTTTCTTTTTCAGTACTTTCATGTAGATCTTAAATCTTAACTGTTACCTAAGTAATTCCATTTTTTGAACTGTAATGAAGATGGCAAGCAAACGTGCAGTTCACATTCATGTTAAGTGATGACTGAAGCCTATAGACACCCACACAAAGACCAGAGGTCAAAATGCAGATGCATTGCCAACCCGGAGACCTAAGTTACTGTTGATATGTCTCTGTGATAAGTTATTACGGGGCCGTACATACCATCTAACCGATTCTAACAGGAACATGATAGTGCTGAAAAAAGTGTACTGTGCCGTAAATGTGTAATGCCATCCTCTTTAAGAAGGAGTTTTGATATCTTGTTAACATTTAGATTTGTATTTTCAGTTTATTTCAAGTCAATTTTTTTTAAATGTAATAATAGTGCAACCAAACGCACAGTTCACATCAGAAACTCATTTATTCATTTAGGGTGACAGGCACCTCTTATGACACGTCAAAAACAAACAAAATAAATTAAAGTGAATAACAATTGATATACATGTCAAATAAGATAAAAAATAATGTACAGTCAAGAATATCACCAAGATAAAACTAAATATACTATGCTAATGTAAAAAGTATATCAGTAGATTTACGGCCCTGTAATTTCCGGCACAGAGGCATAACACCCTTAGGCCTCAGGAGTGGTAACGCATCTGCATTTTGACCTTGGTCTTTGTGTGGGTGTCTATAGGCTGCAGTCATCACTTAACATCAATGTGAACTGCATGCTTGTTTGCCACTTCCATTACATAAAAAAAAAAAAAAAGAATGCCTCATTCTCCTTTACAAACTGATAAAAAAAGAGTAAAAAGAAAAGAAAAAGAGTCATTCTTTGTCATTCACCTTGATGTTCATTGATGACTGCAGCCTCTCTGCAGACACTCACACAATGACCAGAGGTCAAAATGCAGATGCGTTGCAACTCCTGAGGCCTAATAACGTGTTATGCCTCTGTGCTGAAAATAACAGGCCCGTACATTACCGCCTGATCAGAACACGATAGTGCTGAACACTACCATTTAGCGGCAAGTATATAGGTAATGCGGTGGTGCCTACGCCCGCGAGCTTCATCACTGGAGCTCTACCAGTAAATAACCAGTCAAATCAAACTCAATTATTTATTTCTTAAAACAAGTACCCGCGGGTCATCATCATCATTTCAGCCAAAAGACGTCCACTGCTGCACAAAGGCCGCCACAAAAGAATGCCACAACGAACGGTCCTGGGCCGCCCTCATCCAGCGATTGCCCGCGACCTTCACCAAGGCGTCGGTCTACCTTGTGGGGGGCCTGCCTACGCTTCGTCTTCCGGTACGCGGTCGCCATTCCAGAACTTTTCTGCCCCAACGGCCGTCAGTTCTGCGAGCTATGTGCCCTGCCCACTGCCACTTGAGTTTCGCTATTCGGTGGGCTATGTCGGTTACTTTGGTTCTCATGCAGATCTCCTCATCTCCTCATTAGATCTCGCAGAGAAACTCCGAGCATAGCCCTCTCCATTGCTCTCTGAGTGACCTTAAGCTCAAGGTCACCCGCGGGTAAAGCTACAATATTATTAATTTAGTCTTGTGAAGATTTCAGAAAATTACTATAGTACAAAACAAAGGAGTTATGACTTAGCTGCTGAGGATATACAGAGAGGCAGAGATTTAGGAATCCGCGGGTACAACGATTACAGACATCTATGTGGTTTTCCGATGGCCAGAAAGTTTGAGGATTTCTTAGATGTTATGACGCTCGAGGTAAGTTATTTGGTTGTTGATGTTTCAAACTAAATGGCTGAAAAAAAATACATGCAGATCACATGCTATAACTATTATAATCCTCCTCAATATCAGTATCGGCTTGAATGCTCTAGGTATATTATATCAGTACTGATATAAAATAGTCTTTGTGTCGGAAACAATGTGGTACGACCACTTTATTTCTTGGCCAAAGATTGTTAAATATCCAGAATACAATAACACTCCTAACTTCAATTCATGAATCGGATATCCCAAGATCCGTTACGAAAAATAAATCATAGCATTATCGAAACTCTTTCCATACAAATAACTGGAAATGAATTTAAACTTTTGAATTCCTTTTATTAAAAATAATAGGAATTCAAAATAATAGGAATTCAGAAATTTAAACTATTTGTTTATAATGTATCTTCACGCTAAGGACCTTACGAGGTAGGCAGAGAGTATGGAGCGTCGGATATCCCAATCCTGACAACCTGTGCTTCTTCTACATTCATCATTCTCTTCATAAATGCACGCCGATTCCTAAGACTTTGATGTCACCTTCAGACAGTACTCGACCTATTTGGTCATTGTAGGTCAATCTTTGTCTACCTGGGCCTCTGCCACCTTCCACATTTAAATTGTATGTATGTCATTCGCTAATTCGACATTCACTATTTATTTAATAACCACTATTGACCAATAGTTCCATGCCGGCTTGGTGCACATCCAGTGTATAATATTAGGTTGGGGAAAAAGTTTCTTCGCATTTTTTAAGATAATTCAAAACATTTTTTAATATAGTTTATTTAAATTTAACGAAAGTATGTATGTACCATTTTGTTCGATAACCTTTTGCCATCTTGTAGGTAGGGACATGATCCCATTGCTATAAAAATTTTGGGACTTCTCATCAAAAAACCGCGACAAGTGGATTTGGCAGTCCTCTCGTGATGTTAACCTAACATTGCATAAAGAATTCTGAAGAGACCGAAACAGGTGGAAATCTGAAGGTGCAAGGTCAGGACTATACGGCGGATGCATTAACACCTCCCAGCCAAACTCTCTTAATTTTTGCTGAGTGGCTATAGATGTGTGAGGTCTAGCGTTATCATGGTGAAACACCACACCCCTTCTGTTGATCAATTCCGGCCGCTTTCTCTCAACTTCTTGCTTTAATCTCATCAGTTGTTCGCAGTAGAGTTCAGAATCGATAGTCCTGCCTGGTGGTAATAGCTCATAATGAATAATGCCCTTCCAATCCCACCACACACATAACATCACCTTATTGCGAGTTAACCCGGGTTTCGCCACAGTCTGTGAAGCCTGACCGGCCTTTGACCATGACCTTTTTCGCACGTTCTTGTCGTACGTGATCCACTTTTTATCTCCAGTTATCAGCTTCTTCAAGAATGATTCGGTTTCATTACATCGTAATAAAGAATCACAAATGAGTACACGGTTCATTAGGTTTCTTTCAGTGAGCTCGTGAGGTACCCAAATATCGAGCTTTTTTTTGTACCCAGCTTTTTTCAAATGCGCCAAAACTGTTTTGTGATCAATTCCCAGTTCTTCAGCTACGTCGTAACTACTGATATGTCGATCTTGCTCCACTTTTTCAAAAATGGCATCCATTTTATCCGTAATAGGGCGACCAGAGCGAGGTGCATCTTTGACATCAAAATTCCCGGATTGAAAACGCTTAAACCAAATTTGTGCTACTCTCACAGACACTGCACTAGGTCCATAAACATCGCAAATTTTTTCGCGGCTTGCTTTGCAATATTACCTTTTTTGTAGTAAAATTTTAAAATGTATCGAATTTCTTCATTAGATTCACTCATCTTGACAGTACGAAAAACAAATGAAAATCACACATTTGCCTAATTTGAATTTGGAATTATGTTCTTTAAAATTTTAACTTTCAATGATACCAAAACCAGCCAGATACAAATACTACAGCCAAAGAGATTTTATTACAAGTTCATACATACTATAATGCGAAAAGACTTTTTCCCCAACCTATTATATTTTACCTTATAGAAAGTTGAAGCACTGAAGAAACTGTACGAGGATATAGACGATGTAGAACTACTAGCTGGAGTAATAAGCGAGAGTTTTATTCACGGCACGTTCGTAGGTCCAACTCTGTTTTGTATCATCAATAAACAATTGAACATCTTCAGATACGCCGACCGCTTTTGGTTTGAAAGAGGAGACCAGTTTCACAGCTTCAATATATGTAAGTATCTATTATATTTCATTTAAAGTTAAACGTGTAACTTATTACTTACTTACTAAACGAAATTATATTTCTGTAATGTTTAAAAAATAATACTGGTGGTAGAGCTCTAGTGACGCGGGCGCAGGCACCACCGCATTATCTAAACGACTTGCCGCTAAATGATTGTGGTATAATGTACGGCCCTAGAATTTTCAGCACAAAGGCATATTACTCTAGGCCTCAGATGTGGCAACGCATCTACATTGCAATCTTTGGTTTCATGTAGATGTTTATAGGCTACCGCATTGCTTACAATCAATATAAACTACATAGTACTACAATATTGTACAGTACTCTTAGTGCTAAATAACAGGTCATCAATAGCCAAATACCCTTAACTAACATAAAAAATTTACAAACATCTATCATTTGTCCCAACAAACCAGTTTTTTTTTTTTGCAAAACTCTATCCCGTAGTATTTGCACGCGGCCGTTGTATGTACATTTTTAAAAGCTACAATTATTCCAAACGAATAGAATTGACAGCGAACAAAAAAAATGCTTCCAGTTCAATTACACGAGATCAGAAAAACTAACATGGCGAGATTTGCGTGTGACAACGTGGAAGCAATCAAGTATATTCAACCGCAAGCATTCCTGAACGTTGTGAATGGGTACGTACAATTTGTTAACTACTATTTTAAAATAAACGTTAGAGAGCTGCTTCAGAAGATTTAGTGGCTGATTTTCTATGGAAGTACTGCATTGTATACAAATTTGATACAGAATGTAAATCAGTGATTCAAATATGAATTTGTATCATAAATGAGTAAATTTTAAACATGAAGGGGCATTAAAATGTAAATTTTTAAATAACATTGTGTGATAATATCCCGAGTCATGCCTTATCGTTTTTTTTATAAATTTCCGAAAATTGATAATTCTCTTTATCTTAGTTTAAAATTTTGGAAAAAAATACAGAAAATAGTTCTCTACCTATCAATTAACATGAACGTAACTTCACGCCTGTCATCATCATCCCCGAATTTAGGCAGAGGTAAATGCATGCATTCAAGCATACATGCAAACACCCACGCCGGTTACGTTTTGGCCCATGTAACAGGTGGCGAACCTGTTGCCATCTCCGGGCACATTACCAAACTCCGAGGTACTGGGAAACTTCCAGAAATTTAAAAAAGAAAAGGAAAGGAAAATTCCCATTAGAACCAGAGATAAAGAGGACTTTCCACCATTATCTCTGATTATCCCTGACCCGGGAATCGAACCCAGGACCTCAGCGTAGTAGTAGTGGCCTGCTACCACTAGGCTATCGAGGCAGTTACGATACGACAGTCAATTTACGTAAAACCCTTAATATATTTGGTATTTATAGCAACACTGTAAATTGATTTACTTTACGAGACCCAGGGACCGTGAGTCCGACTCACACTTGGTCGATTTTTCTTTACAATACAACAGGAACGTTGATGGAATAACATCAAAATAAATTTTCCAGAAACACACCAGTGCCATGTACACACATCCCAGGAGCCGATTTGTCAAGATGGCGGGATGCCAGTTGCCATAAATTGGAGTACAATCACGAATACCAAAGATTCTTTTGCCAAGGTGGATTTTAGGACTTCACTGAATAATTATGGTACAGTTTAAACCAAATGTTGTTTTATCTGTTATTTTATAAAAATAATAAAACATCTTATAACAATATTTTTACGTTATTTACTGATGGTGGAGATCCGATGGAGGAGCTTGAGTGTATAGGCATCTACGTGTCGCTAAATGATAGTGTTTAACACTATCGTGTTCCAGTTAGGTGATAATGTATTGTCCCGTAATAAATATCATACAGACAAAATGACTACCTAACATTAGTTAGCACGCGGCAAAAAAAAACGTAATTAATTCCGTTTTTTCACATGATTCAAATATAGATTACAAAACACACAAATGTAGAAAATAATTTAAAATTCAATCTAAGTTTGAAAAAAATACCTGCTTAAAGCTGAACATATATTAATATAACAAAATATGCTGCTTATTGCTTTATTTAAAGTCTTAGCAAAATATCAAAAATAAAAACACATCTTCAACATTTCCACTATCGGAAAAAGAATCTTCCATTATTTTTATTACCAGGATATCTTTTTTTAGACACTAACGTCGATATTGTGAAGTGAATATAAAAATCATGAGGTAGAATATCGACACGGAACATTATACCAACATTGCCTAATTGCCATGCGATTCCATTGATTACTCTAAAACGTACAGATTGCTGCTTGTTTCTTAACGTCTGATGGCCTAAAAATCGATGATTTTCATGTTAATTATCAGAACTTTAGAGAAAAACCTAGGCCTAGTGCAAGTTGACATCGGAAAGGAATTGACAAGGCCTTGGTAAAGGTTTGGAAAGGTAAATAGCAGTAGGTACCTACGTATAATAATAATAATGGCAACCCTTGATGCGTCCGACTGCTGGACTCGAGTCTCTCTCCTTCTTGAGGGGAGGCCTGGAGTTACTCCACCACGCTGATCCAATGCGGGTTGGTGGAGATAGAAGTTAGTGGCCAACCCGCTTTCGGATGTTTTCAAACCGCCCAATAAGGCCACCGACAAGGTTTAACAACTGCAACCTATCGATAGCCGGAACCGACAGCTTAACGTGCCCTCCGAAGCACGGAAACGCACATTTTAATTTGCCACTAGCGGTCTCTATCACACACCCGACCGCACCCGTATCGCTTAACCGAGTAGATCGCTTCCGATCTTCCGACCAGCCGCGGGGCCACGTGCGCTTTACCTACCTACGAGTTTTACAAAAATTATATGTCAACTAGCTGACCCGGCAAACTTCGTATTGCCTCAGAATGAAAATATGACATGTGTCAAAGGTTTGATAGATACGGATTATTTGTATGGGAAAATGAAATGGTGGTTTTTACTATTTCCCTTCAATTTCTTCAATTTTCTTACCTTTTAAACATTCCCTGGACTTCCAAAGATCATTCAAAATCAATATTAGCCAAATCGGTCCAGCCATTCACGCATGATGCCGTGAGTGCCGTGACCAATGAAAACGGGTTGCATTTTTATATATATGATGATGTAATATGGCTCAAATGTCACGTGATGGATGATAAAGGCTTAGGAAAACGATCCCGTCAACACTTCTTAAAAATATTAAAATAGATCACATCGTGCTCAACATCTGCATTAACGAAAATAATATCATTCTTTATCTGTATTATGAAGATAAAAAGGTTTTTATTCAACACGAACATCGTTATGGAGAAGTGAATACAAAAATCATGAGGCAGAATGTCGACACGCAACATACCAACATTGCCTAATTGCCATGTGATTGTGTTAATGATCGTCGAACGTACAAATTGGTGTTTCTTAACGTGATCCACTAGCACCTTTAGTCGGAAAGTACTAATTTACATAGAGTATGTTTATGACATCATTTTTATTCGCTCCATACCAACTAGGCAATAAGCATTTTCCTTCTTTCTGTTATATATTTTCTAGATATATTACTCTAGAAGCAAAACCTTGGGACCCCCCTTTTACGAAAATTGCGCTGACTGAGGAGTACGAAATTTGGCACACTTATCTTAATATATATAAATCTCGTGTCACAATGTTTGTCCTCAATGGACTCCTAAACCACTTAACCGATTATAATAAAATTCGCACACCATGTGCAGTTTGATCCAACTTGAGAGATAGGATAGCTTACATTACGCTATGACTAATAGGAGCAGAGCAGCGCGGGCGAAGCCGGGGCGGGCCGCTAGTAGTTTATATGTAGGAGAAGTGCAACATGCTAATATTTTACAATACCTATAATTATATAATACATTAAATAAATAAATAAAACATTACATACTTACCATACAATTACGTTCATGTCAAACATAATTTTATACTGGGAACAATAACTTTAGTATTGTTCCGAGATTTTATTACATGTGCTGTGTACCTGGGGTAAAACAGTTTCACCACAGAGGTTCGCAATAGAATTCAAACTAAGTTAGGTATATTTTATGCATATGTATTGGGGTTGAATTTCGACCATAGGGCAATCACTTGTATTCATAAAAGTGCTAAGCAAACTAAGTTCACTTGCTTTGTGATACAGCATAATTAAAAAATAAATATACATCTATTATATTATACCAAGACAAACCATTTTGCTAGGTGCAATCATCAAAATTTCGATACGCATAAATTAGCCCAACATATTTAAATAACAAAATAATATTAAAGAAAAACTTTAAAATAGCCGAGAGATATTTCTTATACAAACCATTTCCAGTATTTTACAAGCTTTTTCTCTCAGAAACTCGACTACTTAATCAAATCTTAGACTAGTTGCTGGGAACTTTCCCAAGATCTCATTCGCGGTGATAAAATAAATTTAAAAAAGCTACTAGGTAGTGCAACAGTCCTCATTTATTCAACGCGGGAATTGGAGTAATTTCCAGAAGGAAAATTAAAAAGAAACGAGCTTATCTTGGTGAACCCTCCGAGCAATTACAGTCTGGCTAAACAAGTTTAAGTTTTTTACTTCTATTTAGTACTATACTTTACTTCCGAGATCGCACGAGATTTTTAAAAGTTGTGGCTCGTAGAGAGCTCATTAATTATAGCTGTTCAAATTAAGAAGTAATTTACCTACCCCCCGAACCATAACCCAACAAATTGAAAGCAATATACTTCCAGGTTTATTTTATTTGGTTTCAACAAAAAGTGTAGGATGGCTTATTAATGCGGATTCCAGTTTTATTAACTTTTTCAACAATTAATTAAGACGAGGGTTATATATTTCTCCCAATGAGTGGACCTTAAAATGAACAAAAGCCGCATAAGCCGCTCCAAATCTGATGACATCATCCGAATTCGTCTAGAATTTCTAGTGTTTTTTAGTGATAATTATTACGGAACATGATACAACTGAACGCTACCATTTGGCAGCAGAAAGATTAAGTAAGGCGGTGGTGCCTACAAGTACAAGCTCCGATATAAGAACTAACAACTACCAGTACACATAGCTGACGTTAGCGCATCATAAAGTGACAAAAATATTCAATGGGCCACTTAATTTTGTTTCGTCTATTGCATTGGTTCATAATATGTTAATAGACATAATAATATACATAAATATCGCTCTTCAGCTGTAATGAGAGTAATGAGATAGGTTTAAATTATTTATATTAAATAAAAGATTATTTTATCAGCTATCTAACATAACGAACAACTCTACTCGTTAGCGCAACATTCGGAGTGACCGCACCGGTTTCCGCAGGCGCATCACAGTGCGAATGAAATTTGTTTCTCATCGAAGCCCTTTGCAATCCAAAAATAGAGTAAATTAGTCTTTATTACAACATAAATAAGGCACCGACGTGACCAACCGGCCCATTTTTAGGCAGTAATTCGAAGTCATTCCAGTAACTACCGTAATGGGGCTAGCCACATGTGTGATTATATTGTTTGCCATTTGCATGGCAAACGTGCGAAAGAAACAAACAAACAAGGAGCAAAAGAACAAACAGACACGCGCGAAGCTCCCAAAATGCTTCAATACCTGACGATAAGACACGATCATTGTAGCGTTTCATTTAAAAATAACGCGACCCTTCCGGGTTTTTGGAGATTGAACGGCCTTTTACCCAAAGATTCCCTGTCGGAGCGTTGCGGAAAGGGTAAATTGGTCCGTTTCGGGCCCACATTTTGTACGAACAGCCCATTATTGGGTCTTGAACTCGGGACCGAGCGGATTTACGGAGTTCACCCGAAATGTTGATTATTTACGGTGAATGCAAATAGGTTTGTATATAGACGGTGTCATTATGGCAAGCAAATTAATAGTGGTTTTGGGTTTTGTGATATGTAAGACATCGAATTCGGGGTTGAAACTAGGCATTTTAGATTTTGATAGTTTTTCGGGTATAGTGTAGGTATATTTTGTTACATAGTAACAAAATTTGGGAACCTGCTTTGATCCTAACCTACTATCTGTCACAATAAATATTTCATAAAGTACTTACCTATTAAAAGGTTTTTCAAATCCGATACTTAGTTTCTGGATACAGTTCAGCAATTAGGTAACTAACAATCTTTTCAGGTCAATTTTATGTATGCATACCTTATTACATGTTGACATGCAATTAGTTAAACATGTTAAATCTAGTTCACATTAAATTCTGAAGTAACTATGCTTAACGATCCTCAAACGTCGCTTCAACTTCAAAATAAGCAAACAGGAAAAAAAACAAAACATATCATCTTTTATGAACCAAACAGATTTACTCAAAGATATGACGGAAGTAAACAAAAAACGTGACAAATATAAACATTGCAAAATGACACGAAAAAGCAATGCCGAGCTGTAGTTTCACGGATACATTCATTTCTATGCCATGTATGGAGAGTCGAACGAAAAAGTACGTGCTCTGAATCCGCAGTGAATAAATTTTAATAATGCTGCAAACTTTACCGAAGCCTCAACGGCAGTACCGCAAAATATTGACATGAAATTGGCGCACTTTCACCCTATTGCTGCACTTCTATGGTCTTTTTAAAATCCAGGAAATCAATGTATTTTTGTCCTTAAGCTTTGTACCGTAGACCTAAGGCGAGATTCACATACCGCACTACGACTTTACTTTCGAGCAAAGTACGCTTCGAACTGTCAAAACCCATACATTTCTGACAATACTATGCATACTTTGCTCAAAATAAAGTCGTAGTGCGGTCTGTGAATCTCACCACTAGTCTCTGGCTAAGAGCAAAATACATATTATTTCTGTTTTTGCAAACGTATAACAATTAATGTTAACACAATTGCTAATATCCCGTTGGAGGCACTGCAAACCTAAAGGGTTCTTTCGACATATTAAACATATCAATAGTCAACAGACCAGTGTTACTCCTGCAATCCGTAGAAGGTAGGCATAAAGATCTTCATAAAAATCTATGTTCATTTTAGATAAACCAACGACAATTTTTTGGTACAAAGAAATTAAAACATACACTTTTTATGAAGCAGAAAATTTACCGAAACACATGACGAAACTCCACCAAAAACTGTAACAAATATAAACATTGCAAAAGACATGAAAAACTTATGCAGAGCTGTAGTTCTCACAGATACATTCATTTCTATGCCATGTATGGAGACTCGAACGAAAAGGTACGTGCTCCGAATCCGCAGTGGATAAATAAAGCTGCAAACTTTGCCAAAGCCTCGACAGCGGTACCGCAAAATATTGACATGAGATTGGCCCACTTTAATTCTGCAGCTTCATTTCTGTTGTCTATTTAAAATTCTAGAGACAAATGTATGTATTTTATGCTGTCATCTCGGTTTCAGTCTGAGTCGAGTGTCAATCGACATTAAATTGGCCCAATCTAATTTATCAGCTTCATTGTCCGCTTAATAATCTGTTGTTCTGTTACACAAGGCTAGGTACACAGTCAGGGTGTGTTTCACGGATTCTACATTGTTTGGATCACAGATACCTACAAGACGGGTTCTCTTTGCACTTTCATCCGTTTAAATGCCATGTCCTGTCAGCACCTATCTGCACGAGAACACCTAACCAGAACGAACGAACCGAACCGAAATCAGACACCGGTCGTACCTTAGCTTTCTTCTGCAAGATAATCAGCACGATCGTTACCTGACAAGCCTTGCAATCACATACCTATGGATTACAATATTAGGCATACTGAATTTACGGGAAATATAGTAGTAACGACTTTGTGTTTACCAAGAAAAATTTTTATTGCTAGATAGTTTACATGGCATGATGGCACCAGTCCCAACGCCGGAATGAATATTCCACGTAGTTTCTAAACTTATTGTTTTAATCAGTATAATAAATAGTATTTCCAGTGATTGAGAACAAGTGATCCCAATGATCGCGGGCTCAAGTCCCGCCCAAAGATAAAATGTCTTATAATTCTCGTGAAATTATCTTTCCATTCTTTTTTAAATATTTCACTCGCACTTGCATCAGATTTCAATCCCAAAATTGCACCCGAAATAAAGGATAATACACCTTTATCTTTAATAGCCCACGATCCAGGAATCGAATCCAGGACTCCTGCGTTGTAGTAGTGGCCTATCACTAGATTGTTTTACAGCCCTGTAATTTCCGACACAGAGGTATAACACCTTAAGCCTCAGGAGTGGTAACGCATCTACATTTTTACCTTGGTCTATGTGTGGGTGTCTATAGGCTGCAGTCATAACTTAACATCAATGTGAACTGCATGCTTGTTTGCCACTTCCAATACATAAAAAAAAGATTACGAGGATCAGATATTTGAATTTTATTACTAGATATTTTCACAAGAACCCGATATTTAATCTAAATACTAATCTTTATTCTGCTTTAGTTTATTATTTAATAAACTAAAGCAGAATAAATCTGTTATCTTTTTCCATTACAAGCGAATGAACCTGCAATTCAAGAACTAAATTACATTTGAAAGAACCTGAGAAAATCTCAAGATTGAATCCCGACAACATATCCAATTATTCGAAATGTGTACTTAAAGCAAGTCCGTGTAAAGCAAAAGTCATACGACTTTGATTCGGGGTTCTTATGGTTCCATTTCATAATACAAACCATAAGATCGCTCTTGTATCTTTCACTTTCTCATCAAATTTGGTTCGAAACCATTAGGCTGACTCTGATTTTCAGTCAGAAATTTGAATATAAGTGTCAAGCGGCAGTAGTCCGCCGGCAGATTGCTAAACAAGATCATCTGCGTAAACAAGTGTCTTCAGATCTATGTCAGCAATTTGTACTTTAATGGAAAAATAAACACGGAGAAATTCTCGATTACCTAAGCTTTTAATGTCTCTGTCATCGAAAACCGCAAGCCTGAACTAGTTTGCCGACCGACCACTGTCGATATTCAAGCTATTATTATTTCAATAGCTTTTGTTTGTAAAGCAGTGTGGATTTCTCATTGATTCAAATTGGATAGATAGTTTTTGTTTAATTTTAATTTATATTGCTATAAAAATTGAAAACGATGAAATAATTTGTAATGTTTATTATTAAAAATACTCCAAAGAGCATTTTTTTAATACTAAATTTATCCTTTCGAAACATTATTCTATTTTTAATTAATTTTCTAATTCTCATTCCTAAATTTAACATCAAACACACAATTCTTTAGACAATAGTCAATGGAATATTCATTAGAGTGTTTAACTATCTTGATCATATTGGGATATGACAGCCTTATCAATTTTCAAATAAGTTACAGAAATACAATTCCACGATTTGGGCTTTAATAAGAAAAATGGAAGTAAACTTTCGATTAAGGTCACAGTATCTGTCATCGAAAACCGCGAGTCTGGACTAGTTTGCCAGCTGACCACTGTCGATATTGAAGCTATTATTATTTCAATAGTTTTCTTTGCAAAATGGTGCTGAATTGGACATCGAATAAATGTGGATAGACAGTTGTTGTTTTGTTTTATATTATTTTGCATTAACACATGCTTGTAAAATATATTTTTTTAAAGAAAAATGGAAAGAAAAATTTGACTTCAGACGAGACTCGAACTTGCGGCCACTGGAATCTAGTCCAGCCGCTCTTCCAACTGAGCTACCGAAGTTCTGCGCGATTTGTCAAATCTTTCCTTCACATTTATTGCATTGCCCTATGGTGGCAGCAGCGCCATCTTTTGCCTCACTATGCTAGTTAGGCAACCGATATATTAAACTTTGCAGTTTATTGAATATCGATAAGAAGTCGCTTTTACCCTTAATAATTGTTTTATATTATTTCTCATTAACACATGCTTGTGAAATATATATTTTTAAAGAAAAATTTGACGTCAGGCGAGACTCGAACTGGCGGTCACTAGAATCTAGTCCAGCCGCTCTTCCAACTGACCTACCGAAGTCCTACTCGATTTGTCAAATCTTTCCTTCACATTTATTGCATTGCCTTATGGTGGCAGCAGCGTTGTTTTATTAAAATTGCTTCAAAATAGATCACGTTGCATATTAATTCTTCTTCTGAAAATATTTCTAGTATGCAACTTCATTAAGTCTACAGTACTTTAAATTCATATAAGGTTTTCGCATTTATTATCCCCGTATTCGAATTGCTTTACTGCCATTGTTCGGTTGACCGACTGCGCCAGGAGAAGAATTCTCTTCCAGTAGAAGAAAATTCTTCCGATAGTGGACGGTGGGGTCGTCACATCCCGTCGCCAGTATAGATTAGTGATGGCACAAAATACTCAGCGCCTGTATAGATGAGTGATAGCACAAAAAAACTGAGCTGGTTTAGTACAAAACGGTTGAAAACATAAAATGGCGTACTTGTACTAATTCAAACTACAATCATTGGTACCGAGGCAAAGTTTTAATAATATCGGCATATTTTTCATGGAAGTGGCAAACAAGCGTGCAGTTCACATTGATGTTAAGTGATGACTGCAGCCTATAGACACTCACACGAAGACCAAATTCAAAATGCAGATACGTTACCACTCCTGAGGCCTAAGGTGTTATGCCTCTGTGCCGGAAATTACAGGGCTGTACATTACCACCTGACCGGAACACGATAGTGCTGAACACTACCATTTAGTGGCAAGTATATTAGGTAATGCGGTGGTGCCTACGCCCGCGAGTTCCGTCACTGGAGCTCTTCCACCAGTAAAAATTGTATATATACAAAGATTATCAAAGAGATAGAAGGTAAAACTATAAACTAATAACAGGGATAGACAAAAATTATCAGACGAACTTGCAATAAGCTGACCTCTGGCTTTTGTGTAGATGTCTATAGACTGTAGTCATCACGAAACATTTACTTGAACTGCATTTTTGTTTGCAACCTTCATTACATTAAAAAACACCCCACATTTAAGTTTTGTCATTTTTAGGGTTCCGTACCTTAAGAGGAAAAAAGGAACCTTTATAGGATCACTCGTGCGTCTGTCTGTCTGTCTGTCCGTCTGTCACAGCCTGTCTGTTATGAAAAAAATGTGGAAAATAGTTCTTAACCTATAGATTACTGGAAAACCTATAAGAAGTTTGAATATTCAAATGAAATCGAAAATTCTTAATAATATAACCCCCCTGCCGGTACCACCGTAACCGCTATGTACCTGCATTTTAAATCTGTAATATTTTCGAAAATATTTATTTAAATTACGGAACCCTCACCACGCGAGTCGAACTCGCACTTGTCCGGTTTTTTAAACTTCAGCGAAGCATTCATTGAAAATCTTTGAAAAAAAAAAATTACTCGCGGACACTATGCGATTCTATCTGACGACCCGGTTAGTCCAGCGGTGCAAAACCACCGTTTGATTCGAAGGGTCGCGCGTTCGATCCCCGCATCGGAACAAATATTTGTATGGCCTACAGATATTTGTTTCGGGTCTGGGTGTTTGTGTATGTGTTGTATGTGTACAACGGCACCCACGACACAGGCTTTTACCTCCTGTGGGGCTGTGAGTGTAAGCGTATTTTATTTATTTTATCTTATAACTTACCGAGGTAAATTATAAAAGAACTATTTCGCTTAAAAAACTAGACTCCACGGCGAATCTCTTTTCTCAATTAGACGCGAATGAACCTGCTATTCTAGAAAAACAATTTACGGAGTACAAACCTTAAGAAAAGAAAAAACGTCCTAGTTTGAATCTGGAATTCTGGACAAGATAAAATTATTTACAATGTGTAGTTAAAATCATGCAAGAGCTTGGTATCGTTGAGGTTGATATTCAATGAGTGTCTAGGTACAAATTTTAAGAGTTGCAAATAATCTGTTGATTTATCCTTCGAAAGAAGGACAGAGGTATGCGAAATTAAATTCTGTGAAAATCTATTTATACTCGAAACTTGGCATTGAAATTGAGTTCCGTTTTCAGCGTTAAAATGACTGTTTCGATTGCAACTCAAATCTAAGATTACTGATAAGATTTTTAACCGGCTTACGTAGGCTTCTTCTCTCAAGGCGACTTCACTGGGCAGTCGGTGAGCGCGAAGGACTCCCGGCATAAATTCATTCACACAACGGTATGAATTAATGTAATAACCCTGCGACTTATAAGACATATGCGATTAGGGACTGCGCAATAGATTAAAATTGCTATTATTATAAAGCTGGAATATATTATGTTTATCCCAATCAAATAAATAAAAATCTTGTGTAAAAAAAATGTAACATAAACTTTGCCGGTTAAGCTACTGGAAACGATTTCAAAATGCTGAAATAGTTACATATTGTTAGTTGTTTTAATGAATGTAAATCTTTCACTACACTTTACTGAGCAAGTATTTATACGTACAATATATGTGTAGGCAAGTAAGAGAAACACAACACTGATTGCTGTTTTGGTCTTTTATACGCCAAGTAATAAAATGGCCCAAGGGCAATGGTGTTACCACAGTGCCTATTTTATAGCCTTCTGTGTTCCAATTAGACATATACCTAACCCGCACAGAGACATAAAACCTCCTCCCCTTAGTGAACCAACATGAAGGACGCAACGTATAAATAAATGAAATTTAACCTTAAACAGATTCATTTTGACCTCCTCTGTTTTAAATTAAAAATACCGGCTGTGCGTGTCTGGCCAGCAACCATTTTAACCGATTTCAAAAGAGGTGGTGGTTCTCAATTTGTTGGGGTCTTTTTGTGTATGTTCGGGAGCGTTAATTATTATTTTCTTTCAAAGGGTATATATTAATGGCATTGTTTGCTTCAAAGGTAGTCCCATGGACACTGGGTCAGGATTTGATGATGGGATTCTTCTTTAGATTCATACAGTTTACATTGATAGTAAGTGTCCTATAAACATCTATATAAAAACCAGAGATTTATGTTGAGAGAAGAAAAACAAACATTTTGGGAATACCAAATTTAATTGAAATCATTACAGTGGCTTATGGAAAACAATTGATACTAACTTTTCGTAATTCTGTAGTATATTTAACAAACATTTTTCGTTTAATAGCGTAAAAATCTTAATAAATATTCATAAATTCTATGAAATCTTTTCATGAGATTGCATATACTCAATATGCAATCTCATGAATTAAATTAAAATTCTAAAAATATCTAAAAATTATTATTCACAAAGTCTACGTCATAACATTCTTCGTAGGTATAGTCAAAATTCTTTGCTATGAGAGCGTCGAAGCCTTCACCGGATCGATCCAGAGCTAAATCGAGTTGAGTGGGTATTAATAAAAACACGATAAGGCCGCGCAGGTATTAGTAGGCTGTTATGAATATAAATCATTTTTAAATTGAGAACACTGCAGGGAAAAGCCAGCTAAGCTATTGGTACAGCGTTTTGTACGTAGTATGCACTTATCTATGAGATAACACTTATAAACCCGAAGAATGTGTTGATTTGATTGGTTGAACACGAAACTATTGGTTCGAATTGGAAAAAACATTGTTTTACATTTATCGAGGCAGGAGTGGGCTTTATTATTATATCATCACGTTATAATCTCTAGGTGCTTCAGGTGGGTGAGACCGCCTATCGAAATTGTTTTTGATATTATTTTTGCTGTCAAATTTTCCATGTTAATTTGTAACTCCTTTAAAAGCAATAGTAATACTATTTTTATGTCAATTTGTACCTCTTTTAATAATATTATCATAAAGTAGGTATTATCTATAGGTATACTGTATGTTATAAACCTACTGGACTCATTAATATTTTTACACATTTGGTAAAAATATATTATGTTTGAATAATTCTTTACTCTCCACTAAAGTCCCCAAAACCAACCAACAATATATAAACTTCTTAATATAGGTATGGGTACTGTTATTGTGCGGAATAAAGTAAGTCTCTGTTTCCTAAAGCAACCCACTTTCAGTGAACATCTTTTTAGGTCAACTCATAAGTCACAAAAAAAGGCTTAACGAGGAGCAACCATTTGAATATTTAAGCAAATAGGCCGCTAATAAGACGACGCCGACGTTAACATTGGGTATCGATCAGTGTCAGGTCTGACACGATGGACGCTTGAATTATTGTGTGCACACTTTAGGCTCATTACAGTGTGCAGTGAACCTTGAATGAGCGGAAAGCGGACCACGTGAATGAATTTAAAGTTTTTAATGTTCCGTTCTTTTCTGCCTGTCAGTACAATACAATATTTATTTAATTTTTTATCTTTATCTGTACAACATTTAAAAGCGTAGTAAAGCATGTCTAAACGCGGAATTATTTCAATGCTGTATCATATACAAGCTTGCGCTCTTCGATTACTCATTCACATGCCAACAGACCCAGAGCTACGGTTTTGTCCGTATCGTTGTAAAAGGCTTAACATACGTTATTTATTTTATAGTCCATCACTGACTTTAACTTTACACAGTACACAGATTTAACCGTCAATAAACGAATGAAGACTGAAACTGACACTCGATGTTTTAATGCCAATTATAAACAGCGATGGCTCTTGATATATTACCTCGATTTTATTTTACACTGGAGGAAAAATAATTCGACGAACTTCATTTATATTTTTCACGTCATGATCCAATAAATCGGGCTAAATAACGAACAAGTTACAGGGTTTTATTACATCCCCTATAACTAAAGTATTGATTCAACAAATGAGTTACTACATTTAATTTTATTTTAATGCATGGCTATATTTTTAAATACAATATTTACACACAAAACTCACTTTCTCACACTCACTCACTCACAAACACACTCACACACGCACATATACTTAGGTACATTTAGTGCTTATAATAGTTAAAATAATTAGTTATTTAATAAAATGTCCATAATATAATTCTAATTTGTCATGTGAATGTAGTACCTACGTACCTACGCATTAGCAATTACTATAATTAAGTAAATGCCTCATCAAATTTAATTGCATGCTATACCCACCCGGGGGGCGGTACTCTTCTTCTTAACACAGAATATTGTAATAAATAGCCTAGCAAGAAGAATGGTACAATGCCCATACTATAACTATTGTGCACCTATAGGGACCGTGCGAAGTACTAGGTGGGGGGTGGGTGAGTAATGTTATCGATTGCAGCGCCCATGGTGGCGAAAAGTAGCAATAATGTGGGACCTGTCATCTCAAAGTAATCTGTTTACGACTTGGATATGTAATTTTCATAATCACATTTAACTGCCGACAAAATGGTAAACAGCAGTTTTTGTGTTGTAAACTGCACAAATATCAGTTAGAAATAAGAGTAAAGGTAGTAAAGGGTGAAAGAAAGAACGAAAATATGTTTATTTCGAGTAACATTTTACAACCGTTTTGAATAGTCCTCAGAAGTCAATAATAACTTAAAGTGAATAATTACTTATTACATAAAGTAAAAGAAAATAAAATAAACTTACTATTAGGTAAAAACATTTCAATTCCTTCCTTCCAAAAACTAGATAAGAAGAGAAGTAAAAACTTATTCGTCAAAATCAAAATCTATGTTATTCACTTGGCGGAGTTCCAAGTATAGTCACTATTGAGAAGAACTCCGCTACCAAAGAAACTCATTAGGAGCTCTTTTAAATTGTTAACTTATGTCTAATACAGATAGTCATTCAAATTTAGTAATGTAAACGTATATAGCATATGTATTTGTATAAGTAGAAATCAACAACTATCCACCATAATGAAATGTAGCACCGTAGACCAGAACAGATCAGTCCCCACCATCAGCACCCGTTCATGAGTATGGCGCATGTCCATGAGCCACCCGCCGTAATAAACGCAAGTTTTATCGATTGATTCTGAAGAGCTTCTTGGAAAATTGAACAATACAAGAAATGGATAACAAACTCGCAATTACATTTCACACTCATGCTGCATTTTACTTAAATAGGTATTACGTCTATTACAACCCAATCAAATTGATTCTGACTTCGAACTGACTTGTTGAATTGTTTATACCTAGAGAAGTTTTGTAAGGTATCAAAATACATGTTTGTCTTATGATGCTAGCTTGAATTATTGATCCCTGTCCTTGTTTTCTTCTTAATTCCTCTATATCAAGGACATGTCCAGCAGAAACCAACAATTTTCCTTTAAAGATTGTTTGTGGTTGAAATTTTATAGTTTGTGATACTCACAAACCCGGATCCTAAAACAATACTAATTTCGATTGGAAAACGACATTTAATTTATTACTAGCGATACAAGAACAATTCTATATGTTTATAATTATTGCATGTAACCCATAAAATAGCTATATTTTCTTGTTTTACTGTAAAACTATAACAAAAAAAGAAGCGCGCATGGCCCAGCGGCTGGTGTAGATCGTAAGCGATCTGCTCGGTTAAGCACTACGGGCGCGGTCGGGTAGTGTGATGGGTGACCGCTAGTGGCAAATTAAATGCGCGTTCCCGTGCTTCGGAGGGCACGTTAAGCCGTCGGTCCCGGTTGCTATCGATAGATAGCAGTCGTTAAACCTTGTCGGAGGCCTTATGGGCGGTTTGAAAACATCCGACAGCGGGCTGGCCACTAACCCACCCACCTCCACCAATCCGCATTGGAGCAGCGTGGTGGAGTAAGCTCCAGGCCTCCCCCCAAAAAGGGGAGAGACTCGTGCCCAGCAGTGGGACGTATAATGGGTTGCCATTATTATTATTATTATTATATAACAAAAAATGAACTAAACAAACCCTGACATTCGAAATAAAACACACTCTTTGAATCAATTTAACTCAACTCATTTGATTTGAATGATAAAAATAGTTTCGAAACCCTTTCTGCACCCACGTTAAGTTATCGGAGTAATTTTGGAAGAAGATAAATAGATAATTTTCGATTATAATAATATTTTATCAAAATTTCGAGGTAATATGTCGTTATGTTTGGACAAGCAACGGTCCCACAAAGTTGCGGACGCTAGGTGGCGCTGAACTCGTGCACGGTCCCTATATGTCAATTTGTTCTGAAATATGTACCTATTCTAAAAATTGTACTACAAATGATAATGTCAAATGTCAAAATAAAAATTTTATTTTATTATTATTAATATGTAAGAACGCAACATACAACTCTCTGTAGTAACTTTATACTAAAAATGTTTGAGGTGATTCAGTAAAATTTTATTCTCTTCTATGTCTCCTTTGCACTAATTAGGATCATAAATATTATAGAAAAAAAACCAGACGTATGTACGTGAATTGTGATGCATTATTATTTATGCCGCGTCAATGAAAAGAATAAGGAATTTATGAATGAAGGAGAGAGAGGCACGGGAGATAATTGGCACTACACGCACCCTGTCTACTGAGTGAGGGACTACCGGAACACGATTGTGCTCAACACTGTCAATAGCTGGCGCATAGGATTCGTAATATAGTGGTGCCTGCCTACGCCCTCGAGCTCCGATCTAAAACATTAACCCCCTTATTCATAAACGTACATTAGATACGTTTTAGCTATAGAATGCTTTCGTCTTTGTCAGTTGCCTTGTCAAATGTGCAGGATAGAAAAAGACAAAGGAGAGATTAGCAACACTTAAGCTAAAATACGTTAATGAATAAGGGGGTAAAAAGCTTGATCTCCTTCCTTCATACTTGATGTCGTATAAACAAAATGTTATATAAGTAAACTAGTTTTCCCGACGAAATTCGTATCGTAAAATAGGTAGATTAAAAGTGAAGATATTAATCGCTATTTAGAAATGGGGGTTGGTGGTAGAAATGTGAAAATTAAGGTTTGTATTTTTAATATAACATATCTTAAAAAATAACATGAAAAAAATTTGGCCAGCCTTAAGATTTTGGGGTAAAAAAAAATCTACAACCGATTCTCTTACCTCAACGCATCATACGCTATAGTACAGGCCTTGCTACTACTTCGCCGTTAGCAAATAAATCATCATCGTTTCAGCCAAAAGACGTCCCGACGTCCTGACGTCCAGACAGAAGACACAAAACTGCTGCACGAAAACCTCAACCAAATATACCGGCTATTGTAACATATTTAGTGGAGGATATGCCATAATTGCCACGCTTGCAGGGGCGGCTTTGATACGTTTGCTGCCCTAGGTCTATGAAAGATAGCCCCCCCCCCCCCCCGCCCTGTGCTGTAAAAAAAAAATGATAAACTATATAAATTAAATTAAAATTAAAAAAGACGATAGTCAGTAAGTGATTTAATTAATTCTTCTAATAATTGTAACTGCCATACATGTACATTTGTTCGCGATTTTCGCTATATGGACACATTTTTGAGATTTTACACGTATGCGCGTAGGCAACTAGGTACTTAAAAAAAAAACAATCAAATTTTGCCGTCCTAGGCCCCTGCCTACTCGGCCTATAGGGAAATCCGCCCCTGCACCCCTACACGCTTGTTAGCGATTGCAGTGGTAGTCATTTATCGCTGATCGCCACCTGATCGCTGCTGCTAGTCCCAAGTTGTTGCATTTACTACGGCCTTTTTCAAGAAATTTGACTGCCATTATTCGGTTGAAATTTGAACTATTGCAAGAACTCTCCTCCACCTTTGAGGGGTGTGGTCATCATATTCTGACACCTTAATAATCTGCTTTGCAAACAGAATACATTTGAACAGAACACAATTTAATGTTATTAGTAACTAAGCTTTACTTGCAAATTAACGTCGATGTTTCCTTGCTTACCACATGGCTCTTGATTCATGAATTAAGCCCTTCTGTTTTAACTACCAATCCTTTCTGTTAATTGCCAATTAACATGCGCCTATCTCTAGGCACTAATTAGTTACACCAAGAAATAACTTCCTTAGCTTCATAGATTTCAATACGTTGAAAAGGTTGTTAGTACTGTTAAAACTAAGTATACTACTACTACCAGTGATGGAGCTCGCGAGCGTAGGCAGTGTAGGCACCACCGCATTACCTAATATACTTGCCGCTAAATGGTAGTGTTCAGCACTATCGTGTTCCGGTCAGGTGGTAATATAGGGTCCTGTAATTGCCCGGTGTATTAGACTAGTGCCGTCTTGAGAAGAGCCGCCTACGGTTGGTTCGGCACTAGGCGTGGGAGAAACGTCTCAACTTCTTCGTCTCAACGTCTCACCTTTGTGATTGGAACGGAAACACTGAACTGTTCCGAATCTTTATATGCATCATTTTGAACATTTGGAACATTGCATCCAAGATCTACTGTGGCGAAAGTCCAGAACAAACAAGTCGGCTCATAAAAGCAAAATAATGCAAACGAAAAACGCTCTTAAATTATTCGTCTTACAAACGCCATAGTCGTTATTATTACGTGCATAAGGTACTATATCTATAAGCGCAACGGAATAAGTAACAAAATATAATCTCATCTGGTATTCCACTCTCACTTGCTTAATATTGTATTGTTATCTCGCTCTCTCGCTTCGCTAGCTGATTCAGATTCAAATGTTTCAAATGTCAAGTGTCTTGGTTGCGGTCATGCGGTCACACTCAATCATTCAAGCGACATGAACAGAGAGCAATAATGTTCGAGTTCCAAATCTTTTAAATGATGCATTTGAAATATTAATGGTGTTCCAATATTTCGGAACATCGAAATGTTTCGGGACAGTGAATCAGAACAGCAAAAAGTTACACACGTCTATTCGGCACGGCACAACCCACTACTTTCGCAACAATGTGACTGTGTGACTGAGCGTATACAAACATAGTGTCCACAAAAATCTAAATAACAAGTCTTAGGAACAATAACTAAAGCAAGAGAATAGAAATGGAATGTAGCAATATGCCAAAACGGTCGGAAAAATAGGTATGTCACCGTCAACTTTTCCCGACCTTTTTTGAGGCATCCAAGTTATTACAGGCAATGAAGATACTATTTGGAAAAATAGTGACCCTAAATTTTCTTGAAGAATTTGTGTATTTGACAAGATTTGACAGATCACTGGAATTGGTGTCGAGTAGGCACATTACTTCAGAGCATAGAGAAATTTTAACCAATTACAATAATTAAATAGTTTTTCTTAATTCTGCTGCGTAGTGTAGAATAAGTTTAATTTTATTTTGTTATATACTGCTATGTCCAAGAGGGTTACATGTTGATCTATTTATGACCATAACTACCTGTGTACGCATGATAATGCAATAAATAACTCGAACTTGAAGAGTCGTATAAACTTAACCCGTCGTTACCAAACTCAACAATAGCTCTTTAGTTATCACTTAATCCCTTTTTAGGCGCAGACCTAATTGCCAATTAACATGCGCCTATCTCTAGGTCCTAATAAGTTACCCCAGGACATTACTGTCCTAGCGTCATCGATAACAGCAATACGTTAAAAAGGTCGTTCACACCTTAAATTTGTGCCGATTCAGCGGAATTGAATGGGATGTTCCACAATTCGTACGTTCCTCCAATTTACATACAGATCAACGAGATAAACGTAGAGTTTATTGTATTTGTTTCTCTGTCTCACTTTATTGAACGATAGGTTTTTACGGCTTTAAATAATGAGATAAATATATGAGCTTTTGAGTTCGTCTTTGGTCGTGTTGTTTTTTTATAATCTTTTGATTCTCGTTATTTATGCCCTCGATCGCCGGCCCGGATTCCAAGCGTGGCAATCCTCATATGATGCAATAGGGCACCATTGGAGGTCTTTTGGTGAATATGATGATTAATACACTCTGACCCAGTAATCAAATCTGATTTGTTGGGTCGTAAGTATCTTACTTCACTCATAAAAAATATAACTACGTTAAGAAAAACCGACTTCAAAACTGAAAAGTAATTCCCTATTCTTATTCCTTTAGTGTGAGGTGAAAGTAAGTAAAAAAATGCTCATAAAATAAAAACTAGTCTGCCTATCTGAATCAAATTTTTATGGGACCAATTCGAAACTATTCCGCATCAAACAAAAAAAGAATTACGTAAATCGGTCTTGAAATCTCGGCGAAATTCGCGTACATACATAAAAAATATATATATACCGGCCGAATTGAGAACCTTCTCGTTTTTTGAACTCTGTTAAATAGTAACTCAAAGTCAATTTTCAGTTTGAGTCTCGAGTTTAGTAAACAAATCAACTAACACACCACACCCACATTTAGAAAATAATATTAAGTATACCCATGACCGTTAAATTAATAGTACTACATTTTTAATAAGTTTGCCAATGTTTTACATCAAATTTCAAAATCGACCTTGATTGGTAATGTGTTTTATTGTCAACTTATGTCTATTTACTACCTCATATCGTCAAATTTATCATACCTTCACAATAAATACCCATTTGGTAAATAATTTCATTTCAATGCATGATCTTCAAATAATGTTAGCTTTTATCTCATTTTCGTTATGAAAATTAAATTTCTAGTGGTTAATCTTATGAAAACACTCCAAAATATTGCATATTTCGTGTCCAATTTTGGATATTCCGCTCATATTGTGTAATGCAGGTTACTGTCAAGCGGCGGCTAATTCTATTTCACGACCTCAATATTCGCCAGACCTGTTCAATTTTATTAACTGCTCGGTAAATAACGCTGAACGATGTTCATGCTTTCAATTCATCTCTACTAATATGATCCAAGCTTTGATTTATCATATTCCCCTTTTGACCATTATAGCCAATTATCAAGTTCATTAATTGGAGCAGTACCTATCAATTAATTTTTGGTTAAACTTTGAGACTTTTAAGACCTTCAATATGGTTTCAGAGAATATCTATTTGTCGCAGCAAAACTTAAACATGACTATTTAAAAACAAATCATCGGTGTTACATTCTTAATATCTCCAGACACGAGAAAAATATGACAATTGAAATTCAATTGTGTCTCGCCGCCGGTGGCCGTACGATCCTTGAAGGATTAATATTTATTTCTGTGGTTGTAAATATTTCAATGTTCCTATTTTTTTCATGTTTTACGTCATATTTTGAATAATCGGTTCAAGTTTAAATACTCGTATGTACAGTATAATCCAACAAGAAATATTGCACATCGACTTTAGGAAGGAGACTTCGGCTTATTTCGGATCTGTAGAGCGTTATCTCTTTCGCACCTTACCAATCTGACGCTTGTCGAACATTTTGATCAAGTATTGACCAATACCCGACTACGGATGCTTACGTAGGCAGTGTGTAGCAGAGACAACGCTCTACGATGTCAAAACTAGCCGATTGTCTCTTTCATAGGCTTGATGTGCAATATTTTTTGATGAGCACTGTAGTTTTTTTTTTATGTCATTGAAGTGGTAAACAAGCATGCAGTTCACATTGATGTTAAGTGACGACTGCAGCCTATAGACACCCACACAAAGACCAAGGTCAAAATGTAGATGCGTTACCACTCCTGAGACCTAAGGTGTTATGCCTCTATGCCGGAAATTACAGGGCCGTACATTACCACCTGACCGGAACACGATAGTGCTGAACACTACCATTTAGCGGCAAGTATATGAGGTAATGCGGTGGTGCCTACGCCCGCGAGCTCCGTCACTAGAGCTCTACCACCAGTAAAAAGTAGTTAACTATAGAGTGATGGCTTTCTATTTCATGCTATCAAATTGACCTTCAGATTATATTATAACGTTTATAACATTCAAATTATTATCTTTGTTTATAATTAAAGATGTTATGGCAAGGTCCAATAATATTCAAAAGTGTTCATCTATATCAATTTTCAAATAATTTAACGTAAACAATAACAATGAAATCACAACTTTTATTTTATACCAAGTTTAAAAATTTGTTATTTGTTATTTTATTTCACAACCCTAACAAGTCGTCAATCAAAGCGCTCAGTATTTCACACGCACACACGCGTAGCGTTCGCATTCGACTGATATATGCTGTCAGCTGTTGTTGTCAGGGTTGAAACACATTAAATTTGAATCAAAGTTTGACTCGTAATAACTGATGATTTTACATTTTCAGGAAAATAAGACCTTGGGGAATTAAGTCAACATTAGTATAGGCATGGACTGTTGAAATATTGTTGGACCTTGCGGTTACACCTTGTATAAATAAAACTAATCGTTTATCTACAAATACATGATTATTAAATGCTTACATTTAATAATTATTATGCTTACATTTATTAATTATTTTACTGGTGGTAGAGCTCCAGTGACGGAGCTCGCAGGCGTAGGCACCACCGCATTACCTAATATACTTGCCGCTAAATGGTAGTGTTCAACACTATCGTGTTCCGGTCAGGTGGTAATGTACGGCCCTGTAATTTCCGGCACAGAGGCATAAGACCTTAGGCCTCAGGAGTGGTAACGCATCTGCATTTTGACCTTGGTCTTTGTGTGGGTGTCTATAGGCTGCAGTCATCACTTAACATCAATGTGAACTGCATGCTTGTTTACTACTTCCATTACATAAAAAAAAAATAAAAAAAAAACTTATGAAATTGAAATTAAATATACAATAATAAAAAATATTTTTGTTATACATTTATATGTATAAAATAATTCGTTGGTATTGTTATCACTCTAATAAGTTGTATGATGTTAAATGCCGAGTATTCATTTAATATTGTGTAAGGTACATTACTGTCAAGCGGCATTTAATTCTATTTCATGACTCCGATATTTGCCAGAAATACTCAATTAAGTGGACGGTAAATAAAGCTTAGAACGTTCATGTTTTTCAATTCATTTAAATTTTCAATTAATGTCGGGTTTTCTTCCTGTAAGCTCATTTATTGTTTCTAGAGTGTTACTTTACCGGAATCCTTGGATTTAAATGCTGACGAATTAACTCTTAATCCGTTTGCGGAGAGAATATTTTTCCGACTCGCTTAACACAATTCTATGATGTAATTATATTTGGTGTATATTGTGTATATTAATACTGCCTCTGTAGTCTAATGGTAGCATGTCACTACTACAACGCTGGGGTTTTGGGTTCGATTCCCGGATCGAGGAAGTAGTTTATGGAAATTTCTCAGTGATAATTGATTTACGTAATGTCCTCGAAGATATCAATGGGATAACCAAGTATAAATAGGCAAAATGTACCTTACTAGTGAAGTATGCTTGTTACATGTAATTGAAATTGTGCTTATTTTACTGGTGGTAGAGTTTCAATCTAGGAGCTCGAAAGGTAGGCACTGGTAATGTATGGCCCCGTAATAACTATCACAGAGACACAACATCTGAGGTCTCAGGGGTAGTAACGCATCTGCATTTTGACCTCTAGTCTTTCTGTGGGTGTCTTTAGGCTGCAGTTATCACTTAATATCAATGTGAACTGCATGCTTGTTTGTCACCTTTGTAACATAAAAAAATTGTAATAGACAATAGAAATAAACAACTTTTTTCGAATTTTCATACAAATACCTACGACACGTGTACATGTACATGATAATCATTTCAAATTCACGAAACAAATTGAATATTTTTTAATATAATCCCAACTGTATTGTATCCAAATGAGGTTAACTGGATTGACGTGGGCTTGTCTATCCCAGTGATATGAATATTTAAATATCTTTTTTATTGAATAAATTGACGTACCTAATTCAATATCGGAACGTGTAGGGACGTGACGACCCCATCGCCCTCTACTGGAGTGGAATTTTTCCACTAGTGCAGTCAGTCAACCGAACAATGGCGGTCAAACCATTCCAACAGGGCGGTAAAAAATAACAATGCGGGGTGGGCAGCAGCATCCCACGATAAAACTGCTGCAATCGCCAATCCGCCAGCCAAGTGTGGCAATTATGGCATATCTCTCTCCTCCACTGAGCACACATATCTAGAAGAAAACTCATAAAGATCTAAACATATTATGCTTAAATAAATGCTAACTCAAATCTAAAGTAACAGAGTGGCTGCTCGGGAAGGATTATTCGTCCATAGAATCCATTTTCACCTATATTCACTACAATAGTTTTTCACCGCACATCCTGATTTAATCATAGAGCAACACGGAGGGGAGTAGCCATATGCAGGCTTTCCCCTCTGTCAAAGTACAAGACCAAATGATCTAACGCCTGTCGCCTAGATGTTTAAATGTGTGCGTAAAATTGTTTCTGTATTTTGTTAAAGTCAAGGTGTGAGTTTCGTAGTAATAGACGATTTTTGTAGTGTGCGTGTGTGTCGCACGCATTTCCCCCCGCAAAAAATGACAGACTATTTTGCATCGGTAATACACGCTATGGCTACTCCCCTTCAGTCCGCAGTGACCGGTGGACCGCGTTGCTCTATGGATTTAACAAACAAATTTTTCACATTCACACACACACAACACACACATTATAACATACACATGCATTGCATGCACAAACAGAAATACTTAAAATTAAAATTTTACTTGATTATATGTATGTACCCATGGCACTTCAATGTAACTATTGAGCAGATTGTTGCTTAAATCATATATCAAGGAAAGGTCATTCAAAACACTGCCTCTTAAAATACAGGCTATCCTAATTTAAGTGGCAGAGTAATTATTATGGTACAGATTTTAATTTTTAGTTAAGCAATTTAGTTGGTAGCTCCAGTGACGCAGCTCGCGGGCGTAGGCACCACCGCATAATAAATTGTTTTGTTACAACAACAATTAATTGTATAAGTTGTACTTTTTGATTTTTGATAATCTGTAAGTTTTTCGGTAAATAAAGTTTTTTTTCATATTATATTATTATTATTAACGACGCACCAACCCTGTTGTGGGCGTCTTTGGGGAAGGCTTTGTCCAGCAGTGAACGTCTTTTGGCGGAAGTGATGATTCAATATCTGTTTCAGTAGACTGCTGGAATGGTTTTAACCGACTTCAAAACTATATTTATTTTTTTGATGTATTGAAATGGCAAACAGGCATGTAGTTCACATTGATGGCAATAGATGACTGCAGCCTATAGACCCACATAAAGACCAGAGGTCAAAATGCAAATGCGTTGCTACCCCTCAGACCTTAGGCATCTAACCGGAACACTATCGGGTTAGATGCCTATGTCCCCGTAATGTTCGGAACACTGCCTATGCCCTCGAGCTCTCCAACCACACCGCGGACACTCCGCCAAAATTCCATACAAACGCTTAATTTGGTCTCTATTACACACACATCAATCAGTGACGTGTATTTACACGTGCACCTGTGTGCGTAGCACGTACAAAATACCAACCGTCGCCCATAAGAGGGGAGGAGGTTGGGTGAGGCGGGGACATCGGGCGGGACATCGAAGTAGTATTATACAGTAGTAGTTTTACATTTTCTCTCATTACATATTCTCTGCTCCCACATTAGAACTTTACCATCAGTAAAATTATGTAGGTACCTTAAGTATGTATGCATAACAAAGTTTGCCAATTTTGTAACAGTGTGCATATAGCTGAAACAAAATAATACATACTTATGTGTGATATCACACCGCAAAACCAACGGCAATTACTTACCAACTATCTCATCCAATTTTCTAACACAATAAGCCCTAATACAAGAAAATTTCATCAATCACGAAATCAAAGCTAACGAAAATCGAGTCAGAAGTTACATATAAAGAAGATAAATTGATCTGAAACAATACTCGGAATAGACGTGTGATATTCATAAAATACAATGACTTAGCTCAAGCTTCGAGTACATAGTTTCTTTGCATAGATATACACTCGTACAGTGCACATTAAGAAATAATGCACTTCGAGCTTAAGAAAGTGACAATCAGCTAGTTTCGGCTTTATAGAGCTTTATCTCTGCTGCACACTGCCTTCGTAAGCATCCATAATCCGATATTGGTCAAGACTTGATCAAAATAGTCGACAAACGTCAAATAGGTAAGGTGCGAAAGAGATAACGCTCTACAGATCCATAATAAGCCGACGTCTCTTCCAGAGGTCGATGTGCATTATTTCTTGTTGGATACTGTAATGTAACATACTTGTCGCTGAATCGCAAGTAAATCAGTTTGCTGTCTTGCTCGTACAAAGGCCGCGCGTATAGTAAGATAGCATTCAATTGTGATTCAATTACTATCATGTTACGAGAATTAAGCCCCACCATGATATCTTTGCAATTCAATTTAGGAACTGAATAATAATAGCAGAGCGGAATAGTGGAAGAATTCTCCTCCACTTGGGGGCTGTGGATTTTAACCCACATGTTTAAATTACTATACTACTTTATAGGATGGTATTCTATACCGTCAGGACTAGTCAGGAGAAGCCCCCATTAGTACTGAATACCATCCTTCACGGTTGGTCACTTGATTCTTTTACACCTGTATTTAAAACAAATACCCTGTGTAAAACAAGTACCCTGTAAATACCCTGTATTTAAAACAAATGTGTATTTGTGGGATTAAAGTCAATAATCCATATCGACAAAGCATCGGACCACTAATGAAGTTGCGCTGGGCAATCAAGGGATTGAAATCTTACATCCTATTATTTGCAATGCTAACTACTTGCGCGTTTAGCATAAATAATCTCGAGTTGTAGAGAGCTGTTTCATTTGACTTGAGACAAAAAATAATGTTATAAAAATTGGTGGACAACTTTAACTGGTTGAGCTCCAGTGACGAAGCTCGCGGGCGTAGGGATCCACCGCATCACCTTATTTACTTCCCGCTACGGCATTCGCCACATTAAGCGTGGTTATCCCGCACGCCTGAAGGACGCGGACGCCTAATGTATGGGGGGCCTAAATGGTAGTTGTTCAGCACTATCGTGTTCCGATAAGGTAAAGGTGGTAATGAACAGCTCTGTGAATTACATAAAGTATGAAGAAAGTGTGCAAATCATACATACTCATTATTATATATTTAAGACGACTAATGTAGAGTAATAAAAATGTATATAACTGCTCAGGCGATGAACATTCTGCAACATCTAGAAACCATGACGAAGAAAATATACTTTGCATAAACATCCCCGAAGTTTGAAAGATTGTCAAAAGATAAGATAAATGTTTACTAAACAACTCTATGTAAATCCCGCTATTGCTAAGTGAATGTGGTCTGCATTGAGCAATCAAGATATGTTAATCACCCACTTTAATATTCAAAGTCGCAGTACTATGGTCGTTGGCTAACGTATCTTGACCGGCGCGCTCAATGGTTTCGTGATTACCGCTTCACTGTGAATTAGTACTAATGCGAGCGTATGCTAACAATGTGGTTTCAGTTCAGTTTTAGGAACAATAGTCGCTCTGACGGATTGGATTGGCCTCGATAAGACCACAATATTGAATATATTGGTACGATTGTGTTTTGTACCATGTAGGTAGTTTATGTTATGTCCCATTCGTTGTTGCGTTTAGAAATATTACTGTTTCAATATTTCGTTACTTTGCGTTGCACCAACGTATTCAAATGTAAAAACGACTTCGTATGATTGAAAAGAATCAGTGGAATTTTACAATTTGGAAAATACTCTATAAATGTGAATCCTCTAAATATGAAATTAATAGTAATTTATTTAAGAAGTATTGGATTTATTTTTGGTTATTTAATAAGAAATATAAATATTTATTCTATAAATATATATTTAAGAAGTTATAATTTAAGAAGATTTTTAAGTTTAATATGATTTATACCTAATTTATCTACTTATGGTTTAACTTATTATTTTATAAATTTTAGAAATAGTTTAGTAAAAAATATTGATTTAGGTTGAAGAGAATTTTATAGTGGTCAAGGGTTTTATAATATTATAAAAAATTATCCATTTAGATCCCGCGACTAAAAAATTCATAGACATTGGAAACATAAAACATATTTTTTCATATCATTGTGTCTACACCTTCAGTTTAATACAGTCGTTCAGTTACTTTAATTCTCCCACTTGAGCAAAACGCACACGGCTTATAACATACCTATATTCGCTGAACAATGAAAATCTATGTCACCCGGAACACAAGAAAACATACTTTGCATAAATTATCCCCGCAGTTTGGAACATCATCAAAAGATAAGGTAAATGAATACTTAACAACTCCATATGAATCCCGCTATCGCTAAGTGAATGTGGTCTGCATTGAGCAATCAAGATATGTTAATCACCCACTTTAATATTCAAAGTCGCAGTACTATGGTCATTGGCTAACGTATCTTGACCGGCGCGCTCAATGGTTTCGTGATTACCGCTCCACTGTGAATTACCTAGTACTAATGCGAGCGTATGCTAACAATGTAGTTTCAGTTCAGTTTTAGGAACAATAGTCGCTCTGACGGATTGGATTGGCCTCGATAAGACCACAATGCTCAACATATTGGTACGATTGTGTTTGTGTACTGACTCTGTAACAGTAATAATGTATACCTTAAACATCACCGTCTACCCGGAACACGATAGTGCTGAACACTGCCATTTGGCGGCAGATAAATTAGGTAGATTTTGTTTGATGTCTATAAGCTGCAATCATCACTTAACATCCATGTGAAATGCATGCTTTTTGCCACCTTCGTTACATAAGAAATGATATCTTACGAGTAAAATCTTATTATCCTAATGTAGTCGAACCAAATTCGTACTTCAAACAAAACAACAAGAACAGCAAAACTTATTAAATCTTGGAACGTACACATTATACAAACATGTTACACTCATATAAAATGCAGAATACAAAGGAGCAAAATAAACATAATGGTATATTTGCAAAAATGTATTACAAAATGCAATCCTGTAAGTGCACGCTGAAATGCAATTTTTAAGTACATATTCAAATGCAGGACCATAGACGAATGATTAGTCTGCGGTTAGAAGATACCTGTCTGTATATTCTTTGGGTTACGTACATCAAAAGGAAAAAGTCGGGACTCTAAGATCACTCGTCTATCTATCTGTCTGTCTATCACAGCGGGTTTTCTCTAAAAGTATGTAGGTAGTAAATGTCCAATACGCTGGACCAATTGAGTTGGAATTTAGCACACACATGTATCTATATCAGCGACCCAAATATGAACGTGTGACAGAAAAAAATATTTATCATGGATAAATCGGATAATTAAAAAAAAACTAAATTGTGACATGTATTGTGAGACATAATTATATGGATCTCAAAGGTTTCTTTTCGTGCCGTCTAAAGACGTCCAATAAAAATCAGCGTTGTCAATTCTCTCAGTGAGGTCGACATTTTTGTTGCAAAATAATAATCCCACCACGTCCCCACCAGATGGTGGGACAATCGCTATGCGGCTGGAGATAGGGTGCAGGGCCGACGACACATCCGTGGACAGCTGGGGAAGAGTCCCCAGCTGTCTCCCCACCACAGCAGCGAATGGCGGGCAGAGCAACGTCAAACGCCGCTCTCTCGCTGGGTTCCTCTGTGGGGACAACCACCGGGTACTGAGCTCCCCGTCACAACAAGGCGGAAACCCTCGGGAGGGTGATAGTAAATCCCTGCTAGTCAATTTTCTTTAAATTTTTTGACTCGAATTTGATATTCCGAAAAACAGAATATAATAAACCTAATATTGTTTCCGAAACTTTCTTGATTTCGTTTTCTTCGACGAATTCGGCTAAGATAAGTGTGCAGTCATCTTTAATCGGACAATGGTTCTCTCTCACAAAGTGCGCAATTTTATGAGCGACACAGATGTCCGGATGCTTATCGCGGACGTGGCTTTCTCAAGCACTGCGACACTTGTTTATCATTGCACTTGATATACATTCTAGTTTCGGCTTTCAAAAAGATATTGTCTTTTACATGGTGGAAATACAGGGTAGGGCAGAATAAGGGCTCACTACAGCCACCCTGCACCCGACCAGCACCGCCTCGTTATTCGGCGTCCACTCGTTGTCGATAGGTGATCCACGAGTGAACGACGCGATATTACTTGTGAACCACTAGCGTACAGCATGTGGTCCACTTGGGAACAGCGCGTTGACAATGCAGAGTTAACGCAAGACAAGCTAGTGGTCACCGAGTGGTTCACTCGATGTCCGCGCGCCGCCCGCGCGTTGATGGCTTGGGATCGAGGCGATCCGGTGTCGATACGGAGCGGAGTTGATAACTGAGTGTGTTATTGGTGCTTCTTATTAATAAAGTATCTAAAAACGCTAATTTATTGTCCTGTTCTAATTCCATAGTGAATTTGATTATAGGGTGTATGGAATTGAGATGTGAAAGAAAAACAGAAACATTTTTGCTATTCAATATGGTGAAAATGTCATCTAAATATCGTTTGTAAATGCGAGGTGTTATAGTTGTAGTGATCAGGGCTCTCTCCTCAAAGTCCTCCATGAATATATCGCCGACTATGGGAGAAACTGGGGAGCCCATGGCAACTCCGTCTATTTGTAGGAAGAATTCCCCGTTCTACATTAGATAGCCAGATGTCAGGCACCATTCAAGTAGTTCTACATAATGACGGGGCATATTGTGAGCAATTAGCTTTCTTTTAACAATCTCGACACAATCCTTAACCCGTAAACATGAAAATAAGGATTCAACATCGAAGCTGACCATTGTTTCATTTGCTGATAGTTGTAGATGTTTGACTTCAGCAATGAAACTGTACGAGTCTTTGACATACGCTCTAGTGTGTCCCCGCAGTGGTGAAAGTATCTGTGCCACATATTTTGCCAATTTGTAAGTTGGGGTTTCAATTTGACTAACTATGGGAAGAAGGGAAGCGCCAGTCTTATGTATTTTAGGGAGCCCGTACAGTTTGGGTGGCTTTGGACAAGCAGGTAAAAGTTTTGGTACGTCAAGATCCAATGAATATGAATATTCATGCAGTAAATCGATAGTCTTTTTTAATATATTAGAGGCGGGGTCTTTGTTTACCTTTTTATATTTGCTTTCATCCGATAACATGTGTTGTTGTTTTATGTGTTGTTGTTTGTTTTTTGTTTTTGTTATTTTTGATTAGATGAAAGCAGTCAGTCTTGGACTGAAAACATTGCACGCTGCACGAACGTGCCGTATCGGAATGTTAGCCCCTTCTTGAAAAGCTGCTTACAAAAATTTAAAGCTTCCATATTGTATTGTTGAATCCTTAGCCTTTCAATTAAAAGTCTGACAAGTACCGACGCACACTTATTTACCGTATACACGATCACAGAGGTTATGAATCTTATTATTTACTTATACAAACAAATTTTGATAAAAATATACACTTAAATAAACTTGAATACTATAGCTTATTAAATTGACTTAACAGAATATGAAAGCTCTTTAGTTTAAATATTACTACCAGAAAATTATTATTATAATAATGTTATGGAATACATTGATATAATTTAATATTTAAGCCAATAAGCTGAACCCAAAAATGTATTCACAGTAAATACACAATTAAACTCCACCATCAAGGTAAATATCTTATTTTATGATTTTTTAGCATTCGAGTATAGTTATCGAAGTATAATTCATATATTGATGGATAAATCGTTGTTAAGTCAAACTGTAGTCCTCTCTATTGTGTTAAGTAAGTCTACTTTTTTAAATTGTGTAATTGATAAAGTACTTGAACCCGTCAACATAAAAACGTACCTACTACATATACAAACTAAAAAAGTATCAAGGAAGTTCAATTTATCCACATATCGACACGTGCTGTGAAAACTTCAGAACTTTAAGAATATCGAAAGAGTTTGAGATTTGTCGCAAATAAGTAGTTCAAGTTTTCACAAAAGGAAGTGCTATATTTTTCTGTTATAAAGCTAGTGATAGTATGAGTTGCAGATACGTACAAAAAATGAAAATGTTTAACAAGTAAATACATTGATTTATATTATTTCGCATTAACACATGCTTGTGAAATATATTTCTTAAAGAAAAAATGGAAAGAAAAATTTGACTTCAGGCGAGACTCGAACTCGCGGCCACTGGGAATCTAGTGCCTAACTAATAATCGGTTGCCTAACTAGCATAGTATGGCAATAGATGGCGCTGCTGCCACCATAAGGCAATGCAGTAAAATGTGAAGGAAAGATTACGGTTTAGATTTAGAAAACACTAAAATGTCTCTCTTTTTTACTGGTGGTAGAGATCCAGTGTAAGGACTCAAGGGCGTAAGTACCATTGCCGTAAATAAGGGATAGGGGGCATAATGGGGTACTTAACGTTTGAAAGCCAATAAAAATAAAAATACTACACTTTTCTATCTTGTTATTTAAATTAATATCTACAAGTCTTTCAATATCAACAGTAATTAGAAAGTTTGTTTGATAATTAAATAAAATAATTGCAATAAAACCCATCTTTCCAACCCCTTGCCCCCGGGGTAAAGTAAGATACGTCACCTCTAAGCAACTTTATTTTTCTACAACATGTGAAATAGGGAAATAAAACTGAATACGGGCACAAAATAAAGCCAATCTACACTAAATTCATAGTGGTATCGAATATGCAGAGATAAGTAGAATTATCAATGAAGGAATCTGAAAGTTTTAAGTAAATGCTTATTATCTTACTCCGTTATCATTTGAGAACGAGAAATATAATGCTACGATATGCAATATTTTTATGTCTCTTCAATTTGGTAAATTGGTATACTATGACACAAAAGAGAAAAGAAGAAAATAACTACCACACTATACCGTATCTAAAATGTTACGCAAACAGTCTCTAACTGCCAAGAAAATACTTATCTTACTCCGCTACCATTTGTTACTTGAGAACGACAATTACACTGCTACGACACGGAGAACATGCACTGCCAGGATATCCTGTTTTCAAATTAAATCCAATTCCTTTATGGTTATACTATTATCGTCTTTACATTTTACGTGGCGTTAATTGAAAAAAATACACTTAAGCTGTGTGCTGTGCTTGACTGTGTTTAGCACCTTTACCAAAATCAAAATGTCCGAATAAACAAAACTGTCTCATTCAATCCGTAGAAATTAAATTTAATAATGGCAATCCATTACACGTCCCACTGCTGGGCACGAGACTCTCCCCTTTTTGGGGGGAGGCCTGGAGCTTACTCCACCACGCTGCTCCAATACGGATTGATGGAGATACGGGTTAGTGGCCAACCCATTGTCGGATGTTTTCAAACCGCCCATAAGGCGTCCGACAAGGTTTAACGACTGCTATTTATCGATAACGACCAGGACCGACGGCTTAAGCCTCCGAAGCACGGAAACGCGAATTTTAATTTGCCACTGGCGGTCACCCATCACATACCCGACCGCGCCCGTAATGCTTAACCGAGTAGATCGCTTACGATCTACACCAGCAGCGGGGCCATGCGCGCTTTACTTTAAATTACATTTAGGCCCATCCAAACTAACCTCATGGTTGGCAACACCCCAGGTGATATATACCAATAGCATAGTCATAGTAAGTACATAATTAAGAGTTAGTAATAGTTCTAAGATGAATACGTAAAGTTAAAATAGGAAAATTGCTTTTACAAATAAATGTAGTCGTATAGTTATAATTAAGATAAGTTAATAAGTAAGAAAGATAAGTATATTTTAGAAAAGTAGGAATTAAAAAACATATTTAAGATAAAATGAAAACATAGATCATTACAAAAAACCACTAAATAAAGTCTCTGACCGCAACATCAGAGGAATTCCTTGAAAAAAAAAAACACCCCAGGTCTTGTAAATTCCCAAACACAATATCACTGCCACCTCTGGACATTCCCCACTTGGTCCTACTTTCAATCAGGTGGACCGTCTGTTTATCAACGTTTTGGTATACTAAATATAATACGAAATAGAAAAGAAGAAAATAACTAATACCGTAAATAAAATGTTACGCAAACCATCTCTAACTTCCAAGAAAATAAGTACTTATCTAACTCCGCTATCATTTGTTACTTGAGAACGACAATTACACTGCAATGATACGGAGAACATCCACTGCCGTCGTGTCAGGATATCCTGTTTTCAATTTAAATCCAATTCCTTTGTGTGTATCCTATGAGAGGTTGTGTTGCATCTTCAGTGTCATACAGAAACGCAATATGCCAGCAATTTTGTCTTTTCAATTTACGATGCGTTATTTGAAAAAAAAGGGATAATCTAAACTTATTTCATACTAGCTGTGCCCGCAACTTTGTTTGCGTGGAATAGTGGCTATGGGACTTTAGGCAGCGCTTTTGGATATACATTTTGGTTAATTTTTGATCATCTTCTGTTCTTCGAAGAAGAACTAACAAGCTTCAACTTCTCAATTGTAGCATACGGCAGCCCTTGAAAGTCATAAAAACTGCAGACCTTCTCCCTCTAGCGTGTACGCCAAAAATATGGTGCAGTTTTTTATTAACTGCTTTGATGTGTGTAAAATAGCCAATCATGTTATAAGTTTGTCTAGTCGATAACATTACCATATTTTTTTTAAACTTAGGTACTGTCGAAAATGTTTAATACAAACTGTTAATTTGTTTAGAGATAAATCCTATGACATGTTACATGGTTTGGCTGATTTAATATCTTAATCAGGTACCTTCTAAGACCCGGACGGTGAGATCACGGTGGCCATGGCCGCAATGAATAAACCCTTGAATAAACACGTACAACACTCCACAAACATCCATATTATTATAACCAGCCGCCGCGTCCCGCGCCGCGGCCGCCGCGACCGCTAACACGACCCGCGTGCAGGGTTACCAACCGTCCGGTTTTCGACCGGACTGTTGGGTTTTAGAAGGAATTGTTGGGGTCAGGTCGCTTACTTCCGACCGCATTCAATTTTACCGGTCATCAAGTATTATGAACGTGATGCGCGGCTTGAAGTATGTACCACGACTGCTGCAGCGCAGTGACTGAAGCTCCACGATGCGAGGGGCGCGCCAGGAGGGCAGGTTATGGGGTATATATACATGGGGTTCCACTAGAATTTATTTATTACTATTTAATAATTTTACCCAACCGGTTTCGATCACACGATCATCTTCAGGGGTTTGTTGACAGTAAACTACCTTTTTAAACACTTAGAAAAACTCGATACAAAAAGTTTCAAAAGAGAGAGGGGGAAATAAGGAAAAATATTTTAAAATGTTGTCACTGTACAAAGTAATAACCTAAAACCTAGGGAACAAATCAACCTCAAGGAAAAAACTTTTGCATTAATATTTACCAATACTTTTTCCGATTATGGCCAAGTATAACCCGATTTAATTTGTTGTCCGTTATGGCGGCTAGAAAAGTTGGCAACCCTGGTTGCGTGGTTCTTTTCCGGTTGTCAACAACCGATGACTAGAGCAAAAATTGCACCGCCCCTGATGCAAATGTTTTATGTATCCCTGCGCAACATCATAAGCCGAGGCTCGGACCCACAGGGGCCTCCCTTGGGCAGTTGTGCTAACTTTTTGTTAAGACTGGCGTGCCTCCTGCGCTCGCCGATTGCAGGGTGAAGTAGACTTGTGACCTTTTATTTCTGAGTCTATAGTTTATTAGCTATGCTTTCCGTTGTAATCTGTAGCAGATAAGATATAAACCATTTATATCTTATCTGCTACAGATTACAACGGAAGCAAAACAAATGTAAGTTTTCTTACATAATAATAAAAAAAGTGTTCGAGTTTGCTATTTTTCTTTTTACGCGTACAGCATAGCTAATAAACTATAGACTCAGAAATAAAAGGTACATTAGCCACATAACAAGGTAGACGCGAGGTGATTACAGTCGCCCAACTTCATCCGAACTTTATCTCACGAACACGATATTAATACTCTCCAATTAAGTTCTCAAACTTGCTTATCTGGAACGTGTCTCTAACGGCTTGAAGAGCCGCTTTAGATAAATACGTTTGTGAACTGTTATTTCCAGTTTAGAACTGCATAGGAAAACTGTTTCATATTTTTTAGGACTAACGTGTTATATAATTTCAAGTTAGTTAAGGATATAATATACAATTTGTACCAGGGATAAGTGACCCCCCGGCGTTTTCCGAATATTTAGACAAAATTAAGAATAATTACTCATATATATATGGGACTTACCGGCTTTGGTTTTATTAATTGAGTTTTTTTTTTTTGTACATACGCGTGATATGATTTTTTCTAAGTTTTTACATCTTTCTTCATTCATTTTTTTTATTGACTAGCCGAAATCATAATTTAGGTATCAATTAAAATTATCAAACATAACTAAAATCATTTTAAAAAAACCATAAGATTTTTTTTTTATCCCATAACTGATTTTGTTTCTGATTTTGTTGAAATGTGATTTTTTCCGCCGCCAAGAGTCTCATTACGGAATGAAAGATAATTGAGGTTTCTCTTCAGTTCCTGCTGTTTGAGCTTATTTATTTAAATTATGTCATGAAAAGAAGTTACACCTGGGTCATAATTATCATCGAGTGTCTGATAATGAAGATAAGAGGCAATCGAGGGACCTCTTTCCGGTTGATAACAGTTACCTTAAGTCCGTTCATGCCAAAAACCAACACATTAAAAAAAAACAAAATGATTAAATATTTTATCTGATTTCAAATTATGACGAAACAATTTCAACTCTTAGCTGAGCTACTATGATGACATATTTCGTTCTAAAGGAAAGTCCTCGTGCACTTTAGTGCGTGCACGAGTACGGCTAATGCGCCTTTTATGAGATACGAGCTAAAACGCCTAGCGCGTGAAATAAACATACTCGTATTTCTTAACAAATATACGGAACAGGTAGGCCGTAGTTGTGCGCAGCACGGGTGAACCGAAGATTGCCGAAAACATAATATAAATAATAAACATATAGGTTTAAAAATGTATGTTAGTCTATAAGGTATATTTATATGGGCCTTTTTTTACTTATACTCTTACATTTGTTGCCTGAAATAATTAAAAAAAAAATACAGCAACACGGGCCACCGGCCGCGGCTAACCGGAGCCGCCGCGGCCGATGGCCTGAGTTGCTCTATGGCCGAAAACGACCATACCTACGTACCTAATTAATTTCGATAAAAATCCATTTTTTATGTAACGAAGGTGGCCAGCAAGCATGCAGTTCACATTGATGTTAAGTGATGACTGCAGCCTATAGACATCTACACAAAAAACATAGTTCAAAATTCAAATGCGTTGCTTGTCTCTGTAATAGTTATTTCATTACTACATAGCCATACATTATAATCTATACGGAATACGATAGTGCTGAACACGACCACAGTACAAATATGAACAGTATGGAAACTACGTACAAAACGTTCGAAACGGCACACTAACACAAACATGCGCATCGACGAGGACTCTAAGTGGTTCTCGCGGTGCGGTGGTTCATATTTGTACTGTGACACGACCATTTTAAGGCAGATAGATTAGGTAAAGCGGTGGTGCTTACGCCCGCTTAGCCCTGGCACTCTACTACCAGTGAATACAGTGCTACAAATAGTTACTACAATGTCGGACTATCAGAAACTAAGAGGAGAAATCGTAGTAACGATTTCTCTTCTTGAGTATTGAACATAATTCAATATAAGGGGTTCGCTTTGTTTATCTTATGTGTACCCGAATGCGTACACTATCTTTATGGGCATATAGCCATGAAGCGCCGTAAATTACACGCACTGTCTCTCGGGAACGTTTTATTTGCTCTATACGATATGCCTTTACTGTATCTTGTTTACTATGGTGTGATACATAATGTATAGGTTACATATAAATACGATTATATATTGTAACTGTCAAAACTGACAGTTGATTTCATAGTAAGAAAAGTTTTGTTGTTTTCTTAAGATATTTAAAAATGCACTCTCACAGACAACACACAATGTAGTTTGTGTTTTCGGAATAACCCAATCAGATGTGTTTACACAATTAAATTGATAATGATTTTTTATGTTATAAACCACTTCATAGCATATTTTTGTGTTTAATTTGATCAGCTTTTCAAATGAAAACTTAATACAGCTATTGTATTATATTCAATTTTCTAAGACAAAATATAATATCTCCGGTTTTTATGTTGACGTTTATTTATAGGCATCAATTTTCGATTACTGTTAATGTGAACTGTATGCTTTCATGCTACTTCATGACTTAAAAAAAGATGGTAAGGTATGCATCATACAATATATAATGTATGTATGTATGTATCTTCACGCCAGGTCCCTAACGGGGTAGGCAGAGAGTGTAGAGCGCCAGACATCCCGGTTCTGACAAACCTCTCGTGCCTCGTCTACCTTCATCATTCTCTTCATACATGCACGCCGATTCCTAAGACTTTTGACCCCACCATCAGACAGAACTCGACCTATTTGGTCATGGTAGGTCAGCCTTGGTCTTCCTGGGCCTCTGCAACCATCCACATTCGCATTGTATATCTGTTTAGTCATTCGCTCATTCGACATTCTTTCTATATGCCCGAACCATCGGAGCATGCCTTTTTTCATTTTTACAATATATAACTACGAGTATATAGGTATTATAGTTTTAATGATCTGATGTTTTAAGCTTAACATTCACATTGAGGAAGCGCGCATGGTCCAGCGGCTGGTGTAGATCATAAGCGATCTACTCGGTTAAGCACTACGGGCGCGGTCGGGTAGTGTGATGGGTGACCGCTAGTGGCAAATTAAATGCGTGTTTCTGTGCTTCGTAGGGCACGTTAAGCCGTCGGTCCCGGTTGCTATTGATAGATAGCAGTCGTTAAACCTTGTCGGAGGCCTTATGGGCGGGTTGAAAACATCCGACAGGGGTTGGCCACTAACCCACCCACCTCCACCAATCCGCATTGGAGCAGCGTGGTGGAGTAAGCTCCCGGCCTCCCCCCCCCCTTTCCAAAAAAAATGGAAGAGACTCGTGCCCAGCAGTGGGACGTATAATGGGTTGCCATTATTATATTATTATTATATTCAGATTGAAATATGTTTTTAACCTGCAGTATCGGCATACCATGAACATTAACTCGAAGTGGCACTCCTTTATGATATGAAAGACCACCAATTTTGAACAATTAGTGATGGTATCACTAACTGTAGATGAAACACTGCGCCAAAATCACTTGAACTGTTACAAAATTATGAAATAATTTAAAACACGAAGTTAAATTTTGTTCAATAATCTTTTTACTCAAGCCAAACATAATTTCGTCCACAAAAAAGGGTTAACAATATTTCATTTCAGAGTACGAAAAAAACACAATTTCCGCCTTTTACCCAAAGCTTTCTAAAACAAAGCAACCTTCATAAAACAAATATTAGTATCGATGTTGAAGATAGGCTGTCACTGAAGGTTTTACGAGGACCGTAAAAAAAGAGAAAAAAGTCATTTATTTATTTTGTAACTAAGGTCTGGTCACGTATTTGCAGAGTTGCGGATCGCTGCGGAGATATCATGGGAAAAAACGTAATGGAATGTTAACCATGAGTAATATGGGGTTATTGAATACTTACGGGTTTTTATGGATTACTACACATTTGAAGCGGTAAGTTTATTTATTTATTTATTTATTTATTCTTCCATGTGCACAAGAAAATTGTTACATGAGGCGGACTTAATGCTATATAGCATTCTCTGCCAGTCAACCTTTGGGTTGTAAAGACAACATAAGTGGTGCAGAGCATTCAAGAAAAAGAACAAACAAAAAATTATAAAATAAGCGTACAATAAAAAGTTATCAAGTTTGTACAAAATAATAAATACAAATAAAGGTATATTATTAAAGCATATATACAGGTACATAAATATATAGGCATATACTACTATAATATTCTAATACATAATATAAGTTATATTATATACTACTTACTACATATCAATAATACATAATATATAAGGTACTGCAGAAGATAGCTGTTAGGAAAGTATTAATAACTCAAAGCATCCTCAGGTAGTGATGACGAAGCTTTCTTTTAAAAATTATTTTATTACAAGTTTTCCTAATGTCCACGGGGAGTGCGTTCCAGAGCTTTATTGCCGAAATAGTGAAAGAATTGGACATGAAACCTGTTCGGTGAGATGGAATACTAAGTGTAAGTTTGTCAGAAGAGCGAAGACCAAGATCATGAACGTTGCCCAGGATTTGAAATTTGTTTTTAAGGTAATCAGGAGAGTTTGGATCGTTCATCACAGAATATAAGATACAAAGTGTTCGGAGAGATCGACGCTGGCGTATAGTAAGCCAATTCAGCTTAGAGCGATAGAAAGAAATATGATCAAACTTGCGTAAATTAAAAATGAAGCGTATACAATTATTGAGAATTCGATCCAATTTATTCAGAAAAACTTGAGTTAAATCTGGATAGCACACATCTGCATAGTCGATAATGGGGAGCACAAGAGATTGAACTAAAAGAGTCTTAGTATTCGATGGTAAAAAGTTTTTTAATCTATAAAGAGACCGCAGCGAAGCTGTAACATTTTTACTCACGGTAGTGACTTGCTTTTTCCAACTCATAGTAGAATCCATGTGTAAACCAAGATTTTTAACTTCATGTGAGAATGGAATAATCAAGTCATTATACACGATAGGCGTAACATGACATAAATCTAAATTATTAATAAAGAAAGCGCTGCCCAAGATGATTGCCTGACATTTAGAAACATTAACGTTAAGTCCAAATTTGTTTGACCAGTTTAAAATCTGTTGTAAATTACAATTTAAGTTAGATATTGCATCATTCAAATTATCAGGGTCAGCCTGAGCATAAAGCTGCAGATCATCAGCATACAGGTGGAAAGAGCAGCTGAGGAGTTCGGTAAGAGAGTTAATAAATATCGAAAATAAGAGAGGAGAAAGTATGCCGCCTTGCGGCACGCCAGAAGCTAAGTCGCACCAATCAGATAAGTCACGATTGACACGAACCGCTTGCTTGCGGCCGCGAAGGTATCCTGAAAACCAATCCAGAGCTTATGATGAAGCGCCAATTTGCCTAAGAATCAAAATCAGAATATCATGATCTACAAAGTTGAACGCATTGGAGAAGTCTATTAAGACCAACACTGTTAATTGAGAATGCTCCATTGCAGCTCTGACGTCCTCAGTGATCTTTAGCAAGGCTGTAGTTGTACTGTGAGATGGCCGGAAACCAGATTGATATTGCGATGTAAGATTATTAGCGAAAATGTGGTGAGAAAGTTGCTTATGAACCACCGCTTCCAGTATTTTGGACAGAAAAGGCAAGATAGAAATGGGTCTAAAATGGTTGTCAGAACAGGGGTTAGTTACCTTAGGAAGAGGGATGATGTGAGCATTCCTCCATAACACTGGAAACGTCCCTGATTCCATTGAAAAGTTTATAAAGTGCGTAAGAAAAGGGATAATATTATCAAGTATTAATGAAATCATTGTTCTACTCACATCATCACAACCTACTGCCTTAGATTTAATAGAACAAAATATTTTTTTTACTTCATCATTAGACACCGGAGAAAAAGAAAACGAATGAACAATAGGCAAAGAAGTCAAATATTGAATGGTAGAGAGTTTAACATTGTGCTCTATATGGGAACTTTTTGCAAAATATCTATTTAAATTATCAATTGAGCAATTCGCAGCTGTTAAATTCAGCGGAGGTTTGGAGAAGCCTAGAGATTTTAAAAACTTCCAAATATCAGCCGAAGAACAGTCAGAGACATTATCAAAGATGTAGCGGCGTTTAGCTGCTCTCACCATCTGGTTGCAGCGATTGCGAGCTTGCTTGTAAGAAACCCAATTTTCATCGCTGCGGTCTCGTCTAAACTTTTTAAAGGCCTTATTTCGTTTTGACATGGCCATACGGACTCCTTTGTTCAGCCAAGGAGCAGGAGGTCTCTTAACCCGTACTGCCCTAAGTGGAGCGTGGGTGTCGTATAGCTTTAAAATGTTACGATTAAATAGCACAAGTTTCTCATCAATGGTTGACGCCAGCTCCATCTCCGACCAGTCAAGGCTAAGAACCTCCTCATTTAAAATTTTGTTGTCTATCTTAGAAAAGTTTCTAATGAAAATAGTGGCCCTTTGAGTTTTAGGTGGTTTAACCTTATAACTTAAATAAATCAAGTCATGTCTAGAGAGCCCAGGTGCTGCAACCTGTCCGTGATTAGCCACGAGATCCAAAGAAGGTGTAAACATGAGATCAAGCCAAGAGTCATCAGTGCCAATATTACAATGAGTAGGTTCGAGTGGAAGAAGAGAAATATTTGATGACTCTAGGATCGATCTCAGCCTACGCGACCTTGAATCATTCTTCAACATGTCTGTGTTAAAATCACCCATGACTACCAGATGTTTACTATCAGATGAGAATGATTCTAAAATGGTTTCTAAGGAGGAAAAATAATCCACACTGGGCGGGCAATAAACAACTCCAAGAATCGCCTTTGCCCCGCGGACAGTAATTTCGATGAATACGTATTCGAGGTTACCATCGGAAGGTGAGGGGGAAAACAAAATAATTTTGTAAGCTATGCTGCTACAAAGGTATATAGCAACACCCCCGGCTCGTTTACCTAGGCGATCGTTCCGAATTAGGACAAAGTTTGGTAAACTAAAAGCTGTTGAAGGAAGTTCCGGTTTGAGCCAACTTTCAGACACTAAGATCGCATGAACGTCTGTACCAGAAAATATATCTAAGAGCTCCGAGTGATGCTGAGGAATACTTTGAGCATTAATATGACAAACATTTAAAACATTTTTATATCGCTGAAATTCCTCCCGCAACTTGCTGTTAATAGGAGGTTGATCGTCTACGGAACAAAAGGAAGTGGAAGAATCACAAGCTGAAAAATAAAGCTCATCTTCAGACATTTTATGCAGTACAAAAATAAAATATATATAAGTAAAATAATATAATAAAATATATGCAATAAATGTACCTATGTATGGTTATATAAAAAATATCAAAAACAACCTGCCGGCTGACTGTTACAATACTTACAATTAAATATTCCTAAAAGCCAAGCATCCATACACTAAAAACGAAAAGCAACAATACAAGTATTCAAATCAAAATAGACTTATTACAGTGCCCGTGTACAGTGCAATAGAATAATAGTGCGAAAACACGTCCATTCGGGTTGCCTCGAAAACTTCATTGTAAATGTTCTGGTAAAGTAGCCATGCTTTACTCGAATTACTGACTGTAGTGACTGTGACTGACTGATGGACTGATAAATTGACTAACGAAATATCGCTTTACTTCACACTGGCAACATGCATAATGGCAATGCCATAAAATATATTTAAAAAAAAAAGACAATGACATTTGTCAAAAACACTGACTGACACAGCGACTGACAGCGACGTTTACCAATGTCCAATGTTTACATTTTATGTGTAAGGTAATTTATAATTTGCGATTTAATTAGTAATAGTCAAGCCAAGACAACGAATTTGCAGACGGTATAAAGCTAATGAACTAATGCATGGATGCAAGGAAAAGAATTTGAGCCAAATTACTTCTTCGTTCTTTTGGACCTGCTGGTTGAAGGTGCAGATGATTTGGGTTTTTCTGTACCTGATTTTGATACCACGACCGCTAGCTCTTCAGAAATTATTTCGTTATGTTCAGTTGACGAACTTAGCGATGCTATGTCCTCCTGGCTATACACCCGACGTCGCGTGCCATCAGGGAGTCGTACATAAACGTTTCCGTCTAGTGTCCAAACGTTTGTTACCCCCAGAAGTTTACGTGCATTCGAGAACACTTCCTGACGATGCCGCGTTAAAAACTCCGAGAGGACGACTGAGGAACCCTTCAACTTTGTCTTTCTATTCCAAACCGTGGACTTGATGGACAAATCAGCAAATCGTACCAAAATTGGTCTTGTCCTGCCTTCTGAGTTGCCGCCGAGTCTGTGACAGACTGTGATTGAACTTGAGTGAATGTCCTTGAGCTCAAGGTTTTTGTGTATAATCTGGATTACCTTTTCAATCACCACCTCTCCAGGCCTCTCAGGCACCCCAGTAAATAGAAGAAACTTTTTCCTGTGCCGAGTCTCCATGAAATCAAGGCTTCTGCTAACATTGGCTATTTGTTGTTGGAGCTCGTTCAAAACACTCCCAACATGTAGTTTGAAAGCGGTGAAATCATCAATGAGAGTGCCATGACTGCTGCCAGATGAAGAACTCTTCAAATGGTTCTCAAAATCAGCCATACGTTTATTCAGAGACTCCGTAGCTGTTCTCTGGAGCTCAGCAATGTCAGAAATTGTGGTCATTATTTATCAGTGTTGTGTTAATCCAAAGACCAAAGTTATGTGCAGTGAGTGAAACAGTCACCGGCAAGTAAGTACAATATGACTGTTTAAGGCATGAAGATTCTCAAAAAAACTTAAAACTGATTGTTATTATGTTAAATGGAAAAGATTTATAATTTTTCATAAACTTTTATACACTTTATATATTATAATTTAAATAAGAAATATAGAGCACATGTGTACTACTTATTTGCAGTTTAGTGTTACATACGCGACTTTATCAGTCGGTAATCGCCGTAGTAACTTGAAAAGCTGTAGTTACCTTACCGCGTATAAAAAAATTAAGCTAAAAGGTACCGACCGTTAAGTGCGATGTTCCACTACTTTATGTCCGTTCCGACGGTAGTACTGACCTACTTACATCACTAGTGTTCTCGAGGTTGAAGTAAGACGTAATTCATATTTTTTTTACGTTTCAATGTCATTTTTTTAAGAAAAACAACTTGGGGATAAATATGATCGGGCGAGGCGCACTTCTGGCGTGCTTCATTATAATGATATTCTTCAAATTATGCTAACTTGTATAGTATAACAAGTACTTAATGATAAATGTGTGTTAAATTCAACAACTAGTAATATGAACGATTCGTTAGCAGTTAATTGAGACCGACCATTATTAACTAAAACACGACGTTGCCAAGCATTAAGCGGCTTAAGTAAAGTTCACCATTCACTGTCTCGCATTGCAGTCCTGCAACATTAGAGAAATGAAACTGTGTACCTCTCAGTCCTGTTAAAATAAAAATTTTAGTAACTATTAAAAAATACAGAAAAATCAAGCGCATAACAAAATATCCAATAACTCCTCTCCAGTCCTATTTACGAAGAACTATTTACGTAACATACAAATGTAAACGCTGTTCATTTTAAATAATACGCCTCATTGCAACTGCCCCTGGTTAAAATGTAAACTAAAAGTTTCAATTACCTGCACTGAACAATACATGGAATCATAAATGGAGCATAAAAAATATCGCTTCAATGAGGAAAATACAATTACGTATTATTGTGATTAATTTTTTATCACAATATCGTCTGCTGTTACCACAAAATTAAATAACGAGACAATATTGACTAAATGACTATACTAACTATGACTATGTTGAAGAAGCAGGGGAGGTGTGTCAGGATCAGGATATCTGGCGCTCCACACTTTCTGCCAACCTCGTAAGGGACTTGGCGTGAAGATAGATGCATACATATTGACTAAATGCTGGTCTAAATCCACAAAATTGTTAATTTGCAGCACTATTGTGTTTCGGTTTTGCATGTACCAATGAACCAATTGTAATGTACCAATTACTGAAACAGAAAGCAAAACAATCTGAATAGAAAAACAAGTTTTTACAGTAACTATAGTAACTAACATTTTGACTGGTGGTAAAGCTCCAGTGACGAAGCTCGCGGGCGTAGGCACCACAGTATTACCTAAAATACTTGCCGCTAAATGGTAGTGTTCAGCACTCTCTTGTTCCGGTCAGGTGGTAATTGTACGGCTCTGTAATTTCCGGCACAGAGGCATAACACCTAATGCCTCAGAAGTAGCAGCGCATCTGCATTTTGACCTCTGGTCATTGTGTGGGTGTCTATAGGCTGCCTGCCATCACTTAACATCAATGTGAACTGAACGCTTGTTTGCCACTTTTATTACATTAAAAAAAATAACAATATGTATATTGTTTGGCATAAACAAACATTTCGCTACCATGATATTCACATTAAAATGAGTGACTCTAAATCTACTACACTTTTTTTGTCTTTAAACTCCCCGTCATGATCCTATATAAACATTCAACGAAGATAAAATTCGTGTCATAATGCCAGAAACTACAGAAACAAAACTACGAAACTAAACTACTCGAAACTACTTCTATTCTACCCAGAATAGAATCATTAAATTAGACCCATGACTTTATCAACATGATACGACAAAATCTAGTTGTATGCTATCTTGACACAACAGTGGTTCAAAACACTATGATTTTTACTGAATTGTGATTTTCACACATTGTAACATTGTTAAAGTAGTAGTGCATGTAGAATTGCATGGATTTGTAGAAAACATTTCAATATGAAACTTTGCGTGAAAGAGTACCTAACGAACGATTCAAAGAAGCATTCATCCCATCCAACTTTCTTTTTTTTTGAAGGATTGTTTACCTTTGTAGCTACCGCATACACTACGGAATAGATAAATAAATATCTATTCCGTAGCATACACGAATCGCCGCAACTCGGTCGCCTAGCAAACAAATCTAAAAAGTCTCACGCGGGTTTTATTTTCGATTCTCTAATATTTGGCCCTCACTTTACTACTTACTTTTACTTTAGGTATGGTCCTGTGAAAGTTTTCGTTATCCGAGGTTCATTGATCCATTAAATTCTTTACTTATGTCATTAAAGTGCAAGTGCCAACAAGCGTACAAAATATATTATCTTGTTCTAAAGTTACTAAACATCAGAAACTAAGTTTTTGTGTAACTAATGAGGCTGATTGAAATAAAACTATTTTTACGGATTTATCTCGCGTATATTAATCTAAAATGATTTTTAAAATCCGTAAAAATAGTTTTATTTCAATGAGTGTAGCTCGCGAAAACCTAAGAACATATCATAATGAGGCTGACATAATCGCTCAGCGATCAAAGCGTGTTCCAAAAATAAAGGGGAAAAAAAAACAAGCGTACAGTTTCGATTGAGGCCTCCATCACTGGAGCTCTAAATAACAAAAACATTTTTTTTTATGTTACGGAAGTGGCAAATAAGCATGCAGTTCACATTGATGTGAAGTGATGACTGCAGCCTATAGACACTTACACAAAGACTGACGTCAAAATGCAGATGCGTTACCACTCCTGAAGCCTAAGGTGTTATGCCTCTGAACCGGAAATAACAGGGCCGTACATTACCACCTGACCGGAACACTATAGTGCTGAACACTACCATTTAGAGGCAAGTATATTAGAAAATTTACCGAAGACTGTCATCGGTAAATTTTTTTATTGTTATAATTCTCAAAATTATGCACTTTTTTGCATGATATAAGGAAATTTTCACATTCACAGCTGCATCTTCGTATAAAAGAGCGGTTCTTCAATGCGGACGAGATGTACCTACGGGACGACAACATAAACAATATTAGTACAATTTCTTGTGTTTGTTGTACTATACTGATGTTTGTTGTTGAAATTTGTTTCAAGACATACTCAAAAATATTTTCGAATTTTCGATAATAACATAAAATTTCACATGTATAACAAAGTACATTAACTTGGCCGTTCCTCTCATTTTGCCCTAAATTGAAATGGCTTTACATTCGATAGTGTAGATACCTCACACTCTATATTATTTATATTTAAGCCCTTATTGCTGGTTCAAACCCTCTTGGCTACTTCAAACGCAAAAATCCTGGGTTCAACGCTCGATCTTAGTCTTTGTTCTATCCAAAATACATATAATATAAAGTCTTATTTATTAATCGTAACAACATACACCCACGACGGAACAAAAGAACGAACGGACAAAGCCAACTAAAGCTACGACAGTCCGTGTTTGCGAAATTAAAGTATATTTATGACTGAATTTATTCATTATATTGTGCATATTTTATCAGTCAGGCCTTTAATTACTTCCATTAAACGAGGTTTTCATCAAAACAGAAGCGACCTCAGAATTATAAATAGGGGTTACTCTTCAAAATAATTTAGATTAATAAAACCGGCGCTCGGGAGGCAATGACTCCATATATGTTTTAAGAAACGATGCTTTGAACTTAATTCACTGAACACATGTTATCATTGCGGGTAAAACACAACATTCGGGATTCAAAAGATTTGTTGCTTTTCATTTCATGAAAACTCAATAAAAAACTTGATATTTCAATCAATTTTTTATGTAATAGCAAAAAACGTGTCTACGTGAATGGTAAATAACGAGGTTTTTGACATCTACGCAAAAACCAATGGTCAAAATGCAGATGTGTCTAACCCTGAGGTCTAAGTTGTTTTGCTTCTCTAACAGCGTGTTATTACGGAGCCATATATTACCATCTAAACGAAACACGATACTGTTGAACATTACTATTTGAGATAGATTAGGTGGTATATTGGCCTAGGCATCGATACTGGATCTCTACCACCAGTAAATATTTCATTATATGATTTATATTGCAGATAGACAGAAACCTAAATTATAAGGCAATTATTTTGTTATTTTGATTTATTTCTTCTGATTACACAATACTTGTTTCGAATACTTTTAAGATCCTTTTTACGTAACACAACAAAAATTGCAAAGCAATAAAGACACTTTTTTGTTATTCAAAACAACAGTAAAAAGTTAGTACAGGTTAAAAAAAATCTGGTGAATTCGTACTGTACATGAATAGTTTCTTTGCAAACTGTACGCATCTATATCCAAGAGGACCTTTCGTAAAGGTTTTTTACTGTAGTTGTTTAGTTGCTGAACGAAAACCCATTCGTCTTTAAATATAATATTATAGGCAACTTCAAGTTCGCTAAGATAATACTTGATAGAATCTACAATTAATTCGATATCGAAGAGACGCTATTTAACTTCGTAAGGCAAGACAAGCCGGAACGTGAGGCGTTCGAACGATTCAATCATTGCCCCCAAGGTATGCCATTTGGGAGTCTGTTGAACTTTAACTGTTCCCATTTGAAATTATGACACTGAAGCTCGTTCGCTGTTGATATTTACCGCTGATCTGTGATCATTTAATCTGGAATTTTAAAAAATACCGATCAGTGTTTTTAGTGCGAAATTTTGCATAATATTTATGCAAGAATGTATAATATATGTACTTAAACAAATTTTGGCATATGATAAGTAATGAAAATTTGTAATTCTAAAAAAAAATTTTAAGACAACGAGGCCTTTTTAGTGGTCGAAACAAAAAAAAATGCTCATAAGTTATATTCAAGGGATATTATGTCAATTTTATAACTTTTATAAGTTCGTGTATTAAAGTTTTAACTCTTGAAACGATTTTAAACGAATAAACTTTTTCGTGTAAGCTGGGATAAAGTCAAGGTCAAAATGACAATTTAATCTCAACAAAAGAGAAGGCCGGACGTGAGGCGGTCGAACGATTCAACCATTGCCCCCAGGGTGTTCCATTTGGGAGTCTGTCAAACTTTAACAGTTCCATTTTAAATAATGACATTGGGGCTTGGTCGTGATTGATACTTATCGTTGGCTGTTTTATTAGTCGATGAAGCGGCTTTCAGCTGATTTCTCACTATGAAATTTATTTTGTATTCCGGAATGTTTAAATTGTTTAAAATATTACCGTATATTTTACACTAACGTTACACGACGTGTTTTTTTTAATATATAGATAGGGTTAAAAACGCTATACATTTCGTCCCTACAGAAAACTTCACAAAATACTTCATAGAATCTAAAATAAATTTGAGGTTAACTTCATTTAACCTCCATAGTAAAGTTCTATCGAGGTTAAATGACGTTAAGCCGAAGAACGTGGGGTGTTCGAACGATTCAATCATTGCCCTCGGGGTATGCCATTTGGGAAGCTGTCGAACTTTAACTGTTCCCATTTGAAGTTATGACGCGGAAGGTTAGCTGCAATTGATACTTATCGCAATCTGTTTTATTAGTCACTATGTTAAGTGTACTATGATATTATTTACATTCTGCAACTTTTGTATTTTTTTTTTTCAATTACAAAACACTTTAAAATATTGTTAAATTAAATTTAGACTAATATGTTACAAAAAGTTTTGTTTTTAAACATTAAGGAATAGAATAGATTGTGACTTACAATCAAGCTTGAAGTGACGTCATTTGTCCTCGGCCGGTAGAAAGTGAGACGTTCGAGCGATTTAATCTTTGCTCCCAGGGTGTGCCATTTGGGAGTCTGTCGAACTTTTACTATTTCCGTTTGAAATTATAGGGGAGAGGCTCGCTCGCTATTTATACTTATCGCCAAGCGCGACCGTTCAATTTATTCAGTGCAAGAATATGTAGATTGATTCACTAGGTACATGTAGTATATTGTAGCAAAAAAAGTAATTGAAAGGAATAATGGAAGATTGTTTTAGGATCACGTTTAATGAAACATTTGTGTGGTTATCATCTCGCAAACACTTTGTTATAAATAATTTTACAAATTAAACCAACTTTAAAACTTCTTTATAGAAGCTACGATAAAGTAAAGGTGACGTCATTTAATCTCGACTCGACAGAACAGCAGGCGGAACGTTAAGCGTTTGAACGATTCAATCATTGCCCCCCGGGTGTGCCATTTTGTAGTCTGTCAAACTTAAACTGTTCCCATATGAAATTATGAGGCTCGCTCGCAATTGATACTTACCGGTGAGCCACGACCATTTTGTTCTATCTTTATTTGTGTCACTGTTGACGTAGTAAAGTGACTAGGTATATGTACTCAATGGACATCTGGAATGTAAAAAATACCGATCAGTGTTTTTTTAGCGTGGAATCATGCAATATATTAATATCAGACTCTTTACAAATGTATGTATGTATGTATGTATCTTCACGCCAGGTCCCTAACGGGGTAGGCAGAGAGTGTAGAGCGCCAGACATCCCGGTTCTGACAAACCGGGATGTCTGGCGCTGTTCTGTCTTACAAATGTACACACTAATTTATGAATTACATGAATAACTGAGAGTCCCCATAGAAATCTGAATAATTATTTTGTGATTTAGATTTCTGTGGCCGTACCACACACAAAATTTCAAGCGTTCACATCGCTCTCACTTCGATAGGGAGTCGCTCTAATTTATATTATAAGCGACTTTTATCGATCCACTGTCAGCATCCCAATAACAACGGACAGCAAATTCATCTGTAGTTTTTTTGTCATAATGTGGCAAATGTAACAGTTTTCATTGACGGTAAGTACTAAAATACGTTACTGGAGCTCTAACACGAGTAAAAAATTAAGGTATATAATATAAGACATGTATTGCGATGCCATTTTTAACAAATGGATCTAAGTGGATAGGTACTTAAATTGTACCGATGTACAATTTAATCAAAAATAGATTGAGATCGACTATTGGGTTCCGATATTGTACAACAACAGTAGTTGTATGTATGTATGTATGTATCATCACGCCAGGTCCCTGACGGGGCAGAGAGTGTAGAGCGTATATAATATAACTAACTATAATAACTATATTAATACATAATTTATAGTTTGACAAAAAAAATCGAGAGAGAGAGAGAGAGTTAAGAATCGAGAGTCAGAATCATAAATCTTGGAAGCAAGGATACAAGTATAAATATTGTATAATAAAAAAAAAAATTGGAGCACGACTTTTCCTGTCTGAGTAAGTAACTTGATATCATTATCATTAATTTCACTCATTTTACGAACCGGGTCGTGACGCGATATAGATATTGGGTAAAAAACACTTTTTACCTTTATTCCGACGTTTCGACTCGGTTGCACAAACCGTGGTCGCGGACAGACTGTTGTAACAGCAAAATGTCAATTTGCGGGTGGCTTGATGTTCTTCTACCTACAAGTTGCGTGATTATTGTGGAGGCCGGCACACAACGCTCACTGTATCCGACGATAGGTCCGATGTTACATCGCGCGATCCTAAATTGTTTATGACCGGTGTCCAGGTCGGAGACAATTTATATCCATCTTCACGATTGAAATTGTTTTTGTACTTATATATTTCAATCGCCTCTCGTATTATCCTGGGATAATAATAACGGTCATAAACAATTTAGGATCGCGCGATGTAACATCGGACCTATCGTCGGATACAGTGAGCGTTGTGTGCCGGCCTCCACAATAATCACGCAACTTGTAGGTAGAAGAACATCAAGCCACCCGCAAATTGACATTTTGCTGTTACAACAGTCTGTCCGCGACCACGGTTTGTGCAACCGAGTCGAAACGTCGGAATAAAGGTAAAAAGTGTTTTTTACCCAATATCTATATCGCGTCACGACCCGGTTCGTAAAATGATTGAAATTAGTGTTAAACGCGAGTGTTTTAAAAATCATTATCATTGATAATAAGAATACCAATAAAACAAGTCATAAAATTAAGCTAAGCAATACAATTTGCTACACTAAAATGAAAGTACATTTTAGTACAACGCCAAGCCACAATTGAAAATTAGGCTCTGACCTCGCGTCCTCAATTGGTGCTCACCATCAATTGTAGCCAAATGCAATGAAGCTGTATTCGATAGGGATGATTAGTACCGTAAATGTTTACCGTACTATTTACTGTTATCAATAAAGTGACACAGTTTACATTGATGGTTAACATTCTAATAATAGATAGACTTTTATACTACTAAGTTAAGTAATACAATGATGGCAAAACAGATACACAATACGGATGTATAGAAAGATTTACTGTTACATAATGAGTCAGATAAGAATTTAGAGTCAAAATCATGAGTTTGGGAAGCGAGAAGACATGTATGGAGAACTATGAATAGGACTATAAGTGAGATGTAAATCTGTGAAAATTCTTTCTTTTTGTCGCGCACCTTTTTTTGTCTGGGGAAGGAACGTAACCTCAAACGCTAAGCATTAAGGGCGAGATTCACAGACCGCACTACGACTTTACTTTCGAGCAAAGTACGCTTTGAACTGTCAAAACCCATACATTTCTGACAGTTCTAAGCATACTTTGCTCAAAGTAAAGTCGTAGTGTGGTCTGTGAATCTCACCATAAGTGTAGCTCTACGCCAAATTGTAGTTTGGCGCCAAGCCCCAATTGAAAATTAGGCTCTGACCTCGCGCCCTCGATTGATACTCACAATCGATTGTACGCAATGTGCCTATTAAAATTATCGTTCAACATTAGTTTTGAAAGTGATTGACGATAAGGATCTTAAATTATTTTATGTGCTCATTTATTAAATGAGTAAGGAGGCAAACAGGGCAGTTAACAAGGATGCTAAATAAATTCTGCTAGGTACCGGCCCAGGTCGGAACATGGAGTTGTTCCGAGCACTATGACATAATATGGGCACCCTTTACTCTAGAGTACCACTGAAATGGTCTACTAGTCAGAAGAGTAGGCACTCTCATTCCAAAATACCAAACCAAATAAAAATGACTTCGAAATAATTGAATTTTACTTTTCCATCGTTATTTTATACAGCAATTGCTTCATTAACAATTTGATACATTTATAACTGGGATCGAATAGAGCGTGACTGCACTCGCGCTAAAATCCAGTGTTGTTTTTTATTGGACTCCCAATAAATCAATCGTGAACATTTCGACAGCCGTGACGTTTCTCGCCTATTTCCACCCGGGAAGTTTTAAAATAATAAATAAAGCTGTGATTGATGGAATTGAAAAAGTAATAAAGACTTTTTCAATTCAAATGGTATAGAGTGGAATGTGTTTGTCCTTGATTTTTAGATTGTACTAGCTTTTGCCCGCGACTTCGTGAGTGTGGATTTTTTTATGTAATGAAAGTGGCTAACAAGCATGTAGTTCACATTGATGTTAAGCGATGCCTGCAGCCTATAGACACCCACACAAAAGTCCAGAGGTTAAAATGCAGATGCGTTGCCATTCCTGAGACCTTAGTTGTCATACATTACCATCTTACCGACACACGATAGTGCTGAATACTACCATTTTACGGCAGATATATTAGATATTTCAGCCGTAAGACGTTTACTGCTGTACGAAAACCCTGCCCCAAAGATGCCTTCATCAGTGCTGTCTTCGCAGATTTATCGCGAAACGCTACTGGTCATCTACCTTTATTATATTTTCTGTTGGAATGGCTTGGCCGCCCTGGTGCGGTCTAACAAAACTAGTGGTAGAATTCTCTACCAATAACGAGCGGTGGGGTGATGACGTCCCTACGCCAAAGTCTTATTGCCTACTTATAACCGTTATAGGAACTCATAGAGCAAAACCATCGTCATTAGTTTTATCTTAATATATTATTATATAAATCTCGTGTCACAATGTTTGTCCTCAATGGACTCCTAAACCACTTAACCGATTGTAATAAAATTCACACACCATGTGCAGTTCGATCCAACTTGAGAGATAGGATAGTTTAAATCTCAAATTATAGTCGCAATTTTAATTTATTGTTAATTATTTGTCTGTTATTATTTGACAGTCACAATTATCTGTTAACTCCAAATGATTCTAACAGATGTCGATACCTTTCGACTGGGTTGAGTAAGTAATCAATAGATGGCGCTGCTATGGTAAATCTACAAGCGTGTCATATAAGCTACATTTTAACAGCATAATTACCACGTGTTGTTGACGCTATAAAATTAATTAAATTAATTTTGTAGTGAACGAAATGCCGTATAATTCAATAATTTCCACTTTTTAAATTTTTGATGTTAGCATAGCCGGCCACGTCTATGTATATAAAAATGCAACCCGTTTTCCTTGGTCACGGCATCATGCGTGAATGGCTTCACTGATTTGGCTAATTTTGGTTTTGAATGATTTTTGGAAGTCTAGGGAAGGTTTAAAAGGTAAGAAAATATGAAGAAATTGAAGGGAAACAGTACAAACCACAATTTTATTTTTCCATACAAATAGTCCGTATCTATCAAACTTTTGACACCTTATTTCATTCTGAGGCAATACGAAGTTTGCCGGGTCAGCTAGTTATAATATATATTTATATCATTGTGTTGGTTTAATTTCTGTTTAAGGTATAATGCTATTTATGTATGTATTACATATATATATATATATATATATATATATATATATATATATATATATATATATTTGTTTATTTATAAACTTATATACATAATTTCTGTATGTATATAATTATAACTATATAATATATTTGTTTTATACTTATGTAGGTATACCTTACCTACTGAAAGTTTCTATTGAATGTTTTGTTTGCTAGCACCGCCAACATTATTTTTATCAGAGAGCGCTTTAAGCGTTAAGTCCGCCATTTGTACCAATGTTTTATTGATGCAATAAAGTATAAATAAATAAATAAATAAATAACACGGGCCACCGGCCGCGGTCGCGGCGGACCGGAGGGGAGTAGCCATATGTACGCTTTCCCCTCTGTCTAAGTACAAGCCCAAGTGGGCCTATGCGTGTACGACAGCGAGTAGATATTTAAATTGTGCGTGAAATTGTTTATGTATTTTGTTAAAGTCAAGGTGTGAGTACCGTAGTAATAGACAATTTTTGTAGTAGTTATGTGTGTCACACGCATTTCCCTCCGCAAAAGATGACAGACTGTTTTGTATCGGTAATAGACGCTATGGGTACTCGCCTCCAGTCCGCTGCGGCGGCCGGTGGCCCGTGTTGCTCTATGAGGGAACTTTATGTTAAAAAAATGTGATAGACACGTTTGATGAATTATGATTAAGAATAATGTTTCAAGGAAATCAGTAATAATTCGGTATATACAAATCTGATGAAAAAAAAATAGTAGAGAGATATTGGAAAAAGTTGAGAATGAGGAAACAGATACGCAATTTAATTGTAGAGTAATACAGGGGTCGAAGGAAATTTAGAGTAACCTACTTGGATAACACGAGACAGATGTTAACTGAGACTCAAAGGAAAAACTTATTTGAACAATCTGGATCGTTTCGATGAAAATGCTTTAGTATAAAAAAGTTATAACAATTCCTAACTTGTGAATCTAAGCCCTTATTGAACTTAGACACAACAAAAGGTCATAAAATTCGGTTAATAAAGGAAGTTCAATATTAATTCCAAAACAGTTATGAAAATTTGTAAGTCTTAATACTATGATTAATGCTTTTGAAAATAATTATAAAATTTTATTTTTAAAGAAAAATGGAATGAAAAATTTGACTTCAGGCGAGACTCGAACTCGCGACCTACTGGGAATCTAGTCCAGCCGCTCTTCCAATTGAGCTACTGAAGCCCTACCCGATTTGTCAAATCTTTCCTTCACATCTATTGCATTGCTTTATGGTAGCAGCAGCGCCATTTATTACCAACTATGCTAGTTAGGCAACCGATATAATAGACTTTTCAGTTTATTGAATATCGTAAAGAAGTCGCTTTTACCCTTAATAATTGTTTTATATTATTCCGCATTAACACATGCTTGTGAAATATATTTTATTTTTAAAGAAAAATGGAAGGAAAAATTTGACTTCAGGCGAGACTCGAACTCGCGACCTACTGGGAATCTAGTCCAGCCGCTCTTCCAATTGAGCTACTGAAGCCCCAAATCTTTCCTTCACATCTATTGCATTGCTTTATGGTAGCAGCAGCGCCTTTTTCTTTAAAAATAAAATATATTTCACAAGCATGTGTTAATGCGAAATAATATAAAACAATTTTATAATTATTGTTTTATATTATTTCGCATTAACACATGCTTGTGAAATATATTTTATTTTTAAAGAAAAATGGAAAGAAAAATTTGACTGAGCTACTGAAGCCCTGCCCGATTTGTCGAATTTTTCCTTCACATAGATGTGAAGGAAAAATTCGCGATTAAAGCGACTTCTTTACGATATTCAATAAACTGAAAAGTCTATTATATCGGTTGCCTAACTAGCATAGTTGGTAATAGATGGCGCTGCTGCTACCATAAAGCAATGCAATAGATGTGAAGGAAAGATTTGACAAATCGGGTAGGGCTTCAGTAGCTCAATTGGAAGAGCGGCTGGACTAGATTCCCAGTAGGTCGCGAGTTCGAGTCTCGCCTGAAGTCAAATTTTTCATTCCATTTTTCTTTAAAAATAAAATAATTATAAAATGTATCAAAATATACATAAAAATTATAAGCACAAGAAGATTATCTTCTCCGATTGCAAGATACTCGTAGATTACTTTAAAATATTTTTGATGATTTATTTTTTAAGTTATAAGAGTAACGCAATGATTATATTTTAATGTAAAAAAACGTCCATTAGTGTTTTTTTTTTTTGTTCACGATACTTAACCTTCAAATCATCAAACCTTATTATTTCAGAGAGGGACCATTATTGTGCCGGAAAAACTTGAAAAGTAAAATCTACGCGTTTCCATGTTATTTTTGGCAACTTAAGTAACAATGAGCTATTGTTATTATAAAGTTATTTCGAAAGCTCAAGGGTATTTATTCAGTTTATTCATTTATTTCATATAATTAGGCTCCTGGAGAACACTTTTACATCGTCATTTTTTTTATACTAACCTAGAGTGAATAACCACCAATAATAATCAAAAACAGATAAACAATTAAATAGAAACTAAACAATTTTGTATAATATGGAAAGCATGGTGTAAGGTGTAATCTGAAACTGTCTTCGTAGTTCAATGATAGCAGGCCACTACTGCTATGCTGAGATCCTGCGTTCAATGCTTGGGTCAGAGGCCATTACAAGTAAAGGTGTAGCATCCATTATCTAAATTATCTCTTCTTGTGTATGGATTTTCCATTTTCTGTCAGTTTTCTAAATGTAATTATCTGTCAATAAGCTAAAAACGAACTAAAATATTTTGCAAGAAAAGAAGCTTGACTAGTAACTAATTGGGCTAAAATGGAAAGAAAAATTTGACTTCAGGCGAGACTCGAACTCGCGGCCTATTGGGAATCTAGTCCAGCCGCTCTTCCAATTGAGCTACGGAAGTCCTGCCCGATTTGTTCTTTCAAAAATAAAATATATTTCGCAAGCATGTGTTAATGCAAAATAATATAAAAACAATTATTAAGGGTAAAAGCGACTTCTTTACGATATTCAATAAACTGAAAAGTCTATTATATCGGTTGCCTAACTAGCATGGTCGGCAATAGATGGCGCTACTGCTACCATAAAGCAAGGCAATAAATGTGAAGGAAATATTTGACAAATCGGGCGGGGCTTCAGTAGCTCAATTGGAAGAGCGGCTGGACTAGATTCCCAGTAGGCCGCGAGTTCGAGTCACGCCTGAAGTCAAATTTTTCTTTCCATTTTTCTTTAAAAAATAAAAAATATTTCACAAGCATGTGTTAATGCGAAATAATATAAAAACAATTAATTGGGCTAAAATTATTCCACGAGAAAGTTATTATTATCTACTAGCTTACCCGGCAAACTTCGTATTGCCCCAGAATGAAATCATATGTCAAAGGTGTGATAGATATATTATGAACGATTTGTATGGAAAATGAAATTATAGTTACAATTTCCTTTCAATTTCTTCATATTTTCTTACCTTTTAAACCTTCCCTGGACTTCCACAAATCGTTCAAAACCAAAATTAGCCAAATCGGTCGAACCGTTCTCGAGTTTTAGCGAGACTAACGAACAGCAATTGATTTTTATATATATAGATAAATAGATTATTTGCTCAATGACCAAATATAACAATAGTCTCTCTGATATAAGTACTACGGTTACATCCACAACAGAGTGACGAAACATGATGAGTACGGCCCTGTAATTTCCGGCAGAGAGACAACACGCATCTGCATTTTGACCTTGGTCTATGTGTAGGTGTCTATAGGCTGCAGTCAATGTAAACTGCATGCTTGTTTTCCACATGAAAAAAGAGCTAAACTTAACTCAAAGCTAAACTTTAAGACTCATGCAAAAATATTTAACAATGTTTACACGAAATGCAGATCAACAACTTTATTACATACACATCATAAGTTTATGTACCGAGATCGGGGCCATCTGGCCCTAAAAACATCTGCTTCCTTAACCTTTTGGGGAATCAAAAGGGATCCAAGAATTTTATGAAGCTTTACTATCTTTATGGAGGATACTGTACAAATATAGTGACATCATGGAATATGACATAAAATGTAAGAAAAACGAGTATTATAAAATTCCGAGAGGAAAAGTATTCCACTAGCTTTCGTATTTCAAATTTACTACTTGAACTAAAAGATTATCTATTCCAAAAAAAAGGTTTTTTAGCTAAAATAAAACAGGAATACAAACAATAATCAGTGTATGGTCTGTTATAATGTAAATGATCTGATTGTTGATATAAAATTAATACCTATGGGTATTATTTGTATTTGTGTTGTCTGCTATAAGAAAAAAAAATCGTAGAATAATATAAAAATCTTTAAAACAAGTCAATACAGGATGCATACATTATCTTATCTAACAGTTGCACATAGATAGTTTAGCGTGGCTAACATACACTGTTATATTTGCTGGAAATAAAAAATAAAGGTCGACAGCATATTACTCGATTGGAATGGTGACCAGATTTTTGTTATTATTTCAAGAAGTACGGGAAAAATAAATAAATATTGTCTTTGAAACGTCCAAAGTAGTAATAATAACTAAACAATAGGTAACATTTTTAATGATTTAACTATTCCAAATGTTACAAGTTGTGAAATGACTCAAAACTTCTCATATAAAATGACTGAACGTTATGACGTCTCATTCGAGGAACAACCTGTGAATTGTGTGATGAAATCAAAACATTTTAAAATATCTTCGTCAAAACTGCGTTTCTATAAAAAATATTAAATAGGTTGGTACTTAAAGTTATCATAAATAGTATTAAAAAAACGTATCTTCACGCCCACTCAGGAGTCGAACCCTGGACCCCAGCGTTGTAATAGTAGCCTGCTACCACTAGGCTATTGACGCAGTTCAGAAATTGTATAAGAAAAACTAAAAGTGAATTTATTTCCATTATTGTCACTTTTAAATTTTTCAATCTCGTACAATTAATCTCGAATTTTCATAATTTTTGGGATCCTTATATCCTATTTGCATCTGTAAAATAATCACGTATAAATATATCAACATACTTTTTATCAAATCATTTTATTATGAACGTGACTTCACTTTCATATAACATGATAAAAAGAAGCATGTGTTAATGCGAAATAATATATAAACAAATATTAAGGGTAAAAGCGACTTCTTTATAATATTTAATAAACTGCAAAGTTTATTATATCGATTGCCTTACTAGAAAACTAGCATTGTTGGCAATAGATGTCGCTACTGCCACCATAAGGCAATGCAATAAATGTGTAGGAAAGATTCGGACTTCGGTAGCTCAGTTGGAAGAGCGGCTGGACTAGATTCCCAGTGACCGCGAGTTCGAGTCTCGTATGAAGTCAAATTTTTCTATGCATTTAGCTAAAACTATATTTCACAAGCATGTGTTAATGCAAAATAATATAAAAACAATGATAAAAAGAAGTGAATAAAGGTTGGTAAGAATTAGTTAAGTAGTTGACTAGGAAGCGTCCCTATTCCATCCGAACTCTGTCCTATCTATTATTAACATATCAGATTGCCGGACGTAAGCTAGTCACTAATTACAGTGAGAAGGATATATATCCCTGTTCATACCCATTATCATAGATAAGAAGGTTAGCGACCAACCACCCCAAAATTTCCTGAGGCGGCGTAATCTGTGGACTTATTGAAGGGATAATCTGATACAATGGCTTAACTTATCTTCCTAAAGACGAAATGCCCGGCAATTGTCCTGATATTTGTTACGAAGCTCGTTTTCGCTGGATATTACTGGTTTTAACTTAGAGGGATGAAACTATACCATCGAGGTATCGATAAATAGCACTTAAAATAGTTCTAAAATCATAGTATTCTTATTTCTGTGGCCGGTCAATACGAATCTACTCAGACATGACACAGTTATTTTCAGTAATAGCAAAACTAAATAAGAATTTATACTCAGGTCGGCGGTCACACGCCAATAAGCTATTTTATGAAAATAATACTACCTGTAGAGGCTGGAGATGACGGCGTCACGTGTTTAATATCCGTGACCCAATTCCACGCGAATATTTAATTGAAGCAACTCAAGTCCGTATTAAAAATAAGTAGGTATAACCTGTTTACTTATAAATCTTCAAATGTAACAACACATCAAATGGCACATAGACAAAGTATTTAGTTAGTTAGTATTTTATTATTTTTTATTGAAATACGTTTTTTTATTAGCAAACATATAAAATTTTTTACTTCTCTACAATCAGGATGCACAATCAGCACAGAGGTGACTCACACACCATCATTTTCAATTACCAATAGAGTAAAATAGAAAATATTTTTATTTCAAATAGATCTGGTTTTTTTACTGGTGGTAGAGCTCCAGTGACGGAGCTCGCAGGCGTAGGCACCACCGCATTACCTAATATACTTGCCGCTAAATGGTAGTGTTCAGCACTATCGTGTTCCGGTCAGGTGGTAATGTACGACCCTGTAATTTCCGGCACAGAGGCATAACACCTTATGCTTCAGGAGTGGCAACGCATCTGCATTTTGACCTCTGGTCATTGTGTGGGTGTCTATAGGCTGCAGTCATCACTTAACATCACTGTGAACTGCATGCTTGTTTGCCACTTTTATTACATAAAAAAATAACATTGTATGGTTGATGAGATTGATTAATTTTTGTTATGTTTAGACCGATATTATAGTACTATCACTGAACTGTGAGTGACCTCCTCGAAGGATTTATCTTCGGTTCTTCTAAATCTTTATTTATTAGGCAGACGCGGAAGGGGTAGCGATGGGTCCATTTATTTATAAAAGGTTGTCCTCAACAGATAGAAGCCTTTTCTCTTTACCGCGTTTTTAGGCTCATACATCATGAGTGGAGATGCTATTTTTTCTGCGAATAAGATATTTAGGTACAGTTTAAGAAGCTTGCTTAAGTTTTGTTAGAAGAAAGGTTTTATGAAGAAAAAGATAATTGTTGATTGTCATAAATTTCACAATATTATGTAAGTTTCTTGCATATCTCGGCAAGAAAGTAAATTCTATTTACAGTTTCTCATTGTATACGAAAATTTTTGTATGCTTCGAATTCTTAGTTTATTTTATTTTTCTCCAATAAAATAAAAAAAAAACTTATTTTTTTATAATTTCTCTTCCAATTGAGCTACTGAAGTCCTTCAGTATCTCAATTGGAAGAGCGGCTGGACTAGATTCCCAGTAGGCTGCGAGTTCGAGTCTCGCCTGAAGTCCATTTTTCTTTAAAAAAAATATTTCACAAGCATGTGTTAATGCGAAATAATAAAAAACAGAAAAAAATATGTTAATTGAACACAATTCAAATTTCTATGGAGCAAGCCTCTAATAATTTCTTCGGGTAGTAAAAAATTCAATGTCAAACCTACATATCATTACGATAAAAACATCGATACTATTAAAAAATACTGAAAAAAAAATTATCAATTAGTGGGTGTTAACTCAAAAAAAATCCAGATAACCGGATTAATATTCTGTTATGTTTATGCTGAAGCTAGCGTGAATGACCACCCCGAAAGATTTATCTTTCGGTTTTTCTATATCCTTATTTATTAGGCAGGCGCGTAAGGGGTAGCGATGGGTCCATTTATTTATAAAAGGCTGTCCTCAACGGAAGCCTTTTCTCGTTACCGCGATTTTTGGCTCATACATCAGGATAGGTTAGAATCCCACTGTATAATTGTTTCGTTCATCCAGGTTTTTTTTTTATATAATGAAAGTGGCAAACAAGCGTGCAGTTCACATTGATGTTAAGTGATGACTGCAGCCTAGAGACACCCAACAAAGACCGGAGGTCAAAATGCAAATGCGTTGCCACTTCTGAGGCCTTAGGTGTTATGCCTCTGTGCCGGACATTACAAGGCCGTACATTACCACCTGACCGGAACACGATAGCGCTGAACACTACCATTTAGCGGCAAGTATATTAGGTAATGTGCCTACGCCCGCGAGCTCCTTCACTGGAGCTCTACCACCAGTAATTATGAAGATGAAGATATGCTGCTAACCTAATTTTTACGTATATTTATAATCCAGATAATATAAAACATATCTAGTTTCGATATTATTTAAAATTTGAGCACACGTCAATTAAATGCTGGCGTATTTTTACTCTATTTTAAAGTAAACGTTGAATGGCTCGAATTAAGGCAAGCTATAGTTTGAGCTAATAATTAAATTGCCGGATAGCAACTTTCCTCAATGAACTGTTGCTAGTCAAGCAAAGAATACTAAACTTGCGCTTGCAGCGAAATGCTCTCAAAAGAACTTATTTACATAAATAACTACGCGTTTTCCGAAGGGTTAGGTAGAGAAGTATATGCATTTTTTTAAATATTCACTTAATAAGTAGGTACTACACAACACAGGATATCCTAATAGCGTTAACTGAGCATACAGCCAAATAACAAGAATGGTAAGAAGTCTAAAAATCTATTCCGGACTTTAAAAAATATAACCTTAAAACTCTTTTGTTTTCTTTTTCTTAAAATTTTCCAAAGGAGAAAAGGTAAATAGATGTATTTCTGCATACATACAAATAGTACCACACCGGGCATATTACCAAACTCAAAATATATTTTATTTTTGATTGTCTGATAGGCCGTATAGCCCAGTACTGAACATTAAGTGCGAGTTTCATAGACCGTACTACGACTTTACTTCCAGCAAAGTATGCTTAGAACTGGCAGCAATGTATGGGTATTGACAGTTCGAAGCATACTTTGCTCGAAAGCAAAGTCGTAGTGCAGTCTGTGAATCTCGCCCTAAGACTTGAACTCAGTAGGTACCCACGTCAAGGCAAGCACAGGTATGCAATTTTCTTATGTTATATTAGTAATTAAATTCCCAATTTTGCAAGTGTAAACCTGAGCAATCTACATACCATGTACGGTATCTTTTATTGTTAAACACATTATATCTGGTTTTCGGACGGTACACCTGCGATAGGACAAAATTGATGTACTTACTTATCCCATTGAAGAAACACGTTCGTAATGTTACGTTCAAATTAAACTTTCCGTCGAGAATCTTGTAAACACTATATTTTTGCTTTATATGATAATGTAATCTAATATATAAACTGAATAAGGATGTGAAAGTAAAAATGTAAATATAATATTATCACTTGTTTTTGGAGTAGTCCTAAATATTTAGACTTTTTATAGACAGCCTAGGGTTGTATTTTTTGTTCGTCTTTAAGAAATGAGTGTTCTTGTTTTCTTCACGGCCTCTTTTTACTGTTTTTAAATTTCGTAAAGTTAAGTCAATACGATTCTACTCCATTTTATATCTTCACTTTGGGTAAGTCTTAGGCTTTAATTTCTACATTGATATTTATTTGTTTTCTAATGTAATGCGGTGGTGCCTACGCCTACTGAAACTCTACCACCAGTAAAAAGATGAAAGCGAATATATCCGCTTCTTTTTTAAAATAATTTACTCGCACAATTTTACCACTGGAACAAACTTGGCAACATTTTGCTTTTCTTTTATTTTAAAGTATTAATTCTTTACAATTCTGAGAAAAAGTCTTTATAAAATAATTCAAATATCAGTACAATTTCATAAGGCTCTATGATTATTTAAGTTTTTCATAAGGAACATTTTGGTATTTTTGTTCTCTCAGGCCCCTTTATGTTTCGCTCACCTCAAAAGAAAAACGAACTCTTATGAAACCAATTTGTTGTCATTTTATGTCTCTCTGGTATGTATATATGTAATGTTACTTCACTACTGTAATCCCCAAAGCGGTAGGCAGAGGTAGATGCATGCATTCAAGCATACATGCAAACACCCACGATTCAGTGGTTACATTTTGGCCCATGAATCAGTTGGCGAGCCTGTGGACATCTTCGGGCATATTACCAAATTCTGAAACTTCCAGAAAATGGAAATGACCCAATAGAACAAGAGATAAAGGATTTTACACCATTATCTCTGATAGCCCCCAGCCCGGTAATCGAACCTAGGACGCCAGCGTAGTAGTAGTAGTAGGTACCTGCTACCACTAGGCTACTGAGGCAGTTATATATTACGTATCTATGTCATGATATCGAGTCTTGATTTTCGTTATTAAACTTATAAGTATAACAGAGCAAAACTATAAAGTCTCTTTAAAAATAACCAACACTAAGCAATTGCGCTAACAATACTTTATGGGAAATCACGTCAGAGTGAACTAGAAATACGCATTCAGACGGGACGTTCAAAGTGCGACAAAAAGCGAATATAACCGATTCCTCTTTAAAATAATTTACTTACAATTTACTTTTACTGGTGGTAGAGCTCCAGTGACGGAGCGGGCGTAGGCACCACCGCATGACCTAATATACTTGCCGCTAAATGGTAGTGTTTAGTACTATCGTGTTCCGGTCAGGTGGTAATGTACGGCCCTGTAACTTCCGGCACAGAGGCATAACACCTTAGGCCTCAGGAGTGGCAACGCATCTGCATTTTGATCTTGGTCTTTGTGTAAGTGTCTATAAGCTGCAGTCATTATAACATTATTTACTTTACATCAATGTGAACTGCATGCTTGTTTGCCACTTCAATTAAATAAATTAAAAAATAACCTAATAGCCCACCCATTACTCAGTACCAAATACATACGGTTTGTTACAGCTCTAATTGTCAGAAGAACTGAGATCATTATTTAGTATTTCATAAGGAAAACCATCGCGTAATAATTTTCTTAAACCCCATCGAATCCCATGTATCTCAAAAAGAAGGAATCTCACTAAAACTACTTCATTAGGTATTATTTTATGTGTGATCTGTTTCTATCACAAAGTACATGATTCTTGCTTCTTGAACGTATAAAAATATCGTTCCAAAAATGTAACCTTTTACTAGAAATAACAAAAGTAAAGCAATAGGGGCAATACTTTCATTCGAAATCACATCAAAGTGAACTTAATACGCTTTCAGACGGGACGTCCGAAGTGAAACGACGGAAGCGAATATAATCGATTTCTCTTTAAAAGATTTTATTTGCTACAAACAATTTTACCACTGGAACAAACTTACATTTTGCTTTCCTTCAATTTAAACTGTAGTTCTGCTTTACAAACCAAGTAAGAAGGCACACGAATAGATCAACCCCTCCCCCCCCTTCTCCGTCCAATAAGGGGGTAAGTGTTTTGTGGCACTTTTATGTGTATGTGTGTCTTGATGTTCTTAATGGGGTAGACAGAGTGGATGTAGCGTCATATGTAATTTCCGGCACGGAGGCACAACATCGGAGGCCTCAGGAGTGGTAACGCATCTGCATTTTGACCTTGGTCTTTGTGCGGGTGTCTATAGACTGCAGTGATCACTTAACATCAATGTGAACTGCATGCTTGTTTGCCACTTTCATATCATAAAAAAAAATATCCGAAAGAATATTCTGATTTTTACTCACATCTCGTACCTCCTTATAAAAGCCTTGCGTTAAATTACATAAATCTTCACTATAACGAATTAACCACCTCAAAATAATATTTTCTAAATAAAAAAAAAATAACACGAATGTGTTCGGTCCCAACACGTTTATTAAATAAAGTCCAAATTGAAAGCCGACTTATCCTTTTAATAACGTATGGTATCTACACATCTATATCCATATGATAAAGCTTTACCAACAAATGTGTTCCCATATATAAAATATGTCAAAGAAAGTGGTCTGAAGGAGGTTTAAGCCGATTAAAGTCAAAGGTTGAACACAAGCCAAGTTGTTTGCTGTTACGTCGCTTTTGTCCCACCTTCTTAACTATTACGCGAGTAAAAATACTGCTATTGAGAACACTCACGTTTGGCAAGATGGTGCTTTATTTGTTTTGTTCAAAAATTACTTTTTTATGTTACAAAGAAGCATGCGCCTGTAACAACTATCACAGAGACATAATAGCTAAGATCTCAGGATTGGCAACGCATCTGCATTTCGACCTCTGGTCTTTGGGCTCTCACAAATAACTGCGCCTTCGCATCGCATCGCAAATATCTGCGAGCTCGCACGAATACATCGCCTGCGATGCGGCGTTGCATCTCATCGCAGTTTTGTGTGGCCGCCCTTAGTGAGGGTGTCCATATGATGCAGTCATCACTTAACATCAATGTGAACTGCATGCTTGTGTGCCACCTTTATTACATATAAAAAAGCAGTCTGGCTCCCACCGCATTGCGTAGTGTACACAAAAAGCAGTCGGAGCACTTGCCGCTAAATGATAGTGTTCAGCGCTCCAGGTGACAATAATAATGCGGCACAGAGGGAGCTTAGGGCTGAGTAGCGGCAATACATCTGCATTGAAATTTTTCTATGTTTTGTAGATGTTCGAAAGCTACAGTATTCTTCTTCTACAGCCGTTGCACTAGCCGTAGTTGTCATTTAAGGGTTGGTTCTTGGCTCGCTTTACTATCCGTCACCACTCCTCGCGTGCAGATACCTTTCGGGTGTACTCACAGAATGTGTCTTTTGTGGATGTTTTAATTTGGCCGACCCATCGCATATGGGACCTACTGAAGGACGGCGAGGATGCGGATCCTCGCCGTCCTACAGTATTCACTTATTACGAATGTGACCCGTGTGCCTGTTTGCCATTTTCTTGATATAAAAAATGCGGTAGAGTATATCTCACTGGCTGCTACTTCTGAGATACAGAGTACGTACTCTGTGTCAGAACTATATACAAGAACTAGATGTCAGACTACAATGATAAAATCTTATCGCTGTTATCGGATGAAAGCACATATAAAAAGGTAAACAAAGACCCCACCTCTAGTATATTAAAAAAGACTACCGATTTACTGCATAAATATTCATATTGGATCTTGACGTACCAAAACTTTTACCTGCTTGTCCAAAACCACCCAAACTGTATGGGCTCCCTAAAATACATAAGACTGGCGCTCCCCTTCGTCCCATAGTTAGTCAAATTGACACTCCAACTTACAAATTGGCAAAACATATGGCACAGATACTTTCACCACTGCGGGGACACACTAGAGCGTATGTCAAAGACTCGTACAGTTTCATTGCTGAAGTCAAACATCTACAACTAACAGCAAATGAAACAATGGTCAGCTTCGATGTTGAATCCTTATTTACATGTTTACCAGTTAAGGATTGTGTCGAGATTGTTAAAAGAAAGCTAATTGCTCACAATATGCCCCGTCAATATGCAGAACTACTTGAATGGTGCCTGACATCTGGCTATCTAATGTGGAATGGGGAATTCTACCTACAAATAGACGGAGTTGCCATGGGCTCCCCAGTTTCTCCCATAGTCGCCGATATATTAATGGAGGACTTTGAGGAGAGAGCCCTGAGCACTACAACCATAACACCTCGCATTTATAAACGATATGTAGATGACACATTCACCATATTGGATAGCAATAATGTTTCTGTTTTTCTTTCACATCTCAATTCCATACACCATAAAATCAAATTCACTATGGAATTGGAACAGGACAATAAATTAGCCTTCTTAGATACTTTATTAATTAGAAAAACCAATAACACACTCAGTCACACTGTGTTTAGGAAGTCTACCCATACTGATAGGTACCTTAATGGTGAATCACACCATCACCCGGCACATTTATCTGCCGTTGGCTCATCTCTATTTCAGAGAGCACGAGGCATCTGTGACGACCACCATCTTCAGGGGGAGCTGAAGCACCTACGCCAGGTGCTACATAACAACAAGCTCCATGTACCACCCGTCCGTCACAGAGGCCGCGTGAAACCACCTACAGTAGAACGACAACCAGCTATACTACCTTACGTTAAGGGTGTCACAGATAAAATCAGCAACATTTTAAAAAAGAATTCAATTAAAACAGTTTTCAAACCATATAAAAAGATTCATCAGTATTTAAGACCCATTAAAAGTAATATTCCATTACAAAATTCTGGCATTTATAAATTAGATTGTGACTCTCATATATTGGTCAAACGAAGAGAGCTGTATCCACCCGCGTTAAAGAGCACATTGCTGATGTCAAAAACCGAAGAACAGGGAGGTCTGCAGTCTGTGAACACATAGCGGATAAGCCGAACCATTACATCCGGTTTGATAAAATTCAAATACTCGCTAGAGAACACAAACCCATTACGCGAGGCTATTGAAATTAAAAAACACCCAAATTTCAATAGAGAAGATGGATGGCGATAATCAACATCATGGGATCCCATACTTAGCAAGATTAAATCCCAGCCGCAGCAGTCTGCAAGACCTCAAGATACCATAAGTAATTATTGTGTTAATCCTGAACGCTACGCAAGGCGTTTACGAAATCGATGGAGGTAGCTACATATAATTTTTTTCAAACTTCTGTCAGACAAATGTCACCTCAGTCTGCCCGGGACCACGGAAGCTGAAAAGCGACCGAAACGTCGGGTTGATTTTAAAAATCATTTTAGTTTAATATACGCGAGATAAATCCGTAAAAATAGTTTTATTTCAATATATACAAGAAATTTTGTAAACAAACGGAAACCAAAATAATAAAATATTTTCAGCTTGCAACGGCAAATCCGTCTTCTAAATAAGTTTGAGTAGAACTTCTAACCCAAAACCGCTGCCAACATCAATCCTTATTAGCCCATCGCTAAAATTAGGATCATTCCTCGTGTGGACTTCCGATAATCCCTATTCTTCACGTTCATTACCTTTTCCGTCTTGTTGCAGAAGGGTCAGTCCTAATTCCTTTTGCGAGATCTCGCACGTTACCATTATCTGTGCATAACATTTACTTATCCTTATATTATACATACGTTATATTTGGATTCACTCTACGAACGATATAAAAAAATAAAACTTAAGGCACCAAATGTTCTATTCAGCTATAAACTAAATAATTATATGTTGCAATAGTTTTCTTATACGTATTAAAACTAGCTGTCTCAACGAAATTTCTATCGTCACAGCTGTATGAATTAAATAGTACTTTATAAACTATTCACATACCTGCCAAATAGCGAGAAGCAAATCCAATAAAATAGATTGCAGCCGTTCTTGAAATAGATCTGATTAAACACTTATTAAAATGAAATTTTATGTGTAATAATATCAATCAAATATCATAGCTTCAGTAACAAACTCGTATAATATCGTTGCCTTCAGACAATATTTATCACATAAATAAAACACAAAAAGAGACGCACAGAAACCAAAAGCACAATTTTTTTTTCAGATTTCAAATGCCTTTTTAGTAAGTTCGAGTGAATGCCCAACCCAAAGCCGCTGCCAATATCAATACTTATTAGCCCATCGCTAAAATTAGGATCATTCCTCGTGTGGGCTTCTGATAATCCTTATTCTCCACGTTCATCCCCTTTTTCGTCTTGTTGCGGACGGGTCGGGTCTAATTCCTTTTGCGAGACCTCACAAGTTACATTTATCTGTGCATAACATTTATTAAATGAGGCCTTCACATTTATACGTTGTATTTGTTTGGATTCACTCTCTTCTTGACCGACTTCCAAATCAAAATAGGAGGATATCAGAAAAAGTATATTGCCGACATAAATATCCAAGTCCGGTATACTTTTTCTTCTACTTTCGATTTAACTTCGTCAGTTAATTTGGTTGTTGTGGGTCTACGAATAAGTACTCTCATACAAACATCGACTATAGAAGAGAGAAGGCTCATTGGTCTCTGCATACAAAGCATGATAAAAAAGTGGCACAACGGCTCGTTGCTATGGGCTTAACATTGACAATTACTACTAATAATCTTAATTGCATGAACAATAAGGTCCTTAGCAACGAAATATTAACAACTTATGACATATAACTTCAGGTATGTTGCTTGTCAAACTTGTGGTACCACTTATGTGTTTGATTACACTTCTATAGAATTACTTATTCGTAGTTGTGAGTATGGAAAATATTACTTATTTCATAACTGTGGTGATATTTGAAGACGGTTTTATTTTTAAAATTATCCAAAAGTTCAAAAGAGTATTTATTGCCACTGCTACGACACCCCTTAAAATAACACGTATAATAACAGTTAATACAGCTAATAACCAATAATTAAATTTAAATCCAACATGACAACATGTACTTAAATATACTTCATCGAGAAGTCTGAATGGTCTCGCCATGATGTTAAATTACTGATTAAGTTAAAAGGCCAACAACGACGATCATAATACTAATATTCATTAAGCTAATATTATAATAAGGCGCATTAAGGACTTGGTAAGCTTTAAGCCGGCTATTAATCCGGGCATAGTACCTAATAACAGAGATGATGAAATTAAGCTCGATCGACAAGATCATTTCTCAAATTACTCGTACCCTGAATGAGCATTTCATAATCGAACGTCCCTGGAAAATCGAATGACGATTATAATAAGATTACAGGTGCACTAAGAAAAAGATATCTCAATAGTGGCAATGATGAAATTTGTTACATAGAAAAACAACACAAGAAGAACAAAAAAAAAACCTTTTTTTGACTATTAATGTTTAGAAATTGGTTAAAAATTCAAATTTGAAAAATTCAAAACAAACTTTCCCAAACAAAAAATTTCAAAACATACTTGCGACCTTTTTTTGATATTCAACCTAATGGATATATATTCTGTAGATTGTAAATATGCGTAAAAAATAGGTTTGCAACATATCTGGATGAACGAAATGATTCTGCAGTGGGATCCTAACCTAAAACGGCCGCGCGCGGCTCACGACAGCCGCGCGCATCTGTCGCGGGCCACGGAAGCGGTGCCAATAGATGCAGTGTGAAAATGTATTTCATACTGCATCTATTGTCGCGCGCGACCGACGACGCCGTAGGCCGCACGCGGCCACGAACGATCGCGATGCACGGAATTGCATCTTTACGCACCGTGGTTGCACGCAAACTTGCAGTGGGCCGCACCACATCTGAAGTATTATTATGAGTTTTTAGAATATTTTTGGATAAAGGCTGTCTGTCTGTGAAATATTAAGACTTGAAGTGCCAATTTTTCGTCGTGAAAAAAATACGATAGTAGGTGGTGGTAATATTGAAAGGAAAATTATCATTTTTGAGCTAGCTTAACAAGTTTTACGTTACTCGACCAACCGAAAAAATCAACGAAATAATTGCTTAATGTTATTAGGCAATTATTTCGTTGATTTTTTCGGCTTGCTTCTAGAGGCGTAACATTTAGGGTTAGAAATATACATAAACGTCCCTTGTGGCTTGTAAATAACTAAAATTTACTGGTATACTCATTCGACGTTGCAATAGATTTCGAGTCACGTTCGAGTGTGAACTCGATACGAGAACTAAGGATACCGATCTCTGTGGAATAGACATTATGTTCTGATAACCTGTCATGTTCTGTATTATGAGTGACATAATTATAATTATAGGCTTTATGCAATGAAGCTACCCACGCTTAACAGCCCTGTTGTCACGTACAATTTGAATGGGCTAGTAAAGATTTTGAACTGAATCCGAAATAAATATAAAATGTGTTTGTGTTACAGCGTACTGCTGCTTTGAAACTAATTTTGTATTCCTTCGTTCTACTAACGTAAAATAATTGTAATAGTTCTAAAATGTTACATTTTTAATGTTTTATAAATTGTCATGTTTGTTGTACGATAGCGCAATAAATTATTGTTTTATTGTACTACCTACATAAAATAAAGTACTTTATTACTGATAATTTGAAATTTTAACTTTTAATTTTAACTGCCTCAGTAGCGTAGTGGTAGCAAGCCACTACTATTACGCTGGAGGTCCTGGGTTCGATTCCCGGGTCGGGGACTATCAGAGATAACGGTTTAAAATCCTTTATCTCTGCTTCTATTGGGATTTTTCCATTTTCTGGAAGTTTCCCAGTACCCCGGAGTTTGGTAATGTGCCCGGAGATGGCAACAGGTTCGCCACTTGTTACATGGGCCAAAACGTAACCGGCGAGTCGTGGGTGTTTGCATGTATGATTGAATGCATGCATTTACCTCTGCCTACCCCTTCGGGGATTACAGGCGTGAAGTTACGTAATTTGAAATTTTACTGGTGGTGGAGCTCCAGTGTCGGAGCTCACGGGCGTAGGTACCACCGCATTACCTAATACACTTGCCGCTAAATGGTAGTGTTCAGCACTATCGTGTTCCGATCAGGTGGTAATGTACGGCTCTGTAATATCCGGCACAGAGGTATAACACCTTAGGCCTCAGGAGTGGTAACGCATCTGCATTTTGACCTTGGTCTTTGTGTGGGTGTCTATAGGCTGCAGTCATCACTTAACATCAATGTGAACTGCAAGCTGGTTTGCCACTTCCATGACTTAAAAAAAAAAACTGGTTGCCTGTAAAGTCGGTTTTACGGGCGAAGATTTTACGTGACAACGTCTTTTTCTCGGTAGAAAGGCATTCGCCGGTCCGGCAGGCCTCTCTCACGTTCGGTGACTCATCGTTACGTTACCGGTCGTTACACTTTTTCATGAGTGACTCCGAGCCGCAACCTAATTTAAGACGTTGTCACGTCAATATTAAAATAATTCGTACGAAATGATTCCCTAACCATTCCAAAACATCAAAAATGCACAACGTTAATATTCACGTTTTCACTTCTGCCGGTAGGTACCTACTCCCGGAATGCAACCCGTTGTTTTGTGTTTGTACAAATATTTTAAAAGGATTACAATTTATAAAATACTTCAAAGGATAACATTTTGAAATTATTGTATTGTTTGGACGGGACTTAATAAATAAAGTATTTTTATTTAACTTTCGAGACATTATTTACTTTCTGATAAAATTTGATTGCAGATGTCTAAAATCATAACGTTAAATGTGTGCTCCTTTCCTTTTATACAAATTATTAAGAATAGAGTTTAGAAAAAGATTAAGAAGAAAATTGAGGCATTTCTTGTCTTCCATTGGCAGTTTCAAGGGCCAATGAACATATATTTATAATTCCTTAAAAAAATATGGTAGGCTGTTTTAAAATGTTACACATAGCCATATTGAACAGTAAAATATCAGACACTAATTAATGGCTACAGTATCACGGACTGATAGCTTTCGCTATAGTAAAATAAATAAATTAAAAAAAACATTTATTTCAGGTTATTTCACCCATAGTAATAAAACATTACAAAAATTTCAAATCACAGAAAAATTATAAAATACATAAAATGTTCGGTCTTAATCTTCAGCATTATTAGCTTGACACGAAAATTTGATATGAAAATAATCCCAACACGTATTGTACTTAAAATAATCACAGGTTTTATAACAATTACAATATCCAACAAAGAAATATTGCACGAATGGTTCGGCCGAACTGTGTATTTTCATACATAGTTGTGGCCCGCTTGCCACGCCCACATTACCATTCCATCTTTATTTATCTAGTCCGTGGTTGTCACTACACACGACCGGATTCGGTCCGGCGGACCGACTCCGCCGACCAAACCCGCGCGAGCGGACCGCATCGGACCAAATCCGCTATCGCTACCCACGGTCAGATTTGGTTCGGAGCATACCGAATCCGCAGTCCGCTCCGTACCAAAACTGGACGTGTGTTACGACTATTAAATTTATTTACATATGCCAGACAGACGCACGAATGGGATACACCATTATAGAATATAAAGAATCCGTTATTTTTCTTTTTTGAAATATGAACCCTAAAAATTGTAGACAACGTACTACGTGAACGAAGTCGTTATCAAAAGCTAGTATATCATAGTATCCGAAACATATTCCCGAACATTATAGGACGAGACAATTACTCCCGTGACTCCAGTTCTGATTTCAATCTTTCCTTCGCTGTACCCCCTTGACGATGATACCTTTGCTTTCGAACTGCCATATTATAACTTTTTCTTGGCTCAATTTCAAATTTTCTTTGAAAGAACAAAATTCTGATGTTTCACAAAGCGATTACTACCTTGGGAATTTAAAAAAACTTGGGCGTCTCCATTTGTTTAACTGAAAAACGCAGTTTGAAATGCGTTGTATTATTTTATTTTAGAACGAATTTAACGCTTGCGAAGAAAAGTTATAAATGAGTCTTAATATTCTATTAAATGTTGCGAAAACTTAACATTGTATCTTTGCGTAATTTGATACGTATTTATAAACATTAGTTTTTTTTGTTCTGTTCTGATTATATAATGTTGTAGCAAGTATCATTAGGTATATTAAAAACAAATAACCAGTGGATACTGTAGTCCAATGGATGAAGAAGACATCTGCCTCAAACTAAAGAAATTACTATAATCTGAGATCAGCACATAAATACAACTATGTACTCGTATTATTGGTTTATCAAGAATTCATTAAGTTACACTAATGACATTTGGTACAGAGATAGAGTTGACTTTGAGAAAGAACATAGGGTACTTTTTAAACGACATCCACGCGGACGAAGCCGCTCACAACAGCTAGTATTTTATAATTCCAAATGAGCTCCGTATTTTTCTTTTCCTCCTTTTGATTCTATCGATCACATAAATCAAATCGTTAACGGCCAATTGCCCCTCATTTCTTCCGGGTGAAAACAAGTGAATGCTGATTTTGTGACAGTGTGTAAACCAAATTAACTTTATGTGACTTTATCTTTTAACAATATCTATACATTTATAAATTTAGGATTATTTTTCTTAAGCAAGCAAAGGTGATTTATTCGTAATTTAGTTCGTACCTCTACATAATGGCCCATTATGTAGAGGTACGAGTAAATCACCTTTCCTTGCTTAAGAAAAATAATCCTAAATTAATAAATGTATAGATATTGTAATGGCCTCAGTAATCTAGCGAGAGTATGCCAAATAATACTTTGCTAAAGACCAGGGTTCGATGCCCGAGACGGGGGTACTGGTGGTAGAGCTCCAGTGACGGAAGGTTGAGGTACTCTCCACCACCGCATTACCTTATCTATTTTCCGTTAAATGGTAGAGTTCGGCACTGAAGTGGTAATGTAGGGCCCTATAATTTCCGTCTCAGCGGCATAATACCTTAGTAGTGGCAAGTGTGAAAACGCATCTGCATTGAAATCTCTGATTTGATGTGTTTATAGGGTACAGTACTTACCATCAATGTAAGCTGTATGCTTGTTTGCTACTTCTTGACACAAATTTAATATAAAAATCTTCTTAAGCAACGGTTGTAGAGCTCCAGTGACGGAGCTCGCGGGCGTAGGCACCACCGCATTACCTAATATACTTACCGCTAAATGGTCGTGCTCAGCACTGTCGCATTCCGGTCAGGTGGTAATGTAAGGCCCTGTACGGCACAGAGGCAACACCTTAGGCCTCAGGAGCGGTAACGCATCTGCATTTTGACCTTGGTCTTTGTGTGGGTGTCGTCATCATTTAACATCAATGTGAACTGCATGTTTGCTTGCCACATCAATTAGGATAAAAACAACGGTGAAGCACTATTAATTACTGAACAGTTAATGCTGTTGAATGTGATGCGGGCCCTGAAAACACCTTCATATTAGTGAAGCGCAGAACAAATACAATATCAATATTCTTATATCTTTTACCAGATATAACACTAAAGTTAGGTACAAATACATAGGTATTATACCGTCGAGAGCACATCATCTATCATAGTCATTACGTCAGCGAAACGCTGTCACGGCACATAAGCACATAAGGTTATGTTACATAGAATAATAAATCTAAAGACTTTTATTACAAGGTCGTTGTTATTAGCCATAGCACCACGGGAGGGGAGAAGCCATATGCAGGCTTTCCCCTCTGTCAAAGTACAAGTGTACCTACGGCTGTCGCCGAGATGTTTAAATATGTGCGTGAAAGTTGTTTATGTATTTTGTTAAAGTCAAGGTGTATGTTTCGTAGTAATAGACGATTATTGTAATGTGTGTGTGTATGTATCACACGTAATTTCCACCGCAAAAAATGACAGACTGTATAAACGCTATGGCTACTCGTCCAGTCCGCCGCGGCGGCCGGTGGCCCGTGTTGCTCTATGTTATTTAAATTACATAAAATTATTTATGGAAAGAAAAACTATATGACGATATCATTCATTATTCTCAGTAATGTGGGCTTTGTCCCATATGTCCCATATTTTTTTGTTTAGTCTTATCTTGCCGTTTGTAAAAGAAAGTATGGAACATTCTGTTGATACCTATTTTTATCATTAAGTATTTTTGGACTATTATTTATTTTATTTGTTTACTTTGACATATTAATCAACGTATCAGTTGTTATTCGCTTTAATTTTATATTTGTAATTTGACCTATCACAAGCAAATTCTATTATTTCCAAGTGATTAAATGAATTTTTGAGTTTGATTCATAATGTCAATTAATTAATATGATACTTGAAAATGTTTGAGGCAATTATTTACTGGTGGTAGCTCCAGTGACGGAGCTCACGGGAGTAGGCACCACCGCATTACCTAATACACATACACATAGGTGTACGTGTATGAACTGAAATTGAACAAATGCAAGGGTAGTAGTAGATGATGCAGTGTTAGAACAGGTTGATGAAATTGTATATCTTGGATGTGCTTTTAGCAAGGATGGTAGGTACACCACTGACATAGAAAGAAGAGTGCTTGCTGGGAATTGCGTGAATGGAGCGTTGGGTAAGCTACTAGAATCTAAACATCTCAGCCAGCGGGCTCGACTAGCCGTACATAATGCTGTACTTACTCCAACGCTTTTATATGGAAGCGAGAGCTGGGTATGCAGGAAAGAGCATGAAAGTAAGTTGAACGCGGTCGAGATGAGATCTTTGCGCAAGATCTGCGGTGTTTCACTCACCGATCGCGTTCGTAATGAAGATGTAAGAAAGAGACTTTGTGTGAATGATAGTATCGGTGTAAAAATGAAAAAAGGCATGCTCCGATGGTTCGGGCATATAGAAAGAATGTCGAATGAGCGAATGACTAAACAGATATACAATGCGAATGTGGATGGTTGCAGAGGCCCAGGAAGACCAAGGCTGACCTACCATGACCAAATAGGTCGAGTTCTGTCTGATGGTGGGGTCAAAAGTCTTAGGAATCGGCGTGCATGTATGAAGAGAATGATGAAGGTAGACGAGGCACGAGAGGTTTGTCTGAACCGGGATATCTGGCGCTCTACACTCTCTGCCTACCCCGGCGGGGGGTAGGCAGAGAGGGGACTAGGGACTAGGGAGAGGAGGATTAGGGACCTGGCGTGAAGATACATACATACATACATACATACATACACATACCTACTTAGTGCTAAATGGTAGTGTTCAGCTCTATCCCTGTAATTTTCGGCACAGAAGCATAGTACCTTAGACCTTAGGAGTGGCAACGCATTTACATTGAAACCTCCAGTCTCATGTAGATGTTTAGGCTACAGTAGGCTACAGTATTGCTTACCATCAATGTAAACTGAAAGCTTGTTTGCCACTTCATAGAATAAAAAAATATGGAAGTAGTTAGTTACCTACTATATCACTATTTAAATAGTTATTTGAAGAAAGTTACAAAAGAAAAGACCAGCGTCGCATTTCGCGGTATGTTACAACACAAACCTCAACAAACACCGCTTATTTATTATATATCAAGCAAGAATACACTTGTCACGCATTCTCGACAATGCGAACACCGCGGAAAAAAAGAGGTAATTGAAAATAGCTCGGTTCTCATCGTTGCTCGGCATTGGAATTGCCTTTTTATGACCCAATTTTTCACTTGGTCCCTCTCCTTCATTTTCGCAGCATCCTTCTTCGATTTAATATTCCTCTTTTACGGCGGAAAAATGATTTATTATCGCGAGCACCGCACGGCGTTGATATGAGACTTAAGCAAATTGTGCAGTCTGTGTTAGAATTCCTTGTGTGCAGATAGTGATTTTGATCATCAGTCATCACTTAACATCAATGTGAACTACATGCTTGTTTGCCATTATTATTACATAAAAAAAATATGATAGTATATACGTTCCATATTGAAATGAATTTAATTTCAATAGTAAATAAGCGAAATAATTAGCGGCTCTTTGAATGAACAGTTAATTATCCAAAATTATTGGAACGAATTTTTGGATGCTTTAATTAAATAGTTCGTGCTTTCATCTAATGCTATGATTACCTATACAGATTCAATAGCGGGAACGGACTGATGAAATAGTTTTCATATTTGTTTATTCAATATGTCCATTTGTTGCATTATATTATTATTAATGTAAAGGAAGCAAGGGCGTGTAAGGACCGGGGTATCTGACGATGCACACTCTCTACCTACCCCTTAAAGAACTCGGCGTGAACTTAACTATATACTTATATCAAATCTTTTTTTTTTAATTTAAAATCAAATTACTCTTGAGTATTTTCTTCCGTTAAAACAAACATGGTAATTCAAAGGAAAGTTTTTTTACAGCTATAAAGGTAGGGTAGAATAAATATTATTTATAACACAACTCGAGGATTGATTCATAATCTATATGGTTTATTCACCGTCTGGCCATCAGTGCCTCGCGATGGAGGATGCCCCCTATATTCAGCCATTTTTGTATGACAATCATAAAGTGGTTTACAGGAGTGTGATATACGGACGGAAGGAAAGATATTCACTGGTGGTAGAGCTCCAGTAACGGAGCTCGCGGGCGTAGGCACCACCGTATTACTTAATACTTGCCGCTAAATGGTAGTGTTCAGCACTATCGTGTTCCAGTCAGGTGGTGATGTGCGGTCCTGTAATTCCCGACACAGAGGCATGACACCTTAGGAGTGGTAACGCATCTGCATTTTGACATCTGGTCTTTGCGTGGGTGTCTACAGGCTGCAGTCATCACTTAACATCGATGTAAACTACAAGTTTGTTTGCCAATTTCATCACAAAAAAAACAAACGTGACGGATGTTTGACGGTTCTGTTTTTTGTTATTTGGCTACGGGGCCAAAAAAAGAAGTACAAGGCGCATCGCGTTCGATAATACCTCATTCTCAACAAGAAATGTCTTGTATAAATTTCGTACCAAATGAGTTGCATCAGCTCAAATGGGGTTATATCGCAAATGTCTAGAAATTACTTTTTGTATGTCTCGTTGCAGTGCTATTGCTAAACGGCGCACTGCGAATAGTATTTCTCTCTAAGATTGTTCAATTAGGGAGCTTGCCAATTTATTGGATCTTGGACATCATAGTATTCATCATACTTCCTGGTCAATTGCGCGCATCCAACTACAACATATGGTTTTTACACAACAAATTATGTAAGTACTAGGTAATATTTTAAAATATAAAAAACAATTAAGTTCTGTTTTATGAAAGCAATCAACTTTTCTGGGTTGCAACAGTTTTTGGGTTGTATTTGTTATGGTTCAGATGATATTTGTCTGATATATTTCCTGACTTCAAGGCTTCAAAATTTTGAGAAATCTAATGTAACCTAATGCTTCTGATGCATGCTACTACGCTGCAGCAGTATTACCGGATGCCTGTGTTTGTATTTAAACAACAACAAAGTGCCGATCAGTAAGGTATCCTGTGTCCCATGTACACGTGGACAAAATTTAATCGAAAGCCGTCCAGCCGCTTTAACGTGATTGAGCAACAAACAAAGAAACATCCATACTTTTCACATTTATAATAGTAGTAAGATTAGGTTTTTATTTGTTTTTTTTTGTGTTATGGATGTGGCAAACAAGCATGCAGTTCACATTGATGTTAAGTGATGACTGCAGCCTAAAGACACCCACACAAAGACCGAGGTCAAAATGCAGATGCGTTACCACTCCTGAGGCCTAAGGTGTTATGCCTCTGTGCCGGAAATTACAGGGCCGTACATTACCACCTGACCGGAACACGATAGTGTTGAACACTACCATTTAGCGGCAAGTATTTATTTATTTATTTATTTATTTATTCATGCTAACATGTACAGCTTAAAGATAATAAGATGACATTAGCGGTTAGGTACATGCACCTTGTTAAGGCATTGCAATTGAGTAACGCGTGCGAGAGACATTCTTTATACATACTAAGACATATTTAATTAGGTATTATTATTTCATTTACAATTTTTATTACATGAATTGAATTACATTAATAATTAAAAATTTGATTGGATTTTTGACATAACTATAAAAATAATATTATTGTAAAGGTTAAAAATTTATATACAGTTAAAATTAAATTGTAAATATGATAATAACATTAAAAACAATAATCAAAAGGTATAAGTTGCTAAAATACATATCCCATTTCAAGTATATTAATGGTAATGCGGTGGTGCCTACGCCCGCGAGCTCCGTCACTGGAGCTCTACCACCAGTAGTAAGTATGTAGTATATTTGTTCAATTTATGTCAAAAGATTGACAGAGCAGCATCCAAGTGTACGGGTGGAACCTCTCTCGTCCACGGGTAGTATGTTATAGAAAAGGAAAAGACGGCACCATGTCAAACAATTCATCATAGTTCCTGCTCACCATTTTAGACACGATAAAAAACGCACAGACTCCCTTCTCTGAGTAGGCTCAGTTGCTCTTACTTGTCTATAAATCCTGGTAAGTATTACGTATTTAATTTTATTATAACCTGTATTATAAATAGGTAATACTTCGAATCTGCGTATCTAAATGTGAGTATACAATAAACGTTCATTGATTCTGCCCAAAATGTATACATTGAGAACGACAAAAGACGTTTTCTAAGAACTTAATTTTACAGATCGACGAGCAAATGTGTGTTAAAATTTAGTCGCGGATAAATCGTGCGACGCGGATTGAAGCAAAGCTGCGGATCGAACGACTCGTTACCGTATAACATGTAGAAAGAATGTTCGAGAAATTTTATTCAATTTTAGTCGAGAAAATTGCATCAAACACAGCTTTAACTTTTCACAGGTATCGTATCATATATTCTTAGACAGTAACTCCTCTTAAAATAAAACTTTATTAAACTTTTTATTTATCTTCATTGGCTTACACTCCAAATACAAGAAGCAGGTAAGTAGATAATCTAATGAGAAATTTGCGGAATAAAAATACATTATTTTCGATTAGGTACTATGGCGTTGGGATGACCCAATTGCTCTCTAGTGGAGGAAAATTCCCCCGCTAGATCAGTCAGTCAACCGAACAATAGTGTTCAAACCATTCCAATAAGGCAGTAGGATAAACCCCGCGCTACTGCGATCCCTAATCCACCTGCCAAGCGTGTCACTCCATAAGCCAATTTACACTGATAAAAACCTAAAAAAACTCAGTAGGCTCATTTTATGTTTGTATTAATATTGAGTGTATAGTTGTGTTTTGTATACTGCTCAAATACTTATAGAAAACTGTCACTGTCATCACTTAACATCAATGTGAATTCATGCTTATTTGCCACTTTAATAACATAATGAAAATCTACATTATAACCAGAGTCTTCTATGTTGAGGCTTTGCCTCTGTGTCGGAAATTACAGGGCCGTACATTCAGACCTCACTGGAAGGAAGGTAGAGGTGACTAAGGGTGTTGTGGAGGGGCACATACGACATATGACATTAGGGGTGGTGCAACATTCGCTCCAGTCATCGGTTGGTGGTAACCGAAATAACGACCGTGTGGATCGTGCTAAGGTCCAGGATCTCAACGGTGGAAACGCATTTTGACTATCCGTTTTTGTGTAAATGTCTATAGGCAGTATTCACTTATCATCAATGTAACCTGCATGCTTCCTTGGGATCATCCACACAAATAAATATTTTACACTACTAATCCGCCCCGGCCTCGCGCGGGTACCATCTTGTTAGTGGTAATTTGATGTAATTTTCAATCATAATTCCTACCGATTCATCTGTTTCTGTTTAAAACATACCTAATTGTAGCGCGCGTGTTGTTTATCCCGCCAACTGCAAAGCGCTTGACCATTATGACAACCATAAGGTTTACTAAGAAAAGTTAATAAATCGTTAAGTTTTTTTTAAACTTCTGATTTTCTGCATAATTATCTATTTCTTTCTTTCGTAAAAACCTTCTCTAGACGAAGAAATTGATAACGCTGTACTCAAGTTTTGCGCTTAACAACACATTTGACGATTTAAATATTTTACATCTACAAAGCTGTATATCCACTTTCCACTCTATATAAACGACTAGCGGCCCGCCCCGGCTTCGCGCGGGTACAATGTAACCTACCCTCTCCTATTCGTCTTGAAGCGTGATGATTATAGATATAGCCTAAAGCCTGCCTCGATATCTTTTATAGTTTAGGCAGAGTACGCAAAATAAGTAACTTTTCTGGTTAATTTTTTACACCTTGTGTCTGAAAAACCCAAATATCTTACGGAACTCTATTTCTTCCAAAATAAAGTATAGCCTATGTTACTCGTGGATAATGTAGTTTTCGAATAGTGAAAGAATTTTTATAATCGGTCCAGTAGTTTTTGAGCCTATTCAATACAACCAAACAAACAAAGTTTTCCTCTTTATAATATTAGTATAGATAGAGTGATAAACCATAGTCTAATTAGTATAGTACGATATTAACAAGCAACATCTGATACGAGTCCAGTGCCAAACGAGTGCATCAGTCTCCAAATGGGGTAATATCGCCAATGTCTATTCATTACTTTTTATAAGTCTCGTTGAGTTGATAGCGTGCTTTCACTATATGGTTGGTTCATTGCAAATATTAAAATTTCCGTTGGGAGCTAGTTATAATGATACTGAATTTTAAATGATACTGAATTTTATACACATGCTTAAAATATCCTTTTATTTAGAATCCAAGTGCGGCCCCATCTGGATTACTGCTCTCATTTGTGGGCGGGAGCCCCCAAGTACCAGCTTGGTCCACTTGACTCCCTACAAAAACGCGCCGTTCGTATTGTTAACGATCCGGGACTTACAGACAGGCTCGAACATCTGAGCCTGCGCAGAGATATTGGTAGTCTGTGCGTGTTATACCGTCTCTACAATGGTGAGTGCTCTGTCGAACTGTTCGACATGGTGCCACCGTCTCTTTTTCTACACCGTACTACCCGCCGAAGAGAGAAGTTTCACCCTCACCGACTGGACACCTGGCAGTGCTCAACGGTGCGGTTTTCTCGTTTGTTTCTGCCCAGAACGCGTAAATTGTGGAACGAACTTCCCTCGGACGTGTTCCCTCGGTGCTACAATATGGGGTTCTTCAAAAATGGCGTCAAAAGAGTCCTTCAGGACTGGCAGCGCGTTGGCAACTCCCCTGGTGTTGCAAATGTTCATAGGCGACGGTGACCACTTACCATCAGGTGGCCCGTCTGCTTGTCTGTCAACTTAATGACATAAAAAATATATATATATATCTGTCACTGACTAGGCGGTAGTAATCGGAGCACTATCCGTTCAGTACTTAAGTTACACTTACTTACACATGCTCATTACAAGCACGAAAGCATGTCACTTTTGAGCAATTGCTCCGTAGTAGCATGTATGTATTGGCAATGTCTCGAACATTGCTAATAATAAGCACGCTTACTTCGTCGCGTAATAGCATGCTAATAAGCATAGCATGGCATAGCTTAATGGGATGAACCTTATTGATGTAAAGTGCCTAGGTGGGCGAATGCCGTGCTTGTTGTATAGATTTCGACTAAACTTGGCAGTTTTTAAGAGTTCAAGTCCAAGTTTTTCTTTTTCTTCATTTATCATCATTAAAGGAATTGAAAAATATGATTATTATGTTTTAACTAGGTAGTTTAAATTCTAATTTTTAATTTACAATCAATGATTTTGCTTTTACTGTATGTAATGGTTATTCACTCTAGGTATTTTATGATTTATTGACGTTTAGAAAGTATCTGTAAAGATCTATTCGAAATAAAAATATTTTTTATTTGCAATCCCAATGCTGTTAAAGTAATTTGGTTGAAAATATCCACCAAATTATCAAAATATATAAAAAATCTCTACATCAAAAAGCCATTTTGTAATCAAGTTTTTTTTTTTAATTTACATAGGTTCTTAACGTTGCATGGCCAACGGTTCTACTTCCAAGAACCAAGTCCTAAAACCAATGTAAGCCAGCGTTATCCAGCATCAGTTCATTCTACGCCCATACGATTGCGTGTTGCGTATTTACATTCACCTCTTTCTGTATTCAAATTGATGTACCTACTGTATGTAATGGAGCAGCATCTGTCGCCAGATGAATAGTCGCTACGTGCCTTTGGCCCGAAACCTACGGGTTTTTGTACAACCGTTACAGCTGGTACCTTTTGGAGCCTCGGGCATATCTTGGAACTGCTCACATAATGATAATCTCTACTCCCAACCATAGTTATGGGTGCTTTAAAGACGAAAATAACTCTCAACGTATCTTAGATGTAAGTAAGCGCAGTTGGATAATGTGCAAAATTAAAGTAGGTACTTAATTTGTATATTATTAATATCAACCACGGTCGCTAGCTAACCGCACAATTGCACTTTCTTTTCCTCTTTTCCGAATTCCATGCCTCATAGGTGCCATACAGAAAGAGATCTGGTGAAGAATGACGATGGATACGCGTGCTTTCCGAGGCACAGGAATCTAGTATCTAGGCTACTACAGCAGTAGTATCCTCAGGCTCATCACCGCGGGTGCTAGTGGTGTGACCCCTAGACCAACAACGCAGTCATTTTTTTAACCTAACCTTTTTTTACGCGGGGATACCCTCATGGGCACCCGCCGTCTAGGGGAAAAGACGACGGGTAGTGTGAGACTCGTACTCACTAAAACCTCGACTCGTCCGACATCAGTGGCGGGGTCACGGGAACGCTAACGCACACATCCGCGACCCCGCCGGCGGCTGCTCGTCTCCGAGCCCTCCACAGGTTGAGCCCTTTGGCTCCAACCAACACTAGTGGCGTGCGGAAAACGTGTACGCCACCAAGCTTGGGACCTTTCGCCATTTGGGCGACGGACATCCCCTAGTCCGGCATCCAAAGGTTCCTGCCCCGACCACTCACAACGCCAAGTGTCCCAAGACGCCCGGGTGGAGGAGTCCAGGGGCCGTTAGGCGGCTGGGGATAGGGTGCAGGGCCAACGAAATACCCGTACACCTCCTCCTCAGCCGTCGCCTCTCCACAGCAGCGAGTGGCGGGCAGAGCCTAAAAATTAAACGCCACCCCCTCTCTGGGTTCCTCTTGGCTTCGCCGGTGTGGCGTCAACCACCGGGTACTGAGCCCCCCCGCCACGACAAAGCGGAAACCCTCGGGGGGTTTCTAACCTAACCTAGACCAACAACGCAGTCATTTTCAGTTTATTATGCACTATCAGTTTATTATATACAATCAAACAAAAGTAGTTCAGTCTGTCTAGGACTAGAGCAATCAAGAGGCAAACAAACGTCGTGTCGACTTAATTAAAAAAAAAGTTATATTTTTACATAAAAAGTTTAATCCCTACTGGGTACAGTAGTATATCTTTAGTATTTGAAGAAATTGTACAAGAAATAGTTAAAACTACAATTTCCTTTTCCCTTACAAATAGCCCGTACCTACCTATCGAATCCTAGTTCTGAGGCAATATAAAGTTTGCATAATAAAATTAATATTAACTTTTTAACAAAAATTAATATTAATTAAGTTGCGTATTAACATAACCCATATTCAAATTGATGTACTGTATGTAACTAAGCCACATCTGTCGCTCATTTAATAGCCGCTACGTGACCTCAGTCCGGGATCTATGGCTTTTTGAACATCCACACCAGCTGCTGCCTTCAAGGGATTATAGCCTTATTCTGGGGATAAATCAAATAAGATGACGTATTTGTAATATAATATTTATAACGGGCAGTGGGTCGTCGGTCGTCTAGAATGTATTTTACAGTATTTCTTCTCTATATCGCAATAACGTAATGTTCTGTTTCTGCATTACAATGCAGATTCTTAAAAAGTAGGTATGCTGTATTGCTTTGCCCCTCTCCCCACTAATAGTGGAGAATTCTTTCGCCAGTAAGTCAACATGCACAGTATGCTTATGCATACATCCAAAATTTGGATTTATTCAGTAGGATTCAAAATCATTCGAAACATGAGGCAGCACAGTAAGTACAAATATGAACAGTATGGAAACTACGTAAAGAACGTTCGAAACGGCACACTAACACAAACATGCGCATCGACACTCGATGTAGCGAGTGACTCAGTACTGCAGCACCGCGAGAACCGCTTAGAGGCCTCGTCGATGCGTATATTTGTGTGAGTGTGACGTTTCAATGTTTTGTACGTAGTTTCCACACTGTTCATATTTGTACTGTGGTAGCAGCGTCCTGCGATAAAACTACCGCCACTGCGATTACCAATCCGCTCTACAAGATTTTACTAGTGGTAGAGTTCCAAGGGTAGGAGCTCGAGGGCGTAGACACCGCATTTCCTAACCTATCTGCCGCTAAAGGATAATGTTAGGCACTATCCTGTTTCGGTTAGATTGTAACGTATGGCCCCGTAATAACTAACACAGAGACATGACACCTTAGGGCTCGGGGTGGCCACGTATCTATATTTTGAAATCTGGTTTTTATGTAGATGTGTATAGGCTGCAGTCATCACTTAACATCAATGTGAGCTGCACGCTTGTTTGCCACCTTCCGTATATAAAAAAGCAACAAGGCATATCCCGTGATATGATCCAATGGGGCATGTTTAGGTGAGAATTTTGTCCAATGCAGGAGAAATTCTTTCGGATGAAATGATGATGATGCCGCATTGAGACACGAACAGTATAATGGAGGTAAGAGTCGGTGAGATAAGAAGGTGATTTTAATATTAAATGGGGATCGAAATGCTTTACAATTATTTTTGTCAAACAAATATCCCTTAGAAATTAAAAAAAAAACCGGACAAGTGCGAGTTCGACTCGCGTGGTGAGGGTTCCGTAATTTAAATAAATATTTTCTAAAATATTACAGATTTAAAATGCAGGGACATAGCGGTTACGGTGGTACCGGCAGGGGGGGTTATATTATTAAGAATTTTCGATTTAATTTGAATACTCAAACTTCTTATAGGTTTTCCAGTAATCTATAGGCAAAGAACTATTATCTATTTTTTTTTTCAAAATTTTAAGTTCAGTAGTTTCGGAGATAGGGGGGGGGGAATGGTCAATTTTCGTCGTTTTTCTTAAATAACTTCAAATTTGTTTATGCAAAAGTTATAGAAAAATCTGACTAAATATATCTGAGATGCTGACAACAACCTCTTTCATTTGACACAGTTTATGATATTTTTTTTTATTTTCTGATTTACCCCCCGAAAGTGGCCCCCCTGTTTAAAATTTACTATTTTACTTGACGTGTTCATCTTTGGGTCACCAATTTACATATATTCATCAAATTTCAACTCAATCGGTCTAGTAGTTTCGGAGCAAATTGGCTGTGACAGACGGACAGACAGACAGACAGACGCACGAGTGATCTTATAAGGGTTCCTTTTTTCCTTTTAGGGTACGGAACAATAAAAACGGAATGAAAAACTTGACATCGGGCAGGAATCGAACCTGCGACCTCAGGATAACCAGTTCAGATTCACCGACCCTAAATCGGTTTAAAATAAAAAAAATAAAAAAGTAAAGCAAAATTTGACGCATCGGTGTGGGACTTCAGTAGCTTAGTGGTAAAGCGGCTGGACTGGTTATCCTGAGGTCGCAGGTTCGATTCCTGCCCGAAGTAAAGTTTTCTTTCCGTTTTTTTTTTTTAATTTCTAAAGTTTTATTTATTTATTTATTTATTCTTTATTGCCACAATATAAATATCGGAACAAATGGCGGACTTAATGCTAAAAGCATTCTCTACCAGTCAACCATTGGTAGTATAGAAAAGAAAATGGTGAGCGGCATTAGTAAAAAAAATAAAATAATTAGAAATGCTTATAATGAAACAAAAATGTTAACACTAATAATACTTTCTTACACACATAGATATAAGAATATACGTACATACATAAAATAGTACATAAACCTACAAAATAATCTACATAATTAAATATATAAAATACAATAAATATATATTTAAATATGGATGATGATTTTACGAAAAATTACGTTCGAAAATATTCCTTAACCCTTTTTTTGAACGTTATTTTTGAAGTGAGCTTACGTATATCCTCTGGAAGAGCATTCCACAAACGTACTACTTGGACAAGAAATGAACTGGATACAAAGCTGGAACTGTGAAGTGGTATAGAAAGAATATTAGAATTATTAGAGCGCAATTGAAGTGAATGAGAAGACGAAAGATATTGAAATTTGCATTTTAAATAAGAAGGAGATGTAGGATCGGTAAGAATAGAAAAAAGTTGGTTAAGAAGCCGTGCTTGTCTTCGCTGTCGAACAGGAAGCCAATGAAGTTTTGTTCGAAACGAAGAAACATGGTCAAACTTGCGAAGACAAAAAATAAAGCGGATTGAGTTATTAATTAATCGATCAAGTTTGTCCAATAAAATCTCATTTAGATCCGAATAACACACATCAGCATAATCAATGATGGGAAAAATGAGAGCCTGAACAAGACGAATCTTAGTTTCAATTGGCAGGAAATTTCTAAGTCGGTTGAGGGAATGAAGAGCACCATACACAGCTCGGCTCACCTCACTGATATGGACTCTCCAGCTTAGAGTTGCATCAATGTATAAGCCCAGATCCTTGACGGCTGAAGAAAAAGTTATTATTTGACTTTCATACTTGACCGGAGTAATAGCACTATAATTTAATTTACATAACTGTCGTGAACTACCAAGTATGATAGCTTGGCACTTATTCGGATTAACTTGGATGCCATATTTGTGAGACCAAGAACTAATTTTATCGAGGTTAAAGTTAATCCTGTCAATAGCACTATTGATATTACCTACGTCTGATTGGCTATACAATTGTAAGTCATCTGCATAAAAATGGTAAGAGCAGTCCAACACATCTGAAAGAACGTTTATGAAAACTGAGAACAGTAGGGGAGAAAGAATGCCCCCTTGAGGGACACCTGCACTAAGATGACACCAGTTAGAAATAACTCCATTGCCCTTAACCGCCTGCTGCCTATTCTTGAGGTACGAAGAAAACCAGTCAACAGCTTTAGAGGAAAAATTTAAATGTTTTAAGACAGCAAGGAGGATATCATGGTCAACCATGTTAAATGCGTTTGAAAAATCAATAAGGACCAAAATAGTGACCATCCTATCCTCCATGCCACTCCTAATATCCTCCGTTACCTTAAGTAAAGCAGTGGCGGTGCTGTGGCCAGCGCGAAAACCGGATTGGAATTGAGATACAATATTATTATCGTGTAAGAAAGAAGAAACCCGTTTATGTACTACTGCTTCAAGAGTTTTGGAGAGAAACGGTAATATTGAAATAGGCCTATACTCCTTTAATTCACAGGGGTTATTAACTTTTGGATGTGGGATCACGAATGCTTTTTGCCAAATCAAAGGAAATACCCCCGATGATAAAGAAAAATTAATGATATGCGTTAAAGTGGGAATAATGAACTGGAGTATAGGCATAATCATCATTCGACTTATTTCGTCACTGCCAACTGCGTTTGATTTGATGGAGTTGATAACTTTTAGCGTTTCCTGTTCATTTATTTCACTGAATGAAAAGCAGTCAGTGGAGGGGTGAGACATGAGTGAAATTTCCGACAACGTGGTTTTTTTCACAGTAGAGTTAAGAGGGGAGATATGGGAAAAATAAGTAATAAAATCATTAGGACTAAAAAGTTCACTCGCATGTGTAATTTCGAAAAATAAATAGTACAAATATCCCTTGTTAACTTTGGACGCTCTTTTTATAAGCATCGATTTTTTTTATCTGACCCTACGTCGCTCGCTTTTAAAGCCAACATTTTTATAGACCATTTAATTTGATATTCCTACCTACTGTAAGTCCGTAGTAAACAAGGAACCCTTATAGTTTCGCCATGTCCGTCTGTCTGTCTGTCTGTCTGTCTGTCTGTCTGTCAGTCTGTCCGTCCGCGGTTTAGCGCAAAAACTATTAGTACTAGAGACTTGAAATTTGGCACTAGTATACACCTTAATCACGCCAACAAAGTGGTAGAATAAAAACATGAAAAAAAATTTTTTTAGCGTAACCTCCCCTACTAGTAACGATTTTCATATAGTGTGGGGTATCATTAGATAGGTCTTTTAAGAATTATGGGTTAGCGAACATAATTTTTCGATGTAGTTAACTGTTCGTGACTTATTAAGCTTTAAAGTGCAAATTTTCGTTAGACTCAAGTGTCCCCCCCTACAGACTAAACGGTTCTTGTTAGAAATTCAAACGTTACGGCGATAGTAGCTACATATAACGAAATTAAAAGGAAAACTATCACACTAAAGTAGGCTTTGCAAATTTACGAGTAATAGTCGATCAAATGTACTTTACTCGAAAATTTCGAACAAGTCCATACAAAATATTTATTATTTTTTTTTATTACATCTTTTACTCTGTAATTACGGAACCCTACACTGCGCGTGGCCCGACATGCACTTGATCGGTTTTTTTACATTAAAAACGGCAATCAAAGCACAGACTTGTAGAATATCTACTTTCGTAATATTATAATAAAACAAAAACGCCTATTTCGTCTACGAAATATGTTAACATGTACAAACCGTGCGTGTTTGAATTCATTAGCAACATTACATGTATTTTGGCGAAATTAAATGTTAATTTAAATTAATGATGTCGGTTTGCCAAGTCACAAAACGTTGTCCATTCTGGAAAACAACACACTGAGGTCATAATTAGAGTCGGACTTTGTAAACAAAATATAATATAAGTATGTTTTTACTGGTGGTAGAGCTCCAGTGACGTAGCTCGCGGGCGTAGGCACCACTGTATTACCTAATATACTTGCCGCTAAATGGTAGTGTTCAGCACTATCGTGTTCCGGTCAGGTGGTAATGTACGGCCCTGTAATTTCCGGCACAGAGGCATAACACCTAATGCCTCAGGAGTGGCAGCGCATCTGCATTTTGACCTCTGGTCATTGTGTAAGTGTCTATAGGCTGCAGTCTTCGCTTAACATGAATGTGAACTGCTTGCTTGTTAACCACTTTTATTACATAAAAAAAAAAAACGTAGGAAAGTTTTAATAAATAAATTTATTTAGATTATTTTTGCTAGTACAAGACAAACAATCAATATTTAAATTAAATTTAGTAAGCAAATAAGGGATAAACACCTATTATGGTTAACTGGATGTTTGTTTGTTTTATATCACAAGAGCAAGAAAAAAACAGTTCACAGTTCCTAATGAAACACAATTGGGTCTATCTTTCTTCTAGATAGACTTACAAACGCCTACATCGCCAAATTATACAAGCAATGTATGTATTAGAAAAGGCATAGGTATAAGGTACTAAAATTAAGCTGTGAATGACTCAAAAAAAGCCTGGCGGCATATGCAATTTCTGAAAAAAAAATTTTTTTTGTCCTTTCAGTCTTATTTCTGTTCCTTTGAACTCGTTTGACAAGCTATCGCTATAATGGATAATATACATAACTTGTCCACATAATTGTATTTTACTGAAAATGGCACATCAACGATATCAGAACATAAAAAATATATTTCATCAAGTACAATTTTATTACCTAACTCAGGCCGATATCAAATGCCATAACCGAATCAATATCGTATTAAAATGCAAAAGTTACCTTTTTATTACTCTTTCCCGGCCGAAGCTGAGCTTCAAATGAACTGATTTCAATAAAATGTGAGTGGAGACAGCTTGCAAATTTAAGATTTAAAAAAAAAATCTACGAGATTCATGTAACACAATCGCGCTTTTAGATAAGAGAGGGATGTTATTTATGTATACTATTTTTAGTATTATAAAGCTGAAGAGTTTGTTTGTTTGTTTGAACGCGCTTATCTCAGGAACTTCTGGTCCGATTTGAAAAGTTTTTTCAGTGTTAGATAGCCCATTTATCGAAGAAGTCTGTAGGCTATATATCATCACGCTATGGAACGAAGGAGCGCGGGCGAAGCCGGGGCGGACCGCTAGTGAATTATATTATACCAGCTGTGAACACGAGTTCGTCTGCGCAGATACTGAACAGTAATCTATTTAAATTGTACGCGGATTAAGTCGCGGGTATAGATAGTAAATCATAAAATTGTCTACTTTGTAGTGACTTGACAGTAACAAGTTTAAAAAGAAACAAATACATTTACGTATTTTAAGTGGTGGAAAATATTTACGTAAAGCCAAAAGCCTGTAGCGCCCAAATTATTTTTCCATCCAACATTTGAAAAACTTTTCTAGGTCCCGGATTAATATTCAGCGATCAGCATTGAGTAAACTTTCAATTTACGAAAACTAAAATCATTATCTTCCGAAAGAAATATGTAAAAAGCGTCTACAACTTTAGTTAATTAAATACGTGATTTATTTAGGTCAATCTACGAAATAACAGTTTCCCTCTACGAGTTGCTGTTAAAACATTCACTTTTTAATTTCCAGAAAGTTAGATACAAATACAGTTCGTTGGAAACGATAGCAGGTATCTTCGTTATGTATGGAAAACAATCAAGCTTTCGGATGAACCGTAAATATAGTGTTCACAAAAAGATTACAAAAAGTGGGTCTATTATCCAAACTCAAACACATTGTTTATGTGGAAATAAATTGACAAATTGAGATGGCACTTCAAGCAACCGAAAAAATATAAGAATAGATTTCTTATTGTTCTTGGACCCTATAGGGTCAATCTGCTGCCTCAGGGAGCATTTTTAAAAGTAGATTAGCGTTAATCATATCACTAACAATTTTATTATTAAAAAAACAAATTTACCTCAAAGTGGAATTCCAAAATTAGAAAGACATTTTTCGCTAGACGTGATTTGTTATACCCTTACACATAAATACTTCAAACTATCATCATGTTAAATTTCTTCACGTTTAGCTCTGTGGTTTGATGGTGAAAGTGTTACAGATAGACAGTCGCATTAATTACATTAGAGACATTAGAATATAAACACTAAATTGGTACTAAAATGATTTGTTACCTATAACAAAATTAGCAATAATATTTATAAACTTTCTCATATGTGACACAGACCACATCTGGTGAATAATAACTTGAAAGTTCGAAGGAAATACGGACAAAGTTCGACAAAACTGTTGTGTAATCTACTGAGCGGCACTCGCCCACCATGTTGAATACTAATCACAATGTCCAGCGAGTGTGTGACGTAGAAAGGAAAACGCGAAGTGAATGTGGCATTCCAATTAATTTCTTTTATGTGGAAAAAATTTACAAATTGACATGGAAACTGAGCTAAGCATTTATTTTAAGTTTACTTCCAGCGTTAATCATATCACTCATTATTTAATTAAAAAAAATATATCACATTTCAAGGAAATATTTGATAGACAATTCTCGATAGACGTGCTCTTTGTTTTGTCCTCACACATATTGCAAATGATTACTTCGTTGAATTTGATTAAGATTGCTCAGCGGTTTGGTTGTAAAAACATTACAGACAGACAGACATTTACATTGATACTAAGGGTATGTATCCATGGATACGAGAAAACATAGAGTTTCAGTGTGAACTTATAAATAGTCAAACTAAAGATGCAAGATGAAAATCACTAAGTTTCTCCAATGTGTAACACATGTCAGATCATTTGGTTCTCACGCGTATCTTCTGAATCTCGCAGGGAAACCCCGAGTATAGCGCTCTCCATTGCTCATTGCTCTCAGAGTGACCTTGAGGCTTCTTATAAAGCTCATAGTACCCATAACGACTACCTTTCAGTTTCGCATGATATCACTGACAATAATTTGTTGAGAAGTTATATCGTAACTTCAAGAACGCTGGACACTTTTTCAAGTTCTCGTCCACATCAGATACTCCTTCATCTTTATTCTCCATAGACCTGACACTTTATTGAGTGGATTAAACACATGTCATGTAGATTATTCTGTATACGTCAACCGTGGATCTCGTTGAATCGTATGACGCCTCGTATCACTCACTCTCGAAATTAGAACGCGTGAAATCTACACTACGCGTTGTATGTGTGTTATCGATATATGAATTTATATATGCTCATGTAGGATAGAGTTGAGGTGTCCCCTGCGTGTCGTATAAGGCAACTGAAAGGGATTGATAGGGTCTCGGGCTCGTCCAAAACAGAACCCTGACTGCCTAATGTACCTGCTACCATTCCCGAAAAGACAGCGACCTTCCAAGACCGTTGTGACAGACGTGAATATTTCACATGGCAAAGACGTTGACAGGGAAATTACAACTCTCCCTTGGGATAGGCCTCAACCACAGAATATTTAATATTACTGGTACAGAAGGTTCATTTCCTAAAACGTATAAATTTAATTCTTGCAATTACGCGATTAATATCTCATAGTGGTAAGCGACTATGATAACGTGCCTCTTTTTCTGCTGCATAATTCGTATTTCTTCTAACGTAGTGACAGTAATATTTTTGTGAAAAAATCATTCTTCTTCGATTATGTAGGTACGTACTTGTAAGTTTTCACCTAATATGCGTAGTGCACTGTGTCTTGCTCTAACATTTGGCGCATATTGATTGAAGCAAGTAGACGAATAGATTTAGTTATGATTCAATGGCTATCATGTATTGAGAATTAGGATCCAACCCCGCTTTAGCGCAAACAGAAATATCTGTTTCCTCCTACCTATATGCAATACGGAAAGCTACTGAAATTATTTAAATAGGGAGTCACATAGCACATTTCCTCTATTATTGCGATTATCCATGTAGATACTAACTTAGAGTTCAAAAAGACGAGTTGGCCGCTGCCATCGGTGTACCGTCAATTCGCAAACGGCAAGGTGACAGCAGCCGATGTCATGGTACGACAGCGACCGTTGACATGTTACGTTGGCAGCCGTTGGCGAGTGGATAGCTGCTGTCGATAAGTTGCGACGACTACCGTCACCGTCGGCTAGGTGCCTCTCGTCTGTATGAACCTTTGGTCGAAAAGCAGCACAACATTTTATTTAACCTTATAGTATTTACTCTGTAAAATAAACTATTACAAATTAATCCCGACTTACAACAGCTACACAACGAACAAACATATTCATTGAAATGTAATCTATCTAGGCGTAACACAGTCCTCATTATTATAGCGTTGATTAAACACACGTAGATTATTCTGAGCACGACAACTGAGGAATCGTCTCATTGAATCGTGTTACACCTTGTGATTACAACTCACTCTCGAAATTACAAGACACGATATGATCTGCGAAATAATATGCCATTGAACTAAGTCACTCAATAGTTTCACGAGAGTGTACCCATCTATGGATAGAATCCTCCATTCTAATGGGTAAGTTTATTTAAAACCTGTATTTTTTTCGTATTCAACAACAGTAAACTACAACAGTTTTTACGGAAGATTTTGATTGATTTAATAAAATGACGTGCATCAAAAGCAATTAATTATAAGTGTCAAACTTTTTTCGCATTTTCCTTGTGTTTCCTAAAGATAAAGGAGTAAAACAATAAAACAAGGCTGTAACGAAAATTAAAAGGTTAATTATCAAACGCCTTTCCGAGGCCAATTTATCGCAAACGATCCAGTTAAAAAATAACGTATAAACTGAACCAATAAAGAAACGATTCTAATACTAAATACTTGTACTCTCACTGTAAAATCTCCTGAATAAAGTTCGTTAATATTCAATTTTATTTTATGGTGCTTATCTTCCGTAACTTCAAGTCCATATTTCAACTAAAGGGTAGGTACCCTTATTTATATACAAGTAATCACTACATGCTTACGTATACATTCTAGGTATACATACGTACATAATCTGGAAAATATTGATTTCGAGTAGAAGGTACAGTATTCAACAAAAAATATTGCTCGTCGACATTAGGAGGGAGACTTCGGTTTATTTCGGGTCTATAGAGCGTTATCTCTTTCGCACCTTACCTGTGTGAAGTTTGTCAACCATTTTGATCAAGTTTTGACCAATAAATAGTATTGGTCAAAACTTGAGCTTACGTAGGCAATGTGCAGACTGTGCTGTGCAGTAGAGATAACGCTCTACGAAGTCGAAACTAGTCGATTGTCTCTTTCGTATGCTCCATGTGCAATTTTTTTTTTGCTGTGTACTGTTATTATGATAAGGGTACATACACCCCTCATTAAACATTACATTTATACCTCAACTTTTTTACGATTTTATTATATTTTATTTTTATTTTATTATTTATGTTACAAAATACACATCAAATAATTTTCCTAGTATTTTTACGTGCAAAAACCGTATCAACCCAGTTAAATATGTTATTTAAGACAATACAATGCTTACTGAAATATTTTATTCGTAGTAATATATGTTGGAAAAGGTTGAGAAATAAAAGTAATGTTTAACTCTTTCGGGGGCACTTTTATATTAAGTACAATACAGGTTTTATTCTTTTTCCATATGTATCACTCCAGTAATATAAATAAATTAAGAAAATACAACGCCGACATATTTATTATTACACTTAACATTCTAAATGTAAAATCGTGAGGACCGGACTCAACCGGACCGGATCAATGGAACTTATTTATTTTCCTGCAGTACCAATATGACTTTAAATACAAACGAGTATTTAAAGTCATTCATTTCTTTATTTGTCCGACTTATACCAACGGTTATTTTGAAATGATGAGAATATCTCACTCCGAATAAATTCCCTTGAAGCAGATTGTTAGCATAATCTTTTATTTCCATTCTTAGGGATACTTTCCGTCTTCATTAGTCATTCTTTAGTAGATATAAAATGATTTATTAAGAGGAGGGTAATGTACTTTTTCTTTACGCTGTCGGACGATTGATGTGAGTTTCATGCAAATGACAGAGAGGTTGTTTCTGACGTCATTAGCCAATATTCACACATTTAATTCTTTAATAAGTTTATCTGCGTAGTTGTAGATAGAAAGATATCTTGGGGTTTAATGGTTCTGTACCTCAAAACCTGAATCCTTATAAGATCACTTGTGCATCCGTCTGTCTGACTCTCCGTCTGGTACAACCGATTTTCTCCATCCGTTGATCCATCAGAAATAAATCAAACCAGAATAGGACATCTATACAATACCTACATATACAATACAAATAAATAAAATTGGAGTGTCTGTTTGTAATATAAATATAACCGCTTTTTACTAAATGCATATGTATGTATACACGGTACATATATCAAAACAACATTTTTTACAATTTTTGTCTGTCTGTCTGTCTGTTTGTTCTTGCTAATCTCGGGAACGGCTGGACTGATTTTGACGGAACTTTCACTGGCAGATAGTTTATGTTAAAAGGAGTAACTTAGGCTACTTTTATACTAGCTGCGCCCACGACTTCGTGGGCACACCTGGTACCTAAATATTTACGTACATTATCAAGCATAAGAAAAACAAGACAATATAGTCGTATGTAATATGGCTGAATAATTCATACAGATATAATAAAATGTTTCATCAAACCTAAAACCATTCAATATGTCGCCGTTTCCGATCTTTTAAATACGGAATCTCATTAAGATTAGTGAAGGTCAACTGACAATAGACTTGTTTGGGTTCCCATCCACCTGAACAGTTGGCACACGTTGATTCACCAAAAGAAAGTTATGGCATTCATGAGACATAATTTCATAAGCATTTATTGAACCAGTTATGTTGGATAGTTGGGACGGTTGTGTATGATCAAAGAGCGTTCGAAAACAAACGTAACTAAAAATCGTCAATTGTGAGTTGTCTCAAAAAATTCAACATTCAAAATAATTTGCTTGTGATAGGTCAGATTACAATTAAAAAATTAAAGCGAATCAACTGATACGTTGATTAATATGTCAAAGTAAACAAAAATAAAATAAACTAGCTGCCGCCCGCAACGTCGTCTGCGTGAAGGCAGTACAGCACCAAACATACCTAAGATGCCAATGTCGCTTTAGCATTATAAGCAAACAACTTTTAAAATAGGATTAAATTAAAACTATAAGTTTTTTTGCAAGCGAAGCAAGTGAAGGGAGTCATATATGGGAATCCTGCTGACTTCAGTCATAAGATGTGACTGAAGGAAATAGAGAAAATAAAGCAGGAATATATTCCCGGACACAAAAGAGTAAAAATACGTACAAAGGTATCAAACCTTACGACACTTTCTTATAAACTACGTTGGTAGTTATTCTGTCAGGAGCCAAAATGTAAAGAGGGTCAGAACTGGTGACGCGGTAGCAAGCGACGTACAGTTGCCCGTGTGAGAAGCAACTTGTCCTGAGGTTAACACCCGCTGACCTCAGTGTCTATCCCTGCGACTTATTTTTGGTCATCGCGAAGCAAACATTCAACTGTACGTGCTTGAACTGGAACGTGAAGTTATGAGGTATGAGGGGAATGCGTGGTCACATCAAGCTACTTGAAACTCGCATGTTTGGATTAACGCGTACAATGGTCCAAGAACTCGCTTTTCGAAGATGATTGTGCCTGTATTTACTGCAACGATCTCTACTCACGTTCAAAGCCTGGTGAGGGGTGGTTAAAGTGCAGGCGGTGCAATCGTTGGGTTGGTTCACGCAGCCTGTGCTAATATGCCAAAGCGTATATGATTCCTGTTAACCAATTAATATCAGCAAAGTTCTAAGAAAAAAAGATGTTCCTGTCATAAATAATTTTAAAGTTATTGATGATTAATAAAACGATATGTCATTTTGGACGTACTTGCTCTACAATTTTGACTTTTCTACGATTTTAAAGATTCACAGATTTTCCCCGTAGGAGATAGCGTGATAATATTAGGTTGGGGAAAAAGTCTTTTCGCATTATAGTATGTATGAACTTGTAATTAAATCTCTTTGGCTGTAGTATTTGTATCTGGCTGGTTTTGGTATCATTGAAAGTTAAAATTTTAAAGAACATAATTCCAAATTCAAATTAGGCAAATGTGTGATTTTCATTTGTTTTTCGTACTGTCAAGATGAGTGAATCTAATGAAGAAATTCGATACATTTTAAAATTAAACTACAAAAAAGGTAAAAATGCAACGCAAGCCGCGAAAAAAATTTGCGATGTTTATGGACCTAGAGCCAGTGTCTGTGAGAGTAGCACAAATTTGGTTTAAGCGTTTTCAATCCGGAAATTTTGATGTCAAAGATGCACCTCGCTCTGGTCGCCCTATTACGGATAAAATTGATGCTATTTTTGAAAAAGTGGAGCAAGATCGACATATCAGTAGTTACGACGTAGCTGAAGAACTGAGAATTGATCACAAAACAGTTTTGGCGCATTTGAAAAAAGCTGGGTACAAAAAAAAGCTCGATATTTGGGTACCTCACGAGCTCACTGAAAGAAACCTAATGAACCGTGTACTCATTTGTGATTCTTTATTACGACGTAATGAAACCGAATCATTTTTGAAGAAGCTGATAACTGGTGATGAAAAGTGGACCACGTACGACAAGAACGTGCGAAAAAGGTCGTGGTCAAAGGCCGGTCAGGCTTCACAGACTGTGGCGAAACCCGGGTTAACTCGCAATAAGGTGATGTTGTGTGTGTGGTGGGATTGGAAGGGCATTATTCATTATGAGCTATTACCACCAGGCAGGACTATCGATTCTGAACTCTACTGCGAACAACTGATGAGATTAAAGCAAGAAGTTGAGAGAAAGCGGCCGGAATTGATCAACAGAAGGGGTGTGGTGTTTCATCATGATAACGCTAGACCTCACACATCTATAGCCACCCAGCAAAAATTAAGAGAGTTTGTCTGGGAGGTGTTAATGCATCCGCCGTATAGTCCTGACCTTGCACCTTCAGATTTCCACCTGTTTCGGTCTCTTCAGAATTCTTTATGCAATGTTAGGTTAACATCACGAGAGGACTGCTAAATCCACTTGTCGCGGTATTTTGATGAGAAGTCCCAAATTTTTTATAGCCATGGGATCATGTCCCCACCTACAAGATGGCAAAAGGTTATCGAACAAAATGGTACATGCATACTTTAGTTAAATTTAAATAAACTATATTAAAAAATGTTTTGAATTATCTTAAAAAATGCGAAGAAACTTTTTCCCCAACCTATTATGTAGCCTATATGTTGACCGGACCGGTAAGTAATATTTATGCACAATTTGGAGTAAATCCATTTAGTACTTTTTTAGTTTAGCCCGGACATACATACAGACAAACAGACAAAAAATCTGAAAACTATATTATTGGCTTCGATTTCTATTTCAGATCACGTCCCAAGTATTCTTTTAAAAAATATTTAATCTACAGTCTTAATTTTCTTACGATTTTATTAAATGTAGAGATTGTGAAGTGAATGAGTGATTTTCCCGCAGTAAAAAGTAGCCTAAATGTTGGCCAGGCTTAGTATCTATATACCACAAAAAGTTTCATTCGAATCCGTCCAGTATCTTTGGAGATTAGCCTGGACAAAGGGACAAACAGACAAACCGACAAACGCACAGACAAAAAAATTAAAATGATTGAAAAGTGTTCTAATACTATTTAACATCGCCCCCAATTAGTTTATCGTAAATATATACAACGTACAGTCACGCGGATTTTACTGTTTTATTATAAGTATAGATAGATTATGGTCCAAAAATACTTAATAATAAAAAAAGGTATCAACAGAATGTTCCATACTCTCTTTTACAAAGGGCAATATAAGACTAAACAAAAAAAATTGACATTCTTTGTCATTCACTGGTTTGACAAAGTCTCAGTTTTGATGTACGCTATGTGTTTCCAATATTGATTGAGAAATTCTATTTCACCATGCAAAATTTTATAACAAAGTCTGACCCAACCGCACAATTATGTTTCGCCAAGGGAGTATTTATTTAGGACTAGTTCATAATGAAAAGATAACATTCTAGAGATGACAGGGTCCCCGTTCACCTGCCGGGCTTTTCTCTGGACATTATCTTTCCGTATGGAAAGAGGTTCGGCTTAACATAACGACCTTTTTGTCTGCAGTATATCCCTTTGATGCGGCCTTTTTTATTATCTCGGTAAACGTTGAATATTTTGATATTCGTAACGTTATTCGATGTAGTGATGATATATAAATAAGTTGAATAAAAACATGTTTCATTTAGGTAATTACTGTATACTTTGAATTTATACACAATGTAGTTAAAAAGCTTAACAAATAATATAGAGCCATTTTTACTGGTGGTAGAGCTCTAGTGACGGAGCTCGCGGGCGTATTCACCACCGCATTAATATACTTGCCGCTTAATGGTAGTGTTCAGCACTATTTTGTTCCGGTCAGGTGGTAATGTACGGCCCAGAGGCACAGAGGCATAACACCTTAAACTTCAGTGGTATCGCATCTGCATTTTGACCTCTAGTCTTTGTGTGGGTGTCTATAGGCTGCAGTCATCACATAACATCAATGTGAACTGCATGCTTGTTTGCCACTTTTACTACACTAAAAAAAAGAGCCAGCACCATTTGCGGCATGGAAGGGCACGACGCGTTAAAGGTAACTGATCGAAACGTCACGCAGGATTACGTGTCTTATCGCGGCATGCCATGGGACGTATAGCGTGGTAAAGGATTTTTCTTATGTAGACCAATGATTTTCGACCTTATTTCAATAGCTTTAGCAATAACATTCTATTAGTTTATTATGAATAAATCGAAACGTAATGCTGCGTTTGTGAAATAATTGCTCAGATGGTACATGATACACACACACATAAGCACGTTACATGAAATTACTGTCGAAAAACATGCTCTTAGATTAAGAGCACTTAGTCCCTTGAAGTACCGGATAAGTATATTATCTCCTATCAGTCGTAAGAAACGACTTTGGCCAGGAATTTATCCAGCGTCCTAGAAAATTAATTGTACTAGCTGTTCAAAGAAGCCTGTCATGGCGGAATATATTTTTTCTTTTGTTACTAATTCTATAGTATCTTAGAAGATTTAGTGAAAATAGATCTGTAGTAAACAATTATACATGAGAGAGACAAATTATTCAATAATGGCTCAGTTACATTTTTGCAAAAAATATTCTAGAGCTACGAGGGAACTTTTGTTGATAAAAAATATATATAGCACGGACATAGAAAGGGGGACTTAATAGACATGACACGTGCACAATAGTCACAACAAAATTGCCTGCGGTTCAAACTCAATCAATGGACTTCACTGAAACTCACTTTTGCTCGTTATTTTTGCTCTCTGGTTATTTGTAACCCACAAACAATTTCGTCGAAACAAAATTGGATTTTACTACGAATATTATAATAATATAAGCTCTATGTTTTCGATGTAGCCTTTTGTTAGTTAATGGAAGTTTAACTTAAGGACAATGGACATGTATTTGTAATAGAAACTGTTCGGTCCAGTTTACGGTTGCCGCAATAGTTGAGATCTCGAGTTTTGTTTTTTTTTATGTAATGGTAGTGGCAAACAAGCATGCAGTTCACATTGATGTTAAGTGATGACTGCAGCCTGTAGACACGCACACAAAGACCAAGGTCAAAATACAGATGCGTTACCACTCCTGAGGCCAAAGGTGTTATGCCCTTGTGCCGGAAATTACAGGGCAGTACATTACCACCTGACCAGAACGCGATAGTGCTGAACACTACCATTTAGCGGCAAGTATATTAGGTAATGCGGTGGTGCCTACGCCCGCAATCTCCGTCACTGGAGCTCTACTACAAGCCATAATATATCGGTTGCCTATCTAGCATAGTTTGGCAATAGATGGCGCTGCTGCCACCATAAGGCAATGCAACAAATGTGAAGGAATGATTTGACAAATCGGGCAGGACTTCGGTAGCTCAGTTGGAAGAGCAGCTGGACTAGATTCCCAGTGGCCGCGAGTTCGAGTCTCGCCTGAAGTCAAATTTTTCTTTCCATTTTTCTTTAAAATAAAAATATATTTCACAAGCATGTGTTAATGCGAAATAATATAAAACAAGAAATATCTGTACTTATAAATTTATAAGGCTGAAGAGTTTGTTTGTTTGCTTGAACGCGCTAATCTCAGGAACTACTGGCACGATTTGAAAAATTAATTCTGTCTTGGATAGCGATTTGATGAATGCAGATGAATGCAGTCAACTCAACAATGGAGGTCAAGCCATTCTAAATGCGGAAATAAATACAATAACGCGAGGTGGGCTATAGCGCATGATAAACCTACCTAACTGCTTCAGGAATGACTTGCGCAACTAAAAATAGACGACTTATTTTTGACCCCCATATGACTGGAATTAATTTACTTCATTTGATCCTAGTTTTACCTTCCGAGAAGAATTACCGCAACTTCAAGTCACCCTGTAGAATTACTTCCATTGCCCAATGTACTAAATCCTGCTTGTTTTACGAATTCTCAATTGCCCATTTAAACCAACGTGATTAAGCCTGACCTAATTCGTTCCAGTCTTGAATTTAGTGTATCGCAACTCAAAAAACTAGTGATGATATAATTAAAAATTCTGGAGGAAGACTTTAGGTTATATATTAGTTAGGTTGTATATACATCACGCTAATATGAATTGGAGAGGGTAGGTAACATTGCACCCACGCGAAGCTGGGGCGGGCCGCTCGTCATTTATAAAAGCTAATTTTGACTTCAATTAATACCTCAAATTACTTTAAAGAACACAACTCTTGTACATTTTATTGAAACACTAACATTCGGTCATTACCTCACAATTGACAAATATAGGTAAAGTTTGTTACGAAAATTAAGTGGGTGATCGTTCTCAGTAACCTCACAAGAATCTTTTAACGAGTTCCATGTTCGAGACGCAGGAACTGTCGGGAACAAGTTTTAATCGTTGCTTAAACTCCTAACAACTTAACCGTGAAGGATACGGGATCCGGTGTTCAGCTTAAGCGGAATTTTTAATTATATCAGCACTAGTTTTTTGAGTTGCGATACACTGAATTCAAGACTGGAACGAATTAGGTCAGGCTTAATCACGTTGGTTTAAATGGGCAATTGAGAATTCGTAAAACAAGCAGGATTTAGTACATTGGGCAATGGAAGTAATTCTACAGGGTGACTTGAAATTGCGGTAATTCTTCTCGGAAGGTAAAACTAGGATCAAATTAAGTAAATTAATTCCAGTCATATGGGGGTCAAAAATAAGTCGTCTATTTTTAGTTGCGCCAGTCATTCCTGAAGCAGTTAGGTAGGTTTATCATGCGCTATAGCCCACCTCGCGTTATTGTATTTATTTCCGCATTTAGAATGGCTTGACCTCCATTGTTGAGTTGACTGCATTCATCTCTACTAGTGGTTGGACCGTCGCGTTAAGACGCCAAAGCAAAAGCAGTATTCTACAAAATTATTTCGCAATGAGAGGAAAGTGGTTTTCTTTATCAACGCCCCAAACGTAGCCTCGAGCCTTTACAGTCCACTAATTATAACCGAAAACTTGAACGTTCTAAGAACTCTCGATTCCCAAAAGAATTTAGTCTTTAATATTGTGCTTTGAAGTTTGGAAAATAATATAACTCTGTTTTATGAGGGTTGCAAATTTGAATTTTTTAAACCTATAAGTATATCAAAATGATCAACTAGGATAAATACCTTATGACATGGACAACCTTTTTCGTTAATAGTGTATATGCTGCTTCATGTTCCAGAAGGTCTGATATTACAAAACAAAACTAGCCGAAGCAAAGCTTAGCACATCAGCAGCCATTCATTATCGCCTATCGACAGACCGCATATGTAATGAATACTGTGCTATCTCTGCAGAGTAGGGATGCTCAATGTGCTATCGGAATATCGATAAACGATTTTATAATGATAATCCCTACTCTGGTGTGAATTAACTTTGGTGTGAATTAAAAGGTTCACTGAAGAGACACCATCACAATTCCGAATCAATCCGCTTAATCTGCTTAATACAAATATATCAACAGCGTTTTCGTGTTCCAATAAAATTATAGTGTCCAATAATTTCTAGTATAGAGGCAAAAAAACCAAAGCCTCAAGAATAACAGATAACAAGGCATTGAGACTTCTAGTTTTTATGCTAGAGACGTTATTATTATTTTGTTATCAAGATACTTGTTTGCCGCTTTGGAAATAGAAAAACTGTTTTATTGTAAGCGAGTTTTTTTCACCTCCACCGAGCTGCATTTCCAAGTACTCAAAGGGAGAGTATTGAGTTGACAAATAAGCTAATAAAAACCTTACATTTATTTAATCTAACAATAATTGCCGGTTTCATGTCGCAAAAGCCCTGATTTTATGAATCAAAACTAGCCACAGTAAAGCATAGCTCATCAACAGCCATACATTATCACCAATTGACCGTACCCATTCCAAACTATTCAGTTATAGTACCATACCGCACCGCCATATTATGCGGACTCAAAGGGTCGCAAAGATAGTAGCGTATTCAAAAAGCTACGTATCGATATACAGTCGACAACATTACGATGCGTTATCGATAAATGTTACCCAACATCCCTATGCCAAAGCTCCTCGCTTTGTGTATCTTACATTCTCGCCCCCGGCCTCCCCTACTTTTGATTTGCTAATTTTAAGCATACAACCCCTGTACTGATAACGTGCCGGCTGCTTTCATTCCTTCCCCACAATTTATAAACCAATGTTAACGACTGTATGTTATGATATCTCTTACAATACCTTATATTTCTTGTTAGTAAAATGGTGGAATGTGAAAATGATGTCGGTATTGTTGCGAATATTAGAATAACATAAAACCATAATTGTTTTTATATTATTTCGCATTAACACATGCTTGTGAAATTGTGTTTCTTTAAAAATAAAATATAAAACCATAAAACGATGTGTAGTCTATACATACATACATACAAATAAATAAAATTGGAGTGACTGTTTGTAATACAAAAATAACCGCTTTTTACTAAATGTATGTATACACGATACATAGACCAAAACAATTTTTTTACAATTTTTGTCTGTCTGTCTGTTTGTTCAGACTAATCTCGGGAACGGCGGGACCGATTTTGACGGGACTTTCACTGGCAGATAGCTTACGTAATAAGGCGTAACTTAGGCTTTACCTTTATACTAGCTGCACCCACGACTTCGTCCGGGTAGGTACTGAACAATTATAAATTCTTACGGGGTCGCGGGCACAGCCAGTGTAACATAAAACAATTTATGTAATTTTAAATGTTTACACATCGTTATTACTATTTATTTCAATAAAATAAATGAAATATTTATAAGCTCCTAACTTCTAAACGACTGCACCAAATTGTATAAAACGTTTGAGGTGGTCGATATAGTCGAGATAAATATGTCTTGAAACCAGTTTCCATCGCAAGTGTAGCGGACCCATTAAGAACTCCGTTTATGTAACTTATAAACATATTCTCGAGATGAGATCTTTGCGTAAGATCTGCGGTGTATCACTCACCGATCGCGTTCGTAATGAAGATGTAAGAAAGAGACTTTGTGTGAATGACAGTATCGGTGTAAAAATGAAAAAAGGCATGCTCCGATCGGGCATATAGAAAGAATGTCGAATGAGCGAATGACTAAACAGATATACAATGCGAATGTGGATGGTTGCAGAGGCCCAGGAAGACCAAGGCTGACCTACCATGACCAAATAGGTCGAGTTCTGTCTGATGGTGGGGTCAAAAGTCTTAGGAATCGGCGTGCATGTATGAAGAGAATGATGAAGGTAGACGAGGCACGAGAGGTTTGTCAGAACCGGGATGTCTGGCGCTCTACACTCTCTGCCTACCCCGTTAGGGACTTGGCGTGAAGATACATAACATAACATAAACATATTTTTCTTGTATTGCACTTCGCATTAATAATTAACGATCCGCCGTTTCTTGGCTAAGTACGATACGGGGTTTTTATTGGTATTTGCAGTAACTAGTAGCAGACGTATATGTAGGTATCTTACTGGTACATCTATACTATATACTATATTTTTTATTATTTTATTTTTTTATATTAAAAAGCTGAAGAGTTTGTTTGTTTGTTTGAACGCGCTAATCTCAGGAACTACTGGTTGGATTTTTTTTTTTTTTTTTATGTAATGGAAGTCGTAAACAAGCATGCAGTTCACATTGATGTTAAGTGATAACTGCAGCCTATAGACACCCACACAAAGACCAAGGTCAAAATGCAGATGCGTTACCACTCCTGAGGCCTAAGGTCTTATGCCTCTGTGCCGGAAATTACAGGGCCGTACATTACCACCTGACCGGAACACGATAGTGTTGAACACTACCATTTAGCGGCAAGTATATTAGGTAATGCGGTGGTGCCTACGCCCGCGAGCTCCGTCACTGGAGCTCTACCACCAGTAAACCAGTAAAACCAGTAAGATTTGAAAAGTTTTTTCAGTATTAAACAGCCTATTTATCGAGGAAGGCTATAGGCTATCATCACGCTATGACTAATAGGAACGGAGCAGTGCGGGCGAAGCCGGGGCGGGCCGCTAGTTTTTTTTATAATGTTGCAACCTTTAATTATCAACATAAAATTCTTAAGTTATGCTTCTGCCTATGCCTCAAAATAGCTGCGTTGTGTCGTCGATGCCTGAAATAAAGGGGCCGTATTAGAATTACATACATCGATAACCATTATCTATACTTATATTATAAAGCTGAAGAGTTTGTTTGTTTGAACGCGCTAATCTCAGAAACTAATGTTCCGATTTGAAAAATTCTTTCAGTGTTAGATAGCCCATTTAACGAGGAAGACTTTAGGCTATATAAAATCACACTAAGACGAATAGGATAGGGAAGGTAACATTGCACCCACGCGAAGCCGGGCCGGGCCGTTAGTCAATTATAATGGTTTAGTCTAGAAATGACCGATTCTTGAAATGATAATGTTCGAATTATTGCATAGAATTCCTTCTGTCAGCTGCCTGAAGGCAAATGAAGGGGGACGATGCGTTCTAATTTTGAAAATCATAATATTTCAAAATTACAGGGATAGGATGACCAACCAACTTTGATATTATCGAAATATTTCGCGTATATCGTCAATGCTTACTTATAATGCATTGCCAATAATAGATCAGTTCCAATTTCCCGCTAGATCGAGCATAACACCGCATCGCACAGACAGCTGACGTTAACACACGTCACATTACAGTATGTCTGACGGCTCATCGCATTGATGGTGAAGCTTCCTATCCATGCAGATATCGCTTTAGGTCTATGTCGCCATATGTATCATTTCAATTATATTACTTCGCAGGCATATTAAGTCGCAGGCGCAGCTAGTAGTAGTAAAATACTCCTATCTGCTAGATCCGAGCTATCTGCCAGTGAAAGTACCGTCAAAATCGGTGCAGCCGTTCCCGAGATTAGCGGGAACAAACAGACAGACAGACAGACAAACAAATAATGGACTGCACTTTTTCAAAAAATAATTTGCCTACTTGTATTGCACTTTGTAATTACTTTAACATAGCGAATGCGATCCGCTCAACCATTATCATTCCGTAGCTATGCACGCTATGGGAATCTGGCTTAAAAAGCTTGTTTGACTGCTACGCACCAGGTATGATCTGGGGGTCTTAACTCTTAAATAAAACTTTGTTTCATTCGTAGACTTTTAATCAAATAACAATATACAGGTAATACAGTATGCGTACACACACTCACACACGACAACGGGGAGCGAATCAGTTCGAAAGCGATGGAAAGCCCGAAGCGGCGCGTCCGGCCCGCGCCACCCCTCAAACTGGTTCTGTTCTGTTACTGTTATGAGGTAAATCGCAGTAACAAATCTTTTTGATTGTTATTTGAAGCACTTGTAGTTGCTAGTAACTGGCCTACATTATTAGGTGCGTCCATGCGTAGCGTTACCTGCGTGCGTGCGTAGGTTAGGTGCTGCCTCGCGAGGCTGCTCGCTCTTTGTGGACGAGCCGATTGGTACATATCGATGATAGTCACTATATAGACTATCAGAGAAAACACTGGTGAAGATCAACTTTATACTGGTGGTAGAGCTCCAGTGACGGCGGGTTCGCACGACCGCGTTACCTAATATACTTGCCGCTAAATGGTAGTGTTCAGCACTATCGTGTTCCCGTCAGGTGGTAATGTACGGCCCTGTAATTTCCGGCACAGAGGTATAACACCTTAGGCCTCAGGAGTGGTAACACATCTGCATTTTGCCCTTGATCTTTGTGTGGGTGTCTATAGGCTGTAGTCATCACTTAACATCGATGTGAGCTGCATGCTTGTTTGCCATTTCCATAACAAAAAAAATACAAAAATATGTTTAATGTTTTATTCATAATCCAATAGACAGTTGTTAAGATATTATTAGACAACACGAACGGAATATCTGACAGCTTCATCGCATGGTGTCGTTTAATATATACAATTCTCGTTGGTACAAACATATAACAAAATACGTCCTAAATTTAATTAGTTAAACTGAAAGTAAGCAAACAATAGCTTCTACCACAATCGAATGGATATTAATCGGTAAACAATTGGCAAACATGGATACCACAGAAGCAAACCACAATCGAGATTGGCAATATTTGCGTGAACCGAACACCATGTAAATAACGTGTCCGTAGCGTTTAGGATAGTGTGATGTAAGCCACAATTTCAGATTACAATGGGACAGTCCACTTGAAGATTCTCAATCTCCTACCTATAACATAAACGTAATGTTACCTATACATATACGAAAAAGATAACAACAAATAATAATACGTAGTAAACTACTTGCGAATTCGAGTTCTTGCAAATCGACCGCATAATTAATAGCCTTTGCCTTCGCATAGCCTGTGAGAATGATATTGATATGTCTCTCGTCAGCACGGGGTCCAATTTAAATGTTAATTGATATTATTATTATGATAGTCTATAACTTTTGTAGGCGGTATGAAACAGTTACAGAACAGATTACAGTGACAGCCCCACACTACGTCAAATTACAAATTAGAAAAATTATGATTAAGAATATCAGTAAGATTAAACTAAATAAAATGTTATATTATTTTATTTTTCGCAATAATACAATGCGAGCGAGTTTCAGAAACTAAAGGTAAGGGAAAGACTAAGACGCTTTAGCTACTCGGTAGCTTAGTGGTAAAGCGGCTGGACTGGTTATCCTGAGGTCGCAGGTTCGTTTCCTGCCCGAAGTCATTTTTTTCTTTAATTTATAAATAAAATATACTAATCACTTCTTTACAAGAATAATGTGACATTTCATCTAAATCGTTCTTTATGAAATGCAACATTATTCTTAGAAGAATAACGTGACATTTCATCTAAATCGTTCTATCAGAAATGTCACATTATTCATGTAAAGAGGCGTAATGTCAATATGATCTGCGGTATTATTATATTATTTTTTTTTTTACTCTTTTCCCACTCTGAATAAAATTATGCTAGAAAATTTTAGCCCAGTACATAACAACCTTCATCGTCACAATAGACATGAAATTACTTCATTGGTCAGTGAAGCCGCAATCCCTACAGGCTACAATGAACTTGGATTGATGAATGCACTGAAATTGGTCAAGCTTGTGGTGCCAAGTGTTAATCCTTCTGTATGTATCTTCATGTCAAGCCCCTTACGGGGTAGGCAGAGAGTGTGGAGCGCTAGATATCCCGGCTCTGCCACATTTAATCCTTCTGCAGTACCATTGTAACAACTTATGGTATATGTCGCTTACTATCGCAACCAATTTATGATTAAATTGATGCCGTAAGTTTGTGGTTCCCCTTTTTCCAAGTTTTTCCCTTCGTGAGTTGATGAGCGAAAAAAGGGAATTACCCCCTTTATCTGTATCTTATATCTGCGCCTGTGTGCCCTCCTATATCAGTACATTATCTGTCTCTGGTCTCTGGTCCCTACAACGTGATGCTCTAAGTAAATGCTTAATTTTCTTATAGGGTAATCCGAAACTGATCCTCATACAAAATTATTTACGAAATAGGCAGATTGTACTGCGCAAAGCTAACCAACATCTTTATCCTCACCAACTTGTTATTATGTCAATCATCATCATTACGTCAACTGCCATCGATTAAAAATAGCCTGCTCCAAATATGCCCATAACAGTGTTGCGCGGGAGAACACGCCGAATAAGGATTGAAAGGCCTTTACTCCAATTTAGTATTAGAACCAGTGTCGCCGCTTTATTCCCACTATGCAATTTCTTACACAAATGCAACGCCATCTCGACAATCACCCACCCACACGTAAATCCTCAGGGCAACTCATCGATTTCTCAGAGGTTCTGTTGTCGCTGGGGCAACTATTCGTTTGCGTAAGTTTGCACACTAAGACAACTCCCGTAGACATATAGGCCTCCCATAGGCACTCGCCCGCACACAACAATATTCTCACAAGGAGCTCGCACGTCAGTAGTAGTTAAAGTGTAGCGGATGCATCACATCTCGTACATTGCAAGCGGAGACAGTAATAAAGTTAATTGAGCGAATATTTAACGAGCAATGTACTTGCTAGCAGCAACGTTATTATAATGTAGTTTAAGTTCGAATATTCATATCTTTGTATATGTTTATGTCTTTAACAAATTTTAATATTATAACAATAAATGTTATTTGAAGAGTCCTTGAGTACTTTGGTCACATTGCTCGCAAAGATGGGGGCAACCTCGAGAAACTCGTCATCACAGGGAAAATCGAAGGCAAAAGACCACGAGGGAGAAGCCCAACGCGCTGGACAGATCAAATCCGCACCACACTTGACAAAAAAATACACGAGGCCATACACGTAGCTGAAAATCGGAACCGATGGCGCAGCATCGTGAAACAGAAGGTGATCCATGGAGGGGGTCCCGACCCTCAGCTATGAGGCAAACGACACGAAGAGAGAAACATTCTATACGCAACTACGAGCGGGGAACGGTTGGTTCAGCCGAACTAAGATTGTGGATACATAGTTGCAGCACGCTTTCTACGCTCACATTACCATTCCATTATTATTTATCTATTCCGTGGTCATAACTATCGGTAGTGTATACAAGCGGGACTTGTATTGCATCCATCTCTCGTAATCGCGTTTATATAATAAAAAATAATGGCAACCCATTACACGTCCCACTGCTGGGTACGAGTCTCTCCCCTTTTTGGGGGGAAGCCTGGAGCTTACTCCACTGCAGATTGGTGGAGATACGGGTTAGTGGCCAACCCGCTGTCGGATGTTTTTCAAGCCGCCCATAAGGCCTCCGATAAGGTTAAACGACTGCAAACTATCGATAGCAACCGGGTCCGACGGCTTAACGTGCCCTCCGAAGCACGGAAACGCGCATTTTAATTTGCTACTAGCGGTCACCCATCACACACCCGACCGCGCCCGTATCGTTTAACCGAGTAGATCGCTAACGACACACCAGCCGCGGGGCCATGCGCGCTTCATCGCATTTACTACCGCCCTATTCGAATGATCAAGCCATTGTTCGGTTGACTAGTCAGTCCATCTTAGTGTAGTCACACTAGCGAAATAATTTTCCTCAGCTACTGGGCAGTGGGGTCGTCAATTCTCTTGAACTAGTGGGCGGTGGTGGTCATCACGTTCCGACGCTTTAATTATGTCATTATCCCTTAAAATAGTTATATTTCGGGGACAAAGTTTTGTCACCTAAGTCAAGTTTTATCGTACATGTTATCATTTATTTTGATAACATGTATGATTTTTACTTGAAGTATGGATATTACATAAATAACATATTATTATGCTTGTACGGAAACCATATTCTGTGCAAAGCACTGGAGTAAGTAATATTCTAGGAGCTTCTGTACACAATTTGATGCGGATAGTCTGTCGCAGTATGCCCCTGCACAAAAGTTTTATGAAAAATATTTCGAACCAGACTTTAGCTTCTAATATGAAATGCATACATGCGAAATTGTTTGTTAAAAAAATCATAGCAGACTTATTGTGATGGTAGTGAGAGTAGGTATGCAAAATTTATATGAAAAATGTAGGTAATAATACTTGAGTAGAAAAAATTTCAATCGGCCAAGTTTGTTTGTGGTACTATATCTATAGTAGTATATTGCTTAATCAATATTCCTTAAAGGAATATTGATAATAATCCACAAAAAAAAATTAGGTATTCGAATTCAAATACCTTTTGATTATGAGTTACTAAGGTTCCAGTAAGTACACCTATTGATGATGAGTTACTGGAAGAAATGTAAACGTTCACTCGCAGCGCTCTAAAGCACTTAAGAACTTGCCTTTCAAGTTGTACTAAAATACTCTCCTAAACACTAAGATAATGTTAATCAGCCATAAAGTCTTTGTAATAATTTGACATATTTTAAAATTGCTTACCATTTCATTACACCTACATTCGACAATTTAATGAAAAATGCAAAGGCTCTCAAACCATCTTCCTTTTTAAATGCTGACGCAGAAAAGGTTGGCCGTTAATATTTGACGTGGTCAGTAGTGAGTCGGTGAAATTGTGGGTTTTTGGAGAGGAAAGCAAACACCAACATTTCAATAAATGCAACGAATGTGAAAGGCTCCGAGCAAACATGAGACAGCGTAGGAAGGAGAGCTGAAACAATTTGAATAATATATTTCATTCAGTCTGCTTGATATTTAATTGTGCCACTTTTGCATATTTTTTGATGAAATTATGACATTTTGACTTGGAAGGAGTGAAACGAGCTTCTTTAATCTATACATCTATACAAATAAATAAAATTGGAGTGTATGTTTGTAATATAAAAATAACCGTTTTTTACTAAATGCAAATGTATTTATACACGGTACATATACCAAAACAACATTTTTTACAATTTTTGTCTATCTGTCTGTCTGCCCGTCTGTCGGTCTGTTTGTTCTGGCTAATCACGAGAACGGCTGGACTAAATTTGACGGGACTTTCACTGAGATAGCTTATGTAATAAGGAGTAACTTAGGCTACTTTTATACCAGCTGCGCCCACGACTTCGTCCAGGTAGGTACTGAACAATCATACATTTTTACGTGGACGAAGTCGCGGGCACATCTAGTATCGTTATAAAGTAACATGGTGATGGACTGAGCATGTTATTTGTCTCTTTTATGAAATTCTAGTAATTTCATAAAAAAGACCCGCCCCAGCTTCGCACAGGTAGCATTTATGTTATTGTCGGGATACGCCTTATTTCTTTGACAACAACGGTGACGTCACGGTAAATATACGTATGATATTGATAAATTATTAGTTATAAACCTTCCTCAGAAAACTCTCTTTCCAACATTTCAAACAAGAACAAAATCCGTTCACAACTTAAAAGGCTAACATTAGACACAGTAAGACGGAGAATTTAAATGAAATATTTGATTCAGAAAGTCTACTAGATACTTAATTTTGTCACTGCAGCATATTATTATTTTATGATGAAATTTTGAAAATTTAGTTTGAAAATTGCAGTATGACATTGAAAAACAGTAGTCAAACTGAAATTCTGTAATTTTCGAACAGTTTGTTACCCAAAACTTTTAGCAACTTTTAGCATATTTACTAGCTACCAATAGATAACGTTGAGTTCTATCGTATATTGTTCGGTGTGTATAATCTAAAGAGCATTAGGAACAACGACAGCCTCACTTTAGACCGTACATTCGACAATTTAACGGGCCACAAGTGATCCCTTGGCAACGATGAGTAGCTCACTCCCTTCTTTTATATCTAAGCCTTTATTTTATGTCGGACATAAAACTTTAATCGGTGATACATCTTTGTTCATACCAATAAATTAACATTTATAGCACGTTATGTATAATAAACAATTCGATGTTAGAAATCCTTTTACTTCACCATTAAAATATTTCACTCCGTGATTGGCATTGGGCAACTCAAAGTAAAATTTTTGCCTTTTACACGTTTTATATAATAAAACGTTTTAAAACCTTTTATTTCTAACTTCTGTGCTGTTAATTTCCTTTGGAGTCAGAGTATTCCACTCATCATAATTTATGATGAGTGGAATACTCTGATTATAGGTATATACTTCTGATTATATTGATATCTGATGTGGAGATACTACATTTATGATGAGTGGAATACTCTGATTATAGGTATATACTTCTGATTATATTGATATCTGATGTGGAGATACTACATTTATGATGAGTGGAATACTCTGATTATAGGTATATACTTCTGATTATATTGATATCTGATGAGGAGGTACTACATTTATGATGAGTGGAAAACTCTGATTATAGGTATATACTTCTGATTATATTGATATCTGATGAGGAGGTACTACATTTATGATGAGTGGAAAACTCTGATTATAGGTATATACTTCTGATTATATTGATATCTGATGAGGAGGTACTACATTTATGATGAGTGGAAAACTCTGATTATAGATATATACTTCTGATTATATAGATATCTGATGTAGAGATACTACATTCACGATGAGTGGAATAATCTGATTCCAGGAAAAGAAACAGCACAGAAGTTAGAAATAAAAGGTTTTGAAACGTCTTGTTGATTATTATACACACAGTGGCGATAAATGTTAATTTTATGTTAGAAACAAAGATAAAAGCATGACCGATCAACGCTTTATGTCCAACGTAAAATAAAAGCCTCTATATAAAAGAACGGTGTCAGCTACCCAATAAGCAAATAGCAAAAGTTGCCAGGGGATCACTTGTGGCCGATTAAATTGTCAACGTTCTAAAGAGAGGCCCAACACGCTTGTACTTGTTAGATCTGTCGTTGTTCCTAACACTCTTTAGATTATGCAGACCGAACAACACGCGATAGAACCCGATGTTATCTATTGGTAGCTAATAAATTTAAACGTTGTACAATTTAAGGTTAAATTGTATTACACAACTGCGTGAATATTCCGGCATTACAATTTGGGTATTGTTTTCAATTTTGTACTGCAAATATGAAACTAAATAGGTATTGAATACGAAACTATGAAAATAGAACAAAATATTCGTTTTTGTATAAACTTACACTCAGACATGTTTGTGTTTTTAATTAAAGTTTCCTATGTTTTCTTTAAGGCGTCGCAAGGTACAAATCGAAAAAAAACGTTAACACATCAATGTTGTATCTATATAACTTGTAAAATCACATTTCATTCATGTTTGATCCATGAGCACATTTGCATGCTAATAAAATCCAACTGTAGTCTCGTAGAATGCATATAATTGCAACCGAAACCCGATAATGAAAGTTGGAAAAGCACCGAGCTTTTGTGGTTTCGCTATTTTATTTCTCGTAATTTTCGATTTTGTTTTATAAATAGGTAATGTTGAAACGCTATTTTGTTTTATTTTTTCTATTATTAACAGTATTTCAATATATTTTATTTAAAGAAAAATGGAAAGAAAAATTTGACTTCAGGCGAGACTCGAACTCGCGGCCTACTGGGAATCTAGTCCAGCCGCTCTTCCAATTGAGCTACTGAAGTCCTGCCCGATTTGTCAAATCTTTCCTTCACATTTATTGCATTGCTTTACGGTAGCAGCAGCGCCATCTATTGCCAACTATGCTAGTTAGGCAAACGATATAATAGACTTTGCAGTTTATTGAATATCGTAAAGAAGTCGCTTTTACCCTTAATAATTGTTTTATATATTTCACAAGCATGTGTTAATGCGAAATAATATAAAACAGTATTTCAATAACCGATTACAAAATAGTTGTTTGCAGTTCGTGTTACGTTTATGATTACGGGTAATAAAAAATACAATTATGTGCTCTTTCCATTAAATAAACTACACAGCTTTTCGACAATAAATAATTCAATTTTGTATATCCTGCTTCCCATACACTATAAAAGGTTTATTTCATTACCCTAAATGCAAAATAAAATCTGTGAACTATTAATAGTCGTAAAATAAAAGTTCTTCATTATGAAAGCAGGGCAACTGTTAGAACTTCCATATTAATTAAAACGTAACTTCACGCCTTTATTCCGCAAAGTAGTAGGTGGTAAACTCCACTACCATTTGCCAGTTTTATCCCAAATAGACATCTCTGGACTCATTCATAAACTGCGAAGGATGTTTAAAAGGCGGTATTTGTCTAAAGGTGTCCCATTTAGACTTTTTTATTGAGCTTTCTTATGTCGCAGGTCTATGCGTATAAGCCGCAAACCGCCGCGGTACTCGAAAACAACATAATCAATCAAATTCAGTCTGATTTATGAACCAATGTCATTAATATAACGTGTTATGTCCAACATAAAATAAAAGCCTCGATATTAAAAAAACGGTTAAAATGATATCATATGCTACTACAACATAGTCCAAAATTTGTATCTGGCTGGTTTTGGTATCATTGAAAGTTAAAATTTTAAAGAACATAATTCCAAATTCAAATTAGGCAAATGTGTGATTTTCATTTGTTTTTCCTACTGTCAAGATGAGTGAATCTAATGAAGAAATTCGATACATTTTAAAATTTTACTACAAAAAGGTAAAAATGCAACGCAAGCCGCGAAAAAAATTTGCGATGTTTAAGGACTAGACACTGCACTGTCTGTGAGAGTAGCACAAATTTGGTTTAAGCTTTTTCAATCCGGGAATTTTGATGTCAAAGATGCACCTCGCTCTGGTCACCCTATTACGGATAAAGTGGATGCCATTTTTGAAAAAGTGGAGCAAGATCGACATATCAGTAGTTACGACGTAGCTGAAGAACTGAGAATTAATCACAAAACAGTTTTCGCGCATTTAAAAAAAGCTGGGTACAAAAAAAAGCTCGATATTTGGGTACCTCACGAGCTCACTGAAAGAAACCTAATGAACCGTGTACTCATTTGTGATTCTTTATTACGACGTAATGAAACCGAATCATTTTTGAAGAAGCTGATAACTGGTGATGAAAAGTGGATCACGTACGACAAGAACGTGCGAAAAAGGTCGTGGTCAAAGGCCGGTCAGGCTTCAAAGACTGTGGCGAAACCCGGGTTAACTCGCAATAAGGTGATGTTGTGTGTGTGGTGGGATTGGAAGGGCATTATTCATTGTGAGCTATTACCACCAGGCAGCACTATCGATTCTGAACTCTACTGCGAACAACTGATGAGATTAAAGCAAGAAGTTGAGAGAAAGCGGCCGGAATTGATCAACAGAAGGGGTGTGGTGTTTTATCATGATAACGCTAGACCTCACACATCTATAGCCACTCAGCAAAAATTAAGAGAGTTTGCCTGGGAGGTGTTAATGCATCCGCCGTATAGTCCTGACCTTGCACCTTTAGATTTCCACCTCTTTCGGTCTCTTCAGAATTCTTTATGCAATGTTAGGTTAACATCACGAGAGGACTGCCAAATCCACTTGTCGCGGTATTTTGATGAGAAGTCCCAAAATTTTTATAGCAATGGGATCATGTCCCTACCTACAAGATGGCAAAAGGTTATCGAACAAAATGGTACATACATACTTTAGTTAAATTTAAATAAACTATATTAAAAATGTTTTGAATTATCTTAAAAAATGCGAAAAAACTTTTTCCCCAACCTAATATTATAACACCCTTCAGAGTCATCTCTAGTGCAGTTTCTGTAAAAACAGAGTCATTTCAAACCTTGTGCTATTTACTATAGACATATAACATTACAGTATTCTAAACGATAACAATGAAATACAAAAACAATTTTAAAAGTTATATTTCTTGCCATTTCAAGTGTCGTTTTATATTCTAAACCAATTCACCACAACAGTAACAGACAGTTTAAGTAGAGGTGCCTTCGGGGCGGAATCCCACAGAATATTCTCGACTCTAGACAATTGTGGTAAGACTATCCTACCTACTAACAGTTCTATTTACGTAGTATATAGTTATCTGTGTCATTTCACAATTACATCTAAGTACCGTGTATGTCACAAGGCATATGTTAATACATATGCCTTGTGACATACACGGTACTTAGATGTAATTGTTCGTAATTAAGGAATGGTAAAACGTAGGTCTACAACGAGACATAAAACTGTACACGTGTCATTTACCTATAAAATTCGTGATTCTCTTGCTAGAGTATTTAACATTCAAGAAATATGAATAAATATTAGTTCTCGGATAGCAATTATTCCTAAGATAACTGTAGTAGGTAGTGATGTTAAGTAGGTAGTAATAATTTACGGCCCTGTAATTTCCGGCACAGAGGCATAACACCTTAGGCCTCAGGAGAAGTAACGCATCTGCATTTTGACCTTGGTCTTTGTGTAAGTGTCTATAGGCTGCAGTCATCACTTAACATCAATGTAAACTGCATGCATGTTTGCCACATCCATTACATACAAAAAATGTTGTAGTAGAATTTCGACTCATTTCCGTACGTTCATAACGAAAACGTTTTTTTATTTAACAACGTCTTAACAATTAAATAATATTATAATTAATATACCTACTTCATTATTTAGATGAACAACTTATCGTCCAAAAGCCGTATATTTTATGGAAAGAAAATTTGCTTAAATTAATTATCCATAATCATAAATACAACACGAACTGCAAACATCTATTTTAAATACGGTTCATAAAAAAAAAGTTAATAAAAAAAAACACAAAATGGTTTCCGGCACAACGTATTTATAAAACAAGAGCGAAAATTACGAGAAATAAAATGGCGCAACCGCAAAAGCGCTCTATGCTTTTCCAACTTTCATTATCGGGTTTTGGTTGCAATTATATGCAGTTCACGAGACTACAGATGGATTTTATTACCATGCAAATGTGCTCATCGCAAGGCGCTATAGCTATAGCCTTCGTGTTTCACGTATATTTCATACGTATTAGCATAATTAAATTGGTCTCGCATACCTTGTTTGTATTGATGAAGGATCGTGTGTTGTCGTGATTGAATTTTACCTTGTCAATCAGTTTCGTAAAGAAAGGATAATAAGTTCATCGATTTATATGTTTCAGCCCCTAACGCAACTACAAGCATATTATAAATTAGTCTGCACTCTCTTTTCCCAAAGATAAAAATATGAACTTATTTTAATTTACCTTTTTGTTTGTAAATTAAATTTTATTGGGACTTCAGTTAATTTAAGTTTGTTCTTGTAGCATCTTTAGAAATATACAGAATGATGAAAAAAGTAAAATCGCCGTATTTGCTTTCATATTTACAAACCTAAACATATCACTATCTACAAACCTCCTTAATAATAAAAAAACAAAAAAATTGAGTATTCCAACACTACCTATATAAAACAAGAGCTAATATTGTGAGAAATAAAATGGCGCAACCGCATAAGCTCGATGCTTTTCCAACTTTCATTATCGGGTTTTGGTTGCAATTATATGCAATCACAAGACTACAGATGGATTTTATTAGCATGCAAATGTGCTCATCAATTAAGGCGCTGTAGCTATAGCCTTCATGTTTCACGTACAATTCATACGTATTAGCATAATGAAATTGGTCTCGCATACCTTGTTCGTATTGAATAAGGATCGTGTGTATGATGATAGAATTTTACCTTATCAAACAATTTCGTAAGGAAAGGGAGGTTAATAAATTTGAATATTACATAGCAATCGTTCAAATAAAAATGCCTTAATGTTTTTATCCCCAACGCAATCACAGATATATCATAAATTTATACTGTGTATGTTTTTCCAAATGGAAAGACTGTTTATGATTTACATTTTTGTTTAAAACTTCAATGGAATTTGGACTTTGGACTCCTAAAAGTAATTGAATAAATAAAGAAGGAAGCGAATTTATTTACTCATAATGAATTTCATATTTGGATATAAACGGGAGTTGTTGATAAAAATAGCACATTTTAATACTAACTATTTGTAAAACAACGGCAAAAATGAAAAAAAAATGGCGCAACCGCAGAAGCTCGGTCGGTGTTCTTCCAACTTTCATGAATAGGTTTTTGTTAATATTTAGAAGTTGGGCCACTAATTACACTAACGTTAGATCTACGGGCAGACTTCTAAATATTACATTCTGCATTTTGTTATTGCTCACTATATATATAATAGCGATTATTTGGTTTTGAAGTGGGTATATTTTTGTAAAAAGTTTTTTTAATTTTTCCTGTTCGTTACCCAAATAATCCTAAGCCAATGCCATTGGCATACCATTGAGCAACCAGCGGCACAAGCTCCACAAGGGTATACTGGCGAAGCCTATCACCTGTCGGCTTCGTAGTCATTCTTCCATACGATTCGATTGGAAGATCCTGGACGGGGCCATTCAGCTCGAAATCATTATTATTTTTAAACGACTTCTTTTAATAATATTATTTCGACAATATATTGATCTTAAAAAGTGTGTAAACAATCCTACAAATCAAGTTCACGAGGAAATGAGTAGTCCTTAAAAATGTATGGGTGAAAAAAAATGAGTGTGTGAACCTAAAACCTGAAAGTATACTTCTTTAACGTGACAATCCAATATACCAGAAATAAATCAAAACTTCGGACTGTCACTTTTACCTGTCGGTGTGCGCCGCATCTTAAAAATTCACATTTACAATTTTCAATTCGCGCCAAAAGGAATATAACTTCAAAATTGTTGTGTCCGATTTGTACTAGGATTAAATTTTTTTTTTTTTGATTTTTCATCTAATATTTCATTTATGACTATATTCTACATCGAACAAAGTCTTACCTAGACCCAAAACCAAGCAGGCGCACATAAAACGCAATATGACGAAATAAGGATTCAAGCGCTCCAGAATGTCGTATTAACTGGCACAAAGCCAAATTGATAGAGCCACTTGCTCAAGTGCGGGCACTTTAATATCCACAAAACTTTATGAAAATGGAAGAAAGACCCACTTTGTAGCCTAACTTCGAATGATTTAAAGTAAAAGCAAAATCTTATATCTACTACTTTGTATTTATTTATTAACAAAATACACTTCAACATATAAAAAAAAGAAACATATATGCAATATTTTCTTTACTTGATGTATTTGAAAATTGCAGTTTTGTTTTACTATCATTGAAACATCTAGTTATTCTATATGAAACGAACAAGCAACCCAAAATGAAGCAGGTTCAAAACGCAATATGACGAAATGAGGATTCAAGCGCTCCCGAACGTCGTAATATAACTGACAGATAGCCAACTTGATAGAGGCACTTCCTCGAGTGTCGAGTGCCGACACTTTAATGCCCCAGAAACTGTATGAAAATGAAAGAAGGACCTATTTTATAACCTAACTATGAACTATTTAAAGCTCTAAATCGTCTATTACTACGAAAGTCACACCTTGACGTTAACAAAATATATAAACAATTTCACGCAAAATATTTAAATATCTGGCCGACAGGCATAGGACCATTTGGTATTGTTCTTTGACAGAGGGTAAAGCCTGCTATGGCTATTCCCTTACGGTCTGCCGCGGCCGGTGGCCCGTGTTGCTCTATGACCATCATTAAAACACCTTCGCATATTCCGCTTAGGACTTTATTTATTCTATACGAAACGAACAAGTGACCCGAAACGAAGCAGGGTCGTATTAAAACGCAATATGACGAAATGAGGATTCAAGCGCTCCCGAACGTCGTAATATTATAACTGGCACAAAGCCAAATTGATAGAGGCACTTCCTCGAGTGCCGACTCTTTAATGCCCAAGAAACTTTATGAAAATGAAAGTAGGACCTATTTTATAACCTAACTATGAATGATTTAAATCGCAAAACGTGAAATGACCGTTATTTTCGGTGAGTGGAGTAATATAGATTCAGATATTTATTTTAAAGAATTCGCATTAACACATGCTTTTTCACAAGCATATGTTAATGCGAAGTAATATAAAACAATGTAGATTCATCTCTCTAATTTGTATTATAATGACATATCTATACATATATATACATAGATACAAATAAATAAAATTGGAGTGTCTGTTTGTAATATTAAAATAACCGCTTTTTACTAAATGCATATGTATGTATACACGGTACATATACCAAATCAAAATTTTTTACAATTTTTGTCGGTCTGTCTGTCTGTTTGGCGGGGCTAATCTCGGGAAGAGGGGCTATCTTTAGATACCGTGCGATACGCGGGCGTAGGCCCACATCGAGGACGTTAGCTACGAGAGCTATGTGCTACGCGCTACGGGCTACGCCGTAGCAAATAAATTAGACGCCGCGTGCCTACAGCCTACGCTCTCAGCTATTAAAAATCTGCCACAAATAAATTGCAATTTATGACATTTATTGTAAGGATTATACAATAGACATTAAAAAGTGGTCGAAGTTTTGCGCTTCCAGGGTTGCGTTAAATATTGTATCGGAACTTTAGCCATAAATATTACGGTGCATTGAGTCTCGTGGCGTTCACTGTAACTTCTTGGCCGAGATATGTATTTGTTCCTTATTTTCCTTATTTACGACTATGATGTTAGTGTAATGTAATAAATAAAAAGGGGAACATCAATAATAATTTGTAGTAACTTTGGCTTTCTCGTGAATCTATCTTCTGGTTCTAAGTCTGAAATATTTGTGAAAATGGTATTTTAAAATGTTTTGTGCGATTTCAGCCAGAATTATGTCTTCACACAAACGGGCCGCACGTGAGTTATACCTCATACTCGTTTCGTCGTTCGATTCACACTCATACCAGCTTGGTACCAGCCCAAACCGCTCGAGGCGGTCGGGCGCTGGTCGGGTGCCGGGTGGCTCTAGTGAGCTATAACCCTTACATCACCGTGCCAACGCCTAGCTGCAGGTAATACTTGATTTTAATTATTGACTTATTATCATTCCCAATTTGTATAGTATGATTCTGCTTGATAACAATTATTTCTAAATAAATAATCAAAATTCATAGTACAAAATGTAGGTTATTAAACAACAAATCCAAATTTGATTTCAGCATAATATTCATTCATTAGTAAAACATCACTTTGATATCGTTGCGAATTCAATTATTGTTATATCTAATTTAATTTATGCCAAACCTCACTAATATTATATGCGTAGTATGATTCCATTTTTCGATGTACGTTTCTATGAATAATCAGTCTATAAACGAACATGATTACTCGTACACTTCATGTTCAGCCGAAAGATGAACACTGTTGGACAAAGCCTCCCAAAAGCAAAGATGATTATAGTCCGCCACGCCTGGCATGCCATTGGCGATCACAGTGGCGGTAGCTTTTTTTTTATGTTATAAAAGTGGCAAACAAGCGTGCAGTTCACATTGATGTTAAGTGATGACTGCAGCCTATAGACACCCACACAATGACCAGAGGTCAAAATGCAAATGCGCTGCCACTCCTGAGGCATTAGGTGTTATGCCTCTGTGCCGGAAATTACAGAGCCTTATTGCAGAACTTTATTGCAGAACACCGCTATATACTGTGTTATTGTTGTATGTATTGTTCATTGTACTGGTGGTAGAGTTCCAGTGTAGGAGCACGAGGGCGTACGCACCACCGTATTACCTAACCTATCTGCCGCCAGTTAATATCCATAGGTCGCTGATTCATCTCCGGCTCGGAGGACCATAAAGATGTAGGGTGCGTAGGGGGTACTCTATAATTGTTAAGTGAATTTGAAATACTTGTTTCTTGTAGTTGGTTTATTGGAGCATACAAAATTGTTTTACAAAAATACGATAAAATGATGTTGATGGCATGGCGTTATATGTACTGTGTGATGTCATGCATTCGCGTGAAATTGCTGACCCCGCGGGAGCTGCACGTGTTGTGCAATTGATAAAAATCGTACTGGTAGTGTTAACTTTTATCGTGTGGTAATGTATGGCTCCATAATAACTTGTCATACAGACATAATAACTAGGGTGTCAGGGGTGGCAAGGCATCTACATTTTGGTCTCTGAACTTAATGTGGGTGTCTATAGGCTGCAGTCATCATTTAATATCAATGTGAACTGCATGCAAGTTTGTCTTCCACTTTTATTACATAAAAGTTACACTTAGGTACTACCGTCATATTGGAATGGTTTGATTACCTTTGTTCGGTTGATCATCTGTACTAACGGAAGAGTTCTCTTCCGCTAGAGTAGGCACATAACACTAGTAGGTATAAATGAAAAAAGAAACTAACTATGTATAATTTATCCACAAAACATACTTTGCTTAGGGGCAAATATAATAAGCGAAAACAACGCTGAAAAACAATTTTACGGTAAGAAAATCGGTATGACAGGAAAAAATAAACAAAAGAGAGGAAACAAATAAAGAACGTTCCGTAGTGAATAAATTAAATGTTTATGTTAGTAAAAGGCTCACCTTTTTTAATACAGCACTCCTTCAAGTAACCACTGTTCACAGTGCCTATATTTGTTAAGTAAGTAAATGACAAATGATTATGTAAAGTATGCTTTTACAAAGTCTTTATTGAGAATTATGGCTAAATACTCGAACGTGTAACTAACTCAATTTTTTTAACAACCGTCGAATATGAGCTACTCGTATATCTGTCGTTTGCATGTATTTTACAGGAGAAAAGACTTTTAAGTCCCACTTAAATTTAAGGGACGTTTCAGTATTTAACTATTACACTAGTATAGTTTTAAAATGTTATATAAGATACTAATAGCACAAACATAAAATGACCACATCCTATCTATTAAACATCTATTTATATTTATCTTAATTTACTAGGCTTATTAAGTTTTTCAGATGGATTTTTGTACCTACAGTCGTAGCTGTGATTGATAAAAATAAATTGACTGTATAAATTAAATAATATATGTTATAACTAGCTGACCCGGCAAACTTCGTATTGCCTCACAATGAAATAATGTGCCAAAGGTTTGATATTGTATAGAAAAATGAAATTAAATGTAGAGATTCCCGTGGGAATGAGTGATTTTCCCGCAGTAAAAAGTAGCCTAAATGTTGGCCAGGCTTAGTATCTATACACCACAAAAAGTTTCATTCGAATCCGTCCAGTATCTTTGGAGATTAGCCTGAGAAAGGGACAAACAGAAAAACAGATGAACAGACAGACAAAAAAAAATCATTGAAAAGTGTTCTAATACTATTTTAACATCGCCTCCAATTAGTTTTTCGTAAATATATACAATGTACAGACACGCGGGTTTTACTGTTTTATTATATGTATAGATATAAACTCTGATAGAATATAAATTAAATATATTATAATCGTTATTCTAGTATGTTGTTATTTTGGTTTATATTCCTAAAATGCGTATACTTTACAATACCCAAAACTATTGTAATTGCTAAATGCACATACATGTATTATCTCCACACAAACACATTTCGGTCATTTAACAAGCTTATTGAATTTGTTAGAATAAAACCATTCCCATACCACGATAATATCGTTGTTTACTCACTCCAATTGCGAATTTCGTTGATGCCCAAAGTGATATCGTTGATTTTCAAACATTGCAATATGGCGTGGTATGCTCAGCATATTCGAGAGGGGACTTAAGATGGAATGTAATAACCGAGATAGCGACGTTTTCGCGGGCATAATGCCTACAATTTGAAATCGCGAAATGCCTCCGCAGGCAATTCGCAAGATATTCTTTACTGCTGTGCCAAATATAACGGATTTTTATTATCTACGGGCGTCTGTAATCGTCGTGGAAAGACATTCGGTCTACGTACGCTGAATTTCGACCTATCTCGTAATAGGCATAACCACGGATTGAGGTAAACACTCCAATCGGGAATAGAAACGTTCTGTCAACAAAACTTCCATTTTGCAATCAGGAAACGTACTAGCACACGTCGGGGCCAGTGTTGTGATGTGTAGTGATGTACACAGTTATGGCTAGTATCTGTACTGGTACGTAGTTTCAAATATTTGTTTACGGGATTGAGATCATATTGTCAGATGCGGTATGGACTTATTATTGAATCGCAGAGAGGAACATTTTATTGATTAATAATAGGTTTTTTATGTTAAGAAAGTGGCAAACAAGTGAACTGTATGTTCACATTGATTTTAAGTGATGACTGCAGCCTATAAACACCCACACAATGACCAGAGGTCAAAATGCATATGCGTTGCCAGCCACTCCTGAGGCCTAAGGTGTTATGCTTCTGTGCCGGAAATTACAGGGCCATACATTACCACCTGACCGGAACACGATAGTGCTGAACACTACCATTTAGCGGCAGGTATATTAGGTAATGCAGTGATGCCTACGCCCGCGAGCTCCGTCACTGGAGCTCTACCACCAGTAAAAATAAAAAATAGGTTTTAATTTCTTGTTTCATCAAACTTTAGTGAATGAAATCAGAAAAGCCATTTGTATTTTAGGACACGCGCTTATTTTATATTCGACATGCATTGAAGGAAACTAAAATTGGAGTACGATTTGAAAACAATGGAATGCATTCCTTGCTCTTAGTAATTCGCGAAGTAGGTAGGTAAAAGAATACGTAATATTTAGGTATTATATAAAATTCTCGTGTCACGTGTGTTTGTAACTCCTCTAGAACGACTGGACCGATCGAAATGAAATTTTGTATGTAGATTTGGTAGGTATGAGGAATCGGTTGTAGTAGTCATTCTAACCAAATATATTTTTTCGATTTCTTAATTTTTTTTTATACCTCCTAGGCGATAGGTAGTTGGTCGGGCAGCTAGTTTGTTTAAAAAATTACTGCTACATTTGATATTCAATAGAGGATTCTCTTTGAGTTCCGTTTCAATTAAAATGAACGGAAATAATTTTAGCTATATCAAACGAACTCGTAATAACTAAGAGATCTTCTCCCTAATATTTTTCTTGTACAATTTGAATTTTTAATAATCTAATTACTATTACTAATTATATTTATTTTAATTACGCACGCAGCAATTCCAATTAAGATTATAATAACATCATCATAAATCTTCTATTTTACGAAGGAAATTATCCAAGAAGCTCGGCATTAAGCCGCACGGCAGTGTGTCGTGCCAAGTTTCAAGTTTATAATGCAGTTTTTATATGTATTCCCATTTTTGTATTTATCTACACATCTATACAAATAAATAAATTTGAGTGTCTGTTTGTAATTTAAAAATTACATGATTACTCTTACACTTCATGTTCAGCCGAAAGATGTACACTGTTGGACAAAGCTTCCCAAAAGCAAAGATGATCACAGTCCGCCACGCCTGGCATGCCATTGGCGATGGCAGTGGCGGTAGGTTTACCGCTAGGCGCTGCTGTCTATACTGTGTTATTGCTGTAAGTATGTACTGGTAGTAGGGTTCCAATGTAGGTGGTTATACCTACCGAGGTTATACCTACTGTGGGGCTGTGAGTATAAGCGTATTTTATTTATTTTTATTAGTATTTACAGTGCTCGCGATGACAGCAATAATTTGGATTTCAACAATTACAATTTCTTTCCGAAAATTGCTGATTTAAAAATATCTTGAGAAAAGTTTTGTGAAATCGAACATTTACAATTGTCAATTTAATATAAAGACGTCGGCAAATACTCAACGTGTAAAATCAAGATCTAAAGTGCTTGCAACGTCAATTCCCTGCGAAGTTGAGCACCTGTAGTATTTACCGTGTACCTGCGATCTGACTCTTTTTCACGGAAACGAGTGCTAACTTGTTTTCTTAAAGTAGGTGTTTGATAGCACACTTACTATTGATAGGACTGCTGCAATAGATATGTGACGGTATATTTATTGATGCAGTTACTATGTGTTAATACTTATTGTGTGTCTTCAGTAAAGATGCGTCAGTACTCTTCACCTCCGCGATTAGTCAAAGTTAGGGCCTTAAATTTAAAAAAATAGTACAATGTTCTTTATCTTTATCTTGTATCTACACGTTTTCTTTTATGTTATGGAAGTGACAAACAAGCATCCAGTTCACATTGATGTTGAGTGTTGACTGCAGCCTATAGACACCCACATGAAGACCAAGGTTAAAATGCAGATGCGTTACTACTCCTGAGGCCTAAGGTATTATGCCTTTGTGCCGGAAATCACAGGGCCGTACATTACTACCTGACCGGAACACGTTAGTGCTGAACACTACCATTTAGCGGCAAATATATTAGGTAATGCGGTGGTGCCTACGCCTGCGAGCTCCGTCACTGGAGCTCTACCACCAGTAAGAAGTACTCTCCGAGATTAGTCCAAGTTAGGGCCTAAATTTTCCGAAAAGAGAACCATGTTCTTTACTTACACGTTGCAGGATAATATATAGTTTATGGCATTAAAAGTAACAAAAGTAAACCTCTCAATTACAGGGAACCCTGTAGACGCGACTCCGACTCGAACTTGGCTACTTTTTGGACTTCTGCCTAGTCCATAGCCGTAAAAGGCATGAAGTTATGTTACTACAGTAACATACATAAAATTTGATTATGATGAGCACCGAGATACGACTGCTACACGGGCATGAATGAAAATATATTGGGTTCTCATCAATTTTTCCGTCTCATATATTTTACACAATATCTTTCAGAGCGGTGTATTCTTAAAATGTTTAGTGCAAATTGTCTTAGATAAGAGACTACATTGAATTAAAAATGCTGTTTCTGCAACGCATCTGCATTTTGACCTCTGGTCTTTGTGTAAGTGTCTAAAGGCTGCAGTCATCATCTAATATCAATGTGAACTGCAAGCTTGTTTGCCACGTCCATAACATAAAAAAGCCCGCAATAATCTTGCGTGCCATTAGGGGAGAATATGACACTCTCGCCACGCTTGGCAGGCAACGCCATTCAATTATACCCTTAATAAACATAAGTCCATTATATTCTCCTGGGCGTAGGTACTGTCGCATTACCGAATCTACCTTTAATATCGTGTTGTATAACCGGAACACGGTTAGATTTTAGTATGCAACCTGAGTGGACTGACCATATATGAAAGGATGGCGTTGGCCAGCCGAACCCACATTGGCGGGACTTGACACAAGCATCTATGTTAAGCACCGAGCCAACTATTCAGTCATGTGCCCCTGGTGTGAATCGAGCCAATGAGCCATCCAGGCTCTTGCGGCTCTGTCCAACCCTATACAACCCTGCAATTATTATTTGTGATGCAGCGGCATATAGCTTTGGCCACAGAAGCAATAAAACATCTTCATTGAGGCCTTTAGAATTAACTACATATCTATAATCTGCAGAGGTAGAGTTTCAGATCTAGGAACTCAAGAGGGTATTTATTGTAAGTATTTATTATGATTATGTCACAAAAATAAAGCTACAAAATTAACTGCGAATCTAACAAACACTCAACGAATTATGTTTTCCACTTGCATCGGCTGTAAAGCAAACTTTATTAACTGAAGAGAATGACTTTTAATTTCAACTTTTCCTTTATTCTCCCTTGAAAGTTGTTGTTTAACAAGATTCCACCGCTCTTGTATTTGCTACGTTTTGCCTGTTTTAAACGAAACAATCTCAACTTCTTCAATTTAAAAAGAATCGTCTTGTTTCAAAGCAGTAAACATCGTATTAGTTGGAGGTAATCTGCAGAGTAAAATTAAGAAATGAACAACAGTTTAGCTTCCAGAGACAGTCGTCTGTAATAAATATTTCATTACTTGCTTATAAAACATGAAACAGTTAGTAGGGTGAGTAAAAAACTCTATCTCATGGTCACCACCGCATTATCTAATGTGTGTTTATGGTCCAAGAGCGTATGGCGCCTTACAGGGCCAGGGTTACTAGGAGGGTTCAGTATCTCTCCTACTATTTATTATGCATGAGTTAAACTAATATATAACTAATATTATATACAGGGTTACTTGTAACTAGCGCATAATTCTTAAAGGGAGGCTTTGGCTCATGAAGACTAACACTGCTGTTGTACAACTTTTTCTAATTCAATTTTTTTTTTTGACTGCGGCTTCGGCTAGACGAAATTTCACGAAATCAGTAGCTAATTAGACACGACGCGTGCGCACGCCGCTCGAGTGCTCGTGGCATGCTTTCGTGTGACGCGATCGAATAAATAAGTATGCTTTACATACCAATTTAGTAACATTGAATATTAAAAGCGATGGTGTAGGTACAAAAGTGGTGCATTAGAAAGCCGTGAAACACTAGTGTCAAAAACTGTACTGTGTAAGTACCTACTACCTACCTCGGGTTCAAGAACAGCTGTATTTTAGATATAGGTATAGAGTGTGTGTGTGTGTGTGAGTTGTGCCGGTGATTATTTTGAACGGCTTGTACGTATAGTCATCAAGTCATATATAAGTATAGTCATTGTAAGGATAGTCATCGTCATCCCCGGGACCTCAATTTGAGAGGAGATGATTAGTAAAAAGGTTTGTGATTTTTTTTGTGCCACATATCCAAATTGTTTCATATGTTTGAGATAAATTTACATTCACATATCTCGGTTTATCTAATGGTAAGTGTTGTTATCTCTTTGTTGTACTGTCTTTAAAATACCTAAATGCTTAGTTTAGACGGGTCGCTTGACGTAAACAGCTGACGTCTGTACCTATGAATGAATGAAACGTATCGCCAACAATTGATAGAAGTCCCATTTGAAACGATTTTATTTCTTACCATGTGATGTACTGAGTCTTGGCAAAGGTCATACAAAAAAAATTGTCAGTCTTAACGTACCTAACTCACCTTTGACGATTTGACGATTTTGCGCTAGATATATTTAACCCTGTATACTTATACTCCTAATTCATGAACATAATAATATCATTTCGAGTTCTTAAAGTTGTGCTTTTTAGTGTTAATATTTGAATGGCCCACAGATAATTGTTTCGGGTTTGGGTGGATATTATAATAGTGTGTGAAGAACGGCACCCACAGGTTATATCTAGTGTGGGGCTGGGAGTGAAAGCGTATTTTTTTTAATTTAAATAAGTCACAAGCCGCTTATTTATTAAATCCATAGGTATAAATGTACGTATATTCACGCCAGGTCCCTAACGGGAAAAGCAGAGAGTGTGGAGCGCCAGATATTCCGGTTCTGACACACCTCTCGTGCCTCATCTACCTTCATCATTCTCTTCATACACGCACGCCGATTCCTAAGACTTTTGACACCACCATCAGACCGAAGGTAATAAATCCATAGGTATTCAAAATAATTCCAAAGAATGCAACAAACAAACTTGATAATTAGGTCCAATATTTGACGAGAAAAATAGTATTCGTGTACATCACAAAATTACCACTTCAGCAAATACTTTCTTGGATAACACATTATTCATGGGGCACAAACAGTTTGCTGGTCATAAATAAAACGAAATCTCAAACACTTTTTATCACGATTTGCGTGAATAAATTTAAACTTTTGAAGTTTATTAAGTGTTATCTGTATTTTTTATTATGGCCCCGTTGTTATCACACAGACAAAACAACAGACACAGCAAAGTCCCCTACTACTATGAGTGTCTTTATACTTTATCGATTTAAAGTACCAAATAAAAACGGTTGCCTAGTCGTAAGCAGTCTGCGCAGTAGAGAATTTCGATTTAGTCAATTCATCTGCACAAAAACGACACCAATCCTGCAATATTCCAGACGTTAGTTTCAAATACTGGCTATGTAGCGAGTCTTAGATTAAATTAAGATATAATATATCTTCCTGGGATTCAGTGTATGGTTTTATTATATTCCATTACGTTCGTTCTTCCGGATAAATCATAAAGATAATTGAGATAAGAATTCTGCACGTCTTTTGAAATAGTCCAATATTAATACCCCCGATTGGATTGCAACTTCGAATTACCTTTACTGGCTCATCTCGGGGAAATGGTCTTATCTAGTAGTTACAGCTTAATCTAGTAGTTTTAAATTTGATTAACTCCAAGAATAGAAACGCAAACACCCACGATTCTTTATGTAGATTTGACGACCCTGTTGTCCCAGCGGAGATCCGAGGGTCCCAGATTTGATCCTCGCACCGGTACAAATATTTGAATAGCCTTCATATGCTTGCCTATTAGTTTCGTCCAACGGCATCCATAACACAGGCGAAACCTAACTTGGGAATTTGGACTGTAAGTGTAAACGCTTATGATTATTATTTATTAGCTACATTGGGGAACTCCAAATATCTCTCAATTAGATGTGCATGTCTTTGACCGTACTTTTCTTTGATACTTATGTTTCGTGTCGCGAGCCTATTAGGTAACATCACCGGGCACATTACCAAACATCTAGGATTGCACTGGGAAAAATTCTGAAAAACGGGAAATCTTAATAGCACATAATATGTACCAACCTACGACTCGGACCCATAATCTAAGCTTAGGAGCAGTGGCCAATCAATTGTGTTTAAAATGAAGCATCATAATTTAAGACTAAATTTTGCACACAGACAGATTGGTCCACACCTAGAATAAACAGCCATTTATTCTGGACCAACGAAGCTAAGGACATAACAACAAAATATCCTGATTCAATCTACAAATAAAATAATGTATTACATACAGATACAGCAGAAAAGCTATCATAAAACGCAGCTTTGTTACGAATATCAATAAAATCAAACCTACGTTGACATGTTGACGTCGAATCGCATTTTTATACGGTAATAAAAATTCACTCGCTATGCTTTTGATACTCGCATAAAAATTCATGTACCTGCATGAATAATACACATTTCATTTGCTCGTAAATATATTAAACATTGTGAAACCATTATTTGTACATAAATTATTAGATTCACAATATATAAAACACAAATAGTCAGACGACTATTTGTGACTATGATAAGGGAGATACTGCACCCTGTTGAGTATCACCACCAAAACGAATGTTATTACAGGATTGAACCCTTAGGGCTTTGCCACGAGCTTCAAACATTTTGATTAGGTTCATGCAAGATCTTTTCTGAGTATCTGACATCCTAAGTATTTTTCACCTCTAGTTTTAAAAGGATGAAATCTTTCCGAAATGGGTATATCATCAACATCACGGATCAAGGATGCGTCAAATATTCAGAGAGGGGAGTAAAATATGCCCAAACAAAGGTCCTATCCAAAATTCAGACGATTCGGCATTCGGATTCACTTGTCGCTCTCTAACCTCAATTCTAGTATACACGGTTTGTAATCATTAAAATCCGTGAAGTTTACATTGAACTCAATGTGTGCCCGTAAACCGAAGTTATCAGAATCCCCAAATAAGCTCGTAGAAGATCAAGTTACGATGGGATAAGACACCGGCGCGGCGTTAAGAAGTAAGGAACATCATAACCATACCTCGTGCGTCCGCGTCGTCAAGAACAGTTATCAGACCTTGGTAGTGCCTTGGTACGGTCTTCAAGTTAGTTTACACATTTGTTATTGAAGTGTTTGGTGCAGAGGGATAGGTGGTCTGGTGCCAAAATTTTGTAGTGTATATATATTTCTGTTTATATTTCACGATTAAAATCCCGCTTGGTGAGGACTATTTACACATCCCATCGATAGGATGGAACACTACCATCTGACGGCAGATACATAATTATAATGCAATGGTGGCTACGTCTTCGAGTTCCGACACTGGAATTCTTGTACCACGAATAATTTTCACGTATTTTTTTTTTTATGTACTGAACGTGGCAAACAAGCATGCAGCTCACACTGATGTCAAGTGATGACTTCCGCCTGTAGACATCTACACAAAAACCATAGGACAAAATGCAAATGCGTTGCCACCCCTGAGACCTAAGTTGTCATGTCATATATTACCATCTAACCGAAACACGATAGTGCTGAACACTACCATTTAGCGGCAGATAAATTAGGTAATGCGGTGGTGTCTACACCCTCGAGCTCCTGCACTGGAAGCATTCCAACTTACTATTATTACACCATTAAAGCGATAGCATAATAGCTTCTAAAACATTTAAAAATTTCCCTAATTATTTCCGACATCCAAATGCTGTAAGCGAAAATACAGATTGACCTACTTTTTCCTCTTCTATAAAAACAAATAAATATAACAAAAATAAAATTTGTATTCAGAATTCATAAGAATTATTTTGCTTTACATTTTCCTTATTAAATGCGAATTGATTTACTCCAATTGACATCCTACCTCGAAAGAGTAGACGTCATCTCATTACCTGTTTGCTGTTGCCAAAAAAACATATTGACCGCTATTTTAACCCAAATACAGTCAGATCCTGACCCGTCACGTTCCGACAACCGTCAACTAGTGGAGGAAAATTCTTCTGCTTGTGCAGTAAGGCAACCATACAATGACGGTCAAACCATTCGAAAACCGCCGCAGTTAAAGCAATGTCGCGAGATGGACAACAGCGTCCGTGATCGCCAGTCCACATGCCAAACTTGGCGATAGTGGCATATTCTCCCCAAAACCTTTTTCTGGTGGTAGAGCTCCAATCGGAGTTCGCGAGCGTAGGCGCATTACCTAATATACTTGCCGCTAAATGGTAGTGTTCAGCACTATCGTGTTCCGGTCAGGTGGTAATGTACGGCCCTGTAATTCCCGGCACAGAAGCATAACACCATTGGCCTCAGGAATGGTAAGGCATCTGCATTTTGACCTCGGTCTTTGTGTGGGTGTCTATAGGCTGCAGTCATCACTTAACATCAATGTGAACTGCATGCTTGTTTGCCACTTCCGTAGCTTAAAAAAAATGATGCACAACCCTGTTACAGATATCACTCGAGAAAGCTTTAAGTCTGCAGTTACAGATACAGATCAAATACATCGTATTTGATGGAGTGCAAAGTGAAAATCAGTGTCGGTAATTACTTAAAAATGTGTAATATCTGCATTAAATGACCTTTTAGGCTGCAGTCATGACTTAACATCCCTGTGAATTACACCTTCGTTACATAAAAAAGGTCATTATACATATTATAATCCTGTCTATTAATTCAATAAAAAATAAATAAATAATATAAGATCGTAATGAAATGAATATAGGTCAATCTGAATAATCCTTTACGAAAATTCCATACTCATAAGTCAAAAAGCAACAGCGTTACGTTTCGTAACGAAAAAGCTTCACAAATATTTATTGTCTGCACAGAAAATCAATTGGATTCTCGCTTAACAAGGGAGGGGTAAGTTTGCCTATAAATCGTGTGCGTTATATCATCACCGGACATTTTGAGCCGGAGCCAACGTATCTGCCTTCGTAAACTTTTAAACAAGCTCGTATGTAATTTTCACGAGCCCTTCGCTTCTTGGGCTTCCATTCTTATTACATCTTGATATAGATGAAATTACTCAATTGAACAAGAAAATCATAGCAACTTCGTTCACCTCAATAAAAATACATACAAATTTTTGTATTTTTACATTTGTATTTTACATTGTAGTTTTTATAACCGTTTCGGAATATACTAAACTTATGATATAGGTGCAGAACAAACATCGCTACACTTAACAACAACACTATAAAACATAAGCGTAAAATGGTATCTCAAATATTTGGCGCTTGTAAAGAAAATCAATTGGATTCTCGCTTAACAAGGGAGGGGTAAGTTTGCCTATAAATCGTGTGCGTTATATCATCACCGGACATTTTGAGCCGGAGCCAACGTATCTGCCTTCGTAAACTTTTAAACAAGCTCGTATGTAATTTTCACGAGCCCTTCGCTTCTTGGGCTTCCATTCTTATTACATCTTGATATAGATGAAATTACTCAATTGAACAAGAAAATCATAGCAACTTCGTTCACCTCAATAAAAATACATACAAATTTTTGTATTTTTACATTTGTATTTTACATTGTAGTTTTTATAACCGTTTCGGAATATACTAAACTTATGATATAGGTGCAGAACAAACATCGCTACACTTAACAACAACACTATAAAACATAAGCGTAAAATGGTATCTCAAATATTTGGCGCTTGTAAAGAAAATCGATTGGATTCTCGCTTAACAAGGGAGGGGTAAGTTTGCCCATAAATCGTGTGCGTTATATCATCACCGGACATTTTGTTCCAGAGCCAACATATCTGCCTTCGTAAACTTTTAAACAAGCTCGCTAAGTAATTTTCACGATCCTCTCGCTCCATGGGCTTCCATTTTTATAACATTTTGATATAGATGAAATTACGCAATCGAACAAGATAATCATAGCAACTCACGCAAAAATATTGTCGTGTCCAGACGACGAAATAACAAGTCATTACAATTTCAAGTTTAACCAACTGGACATACGTGTGTCCGGTCGTCCGTGTCGAGTTGACGAATAACCCATTTTCACGGTCCCCTCGCTCCTTAAGCATCCATTTATATTTACAGTCATATACGGAATACAGAAGTTACGTTTATATACCTATATCTCGTTACTAAGGCGGAGGAACGAAATGACCATACCGCCCACTAGGAGGACCCTCCCGCTAGTGCCGTCAATCAACCGAACAAGGGTCATAACATTCAAAAGAGTCAAAATCATCAACACACACGCCAAGCGTGGTTATTACCTCCCATACGATGTAATAGGGCATCTTTGGGGGAAGTTTTTATCCATCCGTGGACGTCTTTTGGCCTGAAATGATGATGATGACATCTCGATTTAATCATCTACATCAATGTCAAGTGGTAGAGTTGACAAAGAAAAAAAACAAAATACATGTCAAATTGTTATTATTCCACTATTTTTATTTTTTAATTAATAAATATTTTTTACATACCTACATACATAAGTATAAAAGAACAACAAATACTTATAAAAATTAAAAAATAGTGTTCCGCTGGCATCGGGAGCATTGTCCAAACCGCCGATGGTTAGGTACCCAGAGACAGGAACCTCCTCACTATGCGTGCCGTGCCGAGGACTACTGCTTTCTGTATCAGACCCCTAATCCATCCACCTAGCGAGAGTCTCTTGAGATGTTTGTCGATACTCTTTGCTATCAGCCCGTTCACCGATACTGCTATCGGCACAATGATGTCCGAATCCACATCCCACATGGCGACAACCTCGTGAGCCAGATCTAGATATTTAATTTCCTTGTCTTTTTCGGCCTTATTATTATGTCTCCCGTCAGCACGGGGTCCAATTTGAATCCCGGACCTTTGTCCGGCTTGCGCGGGGACATGGGGGGTCCAACACGTAGAGGCCCTTTCGAGAATTTTGATCTACTTTGTAATGTGATATATTCGGCGGGACCTCTCTCTGACTGCATCAATAGTTAATACAGACACAGACAGACTATTGTTATGATAAATGACTCGCCAAATTGGGCTATGTGGGTAAACTGGGGGGACTAGCTGGCTGGGCCTATGGAGTGAGATCCGGCACCTGCCTATATTCAACATCTCAATTATTGAATCCTACTTTAGGCAGGTGGTGACTCGCCTCTCCTTGGTGGGCCCCCCAAACAGCCAACCCGATGGTCGACGGGGGTCAACAACACTGGCATGAGAGGCTGATGGTGTCGAGAGGTTTCACCATAACGAGCTAGTAATCTCGAGCTCAGAGCGGGCTGCACCACTATTATGCCTTTAGACACTTCCACCCCCGAGTGTATGGCTCTTGCTAAAATTTTGACAGCCTTTTATATAAATTTCTGCAAATGCCATACTTCTAGCGCCCCACTCTGACTGGCTTATTTTTATTCTCATTTTTTTAACTTTTTACATATTTTTATACGTAACGTAACTTCACGCCTGTAATCCCCGAAGGGGTAGGCAGAGGTAAATGCATCCATTCAATCATACATGCAAACACCCACGACTCGCCGGTTACGTTTTGGCCCATGTAACAGGTGGCGAACCTGTTGCCATCTCCGGGCACATTACCAAACTCCGGGGTACTGGGAAACTTCCAGAAAATGGAAAAATCCCAATAGAAGCAGAGATAAAGGATTTTAAACCGTTATCTCTGATAGTCCCCGACCCGGGAATCGAACCCAGGACCTCCAGCGCAATAGTAGTGGCCTGCTACCACTACGCTACTGAGGCAGTTTTTATAAACATATATTATTAAAAAATAAATATATTATTATAATTGTGTTTGCTCAAATAGGTAGATGAGTAAAATACACCATACAATGCAATACATAGGCGCGAGCCGGTCAGCTATTCGCTAATAACTGACTCAGGGCGCTTTAGTATAAATGTAAATAAATAACAGCTAAAAAAACTTTACCTTCAAATATTCGGCGCGAGTCAATTGGATTCTCGCTTAACAAGGACGGTAAGTTTTCGCATAAATCGTTTGCGTTATATCACCGGACACTTTGTGACGGAGCCAACGCATCTGCGTTCAACTTTTAAACAAGCTCGCTAAGTAATATTCTCGAGCCCTTCGCTAGGTCCCTTAATTTATATTCACAGCCAAACACATCTTAACGTAGATGAAGTAAAGTTTATTTGAACTAACTCCAGCTACAAAATACCGTGTCACTTCTTAAACATTTAACTATGGTAATGAGATTGGACCTAATTTTTCCTACTGTACCGTAACGTCCAAAATTTTGCAAGGGAAAATACAGATTTGACCTAATTTTTCCTGTTTCACAAAATATTCATGAATAGACCGGATGCGCAGTGTTGCCGATAATAAGACCTCATTTGTTGAGGAGTTTTTTATGCTTTGAATAACTTCATTGATGACTTAAATAAATAAAAAACCGGCCGTGTGCGAAACATGCAAGTTGGATTCGGTTTACAGGGTTCCGTACAATTGAAATAAAATTCCATACCTTAAATATCACGGACTTCTTAAAGGTTCTACTTCTTGTTTATGAGATAAAAGGGAGAATTGTAATTTTTGTGTACGTTTTTCTTCCATAACTTCAAAAATTTTAATTTTAAAATTATAAAAAATTAATTTTTGCGATCCTTACAGTAAGACGTATTATTTGATGTCATACTTATCTAAAGAAAAAAAATCTTGAAAATCAAGCGCTCTAAATGCTCACTACAGAAAATGAAACATTAAAGAAAACAAATTTAACCCAAAGACAAACAAATTTAACAAAAGAACTATACAGTTACACAAAAGTTTTAAACAAATAAATTTCCAATGTACACGAACCATTGAACAAGAAGGACATAGTAATACAATATTGCTGATCACAGCTACAATGGTGGCACGGTCACAGAGCAAGTACAAGTTACCTTGTTATAAGTTCTTTGGACACAATATTACGACACAGTAAGATAACGTTTGCGGGCGAATAAAACATAATGTAGAATATTGCCATCATTAAATGATATTAAACTTATAAAAACGTTTCCTTTATTGCACAAACCGGTCATTGTACAACTACCTACTATCAATATTTTGTATCCATTGTGTGGAAGGGATGGTCTTCATGGTTAATGATTGGCGTTCGCAACTAGCAGGCTATTTGTTTACTCATAGTTTTTCGTCACTGAAATGAAGCTGTAAGACTGTAGGTACTACAGCTCAGCGCTCAGGACAATCGTGGTTTGATTAGATGGTAATATTTGGAGCCTTAATTTCTAAATCGTTGAGCACTCGTACTTTTCTTTTTAATAAAATACTCTATTTTGAATCGGAGGTTTGACTAACCTCGAAAGAGGCGTGTGGTGCTCTTATTTTTATTTCATTTTCTTGGTGTATTTTTGAGTTATATTAAATAAAGTTGGTGGCATTTTGTTTGATATAGGCTCATTAAAGTGCCCGTGTATAGTTAAATAGAATAATAGTGCGAAAACACGCCCTTTCGGGTTGCCTTCATTGTAAATGTTCTGGTAAAGTAGCCATCGCTTTACTCGAATTACTGACTGTGACTGAGTGACGGACTGATAAATTGATTGACTGACTCTGACTTTTACGCTGCTTATTACGAATACGAAATATCGTTTGACTTGACACTAGCAATATGCGTAATAGCGATGCCATAATATTAAAAAAATAATAATAATCTAACGGCCAAATACTCAAACGTCACTAACATCTAGGTGGGACTTAAAAGTCTTCTGTCTTTATAAAACACGTTCAAATGATAGAGATAACGCATATTTGAGGATTGCTTAAAATTGAGTGAAGTTTGAGTATTCGGCCATAAAAGTTAAAATTTTGAGTGATTCTTGAGCGAAATAAGATGTTGAAGGCCTTGAACTAAAAGTGCAGTGTACTCTACGATCTCAACTTACTTCGACACACAACTACTTAGTTTGTTGGAGATATATTGACTTTAATTTATCTTTTTTCCCCTTATTTCAAGAACTGTACATTCTAAGTTATCTCATGTTCAAACTTGTTGAAACCACCAATTTTCAACAATAAAACAACATTGAGCAATAACACTATACACTATAAACTTTTGTTGAAAGTTTATAGTGACCCTATAGTTTATGTTATTTACTATTGTAAAAATTCACGAAACTCTTATCAGTAAAATAAATATTAAACTTGTATCTTTATAGTAGTTACATTAAAAATAAGACAAAAGAATATAAAATAAACCTGCCAATCAGATGAAACAAAGGAAACGCTGTAGATAAATTACGTTGAGTCAGTTGCATCAACTGTAGAGAACGGCGGCTAATGATATTAAGAGAGGAATGAGTTTTAATTGTAACTTTTTCGCCGATTCTCCTTTAAGAGTGCTGGTTTAACAAGATCTCACTGCTCTTTTGTATTCCCTGCCAAGTTTTCCCTGTAAGTTTTTTCAACAATAAAACAGCATTGAACAGGGTCTCCTTAAACTCTCAACAAAATTTCATAAAAAATCACGAACCTCTTATTTATTTTATTTATTTATGCTTCTATGCACCTTGTACATTATGGCGGATAGCTCTGACAGTCAACCATGGGGTCATGGGAAAGCTTTGTGTAGGGTGCGGAAAATGATAAGAATCACTTACGGCAAAGAAACGTATTATAAAGTACATAAATACTTTATCGTATAGGTAATATTTAATACTATACTAAACATAACAATGGATATATAGATAATTAGACATATATACATAACTATATAATAATAATTAAACAAAATACGGCAAAGAAACGTATTATAAAGTACATAAATACTTTATCGTATAGGTAATATTTAATACTATACTAAATATAACAATGGATGTATAGATAATAAGACATATATACATACATAATATAATAATAATTAAATAAAATAAACTCTTATCAATAAAAGAAACATGAAACTTGTAACTTAATAGTAGGAACATTAAAAATAATACAAAACCATATAAAATGAAACTGCCAATCACATAAAACAAAGGAAACGCTATAGATAAATAACGTTCAGTCAGTTGCATCAACTGTAGAGAACGGCGGCTAATGTTATTAAGAAAGGAATGAGTTTTAACTTTTTCACCGATTCTCCTTTAAGAGTTCTTGTTTAACAAGATCCCACTGCTCTTTTGTATTCGCTGCCAAGATTCGCCTGTTTCAGACGCTGAAATAATTTGAACTTCTTTAATTTGAAAAGAATCGTCTCGTTACAAATCAACAGCGCGAAACATGGTAAAAATTTAAGGTAATCTAAGGAATACAGTGAAGGAATTAACAATTGTGAGTACGTAAGCTACTTTTAACCATCATAAATAATAGTCATAATTGTGTGAGACGTACAGCGGTGACTTTTAAATATACCTACTGTGCACAAAAAAATCAAACTTAATTTTTAAGATAAGTATAATTTGTAATATACAATTCACTTTTAAAAATGAAATGACATTTTCAATGTAGGTATTTAGTGATGAATCAAATACTCAATTACTCAAAGATATTTTATAATGAAAAATTCCGTTACCTACACGATTCAAGTACATCAAATAGATTAAATACTCTGATACCACTTAAAGAAATCTATTGACATGTTTCTTGTCGATAATAAATAGAGTATTATACATTTTAAAACAGAACTAGATTAAGATCATGCCCTTTAAATACCCGATCGCTTGTTTAATAATAATTTATATAGATTCTCACACCATCCCAATCGAACAAAGAACACAATTCAAGGTTCTATATACTAAAGACAATATAATACAATAAACTGATTGTAAACAAACATTGTGAACCCGAAACACAATGAAACGGGATTGAAACGCATTCAAAGGACCGTATGGACAGGAAAACCCTAGTAATATGTAAACATGAATCCTGTAAGCGAACTGTATACACAACATTCACCATTACGATTGTACCGGGTGGTTCGTTTCTGCTTTATATTTTTGTCTGTGTATCGCCAAAAAGATTTTGGTGTACACAAATATTCTACTACTCACTATTTCTACAAGCTTTTGCGTGAGTCTGTACGTGCGCCTACCTATGTTTTAATATCCAGTCTCTATAATATAATATTTGTAGGATGAAACAAAACGCTTATGACCACCACAAATGTTCAATCAATAGCAAAACATAAAACACACTTAAACCTGTGTTCGCGTATTTCCAACATTGTCATGTCTATCAGGAAGGCATTATGCCCGACATTACGCGTGAAGGATTCATTCTGGATTTCAAGATGGTGAGATGTGTCAATAGAAGTTCAAATCTATGTGATTTGTGTAGTTGTCTTTGTAATAGAGACTCAAAAAACTTAACACCTATTACTGGCAATGTAAATATGCCCGTATATCGAAAAGGTATATTTTTACGAGGATACTTAAACATATATTATACGTTAATTGTGCCTTAAACAACTTGTGCTACGAGTGGGCCTTAAAATGAACATGGACAAGACGAAGATCATGTCGAATGTCCTCGTTACGCCCACTCCTGTTATAGTCGAGGGTACTACACTCGAAGTTGTTGACGATTATGTATACCTGGGACAAACGGTCCAGTTAGGTAGGTCCAACTTCGAGAAAGAGGTCAATCGCCGAATCCAACTCGGATGGAATCCAACAGCGTTCGGGAAGCTGCGTTATATCTTCTCGTCCAATTTACCGCAGTGTCTGAAGAAGAAGGTCTTTGACCAATGTGTGTTGCCAGTGATGACATACGGAACTGAAACGAGACGAGGACTCAGAAACGAGGAGATCCGCATGAGAACCAAAGTAACCGACATAGCCCACCGAATAGCGAAACTCAAGTGGCAGTGGGCCAGAACTGTCAGCCGTTGGGGCAGAAGAGTTCTGGAGTGGCGACCACGTACCGGAAGACGAAGCGTAGGCAGGCCCCCCACGAGGTGGACCGACGACCTGGTGAAGGTCGCGGGCAATTGTTGGATGAGGGCGGCCCAGGACCGTTCGTTATGGCATTCTTTGGGGGAGGTCTTTGTTCAGCAGTGGACGTCTTTCGGCTGAAATGATGATAATGATGAAACGTTAATTTCATATTAACAGATTATCATGCAGACGAATAAAATCCAAGATATTTTTAAATAATTAAAAATAACAATGAATTTGACACTATGTACTTCAATTTCTTCATTTCAGATAGATAGCGAATAAGTAAAATAAAAAAGAAAATCGTAATGAAATAACGGAATAATAAAATCCCATATCTGGATTATTGCAATAATACATTCTAGCAGAAATGGAGTATTTTGTGTTTGAAATGTGAATCGTTAAATTCTACTACGCAAGTAACATATAACGTTCAAAAAGGTAACGAACCGCGAAAAAGATGCTTTGGAATAAGTGTGTGAAAAAAAAGTCTGTGATAAAAATCATATTCATGAATTACGGGCCTTGCTCTAAACTCTAAACTTACGAATTTGTAATAATTTTTTAATAACATTATGTTTAATGCTCCGTGAAAGATATCGTATTTTATTCTTCAGTCTTCATTCTACGAGTACATTCATGAAACGCAATACATGCGAGACGTGTTTGTTTATGAACGAAAATTTGATAAAAACAATGTTTCATTCGAAAAACAGATGGGTGGAGGTCGACCTAGATTCGTATCTTAGACCATACTAAATTCATAAATCGTTCTGCCGAGAAAATAACTACAATGTATTCTTATCCGTGATCTTAATAAAATGTTGTAGTGTGAGTTAAGTTATTGAATTAGTAAAGTCTATCCTCAGATAACTCAAGCCCCAACCCCCATACATAAATTCTGGGTCCAGCCCCCTCTCTTCTCCATGAAAGTTCAGGAATTTGGGTACCGTTTTACACATATAGGCTTTCACTTAGGTACACATATAATGTCATAACCATTTAGTCTTAAATCATTGAATAATTTAAGGTTAACTAATTATCTTAGAGAACTTTGAATAGGGTATTTGACAATGTGTAATATTTAAAAAAAAAATGATATAGTTCGAAAGTAACATGAAAATGAAAAGTATAAACACTAAAATTATTAAAATTGGTGCATTGTTGTAGAAGTAAGAAATTAAAAAGTGAAAAGTATTTTTTTTTTAATTAAAATAATAACAGCATTAGATTCCTTGTACAAATTCATACAAAATCTTTACTAAGCATACTATTTACGAAAACGCAATAACGAATATATTTTAAGATATCTTGAATTCGTCATTGATCTCGTAAGTGTATACAAGCATGTTACGTCACAAGCCTGTACAATTTTGTTTGAGCCGTTTGATATCATTTCATAACTTGCAACTTTCGAATGGTATCTCAAAAACGATTAGTTAGTCTATAGTGGTTCCAATGACGACATTTCTAATGCTTTTTGAATTCACAATCAAGAAATATTAGTCAAATACCCAATTATGACTGCAAATATACCTACTTTTATTTATCTCTTTGATACTCTTGGCCTATCCCATAGGGAAACACCTAGATGACAAATAAGATGTATATTTTTGACTTACAGCTTTTCTATGTTCCATTACGTTACCTCTTTTCCTCTGTTATATAAATATTTTAAATAAGGATTCTGCGCGTCCTACGCCATAGGGCGCCCTTGCGTAAGATGTAAATAAAATATCTTTACTAGAATATCATAGTGAAATTATATAAAATCTTGTAAACTCATCATATCGATTGCAGATCACGCCTCAAGTATTCCTTAAAAATAATATTCAATGTACAGTTTTGACTTTCCTACGATTTTATTATATGTATATTTTATAGATATGATAGAAGATAATGTAATATTATTTTGTAACAGGGACGGTATACTCTCTTAGAACTCTTTGCTTATCCCATGGGAGATACTGCGATGACAAACAAGATAAATCTCTTACGATACAACTTAGGGCATTAGTAAATATAGTCCAATTATGTTACCGTATATTAATATTGTAAATGTGAAAGTATCTTTGTTTGCATGTTTCTATGTTTGGATCACGCCGAAACTTCTGAACGGATTTTGATGAAATTTGTCATACAGATAGGGTTAGCTTATTGGATACTTTTTATCCCGATATCCTGTCTATATATAAAAATGTTCCTGGGATGCCATGGGATGAATTGATGAGTTTCCACAGGTTACGCGAAAAGCGACTAACACGCGGGCGGAGCCGCGGGCAACAGCTAGTTTGAAATAAGTCTGGAGTACTCAGCCCGTCTCACGCAATAGTGCACCGTCATGCGGGATATTAATAAAAGAGTGAAGCGGGAATTTCACTTTAACATCACAGTTAAATTATGTAACCCGGTTTTATCAATTAGCGGCATTAGTCTTAAATCATTTCAGGTTTCTTCACTGTTTAACTTATAGAAAGCCAGGCAAGATACATTTAGTTTAGTACTGCGATACAAAACGAATAAAGTATCGTTTTTTTTATACAACGTAGAGATACGGCTAAATGACAATATATTCCATTACATTATTGTGACATATAAGCATTTGATATAAGCTTGCAAGCACTCAGCTAGTACGTAATAGTGGGCCCTCATGTGGGACATAAATAAAAGATTGTATCGTGACTGAGTTTCTCTTTGAGTTCATCTTAGCAAAATTATTTATATAAATGTTATCTCAATTAGCTCCATTAACCTTAAATCATTAAATAGTTTTAGGCTTCAAAGATAAAAGTACAAACATACATACATATTTTTACACAAAACCGTCTTAGTATATTCCATTACGTTACCGCGACATATAAATATTTGAGATAAGAAAGCATTCAAGCACTATGCGAGTCCTACGCAATAATGCGACCTCATGCGTCATACTCGTATTGCAGCCCGAATTTCTACACATCTTAGCAAAATTTATATAAGTATGTTAGATCTAGGTTCCATTAGCCTTATATCATTGAATAATTTCAGATTTCAAAATGTTCATCTGATAGAATATTCCTTTGAGCACTCCGATACTTTTTGCTTATCCCGTGGGGTATACTGAGAGATGCCAAACTATATATTATTATTTGTGATACCAAAGTCAACATAAGTACAGCCTTATGTACTAAGGCTGAAGAGTTACGTTGACGTTCAATCATGTTAACGTGACGTATAAATATTCAAGCACTCAATACGTCTCTCTTGCAAGATATTGATAAAAGACTTAAATCATTGAAAAATTTGAGATTTCAAATTGTTTACCTATCTCAAGAATATTTTACCTTTATTTTACCTTTAAGCCTGGGAAGACATACCTGTTTAGCTGTACAATACTCTGTGCCTATCTGGTCGGAGGACACCGAGATACCAAATATGTTTGTAATGACTTTTTTGATATTGCAGTGTGGATTTCTCTTCAATAAATAATTTCAGCAAAACTATTATAATCTTGTAGGCTACTTAATTAGCCTCAAATTAGCCTTTGTTTGAATATTAAAAAAGCTATTTAAGCTGCTTATTTAAGCCGCTATTTAAGCTGCGTGTAAGCGTATTTTATTTTTTTATTTTTTTTTGCCTCCACACAATGATTACATCATATAAGTAACGTCAAAGTATGTTACTCAACATTTGATATGTTCTTAGGTTTTCGCGAGCTACACTCATTGAAATAAAACTATTTTTACGAATTTATCTCGCGTATATTAAACTAAAATGATTTTTAAAATCAACCCGACGTTTCGGTCGCTTTTCAGATTCCGTGGTCCCGGGCAGACTGAAAAGCGACCGAAACGTCGGGTCGATTTTGAAAATCATTTTAGTTTAAAATACGCGAGATAAATCCGTAAAAATAGTTTTACTCAACATTTGTTCAACTATTTTTTTAATTGTATAAAAGTTATAATTTGTAGTGTTTTTTATACAACTTCATGTTTAAATGTTATACCTACCTACAGCTAAAAGCCACATGATTTAGCAACTCATAATCTTCGTCTTTAACATCATTCCTCCATTTAGAACCAGGCCCAAACTCATTGTTACAAAATATATTATTATCATGTTGTAGACAAATGTTACACTATGTTCTAAAATGTTAACATGTACCTGTTTTATAACATTATATAACTGTAGCACGTTACATAATCTTGTTTTGAACCAGGTAAGATATATTAAACACACCAATAGGTATTCATGTCTATCCCGTAGAGCGAGATGACGAGCGTACTTATCAGCGAGATGACAAATATGATATATCTTTTTTGACGTAAGGCTTTACTATATTCCATTACGGTACCCCTTTTCCACTGTCATATAAATATTTGAGATAAGTATTCATCGCGTCCTTCGCAATAGTGCGCCCTTACGGAATGTAAATAAAATATTGCAGCAAAGAGAATAATAATATATCACCTACGTCTTACGAGACAGAACTGTAGGCACTGTCATACAAAAATCGAATTAAAAAACTGTGTGGCAGTGGCAGAACACTAACAACCTATTAGAAATACAGTGCACATTAAGAAATAATGCTATCGAGCCTATGAATCGAGCCATAATAAGCTTCATCTGAGTTTATCTAAATGTAAGTCTATAACCTTTACTAAAAAACTACACAAAATCGATTACACTTACAATTTATGTAATAGCCCATTAGAAAAAGTACCACTGATAAGAGATTTAGGTATTGTTATGGACTCAAAACTTCACTTTGATGCTCACATAAATATAGTCATGAACAGAGCTTTCAGACTGTATGGTTTTGTCATGAGGACATGTATTCCTTTTAAAAGACCTGCAACTTATTTACTTTTATATAAATCTCTTATCCGATCTCAACTAGATTATGCTACTTCTGTATGGAATCCATGCTATGATAAATACAGCGAACAGTTAGAGACCGTTCAACGTAAGTTTTTACGATCCCTGAATTATCGCTGTTTTGCTTCTTAGTGTTTCATAAGGGGTATGAAACACTTTTATCAAAATTTTCTTTATCAACACTTAAAATGAGAAGATTGCTTTTAGATCAAATGTTACTATACAACATATGTCACTACAAATTTGACTGCAATAGACTTAATAATCAAGTTTATATTAGTATTCCATGTCGTTCTACGGACACGAAATACCCGTAAGAACAACCTATTTGCACCCCCTAATTGTAAAACTAATGCAGGTGAGCACCTATATAAATACATAAATACGTAGACTCATGAAACAATATAACAAATATTTCACTAAGGTAGAATTTTTTGAAACGTCACCTAACGAACGTTAATAATAACATAATGTAAGATTAATATTGTTTACTTTGTGTTAACATCTGTGGTGTATTCTTTTTGTTTTTTTTTGTTCAAAAAAATGATTTTGTATTTTCACACCGCTACCCTAAAATGTCCTAATAGTTAATTTGTGGACAACAGGGTTGATTACGCTCCTTGTAAAATTTGTGTACCGAGTAATTGTCCTTGTTACTTTATGAGTGTAATTGTTTGTTGTCCAAAATAAATTATTAAAAAAAAAAATGAAAGTGACAATCGGCTAGTTTCTGGTTTCGGCTATATAGAGTGTTACTTCTGCTGCAGACTGCGTATGTAAGCATTCGTAGTCCGGTATTGGTCAAAACTTGATCAAAATGGTCGATGAACGTCAAATAGGTACGGTGCGAAAGAGATAACGCTCTACAGATCCGAAATAAGCCGACGTCTCGTCCTGAGGTCGATCTGCATTATTTCTTGTTGGATCTCTTCTTCTTTGTGGTATTCTTCATTTCTGAAGGTCGTGCCCGTTTTGGTAAGTATAGGTGGAGGAGCTGACGAGTTGCTTCCAGGACGCTCTATCTTCAGTTTTTCTGAGAGCTGCAGTCACCGGCAGTCCAGTGATTTCTTTTATGGCGTCAGTCTTGTTGGATACTGTAACATTATTCATACTGTTGACATATCAATGATGGTAGAGCTCCAATGACGGAGCTCGGGCGTAGGCACCAACGCATTACCTAAGCTATCTGCCGCCAAATTTTAGTGCTTAGCACTATCGTGTTCCGGTTATATGGTAATGTATGGCCCCGTAATAACTGTCACGAAGACATAACAACTAAGATATCAGGAGTGGTCTGCATTTTGACCTAGTTTTTGTATATTATAGGCTACAGTCATCACTTGACATTAATGTGAACTGCATGCTATAAATTGCCACTTTATGACATAAAAACAAGTTATTGACGTTATTTCTTGGTTGGTTAGGTTGGTATTGTTCTCAGCCATTTAATATTGTTAACTGCGTAAATTTCACATTTTAATTTAACATTTCAGTGAAATATACCTAATCTTGTTAGCCCAATTAACTCCATTAGCATTAAATCGTTGAATAGTTTCAGGTTTTCAAACTGTTTATCTTACAGAATATTGCTCTGAGACAATTTAACGAAACAACAACCCACAGCTCTGACAAAGTGGAATCGAAATAACTTAATCGTATTTTATCACGCTGACCTAGAGTTAGTCTAGGTTAGTTCAAAAGATTGAGTTCCATTAGTAAGTCAGTGAATTTAATTTATTTTTAAAGCCCCAGTAACCTAGTGGTAGCAGGCCACTACTACTACGCTGGGGTCCTAGGTTCGATTCCCGGTTAGGGGGCTATCAGAGATAATAGTGTAAAGCCGTTCATCTCTGGTTTTATTGGGATTTTTCCATTTTCTGGAAATTTTCCAGTACCTCGAAGTTTGGTAATGTGCCCGAGAGTGTTAATACGCTCGCCACCTGTTACATGGTAACCACACCAAAAAGGTAACCGGTGAATCATGGGTGTTTGCATGTATGCTTCAATGCATGCATTTACCTCTGCCTACCTCTTCGGGGATTAAAGGCGTGACGTTACGTTTTAATTTATTTCTTTATTTGTTTAAAATGATGATGGAAAGTGAAAGATTACCCTTATATATTTTGTCGCGAAGCGACGTATAAATATTTTTACAATACAATTATAGTTTTACAAGATCTTGATATTTATTTAGGAATACAAAATTTCTAATGTCTAAGAGTTCTTTGTAGGCAAAAGAACCGTACAAATTACCATTTCTTTCCCGAATTTAATTTTTATCTCGGAAACAACGGAAATCCATACAATCAATCGTATTTATTTTTTTAAAAAAGTTCGCAGTAATCTTAAGAAGTGACGAAGACATTTTAGTTGTGAAAAATAACGTCATCCATATGTTTCCTCAGTGAAAAAGCGCCATTCAACTACATACATATCCTGGGGAATTTAGAGCTTGTACCACTATTTACGTAATTGCTTTCAATCTCGCCCAAAGCATTTCTTACTTAGAGAAATATTTCAGAGCGTCGACAACAACTAACATATTTTCATTAACATTCTACCTCTACAATGTTGTAGATTAGTGTTGTACTTTTTACGAAAAATGTGTTTTTTTTAATTAATACACTTAATTTCTTTTACTATTATTGTGATTTCTTCAATCACAAAACCACTAACCACTTTTCTCTTCCTACATAAGTCAAAGTCAAAAGCATTTATTCATTTCGGTCTCAAATGGACGCTTATGAACGTCATAACATTATGACGTTCGACGTTATTGACGTTCGTGGTGGTACACACGAAAGTGAACAATATTTTACATAAAACAAAAATCACAGCAACAATATCACAAGCCATCCAACATACATTAGCCTTAATAAAAAGAGCAATTCAATTCCATGCCTCTAAATCCATGATATAGTCTGAGATGGAGTAATAAGCTTTATTACATAATTTAATTTTAATATTTTTTCTTAAATCTATTAATTGATAAATTTATTATGTCATTTGGTAATTTATTGTAAAAACGTATCCACTAACCAGCAAAGGAATTAGATATTTTATGGAGCGTAGTAGTGGGCACTGCAAGTTTATTTTTATTACGCAGGTTAAGTCGATGAAAATCACTATTTTTCTTAAACTTTGTCAGATTTTTGTGAACATACACAAGATTCTCATAAATAATATATATTGGGAATGTAGTGTGAGGATGTTAATCTCTTGGTACGTATTTTTCAGAGATTCCCGAGGGCTCATTTGATAAATAGCTCGAATAGCTCGCTTCTGAAGCACAAATATTGAGTCAGTGTCGGCAGCACTTCCCCAAAGCAGTAAACCATACGACATAATGCTATGAAAATATCTGAAATAAACTAAACGCGCGGTTTCAACATCGGTCAATTGACGAATTTTTCTTACAGCGTAAGCTGCCGAACTAAGTCTACTAGATAATGTTTCTATATGTGTGTCATATTATTTCTACACTCCCTGCCTACCCCGTTAGGGACCTGACGTGAAGATACATACATACATATTATTATCTTATGTGGCTCCCCGCAATGTTCTAATGGGCTTTAACTCAGGATTGAATATCGTGTGAATTAACGCGTTAGGACGGTAGTGTTTTTTTTTATGTAATGGAAGTGACAAACAAGCCTGCAGTTCACATTGATGTTAAGTAATGACTGCAGCCTATAGATACCCACACAAAGACCAAGGTCAAAATGCATATGCGTTACCACTCCAGGGGCCTAAGGTTGCCTCTGTGCCGGAAATTACATTACATTACCACCTGGCGGGAACACAATAGTGCTGAACCCTACCATTTAGCAGCAAGTATATTAGGTAATGCGGTGGTGCCTACGCCCGCGAGCTCCGTCACTGGAGCTCTACCACCAGTAAGAAGTGGTGTAGTCCGAGAATCTGATGCAGAGGGATCCCATAGGCACTCTTAGGCAGTAGTGTATTTTGTTTAGGTTTCGAGACTTCAATCGCCCGGTAAACTAGACTAGTGACGTCTCAAGACTCTTATATACGTCCAACCAAAAAGCTGCAGCTGTACCGTCTAGCCTAACTGAACTTCTTGCTGTTGGAAATGGTAGTGTTTGGCACTATCGTGTTCCGGTTAGACGGTAATGTATGGTCCCGTAATAACTATCACAGCGACATGACATCCTAGGTCTCAAGGGTGGCAACGCATCTGCATTTTGACCTCGGGTTTTTATATAATAGGTTGGGGAAAAAGTCTTTTCGCATTATAGTATGTATGAACTTGTAATAAAATCTCTTTGGCTGTAGTATTTGTTGTATCTGGCTGGTTTTGGTATCATTGAAAGTTAAAATTTTAAAGAACATAATTCCAAATTCAAATTAGGCAAATTGTGTGATTTTCATTTGTTTTTCGTACTATCAAGATGAGTGAATCTAATGAAGAAATTCGATACATTTTAAAATTTTATGTGTGTGGTGTTTCATCATGATAACGCTAGACCTCACACATCTATAGCCACTCAGCAAAAATTAAGAGAGTTTGGCTGGGAGGTGTTAATGCATCCGCCGTATAGTCCTGACCTTGCACCTTCAGATTTCCACCTGTTTCGGTCTCTTCAGAATTCTTTATGCAATATTAGGTTAATATCAGGAGAGGACTACCAAATCCACTTGTCGCGGTATTTTGATGAGAAGTCCCAAAATTTTTATAGCAATGGGATCATGTCCCTACCTACAAGATGGCAAAAGATTATCGAACAAAATGGTACATACATACTTTACTTAAATTTAAATAAACTATATTAAAAAATGTTTTGAATTATCTTAAAAAATGCGAAGAAACTTTTTCCCCAACCAATATTTTGAAATTCTATGTCGTTTTTTAAACCAAATTTAGTGAATGATTTTACTATTGAATAAAGGAAACATTGAATTCTGGGCCCATGCATTGTACAGTATGCCTTAAGAAGCGAATATTACAAGGTATTAAGCTGTTTTTTTTTACTTTTTCCAACAAGTTTCTTTGATTAAATCAGAGATTGATTTTGTTGCATTAAACACAAGATTGATTAAAACTAATAATTGAATAATTTTAACTATTATTATTCATACTGTACACAGAGTGGACCAAGCTCCATTCATTTCTGCAACATCTTCGATCAATTCTTTCGACACTTTGGACACGCAAAAGTTTTGTCTACTAAAATTACACGCTATTTGCAAATTGAAAACCAACCCACTCGCCCGTAGGTATATCATATCTAGAACAATTTTAGGTTTAATTCAAAGTGTTGTGTAATATAAACAGTGTATATTTCACGAGGCGTGCCCCGTGCGAGCGATAGCTGCGTAAACAATTTAACTCGGCAGGTGTGTTTATTGAATCTGCGAGTGTATGTCATTTGTTTACGTAAGGAGTCGTTCGATATTAGGTACTGCTATGTTATGGTTTGGATAAACAAGAACTGATACTTTAAGATTTTTAAGTTTATGAAATAAAACCCGATAAAATCTAGCTTGGATTTGTGTCTAGAGGGTTGTTATTATTAATTCTTTTGTATTTTAACCAACTTCGAAAAAAGGAGGAGGTTCTCAATTCGTCCGGATCTTTTTTTTTTTTTTATGTAGGTATGTTTCCCGATAATTCGAAAACGCCTGTACCGATTTCGATAATTTTGGTTTCGTTTGAAAGGGTGTGCCTCACAGGTGGGCCCATTGTCACCATGACAAGATGTGATTATGGGATCCTGGAGAAATCAAGGGAACTCTTCAAATTTCATAGCACACTTGAAAGATTTCGATATTTTTTTATATAATAACATTGTTCCGTGTGTTTGCTTTCGGGAGGCACAATTCGATGAAGTGGAACTGAAAATGAAGACTATATATGGTACCTTCTTAGTATAATAAGGTGAAATATCTACTTTTACTGTAATAATACTAATAATAGTTACTCGTTTGTTTAAAACATTATTATTATAAACCGCGATTGTTCGAAAACGCCTGTACCAATTTGGACATGTTTTTGTTTGAAGGGGTATGCTCACAGGTGGGCCCATTGTCACCATGACAAGATGTGATTATGGGATCCTGGAGAAATCGAGGAAAATACTCTAATTTCATAACACACTTAAAAGGAGATGATGATGGAGGTGATGATGATGGAGGTGATGAATTTTTTTTTTTTTATGAAATAAAAGTGGCAAACAAGCATGCAGTTCACATTGATGTTAAGTGATGACTGCAGCCTATAGACACCCACACAATGACCAGAGGTCAAAATGCAGATGCGCTGCCACTTCTGCGGCATTAGGTGATATGCCTCTGAGCCTGAAATTACAGGGCCGTACATTACCACCTGACCGGAACACGATAGTGCTGAACACTACCATTTAGCGGCAAGTATATTAGGTAATGCGGTGGTGCCTATGCCCGCGAGCTCCGTCACTGGAACTCTATCACCAGTAAATGATGATGGAGGTGATGATGGTGGAGGTGATGATGTTGATAGAGGTGGTAATGATGAGAGGTGATGATGACCGTGGTGATGATGGTGATGATGATGGTGGTGATGGTGGTGATGGTGGTGATGATGGTGATGATGGTGATGAAGGTGGGGGTGATGATGTAGGAGGTGAAAATGATGAAAGTGATGATGAAGATGATTATGATGGAGGGGATGATGATGGAGGAGATGATGATCAAGGTGGTGTTGATGATGGGGGTCATGATGATGGAGGTGATAATGATGAAGGTGATGATGTAGGTGATAATGATGGAGGTGATGATGGAGGTGACGATGATTGAGGTGATGATGATTAAAGTGATGATGATAACAACTCTACACTAAAAAAATTAGCCTTTTGCTTGACTGCCTAAAACCAGCTACTGGAATATATAGTTTTCGAAACTGCTATTAGAGTTCAATAGCGGTTCGTTGCCGTTCCAGAAAAGCCGCTATTATACACCTCTAGAACTGATGATAAAGACTATAGATAGTACTTTCGTAGTTTCACGAGGCGAGCCCCGTGCGAGCGATGGCTGCACAAACAATTTAACTTATCAGGTATGTTTATTGAAACTGTGAGTGTACACCATTTGTTTACGTAAGTAGTGTTCGATATTACTGATGTTATGGATCGAATAAACAAGAACCGATATGACAAAGTTCTGAATTAAATTGAATGAAACCCGATAAAAGATCCGATCGCTCTATGTTGGAATATTCTTAATTGTTAATTCTTTTTTATCCCTCTTTATATTATAAATGCGAAAGTTTGTATGTTTGAGTGTATTACAGGTTGTTTGTGTGGTTCAAGTAAATAAGCGCCCAAATTTATGCAAAGGTAAACCCATTGATTAAACTGAGTTATTCGTCAACTCGACACAAGCAACCGGACACACATATGTCCAGTTGGTTAAACTTGAAATTAATATATTTATTATTTCGTCATCTGGACACGACAATATTACTGCGCGTGTCCACATAGTGAAACTTAAATAAAACCATTTTTATGTTTTCGCCACCACTGGACACGATCAGTTTTTTTACAAAAAAAAGTACAGTCATGTAAATAATCTCCTCGATTATTTTAATGAACAAATTATGACGAATAAACTGAACTGAACTCTCATTCATACTCGTATTTTTGCTGAGTGATGGTTCTTAAATTTTAAAATATATTATAACAATCAAATAAAAGTATAATTTATTAATATAACGACTGAAAATATTAAAAAAACTGAAACGAGTGAAAATAGCCAATGTTCTCTAAATAATTAAAAATCATTACTTCGAATATCACAGAAAATCAAGTAAGTACCTACACATAATTTAAATTAGCAAATTAAATTTCTGTATTTATCAAAGCCAAGAAGTTTTGCCCTTGAAAGATACACTCCATTTCTATAAAAATTTGCAAAGCTTGTTTGCTTGTTTATTAAATGTAGTTGCAATTAAGTTTGAACGAGAATATTGAAATCTTCAAACCCGAGTAGTTAGCTCGAGCGGCATAAAATAATGAAATAAAATATCACAAAAATGATCATTAGATCATAATTAGTTGTGGGATTACAATTCTAAAATGAATAATTTAACAAACAATAATCATTCTACGTAACTCTGTAACAACAATATTTGGCGGCCTTAGAAATGTAATGTCTGTTGAGTTCAAGAGAGTTCCGCAATATGTTTTGCTTTAGTTGATATGCTTTTGTTTTTGTGGTGATTTTATCTTCCAATATCTTATAACAAGTCATAAATTATGGGTACTGACACTATGCTAAAATATCCACAACGACAAAAGCAGATCAACTAAAGCAAAAAATATTGCGGAACTCTCTTGAACTCAACAGACATTACATCTCTAAGGATCTTTATCTTAATCCATTTAAGACGTAGCCAGCATATCTTTTGTTCAATACTGTTAACAATCTTGTAAAACAAATAACAGAAAAGAATAGGTTAGCCAAACAATTTCTTTTCCATTGTTTGTAATTCTATTTAAAAAACGTTGATTACTACTTAACACTACCGCCGAGTCTGTTTGTTGTCAATTTCTTTTTTCAAATATTATGACAGTAAGGGTAATTAATAAATTATACCTCGTTGGATATATAGATGTTTTTTTTTATAATAAAATACTGTGATCCAAACATTGAAAAAACCACATTAAATGTGGAGTTTGAATCCTTCAGAATGAGTCATGTTTTTTATTATGAAATGGAGTATATTATTGAATATTAAATAATTAACAAAATATGCAACGGCTTTTTTATGAATATTATAAGCTGGACTGGATAAATTTTGAATAAAATATTTTAAAAAATATTTCTCCTTACTGGTTTACTTTTGCTCTACATACTTCTAACCAAAGCGTTAGCTAGTGACTTCATCTAAATCTCCCAAAGGGATCGGAACATATTTCCTGTAACTCTGTATATTCTGTATAAATTCAGAATTAGTGACTAATTTTGCAATGACATACAAAATTATACGTTCCCAGCTTGTGGGATGTTGAGTGGCCGAGTATGATTTTGAGTATTGTAACATAAAAATTATCTGCGTGACTGTACTTTGTCATGAATTCGGTTAAAATGCGAACGTGTGTTCAGTTGGTGAAATCATAAAAGTGGTTTTATTTAAGTTTCACTTTGTGGACACGCGCATAAATATTGTCGTGTCCAGACGACAAAATAATAAATATATTAATTTCAAGTTTAACCAACTGGACATACGTGTGTCCGGTCGCTTGTGTCGAGTTGACGAATAACCCCTCTCTTAGGGACCTCTTGTGGGCTTGTTTTATTGGGAAACAATTCATAATTGCAAATTTACAAAATTATATTTGTAAATTGAAAAACAACTCGTTTACCCATATATCATATCTAGCACAAACTAAGCTTTAATTTAGAGCACTTCACGAGGGGATCCCCTCGTGAAGTGCTCTAAATTACAAACGATGGCTGCGCAAACAATTTCGCTGAGCAGGTGTGTTTATTGAATCTGTGAGTTTATGCTATTTGTTTACGTAAGTAGTCGTTCGATGTTACTGATCAAGTAAACAAGAACAGATTTTTCGTAAAATTGAACAAAACAGTATGCTTGTTTACTAGCACATGACATTAAAAAAACTGGAATCAGAACCACTAGAAAAGAATAAGAAACGAGACAAAAAAGTTTTTCAGACGCTCAAATATTTAATCTGCAAACGTTCGACAGAAAACATTCCACTTCGGTAATATTTGCTTAACAAAGTTATCATAAGAGAACTGCTTTAATGCAAATTTGGATAATGGTAATGTTAAATTGTTTATTTTTTGTTTTATATGGCAAACAAATTACAAAAATTACTCGCATAAGACGTAGAATATATCAAAATGTGTGTATTTAGAATTCAATGACTTTCCGTTTAATAACAAATCATATTCCTTGTGGAATGATCCCTTCTGAGATACATACACTAAATAATTTAGGGCTTTATTAAGTTCTGCAACTGTTAAAACACCTGTATATTTATTGGAAGGGTTCTTACAGTTATGAAAAAATCTAAACAGACAGACTATCGACTATTTGACAGACTATCAGGCCAATTTGATTCTGATAATGTTAAGAATTTAGGTCCATGCCACCATAATTTATTTGCAGCCACCTCTTGAGGGTTTATCCCACGTGATACTAGATCAGCTGGGTTGCAATCGGTAGGGACAATGATGCCAGGCATCAGAATCAGTCAATTCTCGAATTGCGGCTACCCTATTAGCCACAAAAGTTTTTAAATTTGAGGAACCGATACGTTACCAACTTAGCTTAACTTGCTTTACTAGAGTCTGTCCAATATATATTACATGTCGAGATATTTTACGTCGCAAAGCTTGTGAAACCGAAGAGCCTAACTCAGCCGCGAGTAAAGCTCCTGAGAGCTCGAGACGTGGGATAGTAGTTGGTTTTGAAGCTGGGGCAACGCGTGACTTAGCACAAAGTAGATGAACATGTACTTTCCCTTCCTTATCTATAGACCGAAGATACAAGCACGTACCGTAGGCACTTTGTGATGAGTCGCAAAAACAATGTATTTCGACTGATACTGGGTCTTCGATCGATACCCACCTAGGCACTGACAATGTAGAGATGCATTTGAGGCCTTCAGTGAAGGTTTTTCATGCCTTAACAATATTTGCAGGTGCAGGCTCATCCCAGTCCAGCTTTAGAAACCATAAGGTCTAGATTAAAATCTGGGGAACAATAGTGCACAAGGATAGGAGCCCCAGGGGATCGAAAATCTTAAAAGATGCAGACAATATGCTACGTTTTATAATTACAGTCGATTGGTCTGCTTGTATAGGAAAATGAAGTTTATCTGTAATAGGATCCAGTCCAATCCTAAAGTATTGGTTGACTGACTGAGGGTCAGTTTACTACTGGATCGTATGACGTCAGAGGTAAGAATAGTAGGTGAATTTGAACGATATTTACGTAGGTTAAAGCCAGCTTGTTGAAGACAATTGGATATGGATTGTTGAATTGAAATCATCTTCTTCAGAATCATTCGAAGTGAGTAAATCATCAACGTACAGATCGTTTTGTATGATGGTTTTAATCTCATCATCATCACATTCTTCGCCAAGTTGCCACAGACATCTTGTAGCCAGATAACTAGCGCTGGCATAACCATAAGTTACCGTGTTTAGCCTGAGTGTCTGTAATGGCTTATCTTCCGCATCACGCCAACAAATCAGCTGTAAATTTCGGTCAGACTCGTCTATTAAAACCTGCCGGTACATCTTTTCAATATCTACCGATAGGACATAACGGTGTTGTCGAAATCGTATGAGGATATTGAATAGAGAGTCTTGAACTGTAGGCCCCATCATTTGAATGTCATTTACAGACAGACCAGATGTAGTGCGAGCTGATGCGTCAAACACGACACGAAGGCGAGTGGACTCACTGTCTTCGCGTATGACTGGATGATGCGGAACAAAGTAGGCATTCTCAGGATGGTCTATCTCTGATGTGGAGAGGTGACCTAAATTGTGGTACTCATTAATAAATTCTACATAGGCTGACTTAAGGTCAGGTTGCTTGCGAAATCTTCGTTCCAGATTGAGAAATCTACTTTTTGCCATAAAAAATAATTCACCTAAGCAATCTGGATTATCGAGAAGCGGTAGCTTGACACAAAAACGTCCATCCTCAGTCCGAGTTGTGTGCTGTAAAAAATGAAGTTCGCAAGCTTTCTCTTGATCTGTAATTAGGCGTTTTTGTGGCAAGCTTTTCAGCTCCCAAAAACGTTTTAAATCATTGTGCATTTCTGTTAAACAATTTTTATCGTTATTAATATTAATTAAATTACATTTGACATCACCAACAATATTTTTGCATTGAATGTTATAGTGCATAGGACCTGCAATGAATCAACCTAATTTTGAATCATGTAGGATAGGACTGCCTTTACCTAAAGAGTGCTGATTGGTTCCAATTATATACCAAAATAAGTCAGCACCGATAAGCAGTTCTATTTCAGATGGCTCATAAAAGCTGGGGTCTGCAAGCTCAAATGATTTCAAGTTTAGATGAGAAACGTTCAACATTACTTTAGGAATTTTGCCTGTAATGTGTGGTAATACTAAACATGATGTAACAACGCTAAAAGAACTAACCTTTTATTTAATATTGCAACGCTCAGCCTTAAGCTTAAAAACTGTATTACCTATACCAACGACATTTTGCATCCGAACTCAATGAGGTCAAATTTAGTTTTTCTTTAAGTGCCTCAGTTATAAATGACGATTGACTGCCATTGTCTAATAATGCTTTGGCGGTTATTGATTGACCACTAATAGAATTAACTACTTCAACTAAGGCTGTACATAGCAATGTCTCAGAAGCTGAGACAGCTGACATCGAAACGGATTGAGAATTTGCAATGTTTGTGTCTGATTCTATAGATCTATGTAGACAAGTATTGTGACGTTTCCTACAAATTTTACAAGTCCCTGGAAGTCTACATGTACGGTTGTTATGACCTTGACGCAAACAATTAACATATAGTTTTAACTTGTTAACAAAATCTTGCCTGTCGTCAATAGATTTCATTTTAAATTGGGGACAATCATAAATACGATGAGAATCACAATGGCAAAAAATAAATTTTTTATAACTTTGAGATGCCTGTTCATTTACGTTTGTGCTAATAAATGACTTTGTATGAGACGTAGTATTTTTCTTTATGCCATGAAATTGGTTCGCTACTGCTTTATTATTATTTGTGTCCAGTTTACTGCGATAAACAGACTCTAAAACGTCAGCGCGACGTTTTAGAGTCTGTTTACAGAAAAAAACAAATGACAAGAAATTATGTAGGGTCGGCATCTCCGAATCACTAATATTAGTGTGAATGTATTCCTCCCATTTAACTCGTGTATTGCTGTCCAACTTTGCTGCAAACATATATATAATTATGGTATGCAATGGTCAGTAGATTGTTTTAAAATGCATAACGGTTTTTTGTTATGTGGTCTACAAGAAATCTGAGAGATTTATCAGACTCACGCCAAGGTGCAATACTGAATAAAGATTTAAGATGGTTGCTAATTAACTGACGAACATTATTATAACGCTCACACAGAATATTCCATGCTTCGGGATAATTATCATCAGTAACTTCAAGATTACTGATCACACGAGCCGCTTCACCCTCCAGGTACGAGTTTAAATAATGAAATTTATGTATGTTTTTAATTTTAGAATTGTTATGTATCAATGAACTAAAAGTGTCGCGGAACTCTAACCATTTATAGAATGTACCATCAAAATTACTTATTTTAATAACTGGCAAACGAAACCCAATTATTTCATGATTTTCTTCGTCCACGGTGGTGAAACTGCTGCTGTGCTCCAGTGAGGACTTGTTTGTCGAACTATTTTTTGTAATTATCTCCCTAGCCCTGGCGATTGATTGGTGGAAAGTTTTGTTCAATAGCTTCCCTGGTATCTAATTCAAGACTTAAATTTTTTTTCATCCATCGCTTCAATCTGATTCTGCACGCTGTCGAACTCGACAAACAACGCCTCAATCCTAACTACCTTTTGTGTCAACACATTAACCTCGGTAAAAGAAAGTCTTTGAACTTGAAATTCATCTAATTGGTTGATAAATTTAGTAATGCGTCCCTTAATGGAAGCACGTTTTAAATTTAAAGACTTGTAGTTAAGTTCCATAATACCGATGTGAACGCACGACTAATTAGTAAACTAAGTAAACGATAACAAATAGGTAGTTTACGGTACGCTCCTCGCTTTGCCGGCTGATACGGAAACCGGTATGGATCAGCTGATGGTTGCGGTGACGCAGGCGCTCAGCCACTTGCAGCAGGATTAGATACATGACAGCAGTGCATGCGCCGATACTGGATGCGACGCTAGTGCGAGAGCGAAGGCCGCAGTACAACTGGAATTGATAATTTATGTGATTGTATACCTAATTGCAGATATGATTTTTTTTTATTCAAGGGTGATAGTGATTTTTGATGAATTATAGGTATTTGCGGAAATATATTGTAGGGAATGACAGGCAATAAACCTGTTAAGATTGATAGTCTATGTAATTATTATTTAAAACCAGTGAGTGCGTTTTGCTTAACAAATAACAAAGGTAATACCAAGTGAATAGCGTAAACGGGCACAATAAGTGTAACTTTGTACGATAAATAGGTACAGCTGTGTCAGCTGCCCTTTGAATAGGTTTAGCTATTCTTTATATAACAATTTGCACTTTATTGCTTTGTTTTTCTGCTTTATTGCAGTTCAGACTTTTAAGTCGTAAGGTAGGCGTAAATTAATACGAAAGGATAGACGACATTAAAACCTGAGCTTTATTTTAATGAAAGAGCACACTATAATATTTAGGTAGGTATGTGGGTAACTAAATTGTGCGAGTAGGTAATGTTCAACAAAATAGCCTGTTTTTGTTCTTATTGACTCGGAAAGCAATAGATAATATAGAATAAAGGCTAATTATTTAAATTAACACCACAATATTAATAAATACTGAATAAAAACGATAAATACGTGAACCATTGCACTATTATAGTGGGTAGGTAATTAACGACTCTCTCTGTTCGCACAAATAAAATAGTAATTGAAGGATGGGAATGATAGAGAATAATGGAACGGGCTCACTTTTGGCTGGCAAACCGCTGCTGTGGTGCGTAGACTTGGCTGGAGATCAGCCGGGCGAGCTCGCGCTGGCTGCAAAGTGATTTTCTTGGGCTGTCTTGACCGTATCTCGAACTTGAGCTGCCGTGCCGCACGGGTTTGTTTGAAGCAATCTAGTAGATTCTAGCACTTCTTTCTTCGTCTGGCTTGATTGCGAAAAGGCTTGCTATCTTGCTTGATATTTGACCCGACGGCTCTGCCACGCGGTATCGGTTTCGTGTCCGATATAATGTAGAAGTGTATTCGTATTTTTCACGGTCGCCACTTTATGTTCGGTATTGAACATAAGAGATTGGATAGAATAAAAGAAGGCGACTCACAACACAATAGTTCACTTTAATTAATTTTACAATTTTTAATGTTTTAAGGTCGGTGAGCTATCGGCAAGGGGTGTGTAGAAAAGTTTTAGTATAGGTGGTACCCTACCACCTAGTTTAGTACGACTTGTTTTCTCTCCGCTCCCCCCGCAGTCCCCTCAGACACCGTCGGTGCTGCGGTTGAAGCGCCGACAGCCAATACATGTGAAATTGTTATAATTTAATGTTTGATACGACAAGGAAATAAATTTACAAAGAATGTAAAAAACATCATTTGTGATACGTGACAATACTAAATGATATACAAATATCCAATCTCCAATCAAAACCTTCACAAAAAGAATAAGAAACGAAAACAAACAAGTTTTACAGGCGCCCAAATATATAATATAATCTGTTACCGTTAGCAGAAAACATTCCACTTCGGTAATGTTTGCCTAACAAAGTTATTTTATGGCAGCTACTTAATGCGAATGTGGATAATCCTTAATCCTCGGCAGGTGATGTTAAATTGAAATTCCATGTCGTGATGCTACAATCCGTTCGCGCCACGAGCTCTGCATTTAGATTTCAACTAAGTATTTCAACGTACAAATATATGTGTATACTTATATGAATTGTGAAATTACTATGGAAATTGATTTGTGGTTGAGAAAAGCTTTGGATATTCTTCGAATATGTTCTTCTATCCTCGATTTCCTAAGGAAGAATAAAATACAAATTCAAGTGGATGACCACTTGAATTTGTATTTCATTCTTCCGTTTTGAAATCTCGGAGGCTAATGGTAGATCTTTCAAGGCTCTATTAAAACTACTACCTCGTTAGTGTTAAATTTACCAACTTTTTTTCAACCAATTTTCTTCTACCTTAATTTGTAGTTTTGAAATTGTAATAATACTTGTTTGTCTTGCATTGTTTTAATACTATGAATTACGAAAACTGGGGCAATTCCACTTATATCAGTTTACAGTGGGTTAAATTTATTTCCGCATTAAATAAATATTTAAAACTAATCAGGACATATAATTTAATACTTATAGTACTTATAGAACCCTTATAGTTTCGCCATGTCCGTCTGTCTGTCTGTCTGTCTGTCTGGCCTGTCTGGAGCTACATATAACGAAATTAAAAGGAAAACTATCACACTTAAGTTGGCCCTGCAAGTTTGCGAGTAATAGTCGACCAAATGTATTTTACTAGAAAATTTCGAACAACTCCATATAGAAAATATTTATTTATTTTTTTCATAACATTTCTTTCTCTGTAACTACGGAACCCTACACTGCGCGTGGCCCGACATGCACTTGACCGGATTTTTAATATAGATTTGACCACATTATCGGTTACACTAGTTTACGTCGGACCCGTCGATTGATGTCGAAAAATTATCCCAAACGAACGTCAATTATATCAAAACGAAAAATTGTTCAAATGTTACTGTTGATTCATTTTCCTCCATCGCGTTGATGATTTATTTCCGCTTCATTTCTAAATCGCGCAGATAGTCCGCGTGAATAAAAAGATTACCCAAATTAAAAGATTCCTCACTTTTATCTTTTACAGTATTTTATAAATGCTCAGAACAGATTGTAATATTTCATTTCTTTTTTTTATGTTATGAAAGTGGCGAACAAGCATGCAGCATCACATTAATGTTAAGTGATGACTGCAGCCTATAGACACCCACATAAAGACCAAGATCAAAATGCAGATGCGTTACCACTCTTGAGGCCTAAGATGTTATGCCACTGTGCCAGAAATTACAGGGCCGACTAGTTAATACTTATGTGAAATTTGATTGTTGATATTGTGTTCGAGTGCCTAGTGCGATATACATAAAATGACTTCACCGTCGCATTTATCGAAAAATGAATAACTATTTCAACTTAAAAAATTGTTACTATTTTTTGGATCATGACTTTTTTGCCAGAAAATATAGTTAATTTAAACGCGTTTTAATGTAAGCGCGGATTCATAGAAAAAACTAGCCCCAACACTAAGGTACATTTGAAATATTACCGAACGAAATATATATTCCAGATGTTTTCGTAGTAGGTCCTTACGTACTGTCAAACTTCACATGAATATGATTCGTATTAAGTTTATGTGGAGGTGAATTTAACATGTGTAACAAGTTTTAAACTATTATTGTATGGTGAGACAACTATTCAAGCATCTACTCGTAGTATTGTAGGTAATGATCTGTAAAATGCTTTACAAGTTGGGTATAGTTCTTATGACGAGTTGCTTTAGAACTCAAATACCTATTATGTGCATAAGATAGGTAGCATAACATTACATAACCTTACCGGAACACAATAGAGCTTATTCACTAGAACTCTAACACCAGTAAAAATATGTAAGGATTAAGACGTTAAAGTTCAATTTGAATTATCAATATAACTAGGGAATCATCTACCAACGACAGCTAAACCGCTTGACGTTTTGATTCTCTAGTTTGAGAAATAAATTAGTAATCAGGAGGGTGAATCTTATTTTATTTTAATTTCAAAATGTATAGGAAACAACATAAATTATGTACCAACTTTATTTTTCATGGTTTTTTGTTTGTCACTTTTAAGTTCTATCTAGTTTTGGTCAAACCTTGATCAAAATGGTCGACAAACGTCATTTAAGTAAGGCGCGAAAGAGAAAACGCTCTACGGACCCGAAATAAGCCGAAGTCTCCTTCTTAAGGTCGATGTGCAATATTTCTTGTTCGATACTATACTAACTTCGGGGAATGCTGTGACACTTCAAAAGTTTTTGTTTATTTCAACATAACTTCACGCCTGTAATCTCCGAAGCGGTAGGATGAGGTAAATGCATGCATGCAAGCATACACCCACGATTCGCCGGTTACGTTTTTGGTCCATGTAACAGGTGACATCTCCGGGCACATTACCAAACTTCGAAGTACAGGGATTTTTAAAAAAAAATTTAAAATCAGACAGACAGACAGACAGACATGACGGATCTATAAGGGTTCCGTTTATTGCAATTTGGCATTGCACCCCTAAAAAGGGTAAATGGGTTAACTTAAACGTAAATGAAAACAAATCCCATTCGGACCATCGAAACGGGTATGGCGACAGCATTCATTAGTAAACCGATTAACATTACGCATATATCTGAACGGTTATTGTGACAGACTGATTCACAGGATTCAATTTTGATATACACACACACACAGATCGAGCATTGTTTGTTATACCTATTTTCATTTACGCCCCGAAAAAGTGACACGCGCTGGGATTTTATGCAAATTTCACGATCATAAACAAAAGCTTTTACAAACGCAATGTGTGATACAAAATTTACACAAAGCGGACCGTATCCGGACCATTTTTTCTTTAAATAACGACACGAGTTTACATAAAGGCCGAAAAAACGCGAGGGATTACATTAAAATTGCAATATTGCTGGGAACGCTGATATTTCGAAATTAAGCAAGCGGGTGGATAATTATTAATTCAAGAAGAATAACATTAAGAGATTGGTGTTTTCCTTGGCTGTACATTCAAAGATGGGTCACCCTCAGGGTGAGTGATCCTTTTGAAGTTTAATGAGAGACATATTCGAAGCTTCTTTGGCTAATTCCCTTCTCTTTGATGAGCAACCCTTAGAAACCCTATGAGGTCTGCGCATCCAACCCTCTTATTTGTGGGAATTGTGTTATGAAATTATGCTAACAAAGGAAAAATATGGTCGTCTGTTTGACCCTTATTGAAGATCGAGTGTTGTTAAACTGATATTAATCCCATAGTCTTTAGAAAAAGGAAAAATCATTTTCTAACTTTTCCACCTCTGCCTTTCAAGTTTAGTTCTAAGAAATAGATCGATCACATTTTTCTTGAGGATTATTTCTGAATTAGGGTAAATTAAACAAAGTTAAACCTTATAAAAATACCATTTTATTTTAATTAATTATAAAATACGTTATAATTCTCTTTGAGTCATTACATTTACAGTACTAAGCTTAAAAGAATGTTAAATAAATATTTCGCACAACAAAGACGCCTATTAACCATTCAAACGAACACCGTCACATATTCGAGTATCTTATTATCATAATAAATAACATACGCGCACCTGTGCTGTCGCAGAAACCTGTCACTGGTGACTAGATGAATCCAACCTAGCCTGGAAATATGTACCCATAAATTATATCAGACACCCAAAGTAATGGAAAGTTAATGTACAAGCAAGAACAAATTCTGTTTACACACTTAAGTTACAGGTAGGCATTATTAGAAGTAAATATATTTTTACTATAATTACAATACATATTATTACTATTAATTAAATATTTACAATCAATGCTTATTTATTTTAAATCTAATCAGTATTAGTAAACTATCCTACCGATAGATTTTATCGTCGTGAGGTGGTAAACTTATAAAATATGGAGCAGGTGGTGGAGGCGCTAAGTATCTGACCGAGCCAGGTCCAGATTGAACTTTATGAGGCAATGTGGCTGTAGAGAGTGATGGAGGTGGTAATGTTCCTGCGTATCCAGGCCACGCGGGGCCCCAAATTGGTGCAGCTCCGGCTCCAGGACTATTAGCTAAAGGACCACCTCTGTAAGACGTGGAGGTCATTCTTAATCGAACAATACAAATAGCAACAATTAAAATTGCTATAAAAGCAACAACGCCACCCACAATTCCAATAATTAAGTTGTCATCATTTGTTGATGCTACACCAATGACAGGCGCACCTTTTGGCTCAGTTTTAGGGCGCTCATGTGATGGAGCTACTGACCAAATTATATCTGGTTCAGCTGAAGTACGATGTACAAGACGTGGGGGAGATGTTGTTGCCATGCTTGATGAAGACAACGTGATCGTTGTCCGTCTTTTCGTATCACAAGATAGCTCGTCATCGCCTATTTCAACTAATAAGAATCCTGCTAAATGCTCCGGTGAATCACAACGCACATCATCGATTCCTACATTTGGAAGCCACCTACGTAAAGCACGTGCGTTGCAGTCGCAACGAATTGGATTTGTGTCTAGACCAAACATTGATAAATCTGCACGACGGTCATCCAAAGCTACTAATAATTGTGGTTGTAGAGTAGCTAACTGACTACCTGCTACATCGATTGTGATTTGGGAAGATCTCGGTAAGGGGAAAAGTAATGCTGGTGGTAAATTAGTGACAGATGTGTTACGGAAGCGAACTGTAATAGCAGGAGCTTTTAAACCAGCCAGCACCCCTGAAGATACCGTTTTCAAACGATTTCCTCTCACACCTAATTCTTCGAGTCGTGGATGCAATATGGAATGCAATTGATCTGCACCTATATTTGTATCTTTTACTTCTACGTCCAATTTCTCCAGTGCCAATAAATATTGCAGTGTACCTTGAACATCAAAATAGCCTAATCTTGGATATCCATATGCTCTTAGCTCAACTAGATTAGCAAGTGTCCGGAATGCGTTCTTTTCTATTTTCGTACACTTCTCTAAATATCTAATATCTAGTACTCGGAGAGAAGATAGGCTTTCAAAATTACCATCAAGTATCATTGTAATTGGATTATTAGAAATGTTTAAACGTTGAAGGTTTTTAAGTTTAGGCCAAGCCATTGCCAGTGAACCTGATACGTCTGAAATTTGATTATTAGAAATATCAAGAGATTCAAGTAGCGTAGTCCTCGTGAAAGATTTTTCTGAAAGTTTCGTTATATTATTGAATGATACATTTAATTTATGCAAAAATGGAGTTTCGAGTTGTCCAACTGTCTTCATTCCAGTTCCTGCAAGATTTAAGTCACGAACCGTTTTTGGCTCGGTCAAAACATTGTTTATAGTTTTCTCAGATAATGGGTTAAACGATAAATCAAGTTTTTTAATATTAACCATAACACTATCTTCTGCTGGTATATCTACTATATCATTATGCGATAAATCAACACACGATACAAAGAAATATTGTTTTTGTAGTGCTTTCAAAGGCGCTTGCTCAAATATGTTATCACTCAATATTATAGACTCTAGCATGTGTAGTCTTGATCTATCAAAAATATTATCTGGCAGTTCAGTTAATAAGTTTCCGGCTAGGTTTAATAATTCTAATCTTATGAGACCTTCAAATAATCTATCACCTAAACGATCGATTTTGTTATAAGATAAATCTATCTGTTGTATTTGTGTTGAGTTGTGGAAAGCCATTTCACTAACTGTTTCAAGTTCATTCCGTGCCAACAAAATTCTCCTCAATTTCGGTAGACGAGCGAAATCTAGTTCGTCTACATTTTTCAAAGCGTTTCCAGATAAATCTACTAACTCAAGATACTGCAATGTACTTATGAGTTCTGACGGGAAGAAATTGAATTTGTTGTTGGTGAGTATAATTTCACGCAATCGTGGGTGTATTTTGAACGAAGACGGGAACAAATAACTCAATTGATTATCAGAAATGTCTATAACTTCTAAACTTGTTCCGGTATTGAAAAATTCGCCTTTGAAGGCGTTAAGCTGATTACCCTTCAACAATAAAAATTGAATAGACATAACATTAACAAAAGCAGGTGTCCTAATTGTCACTATGTTGTTGTAGGACAAATCAAGGAGCGTTAAATTTTTGAGATTTTTGAAACTGTTTTCAGTAATTTCCTGTATATTATTATGTGACAAGTGAATATGCGCAAGATTGGGATTTTTCGAAAACAAATTGACCGGCAATACTTTTAACCCTACGTGACTTATATCAACAGTCATTAAGCCTTGATTCTCACTAAATACATTTTGCGGTAGAACACTTATATGTGAATTATGACTCATATTCAAATGTGTCAAGCTTGGAATAGATTGAAAAGCATTAACAGGTATCTCAGAAAGTTGATTACCAGAAATATCTAGGAACCAAAGACTGACGAATTTCAACTGTTGGCCAGTAAATCCCAATATTCTATTCTGGTTCAGTGATAAAAACTCGAGTGTAGTTTCTAAGCCTGTAAACACTTCTGCCGATATTGAATTCAGTAGATTTCCAGAAAGATCTAAATGACGTAACAATTTGAAATGATCAAATGCAGCTGACGGTAATTCTCTAATAACATTTCGGGAAAGAACAAGAGAATGGATTCTATCAGAAACAGATCGTAGTATGTCGCTTGATAAAGCGGTTACTCTATTAAATCCTAAATGTATTGACATCAAATTAGGAAGACGAGACAGTGCTGTTGCTGGGATCAGTAGAATGTTGTTATCACGAAGAAGTAACGTCTGTAGGCTAGTCAAACCATCAAAAGCGTCGTCTTCCACCTGAAATCAAAGAATATTACGCTTCAAATATATGTTAAGACAAATTGTTATAGTTCATTTACATATATCTGTCCATAAAGATGAAGATAAAAACATGTTTTGGATTTTTTACAAATTAATGTAAGTGTGATTAAAGTATACAGTATACATATAACAGCATGTACGCCACAAAATAAATGGGTTAACTCATGGTAATTGGTCAATGAAGCGACTAATTGAACAATGCCTGGGTATTATTACGAGGTTAAATATATTTTAAAATTATATTAACATTTTCATAAACATATTATCACCTTTTATACAAAGTAAAGTACTTACAGTTCGAAGGGAATTCACTCCGACATCCAAGTATCTAAGATCACTTAGACCTACGAAAGTCCCCGGCGATAGTTTCACTATATTATTTCTACTGAGATCAAGAACTTGTAAGGACACCAACGAATTCAAATGACTGTTGTCTATATTCTGAAAATAAAAAAGAACATAAATAAAAACGTTCCTTATTTCATTTAATATACATGAAAACGAATACGTTCTGAAAAAAACTTTAAAACAAGCTTTCAACTTCGAGGTCATTCCACTCCTCTTTGATTAACTCTTAACTCAATTTGTATAAGAAAGTTTTAACTCGACATTTATTTATAGTCTATTTCAGAGCAGAATTAAATGGAATAAAAAAGTTAGAGTCACTTACCGTGATCATATTGCTGGACAGGTTTAAGTGTTTCAAGCCGAAGAAAGATTTAAGTGCTACCGTCGGGAAATCTGTTATGAAGTTCTCGGAAAGATCCAATTTCTCTAAGTTTTCAATACCCTGAAATACATCACTGTTGAACTTTGAGAGTCTGTTACGGCCGAGATCTAGACTATGTAGGTTGCTCAAACTAATAAAAGCGCCTCCTTCGATCCCTGATATCATATTGCCGTGTAAATCTATTTCTTCCAAGGTCTTTTGTGATACGAATGTCGCCTGTCGTATTAATGCTGAAATAAAATAAATGTTTCGTTATTAGGCATTCGTATTTTCATTACATTTTCTGTTGTTGTAAATGATAAGGTTAATCGAATATTAGGACGTTGAAGCATTATAAACCGGTGATATTATTAACAAATGCTTAATTTTTTTGATTTTATAATTCACATACCTACTAAAACATATTTTAAATTCAGATTTTACCCGTGGGTGTATAACGAAATTTGGGCTTAAAATATATTTAGACTTAAGTCTCTATTTTCTGAGTGTATTGAATTATTTTCAAACAGTTCAAAATATTATAACGCTGGAAGATTTGAACTGAACAAAGGATCGGTTAACATGAAAACATAGGCATTTTTGATATATTTAGACTTAAACTTTGTTGCGAGCCTTTTTTTTATGTAATGGAATTGGTAACATTGATGTTAAGTGATGACTACAGCCTATAGACACCCACACAAAGACCAAGGTCAAAATGTAGATGCGTTACCACTTCTGAGGCCTAGGGTGTTATGCCTCTGTGCCGGAAATCACAGAGACGTACATTACCACCTGACCGGAACACGATAGTGCTGAACATTACCATTTAGCGGCAAGTTTATTAGGTAATGCGGTGGTGCCTACGCCCGCGAGCTCTGTCATTGGAGCTCTACCACCAGTAAAAAGCCCGTCTTTTCGAAATTAAAATTAGCAACTTTGAATGTGATAAAAATGTATTTTTATATAATGAACGATTAACATATCTATGATCAGTGAATATTTAGCTTTTAAATATCTACACCAAGATCAGAGATCAAAATACAGATGCATTATCACCCCCGAAGCTCCCCTATTTTTATTCTGTAATGAAAGTTTTGGGATCATACATTAATTATATAAACAACGCTCGCAACCAACCACTTTAATAGAAATATATTACAGTTCACATGTAAGGCCTTTCAAAGGAGCTCAGTAATAAAGATGAGCTCATAAAATTACAAATCTGCAAAATACATTTTACGTATGCACTCCCACAATTTTTACTTAATCCTTTAGAACCTCCACCTTTGACGCGATATATTCGAAATCCAATACCATTTCAATTCTATGCAACCACCATATGTCAATGAGGCGTCCTTTTGAAAAGTTAAAAACTAGGGTAACACGAAAAACTCCCAACTTACCTATTCTGTTTTCTCTCAACGAAAGAACTTTTAATGACTGCGGCCCGTTGAGTGAGGAAGATGGTACGGAATTCATATTATTACGGTCGAGGCGTAATGTCTGAAAAATAATTAAAACTCATTATTTTTGTGTTTTAAAAACACCATAGCTCTCTACTATATCCGGGGCACTACGCGCTAAAGACATTCCTGCGGGATAATAGCGCCTATGTTTTTCTGATAAAAACTCTATATCAGTCAAGCGCAGTGGAAGCTTCCATTCAAGGTCACCATAAAATGAGCTCAAATGTAAACTTTGTAATGATACAGAGTTTGCTAAGATAATGCGTCAAATTGACTTGCGTGATTGCCTGTAATCCATGAATTGTTTTAAAAAATGCTTACACATTAACGGTCTTCTTTATATTTTACTAGCTGTTGCGCGCGGCCGTGCCCGCGTGGATGTCGTTTTATAAATAACTAAGTAGCCTATGTTCTTTCTCAAAGTCAACTCTATCTCCGTACCAAATTTCATTAAAATCGGTTCAGTCGTTTCGACGTGAATAGGTAACAGACAGACAGACAGAGTTGCATTTGCATTTATAATATTAGTAGGGAAGTAGGGATTCAGTGTTGTTGGTAGTTATACCCTATTGCACAACCAATCGAGAAAGAAACAATTGCAAGCCTTACAAAAATTTGACCCGGTGCGGAAACTCGCATCCTTTCGAATAATCCGATAGTTCTGAAGAGGACTTATTAAGAGAAGATAAATAGTATCTACAATAATTACCTTTAAAACATCACATCCTATGAGCAAACCCTCTTCAATGCCCCTAATATTGTTTCCACTCAAATCCAACTCTTCCAAAGCTGGTAAATTGTGCAGCTCTGCAGTCGAGAAGATGGGGTTCAGGTTGTCTCCAAGCAGGTTATCAGAAAACGCCAGCCTGGTGATGTTGCCCCTAACTCCCCATAGCAATCGATCTGGTAGCCTCCGCAAACTATTGTGAGAGAAGTCCAACTCCTTTAATGGTAGACCATACGATGAGAAGATCTGAAAGAAATAATAATTATTTTTATTATTAGTAAAAAAAAACCTTAATTTGTATTGACTCAATAAGTCTATTGATAGCAAGCCACTACTGACAGGCTGGAGTAATCAATGCAAATCAAAATCAAAAATTCATTTAATCACTTTGAAATAGTAAAATTTTCTTGTGACAGGTCCATTTACAAAAAAAAAATAAAGTGAATAACAATTGATACATTGATTCATGAATAACAAAATACTGGGTTAGATCGGTTGTGAGAGAGTTAAATGGTATCGTTATTTATCTATTTTTCTACAATGTCGTTTAGCCAACCAACGACTTTATTATTGTACCCGGAGGCGTCAATAGGCTCGCCACTTATCACATGGGACAAAACGTAACTGTGCATCGTGGGTTGGCATGTATGCTTGAATTCGTTCATTTACCTCTGCCTAACCGTTCACAGGCACGAAGTAACGTTCTTAAGGTTCTGTAAATATTCGATTTACTTAACATATCGAGATTACTTTTATCGGGGTAACTAACGGGGTTTATTCCATAAAAAACGGCCAAATGCGTGTCGGGACAGCATAATAAAGGGGTCCGTTTTTCTTACAAATTAAATTTCATAAGTTGCTCGACTATTACTCATATTTTTTTATTCAACTAGTGGCACTGATAGTTATCCTTTTAGATTTCATTATACGTATACTATCACCGTGATTTTTTTCTCCCGTTCAAATACAACCGTTTAACTGGCAGAGAGGGGGGGGGCGCTTGCCTTTAACAAAAAATTGCACTTTAAAGCCAAATAGTTCACAAACAGATTGTTTAATCGAAAAGTGGTCTTCTCAAACCCCTAATATTTTTTATATACCTATTCGACGACACAGCATGGATGCGCGTGAAAAAGAATAAATAGCATCCTCACATTATGTATGTGTACGCTAATTGTTTTTAACCGACTTCCAAAAAAAGGAGGAGGTTCTCAATTCGTCCGGATCTTTTTTTATTTATGTATGTTCACCGTTCATTTGAAAACGCCTGCACCGATTTGGATATTTTTTTTTTACTTCACGACATTCTCCCCATCTCTTCTGAGTATACGAGCTTAGCTTAGGACGGCCAAGGCGAAACTACAGGGGTTCCTTGTAGGCAACGGTACCCTAAAAAGAAAAAGTGTAACATCTTTTCAAGAGTATAGTAAAATAGTTGAAAGCGATTACTGCAATTCGAAGTCGAGAGCAAGTTTTGCGACGTTTCAATGAATAATCTCTAAAAACTTTATTTTGTTACGCTTCTATTATCTTTGACAAACTTTAAGTTGTGATCGTAAATAATCGGTAAAATAACTATCATTCTGATATAACTTAAACCAAAAGATTTGTAACACAAAGACTACGCCAAAAACTAAATTAATAGCATTTATGTAACCAAGGCAAACAAGCATGCAGTTCACATTGATGTTAAGTGATAACTGCAGCCTATACACACCCACAGAAAACCCGGGGCACAAAATGCAGGTGCGTTGCCACCCCTGAGACCTTAAATGTTGTGTCTCTGGGATAGTTATTACGGGGCCATACATTACCATCTAACCGGAACATGAGTCTGCTGAACACTACCATTTAGCGGTAGATAAATTAGATAATGCGGTGGTGCCTACGCCCTCGAGCTCCTATACTAGAACTCTACCACCAGTAATATATATTAGCTACCATTACTTTTTTTTGTATGGCTATTGCTATATAGTATTTGTATTTTCTCACCAAATCTCTTATGGGATAGGCAGAGAGTATAGAGGACCAGATATTCCGATCATGACGCATCTCCTATGATTTTCTACATCCATGTAAAAGAAAAATGCTACATTAAAGATGAGCATATTTGCTTACGAAAAATAGAAATTGTAGCAGATGTTAAATTCTCCGCTCTGGTAAGCGAAATTAATAATAATTATTCGAAATCCGCCTCCCTCGATATTGATTTAAGGAAAATTAGAACTTGTAATGAAAAACGAAATATTTTTATGCATCAATACCAAAGATTTCCATAAATACGTTTTCAATTTAAATACAATGAGCGTGAATAAAGAATTGTTGAAAATAGATATTTTTTATGTAAGGAAACAAGCATGCGGCTCACATTGATGTTAAGTGATAACTGCAACCTATCGACATTTATTCTTCACAAAAAGCAGTGGTAAAATGAATACGCGTTGCTAGTCAATAGTTATCACGGAGTCGGAAAGTTATTACCATTTAAGCGGAACACGATAGTGCTAATGTGCTGAACACTACCATTTGACGGCATACATGTATATACATATACATACGGCATACAATAAAATACGCAAAATAAAATACGCTTACACTCGCAGCCCCACAGTAGGTATGAACCTGTGTCGTGGGTGCCGTTGTACACATACAACACATACACAAACACCCAGACCCGAAACAAATACCTGTAGGCCATACAAATATTTGTCCCGGTGCGGGGATCGAACCCGCGACCCTTCGAATCAAACGGTCTACTCACACTACTGGGCTAACCGGGTCGTCATGACAATGACACGCACCAGATATGAATCCACCTTTGCTTGTGGCAGATAGAATTTGACGACCCTGTTAGTCCAGCGGTGTGAGATGACCGTTTGATTCGAAGGGTGGCGGGTTCGATTCCCGCACCGGGACAAATATTTGTATGGCCTACAGATATTTGTTTCAGGTCTGGGTGTTTGTGTATGTGTTGTGTGTATACAACGGCACCCACGACACCGGTTTATACCTACTGTGGGGCTGTGAGTGTAAGCGTATAAAAAAAATAGATTATTAAGTGCCCACGCAACAATCTTCAGTCCAAGTTTGTGTGACAATGCTGAACTCCAATTCATCCTCGACTTGGATAGCATTAATAAATCTACCGTGGTGTGTGTACCTAGCCAGTGAGATTAAATAAAACAAAAGAAAGGTTTTATTTGGCCAGGCAACAAAAACTTGGGTACTGTATTTGCATTCCTTTTCCAAATTGAATTAAATGCGACCAGAATCAGTAAACAAATTGTCCTGGTCTGGTAGTAGTAAAAGTTAGTATCTAGAGTACTAAAATGACAAGTTTATAATCTCGACATGATAGGTGATACATTTTCATTAATTTTATTTACGCTTTAATGATTTTTTTCCTTTTCTTTTCCTTTCCTTTCTACAAAGGAGTTACATATGATCGTGGCATATTAGATTAAAAACATTTTAATTATTAATCGTTACTACGTATCGCACGCACCCTACGCTGGGGGTCCTGGGTTCGATTCCCGGGTCGGGGACTATCAGAGATAACGGTTTAAAATCCTTTATCTATGGTTCTATTGGGAAGTTTCCCAGTACCTCGGAGTTTGGTAATGTGCCCGGAGATGGCAACAGGTTCGCCAACTGATTGTTACATGGGCCAAATTGGAGGGATTACAGGCGTGAAGTTACATTAGTTAGTATAACACCAACTTGTGTGTATTCATTGCTTATTTTTATTAGAAATTAAAAAGCTATTAAGGTTGATAAAAAAGTGGTCCATCTTTTCCGGTTTTACCTACTCTATATATTTTCACTCTTTACATATAGAATTATAGACGGATGCGTCTATTTGCACTAAATCAGCCACACGTAGAAGAAAACTGCATACAACTTTGAAAGTATTGTAAACAGTACGAAAGTTGGACAACAAATATTTCACATGGAAACATGTTTTATTCATTCAACAACATGTTCGAAATAAAATAACAAAACTTCAGAATTGTAAGGACCAACGAATCGGGTCCGTCGATAGACAGCATTGTTACAAAACTTAGTGAAGTGGCTGTTACCGGATAATATATTCGAGATCATAAGTTTACGGTCGCCCGGGACTTGGCAAGCGGGACTCTTCGTGGTCCATTCAAAACGAGATCGAATAGCTTTGACGCGAAGTTTCAATACATGGGATATTGGATATGAAAGCACTATGCGAGTCAAGTTTGAGACAAATAATTTATTCTGTCACTTGGTATATCGACGCTGCAGTTTGGTTTCATTTGAAATATCTTGTATTGGTGGAACCGAAGGAACTTGCGTTATTATAGCTCTTTCATTCCGTCGCTTATAAGACTACATAAGCATAAACCTAATTTCAGGGGTGCATATCCAAGCATGAGTTAGAGAGAGGTATATCCATATACACTTCGCTGTCTTGCTTTAACCAATGCGCACGGCTTATGTATGAGTGGCAACAACCCTTTTTACGTCCCACTACTGGGTACGAGTCTCTCTCCTTTTTTGGGGAGACCTGGAGGCTACTCCACCACGCTGCTCCAATGCGGGTTGGTGAAGGAAAAGTCTAGGTAGTAGAGATTCAGTTAAAGATTGCACGTCTAGTCACCACTGCATTACTATATATACGTGCCACTAAATGTTAGTGTTCAGCACTATCCTGTTCCGTTCAGGTAATAATCAGTAATGAATGTAGGGCAATGCAATTTCCAGCACAGAGGTATAAGAGGTCAAGAGCAAAGCATCTGCCTTGAAATCTCTGGTTTTTAAGTAGATGTTTCTAAGCCACATTATTCACTTACCATCCGCATTGATGGTAAGTGAATAATCTGCATAATTATTAGTAAAAAAAGACCTTTTAAAAAAAATCCAATAGTAGTCTTTTAACAGTAAGCTACCGAGTTAGTAGACTATCGCTTAATATTGTTAATAATTTAGGGTTTAAGAATTAAATTTGTCCAAACAACCATGATACGAGTATATTATAGGAGTACGTGTCGGGTATGATTTGCCTAAATAAAATCTTTATTTTCCATTTCAAGTTTTCCCGTTCCTAAAATGATATGTAAAAGAACGAAAATGTACTAAAAAGATGTTTAATTCAAAAGCGTCCAAGAGAGAGTCATCCGAATTACAATAAATAATGATATGTTAAAAAGGAGAAATGTGTTTTTAATTCGATTTCATTATCATTCGACTGTCCGCTGAATAATACAGATCAATTAATTTCGGGATTCATTGTTGAGTTTCACGACTCGACGCGATTGTGAATCGGTTCATTTCATTGTACTGATAACGCTGTTTTGTGTACGCAATGGTCTCAGTTCCCAATGCGTTTGCAGTCCTTCGTTGCAATGAATTAAAGCCTCATTATGTTTCTGTTGAAGCGCTTATAATATATTTAAAAGCTTTGGAAGATGTACTGTATGTTTTTACTGGTGGTAGAGCTCCAGTGACGGAGATCGCGGACGTAGGCACAACCGCATTACCTAATATACTTGCCGCTAAATGGTAGTGTTCAGCACTATCGTGTTCCGGTCACGTGGTAATGTACGGCCCTGTGATTTTCGACATAGGGGCCTTAGGCCTCAGAAGTGGTATCGCATCTGTATCTTGACCTCTGGTCTTTGTGTGAGTGTCTATAGGCTACAGTCATCACTTAACATCAATGTGAACTGCATGCTTGTTTGCCACTTTCATTACAAAAAAAAATGTAGTTAGCGTTTTTCGTATGAGAGGCAAATTAGAAAGCCTCTTCTTCAGCATTTTCGTATTTTGTCTGAGTTCACTTTCGATTATTGTTATCTACACTTATCTTGTTTATCGTTACGTGTAGATCGAAGTCCCTTTACGAGTGACTCGTAAAAAAAAAGTCTTATTTTTTCGTGAACTATAGTTTCCCACTTTTCCCATGCTTAAAATGATACGTAAAAGAAATAGGTTAAGATCCCAACTGCAGAATCATTTCGTTCATCCAGATATGCTGCAAAACTATTTTTACGCAACTTTAAATTTAAAGGCATCTAAAGGCCGCAAGTTTTTTTTTATTATTTTATCTTTAACAGCCAACCACTTTTATTTGCGGCCGGTTCAATTTGGCTCCCGTATATCATAATAATGAGAAAAAAAATAGCTTTAATTTGATATATAACAAATAATACATGTACGTTATGGACGTAAAAAGTTATCGGGGCAACACGGAAATATGTAAGGGCGGCCAAGTGTGCAACGGCAGCCGTGATTTTTCAGAGTCTTTATACATATTGCCGTGAAGTGGATTATATTTTATTGAAAAAACAAATTAAAAAAAATTACGAAAAATATGTAAAAAATTACTTGCGGCCATTTTTTGATAGGCAGTGGATATATATTCTCTAGATTATAAATATGCGTAAAAATTAGGTTTGCAGCATATCTGGATGAACGAAATGATTCTGCAGTGGGATTTTAAACTAAAAGGAAATGTGCACTTAGGTAAATCATATTTTATTCAAACGCGTCTAAGAGAGTAATATATATAAATAGTAATGTGTTGAAAAGGAGTGATGTGTTTTTAATTCGATTTCATTATCGTTCGATTGTTCGCTGAATAATACAATTCAATTAATTTCACGATTCAACACAATTGTGTATCGGTTCATTTCACTGTACTGACAACGCTGTTTTGTGTATGCAAAGGTCCCAGTTCCCGATGGGTTGCACTCTTTAATTTCATTGAATTAAAGACTCATTACGTTTCTGTTGAAGCGTTTGTATCTGGTGTCATTTAAAACGATATTACTGGTGGTAGCGTACTTACGCCCGCGAGCTCCAGCCACATTACCTAATATACTTGCCGCTAAATGGTAGTGGCCAGCACTATCGTGTTCCGGTCAGATGGTTATGTACGGCCCCGTAATTTCTGGCGCAGAAGCATAACACCTTAGGCCTCAGGAGTGGTAACGCAGAACGCTGTAAACGCGAGTTCGACACGCAATTAGCCGTTTCTAACTAATTGTAATGATTACGATGTTTTTTAGTTTGATATTTCATACGATATTCTTTTATATTTAATTAGTTAAGATAGATAGTTAGTAAGAAAGTTGCTAATTCTAATGTCTAAATCTATTACATAATTATGTAAATAATACTTTTATTTGTTTAGTTATTTATTCTTACTAATTTATTCCTACTCGTACCTACTAAACCTCATGATTTTTCTGAACCAAAGTAACAGTAGGTAGCAACTGAAACACTTTTCTGATTTCTATTCTATCGTACACGCGATCATTCATGATCTGATAAATCTAGTGCGGTGGAAAATGTGGCTCATTGTCCGAGTGGGCGCGCGTTCGAATTGCGGCTGTGTGGAACGCGGATTTGGATAATTTTCGCACAGTTTTTACTGGTGGTAGAGTTCCAATGTAGGAGCTCGAAGGCGTAAGCACCACCGCATTACCTAGTTCATCTGCCGCCAAATGGTATCTGGTGTTTAGCACTATCACGATAATGCTGAACGTTCCGGTGAGATGGAGTATGACCCCGTAATAACTATCACAGAGACAATAAAACCAAGGTCTCAGGAGTGGCAACGCATCTATATTTAATTTTTGAACTCTGGTCTTTGTGTGGGTGTCAATTATCACTTAACATCAATGTGAACTGCATGCTTCTTGGCCACCTTCAAACACATAAAACACTGAATTTTAATAAAAAAATATTTATTGCTTTTATGGGTAACTACCGGCTTGTGCCGGCTTCCCACGGGAATTTAAGATAATGGCAACCTATTATACGTCCCACTGCTGGGTACAAGTCTCTCCCCTTTTTGGGGGGAGACTTGTACCCAGGCTTTACAGGGAAATCAAAATCAAGATCTCTCTTCCCCCACTCTTCTGAAATTTGGCACACTGAGCCGTCGCTCCATCTCGCTTCCCCCCTAATGCCGGCACTGCCCCTGTGTCCACCGAAACAGACACCAACAAAACTTTATGCAGTTGTACTTTTAAAGTTATACACTGACCTGCGTCGGTAAAGACTGCTGTCCAGCCCATCGTTGACTGAAGGAAACTATAGGCGCTCCATATGGCAATGGAGGAAAGTCACCAGGAAACACCACCCTGTCGCAGTTCATCAGTATCCTCAGTTGAAGAGCCCTGTCCACCTGCACCCGGCACCGGCAGGGATACCGAAGGTCGTCGTTCAGCTCCGAACAGGGTACCCATTGTTGCTGACCACTGGTACACGCTACCATGAATAGCAGGAGTAACAGCCACATTTTGACCTGAAAAAGAAGAAAGTACAAAATTAGCTAAACGACCCAGTTGGTCCAGCGCTGTGTGGCGACCGCTTGATGGGGCGCAATATTGTACCGAGACATTTTTTATGTCATTCGATTGACAGACAAGCAGACGAGCCACCTGATGGAAAGTAGTCACCGTCGCCTATGAACATTTGCAACACCAGGGGAGTCGCCGACGCGCTGCCAGCCCTGAAGGACTCTTTTGACGCCATTTTTGATGAACCCCATATTGTAGCACCGAGGAAACACCTCAGAGGGAAGTTCATTCCACAATTTACGCGTTTTGGGCAAAAACGAACGTAAGAACCGCACCGTTGAACATTGCCAGGTGTCCAGTCGGTGTGGGTGGAACTTCTCTCTTCGGCGGGTAGTACGGTGAAGGTAAAGAGACGGTGGCACCATGTCGAACAGTTCAGCAGAACACTGGCCATTTGTATATCCTACAGATATTTGTTTGCATATGTGTTTTCTATATACCACAGCACACACAAGACAGTTTGATACCAATTGTGAGGTTCGGAGCGCAAGCGTATTTTTAAGCTAGTTCTTAAATTACTTGGATTGTGTGACTTAATAAGATTATTATACGGATAATTTACGGACGACTGTACCCTATGTCTGTACATAGACACAGAAACCAGAGGTCAAAATGGATAAAAAAGAACCACTACTTATTATTATGATAAATTGCTTTACGTTCGTCGCTATATTATCCCTGTCTAATAATACTCGTCTCTGTTCGTTTGCAGATAGTTAAATCTTTTTCCACAGGCAGTGAAGAAAGTCAATACTTTCTGTTGCATTCCCATAATCCAATTCGATTGTAAAATGTCCCACCTATAGTTAAGTAAAATTAATTTAAATACTTAAATTAATGCATGAACCACCCATAATAAAGTATTGCTTGAATTAAAGTGAATTCTAATATTTAAATCACTAAGTTGCCTCAGAAATTGTCAAAAAGTAAATCGACCGGACGCCACACGGCTTTCAGCCTTATAATTTAATATGATGATAATAATATCAATAATGTTTATTGGCCTAGTTCTCATATTTTAAAATGCGAACAAATCTTTAATTACGTGTATTAACAGCATCTAACCAGTTTTATTGCAATGTTATTCAAATTAATTGCAAACAACTAGAATAAAACCAGCAACACCAATTCTGTAGTCATTCGTTAAAAATTCGCAGCATATTACCATAAAATGTATCATATAAACTTTGAAGCTATTATTAAGTTTGACTCATAACCGTAAAATGCCTGATTTACAAACCCATTTGTCTTTATTACGTAATATCTGTCTCATCCATCATTATCTAGATGTGTAATAGGGTTCTACGACGATGTTTTAAATTTCAAATTACTCTGAAAGTCTTGGCTCGGGGCCACACTATGGCCTAACTTTTAGTTTAATTACATTCATATCGACTGTCTATGTTGTAACCGTTCTACAGTCTAAAGTTATCTAGACTTATAATGAGCATTTGAATGAGAAGCGGAGAGACTTTTCTAGTATTTAAATAATTTATTGTTCATGGTTCCTATTCTTGTTTAATTGTAGGCACTAATAAATTATAACTATATTAAAAGCATATTGTGTTTCGAAGTTTTTTACACAAAATGTTCATTTCTGCCTACCTCGTAAAGGACTAAAAAAGCGTGAATATATACACATACAGTGCTCAACAATAAATATTGCACATCGAGCCTAAGAAGGAGACTTCGGCTTATTTCGGGTCTTTATAGCGTTATTTCTTTCGCACCGTACCTATTTGATGTTTGTCAACCATTTTGACCAAATTTGACCAATACCGGACTGTCAGTGATTACGTAGGCAGTGTGCAGCAGAGATAACGCTCTACAAAGTCGAAACGTGCCGATCATCTCTTTCGTAGGCTCGATATGTTAATTGTTGAGTACTGTACATTATTTGCAGTAGTATAAGTATGTTTATATGTAGGTATTTACCGTTACCACTTGGTCAAACTGTAACGCAAAGTTAATTTTAAAACCCGGTTCTTATGATCGGCTAAGAATGTTATTTCCAAATTCGGCTCTACCGTTTGATTTAACGAATGAATGTACAAAATAAACACTCAGAAGAAGAATAAAGTGCTGGTGTAAGAGATCGTGGGGCCTAATTAGGTATACTAACATAATTGTCATTGGATCGAGATTGAATCGCTTTGCTGTCTTGCTCTAACGTGGCCTATGTTAGAGGCTCAATAACCAAACGACACATATTTGAATGTTTACAATCTTACACCGTCCATTGCTATCGCATCTTCGGTTTCATCCTTTATACGTGTAATACATTCTACCCAAAACCATTTCCTTTACCGTTTACAATACTATAAGTCGCCCTCATTACCATAAGCAGAACCGCAATAAACTGACTGAAAACAAGAAATAGCTCGTAAACTAAATCGTTTCTTTCGATTTACGACGGTAGGTACCATCGTTTATTCGCCAATAACGTTGAAGTTGACACTCATTCTAGAATAAGCACGTCGATCGGTGTGGAAATCGATTCGTGTTTGATTGTTCACAATTTTAGAACCGGCTAAGTGCGAGTCGGAACCGAACACAAATAATTATTAAAACACGGTAGATTTTTTTTTTTTTCTAGTAGGTATTTAAGGTCTTTTATTTAAAATAAAAATTTTAAACAATATAAAAATTAAAAACGCTTTTTTTTATCTAGTTTTAAGTTTCGAGGGAATGTTACGTACCAATTCGCTTATTTTCATAAAAAATCATAATTCATAATATATTTTGAAATAATTTACGACACATCTTGAGTTCGGATAACCATTTTACATTTTACATAATTGGCTGTAAAAGACGAATAGCGGGACAATGTGAGAGACGAGTGATTCCATTTTTCCCTTTTGCTATACGGAACTCTAATAAGAACAACTGCAAACACACATTTGGTAATAGAAAACACGTTCTCTGTTTACTACGTGTTCACGCGACATGTCGATCTTTGTCGCGTATGAAAAAATGCAACGGATACAGATCGGATAAAAGAGAAAATTGCTGTTGCATCATAAAATGGTGGAAAGATTGTAATTGTAGCAAAAACTAAATATTCTCGAGCTATACGCTGCAACAAAGTAGAACTAGATATGCATTTTTTTTTACAATTGCCAAAAGGCTCTTTTGCAAGCATCACGTCTGAAATGTTGCATTTTAAAGTAAGTTATATAGGTGTGATATATAAATGACAGCAAGAACCAGAATCCTACACATAAGTAATATGGGCAAAGTCACAAAAAAATCAATCAATGTACCGAAAATTTTCGGAAAATTAGCCATAAAAAACTGCCTCGGTAGCCTAGTGGTAGCAGGCCACTACTACTACGCTGAGGTCCTGGGTTCGATTCCCGGGTAGGGGGTTATCAGACATGATGGTGTAAAGTCCATTATCTCTGATTCTATTGGGATTTTTCCATTTTCTGGAAATTTCCCAGTACCTTGAAGTTTGGTAATGTGCCCGGAGATGTCAACAGGCTCGCCACCTGTTACATGAGCCAAAACGTAACCGGCGAATCGTGGGTGTTTGCATGTATGCTTGAATGCATGCATTTACCTCTGCCTACCCCTTCGGGGATTACAGGCGTGAAGTTACGTAAAATATCAATTTGTCATCCGCAATCAAAGACATAACATCGTTTATTCGGCAATATCGTTTAAGTTATCACTTATTCTAGACTAAGTGTAACAATTGGTGTAAAATGTTGTTACTATTGGATGCTGTTTAAAAAGTGTAACTATAAAATCACACAATCTGTTAATAGAAACCACACCTCGATCGCTGTTTATGATATATTCATGAACATGTCGATCTTTGTCGGTTTTGTCACGTATGAGATATACCTGCTATATCAGTAGTATACCGGGGACAAGAGAAAATTAAATCATCAACGATGATAAAATCTAATAATTACAACAAAAAATAAACTTCCCTGATGCTCCTCTAGAAGCTCAGTTACAATCGAGAACTGGGTTTTTGACTTATTGCCATCAACGTTGATATGCTGTTTTTCCCTTCACATAATTATCAATACATAATAAGGCAGTAAAAATTTCTCTACATTAAATATATTTCCAGTAACAGAAACCAAAAATACGCTTTCTGAATTTTTTTTCTATCTGTCGTCTGTCTGTCTGGTACGTTATAACTTCGAAACTTCTCAACGGATTTGAATGCGGTTTTCAAAGGTGGATATTAGGAGCGTTGTCAAAACGTTGTTCCGTCAAAATCGATTAAGAGCAAAAGAGTTATGGTCAATTGAAAATTTACTTCAAGCACTGCTTCAAAACTTTTAAACAGAGTTGAATGCAGTTTACTTAACGTATTGAATTTAGACTAGCAGTGCCCGAGACTTTATTCGCATAGAATTTAATAAAAGATTTAAGATAAACGTAACTTCACGCCCGTAATCCCCGAAGGGGTAGACAGAGGTAAATGCATGCAATCAAGCATGTATACATGCAAACACCCACGATTCGCCGGTTACGTTTTGGCCCAGGTATGTGTTTAATACGGGCGCTAGCTTGGATTTCGAAAGCGAGCATGTCTCATCTAGGCAACATTTTACATGAAAATGTTTTTGGTAGGATTTCATTTATTTTTGTAAGCTGATTACGATAATTGGTTTTAAAATCCTGTAATATACATCTCTGTCATTGAACATGTAATGATAAAATATAACATTTTAGTCAAAAAACTTACCGATGACTCGCTTGCATAGCAATGCACACGAGTTTTAGATGGTTAAGTTTAGAACGGTCGGTTTTTCGGTTTTTGATAAATATATATAAACCGAAAAACCGACCGTTCTAAACTTAACCATCTAAAACTCGTGTGCATTGCTATGCAAGCGAGTCATCGGTAAGTTTTTTGACTAAATGCCGTCAACGCTGTAATAGTATTTTCACTTTGACATAGTTACATATAACGTGGCCGCTAGTTTGGAATACGAATTCAGGGTAGTAAATTATTAATGAAGCTCCATTTATGTGGAAAGTTAGACCAATCGTGTCCAAAACTAGCTGAATTTGTTTCCAACTTCACCCTCGGGGTCCCATCAAATCATCGGTGCCTTACTCAGTTCACTTTTTGATATCTTTGAATATAAATGTCAACACCCGTCCGCAAACTCTATAAAGTTTATCTGATTTCGAGATATAAATCAAATAATACATTGCAATGTTGTTTTTGTTTTGATCGTTTTCTTCCCGTTTCTTTTTCGCTAGTTTTCTACTATCGGAAGTTATTTCAGTAAAATTATATTGCGTGGATTAATGTTAAAGCCAAAAAACACACATTATTATAACAACATTTAATATCTTTGAAATATGTTAATCAACTGCACCAACACAAAATTCCTTTAAAGATTGTATTTCATCAAAATTGGAAGACAAAAATTACAAAATTCTATAAAATATAAGATGTTTTGATGTATAGGAATGTTAGGATGTATTGAACGTTACATACGAGGGTACACTCCTAGAACCATCCACATTTCAGTGTCTTACAAGTCAAATATTTGTACCTAGACATAAACGGAATGTAAATATAATTTACCTAAGTAATAAATGTCAGAATATAAAGATAATTTCTTTAGATGGAAATAAAGTGCAATCTGTAGAATTCTTTTGTTCGCTTTCATTATCTATTTCACAAGAAATACCAATGTTTATTTTTCATTACTCTGTGATATAAGCAGTGTGCAAATGGAGAAACATGGCACGAATGCGTGTATGTGGTAGGAAGCTCACATACCACTATATTACGACAAATATTAATAACTAGCGGCCCGCCCCGGCTTCGCCCGTGCTGCTCCGCTCCTATTAGTCAGAGCGTCATGATACTCGTAAGCCTTCTTCAATGAATGGGCTATCTAACACTGAAATAATTTTTCAAATCGGACCAGTAGTTCCCGAGATAAGCGCGTTCAAACAAACAAACAAACAAACAAACTCTTCAGCTTTATAATATTATAAGTATATAAGTATAGATTTCAAAACGGAAGTGCAACCGGCCGCCGTAGGTAGTATTTATCATAGAATGCCTTAAATCAAGAGCATCATATATCCACCGAGTCAGTCTAACACTGCTGCAGCTAATAATGTCTGTTTGGCGACCAACAAAACTGAGCCAAATATGTTGGCCTCGAGCCAAACTGTGGCATTAACTAAAGTTGATAAACATGTGCGCCAGGATTTATTTTTCAAAAGTTGCACTTATTGCTGAAATAATAGGCAGTATGTAGATAAGCGGTTGTTAGAAGATTCGTATGATATTTGTTGAATAAATTAATGAAATCAAGTTTAAGAGAAAAATATATGTACATTAAAATTTTGTTCAGTCCCGAAAACTCGGAATCGTGTACATTTGTACAGCGATTCCTTTCATGATTTAAATGAAAGAAAGGGTTTTTAGAGTAAACTAAGTAAACACCTGCACTATTTACTAAAGAACACGAGGACGAAGTCGCGAGCAAAAGCTAGTTTTAATATAATATCCTCTCTAACCACGATTGCAAAATTGCTAATAATAACATAATAACTTACCGTATCGCATCGAATCACACCAATATAACTGGAATTGTGAGCCAATAACTGGCTATGAGACTCTGTTCTATCAATTACGCGAATTTGTTATCAACAGGTACCAAAATTACACGAGCATTTCTAACAGTATCACAGCACCCGATAGCGAACATTATTGACCAATGCTTATTAATTACTGAGTGACAGTCAATATTAATTGTGCGTCTATTACGATTTAACAAGCTACCAAATACTGGTTTGTAATTGGTAACTAATTATTGCATTTAGATGAGATTGTAATATACGTTTGATTAGTAGCTGCAGAACAATCCATAATAACATACCTAGTAAAATCGAAAGTGATTCCGTCTGTTTGTAATGCTTTCACGGTCCAGCTTTTCTTTTTGGAGGATTTAGTGATGCGGAGTTAATTTTAGGACTCAATAATAGTTATAAAGGTATCAAATCTATGAGTTAGCCACATCTGTGTTCCGCGAATCTTGTCACTAAGCAAATTTATCCTTACCAAGTGACTATTCTACCAGTGATCGAATGAATAATATATTGTTATATGTCCAGCTAAAATCTTTTGTTAGTACGTGAAACGATCTCAACTGCAAGATGTCACCTCAGTTCGTTTTCACGTACTAACAAAAGATTTACTAGTGACTACCATGGAGCTTCTTACAGAAAAATTGGTTAGGTTGTATATGTCATTATATATTATTGCTATTCCGGTTATTATTTATTAATAGAAAGAAGGAGTATATTCTGCCAGAACATAACCGGATGAATTAAATATTTTAATTGCTGAGTCTATTCTGTCACTGGCGGAATAGACTCAGCCTTATCCATAAAATGTAAATGACTAATTTTCGTTATATTAAAATTTTCTCTTGCCACTTGGTAAACATGTTCGCAGTTTAACATAACTTCACGCCTGTAATACCCGAAGGGATAGGTAGAGGCAAATGCATGCATTCAAGCATATAAGCAAACACCCACGATTCGCCGGTTACGTTTTGGTCAATATAACAGATGGTGAGCCTATTGACATTTTCAGGCATATTACCAAACTTCCAGGTGCTGGGCAACTTGCAGAAAATGGAATAATCCCAATAGAAGAGCTAAAGTATTTTTATACCATTATCTCTAATATCCCCGACTCGGGGATCGAACCTACGATCGCAGCGTAGTAGAAGTGGCTTACTACCATTAGGCTACTGAGGCAGTTAACTTTAATTGTTAAGAAGGTAATTTAATTGAATACTATTTAATTGATACAATCAACAGATATTCGTATTGACCAGCAGCCAACACAAAAAAGGTAAAGTGTTTTTATTAACAAATTTCATTAGCCATATCTTACACTTGTTTGTTACATTGTCTTCCTCTTATCTTGTTTTTTAATCCGACTGAAGAAGTCAAAGAGATTATATGTACCTAGTCGGGACAACATTAATTAATTAATGACTATTGAAACACTATAAAATGAGGATTAACGTTATATAAAGTCACTATTCGATAATTTTACCATCTCATAACCTGCTAGCTGATTCTTTTATTTTCTTGATCTTATTGTGACTAATAGAGTCACTAGGCATCCTGTTATCGGGCTATGTACAGTGCCCAGCAAGAAATATTGAGCATACGAAAGAAAAAATGGGCCAGTTTCGACTTCGTAAAGCGTTGTCTCTACTGCACACTGCCAACATAAGTACTGATAGTCCAATATTGGTCAAAGCTTGATCAAAATGGTCGGCAAACATCATATAAGTAAGGTGCGAAAGAGATAACGCTCTACTGAACCGAAATAAGCTGAGGTCTTCTTTCTAAGGTCGATGTGCATTATTTTTTGTTGGATACTGTCGTAAATATCGGTTGAGATGATTTCGATAGCTACTTTGTAAAAGACGTTAGGTCTAATGGTGAGATTCACAGACCGCACTACGACTTTACTTTGAGCAAAGTATGCTTAGAACTGTCAGTACAGTATGAGATTTGACAGTTCGAAGCGTACTTCGCTTGAAAGTAAAGTCGTAGTGCGGTCAGTGAATCTCGCCCTAAGTGCGTCTAATAAGTGTTTCTCTGTTACACTTAGCCTGGGTTGCACCAAGATATTTGTTTAAGTTAAAGTTATTATAACATTTCACATCCTTCTCTAACTTTAACAGATTTCTTTAAGTAAGAGAAGGATGTGAAATGTTACAACTAACTTAAAATGAACACTAACTTTAACAAAAGTTGTGGTACAACCCAGGCTTATTGTAACAAAATTAACACCGTCTGTCTTACTGGTGGTAGAACTCCAGTGACGGAGTTTGCGGGCGTAGGCACCACCGCATTACCTAACATCTTAGGCCTAAGAAGTGGTAACGCATCTACATTTTGACATCTGGTCTTTGTGTAAGTGTCTCTAGGCTGCAGTCATCACTTAACATCAATGTGAACTGCATGCTTGTTTGTCACTTTCATTACATTAAAACAAATCCAAAACTATACATTGTCATTTAATTTGAAAACGAGAACATCTAAGTAACTTCAATTTGACGTCGGACGAAAAATATTTAGCAAGTAAATCTAGTTTGTAATTAAACAAGATTAACAATTACGCAACTTGCTGACATTTTCGACGATGCTAATAATGAGTAGGTATCTTAATCGACTTGATAATTATATTCCTACATCATTTAACATAAAACAATATTAAATGTACCTACATAATTAAACAGTGTAAATATAGTGATTACAATAAATATTTAACAGAATTCCGCTTCGATTTAAAATTTAAGCCAGCCCAAATATTAACTAACAATTTGATAAATTTAAAGTATAGCATAACACGATCTTTCCAAAATTAAATGTGTTTCAACATGCAGTGTTACTCGTTGATCAAATATTAGTATTGCATTCCAAAATGGCCGCCAATTAGTTATTAATTGTTTAGTCAGCTCATATTCATTGCAAATCCTCGGTTTAGACCATTTCATAAATTATATATCACGTGATCGACTAAATTATCAATAATATCTGTTGATTTTATAGAAATGAAGTGCATATTTTCAATGTACCTACTCGGTGTGAGTTATTCGTTCTATGCATACTATTTTAAACATGCAACTGCAATTTGTATGTAACTCGAACTGTTTTTTGTGTTCCATACAAATTGCAGTCAGTCAATCAGAATCAAAGGCATTTCCACATCGGAAAAAAAAGGTATTGAGAGGTGCCTACGCCCTCGAGTCCGTACGATGAAACTCTACCACTAGTAATATCTGTTTTGTGAGGACATTGCCTCTTCAAATTAAAAGACGAGTATTATAGACAGTAGTAAGTCAAATAAGACCTAAAAGGAACTATGTAAATAGCTATCAGAAAACGGTACTGTCAAGTCGCATACGTGTTCAAAGCGCGTAATGAACGACCACGTCTCCCTTCACGCTCGTCGCACATCGGTGCACTTGTTGCATATTGCAAATAGCTTGCTCAATATGTTGATTTGTTGGTCGACGGTTCTATCATACGAATTGACAGTTAAATGTGCAGCATTACACACCACGACCAGCGAACCGTCTTCGCTTTGCACGACCTCATGTTTATGATATGGACCAAATTTGACAGTTTTCTATGTTGGCTTCCTATTTTCAAAAGACTTTTGAAATTTTGGTAAAAGAAGGCTGAAAATGAGACGTTCCAAAAACGTATGGAGCTTGGGCCTGCACCTTGTACACTATATTTAGAGAAGTAGCATAAAATACTAAATCATTTTCAGCTATTCAAATCGTTTTTATTATTCCTTCAATTAACTGTCGTAAGTATATTTCAAAAACAAGAATGTCATAGTAGCAATATGGTGACATAATTGTTGTCATACAAAAAGTACATAAAATAAATATTTCAAGTTAAAAAACAACGATTCAAATTATTTATTGAGTATTTTCCCGTGTTTTTTCGTATTTTTCTATAGTGTATAGTATCTTTTGATATAGTGTACAAGGTGCGGGCCCAATGTGGAACTTGTTGGTTATAAGTATGTATTTTTAATGCCACATTATTAAAAAAAAATATGTTAGGGGTGGACCCTTATCGCTTAAGGGTATGAAAATTAAAATTGGCCGATTCTCAGACCTACCAAAGGCACACGAAATTTCATGAGAATCGGTCCAGCCGTTTCGAAAGAGTATGGTAAATAACATTGTGACACGAAAATTTTATATAAGTACTAGCGGCCCGCCCCGGCTTCGCCCGCGCTGCTCTGCTCCTATTAGTCATAGCGTAATGTAAGCTATCCTATCTCTCAAGTTGGATCGAACTGCACATGGTGTGCGAATTTTATTATAATCGGTTAAGTGGTTTAGGAGTCCATTGAGGACAAACATTGTGACACGAGATTTATATATATTAAGATATAGAGAGAGAGAAGAAATTTAAAAGATAGATAGTGATGATAACTACATCGGTAAACTGTTACTTCAACTACTGAGCTAGTACTAAGGACTATCACATAACATTAAGTTAAACCGACATAATCAGATGAGTCCAAAGCCGGCGTTATCAGCTCACTGTTGAGCAAGATTAGCTAATTTGAGATAGTTGCCAAAACTATCTTGGCAACGAACGAATAGTTTAGGATAATGGTTGAGCACTTAGTATATCGTTACAGTCTGTTTAAATGTTTTAGTTATTTAGATAAGGATGGTAATATTTTACTGGTGGTAGAGCTCCAGTGACGGAGCTCGCGGGCGTAGGCACCACCGCATTACCTAATATACTTGCCGCTAAATGGTAGTGTTCATCACTGCCTCGGTAGCCTAGTGGTAGCAGGCCACTACTACTACGCTGAGGACCTGGGTTCGATTCCCGGGTAGGGGGTTATCAGAGATAATGGTGAAAAAGCCTTTATCTCTGGTTCTATTGGGATTTTTCCATTTTCTGGAAATTTCCCAGTACCTCAAAGTTTGGTAATGTGCCCGGAGATGTGAACAGGCTCGCCACCTGTTACATGGGCCAAAACGTAACCGGCGAATCGTGGGTGTTTGCATGTATGCTTGAATGCATGCATTTACCTCTGCCTACCCCTTCGGGGATTACAGGCGTGAAGTTACGTTTTTGTTTTTTTTTTTTTCATCACTATCGTGTTCCGGTCAGTTGGTAATGTACGGCCCTGTAATTTCCGGCACAGAGTCATAACACCTAATGTCTCAGGAGGGGCAGCGCATCTGCATTTTGACCTCTGGTCATTGTGTGGTTGTCTATAGGCTGCAGTCATCACTTAACATCAATGTGAACTGCATGCTTGTTTGCCGCTTTTATTACATAAAAATAAATATATATAATAAATGCGAAACTTTGTGAGTATGGATAGATGGATGGAGGTTTGTTACTTTTTCACGAAAAAACTACTTAACGAATTTGAATGAAACTTTACAGTAATATAGGTTATACATTGGAATAACATATAGGCTACAATTCGTAATGATCAAAAGTAATACCAACGAACTCGCGGGCAAAAACTAGTTAAGTATAATGTTTCATATCTGAACCATTTTAGTGGTGGTAGAGATCTAGTGACCGTGCTCAACGGCGTGAGCACCACCGTGTTACCTAATGTATCTGGAGCCAAAATGAAATCTTTACTGGTATGGTGTTGCGGTTAGTTTTTTTTTTTTTTCATCTTTCCTCTTACATAATTAGAGACATTTTCTATCTAGTTAAGCTTTTACCATTTTAAAGATTTATGTACCTGTCTAGGCTGATAGATATTTTATTATTTTGCGGTTAGTTAGTATAGCCTCGTAATAACTAGCAACTACTATATATAAAGGCAAAGTTTGGGTTACCACGCATCTGCATATTGATCTACGGCAAACAAAACTTGTGGCAAACGATCATGCAGTTCACATTGTTGTTCAGTGATGACTGCAGCCTATAGACACCCACACAAAGACCAAGGTCAAAATGCAGACTACCACTCCTGAGGTAGACTTCAAACCTATTAGTAAATAGCACATATAAATAATAGGTAGTATATAACTACATTGAATTTTTTATTATATTTTACTTTTCAGTTTCTAAGTCGGTTTTTCTTAACGTAGTTATATTTATCTTTCTGTTTTTAAATTAAATTTCAATATCACATATTCAAATGCTAATTTGAAACTACTACAATAATAATTTACAAATATATTTTGAATATTATTTCAATAAAATAATATCAGATGATTGAATCAACATTTTAATTAATCCGGCTGATGAAATAGTCTTTCGAAGCCATATCATAGCGAACCGGAAAATATTCATCATTAATGATATTAAAACAAATTTTAAAGCGTTTCTGTGATCCGAAGAGATAATAATCAAACATTTATAAGTGTATTTTAAATAATTAAACATTCCATTATAACGTTCGATTCAGCCGCTTAAAATGGGTTATGAAGTTAAAATTCACTTTGAATTATATAATCTAAAACTTAATCTAAAATCGGCCCTGCGGCATTGTAATTAAAAAATAATTTGCATATCTAAAATTCAACTGTAAAACGATCCATGGCAAGTGAAAATAACTCAATCAAAATATATACAAATTGGCGCACTAATTTGTTTAAAATTGTTCCATTCTACTACAGTGGACCTCCGAGAGTAATCTTGTTAAAAAGTTTCCCCTTTCAGCCATGCCCATTTGGGAGTAACAAAAAGGTAACTTCACATAGAAACATTACGGTGGGACAATTGTTCACTTGTATTTGTAGAGCTCAATGTTAGCCAAAACATAAGACTTCAGATATACGAAATTTGATTGCGGGAGTAACATATTACCGACGGAACTACAACAGTCAAGAAACATGATTTAGGAATACCTGTTCCTACGTGGCATGCAGTATTTCAAATTTAACAAAATTTATATTTTGTTAAATTTGTTACGTAATAGCGGTGAAAAGGCAACTTAGACAACATATTTTCTTACAATATTTATGTGGGTACAGGTTTTCAGGTTTTGTGTGGTAAGGCCAAGACAGTGGTACGAAATATCGTACAAGTAATCATCAAAATGTTATGTTATGCGATAAATATCATCTGTGAAATCTTAACGTAACTTCGGGCCTGTGTTATGCAAAGGTAAATGCATGCATTCTACACCTACGATTTGCCGGTTACGTATTGGCCCATGTCATGAGGATTGAACCTAGAACCCCCAGTAAAGCAGTAGTGATAACCTGCTGTTACTTCAAATAAAGAGTTACTAATGCGAAACACGCTATCCGCACAACGCTTTGTAAAGGACTGGCGAGAATTAATATTCGCTTTCCAAATTAGTACCTTTTTGGTTTGGTAGTCACACTCGAGTTCTGAGCGCTCCACTTCGCATGTCTTCTCAAATCTAATTTCAGAAACGCTATCGAAACGTACCACGGGTTTAATACCTACGCCAAAATATTCTCTGAGATGCACAGAACAACAATACAGCGCGTATTGTCAAAATATGAACGGCAAACCTCAAACGTAAACAAACAATCAGCAAAGGCACTGTATTTCGCTTCGTACAGACGCCAATTGCAGAACTCTTTCAATCCGCGATAGTATTCCTCGGTAAAGTTCTCATTGTTGTGATTCTTTCGATTGATATTATGATGATATGATGCTGAATTCAATGGTCCTTTTGAAAATATACGAACAAGAATATTTTTGTCGCTCTTATCACTAGATACCATACAATGAGAGTGGACCATATTATTATATGTTTTTGAACGGTAATAATTTTAAGCGTAATAATATATGTATGTTTCTTATCTTGCATTTCACATTGCATTGTCCACAAGAAAATAATTCATCCAAAAAGAAGTCATTGTATGCGCCTTAGCGTTCTTGTATATTCAGATATGCAATTTGTTACGGTATATTAATATTACGCTCTTCACATATTTTTAGTTGGTTATAAATAACTTTGAAGAAATCAAGGTGTCAATACTCATCTCACACTAACTATTCTGAATGATTGACACAACTTTTAAATGTATATACCTATATATACCTAATATATTAATAATGGCAACCCTTGAAACGTCCCACTGCTGGGCACGACTCTCTCCCCATTTTGGGGCGATGCCTGGAGCATACTCCACCACGCTGCTCCAATGCGGGTTGGTGAGATGCGGGTAAGAGGCCAACCCGCTGTCGGATGTTTCCAAACCGCCCATAAGGCCTCCGACAACGACTGCTATCTATCGATAGCAACCGGAACCGACGGCTTAACGTGCCCTCCAAAGCACGGAAACGCGTATTTTAATTTGCCACTAGCGGTCACCCATCACACACCCGACCGCGCGTATCGCTTAACCGAGTAGGTACATCGCTTACGATCTACACAAAAAAAAATATCATAAATATACATATACAGTGCTTAACAATAAATATTGCACATCGAGCCTAGGAAGGAGATTTATATTTATACTTCGGTTCTGTAGAGTGTTATCTCATTCGCACCGTACCTATTTGACGTTTGAATATTACTGTTTAAGTAATATATTTCACCATTTTGATCAAGTTTTGACCAATACCGGACTGTCAGTGCTAACGTAGGCAGTGAACAACAGAGATTACGCTCTACCAAGTCGAAACGAGCCGATCGTCTCGCCGACCGATCGCAGGCTCTATGTGCAATATTAATTGTTGAGTACTGTACAAACATTTTAGATATTCGCTGTCTACTTCGCTGCCAATTCAATACGTCCAATCTAACTTATACATATAAAAATCAATTGCTGTTCGTTAGTCTCGCTAAAACTCGAGAACAGCTTTACATATATGGCTAATTTAAAAAAAAAAACGCTTACACTCACAGCCCCACAGTAGGTATAAACCTGTGTCGTGGGTGCCGTTATATACAAACAACACGTACACAAACACCCAGACCCGAAACAAATATCTATAGGCAGGAGGCCTCTCCGGTCAGGAAATCTAGGTAGTATTGTGGGCGTATGTAGGTGGGTACTCGAGCGGGTGATGAAATAAAGCACATGGTTTGGCAGAAGATGAAGCAATAGTCGTTTATTGCCAAAGATCCGCCCATTCGATTACGCCGGCAGAGAAGAACGGGCAAGAAACTCTTACGACCGGGGACACAGTTACCGGGATACAAATGCTCATTGCACAATGTACATCTCTTCTGCCAATCAATTCAGTACTTCGCGAATCGTCACTATATCTCATTACAAACTGTACAACTTGAATCTAGATTATTATATCGAGTTACAGAATTATATCAAGGAACCGGCGCGGACGCCGCCTCCTCAAGTTCTACTGTCAAGTGTCATTGATGACACTTGTCAATCAAGCTACTGGGTATGTTTAGTGCTTTGATTAGGTATTTTTTTTTTTTTTTTTTTTTTTTTTATGTCTGAAGACTGACAGACAAGCAAACGGGCCACCTGATGGAAAGTGGTCACCGTCGCCTATGAACATTTGCAACACCAGGGGAGTTGCCAACGCGCTGCCAGCCCTGAAGGACTCTTTTGACGCCATTTTTGAAGAACCCCATATTGTAGCACCTAGGGAACACCTCAGAGGGAAGTTCGTTCCACAATTTACACGTTCTGGGCAGGAACGAACGTGAAAACCGCACCGTTGAGCACTGCCAGGTGTCCAGTCGGTGTGGGTGGAACTTCTCTCTTCGGCGGGTAGTACGGTGTAGGAAAAGAGACGGTGGCACCATGTCAAACAGTTCCGCAGAGCACTCACCATTGTAGAGACGGTACAACACGCACAGACTCCCAATGTCTCTGCGCAGGCTCAGATGTTCGAGCCTGTCGGTAAGTCCTGGATCGTTAACAATACGAACGGCGCGTTTTTGTAAGGAGTCAAGTGGACCAAGCTGGTATTTGGGGGCTCCCGCCCACAAATGAGAGCAGTATTCCAGATGGGGCCGCACTTGGGCCTTATAAAGCTGTAGTAGCTGCCCCGATGTGAAATACTGCCTTGCTTTGTTAAGCACCCCCAACTTTTTGGATGCCAACTTGGTCTTACACTCAATGTGACTCCCGAATTGCACTTCGTTCGATATGTCAACGCCCAGGATACCGATACTCTTATCAACGGCGAGCGGAATGCCCTGGAACTGTGGTGCTACAATGAATGGGGTTTTTTTTGCGGTGAACGCGCAGACTTGTGTCTTCGAGGGGTTAAACTGTACTAAATTAAGTCGACCCCAATCCGAGACTCGCTCCAGAGAGTGCTCGATTTCAGACACAAGTCTAGTCCTGCTTTCCTCGATAAGTGTCCGAGAGGCATTTGCACGGCTAGTGTAGTGTGCATCTCCCGTACTATCATCGGCATAGCAATGAAAATTGGAGTTTTGCTCCAATATTTCATTGATATGCAGAAGAAAAAGCGTGGGAGATAACACAGAGCCTTGCGGCACACCAGCGTTGATAGGTAGTCTGTCTGAGCGCTGACCGTCAACTAAGACTTGTATATAACGCTCAGACAGAAAGCTGGCTGTCCAGTTGCATAGCCTCTCGGGAAGACCGTAGGATGGAAGTTTCGCGAGGAGTGCCCTGTGCCAGACCCGGTCAAAGGCCTTAGCAATGTCCAGGCTTACAGCCAATGCCTCCCCACTCTTGTCCAAGGCGTGGGACCAATGGTGCGTGAGATATACTAGAAGATCACCAGCAGATCTGCCATGACGAAATCCATATTGGCGGTCACTGATCAGCTGATGATCCTCTAGATACTGCAGCAGTTGAGTATTGATCACACGCTCCATGACTTTACAGAGTAGGGAGGTTATTGCTATGGGCCTATAATTGGCCGGGTCACTGCGATCCCCTTTTTTGGGTATCGGGTGCACGAGGGCGGTCTTCCACGCAGACGGTACGGTTCTTTGATCGTAGGAAAGCGAGAACAGGCGCGTCAGAACGGGGGTCAGCTCGGGAGCGCACATCTTCAACACCACCGCAGGGACGGAGTCCGGCCCACTCAACTTCTTGACGTCAAGGGATAAAAGAGCTCGCCTGACGTTCTTCTGAGTGAATTTGACGTCAGGCATAGAGCTTTCACAGCGCGGGATGGTAGGCGCTGTGATACCCATGTCGTCAAGAGTCGAGTTTGAGGCAAAGAGGCTGCCCAGAAGGTCAGCTTTCTCTTTTGCCGTGTGGGCCAGGCTATCGTCAATTTTACGCAGTGGTGGGAAAGATGACCGACAAAAATTCCCTTCGATAGCTTTGGCAAGAGACCAATAGGCACGGCTCCCGGGAGGGTGCCTCATTAGTTTCCTGCCAACTCTACCGATGTGCTTCGACTTCGCTTTGGCCATGCGCCGCTTAGTGGACCTGGATGCAGCGTTGAGTGCTCTCTTAAGGCCGGAGGCATTAGGATCCTTACAAGCGTGAGCCGCAGTCCAGGTTCTGTAAGCCTCCTGCTTGTGACTAGAAGCCACAGCACAGGACTTATCGAACCAGGGCTGGTACTGTCCGCCAATGGATACCACAGAGTACGGAATGTAACATTCCATTCCCTGGTGTATCACATCGGTTACAGCATCGGCACACGTGCTCGGATCTTCCGACGAGAAACAAAGCTGCCTCCATGGGTAGGACGTCAGGAACTCCCTCAGTCCATCCCAGTCTGCCGACCTGTAATGCCACACTTGTCGAGTTGCCGAGGGCCGCAGCGGCGCTCGAACCGACAATGAGGTTTTTGTGCGTACCAGACAGTGGTCCGAGGATCCTAAGGGAGCCTCGACCACCACCTGATAGTTGGCAGGATGTGAGGTCAGCAGAAGATCCAGCAAAGAGGCAGTGTGACCCTCGACATCTGGTATCCGGGTAAACCCGGTTACAACTTGTGAGAGTCCATTAGCCAACGCGAAATCGTGTGCAGATCTTCCAGCGAAGTCCGTGATCCGGGAACTTAACCACTCCGTATGGTGTGCGTTAAAGTCACCAAGAATCACCAACTCCGCAGAAGGATACAATTTATTAGTATTTCTATAATCATTAGTTAAGTCAGCTCAGTACGTTTGTGTTCTCTATCCCGGCATATCTATAGGCCATACAAATATTTGTCCCCGTGCGGGGATCCAATCCGCGACCCTTCGAATCAAACAGTCGTCTCACACCGTTGGACCAAACGGGTCGTCATTAATTTTCATTATTATTTATCTTTTTAAGTCCAGAGAAGGTTTAAAAGGTGAGAAAATATGAAGAAATGAAGCACAAGGGAAATAGTAAAAACTACAATTTCTTTGTTTTATATTATTTCGCATTAACACATGCTTGTGAAATATATATTTTATTTTTTTAAAGAAAAATGGAAAGAAAAATTTGACTTCAGGCGAGACTAATAATTGTTTTATATTATTTCCAGTAGGTCGCGACATTCGAACTCGCGACCTACTGGGTACTGCCCAGTAGGTCGCGAGTTCGAATGTCGCGACCTACTGGAAATAATATAAAACAATTATTAGGGGTAAAAGCGACTTCTTTACGATATTCAATAAACTGAAAAGTCTATTATATCGGTTGCCTAACTAGCATAGTTGGTAATAGATGGCGCTGCTGCTACCATAAAGCAATGCAATAGATGTGAAGGAAAGATTTGACAAATCGGGCAGGGCTTCAGTAGCTCAATTGGAAGAGCGGCTGGACTAGATTCCCAGTAGGTCGCGAGTTCGAGTCTCGCCTGAAGTCAAATTTTTCTTTCCATTTTTTTTTTTTAAATAAAATAACTACAATTTCATTTTTATTTACTGGTGGTAGAGCTCCAGTGACGGAGCTCGCGGGCGTAGGCACCACCGCATTACCTAATATACTTGCCGCTAAATGGTGGTGTTCAGCACTATCGTGTGTTCCGGTCAGGTGGTAATGTACGGCCCTGTAATTTCCGGCACAGAGGCGTAACACCTCAGGCCTCAGGAGTGGTAACGCATCTGCATTTTGACCCTGGTCTTTGTGTGGGTGTCTATAGGCTGCAGTCATCACTTAACATCAGTGTGAACTGCATGCTTGTTTACCACTTCCATTACATTAAAAAAAAAATCCGTACAAAACAGTACGTACCTATCGACTTTTGACGCATTAATTAATTCTGAGGCGATACGAAGTATGCCGGGTCAGCTAGTGCTGGATACAAGTCATGCCAAGATGAGAAACAACTAATAAAATTGATTCAAGTCATTCAAAACCCAATGTTTAACATGTCAAAAAATACAAAGCAATTTTCACAAAAAAAATGCCTAACAGCGGTGTGTTCCAAGTATTGAGGACCATTGAAATTGTAAATGTGAAGCATGCACTAACGCGGGATGGGGAGCATGCCGAAATAAAACTATCGCCACTGCCATTGCCAATCCGTTTTTTTTTAATGTAATAAAAGTGGCAAACAAGCATGCAGTTCACATTGATGTTAAGTGATGACTGCAGCCTATAGACACACAATGACCAGAGGTCAAAATGCAGATGCGCTGCCACTCCTGAGGCATTAGGTGTTATGCCTCTGTGCCGGAAATTACAGGGCCGTACATTACCACCTGACCGGAACACGATATTGCTGAACACTACCATTTAGCGGCAAGTATATTAGGTAATACGTTGGTGCCTACGCCCGCGAGCTCCGTCACTGGAGCCCTACCACCAGTTAAATGTTGCGGTTGCGTGTTGGTGATGATTATGGTATATTCTCTTCTCTTCTGGAACTCTACTACCAGTTTTATAATTTCAAACCATGTACTAATTATTGTAAACATAGAACATTCACAATACCCATTTCGATATTCACGTTTCATGTGCAAAATTTCGCCAATTCACTAAATTTGACAAAGCCAACAAACAATACAACCGTCTATTACCTAAACAAACACGTTCGAAATATGTTAACTAACAAACTATAAACGTATGTGAAATCAACAATGATCTGATGTCGAATTCGGACGCATATGGCGGAGTGATGGATGTACGCGGTGATCGCTCTTCGATTGAGTCGCCACTGCATACGAATAACATCCGTTGATGACCCCGTCGCGAATTTTCTGCTACTGGAAAATAATTCTTCCACTAGTGAGCGGTGAACAAGGTAATTGTTTATGTAATAGAAGTGGCAAACAAGCTTGCAGTTGACATTGATGTTAAGTGATGACTGCAGCCTATAGACACCCACACAAAGACCAAGGTCAAAATGTAGATGCGTTACCACTCCAGAGGCCTAAGGTGTTATGCCACTGTGTCAGAAATTACAAAGCCGTACATTACCACCTGACCGGAACACGATAGTGCTGAACACTACCATTTAGCGGCAAGTATATTAGGTTATGCGGTGCCTACGCCCGCAAGCTACGTCACTGGAGCTTTAATAATGCTGGTGTAGATCGTAAGCGATCTGCTCGGTTAAGCACTACGGGCGCGGTCGGGTAGTGTGATGGGTGACCGCTAGTGGCAAATTAAATGCACGTTTCCGTGCTTCGGAGGGCACGTTAAGCCGTCGGTCTCGGTTGCTATCGATGGATAGCAGTCGTTAAACCTTGTCGGAGGCCTTATGGGTGGTTTGAAAACATCCGACAGTGGGTTGGCCACTAACCCACCCACCTCCACCAATCCGCATTGGAGCAGCGTGGTGGAGTAAGCTCCAGGCCTCCCCCCAAAAAGGGGAGAGACTCGTGCCCAACAGTGGGACGTATAATGGGTTGCCATTATTATACTGGAGCTTTACCACCAGTAAATAAGTCACCAGTAAAAGTTTTATACACATCCAAAATTTTTAAGGCTTGTAATAATCAAATTACTGTATTTAATATCATAAATTCAACTAAATAAATACTTGCTGTCGAATCCCATGACGTCACATGACCGATTTTTTAAAAGGAAGATTTTTGTGGCAATAGTCTTTGACAGTAAAATGGACCATATCACCGAAATGTATGAAAAAAACAACACAATCCTAACATGAGAAAAATATGAAATATACAAAAGCCGGATCAAGTTATAAACACCTATAAAACAAAATATGAGCGTATGTGCACACATAAAAGGACGTTAACAAAAGCATTTTTCCATACAATTTTCACCTCTTTGTTTTCCCATCAAGCTTTCCGTCTCACCTAAATAGCTGAATATTTTGCTACCAAAACAAACGAATTGTAATTTAATTTCACAAAAAAACCTTTATTCTACAAAACATCTAAGATAAGGCATGCGCAAAAATTTCATAAATGTTTTTCAGCGGCTTCTTCCCGAAAATGGATCCCTTTTCGCCCAGTCTAGTTACCGGCAAAATATTATATTACCTCAAACACTTTTGCGAGCTCAAATATCAAATCCCAGATGCTCGGGGAAGGATTAAATATGATCTTTGTAATCAAATTACGATTTTCTTTGCCATAGACTTTCTTTAGCGAAACTTTTTTCATCTTCTGAAACATGAGATGAAGTGATATTTAATTTTAACAACCAAGTCATGGCATTCTTTCCAATTACCATCATATTATCATAAGTTTTACTGATGACTTCTCAATTGCCATTTAATTTTAAATAATGTTCAGTATAGTTCATGTATATTTAATAACAGTACTTCATTTGATTTAAAGTCTCGAAGTGGCAAAAATACTTGTATTTGCTATTCGAGTGTTTAAATATCTTGTTTTAATCTTAAATGTAGAGCTTCAGTGAAAATAGCAGAGAACGTAGCGTCAGAGCATTTCCAAAAAATAAACATTAAAGTGCAGGTATGTACATACACTAATATATTTCAATAATAGTGTTGATAAAACTAAATTATATGACTTATCTTAAACACCTATTTCCGTAGCTTAAAAAAAACATTTCATTCAAATAAGGCTTATCGAGCGAATGCAGTGAACCGATCGCCAAAAGCTGACCTGCCTTAGTGCTGGCGCTTTACAAATTTCAACTAAAGCATGGATGTATTGTTCAGCGACTATGCTAGTTGCTTGTAGTAATATCAATATTGCTCGGATTGGTATTGGTTTTGGATACTGCAACTGCACCCCAATTACAGACTCCGGTCGTAGTTAGAATCAACTTGGAAGTAGATTTCATAGCATCATCAATTTCACAGCAGATTGCTGTGATATACTAAATTCTTAGTCCTAGCCGTTGGTTTATTAATGACGACTTGTTACGTGATTTTTGGCTTTCATTAAACTAATAAAGAATCACTAGCAACTTTTTTAGAGAGTTTCAACAATTTTACTAGCAGAGTTTCAATGTCGGAACTCGAGGGCGTAGGCATTGCCTCATTATATAATCTATCTTAAAATGATAGTATTCAGCACTATTATGCTGACATCTTCGGTTGGACCATAAAATAATTATGGCTATATATTACACAAAAACCTGAGGTCTAAAATATTACGTAGTAGTTGCTAGATACATTGTGAATCAGAGATAGTATCTCAGGTATAATTACCGTAAAGAAAGTGACTATTGCAATCTATTGACGTATATGTAATATTTTATATAATACTCACTCAGGCAGTCTAGAACTGCCTCTGATAAAAGCAGGTCACTACTTAGGCTGGGGTCCTGAGTTCTTTGCTGAATCAGGGCTCATCAGAGAAAACGATGTATTATTCATTATCTCTGGTGTTTTTAGGATTTTTCCATTTTCTGAATGTTTCCCAGTGCCATCTTTGGAGTTCGATAATGTGCCCGAAGATGTCAATAGGCTCGCCACCTGTTACATAAGCCAAAACGTAAACGACGAATCATGCATCCGCCTACACTCTCCAGAATACCCTAAATGGAAATTTATTACTAAGCATCTAGACTCTAGATGCTTAGTAATAAATTTTCATTTAGGGTGCATCTGCTCGTAATGTAAGTTTTGAAATTAAAACCATTTATATATGCGACTTTTAGATGACCCGGTTAGTCCAGCGGTGTGTAACTACCGCTTGATTCGGAGGCTCGCAGGTTCGATCCACGCACCGGGACAAATTTTTGTATGGCCTACAGATATTTTTTTTCGAGCACGGGTGTGTGTGTTTTACACACAACACACGTACAACAGCACCCACGGCACAAGTTTATAGAGTTTATACCTTGTCCACACAAGTCACACAGTCCCACGACTGTGAGCTTAAGCGTATTTTATTTATTATTTATTCTTTGTCCTAATCATTAAATGGCACAGTGACCAAACAAAAAAATGTCCTGGATAAAGTATCAACTGATTTCCTTGTATTACTCCAGCGATAATAGCGTTAAACGCTTAGGAAAACATGCACAACAAATACACTATCAATAGCTGGGAGCACGTTCCACAGAGCTGATAAAAACAAAGTAAATAAATCTAGGGATCCGTTATACACTTCCAAAAATTCCAGGCGTTTTTTCCTCTTAACTGGCATTCACACAAACTGGAATGTCCGTCCACTTCACGCGACATAAAGCTTTTATGGAGACGCACGACCATGTAGCAACCGTGACCCTTAGACGGTCACAATTTCACCCGAGCTCCAAATTTCATCGCATTCCTGCTCAATTTATACTTTCGGGTGCCACAGTTACACTATTGAGTGGGTACCATCTAATATGTTATTAACAGAGGGATATGACCTCCTAAACTTCTATTAGCACTTGTCTAAGTGCGTTGAAAAAAGGGCGAACCTTTTACTATTGTATTTTTATACTAACCGGAGTGCTAAATGTGGATGGCTCGTTCGCCTTGCCTCACGACTCTTCCGCCTGTTTTTAAAGCTTTACCGCTGCGTTTAAGCTGTGTATATATGTCATTTTCATGTTCAAATTGCAAGAACGCGCTAAGTTCACATTGATAGTAAATAATTGAATACATAAATTAATAACAGTCTATAGATATCTAGAGAAGAAAAAACTGCGGTTATATTTCTGAAGCAGTTCCATTCCTGAGGCTGAAGTCGTTACGACTCTGTAATAGATATTACGAGGTCATTGATAACTCTATAATCTGAATGAAGAGTGTTGAACTCTACCATTTGACGGAAGATTGATTAGGTAATGCGGTGGTGCCGTCGACCTCGAGCTGCTACACTGGGACTCTACCAACAGTAAAAATCTATTACATAGAACTCAAGAAATGTAACTGCCGCACCCTGAGTATGTTCGCAAGAAAGAATGCATTCTCCTTTGCTTAATTAACCCTTAAATCTGCTTTCTTCCTTTGGATAATACAGGCATGGTTTTATGTTTCTTCGTCTTTTTATTTAATCACCAGCTGCCCGAACGAATTTCTGCTAGCCTTGGCAGTGTAAAATACACTTTAAGAGCTATTCCTTACCTATCAAATACAAAAAAAAATACAGTGAACGGTCGAGTTGCGTTGGACGAGTGCGACGACCGTGACACGAAATTTTTGCATTTACATGACCCAAATGTAGAGCCAGGATTTTGTATACTTAAGTCCTCTAATTATTTTTTATGTCCCGGAGATAGCAAACAAGCATCAAGTTAACATAGACTGCAGCCTGTATACACCTAGACCAAAACCAGACGCAGTCAAAATGCAGATGCATTGCCACCTAAGACTTAAGTTGTTATGACTCTGTGATGGTTATTATGGGGACATACGTTGTCCATTACCATCTAACCGAAACACGATAGTACTGAACACTACCATTATTAGATAAGTAAGACATAAAAAAGCATTCTCCGATCGTTCGGACATATAGAAAGATGGTCGAAAGAACGAATTAATAAACAGATATACAATTCGAATGTAAATAGTTACAGAGGCCCAGGAAGACCAATACTGACCTACGATGACTAAATAGGTTGAGTACTGTCTGAGGGTGGGGTCAAAAGTCTTAGGAATCGGCGTACATGTATGAAGAGAATGATGGATGTAGAAGAAGCACGGGAGGTGTGTCAGGACCAGGATATCTGGCGCTCCATACTCTGCCTATCCCGTAAGGGACATGGCGTGGAAGATACATATATAGATAAGATACCTCCGCCTTTTAGAGGAATAGGAATATAGCCTTCTATACTTGGAACTCTACCACCAGTAAAAATAATTAAATCTTACAAAAATGGTGCTCACAAACTTTATTTTTCCATAGATTCTCTTATAAGTTCTATCTATACGCTGGTAATACAAGCGCTTTCGAGACGCTCCGTAAAAAGTGGGCGAATAAAAGTGGCCGTCATCAAAGGAGTTCGAAGCGAACAAAAAAAAGTGTATGATTCTGTCACGCCAATTTGTTCGGAAACTGCCGCAATGTTGAAATCGAGAATCGCTGAGAAAACTTTGTAGACAGCCTTGTCGTTCTTTTAATATTTGAAGAGGAACTGAATCGTACTTAATTGTTTTGTCGATGCTTGAAGAAAGTTATGATTAGGACGAGAAATATATTAACCCCCTTATTCATAAACGTACATTAGATACGTTTTAGCTATAGAATGCTTTGTCTTTGTCAGTTACATTGGCAAATGTGCAGGATAGAAAAAGACAAAGGAGAGATTAGCTACACTTTAGCTAAAATACGTTTATGAATAAGGGGGTTAGTATTTAATTTGATGAATTAATTTCAGAAATTAAAGGAAAAACGGAAAGAAGTCCAAATGGGACTTCGGTAATTTCTAAAGTTCACTCCCATGTGTTATTGCGAAAAATAAATAGTACAAGAATTAAGTTTAGATGTGTTTCTTTACAAAATCAAAACGTGATTTATAAACTCATTTGTTTTTTTTTTTTATGTAATGGGCGTGGCAAACAATCATGCAGTTCACATTGATGTTAAGTGATGACTGCAGCCTATAGATACCCACATAAAGACCAAGGTCAAAATGCAGATGCGTTACCACTCCTGAGGCCTAAGGTGTTATGTCTCTGTGCCGGAAATTACAGGGCCGTACATTACCTGTTTTCATGTAAACATTATTATTAATTTTTATCTCTCGTCAGCACGGGGTCCTATTTGAACCCCGGACCTTTGTCAGGCTTACGCGGGGACATGGGGGCTCCAACACGTAGAGGCCCTTTCGAGAATTTTGATCTACTTTGTAATGGGTTATATTCGGCGGGACCTCTGTCTGACTGCATCAATAGTTAATACAGACACAGACAGACCCCACAGAATATAATGGAATTATTGTAATGATAAGTGATTCACCAAACTTTGGACTATGTGGGTGAACTGGGGGGACTAGCTGGCTGGGAGTCAGATCCGGCACCTGCCTATATTCAACATCTCACATTATCGAATCCTACTTTAGGCAGGATTAATTTTATAATTACTGGGTACAATAAAAAAGATCTGAGCTTATATATCCTTTTCTTGACGGTCTTTGACTGGATATGAACTTATAATTTATTTCAATTTAGGTTACACCCATCTCCTCTGAAACAAACTTGCAGCTTGTCCACTTAACTTCATCTCTTTTAACCTGGCTACACGCTCCAAGCACATCTAAAAGAGCATATTATTATCATGTTACTCGATTGACATAATTTCGATAGCCATTATTCAGTTCGTGGTTGTTTTGGTGTAATGTGAATATTACCATCATTATAGGAAAACAGCAATGTACTGCAAAGTGGCAGTCGAATAATAAGATTTTGACAACCAGTGCAAACTGGTACAATGCAGCTAAGTTGGATAATACGCCCTCTGCAGGCGTTCGGTGACGGATGAATTGAAAGCGAGCGGGCTTACATGAGCAATAGCGATAATGGCCTCATAGCAACTCGTGGCAACCGATCTGCATTTTGACCTCTGTCTGTTTTTGTGTGGGTGTCTAAAAGCAGTCCATTCTTTTCAGTGCGTTTAGACTAAGTATCCTGTAGTCATCACTTAATATCAATGTGAACTGCATGTTTGTTTGCCACCTTCATTCCATAAAAAAACTCATCACGATTTTATACCACTTACGAAAGTGATTGCTTTCGTAGGCGGTATAAATCGATATTTATTTATTATTTTGCTTATTCTTTATTGAATTAACATTTAACACAAGTTAAAACAAAGGGCGGACATAATGCCTAGTGGCATTCTCTACCAGTCTATTATTATTATTGATTGAGATTTTAAAAACAAATACGTACATACGGGTATTTGTTTTTAAAATCGGCTGTCGACTTATTAACTCATACCATTAATTGCATTCATCCACAGCACGTTATTGTACTACATATTTGACATTTATAATGTGTCTCCCAAAACAAAATCCACAAAATGGCAACGTGTTAAATATCTCCACAAAATACGAGTAGGTAAATACCACCTCCATCAAATACAGTCAATATTAAACGGAAAATACAAAACGACTATGCAAATAGCTTTAAAATTGACTTTGGAAGTGCTTTGAAACGGAGCACCTCTCCTTTAATTTCGTTTAACCCGAAGATAAAACTTTTCCTCATATGAAATTCGTGAGATAGGTATATTGCCTTTCTTCAATATAGAGCAATATTTTGCGGTGTATGAAATCCAAATATGATGAAATGACTTCAAATATAATTTATTATTTTAATGAAAATTTATATGCAAGTTTTTTTTTGGGCAGACAGACAGCGTGAAGAGCCTTACATCTCAGTCCGTCTCAGCCTCCCCTTTGTCTTTCTGAAGTCGGCACTCTCTTCATACATGCACGCCAATCCCGAGGACACTTCTTACTCTCCTCAGACTGAGATGTAAGCCGTTTTATAGACTGTATGTCAAGGTAGATCAAAATTAGTCTTCCTGGGTCTCTCCAACTGTATATGTTACCGTCTGTAATATAATACTGCATATATGTTTCACCATAGGCAGCGTTCGGGAAGCTGCGTTATATTTTCTGGTCCAATTGACCGCAGTGTCTGAAGAAGAAGGTCTTTGACAAATGTGTGTTGCCAGTGATGATATACGGAACCGAAACGTGGTCGCTCACTATGGGCCTCATAAGAAGGCTCAAGGTCACTCAGAGAGCAATGGAGAGGGCTATGCTAGGAGTTTCTCTGCGAGATCGAATCAGAAACGAGGAGATCCGCACCTTATAAAGAGTCGATAAATCGATGTAAAAAGTAAATATCTGATGTATCCTTGTAAATTGATCAAAGGAAATACAAACTAAGATAAAAAAAATATGTAGGCAAGCAATCCAGATGCCATCAGGAAAGCTATGAATCTAAATCAAGTGGAACCTCATCAAAGTTTGTTGGCGGCGGTGCCGACGTCAGCCTGTAGGCACTTCCAAACTCATTTTCATATTGCGGCCGCCGCGCTACTCGCCTTAAACAAAACTTCGATTAAGTGTATTTTTGAGGAAATCCCAAAAAAGGAATTTGGACAGGAACCCAATCCCGGACGTGTTTATCTCGTCAATGTTTATACAGTCTGAACTTTTTAATGAAAGTAACGATTTTTTAAAGAAATGATAAACGTTCAGTGTGAAAAACCTGTTTGCTTTCAAATACCAGCTTGCTTCAAACTACCATGGTCCTAATGCCATTGTGCAATTAAGCAAGAGAATCTATGTAGTATTCTATCAGCTACTGAAGTTTATAATCAGTTTGGTAGTTCGACGTCGACAAAGAGGTAAATCAAAGAATTCAACTCGGCTGGGCAGCGTTCTGTTACCCGGATTAGGATATAACAGTTCGGCAAATTGCGTAGTGTTTTATCGTCCAATATTCCTTAGTGTTTAAAAACGAAAATATTTAATGCATGTGTGTAACCAGTTTTAATGTTGGTCTAATTAAAAATCTCAAAGTCGCTCAACGGGCTATGGAGTGGGCTATGCTCGGAGTTTCTCTACGGGACAGAATCCGGAATGAAGATATTCGTAGAAGAACGAAAGTAACCGACATAGCTCGGAGCATAAGTACGTTGAAGTGGCAATAGGCAGGCCACATCGCTCGACAAACTGATAACTGATGGGTACGAAAGGTTCTCGAGTGGCGACCATGTGTAGGAAAACGCAGTCCAGGACGGCCGCCCACGAAATGGACCGACGACCTAATCCAGGTTGCGGGGAGCCGTTGGATGCAGACCGCCCAGAATAGGTCGTTGTTGAAGTCTCTGGGGGAGGCCTATGTTCAGCAGTGGACGTCTATAGGCTGATGATGATGATGATGATGATAATGACTGATAGTACGAAAATACTTGTAAGTAGATATAACTTCATAAATACATTTGCTTTTTACCACAACAACTTATTAATAATCGATAAAACATGATCAAAAATCTAGTAAGTATACCCGTGTAAACTGATCAAAGGTAAAAAACTAAGATAAAAAATAAGTGGGCAAGCAATCCAGTTGCCATCAGGAAAGCTATGAATCTAAATCAAGTGGAACCTCATCAAAGTTTGTTGGCGTCGATCGTCGACATCAGCCTGTAGGTACTCCCAAATTCATTTTCATAATGCGACCAACGCTTATACAAAACTTCAATTAAGTGTATTTTTAACCGAATCCTATAAAAAGGAACTTGCAAAGGAACCCAATTCGGGCTGTGTTTATTTTGTCAATGTTTATACGGCCTGTACATTTTAATGGACGTAACGATTTTTTTCTAAACAATGACAGACTTCTAATTTAGGGACCCTGTTTGCTTGGGAATAGCGCTTGACTCCAAATTACAGTGGGGATCGGAATATTAAAACATTACGTTTTTCCGCAGATTTTGCTGTTAGAAAATTTCTACCGTGGACAATTTGTCTTAAGGTAAGTACGGTATCTTAGTGAAACGGGTTGCAGAAATGGACAATAAAAAAGATATTAATTTTATTGACAAATTATATTTAAATATAGTCATACTTTAATATGTATATATATTGTCTTAAATTATAACTGATTCATTTTGTTTTACCTTTTTTTTGTCTAACCCACAAAAGCTAAACATGATAATGTTTTTTTTTATTTAGAACTCAGTCGTACTGTAATTTAGTACTATGTCGTGATCATTGTCTGTAATAAACAGTAAAAGTAATTTAAAGTTTAAAATTATTCGCTTAGCGCTAGACAAATTTTATTTCGTGCAAAATTCAAAGTGAATTATAGTGTTGGTTACAAAGAGTTACAAACCCAAGGGACTAAAAACTAGTGAAACTGGTATCATTTTACCTTTTAATTATATTGAAATTAAATTGTTCATATTATTCTGAACAATTAGTTCTAAAATGTTGTTCATTTCGCTTGTCTTTAAGAATTAATTATATATATTTTAATTTACATTTCACGTCGACAATATTATGGAATAATACATCAACTCTTACTTCAAATTATATGGAAACAAGATCATGAGCTGTATCTTGATGTTTACCGTTTATTGCGGATAGTGCCAGTAAATAGGCCCACTTAGTGTCAAAAAACTACTCCAATGTTTAAATAAACGGTATTCCAATCTATACTTTTAATAAATCTGTAGAAGTGTAAATTCTGTACATTAAAAATATTGAAAAAATAAATACCAGGGGATGTTACTAGATCGATACCGAACACAAATATGGTATTAGAAAAAAAATTGTTTGTCTGTCTGGCTGTCTGTCTGTCTGTTTGTTCAAGCATCACAGAAAAACTACCCTTCCGATTACAATGAAACTTGGTATGATTATACTTTAACCCTTGGCGCACAACACTGGGCACTTTTTATCCCGGAAAAATGTCTGTTTGTCTGTCTGTTTGTGGACGCTAATATCAGAAACGGCTTATTCGATTTGCGGTTTTCTCTAATATATTATGGTAAGTTTCACATAGCATTTTGTGTTTGTTTCATGTCAATCGGTTCAGAAATAAAAAAGTTACGTCTGTTTAAAGAATCATATCGAATATTCTTAAACTATTCTGTATCTATCTTCTATTTTTTAGGGTTCCCGTACCTAAAAGGTAAAGACGGATCCTATTACTAATCCTCCGCTGTCTGTCTATCCGTCCGTCTGTCACCAGGCTGTATCTCATAAACAGTGATAGCTAGAAAGTAATTTTTTTTCACAAATTATGAATTTCTGTTACTGCTATAACGACAAAAGAAATACAAAAAATAAGAAAATGAAAATATTAAGGAGTTCAAGGGGGCATACAATAAACGTGTTTTTTTTCGTGCTCCTTATTTTGTGACGTTAGTCACTATTGGTGGTGTTGGTAGTGGTGGTGGTGGTGGTGGCCTTGGTGGCGTAGGTGTTGTTGGTGACTCTGGTGGCGGTGTTGATGGCGTTGGTGATGGTGGTTTTTAGTCGCGATGGAGGCATTAGTGGCGTTGGTGACGTGGGTGGTGTTGTTGGTAGTTTTGGAGGCATTGGTTGTGGTTGTGGTGGTGGTGGTGGTTTAGGTGTCATTGGTGGCATTGGTGGCGTAGGTGTTTGGTGATGTTAGTGTTGGTGATGGCGTTGATGGCGTTGGAGTCGTTTGTGGTGTTGGCGGTGGTGGAGGCGGTAGCGGTGACGGTGGTGACGATGGTGGTGTTGGTGGTGGTAGTGGCATTAGTGGTTAAAAATGCACAACGTCAATATTCAATTTTCACATCATTATGAACGTAAGCACAGACATTACATGTTATATTTTCTGCCACTGATCTACGGTAGACTCGATCGTAATCTATTTACAATTAAAGATCGTAAAAAAATTATTATTCTGAGTCGAGAACATGTATTTGCAAAATTCGTATTTTTTGATAATTCGTGAAATAAAATCATCAATAATTTAATAAATTCAAATGTCAATGCCCGCCATTGATGTATCACCGTAACTGGACAGAATAGGCAATTTTCAAAAATCAATTACTGTTTGTTTTTAGGTCGCGGGCAATCGCTGGATGAGGGCGGCCCAGGACCGTTCGTTGTGGCATACTTTGTTCAGCAGTGGACGTCTATTGGCTGAAATGATGATGATGAAAATGAATGATGAATTGCTGTTTGTTACTTTCGCTAAAACAGTAGTGATTTTTTTTTTATCTTTACTTTAAAGCGATACAAAGTTCGCCGGGCCAGCTAGTTTGTATAATATAAGGCTTTGAAAGGTATATATAATTTGAATAACAAGGGAAAAATGGCGGCTTTTTAAATTAAAGTTATTTATGCAAAATATTATCCAAAATGATACCTACTCGTAATAATGATTTCATAAGTATATGAGTGATGTGAAAATAGTGAAAATAGAAGCGCGCATGGCCCGGCGGCTGGTGTAGATCGTAAGCGATCTACTCGGGGCGCGGTCGGGTAGTGTGATGGGTGACCGCTAGTGGCAAATTAAATGCACGTTTCCGTGCTTCGGAGGGCACGTTAAGCCGTCGGTCCCGGTTGCTATCGATAGATAGTAGTCGTTAAACCTTGTCGGAGGCCTTATGGGCGGTTTGAAAACATCCGACAGCGGGCTGGTCACTAACCCACCCACCTCCACCAATCCGCATTGGAGCAGCGGCGTGGTGGAGTAAGCTCCAGGCCTCCCCCAAAAAAGGGGAGAGACTCGTGCCCAGCAGTGGGACGTATAATGGGTTGCCATTATTATTATGGTTTTAAAGTGGAAGAACCTCAATTAATTTGTCCAGAATATTATTCAATTTATTTAAATATCGCCCGCCAATGTGTTCATGTAAATAATGTACGTATGTGTGCACTATACCGACCTATAACTTTAGTATGTGAAAATATGGCTACGAATTTTCACACTATGGTTGCAGCTTGTTACAAGATAAATAGTAACACACAATTAGTAATCAAAAATAACACCAGACAGAACCAAACCGTGGCGTAGATGAAATTATTATGTACGCTTATCCCTTCGCGCTATCCATAAACCTGGAACCTGGAACTATCATTTAAAAATATGTGGTAATAAATTATTATATCATGGTAAAGCTTCAGTGACCGAGCTTCCAGGTCGTAAGCACTACCGAATTTCCTGATTGACATATTGGTCGCGCCACGTAAAAAGAACGCTGGAATAAAGTAGAAGGGATGTGTTCGCGCATCGGTACACTCGCGCACGAAAGTACTAGCACTATTGGTTTATATTTGATCTAGCTTTCGCTTGCGGTTTCGTGTATTGGTAGGCAGATTGAAAACTATATTACATAGAATAACATAAAATGAAATAAAAACACATGACGCGCAGCTTGACCGCCAGCATTCTTTTTACCTGGCGCGACCTATACCACTAAATGTAAATACTGCCAATGATGATGGTATGTTGGTCACATACGAGTATCATTACCATTGGCAGTATAAGGAGAGGGAGATTATTAAGAAAATGGCTTCTTTTTTTGCATCCAAGATGGTTAACAAAATTTGATTTGATTTCGAGGTTTCTTGAGGAGCTGATTACGAAAATGACATCTTAAACTAAGAGCACGGGTAATTAAGGTAGGTATTTTGATAACCAACATCAAAAGAAATGTAGCCCGATTACAATGTCCCTTGGAATATTTAGTTCTAACCCAGTGTCTACAAGTGGTTATCGTAGATATTTCATCTGCACTATACAGTCACCTAGCATAATTCACGTAGCATAATTTAGTACCGCCTCCTCGGGAGAAGGAGAGAAATTAGAAGCGACACAAACAGACACAAACGGAAAACCACGCGGGCGAAGCCGCGGGCACAGCTAGTTTTACATAATAAGCTAAAAACTCAGGTTTGTTCACATTTGAAATACTGACAGGAATTAGCTCACAACATAATTTAGCGGCCGCTTTTATTACTTAATTAGTTAATCATCCATATCAAACCCGACCAAATTACGGATAAGCTCATTACTCGAACCAAATCGATCCCCATTTTCCTCGATACGGTAATACGGATAATTTGGTTGGGTTATTCCGGTACAAACTAGACAATGCATAATTAAGAGGTTCGGTGACCCGGCCCGTATCTGTTCTGGTTACCGTTTGCACTTGTTCTGTCTGTACTTGTATTTCTTTTCAGGAGAGCTTCTATCCATTTTTTAATTTCACATTCAACGCTGCTTCTATAGCTGCTCCATTTTCAAACGTATCATTTTTTTTTTAATGTGGTGACATTCTGAGAACGACGAGTAGGCAAGTTGTTGTAGATAAATCCTTACATGAAAGTGTGTATAAATACTAAAAAAAACAAATGAATGATAACTAAATACGAATACTTACAGCCTATGTTTTCCCAGAATCAGAGAATAGATGTATAATAATATTTCATGGCAGAATAGTGGAATTACTCCCCATTTTAATAGCAATTTTTTCATATTGGCTTCTGAACTTTTTGCTTTCTATTACATTAAGCATTGTCTTACTTGTAAAAGTATAAACCAGTCAAATTAGCCGTGTAAGTGCTCGTATAATAAGGAAAATGGGGATCTTGTACAAAACTTTATCCGTAATTTCGCCAAATTCGCTAAGGATGAACTATTCACAATACATGTATGTAACAAGATAACAAACATTCTACTATTTAGGTCAAAATTGAAATAAAATCCATCGTCTCGCTCTTATATTCAGGACGCCAGTCACACAGTTCTTAGTTCTATTTTATTCATTTTTATTATTGCAGGGGGAATTTTCTTGAAAATCTGTGAAATTCAAAAGTAAAAATCTTAAATCCAATTGAACAAAATGATATTTATCAGATCCTCTCAGCATTCTCTAATTAAAAACTTGGGATAGGTGTCTGTAATTACCGCAGCGAACTCCATAATACGCCTATTAGAGTTTAGAACTTGTTCGCAATTGTATGAACAAAGATGGCCTTTAATCGCCCCGTCCATTTAATCATTAACTCTCCTTTACTTCGTTTAATTACTTATCTTCAAATGGATTTTCTTATGTTTTTAATCTAACTTTTTAATTTAACTCCCTGAGAGCTTGCAATTCAAGTTGTCTGTTATCTATATTTGAAGATTGATTCGTCAAATGTATACCTACGATAACCAGTATTGTGGAAATAATATCTACTTGTTGGTATGTATGGTTGTTATTTATGTTGCAAATGTTAACTGTAAAACATCGATTCTAATATTGCTCGTCAACAATATATCCCCCTTATGTACCATTAAGAATTATTATTTTTCATATCTTAGGATAATGACTGATATGATTGCTTGAAGTATTCGAACTATATGTATATAAAAAATCTTGGATTTTTCCGAAAAAAACATGCTTGATTTTACTACGGCTATCCTTAGTGGTCGTGTGGTCTTCGGTTGAATCCAGCTTTAGCAATTGTCTTCATGATCTTAGGTCTCCGAATAATACTTACTAATGAATTGTTAAATCACCAATCATATATATATATATATGTTACATCTTCATCTAAGTTCTTATGATATTCTGTTTAGTGGCATGTATAGGTATTCACAATAAAACAGCAGATACACAAGCTAAACAAACCATCACGCCTCTTAAATCTGTAGAGGCACAGAGGTATGTCTCAATATCATAAACGATCTCTAAAAAAATCAAATGAATCAATAACACTTCAATACGTACGAGCACTGTCATTTTCCTCCAAAAAAGGTTCCAAATAAACTTGAATAAAAACGTTTCCCCGAATAACGCGACGGTTAGGACCTAAAAATACCATACGACGTTTAACTGGGATTGATATGTTCTATTTGTCTCAAGACGAACGTGAGCACAATCCACTATCTCCAACGACATCCATTGCTCCTTTCGATTCTCGCACCTTCAAATTGATTGTCTTTTTTTGTCGCCAGTAGTCGCTACGGATTCACTATTAGTCTTTTTTTCACGTTAACTACGCGTTCTTTTAAAAGTTTTTTTTTTTTAATTCGTGTCTAATCTAATAGATGTTATGTTTTGACTACGAAGTTGTTTGTGGCGATTACAATTGTGGAAAAAAAGTAATGTACTCGTATATACTAGCGGCCCACCCTGCGTTCCCGGGTACAATGTTACCAACATTACTACAACCACAATAAAACTCCTGAATAATGTAGCGTTCTGATTGTGAAATAATTTTCATGATCAGTTCAGTATTTCCACAGATTAGCCCCTACAAACAAACAAACGTCTTTATAATATTAGTATAGATTTACGCCAAGCCCTCACGGGATACCCTGAGAATATAGAGCGCCTATATAATATAGAGCGAATATATTGATTACACCCCGTGCCTCTTTTACATTTATGACTCTGATTAGAGACTATTACATAATCTTAATTATATATTAATACAAAAATTAAATTATTTATCTGTTCTTCTTCAAAGTGGAAATAGATTTCACGTATTTTTGTAATCAAACTACCTCAATCGAAAACTGTATAATCTTGATAAAATATTTAAAACTAAAAAAAATGTAGAAGTCAGTATTGTATTTGGACACCTACTAATTAAAACATTGAGAAAAACATCTTTTTCGGACGTGTCAGCTTCGTCATTGCTTACTAACCAGCATGGTGCATGACGAGAACATTTTTCTTCGCCTTTCTTGTAACCTAATTTGGGCTGACGGCAAGGACATTAATTGATGTCGCCTAGCCTTGTTATTTAAAATATTCTATTAGCTTCTCACAAATTTGTGTGCGTGAACTTTAAAAAATACACAAACGTAACATTAACAGCCTCATCCTTACATTTAGAAATAAAAAAAATATCACTGAAGCTATCAGGTGTGCGCATTAACATCATTGCTCTGTTATTAAAGAACACATGTCATGCTTATTTAATAACAATAAGTCATAAACCAAGTACTACTTTACATCTTGCAACACTTCACTCACGGTTTTGGTTTTTATCTTTTTCTTTTTGATCAAGATCTTTCTATCGCAATATTTAACACTCATTGTCATTAATACTTCTTATGAATCATACATAACATTGTGACCTTAGACTCAGTCGTTTCGCAAATTCTCTAAATATCTAAACGGTCGGAGAATCCGCAATTTAGGATAAAGAAAACCGCGCCGGGTATTAAGTGTCCAATATGTTAGTCTCAGAAGCACATTTCACTTTAATGTTCTGGATTACGCGGTATAGTTTAACCTTTAAGTTGGTGTGGGATAAAATTATGTATTATGTAAAAAGTATTGTAGAAAAACGTCGAATTCAATTGACTCAGTTGACCGAAATAGATTGTTTATTTTTATTTGACCCTGTATCCTCGCATTTGAAATATGAAATGTTGTGTTGTCGAAAATTTATTTTAGATATAAAATTAGTCTAAAACAGCCAAGAAATCTAGTCTATACTATTTTTCGAAAGTACTTTACAGATAAATGACTAGGGCCAAACCCACCACCCACCTGTTACATGGGCCAAAAACGTAACCGGCGAATCGTGGGTGTTTGCATGTATGCTTAAATGCAGGCATTTACTACTGCCTACCCCTTCGGGGATTACAGGCGTGAAGTTACGTTTTTTTTCTAAACCATGTATTCATTAAAACACTAGGTCAGAGAATCAGCATTGCCATCCAATGAGACAATGCTAGCACATGATGGCAGTGATACGGCATTTTTAGATGCATGCTGTTTTTTGTAAATATAGAAAGAAGTAAGGATAATTAATAGATACCTATAGCTTAGTTTAGTTGAAACATTTTATTTGTAAATATCATTTAGCTAGTAATAATTAATCAATATATTATTTTCTAATATTAATAAAATATTTAAAACACTGGTTTTCGAAACGAAATGTGATGATTATGAATAATGTATTATATTTCTCAAACAATTAATGGTTTTTTTCGACGTGTTTTTGAAACAGTTTTTTTAACAATTGTTTTTCAGTGAAACCTGTTTGTACATTTCGAGAACCTTTTCAATACACGCTTTTGAACAGTCCAGATATGTGAAATATTTTTGGTTTTCAATACGGTTTACGGTTACGGTTTTCAAACAAATCTTACAATTTTATTTGGATAATTCAAATTATTTTGCTGCCTCTTGACCCATACTCTATAGACTAAGTGTTATGGGAAATTATCCTTGAGTGTTTCACAATTAATATATCTATATTTTACATCGTCCAAAAGATGTTTTGACTTTGGGAAAATTATGTATATTAAAATCTAACGGCACTGAAAAATCGTACAAGATCCAACAGCGCTGAATATACCTACATTAGAAATTATAAATCAATACGATAACATTTCCATAACACTCGAGCTCCACATTCAAAATCATTTTTATAACAACACCCATGATTGTGACCTTGCAGGTCTTGCAACATAATTTCTTATGCTACATAAGTTAATGGAAGCACTTATAAAATAATATTTATGGACCGACTGTATAGTGATTGATACACGAGGGGACAGAGAAGCTGAATCTTTTATGGATCATGCTGTCCAATGTCCATCTTCTAACATTTCACTATCCTATTTCAATGTTAGGGAAAAATGTTTTCCTCCATACGCTCGTCAAAGTTTTTGTCCTTAATATTAAACGACAGCTTCATCAAAAATATATGAAACAAATGAACAGGAAATAAATGAACAGAGAATTCCAAGAAAAAATCGAGTATATTATTTGTTTATGAATTGATAAAGTTTTTATACCAAAAGATTTATTCCTACGACAGTCGACGTTGGGGTAGAATGGATTGCAGATTTGGGAGATGATTATCGAAAATTTCATAAAAAAAACAATTAAGTGCGTGGCACGCATGAAGAATAAATACGGGAGGTGTGTCAGGACCGGGATATCTGGCGCTCCACACTCACTGCCTACTCCGTAAGGGCCAAGTTCCTGAAGACACATAGGTATACCTATTTCATTAATTTTACAGACTACATCACTACTAACTAAATATTTCACCGGTCAAAAAGCTCAATGCTTTTCATGGCCCTGTTCTTTCTTATATTCAATTTGTTACCTGCCATTAATTTAGAATCAATTTGAAATATTGCACGTAGTCAATCAATATATAAGGCAATTTCCATTTAGTGTAAATTTAATTTATATGTTACAATTGCTTTTGCCTAACTTATTTGACCGCCTGCACAATCATTTAAAACTTTCCGCCATACGGAAAACTTTCCGGTTTTGAAACATGAATAGTCTGCTATGAGCTGGAATATAACTAAACGTTACGGCCAGTGTAAAAGGACCGCAGTGAAATGACACCTGTACGAAAAGCTGGCGCCCTGGTACCGACTCCCCAAAGGAACTTTAAAACGGGTTATTGCCAGGCCATGTTGACTTTTTGTCGGTAGATACCCACAACTACCGTTTACTAAATGTTAAAAGTTTGCAAGTTTGAAAATTACATTGCCAGTGCGACGTGTTTTATTTTGTTACGTTAGATAAACCAGGGTTGCGTGAAACGGTACACTCATTTCGGTTTAAACTGTTTTTTGTTTTAACGTTAGCTTCCATTTTTCAGAGTAGGTTTGGCCAATGTTTGCTAATTTAAAAAATAACCATTTTTTAAATTAGCAAACAACGGTTTATCACATACCAATATTCCTTCATCTAAATATTGCATTCTATTGTTAATACAGTATCCAACATGAAATATTACACATCGACCTTAGGAACGAAACTTGGTTTCGTTTCGGGTCTATATAGCTTCATCTCTTTCGCACTTTACCTGTGTGACGTTTGTCGAACGTTTTGATTGTTTGATGTCGAGCAACCGGGACCGACGTCTTAACGTGCCCTCCGAAGCACGGAAACGCGCATTTTAATTTTCCACTAGCGGTCACCCATCACACACCCGACCGCGCCCGTGTCGCTTAACCCAGTAGGTATATCGCTTACGATCTACACCAGCCGCGAGGCCATACGCGCTTCGACTTATCTATACCTACTAAATATTTTGTTAAAAAAATCTATCATAAATATATGTATAGTGCTCAACAATAAATATTGCACATCGAGCCTAGGAAGAAGACTTCGGCTTATTTCGGGTCTGTAGAGCGTTATCTCTTTCGCACAGTACCTATTTCACGTTTGTATATTATTGTATATGTTTGACCATTTTGATCAAGTTTTGACCAATGCCGAACTGAGTACTTATGTAGGCAGTGTGCAGCAGAGATAACGCTAGAAAGTCGAAACACTTTTATTTTGTGGTCGAAACTAGCCGATTGTCTCTTTCGTAGGCTTGATGTGCAATATTTCTTCCGGGACACGGTACAAAGATTTAAAAATAAAAACGTGAGCAAAGATTTCGAGTTCAGTCAGGACTTAAAATTGTAACGATTTTGCAACGAGACGCCCAATTATCTTTGCTCACTCTACCCATATAATATACTCTATTTATTAACCTGTATCATACATTTATTCAAATTGACTTTGATTTCTTTTTTTAGACGTCCGTAACCCAATAACAAAAAACGAAAACCTTATAGATTCGTCATGTCTGTCCGTCCGTATGCTCTGAACCTATTAGGACTTGAAACTCGGTAGGTAAATATTCTATTCTGTGAATCACTTTATTAATTTTTATACAAAATAAAAATACATAAATAAAAAGGAGAACATCACCATGCTTGGAACTTAACTACTTTTTTTTAAATCAAAGCTATACATACGTGTCTATAAACACTTAGATCTTTAAAAATAAGATTTAGGTTTCAAATCCATTTTTTTTCAAATTCAATTGTTTAAAAGATTAACATTTCCAAAGTGATAGAATGTGTGTGAGTGTAAATTTATTTTAAAAAGCTTCAAACGTACTGGAAATACTCTATGAAAGAGTATTTAGGACAAGTATACATGAAACCATTTTCACGGGACCAAAAAAAAAAGCAAGTCGTGCTACATTGAATTGTTATCGGTACTCGCATCGCATCATTACATAGCGGGGCCGCCCGGCCGATGTCGGAAGCACCGAGCCGTCTTGTTCCGGATATTGAACTGCATATTATTGCGATCTATCCCAGTACCTACTTATATAAATATTGTTCTCTGCATTAAGAACTTTGAACACAAATATTGCTATTACTCAACTTGTCGGCTCAATAAGTATAAAAGATCTAATTAACTTCAATATGACTATTTATAACACTTTTCACGCATCAAACTTACTATATATTTTTTCTGTTCAGCCTATAAACTCGCTACAACGTCACTGGAGTGTAATTTAGGCCAAGCATACATGAAACCATTTTCACGAGACCAAAAAATAAAAGCAAGTCGTGCTATATTGAATTCTTATCGTTACTCGCATTGCATCATTACATAGCGGGGCCGCCCGGCCGATGTCGGAAGCACCGAGCCGTCTTGTTCCGGATATTGCACTGCATACGATTTCGATCTGGCGCAGTATATAAACGTGTATCGTATGCTTGATATTATCTCACTAGAAAACGATTTTCTAAATTCTGGTGTATTCTCCATTGTTTTATATGAAGGCACGAGCAGAATTATCTTGTTTCTATCTTGAAAAAATGTTATTAAATTCGAAAAATAGAACAAAGTTGTTATGAGCTATTTAGGAAGTTTTTGTAGGGACCTATCGATGTTCGATTGACACCTTCGTTTCTAGCATGCAGTTCACATGTATAGTAAGCGACCATTGCAGTCTATAGACATCTAGACATAAACCACAGGTCCAAATGCAAACGTGATGCCACCCAAGAGCCTTTAATTTTGGTTAAAGGTTTAAGTTTTATGACGGAAATTACGGGACATACATAGGTACATACAAACTAAAAAGTGTAGAGGTACTATTAAAATCGATCACAAATAATAACCGGGACTTGACGTGTAGATTACATACATACATACACAATTAATAATATTAAGTAGCAACCATGAAGCCGTAACGTAGTCACGCATAGGCATTTAAGAAAAAATACTGTGATAACATCGAAAGATTTACCACCAACGCTTAATTTATTGTTCATAGCCTTATTTTGGCAGTTAATTTAAGTATCGGTAAACACGGAATCAATAAATATATGTCATGAACAAAAGTTAATCTTTAACGAAGCCCGAAAACAAAATGATTTAAATTATTCAAAAAAAACGTTTAAATTATTACAAAGTTAAAGAAATTTCCTCGGTGGTTTAGTGGTAGCAGCCACAACTGCAAAATTAGTTTCATATTTTTATGTAGGTACTCGTAATGAAGTTTCAACAAGCATGCAGTTAACATGGATGACGAATGACAACTGCAGCCTTGAATCCCTAGATTGGAGAATAAATAAGTTTTTTTTTATGTGCCTAACATAAGTGGAAAACGACAATACAGTCTCAGACATGCAGTTTACATAGATATTAAGTGACGTCTCAGCCTATAGACACCTACATAAAAACCAAATCCAGTCAAAATGATACCAAAGTTTTTATGTCTCTGTAATAGTTATTGAGATATAGATACCTATTCCAGTGGAAACTTACGATGCTTTTCATATAGCTCTTAAAACTGGAGATGCATTAGTTATTATGCATTACTTGATAGTCAGCATCAAAATTCAATTAATTCAAAACTTCCTGTGTGATTCAGGATCGAACTAAAATCAAACATTCATCTATTCTATAACTTTCGCAGTATGTGTTTTTTGACTAAACACAGCCGTTTGCCACGCCATCTTACCAAAACTTTGTAACCAACCGTTTTGCTACTAGTTTATGCATTATCTAATATTACACTGCCAAGTAACACGCAATTTTACGAGTGACGAGATACTGTAATGTAGAAAAATACAACAAAATTATATCTGACCCGAACAAGTCATTTTATTTCTTGTTACTTTAATCATCCATTTCATTTCATAATATCAACGTAGCAGAATTATTTACGTGACCATTTCTTCAATAAATAATTCCACTTTGAATAAATAATAATGTTTTCTCTTTGCCGTATAAGAGTATTATAATATACTAACAAAAAAGAAAATATGGGATAATACAAACATACTTACATACTTTTAAACTAATTGATACGTGTGGCTTAGCTCTCTTTATATTCTGTTTCTATTAGAGCATCGAGCTTTTGTATGCGCTTTCCGCTTTATGATCAATATGGTTTGTTGGCACACATTAATGCAATTAAAGTTTTATTGATTAAAAGAAGATGTTTACATTGAGGTTGATAAAAACCGACTAAGAGTGTGTCGGGTCACGCAAAATATAGGGTTTAGTTTCTCAGCATTGAGGTAAATAAGAGCGTGTCGGGTCACGCAAAATATAGGGTTTAGTTTCTCAGAATTGAGGTAAATACATGTTCAATGTTTCTTAGTACATTTTATAAGTTCATAGACTCGTTAACTTGTAAACTCGTAAAACTTGACGCCCAGCGTCCCGACGCCCAGCGTCCCGACGCCCCGCATCCCGACGCCCAGCGTCCCGACGCTTAGCGTCCCGACACCCAGCGTCCTGACGTCGCACGTCTTACTTATTTTTATTTTAGCTCTAAGTTGTTGTTGCGAATAAAGTATTATTCTATTCTATTCTATTCTATTCAGCGTCCTGACGTCGAACGTCTCGACGCCCCGCGTCCCGACGCCCAGCGTCCCGACGCCCAGCGTCCCGACGCGCCGCGTCCCGACGCCCCGCGTCCCGACGCCCAGCGTCCCGACGCCCAGCGTCCTGACGTCGAACGTCTCGACGCCCCGCGTCCCGACGCCCAGCGTCCCGACGCCCAGCGTCCCGACGCCCAGCGTCCCGACGCCCAGCGTGCAGACGTCGCACGTCTCGACGCCCAGCGTCTCGACGTCCAGCGTCCTGACGTCGCACGTCTCGACGCCCCGCGTCCCGACGCCCAGCGTCCCAACGCCCAGCGTCCTGACGTCGAACGTCCCGACGCCCAGCGTCCCGACGCTGGGCGCTGGACGCTGGGCGTCGGGACGCTGGGCGTCGGGACACTGGGCGTCGGGACACTGGGCGTCGGGACGCTGGGCGTCGGGTCGCTGGGCGTCGAAACGCTCGACGTCGGGACGCTGGACGTCGGGTCACTGGGCGTCGGGACGCTCGGCGTCGGGACGCTGGGCATCGAGACGCTCGACGTCGGGACGCTGGGCGACGGGACGCTGGGCGTCGAGACGCTCGACGTCGGGACGCTGGGTGTCGGGACGCTCGACGTCGGGACGCTGGACGTCAGGACGCTCGACGTCGGGACGCTGGGTGTCGGGACGCTGGGCGTCGGGACGCTAGGCGTTGGGACGCTGGGCGTCGGGACGATGGGCGTCGGGACGCTGGGAGTCGAGACGCTGGGCGTCGGGACGCTGGGCGTCGGGACGCTGAGCGTCGGGACACTGGGCGTCGGGACGCTGGGCGTCGGGACGTCAACGCCCAGCGTCCATAAAAACGCTCAGCGAAAGTCCTCAAGAATAGCTTTAACGAGACTTATCTTTTATGTCTTCGACCTGCACTATTTGTTTCCGATCAATGCAAACAGCATTCCATTTTCCTACTTTTATCATATAAAAAAACTCCAACAACATTTCCTTCATATACACTAGCGTGTTAAACTAACAGCCGCTGGCGTCACGCCAACGGTTAACGTTCATAAAAACGCTTTGTTTACCTTGTTATTTTTCAACTTCACTGTAAAGATGTATGAAAATAGTTTTAAAATAATTACAGTACTTGAATACCTGAAAGATGACCGTTTATACTACGGATATTTATTTAACACATAACAACCTCGAAACAAAAGAATGGAACGTATTTGTAATTGGCTACAGATACAAAACAGCAGAATGAAAATACTGGACATACATTCATATATTATAAGTAACACAATATTTCAGTATAATTTCGGTTTCATTCTGAGCTGGGAAACATTTCGTAACTAAGAATCATACACAACGTGTTTGTATAGTTAGTTTTATGATTATAAGTTGTAGTTACAAATGCCCAAAAGGCAAGGTCGAAAAAGATCTTCTAAAGTCAAATAAAAGTTAAGTAATTTATATTCTAGAGATTCTGGAGATTATGATTTCGTGAACGTATATAATACAATTTGGCTCTATAACCCTCTTTTAAGGTTACATGGTCGATGGGCGTAAAAGACAATGCTGTGCCAGGTCCACAAGTCCTGAAACCCTTGATTTAAAAAAACAAGCTCATAAGATGCAGTACACTATTCGTTTCTCATAACACCGCCAGACACCATGCACCACAGACTGACACAGAAACGAACGGCAAAATAAGGAAAATAAGGAAGGCCTAACTTAAACCTACGTTGGCATCGCGCCACCACTCTCCATTGATCCGCAATTACGCTTTGTTTGTACACAACGTGACTGCAATTAAATGAACGGATGAAGCATTTCGAGAAAAAAATACATTGCGGCTTTTCGTTCTTGACATATAATTCTAATCGACTCTATTATTTCTTTACTTTAATGTGAGTGAAATAAAAACAGACAGTGTTTACCGCAATCCATTAACATCTACAAAAGACTGATGACAGTGATTGACGAGTATTAAACTTAAAAACAATGCCGTTAGACTACCTGTAGGTACGTTACTTCACACCAGTATTTTTACTTGTGGTAAATCTCTGGTAAAGCGCGCATGGCCCCGCGGCTGGTGTAGATCGTAAGCGATCTACTCGGTTAAGGGATACGGGCGCGGTCGGGTGTGTGATGGGTGATAGTGGCACATTAAAATGCGCGTTTTGGTGCTTCAGAGAACACGTTAATCCGTCGGTCCCGGTTGCTATCGATAGATAGGCCTTTTTTTTCTTCTTTTTTCTTTTTTTTTATGTAATGGAAGTGGTAACAAGCATGCAGTTCACATTGATCTTAAGTGATGACTGCAGCCTATAGACACACAATGACCAGAGGTCAAAATGCAGATGCGCTGCCACTCCTGAGGCATTAGGTGTTATGCCTCTGTGTCGGAAATTACAGGGCCGTACATTACCACCTGACCGAAACACGATAGTGCTGAACACTACCATTTAGCGGCAAGTATATTAGGTAATGCGGTGGTGCCTACGCCCGCGAGCTCCGTCACTGGAGCTCTATCACCAGTTCTCGGTTCGCGGTCCTAACTATAAGCTTGATTACTTTCATGGCTTGAAAAAAGAGCATCTGTTCCATTGTATGATCCTCTACAGCAGGACTTCCCAACCTGGGGGGGCACACCCCCCTGGGGAGGCGTAGAGACAAGGGGGGCGCGGCGTACGTAACATGTACGACAATTACATTTTCTAAAAAATTAAATTAAGTAGTAGGTAAATTTAACTGCTCCTAATTGACATTCAATCGCTGCTGTACAAGTTTCCATAAATCACAACACGACGTGTGGCACGCTCCCCGCCCTACCTTCCCGCTTGCATCCATCTATCATGTCACTCAATTGTGTGCCGTACCTAGTAGTATTAGGTATTAGTAGGTACTCGACTCGGTTCTGTTAATAGTTCGTTGGCATAAAAATCCAAATTCCTTCAATTCCAGCAAGTAATAATGCATAGTAAGCCAGTACAGATATTTTTTTAGAATAATAGTTACAGGATTAAATTTATATAAAAAAGACGAAAATATAATCAAAGTAACAGGAAAAATATAGATATTACGGGTTATTTGAGGTCGGGAAGCAGGATCATGGGGGCATTTTAGGTTTAAAACGGATTTATTACGATTTCAGGAAAAACTACAAGTCCTATTAAAAAACCTTAAATGGCAAAGTTGTAGGCCATAAAAAGGACTACAACTTTTATCTTCACACTTTTTGTACATAACCTCAAAATAATAACTTAATAATATTTGTGAAAAATCCAAATAAGCGACATTTTGGTTTTTTATTCTTCTCTCACACAAAACAAATCGGGTTTTTATGAAACTTGGCGAAAATGTTCGCTTTGAACAGACCTGGGCCACCCTCATCCAGTGATTGCCCGCGTCTTTCACCAGGTCGTCTGTCCATCTTGTGGGAGGACTGCCTACACTTAGCCCTTCGGTACGTGGTCGCCACTCGCGAACTCTTCTGCCCCAACGACCGTCAGTTCTTCGAGCTATGTGTCCGGCCCACATAGCTCGAAGTCTAGTAGTAATAGTGTTGCTATTCGGTATGTCTGTAACTTTGGTTCTCATGCGGATCTCCTCATTTCTAATTCAATCTCGCAGAGAAACTCCAAGCATAGCTCTCCCCATTGCTCTCTGCATGACCTTGAGCCTTCTTATGAGGCCCATAGTGAGCGACCACCTTTCTGTTCCATATGTCATCACTGGCAGGACACAATGGTCAAAGACCTATTTCTTGAGACACTGCGGTAGGTAAGTCGGACGAAAAGGTGTATCGCAGCTTCCCGAACGCTGTGCAACCGAATTGGATTCGCTGATTAACTGCTTTTATGAAGTTGTACCGACATTTGACATGATCTTCGTCTTGTCCATGTTCATTTTAAAGGCCACTCGTTGGGAGGCCCTACTGAGGTCATTGAGCATTGTGCCAACTCCTTCCAGTTATGACTACAATATCATCCACAAATCTGAGGTGGGAGATGTACTCGCCGTTAATGCTGATGCCGAGTTCGTTCCTGTCCAGAATCTAATAGAAGAATCAGAAATCAGAATCTCCGTCTAATGCAGCGGTGAATAGTTTCAGAGATATAACATCTTCTCTGTCTCACACCTCGCTGCAATTGGATAGATTTCGAGTTTTGATCCTGGAGACGATCTGACATAGTGGCATTTTCGTACAAGCTCCTCAGCACCTCAATGTATCGTTAGTCGACTTGGCACCTCTGGAGTGACTGTTACACAGCCCAAATTCCAACTGAATCGAAGGCCTTTTCATAATCCAGGAACGCTAGGCATAGGAGCTGGTTATATTCTTCGGTCTTCTGTTTTACCTGCCGCAGCGGGTGTATGTGGTCTATGGAACTATGGAGCCTTTACAGAACCCGGCTTATTTGGGAGGCTGGAAGTCGTCGAGTCTGCGAGATAGACGGATCGAAATCACTCTCGAAAACACCTTACAGACGTGACTTTTGCCGGGAGCTTTAAATTTTAAAACAGTATCACTATACGTCTGTGCCACACTTGTGGCGTTTTTCTCTGAAGTATAACGAAATTGAACAACTTTTAAAGAGCTTCTAATACTGGCGTTCCGTCTGCTTTCAGCAGTTCAGTAGTAATTCCCCCGTCACTCGGCGCCCTGTTGTTTCTAAGCTTATTGAGAGCCGCGCTAATGGTTGGTCTTTTATAATTAAAATGTAACTTAAAAATGTCACGGAGCAAAGGCAAAGTCAAGATTCAGTCATTGACTAGGATTAGCACATTGAATCGACAATTGTTGGAGCAGACGTGTCCTAGAGAGGCGACCACGTCTTGTCCACCGTAGTGTAAGTCTTTGCCTTGACAACTTTAGGAGGATAGAGATTTGTGGCGCGACCTGAAAGAGGCCTCCATCTATGGACGGTAATAGCCAGTTGATTGATTGACTGATAAAAAATGTAAATGTGAAAGTACTTAATGATTTCCAAATGTATTCTTTCGTTCATTATCCTTAATTAATAGATTGTATCTGTATTCAACCTATTTGAAATATATTTTATTTAACGAAAAATGGAAAGAAAAATTTGACTTCAGGCGAGACTCGAACTCGCGGCCTACTGGGAGTCTAGTCCAGCCGCTCTTCCAATTGAGCTACTGAAGTCCTGCCCGATTTGTCAAATCTTTCCTTCACATTTATTGCATTGCTTTATGGTAGCAGTAGCGCCATCTATTGCCCACTATGCTAGTTAGGCAACCGATATAATAGACTTTGCAGTTTATTGAATATCGTAAAGAAGTCGCTTTTACCCTTAATAATTGTTTTATATTATTTCGCATTAACACATGCTTGTGAAATATATTTTATTTAACGAAAAATGGAAAGAAAAATTTGACTTCAGGCAAGACTCGAACTCGCGGCCTACTGGGAATCTAGTCCAGCCGCTCTTCCAATTGAGCTACTGAAGTCCTGCCCGATTTGTCAAATCTTTCCTTCACATTTATTGCATTGCTTTATGGTAGCAGCAGCGCCATCTATTGCCCACTATGCTAGTTAGGCAACCGATATAATAGACTTTGCAGTTTATTGAATATCGTAAAGAAGTCGCTTTTACCCTTAATAATTGTTTTATATTATTTCGCATTAACACATGCTTGTGAAATATATTTTATTTAACGAAAAATGGAAAGAAAAAATTTACTTCAGGCGAGACTCGAACTCGCGGCCTACTGGGAATCTAGTCCAGCCGCTCTTCCAATTGAGCTACTGAATCCTGCCCGATTTGTCAAATCTTTCCTTCACATTTATTGCATTGCTTTATGGTAGCAGCAGCGCCATCTATTGCCCACTATGCTAGTTAGGCATGAAAATGTTGATAAAAAATGAACGATCCTAATTTTTGTTGTAACTTACCTAAGGGGGGGGGGGGGCATGAAAACGTTATTTTTGGTTCGGGGAGGCTCGGCAAAATAAAGGTTGGGAAACCCTGCTCTACAGTATGAAAGGATCCGCGAGTGACCCGGTCGTTACAGCGGAAAGGTATTTAATTTTGCAAAATGGACCAATGGGGAGAGTGTTTGTTGAACAATACGATTCAACTAGAAAATTGTTCAAAATGTTGATAAAAAATGAACGATCCTAATTTTTGTTGTAACTTACCTAAGGGGGGGGGGGGCATGAAAACGTTATTTTTGGTTCGGGGAGGCTCGGCAAAATAAAGGTTGGGAAACCCTGCTCTACAGTATGAAAGGATCCGCGAGTGACCCGGTCGTTACAGCGGAAAGGTATTTAATTTTGCAAAATGGACCAATGGGGAGAGTGTTTGTTGAACAATACGATTCAACTAGAAAATTGTTTACTAATCTGACTATCTTTTAATACAGGGACTGACTTACTATAAAACGCTACGTGTTCTTCACAGGTATTTAAAATCCCAATTTTATAGACTACAATCTGGAAAAACACTTGGAATGTACGGCCCTGTAATTTCCGGCACAGGGGCATAACACCTTAGGCCTCAGGAGTGGCAATGTATCTGCATTTTGACCTCTGGTCATTGTGTGGGTGTCTATAGGCTGCAGTCATAACTTAACATCAATGTGAACTACATGCTTGTTTACCACTTTTATTACATTAAATAAAAACTTACTCATAAGTCCTGTATAAATATAAATTCGGCAAAATTGGAGTATTTGAAAACCGGGAGTGATCACCGATTGGTAAGAGGCACACTGAATATAAAGGTCAAGATCGAAAGATCCCGACTAATGAAGTCTACGCTCCGCCCAACACCTGCCCAAATCCAAAACCCCGAGAGCTTTCAACTCGAGCTACAAAATCGCTTCGAATGCCTGAGAGAGTGCGTAGATGTGGACGATTACAATAACAGGTTAGTGGAAACTGTCCGTACGGCGGGCTCTAAGTTTTTCAAGACCCGCCCTACGAACAAAACCAAAAAGATCTCCAGCTCAACTCTCAAGCTCATGGAGGAGAGGCGCGGTATGGTGCTGAAGTCCTCTGAAGATGCTTTAGTGTACAGGCGGCTCAACAGACAGATCTCGAAGTCATTGACTCGCGACCTTCGGCACTTTAATACTGATAGTATTAAAGCAGCCATAGAGCGGCACAAGGGCTCTAAAGTGTTCGCCAAAGATCTGTCCTTAGGGCAAAGCCGTCTCACTAAGCTGAAGACAGAGGTCAACAGAATCGTATCGTCGAAACCTGAGCTTGCAGAAGAGATCGAACGGTTTTACGGACAGTTATACACGACAGCACGACCACCTGTTAACAGTCCGGCAGCAGATCCTAGAGCCGGACTGACCCGACACTACACCGAAGATATCCCGGACGTCAGTCTAGACGAGATTAGCACGGCTCTCAAACAGCTCAAAAACAACAGGGCGCCGGGTGATGACGGAATCACTGCTGAACTCCTGAAAGCGGGCGGAAGGCCAGTATTAGAAGCTCTTCAGTTGATGTTCAATTCCGTCATATCCGAGGGAAAAACGCCACAGGCGTGGCACAGAAGTGTGGTGGTACTGTTCTTTAAGAAAGGCGACAATACCCTTCTTAAAAATTATAGGCCCATCGCACTTCTAAGTCACGTCTATAAGCTGTTTTCGAGAGTGGTTACGAGCCGTCTATCTCGCAGACTCGACGACTTCCAGCCTCCCGAACAAGCCGGGTTCCGTAAAGGTTTTAGCACCATAGACCACATACACACGCTGCGGCAGGTTATACAGAAGACAGAAGAGTATAACCAGCCCCTATGTCTAGCGTTTGTGGACTATGAGAAAGCCTTCGATTCGGTCGAGATTTGGGCTGTGCTACAGTCACTCCAGAGGTGCCAAGTCGACTACCGATACATCGAGGTGCTAAGGAGCTTGTACGAAAACGCCACTATGTCGGTTCGCCTTCAGGACCAGAACTCGAAACCTATCCAACTGCAGCGAGGTGTGAGACAGGGAGATGTCATATCTCCGAAACTGTTCACCGCTGCATTGGAAGATGTCTTCAAGCTTCTGGACTGGAACGGACTCGGCATCAACATTAACGGCGAGTACATCTCCCACCTCCGATTTGCGGATGATATCGTAGTCATGGCTGAGACCCTGGAAGACCTTGGCACAATGCTCAATGGCCTCAGTAGGGCCACCCAACGAGTGGGCCTTAAAATGAACATGGACAAGACGAAAATTATGTCGAATGTCCTTGTTACGCCCACTCCTGTTATGGTCGAGGGTACTACACTCGAAGTTGTTGACGATTACGTATACCTGGGACAAACGGTCCAGTTAGGTAGGTCCAACTTCGAGAAAGAGGTCAATCGCCGAATCCAACTCGGATGGGCAGCGTTCGGGAAGCTGCGTTATATCTTCTCGTCCAATTTACCGCAGTGTCTGAAGAAGAAGGTCTTTGACCAGTGTGTGTTGCCAGTGATGACATACGGAACAGAAACGTGGTCGCTCACTATGGGCCTCATAAGAAGGCTCAAGGTCACTCAGAGAGCGATGGAGAGGGCTATGCTCGGAGTTACTCTGCGAGATCGAATCAGAAATGAGGAGATCCGCATGAGGACCAAAGTAACCGACATAGCCCATCGAATAGCGAAACTCAAGTGGCAGTGGGCAGGGCACATAGCTCGCAGAACTGATGGCCGTTGGGGCAGAAGAGTTCTAGAGTGGCGACCGCGTACCGGAAGACGAAGCGTAGGCAGGCCCCCCACGAGGTGGACCGACGACCTGGTGAAGGTCGCGGGCAATCGCTGGATGAGGGCGGCCCAGGACCGTTCGTTGTGGCATTCTTTGGGGGAGGCCTTTGTCCAGCAGTGGACGTCTTTTGGCTGAAATGATGATGATGATGAATGTAAAAATCTTTTATTAATTACTAGCTGTACCACGCCTTGCTACGCCACCAACTAAAAATTGACAGTGGCGCCATCTATGAAAAATTTGTCGTACCAACTCAGAAACTTTCGTATGCTCATCTCATGCAAAACAAATTCTCTAAAGACTATCTCATGATCAAACGCATATGTAGTTTACGATTGTATAACGCAAATACAGACAAACTGTCATATTTGTATATACCTAGATATTGATTAGCTTTCCCTTCCGCTAAAGATGATAAACACGCTTCAAACGTTACAATTAGGTATAGTAGGTAGGTATATTACCTACTCTCCGTTCCATCCCCATGGTTCCCATAGTTTCAACGAACAGTGACCCGGTTGTTGAAGCGGAAAGTTATTTGCGATATGGACCCACGGGGAGAGTGTTTGGTGAACAATGCGGTTGAACTGGAAAATTACTGATAGTCACCGGAACCTTTCTCGCTAGCCACAAACTTTATGAGAGTCTTCTTACGACCACAGCAGTAAATCCGATATGATGAAAGTGTGTGAATGATATGTTATGGACAAAAAGATTAATATAGAGAAACAGATGGAACAAACAGCCTGTTCCCTTTTAAAATTTGACAGATATATAAATATCTGTAACTATGGTACATGGACTTCTGGAAACTGGAACCATTCTAAAAGGGGGGATGTCCTATATAATACATATATAGTTTTAGGATTCAATGGTTTTAGAAAAACTTTTATTGATAGGTACTACGTAGCTATGGTCGACTTTTTTCCCGTTTTGCAACATATTTGATTGGAGCTCTGCTCTTTTTTAATGAAGCGGATTTCTTTCTCGATGAATGGTTTATCAAATACTTAGGATTTTATCAATTTGAATAAATAGTTTCTGAGATTAGTGCGTACCTACAACTAAACGGCATCACCCCTTGTGTATTTGATAAAAGTGGCAATTATGGATTGATGGCCGTCGATATTTTAGTATTGCTTAAATTCATTTATTTACATTGCACGTCCTTGTTCGGGTCAACATATATGTACCAAATACAATGCCCTTACCGAAAAATTACTGTCGTAAAACAATATTTTTCAAAATAATACTACGTTTACAAGAGAAGACGTTGGATTTTTTTATGTAACCGTCAACTAAATTAAACACTTTACTGGCAACATGCCTACCTGAAACAAAAATATCTGATAGATAATAAAAATTGTTACTTTGCTCATTCAAAATAATCAAATAATAATATGATGAGCGCAAAGTCGATTATATAAATATAACAAACCCACATTAAATTCTGTAGATAAGATTTACAATATTTAAATAGATACATACCTACCATACAAACAAAAAGTTTATTAAAATTTATACCAACCTCCCTTTTGCACTCCTGTTTAAAAATGAAAACTAATCTAATGATACCACGACCCGGCTCACAATCAGATTCATAATTTGCATTGAAATAGAAAAGATTTTACGCATTCATCTCGCGTATATTTTACGAATTGGAACCACCATTTTAAAATTAACCCAAGGTTTCAGCTTTATTGTTGAGATTTGCTCAACGGTTGTTCTAGTCTATTTACACCTAAATTAGTTTAAAAATATCGTTCCTCACTCCGCTCAGTCAGTGTTTGGCTTACGAGAAGTTCGAGTATACATTTAATTCGAAGGGTCGCGGGTTCGATCCCCGCACCCGTACAAATATTTGTATGGCCTACAGATATTTGTTTCGGGTAAGGATGTTTCTGTAAGTGTTAAAAAAAAATTTATTTACCATAATTATGTCATCAAAAAGATCAAAAAGTGATTTGAACCTACAGTGCTCATCAAGAAATAATGCACATCGAGCCTATGAAAGTGACAATCGGCTAGTTTCAGCTTTATAGAGCTTTATCTCAGCTGCACACTGCCTACGTAAGCATTCGTAGTCCGGTATTGGTCAAAACTTGATCAAAATGGTCGACAAACGTCAAATATGTAAGGTGCGAAAGGAATAACGCTCTACAGATCCGAAATAAGCCGACGTCTCTTCCAGAGGTCGATGTACATTATTTCTTGTTGGATACTGTATATTTATACGCAAAGGTGAACCCCGACTTACCCGAATTCCACTTACACTGGTATCGTTTAGTCCTACCTAATGTCCGAGATATTACTGTATAGTATATTTGAAGCAATTGCCATCACTCTTGCGGCTATGCTCAAACATACCGAAACTAAATTTTATTATGTAAAAACAATATCCGGTTATTTAATAAGATTCGTCAAGCTATTTTAATTATACGGCGATAATCGATGTCAACCACCTCTGAAAGGCTGACAGCGACAGTCTGTTCAAGCGCTCTTCCGTCTCTGGCTGTTATTTAACAAAAAATCTAAACTTAACGTAATTTTACGTAATCTCAATAATGAAAATTACACGGAGTTGCAAAAATTTAAGCAGTAAATTATATTTGACTTGTTTACAATTCAATAATTGGTTGTGGATATCCGGTATGTTGCAGCCAAAACGAATAACAATGCTATGGTCCATCTATCTTGTTTAATTCAGTATCTTCTAATCAGCTGTGCCGCTAAATGGTAGTGTTATGCACTATCGTGTTCCGGTCAGGTGGTACCTAATGTACGGCCCCGTAATTTCCGGCACAGAGGCATAACACTTTAGGCCTCAGGAGTGGTAACGCATCTGCATTTTGACCTCGGTCTTTGTGTCTATAGGTCTATAGGCTGCAGTCATCACTTAACATCAATGTGAACTGCATGCTTGTTTGCCACTTCCAAAAAATAAAAAAGCCTGCTGCTGTCCATCAGTGGACGAAGACCTCTGTTTAAGCATGGCAAGTACCCCGATCCCGAATCGAATCGATTCTATGCAGCTACTACAATACTAGTACACCTAGATGTGGTCTCCAATTCATCACAAATCTACTCTGACGGACATCAACTCTAAAGAAAGATTATTCTTTCTCTTTTATACTGAAATATATTTTAAATTATATTTTACTAGCTGACCCGGCAAACTTCGTATTGCCTCACAATGAAATAAAGTGTCAAAGTTTTGATAGATACAGACTATTTGTATAGGAAAATAAAATTAAATGTAGAGATTCCCATGGGAATGAGTGATTTTCCCGCAGTAAAAAGTAGACTAAATGTTGGCCTGGCTTAGTATCTATACACCACAAAAAGTTTCATTCGAATCCGTCCAGTATCTTCGGAGATAAGCCTGGACAAAGGGACAAACAGACAGCCGAAAAATTTAAAAATCATTGAAAACTGTTCTAATACTATTTTAACATCGCCCCCAATAGGTTTTTCGTAAATATACACAATGTACAGACACGCGGATTTTACTGTTTTATTATATGTATAGATTTGGGCTGCGTGATTCCACAAATAATATGGATGAGCCTAAATAATTACCTGATTGAATTGCATTGCATATACGAAACCTATTGATGTTTAACCATCTAAATCATAGTGTCTGTTACGTAAATAGTTATAGTTGTGCTGTAACAACAGACTACTCAATAGCCTATTTGGTATTAAAGGGACGCTTGGCGGAACAATCCCTTGTATATACATACCAGATTAATCGTTACAGTAATACGTACATACATATGTGTTTACTAATCTAGGTCGCCTTAATGTAAAATGTTTACACCTATATCTACCTTATTCATTTTATGACAGTTATTGCGTTGCCTATAAAAAAACTGTAATAACTACCTTTATACATGACTTGAACTTAAACAGCAACCTTCTTCTTAACCACAATTTTGTAAGTTGAAGGTTGATTCTTACCAATTCTTACACTCAGTTTCTGGTGTAACTCGTTCACTCTTCAATTTGCGCCGTTGTCTATTAGAGAGCTATACGTGTGACGTCGAGGGTAAGACAAGCCTACTGGAAATATCGTGCACGATGCATCGCTTGCCACCGACGCTGCATTAACTCGAGTCGGGCGCGCTATTTCTCTACACCACTCCTTCAATTTTCAAATTGCAGCGTTCCCTATTAGATGGCTGTACGTCTGACATGGAGGACAAGAAAAGCCCTCTGGAAATATTGTGACGTGAACACGATGCATCGCTTGTCACCGACGACGTTGCATTAGCTCGTATCGAGCACACCGGGGAATAAGGGATATGGATATATAAGATTACGTTTCTTTTTTTATTGCTACTCTTGGAGCAAAGTCGATATTTTTTTATGTTATAAAGGTGGCAAACAAGCATGCAGTTCACATGTGTTAAGTGATGACTGCAGCCTACAGATATCTACACAAAAACCAAGATTCAAAATGCAGATTCGTTGTCACCTATGAGATCTTAGGTGGTACGTCTCTGTGATAGTTATTACGAGGCCATACATTACCATCTTACCGGAATACGTATAGTGCTGAACACTACCATTTGGTGGTAGGCAGATTAGGTAATGTGGTGGTACCTAAATCCTCTAGTTCCTGTACAGGAACACTGTCATCAGTGAAATAAAAGTATAGATGAATATTTTTTTTGAGCCTTGAGTTTCTTGGTATTAACTTATATTGTTAGATAATAAGACGCTTATGCAATAAAAATTTAATAAAGTTCCATTGCAAGAATACAAAAAACAGGCTACACAATACGACGTCTATCGTCAATTTCTTTAATGTCAAAGGATTGACAGACAAGCACTAATGGAAAGTGGTTACCGTCGCCTATGACATTTGCAACACCAGGGGAGTTGCCAACGCGCTGCCAGCCTTGAAGGACTCTTTTGACGCCAGTTTTGAAGAACCCCATAGTGTAGCGCCGTGGGAACACCTCAGAGGGAAGTTCCTTCCACAATTTGCACGTTCTGGGCAGAAATGAACGCGCGAATCGGACCGTTGAGCATTCGACATCAATGTATTTTATTATTTTTCTTCATATTTGCAATTTCATTCTTTCCAATCAACTTTTAGCTGAGCCATACTCAAAATACGTCACTGAGTAATGATATTTCTTCCTTCATTTTTCACTTCAGATCTCTACAAAACCCGTTCAGTTTTCAATTTGCGTTGTCTGTTAAAGGGACGTACGTCTGACGTCTAGAGAGCAAGAAAAGCCCACTGGAAATATCGTGACGTGAACACGATGCATCGCTTGTCACCGACGCTGCATTAGCTCGTATCGGGCGCACCGGGGAATAAGGGATATGGCTTTTTGAAGGCATTGTGAGCCTCTGAACTGTATAGCGCTAAAGTAGATTACGTTTCTTTATTATTTAGTACAATCATTTGTGGAATGTAAGTGGCAAACAAGCATGCAGTTCACATTGATGTTAAGTGGTGACTGCAGCTTATAGGCACTTACACAAAGACCAAAAATGCAGATGCGTTACCACTCCTGAGGCCTAAGGTGTTATGCCTCTGTGCCGGAAATTACAGGGCCGTACATTACCACCTAACCGGAACACGATGGTGCTGAACACTACCATTTAGCGGCAAGTATATTAGGTAATGCCACCGGAACACGATGGTGCTGAACACTACCATTTAGCGGCAAGTATATTAGGTAATGCCACCGGAACACGATGGTGCTGAACACTACCATTTAGCGGCAAGTATATTAGGTAATGCCATTACCTAATATACTTGCCGCTAAATGGTAGTGTTTAGCACTATCGTTTTCCGGTCAGGTGTCACATTTTGACCTTGGTCTTTGTGTGGGTGTGTAGGCTGACGTCATCACTCAACACCAATGTGAACTGCATGCTTATTTACCACTTCCATTACATAAAAAATATACTTTCTTTCTTTCTTCGTATCTCTATCAATTCAATGGAAATACAGGTATGAAGTTATGTTTTCCTAATAAAACATATGATTTGAAAAACACCGTGCCCTTAGTTTATTTCCCCCAAAGCGTATTGTAAGATGCTTTCCCGGTTCGTTAGTTCCCCGACATAGAAAAACGATTGCAACTTAAATCTACCGTAAATGGATTTATATCTACGGATGTTGTTACGCTTTGTTGGCGTTCTATCTTCACAGATTTTTTTCAAATAAAGCTGAATAGAAAGGTTATAATAATATTATATAGTTAATCCAACGAAAGAAAGAAATCGTTTATTCTTATCAATGTAGCCCAATTATAAATGGTTATTATAAATTTTAAAAAACTGTATACACATTTTTAAAAATTGGTCTTAACTCAGCATCGTGCCAGTTGGGAGACAACCAGTGCTGGTCTTCCGTTGAGACCATTTTTTAGGGTTTCGTACCTAAAAAGTAAAAACGCCTGTCTGTCTGTCACCAAGCTGTATTTCATAAACCGTGATAGCTATAAAACTGAATTTTTTACAAATTAGGTATGTATTTCCGTTGCCGCTATAACAGCAAACACTTAAAATAAAAAATAAAAATATTAAGGTACTCTCCATACAACAAACGTGATTTTATTTTATAGGTTATTTTATAGTACGGAACCTTTCGTGCACGAGTCCGACTCGCACTTGGCCGGTTTTTATTCTTAATAATATAATAATAGTTCTTTCAAAATATTGTTTTGTTTTTGGTAAGAGTTCCTCTTTCGGAGTTCGCGGGCTTAAGCTAACTTAACTCACTAAGTTACTTCCCATAAATACAGCCAGAGGAAAGTGTCGACAAACGCAAACAAAATAGATCAAAGCTTTCGAAAGAAACTCTACGATTTGGACCCCTTTCCCTGCGCAAACCTTACCAAGGATCAGAGTTTAATTACTCCGCGAGCCGAGAGACAATCAGAGTTTGAATGAAAGCCTGCAAACAATGGGATCTTAATTTAAATCCTGTACTTTGATAGTCGATACGCGTTGAAGAAATAAGTATCTCAATTATCATTGGACATTTCGCCTTATCCAATTTTCACGCATTTCTTTTTTTTGCGTTTTTTTTAATATCACTAGCAAACAGCAACTTAAACGGCAAATGTAGGTAATAGAATATGTCCGAACAGTGATGACCACGTCATAAAATATTTATCGATACTCACATCAGGCTTTTTTTAATTAAAAGCACATATTTTATGCATCAAAATTAAGTAGAAGCTGTTATATTCCGCTTCCACTGCATTACATTTTTAATTAATTGTGTTTTCCATGCGTGAACTCTTTAACGTAGTTCATATTTCATAATTTTATGACACTGATATCGGAACAGTGTATTAAAATGAAAGTAATTACTTAGCTTTATACGTATTTAACACGACAGGTAATAAATATATAATGTAACTGATTACTGCAGGTAGAGCGCGTCAATGAAGGAACTAGAAGAAATCACCGTATTACCACAATTTAACCAATACAGTTAGACAACCAACGCCTTTGATGTCGGGCGTCGCCGCGTCGCCATCACACCGCAAGTACATACGATATCGATACATAGGGCGGCCGCACAAAACTCCGATGCGATGCGATGCAACACCGCGAAAAAGCTAATAGCGATCCAATACAATAAAAGCACATACTCTTTAACACACGTAAATGTTAATTATCAGAGTGAAGTTGGCTGCATAAACTTTGCGCGAGTCTCATACACAGACAAGAAAGCGAGTTTCAATGTTGGCCTAACGAAAACAAGCTACTGCCATTTTCATCTTCGCGTATCCCCCCCCCCCCCTCCCTCCTATGACATAAAATCATTTTCTTCACAGCAGACGCAATTAAGTTTTGCGCATAGGTACTGTACGTTGTAAGACTGTCATAAAAGATCATGGTACGGCTGCTGGGTCTTATTGCGATTCAATTTAGGAACTGCCAAAATTATTTTAGATTGTCAATAAAATATGCGGCCGCTATTCTCTATTGCTAGTTTCAAATAATGTGTCCCATTTCCAAAATAATTAGACTTATCTTGTACGTATTATATGGTACAGAATGAAACCCATTTGGATAACCTAAATTTAGTAACGTGTCGATTAATTTTCGATTAAGTTTGAAGTCTCAGCCGGAAGAATGTAATTTCCTTCGACTTAAGTCCGCTGACGGACGAGGACGGCTCTAAGGAGCGTATGAGCATTATATGAGCCAAGAGAGTATGTTTTATATACTATTAAAATTAGGTACCTCTGAAAAGTGTTGAAGATTATGTATTTTTTTATTATAACCATCAGTGGACTGCGACAAACCATCGAAATATGGCGCACGCGGCGGCCTCGCACTATGTAGATGGGGTTGCCGCACTTGCCGCGCATGTGTAATGTTCGTTAGTTTGCCGCCGTTAATTTGTACACAAAAAAAATTCAAAGAAACAAATTATCATACAATCCATAAACTGCAGCCTTTTAACATGTACGCAAATAGACTAGCATCACTAAACATGATGAGTTATTTTAAGGATTTGGCGCTTAAAGGATTGAAGAAATTTAGATTAAGATACTGCGCTGGTATCAACTCCCATGGTCTCGTATCGGATCCTTATTTTTAAGGTTCCTAGGAGTAACACTTATTTAATTAGCTACAAACTATTGTAGAAATTCGTTTTGCGGCTTTTCTACAATACAATACTCCCAACTTCCTCTCTTAAATAGCCGACGTTTTGGTTGCTTTACAGCTAGCGTGGTCACGGACAGAATGTGACCTCTGTTTACTCGCGAAAACCCGCAAAAACGTTAGCTACTAACTATTTCCGGAATCGCCACAAAGGGCAAGCCGTAAGCACTTTCTAGGAATGTGTTGATTGAAAGCAAATACTTTTTCTTATAACAATTTTCTTATTTTCTCACGCAGTAAGTTCAAATTGCACTATAATCTTATTTAATTGTTTCTCACATCAGCGTTGTTTTTTTAAAGGATTACGGGATTGTAAAAGAAAATTATTTTGGAATTATCGTGTTATTATGTAATTATTTTAATGGGAACTTAAATATGTGTACAAACTTCACAAAAAATATTTCACAGGCCTTCAATGGCTTTGATGTTGATGGGGTTGTAATCATGAAATACTTTTAACGATATTTCTGTTTTACTGGCCTCAATTATTTGTATATTGTGTTCATATTTTGGTCAACTGAGAATTCTCTCAGTTTACCCATTAAAAAAAGCAGATTGTAAGGCAAGAATAAAAGACTGGCTCACAAAACAAAAGTGTGATTTTACAGAAAATCTGTTATATTGACAAAAACACACACACACACAAACACAGGCATAAAAACTTAAATATATATGTATGTATGTATCTTCACGCCAGGTCCCTAACGGGGTAGGCAGAGAGTGTAGAGCGCCAGACATCCCGGTTCTGACAAACCTCTCGTGCCTCGTCTACCTTCATCATTCTCTTCATACATGCACGCCGATTCCTAAGACTTTTGACACCACCATCAGTATTAGTTTAAATATATATAATATGTATAAAGGCATATTGTCGCGAAAATCAAACCAAGTTTAATATTAAATAGTTCTAATGTAAGTCACTTAACTTTAATAACTTCTTTGTACATAAATGTATTGACTGGTACATAAAATCGGTACATTTCAATTAAAAATAATTATGTTCTTGTTCCGTGGGGTGAGGGCCTGGTGATCTTTAAACATAGGTTTATCCCATTCGCAGACACCAGAGCTCTTCACATAGACATTGCTTTTACTTTTTACTGAATAATATTGTACTGTTTTATTTATATCAGTTTATAAGTTGTTGTTGTTGTTGTATCTTCACGCCAGGTCCCTAACGGGGTAGGCAGAGAGTGTAGAGCGCCAGATATCCCGGTACTGACAAACCTCTCGTGCCTCGTCTACCTTCATCATTCTCTTCATACATGCACGCCGATTCCTTTGACTTTTGACTAGTTTATAAGTATTTAAGATTTATAGGTAGCTACATACAGTCAAATGTTGTAAACAATATTGGAAGTTTCATTACATACCCGTTGGCATTCCGAAGGCCTGGGCTGTTTTCTCTGTTTAAAATAACATATCTGTAGGTACATCACATCTAACTCGCAAATTATAGCGGCAGATCAATTTACAAACAAAAACTGTATATAAAAATAATAATTGTTTCAAAATCCCCATTCGTTATACTAAACTAAAACGTTGACCTTAATTATATCAATAGTGATGTGCTATCGAGAATAATATATAAGTGGAACCTAAGTCAACACTAGTGCCTTAAGATGGAGCTAAACCAATTTGCGGTAGGTTCGAGAGGCTCACGACCTCGATCCGGTGACAATACGAAGCCTCTCCATCCGCACTTGATATACTTACTACAGCTTCCGTATCGCTGGCAGCTTACGGAGATTATTCTATCAGCGATTTACCTATTCATTGCTCATAGGCGGATTTTAGATTGATAAATATAACATAGATTTAAAATAACATTCTACTGATATACTTACCTATATTAGTATAAGTATATTTAGTTTCACCTTAGTGATATTTTTCTTTATAATTTTATTTTATAATTGACATGTATAATATATGTATCTATTTTTATTCATTTTGTTTGTTTTTGACGTTTCATAAGTGATGCTGGTCATCCTACCTTCTATATACATATAAAAATCAATTGCTGTTCGTAAGTCTCGCTAAACCTCGAGAACAACTGGACCGATTTGGCTAATTTTGGTTTTGAATGATTTTTGGAAGTCCAGAGAAGGTTTAAAAGGTGAGAAAATATGAAGAAATTGAAATAGTAAAAAACCACAGTTTAATTTTCTTATACAAATAGTCCGTATCTATAAAACATTTGACACATTATTTCATTCTGAGGCAATACGAAGTTTGTCGAGACAGCTAGTTTTTTTACAAATTCTTTAACGTTCAATTGGTTTATTGATTTCTCGGAGAAACGTCACAAAATATCTAGAATAATTATTTTAATGAGCTATGAACGTCGACAATAATACAAAGCCGTGCTAATGGAGCGGAAGATAGCTTCGTTGTAATTAAATTCATGAAATGCCGAAGAATATGATAATTAATTTATTCACTCTTAATCTTGGCGGCTTTCATATTATAAATTCGTTTCTTATGGATCATTATTCTGCGAAAGCAAAATTTACGTCAAAATAAAGTCTAGTTACAAAAAAAAATATTGTACATTTTTTTTATGAAATGGCAGTGGCAAATATTCGTACAGTTCATATTGATGTTAAGTGATGACTGCAGCCTAAAGACACCCACACAAGACCAAGGTCAAAATGCAGATGCGTTACCACGCCTGAGGCCTAAGGTGTTATGCCTCTGTACCGGAAATTACAGGGCCGTACATTACCACCTGACCGGAACGCGATAGTACTGAATACTACCATTCAGCGGCAAGTATATTAGGTAATGCGGTGGTGCCTACACCCGCGAGCCCCGTCACTGGAGCTCTACCACCAGTAAAATCGACCTTAGGAAGGAGACTTCGGCCTAATTCGGGTATGCAGAGCATTATCTCTTTCGCACCTTATTAATGTGACTTTGTCGACCATTTTGATCAAGTTTTGATCAGTAGCGGACTATCAGTGCCTACGTCGGCAGTGTGAAGCAGAGATAACGCTCTACGAAGTCGAAACTAGCCGATTGTCTCTTTCATAGGCTCGATGTCCAATATTCCTTCCTAGGTACTGTAAATATGTGTACAGTGCTCATCAAGAAATAATGCACATCGAGCCTATGAAAGTGACAATCGGCTAATTTCAGCTTTATAGAGCGTTATCTATGCCTACGTAAGCATTCGTAGTCTGGTATTGGTCAAAACTTGATCAAAAAGGTCGACAAACGTCAAATAGGTAAGGTACGAAAGAGATAACGCTCTGCAGATTCGAATAAGCCGACGTCTCTTCTTGAGGTCGATGTCAATTATTTCTTGTTGGATACTGTAACGTCATTGTAAAGAGCGTCGCCAGCCGACGATACAGATGTTGACAGTTTGGTTATAAGGGATAGGCAGGTTGGCTCTAGGGGGAGCATACTGGTACCTATCAGGATTTGCTGTATATTAATCCATTTTTTATCTCTAGAGAGCGGCAGCTGCTCTCCCCTACCACCCCCTGGCAACGCCCATAGTCAACGTATTGTTGACCACGGCCAGCTAAAGATCTGAATCCAAGCACTACTGGGCTCGTACCATATCTCCATGAGATTCAATTTCGGGACTGCCAAGAAAATATTTCATTTAACAGACTTCAAAAAGGAGGCGATTCTATTTACGAGTATCAGATTTTTTTATGTATGTATGTTCACATGTCAATTGAATTGGGATCTGATGATGCCATTATAGAGAAATTGAGGAGAAGCGTTAAATAAACATCTTCACTCCGAATTTATAATAAGTCAGTATATTAATTAATACGTGAAGGAAATAAATTTGAATCCCTTTTTACGACAATTGTACTGACAGAGTATGAAATTTTAAATAGAGAAGAGAGTTAGAAAATGCTCAAAATTCAAATATTTTACATAATAATTAAAACATAATCAAAAAATATACACTCACTACCATTTATTTCACACAAAATAAATTACGTTCACATTGTTGATTTATTTTTTATGTAACGAACATGTGCTGTGTGTGTACGTGTGGTAAAACGGATTCACAATACAAAGTATAGATTATCATAGAGGTTCGTTATAGAATTCAAGCTTAGGTGCATATTATGTACTCCGGTTGAATTTATTAGTTTTAAATTGCAAACCATTCAAACTGTAGAAAAAGTAAGAAGTTAATACATCAAAAAATCAAATGAAGCGAGCTTGGTCGACAATAACACAAAGCCGCGCTAATGGAGCGGAAGCCGCCGCGCGTTGTAATTAAATTCATGAAATGCCAGTGAATGATAATTCATTTATTCAATCTTCATCCTGACGTCTTTCACGTTTATTAAATTCGTTTCTTATGGATTGTCATTTTTATTCGGAGGTGGATAAGTTGACGCCTTGACGCATAGTAAGCAAGCAGTTGAAACCATAAAAAAAGCATGCAGTTCACATTGATGTTAAGTGATGACTGTAGGCTATAGATCAGAGATCAAAATGCAGGTGCGTTATCACTTCTGAGGCCTAAGATGTTATGCCGGAAATTACAGGGCCGTACCACCTGACAGGAACACAATAGTGCTGAACACTGCCATTTAGCGACAAGTATATTAGGTAATGCTGTGGTGCCTACGCCCGCGGGCTCCGTCACTGGAGCTCTACCACAGAGGCATAACACCTTAGGCCTTAGGAGTGGTAACGCATCTGCATTTTGACCTTGGTCTTTGTGTGGGTGTCTATAGGCTGCAGTCATCACTTAACATCAATGTGAACTGCATGCTTGTTTGCCACTTCCATAACATAAAAAAAGAACTGATATGCTTTTGTTTGGTGGTATTTACGAAAGTAGTTACTAAATTACCATCTTATTGGATAATAATAGCGCTGAAATTTATCATAAAGCGACTTAAAAGTAAGTAATCAATCGGGCCGCGGTTGTGGCTTTACCCTCAATCTGTGTCAATTGTAGAATTGCAATGTTTGAACATTACCGTCGTGGAATGGTCATAGAGGAATAATAGGAACCATCAGTCGCCACTTGTAGTACTTGATAGGCCGGAGGATGAAGTTACAACCTTATTAACTGTAGTATCAAAGTTCGATGGCACTGAGTTCAGACACACTAACTTCTCAGTCGCAGAAAAATCTACGCATATATATTTACAAACCAAAAACCACAAAAATTTGTCTGGTTCGCTTATAAACGTCGAGTTCGTCACTTCATACATAAATCATCAACAAATCAGAGATAAAATTAAAATAATGATAATGTTATGTATACATCTATAGGCAAAAAAAGGTTCATCGTCCATAAGCTTCTGATAATAGTTTGTACCTAATCACATAAACAAATTACACGATCGTTAAAATTGGCAAATATTCAAACTTAATATCATTTCGAATTAACCTTACTTACTTGTAAAAATCAGCATAGTATTTGTATACTCTTTGCAAATCAGTTGAAGTATATATTTAGACACAACAAGTCACGTTCAAAATAAAAATATTTTACGTCTCCAAGAAGAATATTTTTCTTCATTTCACCTATGAAATACAGCTTAATATTGCGTGGTTACGTGACAAACATTGGGTATATATATATTTTTATGGCTCAATTCAGTAACTCACCATTAAATGCCCGCCTCGGTTATCGTTGTACACTATCTGAAATAAAATGAGACAGCCTTTAGATATTTTTTATTATGTCATATAATGTCTTGGTCCACATCTCACGCGGAATGAACGTGTGAATTCTTGCTCAATGTAGTTGGTAATTGTCGACTAAATTTAATCTTATTCGTGGTGTAATTAAGAATCTTTTCAAAAGTGTATATTAGTTTCGTAAAAATAAGTTGCCGATTCATTTGCGAAACTAAATTATTTTGTAACATAACAAATTTTCGGATTTATCAGTACATTAAATTAAAATTATTACGTTACTTCACGCCTGTAACCCCGAAGGGGTAGGCAGAGGTAAATACATGCATTCAAGCATACATGCATACACCCACGATTCGCCGGTTACGTTTTGGCCCATGTAACAGGTGGCGAGCCTGTTGATATCTCCGGGGACATTACCAAACTTCGAGGTAGGTACTGGGAAATTTCCAGAAAATGGAAAAATCCCAATAGAACCAGAGATAAAGGTCTTTACACCATTATCTCTGATAACCCCAACCCGGGAATCGAACCCAGGACCTCAGCGTAGTAGTAGTGGCCTGCTACCACTAGGCTACCGAGGCAGTTAAATTATTGTTTTAGTCAACCCCAATACTATCGTAGCTATGTAAGCTTTACAAATTTGCGAATAAAAGTGATCAACTTCACACTTCACTAAAAATTCACACTTTATACACAATTGGCCGGTTCTTTATTGAAAAATAATGAAACCATACGTTCAAAATCGTGGCTTTAAAAAAGCCATTAGGTATCTCTTCCAAATATAAATGTTTCGCCGATTCAGAAAGGTTCAATATTACAATATCCCTTTGAAACACGACGTGAACAGCAAATATTTTATCCAAAACGCATACACGGCCGTTTGAAATAGAAATTCACTTTTTTTATCTACCAAAAAGTGAAACGTCAACGTGTAATCGAAAATCTATTTCGTTTCGATATATCGAAAGTGTATCAAACAAAAACCATTCAGAAGTTCCGACAAACGCCGTGTTGACATTTCAAATCGCTTCAAATTTCGTTTTCAATACTTTTATCCAGATAAAGTACACGTGTGCGTTCATTTGAAAGAACCGTTTTTTGTTTTCACTCATTGATGTGACGTCACAGTTAAAGTTAGTTACAAACATTACCATTTGTAAAATTGACATAACACGAGAAGCAATGACATTTTACTGTTGGTAGAGTGCCAGTGCAGGGGCTCGAGGGCGTAGGTAAATCTTTATGACGCCAAATGGTAGTAATCAGCAACTGGTGGTAGAGCTCCAGTGACGGAGCTCGCGGGCGTAGGCACCACCGCATTACCTGATTTACTTGCCGCTAAATGGTAGTGTTCAGCACTATCGTGTTCCGGTCAGGTGGTAATGTACGGCCCTGTAATTTCCGGCACAGAGGCATAACAACTTAGGCCTCAGGAGTGGTAACGCATTTGCATTTTGACCTTGGTCTTTGTGTGGGTGTCTATAGGCTGCAGTCATCACTTAACATCAATGTGAACTGCATGCTTGTTTGCCACTTCAATTACATAAAAAAAAAAAATCAGCAATACAAATATAATTAAATAGAAGAAATATAATGTGAACGTCCATGGCATATAAATATTTGCATATAAACACATACGCTAATACTAAACAACAGCTTAATATCGTGATAAAAAATAACATCCGCAAATCATCAATCAATCAACAGACCAGTCCCCACAATCAGTACCCGTTCACGAGTATGACGCATGTGGCAGCCATTGCCTACGCCCTTGAGTCCCTATAATAATAATGGCAACCCATTATACGTCCCACTGCTGGGCACGAGTCTCTCCCCTTTTTGGGGGGAGGCCTGGAGCTTACTCCACCACGCTGCTCCAATGCGGATTGGTGGAGGTGGGTGGGTTAGTGGCCAACCCACTCTCGGATGTTTTCAAACGGCCCATAAGGCCTCCGACAAGGTTTAACGACTGCTATCCATCGATAGCAACCGGAACCGACGGCTTAACGTGCCCTCCGAAGCACGGAAACGCGCATTTAATTTGCCACTAGCGGTCACCCATCACACTACCCGACCGCGCCCGTAGTGCTTAACCGAGCAGATCGCTTACGATCTACACCAGCCGCTGGGCTATGCGCGCTTCGTCGTCGAGTCCCTATACTGAAACTCTATCTTGGTACAGTTCCTGTGTAGGTTGCATAGTTTTATTTTTGTTTATAATCGCCACGCTTGGCACGCTGATATGCGCTCGCAGCAGCGGTAGTTTTATCGTAAGGCGCTGCTGCCTATCTTGCCTTATTGCACTTACTACCGCCCCATTGGATTAGTTTCTGTTCGGTTGACTAACTCTTTTTTTACTTTAGTTTTACATAAAAGATCGCACACGCCAATTAATCGATTTTTGCCAAGAAACATGTCAAGCTAACAAAACTTCTCACATTGAAGTGTAAAGTCGACTCAAATCACTCCAAACTTGGCTGCATTACCCAAAGTTCCTACGAGAAATAATTTAGCTGTACATAGTTTGGCAAATTGCCACGCAGTGTGATCTTAACTAATTTTGCCTGAATTCAAAAGTTAATGAATTGGGTGTACTGCCAAGCTTCTTCGGGGTGCCGACAACCAATAACATCAGTGTTGCAAACTTGAAGCGAGTCCGCCGAGGGATTACTCTTGTGTTGCCAACTAATTAAATTCAAATTAGGAACAGTCTTTAGTCAAAATTGACAATCTTTGCGGCGGTATTGTTATAAATTTTAGTCACAATACAAACTTCAACAACAGCAAAAGCTTCTTATGCGTGTGTCATCACGATGACTTGGTATAAGTATACTTCGGTTCTTCATCAGGCATGTTTAATCTTAAGTTCAAATATGGACTTCTTAAATATTTTTTTTTATAGGCGGAACAATTGAGCCACCGCATTACCTACCTTGTGTACACTTGTCTAGAATAGAGTTAATAGCATGCTATAATAAAGTTAATAGTATGCTATATTTTCTTCTTAATAGCAATGTAAGCGAGCGTATATAAGGTAGATAATGACCATAGACCACATAACATTATCTACCTTGTGTGTGTAGTGAGGTATCAATGTGTTTGTGTTGTGCTTTTGGGCAAAACCGTATGGGGTAAAATCGGTCTTCACCATACAAAAATGAGCTGATTTATCGGTCTCAAAAGACAAAGAAGACGCCTAAATTTAAATCAACCAATGAAACGGAATAAACAACAAGCAACCTGAAATAAAGAGACGAAAAAAGTTTAAAACTAGTAAAGAAAATATTTGTTTGTATTGTCTTGAAAAATATGGTGTTACGCACTTAGACGATGATTGATCAGTTACAAAGGGTGGTATCATGAAAACTGTACTGGTTGGGATCCAGAAGACATGGATAATTTTGAGTGTGTGTCCTGAAACGTTAATGTCGGGGGCAAAATCGTATAGCAGTATACGGTTTTGTACACCCCCGGGGTAAAGCCAAGCAAAATTATTATGTTCCAATTGAATTTTAATAGTTTATCATTTGTATAACAGGTGCAATTTGTACAACATAATATTCTTAATAAACGTTAGAAAACAGATTACATAATCCTTATTTATTTCCAAGCCGGACCCTTACCTATACGATTTTGACCCGGTCTCTCCTATACGCTCGCTACCATCTTTATTAAGAAAAAATATTGCATGCTATCAACTTAATTCTAGACAAATCTGTGATAATATATGGCAAAATGGTAGCATAAAAATCAACGTCTATTGTATTAAATTATCTAAATAAGCATCTCGTTTAATTAACATCTATAGAATGTGGTCTAGATTCATATCAACGTTTACGGTCATGTGAGGAATGACATGTTCTCACACTATTTTATCTTTGTGCATTCTTTTAAAATTTTATCTATAATCATCTAGACCCACTGGTCTAATCACTATTCCCAAAGTGGTCCATATAGACCCCGTACGGGGTCTATGGGAGACTCGATGGGGTCTACGTATATGCGTAAATAAAAATGGGATATATGGGAAAGTGATATAAATGTTAGCGAGGGGATCCACCGAAACCAGGAAAAAATTTAAAGGGGTCTACGAGAAAAATAATTTGGGAACCTCTGATCTAGACTTATCATCTACGATAGAACTAAGCTGCGTTGTGTCGTCGATGAGACTTATACAGTCCTCAACAAGAAATGTTTTTTTTATAGGTCAGGCTTTGTGTAGGCGGCCTGTCTCGACACGGCACTAGTCTACTTCACCGGGCAATCGGCGAGCGCAGAAGGCGCTCCAGCCTAAAGAAATGTTGCACATTGACCTTAGGAAAGAGACTTCGGCTTATTACCCGAATGCAACAGAAGTTGGGTTATTTTTTTCGGGTGTATGTATGTATGTAGATTTTTTGGCTCTGTAGATCGTTACTTCGCTCACTATGTGACGTTTGTCTATGATTTTGATCAAGTTTTGATAAATACCTAACGTGACCATTTTTATCGACACTCAAAACGGGACATTCTCAAAATTAACCTTCAAGGATCTAGCGGGGAAAAGGCTTACTAACGAAAATCCAGCTATAAGGCCCTTTAAGCATCGTTTGGAGTATCTTAGGTATCGCTATCGATTGCTTTTGAGATTATTAAATTATTAAAAAAAACATTAAAATTTCGGATTGACGTTTACGGGACAACTTCAGTCGGGTACGCTAGTTTTCTATACATTTTTGCTAAGATTACCGATAACGGGACATTTTCGCTCCCTAAAAGTTTTCGTGCGACACCGGGATGGGCTTCGTGAAAAAGGGACAGTCCCGTTCAAAACGGGACGTATGGTCACGTTACCAATACCGCACTGTCAATGTTTACGTAGGCAGTGTGCAACAGAGATAACGCTCTACGAAGTCGGAACTAGACGATAGTCTCTTTCCTAAACTCGATGTGTAATATTTCTTGGTCTGTGCTGTGCGTTCTTGCCTATGAAGTTGAAGAGCGTCGTCGATTTCGTGCACTGGAGAGCTTGTGGAGCACCATCAGATTGATAATAATAATATAATAATAAAATCATATTTATTTTTCCTTCACAAAATTAGGTACATTCTTATTGTCAATACATTGTTTGCTCTTAAACCCTAGTTTTGTGTGAGACTGGTGCCTGAAATAAGTTTCTGGATGAAACCTGTGCTACAGGTCACCAGGCCCCTCCCGCAAACAGTTTTTAATACAGCAACCAGGTGGTACCAAGAAATTATGTACAGCTAAAGAATTAGCATGTATAGTATCAGGAACGCGACAATAAGTGCAATACAAATATGTACATATATTATATGACATGTATAGCAAAGAACATTTGCAAAATTCTTCACTACAAAAAAAAACCTAGAGGGAATAATAAAAGTAAGAGCTTCATACTTAAGATCAATAACGAAAAATCAATAACGAGTTACAGACAATTAGTGTGTGTGTGTGTGTGTGTTTGTGTGTGTGTGTGTGTGTGTGTGTGTTTGTGTGTTTTTTGTGTGTGTGTGTGTGTGTGTGTGTGTGTGTGTGTGTGTGAGTGTTTATTGGTAAATTGGTGATGCCTGTGTGGTGGACAGGTACCTATCTTAACGGTGGAGATAAACGGTACGAGTAAGCTGTCAAGTTCATATTCATTTTTATAAAAGTTAGTGTTAATTGATTAAACAAATATTTATTTAGTCCGGTTACATATTTTTTAATATATTTATTTTAATTGGATAGCTTGTTTTTCTTTCATCATAACTTTGATTTCATTATTTATCGGCGTTACTTATTGATTGCATGTATGTATCTTCACGCCAGGTCCCTAACGGGGTAGGCAGATAGTGCGCCAGATGTAATTTAATTTAATTTTTAATAACATTTCTTCTGTAGATTCGTAATCAAGAGACTTTAAATACTTTGTTACAACTTGCTTGCAGCACGTGTTACGTAGGTGGTATATATCGAGAAGGGCATTAATTTTGTTATAAAGGTAGGGGCCAAGGAAGTAATAGAAATTCTGGGAGAAGGATGTTTTTAGCATTGGTATGGTACAGACTGCGCTTCGCCGACGTTTGTCTTTTAGAAGATCAGGATCATATGAAATTTCGGAATGTTTTTTTAATATGACCTTCATTACAAATAGTTGCCTAACTGTGAGTAGGTCCCAGTCTCTAAATAATTTAACGGTGGAGAATTGATATGGTAATCCAGCTGCAACTTTGAGAACGAGACGTTGTGCTCTTTCTACGGGTAGCAGATGAGTTTTCGCTGCGCCGCCCCAAGCGGAGATTCAATATTCTAGTAGTGATTGGCATAATGCGAAATACACTGTCTTGGTGATCTTACGGTTATCTATATGTTTTAGGTTTCTGAATATATATGTTAGTTTGCGTAACCTTGTTGCTAGGAGATCGAGATGAGGTTTGAATGTCAGTGTTTCGTTAAGTAGTACACCCAGATATTTGATACAATCTGTTCTTTCTAGTGTGGGACAGGAGCAAGATGATAAATGGGAGCTGCATTCGTGTGATATGATATGGTTTTCTTTCGGAGCTAGTTGGTTCGGCCTTAGGGCAAAAGTTATGTATTTACTTTTGGAAATGTTCAATGTTAGCCTGTTGCGCCTAAGGCATTTGCTCACGCTATTGAATCCTTCCTGGGCACAGTCGAAGGCATCGTTCCACGTGTCTCCGTGGAAGAACCCGTAAGGCCGTATCGTCCGCGAACGTGAAAATTTTACCATTCCGGAGTTTTAGCTCACAGAGACCATTTATGTACGTCAAAAATAGAGTAGGACTAATTATAGAACCCTGGGGTGTACCGTAAGTAGCAGTTTTATTTTCACTAGTCCACTGGCCAATCTTGACTCTTTGACACCGGTCGGAAAGATAGTCTTTAAATAAATTAAGCGGGAGGCCTCTTACGCCTAATATTCCTAATTTACATAGAAGGTGTGGAATGGAGACGGTGTCGAAAGCCTTAGCGAGGTCTAAAAATAGTACTAAGCATTTCCTCTTCACGTCGAGGGTTGTGACAATAGAGTGAACAAGATCATGTACTGCATCACTTGTAGATTTGCCCCTACGGAAACCGTATTGAGATGAGGATATGAAGTTTTTGGATTCAAGGTAATTTACAAGGTTCTTGTTCATTATGCGCTCCAGTGTTTTAAAAAGGGTAGGCAAGATAGTTATAGACCTGTAATTATCAACCCCACTTATGTCTCCACCTTTGTGTAAAGGTTTAATTTGACCCATTTTGAAAGCAGCAGGAAAGACTCCATTCGAAATTGCCAAATTACAAATATGTGTGATGGGTAGAACTAGAAGTTGCGTGTATCTTTTAATTACTTTACTAGATATTTGATCAAAGCCCACTGCGCACCTCTCTTTTAAATTAGTTATGATTTGAGCCACCTCGAGGTCATCGGTGGGGGACAATTAATTTTGAATTTGAATTTGAACAAAACAAATGAGTCGACAGGTGGCGCGATCGTCTGTTCGTTACAAGTGCATGTAACGTCAACGCAGTGATGAATTTTTTCTGCTAATTTCCTACCAATATTTGAAAAGAAGACATTAACGTCATTGACACTTTGTTGTGGATCAGTAATTGATATTAGAGATGTCGACTGATCTGGTCCTGGTGATTTTTTTGCTCCACTTATGTTTTTTATTACTTACCACAGTTGTTTTTTATTATTTCGTGCTCTATTGATTTCTTGTTTATCATATAAACGTTTAGCCTTTTTAAGTATAGAAGTGCAGACGTTACGGTAGCGCTTATAAGTGATTTTAAGAATTTCGTTATTCGGATTACCTCTGGACTTAGGTTGTCTCTATTTTTCATGCAGCGTAAAATACGAGTACCTTTAGTAATCCATGGCTTTCTAATCAGATTTCGCTTAGGAGTTTTAATAGGCTTACTACTTTCCTTTACAGCATTAGATAGACATTCGATCAACAGATTTGTAGCTATGTTAGTATCGGTACAGTCAAAAACCGGTTGAAAATTGATTTTTGGGATATTTTTATCTAATTGTTCAAAGTCGACTCTGTCAGGTACATTTTCTTTTAAAAAAAGATTTGATTTTAGTATAAGAATATTACTATTATTTAATAGTATATTGATAATGAAAATGCTAAGATTTTCCAAAAACAGGAGAAGAATAACCACTTTCTTATAATAAACTAGCTGCCCCGACGAACTACGTATCGCCTTAGAGGAATAAAAAATCGGAATGTCCAAAAAATCGTCAAAAAATATTAATTGAGAATAATAATTTTGTGAACACACAACAATATCTTGTGAGACCAATAGGTAATTTATAAGTGTGATACTTATCAATTACCTATTGGGTACACAATATTTCATAAGAATTGGTCCAGCCGTCTCAGAGGAGTATGGTTAATGGTAACTAACATTGTGGCACGAGAATTTCTTAAATATATATAATCAATAATAATCAATAAATAATTCGTGCACGACTAGGACAGTTTAATTATTTCAGTATTTTTTGAGCGACGATCTTATTAATTGACATATTATATGTTAATGAAAATGTCAATTGCATGTCCATTAATTATCCTTTTTAACCGAGTTCAAAAAAAGAGAAGGTTCTCAATTCGGGCGAATATAATTTTTTTTTTTTTATGTATGTACGCGAGTTTTGCCAAGATTTCAAGACCGATTTACGTAATTCTTTTTTGTTTGATGCGGAATAGTTTCGAATTGGTCCCATAAAAATTTGATTCAGATAGGGCCATCAGTTTTTATGAGCATTTTTTTACTAAAGGAATTAGAATAGACGGCGAGTTGTCATACAGTGCGTTGAATCCACTGACGTCCTAGATAGTCCTAATGCGCATGACAACAAGATGATAACAAGTGACAGTGACACATTTACTCATCGACGACACAACACAGCTTATTTACTCCTTCGTGGATAACATTTTTTCAATAGTGTCAGTCGTGTAATAATTTTGTATCGACACACCTAAACAATCTAATTATCATGAAGCTAAAAGAGTCAGATTTTACAAATTTAACAGATGTGAACATTAATCTAATGGGCATTGCAGCAAAAAACAAAAAGTATTAAATAAATATAACTACGTTAAGAAAAACCGATTTCAAATATTATAAATATTTATTGTCCTAAAATCTTGACAGCAAATTAAATACTCCCGAATATAATTTAGCAATTAGTTTTAGGAGAAAACATTATATTCATTTGGACAGAATTCTCATTCACATCCTAATTAAATCATTGAATGAATATAAACGTTTAGGGCTCCATCACTGCTACCAGTAGATTATTTGCCAAAAACATAACACAGAAAACACCCCTCTTTTAACTGTTCGGGGTTAAATAGAAGTAAAATCAAAGAAAATATATCAATACCCTTTCTTCTTTAATTGACCCTTTCTCAAATAAGAAATAAAGAAATATCATGTATCATTGTATCCCTGTGGTAGAGCAGTTCGTATTATGTCACTGTCGGTTCGAGAAATTGAATTTCTAAACTGAGAAATAGCCGTTATTGTAAAACATCTACACCTTTGTTCAGCTCAGCTGCTATTTGTTTTCCGCAAAGGAAAACTAAAATGTACAGTACATATTTAATATTTGTATCGCCGTAACGTAGGTATTTTTATGTTTGAATAAACATAACATCAAGCTCTTAATAAGCTAAGATTATGTCATTTTATTGCTATCGATCCAATCTATTGTTCACAAACGATGTCCTACTCCGACCGAAGTAACCTTGCAAACAAATTCAAAAGGATGATATTTTAAAAGCTCGAATTCAATAAACAATGCTGAAGGAGAAATTAAAAAGTACCAAATAGTATCTCCAACAATATACAAAATGATTGGAGGTTGTATTTGTATTTACCTACATTTGCATGTACCTACATTAATTAATTACTCATAGAATTTGTACAAAATGTTTTTATAAGAAATGGTACGGAACCCTTCGTATGCGAGTCCGAATCGCACTTGGCCAGTTTTATTTTGAAATATTACAACCATTTTACGATACCGTGACAAACTTTCCGCGTATTCCTAATAACTCATCCTTTATTTCTCACAACTCCACATATTATTAGAAATGCTTCATAAATCATATTAATAAGAAATACTAAGTACTAATTTATTGTTCAGCCGTTACGTACAAAAACATTAACTGCTAAGGCAAATAAATTATTTCTTTTATTATTAAGGCAATCTGCGACCATTTGGTCTCAACATATTTTACTCGTTCACCCAATTCAACGAAGGTTTACCAATAAAGAACATTGCTTTATATTTTATTATAAAAATACGGACTCTTTCGAAAATTGTGTGAAACATAATGAGGTATAGAATTATGGGCGGCTACGGTAAATATAGGATTACACTTAAAAAAAAAGAATGTTAACACGGAACACGAGTACAATTTACTCGTATTAATGAGTGCCTTTAAATAATGTGAATATCTCTACTAAAATATTGAATAAAAATATTTTTTTGGAATATTTCTATGTACTACGTATTTTCACGACTGTCTTCACGGAAGAGGTAGATAGAGGTACCTTCATCTTTCATTGTCATTAAACACACACTGATTCGGTGGCTCTTCACAGACCCGAGATCTAAGAATAGATAGTAGATCCGGTGTCTAAGAACTATGCGTGGTAGACAACCACGCATAGTTCTTAGACGCCGGAGCTTGCGGCAAGCCACGTCTGGCTTGAATCTCTCTCTGAAGCCAAACGTGTTCGCGTAGCGTAAGGTCCCGGCTGACAAACGCCACCTCGATTATATCACGTTAATGTTATCTATAGTATTCTGTCTTCGAACAAACGGGCAGCACGCGAGTTATACCTTCGTATCTCAGCGTTCGATACACACTCATACTAATTCGGTACACAAAAGTTACGCGATTGCGCCGCAGTGACGAACGGTTGACACGGTACTTAGAGACAGATGTGGTTAAAATACTGAAAGCGGGCAGCCCTAGCGCATGTTTACGTACGCACGTTATTTCAAGGACCGAATCACAATACTGTAGGCAAAGATTTTAGAAGAGAGTAGGCTGGTGCAGCTTACTCTAGCACTTACCCCTCTACTCTACTGCAGCTTCGCATATGTCTTACATGTCCCCCCACAACGCCCTAAGCCGATCGGACCTGCAGTGCTCTCCTTAAGGCAGTTGTGTCAATTTATTTAGGCTGAGAGCACTTTGCACTCGAAAATTGCCCAGGGAAGTAGACTAGTGACTCAAGGCAAAGTGCCCAATTTCCTATATGTGAGGAAATTTCATCTCACTGGTTAACCTAATTGCACTCTCGCTTTCCCCTGTCAATGTCATGCACGCGCCAAAATATCCATGTAGGTATTTATAATTTAGATGCCACTATCCTATCACAGTCAATAACCAATATACTGGAAAGCAAGTTGGGCTTTTAGGCTGTCAAACGAATTGATTGACAGCCCTAAAGCTATTTACCGGAAAGCAGATTCAACCGCTGAAGGTTTAACATCGCATTTACCTTATTTGGAATATCTACGATTGCTTTATGTTGTGTAGATAATCTACGCGTTATAGTGAGATATAAGTCCAATAAGTTATTTTGCGAATAATTTCTAAAAACTGATGATAGGCTTTGTCTTCTATATATAAGATTGAGAGCCTATGTAGCCTCGAAACCATTCAAATCATAAAAGCATGCATCAAGTTATCGATGTTAGAAATTCTGACATATCGGGTTAACCACTATGCATGACTGGTACTTTGTGGTTAGCTTCGATATGGTAAGGAATTGAAGGTTAAAGGTCACATAAAATCATTTTTAAGTCATGAAGGTGACAGATAAGCTTTGAGTTCACCTTGATGGCCAGTGAATACCTACCTATAAACATTAACTTAAAACAAAAGTTTTTGATTTTAATGTGTTGCCACTCCTGAGGTGTAATACGTTATGCCTCTGTGTCAGAAATTACGAGGCCATAATAAATTTAGATAATGTGTGTTTTTAGTCTTCAGTAGCAAATTGCATGAAATATTTAAACCGGAAATATTTATACTTATTAGCTGAGAATTAAAACGTTAAGACTATAAATTATATATATCATAGATAAAATTTCTAGAAACTAATGTATTTATACCAAAAGAACTAACCTTTAAATGTACCATCGAATAAATTCCCGGTGAGCCAAAACCATTACAAATTAGACTTTACGCCACACAAATAAGGCATCGACGTGATCTACCAGACCTATCTTCAATGGTACAAAACTAGACATCGTGAAACAAGTAAATCCTAAGAGCATGAACCAGTCAGAGATGCCATGGCAAGACAATCGTTAAAGGAGTTGTACACTCTGACATATTGGGTTAAGTCCTACGCAGTCAACCGGCGCTTGTGGTTAGTCTCCACACGGGACAAGAACGACAGATATTTAAGACACCAGCTTTGCGTGAATATCGGTTTCAATTATGAATCTACGTTTTTTTTATAAAATCAGAATTCTTTGATGTGATTTATCATAATTCTAACAGAAGTATCTTTTTCGTAGTGTTTTTAAAACAATATCCTATTATTATTTTGCAAGCAGAACCATAAATACTAATGCCTTTGAAAAGACTAGCGTTTGGATGAGAACACCGTGAAACAATTTAATCTAGAAAACATTACCTCGTTGGAGATGTCATGGCAAGACAATCCTTAAAGAAAAATTAGTCTTTCTGATATATAGGGTTAACATTTGCACCTAGAGTTTATGTTTCTCTTCATACAGCGTGGTACAACTATAGTTATTCAAAAAGGGGTTTTGTTTACAAGGTAGTGCTTTAAATCTTAAGCTTATAACTATATTCGAAAAACAAAACTTCAAAGAAATTCCATTTAAAATACTAGAGATACTATGAAACAATTAAATTCTCAGAGCGTAGACCTGTCGGAGATGTCTCCAAACCAATCATAAAAGGAATTGGACATTCTGTCATATCGGGTTAACTGCAACGCCGTCAAATGGCGTTTGTGGTTGGGTTCCGTACGGGATGGTAAGAAGGATAGATATTTTTTTTATGTAATAGAAGTGGCAAACAAGCATGCAGTTCACATTGATGCTAAGTGATGACTGCAGCTTATAAACACCCAAACAAAGACCAAGGTCAAAATGCAGCTGCGTTACCACTCCTGGGGCATAAGGTGTTATACCTCTGTGCCGGAAATTACAGGGCCGTATATTATCACCTGACCGGAACACGATAGTGCTGGTCACTACCATTTAGCGGCAAGTATACCTTTTAGGTAATGCAGTGGTGCCTACGCACTGGAGTTCTACCACCAGTCTAAAAGATACGATATGCAATTATTTTATTCATACGATTTATTGTGCCTACTTCATTTTATCGGAATAAATGTTCAAATTCCAAAAAATCTAACCTTACGTTTTGTCCCATGTAAAATCAGATAATGGCACTACGAAACATCCAGAAAATGGATAGCATTTATTAAGTAGAAACCAATGCTTTTTCTATGTTTATTGTTATTATTAGGTTATTCAATGTACCTTTTTAAAAAGCTTAGTAGCTTCTTTGTATGAAACAACTAAATCTGAATCAATTCTCACCAGAATGATTTGAATAAATTAAAACACACGCTGAAAACACGTTGCTAGATAACTAAAAAAATACCGCAATTTTTCAATATTTGTCGTCTATTCTGAATGGGAAAACCGACGACAACGCGCGGTTAGAAATTGCATAGATGGAGGTATTTCGGACACGTACCAAGCTCCACAATCAGTCCGTTTTTAGCCAGGCCGTTTTGATAGCACGAACAAAAGACTTGTCACCAACAGGATTCACTTTTGACGAATCACCAAAAAATATGGGAAATTTGTTTTACTCGCGCTCTAATGTGTAACATTGGATCTGAAAAATAACAGTAGATAAATGTCTTTTTTGCCAATGGGTTACATAATCCAAAACGTAACCGGCGAATCGTGAATGTTTGCATGTAGGTATGCTTGCATGCCTACCCCTTCGGGTATATTTTTTTTATTAACTTATTTATCTCAGGCATTTATCAAGAGCTTATATAATAAATACCTTATACATTTATCGTTATACATATACGTAATTGATGGTGGATAAATGGTATGGATTATTATCTTAATGACGGGAATATAGGTAATAAACCTCTTGAGTTTCACCCTTGAGTAAAAAGAACAGTGAAATCGGTAAAGCTCTTCTCATGCGATGTTAGTTCTTATATGCAGTCCCTGATTCAAATGAAATTAGAGTTACTTTCGCATATATAATATTAAGTAGGGAAGTAGGAATAAAACATCAAATAGCGAGCCTACTCATTTGCATTAAAAATTTATTGAAAATATAAAGACAAATAAGATCCTATCTGCTTGATATGATGTTATTATTTCCTCGACTAAAGGTCTCCAATGAATACAAATACATTTAGGATAAACAAGAAAGGAAAAATAATATTCCAACTGGCCTCAACACACTCGTGTAAAAACCATGAATTTGTAAACAAAATAGAATCAAATATGATATGTTCTTAGGTTCGAAGTAGAATCAAATGTATAAATAATGGGAAATAATATAAAGGGATTTAACGAGGTTGTCGACGACGTCGATACGTGGATTATTTGCAAGAGAAATAGTACCTTGAATTTTCTGTAGATAATAATAGAAGATGTATTATTTATTTATGAAAAATGAGGATAAACTAATTTCTAAACAAGGATGGAAACAATGGAAAACTAATTCCTATTACATTCCAAACGCTCCCAAGAATTAATACTGTACTTAGATGTTTTTAAATGAAGCGTGTAGACAAAGGGCTTAGCAAGATAACGTGTGATGAAAAATCCCGAAGTCCCTAATAGGGACGTGGATTACAGGGGACAGGGATTAGGGGAACAGCATCAAGGATTCTAATTTAGCTTAGAGCAGTCTAGCGAAAAAGTGGAAAACCCGCGGCCTAGATATTGCTTTGAATCAGGTACGTATTGACCATGGGGATTAAGGGAGTATTGACGTTTTTTCCGAACCACTGACGCGTAAAGAACGATTTTGTAGAAAGGATTTAGTCCTAGCTAAGTATAGAGAAAATTGCTTTTTAGATAGATCTGATGTTTATTTGTTCTATATCATTTATTACGTATTTTCATATGAGAATTTATTTTTTTATGTTTTGGAAGTGGCAAACAAGCATGCAACTCACATCGATGTTAAGTGATGACTGCAGCCTATAGACACCCACACAAAGACCAAGGTCAAAATTCAGATGCGTTATCACTCCTGAGGCCTAAGGTGTTATGCCCCTGTCCCGGAAATTACAGGGCCGTACATAACCACCTGACCGGAACACGATAGCACTGAACACTACCATTTAGCGGAAAGTAAATTAGGTAATGCGGTGGTGCCTACGCCCGCGAGCTCCGTTACTGCAGTTCTACCACCAGTATAATAAATGCGGCAACAGGGTTCGTGCCGTTGCGTTGGTTTTATTTACTTTTGACGACATCAAAAAGTAACTGGTCCTGAAATTCGCTGATGGCATCGACTTAATTTATCCCTACGTTTTTTTTTCTGCTATGACCACAGTTTAAATAACAAGACAATAGAAGTGCCATGATTGCGTGAAATTTTCGCCACAAATTGGTTTCGCTTCGACAGTATTCGACAACAATTACAGCGCGTTACATGTAGGGGAGGTACCCTAATTTTATTTTTGATGTTTTTATTCTACCACTTTGTCAGCGTGATTAAAGTGTATATTTGTGCCAAATTTGAAGTCTCTAGTACCAATAGCTTTAGCGCTAAACCGCCGACGGACAGACAGGCAGACGGACATGGCGAAACTATAAGGGTTCCTTTCCTTGTTTACGACGAAACCCTAAAAACGTTACGAGCCAATATTGTCAAGCCTACAGAGCGCCTAGTGCGAGATTTCCGATCGCGATTTTCGATCGCTAGCGGTGAATCGATGACGCTCCTTCAATTCCACACAAATCTGCGTTTACTCTTTCGCGATCGAATTCGCGTAAGAGTTAATAAAATCTCGCACTAGGCACTCTGCGACAACAAATCGAATTTGATAGAAGTAGTCGAATGGTTGATAAGCATAGTCATATTATTACATATTCTTTGGCATAGTATAGTGTACATGCAACGGTTCCTCCTAACTTACCAAAACGGAACTAAAAATGTACGACATAGTCAAGGACATTTTCAAGATGACTGTAACTGTATCAATGTGTAGCGCTGATAAAAAGAATTGCTGCCCACTTCTAAACTCCCGGTACTTGTCCAGACACTAATTACACATTTTTAAACAGCTAAAGAGTTGCAATAACTGTCATACGTGTCCACACGTCCTTAATTACTAGAAAAATGTAGTGCACCGTTGGTTCTTGGTTCTGAGAAAAGTGAACTGTCCCTATATCACCGTAAGCCGTACTTATACAGCTAACATTGCTCTGACACAGCCCGTTACAAACAGCCTTGATAACTAGCTGGCGACTACGTCGTGCACTTCACTGAACTTGTATTTGAACGCATATCTTAGTTCACAACAGGGCACTCAATCGCGCTTTTCTTTTATTTTATCTATCGTTTGTAGGAGACCAACAATTAGGGTTCTTGATAGGTATAATTATATTACTAGAAATATAAATATATAAATTTATTCCTAATCCCGATGATAAAAAATAAATTTGTTTCCCTTTTGTTTCTAATTTTCGATTTAAAACGAATTTTACAGTACTTTGTGGACTATAGCAGCTGCCAATAACACAATTTGCGAAAGAGTTAATTGAAATTCAGAACAATTCTTTTGAGTTTCGTTTTCATACTGACATTTTTTAATTTGATCAATTTCGGTCAAATGTCAAACAACTTTAGTATTATTCACACATTGACCTATATGTACTAGAGTACTAGCACAGTCTAAAGAAAAAGTACAAGTTAAGTAATAGACAGAACACTCCCCTTGGTAGCTCGGTCCCAGTTCCCAGAAGTCAATTTACCACACTTTCAAATAGTTACATGACAAATGACGTGGATACGTCTCACATAAATAAATATCAATTTAAAAACGGCACCGACCGTGTTCCCGATTTCTTCTCTATTAACTTCGTTGTATTCATTTTTTTTTCTCCAAACCCAAGTATTTAAACAACAGCCTTGGATGGCAAACTCCCATGGATCCGGACCTCAGCTTATCATTATTATTAGTGTAGTATAGTTCAAATCAATATTATTATACCTAAGATACAATCTATCTGAATACAGTTCCGTTACATTTACCTTCACGACTAAACTGCGTAATCAAATACTACTAAGAAGTTAATTTTCGTATTTACATATAATATGTACTATTTATAACAAGTAATTATTATAAAACAATACTTATGTTTATGTCAAGTTGACTTTCGGTTTTCATAAAAAAAATACAACTATCCACTATAATTTCGATAAAATATCAAACCGATTACTGAAGCTGAGGGGGTCGTAACTATGACAACTAAATTTTACTTCAAATGCAATATCCAACACCTGTACCTTTTGGCGTAGATCCAGAGACAATCGGGACTGATGTATGGTCATTGCATTTCTTTAGCAGGTTAATCCGAGCTTATTCAGCATGTCTAGACGTACAGCAATGGAGTTGAAAATTCAAAAGATCATTTTATTTAAATCGTAATTGTTCGAACCAAGTTAAGATGATGTTTGGCAGCTGATAATAGTGTTATCCGAGAGCATTTCAGCAGATAACCTCGCTGGTCCCAATTGAAAATGTCGGTTCTTGAAAAATAGAGTCTTTCGGTAGAATAATTCAAAATTGTTTTATTTGTTCTGTTTGAACACAAATATTTACTTAGTATTGATATAAAACCAGCTTCATTACGGGATTACCACTCATGTAATATTATATACTTCAGTGATTATTTAAAATCAACCCGACGTTTCGTTTAACTACATATAAGTAGGTACTTTAATCGATTTTTTCTCTAAATAAACTTAAATACTCTTCTGAAAGACTGCGCACTCTTTGTAGAACCGACGACAGGTCAAATAACTCTTATTTTGCAAAAGTGGATCATCGATTAGTTCCCTTTAGGTGCGTTCTTTAAAAAAAGAAATTAAAGAAAAAACGGAAATAAAAGTTTGACTTCGGACAGGAATCGAAGTTGCGACCTCAGGATAACCAGTCCAGCCGCTTTACCACTAAACTACCGAAGTCCCGGAAAATCGGAAAGAAATTTTTCTTTCCGTTTTTTCTTTAATTTCTAAAGTTCACTTACATGTGTTTTTGCGAAAAATAAATAGTACAAATCAAATTTTGTCAAAGACGGTCAAATTATTTGTAATTGTAATAGTAATCATAGCTTTTACATGTTTCTTTGAGATTAATCCTTGCAAGATGAATTTAACATCTTATGCTGCACAATTCAATCTAGAACCGGTTATGAAAATTTTTGAAAAACAGGTCAATTGTAATGGTCTTGTTAAATAATTATACTTCAATATTTGTTCATATTGTTACGAAAATTAAGATTTTATGTTATTTATTACGAATATTATGTATTACACTTCAGTCACGGTAATTTTCATGTTACCTAATATAAAAATTGAAGCGAACCGTCGCTAACGCTTGGTCCGTAAATATTCGACATGGACTTGTTAGGTCTATTATCATAATCGAATTTAATAAATTAAGTTTAGTAAACGTGACAAATAATTGACGCAGTCGTTTATTAGCATTGAACGGTCTCGTTAATCGAAAACACTTCATAATATTGATCCCTAAGCACTGACGTCCGCGCGAATGAAAAAGCTCGAAACACAGCAAAGTTCAACGAGCCATTAAAAAGGACAGAGACAACACTTAACCGGGAAAGTTAACCCTGCAATACGTTTGTCGCCACTGATCAATATGCTAAGCCAGCGTTTACTTTGTACCAATTCAGGAAAAACGTTCAAGCGTTATTCAAGTCGTGAAAAAGATTTCCTACTTCGCCTACTGAGGCTTTTCGTACTAGACTTTTATTGAATCGACGTATTAGCAACAATAAAAGTATTTGTTCCTTAAAAACCAATTTCTTACGAAATCTTACTTTGACAATTAATTGGCCAACTGGTAGTTCGCAAGGTCATTTTAAAGCCCTGTCAGAATATCAGCGCTGTAGTACCAGCTGAAGCAATTGGCTGAAATGGTAACACTTTTTGGCTTCACAAATACATGAATTCACCCTTTTTTAGGGTTCCGTAGTAAATAAGGAACCGTTATAGTTTCGCCATGTCCGTCTGACTGTCTGTCCGTCTGTCTATCTGTCTGTCTGTCTGTCTGTCTGTCTGTCTGTCTGTCTGTCTGTCTGTCTGTCTGTCTGTCTGTCTGTCTGTCTGTCTGTCTGTCCTTTCGCCGTTTAGCGCAAAAAGTATTGGTCCTAGAGACTTGAAATTTGGCACAAGTATACACCTTAATCACCGCGACAAAGTAGTAGAATAAAAATATGAAAAAAAAAAATCTAGGGTACCTTCCCTTCATGTATGTAATGCGCGGATAATTTTTATTCTTTTCGTTTTCTGTATAGTGTAAAGCATCGTTGGATAGATCTTTCAAAAAAGTTAGGGATGTAAACATCATTTGTCAATTTAGTTAACTGTTCGTGACTTATTAAGCTTTAAAGTGGCAATTTTCGTTAGAGTCAAGTGTGGTCTTGTCCCTTACCAAATTAACAGTTGTTGTTAGAAATTCAAACGATACGGCAATAGTAGCTATATATAATGAAATTAAAAGGAAAACTAGCACACTTAAATTGGCTTTACAAGTTTGCGAGTAATGGTCGACCAAATGTATTTTACTGGAAAAATTCTAACAACTCCATAGAATTTTATTTTTAAAGAAAAATGGAAAGAAAAAATTTGACTTCAGGCGAGGCTCGAACTCGCGACCTACTGGGAATCTAGTCCAGCCGCTCTTCCAATTGAGCTACTGAAGCCCTGCCCGATTTGTCAAATCTTTCCTTCACATCTATTGCATTGCTTTATGGTAGCAGTAGCGCCATCTATTACCAACTATGCTAGTTAGGCAACCGATATAATAGACTTTTCAGTTTATTGAATATCGTAAAGAAGTCGCTTTTACCCTTAATAATTGTTTTATTATTTCGCATTAACACATGCTTGTGAAATATATTTTATTTTTAAAGAAAAATGGAAAGAAACATTTGACTTCAGGCGAGGCTCGAACTCGCGACCTACTGGGAATCTAGTCCAGCCGCTCTTCCAATTGAGCTACTGAAGCCCTGCCCGATTTGTCAAATCTTTCCTTCACATCTATTGCATTGCTTTATGGTAGCAGTAGCGCCATCTATTAGCAACTATGCTAGTTAGGCAACCGATATAATAGACTTTTCAGTTTATTGAATATCGTAAAGAAGTCGCTTTTACCCTTAATAATTGTTTTATTATTTCGCATTAACACATGCTTGTGAAATATATTTTATTTTTAAAGAAAAATGGAAAGAAAAATTTGACTTCAGGCGAGGCTCGAACTCGCGACCTACTGGGAATCTAGTTAAGCCGCTCTTCCAATTGAGCTACTGAAGCCCTGCCCGATTTGTCAAATCTTTCCTTCACATCTATTGCATTGCTTTATGGTAGCAGTAGCGCCATCTATTACCAACTATGCTAGTTAGGCAACCGATATAATAGACTTTTCAGTTTATTGAATATCGTAAAGAAGTCGCTTTTACCCTTAATAATTGTTTGATATTATTTCGCATTAACACATGCTTGTGAAATATATTTAATTTTTAAAGAAAAATGGAAAGAAAAATTTGACTTCAGGCGAGGCTCGAACTCGCGACCTACTGGGAATCTAGTCCAGCCGCTCTTCCAATTGAGCTACTGAAGCCCTGCCCGATTTGTCAAATCTTTCCTTCACATCTATTGCATTGCTTTATGGTAGCAGTAGCGCCATCTATTAGCAACTATGCTAGTTAGGCAACCGATATAATAGACTTTTCAGTTTATTGAATATCGTAAAGAAGTCGCTTTTACCCTTAATAATTGTTTTATTATTTCGCATTAACACATGCTTGTGAAATATATTTTATTTTTAAAGAAAAATGGAAAGAAAAATTTGACTTCAGGCGAGGCTCGAACTCGCGACCTACTGGGAATCTAGTCCAGCCGCTCTTCCAATTGAGCTACTGAAGCCATATCGTAAAGAAGTAAAAGCGACTTCTTTACGATATTCAATAAACTGAAAAGTCTATTATATCGGTTGCCTAACTAGCATAGTTGGTAATAGATGGCGCTACTGCTACCATAAAGCAATGCAATAGATGTGAAGGAAAGATTTGACAAATCGGGCAGGGCTTCAGTAGCTCAATTGGAAGAGCGGCTGGACGAGATTCCCAGTAGGTCGCGAGTTCGAGCCTCGCCTGAAGTCAAATTTTTCTTTCCATTTTTCTTTAAAAATAAAATATATTTCACAAGCATGTGTTAATGCGAAATAATAAAACAATTATTAAGGGTAAAAGCGACTTCTTTACGATATTCAATAAACTGAAAAGTCTATTATATCGGTTGCCTAACTAGCATAGTTGGTAATAGATGGCGCTACTGCTACCATAAAGCAATGCAATAGATGTGAAGGAAAGATTTGACAAATCGGGCAGTGCTTCAGTAGCTCAATTGGAAGAGCGGCTGGACTAGATTCCCAGTAGGTCGCGAGTTTGAGCCTCGCCTGAAGTCAAATTTTTCTTTCCATTTTTCTTTAAAAATAAAATATATTTCACAAGCATGTGTTAATGCGAAATAATAAAACAATTATATAGGGTAAAAGCGACTTCTTTACGATATTCAATAAACTGAAAAGTCTATTATATCGGTTGCCTAACTAGCATAGTTGGTAATAGATGGCGCTACTGCTACCATAAAGCAATGCAATAGATGTGAAGGAAAGATTTGACAAATCGGGCAGGGCTTCAGTAGCTCAATTGGAAGAGCGGCTGGACGAGATTCCCAGTAGGTCGCGAGTTCGAGCCTCGCCTGAAGTCAAATTTTTCTTTCCATTTTTCTTTAAAAATAAAATATATTTCACAAGCATGTGTTAATGCGAAATAATAAAACAATTATTAAGGGTAAAAGCGACTTCTTTACGATATTCAATAAACTGAAAAGTCTATTATATCGGTTGCCTAACTAGCATAGTTGGTAATAGATGGCGCTACTGCTACCATAAAGCAATGCAATAGATGTGAAGGAAAGATTTGACAAATCGGGCAGGGCTTCAGTAGCTCAATTGGAAGAGCGGCTGGACTAGATTCCCAGTAGGTCGCGAGTTCGAGCCTCGCCTGAAGTCAAATTTTTCTTTCCATTTTTCTTTAAAAATAAAATATATTTCACAAGCATGTGTTAATGCGAAATAATAAAACAATTAACTCCATAGAATATATTTATTAATTTTTCCATTACATCTTTCGCACTTGGCTGATGTAAAAACCTAAAACCTACGGATCACGACACTGCGCGTGGCCCGACACGCACTTGATCGCTTTTTTTGTTTCTGTTATGTGTGTGCGTCATAAATAAATATATTTTAAAAATATATTGGTATTTAAATCCAACTAGAATTACCTACTGTTTCATGTTCTCCGAAATTTATCAATATTCTATATTCTTTTTTTTGTCAATAGGTTGACAGACAAACATCCGGTCACCTGATGGACAGTGGTCGGCTATGGACATTTGGAAGATTAGGGGAACTACCAACGCACTGCCAACCCTAAAAGAGTACTTTTTGAAGAAACTTATTAAATCGCCGTGGGAACACCTCAGAAGGAAGTTCACGTTCAGTTTGATTCACGTACTGGACAGTAACGAACGCGAAAACCACACCGTTGAGTGCCACGTATACAGCCTACAGAGGTGGTATCTCTATCTTTGGCGGATAGTACAGAGTAGAAAAGGAGATATTGTCATCGAATAAACGCATGCATTAGACAGCATACTATGTCTATTTACTCACTAAACTTCATGCAGCATGGTGTGTGAGACTTACTTAGAAATAATAACAGGTGCATTAAGAATGTAAAGTTATGGTAACCACTTATGGTAATTGCCTGAGAAAATATATACATATTTATATAAATTTTCTTCTAATTTGCCAGTACCGCTATCTAAGCATGTAAATGCACATTATGCCTTAACGATAAAGCGAATAAGTACTGTTTGTCGCATACTTCCAAATATAGTTAAGTAAACATAGTGGCTTTTTAGTTAGTCGGTTTACCTTACCGGCTGGGCCCAATAGCGGTAATTGCTCAAACCAGCCTTTGAGACGGACACTTGCCCTAGTTTTGTGATGTTTAGACTTTTTTATATTTTCTTTTCTTTTTGTGATCTTTATTCATACTTCAATTAATTGCCTTTAATCTTTATTTTACTGCCAATTATTATTTAAACAAACATGATCATTTTAGTTTATACCGTAGCTTTTGGAAACATGTTTGATTTCCATATTATATTTATGTACCGTATGAAATACAAATAGACTGTAAAGTGGATGAATCATAATATTATAAGGTATGTTAAAATAAAACCCAATACACATTCCATGTTCCTTTCTACATCTCAATTTAAATCTATACTTCGCTGACAATGTTTAAATATATAAATTGGAGTACCTAGCTTTGATAGCGTTCGCAAAATAATCAACTGTTGTTAATCACTTTTGCTGGGTTATTCGTCATCTCACACGACAAAGACTCACACGATCAAGCGACTTGGCACCTTTTGAATTTAAATAATATTTCTGTCGTCAACTCGTAATGATGGTTTACCTAAAATTTTTAAGTAATTATGTACAGTCAACTACAAAAATCGTTTTTAATAACGTTTAATATTTTATGGGTGGTCTTTAAAAGAATCTGGCTTGTTACTTTATCTACTTCTTATAACATACCTACAATAATTGTCAATATAATGTACGACCGATTTTTTATTTTATTTTGATGTATAAATCTGTTTAAGACATAATAAAACAACAGTACTTAATCAGTAGCAGTAGCAATGTCGTTTCTAAAATTTAATTTAAAATGTATTTACCTGGCTGTACTTTGTATGAGCGTGCGAGTTGACGACAGAAATATTAGGTAAATTCAAAAGGTGCCAAGTCGCCCGATCGTGCGAATTTTCGTCGTGCGAGATGACGAATAACTCATTTTGCGGGTCTGTCTGTAGTCCTGAAATCGCAATTTATCACAACTTTTAGTTCTTAATACTTTTTTTCAATAATCTTGTCTAAATCTTGTTAATATTTCAAAATTATCCTATGCACATAAGCCCAAAAAATATACATCAACCGTCAAAACAAACGAACAAAATCAAACAAGCCAATCATTTAACACAGCCAAAACCACTCTAATTTAGGCAAACGAACCATTAAACGTGATCTCCGTTATGCTAACTTCTCAATTTGATGCAATGTGAAGCATCAAATAGCTAATAAGTGGCTCATAGCCATCGGGCATGAAATCTAGCCAGCAATGAACTCAATAAAGACCACTCGAAACCGGTCCGTGCACCAGACCTTGAGTTTGGATGAATAAGAAATTGTTTAAGGAAATTCATCAACCAATGTCCCAATGATGTCATTGGAAACGAATATGATGATAATTTCGACAGCGTAACCTACATTTTCATAATATTTGTTTATAATGGTGAAGTTAGATAAGAACAGCAATACACGATCCTAACCAAGTTAGGATTTTTTTAAATCTTTATTGCTCGAAAGTGAAATGAAATGAAATTACAATACAAGAAGATAAAATATTTTTTCATTGAAAATTGAAAAGGCGATTGGTAGTTCTAAAATATAAGTCTAGGCACTAGCTAAACATTTTTTGTCATCTTCGGCCCCGTATTATCAATCACAGAGACATAACAAATTAGGTCTGAGGGCTAGCAACGCATCTGCATTTTGGTATTGTGTGGATGTCTATATACTGCAATCATCACTTCACATCCATGTGAACTGTACGCTTGTTTGCCGCATTCAGTACATAAAAAACTAACACAATAGCAAAAAATATCAAGGTTGATTGTATAAGTAGACACATACCTTAAGATTCCCCAATATTTAGGAAAAATAACCGGAAATAATTCTTTTCACAAATAAATGTAGGGTTCATTTTTTTCACAACCCACAATGAGAATACTTATAGAGAAAATTCCTTCACTAATCCCTTTATGATCCTTCAACAAAAGCCGAAAACATATCACTCGTGTTCAATACGAACGCACTCATGAGTATTAAACGAAAATAAGCGACGCAGAAAAAACCTTTACTCATCTCAAAGAGCAAGTGAAAAGTGTAATCATCTAACGCACGTTTTAATATTCAAAAACTCGCCAATTGCGACTCTATCTCCCCTGCACAGGGTTCCCTAACAATTGAGTGATTTCCTATGTTACCTTAAATACCATAAAGTAATAGATTTTTAATATGAACAGAAATTTATTTTTCAAAATTTCAGGCCAGTTTAGCTTTATGGTGAGGCGTGTTAAATTACCGCCTAATTTATTAATCACTTCAAAACTTTGTTTTAAAATTGTAAAAAGATACATATTTTAGATTCTTACAATAAGATATTGTATTTGATATGGCACACGATATACCTACTTTAAAAATCTATTTTTAGTCTCATTTTTCCACCGCAAGTGACCCGAACTTTTTTTTTTCAGTATACGTACTTGTTTGAGTCACTGTTTTACTTACAGGATTTACTCACGTGTACCAACTGGCCCAGTACATTCCAGAGAAAATCAGCTGTGACAGACCGATCGGGTGATCTTACAAGGGTACCTACTGTTTTTTCTTTTTTAGGTACGGAACCCTGAAAAGAAGCTAGTCCCTAGTTTTTTCGTACAGCTACATAATACAGTATAGCAATACAATCTGAATCTAACTATACTATACGGTTTTCGATATTTTCCCTGGGATTTATTGTTTGTGCCCGCGGATTAACAGCTTTGACCGAAATGCTTACCCACAGCATTTTGTAAGCTTTTTATTGGAAACTGAAAGATATTTTACTTCATCCGGATATTCAAATAAGGATTACAAGATGATTTTTATAAATCCCAAAGACCAAGTGAAAGGCGCAATCATCTGACGCATGTTTTGTTATTCAAAATATGTAGAGCTAGTCCCTAACCTTTTCAGCCGAACCTATACAATCTGAATTTAACTGTTCTATACGGTTTTCGATATTTTCCTCGAGATTTATTGCTTGCGCTTGCGGATTTACAGCTTTGACCGAAATGCTTACCCACAGCATTTTGTTACCTCTTTATTGGCAATTTGTTACCTTGTGTATCTTTTTGGGTTGTGTTATTTCTCTTATAAATTCCTCTCTTGACATCTTCTTTAAGGTACACTGATTTTGTGAATTAACATCAAGTGTTATTTTAAATTAGTCCTTTGCATGTCCAGTAAAATTTTATTGTTGTTTGTGGACAATAAAAATAATAATAATAAATAAAAATGTTTATTTGTCACCAATACATATTGTTGGTACTTACAGTTTAGTAGGTTTTAAGCAGTATGATGTATAGAAAAAACAGTTCACTGTGGTGATCACTAGCATCTAAACTAGGCCGAGCCTGTATCTTAGATGCTAGTTCCTTCCTGTGATACACAATCTTTGATACACAATATAGAAATACAGAACATTTTGATCTTGTTAAGCAAAACCACACTTAGGATACTTATTTTAACACATTATTACTTAATTAACTTTAGTTTAGAAACGGTACAGACAATAATTCGTTTTGTTGACATTTTACACATCTACCGACAATATTCACAATATTATGCACCGAGTGATCGGGCGATTCAAAGCAATAGTGCATAGCATAGCATAACAATATTTGCATAGCTTATTTTTACTTCACAATTTACAAAGGTTTTTATTTAAAGTCGTTTATTTTCTCACATTTTATTAATCCGTAGCATACTTATTATGTTACAGATCGCTCAATCAGTTATTTTTTTTTCGAAATCAATAACTTACTTGTGAACATGGCCGATTTTGGTTCAGTTTTGCTGTTTATTTAGAAAACTACTTACACTGAAAATAAAATATTACGTGTAGTTATTCGTGTTAGTATTCAATTTAATACATTGTTAAGATAATGTTAAGATAAAGCACGTTCTTTATATTTAGTTTGTTTCCAAAAATAATTGTATAGCAAACATCATTTCTCAAAACCAATTATATTTTACCCCATCCAAATATTTAAACAAGGATTTAAGTTAATAATAATATGATTTTTATAAAAATAATCTTAAGTACCAAAGACCTAGTGAAAGGCGCAATCATCCTACGCATTATTTGTTATTCAAAATATGTAGAGCTAGTCCCTAGCCTTTTTGTACAGCCGAACCTATACAATCTGAATCTAACTGTATTACACGGTTTTCGATATTTTCCCCGGGATTTATTGCTTGTGCCCGCGGATTTACAGCTTTGACCGAAATGCTTACCCACAGCATTTTGTTAGCTTTTTATTGGCAATTTGTTACCTTGTGTATCTTTTTGGGCTGTGTTATTTTGCCCACAAATTTCTCTCTCGACATCTTCTTTAAGGTACACTTTTTTTGTGAATTAACATCAGGTGCAAATTTAAATTGTTCCTTTGGATGTGCGGCACAATTTTGGTTTTATGTTTGTGGAAAATATTTGCATAGTATTTACTCCTCAATTTAAATTATAGTAGCTTATTCTGTCACTTTATTTTAAAACTGTTGCTGACTCATTGTGTTACTGACCTTACAACGTAGATATATTACTGTTTTTGAAATGTAATAATTAATTCGAGAACTGTGCTTTTTTATTTGCTGTTTAGTTAGAAAAACAAATAACGAATATAACATTAACTAAAAAATACGTCAATGTTTATCTAATCGTTCTTCATGTTAGTTTAGTATTTATTGCCTATTTACACTACTACATTAATCCCGGACAGGTTATAATAATGTTACCTGTCTTACCTCACTCTAATAATAATTGCATACATCACTATCCCGATCAGTGAAAAGAACGTCTACGTAATTTTGTAATATTCGTAATACTGTAGGTAGATATATTTAGAAACAGGTATGAACGATTATAATAATAAGTACACGTAGTACTTGTATACTCTTTGATAAGTACATTAATAATTTATGACACTAAACCCAAAGAAGAACTATATTTTCCGAACAACACTATATTGTATCGTCGTAAATGTAGAAGCAAGAAAGCAAAGCTCTTAAAAATGATTGATAGACCCTTGCACCAAACATATTATCCTCCTAGGATTCATAGAGCGATGCTGAAATTCACTATTTTACGAGAATATAAAAACGCCCTCTTAATAAAATTTCTTGAGTAGGTACACAGTGTATACCTCCACTTTAAACGTACTACAAAGAAGATTGATTGAACAAAGAGAAATAAGAAAAAGCTGCTAAGAAAATGCTTTTGTTGTCTTATTTAAAAAATCATTGAAGATCAAATAAATGGTGAAGAACATACATAGTTCACTTATTTAATGTCTCAAAATTTTAAGAATGAAATTTCTCAACTCAGAGGTCAATCGCCGAATCCAACTGCGTTGGATTCGGCGATTGACCTCTGGGCAGCGTTCGGGAAGCTGCGTTATATCTTCTCGTTCAATTTACCGCAGTGTCTGAAGATGAAGGTCTTTGACCAGTGTGTGTTGACAGTGATGACATACGGAACAGAAACGTGGTCACTCACTATGGGCCTCATAAGAAGGCTCAAGGTCACTCAGAGAGCAATGGAGAGGGCTATGCTCGGAGTTACTCTGCGAGATCGAATCAGAAATGAGGAGATCCGCATGAGGACCAAAGTAACTGACATAGCCCACCGAATAGCGAAACTCAAGTGGCAGTGGGCAGGGCACATAGCTCGCAGAACTGACGGCCGTTGGGGTAGAAGAGTTCTGGAGTGGCGACCGCGTACCGGAAGACGAAGCGTAGGCAGGCCCCCCACGAGGTGGACCAAATCAATGGTGGCAATCGGTGGATGAGGGCGGCCCAGGACCGTTCGTTGTGGCATTCTTTGGGGGAGGCCTTTGTCCAGCAGTGGACGTCTTTTGGCTGAAATGATGATGATGATAATGAATTATAATATATAAAAAAAAACAATACATTAATTGAAAAATGTTTACGTAAGCAAGGGGGTAAGAGCTTCGCTTACTTTTGCTGACAAGGGGGATGGGGGAGGTAAAGAATTGTAATAAATCTGCTTACGTAATACTTGAACGGCCCCTATTGTATGGTAATCACCAGAAGTATTCTTTTTCATTTCGATCTCTGCCTAAAATAAATACAGGAATTTTATTGACTACGAATGAGATTTTATTCAGTGGAAGGTTACGAATAAATAATTCCATATTTCTTCGAAGGTCTATCACTATTATTCGAAATATTATGTTCATTTTGATCCTCGTCTAAGTCAACAAAACCATAATAAAATTGTTCTTCCTTGTGAGTAAACGACAATATACATTATTGACACGGGAAAAGTAGGGTTCTTGGCATGATATCCTATGGCGGGTCGGCTGACGTATGAAATGTTGAATTCTTTTATTTTCCCTTTTTATTTAATATCTGGGGGCACGGTCGTGCGTTCGCCAAGACAAGCCAACAGAAGCACAGCTAACCCCTTCTCGAAGTGTTTCAATCTTTATTAAATATTTAAACATTCACAGTTTCGATCTGAATAATCTTAGTATTACCAAAAAGTCTAAATTCGTAGGATATGACTTCATAAGACGATTTGTCAAATAAAACAAGGTAATATAAAAATATAATAATATATATTTCGTATAATTGTTATTATTTAAATTTGATTAATGCCTAAAATATATAGGTAGTATATTAGGTAATGCGGTGGTGCCTACGCCCGCGAGCTTCATCACTGGAGCTCTACCACTTATGAAAACATAGGGAATTCCTCAATTATGTACCATCTGGCACTGAAACCTGTGCAAGAAAGTCCGACTGGCCTTTGTTTTTTCTAGTATTATTGAATCAGATATTGCAATCCGTCAATATGGAGTCTTTGCCACTTACACAACTTTAAAGAAATGAAATCGTGAACGTATTCATCACAAGTGGTGAACGCTTTGTAGTATTTTTTTTAACTTTCGTTTTTCTTATATTTTCGTAGTATTAGAGCAATTGTCAAGATATTTCTTTCCCACGCTGCTTAGCAACGGACATCCGTTCCGAGAGTGTGCATATAGATGTGTAAGTAACCTTTTTTACTAATAATGTAGCAAAACAGGTTTCATAGCCGAGTACGGAAAAAAAGAATTTCATTTTCAGTTAAATTAAGTTTCTAAAACTAATTGCCTGTTAGAAAATAAGTTTCTGTTAGCGACCCACCTAATTAGACTAACGGGACCGGAGACTTATTAATTTGATGTTTTTATTAATAAATTCTTGCCAAAGGAGAATGACCAATTTTGTATGGGAGTTGGCGCCCTTCTTGCGTCTAGACGGGATTACTCGCAAAATATAGGCAATATCTTAAGAAGTACGTGCGCCAAATAGAAAAAAGGTATCAATAGGAGTTTTTAAAAAACTGCATTACGAACTTTTGGTTATTTTGAGGTTAAGTTTTGTGTGCTGTAGCTGCCAGAGATTACTAAAATAAGCGAAGACTATTTTAAAGTATTGTGTAGCATCTTAGCTGTTTTACTTACATTAAGTAGGTATTCTAGTTTAACCACATGGCGTAGTCATGATTCTTCTCCAGGTAGTAATACCAGACAAATATTAAATACTTAACAATTATTAAATAAATATCTGGTTTTCATGTGGGTGTTTTTATGCTATATATTCACTTACCATCAATGTAAACTGTTTTTCTATTTGCCGCTTCATGATAATAAAAAGTGAGACATTTATGTGATGAATTTGAGCTGAGTCAAACTAAGGTACTGTTCAAATTATATCCACTCGATACCTAGTGATTATACAAGACAAATAGTAGACAATTAATAATCTATTCCGTTGAATATCGACAATAAAGCAATCGATCGTTGAAATCGATTTAATTTCGACGAAATTATAAAGGTCCTAAAATGTCCAGTGTCCAACGCAAAAAAGTAAATAATGCAATGGTGTTGACATTGGCAGCTTGGTTATTGGTCTGTGATTGGTAGTTCACTACAAAATAATTTATTAACTTTTAAAAAATATCTTGTAAATCCCCATTCGTTTCAACGTGAAAAAAATGTGAGTGAAATCTAAATTCAAAAAACAATTTTCTACATACAAGTTGTTAAGACGCCAATCAGGGCGACTTTGGTCATTCTCCTTTATTTCTATTTTGTAGTAAGTACTTATAAAACAAGCACTCGAGAGGCAATTATTACCTTCCAATTTTTTTTTTATTTCAAGTGTGAAATAACGATTTATTAATAATTGGTCTAAAGATAGAAGAAAAACTTAAATACAATAACTGTAATAAATAAGACGTTTCATTTTCATAATCTCCATAACATCTCACTGCTGATTTTGATAAGTTTTGACAACTTTTGTAAGTTGTCACTTAGTTAAATTTTCCTTTCAATCATAATAATATATCTAAAACATACTTACATGTTTAACACGACGATACAGACGATAGCTTGTGAAATTACTACGAATAGAACCGGTTTAGCTTTTCTTGTTATCACGTGACGTCACATTTCGTAAAATGTGCAGTTATTCGTAACAGTGCCGGCATAAAGGTAATACTTAGTTCATTATGCGGTCGTTCACATCGTTAGACGGAGTTTTGAATATATTATCGTATTATGTGATTTTATGTAAGCATTGTATTATTGATTAACCTTAACCATGTAACGTCATAATTTGTGGTTCAGAAGACGAACAGTATGTCGGAACCAAAAATACAGTACGGTACGACTACTGTATTTTTGTTAATAACCAAAAGCCTTATGTATGGCTTTCCGTTCCTGGAACCTGCAGGTTTCAAACCTACACTTGGAACCTGCTGGTTTCAGGAATGCCCAAAGTCAAAAAAGTTCATATCCACTTTTTATTTAGGACGTTCAAGCTGTATCGTATTGGCGAGCAGAGACAGCGTCAGCCCTCCACGACCTCGCGTTCCTTGGACAGGAACAAATCCATGACCAAGATATCTAAAGTTGGTTTAAATAGGTTTTTGATTGATCTCTGTGCTAAGCAAAATCTTACTACTAACAAAGCTATCGAAACCAGTCAGTGGTTAAGCGACTCGACTAGTGATCCAAAGGTAGCGGGTATGATTCTCACCCATCCCATACGAGTGAATTGTAACCACGTGGTATTATAACCATAATTCACTGAGTCATAGCAAAAATAACTTCATTTTAACGAACCAATAACGTATTTACCACCGTACTACCTACAAATTAAACGTCCTGTTACACGTTGTATACATTTAAATTCTAGTTGACCCGGAAAACGTCGTTCTGCCAGACAATAAAATTAAATGTTAAAGCCATTGCCTTACAAAACCATTTAAAAAAAAAACAAAAAACATCAAGCGAGTCCCATCATCGGCGTGAGGAAATTGACCCCGCAAATTTCGTTCTGCCATATCACAAATGATGGAACCATTGCCGCATAAAATACACAAATAAAATAGGCGGTACCATCGTCGGTGTGCTGCTTTGCGTTTGAATTAAATTGTAACAACTTCTAAGATATAAATCCTTACTGCTTAGTATTTTTTGCTTTTGCTGCAGATTCCATGATTACAGTAAAAAGAACGCCCTCATGATCGAGACAAAGGAAGGCTTACATTGCAAATCTTCTACAAAATCTCAAGTACTGAAAGGTATCGAATATCGAAGCATCTTCGACGACATTGATTTATAAAATAAGGCACCGCGTACACTGAAAAATCCTTTCGCAATACAACCTGCGAGGCCGTAGTTTTAACATATGACCCAACCCGTTTCTAAGATAAATGTCTGGAGAGAGATAGTGTAATACACCGCTTTGCTTGAAACTAGAAGGGTTTTATTTGCTTAGTACAAGTTTGGTTCTTTGACAATATTTGAGGAGATAGAATAGTTGAAAAGTTATTGGGAACGGAATAGACCATGGGCCATGATAGTAAATACATTTTCTCTAAAAGTGTAATCTTGAATTTTTCTACCTTTCGCGACTTCATAGGTACGCATGAAATTTCTAATATTTTAAAACATCTATTCCATCTATTTGATACTGAGTTTTCGACTATCTTCGTCCCAATTTTCATTAAAATCGATTAAGTTTTTTAAATTTTCATACAAACTTCACCCCTCACCCACCTCGACTCTATTTGAGTCCCTTAAGGGTTGGTATATAAAAAATAAAGTAGGTAACCTTATGTTTAACCCAGAGTTATTTACTATATTGGTGGCAAAATTTATTGAAAGTTAGTTAGTTTAGATTTTTCATCTACCTAAACATTAAATAATCGTCTCGAATAGAATCGGGGTCGATTCTATTCGAGACGATTATTTAATGTTTGAAAAGGTTTGAAATAGGAGTATTTCAATCCATTAGGAGGCATTTTTTTTTTAAAGTAAACTATATTTGACCCTGATTCTTCAATTGTTTTCCTTCCAAATTTCATCCAAATTGAGGCTGTATTATGGCTGTGAAAGCGTCACAGACAGGTAGACTTCCTTATTAATAATATTAGTATGAATTGATTTTAAATACTGCTGTACATAAAGCATACACATAATTAAACATAATAAATTAATTAAAGCAAGCTCTTAAAACACGAAAAGCTGGTATGTTTCAGGGCTCATTTATAAAGCTTATCTTTAAATATTTGGCAAGTGCCCACGTCCTCCAGTTTCTTCAGTGGAGCTTTACCTATAAATTTACCCCCATTATTCATAAACGTACATTAGATACGTTTTAGCTTTAAAATGCTTTGTGTTTGTCAGTTGCAATGTCAAATGTGCAGGATAAAAAAAACAAAGGAGAGATTAGCAACACTTTCGCTAAAATACGTTTATGAATAAGGGGGTAAATTTTTGTCTGTTTTTGTAAATTGTATTTTTAGTGTCATCAAAATAAATAATTCTAAATGAAAATTCATCTCACCAACCTGAGCGGTTATTTCAACCTCAACAATAATAGCTAGCAGGTTAGGAGCGCTTCAAACCACGATATTGAATCTGAAAACACAATCACGAGACAATATGTGGCAATAAATGGTAATGGTTCTGGGATGGCAGCAATATACCGGTAACGTGCGATCGGCTGAGGCACGAATGTCGCGTTTGCCGAGCAAAGATTGAGAGCCGCGCCTCAAAACTCTGTTTGCTCTATCAACATCATTATGCATAATCGTCTTTCTTGTTTTCTAGGCTTTATTTTTTCAGTGGAGCTGAAACATGTATTTATAAATGATCGAAATAAATAATTGTAAATGAAAACGCATCTGACCAACCTTAGCAGTTATTTCAAACTCAACAATAATAGGTAGCTAGCAGGGAGAGCTCTTCAAACCACGATATTGAACCTGAAAACACAATCACGATACAATATGGTAGTGGTTTTGCGATGACAGAAATCTACCGGTAATTATATCCTGCGATCGGCTGACGCACAAATGTCGCGTTTGCCGAGCAAAGATTGAGAGCCGCACCTCAAAACCCTGTTTGCTCTGTCAACATCATTGTGCATAATCGTCTTTCTTGCTTTCTAGGCTTTATTTCTTCATTTAAACTTTACCTATATGTACAATAGCCGACTGTTATTGTAACTTCTATTTTTAGTGTAATGGAAATAAATAAACCAAAATAAAAACTCATCTCGCCAACCTGAGCGGTTATTTCAACCTATAATAATAGCTAGCAGGTTGCGAGCGCTTCAAACCACGATATTGAACCTGAAAGCACAATCATGATACAATATGTGGCAATAAATGGTTTTGCGATGGCAGCAATCGTGCGATCGGCTAAGGCACGAATGTCGCATTTGCCTGCCGAACAATGTTTGAGAGCCGCGCCTCAAGACCCTGTTTGCTCTGTCAACATCATTGTGCATAATCGTTTTTCAAGCTTTTCTCTATCTTAGGTTTTTCTTCGAATTGATTAATGAAATTTAAAATTATTTATAAATACTAACAAGTGTTACAAGATCACAGCGAACTTGAATAAATAAATTCATTTATTTTCTCTCAAAAAACAAAAATAATTAATCAAAATTAAATTTCTGGTAGTAGGCACCACCGCATTACCTAATATACTTGCCGCTAAATGGTAGTATTCAGCGCTATCGTGTTTCGGTCAGGTGTATTACCATGTATGGCCCTGTAATTTCCGGCACAGAGGCATAACACCTTAGGCCTCAGGAGTGGTAACGCATCTGCATTTTGACCTTGGTCTTTGTGTGGGTGTCTATAGGCTGCAGTCATCACTTAACATCAATGTGAACTTCAAGCTTGTTTGCCACGTCCATTACATTAAAAAAAATCAAAACTAAATATCAAAAACACTAAATACAGCATAATGCTTAAATTCCAATTAACCTTTATTGGAATGGTACAACTATACCCACGCACTCAGATTCTCATTACACATTTCTCGAACAAATTCAATAATCGTAGCCAAGCGTGGTAAATCGAGCAAACAAATTTGCACTACAAACCAATACTTGAATAAGTTGTATTTGTCAGCAAATAAGCTAAACTGTAGTTCCGTGTGCCGATCAAAGAATGCTCGTCGTTAACTCAAACACTCGTGACTGATATCTCAGTAGACATTTACGGATTGCGAATGTCCCAAACTTTTCCAATATCGCTACGCAAACTCCCAGTGCAAAATTCTTTGATAAGCGATTTGTAATCATTGGGCAGCCCCCTCTCCCGGAATTAAATACAATCCTTGAATTACAGTCGTGGTTAATTTGCTAAGAATCTGCCGGAGCGCCTCCGGCTACAACAATGGAACTTTGCAAATAATTCCTGTTTTACGACGTCGGTACGATGAAAAACGGGAGAACTGCGATAGGTTCAAATAAAATAATTTTATTTAAATCGGATCAGATTTAAAACAGGGTTACATTTCTTAAATATCGTTACGCTTTGACTATTTAAATAAAGTCATTAATCGAGCTGATTGGGATATTTGTTTTTACAATTGAGCTTCTGGGTTTGATGAATGCTATAAATATTCGAATCGATTGTTTTCACAAATTTCATTTCAAAGAAAACGATCAAGGAGTTCTTTGTCCCGTAAATACACGCTTTTAAAGACACACGATAGCCATTTTCATCGGATACCCTAAGAAATTGGTGATCTGCGTATCTAAACGTGGTCGCTGAGCAGTTAAGTTCTGCACTACTTACCTACTCGTAAACTTATAAAGCCTACATATCTGTGATAATTTTCGTCTTCACTAGATAATATACCTAGCTGTGATTTTTCGCAATTCAAAGATTAATGTTTCATACCGGACCATTGTAATCAAGAAATGGTTTCTACAAACCCAAAATGAATGAATTTTGAAGACGTATCCAACGACAGCCCACACCATGGTGTACGCGAGAAAAAAAATATATCTCCACATTATGTGTAGGGTTAGGAAAATACGTAGATTTTTTCTTTCTTTTATTTTTATTACTCTTTCTACATTAGTAATATGTACGAGTATTTATCTTGCCATAACTAAGCTATAGACGGACAGACAGCGTTCTTTGCAGGCTGCGGCACCCCAAAAACCTCCCACACTTTTCTTATCGACCGATTCTTATAAGTATACAATATAAATTCATCCTATATCAATAATCCTTGTAACTTGTAAGCAACTTCAAGTCGGATAACGGATGTTCCAGCGCGAAGGAATTAACAACTTGTCTAATACCTAACTTAGTAAGTGGTAATCAATGAACATCTGGTTCTAAGACCCGACTAATTTAAACTATCGTTAGAATAATCAGTTGTCGCATTCCTCGGCTGCGTACAAATTAATGACATAATAACTTGTAGCTACTAAAGTTGAGTACTAATAGTTGATAAGTTTGATGATATCTTTGTTTTCATGGGTTATGGCTCTCGTAATGTCTATGTCTTTGGCAGATTTTGAATATGATAATAGAATAGTATGTTTTAATGACTGTAGAGTACTGAATCGAGTAAGACGTGGCCTGTTCTTTTATTGGTAAGGCTAATTTATTAAGATTTTTTGGATCTAAAGTTTTTTACGGCAGGATTGGAGGATACTAAAACCGTAAGAAAAATATATAACGGAAGTCCAATTTAGTCATTTAAATTATTTTATGTAATTTTATAAAATACCTGATTTTCAAATTATTTTTTGAACTTAAATATAAACTAATCAGTGCCTTAGTTTAAAAGAAATCAAGAATAGGAACATGTATTTACCTTAAGGAATATTTTTTTGCAAATTGTGTTGCATCCTTATTATCCGTAGGAACTTCGTTGGTGTCCCATCATTTTCCTCCAACTTTTGCTTTTTTTTTTATTCTGCCTCCTATCAATAAAATGAGGTAATAAATTCAACTTCCTGATACATACTTTGTACAAAGCGAAAGGTTAAGAATTTCATACATGTCATTCATGCGAAAATATATTCCCTTTCATCGGAATAGCATTTTATTACATGGTTAATAATAAAAGTAACGGCGCTGGATGTTACCCATTACAAAGAGACTAAATACTTTTAAGTCTCACATAGATTAAAGTGACGTATCTATCAGTACTTGGCCGCAAGCCCTTTCGATCTGATATTTTGCACAAAATTGTGGAAAATCATTTTTAATTTCAAGTTCATCCCTCCGACGGCTCTTATGGTTAAAGTTATTTTTAGTTACACGTGAATGTTTGAGTTGCTGATTTACATAATTGTACCAAATTTTAGCTCGATTGCACACTACTACAGTAGTAGCAGAGAATATGTAATAATACTACGTATAGAATGGACACTTCGACGTCCTGCCCGATTTCCCCGACTCACCCAACCTCCTCCCCACTTATGGGCAACGTTTGGTATTCTCTACGTGCTACGCACACAGGTGCACGTGTAAATACACGTCACTGATTAATTTCTGTGTAATAGAGACCAAATTAAGCGTTTGTATGGAATTTTGGCGGAGTGTCCGCGGTGTGGTAGTAGTTTGGCGAAGCAATTTGGCTGTAACAAACTCACACACTGTGTGCAATGATGCTGTAACGGTAGGGAATCCCGAAATTGATATTATATTACATTGACGTTCTTTGTAATTTAAGTTGTTTGACGAATAAGTAGTTATCAAAGGTTAATTTGAATAAAGGTCAAGGTCAATCTATATTTGTCGTCGATATTAAATTTTGATTGTTAGGCAGAATTATAAATTATACAGTAGCCTTGGACTATTAATTTCGCTATCCAATTATGACTAAATAGATTCGATGTTTAACTTTAAGATAGTGCGGGGGACATTGAAGAAGACAGATGGATATAAATGTATATTACTTTACTAGCTGACCCGGCAAACTAGTATTGCCTCACAATGAAATAATGTGTCAAAGGTTTGATAGATACGGACTATTTGTATGGAAAAATTGAATTTTAGTTTTTACTATTTCCCTTCAATTTCTTCATATTTGCTTACCTTTTAAACCTTCCCTGGACTTCCAAAAATCATACAAAACCAAAATTAGCCAAATCTACCCGTTCTCGAGTTTTAACGAGACTAACGAACAGCAATTGATTTACCTATATATATATATATAGATGGGACGGAACGTAACTTATTGCGGTGAAACTATCAGTTTATCCTACCCTAACTAAAGTCGACAGAAAAAACGGACTACGGGACGTTTTATTTACATTTGTATTGCTTGTATTTATCGTTGATTTGTATACATCCTACGTGGCGTAGTGATGAATACTTCACTACGCCACGTAGGATGGATTAAAATGAAACTTTAATTTTATTGAGATTACGAGCTCTGCGCATGCCGATTGGCCGGTGAAGTAGCCCGCGTGCCGCATACATGAGTCTATTAAAAAAAGAGTTTTTTTTTTGTAATTTGCCATTTCCATTACATAAAAAATAATAAGTCTAGGCTGATAATTGAAAGACTAGTTCATTCATAATTTCAATCCTTTACCCTCGAGGACATTCCTTCATATTTCAATATTTATCAAACAACCAGAAATTACCTACCGTAGCAAATATTTGTAACCCAACAAGGCCAACCACACCTACGCACCTTTTAATGAACTTGTTTGTCCTTTTTTGTACAATTCATTATAAATACTAACGTAATAAGTTGCTTAATTCAGTCCTAGCTTGGAGTCATTAGATATATTAAATAACCTTAGGTACTCTATTCAGTGGTTATTTTCTTTGTGAATTTGTTAAATATAAGACATAACATCTACACCAAGAGCCGGGCCATGAAGCGCGCATGGCCCCGCGGCTGGTGTAGATCATAAGCGATCTACCCGGTTAAGAGGAGCAGCATGCACGCTTAAATGTCTTTGCCTTTGGCGGCGTCGTGTGGCGGGTTGTTCACTTCCCTCTAAAATGGTCGAGGAGGGCAATGGCTGTCACATGCGTCATACTCGTGAACGGGTGTTGTTGGTGGGGACTGGTCTGTTCTGGTTTGCAGGAGCTACATCACATTTAGTAGATAGCAGTTTATTTGCATCTATGCTATGGACGTTCACATTATTTGATTTTTCACGATAATTTGTACTAGATAAGCTCTCATTTAAAAGAGCTCTTACTGAGTTTGTTGGGTAGCGGAGTTCTTCTCAGTAGTGACTGCACTTGGAACTCTGCTAAGTGAATAACTTTGATCTTGACGAATAAGTTTTTCTTTTTCTTCATTTATCATCATTGAAGGAATTGAAAAATTTTGATTATTATGTTTTAACTAAGTAGTTTAAATTCTAATTTTTAATTTACTATTAATATATAATATGATTTTGCTTTACTTTATGTAATGGTTATTCACTCTAGGTATTTTATATATTTCTTGACGTTTTGAAAGTATCTGTAAAGATCTATTCGAAATAAAAATATTTTCTATTCTATTCTATCTATTCTATTCCAAGCACTACGGGCGCGGTCGGGTAGTGTGATGGGTGACCTCTAGTGGCAAATTAAATGCGCGTTTCCGTGCTTCGGAGGACACGTTAAGCCGTCGGTTCCGGTTGCTATCGATAGATAGCAATCGTTAAACCTTGTCGGAGGGCTTATGGGCGGTTTGAAAACATCCGGCAGCGGGTTGGCCACTAACCCACCCACCTCTACCAATCCGCATTAGAGCAGCGTGGTGGAGTAAGCTCCACCACGCTGCCAGGCCTCCAGGCTCCAGGCCTGCTCCCAAAAAAGGGAAGAGACTCGTGCCCAGCAGTGGGATGTATAATGGGTTGCCATTATTTATTATTAAGTATGACATTATAACATATAATATCATAATAATATCCTCTGTTCGTACCTAAGCGACGTTCGTACCTACCCAATGTGTACACAACTGTTCCACTCACATGTTGATAATGCAAATTGTGTAACTAAACACAACAATGATTTCTCTTAAAATTGTATAGAAAGTTCCTCACTTTCACTCAACGCGTATCTTATTTAATTATTTTGTCTATTACTGCAGTTTGCATAACTTTAGTACTTAACTGGTAAAGCTAAATAAAGTAGGCATTACTTACACTTAAACGTAATAGTAAATCTTGGTTTAAATTAACATGCATTAGCGCATTTAGCGCTATAAAATATAAATAATTACCAGTATTTAAAGAGACCTAGCGGTAAGTATCTACCTACCATATTAGAGATTGAATACATATCAGTGGATTAAAATGAAATCAAGTATTAATGATGCGAAAGCGCTTTTTGCTGTGGCAATAAAGCAAAAATAAAAAGTAAATTAATATATATCTATACATCTACGTACTACATTGTTTTAAATGTTTCGTTCAAAATGTTAACTTTTTGAGGTTTGATTGCCCCTTTCAATTGACATCATAAAAAATCATCTTTAACTGCAAAAAAAATTAAACTTATTTCGTCCTCAAAAAGTTAACTTAAATAATACCAGACCCAACCATGAAACATAAAGTCAGAGAGAAATATACTAACTAAAACGATCAGTTAAACTTGTTAATCAAATTAATTGAAACCCACTAAACACAACCGCATTTCTCGGGTATTCCACTACGCTATTGTCTCTTCACAAAGACGTCCATTCGACGTTATTGTTCCTCTACTTTTGTATGAAACTGCGAAAAATAAAAAGGGAACGATATACGATTCCTAGGAAAATTATATCAGATTTTTCCGCTCAAGTGCTCGCAAAAGCGTGATACTTAGTAAGATTGCTACGTCGTATATTCCGCCGCTCCTCTTAATTCGGTGATGCGAATGTAGAAACAACATTAGGCGTTGGAGCTGAAAGTTATATCCTAGAGTTATTTTACTAAAACACTGAAAGCACTGAGGGTAGGACTGAGAAAATACACAAATTTAATTTTTTAACTCATAAACTGAAGATAAATCTGTACAAAACTCTCTTTAACTCAACTGACGGCCAAATACTCAAACGTCACTTAAATCTAAGTGGGACTTAAGAGTCTTTTGTCTTTATAAAACACGTTCAAACGATAGAGATAAGGCAAATTTGAGCGGCGTTGCTTTAAATTGAGTGACGTTTGAGTATTCGGCCATTAGTATTTCGACTGGAAATCAAAATCGATAACTGTTAGGTACCAGTTTTAGTCAAGAGTAAGTGACGACTAGAGGAAGAATTTTCTACCACTAGAAGAGAATTCTTCCACTAGTGCCGTCAGTCAACCAAACAATGGCGGTCAAACCATTCCATTGAGGTGGCGGTAGTAAATGCAATAACTCAAGATCAACTGCAATAAAACTACCGCCACTGCGATCGCCAATCCGCATGCCAAGCGTGGCAATTATGGCATTATCCCCCATATGGGGAAGCTTTGGTCCAGCAGTGGACTTCTCTCGGATGATACCCTTATTAACATTACAACACAAGACCAAACCTTGGCAAAACTATTGCACATGCACATGTTAAAAAGCTAAAGAATCATATCGGAAACAAGCAAGCACAATCAAAATATATTCGTTGAGACAACAATGTTACAAATAAATCTCGATTGCTTCCAAATAAACACTTCTTTTTTAACACAATCGTTATCTGGAACAGGCGTTTATTGTCTCTGAAAATATGTCTTTGATTTGGGCTTCAAGGGCGACGAGTGCATCGAACATCCTTGACACGATGGTTTCCTTCAAACGGAAATCAAAGTAGGCCTGAACGTTTCCCTTGTTAGCAAATCTTTTGTTCATTGTTTTTTCAAAGTCGGCTTCGATATTGTTACGGAAAAAGTCGAAATCTAAAAACGCGATGAGAGATTGACTTATCCATTCTTAATGGATATTTTTATTTTTGTCAATAGAAGCTGGTGACAAAAATGAAATATCATAATTTACCTACTGCCTTCGTGGTTTAATGGTATGTAAGTATGTATGTATATTCACGCCAAATCCGAGTGTCGAATGAGCGAATGACTAAACAGATATACATTTCAACTGTGGACGGTTGCAGTGGCCTAAGAAGACCAAGACTAACCTACCTTGACCAAATAGGTCGAGTACTGATTTAGGGTGGAGTCAAGGGTCATTGGAATCGGCGTGCATGTATGAAGATAATAATGAATGAAGAAGAAGCACGGGAAGTGTGTTAGGACCGGGATTTTGCCGGAAACTATTATATAGCCATATTATAACGTAGTTTTAATGAGGAAATAAGTCCATAATACTTTTTATGTATTGAATCCGATTACGAATAAGATAGACGACGAAATACATTCGTCATAATATCGTCACAAACAAGTACTCACGGATAAGGCGGATTGGACCTGAAAACTGTAACAAGCTTTCAATTTATTTCACGAAACGAAAGCAACATAATATTAACAATTCCATAGGCTCCCAATCCCGTTCGTAGTAAAAGGAAAAGAAATCCAATAATGAGCGTACATCTCCCGATGGGAAAAGGCGAATTATCGGAAATACCATTTTACGTATTCGCGGTTAAATTGCTGAAGGCATGGAAAAGGGCATTAATGTCGGCAGATATGCGGCATAGGCGAACACGTGACGTGAAAGAAAATAAGCCTCGGTGACATGAGACACCATTCACAATTTTACTCGCATTGTCCTATATAAAATCCGCCTGACTCGTAGTGTAATGTCTGGCAATGCTCTTATCGGCAAGAAATAATGCACATCGAGCCTACGAAAGAGAAAATCGGCTTGTTTCGCGAAAATTGACTTCGTAGAGCGTTATCTCTGCTGCACACTGCCTACGTAAGCACTGATAGTCCGGTATTGGTCGAAACTTGATCAAAGTGGTCGACAAACGTCACTTAGGTAAGGTGCGAAAGCGATAACGCTAAGCTTTAGAGACCCAAAATATGCCGAAGTCTCCTTCCTAATGTCGATTTGCAATATTTCTTGTTGCATACTGTAGGTATTTCATCTTCAAACAAGTGAACTCATGAGACACCGTTCACGCATATTTTACTTGCATTTTATTTTTAAAATCCTCTAGACTTTTTATCTCATTATGTAATGTCTGACAACGCTCTTATCTTTTATCTGGATCTACTCTAAATCTTGTTCTACGACTTTGGCTAGGTCACAAAATTCCGACTTTAACACATAATGTTTATTTTTTATTTTAATAATGCTGGTTCTAATTTTGAGAGGTAATATTTTTTAGGGTTCCGTAGTAAACAAGGAACCCTTATAGTTTCGCCATGTCCGTCTGTCTGTCTGTCTGTCTGTATGTCTGTCTGTCTGTCCATCCGCGGTTTAGCGCAAAAACTATTAGTACTAGAGACTTGAAATTTGGCACAAGTATACACATTAACTACGCCGACAAAGTGGTAGAATAAAAACGTGAATAAAATTTTTTTTAGGGTAACCTCCCCTACTCCTAACGCGCGGATTATTTTTTTTATTTTGAATTTTCATATAGTGTAAGGTATCGTTGGATAAGTCTAAGTTAAAAATAATGTGGGTGTGCGAACATCATTTTTCGATTTAATTAACTGTTCGTAACTTATTAGGCTTAAAAGTGCAAATTTTCGTTAGACTCAAGTGTCCCTCCCCTACAGACTAAACGGTTGTTGTTAGAAATTCAAACGTTACGGCGATAGTAGCTACATATAACGAAATTAAAAGGAAAACTATCACACCTAAGTTGACCCTGCAAGTTTGCGAGGAACAGTCGACCAAATTTATTTTACTAGAAAATTTCGAACAACTCCATAGAAAATATTTACTTACTTTTTTTTCATTACATCTCTTACTCTGTAACTCCGAAACCCTACACTGCGCGTGGCCCGACACGCACTTAACTGGTTTTTCTCTTAAAATTTAATTTGAGCAATGGTTTTTATGTAAGTAGATGTTTATAGGCTAAGATTCACTTAACATCAATGTGAAGTATAGGTATGTTGCTACTTGCATGACATACAAAAAAATCATGAGCCATAATTTTTTGTATGTCATGAATCCAATGCCTCAGTAGCGTAGTGGTAGCAGGCCACTACTATTACGCTGGAGGTCCTGGGTTCGATTCCCGGGTCGGGGACTATCAGAGATAACGGTTTAAAATCCTTTAACTCTGCTTCTATTGGGATTTTTCCATTTTCTGGAAGTTTCCCAGTACCCCGGAGTTTGGTAATGTGCCCGGAGATGGCAACAGGTTCGCCACCTGTTACATGGGCCAAAACGTAACCGGCGAGTCGTGGGTGTTTGCATGTATGATTGAATGCATGCATTTACCTCTGCCTACCCCTTCGGGGATTACAGGCGTGAAGTTACGTTACGTTACGTATGAATCCAATTATAGTTCTCCTTCATACAAGTAGGACTCGGTTGGCCTAAAACTTTGTATTAAATGAGGACTGCATAATACTAATCACTATCATTCATAATTTCAGTCGAAAGACGTCCACCGCTGGACATAATACTCCCAACGATGCTCACAATAGGGTTGTGCGTCATTTTGGGAAGAATATGCCAAAATCGTCACGCTTGGCATACTGATTGGCGATAACAATGATGGAGTTTTATCGCGGGTCATTTTTTTATGTAATGGAAGTGGCAAACAAGCCTGCAGTTCACATTGATGTTAGGTGGAAACTGCAGCATATAGACACACTCACACAAAGACCAAAGTCAAAATGCAGATGCGTTTCCTCGTTACTCCTGATGACTGAGATGTTGTACCTCTGTTCCGGAAATTACAGGTACATTACTACCTGACCGGAACACGATAGTGCTGAATACTACAATTTAGCGGCAAGTATATTAGGTAATGCGGTGGTGCCTATGTCCACGAACTCCGCCACTGGAGCTCTACCACCAGTAAAACTTTACTGCCCATGCAGACTCCGCTGCCCATCCTGTTATTGCCGCCTTATTCGAATGGTTTAACTGCCATTATTTAGTTTGTCTGACTGAACTAGCGGATGAATTCTCTGCTACTAGTGAGAGGAGGTCGTTACGTCCCGAAATCTTACCCCCTTATTCATAAACGTATTTTAGCTAAAGTGTTGCTAATCTCTCCTTTGTATTTTTCTATCCTGCACATTTGACAATGTAACTGACAAAGACAAAGCATTCTAAAACGTATCTAATGTACGTTTATGAATAAGGGGGCAAGTCTTTAATATCTACTAATCACTTTCAAATATTTTTATTCATCTAAATATGCAGATCGAAGTTGCAATAACGGAAGCTCAATAAGCATATCCATTCATAGGAAACAGTCGGAACAAGATTTTCTCACACCTTGACCTTACTAGTTAAGGTATTATATATAAAATTCTCGATCACACACACAATATCACAATCACAATGTTAGTTACCATACTCCTCTGAAACGGCTGGACCGATTCTCATGAACTTTTGTGTGTGTATCTATTTACTAGATATGAGAATCGGTTGTATTTTTTTACCCCAAAATGCAAACGTCTGGCAAACCTCTTTTTTTTTCTCATTTATGAACAGATTTTTTTAATATAAATAACCCTTAATTATCAACCGCATTTCTACCACTTACCCTCATTTCTTAATAGCAGTATTAGTCTCTCCACTTTTAATCTATTAGGCGATACTCGGCGATAGGCGTCGGGACAGCTAAAATAATATATTATAGTTATAGAATTTCATTCCAAATCCACTTTAGAATTAATTTTGCAAAGGTCATTGATCGCCGCATAACGGTCTACAATTTACATAATATTTTATTATATCGTTATGTGGTAGAACTGCGTCTGTCGGTGCTTAGAACCGGACAAGCCAGACCAGATGCATCTTATGTGCGGTCGCCTTTAGGGTTATTACTTTCGATTACTATCTCTAATGATAGCCACTTTCTGTTTATTTTCGACACAGTTATAAAAATAAATTGTCTATGATTATTTTGATACACGATACGTTTATTGCTGTTTTCGAAGGTCCAGAAAGTATCGTGGATAAAAATATTGATACCAACATTATAAATGTTCGCTAGTTTTCTTACATTTACAAGGATCTATATCACAAATATATTTAATTTGAGCTAACTCATGGAACAAACTAAAATCCATCAAAGTTGCAAACAAGCACACGGTTCAATCAGTTAATAGCTTTTAAACGCATCAATACATACAAACCAGAAGTTTCAATGTAGGTAGGTACGAGTATATAAACTAAATGTTAACACTAATGAGGCCTAATCTTTTACGCCTCTGTGCCGGAAATTGGAGAGCCGTATACTAAAGTTATGACTTAACTTACGCAAATTTAAAGTAGTCTCGCAATAAATGTATGTTCCGTTCTTTATAAACTTCACAACTTAATAGGTATAATGCCGAAATACGCGACGACGTTAATATACCTAACTAAAATAATAAACTCTTACATAAAAGCAACTTAAATTCTAGAATAATCCGAAACTTGATACAAGAATTTCATAACCTTCCAGAGTAAAAGTTCGTAAGACTCACGTCAGGCAAAATTAAATATCTCACATACAGGCGGAGTGTAACTACCTACAACCTCTCGGTGTGCATCACATAACATCCATTTTGTATTTTAAACAGAATTCAAACATGAATATGAATTAATATAAATGAATATTTATATTGAGCTACTAGTTACTTGCTTTTTATGGTTAATAAAAAAAGTATAACCTTAACCATATTCAGTGCGTCAGGTAACGAACATCAAAACTTTATGCTTGAATTTAAAAAGCAGCCAAGTGGAAACGGACTTTCTCGCAGGTTCCGTACCTATAATTGAGAAATTTCCTATGATACTTTTAAACCAGAGACTTGTTATATGTTTTCATGCAATCTTTAGGTACAGAACCAGGCACCAGGGGCACCCATTCTGAATTTCTGGTTTTTGAACAATTTTTTATAGGCATATGCTGCAGTAGTAACTTACCATCCTTGTGAAATACATGGTTGCTTCATTTATATAAACAAAATGTTACTTGATCTCACAAAAACTCTCAAGGTGTGGGTCTAACCTCTAAAAGTTTTTTCTATTAACATCTACTTGAAAAAAAATATCGTCGGAGGTGTATGATTAGTATACAATTATGTTATTTTGTAAAGATATCCGAGAAAGGTGAGGAGGCTCCAAACGGAATACATAATTAGAGATCATAAAATAAAATCAAGTGCGGCCAGTTAATTCAAGGCACGAACATTTACACTACATCAATTTGCTACTTAATAGGGCTGTGTTAAAGTTTAAAAATGTATGAGTTCAATGTAAGAAAAAACTTATGAAAATGAAGAAAGTTCAAAAAACTAATACTTATGTTATTTGAGGATTATTAACTTAAAAACAAACTTCCAAATTATACAGGAAGCATTTTAACATACCAAAACGTACTTAGTGACTGGAAGGGACAGTTAAAAAAACAAACACTTCTCCTGCCTATTTATTTGAGTTTTTTTTTCAATTTTCAGGAAAAAAATCCAAATTTTTATTTATTTTTTATGTCTGAAGGTTGACAGACAAGCAAACGGGCCACCTGATGGAAAGTGGTCACCGTCGCCTATGAACATTTGCAACACCAGGGGAGTTGCCAACGCGCTGCCAGCCCTGAAGGACTCTTTTGACGCCGTTTTTGAAGAACCCCATATTGTAGCACCTAGGGAACACCTCAGAGGGAAGTTCGTTCCACAATTTACACGTTCTGGGCAGGAACGAACGTGAAAACCTCACCGTTGAGCACTGCCAGGTGTCCAGTCGGTGTGGGTGGAACTTCTCTCTTCGGCGGGTAGTACGGTGTAGGAAAAGAGACGGTGGCACCATGTCAAATAGTTCAGCACTCACCATTGTAGAGACGGTACAACAAGCACAGACTCCCAATATCTCTGCGCAGGCTCAGATGTTCGAGCTTGTCAGTAAGTCCTGGATCGTTAACAATACGAACGGCGCGTTTTTGTAGGGAGTCAAGTGGACCAAGCTGGTATTTGGGGGCTCCCGCCCACAAATGAGAGCAGTATTCCAAATGGGGCTGCACTTGGGCCTTATAAAACTGTAGTAGCTGCCCCGATGTGAAATACTGCCTCGCTTTGTTAAGCACCCCCAACTTTTTTGAAGCCAACTTGGTCTTACACTCAATGTGACTCCCGAATTGCACTTCGTTCGATATGTCAACGCCCAGGATACCGATACTCTTATCAACGGTGAGCGGAATGCCCTGGAACTGCGGTGCTACAATGAATAGGGTTTTTTTAGCGGTGAACGCGCAGACTTGTGTCTTCGAGGGGTTAAACTGTACTAAATTAAGTCGACCCCAATCCGAGACCCGCTCCAGAGAGTGCTCGATTTCAGACACAAGTCTAGTCCTGCTTTCCTCGATAAGTGTCCTAGAGGCATTTGCACGGCTAGTGTAGTGTGCATCTCCCGTACTATCATCGGCATAGCAATGAAAAATGAAATAAGGTATACAAGAAGAATGTTTAAATACCAAAACGTACTTAGTGACTGGAAGACATTAAAAAATGGAAAGCGTTATTCTGTAATTTTAGCTAAACACAATATTGTTGTCATTGGTGTCACTACTTTTTCAATCAACGTTATACAGCCCTGAAACTGGATTAAAAATACTCTCATTTGTATGCACTAGACATAATCTAGTACTAAGAACGTACCTATTTATAAAATATTATTCTACATTCACGTTGACTCTATTACGTGAGTTAGAACAAACCCGTTGTTTCTTAATTTGATACATGAACAATAAAATTTGTTTGCATTTGCACTGAAATTACTTACACAAACTCCGCTTTCTTCATTCAAGATAATGAAGACAAAACAGTTTCGAATTTCACGTACTGAACTACCACTGTATTTGCATTAAATTAGGACATTATTTTCATTTTATTATGTTATATTCATCATCATCATATCAGCCATAAGACGTCCACTGCTGAACATAGGCCTCCCCCAATGACCTCCATACCGACCGATCGGAAGCGACGTGCATCCAGCGGGTACCTGCAGCCTTGATCAGGTCGTCGGTCCATCTTGTAGGTGGACGTCCTACGCTGCGTTTGCCGATACGTGGTCTCCACTCGAGAACCTTTCTGCCCCAGCGGCTATGGGTTCTCCGGTGTATGTGGTCTATGGTACTATAGCCTTTTCGGAAACCGGCTTGTTCGGGAGGCTGGAAGTCATCAAACCTGCGAGCGAGACGGTTCGTGATCACCCTCGAAAACAGCTTGTAGACATGGTTCAGAAGCGAGATGGGTCTATAGTTCTTCAATAGGGCTTTATCACCTTTTTTGAAGAAAAGCACCACCACGCCTCTGTTCCATGCTTCTGGCGTAGTACCTTCGAATAGGACGGAATTAAAGAGCTTCTGAAGGACAACCTGTCATTCATATCTTCCACTGAGATGCAATCCTCCAGGCAAGCAAAGAGATTTTTCAATTCGAGCTGAAAGCTCTCGGGGTTTTGTATGTGAGAAACAGTAGGTCGGAGCGTAGACTTCATTAGACGAGATCTTTCGATCTTGATGTTTAAATTCAATGTGCCCCTAACCATTCGGTGATCACTTCCGGTTTTCACCCTGTGAATCACGGAGACATCATTGAATATGTGTTTCTTGTTGGTCATAATGAAGTCTATCTCATTTTTTGTGGAACCGTCGGGGCTCATCCAGGTCCATTTCCTATGAGGCGGCTTCTTGAAAAGGAGTTCATCATAAAAAGTACCTCCTTCTCCAGAAAATTGGCCAGCCTCTGGCCCCTAGGGTTCCGATTCCCACATCCAAATTGCCCCACTCTCAGCTCATTATCGCATCCCTTGCCCAGCTTTGCGTTGAAGTCTCCCATTACAACAGTGAAATACGTTTTGGAAGTATGTATGGCCCTACTTATGTCCTCATACATAGCTTCCACCTCGTCGTCCGGGTGTGCCGAGGTCGGTGCGTAGACCTGGATGACCTTCAAGGAATATCTCTTGGATATTCTGAGTATCAGGTACGCGACCCTACTCGACACACTCGTGATGCATTCAATGTTGTTAACGAGAGACTTGTGGACGATAAACCCGACACCACCTTGGGACTGCTGGTCGCCCTCCCGGTTGTAGAACAAGTTGCCAGACTTCAGAGTTATCGTATCCTCTCCCTCTCTACGGACTTCAGATAGACCTAAGATGTCCCAGTGCAACTTGTTCAATTCTTCTTCCAGTTCAGCAATTTTCTCGTCTGTCCTTAACGTGCGTGTATTGTATGTTACCAGTGATAACCTACGTCGGTTTTCCGTTGTGCATGCCGAAGTCGTTTGACGGAAGCGACTCACCCGGAGATTCTTAGCACCCCTGGCTCCAGAGCTCGACCAGCGCCCGTCTACGCCGGTTTTGCTCCTGGAGCCGCCGGGCACTTGGGGCCTTTTCCTCGTCTGCATTTCCATCTTGGGGGGGTTTAAACCATTATTATGTAATATTAGTCCTTCAATTCTCAAATAGGCGAACAAATCGTATTTAATTATAGTTTTTACAACTGTAAATAATGTCTTTCTCTCAGTGTACGAGTCCGATTTCAGAGCATATGCACTACCACATTTTCCAATCTATCTACCGCAAATTTTAGATAACACTATCGTTTTCTAAATAAATGATTTACCCATTAATTTCCAGCACAGAAGTCTTTTTTTTATGTCTGATGGTTGACAGACAAGCAAACGGGCCACCTGATGGAAAGTGGTCACCGTCGCCTATGAACATTTGCAACACCGGAGGAGTTCCCAACGCGCTGCCAGCCCTGAAGGACTCTTTTGACACCATTTTTGCAGAACCCCATATTGTAGCACCTAGGGAACACCTCAGAGGGAAGTTCGTTCCACAATTTACACGTTCTAGGCAGGAACGAACGTGAAAACCGCATCGTTGAGCACTGCCAGGTGTCCAGTCGGTGAGGGTGGAACTTCTCTCTTTGGCGGGTAGTACGGTGAAGGAAAAGAGACGATGGCACCATGTCAAACAGTTCAGCATAGCAGTGGCCATTGTAGAGACGGTACAACATGCACAGACTCCCAATGTCACGGCGCAGGCTCAGATGTTCGAGCCTGTCCGTAAGTCAAGTTCTAGACTTCAGAATTGGCAACTCATCTCGCATTGAAACCTCTAGCATCTGTGTAGATAGATACCTATAGGCTGCAGTAGTCTAGTCATTTATGTGAGCAGCGTGCATGTTCGCCACTTCTTCGAAGTAGTAGAAAATTTGTGTACGTCTTTTTCAGAAATACAGGGGTAAAGTTATTCCGAATTGAATTGTACAAACATATAACGTAACTGTACATAAATATTCATTATTATACATTAGCTTCGTCTTAGTAATATCAAAATGTAAATTATTTTACGTACTCGCAGTTGGTCCCGGTTTTAGATCTACATATCTTCAACGTAGATGAAGAACTAAATAAGTATTTCGTTTTAAAATAAAACGCGACGTGAACGACGAAACGACAAAAGATGTAGGCTATGGCATACAAATAGCGTTTGGTCTCATTGTGTTAATTAAATAAACACATAAAACTATTAATTAAATAAACTGGTTTTTACTGGTGGTAGAGCTCCAGTGACGGAGCTCGCGGGCGTAGGCACCACCGCATTACCTAATATACTTGCCGCTAAATGGTAGTGTTCAACACGTGTTCGTGTTCCGGTCAGGTGGTAATGTACGGCCCTGTAATTTCCGGCACAGAGGCATAACACCTTAGGCCTCAGGAGTGGTAACGCATCTGCATTTTGACCTTGGTCTTTGTGTGGGTGTCTATAGGCTGCAGTCATCACTTAACATCAATGTGAACTGCATGCTTGTTTACCACTTCCATTACATAAAAAAAAAAAAAAACAAAATATAGGAAGTTATTTCTATTCTACTACAATTTACCTATTATCTATTTATTTCCGGGTATTTATTTAGAGAATTGTAATGTGTAATCGTGTTTAATTTTGTATTGTGTTGTGTTTACTTACAATTTTTAATGGGAAGCACCCTTAATTTATCCTTTCTTAAACACTGACGTATTTTTTTGAAATGGAAATATTTTGTAAAACTCTAACGTACGACATATTTTAGGTAATTAAAAAAAACGCTAAAACCGTATAAATTAAAGTTACATACTTTTCCTACCACCTACGTCGACGATATTAGGTACCTACTTGTTACCAAGCTTCTATAGGTTTTAGAATATATAACATTATTCGCCTTATGTTCTAGAAGTCAAGAAGGTCTCGGTTGTAAGCCTACTTGGTATTGTAGCAATTTTACTTATGTTCAATTTACATAATTTTCGATACTTCACAGTTCACACCACAGCGCGATGCGGGGCGAATGCTAATTGAATCGTGGTATCGTTTCATTTCAAGTCTGCAAAGTTGTAATTTGTATCTATGTATTTGTTACACAATGTACCTACTTCAATATCTATTCTAATTGTTGTAAAACTGCCTCGGTAGCCTAGTGTTAGCAGGCCACTACTACTACGCTGAGGTCCTGGGTTCGATTCCTAGGTAGGGGGTTATCAGAGATAATGGTGTAAAGTGCTTTATCTCTGGTTCTATTGCGATTTTTCCATTTTCTGGAAATTTCACAGTACCTCGAAATTCGGTAATGTACCCGGAGATGTCAACAGGCTCGCCACCTGTTACATGGCCAAAAACGTAACCGGCGAATCGTGAATGTTTGCATGTAGGTATGCCTGAATGCATGCATTTATTTTTTTCTACCCCTTCGGGGATTACAGGCGCGAAGTTACATCTAAATTGTCTACAAGAAGGATTGTTTTTATTTCAGGAACATAAGATAGTAAACGCATAAATTTATTAGTTCACTTATGGCCGAATACTCAAATCAAATGGGCGCTGCTATCTCTATCGTTTGAACGTGTTTTATAAAGACAGAAGACTTTTAAGTTCCACTTGGATTTATGTGACGTTTGAGTATTTGGCCGTTAGTGATCGTATTCTGGCATAATGGCCATACTCGCAAGGTAAGGAATTTCGGCAAATCCTATCTTAGTACTCCTTAACACTCCTCAAAAAACCTACATGCCAAAGGACAAGTTGCATGTTGGGCCCGCGCCTTTTACACTACCTATATAAAAAAATAGAGAAAAATACGTAGAATCATGGAAAATACTCAAAAAATAATTTGAGTCGGAAATATTTATTTTATGTATTTTTTGTACGACAACAATTTGTCACGATATTACTACTACGACATTCTTGTTTTTAAAATATACTTACGACAGTTAATTGGAGGTATACCTAATAATCGATTTTAATAGCCGAAAATTATTCAGTAGGTATTTTATGCTTCTTCTCTCAATAGAGCGTACAAGCTGCAGGCCCAATCTCCATACATTTTGGAACGTCTCCTTTCCCCTTTCTACGACCATGTCACAAGCAGTAACGGTAGATTACTACTGTAAAATAAGTATCTACATAATTTTTTCATGATTAGAATCGTTTAAATGGGCATTTTCAACAAAATTAGAGAGCCGAACTAATATCATTAAAGAGAACAATCATTTGATGTAATATTTCCTCGAGGTATTCCATAAATTGTATCTTGTGAGCGTTAAAATAGAAATCAGTTATACAACGAAGCAAGTATAACAATTTGCTCATTTACGCACGTTGTCGATAAGTCATGCTCTCATAAACTGGAAAATTCAATAGACACGATTATCTAGTAGGCTACCGCGTGAATTTAATACTGGTTGTAGTATATAAATATTTGTGATTTATGTAAACTGATGATATGCATCATAGAATTTTTTTCAATTAAATTTTTCGTTTGTACCGTCGTCAGCCGAAAAACGTGTACCTACTGCTGGACAAAAACCTCCCCAAATATTGCCACAACGAACGATCCTGGGCTGCCCTCATCTAGGTCGACGATCCATCTCGTGGACTCTTCTGCCTCAACGGCCGTCGGTTTTTCGAGCTACGTGCCCTGCCCACTACCTTGAGTTTAGCTATTTGATGGCTGCTTTGGTTCTCATGCGGCACTCCTCGTTTCTGGAGTGCCAAATATGCCGGTCGTTACATACCTCTCGTGCTTTTTCTACATTCATCACTATTTTCATGAACGCCGATTCTTGTGCTGGTTTTTACTCTTTAAATTATCTTTTACTTTTATTTATGCGTTACAAAAAAAAAGTGTTCCTAGTTACAAAACACTAGATTAATTATTATGGTTATATTAGTTATACTAACACTCCGCTTTTCAACTTAAACCTTGGTTTAGGTTTTAGACTTGTTTAGGTAATAACTGATGTCGAAATCCTATCATGATTGTTCTGCTTCGTCGTATATATTCCATAGACATATACGAAGATATATAGTCTATTATTGACGTTGATATTTATTTACTGTACGAGTATCATATGCCTCGCACAACGAACATAACAGTACAAATAAAGAATATAAAATAAAATAAATTATATTCTATTTTAACTTCTTAGTAAATATTCATTACAATCCATGTTAAATATTTGAAAATGCGAAACAAAATAACTGTTGTGAATGTACTTTACATTAACTACAATATGAATCCTTAACTGTGAGTCCTTTTGTCACAAAATAAACACTTCCTGCTAAACTAAACACTGAAGTCCCTTTACTCAGCTACCCGTGTTAACTTCAGGGCTGAATTTCAGATTATCTCACGGCACGGGCAAACGTATCGTACTTAACTTACAGAGCCAGACAAAATTAACAAGCTCTTCGTTAGTACAAAACAAAGTAACTCCATCAACAAAGTGTGAAGTCTATAATCCTTAACAAAGGCACAGCTTTTGACAATTAATAAAGACGACAAAAGTATCGCAAATTAACTTGTGATGGGTTTTTAATTTGTTTATAAAGTATGCAATGCCGTGCAAAGTCATTACGCCATAACATAATAAGGTTGATTAATATTTTATTAGCAATTAACGTAAGATGTTACAAGCGCCTTTAACTTGGGACTGCGTAACGCAATTTCTTCTTTTGTAAGTAATAAGTAAAATGAATTACGTACATAATGAAAATCTCAAGACGGATATTCTAATGCAAATACCAAACATGTGTTTTTTTTGTAATGTTAACATGGTGATAACAAGTGTAGTGTCCAATCTTAAGATTTGCATTCCCAAATTATCTTTTTCGTACCTGTCTACAGAAAACATAGTACTGTAACGAAATATCAAGGCAAAACTTTCAACAATTCTACAAAATGGCAAATAGGCAATGTCATACAAAATGTAAGACAAAACGTATAAAGTATAATGTTACAAACGTTTTCGTGTCTTTGTCCTTCATCATTCATCTAATATTTCAAACCCTCGCAACTAAGAAAATTTATCGCATTACACTTACACTTTTACTTACTTTCATGTGAAACATGGAGATATGACATTGTCTGAGCACGTTAGCCATGACATTGGTTGGCATAGAAATGTAGAGTTAGAACATTGTTGTAATTTAATCTTTAATGTTTATAATATAAGATAAAATTTAGGTTGTACCATACAGATATTCTCGTAACTCTTGGAGCATGAAAATAACATCGTACTTAATTTATGTAAAACGGTAAAATGCCTAAGTATATCCATACTTAACTATAATAACCTAGTATTCTTACTACTTGTGTAATTGTAGTCGGAGAGATTGAAAGCTAAGTACCTAGGTTCTACTCGTACCTATTGCATTATATAATTTTGTCTTTAAATGGTTCTGCTAAAAGATTACAAAATTCCGATACAAAGGGAATGGGCATATCGTTCTTTACCGGTATAAATAATGCGGTGGCACCTACTCTCTAGAACTTCTAGTTTTGGGAGTAGGTTGGTCGATAGATTAGATAATGTGGTGGTCCACATTATCTAATCTATCTGCCAATCGTGTTCCAGTTAGATGATAAACGATCCCTGTAATAATTGTCACAGCGGCAAAACAACCTTAGCCTCAGGCAAGGCATCTGCATTTTACGCCCAAGTTTTTGTGTATACGTTTATGGGCTGCATTCACTTACCATACATGTTACATGTCAACTGTATAATTGTTAGGCACCCTCATTACTGGCTTTGAACAAACGATATTCGCATAGAAACGCAGCGTAGTATTATCTCAGTTTTCGTTAATACGGTCGTTGAGTTGAGTATTTTCCCCGTGTGCTCAGAACCCAGATAAGTGCGGCCATTCACTTGCGATTTTCTGGAACGCTTTTGTATACGTGAAGGTTTCTCGGTTGTTTTTCTATCAGTGTGTGTCATTATGAATAAGTAGACGACGCACCTTAAGTGTCTACTTCTCTCAAAGTAATTTGTAAGTGGGCTGCTTTGGACACGAGTAGCTCCGAAGCACCACATCCGTACTTGGGTTTAGCATTGCTACCTCATGAAGTAATTGAGTATTTATTTTTTTACATCTTACTGTCCACTAGAGGAGAATAATTCTTGCGCTCGTGCAGTTTGTCAACCGAACAATGGTGGTCAAACCATTCCAACAGGGTGGCAGTAAATACAAGGCGCGATGGGCATACCCCGATAAAGCTACCGCAATTGTGATAGCCAATTCTTTAAAATTCTTCAAATAGTTTCCTCGAGATTACTTTACTTCCGAATCACACGAATTTTAGATAGGGGCTTCGATCGGATACTTAAAAACTTTTTCTTGGAATATCTGACGCGTTCATGACCCGTAACATTGATACCGTGACCTTTTTGAAATGCTCTAAAGTAGAAGTGAAATATTCCCTACGCAAGTATATCAAATACTCAAAGTACATGTCATACTAAGTGACCCCATGAAAGCTGCTATCCAAATTCGACGATTTGGATGTGAGACAAGGTCGTGACACGGCTTCGGGTGCGGGTCTATGTAGAGAGTATTTACTTAGCGCAGGGTTGCACATTTGCAGGGTCGCGACCCGGTACCGGGCCATCAAGGTAAAATACCGGGTCGCAACATTCCCGATTTGTTTAAAAATATATCCGCACAGTAGGTAATATTTTTTTCCACGCATCGCAAATATTCTTTACTAGCTGTGCCCACGACTACGTTCGCGTGGAATAATGACTTTAAGCAGAATTTTTGGATATAAATTTTGGTTAATTTTGGATTATTATTATAAGTTACTCCTTATCACATCAGCTAATACCAATGAAAGTCCCGTCAAAATCGGAGACACTCAAATTCTATTTATTTGTATGTAGGTATGTATGTATGGTTGTATGAAGATAAAAGTGGCCAAGGTAACTCGTAATATTACATCAGCTACCTACCCGTGGAAGTCCCGTCAAAGTCGGATACACTCCAATTCTACTTATTTGTATGTAGGTATGTATGGAAATAAAAGTTACTCCTTATTACATCAGCTACCTACCCAAGGAAGTGCCGTCAAAGTCAGATACACTCCAATTCTACTTATTTGTATGTAGGTATTTATGTATGTATGGATATACGGAGATAATAGTAGCGTAAGTTACTCCTTATCGCATCAGCTATCTGCCAGTGAAAGTTTTGTCGATTTATTATTATGGAATTTACAAAATATACAATATAAGACCTTTCTATTAAAGAAGATTCTATAAAATATTATACAACATAAGATCTAAAAATTCTGTGAAAATTTAAGGGTCTAGTACTTGCTACCGTTATATTCGAGCAAAAAATATACGAAAAAAAAACACGTGTATTGTATACCCCCTTGGACCCCTTTATTTTTAGTAATTAATTTTGTCTTTATAGCGGTATCAGAAATACATAATTTGTGAAAATGTTAGCTTTCTAGCTATATTACACTGTTTATGAGATACAGGCTGGTGACAGACAGACGGATGGACAGACAGACATACAGCGGAGGATTAGTAATCCGTAGGGTCCGTTTTTACCTTTTAGGTACGAAATCCCCTAAAAGATAGAACTAAGATACAGAATAGCTTAAAAATATTCGATATGATTCTTTAAACTGACATAACTTTTTTTATTTTTGAACCTATTCACATGAAACAAACACTCAATGTTAAGTGAAACTTACCACAATATATTAGTGAAAACCGCAAATCGAATAAGGTGTTTCTGAAATTAGGGTGCACAAACACACAGACAAACAGACATTTTTTCGGGATAAAAACTTTAACCTTTGACGCACAACCCAGTGTTGTGCGTCAAAGGTTAAAGTATAATCATACCAAGTTTCATTGTAATCGGACCGGTAGATTTTGTGTGATGCTTGAACAAACAGACAGACAGACAGACAGACTTTTTTTAATCACATATTTGTGTTCGGTATCGATCTAGTAACATCCCCTGGTATTTTTTTTCAATATTTTCAATGTACAGAATTTACACTTCTACAGTTTTTTTATAAGTATAGATAAATGTGAATATCTATTTTACCTAATTGAATCAGCTTAGAATTAAAAATATTAAGTGGGTCACGAACAGGCAGTGTAAAATTACCGGTCCATGACAGTAAAATGCTTGGGAAACACTGATTTAGTGGATGTACTCAACAGGATGCAAGATATCTATCCCCCATGTCTTAATCTGACGCGCTCGAGTAAATACAAAAATCTATTGATCTCCTCTTCTACAAAATGGTTGAGGAAAATCACCAAATATTCACGTTTCTTGCAGGTCACCTTTACCACATCCTTTATTTTCTTACTTTATTTTCTTTATACTTATTAGTTGTTTTTATAGAAGCAGGCATGTGGTCAGGATCGGACTAGGCCGGAAGGATGGTTCGGAGGTTCCTCATACATCACACGTCGAACCAGTGGGGTGCCCGAATAAGCTTAGTCCCGACTGGTCGACTATATGGCCATTCCGACGCTGGCCATAGTAAGTACACCTGGTACACCTATAACAGTCCACAACATATAATGCTGTAGCAGACGTACATACAAATTATTACAAATAAACGAAGCCCTAGAAAGGTTCGTATGCAATTTTGGTTGCGGAACCCTAAGAAGTACAACGACATAACCAAGCAATTGTTTTATTTGGTGTCCGATATCCTACTCAGCAAAACGCGTCCATGACAAATGTTGACTGAACTAATCGAAGACAATAAAGCAATGTTCCATTCTTCTCGAATTCAGCACGGAAACGAAATGTAGTGGACTGTTAACTAATGATGTAACGATTTTCTATGACATCTATTTTATAACCACGGCGAATTAGTAGTAACAGGCGATTATAGCTTCGCCCAAGGTTTTATCGCTGGGTAGTACCTAAAAGATATTGTGATGTACCTGGCAAATAAGATTCCCAGGAGCAACGTTTTGGTAATGTACCGCCAATGTCTGATTTGCGCCTATTTTGTGACGTTACTTCACCCGTTTTTCCCGACAGGCAGAGGCCAATTCAAGAATACTTGCAAACACCCACGAGTCGCCAGTTACGTTAGTGGTGCGCCTGAGGGCACATTGCCGAACTCCGAGAGTGTAACTGGTAAACTTTTGACAAAAAATAGCAAAATCCTAAGAGCAGTTAGATGGTACCCCCCGACCGAATCGAATCGAACCAAATTAACTTAATTCTATAAATATGAACACACGAGATAGTAAGTATCTAAAATGTACATTTACTTGTACCAATATTTTTGTGTGACATGCGTGTCAATAACAATAATAATAAATTCGAAATCGTGAAACGAATTATAAACACTTTTTTTTTTGTGTTATTATGGCATCGCTATTACGCATATTGCCAGTGTCAAGTAAAACGATATTTCATATTTATTTAAGCAGTGTAAAAGTTAGTATAATTTAGTCATCAAGTATAATATGTAAGTATCAAGTATAAAAGTTATCAAGTATAATATGTCAGTCAAGTGAGTTACAATCAAGTTATACGAGTAAAGCGATGGCTACTTGACCAGAACATTTACAATGAAGTTTTGGAGGCAACCTGAAAGGTCGTGTTTTCGCACTGTTATTCTATTTCACTATACACGGGCACTGTAATAAACCTATATCAAATAAAATGCCACCAATTTTATTAAATATAACTTAAAAATACACCAAGAAAATGAAATAAAATAAGAGCACCATACGCCTCTTTCAAGGTTCCCGCCAAAACTCTATAAACACATTGTTTTGTATAATACAGAAGGAGTTATTATTGTCATTTGACGGTAATGTTACCACACGTATATCCCAATATATAACAATATATAAGTCCTATCTTTGTGCTTATGATGTGGTGATAAATGTCTACTATCGAAATATTCGTAAAGAAGAATCCCTAAGTCGAAAAACCTTCTTAGTTTCACAACTAGAACACCAGCACGAACAAAATAATAAAACCGGTCAAGTGCGTGTCGGGCCACGCGCAGTGTAGGGTTCCGTAGTTTTTAGGTTTGATTAATGTAATGAAAAAAATATATATAGGTGAATGCGAGATTCAATGGTGTCCTGATGGAAGCGAACTACTGCCACATTTTCCTCCTCACGCATCCCTTCTAGGTATGCCAAAAACTTGCCTTCTTCGCAGCGAGTGTATGGTCCCATGATAAAGGTACGATTCCAAACTCAGCACGCAGCAGTGCTGCCACTGCGTGCTGCCGGAGCACTGGTCTCCATTTTTTATATGTAATGAAAGTGGCAAACAAGCATGCAGTTCACATTGATGTTAAGTGATGACTGCGGCCTATAGACACCCATAAAAAGACTAGAGGTCAAAATGCAGATGCGTTACCACTTCTAAGGCCTAAGGTTATGCCTCTGTGCCGGAAATTACAGGCCCGTATATTACCACCTGACCGGAACACGATAGTACTGAACACTGCCATTTAGCGGCAAGTATATTAGGTAATGCGGTGGTGCCTAAGCCCACGAGCTCCACCACTGGAGCTCTACTACCAGTGAAATCCTCTCCATATATTATCTACGAGTTTAATGAGATTACATTAGGAGTTACGCAACACAGCGGTAGCAATGTAATAGAATATAGAGAAATATGGTGGTGTTCGGAATCATACCTTTACTATCACAGAGACACAACTTAGGTCTCAGAGGTGGCATCTGCAATTAAACCTCTGGTTTTTGTTTTTATGTATTTAGATTGTAGTCATCATTTAACATCCATGTGAACTACAGTGTAGTATTATTACATATTCTCTGCTACAGTACCCACCTAGAAATATTGCATATCGAGCTTAGGAAAGAAACAATCGGCTAGTTTCGAGTTCGTAGAGCGCTATCTCTGTTGTACACTGCATACATTAGCACTGATAGTGCGACATTAGTCAAAATTTGATCAAAATGGTTGACAAACCTATATACGTCGTGTACGAAAGAGATAACGCTCTACAGAGGCGAAAATTGCCTAAGTCTTTTTCTTTCTAAACATGCCGAGGACTGTACAATCGTATTCGTAAAAAAAGACTTCTAACTTCACGGTCATTGAAGTTTTGCGTGTACTGTAAATTAGTTATGTTTGTAAGTATCTTCACGCCAAGTCCCTTTCGAGGTAGGCAGAGAGTGTGGAGCGCCAGATATCCCGGTCCTGACATACCTCCCGTACTTATTCCACATTCATCATTCTCTTCATACATGCACGCCGATTCCTTAGACTTTTGACCCTACCCTCAGACAACTTTAATTATTCACGATCTATGTCGCAGGGAATAACTTTACTAACGCTAACGATAATACAATCGCGTGTCGCGTGACGCGCACCTTTGAAATTATGCAAAGCGCATTCAACTTCGTCTGTGTATCAGGAACTTAATGAGATACCGAACATATTGCAGGGTTCGATAATTTTATACATATACTAGCTTTTTACCACGACTTCGCCTGCGTCCTGCGTGAAATTCAGAAAAAAATTGGAACGACTTCTATACACACTGTCATCCACTTTAACACTGTAGTTGTTTTTTTTTAAAGTAGCTTTTATCTGACCCTATGTCTTCAACTATTTTTATTCCAAACTATACCTATAGACTCCTGTTAATTTTTTTATGTCTCCTATGTTCTATACGGTGAATTAAGATGAAACATGCACCAAATCTTAAAATAAGACCTTAATAATAATAAAGGTAATCGTAAAACTCCTTCTGAGTGTACTTAATAGCTCTGTGATGCGCGTATAAACATACAGATAGATAAACATTAAACAAAAATCATTTTGGCGTCCCGATAATGACCTCTTTTTACGCCTGCGAGCTCCGTCACTGGAGCTCTACCACCAGTACCTGAACTTACGTTACACAACTTCCTAACCAGAAGGTGGTAACGGTGTTCAAGTGTATTTAACGGCAGATACACTATGCCTAAGCTGTCACCAAAGCTCTACCACTAGTAAAAACGTTTGCCCTTATTCTTCAAATCTCTGTATTTAATCGTGTCTAGGCTTAAATCGTAATTAATTATGAAATGAAAGTTTGGAGTCTGTCGAACAGTAAACTTAAACTGGGATTAACGTAATCTCTCTTTTAAGTCACAAAATATTTAACTCTCGTTTATAATTAAGTCTGTCTGAAATGTATAGAATATTCTCGAAAAGTTTTGTGAATCTTCATAATATATTACTCTTACACTCATATTATTTGTTGTAATAATTTGACAGCTGTTTATTTTTGGTACCGCCATCGACAATAGAGAGAGAAGCTGCGTTGTGTCGTCGATGGGTACCGCCTAGCCCTAGCCTATGCCTAAATGCGTGTACCTAACCATAATTCATCTTAAGCCATATACACAATACAAACATATAACAGAGATTATATAATTTATGTAATTAATTATTTTTCAGTTATGGTTTGGAAATGTGTTATTAATAAGAATACCTCTGTCTCCATTGATATTTTTGGTGATCTCTCCCTTAAAAGCTACACCTATTCCCATTTTAAGTGCTCTAGATGTTATATCTATACTAATATTATTAGAGCTGAAGTGTTTGTTTCTCTATTTGCTTGACCGCGCTAATCTCAGGAACCGATCAAGTCCGATTTGAAAAATTCTTCCAGTGTTAGATAGCCCATTTATCGAGAAAGGCTATAGGCTATAACATCACGCTAAGATGAATAGGAAAGGGTAGGTAACATTTCACCCACGCGAAGCTGGGGCGGGCCGCTAGTAAATACATGAAGGCAGAAATCATTTCGTTAAAAAGAGACTGTTCTGCAAAGTATTGAAGCAAAGCCCTTGATACATTTATAGACAAAGTAAATAAAATATGTAGAACAATCTATTAAGACATAATAACAGAAGTCTATAAGAAGTGGAGTGTGTAGTTCTACGACGCATGTACCTATGTCGGTAAATAGCTATGTAAATTAATATAGGTAGTGTTTTAATAGATAGGTACCAACGGTACACTTTGTGTATGTTTTTTACTGGTGGTAGAGCTCTAGTGACGGAGCTCGCGGGCACCACCGCATTACCTAATATAGGTACTTGCCGCTAAATGGTAGTGTTCAGTACTGTCGTGTTCCGGTCAGGTGGTAATGTACGGCCCTGTAATTTCCGGCACAGAGGCGTAACACCTTAGGCCTCAGGAGTGGTAACGCATCTGCATTTTGACCTCGGTCTTTGTATGGGTGTCTATAGGCTGCAGTCATCACTCAACTTCTATGTGAACTACCTGCTTGATTACCACTTCCATTACATTTAAAAAAATGTAGTTATTAGTGTCTTACGTCATTATTTATTTAATTTTGTTTTCAAAAAATGAGTCTTTAATAATCATAACACAAATATACAATGCTTTCATAAAATCAAAAGATATCGTTGCAAAACACGCCATAAGACCATAAATGTTATAAAATTGAGTCACTTGAAGAAATTGTGTAAACTTGAGAACACTTCATAGTGAAAAGCCAACAGTAAAACATTCATCTTTTCATTTAAGTGAACTATTCGCACAGCGCGGAGAGATTGTGATATTTCTTACATAATTTTGTCATTTGTTTCTTTAACGGCACATTCCTTTATTCAGATATGACTGGCAACACGTACCGAGAAACATTCGCAAACTCAAACAAATGCTTGTAACGAAACGCAATTTTCAAGACGTCTGAAAACGTTATTCGTGCCGATGGCGACCGATTTGAATTCAAAAACGTTGATTTTACTTGCCTCTGACGTTGCTCCTTTTAAACCCGAAATCCAAACACTTAAACACGTTCAATTATCACTTTTTCGCATAAATCAAACACCATTTCACAAACCACATTTAGCTCTAGATTATATAAACATACGTAAAATGGACACAGATCACCGTCTTGGAAGTCGAGTCGGGTTCGATTTTATTCTCAACTGGCGCGTATCTGTGGAATGTAGTGTGCGCAGGCGCAGCGATGCGTGCGTGGACGCGAGGAGGGCAGAGACCTCAGAGACTGAGAGCCGGGTGCGCCGGCGGCGCCGCTGACAGCTACAAGAGTACCGTTGCCCGAGAGTGGGAGCGAGGTCGGAGTTAGGCTTTGACATTTTCAAGTTATTTCGTTACCACATTTCGATGTCATGACTCCTTTGTTATTGTTGTTGGCACAGATCTATAACATTTGTGCGAACCTTGAGTGTATTACCGGTAGAGAATGTAGACGTATTTGCTAACAAGAAAATAGTTGTGTTTAACGTTATGTATACACGCGAACAAAATTATACTGGTAGTTGGAGCATTTTGAACGCTCTATTTGGTTTGCTCGAATATTATAATGTTTGTTAGTTCTACAATAAAAACAAAATATAAAATAATATACATAAACAAATTATACTTGTAGTAGAGTTTCGGTGTAGAAGCTCGATGGTGCAAGCAACACCGCATCACTACATCGGGGGTGGTGATAGGGACTTTCGTGGTTTGGCTCTTGTAATGTATGACTCCATCATTTCTGTCACAGCTTGGGACTCAGGGCTGGGACGCATCTGCATTTTGTTCTCTAGTTTTTGTCTAGATATCTATATGCTACAGAAGTGCTTCATCGACTGTGTGTACAACCATCAATAGTACTGATGTTTGTGTCCCACCTTTAATACATTGAATACTACAAAAATATACTTTTCCCTATAAAACGGGGAAAAGAAAGAAACCGACCGTTAAGTTATATATAAGTATTTCTTTAAATTCTTATTTACCCCAAACCCTAACTGCAACATACAACGCGTGTATATTGGAGACATAACAATTAAACAAGTAACATGGTAATCCCCACAAAATAGTCCCAAGCTTATTGAGAACTCAACTTAAGCCTGCAACGAAGTCAAACGAGGAATGATAGCAATAAATTGCCATAACGCGCCTCTTACGTACTTACACATATGTACACGACGAACTTAAATAACAAGCGAGTCTGAACTTAACAAGGATTCTCATTCCTATAAGAATTGCTTTCGAGAAATTTTCACAAAGGTTTCTCTCATTTAGGCACTTTCCGGAGTTCTGATTTATGGCATTCGACAATCAATTTGTACTGTGGATTTTCATTATAATGTCCCGATTCATTATAATGTCCCGATGATTACACACACCAGTTTTTCATCGCAGTCCCTTTGAGGAAAACCTTTAAATATCAATCCACAAATTAAAAATGAGTTAGTAGTATGGAATGATGATGGCTTAAAAAATATAACGAGTATCAATTTCATTGATTTTGAAACTCAAGTGGTGGAAAGCAAGGTCGTGGACACCACTGCATTTCCTTATCATTTTTTTCTACTGTTAGGGATTCACCTGCAAGTGTCGGGGCTGGAGGGCATAGGCTTCACATTGCCTTATCTACTGGAAGCTTAATGAATAAAGATTAGCGCTACCGTGATCCGGTAAGAAGAATTAAGACATTCTCTATTTACTGCCATTAACACTACACTAACACAGTTTAACCAAACATAAAGCTGGAAAAAAATTCATAAGCACAACCAGACCACAAAATACATCAATGTTGCTCGTATGCATTAGCAAGATCTTTTTTGTGTGTGACCAAATCAACTATGCCTCTTCGGGAACACACAAGGACCCGAAAGGAGTTGCAAATAAAATTGCAAAGTATCTCGTCGATTTAGACTATGTGTATTATATCACCTTTTTCTTGAACGATCTCATCTCAAGAGCATTTATTATCACATCATATATTTATCATATTAAATGCTTCCTCCTACGAGGAACTTAATACATCATGATATTCACTGTTTGAGGTGTCATGATACTTGGTAGCAGGTGCCCCCAACATTCCCCTCGCATATTTAATATTAATACTGTCAGTCCCAAAGAGATGGCAAGATTGATAGTGTAAGTTCAGTCGGATTCCATTTCGCGACAGTTCAGACTTTCGTGATTTATTTTGCCGATAGTTTCTGTTCGATGGATTTTGTTGATGGCGATGAGAATTCTTTAAATTTTAAAGCTTATTGACTTATTGTATAGTCTGTGCACGTTGAAAATGCACAGTCTGTAGGTCTTGTTTAAAAATGTTTTAAGTATCTGATTCATTTGTTGTTATTGTCCAGGGAATTCAAAGTTTTATGGGACGAAAAGTAATAAAACTAGAAATTGTTTTGTTATCTTGTGTCTATTGGCGTCATCAGGGTTCAATTTTCCCTCTCCCTCTCTCCTAGAGGTTAAAAACTGTTCAGTTTACTCCTAAAATCAGTGATTAACTGTCGTCAATTCCGTAAATAGCGTTTCGTGGGCCTGATGCGAGCTTATTTCTACAACTGTACCGTTTGCCGTTAGATTTGGCCTCGCCATTTCTGCTATAACATTTTATTAGTTTACCGAAAATAGTATTATAAAACAATTGACCTGCAACAAGTGATATCTCAAGTCACGTACACTCCGATCTTAATCCATTCAGCCGTGACGGCCTGATTGTGTAAGTTGCGTTATATATCCATAGGCCGCTATGGATCATTTGTAATTTATGAAAACATTTTTATAGGTTTAAAAGTTTTGTTGCTCTTTACATAACTCACTTAATCCCTACTAATATTATACATTTATAATGTTAGTCTGTCTGTTACCTTTTCACGTCCAAACGACTGAACCAATTTTATTGAAATTTGTTACAGAGATAGAGCTGACTTTGAGAAAGAACATACGCTACTGAGTTATTTATAAAACGAAATCCAAGCGGGCGAATCCGCGGGCAACAGGTAGTATATAATAAATGTAAGCAATCCTAATGTTTCCATGGAAATAGCACCAATTTACTTTGATAGGAAGTGATTGCTGCTTAAATATATATTTCAAGACAGAGCTGGTAAGCCATATCGACGATGAAGTGTCATCAGCTCTTAACTACAAAATTGGAATGCAACAAAAATGAATTCTAAAAATTATACCCGTAGAGTAAGCTTTTTCTTGCAATTATTAGCTTTAAGACACTTCATCGACGATATGGCTATACCAACTCCATTTTGAAATATATTTTTTTGTAATAAAAGTGGCAAACAAGCATTCAGTTCACATTGATGTTAAGTGATGACTGCAGCCTATAGACAACCATACAATGACCAGAGGTCAAAATGCAGATGCGTTGCCACTCCTGAGGCCTAAGGTGTTATGCCTCTGTGCCGGAAATTACAGGGCCGTACATTACCACCTGACCGGAACACGATAGTGCTGAACACTACCATTTAGCGGCAAGTATATAAGGTAATGCGGTGGTGCCTACGCCCGCGTGCTCCGTCACTGGAGCTCTACCAACAGTAAATAATTAAAATTTAAAAATATATGTGTACATATTTATTACTATTCTTCTCCTTCTATTCTTTCGTATTATTCGTTCTACATCTTCTACATCGCTGCCATACGCGTCATTATCGAGGAAAGTTGCCAACATTAAGTAATTCCACGCTGTAAAGCATGCGTTTACTTCAACCTACCCTTTTGGGAATACAGGCGTGAATATAATATTTGGTTTAAGTTTTATTTCGATTTCACCTACGATTATGTACCCACATTATATCTTTACTTATATTATAAAGCTGAAGAGTTTGTTTGTCTATTTGTTTGTTTGTTTGCTTGAACGCGCTAATCTCAAGAACTACTGGTTCGATTTGAAAAAATATTTCAGTGTTAGATAGCCCATTTATCGAGGAAGGCTTTAGGATATATAACATCACGCTAAGATGAATAGGAGAGGGTAGGTAACATTGAAACCGCGCGAAGCCGGGGCGGGCCGCTAGTTAATTGATTAACGAGAAATCTTTTTAAACCTTTTTAAGCTACCGCACACACGGTAGAGTGTAAAATTGGCATAATTAAAGTTTATACGGAGAACGTGTAGAAAGTTCAAACTTTAATACAATACTTATGTGTAACAAATACATTTTATTAAATTAAACATTCATTTTTTACGCTCATACTCTCAATCTTATAACGTTCTCTTTATTATATTATTAATTATTATTATTAGTTAAAATAATATGTATTTTTGTGTATGTTACTTATATAAAAATGGTCGATTTATCTAGATTACATTATTTTCAATGTTCTGCACCATTTTAATTTTTCTACACAACCCAAATTTTATGTGTAATGAAGGTGGCAAAATAAGCATGCCGTTCACATTAAAATACGCTTACAATCACAGCCCCACAGTAGGTATAAACCTGTGTCGTGGTTTCCGTTGTACACATACAACACTTAAACAAACACCCAGACCCGAAACAAAGATCTGTAGGCCATACAAATATTTGTCCCTGTGCGGGGATCGAACCCGCGACCCTTCGAATCAAACGGTCATCTCACACCGCTGGACTCGAACCGGGTCGTCGAATAAACATTGAAGTGATGACTGCATGTAGACATCCAAACAAAGACCAGTGGTCAAAATGCATATACGTTCCCACCACTGAATTTGATATTTATTACGGGGCCATACATTACCATCTAACCGAAACACGATAGTGCTGATCACTACCATTTAGCGACAGAAAGATTTGGTAATGCGGTGGTGCCTACGCCTCGAGCTCCAACACTGGAACTCTACGACCAGTAGAAACTGGGTATTTTTTTTTATGGTATTAGAAAAGAAACTAAAAAGTTAGTTTTTTCCTGTTCCATGAACTGCACGTAGCAAGTAACGCAGCGTCACAGAAGGTCGTAATCGTGACGATGTTCATTTATATTACATGACCATGGAAACTAAAAAGTACAAGTAAGAAATGGGGCAAAAGAAACAAATGTTTGTGGTGTTATTTTGTTCTATTTTGTTCTAACCCTGATATACGCCCGCTATGTCGTTGTCAAGAATGAATAGATACTATCTACTCGTATACATATACCTTACACCTACTAATTGTGCCCGCGTCTTCGTCAGCGTGGAATGTAATACTGAAATAAAAGTAGCCTTTTTTACATATATTATTATATTACTTGGTTATATTTAAGTATTGTAGTAAAGTTTGTATGAGAAAAAACAACAATTTTTAAAACTACTAATTTTAAAAAGGTTGTAGAACAAACGTAGTTGGGATTGATGTAATTAGGCTGCCTGCAAGAAGTGGTGCGACAATTTCAATTAACCCTGTAGGTAAATGTTCCTATACAACATGTATCGGGAACAATGCACACTATCTAACACCTCGATTAGAAAATCGCGTTTTAATCATAATACATGAACTGAAATTACATGTTTATGTATATAATATTTTTTATTCAAGAAAGTTGTTGTTTTCAATTTGTACGAAGAGTATGCACACCCTATGTATACTTCATACTAACCCTACCTCTACCTACAGCCACACATAAAACACGAACCGAAAAAAGTGATGTAGCGTAACTTGCGTACCCTTAACACTCGTTAGTAAATAGATTAATTTTTATTTGAAGGTATTTTATTTTATTAATTCATAATTATAATAAAAAGCACGTCTCAGCGAGTTCTAATAAACTTGTTGAGACTACCATTTTATTTTGGATAGACGTTAGTCTCATTTTCGTTTGTATTGACTGTTCACCAAATAGGTGACCATAATTTCCTTAATTGTAATTAACTTTGGGACAAAATATTACCTATCAAAAATGTCTGAAATCGATTCGGTTATCGATTCTGAACTAACTAGTTTCGGGTTGTACATTCAATCCTGTTACACGTTGTATATGTTTTATTCTTTTATTTGGGAGAGGAAGTAGAGAAACATGCTTAGACTGGGCATATCATTACATATTATCTGGTCTGGGTTGCACCAAGATATATGTTGAAGTTGCTGTAACATTTCACATCCTTCTCTAACTTTAACAGATTTCTTTAAGTCAGAGATGGATGGGAAATATTACAATAACTTTAACTTTAACAAATATCTTGGTGCAACCCAGGCTTACCTACAGTACTCTAATAAATAGGTATATTACATTGGACATTTACTTTGGCACTATAGGTATTATATTATATCGGTTTAGAGGTTTAGTAGAGCGTAAAAATTACGACTAGATATTGTTTTTTGAATCGTGATGACTCGCGCACTTGCGGTAATATAATCTGGCTTCGTGATCATGACCGTTCCTGTTTCATACACCATATTCCAAATAAAAATAAAGTTGTTTCTTCACTTCCTTTCTCCGTGGTAAATATAGCTAATTTAATTTGTTAAATACTGGTCAACTGCCTCGGTAGCCTAGTGGTAGCAGGCCACTACTACTACGCTGAGGTCCTGGGTTCGATTCCCGGGTAGGGGGTTATCAGAGATAATGGTGAAAAAGCCTTTATCTATGGTTCTATTGGGATTTTTCCATTTTCTGGAAATTTCCCAGTACCTCAAAGTTTGGTAATGTGCCCGGAGATGTCAACAGGCTCGCCACCTGTTACATGGGCCAAAACGTAACCGACGAATCGTGGGTGTTTGCATGTATGCTTGAATGCATGCATTTACCTCTGCCTACCCCTTCGGGGATTACAGGCGTGAAGTTACGTTAAATACTGGTAATGCAGCATCAGTGACGTAGCTATCGGATGATGGCAATAACGCATTACGAGTAGGTAGGTACCTAATCTTACATTATAATACTATGTAATTATTACACAAATACACAATCACCCCGTTGCCCTCACCTTTTATTTAATCTATCTTAACATACTATGCACTTGCACCCCTTAGTTTTAATCTATCATAGGAAAATGTTTCTATTTTTGTAACGAAAAATTTCAAAAACTGCTGAAACTAAATATTATTCGCCAATAGAATTGACTTTTTTCGCGAATCCAGAGAAAATAAAATACGTTCAAAAATATTTCATACCGAACCACACACGATCACCGCGGGTGGAACCCTGGTTAAGTGCTAATAAAGGTATTATTAAGTACATTCTTTCATGGTTATAATCTTCCTTTCGTCCCATCACCATATTCCCGAAAGAGATAGCACTATTATCATTATGGATGCCAATTCCATCAACTACTTAATAGTCCACGGACGAGAGACGAGCCGTGAGAAAATGGCAGGCTAGTCACCCATGCGAACACGTATTATTAAACACATATCATACATAATCATTTACAGAGGAAGAATTTTAAAACAACTAGGGACCATTTTAGATTTCTACCTCTAGGTCAGAGGCTCCCAAACTATTTTGTCTTGTAGACCCCTTTCAATTTTTTTCTGATTTCTTGGACAGAGGTCCACCTTGCTGCATTTATATCACATTCCCATTTTTCCAATTTATATTCACGTTTGATTCCCCCATCGAGTTTCCCGTGGACCCCAGGGGGTACACCTGGACCACTTTGGGAATCACTGCTCTAGTTGATAAGGTTTAAGTTTAACGATATTGTTTGGTAATTGGGGCCATACATTACCATCTAACTAGGACACGATACTGCTGAATACGACAATTTGGTGGTAGATAGATTAGGTAATGCAATGGTCCCAACGTCCTAATTTCCGATACAAAAACAAAATAACTTAGACCTCTAGTTTGTAGACTACAGTTTATAGACTACAGTTTTCACTTAGCATCAATGTGATGTGTAAATTGTTTGCTACATGTGTACCTACGTGACATAAAAAAAAACATTTTTACAAAGTATCAACTACTTAGTAGATAAGGCATTCCGAATATCCAATCGAGAATCTATTTAGAAATGTGATTGTAATACCTTCGCAAAGTGCGACCAATCAGCTTTCATTTGCAGCGCCGGGTCTTAATCGATCGGGATTTTGTGATAGTGATTCAAAAGATCTTCGCTCGTCACCTGAGTTCATCATCATGGACAAGTACACTTCTACTGATGGTAGAGCTCCAGTGATGGAGCTTGCGGGCGTAGGCACCACCGAATTACCTAATCTACTTGCCGCTAAATGGTGGTGTTCAGCACTTACGGGTTCCGATCAGGTAGTAATGTACGGCCCTGTAATTTCCAGCACAGAGACATAATACGTTAGACCTCAGGAGTGGCACGCATCTACATTGAAATCTCAAGTCTCATGCAGATTTTTATAGGCTACATTATACTTACCATCAATGTGAACTGTATGCTTGTTTGCCACTTCATAACATAAAAAAGTACAGACCATCCTTGGTCTGTATTTTTTACTAAAAGCTTATCGGTTTATCAAGATTATGATGTATATCCACATTTTTATTCAGCTCTACAGCTGCACAGCAGCACTTTAGGTACAACAGTTAACACCCTCTATGGATAACTAAACTATTACGATTAATAACAAGTTGGTGGATTGTATGTGATTTGATATACCTATCTACTTACGATAACCGCTAAAAATCCCATTATGCTGAAGTCACGGGTTCTATCTATGGGTCGTGGGATAATTTATTGGGATTCTTCTATTTTTCGGAATTCCCAATCTGCTCCTCGGAGCTTGATAATGTACCCAAAAATGTCAATAGACTCGCCAACTCGCCACATCAAATGGCACAAAAAGTAATTGGCGATTGTGAGGGGATCGTTTGCATGTGGTTTGCATGTATGCTTTAATGCATGCAATTACCTCAGCCTATCCCTCCAGGAATACCGACGCGAAGTTTTTATTTTGTATTCAAGTTGGTTAGTTGTGAGTTAATTTTCTATTTCTACTTCCCTTGCTTATCTGACTTTCTTTTTAACAAAAATCGCTTCATTCTCTTCTCTATATTAAGTACACGCATTATGTTTATTTATAGCACCTATTCATCCACATTCCAGTTTTGTCTGGAACTGGATACGCAAGTGAAAAAGAAATCTTGAAACATATGACACAAGTATGGTACACGTTTGTTTGGAAAGCTGTTAAACAAGTGCTACCACTTTTCATCATTAAGAAAAGTGAAAACTGCTAAATACATCCTGGTAAATTAAGTTACAAATAATTAATTTGATGTCGTCATCAGGACCATATTTATTTCTTGTCAAACAATGGCATATTACTGGTGGTATAGCTACCTTGACTAAGCTCGCGGACGTAGGCACCACCCCATTACCTAATCTACCGCTAAATGTTTGAACATACGAGTTGTACAAGTACAGAACATACCTTCTACTCTCTGATCAGTAGGTCTGTTGCACCAGTGCAAGGCAGGACAGCGAACAGTGTATGCTATTGCCAAACACAGCTGTCAATCTAAAAAAACTTATTTATAAAATTCTCGTGTCTCAGTGTTTGTAACAATAGTCCAACGAAACGGCTGGACCGATCATTATGAAATGTGTATATTTGGTAGGTATGAGAATCTTTTATTTTTAAAGAAAAATGGAAAGAAAAATTTGACTTCAGGCGAGACTCGAACTCGCGGCCTACTGGGAATCTAGTCCAGCCGCTCTTCCAATTGAGCTACTGAAGTCCTGCCCGATTTGTCAAATCTTTCCTTCACATCTATTGCAGTGCTTTATGGTAGCAGCAGCGCCATCTATTACCAACTATGCTAGTTAGGCAACCGATATAATAGACTTTTCAGTTTATTGAATATCGTAAAGAAGTCGCTTTTACCCTTAATAATTGTTTTTATATTATTTCGCATTAACACATGATTGTGAAATATATTTTATTTTTCTTTCCATTTTTTTTTCTTTAAAAATAAAATATATTTCACAAGCATATGTTAATGCGAAATAATATAAAAACAAAGGTATGAGAATCGTTTGTAGTCTATTTTTGATATCCCTAAATGGTCGGGATGATTCTCACACGATATTTTTTGTACATTTAATTTTTACGATACGAATTTCGTCGGGACAGCTAGTATTTAATACTACTATAGTTCCCAATAACAATTCCTTGATTTCACAAATTATTATTGGTTCCTTTGTACCTAGTCTCCTATCTATCTATAATCCTTTTATCCAACAAAAATTATAGTTTTTGTAATTAAGAAGAGGCAAATGAAAAATTGCGAATACTTAAGTCATTCGATTTGTAAAATATTTAGGTATGTACTGGTGGTAGAGCTCCAGTGATGGAGCTCGCGGGCGTAGGCACCACCGCATTACCTAATTTACTTGCCGCTAAATGGTAGTGGTCAGCACTATCGTGTTCCGGTCAGGTGGTAATGTACGGCCCTGTAATTTCCGGCACAGAGGCATAACACCTTAGGCCTCAGGAGTGGTAACGCATCTACATCTTGATTTTGGTCTTCGTGTAAGTGTCTATAGGCTGCAGTCATCACTTAACATCAATGTGAACCGCATGCTTGATTGCTACTTCCATTAAATAAAAAAAAGGTAAAAATGAAAATAATACCAATTACGTATGAGATCACCAATATTTCTTTACTATGTTTTTATCCTAATATTTATAAACTATTAATTGTGTTAGTTTTTAGCTTTATTAATGTCGACACAGAAGTCGTACCCTTTCTCTTTCTGTTTAAATAATTCAATCCATCAATCCAAACATGATGCTGGCAGAAATATCTTGTGGCAATTGTCAGACAAAAAGTTATATGTCAAAACTTGTCAATGGTGCTTGTTAATTGTCATAGCTGTCAATTGTCATCAATTTGTCATCTTGGTTATTGGTCTGTGTTTGTCATTGTCAGTATGTCAATAATGTTGTGATGGTTGTGATTTGTGTTGTTGCTTGCAGTTGTGTATTTTTTTAAAATTGAAAATTGTTTCATGTATCATAAAATAACGTCTCTCAACACTTTACAACATTTAGCAGAACCAGTGAAATTATAGAGCATCAGTTATTCATGTAATTTACAATGACAATGCAGGTTATAATCAGAAATAAGATTTGAATGTTTGGAAGTGTGACACGATTAGCTTAATTTATCGTTTAAATAATTAATAATTTCATAAACAAAGTGCGATAAAGGATCGAAAATGTCTGCGTTGCTCACAGCGGATTGGTTTCAACTGGATTCATATTACAGGTACGATTTTAAGTGCTTCTGATTCTAGTTTACGCCCATTTTTCATTTGTGGACTAACATTAGATCAATTGAAAGTCCTGATAGAATGGTGGCACTCAGTACCTATATCAACTACAATAGTGCTAATGGACTCGTCCATTCTATATCTTGTTATAGATTTTATGTACATTCTGATACAAGTAAGTCTTTGAATATATAAAAATAATGTAGTTCATATATATAATAAACCATTATTCTGTCTCTAATGTAGCAATTGTAGCCTACTACCACTAGACCACCAATGGTTTATATATTTTGGGCCTGTTCTAAAATACACTGCGTGCACTGTAAAATGTGACTGCAGTCTAATGAAACTGCAAAGCCATTCCTTTATAGTTAGCGAAATATAACTAACTACTAGAATCATACTACTCACAACTTTCAAAGTCCACACCTGTCTGTAAATTTTTCTTTTTTTAATTTCGAGGTGGCGGTAATGTCTTGAGGCTGTTGCCCATCACGCTTTATTGTATTTACTACCACCTATTGTAATAGTTTGACGGCCATGGCTCAGTTGAGTAACTGCACTTGTTGAAAAATTATCCTCCACTGGCTGTAATCGTCATGTCCCGACACTCATACTAATACAATTTTGTTTTTTTCAGAAAATTTGATCTGTACTCTATGGTATGGTCAATGGATGTAGGTTTAGGTAGCATGATTGTTAGTGGTGCTCCATATGGAGGCCCCATCGCTGTTGTAAGAGACAGGAAGCAATTTGGTCCAGTCACATCTAATTCTAAACCAGTAATCACCATTTATAACTGCGTTGGCAATGTCATATCGAAGATTCTAGTAAGTAAAATAAAATTGTTTGTGAAATATAGAAAATATGAATAAATATATCAACTTTACTATACAGAAGCTTACAGAGTTATAGGCCCCACAGTTGCTAGTGACTTTTACCTGGAATAGTAAGATGAAAAAGTAAAATATGTTCTATGCCTAGTTAGCTCTATACCTGCACAAATCATTTATTATAGTTTACTTTGTAATTTCCAATCTTAGATGATGCATACTCTCTTGAATCCATCAAATGCAAGCTATTATCTTGTTGATTTTTTCATAATTTGGTTAAGCGTTAACTGTTGAACACAATCATGTAAAGGCATAAACAGTTCCCATAGCTACTTACCCTGACTATTCTTTTCTCTCTCTAATCTCTAGTTATAGAGGTCATATCTAACTATTCACTTAAACCTTGTTTAAATTTTCTAGTGGAACAGTGGTTTTCTGATGCACATGGGATGGTCGGATGGTGAGCAACTATTGTGCTTGCAAGAAAGTGGCGATGTACTCATCTATGACATGTTCGGAGCATATCAAAAGACATTCAGCATGGGTCAAGAAGTTAGGGACACTAAAGTAAGTTGAACAGTAATAAGTTGTATTCGTAAACCGTAAGTGAGCAGGGCACATAGTTAGAAGAATTGACGGCCATTGGAGCAAGAGTTTTAGAGTGGTGACTGTGTACTGAAAGATGAAGTGTAGGCAATCCTACGAGGTGGACTGACGTCCTGGTGAAGATGATGGGCAATCGCTGGTTGAGGGTGACCCAGGACAGCAATTTTTCCAGCAGTAGACGTCTTTCGGCTGGAAATTTGAGGTCTATATTATTTTTTCACATGGTAGAACTCCGGTGACGAAGTTCGAGGGATGTAGACTCCACATTAAATAATCTGCCTGCTACTAAATGGTATTGTTCTGTATAAGATACTAATTAACATTTATTTCGAACTCAGAGATTAATAAAAGGAACCCTTGAAGTTTCACCATGTCCGCCCATCCATCTGTCCGTCTGTCCGCAGCTTAGCTCAGACACCCTAAGTTATACAAAATTTAAATTTGGCTTGAGTAGACATATCTTCCTCTCTGCCAGCAAAATGGTGGCATGTGTGGAAAAACTCATGACGTAAATAACGCAAAAAGTTAAAAGGAAAACCATCACAGCAAAGTAGACTTTACAAAACATTACTCGTAAAGTAAGTTGACCACCGGAAACCTATATTGCCTGTGGTCTGACACACTTGCCCGGTTTTTCGTCTACTTTCATATTAAAATATTGTTATTCTTTTTCAGGTGAGCAAAGCCCAATTATTTCCAAATCCACATGGCATTGGCTTAGCTGTTATAACGACAACCAATCGAATGTTTCTAGTCAATAATGTATCCGAACCGAAGGTTCGGTTTGTGCCGGACTTGCCTCGTAAGTATCTATAATTCCATGTTTCCCGCGGCGTCTGTCTGTCTGTTCCCGTTTACTCAAACACTACGGCACGGATGTTTCATGTGGGTTTCACCATTAGATAAGAGTGATTCACGAGGTATTCACATTTGTGTACCTCGTGAATCACTCATATAATTTGTGAAAGTTGTGTGTAAATTGATTAGAATATATCGATAAATGTTGGACGTTTTTAGAAAAAATCAAGTCAGTCAAATCAATCAATCATCAAAAAACCGCCTTTGAATTTTTGTCGTAGACGTTACCGCCACCTTGAGCTTCGGTAACTTAGTAGTGAAACGGGTAGACTGGTTATCCTGAGGTCGCAGGTTCAATCCCTGACCAAAGTCAAATGCTTTTTGCATTTTTGCTGTAAGTATTACCATCAATGCGAAGTGAAAACTTGTTTGCTGTTGCTTATGGCATTGATAAATTAATAAAATTAAATATCACATAATAATAATTTTCTGTTGTATAACGTAATAATGTTCTTAGGATTTCGCGAGCTACACTAACTGAAATGGAACTAGTTTTTTTATTTATCTCGCGTACATTAAACTAAACTTCTAATATATTTCCAGGTGCCAATGAACCAATCAGCTGTTGGTGTGTGCTAAATTCGGGACTCCGGGCCTCTGCAGTTCTCTGCTTCCTTGTGTGTAGAGACAAGGAAGTATATAGATGTCAATTAGGTGAATCAAGATCAGTGCTCATGGTAATCATGGATTCCTTAGTTTTTTTTTTTTATGTTATAAAAGTGGCAAACAAGCGTGCAGTTCACATTGATGTTAAGTGATGACTGCAGCCTATAGACACCCACACAATGACCAGAGGTCAAAATGTAAATGCGCTGCCACTCCTGAGGCATTAGGTGTTATGCCTCTGTGCCGGAAATTACAGAACCGTACATTACCACCTGACCGGAACACGATAGTGCTGAACACTACCATGTACCCCTGTATATCTTATAATCTAACCCCCTTATTCATAAACGTACTTTAGATACGTTTTAGCTATAGAATACTTTGTCTTTGTCAGTTGCATTGTCAAATGTGCAGGATAGAAAAAGACAAAGGAGAGATTAGCAACACTAGCTAAAATACGTTTATGAATAAGGGGGTTAATATATATAATTTACGTGTCACGGTGTTTCTCCGCGATAGATTCATAAACTACTTAACCGATTTTAATCAAACTGTGTACATCTCAATTTATAGTCGCAATATTATATAAGTACCTAAAGTGCATCCGTGCGAAGCCGGTGCAGGCCGCTAGTATACTTAAAAATTACGCATCACGTAGTTTTTTCGCGATGAACTCCCTAAATTACTTAAGCGATTTTAATCAAACTTTGCACACCGTGTGCAGTTTGATACAACTTGAAAGATGGGATAGCGTACATCTCAATTTATGATCGCAATATTATGGAAGTTCCTAAATTGCACCTGTGCGAAGCCGGTGCGGGCCGCTAGTATACGTCTCACATTAAGGTTGACTGGGTGATAGTAACCTAGTTCCCCCATTTTTTCTATACCGTTTTCTATAAATTTATGTCTTCAAAAGATGCCCCGATTGTCGAAAATTGCACAAGTCTCCCCACAACGCCCTAAGCCGAGGATCGGAACCAATAGTATAAATTTATTTAGATTGAAACTCCTTTGCGCTCGCCGATTGCCTTTAAAATAGACAAGTGCCGTCTCACCATTTAATGATACCGCTATTAAAAAAAAAATTGCCCCATTTACTGCTACAACAAAATTGGTCACGTTACGTATGACACATACATTTAAAATAGTTACCCCCTTATTCATAAACGTACATTAGATACGTTTCAGCTATAGAATGCTTTGTCTTTGTCAGTTGCATTGTCAAATGTGCAGGATAGAAAAAGACAAAAGAGAGATTAGCAACACTTTAGCTAAAATACGTTTATGAATAAGGGGGATCCTGTATACGTGTACATCTCCTGTAATGTAGAGCTGACATTTTGAAGTGATATCGTTAGCCAAACGTTTCATGGTTTAGAGTTTTATCATTACCATTATATCGTTTATGTTCCAGCGACCAGAAATAAGGAATGCATACACTCAGATTCTGTCCATAGTGCCGTCTCAAAACGGTCGACACGTGGCGTTGTTTACAGACTCTGGCTTCCTTTGGATTGGCTCTTCAGACTTCAAGAATAAGGATTGTGAGATCGATACAGGATACATCAAACAACCCAAAGAATTGGTGTGGTAAGTGAATAATTTTACAAGGAAACCTTAACATCGGTCTCTCTCTTCCACCACATTCTATTTTTCTCTCACAATCTCTCTCACTCTCATCTCTGTTGGGCTCATGTCCGCATGCCAGTTTATGAAGTACGGACGGATGGACAAATATAAGGATTGGGATATCGTTAGAATGTTACACTCGCAGACTGGCAGACTAGTAGAATTGTAGACTCGCAGATTGCCTGACTATCCTGGCATACTGGTGGCCTGACAGACTGCGACTCTGGCAGATTTGTAGAATGGCATACAGGCTGACATACAAATAAAGAACAGGTTATCAGACTGGACATACTGATAAACCAGCCAACTGGCAAACTGATAGACCTGTTGGTTGATAGATTGATAGATTTAAGGGAAACCTATTGATAGGATGAAATATTTATAGAATGATAGATTGATTTTATATTACATTTACAAAAAACATATCTAACTATGTCGCGGTTAGGATTAAATTCTTGTCCTAAGAATCCGAAAAAAATTGTAGATAATAAGTACACAATGAAAATATGAATGAGTGCCATTGAATGCATCATACAATGATGTAACACAAATAAGCAATAAGCTAATGCAAATAATTTAATCTCGAATGATTAAATTATTTGCATTCGCGTATCGCTTCTAATAACTGAATATCATTCGAATGATTCCAATAGCTTACAAAGTCGACTAATTCGAATTAATTAATTCATAATCGCGCATCGTTACCTAAAATGCCTGACGCTCCAGGGGGCCGACCGTCTAACTCTAATGTTTTCGTTTATGGCGTTTATCTTGTCTGTTTCGTACCGCTTATTAAAAAAAAAACATTTTGCTCTTAAGTATATACCTGCGGACGAAAACACTTACAGGAAAAAGTTAGGCGGTATGAGACTGATGAAATGATGTCAATCGAAAGTTAAACGAAAGTATTAGAGTTAGGTGATCAGCCCCCAGGCCTGTCTTGAACTCTTGTTTATTTGGCTTTCCAGGTGTGGCTCCCAAGCAGTAGTGAGTCATTGGGACGACATGATGTGCATCTACGGCGTCAACGGCACCACAGTGACGTACCCATACGACGGGCCGTTCCACATCATTCCAGAGATGGATTGCGTTCGAGTTGTATCCGAACTGACGCACGAGATGATCCAACGGGTGCCGATTGTGGTGGAGAAAATATTTAGGATAAACAGCACTGCGCCGGGCTCGTATCTCGTCGAAGCTTCGAAGCAATTTCAGGTAAGCAGTTTTAAGATAGATACATAATTTCACGCCTGTATTTCACGAAGGCAGAGGTGAATGAATAAATAAAATATGTTGCCACTCACAGTGACACACACAAAATTTTTGTCCAAACGCCCATTACTGGACAAAATGTGACACACACAGTTTTTGTGTGTGTCACATGATGATGCTTTGAAATTGAAAAATGATGCTTTTCCGATACTCAGTAACGGAAAAGCATATACAACATTCTATTAAAATTATTGACTATATTTTTAGTCAGAGGTTCCCGAACTATTTTTTCTTGTAGACCCACTGCATTTATTTTTCTGGTTTCCGTGGACCCCCTCCTTGCTACATTTATATCACATTCCCATATTTCCAATTTTTATTCACGCCTACGTAGACCCCCATCGAGTCCCATGGACCCCAGGGGGTCTATATGGACCACTTTGGGAATCACTGTTTTAAGTGGTCCTTGTACTCGACGTTATGAGTCAGTGTTTAGCAGAGTTTGTAAAAGTTCCGCATAAAATGTACACTGATAAATAAAATATGGTCTTTCTTTCACTTCACTTTTTCTCCTTGGTGAGCCATATATCATAAAATATACTAAAAAATCGAACATAGGGGGAATCTTAGCAGAATATTCAATTAAAATCTGGTCTTGTCTGTATTGTAATTGTGTGTCAATGATGATTATGTATGGGTAAGATTTTTTTTTCGCGAATTCAACGTTGCATCCATAATAAACTTTTTTCTAAATTGTTAGAATTTTTAAAAGTATTTCTATTATATTTGTAATAACTTTGTATCATATTAACTTTTTTATGTAAAGAAGGTTGCAAACAAGCATGCACTTCACATTGATGTTAAGTTATGCATAACAAAATAAAATACCGAATCGTCACTACAACTGACACTCTAATAGCACGCACGAAAACACACACACACACATACACACGCGCACGCACGCACACACACACACACACACACACACACACACACACACACACACACACACGCACACGCACACACACATTTTTACCTATCCTTTTTTTTTGTAATCATTGAATCTTAATACTAAATTATCTTTAAGTTACTTTCAGGCCTGTTTTTTTTTTGTTTCAAAATTTCAATAATTAACGTTGCTAGGTACTTGAAACATATATATTTTTTTTGTTTAATGTACATTTATATTCTTTGCATTTTTTTAAATTGTATACTGATAATTAAGTATGGGATATTGTATGACATAAAACCGTGTTATAAACAGGAGAAGCCACTGATTCCCGAAATACAGTGAAAACTAGTTCGGGAATCTATGGATTCAACATATAAATTGATGTTACTATCTTTTTGTCAATAAACAAATTTATTATTTATTTATTATTATTTATGACTGCAGCCTATAGACACAAAAACCAAAGGTCGAAATTTAGATGCGTTGCCACCTCTAATATCTAAGTTGTTATGTATCTGTGGTAGTTATTACGAGACCATACATTACCATCTAACCGGGACACGATAGTGCTGAACACTACCATTTGGCGGCAGATAGAGGTAATGCGGTGGTGCCTACGCCTGCGAGCTCCGACACTAGAGCTCTACCACCAGTAATAATTTGTAAGCAACGACAATTTTGATCTTAATATTTTCAGAAACGTAGTCACAGAGCCGACGAATATATCCACCTAGTGAAACCGGATTTAGCTAACGCTGTTCAAAACTGTATAGACGCGGCCGCATTCGAATTCAACACAGACGTACAGAAGATGCTGATCCGGGCGGCTCAGTTCGGCAAGGGTTTTATTATTGACACAGACCTGACGGACCATTATGTCAAGACCTGCCGATGGCTGAGAGTGCTGAACGCTGTGAGAGACCCTAGAGTGGCTATACCTTTGACTTTCTACCAGTATCCTTTTATATTATTTTGACGCCTAACTATATACGTTGTTGATATAAAACTGTTTTTACGGATGCATCTCGAGTATGTTAAGATGAAATTATTTTTAAAATCAACTCGACGTTTCGGTCGCTTTTCAGCTTCCGTGGTCCTTTCCTCTTCTAAGGTGACATTTGTCTGACAGCAGTTTGAAAAATCATATGTAGCTCCATTTCTTTTTTTTTTATGTTATGGAAGTGGCAAACAAGCATGCAGTTCACATTGATGTTAAGTGATCACTGCCGCCTATAGACACCCACACGAAGACCAAGGTCAAAATGCAGATGCTTTGCCACTCCTGAGGCCTAAGGTGTTATGCCTCTGTGCCGGAAATTACAGGGCCGTACATTACCACCTGACCGAAACACCATAGTGCTGAACACTACCATTTAGCGGCAAGTATATTAGGTAATGCGGTGGAGCCTACGCCCGCGAGCTCCGTCACTGGAGCTCTACCATCAGTAAAAAACGCGTTATAAATATATTGTAATGAAATAGCCACGATTAACGATATGGAAGAATTAACAGTACATTTCAGTTCACAATTATATTTTATAGAATTCCCAGTCTTTATGAAAACACTTGCTTTGTTGTCAATCTGTCTGTACCTTTTCTTTAGAATGCGTGGAGATAATAATGGCAACCCATTATACGTCCCACTGCTGGGCACGAGTCTCTCCCCTTTTTGGGGGGAGGCCTGGAGCTTACTCCACCACGCTGCTCCAATGCGGATTGGTGGAGGTGGGTGGGTTAGTGGCAGATCGCTTACGATCTACACCAGCCGCTGGGCCATGCGCGCTTTATATAGGATGGTGGACAATGCCGTCTCTACCATAAGGGCACTCGGGGCCAGTGCCCAGGGTCCCCATCCTCAGAGGGTCCCGAAGGACCGACAATTTCTCATATGGTTGTAGCTACCTACCTGCTTCTCTCGTTGCACGAACGTCGATTGATCGACGTGATAATCTAGCTTTTGCCCACGGCTTCGCTCGCGTGGAATTTAGTCTGCCATATTAAGTTTCGTGACAGATTATTTTAAATATATACCTATTTATTTAGCTACTCGTACATCATGAACCGTAATAATTTTTAAACTATGTAGGTATTCTGTCAATTTACTTGTTGTGAAAGACAAAGTTTATCTACATGAAATACTTAAAGCGACAAATGTAGGTATTGATTTTGATTAGAGTTTGATAAATATACTAAAATGTGCATTGTAAAAAAGTATCTCATTCGATTAAATTTATTCACATTTTTGATCAAAATGGCTTCCACATAAAAGGTACCCAGCAAGATATATTGCACATCGAGGCCTGCGATAGAGAATCAGCTAGTTTCGTATTTCCTAGGCGTTGTCTCTGCTGCACACTGCCGAGCTACAGCTACGTAATCACTGACAGTCCAGTCAGAGAATATGTAATAAGAATGGACACTTCGACGTCCTACCCATTTTCCCCGCCTCACCCAACAACCTCCCCTCTTATGGGTGACCAACCACTTCCCATCGCTGTAGCGAGGTTGCGAGCGGCCTAGTTTTGATACATTTTATATTCCATATGTTTTTTATTTACATAAAAATGGTGATTGTAACGCTATTGTGTTCGATGGTAATATACGGTGATAGAGCTCCAATGAACGAGCTCGAAAGCTTGAATACCTACATGTTACCTATTTGACCTGCCAGTAAGGGGTTATCGGTTTTCTTCAATGTAAACCGTTATCATGTTCTAGGCAGGTTAAATACTGTGGTAGAGCTTCAGTGATGGAGCCCCAAGGCGTACGAGCACCACCGCATTTCCCAATTTACATTTCCCTAAATGGTCATCATTTCAGCCAAAAGACGTCCTCTGCTCTCGTCCTCCTTTGTTCAAAAGGCCTCCCTCAAAGAATGCCACAACGAACGGTCCCGGGCCGCCCTCATAGAACGATTGCCCGCGACCTTCACCAGGTCGTCGGTCCACCTCGTGGGGGGCCTGCCTACGCTTCGTCTTCCGGTACGCGGTCGCCACTCTAGAACTCTTCTGCCCCAACGGCCGTCAGTTCTGCGAGCTAAGTGCCCTGCCCACTGCCACTTCAGTTTCGCTATTCGGTGGGCTATGTCGGTTACTTTGGTTCTCATGCGGATCTCCTCATTTCTGATTCGATCTCGCAGAGAAACTCCGAGCATAGCCCTCTCCATTGCTCTCTCAATGACCTTGAGCCTTCTTATGAGGCCCATAGTGAGCGACCACGTTTCGGTTCCGTATGTCATCACTGGCAACACACATTGGTCAAAGACCTTTTTCTTCAGACACTGCGGTAAATTAGACGAGAAGATATATCGTAGCTTCCCGAACGCTGCTCATCCGAGTTGGATTCGGCGTTTGACCTCTTTCTCGAAATTGGACTTACTAACGGGACCGTTTGTCCCAGGTATACATATTCGTCAACAACTTCGAGTGTATTCCCCTCGACCATAACAAGAGTGAGCGTAACGAGGACATTCGACATGATCTTCCTCTTGTCCATATTCATTTTAAGGCCCACTCGTTGGGAGGCCCTACTGAGGCCATTGAGCATTGTGCCAAGGTCTTCCAGGGTCTCAGCCATGACTACGATATCATCCGCAAATCGGAGATGGGAGATGTACTCGCTGTTAATGTTGATGCCAAGTCCGTTTCAGTCCAGAAGCTTGAAGACATCTTCCAATGCAGTGGTGAACAGTTTCGGAGATATGACATCTCCCTGTCTCACACCTCGCTGCAGTAGGATAGGTTTCGAGCTCTGGTCCTGAAGGCGAACCGACATAGTAACGTTTTCGTACAAGCTCCTGAGCACCTCGATGTATCGGTAGTCGACTTGGCACCTCTGAAGTGACTGCAGCACAGCCCAAATCTCGACCGAATCGAAGCCTTTCTCATAGACCACAAACGCTAGACATAAGTGCTGGTTATACTCTTTTGTCTTCTGTATAACCTGCCGCAGCGTGTGAATGTGGTCTATGGTACTAAAACCTTTACGGAACCCAGCTTGTTCGGGAGGCTGGAAGTTGTCGAGTCTGCGAGTTAGACGGTTCGTAATAAAACAGCTTATAGACGTGACTTAGAAGTGCGACGGAATTGAACATCAACTGAAGAGCTTCTAATACTGGTTTTCCGCCCGCGTTCAGGAGTTCAGCAGTGATTCCGTCATCACCCGGCGCCCTGTTGTTCTTGAGCTGTTTGAGAGCCGTACTAATCTCGTCTAGACTGACGTCGGGGATAGAAATAGAAATAGAAAATATTTTTATTTCGGATAGATCTTTACAGATACTTTCAAAACGTCAAGAAATATATAAAATACCTAGAGTGAATAACCATTACATAAAGTAAAGCAAAATCATATATTAATAGTAAATTAAAAATTAGAATTTAAACTACTTAGTTAAAACATAATAATCACAAAATTTTTCAATTCCTTCAATGATGATAAATGAAGAAAAAGAAAAACTTATTCGTCAAGATCAAAGTTATTCACTTAGCAGAGTTCCAAGTGCATTCACTACTGAGAAGAACTCTGCTACCCAACAAACTCAGATATCTTCGGTGTAGTGTCGGGTCAGTTCGGCTCTGGGATCTGCTGCCGGACTGTTAACAGGTGGTCATGCTGTCGCGTACAACTGTCCGTAGAACCGCTCGATCTCTTTCGCAAGCTCAGGTTTCGACGATACGATTCTGTCGTCCTCTGCCTTCAGCTTAGTCAGGCAGCTCTGCCCTATAGACAGATCTTCTGGCGAACACTGTGGAGCGCTTGTCCCGCTCTACGGCCAGTTTAATACTGTCAGTATTAAACTGCCGAAGGTCGCGAGTCAGTGACTTCGAGATCTGTCTGTTGAGCCGCCTATACACTAAAGCGTCTTCAGAGGACTTCAAAATCAACCTAAATGGTACCTAACGATAATACTTTGTGAGCAATGTGAGTGTTAATGTCAGGATAAAAATAGTTATCACCTCAACGATGATGTGATGATTATTATTACAAAAATGGTACGTACCTTTCCTTTCCAGTCGAAGATGGCGGACATAAACATTTTCCAGAAATATGTTATGGATTTCAATTTTCTGTTTCTTGAGGTGCAGATTTTCAAATCCAAGATGGCGGACAGACATTTTTTTTTCAAAATATGATATGGGTATCAATTTTGATGTTTGAAAATGACATCTTTTGTGAGATCCAATATAGCGGACATAATTATTTTTCTAAATTGTGATATGGGTTTCAATTTATTTCTTGCTGATTTCGAAAATGGCATTCGTTTTCAGATCCAAGATGGAAAACAGTTTTTTTTTTTTAAATATGTATATATATATTTTTTTTTTTTCTCCTTTGTATAATTAAACAAGAGGAGAAAGTAATGTTGATGATGACTTGACAGAAGTCCTCGCTACGGTTTACGGGCGACTTAAGTCAATATCAAGATGAAAGGTGTGTATAGAGTGGGTTAGGTCTGTATTTTGAGTTTAGTTATTATGTGATGATATCTCATGTATGTAACTGCTTTAAGGTGTTGACAATGTGTTTAGTGAACTGATTGAATGTGTTTCTTGTACTTTCTTTTTGTAGGATGCTTTCTAATTTACGGGGTTGATTACGAAAATGACATCTTTTTTTGAGATTTAAGATGGCGGACATAATTATGTTTCCAAATCGTCGAGGTTTCTTAGGGTGTTGATTACGGTAATGTGTGTGTGTGTGTGAATGTGAGTGTATGTATGCATGAGTGATTGTGTGTAGTGTGTGTGTAATTAAGCAGATCACAGTGAAGAAAAATTAATAGTTCACTTTCTTTACATATCCAAAAGGGCCCCGAATCCTTGTGTGCCCAAGGGCCCCAGCATAGTTTAAGACGGCCCTGATGGTGGAGATATTGAATTGTAATCAATATCTCCTACTTCAATCTCAAAAAGTTGTAAAATAATCGACAACGGCCGTTTGTGTATATATATTTTTCGTAACTAAACGACTATGGAGTAATTCATGAAACTTGGCAAGGAGGCATATCTTATAGCAATAATGAAGGAAAAAAACCACTGCAAATGAAATTTCAAATCAATTTTACCGGTGGTAGAGCTCCAGTGACGGGGCTCGCGGGCGTAGGCACCACCGCATTACCTAATACTTGCCGCTAAATGGTAGTGTTTAGCACTATCGTGTTCCGGTCAGGTGGTAATGTACGGCTCCGTAATTTCCGGCACAGAGGCATAACACCTTAGACCCCAGGAGTGGTAACGCATCTGCATTTTGACCTTGGTATTCGTGTAAGCCCCTTATTCATAAAAAGTGTTGCTAATCTCTCCTTTGTCTTTTTCTATCCTGCACATTTGACAATGCAACTGACAAAGACAAAGCATTCTATAGCTAAAATGTATCTAATGTACGCTTATGAATAAGGGGGTAAGTGTCTATAGGCTGCAGTCATCACTTAAGATCAATGTGTTTACCACTTCCAAACTTATCTAAAACTCCTCTTTAAAAAATATTGCGCATACTTTACGAGAAAAACTGTACTTACTAGTCTTACTACAATATAATCAGAGTACAGAACTTAGGCGAGAGGATACTACTGGACCGACTGATATGGCGGCGCCTGCACTGCCTGGCGGGCCACATCGCCTCTTACTTGCAACTTAAAGACGGGCAAACCCGTGTTCTGTCACACTGGGCTTGTTATAAGGTTTGATATAATATTTTATTTTGAAATAAAACTAGTTTTCGGATTTATCTCGCGTTTATTAAACTAAAATGATTATTTAATATCGAACCCGACGTTTCGGTCGCTTTTCAGCTTCCGTGGTCTCGGGCAAACTGAAGTGGCATTTGTGTGACAGCCGTTTGAAAAATTATTATTTACAGCTACCTCCCATCTATTTCACAAACGGCTTGCGTAGCGTTCGGGAACAGAACAGGTAAAAAGTTTCTAACTGTATCTTGAGGTCTTACAGACTGTTGCGGCTGGGCTTTAATTCTATTGAGTATTGGATCCCATGTGGGTTACAATCGCCTACATGGGCGAGATAAATCCGAAAACTAGTTTTATTTCATTGAGTGTAGCTCGCGAAAACCTAAGAACATACTTACTATATTTTATTTTCTCAAATGCAGAATCATCATTATGTAGAATTTTCTTTTCGCTGATTTTGGTTTGGAATCGCTTCTATTAATACACGACTTGTACGAAAAAAAAAGTAAATGAAATTGAAACTGAAAATTGTATCTTAATATTGTCCATAGATTTTATGCCAAAAACATAACATACTACACATATTTTTTATGCTAATAATTATTGTTATTATAAATGGCCAATCCATGATTAATTCAAGTTTTGAGCTAAAAAATAAATATCTAAATGAGCTAGAATATCTAAAAATGGTGCCAGCATATACAGTATAAATAGATTAGTATTACTAAGTCAATGTTAGAATAATTAATAACTCTTATTATTTATAACAGCACTGTGCTGACCTAAGACTATTTGCACAAATAGGTAACCCAGCCTCACTTGGACAACGAAAGTGCTGCGCGAGAAATTGGAGAAAAGCTTCGTAACGTGCCCGGCATTTCTTACTCCACTATTGCCATGAAAGCGTACGAGAAGGGTCGAAAGGCACTTGCGATCAAGGTGCGTTCTCTTTCCTCTTTGAAAATATTGTTTGGACATGCTAATATATTTCCTACTATTTGTAATGTATCTTAAATAAAAATAAAATACGCTTACACTCACAGCCCCACAGTAGGTATAAACCTGTGTCGTGCGTGCCGTTGTACATATACAACACATACACAAACACTCTGGGTGTTTGTGTATGTGAAACAAATATCTGTAGGCCATACAAATCTTTGTTCCGGAGCGGGGATCGAACCCGCGACCCTTCGAATCAAACGGTGGTTTCGCACCGCTGGACTAACAAATTAATCTCATAAAGCGTTTGTTATATGGTTTGAAGTGATAACTATTATTGATAAATATACCTCGATACTTATCTTGTTAATTATAAATATATGTCAGTAAAAAACAAGTAAATCCTACATGCACCTGAAAACATAATTATTATTACGGTATACGTTGAGTACCTACTCTTCTTATCATAATTATCAGATAATTTTGAACCATACTCAGTAAGCTGCTATCCAAAACTGCTAATTATTTTCTAAAAGGCAAGGATTTGTATTTAAAAAAATAAGAATGACTTATAACTCCTTAGAATTATCTCGAAAGCCTAAAAAAGTTAAAAGTTTGGCGAAGATATATCTGAAATTTAAATCTTTCTTATTCTAAAAAAAACTAGTTGCCTGTAAAGTCGGTTTTACGGGCGAAGATTTTACGTGACAACGTCTTTTTCTCGGTAGAAAGGCATTCGCCGGTCCGGCAGGCCTCTCTCTCGTTCGGTGACTCATCGTTACGTTACCGGGCGTTACACTTTTTCATGAGTGACTCCGAGCCGCAACCTAATTTAAGACGTTGTCACGTCAATATAAAACGTTACTTCACGCCTATATTCCCGAAAGGGGAAGAAACATATGCGGAGAAACACAGAAACACCCACGAATCGCCGTGGTCGTTACATTTTGAGAAATATAAAGATTTCCTATCCTTTATATTTACTCCATTGAGAGTTCTTAATCGACACTTTCCAGATCCTAGAGTACGAAACGCACAGTAAACTGCAAGTGCCGTTGCTTCTACAACTCGGTGAAGGTTCGACAGCTTTGCGGAAGGCGACGGCGAGCGGCGACACAGACTTGGTCTATATCGTATTGTTACATCTCAAAGAGAAGATGGGAAAACATGAATTTGAGGTAAGATTTACAATGATATCCCATGAAAACTTAAGAAATAATACATTACGATACGCGTGACCTAAGTAGCCTATTATTGCACGGCGTGAAGTTGTACGCCGAGTGTAAGTGAATTGTATTTTTATTTATATTATTATATACTTGCTGTTGCCCGCGGCTTCGCCCGCGTGGATGTCGTTTTATAAATAACTAAGTAGCCTATATTCTTTCTCAAAGTCAGCCCTATCTCTGTACCAAATTTCATTAAATTCGGTTCAGTCATTTGGACGTGAAAAGGTAACAGACAAACAGACAGACAGAGTTACTTTCGCATTTAAAATATTAGTAGGGAAGTAGGGATTGTTATAACTTAAGTAAAAAAAATGTATTGAAGGGAGAGGCGAATCATTCCCAACATAAGCTTTTTTTTTTTTTTTATGTAATTGAAGTGGCAAACAAGCATGCAGTTCACATTGATGTTAAGTGATGACTGCAGCCTATAGACACCCACACAAAGACCAAGGTCAAAATGCAAATGCGTTACCACTCCTGAGGCCTAAGGTGTAATGCCTCTGTGCCGGAAATTACAGGGCCGTACATTACCACCTGACCGGAACACGATAGTGCTGAACACTACCATTTAGCGGCAAGTTAATCAGGTAATGCGGTGGTGCCTACGCCCGCGAACTCCGTCACTGGAGCTCTACCACCAGTCAAGTATCCTTTGTAACTACACTTGTTAATATTTCTATGTTTTTTTTTCTATTATTCTATTTAAACATCAACAGCTAACAATTCGAAGCTACCCGCTCGCTCACGCGTTATACGTGAAGTACTGCGCGAGTCACAACCGCGAAGCGCTTCGGAAGGTTTACGTCCAAGAAGACGAGTTCAAGGGCCAAGCGGCCACTCACATCCGAGACGCCATCGACCAGGACAACCCCGGCAGTGTGGAGGCATCGCTTATATCCGCTAGAGAGTGCTATAAGAAGGGCAAGAATGATCTGGGTACGTGGGTCGCTAATGGCCGAATACACAAACGTCACTCAATTTTAAGCAACCCTCAAATGTGCGCTCTCTCTATCGTTTGTACGTGTTTTATAAAGACAGAAGACTTTTTAAGTCCCACTTAGATTTAAGTGACGTTTGAGTATTCGGCCGTTAAACTATGATATATTACAGTACGCAGCAAGATATATTGGACATCGACTTCATGAGAGCGACTCCGGATAATTTCGGCTTTGTAGAGCGTTATCTCTTTCGAACACAACCTATGTGAGGTTTGTCGACCATTTTGATCTTATTTTGACCATTACCGGACTATCAGTGCTTACGTAGGCAGTGTAACGCTCTTCGAAGGCGAAACTAGCGGATTGTCTCTTTCGTATCGATGTGCAATATTAATTGAAATCTATTATCTATCTACCTAATCTATCTGCCGCCAAATTCAGCAATATCGTATTCCGGTTAAATAGTAATGTATGGCACCGTAATAACTATCACAGAGGCATACCAACTAAGGTCTCAGGGATAGAAACGCATCTGCATTTTGAACACTGGTTTTTATATAGATGTCTATAGGCTCCAGGCATTACTTCATAATATAAAAAACCGGACATGTGCGAGTTCGACTCGCGTGGTGAGGGTTCCGTAATTTAAATAAATATTTTCAAAAATATTACAGATTTAAAATGCAGGGGCATAGCGGTTACGGTGGTACCGGCAGGGGGGGTTATATTATTAAGAATTTTCGATTTAATTTGAATACTCAAACTTCTTATAGGTTTTCCAGTAATCTATAGGCAAGAACTATTTTCCACATTTTTTTCAAAATTTTAAGTTCAGTAGTTTCGGAGATAGGGGGGGGGGGGAAATGGTCAATTTTCGTCGTTTTTCTTAAATAACTTCAAATTTGTTAATGCAAAAATTATAAAAAAAATATATCTGAGATGCTGACAACAACCTCTTTCATTTGATATGTCACACGACACAGTTTACGATTTATTTATTTTTTTAATTTTCTGATTTACCCCCCGAAAGTGGCCCCCCTGTTTAAAATTTATTTTACTTGACGTGTTCATCTTTGGGTCACCAATTTACATATATTCATCAAATTTCAACTCAATCGGTCGAGTAGTTTCGGAGCAAATTGGCTGTGACAGACGGACAGACAGACAGACGCACGAGTGATCCTATAAGGGTTCCTTTTTTCCTTTTAAGGTACGGAACCCTAAAAACTAGCAGTTTATTATACTCGTCACGGATCTTTGTGTCTCGGTCTTAGCAATAATTGGTTGCTAATTATGTAGTGTAAGTAAAGGAGTACCATCTCTGTAAACGTGTAATAGCCGAACGCGCTGCGGTGTGTCCTTTTTATGCCCCGCCCACGGTGTATCTTTTTTCGAAGCACAATTTTCTTGGCTTGGTTATCCCCTTCTATCCTTTACATTATTATTCGTAGTATATTATACAATTTACATACATGTCATACATATATTTAACGGCTTGTCAAATATAACTGGAAAATGACCTGACACATTAAGATGAACTAAAAGACTTTGATGGAAGTAATAATTGACTTCATAACGTCCTATAAATCGATAAACGCTGGCTGCACACACGAAAATGTGTCAATATTCCGCTTGAGCCTAGCTTGCAAGCTAGAGCGCAGAACAAGCTATCGAGGCACACTTTTCGTTCGGCTTGTGCCGCATGTTTTCTTATGACGTTATTACAAAAAATATGAGTGTGATACGGGACTTCGAGAAGTGTAACACCGAATATCACGTCCCCGTAAGTTTACATACACTAATCACGTGACAACGAATGCCCGGTACCACGAAAAACATCATCAATCATACGTAAACCGACTTACAGGCCAACTTTTAAAAATACTAGTATTTGTGAACTAGGTGTATCAATATGCGAGGACGCTCGCAAGCTGTGCAAGCAACAGTCGAGCCTGCAGGAGACGTACGGCGAGAGCTTCGTCGGCCTGTCGCTCCACGACACCGTCCGGAAACTGCTCGACCAGGGAGAGATCAAACTCGCCGATAAACTCCGCGCCGAATACAGAATGCCCGATAGAAGGTGAGTTTATTTTTATGTAACGTAACTGGCGTTGGGACGTGACGACCCTCATTCTAGTTGAGACGAATTTTATTCTTCTCTTGACTCTCGACTCGACTCTTGCAGACAGAGCAACAGCTTGAAGCTGCCATTAATAACTCCTCGAGCAGTTAGAAATTTTAATTCAATTTAAATAATGGATTTTGAAGAAGAAGCACACTAGCAGTAGCAGTAGTGCGCAGTTACCTCAGTCCGCAGCAGAAGTTCTCGAGCAGTCAATGTATGCCTGGAGATAACTTGACTGCACGATTTTTTTAATTTAATGGAAGTGGCAAACAAGCGGTCTGTTCACATTGATATTAAGTGATGACTACAACCTATAGACACCCATACAAAGACCGAGGTCAAAATACAGATGCGTTACCACTCTTGAGGCCTAAGGTGTTATGCCTCCGTGCCGGAAACTACAGGGCCGTACATTACCACCTGACCGGAACACCATAGTGCTGAACACTAACTACCATTTAGCGACAAGTATATTAAGTAATGCGGTGGTGCCTACGCCCGCAAGCTTCGTCACTGGAGCTCTACCACCAGTAATCACTGGAGCTCTACCACCAGTAATCACTGGAGCTCTACCACCAAGTAAAGTATGATGAGTACGATGAAATTTCACCGTGCTGCCAACCGCCTGAAGCAGTTGCAACGGCAACTGCACTATATTGCAGGGCGGCTCAAGCTGCCCGTGTATGGTACAAATTGATACTTATTATTAAAAACTTATGATATCAGGTACTGGTGGCTACGAATACTAACGCTCGCTGAGAAAGGCGATTGGACGGAGCTGGACAAATTTTCCAAAACAAAGAAATCACCGGTGGGGTACGAAGCGTTTGTTGATGCCTGCTTGAAGTACAAGAAAAACGACGAGGCGCTGAAATATTTACCGAAATGCAGAGATGACATCAAAGTTAAATATTACGTCAAGGCTGGGTATGTACTGATTTTGTATTTTTGGTTATTCTATGTGAGAGAGACTTGAGGAGACATTATGATTACAAGAATAATGTGTCATTTCATATGAACGATTTAGATTTTAGATGAAATGTCACGTTATTCTAGTAAAGAGGCGATATGTTTTGCATTGAACAAATTTTGGGATTTTTTTAAACACAGACTTTTGTCGGTCCAGCGATTTTACTAGTCAGTGGGTAAATAATAAGTAGTCGGGCGGCTAACGCCAGCGTTTCCTCGCGCCTCTTAATTTGAAGGCGCCTTTTTATCTGAGTTCAAATAAAAAGTGTGGAACAAATATGCTGTTTCTATGACCTCTCTATTTCGACACTTTGTTCTTGTTAGAATAATACACATTATTCTTGTAAGAATAATGTTTACATTTCATAGGAACGATTTAGATCAGTGATTCCGATTACTGAAGAAAGTGGTCCATATAGTCCATCCTGGGGTCCATGGGACTCGATGGGGGTCTACGTAGGCGTGAATAAAATTTGGAAATATGGGAATGTGATATAAATGAAGCATGGACCCTCCTTGCTACATTTATATCACACGGAAACCAGAAAAAAATTGAAAGGGATCTACAAGAAAAAATTGTTTGGGAACCTCTGATTTAGATGAAAAGTCACGTTATTCTTGTAAAGAGGCGATATGTACCAATATTTTACATGGGTTACTTACCTATGTAAAAATTCGTATATTAAAAGTGTAAAAAAATAATAAATCTCAAATTTTCAGATTCTACGAGGAAGCAGCTCTAGTGGCATTCGAGCAAAAAGACGAAAGTGCGCTATTCTTCGTCCAAAGCAAATGTCCTTTGTGGGAGCCCACAAAGCACGACAGGATTTCCTCCTTATTGGAGCAACTGAAGACCAAAAAGTGATACTATATACCTTTTCTAATATGCCCATAAACTGTGAGATCTTGTGTCTCGTTCATAGAAGTTAACATTTTTTTACGGACGTATTTATGTATGTTGTAAATTTAATCAGCTCTAGAAATTTAAACTGTATTAAATTCATAATAATGTACAATTTTCCGCATAATAAATATGTCTGAAAATGCGTCATATTTAAATTTTGATAAACTTGTTAATATAGTATGTTCTAAGGTTTTCGCGAGCTGCACTCATTGATTGCACTTATTTCGGAAACGTCTTGCGTAGCGTAGTAGATGGAGGTAGCTGCTCATAATAATTTTTCAAACTGCTGTCAGACGATTACCACCTCAGTCTGTCCGAGACCACGGAAGCTGAAAAGCGACCGAAACGTCGGGTTCGATTTTAAATAATCATTTTAGTTTAATATACGCGAGATAAATCCGAAAACTAGTTTTATTTCAAACTTGTTAATCTTATATTTTTAAACATTACTGTCTCAAACTTAAGAAATAAAAATAAGAATATACAGTACGTTCGTACAAGTGACTTCACGCTTAACAAAGTAACTAGCAACATAGTTAAGTTGCTGTGTATCAAGTTTATGGTACAAAAGGGATACGCGAGAAGGAATATGTAAGAATAGTTCGCTTCCATCGAGCCAACAGTGAACACACAGAGCGTGAGCGTCGTTACGCAGACAACCTTAATGCCGCTCAGTGGCATTTAAGTTTTGCGCGTACTATAAATCCAAACTCATTCAAGAACAGGGGCATAAAATGTTCTGTAGAAAATCACAAAAAAATAAGACACGTCGGAATCTCTAGAGCTGATACTTTCACGTTTATAGTTAATAATTTTACTTGAAATTGTTGTAAGCTATGCCTATATAAATATAGTGTAAGCCTAGGACTAGCAAGTATACTGTCCATTTGTAAAATGTTATAAAGGTACATAGTAAGCCTGTGATAAAATAATATATTATTCACAATTAATCCAATTTATATTTTTTCCTCGTCTTAAACCCTGGTAGTCTCTAATTCTCTACTCTGTCACATGTCATGAAATTCATTTGTGGGATATTCGGATGTGATGACGTTTTTTTAACAAGAGATGGATAGTTTACGCAATATGTACTTCGAAAAACAAGTTTCGTAAATTGTGCTGAATGTCATCATCATCATAATTTCAGACGAAATACATCTACTGCTGGACAAAATCTTTCCCAAAAGATGCTCATTATAATTCAACCGCAGTAAATATTTATAAACATAGGGCAACGCGGGCGGACCGGAGGGGAATAACCATAGCGTTTATTACCGATGCAAAACAGTCTGTCATTTTTTGCGGAGGCAAATGCGTGTGACACACACACACTGCAAAAATCGTCTATTACTACGAAACTCACACCTTGACTTTAACAAAATACATAAACAAATTCACGCACACATTTAAACTTTTAGGCGACAGGCATAGGCCCACTTGGGCTTGTACTTTGAAAGAGGGGAAAGCTTGCATGACTACTCCCCTCCAGTCTGCCGCGGCCGGTGGCCCGTGTCGCTCTATGTTTATAAAGGATGAAACATACCAAAAATGTATAATGAAAGCATGTATGTTACGTAACATAAAGGTTAAATAATAAAACATAACATGGTTGCATTTTGGCTTTATTATCGACATGGAAATACAAATATGAATTGAAGACACCAATTGTTAACAAAATGTCTTGCGTTTGTACATTACCTGTCACACAATCACGGTCCACGTGATGACCATACACATATAAAATTGATACAAAATTATTATAAACAGATATTTCAAGATACTACGAAACGGTGGTAAAATATGGTTTTTATAGTTACGTTATAATACCCATGACTAAAATCTTTAATAAGATCAAAACTCTTTTCAATTTATTTCTTCTACTATAGTGGTCACGTAACAATTTAATTAAGATCTTGGTCACCTTAAATACCTTATACAAATGCAATAAAACTTGCAAGTTTTGTAACTTCACATAAATTACTAATTTTAAGCAAAGAAAATTGTGTATATTACATTTATTAGTGCTCATTACTGTACAGTAATAACATACATCGGAAAAGAAGTAACACTCGGGATGTTGCATTCAACCGTAAGTATCGGAAGCTGCTGTAGTCTTAAATAATTAAATTACGCGTGACCGAGATATTGCCCTAAAAACTGCGGTTTTCGCTGCTTCACTTAATTATTTCATATTTGAAATGTATTATGTTTCATGTGATAATTTTTCGTCTCCGACTTTAGCAAGTATGTAAATATGAGGAAATTTTCAATCAATGATTAAATTTGAAATAATTTTATAGTTCAGTAACTAAGGCAAGTTTATAAAACACATAAGACACGACAATGGGACAACATAAACCTCCTTTTAAAAACCCAATATCCTAGAAACAGAACTTATGTAATGATTTCATACATTCAATGTTTTTAATTTATAATCATATAACATCCGATTTATATTCAATATATCCTGTAAACATAAGTAATATTACGGTTCATTAAGCATTTTTAGTATTCCATTAGGCTATCTTTCTATATAAACATATTCATAAATACATTTCTTTTAATTTTACTTCTCCAAAATCATTTGCTTTCTTCATACATTTAATATCGTAAAATTGGAAAACAATAGCATGCAGGAAAATGTTTGTATAAAAATCAAAAGTGGGAGATTTATTCACAACCGTTTCGTTTTAAAATGAATTCAAGTACATTACATGTATGCGTAAAGCGCGAATGACACCCCGCGTAATATATACGTATCAGTTCTAAACCTTTTCAAAATTCTTCCAAATGCTCTATCGCCTACGCAACAACTTCGAAAATTGGTCGTTTTTATAAATATATAATTGACAACATCTATACTTGTCGTTATTACAAAAAAATAATAATACGATACTCGTCGATATAAAGACTAGAACAAATTTGAAAACAGTGGCGTCATGTTATGCTATTTCAAGAGGTTATTTTCGGCGCGGTATAACCTCGTTTTATATTCAAATGGGGTTAAATATCAGTTCTGTGGTCACACACAGTCTAATATGAGTTGTGGATTGCCAAAATTCTTTCATTTTCAATTTTTAAACATGTAAATGTGCTCGCGTGATATTTTTTCTATAGATAAATTCAAGCATTTCAACGAAATAGTGTGGGTAAAACCAAGGACTTAGAGATTATACTTTTTAAAATATTTGTTACTAATTGTCTTGATAATTCTTTAATATCCTACAAGTTTGATGTTAACGGAAAAGTGGGAATGAGTAACAAGATATACTAGAAGATCACCAGCAGATCTGCCTTGACGAAAGCCATATTGGCGGTCATCAGCTGATCAGTGACCGCCAATATGGCTTTCGTCAAGGCAGATCTGCTGGTGATCTTCTAGTATATCTGACGCACTATTGGTCTCACGCCTTGGACAAGAGTGGGGAGGCATTGGCTGTAAGCCTGGATATTGCTAAGGCCTTTGACCGGGTCTGGCACGGGGCACTTCTCGCGAAATTGCCATCTTACGGTCTTCCCGAGAGGCTATGCAACTGGACAGCCAGTTTTCTGTCTGAGCGTTTTATACAGGTCTTAGTTGACGGTCAACGCTCAGACAGACTACCTATCAACGCTGGTGTGCCGCAAGGCTCTGTGCTATCTCCCACGCTTTTTCTTCTGCATATCAATGAAATGTTGGAGCAAAACTCCAATTTTCATTGCTATGCGGATGATAGCACGGGAGATGCACACTATACAAGCCGTGCAAATGCCTCTCGGACACTTATCGAAGAAAGCAGGACTAGACTTGTGTCTGAAGTCGAGCACTCTCTGGAGCGGGTCTCTGATTGGGGTCGACTCAATTTAGTGCAGTTCAACCCCTCGAAGACACAAGTCTGCGCGTTCACCGCTAAAAAAACCCCATTCATTGTAGCACCACAGTTCCAGGGCACTCCGCTTGCCATTGGTAAGAGTATCGGTATCCTGGGCGTTGACATATCGAACGAAGTGCAATTTGGGAGTCACATTGAGTGTAAGACCAAGTTGGCATCCAAAAAGTTGGGGGTGCTTAACAAAGCGAGGCAGTATTTCACATCGGGGCAGCTACTACAGCTTTATAAGGCCCAAGTGCGGCCCCATCTGGAATACTGCTCTCATTTGTGGGCGGGAGCCCCCAAGTACCAGCTTGGTCCACTTGACTCCCTACAAAAACGCGCCGTTCGTATTGTTAACGATCCGGGACTTACAGACAGGCTCGAACATCTGAGCCTGCGCAGAGATATTGGTAGTCTGTGCGTGTTATACCGTCTCTACAATGGTGAGTGCTCTGTCGAACTGTTCGACATGGTACCACCGTCTCTTTTTCTACACCGTACTACCCGCCGAAGAGAGAAGTTTCACCCTCACCGACTGGACACCTGGCAGTGCTCAACGGTGCGGTTTTCTCGTTCGTTTCTGCCCAGAACGTGTAAATTGTGGAACGAACTTCCCTCTGAGGTGTTCCCTCGGTGCTACAATATGGGGTTCTTCAAAAATGGCGTCAAAAGAGTCCTTCAGGGCTGGCAGCGCGTTGGCAACTCCACTTACCATCAGGTGGCCCGTCTGCTTGTCTGTCAACTTAATGACACATAAAAAAAAAAAAAAAAAAAAAAAAAAAAACATTCGACTGCAATTATTTTCACACTATCTGACATTATTATTAGAAATGGTTGTACGACTAATAATAAGCATGCATCGTCCCGTCAAACAGTGTTTTCATGTTTATTTTGGCATTTATGTTAAATAAATATAGTGGTATATATCACTCCAACAAGCCACTTAATTAACATGTTAAATTGTTATAATCATGAGTCTTAAGATTGGACTGAAGGACAAACTCCTAAACGTTATAAAATTAACGATAAACATTAAATTAGAATAGTTTTATTGAAGTCATGTTTAAAGCATTGTTTAGCATTTTATGAGCAAAATTCAGCTCAGGTCTATGCAACAATCTTCTGTTATATAGGAATTTCCCATACAGTCCTATCTCATGAACCCAATATAAATGTTACGAAATAACTAAAACGCCGCAGTTCTATTATATAACAAACATATCGCTAAAAGTTATCTAATAAACCTTAACTACTCATCGAGTACACTTCGCCGCAAACAAGGCTACTTTAATTTTAAATATATCAAATAATATTCGCTTTAAAGTAAGCCTCTCGTTTCATGAGCACGTTAACAATGTCTTTATATGTAAAAAATAAATTAAAGAAACAACAATATGCAGTATCTCCAACAATCAGTCTTAAATGAAAAATAGTCATGCATACAAAGTGTTCCATGACGCGAAGTTAATATGACCAAGCGGGGAAACTATTCACACACCACAATCAGGACAATTTTAACATTAATATTAAAACATTAAGGAAAATGATTATATGATTATACACATCGCACGATAAAGGGGTCAATTTTATTGATTTACTTATGGATCCAATTTGAGTCTGCTTTACAGATTTATTTCGTATCAATAGAGTACGAAATAAATTATGGTACTAATATTAGCGAATATCGATAATAATGATCACCAATAGCGAATGCTTTTTAAATGTAAACGAACATGCACCCCGAGCTTAAATCTGCAGTCCGTTGACGCTAAACAAGAGAACCATCTCAATGTGTTTGTAGCAAAAGAAATGTGGTTTTGAAAAATTAATTGATTTAAATGTAGAGGTATCGTAACGAATAAAAATAGGTATATTTGAACAATTCAGTTTCTTGATAGAATGTTATCAACTGCATGCTCGTTTTACAACCTAATATTTGGAAACGCGCAAATATTCGTTTAAGTATGTTTGATTAACGACCAATTATTATTCCGGTTAGTTACATTTAAAAAATATTGAGTGACCTCGAATGTTATTAAAGATCGATATAAGTTACAAAATAGTTCTAACATAATATTTCATTGTAAAAAAAAAAAAGAATCGGAGTAGACCAATCATCAAACGTGCGATTAGTATAATTGTTTTGCTATTGTTTTTTACTCTTTTGATAAAGTGTAGTTCGAAACATAAAAATGTCCTGATGATTACACCAAATGTACAGATCGATAATCTTTATCATATATATTTTTCAGTTTAGAATCATTTCTTAGATTTCAATGTTAGCCAGTTAAATAAATTACAGTGTCCATAACTAAGAGATATTGCACATCGACCTTCGGGTCTGCAGAGCGTTATCTCTTTCGCACACAACCTATGTGTGTTTGTCGACCATTTTGATCAAGTTTTGTCCAACACCGGACTATCAGTGTTTACGTATGCAGTGTGCAGCAGAGATAACGCCTCTACGAAGTCGACACTAGCCGATTGTATCTTTCGTAGGCTCGATGGGCAATATTTCTTATGGTTACTGTAAGCTCAAACTTTTAACAGATCAGATCTGATTAATTAAATTATAATGCAATTTAATTTAAAGATTTTAATGGATATTGGTTCTTAAGCAAAATTTGGTAATTAAATTGTTAATTAAATTATGGAATAGAGAAAAATACCTACTCTTCTTTCTCTCTTTGAAACACATTTGTCACAAAGAGTTTTGGCAGATTTATTATAAGGAAGTTATACACTAGTGCCGATTGCGAGTCAGAGCATAAAAAGCTATTTCACTGCATATTCTAAAGTAAAAGGGGACGGATAAAAATAAAGTCTAAGTTACAATGTACCCCAATATAATTAATTCAATATTTTAAAATATATTAAATTTAGTTTAAAAAACAATATTCATCTGGCCTTTTCTATTAAAATTTCCAATTGTTCATTATGCTTTTGACGGTCAAATCAGTATCGTGTCTCTACGCCACATTTAATATGTATTTTTATTTAATAACCTGGCAATCTGTTGTTAGATTCCTTAAGCAGTATCCTGCCTCCTCTAACTCCCATGTTCTGCTCCCGCGTGTGTCCAGATTTGTAAATTTTATGGTACAGATTAAGAGCAGTAGTGTATGCAGTAAATAAAATTTTATTGCAAGTTATTATCTGTACATCTATACAAATAAATAAAATTGGAGTATCTGTTTGTAATATTAAAATAACCGCTTTTTACTAAATGCATACGTGTCTGTACACGGTACATATACCAAAACAACATTTTTTTAAATTTTTGTCTGTATGTCTGTCTGTCTGTCTGTTTGTTCCGGCTAATCTTGGGAACGACTGGACCGATTTTGACGGGACTTACACTGCCAGATAGCTGATGTAATAAGGAGTATTTTAAGCTACTTTTATACAAGCTGCGCCCTCGACTTCGTCCGGGTAGTACTAAACAATCATAAATTCTCACGCGGACGGAGTCGCGGGCACAGCTAGTTTGCAATAAAATCTGTAAATTCCATAGTTTTCTTTGCATATCAGTGACGGCTCATTTATGACCGTTCTTTGACAAAACAAAAAACAACACATTTTGGGCGGTTAAGGAGCTGACTCAAAGATAAACCATCCAAAGAGCACGCCGAATTACAGATATAATAACACATTTCAATAACATTGTGTATCAATTATATTATCAATAGCAAAGAGTTAGAAACGTGGCATAGAGTACACGATTCTTTTGTCTTTTAAAAAAGACTGACAAGCAAAAGGTCAAAAGCATCGCTTCTCTTTGGCATTCACTAGATGGCATTCATTCTAATCCAAATATCACACTTTATACCCGTTAAGCACCGTAATCTTTAACCCTATATTTGCGACACTATGTAGCCATTACTTTTCACCACGTCGTTCGTAAAGACGTGCCGAAATCCCTTGTTTCTCATAGCACCTCATCTTTTATATAATGCCCCTTTTGCAAACGAAATTATAATTTCAATTTACATTAATTTCTATACATGTTACACAGTTTAAAACTGTCTTAAATATTTCCGATGTAACAGTTTATAAATGAAAACGAACCAAAGAAAACTGTAATATCAAATCGTATATCTACGATGAGTAGAAATAACTTTGTAGAAAATTGGAACAGCGTGAATGGAATATTTTTTTATTATTATTTCAAAATGATGATTCAGAATGAATAACTGAAAATAATAAGAGAGATTTTATATTGGTAGCGGCATTAAAATGTATTTTAGGAAAACACTTTTCTTCCATTTTGACAGATATCCCATATTTCACTTGTGAGATAAAGTAGGTACCGATTGAATGTTATCTAACAAATCAATCTTCGCAGAAATTAGATTAATAAATTAATCAGCACTTATATTATTTTATGCTTATATAAAATAATTTCGACAACACATTTAATCTTGAATGCTGAACAACTTTCCCTAGGAAATGTCCCCATGTTGAGAAATATGATTTTTTGTTCGGATCAATTTATTATAGTGGTGGTACAAAATTATTTTCACATTTCTTGACCCATATCACTATAGGGATAATTGAGTGCTGATCAATTTACACCTTGTATATCAATCGCCACGCACTTTTGTTTCAGATAAACTTTCACTCTAAATAATCTTTCAACGGGAAAATTAGTTGCAACCTTTCACTCAGCTTAACAAAGACCCAATGATATAAATATATACTAATTAAGTTTAAATAATGAGGATCTTTCTGGTCAATAATTTGAGGAGGGAAAGATGGGACCGTCAACCTAACGGCCGAATACTCAAACGTCACTCAATTTTAAGCAATGCTCAAATGTGCGCTATCTCTATCGTTTGAACGTGTTTTATAAAGACAGAAGACTTTTAAGTCCCACTTAGATTTAAGTGACGTTTGAGGATTTGGCCGTAAGTGTATTTAAAAACTAAAGGCATCAAATCACACACAAACATACTACATATACGTATCATTAGATACAAACAAAATCAAATGTCAGCCTTATTAACTAGGTACATCAGATAGGTATACGCTTACAAGCATTTTTTTTTACGTTTTTTCTATATATAATTATCACATTTACGAGTATATCTATCCTAGCTGATAGGTACTTAAGAGCAAATGCTATTTCTGTTACTTTATTTTTACTTAAATCACAAAAATCTAACGTCGATAATAGAAATGAAACATCGAAGCCATATTGTTTGCACATTAAGTACATAAATACATGAAATGATGGCACAAAGAGATATTTAAGACACATTATATTATCCACATATACAAAATATCTTCAAAGATTCTTTACGTTTTCTTGTGGTTTGAAAACTAAACATTTTTTAGACGTGACAAAGTAAACGCAATGCTCGAGCTATGGCATACTCTTCAGGAGTTCCCTCCGCACAATATATGAACCACACGATGTAAACTAAAGCCAATGAGACGAGAGATCAAATGTAAACAAAGTGACCTCAATTCATGAGAAAGAAAGAGAAGAGTAATAGTTTGTCTGATATTGTGAACATTTAACCTCTATTCTCATTGATTCCAGTTCAGTTACTTTGGTAACACAAGCATAAAATAGAATCACAGCAAACTAATTAAATATCAACATAAAATACTCGTTACAAAACAACGGAAACAATAAATAAACTTCTTTCTCTTTGAGAAATCAAATAACATTTTTCTCTCGTTAAATGAAGGTGCAATAAGATTAAAATTTGTGCAAGAATATTGTTAGGTATATTATTGTGAAATGGGTGTTTAAAGACTTTACACAAAAGGGAAATAATTATATATTTTTTAAAGAAATGTAATAAGAGTAAAACAGAACTAAAATACAGAATCCACAGTATATTAACAAAAAACAAGTTATATTACACATCGACTTCAGGTAGGAGACTTCGGCTTATTTCGGATCTGTAGAGCGTTATCTCTTTCGCGCCTTACTTAAATGACGTTTGTCGACCATAATATTGATCAAGTTTTGACCAAACCGGACTATCAGTGCTTACGCAGACAGTGTGCAGTAGAGATAACGCTCTAAGATGATGATACTAGCCGATTGTCCCGAAATAAGCCGAAGTTTCATACCTGAGCTCGAAATTTCTTGTTTTGTACTTTAATCACCCATTTTAGTAAAGAACAATTACCAGTAAATATGCTTAACATACCTAAAACGTATCATGGTATTAAAATATTTAAAATTTAGAACAGATATGCTATAAACTATGGTATGGTGAAATATACGCATGCAAAAACCAACGATGAACCATGTCGACGTGACACCTTCATATAATGAGAAATATTAAACTTAACATTAACTAATGAGTTACATTAAAATAATGACGACTTTTTTTCTCTTTTTTTTAAATAGGAACTGCGTGTTCGTAACTAGACTTAGCTATGACTTTAAATTCGTTTTCGTTAGTCGGCAGTCGGAGATGTGAAGCCGACAGACAAAATGGCTTATATTCACTGCTCGGAGCTATCCATTGTGGAATTTTACATCGTGACTTTGATTTCACCACATTCTCTATAATAATATACAAAAATGAAGAACGTTTGTTAGTCTCACTAAGGGTGAGATTCACAGACCGCACTTCGACTTTACTTTCAGCAAAGTATGCTTAGAACTCAGTCTTAGGGCGAGATTCACAGACCGCACTACGACTTTACTTTCAAGCAAAGTACGCTTCGAACTGTCAAATCCCATACTGTACTGACAGTTCTAAGTATACTTTGCTCAAAGTAAAGTCGTAGTGCGGACTGTGAATCTCGACTTAGTCTTAGTCAATAAAGTAGGAGTTTTGACAGTTCCAACCGTACTTTTCTGAAAGTAAAGTCGTAGTGCGGTGTGTGAATCTCACCCTTAGGCTAGGTTGCACCAAGATGTTTGTTAGAGAAGGATGTGAAATGTTACAATATATCAAATATCTTGATGAAACCCAGCCTTAAACTCGAAAACGGCTGTACCGATTTGGCTAATTATTTAAATTATCAAACATATAGATTGACCACCGTGAATAAACTTGTGATGCTTTACTAATTAATTTTAGACGGTAGGCACTGTTATCGAATCAGAGTCCAGATCTGACGCTAAATATAAAATAAATAATTACGCACTGAGTTCTCTATTCATCAATATCGTCTACAAATGGGAGGGATATAATAGCACTGAACGTCTATAAATAGCTTCAATGGTTACATTCCACGGTGATGAAAGACACATTACAATGTCTAGATCAGGCAAGAATTTCCTTCAGTCATTAAAGCCAGTTTGAAGAAGTTGACCTCATATTATTGTCTGTTCTAGACAATATACGAGTACATCCAAACTATGAATATTATGCCAGATTACAGATTATATCCGACTGTCGCCACCATAACATTTCGCATAGCATGCTTTAAGCGCCAAGCAGTGAACGATTTAATTAGCATCGGAGAATGACAGATTTTGGGCGCTGACCGTCACCTTTGGGGACCGATCATACTTCTTATCTACCGGACTGGAACCGGGCGTGGAATTGGGCGTGAGAAGCACGTGCCGCAACGCTTGGTTCTGGTTTGCAGCTATTATATTTAAGTTGGTGAGATTGTGCTTGGGTATTGTGAACGACATGTCCTTTGTTTTGATGCTATCGTAGATCCTGACTAGTTTGTTGGCGTCGACGTCCAAGATGTTCATGGGTCGACTAGCCGGGGAGGCTGTGACGACGAGACCTGGCATCTTGGTGGCCTGCAGCCTACCAGTGTCTATGGAAGCTAAGCTGGAAGTGGAAGGCTGGCTGGTGGCGATGTGCTGTGATATCGAATGACTCTTAAGGCCTTGCGCCGTTTTGTAGCTTTTGCCGCATTGGCATTTGTAAGCCTTTTTTACCCTGGAAATAAAAGTTGTGAACAATGTCAATTAAACGATGGCTTTTAGCATATTTTAGAGAATTAGTCAGTCTACCTCTGAGATGGTGACCGTTAAGGCCTATGTGTATGCGACATATGCGTACTAATTTTTAACATCTAAATTATAATGTAGAAGCACATACAATTGTAGAAGGATGAGATTGGTGTTGACTTTATTCGTCTAACTAAATCTGAAACTTCTTTTTTCTTGGGATACAATTTATTTACAGCTACTTATGCTATTATGAGACTAGTCAAAAACATCATACGCTATGAGCACTAATTGACCATGATCTGTCTTATAAGGTTAAAATAATTCACTATAATTCTAATTGGTTTACTTATTCTATTTAAACAAATGAAACCTATTGGTAAATACCCATTTCTTCCAGAAATATTCAGTTAGAGTATTCATTCGTTTCTTGGGACGATGTGCATATTTTTGCTTGTAATTTGGGGCAGGCATTACAGGAAAACTTCTGGTACAGAATATAGTTCTCATTAAATCCAATTTATAAAGAAATATACAAAATTTTAAAATTTTACAAACCTTCCTAATTAATGAATTTGATTGTGTACCTGGATTGAACTGCGATGTCATCTTTATTAAAATTAATGTTTAATTATAATTGTTAAATTTTGTATTAGGGAATTGTAATGTGTATGCACTGTTACTGTTACTGCCAAGCTTGAAACTTGGAAATTTCAAACACAATGTACATTGTTCTTGAAAAGAAAATTTAAAAAAAATCGCTACTGGTGAAAACCGAATGCAGTGCGAAAATGCAAAATCCGTCTTTAAATTTTATTGTATACAGATAGACGCGGCTGGAGACTTTTTTTATAATACTATTTATAGATGTACCTCTGACTATGACCGTCATGCGATCCGGATATTACACCTTGTCGGTCCATCTTGTGGGGGGGCCTGCCTACGTTTTGTTTTCCGGTACGCGGTCGCCATTCAAGAACCGTACTGCCCCAACGGCCGTCAGTTCTTCGAGCTATGTGCCCGCTATACACCCGTAAAAGGTCAAGGTCACTCGGAGAGCAATGGAGAGAGCTATGCTTGGAGTTTCTCTGCGAGACCGATTCAGAAATGAGGAGGTCCGCATGAGAACCAAAGTTACCGACATATGTCACCGAATAGCGAGACTCAAGTGGAGTGGACAGGGCACATAGCTCGAATAACTTCATTATATTATAATAATATTTGTCAGTCAAATCCTGACTCCCAAGTTATAGCGCAAAATCAAATATAAAGATATCAAACATGCACTTACTTGCCATCCTTCTTGTGTCCATTCTTGGAGTGATATTTGATACCGTTTACGTTTTTATACCGCTTCTTGCAGCCGGGCACTGGACACGCAAATGGTTTCTCTTGAGCTGCTGGCCCAAGAACACCTGATGATGCACTAGCGTTCATTCTGGAAAGTACGATAAAATAAACAGATCAACTTTAATAAAAAGGTGTCACTAACGATCTAGGGCAGCGGTCGGCAACCTTTTAGCAGGCAAGGGCCACATGGTGGTAAAATCGACTAAAGGCGAGTCACACTTGTGATAGTAATACCTATTACAAAAAAAAATGGTATGAAATTTAATAAACACGTGAAATGTTATTGGTACACGTTATACTTATATTAAGAAAATGAAAACTGCAAAGTAACAAATTCTCAGTGTGATGTTTAAGGTTGTATTTAGGAAGCTATTTCTGGTATGTTAGCTTCATATTTGAAGTTGCAATTCGTAGAATGGCTCTCAAATGCTCATCTGCGAGACGAGAAGCATATTTATTTTTTCTATAGTAGAGAATTTAAAAAGTTTGTTCGCATAAATAAGTGCTATCAAAAATTGAGATGAACTGCTGAGCCTTTTCAATTCGTCAAAATCAGATGGCAAGCTACCATAAAATTTAAAAAGATCATTGATTTCACTAAAACTAAAAGAACTTTTGAGAGCATCATTAGACTGGAGATCAATCACGTTCATCTGTAAATGACTCGGTACTGTATCCACACCACACTGAACGGTCAATGGTGCGTGGTTCGACCATATACCTATGACTTATTTACAAAACATTCACGGGCCGCAAAGAAGACGTCGGCAAGCCGCAAGTGGCCCGCGGGCCTCGTGTTGCCGACCGCTGATCTAGAGTACCTAATGGCATGTTGGTTGCATGGGCAATTATGAACTCGGGTTTATGTGAAAATGTCTATAGGCTGCCGTCGTCACTTAACATCCAGGTGAACTACATTCTTGTTTGCCACCTTCATTACATAAAAAACGCGATATTTAAAGGTACGTGGGGACGTGACTACCCTACCGGCGACTAGTGGAGGAGAATAATTGTTTTACCTCTAGGGTACCCAGTCAACCGAAAAAATGGCGGTCAAACCATTCCAATAGGGCAGTAGTAAATACGTGCACGCAGGATGATCAGCAGCGTCCCGCGATAAAACTACTGCCACTGCGATCACCTTTTGTCATGCCAAGCGTGGGGATTATGGCATATTCTCATCTCTCTCTCTCAGTGTCTATTTAATTTATTATGTGTTTTTTTATCATTATTAGTGGTTATTCACTCTAGGTTAGTTTAAAAAAAAATGACGATGTAAAAGTGCTCTCCAGGAGCCTTTGCAGGGTCAGGTATGTGTGTACACGACAGCCAGGCGAGCGAAGCTGCGGGCAACTAACAATTAGTTATAAATATATGTATTATCATATACCTAGTTCACCTACAAATAGGTTTAGTACTGTCTGAGAGCGGGGTCAAAAGTCTTAGGAATCGGCGTGCATGTATGAAGAGAATGATGAATGTGGAAGAAGCACGGGAGGTGTGTCAGGACCGGGATATTTGGCGCTCCACACTCTCCGCCTACCCCGTAAAGGACTTGGCGTGAAGATACGTACATAACTACATACATCATATAGTCATTGTTTGAGCACCGAAAAAAACAGTATCACAAAATTATGTAAACTAAATCGGAAAATGAAATTAAAAAACATACTTGACGCCATATCGTAAAATGAATTCTGAGCTGTATTCTTCAACGGTAGTCCACGAGTCATTGCTGTCTTCAGAAGGGCTCATCAACTCATCTTCATCCACTTCACTGCCTGTAAAGGATAAAAACGTTTCTTTTTTGTTAAAGCCATAATTACCTGAAGTACTAACCGAAATATGCAACAAGTCTTCAAAACATTTTGATGTTTTACTGTAACCTTAAGTTTTATTTGGAGGTAACAGTCGAGCTTCTGGCTCGATCTAGAAGAATACCTACCTATATGCTAGATTTCAACTGAATTATGTGTAGGTCCGAGTGATAAGTGTTAACTAATTGGTAATATCAGTGTGTAAATGCGCTTTCAACAAGTGACAAGTGCAGATGCTAAGTTGACTGATGAGTACCCTGTGTTTAAATTTAATGTCAAGTAGCCATCCCCGTATGTGGGTATAACGCGTGTGCGTGGAGGACACGCAGTGTAAATGCAAAGTTACGCACATCAAACACTATCACACACTATGTTTGGAAATAACAATTTTTAAATACGTATGAATCATTTATTTATAATCATCACAGCTGAAGTGAATTGAAGAGCAGATTATTGAGTAGGACTTTCATAAAAAGCAAGACAGCGGAGCGATTCACTATTCAAAGACAATTACGAATACTTAATTACAGTATGCGCAAAACTATGGAGTGTTAACAAATTAAATGCGTCCGTGAAGTTAGTTAAAACTTACAAATCCCTGCGAAGAATGCTATTTTAGGTACAGTAAAGAATGGATATGTGGGCAGGAAAATGTGGCAGTAGTTCACTTTTATCAGGCCAATATTGAGACTCGCTTTCTTTCTCGTCTGTATGGTCGTCGCTAGAGCATCGAGCAGTCTCTTACTGCCACAAAGTTCAACTTCACACAGTGCCATGTAAGTTTTACGCATACCTATTACGTACATTGTACCTACGTTAGCAGAAATAGACCCCTGGAGGTTTGCAAGAAACGGAACGTGTACAATAACAGCAAGATCAAAGTATCGATATAAAATTATTTTACATCAATTTAAAAATTTGTAATATTATATTGTATTAGCATTATACTCGATAGAATTTCTTGTTTGTTAATAAGATATCGAAGAAGAAATTGATGTAAATTAAATAATTTTTGTTTTCTCCTTTTTTGCACCCATAGAGCACGGATTTTTTTCAGAGACTGTTAGAGTGTAAGTATAAGCACAACATAACACAGTTTTTGTTTTTCATTTCATGAAGTGGCAAACGGGTATCAGTTTACATTGGTAAGTAATAATAGCCTATCAGTCTACACGAAACCAGAGCTTTCAATCTAAATGCGTTGCCACTCCTAAGGACTAAGATATTACGCATTTCAGATCTGTGTCACTAACTTCTACATGCGTATCATCTGAAAATTGAAGGAGGTTCCATTTCAATTCAATTACTCATATCATTAACATACCTAGAGCCGTTCCTGCTGCTTTTATAATATTGTTTGAAGGTATAGGAATAAAGAAAAAATAAAAATAAGATCCTGTTGCACTCAAGTTAAACACGTAATAAAAAGATCTTTCGAGAATGCACAAAAATCTAATGTGTTTATTGGCATTTAACTTGACCGAAGCGTCATCGTGCTACTCAAATTAACTAAACATAATGATTTAAATTTGGAATACTAAGCAACAATATTTACAGAGATTCATTCCAAGGAGCTGGTCAGCATAAGACTCACATTTGAAGGCTGATGTAGAAAATCCTACTGAAATTCAACATTACTACAATTTGCAATTTTTAGCTCTAGTTCTGGCTGAGAACCTTTCGCAAGCTGCTGGTAATCAATGAGATCATTTGAATGGATGAATTTATTTATTTGCTAAAAGTATAGTAGGTACATAAGATCTTCAGTATATAATATAGCTTTATTTTATATTTCACCATTTAATTTGCATGCAAATTATAGGATACATTTTATTACTACATCATAATTATTACAATTATACTCAACTCTAATTTAGTGAGTGGATTTTACTAAGACTAAGCATACATACTTCAAAAGAATAAGAATTCGTGTTGATAAAATATCGATATTAACCGCTCATGTATGAGAAGATTATATCGATATTTATCAAAACAACCCTATGAAAGGCGGCCATTGTAATCGCCGAAATTTTTGTAGGTATGCACGCCAATTCTGTAGGTATTTCGTCTCCATGTATATAGCTCAATAACACTCGCACGCACACAACAATATACTCACAAGGAGCTCGCACGTCAGTAGTCGAAGTGTACCGGATGCATTACGTGCTGTACATTGCAAGCGGAGACAGCATTAGCGTTAATTGAGCAAACGCTTAACGAGCAATGTATTCGCTAGCAGTAACGTTTAATTGATGCAATTTAAGTTTGAATATTCATATTCCTTTGTATATTTTTCTGTTTTTTACAAATATTATAACAATAAATGTTATTTGTGACTTACCGATGGAAAGATATACCTCCTCGCTTTATACTTGAGGTCTAACATTTCATATTGCATGTTAAAATTGCACAACACGGCATTTTTACCAAGAGATGTCGTTTTAAGCAGACATGCAACTACGACCGGCGAACGAATGGCTCGGGCGAACTAAGATTGGTTTTGCATAGTTGCGACGCGCTTTCCACGCCCACATTACCATTCCATCCCTATTTATCTATTTATCTCATAAAATGTACTATAAAAAACGAAACTCTACAAACCGCGTGCCGCGACTTGCACTTGGCCATACTAGACGGGATCTTAATACAGTGTTCTAGAGCTGAGATCTGTCTAATATGGGCCCTAGAGAGCCTCGCAACATGCAAAATATGGTTGCGTCTAACCATCGATTTCTCAACCTATGTTGTCGCTGCGTCTAACCAATGATCGTAGGTAGGTAGGTATAATGATTGTCGAACGAGATTATCTTTCCGCGATCAAAAAAGAAATCATCCATCGTTTTTAATTAAAAAAAAAATTAAAAACCTATCAATTAAGAACCTTTATGTAGGTACCTTTTTGTCTTTTTTAAGGAGTCATAATAAAAGCTTTTAACTTTCGCTCGATATCAATGTTTGAGTCAATTATTTTGGCGAAATAGGTATGTATCAAATAGGTACAAGTAGGTACACACGGGTGACATGGGTAATAACTAGTTAGGTAGTTAGTACTGGACCTATAGTACCGTTAATTGGATAGCTACTAAAAGGTAGAGGGAGACCACCCAAAGGTAAAATAGGTACCTACCTATCGATATTTATTAAATTCGCGACGACAGATGATAATATCAAATTCATAAATGATAACTAAATCCATTTTGGCAAAGCGTTAAAAGTAATCTACCGGTAGGTGTGCTGCTGCGAACTGAAGGAGTCTTCGGCGCCGACAGCAAACGGCGGCGGACCTCTGCCGCCGGTGGTAAATTTTGAAACTCCCGCCGCGTCGCTTCCGTGAAAAACCTCAGAACGTAGCTCAATGGTATACATGCTGGCTGCGACGCTTCTTTCTGCTCCACCACTGCAGGATCATAGTCTGAAAACGACAAGAAGCCCACCTTAAAAGTATTTACTTCTTATCAACATGATCAGCTGTTCATTGTTTACATTTTAACACCTCCCGACATTTTTACACGTCGACCAAGAAAATACCTTTAGTATTGTAATTAACACATATTTCAGTGTAATTTATTAACCGTTTGTTAGTAATAAATCAGAGATGCAGAGAACAAATTTCCCGCAGTATTTTAGACCACACAAAAATATACTTCAATGTTGACAACTTTCACACATTGATAAGACGTATATAAGGAGGGAGGGTCTACATACATAGGAAAGCCAAAACAACAAATGTGAGACGATTATTGGGTATATATTTAATATTTACCAATATGTACGTCTTCGATGTGTTCGATTAAGTCTGCCAGTCTTGGAAATGTTATGCCACAGCCATTAAATTTACAGATGTTTATCATGAAGACGGCCATGTCGTATGATGGATAATGGACTAGTCAAATATGAAACTATATTCATTGGACTGATCTATAAAATAATTTTAAGGCACCGTCCCGTGATCATGTCAATGTAAAAAGTTCCCGTGATATTTAATTTAAAGTTAATTATTTTATCACAATCATTTAGAAACAGAGCTATTACAGTGTAATTAAAAAATAATTAGTATTTAATGCCTCTGTCATCCGCGCAAGTTAATCGATAGTTGGCTGCTCCGAACGGAACTGTCGCAGACTGCGCAATCCAACCAATGAGATTGCGCGATTTGTATTCTGTTTCACTTTGCCACTCAGAAATTGAACATTCCAAAGGCCGGTCTCCTCCTTCTCGGTGTTCTTTGGTAAGTGCCGTAGAAAATTGTGAATAAACTAATCGTGGAAAAGTGTTGAAATCGTAAACGATTGATAAATAAAAAGTGCCCTCGTCGTTATTTACGGTCGCGTAGTGCGTGTTTGTGCGAATATTTTCTTGTGATATTGTAAGTTGTCACAGAGGACATAAAAATCTGATAGATCACCGATTCGGCCATTTTCCGCCGCCTCCCTATATCTTTTATTACAGTGATTACGCAAGGTATCTCTTCAGATACTAGTGAAAAGTGCTACAATATCCCATAGTATATCATAGTGAAAAAGCGGATCGATCTCTGTATGTGTTACGTAGCCCCGTAAATTACGTAACGCTTAGCGGTTCGTCGGTCAAACTGTCAAGTGACTATAAAGTCTAGTAATCCGTACAATTCCTTGGAGAGTAGAGCTGCTGGTTACTCATTAGTGCTTCGTTTCTTTCAGTTATCGTTCGCCGCACCTAAATCAACAGAAAAATGCTGTCCGCTGCTAGACTGATCGCCCCTGCAGCTAGGTCTGCTGTAAGTATTCATGTCTGACATTGTCTTGGAAACGTAAAATAATCAGGATTTTGAATTCATCTTGACGACCCTACACAAGAGAACTACATAGTTTTAAAACTACAAAACCTACAATTTTTACTTTTGGACTTGGAAAATATTGGTTGGTTATTTCTTTGCAGCTTCTCCCTCTCTTAGAAGCCGGTATTACTAATAAGATAACTTCACAACTTCGTTACAACCTAAGCTATAGTGTATAAGTTACATAACCCAAAAGGTGATAGTAAAAAACTTCAATAGTGTTCATCAGTTTACATTGAGTGCAAATCAGTTTCATTGGTGTCCCAATATGATAACAGCAACTTTATCTATGTCCATGGTCAATGTCATCAACTTACTATGCCTTGAGTTATGATTATTATTGATATGACAGATCTTCAGCAACACGGCCCTCATCAGGCCACTTGCAGCAGTGCCCACCCAGACACAAATTGTGCCTGCAGTGCCGGCCCAGTTGTCTGCAGTACGCTCCTTCCAGACCACCTCGGTCACAAAGGACATTGACTCCGCTGCCAAATTCATTGGTGCTGGTGCGGCGACAGTAGGAGTAGCAGGCTCCGGTAATTAAAAATTATTATTTTATTTAAGGAATCCTCTTTACGTTTATCCTTATAATATCCGCATGAAGTGCCTGGAAATCATTAATCATCATCTTTACTAATTTCTATAAATATGGTTTGATAATTGATTAGTCAATGATTTTTCTGACATAGTCCACCATTAGATTGATAAATGAAAGTTGAAAACACTAATTAATCAATTGCTAAACCTCTTTTATATGATGCCATATCTAACTATCCTGAACTAAAACTTTCCTCCATTGAATAATTACAAATTCTAGTTTTCCCAATGGGTGTTACATAATAGGATGGGAGTAGTCCCTCCTGCACAATCATACTGTATATCCTAATTTCCTTCAAATTTAACCAATTAATATGACCTGCAGGTATTGGTATCGGTGTGGTGTTTGGATGCTTGATTATAGGTTATGCACGTAACCCTTCATTGAAGCAGCAAATATTTTCATACGCTATCCTGGGATTTGCGCTCTCAGAAGCTATGGGCTTGTTCTGTTTGATGATTGCATTTTTAATGTTGTTTGCGTTTTAGATTTATAATTAATTTATGTTTGTACAGTGTATATTATCAATTTGTTTATATTACATAAATTTCTTTTCTTTTTTGTGTTATGTTCACTCACTTATTATTTAAAAGATAGGTTATTATTTAAAGGTGAGCACTTTCTTAATTTTGGTAGTTAGCACAATCCTTTTGTAGTTAGATTTATTTTGCAAATATTCAATTGCAGTTATTTGAAGATAGGTTGTAAATTTGATATCTCAAATAAGTCAATGAAGAATGCTTTGTTATATAAAACTACAGATATTGTATTTCATGATTCCAGGTGCCGGTATTGGAACGGTGTTCGGCTCCCTAATCATCGGTTATGCCAGGAATCCCTCCCTCAAGCAGCAGCTGTTCTCATACGCCATCTTGGGTTTCGCCTTGTCTGAGGCCATGGGTCTCTTCTGTCTTATGATGGCCTTCTTACTGCTGTTCGCTTTCTAAGCTAATTACTTTTAAGAACACTACTACTGCCATCCTACATGAGGTTTCAGTGTTAATATCAGGAGTGGACGGCCATGGAATCAAAGTGTGGAAACCTCACCCTCATAGTGATGCAAGGACTTATGTGTATGAGTGTAACATTTACCAGTGCATCATCAGGAATGCAAATTATTTAATTATGTAGTATAAACAAAATCAATAATGCAAATAAAACATACGTAAAAAGTATGAAAGCTACAATTATTCTTATTCCTGATTTATTATGTAGACTGTTATCGGAATCATGTATGCATAGTCTCCCAGTATGATACCGAAGTTGGTGATGATAATGTTAAGCCAGTAATCACGTTGCGTGTGTTGTCATCGACTTTCAACTTGTTATGCTGTTTGGGAATGTCAGCATCTGTATTGTACATTTTTAGGGCGATTAAATGATACAAAACATTTACAGCACTGTTTTTTGACACAACTTACACCTCTTCTTTTCAAAATTTATTAATGTCCCAATATTTAAAAATTATTGTTGCGAGATTCAAAGATTCCACTACTTACTTTGATAATTTGACTAATTCGAATGTTCTGTTTATTTTGTATTATAGAAGATTCAAACTATTTTATGGTGCTCATCAAGAAATAATACACATCGAACCTATGAAAGTGACAATCGGCTAGTTTCGGATTCATAGAGCGTTCTCTGCTGCACACTGTAAGCACCCGTAGTCCGGTGTTGATCAAAACTTGTTCAAAATAGTCTACAAACCTCAAATAGGTAAGGTGCGAAAGAGATAACGCTCTACAGATCCGAAATAAGCCGACGTCTCTTCCTGAGGTCGATGTGCATTATTAATTGTTGGATACTGTACTTATTATTTACTAAGTAAGGACAGGCATAACAAAAAAAGCATTGTTTTTTTTTTTAGTATAAGGTAAACAAAAGTAGTGCAGTCTCCCTTAATCCTGTTTGTGCAAGTACATTTGATACCCATATGAAGTAGCATTACATATTTCACATATTATATTATCGTTTGTTATTGAAATCGTTTATAGATTCATGTAAAGCGGGAATAAAGGTCAGCAAAGAGAGCAGCAATGTTACATTAATGAAATCAATGTTCCACTTCCACAATACAAACCTAAGATAAGGCAGATTTATACTTAAAGATACCAAATAGACAAAAACTTGAGGCTAGCATGCAGTAAATTTAACCAAGAAAAGCTAAATTAGAGCTCAGAAATACTTCGCTGAAGCCAAAATATTTTGTGTACACCCACCCACAGACGAATATTAGCCAGTTCCTTATTAGTTGTGTAATAGCAGCGAGCTTATTGCCTCTCACCAGTCTCATTACATTACCTAACTCCGAAAATATGTCTAGAAATCTTCTCCAATGAGATATCCCAAAATCATTCAACACGGGGGTCGAACCCTCAAACTTGATAGCAGTGGCCTGCAATGCTTCTAAATTACCAAGGCATTTAGCAACAAAAAATTGTAATATATGCCGAACTTTGTTATATTTAATAATGGCAACCCATTATACGCCCCAACTGCTGGGTAAGAGTCTCCCCTTTTTGGAGGGAGGCCTGGAGCTTACTCCACCACGCTGCTCCAATGCGGGTTGGTGGAGATAGGGGTTAGTGGCCAGCCCGCTGTCGGATATTTTCAAACCGCCCATAAGGCCTCCAACAAGGTGTAACGACTGCTATCTATCGATAGCAACCGGGACCGACGGCTTACCGTGCCCTCCGAAGCACGGAAACGCGCATTTTAATTTGCCACTGCGGTCACCCATCACGTATGGCTTAACCGAATGATCTATTCGGTGCGGCTTACGATCTACACCAGCCGCGGAGCCATGCGCGCTTCTATTTAATGATGCGCAAATTTTACTTTCATCGGCCATCAGACAAGAGGAAGGATGCTTTCCGGCGTAGACTAATAAAATAGCAACTCAAGCAATCTTCATAGCATTTCCTGAATATACCACTCCCTAACCGCCGTACGTAATATATGATCCTCCTCCCCAAACATCATCGACTGACGATCATGGCTTTATAACAAAGAAATATTGGTGAATATTATCCTCAGGATTTGTACTTGCTGATTACTAAGTTAGCTGAATAAAACCCAAGACCCAATTCGTCCACTCCGATGCAGTTTTATATTATGAATGGACAAGATACTGTTGCTACGTTACGTAATACTATCTATTACATAACTTTCGATCGATTAGCTTCCGACATTGTTTTGGGAGACAACAACCCTTGGTCACGAGAATATCACTTGGCACTTTGAATGAAATGCTACTCACGTGGGTTGCTAATTATATCTTACCAGGCGCCAACGTCACGTGACTCAGATGTAGTATTGTACAGTACAATACTAAATCTATGACGAGATTCAATGAATGGTGTTTCTTTGAACTTGACCAAAGTTTTATTAATTTATTGACATACTGAAACATTTCACAATGTACATTAAGTACACTGACACTAAGGGGACTAGCTGTTCCTCGCGATTACGTCCGTGTGCTAGGTATTTGGTTTTGTTTTATACAAAAAGTAGTCATTTCTTAGGGTTCAAATTATCTCTACGGTAAACTTTATCATAATCTACTCAGCGGTTTGGTCGTGAAAGCATTACGGAGTTTCTTTCAAATCGATAATATTACGACGAATACAATAACTTTCATCTCCTATTGGCTAAATCTTTATCAACTTTACCAACTTTCATCCCCTTTTATCTCTACCAAAAATCATAATAGATTCAATTCAGTTATTCAGACATGATAACGTAACAGACAGACATAATTTTGCATTGGATGAAGTGAATCAACAAGAGTTGTATTCTATCCTGTCTCTATTGTCCTTACAAAAAAAACCTGGTGCGACCTTTGAACACAGGTCAAAATAAAAAAATATACAGAAATTATACACATTAATGCAACTAAATCTTTTCCTCCAGCCAATCTTGGCATACCGTGCTCGGCATGATCGCAACGTAGTAGATCCGAAATAAAATTAATCAAAATGAATATTAATACCTCATTTCTACTCAGCTATACACCATTGATGCGAGTGACTCACTTGGATGTTGGAATATGAATGGAAGAACAGAATATTATCAACAAATTTATTTGCAAATAAGTATTCAAAAGCATCTAAGACAATACCACCGCAAGTAAACGATGTATGGATTCGCACATAATTTTCTCTTTTATGAACACGCGGGGGTAAAATCTTAAATTCAATTTTACAAAATCCAAATATTACACTAAACAATTTCAGGCATTCTGAATGCATTTTTACTTAATTTATATTTTGGATTGAATAACATAATTTAACCAAAATGAATACAGACCGATAATAATGACATTAATTGGAGTGCATTCAGTTTGGTGCAAAAAACGTAGGTACATGATGAATCAATAAACTAAAGGTTCTCAAAGAAATGTAAAAACGACTCATTCACACGTCTTACACGTATAACTGACTTGTATAAACATGTAAATATATTCAAATTTTAGTTGTTAATATAATTGTCTGCTTGATTTATTTGGTGTTCAAGTTTTATAGTTATCTCTAAACACTATACTTGTACATAATTTTTCACTTATCAGTTGGTCTGTTAAATAAAATGAAATTCTATTTTCGTCCAACAGTTTCAAACTATCAGCACGTGGAATAGACCAGGCAATATTTGTTTGATAAACTAATTACAATATCTTACAAATAATTTTACATGCAGTGAATAGAAGTATCTTAAAATAAACCTAACAATAACAAAAACTAAGTTCTAAATGTCTACACTTCCTTGAGAAGAAATAGTACAGTCTGCATTATTATAGCAAGAGGATCAAATATTAAGAACCATCCAAAATGATCACTACGATTCACTCAATCCTATCACTAGAGATCTTCCATGGTGTATAAATAAATACATATCACAAAATTTCAGTAGTTTAAAAATAGTTGTAGCGATAAAAAATATGCACATGAAAACACGTTACGATAATGAACTAATATTTCCAATCCATCAAATTGAATTCTTTTTTAAATTCTTTAAAAATCTGTTACGTAGGTACATACAAGGCAATTCTTTTGTATGCATTGGAGAAATATAATTTTTTGTTATGTGTTTTATGTTTCTGACCGCTCTAAATATAGATACGTATGGCATTTTGAAGGCGTAGATAAGGTCTACATAATTTATTTATTGTTATCGTCTCCCGATACGTAAGTGGAAAATGATTAAAAACTATAATTTTGATAGCGATATTGATCATGCCCGGTGTTTCTAAATATTTGCTCATCTTGGTATTGAACGCCGACTACACATTCATAAATAGGATATATGTCAACATAATTTGTCCAGAAAATCCAGTGCTCACATGATTCATATCTAGTGAGTTAACAATATAGGAAAATACTATTTTCATTAAGAGTGAAAAGCTAATAAACAATGTCTGTAAACGTCTTTACAATAATTTTTCCTTAATCTACAGCAAAACAAATTAAGGCAATTTACTACACGTCTATCCAACGAATTCCCGATTTGTAACCACTCATTTATCGAGCTCATAGAAAAGGTTAGCAAAAGTTAGTTCATTTTGTCATTTCTAGCTATCTGTACGAACTGTTATTGACCGCTAGATGCCGGTGGGAATCGCGCCTTACTTCATATCACCAAAGAGAGCAAGTAATTAACTTCTGCGAAGGTGATGGCCAGCGCTCGAGATCCCTGCCAATAATTATACATATTTCATGTGAAAAGTGGTCATTTAATTTTATAGTCAAGCTTGTAAAATAATTATTACTATAAAGTAAATTTTATTTAATAATATTAACAACGCATAACCTTGAATTACTAAGGTATTTTTAATTTGGTAAAAGTGAGAAAAACAAAAGATTTTCAATTTTAAACTACGCTAATTATACAATCAGCCTATATTTGTTCATTATAGTCAATAATCGTATAGTCGTATATTTTGAAATAATGTTGATAATAATTATCTTGTACAGTAAATATTTTTCAATATCTGCAGTTAATTTTAAACAGCCTATTCTAACTAGTCTGTCTATTCATATCATAATTGAAAAATCGGTTCAATAGTTTAAAACAACAAATGTGACAAACTGAACTTTCCTTTGCAGTATGTTGCATTTTTTTATGAGATCAACATATTCGAAATACATTATTTGGTCCAAATAATATTTCTATGAGCTTAAGAAAGGAGTTCACATGCAACTTACTCATTATTTTTGGCTCAACAACGTCCAGTCAGATATCCACATTACACACAATCACGTCCGTCACATTATATTAATTACCCTCTTTTATAAACTAATTGATAATTCTCCAGTATTAATAAATATAAGTATTCTTAAATCGCCTCCGTTTCGAACTGGTTTCCTCTCGTGATACTTATAGATCCGTATGTTTCGTGTTGTTCTAGTTTCAATACTTGATGTTTCTTGAGTACCAGTAAACTGTAGAACTTTTGCGCCACCTTTAAATTTTACAACGCAATATTTAGTCGTCTTAATAATAATATGGGATAATATAGGCTAAATAATACAAATATATCAAATAAGATATTACTACACGTATACACGTGTTTATATAATTAGGGGAAACAATATCCTATTATTTGATAAAATGAAGACTCCTATAAACTAGATTGAAGAGTTTCAAATCGAATGTAAATCATAAGTAGAAAGATACATAAAAGTGAAAATCGAAAGGTATATTGTAATATCGTTCGATATAATTTACAAATGACATGTTTTAACCTTATATTGGTATATATAACACTGCTGGATAGAAAACGAGATTAGAGCAGAGCGCTATAGACGCTAAAAAGGGAACATCAGAAGATACATAAAGTACCTAATGGTTTTCTACCATGTTCAGCTAAACATGGTAAAAAATGAACGCATCGCACATGCGTGTTGTTCATATCGGACGATGCCGCACAGCGCGTGTAGTGTCTCTATCTAATGAAGATAGCTGAAAATAGCTGGATGAGGGCGGCCCAGGACCGTACGTGGTAACAATCTTAGAATGAGGTTTTCATCGAGCAGTGGACGTCGTCTGAAATGGTGATGAGTACCTTCTCCGAGGTGCGTTAAGTGGGTAGAGAAGAGGTGGGGATAGATTATGGGGACTGGACTTGCCTGCTTGCGATTGTTGTGCCTGGGCGCGAGGTCGGTGAAGGCGAGGCAGTCGTCGGCGGCGAGACGCGGCCGCATGGCGGCGAACAGCTGCGCGGCGCGACGGTTGAGGACCCGCTCCTCGAACTGCTCCTCCGTCTCGCCCGCCTCGCGTTCCCCCTCCGAACCCTGCACATACACCCAGCGATCATTATTACTGTCCTACTCGTGTCTATTTATGATTTTTGCTGCTTCTAATCTCCGACCCGAGATTGAACCCAGGATCTCAGCATAACAGTATTAGACTATTTAGGCTAATTATCTTAAATGTACAGTGACGTGTGTTTTGTTGTATGATTGTATCGGTTCAAACCCGTGTGGTCTCAATGTATATTTGTTCCCTGGAGTCTCATAATCTCCGGAATCTCTCTATGCCTCCGGAACACGGTAGAGCTAAACGAAAAGTGATGATACTTACGCCTTATAAAAGTTGAACAAGTATATCGTAATGTTTATGGCTGTAGAGAAGCCAAGAGTGCTATCCTAGGTATCGGAATATAATACTGTTCAGTGAAATCTATAACTGGAAATTATTGAACAGAAACAATAGAGTTTGAATGTTCTATTATCAATATACTGTATATTAAATTTATATTGTCGCTGTTTACCAAACTATCACTGCATCAATGATACATGTGAAATATTGACAACCCTATCGACTGCACAGATGATTTTTACGAGGTATTTGTAGTGAACTCTCATATGATACACATAACGCAATAAAGAAATAATTGTACAATTAACTGTAATAAAATAAAACTGCTACTCACGTTCTCGACACTGAGTGGTAAATCGTAGTCGTGGTGAGGACTGTGATGACCCTGTTGCTCGTCGTAACCTAAGTTTGTCTCGCCCTGCAAAACATTTTAAATTATAACTATAAACTTTGAAATTGTAAATCTATTGGCCGCTTTATCATAAGGGGCACTATTTTTGATCAGCTACGAGTCCAATGTACGTCAATGCAGTGAAAACGTATTACTTACTATCTTAGGGCGGCCATACAAAACTGCGATGCGATGCGACGCCGCATCGCAAGCGATGTATTCGTGCGAGCTCGCAGATATTTGCTATTCGATGCGAATTCGCAGTTGTAAAAAAAAAAAATTGACAAATGCGAGTTGCTCGCGAGCATCGAGGCAGAACAGTGTAATGAAACGATAAACACAAATAAACCCACATTTTTTACTTTTGCGATGGGAGTGTTGTCCATAGTAGTCCGGTCAAATTAGACTAAAAAATTACGAGTAAAGTTACAGGTACCAAAGACGTTAGAGGTACGAAATCCCCAAATGAGAGACGTTCAACATTATTCTTTTTATCTGCAATTATTCATATAAATACCTGATAGTCGCTATGATCAAGAGCCATGGGCTCGATGGGTGTGGCGGCGAGATCGTGACCGATGTGCGGTTGTGATAATAACGGTTGCTCCGAACCGATCTGAGGCATCATCGGCAACTGATCCATACTGTGTTGTAGTAGCCCACCGTGTTGCAGACCTACAAATGCGATAATCATGAGTTTTCAACAGAGATATTAAAGGACAAGTTCCACGTTGGGCCCGCACATTGTACACTATATCAAAAGATAGAGGAAAATACGTAGAATCTTAGAAAAAAAACAAAAAAAATAATTTGAAGCCTTCTTTTTTTGTCGGAAATATTTATTTTATGTAATTAATGTTAGTATGACAACAATGTCACCATATTGCTACTATGACATTCTTGTTTTTGAATTATACTTACATTTAAATGGACGCGTCTACACAGAACAAGCGGCCTCGTGAGGCATTAGTCGCGAGATGCTGCTCGCGAAATAGTATTGAAGATATAATAAACAATTTGAATAGCTGAAAATGATTTAGTATTTTATGCTTCTTCTCTATAGTGTACAAGGTGCGGGCCCAAACTCCATACATTTTGAAACGTCTCCTTCATAGACGAAACTGAAATTTTCTCCTGATTAAACTCTTTTTTGGGCAGTCGTGTAAAATGTAGGAAATTTTAAAGGAAGTTAATTATTGAGATTTCACTACACATCTTCAAAATGCATGTTAAACTATTATATAGCAAACACAAATTTAGTTTTTTTTTTTTTGTAAAAATATCGAATATTAGACGTCGGGCGGCTGGTTGAATACTCCTTATTTATTTAACACACTACTGGATAAATAGACCGATATCTCCGTATTTTAAATTCATGACCTGCACTTAGTCATGGCATGAACGTTTTTGATATATTTTTGTGCATGAAATACTTCTTTTACCCGACCAATACAATTCTAACACTACCATAGAATGTAATGAACCTATAATGTATACAGTAGGGTACTTACCCGACGGCGTCATCCCTCCGTGTTGTAACCCCGCAGGCGTCATACCCCCGTGTTGCAACCCCGCGGGCGTCATCCCTCCGTGCTGCAGGCCCGCCGGCGTCATCCCTCCGTGTTGCAAGCCCGCGGGAGTCATGCCACCGTGGTGTAGCCCGATCGGGGTCATTCCTCCGTGCTGAAGCCCGGCCGGCGTCATTCCGCTGTGTTGAAGACCGGCGGGCGTCATGCCTCCGTGTTGTAAACCGGCGGGTGTCATGCCGCCGTGCTGCAGCCCGGTCGGTGTCATGCCGCCGTGGTCTAGCCCGCCTGTACGGATGTTAGAATTTGGACGATAAGAACTCTTTGAAATTAAATTTGGAGTCGGATTAATTCGACGTCGAAAGGAGTAAGGCCCCGAGGTCGAAAGCGATAGGAGCATCGATTGCTTGCTTGAGACTTGCTTCAACCAGTTGCGATTCGACGACTATTATGTTACGAGAATTAGATTTGCACAATGATTTTTTTCCTTAAACTTGATGCGACGCATGCCATGTCCAATGCCACTACACATATAATTTGAAAGGGCTCGTAAAACGTGTGAGCCTCTCGTGTAACTCCAACATTTCCATTGCAAGACAACCTCAGATAAAACTGATTTACAATTGCATATAAAAAGGATCTATGATTGATCCAAAATCAACATAAATGTACTGGCCATAAAAATTCTTACAATGCTAAAAGGGATACTGAAAATGGGTAACAGGCGTGCATTCACAGTAAGTTAATACTGCGGCCTACAGATTCAAACGGCGGCAACGCATCATCATCATTAATATAAAAATAAGCGAGTTTGCCTTTGTGCGAGATATCACAGGACACACTAGAAGTGTTACAAAGTTACAATACTCGGGTTCCTCGTTGTATTTGTCTAACAATCTGACGAGCACACTAAGCTAACGCGATAGAACTTTGTCCTATAAAGCTCACCTGGTGTCATTCCCCCGTGGTGCAGGCCAGCCGGTGTCAGGCCTCCGTGCACGAGGCTGCCCGGCGTCATTCCTCCGTCGAGACCCAGGCCGGGCGTCATACCTCCTGGGGTCATGCCTGTTTTACGCATACATAAAACACAGATACGTTACTTCATCTTGAAAATTTAGCTACCTTATTTATAGTTTTTGTTAGTTGTAATGAACATTGTCAAAATTTTAAGTTTAAGCTTGGGTTTAGTACCACGTTTACAACTTGCTTTATAAAACAGTTACATTTCCCTCTAATTTTCAGTAGGCTTAGGTCACAAATTCACTGAGGACATTTTTATATAAATATCAATTATCATTTTAATGACTCACCTCCATGGTGTAAGCCAGCAGGAGTCATTACACCGAAATCCACAGATTGATTGTCGCCATGTGATAACCCCGCGGGGGTCATTCCACCGTGTGCTAGCCCACCTGGTCGCAAAAAAATATTTATATAATTACTAATATTTAAGAATTCTTCAACTAAGGATGGTATTTTCATATTTCGGACGGCCTTATTTATGTTCGTCGTGCAGTGAAATTATCGCACCCTTTTATCATATTACTCAGTTTATACCTACATTATGCTTAACTACTACTATGCTCCTAAGGAAAGTTCTGTAATATTTTATGATCATAGCCATAGCTAGGCTAAGTAATAATTTAAGACACTTAAATTTGACCATATTTCTTTATATATTATTTCAATCATATAAGTTTTTTCAAGTTCGACTACATATTTAAAGTTTAAAGATTAATGTGTCTAAAGTAACAAAAAATACATTGAGCTTTGTTATACTCGTACAAGTATTAAAATATAGAATATGAGAATATAGAATATAAAATGCCCATTCCAAACATACACTAGTGATTGAAGAAACTCGTGCAATTTATCCTCGCAAAGACCTATTAGAATCTTATATGATAAACATACCTGGAGTGAGACCGGCGTGGTGGAGACTGGCGGGCGTAAGGCCGGACTGAAGAAGCCCGCCTGGCGTTAAGGCCCCCAATGCTCCCGGTGTGAGCGGTGGTCCCAACGAACTTAGCATACCTACAGACAATTCATCAAATTACAGAATAATACCGGTGATGATGCATAGCTTAAAAATGCTTTAAATTGGAACTCATATATTCCGTGGTTAAATGTCTTTTTATTTTTTTTTTGTTTTGAGGTCATTTGACCGACTAACAGTTTTGACTCTAAAAAGTGATATACTCCAGGCTATCTGTATTTTGATCTTCGATTTATTAGGCTCCAATATTCACTTATCATCAATGTGAACTGCATGCTTGTTTGCCAACATCTTTATAAAAACCAATGTTTAGGGGTTCACTAAACGTAAACAAGACACAACTGTTTTGACAATAGACAGATGGACCTTACGTGACCTGTCTGTGCCCTGTTAATATTATACATAAGTATTTCAAATTATAAGCATCACAAAATTTATTGGCAGTAAGATACTTTCTATTACAAAATTATGGTTAAGCATCTAGCAAAGAGATAAGTCTTGGTCGTTTTGCTACAGTCACATAGGCGTAAGATGAAAAAATTATCCAATGTTCATTACTATTTTGTTAGACAATAGTTCTAATACATAGTTACGAAACGGACAAACCACGCATTTACACTGTAGAATTTAAAACTTTGCACTACATGAGATCTGATAACTTTTTGGCAGTGCAAGCCATGTGGTCTCATCTTGACAACATTTTAAATATATATATTTTTCCTAAGTGTGATATTGTCAATTCAAATTGTCAATATTGTGAAATTCATCCTTGACCCGAAGAGAATGATAAAGTGATGATGATTTACCTGGAGTGGGCGGTTCGTCGGTTTCCGAGTGTGGCGTGTGGTAGCCCGGCGTGGCCGGCGCTCTCTCCGACTCTAGCCGTGCATATGGTTACTGGTTAGTAGTGCCGAGTGAGGGACGAAAGAATCAGTTCTAGTGCCCCACACCATTATGATAAGAATTCATTAAATGCAGTTAAATATAAATTCCTTTTTAACAAAATTATAGGGAAAATATAACCGTGTTAGGTGGCCCCACTCTTCCTAAACATAATGGTGACATTCTATTCTTATTTTAAGTATCGAATAGCATTCGATATTTTCTTTTACCTTTAAACTTGTATGAATAGGTATAAGCAAATTTCAATAATTATTTAAGATTTAATAAAAGTCATGCTGAACTTATTTCGCCTTTAGTAGGTACCTACCATTATCAGGGTACTGACCGCTTGACCACCTTATGCGGTGGTAATAAAAGCTTCATTTGACTGATGTGGGATAAGAACTTTCCTGAGTGTGCAAATGAAATCAAGGTTGCATTTCAGTTTTAGATGTATATTATCAAAATGTTCACATAGTGAAATATGAAAATTGTAACAGAAATTTCCAAAAATATGTCTGCATTTAATGGACTCTTTGCAAGTGACTGGGATACTATATAGTTATGGGATAGTTAATAAGAAATACATCCAGTTAGTTTCAGATGAATATTACATTCAGTTAGTTTCAGAGTATCAAATATTGCCAAATAAAAAGCGTGATAACTTTGTACATTTTTAGAAAAAAGGCAGGTCAATTGAACAAGTTAATAAGCCTTGAAACGTCGTAATATTTTGACTTTCATACATGATGGATTTAAATGAAATTTGAATATTTACAAATAGGTAAGGCACTTTTTTGAGAAACCAAATACCTATGTTGGTATTAGACTCACCGACAGACGGTTCATATTCCTGAGGGACTGGTGTGGGAGGTTCCACTTCAGGCGGAGGCGGCGCGGGCGTCTCCGGCGGGTGTATTGTCTGAAATGAACATGATATTATTCAAACCTGGTATGGGAAGAGCGAGGTATAACAGCTTAGACTTTAGTGGCAACTATTCATATCACTACCATATTGAAGTTTGTGTTTGACATTGATACTCTTGAGAATATTCTTGCGACATGGTTTTGATAGTAAAACATACGTAAAAGGCACAAAGTATTAAAAAAATCTCTCGAGAAGAAAAAATAAAAAATTGCAGTTTATTAATTTCTACTAAATAAAAAGTTAAAAATATTATTTGAACCAAAAAAAAAACCGTTAAAAAAAAAACAGATATTTAATGCAGATGCCACCACCGCTGAGGCCTAAGTTATTATGCCTCTGTGATAAAAACTAAGAGTACTATGATAAGCTGATCACTACTATTTTACATAAAAGGTACAAGGCAAAATGTGCCCTGGTGGGTTTGGCGCTACACATCTGTGTAAGCAAGTATAATATTGGGCGAGCATTGTGAGGAGAAAATGACACGTCCACAACCTTTGGAAGTGCTCAAAAGTCTGATTTGCAGGTTCATTCATGCCTAGATCGTGCAAATTGTGGAACGAACTTCCCTCTGAGGTATTCCCCCGGCGCTACAACAAGGGGTTCTTCAAAACTGGCGTCAAAAACAGTTAGCAACTCCCCTGGTATTGTAAATGTTCATAGGCAACGGTAACCACTTTCCATCAGGTGGACTGTCCGCTTCTCTGTCAATCATTTAACAAAAACGGTATATGGCTACAGTAACCTCGTCATGCCTGCGCTTGCAGAGCGCGCGGCGGGCGGCGGTGGGCTCGGGGTCGGGCGACTTCTCGCCCTCGTCGCCGGCTTCGTTTCTCAACGTCATGTTGCGCTGGTATTTCTCAAGGTGATGTGGCTACAGTGTACAGTTACCTCGTCATGCCTGCGCTTGCGGGGCGCGCGGCGGGCGGCGGTGGGCTCGGGGTCGGGCGACTTCTCGCCCTCGTCGCCGGCTTCGTTTCTCAACGTCATGTTGCGCTGGTATTTCTCAAGGTGATGTGGCTACAGTGTACAGTTACCTCGTCATGCCTGCGCTTGCGGGGCGCGCGGCGGGCGGCGGTGGGCTCGGGGTCGGGCGACGCCTCGCCCTCGTCGCCGGCTTCGTTTCTCAACGTCATGTTGCGCTGGTATTTCTGCACAAAATTCACATTAATTAAGTTATTTAAAAAAATAGGTGTGTAAAATCGATTTACGGACGATAATTCTACGTGATAACGTCATAAAGCGATTCACACACGGCACCGCGCGCTATCGCGGTAGGCGAAGTGAAGTTAGGTGATGCGAATTTCATGTCACTTGGACACCCTATGAAATACGTTGATCCCATTCTCACTACACCGCCCTACCGCGTGGACCAGTATACTCACCTCCACCGCAATCCGCGGCGGCGCGCGGTCCCGTGTGTAAATCACCTACGAAAACATTGATGAAAAATTGCAAATTTTATGAATTGCTTTGAATTAAAACGCATCGACCGATGGAGTTGAAGAGAGTTAGATGCGTCGGAAACCGAACGCGTAGGTCGATCATTTAGCCGAACGCTCACGTTTACACTTTCGGCTCAGGCGGAACGTGACGCTTTTTAGTGCGTGCAGCCGGCATTCATTGATTTAGAAGACGTTATCACGTCAAAATAATTTGATATTAGTCTTATGACGATATTATATCGCTCATGAAGAACCCTCATCGTGAAATGCACCATAGCATGCCTAAATTATATCAAGGTTCAAAATACAAGCACAAGGAGCTGAAATGTAAAGGCAAATTATGTGATTTATAGTAATCATGCGCTAGTCAGTCCCAAGTACTCCCAAATAATATGCAGCAAGCTTATAAAATACTGCAAAAATATCACATAATACATATTATATATTTCTCCGATTGAACATTGATTTTGAAGATCTAAATCCTACCACTAGTAACCTTCTACCGTCATGACACCGTCACAAAGTTCTCAAGTTTACAAATGTTTAAAATTACCTTAAACAGTACTCTAGAAGGTATAGGCCTAGCCGGCAACGTGAACAGCTTTTCAACTCCACCGGTCTCCTTCCAATGCATGAGTCGTCTTGTAGGCGGTGCCAGGTCTAATGTGGTGATGATGTCTGATGTGTTGCTTAACTGATTCTTCATTTCTTCGCCAGATATATTTTTGGTCTCGTCCACTATTAGCTTACGTTTGCGTTTCGTTTTCTGTACATTTCCTGAATCAAAAACAAGATTTTAATTTATGTAAGTTATACAAAGATTGCGTTTTTCAATACAATTGTATTGAAAAACGCAACCAACGAAGTTATCACCAAAGAGAAGCTTAAGCCTCAGAAGCGCAACACATCTACTTTGGAAGTCTCTAGTCTTTAACCGACGAAAAAAACGGAGGTTCTCAAGTCGACGCGTATATATTTTTTTTATGCATGACCACGCATAACTTTTTACTCAGTTGTCCGATTTTTTTATGTAGATGTTTGTAAGGCTCAAGTAGTCATTTACTTCCAAATACCACAACATCACTTACTTGTATATCTAAATGGCATTGAAGTCTTTTGTCTCTATAAAACTCGTGCAAACGCCAGTAACAGCTTATATTTGAGGGTTGCTTAAAATTAAGTCACGGTTGGGCATTTTCAAACAAAACAACGAGAAATTATTTTATTCAACTTCTAATGAAAAAAAAAATAGTTGCGATTTAGTAGTTTATGTTTACGTTACGAATTAAAGTTACGTTATGTTTACGTTAAATCATTCTAAACTTGATGCAGATGAACACCTCTTAATATTGTTGGAGCTTTCTGTGACACTTAGCCTAGGTTGCATTGCACCACATCATTTGTTAAAGTAATTGTTACATTGCACATCCTACTCTAGCAAAAGGAAATCTGTTGAAGTTAGAGCAGGATGTGAAATGTTACAATAACTTTAACAAAAGTCGCGGTGCAACCCAGTCTAAGTATATCTAAAATGGTCAAGCCGTTCTCGAGTTCGGCACTTAGCAACACATTTTAACGATTCATTTTTATTTATATAGAAGAAGATAAAAGAATAAACAGAACTGAAATTACCTTTAACAACAGTGGCATCAACAGGTCCAAGGGCGAAGGATTCCTCGTCGTTGTGCAGTAGCGTGGTGGAATCTAGCGCCGGCGCCGGCGTCGTGGGGGGCTCCACTCGAGGGGGCTCCTCCGGCGCCGTCTCCACTTCGTCCACTTCCTGGAGAAACATTATGTTACGTTTAAATTGTGCAAATAGTTTGTGGTAGTGCAGTCAGTCGGTCAATAGCAGCGACTGTTGCGAAATTGTTGAATAGTTTGATTGTCATTGTACTGTCTGTTTATAAGTATGTTTCTTATTATGTTTCAAATAAATAAATTTCAAATTACGACCGAAATGAATTGGGTGATCCCTTTGTTTCTTTTCCCTAGCTGGCTTTTACTTACCTAAGTAATGAAAAGAAATAAGGCTTCTGGGAAATTCATTGCAAACAAATATAAACTTTAAGCTAATTGTGAGCAGGTATATATTAAATATATTTTAATTTCTTCGTAAATAGGACACACCGTGGGCGGGGCATAAAAAGGACACACCACAGCGCATCAGGCTATTGCACTTTTCCTTGCGGCTGGAGGCGTCCTTGAGTAAAGTTCAGCTAGTCTACAGTGGGGTGAAGTGAAGTGTGGTAACAAAGGGCGATTACCATGGGGCGCGCGGGGGTGGTGGGGGCGGGCGTGGGCGGCGGGGAGGGGGCGGCGGGCGGCGGCATGAGGTCGGCCTCGGGCAGGCAAGCCGCGGCCGTGCCCGCGCCCACCGGGGACCCGGCCCAGCTGTAATAGACAGACATAACATTCATAGGTTAGGATGCCACTGCAGAATAATTTCGTTCATCCAGATATGCTGCAAACCTAATTTAACCTAATTTGCATCATGGATGTAAAAAGTTATCGGGGCGGAACGAAAATACGTAGGGGCGACCAAATGCACAACGGCAGCCGTGATTTTTCAGTCTTTATACATATTGCCGTGAGGTGGACGATATTTTATAAAAACAAATCAAAAAAAAATCCAAAAAAAATATAAGAAATATATAAAACTTAACCGATGCCGATCTACAAAACACAGTCACGTTCCGACAATTTTTTAGTCCATTAAGGGTGAGGTTTAGAACTGTCAGTACAGTATGGGATTTGACAATTCGAAGCGTACTTTGGTGAAAATAAAGTCGTAGTGCTGTGAATCTCACCCTAAGCCTAAGATATTTCATATAATAATATATTGACAGATATAGTGGAGGTTAATCATGTTACCTGTGGTCGGGTGAGTGCGGCGCGTCGTAGTGGTCGCCCATGTCGTCGTCAGAGTCGGGCGCGTCGGCCAGGCCCTCGCCCCCCGCCTCCGTCACGCCCGCCGCCTCGATCTCCGCCTACAAACAACATTACCTAAAGGAGCCATAATAATGTCCTCCAAGCTTAATGCAGTCACGGCGGCTTATTTTTTTTATATAATGAAGGTGACAAACTAGCATGCAGTTAACATTGATGTTAAGCGAGTGACTGCAGCCGATAGACACTTACAAAGACAAAGATCAAAATCTCTCTATCTATAGAGGCCATACATACATTACGAGTCATAATTTACGAGACAAATCACCACAAGACATCAAAACCATGACAATATTTGTAGGATTCCAAAAAATATGTATATCAAACTTGCACTTGGGTACATCATAATGTTGACTATTGACGATTCTAAACACCAATTGCAAGCTTGTGTAAAGTGTACCTGCAAAGACTGTGGCTGCGCGGACGTGCCGGCCATGCCGGGCGTGGCACCCCCCGCCGAACTACCCGCCGTCACATCCCCGAATAGGTCTCCCTCGAACAACCCGCCCGCATCTGGAACAATTTTTTATTTATGTCATGAAGCGACAAACTCAAACCCTACAGTTCACATTGCAGTTCACAGAACACCTTCGGGTCCAAGCCTGTGGCGTTTTACCCTCGGAGTTGACCAAAGTGAGCATTCTCTAAAGAGCATCTAATACTGGTCATGCGACTACATTCAGGACATCAGCAGTGATTTGTCTCCAGGTGATCTGTTATTTTTTAGCTGTTCTGTTGAGAGCCGCAATAGTCTCACCTCCATTGACATATGTGATATCTTTGCTGTAGTTTCCAGATCTAGGGTCTGCAAAACCACTCGATCTCTTCTGCAAGGTCAGCTCTCGACGATACGATTGTCATTCTTGTGGTTAAAGATATCATGTCAAAAAATGAATGGTCACAATATTAGTATACTCACGTCCAAAATCCGCCACGTCGCCAATAGTACCGCCAAAGCCGTCGTCCATAGGCCCGTGGGGCGCAGCCTCCATACGCGGCTCGTGGGACGGCGCGGCCAGCGCGGGCACCCCCGCCGCGCTGGTGCTGGGGATCCCCGCGTCCTTACCGCCCAACTCCAGCGATGATCCATCCGCGAATAACAGGTTACTCTGAAAATTAAGGCCTTTATAGACTCTTTTATGTTTCAGAACAATAGCCTTAGGACCATGATTAAAGAAATAGATTTTGGGAGGGATTTATTTATGTGATCATGATAATTTTTTTATGGATTTGATATTTTTTTATAGAATTTGAACTTTTTTTTGTCTGTTTTGGTGCGGAGGATGAACCAGTTACAAAAGAAGAAAACTCCCCCTGTAGAACCAAAACTTTTTTTTTAAATGTATATATCCCTACTAATATTATAAATGCGAATATAACTCTGTCTGTCTGTCTGTTACCTTTTCACGTCCAAATGACTGAACCGATTTTAATGAAATTTGGTACAGCGATAGAGCTGACTTTGAGAAAGAACATAGGCTACTTTTCGACATCCACGCGGACGAAGCCGCGGGCAACAGCTAGTTTACTAACAGCACTACAACAACTAATGTGCCAGATTTTTTTAACACAAATTAATCATCCTAATCTGTAGACATTGAATTGAATAATGAGTCAATGCTTTAAATTATTTGTAAATATGAATATTCAACCATAATTGATGTTGTTATAGAGTATGACTAATATTTTAACAATTTTTGAATAAAAAAATTGTCTTTGTAATATGAATATTACTAAAATTCATTAGACCATCAGAATTAATAACCTATAACATATCAGTTCTATAGCATACCTGCTCTAGGCCACCCTCATTTCCAATAGCCTCTCTCATGATATCAGGATTATCTGTATCGAACCCCATATCTCCAAACCCATCATCATGAGTGACCAAGTTCAAGGAGCCATAGTCTTCACGCATTGTAATCTCCTCGGCTCTAGACTGGTTTAGAGAGAATTGAACTTCAATATCCACTTCACTGAAACAGAAATATTAACATATTTCTTAGAAAATTAGACTGAGGTGGCTCAAGACACTTATTTATTTTATTTATTTCTAAAGTTCTTTTTTAGTTCGATCCAAGGCTGGATTTGGAGATCGTTTTGAATTATACTTACTTCAATTCAGGCATGGCTGTGTCAAAGTCATGAAATACTTCTGGCAGGGTAATAGCATTCATAGCTGCCTCTCTGTGCTCCTCGGGTAAATCCACCATGCCTGGCCTAAAGGCCATCTGCAATGCACATTGAATATTATGAACTGTAGAGTTGATAAATAATTCATTATCAATATACCTACTATATCAAATATTTTTTGCACCCCTACAAATCATTTCACACAACCCCAAGGTTGACTGTACGAGAATGCCTAGTGGCATTAAGTCTACCGATGTACATGTTGCATAAAGTGTAAATAAATAAATAAATTATAGGGTACAACAACACCCAATATTATATTTAGAAGTTGATTATTGATATTTGTAACTATGGACTATCTGATGTACTTAATAGATGGAACAATTTTTTTTTACTTTTCTATTTAGATATAAAACTTGATTTTATACTATGTATTTAAAATAGTTAAAAATTAGAATTGAAATAAATAATTATATATTTTTTTAATTCTATTAAAATACATCCTCATCCCAGTTCCTGAACTGCTATTGAAAAAATAAAAAATTGCACCTTTGAAAATAAAAATGGTTGTTGTTGTATTTTCAAAACAGGCATACAGAGGCAAATGGCAATGTATAGCCCCATAATAACTATCACAGAGACATCCAGTGCTCAACAATAAATATTGCACATCAAGCCTAGGAAGGCGACTTCGGCTTATTTTGGGTCTGTAGAGCGTTATCTCTTTCGCACCATACCTATTTGATGTTTGTCGACCATTTTGATCAAGTTTTGACCAATACCAGACTGTCAGTGCTTACATAGGCAGTGTGCAACAGAGATAACGCTCTACAAAGTCGAAACGAGCCAATAGTCTCTTTTGCAGGCTCAATGTGCAATATTAATTGTTGAGTACTATAACAACTTAACACATACAATATACATTTTTTTTTACATTTTAACCCCTGGTTTTTATAGATGAATATAGGCTGTGGTCATCACTTAACATCAATGTGATATGCATGCTCATTTGCCACATTCCTTACATAAATAAAAATAAAATGCATGGCAACCACCCAAAATTTCCAATAAAGTTTTAAGACCCTTGTAGTCATGCTGAGCTCATTTGATAATCATTGCACACATTACAAGACTGGGTGTCTTGTAATGTGTGCAATGCATGCCACTAAAACTCCCAATACCACTTTATCTTGAGGTAATCAAACAATCGTTTCTAATTTTTTCATACAGGACCTCATACAAAAGTTATGAAGATTTTATTGTACTTTTATGCTTATTAAATAGTTTCTGAGCTCAGAAATTGGTCAAAAACAAAACACCAGCTGCTAACTACACAACAGTAAAACATTAAATTACTAATGAAGTAAGAAAGTCAATTATTGTTCCATCAGTTTAGGGAAAAATACAATACAAAACTAAAAATGATATAAACACAATGTCAGCATACATCTTCTGGACCAAATATCAACAAATAAGTATTATGACATGGGTAGAAAGTTGTGCCAAATGTTTTCGATTCTCAATAACATCAACGAAACAGTGGGCAATTTCAGGCAATTAAAACAAGCAGAATAATAAAAAACCACTTCACCTTGATCTTTACGAAGGCTTCATTACAATCCTGGAGCAAATATTTGGCCTTTCTGGAATAAATTCTGACAACACCCAACAACAGATGACCAGATGTTCGCAAGGCCATCTTCACCTTCGGCTTCAGGATACCGTCCACAGACTTTTCAATGTTCGTCTCGAAGACATGAGCCTTCGTCAACTTCTTATCCCAATGAGCCGCCAGCCAAATCTTGGCCAAAGGGCCTTTCTTGGCCAGCACAAAATGTGCATAGAACATTGTAGCAGCTTGTTATATCGGTTTTATTACATCCACGGCTCTCTGAAATTAATAACAACACTCACGAACTCAATTTATAACACTCGCTATGTGTCACTCAATAAACACATCGAACAAATTAGTAAATTTAACGACTCTAGGCCAATTTGGCGCCTATTCTCCGAAACCTAGTTTTGAGGGCAATCAATACTTAAAACACACTTTAAATATTACTGTGAAGTCTCACTACAACATCACGATAAAAAAATTACAAACAACTTTGATTTTTACCTAAATATTGTGCCACAAATAATAAATTTCTCCTTTTACACACAACGTAAACATGACAACAATTACGCTTTCAAGATGGCGGTCCGTAAAGCTAGGGATGCCCGATGATCATCGATTTTCGATGAACATCGATGTTAGAAGATAAAATATCGATGTTGTAACATCGATGTTAGCAGGGACACATAATCGGAATTTGGTCGCGGATTACGTCATAATCGATCGAAATCTATGAATGCTTCTACACAGAGTAATTATTTATCAAATTCTTAACTGAGATCTTTTACCCATTCCCGGTCAGTATACGAGACACAAGTTTTCTTGTTATAACGTCTGTAGACGTCTATAGTGTTAAGCACTATTGCGACATTGACGCCATCAGATCAATTATTTTCGAAGGCTGGTTGAACTTTATATCAATAGCGCAAAAGGTTGAAATGTTGTGCGATTTCAAAATTATTATTTTTCATTCGATTGAAAAAAAGTATTAGAAATTATACCGTGTTTCTACGTGTAATGTTTTAATCTTTTTATAAATTCTTTGATTCTTTTCATAATTAAATAATGTCGTATGATATTATGGTTGTTTTATTTATTGATCGATGTGTGCACAATAATTTATGTTTGAACATCGATGTCAACATCGATATTTTCCTGAAATCCAACATCCCTACGTAGAACCATAGAGTATCATTGAGCTGAGTATAGAATCATAGACCATAACCATGGACTTACTATACCTAACAGGACTGAGCACTATCAGAAAGGGTATCAACAAATATAAACTTTAAAATTACTAATTTAAGGTTAACTTTTGGATAAACGATCTAACATGGCCAAAACGAGCCAAGAGAGATAGCAAGAACGGAGGCCGTTTGTCCCTTTCTTAAACTTGCCATACTATAAAATCATAAACATAGTAGGAAAATATGGGACTGCATTAATAGAAGTACGACTGAAATATTTGAATACAAAACGAATTTCGTATGTTTTAAAGAAAGTTAATAAAGAGTATTAATTATTACAATTTTTTCACATTTACTGTAGTTAAGAAAATGTAAAGCGATGAAACCTTTAACTGTCTAGGATTTTTTTTCAGAATTGTTCTGGTATCCCTCATTCATAGAGCTACCACAGCGTAATGGCCGACATAAAAATCTAACCAAACTTTACCAAACATAGCCTTTGTTGCATCGTGGATACGAAGTATTACGAAGAATCACCAAATTTTCAACTGTTTGATATCAAAAATGGTAAAGAAATGTTGCGTCAAAACGTGTGCAAGTGAATCGTACAGTGGTTGCGGGATTTGATTTCACTAGTAAGTCAATCATTGTTTATTTACATTTTTGCTGACTAAAGTGACCTCACTTTATGAAATTCATAGTATTTTTGTATTAAAAATCTCTAATATAATCTAATAGTGCTAGATTGTTATTTAGGTGTTGATATGTAGGTAATATTATGTTTTATTTACACTGTAATGCACGAGGGTTGCGTGGAGTGGTGAGAGTTCGAAATGAGAACACAGGTTTGAAGTTATCAAAGCCAATACACGTATGCAGAGGTTAGAGAATGGTAGCGAGTATCTTAGTTAGCGACAAACTCCCTCTGTCGAAGTGCATAATTATTTTATTCGTAGGAAAAGAAGGTAAATCTATTCGTCAATTTCCATGTGTACCATAAATAACTTTTTTATAATTATTTTTCACTGACCCGCAACTACAGTGGTGGAGCTGCGACGTATATAATTTTAAGGTTAATTTTTATGTTTAAGTTTATTTTATTTCATTGATTACATATTTATTGTAAGTATTTATTTTTATGTATTTTATATATATTTAAGATTTCGGTGCAGAGTGCGATTTACGTCTTCTACATACACTATTACTCAACTTAGAATCGCCATTTATACTGTGATGAGTTTAGAGACGTATAAATTATGTTAGTATAGTCAGTCAATAGTAGAAGGCAAGTGTTGGAGGTCCATTCATCGTTAAAATCAATAAAACCCTATTTTTTACAAATTATATTAGTAAAAATGTTAAATACAATAATTAATTACTATTATTATATTTTGTAAAAGAATAGATTTATTGCTCACTGTGTATTGTAATTTACCTGCTGTTTAATATTAATATATTTTTATTTAGTAATGTGTATGATTTAAATCACAGTTTATTTTAAAATATGTAATGGAAGATAGTAAAGCAATTTGATGTCTGTGACAGATTTCCTGCTAAAGAAGAATTAAAGAAGAAATGGTTTGAAAGCTTTATCTACATCTCAAAAAATCACCATAAACTCCGTAGTATGCAGCCATCATTTCAAGCCCGACGACTTTAATGAGTGTTTTTATATTATTTCGCATTAACACATGCTTGTGAAATATATTTTATTTAAATAAAAATGGAAAGAAAAATTTGACTTTAGGCGAGACTCGAACTCACGGCCTACGGGAATCTAGTCCAGCCGCTCTTCCAATTGAGCTACTGAAGTCCTGCCCGATTTGTCAAATCTTTCCTTCACATTTATTGCCTTGCTTTATGGTAGCAGTAGCGCCATCTATTGCCAACCATGCTAGTTAGGCAACCGATATAATAGACTTTTCAGTTTATTGAATATCGTAAAGAAGTCGCTTTTACCCTTAATAATTGTTTTTATATTATTTCGCATTAACACATGCTTGTGAAATGTATTTTATTTAAAGAAAAATGGAAAGAAAAATTTGACTTCAGGCGAGACTCGAACTCGCGGCCTACTGGGAATCTAGTCCAGCCGCTCTTCCAATTGAGCTACTGAAGTTCTGCCCGATTTGTCAAATCTTTCCTTCACATTTATTGCCTTGCTTTATAGTAGCAGTAGCGCCATCTATTGCCAACTATGCTAGTTAGGCAACCGATATAATAGACTTTTCAGTTTATTGAATATCGTAAAGAAGTCGCTTTTACCCTTAATAATTGGTTTTTATATTATTTCGCATTAACACATGCTTGTGAAATATATTTTATTTAAAGAAAAATGGATTGACTTCGGGCACGAATCGAACCTGCAACCTCAGGATAATCAGTCCAGCCGCTTTACCTCTAAGCTACAGAGGTCCCACACCAATGCGTCAAACTCTGCCTTCCCTTTTTTATTTTTAATCGATTGAGGGTGGGTGAACGACGAGTTCTGTCAGGACCGGGATATCTGGCGCTCTACACTCTCTGCCTACCCCGTTACAAGTGAAGATACACACACATCTGCATTTAAATCGAGATCTAGAAATCTCAATGTTTAAAAAGTTATCTATAGGCTGCAGTTTTCATTTACTCGGTACTTACTTATCGATGTGAACTTGTTGATCATTGTTTGCCGGTGTATGTTGCTTGCTTTTAATGTTTTAAGGGCTAACATTAAAAATGGTCGAGACCCTTCGGAACTTAGTATTTCCGTTCATTCCACGGAAGTACTAACATTCCCACATTCTGACATTTCATGACAGGACACTAACATTATAATTGTTTAATGATTTATGTCTTGATATTTATAATTTGAATAATAAAGCGAAAATCACACTGAAACTCTTAGTTTTATTTAACTATTACTTACACGCAAATATTGAATGCCTTACCCGATACAGCAATCGTTCTGATATACTATCTATAAGATCGCGGCCAAAGAAATAATACCCTGTAGATGATGTTCTAGAGTGCGAGCTGTGATTAATCTTGAACCTAGATTATTCACAGCTCGCAGCATAATAAATGCTAATTCATGGTTACCTATTTCAAATTATGTACATTTTCTCGATATGTTCTTGATCTTTCAGCAAAATGTATAGAATTAATTGAATGGTAGATGCACATGTTTTAATTTATCATTCAATCAGTTCGTTACAATTCAACTAATCTGAATGAAAGTAAAATGCTTAGGAATGTTTAACATAAAAACTTGCCGAGATATAGTAAATGATTTGGAAGAAAATTGGGAAACTTTATTTACTAGCATCACTCATGATTTCATATGGCTGTCTCATGAGCGGTTACACGCTGGCTACATCTATAGGTACTTAATCTAAGTGCTCAACCAAGCACTAATAATGATCAAAGAGTGTTTGTTACTCGTAATTTGAAAACGTTGGCACCGTAGCAGGTAAAAAAACTTCAAAAGTTTCATTGTAAGCAGCAGCAGTTCAGACCGCCTTCACGTACTTACTAACAAAAGATTCTAACTGGACAAATAATTATATATTATATTATTCATCCGGTCACTGGCGGAATAAGCTCAGCCAAAAATGTGACGTCCTATTTTGACTTTAGGAGTTGGCAACACTGAAATTGACATTTGCTAAATAAAATCCATTCACGTTTGTCAGTTGTCAAGTTGTCAGTATTCTCAATTTTCTTTTCCGGTTTACCTGTGGAGTACACGAGACGTATGTGAAATTTTAATCTTTTCAAATCGGCGATATTGTAAATAATAATTCGCTTTTATTACCATTATCCGTTCTAGTGTAACGTTTACTCGGTCAATTATTGTGTATTTTGTAGTTGTCTAATGGATTTTCGTTTGCAGCATCTAATTCAACATGTTTGTGACGGGTCTCGAATCGCTCTATTTGTGGCCAGACCGATGATGTGACTTCTGATCAATATGTATTGATTTTGTTGCTAGGTCTGCCACAGGCTTCCCAAGATGGGTGCGTACAGATACATACAGGAATTGTATCGCAAAAAGCTGAGCGATGTTATGCGTTTCCTCTTGCGTGTGAGGGTTTGGCAGTATCGTCAGTTGACTCGTATGCACCGCGCCCCCAGGCCCACGAGACCTGACAAGGCTAGAAGACTGGGATTCCGTGCTAAGCAAGGTTTGTGTTGTTTGAGGTTATTCTCTTACTAAAGCGACATGTGGTTGCCTACATTCAATGATCTGTATACATTTGAGCTGTGGTGTTTGTGTTGTTCACGAGACGGCCGCCAAGAGGTGGTTAATACCTTGAAGTACGTCAAGTAATAGACATTTCAATTCACGTGTTATTACTACAGGCGAGAGCGGTAAATATTTTTTTATTGTGGTTTCTGGCTTGTAAGCGATTAATCAAGTATAGGAACGCCTCTTAAACACCTTAAAATATACAAGCAATTCATTCCTAGGTCATCACTTGCCAATGGACATTATCCCAATTTATAAAATAACCAGAGGTTACTTAATTTCAGGTTATGTGATCTTCAGGATCCGCGTGCGCCGCGGTGGCCGCAAACGCCCAGTGGCTAAAGGTGCAACCTATGGCAAGCCCAAGAGCCATGGAGTCAACCAGCTGAAACCCACTCGCAACCTACAGTCTATTGCTGAGGTAAATATAATAGACATATAATTTTTCACTCTTTATTATGTACACTCTACATTATAAAGAGTGAAAAATATAGAAAAGGCATGAGAGGTGTGTTAGGACCAGTCATGAAGGTGCACATTGACTTTCTATCAAATTCCTATCCTAGTATAGAGTAGGCTTTATGAATAAGCCATTATAAACATTTTTTGTTGTCAGGAGCGTGTTGGCCGTCGTTGTGGTGGTCTGCGTGTGCTCAACTCCTACTGGGTTGCTCAGGACTCTTCATACAAATATTATGAAGTCATACTTGTTGACCCATCACACAAAGTAAGTAAAACTACATATTCAATTCAATTCCTATAGAATTTAAAAAATACTAATGACATGGTCATGTTACAAATTAAAAGTGAATACTAAAGAATATACATTATTATGTCAATTTAGGTAAAAGTAATTAAAAACATTAATAATCGCCATCCCACAAATAAAAATATCACCCTTGTGCCAGAGAATACTCTAGAATCCCTGGTGTCAACAGAGGCTCAATGTTGTTCCATTCTATCATTAATAAGATTATTTGTAACACTTTGTTACTCCCAAAATAACAAATAAGTAGTATTTAATTTTGTAATGTCATTTATAGCAATGCTATCAGTGTAGCCATTGAATTTAAGATGTTTAATCTGTGAATTTACATAAGTACCAACTCTAAATGAAATCAAATGATGAACTATTATGTCATGCACCAATCTGAAAGGTTTTGCTGAAAACTCACCTACCAAACTATCTGATTATCCAACAATAAATCACCATTCTTGTGGCAAATAAAGAGGAATTTTATCACAAGGAACATTTTCAGGCCATCCGTCGTGATCCGAAAATCAACTGGATCGTCAATGCTGTTCACAAGCATCGTGAGATGCGTGGCCTAACATCTGCTGGCCGCAGCTCCCGAGGTTTGGGCAAGGGTCACCGCTATTCCCAAACCAAGGGAGGTTCCCGTCGCGCTTCCTGGATAAGACGCAACACCCTGCAGCTGCGCAGGAAGCGATAAACTTAGACATAACCATGTCATTGACTTTCTATTTGTTTTTTACTCTACTCAGATGGAAAGCCAGTGGCTTGCAATAAAAAATGACACAAATATGAACTTTCATTTTGATTAATTTCATGTTGTATAAATGTTGTGTAAGTATTACTTTTAATTTTCTAGTGGTTTTGGTCTTTCTTTTTACTTGTAAATTCACTTACTTTTAATTTTTCAGACCAGGCCTGCTTAGTAGCTACGAAGTTCTACTATCAGGTAAATATTTGTTTCATCCATGCAATATCCATGAATTTTACATCTGTTTAAAAAAAACTGAATGTATAAATTTTCATAAATTGGGCATTTGAAAACAAATAAATTGAATTAACTTTTTTGTTAATTAAACAAGTAGAACATTATGATGATACAATGCTTTATGATATGCGCAAACCATGATTACCACGCATTTTAACTTCCTTGGATGGCTGACTTGGTTCATACATTTACAACACTTGTTAAGTTTCAAAAGAATGATTGTAAAATATTTTGTTTTTTTTTGTTTTCAGATTCTTTTTTCTCAGAGGAGGTTTTCATCAGGTAATTATTTTTAACCTATTCATACTAACTTTTGAAACTATCCAAATTCATCTATTTAATTCTTGTTAATATTTGTTGACAAGAAAATGAATTTGGGAATAATAATGAATCTCGTCTAGGTGAGGACTTTGTTAATTTATTTTCAATGTCCTCAATCCGACAAGATACAAAATATTTTGTATTTGTTCATCATTATTATTACTGCCCAGTGAAAGTGCTGTAAAATTTGGGTAGACGTTGAGCAAGATTCATGAATTCAGAATATTATTTTGAATTGAAGTCTAATATTGTTTCGCCGACGCGTCCAACTATAATTTACTTTTCATGTCGTACCTAAAAGCCTAGTTTATGTCGATTATTTAAAATATTCTGTTGTTTTTGTCTTATTATAGTAATTTTATCATAAATTCGTTCTTTTTCCAGGTAATGCATCATGAAATACACGAAACAACACTAAATAAGTTTCAATTTTTAATATTTTCACTAACGGTAAATAAATATTTTTTATCTCAAAGATATATTTTGTTTCGTTTATATTCTCACTATCGTATCTGTTTTCGTCGTGTCCGAAGTCAGAACAGCAGGACCAAATTCAAAACGCAAGCTGACGGTAGTTGCTATAGATTTATAATTTAATAAATCTAAGGTAGTTGCTATCAAAACACATCGGTGCCTAGTTGTAAATGTTGCACTTTTAATCATTACTCAACATTGGTTTCGCGGTTCTGATCAATGCCAAAAATAAATCGTCTAACATAAATTGCACAAACACGACTAGAAACAGTTTCCTCAATATATAAATGAATACGCTTTACACTCGGCGGGCTCAGCCCCACACTAGGTATAAACCTGTCGTGGGTGCCGTTGTAAACGACACTTACACAAAAACACAGACCGGAAACAAATATCTGTAAGCCATTATTAGTCCCGGTGCGGGGATCGTAACCCGCGACCCTTCGAGTCAAACTCGTCTCACCGCTTGGACTGACCGGCAGGCTTATTACGTAAAAATTCGCAGACAGTTGCAAACACACGTGAGATGCGCAGATGATGCGCAACCGATCGCAAAATGTAAAAAAAAATCATATTATGTAAAGTAATCGCTGTGTGTCTGCTTCTGCTCAACTTCTGCTGTCACGATGCACGTGTAATGCACTTTTTGTAAACGAAAGCAGCGCCACTTACGATCGGTCGGTAGCAGATGGTACTACGTTTGTTTATATTAGTTTATAAATAGATCAGGACGCCAAGCCAAAATGTTTTTTTTACGTTTCTTATAGGTTTCTTTGAAATGCTTTGTGCTTGTAAAAAATTCAAGTGGACGCCAGGCGCCAGGGACGCCAAGGAGACGCCACGCCAACCAAGCCAAACACATTATTTTAAGTTTCCTTTGAGATTGCAGTGCGTAACATTATAGTTGCGTTACAGTGAAAATTAAAGTTTGTTAGCTTTATTTTGAATACTAAAAGTGAGTAACTGTTATTTTTGGAGATAAATACAATACATAAGTGACAAATTTATTTGTGAAATAATGATAATTTTGTGCAAATTTTAGTTTGACAAAAATGGAGCATAGAGTATCGAATGCTCAATTGGAAGAACTCATCAATTATTTAATGGAACACCCGAGTCTTGCCAAGGGAGTTGGTTTAGGGTCACGGTCCAAAGAAACTGTGGATCGACTGTGGGAAGAGCTAGCTTCCAAATTAAACGCCCATGGCCGGGGTTCGTCAAAGAGTGGTCAACGCTGGAAACGCGTAAGTACTTACACTTGATTTCTATTTGTTATAACCATACAAATGATAACCTTTGTTTTCTAAGTTTGCATGCATTTTGCGCTTCTAGTATTGGGCAGATCTAAAACACAAGGTGAAGGCAAGAGCAGCAGCTCAGAGGCGGGATGCTTGTGGTACTGGTGGTGGACCTGCTAGACAGGATAACTTATCTGAAATAGATAAGAAGGTCCTGTCTATAATTGGAGAGGCTGCTGTGTATGGTGATACCCAGCATAGAGTGCCTGCATTTGTAAGTGTATATTTTAAAAACAGTATATGTATATATATATATATATATATATATATACATATAGATAGATATATATAATAGTATGGGTAGTGTTGGTACCTATTCTATAATAATTATTATAAATGTGCTATTATTAAAAACTGCCTCGGTAGCCTAGTGGTAGCAGGCCACAACTACTACACTGGAGGTCCTGGGTTCGATTCCCAGGTCGTGGATTATCAGAGATAATGGTGTAAAGTCCTTTATCTCTGGTTCTATTGGGATTTTTCTATTTTCTGGAAATTTCCCAGTACCTCGAAGTTTGGTAATGTGCCCGGAGATGTCAACAGGCTCGCCACCTGTTACATGGGCCAAAACGTAACCGGCGAATCGTGGGTGTTTGCATGTATGCTTGAATGCATGTATTTACCTCTGCCTACCCCTTCGGGGATTACAGGCGTGAAGTTACGTTTTCATCATAAATATGTATTTTTTAAGTCTACCATTTTTCATTGCAGCCTACACCTTCAACGTCAACATCAGTGTGTGATTTAAACACTGCAGTAGAAATTCCAATAATTGAAGACTTCAGCCCTGACTGTGCAGAAGTAGAAGTAATCACAGGTAAATTGATACTAAATTATCTTTTGTCAATTTTTTACACTTATTGTAACACAATAAGTAATAGATAACTCATTCTTATTATTAATACACCTTTTTATTTGTTTTAGAGTCCCCACCACCACCACCAATAATGCGTACACCAATATCACCATCAACCAGTGGACATATTGGTGCAGTTTGTAAGTATTTTATTCTTCTGTATGTATTCATACAATATTCCCTTACATTCTGAACCTCATATCTCCTCATTATGTTTATAAAAGTATAGAATTCTTTATTCAAATTATTACAAGTATTTCTTATTAATAGCTGTGTAATATGAAGTTTTATCTGTGGTCGATCCATAAATGAACATACAACTCATTAATGATTTCAGATACAGTGCCCACTCCACAAGTTGTGTCTAGGTCCATCAACATTGGATAAAAAGAATTCATTGGATATTATATTACCACATTTCCGTGGAAAGCACATTGTAACCCAGTAGAATACCACAACTATGATTATGTTTTAGTATGACACTATATATATATATATATTTATATAATTATTATTGTTGATCTTAATAATCGCAAAAACTTGGCTAATTTTGGTTTTGAATGATTTTTAGCAGTCCAGGGAAGGTTTAAAAGGTAAGAAAATATGAAGAAATTGAAGGGAAATAGTAAAAACCACAATTTTATTTTCCCATACAGATAGTCCGTATCTATAAAACCTTTGATATTTTTTTTCATTGTGAGTCAATACGAAGTTTGCCGGGACAGCTAGTGTAAAATATTTATTAAAGTAAATGCTAATTTATTGCTGTCAATCCATACAGGCTTTTCAAGTATCAGATCAATCTTGTCCCGCTGCTTAGACACGGGCTCTTTACTTGTGTGTTAAAAAGATTTTTCTTTTACAGATAGTCCTGTTCTACGGCAACGATCAAGGAGCCCTATTAGAAGAAATATATTAGGTACCTACATGTTACGTTTTCCAAATCACTGTTTAATCGAGGTTATTTTTTACTGATTATGGCAATTTGTACACTCTTCTTGAGTCCTAGTGAGATGAGATGACAAACTTGTCAAAAGAATTGTCCATCGCCATCGATGGACAATTCTTTCGACAAGTTCTCGAAGACGATTTCTCGATAAATGGACTGTCTTACATTAGAAGAATTTGACCACCGCTTTCTGCCAGCAGGTTTCGCACACAGGTTGTGCGCGCAGTACTCGATCATTATTGTGCTGTGATGTTATTTTAAAACTGCAATATCTCCCAAGATATTCATTTAAATCGAATGATATAAAGGACAGTTTCGTTTTAAATTAAATACTTGTGATGAATAACCTTATTATTGTTTTATTTTTATTATACTTATTTAATAAGATAAGGATTAATATCGTGTTTATAAAAACACCTTCGCAAATAATGCATTATTTTAGAACAAATCTGGTTAGCATGAAAAAGATTATAGTGAGCTAACCTTAAAAGACAGACATAATATATACTGTCGTGGACTTTTTAGAAGTTTTAAAAATGAACAATTCCGCCATACATAACTTTTGCGAAACTTAAACAGTTTACGCAGCGCACACAGCGGAAGCTCTCAATAGAAACAAAATCCCCGATTTTGAAACATTTTCGTTGGTGCTAAGCTCCTATTGGTCTTAGCGTGATGATATATTAGCCTATTCAGCATTTCCCAATAAATAGGCTATCTAGCACAACAACAACAACAACATTACTCTTTATTGTACACCGAGTAAAATACATAGTAGTAAGACAAAAGAAGCACAGTACAAATGGCGGTCTTATTGCTAGCACTGAAATATTTTTCAAATCTGACCAGTAGTTCCTGAGATTAGCCCCTACATCCAAACAAAGTTACAAATTTTACCTCTGTATAATATTAGTATAGATATAAAATATATGTATAGCTTAAAGTTAACTAGGTAACCATTATAAAAAATACAATATAAAACTATAATTTCCGGGACAGAAGCATACATACATAAGCTTAAAAGTTAAGTTTACCTACTACAATAGGATAAGATACACGGACATAACGCGCTACAATTTTATATGGGTCGTTATGAGTCATTGCACTACTTGCAACGTTTAGAATCGTTATACCTTAACAACTACTTATTGACTACAAGTTTGAAAAACAAGTAGTATTTATTTATTCTATACTTTTTGGAAAACCAATTTAAAAATATTAGTTAACATCTTAAACTCAAATATTTATTTCAAATTGGTCTACAAGGACACTTTTGCATTGTCGGTTTACAGGTAGTACGTATAGTGAATGACATATTATGAATAATAATTACCTATTCAATAGCTATACAATCAATTTATAAATAAAAAAAATACCCATAAATCATCAAATCGTTCCATTTCCTTCATAGAAGAAAAAGAAAAATCTAATTCATCATAAACATAGTCATTCACTTAGCAGAGTTCCAAGTGCAGGTACTACTGAGAAGAACTTCGCTACCGAACAAACTTGTGTTGCTCTTTTTGTCCTTAGATCTAATACAAACAGGAATTAAAGTAGCATAGAGATAATGTGAACGTCCATGGCATATGCATATATCTCTCTCATATTCTCATCAAAAAGTTGACATTATTGCAGACGGTCCCTCCACAGCCGCTGCACAATAAGTGATCGTTGTACTCGACCACTTTCTAATTGTTGTGATTCATCATCATCAAAGCGAATAACTTCTCGTATTTGACGATTGGAATCCCCCTGAGCATCATCTTCTGGAAGCTCTGCCACCTGAAGCCCTTGCCTGTTAGCGATATTGTGCAAAACACAGCATGCATTTATGATTTTCGCCACAGTGTGATGATCATAATGCAATACTCTATGTGCCAATAGACATCGCCAACGAGCTTTCAGTACTCCTATGCAACGCTCAATAGTATTCCTGGCACTGCAGTGGATTTGTGTGTAGTTGTCTTCTGCAGTTCCAGGAACAGCATTAACAATAGGAGTTAGAAGCCACGGTCTTAATGGATATCCAGAGTCACCTGCAAATATGAAAAGCAAGTTTTGTCATTTGATTAAATGTAAAACATACATTTACATACGTAATTTTCGGCAAATACACTCTACAGGCCATACAAATATTTGTCCCGGTAGGGAGGTCAAACCTGAGCCTTGAGTTTAAAATTGTCATTACACACCATTGGACCAACTAGCTGGTCAAAAGTTTATAGGCTACAGTATGTATGTCTATGCTACAGTATGTATGTTTTATAGGCTTCATGTTTATGGTATTCACTTACCATGAACATAAACTGTATGTTTGTTTGTCACTTCATATTTTCATGATATTAAAAATAAATACATAACCGAGTTTCTTTATCATACACAAGATGCATAGGAATGAATTTTCATCAAATTCATGTCCTTTTGTAAGGGAAGTGAAGATATAGGTAGATACAAATTAGTCTTAAAAATATAATTTTTAAGTAGGTAGGTATCCTTTGCGTTGTAGACATCATTAAAAGCAGCGGCAATTAGTTATTTTGCCAGTATCATCAGTCGATTATTTTCTTTTTTACCATTAACTGCCATAAAACATATAAGTCTGTACATTTAACCAACTGCCTCAGTAGCCCAGTGGTTGTATGCCACTACTACTATGCTTGGGTCTTGGGTTAGATTCCCGGGTGGGGGATATCAGAAATTACAGTGTAAAATAAAATTGATCTCTGGTTCTAATGGGATGTTTCCATTTTCTGGAAGTTTTCCAGTACCTCAGAGTTTGGTAACATGTCCGAGGGTATCAACAGGCCAGTCACATGTTACATGAGCCAGAACCTAACCGCAAATCGTGGGTGTTTGCATGTATGCTTGAATGCATGCTTATACCTCTGCCTACCCCTTTGGGAATTACAGTCGTGAAGTTATGTTACATTTAACTAAGTACAATATGAAAATTTACCTAGGAACCAAACGCTTTCACCATTGCGATGAAGTTGCTGCATATGACTATTCAGTTCAGAGTTTCGCCAAATATATGCATCATGACTAGCTCCCCCATAAGTGGCATCTACATTTAAAATATTAAGATCACTATCGCATATCTGTAAACATTAAGGTTTATTATTTTATTCTTCCTAAATTACGCCTAATAACCTACTTATATTGATAAGTAGAAAGAACCCTAAATTAGAAAGATGGTAATATTTATAATTTTGTATAAATAGTTAGTACTTATTTAAAAAGTCTTTGCGATATAAAACTCAAAAACTGGTTGTGAAAAGGGAATTCATGCCCATTAGTTAATTCATGGATGTGCTTGATGTACATATTAAAGAAACTTACTATTTGTACATTCCTAGAATGGTAATGTTTTCTATTTAAAAAACGGTCTTCATGTTCTGAAGGCTTCACTAATGCTACATGTGTGCCATCAATGCAGCCTAGAACTCCAGGAATGCCAAATTTACTAAAAAATCTGAAATGAAAATAACATGTATGTATGTATGTATCTTCACGCCAGGTCCCTAACGGGGTAGGCAGAGAGTGTAGAGCGCCAGATATCCCGGTTCTGACAAATAAAAAAATAACATAATTAATATTATAGAAGTAAATTAGTTACTGAAACCAATGTGATTGTCTTGTCTCTTTTGTTTAGGTATAGAAACGCTGAATAATCAAATTGGAACTAGAAACTCTGTTGACACCGGGCTATAATCTTTTTACTGGTCACATTTATCCTAAGCTTGTGCCTCTTCTATCACCAGATTCTAGCAGATATACCCTAATAGTAGTTAATTTCCAAGGGCATAAAGAAAAGAAAGAAATAATAGTTACCAATTGAACATTACTTAATAATATTAAGAAATAAAAATTACCTGTTAATGATGTTATTCCTTTCTTGCTGTGTTTGCGGAAATTTAATATATTTGGTAAAAATATTTATATTATTGAGTGCCAGAGTAACCTCCCTCACTGCATTAGAGACACTAGGTTGGCTCAATCCATGCAAAAAGCTCATACCTACTGGCTTTTGATAGGAGCCTGTTGCGAAGAAGGATAGTGCCGTTAAGATCTGGAAATTAAAGATATAAAATGTTGATTTTTTGATTTCTTGTGTGACTCCTAACATCTTGATATGGTAAGGCCTGGATAGGCAACCAAATTGACAGATACTTCAATATTTTGTCTCTTTCTGGACATTGTAATACTTAGCTAAATTAGTTTTATCATTTTTCTAGAACCAACTATGTATACTCTGTAAACCTTATTTTGTTTTATACTCATATTTTTTTATTATTTGTAGGAATTGCAGGTAAGGTCAGAGATATTTTCAACCTCTTCTCTGTAAAATATTGAATTAGATACCTTGATAGGCACAAATTCCACCTTTTAAGATGGACTTTCGTGGCAAACTATTTAAAATCTCACCTACATTAATGTCAGGAAATTAGTCACAACATTTATTTTATAAGTTACCTTACATTCCACAGAAACTTTTGTTCGTCTTCTTGAACTAGGCAATAGTGGAGCCAGTTCAGAACACAACTCTACAAATGCGTCTTTCGTGATTCTGTAGTGCGCCTTGAATTCGACATCAGTCATATTGAGTGCCTTTGCCTGAATTCGAAGACTACGCCGTAATCGAGCTGTATCACGGGCTTCTCGCCGCCTTTCTTCGGTTTCGAGTGCCTCTTCTAATAAGAATGCTCGTGACATATTAGAAAACTGAAAAAGCAAATAGTTTATAAACCTAATTGTTTAATTTTTAAATGGAATCATAGTAGAAAATTCGACTATGACACAATGCAACAAAAAGTCCCTAATTTGCTCTTTTCTGATGAAAAATGTTCATATTTCATCAGAAAAAGATTCTAAAGTTCGACTAAAAACATTTGAATGTAAACTTACCGTGATTTATTTTTATTTTCCAAATTTTATTTAGATGTTTGCATTAGCAGCATATAAGCAATCACTTCAAAACAACTAAAATGGTTGTTGCCGATTTGACAGATAAATCGCCGAGCTGCTGCTGCTTTGTGAGTGTTTTGTCGCTGTCAAAAGACTTACGTAATACCTAAAGCAAGGCAAACGATGAAATTCCAAAGACGACGAATGCACTTTTACTTTATCAGTTGCTCGGCAGAGGCAGCACTGTCAAACGGTCGCTATCTGCTTTGTGTCTGCTGTTACCTAATACGAAACTGACATTTGACAGCAATATTGCAAAATTTTTGCCTTTTGCTAACCATCTGCAAGATAGGTAATAAGCCTGCCGGTCGTCTTTGAGTGTTCAGCACAGACCCCGGTAATTTGCGGCACAGAGAGGTATTAAATAAAGACTGGCATTATTTGTTATTAGAAAAAGTGATTGTCACTGAAATGATTGGAACGTGGGCTCTGGTGCCCCCCGAAAAGCTGATGGATGCCCTAGCTAGCAATTTCTTTTTGCTTATGGGCTAATCCGTATGTACATACTTATTAGGTATTACTATAGATTTATTATCTACTGGGTATTACAGTCGTAAAATCATTGTGATACCATTTGATAAAAGGGACGAATTACCAAAGCTAATCGATCTTATGGCAATTCATTTAGGTCGAAATAAATATCAACAAAGCATTCCGATAGTAGAGCGAAGGGACATCGAAGGAGTGTGGCGGTATTTACTTCGTTGTTATATTTTTTCATATAATTTTGTATTATGGAATTTAAAAAAATGCCTTTATTTATAATTTGGTCTATTACAGATGCATAAAAATACACGTTTTCATTAAGATTTATTATCATCATAACCTTAAAAATTAAATAACAATAAAATTGTTTATATTTTTCTGTCCTTTTACATAAACAATTCAGCTGATGCGCAAAATTTTAATTTAACGGAACTATCTAGAATCATGACTATCCAAATGTCAGAAAAAAAAGAGCAGCACTGATCTGACCACAATTTACTAGTAGGAGGGGGAGTGGGGGGGCATCTCCATTCATTTTTTTTGTAATGGTTATGCGACAGCGCGGCGGTGCGATTTTGTCAATATATCGGTGGCGTCGGCGTCATCTAAGTGTGAGTGAATCAAGTCAACTACGTTTCTTTGGATTTAAAAGTCCACTTTATCTTTGTGCTCCGCGTATCAATGTGCCCTCATTCCCCTTATAGCATATATAAAAAACAGTAGGTACAAAAATTACTTACCCACCACCGAACTCTTAAGATACATGTCAATAATCTAATTTAAATTTCCAATCAAATCTAAATTACAAGTCAATTGTGGTCAAATTGCGCTTATAAGTTAGCCATTGTTTTACAAAGCCTTCTAATGATTGACTAGGTCTTATTATTGCACTAAATTATCATTTTAACAGCCGAATCACAATGAAAAAGGTTTCAGCGTACAAAACTATTGTATAGAAAACACTACCACTAAATTTAAGCTATTGCGTTACGTGGACATGAATTAATGAGATTAACTTATAAACATTCGCGCTTAAACGTCTAAATAAATATAAAACTTTATAGTTAAATCAATCAGAGTAATGATTTTACTACAGTCTTGCTATTTACAAAAATTTCGCTATGATGAGATTATTATTAGAAGGAGCATGGTAAGATATTATTTAAAAAAATAATAAAGAGGCCCAAGACGATTAATCCTCCTATCATTAATAATCAATTAACTGTTAGTAGGTTATGACTTCCATATTAAACGGATAAGACATTATAATTCTAGAGATGCACTATAAGGGAACGAGCGGCTTTGATCACACTGTCACCTTATGCTATGGTATAATGCGCGGCATATACCTAAGTTGACCTATGTTTTGTTTTCCATATTTTTTTATTTCCTTATAATTACCTCACATTCACAATTTATAGGAATACATATTTGAATACGACGAAATCATTTTTCCTTTTGGTTTTTTTATTATTCATTTTAAAGCTGTCTAACACTTCTTTGTAATTGTTGTACAGCCATTTTGGTTCAACTTACTTGCCACGAACTATAATAAAAGCTACATTCGACAGAATATTGTAGCTTTTTTATTAGAAGCGGAGAGTTCCCCGACTGTACCTAAAATGTTTAAAATGCTGGGCAAAGTGCTAGAGGAACTCGAGATAATATTTCACAACAGTTTAACATCTCAATTTTTTTTTTTTAAAATAATGTAGTTATGCAACTTGCCATGATTCTTTTATCTTTTACACTAGACCAACAATTATATTGGTGGAAGTTGATATTTAAAAAAAGCGTGTTAATATGGACAAGGACACAGGATTATTCATATTTTATTATTTAAATATTGCAGGCGAAAATTAAAATGGGACTATTCCCGACTTTCCTTGACAGAAGAAAAAAAAATTTCACTCTTTTAAAAGTCCAACTTCGAAGTCTTTTTTGTTTCTGACTGACACTCCAAGCAAACCATAAATCGATACAGACAGCACGAGATGCAAATACACGCCTTACGTTTTATTTGCGCAAATTTAGGCTTGCACAAGGTAACAATGTCGTTTGTTGTATGGGTTTATGAAAAATTGTGACCACACATTTTACCTATGCAAACCTACCATTTTATAAAATTTAATCTTGCTTCTTTATATCTTCCTTTCATTTGTAGCTCGAAAATTGAGCTGCTGTTATATATATTAATAACAGCAGCTCAATTTTATTATATTTTATATTATTATTTATTATAATAATATAATAGTATTACCAAGTGTAGTGTCCGTTTTTTGATAGATTTTTTTAAAATGAGTGACGTTAACAGAAACATTGGAATAACAATAATGATTGTAAAACTGTAGTTATGATAACTGTACATAAAAATCTTCTAATTACTCTGAGTTACTTTAATTATATTATTTACATGTATTTGATGAGACCAATAAATTACATTAGGGCAGACATTAAAATTATCGCCAATTTAAAAAATGCCAAAAGTACGTATAGAGATTTTTGGACGGCTGAACATAATAGATAATTACAAAAATAAAAATTGTGCAAGATATAAAAAATACACATATTAGCGAGTGTTTTTATTATAATACAATGCCCCAAAATAATTAAGTAAATTAATGTAGTTTTATATCTTTAAATAAGTTTTGCATTCATTTAATTCTATAACGATATGGGCAATACAAAGAAACGCTGACATATTTAAGAATTTTTTTTATTGTATGAAATCTTAAATATTTACATCAGTGAACTGTGATTAATTTGGCAGAATTTTGTATTTCATATTCGTGACTTACAGATCAATAGTCATTTACACACATTTTTTTCCATGTCGCACTAGAATTTTATTTTTTTAATTCGATCTGGACTTTCAGCTCATTCACATTTATTTAATACTTTTTTCTGCAAGCCATATTTAAATACATAACCCTTAGACATATGGGACAACAGACAACATCGCAAAAAAATGCGCATGAATGACTACTTCGGACGATTTGTTATGCAACGCACTTGACAGCAAATTGATTGGCACTGCGCAGTATATTGCTGCTTAAACGTAACGTGGTAATTACTATCATTTTTTGAAAAACTGCAATGTACTATATAGTGCTTATCAAATTTATGTCAACCAAGTTAATAGAATACGGCTTCGGGTAATCTAAGCCTGTCTGTCCGTCTCAAAGTGAACTAGGCTATTTTCTCTTTCAAGAAACCTTATTTAATATTTTTACCTATACGCAATCTAAATGCACACTCTCGCTGATTCTAAGTTATACTTTATTAAAATACACATTATTATATATATTTATATTTTATAATTTTTAAACTCAATTGTATGGCGTTACTTTGAAACGATCACAAAATGGGGCGTATTGCGTCATTATTAAAATCAAGAGATGAAAAGAACAATAATAATACAATGTAAAATTACTTGTCATCTAAACAATAATCATCAACCACTGTTCTATTTCAATTACAACAACAGTTAATATCTTTGCATTAAAATAAGACATTCATGTGTCCTAAATCATGTTCATATATCTCATAATTTAATCTCGGTTGCATAAAGGTCTTCGCACATTACACCGACTCAACGCCAATCCAATACCATTCCAATGGGAACTGTCCGTATCAACGAGTCGTCAAGGCGATCAACGCATTGGTCACCAATGCACAACTTGGCGTCAATGAGTGGGCAGTGCGTCGTCAACGAGTAGGAAGTCAAGCAGATCTATCAGTCGTTATTCGAATTTCATCTTGTTTGGCAACGCTAGCCGTAAGCACATTGTCGACTCGTGCCCAACTCGTCGACAACGAGGGGCAAACGGGTCGGTGACAGTCAATAGCTGAACAACGCGTAGACCACGGGTCGTATACCTTTAAATGACAAGTTGACAATTCACTCATTACATAAAGCCTACATTTCAATGCCATACTGTGAGTTGAGTCTGCGTTGAGTCTATGTAATGTGCGAAGACCTTAAATTATCAACTAATAGCAATTTACTAAGTTTACAAAGCGAAATGTACATATATTCAACAAAGAAACCGACGATGAAATGATCACATATACGTAACTAGTTGAAGCTTGGTTTATTTACAAAATATATTCAATGGTGAATGGGTCCAAGTGATCATTATTGTGAACGCCTAAATTTCGTTTACTTTTTAACTGCTTGCTGTTGGAAACAATTTTGTTTGATATGCAACTAAACAATCATTTCACGAGGCTGAAGTTATGTAAAGAACCACCTTGAGGCGATGTTACAAAATGTGAATAAGAAATTCGACAATCGGGTGGGTCTTCGGTAGTTTTTACTGGAAGTAGAGATCCAGTGACAAAACTCGCTTAGGTACCACAGTATTACCTAATCTACTTGCCGATGAACGGTAGTGGTCCAGTGGTAATGTATAATTACCACTGTAATTTCCAGCGCAGACATACAATACTTCATGACGTACCATTGAAATCTGTGATTTCTTGTAGATGTTTATTAATAGGCTACTGTATCACTTACCATCAATGTGAGCTGTATGCTGAGTTGCCTCGTCATGACAAAAAAAATCTGAGTGGTAGAGCGACTGTGTTAGTATTTCAGAGATCGCGAGTACAAGTTCCGCCCGATGTGAACATTTATTATGAAAACAACATTATCGCGTACCGTAGTCTTAATACTATCCAATTCACCAATGAATAAATAGATACTTAGATTTGATCTCACTTCCGAGGTCTCTCATAATTAGCAAACTAATTGTTAGGCACAGGTTGTACGGCTCGCCGCTCGAAGTGGAATGTATCGGACAAGTAAAGACCGAATATAGCGATACTATAAAACAATGTTAAACCAAAGAGGGCGACACTGGCGCTAGCGGTGAACATGTTGGAATATTCGCACCTGAAAAAAATTAAACGAAGAAAATTATTATTATATTATCCGGTTATTGCACCTAAACTTATGGTAAAATACGAACATGGTGTAAGCGTAACTCACCTAAAGAACCAAACCACAGTGAGCGCTATGGAGACGAGGGTCATGAGGATGTTCTCGAGGTCCCACGATCTCTCGGGCGGCGCCGGCTCCGTGAACAGTTCGTGCGTCGCGTTCGACGAGGCCTCCTCCGTTGTCACCCGTTGCTGAACACAGTAAAAAAACACAGCTATGAAGGGATACACGTCGGGTAACTAGTCTTACCTGCTATCTCCAATCTTGCACTAGAATTTCGTGAAGTTAAAATATTTTGTGCTTCCCGTTTTTTAAGTTGTAGTGTTTCCAATTTATCAAGGATTTATGTCAGAGAGTGACAGGGTTTGTTATTTTTAATTCTATGCGCCACAGGAGTGGAGTGGTAAAATAAAGTTATCAAACGTCGCCTATGAAAGGTGCGCACGAGATAATAAATAGGCCGAAGTCTCCTTCATAAGGCTACTCGCCCACGTACGATAACCGGCACCGACGGGCCGGTGGCCCGAGACGCTCTATGGCAAGCAGCCTGAGGTCGACTTGCAATATTTCTTGTTGGATACTGTACCTGGTGCGGGCGAGGCGCGGAGGGGTGCACGAGGCAGTGCACGACGGCACGGTGGTGGAGGCCACAAGCGCAGAGGGTGGCGCCCCGTGTGACCGTGTGTCGCGGGCGGCACGTACCTGGTGCGGGCGGGGCGCGGAGGGGTGCACGAGGCAGTGCACGACGGCACGGTGGTGGAGGCCACAAGCGCGGAGGGTGGCGCCCCGTGTGACCGTGTGTCGCGGGCGGCACGTACCTGGCGCGGAGGGGTGCACGAGGCAGTGCACGACGGCACGGTGGTGGAGGCCACAAGCGCGGAGGGTGGCGCCCCGTGTGACCGTGTGTCGCGGGCGGCACGTACCTGGTGCGGGCGGGGCGCGGAGGGGTGCACGAGGCAGTGCACGACGGCACGGTGGTGGAGGCCACAAGCGCGGAGGGTGGCGCCCCGTGTGGCCGTGTGTCGCGGGCGGCACGTACCTGGTGCGGGCGGAGCGCGGAGGGGTGCACGAGGCAGTGCACGACGGCACGGTGGTGGAGGCCACAAGCGCGGAGGGTGGCGTCCCGTGTGACCGTGTGTCGCGGGCGGGGCGCGGAGGGGTGCACGAGGCAGTGCACGACGGCACGGTGGTGGAGGCCACAAGCGCAGAGGGTGGCGCCCCGTGTGACCGTGTGTCGCGGGCGGCACGTACCTGGTGCGGGCGGGGCGCGGAGGGGTGCACGAGGCAGTGCACGACGGCACGGTGGTGGAGGCCACAAGCGCGGAGGGTGGCGCCCCGTGTGGCCGTGTGTCGCGGGCGGCACGTACCTGGTGCGGGCGGGGCGCGGAGGGGTGCACGAGGCAGTGCACGACGGCACGGTGGTGGAGGCCACAAGCGCGGAGGGTGGCGCCCCGTGTGACCGTGTGTCGCGGGCGGCACGTACCTGGTGCGGGCGGGGCGCGGAGGGGTGCACGAGGCAGTGCACGACGGCACGGTGGTGGAGGCCACAAGCGCGGAGGGTGGCGCCCCGTGTGGCCGTGTGTCGCGGGCGGCACGTACCTGGTGCGGGCGGGGCGCGGAGGGGTGCACGAGGCAGTGCACGACGGCACGGTGGTGGAGGCCACAAGCGCGGAGGGTGGCGCCCCGTGTGACCGTGTGTCGCGGGCGGCACGTACCTGGTGCGGGCGGGGCGCGGAGGGGTGCACGAGGCAGTGCACGACGGCACGGTGGTGGAGGCCACAAGCGCGGAGGGTGGCGCCCCGTGTGGCCGTGTGTCGCGGGCGGCACGTACCTGGTGCGGGCGGGGCGCGGAGGGGTGCACGAGGCAGTGCACGACGGCACGGTGGTGGAGGCCACAAGCGCGGAGGGTGGCGTCCCGTGTGACCGTGTGTCGCGGGCGGCACGTACCTGGTGCGGGCGGGGCGCGGAGGGGTGCACGAGGCAGTACACGACGGCACGGTGGTGGAGGCCACAAGCGCGGAGGGTGGCGCCCCGTGTGACCGTGTGTCGCGGGCGGCACGTACCTGGTGCGGGCGGGGCGCGGAGGGGTGTACGAGGCAGTGCACGACGGCACGGTGGTGGAGGCCACAAGCGCGGAGGGTGGCGCCCCGTGTGACCGTGTGTCGCGGGCGGCACATACCTGGTGAGGGCGGGGCGCGGAGGGGTGCAGGGTGCACGAGGCAGTGCACGACGGCACGGTGGTGGAGGCCACAAGCGCGGAGGGTGGCGCCCCGTGTGGCCGTGTGTCGCGGGCGGCACGTACCTGGTGCGGGCGGGGCGCGGAGGGGTGCACGACGGCACGGTGGTGGAGGCCACAAGCGCGGAGGGTGGCGCCCCGTGTGACCGTGTGTCGCGGACGGCACGTACCTGGTGCGGGCGGGGCGCGGAGGGGTGCACGAGGCAGTGCACGACGGCACGGTGGTGGAGGCCACAAGCGCGGAGGGTGGCGCCCCGTGTGGCCGTGTGTCGCGGGCGGCACGTACCTGGTGCGGGCGGGGCGCGGAGGGGTGCACGACGGCACGGTGGTGGAGGCCACAAGCGCGGAGGGTGGCGCCCCGTGTGACCGTGTGTCGCGGACGGCACGTACCTGGTGCGGGCGGGGCGCGGAGGGGTGCACGAGGCAGTGCACGACGGCACGGTGGTGGAGGCCACAAGCGCGGAGGGTGGCGCCCCGTGTGGCCGTGTGTCGCGGGCGGCACGTACCTGGTGCGGGCGGGGCGCGGAGGGGTGCACGACGGCACGGTGGTGGAGGCCACAAGCGCGGAGGGTGGCGCCCCGTGTGACCGTGTGTCGCGGACGGCACGTACCTGGTGCGGGCGGGGCGCGGAGGGGTGCACGAGGCAGTGCACGACGGCACGGTGGTGGAGGCCACAAGCGCGGAGGGTGGCGCCCTCGTCGCCCAGCACGCGCCCGTTGAAGATCAGCCTCACGCGCCGCGCCGATGACAGCTCCGCGGAGAAATGCCGCCTGCATGAATGATGACATCCTATAGCTCTATATATTCGTATGTATATTATTATGATGAAACTAGCGACCCGCCCGGGCTTCGCACGGGTAGCATTTATTATAGATATAAACCTTTCTCAGAAAACACTCTTTCCAACATTTCAAACAGGAAGAAAATCCGTTCACAGCTTTCCGAGATTAGCACATACATACAGATAGAGAAAATGGGTAAACTTTACTTTATAATGTGTAGTGATAGTAAAGGGATGAAATAGGAATCATATGGGTAGCATTGACCATTAATTGTCTCTAAAGACCTTATCACCCTGGCGAGTAAAAAACGAACCGAGATCCACTCCACCCCAATTAGGTGGAATTAAAGACGCGGCAACCTCCCTGCGCATACTTCAACACGTATCACGAACTCATTGGGCGCTCGCTTCGCCTTCAACTCGCTAGGAATCTGTTATGAGGAATTTGCTCGAAAATGATGACACAACGAAAAATTGTCTGATCAGATTGTGATTCATAGAATTACATCAATAAATACATTTGCACGTTGAACAATGATTACCGAAGTTTCCGAAACAACCACTTATTAACTTTTGGGATAGTTGAGGTATATGTTCCAGAATTGTTTGGCAATAAACAATTCCGAGGCCAGAAATGGATAACACGAAGAATATTGGATGTGTACAGCAAGTGAACAAATATATTTCTGACTAGGCAATCATAGTTCAATGATTTGCACTACAAAATCATAATATGGTTGATGGTTATACAACATAATATGCAAATCATTAAGCGCCCTAATGCACTAGCGGTTGGCCGTGCGGCATACCGATTTTACAATTCAATTTGCAGCCGCCTGTTATGTATAGTGCGTACAATAACAGGCGGTTGCATATTAAACTGTAAAAGCGGTTAACCGCTAGTGCGTTAGGGCGCTTACTTTTGTTACATTTAGACGGAGTTTTATACAGAAAATATAACATGACTTACGATTTAAAATCCTTCAATGGTTCATCTAAACTGCCTTCCACTTCTTTCTGTGTATCATTAAGATATTTTAATTTGATAAGTATCTTTTTCCTACTATTTTCCGAATCCGTTTCATCATTGCTAGGCGCTGCTTCATTGTCTTCTATCTGGTTGTCTGTCGGTTCGGGAGCATTGGATTCGGTTGATGTGGCGTTTGCTTTGTGTTCACCATTCGGCTTGGCCTCGGCGCGGTTAGATGCTGCATCGCCATCTGAATTTAAAGCATTATCTTGAACCAAACACAATAACTATAAACACTCAAGGGACTTACTGGAAAGTACAGAACCATTTGCAAGCTCTGGTTCTTATCAGACCAACCATAAACAAGTCTTTAAATTTGCAAATATACAGTATAAGAAAGTTTGTGGATTATTTGGGACTAACTAACCTTTCGATAATCTCAAAAAAAAACCATTTCATTAGAAACTGATTGATTATAATAATTAGACTATTTTATTCTTCTTTAAAGGAAAAAATGGAAAGAGAAATTTGACGTCAGACAGGAATCATCATCCTCAGGATGTATTGTGAAAAATAAAACCATGTAGGGTTCTAAGAAATTTTTACGCGTTTTGTGCAAGAATATGGATACAAGACATATTTTCGGTACCTTTTCACAGTCTCTGATAGTACCCACGAGGAATCTTTAAATATTAGGATACTAATAATATTTTATTATTTTACAAGACGTCTCAACACATCAGAACTGTTCAGTGATTATTATATTATTCTTACTGGTGGATCTTGCGAAGAAATCGCATCCGGATGTGACGTCGGCCTCCATGGCGCTAACGATGCTATCCATTTCCCGTATCTGATCGTTGCTGGCTGGCTCCGGCTCCTCGAGGTTCTCACTGTTGCTTGTCGACGGAACCGGCACCTGACTGTTGTTGGGTGCTGCAATTTTGATGCACTTATTAGCTGTTTTACTAGCTGTTAGCTGTTTTACTAGCTGTAGCTGTATAATATTATTTACAAGGGCTTTAGGTACAGCGTATGTACATAAAAGAGTCGTCATTTCCGACGTAATTTTTAAAAACATGCTAACTTGTTTCTTTACTCACAGTCGATTCGTCTGTAGAAGTGTAGGCGGTTGTTATCCAGCATGGCCATGTCAGCATCAACAATACTGTCCATCTCCTGCAGCGGTATCACTCTACCGGCCCTCGGAGTTTCCGGATCTGTCGGCCGTGTTGTTGTCGAACCTGGTTTTATTTGTCATCATCATCATCATAATTTCAGCCAAAAGACGTCCACTGCTGAACAAAAGCCTCCCCAAAGAATGCCACAACGAACGGTCCCGGGCCGCCCTCATCCAGCGATTGCCCGCGACCTTCACCAGGTCGTCGGTCCACCTCGTGAGGGGCCTGTCTACGCTTCGTTTTCCGGTACGTGGTCGCCACTCCAGAACTCTTCTGCCCCAACGGCCGTCAGTTCTGCGAGCTATGTGCCCTGCCCACTGCCACTTCAGTTTCGCTATTCGGTGGGCTATGTCGGTTACTTTGGTTCTCATGCGGATCTCCTCATTTCTGATTCGATCTCGCAGAGAAACTCCGAGCATAGCCCTCTCCATTGCTCTCTGGGTGACCTTGAGCCTTCTTATGAGGCCCATAGTGAGCGACCACGTTTCGGTTCCGTATGTCATCACTGGCAACACACACTGGTCAAAGACCTTCTTCTTCAGACACTGCGGTAAATTGGACGAGAAGATATAACGCAGCTTCCCGAACGCTGCCCATCCGAGTTGGATTCGGCGATTGACCTCTTTCTCGAAGTTGGACCTACTTAACTGGACCGTATGTCCCAGGTAGACATAATCGTCAACACCTTCGAGTGTAGTACCCTCGACCATAACAGGAGTGGGCGTAACAAGGACATTCGACATAATCTTCGTCTTGTCCATGTTCATTTTAAGGCCCACTCGTTGGGAGGCCCGTCTGAGGCCATTGAGCATTGTGCCAAGGTCTTCCAGGGTCTCAGCCATGGCTACGATATCATCCGCAAATCGGAGGTGGGAGATGTACTCGCCGTTAATGTTGATGCCGAGTCCGTTCCAGTCCAGAACCTTGAAGACATCTTCCAATGCAGCGGTGAACAGTTTCGGAGATATGACATCTCACTGTCTCACACCACGCTGCAGTTGGATAGGTTTCGAGCTCTGATCCTGAAGGCGAACCGACATAGTGGCGTTTTCGTACAAGCTCCTGAGCACCTCAATGTATCGGTAGTCGACTTTCACCTCTGGAGAGACTGTAGCACAGCCCAAATCTCGACCGAATCGAAGGCTTTCTCATAGTCCACAAACGCTAAACGTAAGGGCTGGTTATACTCTTCTGTCTTCTGTATAACCCGCCGCAGCGTGTGTATGTGGTCTATGGTGCTAAAACCTTTACGGAACCCGGCTTGTTCGAGAGGCTGGAAGTCGTCGAGTCTGCGAGATAGACGCTTCGTAATCACTCTCGAAAACAGCTTATAGACGTGACTTACTCTTCAGCTTAGTCAGGCAGCTCTGCCCTATAGACAGATATCTGGCGAACACTTTGGAGCCCTTGTTCCGCTCTATGGCCGTTTTAATACTGTCAGTATTAAACTGCAGAAGGTCGCGAGTCAGTGACTTCAAGATCTGTCTGTTGAGCCGCCTATACACTAAAGCATCTTCAGAGGACTTCAGAACCATACCGCGCCTCTCATCCATGAGCTTGAGAGTTGAGTCGGAGATCTTCTTGGTCTTGCTTGTGTGGCGGGTCTTAAAGCATTTAGACCCAGCCGTACGGACAGTTTCCACAAACCTGTTGTTGTATTCGTCCACATCTACGCAATCACTCAGGCATTCGAAGCGATTTTGAAGTTCGAGTTGGAAGCTCTCGGGGTTTTGGATTTGGGCAGGTGCTGGTCGGAGCGTAGACTTCATTTGCCGGGATCTTTCCAGCTTGACATTAATATTCAGTGTGCTTCTAACCATTCGGTGATCGCTGCCGGTTTTGACCGAATTGATCACAGAGACATCACTGAATATATGTCGCTTCGTGGACATAATGAAGTCTATCTCATTTTTAGTTGCACCGTCAGGACTGATCCAGGTCCACTTCCGGCACTCCCGCTTCCTGAAGAAAGTTCATCATGTAGAGGCTCTTTTTCTCTATGAAGTCGGCCAGAGTCTGGCCCCTGGTGTTTCGTCGCCCATATCCAAATCGACCCACTTTCAGCTCATGATCACCTCGAACGCCCAATTTCGCGTTGAAATCCCCCATGACAACGTTGTAGTGGGTCTTAGAACTATGTTTGGCTCTGGAGATGTCCTTGTCGACGTCGGGAGATCAAGATCATACATAGTACTACCTCATCATCGGAGTGTGCGGAGGTCGGGGCGTAGACCTGTATGACCTTCAGCGAATACCGTTTGGTTATTCTGAGTATAAGGTACGCCACCCTCGACGACACACTCTCGATTTTGACAACGTTGTTCACGAGGGACTTGTGGACGATGAACCCGACACCACCCTGGGACAGTTGTTCGGCCTCCCGGAAATAGAGCAGGTTACCAGACTTGAGGGTCCCCCTGTCTTCGGACTTCCGATAACCCTACAATGTGCCATCGTAACCCGCTCAATTCTTCCTCCAGTTCCATGACTTTCTCGTCAGTCCGCAGCGTCCGTACGTTGTGTGTTGCCAGGGCCAGTTGTCGTCGGGTGTGGTACCCTGGCATCTCCCGGTGATTCTTAGCACCCCCTGCAACGCCGTTACCATGACCGATACCACCATGGTCAGGAATAGCGGAGCTACCGGGGACTAGGGGCCGTTGTGTTTTGGTGTGACTCATTTGGGGTGATTTGCCATAATCGCCACGCTTGGCAAACAGATTGGCGATCGCAGTAGCGGCAATTTTATCACGGGATGCTGCTGCCCATCCTGGATACTCCTACCGCCATGGTTTGACCGTCATTGTTCGGTTGACTGACTGCACTAGAGGAAGAATTCCCTCCACTAGAAGAGAATTCTTCCGCTAGCGGGCGATGGGGTCGTCACATCCCGACGTCGACGCCTGATGTTTTATTTGTATGTATCAATAAAAGCAAGCGTCGAGACGTGACGACCCCATCGTCCTCTAGTGGAGGATAATTCTTCCGCTAGTGCAGTCAGTGAACCGAACAATGGCGGCCAAACCATTCTTTTTTTTTTTATGTAATGGAAGTGGCAAACGAGCATGCAGTTCACATTGATGTTAAGTCATGACTGCAGTCTATAGACACCCACACAAAGACCAAGGTCAAAATGCAGATGTGTTACCACTCCTGAGGCCTAAGGTGTTATGCCTCTGTGCCGGAAATTACAGGCATTATCACCTGACCGGAACACGGTAGTGCTGAACACTACCGTGTTCCGGCACCATTTAGCGGCAAGTGTATTAGGTGATCCGGTGGTGCCTACGCCCGCGAGCTCCGTCACTGGAGCTCTACCACCAGTTTAATAGAGCAGTAGTAAAAATAACAACAATGGGCAGCGGCGTCCAGCGATAAACTACCGTCACTTTGATCACCTTTTTTTTTTACTATTTTTACTTAAGACATAAATAATCAAAATAAAATAAACATTTATGGGAGACCCTGCTACGCGCGATGGTATTATCTAATCTACTCAATCTAGTGAATAATGGTAGTGTATAGTGCCGAAATGTTTTGTTTGCCGCAACATACTATGTAAATAAATGCGAAACTTATTTTTATGATATAATTTAATATTTTTCTATAAGATGTAATTCTTATGAGAAATAAATTTCTTTAGCAAGAAATAAAAAATAATCAATGTCTATTAAAATAAATAACTCACTTATTTGTAAGGGCGTGGTCTGTGCAGAACTTCCGGCTTGTGAGCTGGTTGATACAGTAGTTCCTGTAATACAGACAATTGGAATTTACATTCATATACATTAATAAACATAATATGTTAGGTTTAATTGGTTAGGCATAATACATTAGTTTATACAAACATTCCATATTGTAAATATATTAGATTTAAAGTTTCGTTCAATTACAAAATATTTATAAAGTAAGCCCACTGAGTCTGTTTGTCTATATTTCTGCTAAGTTCTCCTAAACGATGCAACGGATTTTGAAGCGGTTTTCACCATCATGTAGGTAGTTTAGTCTAGTGTATAAAACATCATAATTAAGGTTTCGCAGATTCCAGTGGCGGATTTACAAATTTGCCGCCTGTAGGCTATCCAATTTTTGCCCCCCCTAAATTTTGATATCGTAGTCCACAATCATATCAATTACAGAACAATTATGTGTGTGTATGTATCTTCACGCCAGGTCCCTAACGGGGTAAGCAGAGAGTGTAGAGCGCCAGATATCCCGGTCCTGACAAACCTCTCGTGCCTCGTCTACCTTCATCATTCTCTTCATACATGCACGCCGATTCCTAAGACTTTTGACCCCACCATCAGACAGAACTCGACCTATTTGGTCATGGTCAGTCTTGGTCTTTCTGGGCCTCTGTAACCATCCACATTCGCATTGTATATCTGTTTCGCTCATTCGACATTCTTTCTATATGCCCGAACCATCGGAGCATGCCTTTTTTCATTTTTATACCGATACTATCATTCACACAAAGCCTCTTTCTAACATCTTCGTTACGAACGCGATCGGTGAGTGATACACCGCAGATCTTGCGCAAAGATCTCATCTCGACCGCGTTTAACTTACTTTTATGCTCTTTCCTGCATACCCAGCTCTCGCTTCCATATAAAAGCGTTGGAGTAAGTACAGCATCATGTACGGCTAGTCGAGCCCGCTGGCTGAGATGTTTTGATTCTAGCAGCTTACCCAACGCTCCATTCACGCAATTTCCTGCAAGCACTCTTCTTTCTATGTCAGTGGTGTACTTAACATCCTTGCTAAAAGCACATCCAAGATATACAATTTCATCCACCTGTTTTAACACTGTATCATCTACCACTACCCTTGCATTTGTTCTCTGTTCATCTCTTTCAAATACTAATACTTTAGTTTTGTTCACATTCAATAGTAAGCCTTTCTCCATACAATCCATTTTCATAACTGTGACTAGTGCTTGTAGCCCAGATGGTGTAGAGCTAACAATTACCGTATCATCTGCGTTAAGCAGAGAGTTCACCACTAAGTCACCCATACGCACTCCCACATCCACCAACTTCACCCTCTGGAGGCATTTGTCCAGATATATGATAAGCAGCCTAGACGAAAGCACGCAACCCTGTCTGACACCGATGTTAACATCAAACCAGGGTGACATGTTACCATCTACCCGCACACATGCTTGACAGTTTACATACGTGGACTGTATTGCACGGAGCAGACTGCCATCAATACCATGATGATGATCTAAGGCGCTACAGCCCAGGGTGGGTCTTGGCCTGGTTAGGAATTTTCTTCCCGTCCGGTCTGTTTTTGGCTCTTTCTCTCCAATTCGTTACGCCGAGCGTTCTCAGGTCCTGCTCTACTCCGTCTAGTCATCTACGTTTAGGTCTGCCTCGGTTTCTTCGCCCGCCAGTAGACGTTTAGGTGTTCTGGATTCATCCATCCTCTCCACATGTCCTGCCCATCGTAGGCGTCCAATTTTAATAATGTTAATGACATTAGGTTCATCATACATGTGGTAGAGTTCTTGGTTGTATCGAGTTCGCCATTCCTCATTTTCCAACTACTGAAAATGCGCCTCAGAATCTTGCATTCGAAGACTAGAATTGCGTTCTCGTCCTTTTTGCTTACAACCCAGCATTCGGATCCGTATGTCAATATCGGCCTTAGTAAAGTTTTATAGAGAAGGATTTTAATGTTCTTTGAGATAATTTTTGAACGGAAATATCTTAGCAAACCGAAATAGCATTTATTAGCCGCCATAATTCGCCTGCTTATTTCTGAAGATATATCATTGTTACTCCTTACTAGAGAGCCGAGTTAAACGAATTGATTGACACAGTCAAATGTGCTGGTATCAATAGTGATATTGGACGGTGTTGTAAGCAGTTCTTTTGAAGTTTTCATATATTTAGTCTTCGTCACATTGACTTGAAATCCGGCCTCTTCAGATGATTTTACCAGGGCACGGTAAGCAATCTCTATTGCAGGTAGGTTTCTACCTATCACATCCAGGTCATCCGCATACCCTAGTATTTGTATAGACTTCAGGAATATGTTGCCACCAATTTCGATCTTTGAGTCGCGAATGCACTTGTCTAAAGTAATATTGAAAAGAAGACAGGACAGTGCATCGCCTTGTCTGAGGCCATCATTAGTCTTAAACGGTTCTGACACATCCCTTTGAACCTTTACAACACTCTGAGAGTGCATCAACGTCATTTTGGTCAGAGATATTAATTTAGACGGGATACCGATCTCAGCCATCGCCTGGTACAGAAAACTACGGTGCACGCTATCATATGCCGCTCTGAAGTCGATGAATAGATGGTGTGTGCTGATGTTAAACTCAAGAGTCTTCTCAAGAATCTGCCTCAGGGAGAATATTTGATCAATTGTAGATCGGATAGGCCGGAAGCCAGATTGGTATTCTCCTAACGAACTCGACGTACGGTTGTAGTATATTAAAGAGAATCAACAAAACATCAATACCATACTCTGACAAAATGTCCCACAGCTCCTTTCGTAATACCCTATCATACGCTTTCTCCAAATCCACAAAACCGCAGAAAACCTTCTGGCTCGCAGCCAGATGCTTCTCTACGATGTTGCGGAGGGAGAAAACTTGATCCATACATCCACTTCCAGTTCTGAAACCACCCTGTGCATCCCACAACAATCCGTCGGACTTCTCTTTCATTCTTCTTTCTAAGACTTCTGATCGCTCGATAGCTGGTGCAGTCCATACGTGAACCCTTACCTTTATACAAAGGCACGATGACCGCACACCGCCAATCCTTTGGGATTCTTCCGGATCTCCATCGTTTTAACACATCTTGCGTGTTCTCAAGAATGTTACCCAACTTAGATTTTATTCTATTCATTCCAGAAACTGGAGAAGAGCTTCTAGACTTTTTCACCTCCCTCCAATAGTTTGATGTTAGTCTCAAAGCTCTTCGCCAGTCTCTCATCAGCTTCCACTTTATCTCTCTCACGCTCTTCATTCACAAAAATCTTGGTGTCATTCTTGAGCCGACGGTAAATTTCTCTCTTCTCATCTCTCATACCATTATTCATTTGCAAAGATGCTATATAATCCAGCCATGCTTTCTTCTTTCTTTCAACGGAGTCTTGCACCTCCTTGTCTCGCCACGCATTCACTTTCAAGGATTTGCGTATCTTTGCATAACCACATACTTCTTTCGCAACTTCCACCATACTATCTTTCATAACTTGCCAACATTCATCCACGTCAAGTCAAGTCATTCACCAAGTCCGTAAGACAAACCTTGTCTAACTTTTCACGGACTTGACGTTCATACACTCTCCTTGCACTAATGTCTTGTAACTTTTCACTCTTTATTCTTTCATGTCCTTCGCAAGGCACACGGCTTATTACCAAGTAGTGATCTGTATCAAGAGTGGGACCTGTGTAGGCTCTAGTGTCCATCAGGCTCTTCCGAAGACGACTATCAACCATGATCAAATCAATCATACTTTTTTGTTCATTCCTCCCCTATGTATACGTGTGAATGTCCTATGACGGAATTCTGTGTTAGACACAAGGAGACTTCGTTCCAAGCATAAGTCAAGTATCAGCTTACCAGCATCATTTACTATTCTATCACCATATGGACCTAGAACGGCCTCGTATCCTGGCCGCCTGGACCCGACCCATCCATTCAAATCACCGCACAAAATTACCCTTTCATTAGCTTCGACCATATCGAGAACTTCCCTTGGTAGATTCCCTTCCCCAAAACTTCTCCAGGTCTTGGGTCGTCGCTGAGCTAACCGGTGCATAAGCTGCTACCAAAAACACCCTAGTGACGCCCAATTTAATTCGGACCTAGATTAGTCTCGGGTTCACCAAACCATAATCATTCACTCCAGTGTCTAAACGAGAGGACAGAAGGACGCCCACCCCCGCGCTGGCATGATCGCTCTCTTGCACACCTCTCTTGCCCACAGAGCCATCACGTCACCTGGGAGATCTTCGACCTCGCAGCCCTTTCGTTTAGTCTCTGTTACACACAAAATATCCAGGCGTCTCACACTCATTACGTTCGTCAACTCATTCATCTTCTCACAAATTCCACCTCTCACATTCCACATGCCTATATGGCACTCCCCACTCCTCGATCCGCCGTATCGGGCCCGGCGTGAAAGGTGGTGGTCCCCATCGCCGCTTTTCGTACCGACGGGGACGGGTCGGTACGCGATGCCTCGGGGGGATGCCCTAACCCGCACTGCGGTACGCACCAGAATTGCAGCCCTAAAGGACTGGCAGGGGTCGCGACGTGCACGCTTCTGGCATGACCCCCCACAGAACAATTATGAGAGGAGAAAATATGTAAATATAACTAAACAACAATAATATCGAATCGTCGTGATCTTTGAAGTATACTTAAGCGATTAAACTTCAGCAATTATTTATGTAAAGATATAATTCGATTTTAGTTGTGTGTGTATACATTTTTTATTAAAAATATGAACTAAATCTGCCGCCCCTTAAAATTTGCCGCCCTAGGCTCCAGCCTACTCAGCCTACTGGTAAAGCTTATTTAAATTAATGGGAAATGTTCTAGGCCAGACTTAATTCACAATACAGATAAAGTAAAAAGAAACTTACTAGTTCTTATGCTGACTGTAACGGGCGTACGAGATCGCATAACCAATACAGTGCGGTAGCGGTCAGGTCTTGCATTTGTCGACCACCACGCCAAAAGCGCGACAGCCATCACAAATAATATGACCATAAAATGGACTACCTCATCTCCTACTCCTTCTATAAGTGTCATCTTGACCTGAAAAACATATTGGATATAATATGTCTTACTCTTCTTTAACCCATGCGCATTTCATGGGCTGTTGCTTCTCTCTACAAGCAACTCTTTAAGTCTGTCGAACTCAGATGTATAGACTAACAATCTGTTCTTACAAGATGTGTTTATTTGTATGATATGAGTCTATAGACACTGAAGTTCACATGAATAGCTTAGAAATACTACAAATCAAGGTAAACAATTGAATTACAAACTTACAGTAGTATGTGAAAATGCATTAATTAATTTAATATTAGCCAAACTTTCAATTTGGTTCTCTTCGCAGGATTACTTTATAATTAAACTATTGTGCATCACTTCACTGATTTAATGAATATGTAGATTAAATATGTTCAAAGGATACTATCGCCCTCTCGAAAAAAAAAACAAATTGTAAAGTCCATTGCCACGAACAAGTCGGATTATTGCATTTAGCATAACGCGAGTGCCTTTCAAGGTCACATGTTGAAAATATTTTCAACAATTAGTACATACCTCGTTTTATGTTTACTGCTGTTGGAGAAAATAGTGTAATTATAAAAACGCTGGTTGGGTTCTCACTATGTAACACAGAGACATCTCGTTATCAGCTGAAATAAAAAACACATTACAGTACAATCGTTTCACTTTTCAAATACCACTGGGAGCGTAATGAAACAAGAAACCACACAATCACTGCAACTCTCTTCCAGATGTCGACAAGAAATGTAATAAATAATTGCAATATTTTGTAATGCTGTAAAAATGTAAACTGAAAAGGTAGGTACCTGAATCAGAAAACCCTTTTCAGTTTTATTACTCCGAGACCATCCTACAATCTTCGCTTGATAAATCCGTTTGACATTTGACAATGACAAGTATGACAACAAATGAGAATTTGACATGACAAGATTTTTTTTTTCTATTAATTAATTCATGATAATCGATACAGAGTCTTTCAGTCGTATACATATTGAATTTCACATTTCTTTAAATTAATGAATATCCATATGGATGATGACGATGATTAAATGCTTCCATGAGGAATATGATGAGTTGGCTCCAGTAAAGCGATGGGGACTTTACTAGGAGTTTTTACGAAGTTTTGGAGTATGATAAATACAATACGAAAAATCACTTTTCACTTCATAATATCACTTTCTTACACTCGTGAACATTATCGCATGCTTTATGATAAAAATCCCACCATTTTTACACATAAAAACGCGACTATACACAAATTTCGAAAATAATATCACGCAGCGACACAGCTCTTTTCCGCGTTCCCGCCAAAACTTTCGACCCTCTCGACATGACAAGAATGTAGAAATAGGAATGTAACTATAGTAACGTAACTAACTTATGTTAGTGAAAATAATAATGCATTTCCTTGGTAACGAACGTTCTATGAAATATTATGTATAATATACTCCGTTTTACGCAAATCCCGAGATACGCGGTTGTTTTATCATACCGCGCGCATCGGTTTCTCCACTGTTCGGCTAACGGGAAATTCGAGTACCTATACATTATTGATTTATCTATAATTAAGTCATCCAAATGATCTAAAAGACCAAAAAATGAGTAATTTGAACCTAGTATTTATATGCAAATCTTAAACCCCACTTACGCGAATTTGACTTACACTGCTATCGTGTAAGTCCGAAGTAGGTATTATGAAAAAATATTGAATATTTGGTAGGGACGCGGGAAAGAATCGTGCCGCTGCTTGATATTCTTGTAAAAAACTAGTCTACCTATCGTAGTCGTGTTATATGTGCAAAAATATTGGAATTTGTATCATAAAGCATTCGAGAACGTGCACGGGTGTAAGAAAGTGATATGCAGTGAAAAGTTATTCTTCATGTTGCCTCCAAAACTTCATAAAATTTATCAGTAATGTCACCATCACTTTATTTGTTTAATTACTGGATCCATCTTAACATCTTCCATACGGAACTACATATCTCATCATCTCACTCACTCACCTTCACATATTACAGACGACCCGGTGAGTCCAGCGGTGTGAGATGACCATTTGATTCGAAAGGTCGCGGGTTCGATCCCGGCACCGGGACAAATATTTGTATGGCCTACAGATATTTGTTTCGGGTCTGGGTGTTTGTGTATATGTTGTATGTGTACAACGGCACCCACGACAGTGGTGTATACCTTCTGTGGGGCTGTGAGTGTAAGCGTATTTATTAATTTAACATCATAATGTAAAAAAATAGTAAATAACGTTCCATTTGTTCGTACCGCGGGCTTAATTATAGTTATAATTCCATTAATGGGCTGCAACGACCGCGACCATGACCGCTGAAACTGCCGTTGCACTAAATTAATATAATAAGGTCGATGGCATTTTACGAGAATCTCATAGGTAGAACGCAAGTCGCTCTTTTTTCCCCTACGCGACCATCTGCGAGAAGGGGAGAGGGACGTCATGCTGTCCTTGTTTGCCGAGGACAGCACCTACATAGCGACATCTGCTCGGTTGCATTTAAAATCGCGAAAATGCAACACCTGTTGGAGCTGCTGCCAGAGTGGCTAGACAAGTGGCGGATGACCGTCAACGTAGAGAAGACGGCCGCCATCGCAACACGAGTCCGCCGCTCCGACTGCGAGACCAGCACATACCCTGGCAGTCTACGGTGAAATAATTGGGGTGCAGCATGCGGTAGCCGCGCGCACGTACCTGTGTTTCAATCGAGACTGCCACTACGGACCAAAATCCGGCTATATAAGACCTACGTCTTCGCTCCAGGTTGACGTACGCTGCGCCTGCATGGTATGATTTATGTTGAGCTACGCAGCGACGTCGGCTTCCGGCCCAGCAGAACGTGTCTTACCGACTGATCGCAGGCGGGGGAAGTACGTGCCCAACGACGTCATCTCCCAGGACCTATGGGTTGAGTCCGTAGAGGAATTCGTGGTCCATCTTGTATTCGCCGATCCCTGATCCCTTACAGTTAGGGCTGCCCAGTCACCAACACACACGTATTACTTTTGACAGGCCCCATCCACCCGCAGACGACTGGGAGGGTTCGAGCCCCAACCATCGACCGGGCTCAACCCCCAGGAATGGAGACGTCACTTGGGACCGCGGCTGCGCCGTCCGGCCCTAGGCCAAGGCGACGACGTGGTCATGTGGCCCCTCACTATAGCCAACCTGAACATTTTCAATCAATTGTAAGCGGCGCGTGGGAGAATAGCTGAAGAAGAGAAAAAAAATTGTACCCAGTAAAAAAAAAAATATATAAAAATAATAATTTAAAAAAATTATGTGTATTACCTCCCTCAGCGTGTTCTCCTGTGTGTCAGCATCCCTAATCCAATATTTAGGCTAAGCCTGAGTTGCACCAAGATATTGGAGCTACCAAGTTATGCGGGCGCACGATGGCTTGACCGGCGTGGCGGCTTTGGTAAAGCTAGCGTGCTCAAAGGCGCCTGGGCGATGCGCTGTCCGTTCGGTGGGGACGGTAGGGAGTTTGGCGCGTGAGCACGAAGTTTTAATCAATTATCACGACTGCCTCGATGTTGCTGGTAAGTAAACTACGAGGCTAGCTCGCCGCATTTTGTACTGCCTCTCGAGGTGAACTCAATTTGAATCGAATTTGATGAGCATTTAATTTTTTTCTGAACATCCTCCCTCCCCCATAGTTTTGAGTTCACTTAATATTGACGCCAACTTATTCATAGTAGAGAAGTGCGAATGTAGTTTGTTTTTATTTTAACCGTATCGTCATCAAACCGTACACGGTGCCTTCGTCTTGTTGGCATGTCCATGACATCAGCCGTCACGACATCTAGTTTATTATACTTAGATACTTACAAGCTTATAGTACGGGGTTCCTAGAATATTCTTTACCTTTTATTACTAACAAGCCGATTTTTCGGGAGTAGCTTCATTTTGACGAGACGTCTAACTTTTTTCCTTACAACCATTTTGCTAAATGGTAGCTAATAGGGATAGCAGGGATGAACCTAGATGTTGTTTTGACGAATTAAAAAAAATAATACTAACCGGAAATTTCTTTGTTTATTGTCAAGATAATTTTCTACATAATCCGAGAAAATATTTGGCGTAGAAAATTAAAGGTTTCATCAAGGGAGTCCCCTTCTCCGTATCCGTCAGCTCTCAAGAAAAATATGACAATTATTGATTGTCTATTGTTATGCGGATTATAACGTCCGCTCGATCCTGAATAACTTTAGATAATAAGTTTAGATCTAGGAAAAAAATCTAATATATTCGAAAAAACTTCTATCTGAAAATACAATTATTCAGAACATGAAGTACCTATGTCTGATTGAAAACTGATGACACTTAACGCGTAGATTCTACTTTGCAGTAATTTTATTAGCAAATTACCCGCTTATTGCCGTATATGTTAATTTTAGAAGTAACTATACTGTCAGCTTATAACCGTACTTAAAATTCCTTCTAGCTTATAAATAGACTCGACGTAACAAACAACGCATACACGGCTCTGATACAAGGACCGATTGAAGTTATGAAATGCAATTCTACCAGAGTATCAGTGATAGAGTATCAATGGGTCACGCACTCCTGAGTCTTAAGTTATTGTTATGCCTCTGTGCCGGAAATTACAGGGCCGTACATTACCACCTGACCGGAACACGATAGTGCTAAACACTACGATTTAGCAGCAAGTTTATCTAAGTAATGCGGTGGAGCATACGCCCGCAAGCTCCGTCACTGGAGCTCTAACAACAGCAGTAAAAATTTACCAAAGCGCATCTTTATGATTATGTATACATTTTAAAATGATGCGCTTTGATTTAACTATGTCATTATTATTTTGTAGAAGTTTATTCGCGGCTATTGAACAAGGTGCTTTGTATGTGCGTGTAATATTGATTTGATCATTTTTCTCCCAGACAGTTCTCAGTTAACTTTCGTAAATGTTGCATCATTCGTTTGTTCTTTGGGGATGAGAAGATGGGGCTGGGCGTAGAAAAGGATAGAGGTATGATGACGTGAATGACGACTTGTCATCGTTTTATATCCATCCTTTTCACTTCACTATCAATTTCTGTTTACGCAGTTAAATAAATACAACATTAAGATAATCTTGTTAATATCTCCTCAAAATATAATTAGATGTAACAAAATTATTAAATAATCATTACCTATTTAAAAATACAATGTTCACCTAAGTATTATGTTATGTAATTAATACAATTTATAACACTACGTTTTGTACGTTCCGTTTCACAGTATTGCGATTGTAATACCTATGTCGAGTTGAACATAGGCTGTCTCTGTTGTTTTTCCATCTCTCGATGGTGGTCGGCGATTCTCGGATGCAATCGTTGAATGGTCATGGACTGGATTTTATAGCGGCGGGCGCTACTGGTGTGACATCATTCATTCTCTAAATTCAAGGCGGGTTTGTTGTAATTTTGCGAGCGAGCTTGAAATTGTGAAGTTATTCTAATCGTAATTTCTATCGAGTATTCAAAACAAGATTCATGCCTTGGAAAGATTTTTGGCGGGTGTATTTATTTTTTTAGTGAATTTATTTTATGCTAATATTATTTTGGTGCTGGGACACGTTTGTTTTTCTTATTTATTATTGGTCTGTAACGGAAGTTATAAGACCGCCGCTCGTGTATTATTCATTAAATAAATATAAATAAAAACACAACACATTAGTGGAGAGGTTACCCTAAGAGTTTATCATGAGCTACGTAGTATATACATGCAAAATAAATACATTGAATACTGTTTATTACAATTCAATACATCATTCGTTCCACAACCACGAGATTTTGAGATCAATTAACTACGGTTATATGAGAAAAGACAAGATTAAGAAGTTTAAGACAGCTATGTTTAGAAGAAACATCAAAATGTAAGTACCACATTAAATTTCTTCGTAATTTAAGTCTATATTCACAGGAATCTTATATGTCCTATAGAGGGCCCGGGCCTTGGTCTGTAATACCAGCGAGTGTCGTATTTAGAAATGAGCCTGGTTAGCACAAAGAGCGATTTTGAATTTCGTGCAATTAACCGATGGATGGTTGATGAAAAACCTACTTCCGGATAAGTACTTCCGACATTTACCTCAACATGCAGACAACAGTTTACTGGTGGTAGAGCTGCAGTGACGGACCTCGCGGGCGTAGTCACCACCGCATTACCTAATATACTTGCCGCTTAATGGTAGTGTTCAGCACTATCGTGTTCCGGTCAGGTGTACGTGCCATGTACGGCCCTGTAATGTGTAGGCCTCAGGAGTGGTAATGCATCTGCATTTTCACCTTGGTCTTTGTATGGGTGTCTATAGGCTGCCGTCATCACTTAACATCGATATGAGCTGCATGCTTGTTTGCCATTCCCATTACGTTAAAAAAAAACAACAAAAACATTGTATTTAAAATAGGTAGGTAGGCACTTACTTTATTATTGGTGTGTAAAAAATGTGTGTATTGACTTGATGTTTTACCTTTTTTTCTCATTGCACCCCAAGATGAGCGAGTATGATTTTCAAGTTGAAAAGGTTAGAGATAAGCGTTCCTTATTTCTAACCATTTCATCCAATATTTTTAATTGTCACTAAGGCTGTTAAAAAATCAAAAAATACCAAAAGGCAAACATGTAGTTCACCTGAGTTTAAACTACCTACATGAATTCATTTTACCTAGCTTAATAAACTACAGAGCTGTTACACTTATTTAAAAACGTTAACGTTATATCACGCCTGTACTTCCCAAAGGGGTAGACAGAGGTAAATGCATGCATTCAAGCATAGACTCACGATTCGGTGGTTACGTTTTATCCCATTATAACAGGTGGCGAGCCTACTGACATCTCCGGGCACATTGCCAAACTCCGAAAATGGCACTGAGAAATTTCCAGAAAATGGGAAAATCCCTATAGCATCAAAAGATAATACATGATTTACATAAATTTTATACCTGATAACTCGCAACCTTTCGATCCGGGGATTGAACCCAGCGTACCATTAGTGGATTGGTACCACTGGACTACTGAGGCAGTTTAGTTATGTAGTTTCGTAAAATTTGAATACCAACAATATTTTAAAACGTGATAAGTTTGCTCAGATGCTCAACCTTCCTACACGTAGAGCTTATAAAACTGCAAATAAATCTTCAAAAACATCTTATTGATATAATCAATAAAGTTAGTGACGTAAGATACCTGAAAATATCAAGCTTATGAACGCGTCGACAGTGTCCTCGTTTATTCTCTTCAATTGATTTTCGGTCTATTGGAGTTGTGTGTGTGAATAGGTTGGCCAAGGGGGCATGAGAGAACACGAACCTAATGGTAGTTAATTAATTTTTCAAATTTCGTAGTTTGTTCACTTACATACTTGCGTATGTACATATTTTTATAACAGAATCCTTTAGTAGGTAGTTCAGCCTATTGTAATTGCTTACGAAATAGCTAGAAAGTAAACTTTCGACATTTTATATTCCGCCGACAAGATTTCTAAGTTTAAACTAAGTTCGCTACCTCAAAAGGGTGCATACCATAAAAAAAAAATACACACCCTAGCATCTAAAATATCACTCATCTCAAGATAGATTGATTGATTATTAATTAAAAAGTCAGGACAGATTCATTTAAATTATCTACTTACTACCTTTCTAATCTTAAAATGTTGTCTCTATTTTTTACGATTAATGCTTAGAATAAAGTACTGTCCTTATTCTAAGAGACCCCAGAAGTAGCCAAAATATTTTTTTTGGCAAGGTCACTCTCTTAAAATATGCTACGCGGTGCTACGCTTGTGGTGCTACGCTGCTAGTGTTGCTACGCTGTTGGTGTGCGTCTCACGATGCTGATAACCGGCACTGTCTAGTTACTGGTGGTAGAGTTCCAGTGTAGCCACCAAATTGTAGTGTTCAGCACTATCGGCTATCGTGTTCCGGTTGGATAATAATATAAGGCCCAGTAATAACTATCAAGAGGCATAATATAACAACTTAGGTCTTGGGGGTGGCAACGCATCTGCATTTTCACCTCTGGGGTCCGACCGCCTGACTCAAATTTCGTTTAGCTTTCGATTATGACAACATCTTATCAGTATCGTACCACCTAACTTTTTCCTGGAAGTGTTTTCGTCCGCAGGTACATACTTAAGAGCGAAATGTTCTAATAGGCGGTACGAAACTGACAAGATAACGACCTAAACGAAAGCGTTTCAGTTAGGCGGTCGGCCCCCTGATTTTTGTGTACATGTCTATTAGATAGACTGCATTCTTCACTTAACATCCATATGAGCTGGATGTTTATTTGCCACTTTCGTTAGATAAATTCAATTCAATTGATTTATTGCCAGCATGTACATATACATTTAATTATAAGGATCTTATATTATACATATTAAGTCAAGTACATGGAACCCTTCTTTGGGGCATCGCAATATGGTGTAGAGTGATTGTCATACAAGTCATAGTTACTATCATTATACATCAGTTATTCATCAATTATTAATTATCTGTCAGATATAAAACGACAGGTTTATTATAAAAGTAAAATTACATTATTAAATTGTCCAGTATAATACATTTGATTAAATTAATACTATGTTACATCGTTAAATAGTGAAAGTATAATATTATAATGTCAACACTAAATTTTAATGATATGTCAATCGATAAAATAAAAGTCAAAATAAATGTCAATAAATAACATACTAATGTCAAGTAAGAATTTAAAAATTACATTTTCATTTCACTGTTACAAAAAATACATGTCCCGACTTTTTGGATTTTTTTTGAATAGAAGTCCTACTCGTAACTCGGGAATTTCACTTTCAATATTACTTAAACAGAAAATAAATGGGAAACTGTGTAATAAAAAAACTAAGTATATCGTCCACCATTCCTGCCGAGTTTTGTAGACATGTACGATATTAGAATATATTATTGAATCATAAAGATAAGCGAGATATTGCGGCTGCGTTCGATTTGTTTTTTTTTATGTTTTAATAAGTTTAACTGAAAAATAATGCCGGTCAAGTCGATCCTACATTTCGAAAGTTAAACTAGGATAAGAGGTCCATCCTAATTTTGTTTTCCTTCTGAAATCCATCCAATGTGTGTAAAACATGAGATACCAACTATATTTATCTCACATATTTTATATACGTATTTTCTTTGTATTTTTAAGAATATATATTATATTACAGTAGGTAGTAGTAGTAAGATATATTACAGTAGAACGCCGATTATCCGAATAAAGCGGGACCGGGGTCGATTCGGATAATCAGACATAGACGGGTAATCTCGGGTAATAAAGAAAATCAAACTGTCGCACATGGAATAACAAATACAGTTTTACAATAATATATGCGCACTCGTTGCGATTTCATCGTCTGTGTGTATCTGGAACCTTTGATCGTTATTATCACAGTGCAACCACTCCTCCATATTAGAAAAAAAAAACAAAAATTACTTACTTTTAACTTTTTACTCGTATATTACGCTTAGGACCGATGCGGATGATTGGCGATTCGGTTAAGTAATCTGCGTTCGGATAATCAAAATTAAATCTGTGTTTATTTATATAACTGCCTTGTAATGTCAAGGCCAATCCTATACAGACGGGCCACAATAACCCAGACATAATTGTAACATAAAAAAGGGACTCCGAACTCCATATTCCGGAACAACCGGTTCCTTTTGCCATTTCTTTACATTTGCTCGGCGAATTCAATAAACAAAAAAATTGAAATAAAACTATTTTTACGGATTTATCTCGCGTATATTAAACTAAAATGATTTTTAAAATCAACCCGACGTTTCGGTCGCTTTTCAGCTTCCGTGGTCCCGGGCAGACTGAGGTGACATTTGACATTCTGACAGAAGTTTGAAAAATTATATGTAGCTACCTCCATCGATTTCGTAAACGCCTTGCGTAGCGTTCAGGATTAACACAATAATTACTTATGGTATCTTGAGGTCTTGCAGACTGCTGCGGCTGGGATTTAATCTTGCTAAGTATGGGATCCCATGATGTTGATAATCGCCATCCATCTTCTCTATTGAAATTTGGGTGTTTTTTAATTTCAATAGCCTCGCGTACCATTCGTGGAATGGGTTTATGTTCTCTAGCGAGTATTTGAATTTTATCAAACCGGATGTAATGGTTTGGCTTATCCGCTATGTGTTCACAGACTGCAGACCTCCCTGTTCTTCGGTTTTTGACATCAGCAATGTGCTCTTTAACGCGGGTGGATACAGCTCTCTTCGTTTGACCAATATATGAGAGTCCACAATCACAATCTAATTTATAAATGCCAGAATTTTGTAATGGAATATTACTTTTAATGGGTCTTAAATACTGATGAATCTTTTTATATGGTTTGAAAACTGTTTTAATGGAATTCTTTTTTAAAATGTTGCTGATTTTATCTGTGACACCCTTAACGTAAGGTAGTATGGCTGGTTGTCGTTCTACTGTAGGTGGTTTCACGCGGCCTCTGTGACGGACGGGTGGTACATGGAGCTTGTTGTTATGTAGCACCTGGCGTAGGTGCTTCAGCTCCCCCTGAAGATGGTGGTCGTCACAGATGCCTCGTGCTCTCTGAAATAGAGATGAGCCAACGGCAGATAAATGTGCCGGGTGATGGTGTGATTCACCATTAAGGTACCTATCAGTATGGGTAGACTTCCTAAACACAGTGTGACTGAGTGTGTTATTGGTTTTTCTGTGACGACCACCATCTTCAGGGGGAGCTGAAGCACCTACGCCAGGTGCTACATAACAACAAGCTCCATGTACCACCCGTCCGTCACAGAGGCCGCGTGAAACCACCTACAGTAGAACGACAACCAGCCATACTACCTTACGTTAAGGGTGTCACAGATAAAATCAGCAACATTTTAAAAAAGAATTCCATTAAAACAGTTTTCAAACCATATAAAAAGATTCATCAGTATTTAAGACCCATTAAAAGTAATATTCCATTACAAAATTCTGGCATTTATAAATTAGATTGTGATTGTGGACTCTCATATATTGGTCAAACGAAGAGAGCTGTATCCACCCGCGTTAAAGAGCACATTGCTGATGTCAAAAACCGAAGAACAGGGAGGTCTGCAGTCTGTGAACACATAGCGGATAAGCCAAACCATTACATCCGGTTTGATAAAATTCAAATACTCGCTAGAGAACACAAACCCATTCCACGAATGGTACGCGAGGCTATTGAAATTAAAAAACACCCAAATTTCAATAGAGAAGATGGATGGCGATTATCAACATCATGGGATCCCATACTTAGCAAGATTAAATCCCAGCCGCAGCAGTCTGCAAGACCTCAAGATACCATAAGTAATTATTGTGTTAATCCTGAACGCTACGCAAGGCGTTTACGAAATCGATGGAGGTAGCTACATATAATTTTTCAAACTTCTGTCAGAATGTCAAATGTCACCTCAGTCTGCCCGGGACCACGGAAGCTGAAAAGCGACCGAAACGTCGGGTTGATTTTAAAAATCATTTTAGTTTAATGTACGCGAGATAAATCCGTAAAAATAGTTTTATTTCAATGAGTGTAGCTCGCGAAAACCTAAGAACATATCAAACAAAAAAATGTTTAAAGGAATGACAAAAAGGACCGGTATCATAATGTCAAGTTACATTTAATGTTAGTAGCCAGGAAACCCCAAAAACAAATTAACAAGGTTGTAGGTTGTATAACTATTACTTACTCTTCGAGCAAGTTAGCACAATTTAATTATTCACGATATCGAAGGAAAGAAAACCATACTTTTTCCTTTGTCCTTAAGTTGTAAATGAACACAGATTTTAAAATGTATTTAAGTTCTCTTACAGACCATGTATCTTTACTATTTATATTAAGGGAAGAATATCGTGAACAAACATTGCAAAAAAATATGGACTTAGCGCATTGTTTTGAGGGACCCCGGTAGAAATGTTCATACTAGTTCATATAATTAACGAAGGAAGTCTACCATAAAGTCAAGTTAGTTTTATTCCTGTTTTGGATGTAGTATCTGCTAACAATTTTTTTTTAATAAAATTTCTTTGAACCTATCGGATTTGATGGTTTCTAAGTAACGATTGATTTGGTCAAAGCAGTTGGAATAGTCAACTTAAGTGTCATCTTTATTATTGAGAACCCAACTTTATTGATGGTTAGATGGCATCATAATTTCTGCCAAAGACAAAACATACGCATCAGGTGGGACGTATCTAAATTTAGAACTCCCATTTTAGAATATTAATGTTTACAAGCCGCAGTATTCATTTGTTTGCCTATTTCATAAGATAAATAAAATCTTCAGCACAATAACCCTTGATTTTATAAATCTGAAGAACGATCTCATTTATAAGTTGTCAGCTCGCAGTCATGTGATTATAGAAACTGTAAGATCCGTTGTGTGCCTATCTTATCACATCGAAGGCATAATGCAACAAAATTTCCACACGCGACGTCAGAGGCCCGGTGGGTGGATTCTGCGCCTTTCTGTATACCTACCATAGGGCTGTCAAAACTACTATATTTTATAAAATTATCGATCAGAAGGTATTTCATAGACAGATAAATTCACAAAAGTAAAAATTCGTTGGAACCATTATGTGTACATTACAATGCTAACTCTATTTGTAACGGTTTCCCTTTGATCACTTACAATCGCTTAATTCTTCCAGTTGCAGAGTAGGTCTCTATCTAATGATTTACTCAGAAAAATAAAAATTGTATGTTTTGATACATCAGATTCTAGTAATCATTTTTCAAATGTTTCCTTGTCCGATTTTGATTAATTGTGCATTTTTAGAGCCAACAAATTTCAATGGATACATTTTTTTTGCATTAATAGAGTAGATACTTAATTAGGTGTATCGCGTACTGACGAGAGTTACCTTTGTAACAAAATAAAGTTGACCTTTGGCGTTATGAATAGGGTATTTTTGCCAGTTTTGTTTTTGGTCCCAGATTCTTGGTTACATCGTGACGTTATTGGAGATGAGCTGTTTCCTGAATAGGTCGGGAAACGTTCAAAGTTTTCCATCTCGATCAATTTCGTACAACGCGCTTGAACAAATAAAAAAATAACGAACATTACCCGATTCTCATCGTCAAGGACCGTTCTTTAGGACGTTTTCGTTTTGGTTGACTAGATGTATGCCTTATGTTTCCAGAGTCCATTGCATATTAAATTTAAAGGTGTGTGATCGGTATTATTTGTCAGTTATGGGGGTGTCATAGCAGCTTTTATAGGGCATGAGCAAGATTTTCTCGGTCAATAATATATTATAATTGAATAAAACGGTTGGCAACCCTAATATGTATTACCTTGGATTGATATTTTTTACCATGGTTGCCCCATGTGAAGGTCGTTGTTACGTGAGTATACTCTAATTCTGAGTTTGTCTACCTCGGGTTTCTGATATAATTGTCCAACCAGTCATTTAAAATAATTGCTGGATGATTTTTCAGGGCAATAAAAATTATTAAAAAACGGTTGGCAACCCTGAAAGTTTACCTCGGGTCGATATTTTTTACCATGGATGCCCTGTGTGAAGGTCGTGCGTACTCCTATGGTTAGTCTGTCGATGTCGACCTCGAGTATCTCATATGTTTGTCCAACCAATCATTTACTATTAATACTAAACGATTTTCTAGTTCAATAAAAATAATTGAAAAACGGTTGGCAACCCTGAATGTCCACCGTGGGTCGACATTTTTACCATGGATGCCCTGTGTGAAGGTCGTGCGTACTCCAATTGTTGGTCTGTCGACATAGAGTAGGTATCTCGTGTGTTTGTCCAACCAGTAATTTACCATAATTGCTGGATGCGCTGACAATAATGGCGGGTGCTTCACGTGTTACCTACCTATCTATATGTCCATCGTCCATCCTAGATAATGATTATCTTCATCGTTTATCAGACACGAACGTGATATCAGGCACTGTCAGTACGGACTATAAATATTTTAAGGGGTCAATATTCGTACTTATTGATTATGATTTTTGGTAGTAGTATACCTACCAAAAATCTAAAAAATATAATAATAATACTTATTATTTATATAATAAGTATACCTTTTTTTTAGTTTTTTATGTTTACTTACGCTACAGAAATTTAAATCATCATCGTAGTATAAATGTCGGACATCGTCAGGTAGGTATTCTGCCACCAACTTCATTTAGGACAGCTATTTCTTCATTGTTTAAAAAGAAGTAACCTGCTGCCACTAAACTACTGACATAGTTATTTAACTACCTACCAGGTGGTAGATACCCTACAGATACACAATAGTGCTGAACAATCTGAACGTTTAGTGGGAGATAGACAGGGTATTTCGCTGATGTTCCTCGAGCTCGAATGGACTGGTGCTAAATCACCAGTAAATTGACAATTTGACGTGCATCAAGTGTTGAATTGTGGAGGGGTGGGTCCTGACCTCTACGGCCCTTCCTCAGGGACCCCGCTTGCTATTAATAGAAACAAAAAGTTCGTATTTGAATTTTTCCTTGTATGATTTTTATTTTTCGATTCTAGATTTCCTGTAATTTAATGTTGTTCCTCATGTAAAAAAATATAAAGGTTATTCAACTTCATTCAATATCAGATGCGTCATAACCTATTTATGTTTATTATATTTTAGTCTGTATGCGAGTAATTTAAACAACATCGAACATCAACATTGAACATTGTCATTGAATATTTTATAAGTAGGTAGGGGAGATGTAGGCAATGGGAGTCAGTTGGCAATGGTGATCACCTCAAAATAACAAGAACCGAATGCGACTAAGCGATGCTAATACACCTATAAGCTAGCATTAAGTCATTCCCGTTCATGACCAGTGACTGGCTAAATTCTGGCGATGCGCTTGGGAGCAAAGGGAGAGTTTTTTTTTTTTTTTTTATGTAATGGAAGTGATAAACAAGCATGCAGTTCACATTGATGTTAAGTGATGACTGCAGCCTATAGACACCCACACAAAAACCAAGGTCAAAATGCAGATGCGTTACCACTCCTGAGGCCTAAGGTCTTATGCCTCTGTGCCGGAAATTACAGGGCCGTACATTACCACCTGACCGGAACACGATAGTGTTGAACACTACCATTTAGCGGCAAGTATATTAGGTAATGCGGTGGTGCCTACGCCCGCGAGCTCCGTCACTGGAGCTCTACCACCAGTAAAAAGGTGAATGTTTCGCGCTGTTTTCATCTAATTTTTCGAGTTGGTACATCTAAGATAAGTCACAAAATAAAAATATTTATTTCTGTACTTGTTTTATGTAATAATCGTAGCATTTTAGCTTGCAATTCAATAGCCATATTGTTATTATAACTTAAAATTTCTGGGCAGGAATTTTTTTTCCGTCTCTTCACCCATGTAGGTAATCAGGATCAGGTGATCCCAATTACATACATGGTGATCTCTATGGTCTACATTACCTAACTTCCACAACAAACAGCATTATTGTTTGTTTGTAGATGCCGAACGTTCCTTCTAGAAAGAATCCATATTTTGTCCCACTACTTCTGAACCAGTGACTGCATCGTTGTCTCAATTTGATATACCTACCATCGACATTTAAAAATCTGCCAAAAATGTATATTTAAGCTCAAATATTCATTCAGATAGATGCCTAAGAAAGTAGTCCAGTACAAACAAGACAAGGAACAAAAAACCAGTACGCAGAGATTTTAACACCTACACCAATGAAAGACGCCTAGTTGAAAAAGAAAATAAAGGAAAGGTGACGGCTGTGAAAAACAAAAGAAAAGGAATAGGAAAGAAGAGCAAGCCACAGAAAGTCAGCCGTGAGAAGGTTAAAAAGAAAATTCTGCAAAGGGTACCGGTGCACTTCTTGTGGGCTCTGAGCTCACGCTCAAGCTGTACTGGATGTGACTCTGCGCAAAATTATGTGTGCGATATGTGTTGATCACATTGCCCACATGCTGATCACCATTGCCAACCGATGTTGACAATGGTGATCAAACTTACTTTTTTTAATTTCTTTTATTATTTATCCAAAACTAATGAATTAATGTGATAAAAGTTGATTTCAATTGATAGTCAATAAAGTAAGGTTTGTAATAAGAATGGAGCCATAAATTTTTCATTAATAGTTTTGCTTTTATTTTCATTCTCGCTTAAGTGATCCCCATTACCTACATCTCCTACCTATATATTTATTTACCTTCAAAAAAAGATCTTCAGAAAAGACCATCATGGAGGACTTATGAAATAGGAGATGTACTCAATATTCCATTTATTTTATTTTTTGAATGAATTAAAGGTAAAGTATTGGTACTTGAAACTGTAGGTATGCTAAAGTCAAAAAGTTATCCAATATATTGAAGTGTACCTTCCTACTTACATGTCTATTTAAAATGAAATGCGAAGTTAAATTTAAGTTTTCATGAATTAAAAGACGATCTTGAAGGGACTCACAGAAAGGTCAACCGTATACGTAGGTACTTAGATTGACCTTTGTGTGTCTTGTATGTACCTACATCAAATTAAGTTGTAATTATTATTGTTTCAGAAATTTTATTCGCAATAATCTAGGGTTATTTTTAAACATAGTTGCTATATTCTACAATGATTTGGTTGAAAAGACTTCTTCTTTTTAATTTATGATGAAAATGAAAATATGTACGTATATTTTGTGTTAATAAAATATTTTACATATTAAGTAGGAATGTTGAATCAAATTATTTCTGTTGTTTTAACTGCATGGCATTGCATGGTAAACAAACTTTATATAACACTAGCTGTTGCCCGCGGCTTCGCCCGCGTGGATGTCGTTTTATAAATATTTTTTCCTGAATTTTCTTTGCTATAAACCTCACGGAGCCCGAGACCTTTCCATCGAATGTAAAACTGTGGAAATCGGTTCGTGCGTTCTGGAGTTATAGCGTCAGGAAGGAAAACCCAACTTATTTTTATATTATAGATGTTCCACAGCGCTGCGTTCATTACCTACGATATTTCTGAGAATTAATCTTCATTGTGTTATGTTCAATGATGGTGCACGTAATCTGTTGCTGATTTTCCTGCACGAAGTTTTTTTTCTAACTCATTTGTAGGCTTGTAGGCGTTAGGTTTTGTTGTTAATACTGAGTTGTCGGTATTTAATAACAGGTCATCGTATTTAAGAGTCATCAATATAAATATAAGAGATCATGGGTCAACATGCTCTCTTACCAATAAGACGAGGTAGGTACCTACTTTTATATGTATCGGAGGTGGCAAAAATCACTGCAGCAGATAGCAGACGCCCTCGAGCTCCTCCTGTAATGGAACTCTACCACCTCTACTTACTCTCTTCTTAATATAAATTTGAAGCGCGCATGGCCCAGCGGCTGGTGTAGATCGTAAGCGATCTACTCGGTTAAGCAATACGGTCGCGATCGGGTAGTGTGATGGGTGACCGCTAGTGGCAGATTCAAAAGCGCGTTTCCCTGCTCCGGAGGGCACGTTAAGCCGTCGGTCCCGGTTGCAATCAGTAGATAGCAGTCGTTAAACCATGTCGGAGGCCTTATGGGCGGTTTGAAAACATCCGACAGCGGGTTGGCCACTAACCCGTATCTCCACCAATCCGCATCGGCGCAGCGTGGTGGAGTAAGCTCCAGGCCTCCCCCCAAAAAGGGGAGATACTCGTGCCCAGCAGTGGGACGTATAATAAGTTGCCATTATTATTATAATTCAAGAAATGATGGAAGCACAGGTTCCGTTGGCGGGGCAGTGCTCCTTAGCCAAAGGAGTCTCTTCACTAAGGAATAAATGGTCCTAGTCACTGACTACTTACTACTTATCTAGTTATATTACAAAAAAATTACATGCAATCTTAAATAGATCCCAATTCCATATCTTCTCCGGGGCCCTTGGTTACCTTACCTACCTACGTTACTTCATCTTAGGTATCAGATAAAATCTCAGCTACATTCACGTCACTGGTTATGTCATAGTAGCAGATAGTTGTAGGTAAGTCTACCTCGTCTATCTGTATCCTGTCCACACTTTCACCTCTACATTTCTCGCTATCCGATTTATCGACCGAGGAAGGCGTAGCATGCAGATAACTTTGACAAAACGTTTTATTTAAAATTATGTTTGCTTTTGAACTCAACATTACATAGAGCCATTTTTATAAATTATACGTATTTCAAAAGTTTATGAGACTATTCAATATTTTGAATATTTTAAATGCAACATTAAAATAATATTAATAATTGAATCCAATTATTTTATGTACGTATCCAGGTCCATATTGAGAAAAATAACAGGTTATTTTGAAAGCGCTGCAAATGCTGCAGTACATTAAATTCTAATGTGGTCCATTTGCATTAACTTTCGATTTGAAATTCTGGTAAAAGCTTAATTAATTCGTTTCTATGCAAAATGCGAAATACACTCCACAGAACACTTTGAACGGTTCGATTAATACAAACAATGAATAGGAAGTTTGCTATTTGCTATTCATTCAAACGGGGCGATAGTCCCTTTTCACTTTATCAGTAGGTTACAGCAAATATAAATTAATGTAGATAGGTCATCAACTTCATATATAATATTACCTAACTATAGCTAAACTGAAAACAGTCAAAACACGTGTGTCGAATCGAATATATTTCGTATAATTCTGTAGTAAGTATAAGTAGGTAGGTACCTACTCGTGACTCATAGTTAGAAAACAGGCACCATTACAAGTTACAACAACTCGATCAACGTGAAACCCCCGGTGTAAACTCCCCCCACTAATACCGACCTACTTGGTACCGCGGCGCGGTATTTGCGAGTCAAGTTCTCTATTATAATATATCAATACACTACAGCTGCCTACGTAAAACGCGACTGCCTCGTGACTCTACTAAATGAACCGACGCAATTGGCTTATAAACTTGACGTCATTTCGCTTCACCAATGGCAGCGCCGCTGTTATATTTTTAGAACGTTGAACGTGAATGGTGGGGATTGAGGAAAACCGTACGAACTCTTTGAGCGCGAATATTGCACAACGTTTTTAGAGCTCTCGCGGAGCGCGCATGTCGCTTTGAGAATTAAAAGTGTTTTCATAAGCCTGTAAAGTCAATAATTTTCTGGTGTCCTTGAACCGGTAATCAACGGAATCACTAGCGTCCACAAAGTTACATCTTTTTCATTTCTTTTAAAGAGTGACTTTTCTGCAAGTAATCGCTGTCCTTACAAGAATTTCTTTTGTAAGGTAAGTTTTCAAACTATGTATTCATTTATTAATGTCTACTTCTAAATTACGCCACATTCTGAGAGAGCCATTGGGTAACTAAAATATTTCAATTCGAAAGAATACCAATTTGCGTTCAAATTGTGGTTGTAATTATATAGCTACGCACTTGAGCAAGTTTGAACCTGTCGCGACAACTTTGCCGCGTGGTTCTTATTGGAGTTGGACTCTTGTATTTTCTCGAACGTTTTCGAATATAATTGTTTCCTTTCATATCGTTTAGTATTTTCTTAGCACCTTAATTGCAATAACGTTCAATACATAATTTCGATGAAACTTTTGTGAAATTGTTAAGACGTTAAGTATTATAAACTGCGTATTATTTGTTAATTAGTCAACCCGGATCTGTAGCTACATTTCCAAGCATTAAATTTAGTTTTTACGTGTTGTTTGATTCAAAACTGATTCTGATTGCGTAGAAGAATATCATTACCGCCGAGGACGTTCATAATGGCTTACTAAATTACAGACTCATTTATTCAACGTTCTACTGTTGTTTTATATCTTTATTAATTTTATAACTTATTCATTATTCCTGCATACCATTAATTGTACTGATGTGGATGTCCTTGTTTACCAGTTAACTTCTTGGTGAATGTAAATTGGAAGGTGAAAAAAAGTCGTCCGCCTCGTGTTTTTGGTATCTCTACGGAATAACGAGAAGCGGTATAATTCTTTGGCAACGTTCCATGTTGAAGTGTTTATTTGTTGGATTTAGATAATTTCAATTAGGTACTTATGAGTCACAGGGTTGATATTATGATAGGCGGTAAAAGTGGATGACGAATAAGTCAATGTGGATGTAGGTGTAGAGTGCGGACATCATCGCCACTCGTTGCGCTCGTATCTCTATATATCAAACTGCCTTCGTATATGCCACTATGAGCCGATAACCACTAATTGGATTACAATGAATGTACATTAGTGTCGGCGTTGTGGTTATAGGTACCTAGTTAGGTTCATGTTGTAAATCACCTAGTCCACTTGTTTACTAGCTAGGTATGATCATCAAAGATCTAATTTATTTGAGGCCATGATTAGTCTTTCTATATTGTTACGTTTTACATTTGCAAGGCTAAAAAATGTGGAATGACAATTGTTTTAGATATTAATTAAATCTGCACACAGTTATCATTTTGAAATTAAGATTAGATAGATAATTTTAAAAATGATATTGTTAACTTATCCGAGTAAAGTAGTATTTTTGTCACTTTGTCATTTCAAGTTAAGCAAATCATTCAATTGAATGTTTCAGTTTTCTTATCAATATAAAAACAACGAAAGAAAGAACGACGATAGTAATAATCTTTTGAACCTGTACGTAAAATATTGATATCTATTGATTGATTGACCATCTAAATCATTTATTATGTTATTTGCTATTTTACGATTACTTATCAACGGACAGTGATCCACCTACTCGTACTATTATATTATTATTCACATAGGCGAATGAAAGTATTATTTATCGAGCTAGTTAACCCATCAACGTTGAACTCAGTCGCAATAATGACTGGAAAATTCCACGTTCTCGTGGGAACAAAGCGTATACAAAACAAGCCTTGATAAATTGTAATACAGAAAAGATATCAATTTGAAGTTAATGATTTACACAGATAATTATACTGGAGGTTAAAATATATATTTAATAGTTGAGCATTCAAAGAAGTATAGGTATGACAGTGTGCGTGAAATAGATATAATAATTACTTCGCACACGTTCCAATATTTATTAGTCTCGTTTCAGGAAAGTATACCAAAAGCACTGGTAAATGGAAATACAAGGTTATAATATATGTAATGCATGTTTAAGGCTGTCGACTCTACTTATCGAATGTTGCGGACAGTGTGCGGACACAAATATACGGAACCGACATTTTTATATATGTAGAGTTGTAGAGCAGACTGTATCAGGTTTACTAAAATCGATATAAAGCGAAGTACTTCTGCCCACGCTTGGCATACGTTTTTTCAACACGCGGTCATAGCCAAGTGACGTCAGCAAGGCTCATTATTATACGACGCTGCCCGAAGTTTGTTTAAGATAAGCAACGAAAATACCAGAATATATTGTAATTGATGAGAGATTTTAACTGTACGACATTTTGATGTTGTTAGAGACACACTAAATTTGTTTGGGCAAAGTTTTAAAGAGGCTGTTTTCCTTATACATAATTAGTGGGTCCATGACCGATAGTTTTTGTCTGCGGTTGTTAGCTCGTGTAGTGTAGTTATCTTATCCAATATCGTCGTCACACCACATTACACCATTAGACCGCGTCAAAAACGTTTATTGGCTTTTCTGAACTGTCTATTTCTTTTTACCCGACTGCAACAAAAGGAGGGTTATGTTTTTCAGGTGTATGTATGTTTATATTATTGGTGGGCGTAGGCACCAGCGCATTACCTAATATACTTGCCGCTAAATGGTAGTGTGCAGCACTATCGTGTATCGTAGGGGCATAACACCTGAAAAACATCTGCATTTTGACCTCTGGTCGTTGTATGGGTGTCTATAGGCTGCAGTCATCACTTAACATCAATGTGAACTGCACTAGTTTGCCACTTTCATTACCTACATAAAAAAAAGTTACTATGAAAGGTTTTATTAAAATAAGCATTCTAAAATTATTCTTTCCATTGTTGCAGGCCTACCGCTGTGACAGTTACTTGGTTGGGCGCCTAAAGGGTTAAGATTTCATTAGGGACTCAAGAAGAGTTCAATCAAGTAAGTAATACCGCTATTGCGGTAGTTCCCTCTAATCCTTTTTTGTTACAGAACAGCAAGATTGGGTGTTGCAGGTACCGGCTCAATAAAGAAAACTAATATTTTCTTTTCCATTTCATAATTTCAAGTTTTGATCTATAAATTTGTAAAACAGAAAAGATTATTTAAGTTAACGATTTACGCACTTAATTTAACTAAGAACGTAAAAGAACTATCTATGAGCATTAAAACGTAGTATGATTGTATGCGTGAAATCGATCGATAACATCATTTGCTTCATACTCGTTCCAATATGTTATTTTATCGAAGTTCGCTCAAACATATTTTATCAGTCCTATTCCATTCAAGTTGCAAGACGTAAAAAGTCATTCGTCAAAATTATTAGGTATTCAGTATTATAAAGTCTAACTTTAACGTTACTTGTTAGCAAATCAATATACAATTCAATTAGACAAAGAATAGATATGTACTAAAATTCAAATAAGTTTTATAATTTTAGTTGTTTAGCCTTTATTAGGATAAGTTTTTAGTTAGTTACTTTAATTATTAATATAATCTAACTCATTAAGTCACCATAGCCATATGATAGTCTAACTAGTCAAAGCATATTAAATAACTCCTAACAATATTAATATTACATAGTAATCTACTGTAATTATTATGACTAACAAACTAATAAATTTTGTAAATAAATCAAATATACAGGAAAGGGCTCATCGGATTTGTCACTTGTTTAGGGACCAGTCGCTCGAGGCAACCATTGTCACTTCAATACATCGATTACATGACTTTAAAATTTTACTAGAAATAAAGCAGGGCAGGTGATATTGTGATGTAGGTTCTGACCTATCACATCATTAGGGACATTTTTTTCTTGGTGCTAGACGGAAAACATTTTTATATTCATATAAAAAAAGATCACTATTTATCCTATTACATATCTATGCCATCACCTTCCCTACAATGTCATGTAAACGAGATCATTATATGTATTTATCTCTATGTAATACATTTACATGTGAATGAGATATCAAGGCTCAGATATGACATTGAGGAAATGTTAATATTTGGCTGTTACCACCTTAACGCCAACACGTGTAAATGTAATATGTAAATCATCATCAACTCTATTAAATCACCACCGACATCTTTGTTCACAAATAACATGCTCTTATTTCGTCTTCTTTCTACTTATATCTTACCCATTCTTCTAACCCGTCCCGTTCCTCACCTCGCTTCATACGAAAATATGCACATTATGTTACGTCGTATCATTTCTGTTTGTAGTTCTATACAAAATGGTTGCTCAAAAGATCACCTGTCCGAGTCGGAGCGACGATATCGGCAATCAATACAACTCAAACACCAAAAGATATGGTTTTTTCGCAAACGAGTCTCAAGACTCACAGTATTTTGAAAGTGGTAGAACTAGATCGTTTAAAGCCCGGAAAGAATCAACAGGTGAACGGTGCAACCGGAGTGATTACCGGCTTAAACACACTACCGACGCCCTCATCGCCCATGCCAACAACCAGCTTTTGCGAGGTAAGAAAGAAGTCTCCGCAGAACCGTGAGTACTAACCATAATTAATTTATTTGTTATTGTAAGTTTATTTTTAGTCTCTTTACCTTTTGTATAAGATTGCTCACATGTTATTTCTGAAATTTCAGGAATTATTGAAACCGGAACCAGAGCTGCAGAGCGCAATGTTTCACAATTCGGACTCCGAGTTCTTCCAAGATCTGGTTCAGTGGTGCGCCGCGCCCGTCGAGGAGGAAGTAGTACAGTCCATTGGTGAGTATTCGTTGCATTACGAGGTTGCTTAAACAGCGCATAAATAACTTGGCTCATTTCTTTGTTTCTTCTTTCGCAGACTCTCACAAACACACTGAAACAGGGGCACACAACACCGACACACTGCACACATCCTTCTCACCGCAAGGTTGGGAGGCAATCGACGCTAACTCTCCGACCGCTCTGACGGGCTTATACAATCCGGCATACAGTTATCAGGTCCCGCCAAAAATAGACGAGATGGCGAAATTCAACACCGAATTCTTCGGTCCAACTGATAAAGCTGCTGCGGACATAGAACCGTTCCAGGAGCAATTTTTAGATATAAGCAATCTGCCCGTGGTGTTAGGAGATTTAGCGTCTGAGAAGCCGGTCGAAACGCATATGTGGCAACCCGCAGACGCGTTCCACTGGCAAACTACACAAGATACAGAATACATTAAAAATAATTCAAACGCACACTTTACAATGCCCTTCATCGACCAAGAGGACTCAATGGACATGAAATACGTATCTGTCATACCGCGGGAGGTGGAGAGAAATAACGTAGTAATATCGGAATATATAATCAACGATGATGGAGGCCCAGGGGAGATTCAGAGGGAGGCGGAGGTGGATAGGTGTGGGGCAGGGCCGGGGCTATCGGTGGACGTGGCTCCGCGGATGCAGCTTTGGCCAAACGATGCCATCAGCACTCCGGAGGTGCTCAGCTTTGTCGAACAGATGGAGAAAGAAAAATCAATTCTATCGAGTTCGGTGCGTATAAATTTTAGACTGTAATTTACTAGGGTCCGTTCATAAAATATGTTCGCAATCGGGGAGATGAGGGGGGGGGGTTTGTCAAGTGTACATGTTGAGAAGTTAGGAAAAAGCGTGACGAAGAGGGAGAGGGGGGGGGAGGAGCGAAAATATCCATATTTTGCGTGACGTAGCGTCAATTTAGTGTGGTCCTATTTCTCACACCAACTAATGGCACATAATAATAGTACTTACTGATCTAAATGTTGTCGTTCAGGATGTATGCATGATGCCCGATTAGAGGATAGTCTATCTCCAGAAATTATGTAATCAAAATTTAAATTAATTAAATCTCTGAATATGAATATTCAGCATAGTTTTCTGTGAAAGTATTTTCGTACGTATTTACAATACGCGCAAAATATAAATGTCACTGAGTGAAGTTGCCTACGTGAACTTTGCGCCAGTCTATTAGTTCGTGACGACCACACAGACGAGAAAAAAAGCAAATTTCAATGTTGGCCTCACAAAACCAAACTAAAAAAAAAACAAACTACTGCAACATTTTTCTTCTTGCGTGTCCCTTCTAAATATAATAATTGTAATAATAGAATCGCCTTATTCAAAATGTTTGACTTGTAACAAACTTCACGGACACCTTTAAGCTTTGAGCACACAGGCCGCTCAGTCACATCGATGCTTATATGTATGATGAAAAAGTCTAATTTGCAATGTTTTCGGATGACCGTAAACTTCTTCGATGGTCTATAGGCACTAGGCAGTTACGAGTTTACTCGGATATTATTGACACACTCCTCCTAATTTGGCTTTATAAAAATTCGGTTTATAAAACATAAGAGAAACCTGAAAATAAGGAAACAGCCAGTGAAGATACCACAACTAATATTCCATAACGTTTGCTCCTTTCAGAAACCTGAGAAGCAGTTCATCCCAGACATGGACAACTTCACGAAGATCGACAATTCACCGCACGTCGATTATGATGAACCTATCACACCCAAGAGCGAATCTCACGCGGACTCGGATGAAGACGTCAAATCGGTTTCCAGCAAACGAAGGCGTCACGACAGCGAAGAATCCGACGAAACGTACACACCTTATCCAGAACACACAACACGAAAGTATAAGAGAAGAAAGCCTAGTATACCCATAAAGGATATGATACGCGCGCTGGAAGGGTCACAGCAGCTGACGAAGGCGCGCAGGGGGCGACCCCCCAAACGAAGAGACAGCGCAGTCTCTTCCGTGTGTAGTGTCGACGAGAACTCCTCGAACGTATCTACACACGAAGTGAAATATAGAGAACTTAGGGACAAGAATAATGAAGCATCGAAACGATCTAGGATGAACAGAAAACTGAAGGAGCTACAGATGGAGCAGCTAGCTATTGAATTGGAAGAGCGCAATAAAAAGCTCAGAGTGAGATCTGAAATGCTGGAGAACATGACAAAGAAATTAAGAGAAGCGTTCATGGCAGCGGTCTCACAGAAGAAACTCAATGGCTAGGCGTTCCTGACGAGCGCTGAGTGCTTTCGCTGCAATTTTGTAAATCTATAAACGTGGATACATGGACCTACGTTATCTTAGTAGCGACTAGATAATGAACGTAGAGTTTACTTGTGTGTAATTACCATGTTTCCAGTGCCTATAGATGAGTTTCATGCTTACTATATGTATGCATGGATGTATGTTGTTATGCTTCATTATTCTCGATTACTCGGACTTGACACATAAAATAATAACACTGGACTCGACATAAAATAGAATTAGTTTTCATTTTATTCGTATAATATAACACTTCATCTATATTTTAAACTAAGAAGTGTTAAATTATTGGTTTATTTAATAGTGTTTTAGTCTGTCGATGCCCATTAAAGAGCTCGCGTTATTGTTACGAAAAAAAAAAAAGATTTAAATCATACATTTTAAGAATTAATATACAATTGGTTAGTGTTCGAAATAATGCATGGTAATTGATTGAGGTAGTTTTTATTGTCTTATGTTGTACATTATGAAATAAATAATTTGAACTTGTTGAATTGTTTTTTTAATAATCCTATAATCACGTTCTGTGTGATACTACAGCTTAGTCTGAGAGTAGAAGTATCACAGTTGGCCCCGTAATAACTATCACAGACACAACAACTAAGGGCAATGATGGCATAACACATCTGCATTTTGACTAAGGTTTTGTGTGGGTTTCTATACGCAGCAGTCATCACTTAACGTTCATGTCAACTGCATGCTTGCTTGTGCCACTTCCATCACATTAAAAAACAATCACAAAATTATGTGAAATTTGATCGCAGTTCATAGACTAACTATTGACATTAATGAACAACGCTCCTTTTCGAAGACGTGAAGTGTTTTTTACCCGAGATTCATTTCTAGTTTTGATATAATATATCTAAGTATCATAACACTAGCAGACCCAGAATTTTCATTGTAGGAGGGTAAGGAGGGTCTTTGACCCAGTCAAGGGCAAGCTCTAATAATCTAATAAGGTCAATGCTAGTTAAGATTTGTCATGGTCGGACAAGAATTTGGGTTAGAGAAGGCTATGTCCGGTCCTACACAAGTAGGTACCGCGGGCTATCTTACGCAACTAAGTGTAGTTAACAAGTGGTTAATTTTGATACTTTTTTAAATTTCAACTTGGCGTGTGCGAGCCGCGGAGCCTTACACTTGGATTTGCTACTGTGCCATGAGATAAGGTCATGTGCCTCACTACTCATGCGTACTCGTACGAATCTTATTCTCATGACATCGCAGTTGTTCGCATGCGGATTGTAGGTACCTACCCCATTGATATAGGGTTTTTTGTATATCAATGACCTACCCGTAAAATGATACAACAACGTGGCTCCTTCCTACAACCGCTACTGGTACGGGGCGGCACGAGCCACTGGGTCATTTTCATCAACGTAAAGGTAATGTATGCAGGATACCATTTTATAAAACCCGTTCTGTTTTGTTGGTATTAATAAATAATTAAGATTATTATAGCGAGTAAGGATTTCCACTTTATTTTACGCATGCCATACGTAGGTACCTTGTTTGCCTGGTACGGTCACATTGACGCACCATAAATTAACTATTTTTGTAAACAAATAAGTAGGTATCATAGGCAGCGTTTGGTGGCAATATTCGAACTAAGCTCCGGGCGGAGCTTAAAAGCTTTTGTTTATCTTGCCGTGTCAGTAGGTCTGTAATTAGGTACACAGGTTAGTTTAGGCACACCGCGGAAATTCCGCCAAAATTCCCTACAAACGCTTAATTTGATCTCTATTACACATAACATCAATCACTGACGTGCACCTGTGTGCGTAATACGTAGAGAATATCAATCGTCGCCCCTAATGGTGAGATTCACAGACCGAACTACGACTTTACTTTGAGAAAAGTATGCTTAGAACTGTCAGAAATGTATGGGTTTTGACAGTTCGAAGCGTACTTTGCTCGAAAGTAAAGTCGTAGTGTGGTCTGTGAATCTCGCCCTAAGAGTAGTATTATAAAGCTGAAGAGTTTGTTTGTTTGTTTGTTTGTTTGAACGCCCTAATCTCAGGAACCACTGGTCCGATTTGAAAAATTATTTCAGTGTTACCGTGAGTTTGCATTGATGAAACATTCACATAAAAACATGTTAAAATGATAGGTTTGACAGCAGTGCGAACGCTAGCACCAACAAGACATTCATCGCAATGCATACTTTATGCGAAGAGTTGCGAAACATCATCATGTTTAATGTTTTAGTGCAAAGTAGGAGTTAGTAGGCCAGTGATTCCCAAAGTGGTCTATATCGACCCCTGGGGGTCTATGACAAACTAAAAGAGGTCTGCATCAGCGAAAAAAAATTTGGGGGTCCATGAAATGAAAATGGGGGTCCACGATAATGGATCTCAACACATACACTGGTAGTACCTAGTACCAATTTACTTACATCATACCAGTGATTACCAAAGTGGTTCATGGGAGACTCGATGGGGGTCTACGTAGGCGTGAATAAATAATGGAAATATGGGAATGTGATATAAATGTAGCAAGGACGGGGGTCCACAGAAACCAGAAAAATTGTAAAGGGTCTACAAGAAAAAATAGTTTGGGAACCTCTGGGTTAGGCAATCCATTTATCGAGAAAGGCTTTAGGCTATATATCATCACGCTAAGACCATTAGGAGCGGAGCACCAATGAAGAATGTTTCAAAATCGGAGGATTTTCTTTCCTATTCAGAGCTTCTGCTTAGGGCTACCACCGCATATCTGTCTAAATCCGGGAGAAAAAAAAAATCATTGAATATAATCACTTTTTATTTTATTTTGAATTAATAACAACATAGAAATAATTGCATTTAATCAAAATACGACACAAGTGCATGGATTGCTGTTAGATACAGACTAATAAGCGAACGAATGAAACTTTTAACAAACAAATGAGGAACGAAAATGGGTGAGAAGAAAGACGACGCAATCTCTCACGCACGTGGCTCAGAAAGAGACAATAAAATAAAGTAGGTACCTACACGCACGGAAATCAGTTCATACTTAACTAGCTAGCTACCCACTCAGTGGTGGATTTACCAGCAGGCTGAGTAGGCTGGAGCATAGGGCGGCAGAATTAGTTCATATTTTTTATTTCTATTTACAAAATTACTGTTAAAATTATCAAGGCTCAGATCATAGTTTCCAATTATTCTAACCATAGAAAAAAAGTTTCTTACATCAACTTCAGGGTAATCTATATATATAAAACAAAGTCGGGTTTGTTACAACACTTATAACTCGAGATCTGCTGGACCAATTTCCATGCTTTTTGATTTGTTGGAATCTTGTATTACAGGTTATTTCCCCTTGAAGTTCTAAAAAAAAGTCCGCGGCAGTATGTAGCTCACTATAAGCTCTTTTATGCTGACCATGTTCCAAAATAATGCATTATTTGCAAAGGTGTTCTTATAAACATGATATTAATCCTTATCCAAATAAATGTTATTCATCACAAGTATTTAATTTAAAACGAAATTGCCCTTTACTCCATTCGTAATCACAGCAAATTAATGATTGAGCATTGTCCACACAATGTACAAAGCCGGCAGGCAGTCATGAGGGGCAGGGCGGTGGAAAGTTGAAGTTTTTTTTTATGTAGGTAATCAAAGTGGCAAACAAACATGCATGTCACATTGATGTAAGTAATTACTACAGCCTATAGACACTCACATGAAGACCAGAGATCAAAACGCATATTATGTGTTACCACTAAGGTCTAAGCTGTTATGCCTCTGTGCCGGAAACTACAAAGCCGTACATTACCACCTGACCGGAACACGATAGTGCTAAAGACGAGTGCATTTGATTGTTTTCTTGAACGCGCATCTCAGGAACTACTTGACCGATTTGTAAAATTCTATTAGTGTATAAGATATTCCATTTATCGAGGAAGGCTATAACATCACGCTAAGATGAATAGGGGAGGAGCAGCAATAAAAAATACTGAGAAAGCGGAAAATCGTAAGTTGTTGCGTTGCATTGTGTTTGTTGGTGGCATTGGTGGTAGTGGTGTTAATGGCGTTGGTGGTAGTGGTGTTAATGGCGTTGGTGGTAGTGGTGTTAATGGCGTTGGTGGTAGTGGTGTTAATGGCGTTGGTTGTAGTGGTGTTAATGGCGTTGGTGGTAGTGGTGTTAATGGCGTTGGTGGTAGTGGTGACGGTGGTGGTAGTAGCGTTGAGGGTGTTGGTAGCGTTGGTGACATTGGTGGAGTTTGTGGCATGAATGGCCTTAGTGACGTTATTGATGTTTGTGGCGTTGGTGACGTTGATGCTATTGTTGGCGTAAGTAGTGTTTGTGACATTGGTGGTTCAGCATAAGATGGATGTTTGCAGGTTGTACAAGACTGCGTGTTTATATAATAAGCTGTTTTTTGCACAGTCAGTTACACGTGACTCTGTCACGTATTCGCAATACTAGCAGCCTGTATGCTTTCATCCCCGATGGGTTTTTCTACGTCTTATATCGTGTACCGAGAAGCATTAATGAAAACCAAATTTGTTTAATTAAGCAAAAGTTTCATCCAAAGAAGCTGCTCTAAGTCACTTTTCTACGCGAACGAAGTCGCGGGCACAGCTAGTGAGAAAAATAAAACGGAATATTGGTTGTAAAAAGAGTAATTTATTTATAATTCACAATTAGACAAAATGTGGGTACCAAACAAAAAATCCTGGGATATTTATTACAAATAAAATATTTATACGTCATATCAACATATTTAGACCAATATCCTTGTGACCAGGTCCTAACCTGAAATACTTAGGTACTTATAATTTCAATATCTATTCTTAGATTTGCGCTCATGGCAGGCACACGACAGCATAATGCGTATTTGCAATATATATTAGGTAAATACAGCGCCAAACGGCACACGATTAACAAATGTTGAGTGTAAAGATAAATAATACAATTAATATTCTAACAATAATCTAAATCGACTAAATATTTTAATATAGACATATTCTAAAATAAACGAAATAAGATTCCCTATGGTGGCATTGCAACTTTCTGCAGTAATATTCCGGAGGACTTCAACATTCCAATAATGTTAATTATAAAAAGAAATACTAATTATTCACAAAAGAAACAAAATGGCGAGCACCTGTACGGAATACCTGTTCGGAGCAGAATTGTAGGAATAATTTACATTTATTGCTCTCGGCCAAATTCGTTATGTAACCCTCCATACGACACTATTATGTAACAAAACCCATAGAAAAATTTACACCAATCAGTACGTGGTCACGAAATACGAGCCCCAGCCTTCATTGCGTCGACTCGCGACCTGTTTTGCGGTCGGAATCTGAACGTTCTGATGAAACACGACGTATGTGGTTACAAAAGCCGCAAATCGCAAAGGCGCCGCACTAAAGGCTGGGGCGGGCCTCGGAGCAGTGTGAGCATATAGCAACCCTAATGTACACGTTTATCACACCGCACTAACTATAAAACGAGTTCTATTACATAGCACAGTTGGATCGTTCCAGTGCACCGGCGAGTCTCGCTACTCTAGACACTTGATTACTCGTAAATTTACACTTTACACTCGAGTCACTGTAAAACGGACACTTTTAATGCAGCACAAACTTTTCGCTAGTGTTAATCCGATCCGCCGTCGTCGGCGTCTTCGAGGAAGCTAAATTTATTCGACGCTACGAAGTTCTGTGGAAGAGAAAAAGATATAATTAATAAACGGGAAAAAAATATATCTTTTTGATAATATAATAATAACTATTGAAAATGTTTTTTTTTTCAATATGCCAACTTCATATCAACCAGCAGAAAATGTGATAATATTAGTCAAGGCACCGGTTTGTCGCGTGGGAATATTAAAACAAGGATACTGTTATCGTTAATATCCCATTACTACGCAAATAAAAACTAGGCAAACTTAATGGCAATTTGGGCATGCAAAAAATATTTTACTGCCGTTCTATGGGTCGAAATCTATCACATCGATACGCATTATCATAACATGTCTAACATAAACACATACCGGTTTCTCCTGTTCCTTCAATTTGGGCATGGCTTTGTCGGGGTCGTCGTGACGGTCCCGCGAGCGGCTGGGGCGGTCGGGGCGGCCGTTGCGCTCGCCGTCGCTGTGCCGGCTGTCGCGGGACCCGTCGCGCTTCTCCTTCAACGGCGAGTGACCCCGATCCTTCTCCACCTCTTCCTTGTCGCGCGAGTCGCGCCTGTCGCCGGAGTAGGCGCGTCTATCGCCCGAGTAGTCGCGGCGGTCGCGCCGGTCGCCGGAGTAGTCGCGCCTGTCCCCGGAGTCGCGGCGCTCACGTCTATCGGGCGAGTCGCGTCGCTCACGTCTATCGGGCGAGTCGCGTCGGTCTCGCCTGTCCCCGGAGTGGTCGCGTCTGTCCCTATCGTCCCTGTATTCGCGTCGGTCCCTGTCGTCCCTGTAGTCGCGTCTGTCGTCGTCGCGGCGGTCCCTGTCGTCCCTGTAGTCGCGGCGATCCCTGTCGTCGCGGCGGTCCCTATCGTCTCCTCGCCGATCCCCATCGTCTTTCGAATAGTCGCGCCTGTCTCTATCGTCCTTGGAATAATCTCGCCGGTCTCTGTTGTAGCTGCGCGAGTCGCGACCGCGATCGTCTGTAATGGTACAATATAAAAGGATATATTTGACGGTTATCGGAAGATGCTGGTTCATCTTTCAGTTCAATAGGTGGTACATGCAAAAAGAAAACTTACCGCGTCTCGCACCAGCCCGACGGTCACCGGAATGATCGTTCTGCAAGATAAAATTGATTTATTTAGCAAATACGCAAAAGACAGCAATTCAATTCGATAAATCATTTTAGCAAAATTAATCTCGTAATTTTGTTGATATTTGACAAGTTTCTTAATGGAGTTTAATTATTTTCATTAATAAACTCACCCGTCTAGTCCAACGTTCTTTTTCTTCCGTGGCGCGCCTAGCCTCCTCTTCCTGCTTTCGCAAGCGTTCTTCTATTTCACGTTCTCTACAAAAGTAAATAACACATTTAAAAACTTTACATGTGGGACTCACAATCTTTTAATTGAAAAATAATATAAAACTCATGGTCAATACGACAGTAGATATTCCCAATATGGTTGCAATGATTGCTGGGCGTCGGTAGTTCAGTGGAACTAAGCCTAAATACCTACGAATAATAATGTAATAGAAATGTTCAAATATTTTTCATACAATCATTGCTTTGATTTTAATTCCATTAACGCATACAATCTAACTGCAATCATACATACACTCACACTTTTAACAGACAATAGGTTTATTGGCCGCGACAAAGTCATTTTGTCGAGCGGCAAGGAAACTTGTAATAGCCAGACGCAATGCTGTGGGACCTTTTTATGCCACGGCGACGGTGTGTCTATAATTATATGTGGAACCATTTTTTGGCTTAGTTGCACTACTATACATTATCATTCGTAGTTTAAAATCTAACTAAGCCTACTAATATCAAACCATAGAACATTAGTTTTTTGCTTGCATAGTGATAATAAATTTCAAAATACAGGATAACACAGACATAATTTTCAACTTTGACACAATTCAATAATTTAACATACATTGTTTTGTTATCAAAATGTGGGTATAAAGCGACCGAATAGCACATTGTGATGCGACACGGTGTCTAGTTAACCCTAGTTTTATCTTGCACATTGTACATCATATAACAATGTGAATTATATGATTAAGATTACAGTATAATGTGCAAAAAATTGGACAGAAATGGCCAGTCCATCAATCAAAACTTAGGTCCGTATTAATAGACAGATCTTGGCCCTTGAAACGATCTTAAGATCACGTTTTTCCATTCCAATTGCGATCAAAATTCAAAAACACGGCGTAAAGCTGGCTAATATATATATATTTTTGTAACTTATGTAGGCGGCTCTTTTTGAGACGGCACTTGTCTACTTCACCGGGCAATCGACGAGCGCAGAGGGCGCAGCCTTAATAATAGTTAGCGCAACTGCTTAAAGGAGACCCCTGTGGGTCCGAAGAATCCAAACCTCGGCTTAGGACGTTGTGGAGGGACACATAAGACATAATTATGCGATTAAGGATCTTGGCATAGTTGGCATTGAGATCTGTCTATAAACTATTAAAAAATTCTAACAACTGTACAGGAGAAGGTGAACAATTTGTCACATTTTCGTAAATTTATATTCAACCTCCAAAATTTAAAGCAGATGTTTAATATGATAGTTTTATTGGATGGAGCAACATGAATGACTCTACTTACTTAGCAGCAGTATCAACGGGTTTGGCAGCACCAAACACTTTCTCAGCCGATACTGGCTTGGGTTTTTCTTGCTTATCTTCAACCACAACCCCATCAGCTGGTTTGGTTGGAGTTTCTGACTCCCGTGGGATCGTGCGAGGCAACAAATTCAATTTTGGACGCTCACGAGGTTTAGCATCAGCTGAAAAAATTAATTACATAAAGATTTTCTATTTCTGAATAAAACATTGGGAAAAATAATTTTAGAAAGTGATACTTCGGGAAACGTTTTTTTTCTCATACATTCTCTTTTAGTGCCTCTCCAACTAGTGAAGGTTGGCTGTCAGTTCGGAAACTTTAATCTGTCCTGTCTCATACATTAGTAATCCGTTGCTTATTATTTTATGATATTTACCTTCTCTAGGTGGCGGGTCTCGGTCTCTGTCCCTGTCACCGAAGCCTCTACCGCCAAATCCTCTGCTCTCGCGACTGCTATAAAATAAGGAAAATTGGTATGATTAAGGTGTAAATTCTTAAGCTTACATTAGAGCAGCATTTATATTAAGATGGGAGACAACACTAAGCAAGGTAAAACTATTGTTATTCCCTAAGGTGGTTCCATGTTCTCTTTCTCATCTATGGTAAAATTAAAAGATAGACCTCATATGTATTTAACTCAACCTGTTGCCTCCTTATTTACCTTTGGTTTCATATTCGAAGATTAGTCACAGTATTTTTAATTTGGATAGTACAAAGCAACAGATTTGTATGGACAACCGTCTGCAATTATATCTGATGCTGTTAAAACAATTGTTTCTCATTTACCTGTTGATGATCTGGCAATAAAAATAGAAAGCAATATAAACAGATATGATAGATAAGCCAGATGTACATATATGTCTTAGGAATCGGCGTGCATGTATGAAGAGAATGATGAAGGTAGACGAGGCACGAGAGGTTTGTCAGAACCGGGATGTCTGGCGCTCTACACTCTCTGCCTACCCCGTTAGGGACCTGGCGTGAAGATACATACATATATATTAGTAAACTCACACACGAAATCGCCGGTTAAAAACCAGATGAACGTATCTACAATTTTGTCAATGTTGAGAAAATGACCTCCATTTCTGTTCAGTTAATTGCGTTTTCTCAACATTGACAAAATTGTAGATACGTTCATCTGGTTTTTAACCGGCGAAATGCTCGCGTCATTAGTTTCGTAGTAAGTTTGATTATCTTTTCATAGGCGGTATAAAAATGCAAAATTAAATCATACATTAAAGTATGCATATACATGACGAGTCCCATTACCCTGTGCATTAAGCTGGAAACATACTATCGTGTACGTTAACCGCGGATGACGGACGTATTTATTTACAACTGAGCACACTATTAGACTCGATCACATCTCAGTCATGTCCTTAAGTGAATTGACCCGCTGGATCTTTGCATGTCGGTGTTTTTTATCAGACGCGTTGGATAATTTGTTCTCAGCCTTAGTTGTTAGATCAAAGCTTAGTTATTAATCTTACCCGTACCCTTCCCTGTCGGCGGCTCGGAAGCCGTCCCTGCCTCCGTAGCCACTGCGTTCACGTTCACCACCTTCACGACCAAAGCCTCGTTCTCTGCCACTGCAACAATGTGAATCAAAAGTTTGTAATATTAGCATTACCATCTCTTACTTCTGATTTTTTCGTCATTTCCTTGCATATGAAAGCAATAGCGACAATATGTCGTTACTTCTGTCAAAAACGAGAGAGAAAGTCACACTATCTATCAGCAAGGACCAAAGCAAACGCCCACATTTCATCAGTTACGTTTTCTTCTAGCACCTTCGATTGCGGATCGCATCAATATAGATTGCAAACAATCTTTTAATTGATCCGCCGTCAGCATCACAATAACAGACAGCAAATGCATCAGTAGATTAGTTACATCCAATTACAAGTTGGATTTATTGTAATACAGACACACCGCGGACACTCCGCCAAAATTCCATACAAACGCTTAATTTGGTTTCTATTACACAGACATCAATCAGTGACGTGTATTTACACGCGCACCTGTGTGCGTAGCACGTACAAAATACCAACCGTCGCCCATAAGAGAAGGGGTTGAGTGATGCGGCCAAATCTATTATCTATATTATTACTAATAGAAACCAAATTAAGCGTTTGTATGGAATTATGGCGGAGTGTCCGCGGTGTGACTGTGTCCAATAGATAAATATGTATATTACCGGTCGTCAGCGAAGCGATCCCGGCCGAAGGAGTCTCGGCCGCCGTAGGGCGTGCGCGCCGGCTCGGCCGCCGCCCGCTCGCCGTCGCGCCACCCGCCCGGGCGGTTGTCAGCGCTCGCTGTACACATACACACTTATTAATATTAAGCTACGATTTTCAATGATCGGTAGGGCGGTTCCAATAATGAACCATACCGAACTTTCTGTGTTAAACACTTTGTTACTCATTTTACTTTTTATTGATATCGAAGGTACTTAAAAACTGTATTATTGATTTCAATATTTGCAGAAAAAACACAGGTGTAATACAGGTACGGTTGAAAAACAAAATTAATAATCATATAACGATAATTAGGTCTCTAGAAAATCACATACTTAAAACATGTCAAATGTAATATTGACATTGCATTGAAGATTTATTTTAAATAATCGTCTTATTATTATTTTGTTAGGCATTAAAATGACATGTATTCTTTCAATGTTAAAACTTATTAAACATATTTGGAAATGTCTGTTTTTTGGTATACAATCAACCATATCCTGTTCCGTCACTCAGAGTTAAGTGAAAGCGATCGAGAGCGAGCCGTAGATTAGTCTGAATTGAGTTACGGCGTCCGCCGCGTCACAGATTGCGCTAAAACAGCGGGTCGAGGGGAATTCCAACAGGACCCCGGGGCAAGTCTCGTCCGAAGAGTCCCCAACTTGGCCCCGGGACCGGCGTTTCTGGTACCTACCCCGTCGATATGAACGACGCCCCCTGCTAGAGGGTTTAAATACCACTGGCCGACCTTTACTCAGACCTTCCCGAAACAAAATGAGTAACTGATTATGAAATCTGTCGATTTTTTGCCAAACTCGACAGATGAAGATATTTTTTTTTTAGTTCCAATTTTGTATGCATAATCTTTGTACTCTGTATGTGTGTTCCAAGTGTGACATTACAGCTCACTCCATATCACTATTACTTAACATGTCATCATGGTGACATCACTCTTTCTATTTCATGCTTTTATCATGTTTGCGAAGTATTAAAATTTAGGGTCACATATTAAGCGATACTATGTTAGTACTTTATTAGTCTTATCTTTAAGCAATGTCCAATACTTAATATAATCCTGTATTAGATTGTAATTATTATTGTTCATTTGCTGATAACAGTAAGAATACTGATAAGATACAGTAGCTACGTTCAATGTACAATAAAATAATTGTTGATATATGGTATGAATTGTTGAAACAACTAATAGATGCTAAAATAGGCTAGGTAAACAATAATTATTACTACATAGGCAGTAAGAATTTTGTAGATTCATAATTGAACTACCAAAATTACTGTCACAAGCCTTGTCAAATATTTAATTAGACATTCTACCGAAATATATATTGGTTATATTCTTAGTAAACATTTTAATTCTATAATACCTTTCCTTAGTTTGTAATTTACAAACAAGCTTTGTCAAGTGTTCTTATTCACTAGTAATCTGTTGTTATTCACTAGTTTATAATATTTTTTTTTAATTTCATAAGATATTGTAGTAATCCTACATAGAAAAACCTAATATAGGTAGTAAGTCTCTTGTCTAAACCCAAATTATTATTTAGCTGAAGAGAAGGGTGTATATGCATGTACTATCAGGGAACTGGCCGCTTGATTACACAAGCACCTTAAGCAATAGTTAATAAACAATTTCATTTGATTGATTTTGGATAAATGGAGTTCCCTGATTGTACATCTATAGTTTAAGTTCCTGTGCCGAGAAGTTGTACACATTAGGGTTGCCAAGCCTAATATATAACGTAGTATAATATTATTATGTATCTTTACGCCAATTGAGGTGACCATTTCGTAAGTGATTGTACACCTCTCGCGACTCTTCTACATTATTCAATCTCTTCATACAATGTAAGTATCGTACTATTTTCTATTATTTAAAAAAAATGTATTATTATAGCAGGAGAAACAAAATATTGTATTTTGTCACCAAAGTGACACACCACACAGCATTGCATATTTTACGCTCTTTTAAAAAAAAACATAATAAAAAGTTGGCAACCCTAGTATGCATGCACTTCTCTGGTTTGGGGTCCTGTGGGGAGAAATATATTTAATGACTAACAATCCCTTTCACGTCCCCCTTCCCTTTCCCGGTCCCTCTCGCGTTCCATGGGCCGTGCGCGCGCTTGTGGTTCGGGGACTGCGCGCGGACCGGATCGCCAGTCACCCATCGTGCGTTCCGGATCGTACTCCCTGTAGAAGGCACGAATTGAACATTAGCTTGTGGGTTTTATAATAACTTTACAACTTTTATTGAAAATGGCTATAAGGCTTATGTACCTATGTTATTGATTTTATGACAAGGAACTTTTTATTTTATGGCATTTTATATTATTATGTGACATTAAGTACCGGGCAAGTTATCATTCGAACAAATTATAATTATGACAAAAAACATGTCATTTTCAATTATGACTAAAATTGGTAATAAAATAGAGAAACTTCATGAGCTGTGTCTTAGAAATAAATAAAATATATGGATCCACTGAAAACACTTAGGTATTAATATCTTTGTGAAAACTATACATATAAAAGAAGTTTTTAATTGAAGCAAACTGTTAATCTTAATTTTATTCTAAATAATTGCTATGAATTTGATATGAACTCTTGCATTTATCTCTCTACATTTGCCAGGAATATGGGCGTGCAGCTAAAAGAATGTATTTCTGTTCTTTAGGTTTGAAGCAAACAAATACATTATTCATTCAAAACAGAATTATGTTCTATGTCCATTAAGTTTGTGTCTTAATTATAATGCATATCAATATGGAAATAAACTGTGTGTTCAGTGAAAGTATTATCTAAAGGTCGACTGGTATGAAAGTTGAGATCATAATATAATTAATCTTGTCGGACAAGATTAAAGTGGTTCGACCTAAATTTAAGATCGAATGCACAACATTGTAAAATATCTGTCTGTGTGTGTAATATGTAACATTTAAGAAGGTGTTATTTTTATTGTCTATAGCTATTAGTTTTAGATTGAGTAAAATTATATATTTATGTCATGAACTGGCAAATAAGCATACAGTTCACATAGATGGTAAGTAAATACCGTAGCCTATAAACATCTATTACCCATCTAACTGGTACACGATTGCGCTGAAAACTACCATTTAACGTCTTTTCAGACAGTCAGCGTGGCGGGACGGGACGTTATGAGGCGGGACTAGACGAGACGGCGACGCGATGTTGAGCAGTTGTAATATGTATACATATTATAAAACAAAGTCCCCCATGCCATGTCTGTTTGTCTGTCTGTTCGCGATAAACTCAAAGCCTAAGGATGGATTTTCATGTAGCTTTTATCAATAGAGTTGATTTAGGTTTATTTAAATAATATGTTAAGTTTTGTGAACACTATTAGAATATAACGATAAATGTAACAGGTGTCGGAAAATACAAGCCGCCTGCGAGTTTTCACCGAAAACGCTCTTCCGAAAAACCTCCAACCTTAGTTGCTGACAGATGAAATTATAAATATGTAGTAGACTAATCATGAAAAGACTACTTAGCAAGAAATGTTGCTTTGTATAGACATTATTACCACACTGCAGTCTTAACTAAACATGTGTCTAGTATAATAGATGTCTGCTTGTAAAATTCCCACATATTTAAGACAAGATACAGTTTAACAGTTATTCAAAACAAGCAGCTGTTGGCTTTTGTGTTAAAGTACAATAGGAATGGGAAAAGGGGATGAATTTAAGGGTTGTAGTCAATGATGTTGTAAATAAATGAGAGATAGCTTACTAACAAAGCCAAGAGATTGCGATAGGGATGTTGACTGGGTATGAAATTACTACTTTTTACCATATGAAAGTTAAATTCAAATGGGTTGAACAGGTTCAAAATTTACGAGAATTGTAATGACAAAAAATAGTTTGAAAATAAAAACAATTTCACTTTCAGACTCTGTAAAATTTGCAACTACAATCCGTTTCAGATTTGTACAAAAATACAAAAACTTATTTTTTACAAAGATTTTATGTTTTGATTTCACTATACTCGTGTTTTAGAAATAGAAAATTATTTTTGCTTCACTATTTGGAACCCCAATAAAAAAAATAGAATAAAAACAGACAATAGTAGAATCTGGACATGTAGATAACATATTTATTTATATCCCTTCCACTCTCGCGTTTTGTGTATTTTTGTCGCAGAATTGCTAATATAAGTAACTATGTATTTTGCAGAGAGCCCTTTGCGCTAGTCGATTGTCTGGTAGGACGAGCTCAAGACGAGTCACCTACAAGCGTCAATGCATAAATAACGTCCCTTATTATCATTGGTAATATCATATAAGGTGATCCTTACCTATCCCGGTCCGACCTGCCGCGGCCCATGCGACGATCATTGTCTTGGGTAGACACTTCTATTCTTATTCGCCTGCCACCCACAGTCTAGAAAAAAAGTATCATTTTAGAGGATAGAAAATAACTAAGTTCTTGTTTGTAGAAACTTAACACCTATTACAAAAAATATTTAAAAACATTTTCTAGATTTGACTAACTTAAATTAGATTTTTATTCGTGCCTCAATTTAAAAGTCAACTTTCTTTATATTTTGTGTTTGTTTATCAATGTTCAAAGAATACATCATCCTCATGTTAATAACCAAACTTTAGCCTGGGTTGCATCACAACATTTGTTAAAGTTATTGTAACATTTCACATCCTTCTCTAACTTAAAGAAAACTGTTAAGGTGAGAGAAGGATGTAAAATGTTACAATAACTGATATATATAACTGATGCAACCCAGACTTATCTTTTTAAATTCAGTAGTCTGAGAAATAGGTTCTAAACTATTCGTTAAGGCGATATGAAATTCGCCGAGACAGCTGGTTCATTGTTTATGATGGACATTCATATTATATATTTAACATTAGATAATTCTTAAAAATGTCTACAACATTAATCCCTCCAGACACGAGAAAAATATGACAATTGAAATTCAATTGTGTCTGGGCGCCGGTGGCCTTACGATCCTTGAAAGATTAAGCTAGTAAACAATGTATTGACTAACACTATGTACACATTGTACACAGCAACTACATACGTATAATGGGACTTACATATCCTGATTCTGTAGTAGTCTAACAGGAGGCATTGAAGCAATGGGGACTAATATCTATCTACCTCCCTACCTGACCCTCAGATATTTGTGTATCACTATCTATATGCCCAACAATATACACCATGGAATGCATCACATTTGAATTGCGATTTTAATTTCTAGTAGCCATAAATTACCTAGCGGTTGACTGCTTAACTCAAATGCTTTCGTTTATGACATCTTATCAGTTTCGTACCACCTTTTTCCTGGAAGTGTTGTCGTCCGCAGTTATATTCCTACTTAAGAGCAAAATGTTTTAATAGGCGGTACGAAACGGACAAAATAACGTCCTAAACGAAAGCATTTCAAATCGGCCCCCTGGAGAGTATTAATCCATTCCCTGTCCCATTTCAAACACAATAGCTTAAACAATGTAAATAAAGACATGTGATTCATGGAACAGTGAACCTGTTAATTCCACAGATTAAATAAGGTGAATCGAAAAAGATTTTTGTTTTTGAACAGAACTGAAGAATTTGTAAAATATAAGTACCTACTTCATTATAATCATACAAGGTATTATTTTTATTATTTTCTTGTGTTTATTTTTATTGTTTTATATTCTTGTGTATATTATTGTTAGCAGTGATTCACTACATGTAGTTGAACATAAGGTGTAGGTATGACTTCCAATCTTGAAGTGATTCATTGTTTTCATATTAGCCATCAAGTATGTTGTACAATAATTTTAAATATTATTTATGGAACATGCAAAACATTTTCTATCATACTTACCAGATCAGGCATATTCATGGCATTGACAAGACTTTCTCTGTCTTCAAAGTCCACATATCCATAACCCTTAAGACGGTCTCCTTCTCTTGGGAGTCTCAGGCTAGTAATCTGTTGACAAATAAATATGTACATATTAATAAGCCGGATCTTTTATGTTATAGTGCTGTAATACGCTCATGAAACTTAGATTACTTTTTATTAGTGAAGAGCCGAACATAGTTTGATCCGAGTAGTGAAATATTGTCATATTAACAGACTGCCCATAACCATAGTAGTTGGAAAGTGACCAAAACGTCAGATAAGTGGAGAATATTGTTTACATGTGGAAAATCTGCAATTTCCACAATGTGCGACAAATATTTCTGCAATATTTGCTGGTGGTAGAGACCCAATGTACGAGATACTCAAGGGCATAGGCACCACCGCATTACCTAATCTATTTGCCACCAAATGACAAAGTTCAGCACTATCATGTTCCAGTTAGATTGTAATGAATGGCACCTTAATAACTATTATAGAGACAACCACTAAGGTCTCAGGAGTGGCAAAGTTCTGTATTTTGACCTCTGTACAACGCATCTGTATTTTGACCTCTGGTTTTTGTGTAGATGCCTATAGGCTGCAGTCATCTGACTTAATATCCAGTGGCAACGCATGCTTGTTTGCCATCTGCATTACAAAAAAAAAGTGTTATGCTAGTGAAAACATTATATATATTATTTATTTAGGTTTTTTTTTTCTGAGAAAATTTGACAATTAGGTCTATTTATTTCTCTGTATGCCTTTGGGTAAAAGCCTCCCCCAGTTGTCTCCACTCATCCTCAAAAAGTTGGTCGATTCTTGAAAAGATTCTGGGGGGATTTGGTCTGATTGCCCACAGTGACCAGCTGGATCGAGAAATATATATTTTTTTAAATTGAAGTTATACTTCTTTTGGCGCTCCTTTTCATGAAATTATAACAGACAGACAAATAAAGAAGCTTTCACATTTGTCATGTAAATAGCTGTTACTATAGCAAGTCCTTTTTCAGGATTCAAACTAGGTACCTAAATTTCATCACAATCAGTTCAGTAACTTGTTTGTGAGGATGTATGTATGTATGAGTGGCAATACCTTAAGTCCAGCAAAGAGGTCTGATATGGCGCTCTCGTCAACATCGTAGGGCAGATTGGAGATGTGAGCAATGTACGGAGGCCGACGTGGGATGGACTCATCGTCCACCGCCATGCCGCCGCGTGCCGCACGCGACGCCGACGGAAGCACCACGGGCGCACGCGGTCTTCCATAGCTGAAGCTTTCCGCTGTACACAAAGTATTCACCACTTGTGTTAATTTAACATTTTTTATGACTTTCTTTTTATTTTATGGTATACTTTCACTGTACCTATTGTTTAAATAAATAAATTGTACTACAATATGTACATGTAGTTTAGAATACATGAATTAATTAAAATAGTAACAGATTTTGTTAAACATGTTCCTACTAATGACACTATATTTTGCTAGCAATTGACTAAAATGTATATCAAAGTAATTATTATTAGTAGATACTATTCAATTTATCCCATTGTTGTTTATCTTGTTTTGTTTTTGACACATAAAATACAAACTATAACAAAAAAACTGAGAACTACCATTAATAAATCACAAAAATACAAATTAAACAAATACAATGCCGATATATGTAGTTTTAAAAAAATAAATAAACCCTCAGTTCAATCAGGGGAGTAAGCCAATGAAAGACTAGTCTGAATTGAGTTGTGGCCAAAGCCATCTCGTAGATTGTACTAAAATTGCTGGTCATGAGGGTTTCCAACAGCAGCAATGTCTACGCTTCCACCAGTTGCCCAACTTGGCTACTTGGCTTCACAAGCTTGACATAGTACTGGAATTTCTGGTTCCCCCACCTTCCTGCGAAGGAAGCATCCGGCTAGAATGTATTGGGAATCACTTATGACCTTTACTCAGACCTTCCCGAGGCGAGGATAGTGACGAGCACTCAGTGGGTGCGCCCCAAGTACGAGATTAACATTGGCTCACCATTACCCCATTTTTCATCATCGGGTATAAAATTTTTATTAACAAAAAAAACTAACTGATCAAATAAAACTTTGTTCACTTACGTTCCTCTTCAACAGACTCAGCTGCCCAGTTATTTATTGTAGGAATAGTTGTCGGCTCTGCGAAGATATCTGTGATATTGGCTGGAATCCATTTTGCCTTCTTTGATTTCTTGCCTGCAAAGGGTTATGTACATAGCAAATCAAATTATGCTGGCAGTGAAGGACGAAGCTACATCGTTGCTGTAGATGACGCATTGCAAGTGAACGACCTACTCCGATTTTGGAAAGCGGTTATTCGTGGACACACTGAAAGGACAATTACATTGCAGGAAACATCTGGTACGCTACTCCCTAATAGAAATCTAGCGACGCGAACTTCACGTGTAATTTATGTAGAAACATATTGAAAAATCAAGAATTATACAAGTTCAAAAATGTGGCCACGCGGTAAATCCAAACGTCCGCAGAGGTGAAACGATGACACGTTAGCATTATTATACTATTTATTATCGATTCCAACGTTATATTTTCTGATACTAGAAACATTGGAAAAACTTTTAGAGTGCTAAAAATTGAATACCAATAAATATATAATGTAAAAACCCTAAGTAATTGTAAATGACAAAAAATATGGAACTAACCTGTAGCGGCCATATTACAAGGCTGGGGCAAATGTTGCCAGATTGCTACTGACTTAATATCTACTATTCTACTATATTACAAAATTATGTTACCATACTGAAAAAAATTATTATAGCGAGTTTCTTAAGATTTAAGAAGAGAGTAATGAAAGTATGAAAAAGCTTCGAATTATTACTTAAATTGAGATCTTAAATAATATCTCCCGATAAACAAAAAATATTCTTACCTAATCGGATCAATTGTCTTATATTGTGGTATGGCTACTTACTATTCTTTGGTAGGCTGATTGCCAGGATTCCACAGATTTATTTCAGTGAGGTAAAAGTACCAAAACCTGAATGCCGCTGAGTGAAGTAAGCTGCGTTGTCTTCAGTGGCACAGCTAGTGTCAGTTAAGCTGTACGAGGTAGGTACCTACTACATTATGGAGAGGCTCACGAGGCCTTTCGGCCATACCATCATTATCATTTCAGCCAAAAGAAATCCACTGCTGAACAAAGCTCCCCCTCCCCAAAGAATCCTACAACGAACGGTTCCGGGCCGCCCTCATCCAGCGATTGTCCGCGACCTTCACCAGGTCGTCGGTCCACCTCGTGGGGGGCCTGTCTACGCTTCGTTTTCCGGTACGTGGTCGCCACTCCAGAACTCTTCTGCCCCAACGGCCGTCAGTTCTGCGAGCTATGTGCCCTGCCCACTGCCACTTGAGTCTCGCTATTCGGTGAGCTATGTCGGTAACTTTGGTTCTCACGCGGATCTCCTCATTTCTGATTCGATCTCGCAGATAAACTCCAAGCATAGCTCTCTCCATTGCTCTCTGAGTGACCTTGAGCCTTCTTATGAGGCCCATAGTGAGCAACCACGTTTCTGTCCCATAAGTCATCACTGGCAACACATACTGATCAAAGACCTGTTTCTTGAGACACTACGGTAAGTCGGACGAGAAGATGTACCGTAGCTTCCCGAACGCTGCCCAACCGAGTTGGATTCGGCGATTGACCTCTTTCTCGAAGTTGGACCGACCTAACTGGACCGTTTGTCCCAGGTATACACAACCGTCAACAACTTCGAGTGTAGTATCCTCGACCATAACAGGAGTGGGTGTAACATGGACATTTGATATGATCTTCGTCTTGTCCATATTCATTTTAAGGCCCGCTCGTTGGAAGGCCATACTGAGGTCATTGAGCATTGTGCTAAAGTCTTCCAGGGTCTCAGCTATGACTATGTTCACAGACATCTGCAAATCGGAGGTGGGAGATGTACTCGCCGTTAACATTGATGCCGAGTCCTTTCCAATTCAGAAGCTTGAAGACATCTTCCAACGCAGCGGCGAACAGTTTCGAAGACATAACATCTACCTGTCTCACACCTCGCTGCAGTTGGTTGGAGTTCTGGCGGTTCGATGGCGCATTACAGCGTTTTCTGAAGTCCGAAGACAGGAGGAGGACTCAATAACCCACAAGTCTGGTAACCTGTTCTATTTTCGCCCTCCCGAACAGCTGTCCCAGGGTGGTGTCGGATTTATCGTGCATAAATGCCTCGTGAATAACGTTGTTAAGATTGAGAGTGTGTCGTCGAGAGTGGTATACCTTATAGGTACTCAGAATAACCAAACGGTATTCATTGAAGGTCATACCAGCAAGAGTCATCTGAGCCAATATTGTGATGAGTAAGACCCAAAGGAAATAGGCAAAGATTAGATGTTTCTAGGACTGATCTCGCACTGCAAGATCTATTACTAACTATCGATAAATTAGTTCTAAAGTCACCCCTATACTAGAGGTCTGCATTTCGCCCTGCCATTTTCATGGTTCCAAGATATTGTTCGTTTTCGCACATTTATCGTACGGTTGGCAACACTAGTCGAACGCCCAAACGTCCACCGATTGCCCCCTTTTTGAATTGAAATTTGGCACCCTGGGGGCCCACCGCCTAACTCAAATGTTTTCGTTTATCTTTCGATTATGACAATATCTTATCAGTTTCGTATCACCTAACTTTTTCCTGAAAGTGTTTTCATCCGCACGTATATACTTAAGAGCAAAATGTTTAGTTATATGTAATAGGCGGTACGAAACGGACAAGATGGACTGGCCCCCTGGACTGTTAAGATGAGGCACTTTATGATCCTGATTTAAAGGAGCATATTAGCTGATAATACCTACCTAGGTTACGTGACCCATACGACGATTCAGTCATGTTGGTGGTTTATTAGGGCGTATTTAAATAGTTAGAAACTTGGCTCTAGATGAAGATCTGATGACTTTAGACAGTCCAAGCCAATATGGTGTCGTTCTAGCATTTTACATGAAAATATTTCAGATGGCTACAATATCCATAATACTTATTAATCTATTGAAAATTGTAGATACCTACTTAACATTATGTTATCTACGTGTTATTTCAAAGTACATAACTAATTATTGTAGTCGAGAATCTAAATACCTGCTATGGATCACAGAGTTATTCCGAAACAAACATAAAAATACTGTTTTAGCTTCGACTTTTAGTTTTCCTTTGACTTTAACCAAGTGCGTGTCGGGCCACGCGCGGTGTAAGGTTCGGTAGTTTTTAGTTTTGAATAATGCAATGAAAAAAATAAATAAATATTTTCTATGGAGTTGTTCAAAAATTTCGAGTATTTCGTTTGGTCTACTATTACTCGTAAACTATAAAGCCAACTTAAGTGTTATAGTTTTCCTTTTAATTTCGTTTGAAGAAGTTACTATTGCCGTAACGTTAAAATTTCTAACAACAACTGTTTAGTTGGTAGATTATTTTGGCACACCCTAAAATTTTTGAAATACTATTTTTGATATTTTAGAGAGATTAGTAGATAGCATAGCTTAAAAAAAGTAAGTAGGTAATTCGCCAGTTACGGAATATTTCCTTTTCCGAACCACAAAGCACTTTTTATACTCTAGGCAAGTTGGTAAAGTTACAAACTAAGTTTGATCAGAGATAATCTCTCTCTTATCTAGTCTGAGAACGTCAATTGGAAACATTATGATAATGGTTATATTATAGCTACTTACCTTCTAGATTTTAATGTACATGCACCTAGTTAGATGCTTGCTCCAGTGGCGCAATTCCAGGGAGAGAGCATATAGCATATGGATAGTTATGGTAATTGTAAAATGCTTCCCTCTAAAATGGTCGAGGAGAGCAATGGCTGCCACATGCGTCATACTCGTGAACGGGTGCTGATGGTGAGGACTGGTCTTATCAGGTCTGCTTGTGCTACATTTCATAATAGTGGACAGTTGTTGATTTGTACTTTTACAAATATATAAGAAAGGAAGAAAATATTTTTATTTCGAATATGTAAATCTTTACAGATACTTTGAAAAAGTTAAGAAATTATAAATTACCTAGAGCAAATAACCATTACATATAGTAAAAGCAAAAACATATATTAATAGTAAATTAAAATTAGAATTTAAAGTACTTACTTAGTTAAAATAGAATTATCACAAAATTTTTCAATTCCTTCAATGACAATAAATGAAGAGAAAGAAAAACTTGTTCGTCGAGATCAAAGTTATTCACTTAGCAGAGTTCCAAGTGCAGTCACTACTGAGAAGAACTCCGCTACCCAACAAACTCAGTAAGAGCTCTTTCAAATGAGAGCTTTAATCTAGTACATATTATCATGAAAATCAAATAATGTGAACATCCATAGCATAGATGCAAATGAACTGCTATCTACTAAATGAAACGTAGCTCCTGCAAACCAGAACAGACCAGTCTCCACCAATAGCACCACCAGTTTACGAGTATGACGCATTTGACAGCCATTGCCCTCCTCGACCATTTTAAAGGGAAGTGAAGTGAGCAACCCGCTACACGACGCGACATCGCCAAAGGCAAAGACATTTAAGCGTGCATGACTGTTCCGGATATGCGTTGGGCAAGATATTTTATTACAGAGCAGGGTATGCACATCATTCAAGCCAAAACAATTGCAGATACTAATTACTAAATACACGGAATCATAGTATCACGAAATAGCCTGGTAGCGATCGCTATACCAAGACGTATTATCATTAAGATAATCCTATGATTTCTGTGTCTTATAGTAATTACATTAACATATACGTTCTTTCATTACTTTCTTAAATTCATTTATTTACACTTTTACTATAAAATAAACAAGACATGATGTCTAATCCTTTTCACAGCAAACGCTGCCGAGCTATATCTACTGGCTAATTTGACAATATTGGGACCATTGCAATTTAGCATCCACGGTAATGCCAAGAAATACCGTGGACTCTACTATCTCCAATACTGCCTCATTTATCTTAACATTGGTTTCAACCTGTTTAACGTTAGGAGTAGTAAATTTAATACATTTTGTCTTTCTGCTATTTAGTGAAAGGTTATTGGCGCTAAACCAATGTACTATATCAGAGAGAGTATTGTTTACACCGTCAAAATCTACCTCCTGTCTTTTAATTTTGAACACTAAATAAGTATCGTCAGCAAACAATACTATCTCTTGACCATAATTGATAATGTAGGGTAAGTCATTAACATAGACTAAGAAAAGAAATGGCCCTAAATAGAGCCCTGTGGGACCCCCATATCTATTGAAGTCCCGAAAGATCTTGTCCCATTTACATCAACACACATATTTTATTATTTCTATTGTTTAAATATGAAGTCATAAGCTCGAGAGCGGATATATAGATAGATGCTATGGACACATTATTAGATTTGAATGACTAATCTATATTAGACATTAGTTAAAAGTTTAAAAGAGCTCCTACTGACTTTGTTCGGTACTGGAGTTCTTCTCAGTAGTGACTGCAATTAAAACTGCTAAGTGAATATTTTTTTATAGATTTTAATTTTGACGAATAAATTTTACCTTACCTAGTTTTCGGAAGGTTGGAATTGATTTTTTTAATGTGATATTTTATTTTAATGTGATTTAAAATACTCGAAGTAAAATGTTTTCTTTCTTCTTTCTTTCTATATCTTAAGCAACACTTCCTTTTAATGTCATGTCGAAAGTGAAATAGCTATCGAGATGGTATAAGTACCGTAACCCTTCATTTCTGGCACAGAACAAAACAGCTTAGGCATTAGGATTGATAACAGTGCATTAATGGTGAGATTCACAGACCGCACTACGACTTTACTTTGAGCAAAGTATGCCTAGAACTGTCGGTACAGTATGGGTTTTCAGTTCTAAGGGCGAGATTCACAGACCGCACTTCGACTTTACTTTGATCAAAGTACGCCTTTGAACTGTCAAAACCCATACTAAACTGACAGTTCTAAGCATACTTTGCTCAAAGTAAAGTCGTAGTGCGGTCTGTGAATCTCACCATTTATTACACCACACCAGCTATTTCACTTTCGACATGACATTAAAAGGTAGTGTTGCTTAAGATATAGAAAGAAAGAAGAAAGAAAACATTTTACTTCGAGTATTTTAAATCACATTAAATAAAATATCACATTAAAAAAATCAATTCCAACCTTCCGAAAACTAGGTAAGGTAAAATTTATTCGTCAAAATTAAAATCTATAAAAAAATATTCACTTAACAATTCATGAATTAGTTCGCCATCACATGCCTAATTCTGTCTCACCTCATAAGGCATATCACAAAAAGCGGGGGCTCAAAAACTCGTTCCCTATATTGTTATGACCTGCATCGTCTGACGCGGACCAGCTTCAGATGGGTGATCTGCGATACCTCGATCTCGATAGATGGCATTATGGCATAGCACGTCGCGCGCGCTCGCCGTACGGACGTCTCGCGCTGTGTCGGTTTCAAATTGAAACAGTTTTTAGTTCCGTGTTTTTATTTAGCTGTTGCTTTCCAGTGGTGACGCTGAAAGAGCTTTGTAGCACCAAGTTCCTTTAGTTACATTTTTAGCTGCTACTCCGTTACGTAAGGACCCGGTGCAGTGATAACGGGGTGTAATGTGAGTGTTGTGTTTACGTTGCAATGTGCGTGAATTTTGTGTAGAAGTGGTTGTTTATAATGGGGTATGCGTCGAACGGAGCGGGTCGAGCGGCGCATGAGTCGCTTCTGGCGCGACAGGACGCTGAATTGCGGCTCATGGAAACCATGAAGCGGAGTCTTCAAGCTAAGATGAAGAGCGACAGGGAGTACGCCCTCGCCTTGTCCGCTGCTGCTGCGCAGGGACAGAAGATGGACAAATGCGAGGAGCTTAATGGTAATTGGATTAAGTTTATTAGTAGTTATAATTTTTCACATCTACAATTTGACAGTTAAATTAAGTATCGCTGTTTTTATTTAAACATAGGTACCTATATAAACGGTTCATCTTAATTGCGCTTGAAATAAAACTAGTTTTCGGATTTAACTCGCGTATATTTAATTGAGCTTGTTTTAAATTAACTATCTGAATGACTTGACATCTACCTTCTTAATTTGGTAAAACAGCTGAAGCAGAACCTCGTTCCTATCTATTCTATTGATTTTATATTACCACTTGTTACTCTTTCTTTCTTTCTTTTGATTTGATGGCAATTACCAACTTTAGAGTAATTCTGCCACACTTGTTACTCTTTTCCATTTTATTGAAATAGGTACCTATAAGTTACCTAGTTAATTTTTAATTTAAGCCAGAAGCCAGATACAATGTTAAAATTGTTTGATGTATTCGTGTTTTATTCAAAGCTCATCGGACAGGTTTTCGTTGGATGACATTAACAATATTAATTGTCATAATTTATGCAACAATACCAACTACCTAGAGATCTACCTATATCACGGTCTATTAGGATATACAGATCATTCTATTCAATAGATAGAACCGGAATCAAAACCACTTAGGTACTTAATAAAATTCAAAATTCAAATCATTTACCTATTTTAAATTGGTCTACAAGGACACTTTTGCATTGTCGGGTTATAAGCTACCTACAGAGAATGACTTATAATAATAATCCAATAGGTATTAATAAATACCAATTTAATAATAATATTTAACCGATACGTGAATCATCAAATTTTTCAATTCCTTCATAGAAGAAAATGAAAAATCTGTTTGTAATGGCTAAGAAGAAAGTAGGTACCTACCTACATAGGGATAGTCGCAAAAGATATCTTATAGGTTTATAGTCTATTAAATTATCAATTTATATACCTATATTTAGTGTTCCCTCGTAGGCGGTGTTAAGAAATGCGAGCCAATATTTTCTTTGTAATAAATTAAGAACATATCAATGACGCGACGCATCACAAAACAATACATTGAGGAGTTAACCATTATTTTCAATTGCACTGGCTAATATTAACGGAACTGAGCTGACGAATGCAGTGTCCTCGAAATGACGGTGGGTTTTTACGAGGGTCACCGTTTTGTGACATTCGAAGCGACGCGACGGTTGACTACCTGACAAGAGCTCTATTGTTTACATGAAATTCTTTCGGTTAATGTTTTGTTTAAATCTTTCTTTAGTTGTGGGAAAATGGGTTGCGAAATATTCCTCGTAAACTCATTCCACTTTTCCTTATCTTGGTTTTGTTTATGGTTTAACGTAGGTATTAGCTTTGTGTTGTGTACCTACTTTTTGTACACACAGGTATACGCGACTGAAATTAAAACATTAATTTTGAAAAATGTGTTAGTGGCATTATTTACTCGTCAATTTAGCTTAACACCATTATTTGGTTTAGTCTAGGAATTACTGATTCGCGAAATGAAATGTACAATTCTAAATGACTGATTCTCGAAATGACCGATTCTGTGATAGGATAGGTTTAATATTTATTCCGTGGTTAATACCTACATTTCTATGAAATTATTGTAGAAAGAGTTGGTGCTATTGAGAACGAAAAGTATAAAGTGCTATTTATTAATCGATTTCGTAAATTGTTCTAAAGCTTTGTTAAATTTCAACACTAACAATCTTCGTCATTCATCTACCTATGTAACTTTGAAAATCTCATTTCCAATCCGATTCTTATCCAGAAATCCATATTAAATTAAAAGCTACCTAGTTAAGCTCTTAAAAATCAACTCTTTCATTTCACAAGGATTGTGCCTAAAGCGGAAAGCGTTTTTTAACAGACTAGGTATGTAGGTTTCTTTACAACTTGTTCAGTTGTGATACGGATAATAAATAATACGGTGAAGAAGATTTAATACTTCGTCAGCTATTTAGAGTAGCTATATCTTCTTGACAACTAGTAAAAAGAAAAGATGAGAATATTTTAAATTGGCACGTGTCTTCTTTTTGTACAGAAGGTTTGGTCTTAGATCCTGACCAGCAGCAAATTCACTGATCTAAAGTAATTTGGTAACAGAAACTAAATTAAAAATATTTAATTTTAGAGTGTTTAGCAAAGAGTATTCCTTGGGAGAGGCTCTCTTCAAAATTTTCTATTTACGATTATTTTTGTATCTCTTACGATTTTACTGTTATTGCAAACTGCTACATTGGTATCTATCACAAGCATTAGGCAATTTTTTTTTTAATTACTGTATAACCTACGTAAATATTTTCTAATTAGAATAAAGCATATCTTAACATTTAAAGGCCGACAAAATTACTTACTTCATTCTATCTTTTATATTATTCTTAACTGAACGCTAATCAATGTTTTGATTGCCTTTCAGTTCTAAGTATTTAATTGTTTGACATACACACACAAGACACATTATAATTATAATACATATTGAAAGACGTAAATCTTTACAGGATCAGTAATAGCATCCGCGTGGCGGACTATGACCGAAGAATGGGAGAACACCAGCCGACTGATCAAAGCTAACGCCGAAGCCTTGGAGTCTCGCGCTCTGGACCGCCTCACCACCCTGATGAGTGAAAGACGGAAGGCACGCAAAGTCTACCAAGAAGACCATACAAAAATTTCATCTCAATTCACACAGGTAAGAAGTTTTAGATATCAAGAATTCGACCTTTTCGAAATATTTTAGCCTGTTTGCGACTTAGCCTACCTTTACCTATTTGAATAATAATGATTTGTTTACAACGAAAGATAACAGCTGTCTACTACATCAAGAGCTGAACAAGATATTTGAAATTTGGTCACTTTACTGTCATATTATCAACTGCTATATAAAAGTATACATGTAATGAATCAATTGAATTTGAGAAACCTTATGCTCATTTGATTTGCCTTTGTTGCATCAAAATAAATAATGTGATGTAATATATCTTAAAAAGTGTAATCAAGATTCTACTTAAAAAATATGAATTATTTAAACAAGTTCATTTAATTATTAAGCAAGTGGTCAATGCGTGAATCGACATTGTAGCTAACGCGGAACAGACGTAAGCGGAAAAGAACGTATCAGTTGTTATAGTGTTCTGCGAACAAATTAAAATTAATTTCAGTCTTTAGCTTGATTTTATTTACCAATTAATTGGTAATCCTGTTATTTTATGGCAATAAGTGTAATTAGCGCGTTTTTTATAGAGGATTTGACTAGAAATGATAGTATCACTTCCAACCCATGTTCCTAAATAGTATTTTAGGATCTATAGTTTAGTGAAATTCTAATAATAGAAAATAGTGTAAATCGGTTGGCTCAGAACAATACCAATCCGACAGAAATAACGGCCATAACTTTCATCAGAATTACGTTATTCTTTCAGGTTGTTACTATTCTTAGCCAACCGATCACACTATTTTGTTTATTTAGTTTAGAGTTTCGTCTCTTTAAATGTTCTGACCTAGCTAATTCGACAAGTTTGTAGAGCCTGTAACCATTCTTACTTTGTACGTAATGTTTTTTTACCCAAGTTTTTTTGTATTAGGTTTACGATGAATTACGCTGTTCTATTCGTAATGCATCGTGAGTTATGTTATCACCATATCGGATCACGTTCCAGTGTCGATAACTGTACTGACTCATATTTGTTGCTTATTGCATTTAAAACTATGATAGTGAAATGAAGTCACGTATGACAGTTGGTAAATCACGTTCCCCATTTTGTACTCTTAACAACTAGTAAATATTTACCCCCTTATTCATAAACGTATTTTAGCTAAAGTGTTGCTAATCTCTCCTTTGTCTTTTTCTATCTTGCATATTTGACAATGCAACTGACAAGGACAAACCATTCTATAGCTGAAACGTATCTAATGTACGTTGAATGAATAATGTTTATTTACAACGGTTTTTGACTGTGCTTACTTATTATATACTCGTAAGTAAAGATTTAACGTCATATTCCATCCAATCAACATCCCCGTTAAGTTTATAAAATATTTTAAATATTTGGTATGACATTCAAAATCATTGCATTGCATCAATGTATCAAAACAAAATATTTCATGTTTAAATAACTCATTAGTATATTTTATAAGTGGCTTACAAATACTTATATCATGTTAAGAGCTCTCATCGACATTGACTTCATCAATTTTAGATGGTCACTTGAAATTATTTAAAACTATGAATTAACCCGTTACTAAATAAACACTTTTTTTTAATGTTTAGGTAACTTCCGAAGAATCTTGTTATCTCTTAGTGACCGGTCCCACTAGTTTCCTTGTTCAGTTCCTATCATTGATCTACTCCTAGAATCTAATTAGGTCTCAGAGAATGGAACGGTGTAAATGAAACTGTGTCACGGCCACTATTATTTTACTCAGCTTTTGCAACAATCACAGCTACAAACTCTTTTCACGTTTGTAAATCCGTTTGAACTTTTGTCCGATACATCGAATAACTTAGATGAATTAGTAGTACATTATCAATAGCAAAGATAAAGACATTGTAATCTTAAGAATCGATATGAATCGCTACAGTTCTAAAATGTGTGCCAGGTAATATTGTGCATTCGTCCAAATGTTGATTCTTTAGTTTCTATTGTAACCGGTATTTTAAAATACGAAGATAATATTACAGATGCAGCATAGAGTTAGGCACAGTGCCAATTTTTTCATCGACGTGTAAAAAACAAAGATATGAACGCCATTTATCGGTTCAACCGGCGCCATGTGTTGAAATTAGGCATAACTAGAACAGAATATTGGGAGGATGAGAATTATTTAGGGAACTTTATATGAAGAATTAAGATCATAGATCAACGGGTTAATCTATAATATAAAAATAAGTTGGGGTTTCCTTCCTGACGCTATAACTCCAGTACGCACGAACCGATTTCCACGGTTTTGCATTCGTTGGAAAGGTCTCGGGCTCCGTGAGGTTTATAGCACATCCACGCGGGCGAAGCCGCGGGCAACAGCTAGTATTTCTTAAAACATATTTATTGACAGTTCACTTTATCGTGTATAGATGTTACGATGAAGTAGTAACTTGTACAATGTTGTGATCTTGTAAATGAAAAGAATGTATCAAAGGATAATAATATTCCATCTTTTTAAGAAGTGGGGTATCTCCACAAATAAGAGAACATCTTACAAAATTTATCCTATAAACTCAACAAAGTGTTGAGAAATGCCTTTCTTGCGATATAATTTCTGTCACAAAATAAAATAACTATTAATTTCTACTTATATGGGTTTCACATTGTGGTAAGGACAACATGAGCTTTTTTGATTGTCACCTCAGGTACCTATACATTAATTTACATTCAATTATTAATAAGAAAATTTTGGCCATCGAATAGAATTCCTAAACTTATTCAATAATTTTACTAAGCAATACGGTTGTAATAAGACGGTTTCCATTCAGTTGATGTTTCCTATTAGCTCTTTTTCTCATAGCACCGAACAAAAGGATGCAAGTGAACATTTGTGACTTTTACGTTAGTCGCGGAAAGTGGGACTGTGCCGCTGTCTCCGGACTCCGGATTGGTCGGACACCTGTCATCGTTCATTGGCCCGAAGCCCGAGCGGGCGCGTGAAACTTTGATTTCTTTTATTGCTGTTTATTTTTATTGCTATAATTTATACATACTAACACGATTTTTGCCATACCGGAGCAAAAATATTTATACCTTTTCTTATTGGTTGTTCATCAGAATTATTTTTTTTAGATTTATTGAAGTATTAGGATAGACAAAGAAAGTAAAATTCTACGTGTACAGATAACCACGTTGTTTTATGTTTCTACATTAACTATTTATTTTAATGTCATAATACGAGATCATGTTGAAAGAAATGGGGCCATATCAAAGTACAAAAAAGGAGATGTGGTAAGATCCGGCATTAACGTGTGTTAATGGTGGAAACTCAACACGGGCCGATTGGGTCGGATTTGCCCCACTTAACGTACCTACCATTTGTCGCCAATCGAGAATCGAGAATCCCGTTCGTGTCTGCGTTACTGAGCGAAATACAGGAACTAGGCCGAAAGAATCGCGAACGAAGTCTACTTGTATCTCGTTTGCAGCTGTTAATGATGTTGACCTAGTTCACTGACGTGCGGAAAAAGATCGGGCACGATTTGTATGTTGTAAAAATGTTGCAGAAATAATTTATTGCATACAAATATTGATGCTCGTGTATGTCTAAAATAGACAACAAATTTATGAGACAATTTACACATGTTTTAAATCGAAGAACAAGCTAGAGCTAGGAATGTTTGCACCAACGATTCATTGGAACTGTAAATGCTGAATTGGCAAAATACGAGTTTGTGCCAAGTTACAGCTAAGTTCTATTTAGGTATGGCTGTTTCGTGGAAACGTATTTTGTACTGCTTGCTATTGATGCACCTCAATTAAAACACCACGCAGCGCAAATTTATCTTCATCGCCATACATTGCTAATAAACGATTCGTTTCTATTTGCGAACCTGCTTTATTAATTTATATACATTTGTCGTGTAAATTATAACACCAAATGAATGAATGACAAAGAATGACTCTTTTTCTTTTCTTTTTACTCTTTGTTATAAGTTTGTAAAGGGGAAAAGAGACATTCTACTGATATACTTTTTACATTAGTTTATGACATTTAGTTTTATCTTAGTGATATTCTTGACTTTACATATATTTTTTATCTTGTTTGACATGTATATCAATTGTTATTCGCTTTAATTTATTTTGTTTGTTTTTGACGTGTCATAAGAGGTGCCTGTCACCCTAAATGAATAAATGAGTTTCTGATTCTGATTCTGATTCTGATACCATTATGTTGTCTATGTTGTCATTGTCGTTTTTAGATACATATTCGATGTCCTCTGTCTGTTGGTTTCATAGTGAAATATTTGAATAAGTGCCAATATCAGCTCCACCACACTTTTTGTTATGATGATATAGTTACAAAAGAATTTCTTAACTATTGTTATTACTGATAAATTGTTATTGAGGAATTATATTTTCTAAATTGCTCTATTTATGCAAATCTTTTTCTCTCTTAATAACTGGTTTTACGGCTTATCTATTCTGTCAAAAACTCGCATAGTTTTCGTCATGCTGTTTTTTCATAAAGCTTGATTAATTTCCCTATTCATCTTGGATTTAATGTAAGTCTGCAAATAGAAGTGAGAAAACATAGTATGTTAGCATGAGTAGAGGTATAACATGTTAAGACATACGTAGGTATATATGTATGATGATGTTATGATGATGAATAGTCCCAAGTCCAATAACTTACACTGAGGCGATACAACTTTGGCCTTACGAGTGGCAACGCATCTGCATATTGACCTACAGCTTTTGTGTAGATGTCTATAGGCTTCAGACATTGCATCCATGTGAGCTGCATGTTTGTTTGACACCAGTATTGCATAAAAACCTATCTATTCTTTAATTTGCAGATATATAAGCGATTCCAAGTACTTATAGTACTTTGGTGTAATTATGATTGTATTCTGCATAAATCTAACATGAATTGATTGATTGGATTAAAAAAAAAATAAAGTGAAAAAGTAATGTGAATTGCAAAGTTCCGACCTGACGGAAGTCTCATTGTTGCATAAGATATCGAATCATCTTATTAGTTGGTCGTCTGTGGAAAGTGAAATCAGCTGCCGATCAGTGAAAGTACCCCAAGACAGTTATCTAATTTTGATAACAGCAGGTTCTATGACGTATATAATCGTGCGTCCGGTTTCTATTTGAAATCCCCCAAAGATTTATTATGGGCTATTTGTTTAACAATGGGTATGCTAATGTTGTAAAAGATTATTTTATCTATTTAAATTTTGGACCTTACATATTGTCCAAGGTTCTGCTTATCATTGGTAATTCCAGTTCATTATATTATCTGGCGGGACGTTATCTGGCAATGACATTAAGCTCTAGTTTGCATTAAGAAAATGTTTGTCTTTCATTAATGTCTAGTGAAGATCAACTAGAGAAAATCATGTGTTTTTTGTTTATGAAATTATAATCATTTTATAAGGTTAGTTGCATACAAAATGGTTTTATATAAAAAATCGGTAAACATTTTAGAGGTTGAAAGAGTTGGGGCGCTGTTTGCTATTGTTTGATGATTTATAACTTTTTATATTGCTAATTCGTTAAAACGTCTAGAAAAAATAGACGTATTAAGAAATTTGAAACAGGGATTTGTCTTTACAAGCTGATATACCTGTGTTCCTAATACTCCATATCACACAACCGTGTTTTCTGCAGTCTATTAATACTAAACAAAGGAACTATGCACACTTTTATAAATAAATATGAAGTAATACGTACTACGACAATACTATTTGGATAAACTACTCGAATATGAAATGTTAATTAGGCACACACATTTAGTAGGTTCGCTCCGCCAAGGAAAACATGTCAGCCGTGAATTTTTAAGCAGCAGGTTACACCCACGTCATTGATTTGTTTACGATTTAATCGGATAATTTGAAAATGAACTCACATCGATGACGTGGGCTTGAAGAGTTTAAACTAACGGTAAACTACACACTGACTTTTAAAGAAACCCAAAAAAACAGGCATTCTAAAAATGTAAGTTTTTTTTAGAATTCCGTTCAGATGTTTACGATTTTACAAAATTAATTGCGGTTCTTATTGACGTCAGCACAAAGATGTTTGGAACTTTCATAATATTCCTTCAAATTATAGGAATGTAGTAGGTATTATTTAATGGTATACTCGTTATTTAGGTGGTCTAAGGAAAGTTCTACTAGCAGCAGAGCAAACAGAAAGAAGTCATTCTCTACCTTATTTTGAAAGATAATGATAGTCATGGTCTTGTTTTAATATAGTTTATTACCTAGTGTATTTACGTTCTTGAACCCTTACTAATTCGTTTTGTTCTAACCCTTACTAATTCGTTTTGTGCAGTTCCCACGCCGCGATTGTTTTTTTTTAATTGTGTCCCTACAGTTCTGGTTTCACAATAGGCCATATACCGCAGTTTCTATTTACAGCGCTAAATCATAAGTCTTGTCAATGTTACCTCATCCGTAAGGTTAATTAATGGAACTATGAATGGATATTGAAATTGGTGGCTTGTGTTCAACCTCAGCCGCTGTATCAGCTGTATCTTGAAATATATCTCATGTAGGTGCTATGACCGACATCTTGATTGCGTCGACGCTAATCGTGATCGAGATATTGTTGTTAAGTAAGCATAATGTGAATTGCAACTAAACTCACTGTGGCATACCGGTTTCTTTGTTAACTGATTAGGCAAATAATAGCTATAATAGCAGGGGATTAACGAGCGTGTTGTTTTGTGATGTGAATGTAGAATGTAGACTGGACATTTATAACTACAAAGAACTCTATCACATTTACAAAGAAATAGTATATTCCAAAGAAGATCTGAACTGCGACTCTAAAATTAATAAGAAGCTCTACATTTTGCTTCCATACCTGTGTATTGACTGTAGCGTGATCGAGATGGAGAACCACTGTGGATGCCCTCTGCCCCATCTAGGGGACATAGGACCATAAGTCAAGTTATAGAGGCTGAAAAAGGCAAGGACCTGTATGCTATGCTACTGCTGCAAGAATTTAGTGACACAATTCGGTATATATTTTCGAAAATTTTAGAACTAGTAATCGAAATAATGTGAAAAAACTCATAATGTCTTAAAATTATGGTATCTACTGAAAGATTTATGAATAGAAAAGAAAACACTTTATGTGCTTAAGACTGGGGGAACGTGATTTCGATGGTCCATTGAAATTAACCAGTACATACTCGTACATTTCTTGAATATATACGTAGTTTATTTTTTTGTATTGCGCGAGCAGCTCCAATGGTAGAGTTAAAATAAAACGCCTAGGTTTCACTTGTCAACGCTAAATCCAAACTGTTCCTTTTTATGTAGTAGTAGTATTAGTCTGTTACAAACTAGACATACTACAAACTGTTTTTAGTATGTCTAGTTGTAGTACCTGTTCACTGAACATTAATATTGAACTTATTGTTGGTAATTTTCGAGACAAAAGTAAATAATATCTAAACATGATAAAATTTAGTTTTAATGGATACATACGTCATCGTATATACCAGTTAGGTCGTTAAATGGTAATTAATATTTTTGCTTCTAGGTAACTATTTCCTCATTTCTTTAATGTAGTTGTTATTTTTGGTTTAAAATACAATCAACATTCACTCGATTGTAGTAGGCAATCTTTTTTTGTTCGGATGCGTCAGAGCATGAACTTCGTCCATCTGTAAAAAATATGTGGACAGGCCTGAGGATCCCTCAGGATTGAATCATTATTACTATCGTGATGTATTGTATTCGTTTAGAAATTAACTATTTTACTCGTTTTTTCCACATGACCCGCGTAAGTGTATCTACATTTCCAAATTATGTTTTTGTACACGCCTAAGTATAGATGCTACTTAGTCGAAAAAATTAAGGGAAAACAATTCTAGGCTCATTCTTTTATTCTTTAAGCTGTATCTCAAGTAGTCATTGTTAACGATAAAAAATAAACATCACATAAAAAAACTAGATGGATCAGACCGAAATAACTCTAAATCTGGGTTGCACCAAGATATTTGTTAAAGTAAAAGTTATTGTAACATTTCACATCCTTCTCTAACTGTAACAGATTTCTTTAATTTAGACAAGGATGTGAAATGTTACAATAACTTTTACTTTAGCAAATATCTTGGTGCAACCCAGCCTAAATATTATCGATGTCGAGCACGATATTCCATGAAATTAGGCATTAGGTTAAGTCGTCAAGACATTTAACATGTTTAAATATTGTTAGTACTTAATTAAAACATTGAAAATCTAATGTGCTATTGTTTTTAAGGTAGAGCATAGGAGCTATTCTACTAGTAATTATTACATTTACTTACTATGTATTTTTTATAATTAATGATTATTAGCTATAGGTGGCTAATACCTATAATAAGATTGTAAGCAATATTGTTTAAATGGTTTTTTATATTTTTCACACGGTGGCCACACTGGATACACTGACGTGTGTGTACTCGTAAAATAAAACATGTAACGTTGATCATCGCTACATACACCTACAGTTTCGGTTGCATGGAAATTATATTATCTGATCTTTGCTGATGTAGCCTCCGTCCGTTTAATTTTGAGAATACGTCTCGCTTCGGCTCAGGAGGCCTATTCTCAATGTGGACATCCTTTTGAGCAACGGAAATTATGTTGATTACGTGAAATATGTACTTATTCGGGACAGACCCACTCGTAAAAAAAAATATTTGAAAACAAAAGTATCTTTTTTTTATTTTTCAATAGATTTTATTTGAAACCAAACCGATTCTTAGAATTTTTTAAAAGATTACGAGTCCCATCGAACCAAATATTGAACAGCCTACCGGCATTGCAAATCCGCCTCTGGGTCCGTCCCCGGAGCTCAGTTTTCCTAAGTTTGGTTTACAATTTCCAACGAGACAGATTTTATTAGTGGTTGTTCCAAGTGTAGGAGCATGCATTACCTAACTTATCTGCCGCTAAATGGTAGTGTTCGGCATAATCGTGTTCCGGTTAGATGGTAATGTATTGCCCCGTAATAACTATCACAGAGACATGACCTTTGGTCTCAGGGAAGGCAACGCATCTGCATTTCGACCTCTGGTTTTTATGTAGATGTCTATAGGCTGCAGTCATCACTTAACCATGACCTTTGGTCTCAGGGGAGGCAACGCATCTGCATTTTGACCTTTGGTTTTTATGTAGATGTCTATAGGCTGCAGTCATCACTTAACATCAATGCATGCTTGATTGCCACCTTCCTTACATAAAAAAATGGAGCAGTAAAACTTATGGTGTACTAAGTAGGACCCCAGTTTCGCGAGCTCGGCGACCGCTCGTTAGATGATCGAGCGGACCTGTTATTTGCGTTCAACCGCCATTCGCCTCCAACTATTGGTAACTTTAGACGCCTCTTTCATCTTGCGTGAAATTACCCTTTGCTTCGCCGGCGATCGTTGTTAATTCGTTTTGTGTCTGGAGATAATAAAACGCACAAAAAACTGTGCATTTGATTTTTGTATTTTTATAGTTACTAGCTGTCCCGACGACCTTCGTATCGTAGATATAAAGTGTAAATACTAATACTGCTATACAGAAATAAGGGTTATCTGTCATTCGCAGAGCTTGCCTGCTTATCAAAATCTGGTGCACTCAGATTTAACTCTAAAATAAATATGCCTAAATATTTTGAATGCTCCATTATTTACTGTCGATATCAGACTTAAATCATAATATTGACTCTCATCGGCGCCTTACTTGGTGCTTTATCAGTCTGCAAAACGTATCAATTACCGTTATTAATTTGAATTGCGGTACAAAAATAGAATTCACTCGTGCGCATCCGCCGCCGTGGATCGCTAATCCTTGCATGGTTGCTTATTGCTTATACGAACTTCACAATACAATAAACTGATTGTAATTGCAGAATGCCAATTTGGCTGCAGTTCAAATGTGCACTTAGGCCGTTCAATTATAACAGAAGTGTAATCAAAAAACTACCCGGCCCGGGTTTTTTTTATGAAACATTTGAGGGTAAAACATTTATTTATTTCATTTATTTATTTCGTGCAACAAAAATGTTATCCAAAGTTTTATTTCTATCAACTACATAATAATATAAAACAAAGGAAAGATGAGTTTAATCAGTCAGGGCGTCTTGTGTGTATATATATTTATTTTTCTTTAAATATAGATTATTACAATTTATAAATGACACCGGTATTTTGTTACGAAACTTTCATTACTTAATTGCTCTACCGATAGACATTACGAAGTCCTCGTGAGGTGGCAGTAAAATTCAATGGGTGTATAGAATTGGATTATGATAAAAAAAATATTAAAAAGTATGGGTAATTTGTAATAATGGCTATTGTTTTTTATACTTTTAAGAACATTCGTATTCTTCGAAGTGGTTAGAAGAAATATTCTTTTGATTTCGTCCTCGTTAGCATTAGCTCACATTTGCATCAACCAGCCATATCATAAAGGTTACTCTTTGAAGTCGCCTGTTTTTGTTGCTTTAGCTGCGTTGAGTTTTGGAACATGATCATGTATTAAACGACGTTTAAAATAGTTTGTCTAGCGTTAATTTTATTACGACTACGAACATAAACCTCGTAATTAGTTACAAAGTTCACATTGAGTCGGTATTCGGCTGGCTCTCGGCCGAGGCGAACTTCTTGGAATCAGATGTCGCAGTGCTCCAAATAGTTCGTTGCACTACACTGCTAATACTCTGCACTGCATCACTCATTCGCAATCTCCATTCAACCTGTTCTGCTTATTTGTGTTGGAATATTTATTACATATTGTAGGTACGCGAGAGGGAAACATCATTCATTATTTTCAGCGAACATGAAAACAAAAGTGGAGCTTTTGTTTTCATTTCTGACGTTTGAGTGGGATTTAGTGTTTGAGTATAAAATTTGCTACAAGTCTTCCTTTATCTATGTATATCTATGGCCCATTATTTAATCCCAATAGTTTCAAGTTTTCAAGAGAAATGCTAAATATCGTCAGTTGGTGACTTGGCCGACAGATTAGATTTTGCTCTCATTGTTGGTGGCATACGTTTTGTTTCCACCATTTATCTCCGTAGGTAGGTACCCTTTTTTAAATAGTTTATGTCGTTCAGTTAATTAAAGATTAAGATGGCTTATCCCTTGATAACTAAATCTCATCTCAAAATAATATAACATGTACATAACATAGATAATTTATACGAAGTAGGTACAGATGGAAGTTATAGACACACAAACACATAAACTACGCAAAAAGATTAAAGAAACATGTCTTTCGTGAATGTCATTATCACCTCATCGACTACTAATTACTTTTTATTACAACACCTGATGTAATAGAACAAAGTTGTGAATTTTTCGACACTCATCACATCATACGATGACATAATTAAATTGTCTTGCTAGGATTGCACTTACGACGTGGGAATATGAGATAATGGTGTTTAAAAGTGGGTTACATTCATATTCTTGTTTTCGATGTAAAGATAACATTAATATTTGCGTCCCGACACTACGAAAAGTTTTTATAAGCACGTAGGTTAGTATTCTACAATTTCGACATTGATAGAGTCAACGAGTTCTAAATTTGTAATTTATAGTTATAGGACTCGAGTCCTTGAACTGAGACAGAGACATAGAGAGCCACCACATCATCGCCTGTATTATTTAATTCATCTAAGACCAGAAACCTATAGATTATATTTTCATTTTGTGAACTATAATGTCTATAATTTAGGTGTCGCATAGCACCAAGCCAGCTCAATTTAAATGTCAACTGTAAGGTCAATTGCCAATATCCTTTGAGATTGTCATTGTCTAATTGTTCACTTGCTGAGCCGTGAACTCTTAACTCGCTCAAGACGTATTTTGCTGATACATTCTGAACGTTTTTCTTATGTAATGAAAGTGGCAAACAAGCCTCCAGTTCACATGGATGTGAACTACATGCCTACTGCAGCTTAAAGACACATACACAAAAAGCAGAGGTGAAAATGCAGATGCGTTGCCACCCCTGAGACCTTAGTTGTTATGTCTCTATGATACTAATTACGGAGCCATACATTATCATCTCTAACCGGAACGTGATAGTACTGAGCACTACCATTTGGTGGCAGATAAATTAGCTAATGCGGTGGTGCCTACACCCTTGGCCCTTGAGCTCCTACTCTGGAATTCTACCATCAGTTTAAAAAATCTGTCTCACATCTCATGTTATTTTTCAAATATGCAGCAACATTTTAAGAGCCGTTTTTTAATTTATGAAGTAAATATTTATAACCACTTCAAACGAGCTCTTGCCAGGAAGTTGGATTAAGGATCTCGACACGTAGGTATTTTATATGTTCAAAAAATATGATACGTACTTATTTATTATACAAATTATGTATAAATACGAAAAAAAAAGATAATAATAACAAGCTATTATAATTTAAAATATGGGTTGGTAATATTAATTAACATTACTTACAAAGTTTATTATTGTTGTGTAACCTAAATATTGAACCCAAATTGAGGCCGTTGTTGGGGTTTTGCCCCAACAACGACCTCAATTTGGGTTCACGAATGGCGAAAAACGAAAAACCACTCGTGGGCAGACCAGCCACAAGGTGGTGAAGTTCGCAAGCAATTGCTGGATGAGGGTGGCCCAGGACCGTTCATTTTAGGCATTTAGTGATAGGCTTGTGCGGCAGTGGATGGTTGAAATTATAATGATCAAGATCAGAGAATATGTAATAGAAGATGATGAAAATAATAAAATCTGGGGTTTAATCGGGTCTGAGAAAAACTGAATATTGTTTTTTTCTTGGTACAGTAGATACTTACTTATAAAGAGTGTGTCCGCGACAGTATAATTATAGAAGAAGGCTAATTTGGGTAACAGCAGCATTCAGAACAGTTTAATATAGCTACTGGTGGTAGTGTTTTAAGAATTTGACTCTGTACAAGCATGGTTCCTACGGTTTACGCTCTATTAAATATAGGTACCTCTATTAAGAAGCGCGCATGGCCCCGCGGCTGGTGTAGATCGGAGGCGATCTACTCGGTTAAGCGATACGGCGCGGTCAGGTGTGTGATGGGTGACCGCTAGTGGCAAATTAAAATGTGCGTTTTCGTGCTTCGGTTGCTATCGATAGATAGCAGTCACTAAACCTTGTCGAAGGTCTCTTATGGGGTCCTCTTGGGGTTTGAAAACATCTCACAGTGGGTTGGCCACTAACCCTTATCTCCACAAACGCGCATTGGAGCAGCGTAGTGGAGTAAGCTCCTGGTCCCTTCCAAAGAAGGGGAGAGACTCGTGCCCAGCAGTGGGACGTATCAAGGGTTGCCATTAATATTATTAGTTTTATAAATATACCTATTCTCCTATATCCTCATATGCATTAAATTTCCTATATACCTAACTAGCGACCCGCCCCGGCTTCGCGTGAGTAGCATTTTCATTATATTGTGGTGGTCGCGCCCAACTAGTTTGACAAAAACCGTCATAGGTATCTCGATAAATATAAGTACGATATTGATAAATTATCGATATAAACCTTTCTCAGAAAACCCTCTTTCCAACATTTCAAACAGGAATAAAATCCGTTCACAACTTTCCGAGATTAGATGATAGTGATGATACATTAATGTGTCCACAATTCAACAATAATTGAATGCAACGTCATCGCGTAAAATATTCATATTCTATTAAAACATAAACGGTGTTCACATTCAATTTTAATATCATTGACATGCCAATCCTGCTGAATATCTAACCTACATACCTACCTATTTGAAGACCTGTGACCTTACTTGGAATGTGAGATGCACAACTGAACATTAAGCAATAGAGAATAGCAGTCAATAGCATTAGCTTTATTAGCTTCGTTCGTTAGGACTGTGTATATTAACACAACCTGTCATTTCCATTCCACCCCAATTTTTTCACGCATAAGGATTGAATATTCCTAAAGGTTAATTATCTACACGTGCTTGATTAAGTATATTTATGTGATGTTTCCAAAAGTTTAATTCGGAAATCATGTTGGAAATCGATGTTTTTTTAGTAAGTAGAATTTTTCATTTTCTTTCTTCCTTCTTGGCCGGGTTTAGGCTGGGCATTGAAATGTCAGTCAGTAAGGACTTTTTCTGTTTTTCTAAGTATAAAAAAAATACAGATTGTTGTGTCAAAGATTTTTTCCTTTATGTAGGTTTTATGTTAGGATTTAGTTTATTAATGCTTGCTGAGCCTTATTATAATTACAAATATATTTTTTTCAATGTCCTTTGTATTCATCACTATTCATGAGAAACCAGACTTCACTTTAGACCAACTGTGCAAAAGAATATGGTTTCCATTGTTATGTTACTAATGATTAATCTTGGTCACTGTGTCAACATTTCAATACCTGTCATTAATTCTAATTAAATTAATATCATAACAAAAAAAGCGATTCATGTTATTAAGCACCTAAGAGTAAATCTTTATAGTTCTTTCAAAACATAGCATTCTATATAAACCTTTTCGATAAAAAAAAAGTCATGCGTCGTTTACGATGATCAGTTATGAAATAATAAAAAATATTTTATAACATTTCACACGGCATAGCACCACAATAATTCTGAACCGTAAAACATATTTAAACGGTACACATCACTCAGGTAACTAACTCTAACTTAGTATATTTGATAGTCAGAAAGTAAAAATGACAGCCAGCGCCTAACGTAATATATTAATGAACAGATAGGATAGTAAAAAAAGGATATTAGGATTTGAATTCTAAAAGGCGGCGCGTTCAAGCAACTGTGCCAGAGTTTATTTTGTTCGAGTGTTGAAAAAAAGAAAACAAAAGTGGCGAGGTTCTTTTCTTCTATTTGCCTCTGACCTCGGTTCTTATTGACAATGGCTGCCAGAATGAAATATGGCGTCGCTAACGAAAAAGAGATTTGGTGGACGATATTATCCCTCATCTACCTATTGTCGAGTATCGGCGCGGAGCGGCACTGTTTGCCGTTTCAGACACTTGCTTCTTATTTTCTAAATCACCTGTTACTCCGTGACGAAGGTTCAACGTTTTTGTAGGATATTGTACAGACTCTATCACGTTTCCTTTACTTTTTATTAAAAAAAAACTTTTTAACGTGTTTTATGCAGTAAGTTTTAGATTTAAATAAGTTTTTCTATTGTAAACTTAAACCTAATAACACAACAATTCAATAATTTATTTCCACGTCCAATAAAGTATTGATCGAAGTTTGATTCGCTAAGTGTTATCTGCTCTTCGTCCTTTAGTCATAATAAGGTAATTAAACCCATAGGTAATTTAAAACATATAAGGTGACCAATTAATTTCCAATTCAAACTTGCATCGCTTCGTATTCGGATCCCCGAGAGCAAAATGAGCGTCATTTTTATCGAAAAGAAATAAACAATTCCACTTATTTATTTTGTCAGTCAAGTATTACAATAAATCATATAGATATTTTCGGATTATTTAAATCAGTAAATACCTACCCAAAATAAATGATACATGTTTAACGATAAAGGCGAAAAATAATTTATACATAGCAAATTTGTTTTATATCCATAACGTTTTCCGTTAATAACACCATGTTTTATTGCTCAACGAAATTAACGATGTAAACTAGCTCGCGTTGTTGAGAAAAGTATAATGTGCCTCACAAACCTAAGTGGAAAATGTGCCTAGAAAAGAAAGAAATAACGTATGCTGATCCAACAAAAAGTCTATGAGTTTAGTTAAGTTAGGTCTGCGAAGGCTTCGATCGTGTAGGTGTGAGTGGAGGCCGAAGCGGCGCGTGTGGCAGAGGGCAGACACAACCAACAATAACCGCCGTCGAGCCTTCTCGGAACCGGTCTAGAGGGCAGCGCTCCGCCGAATTTTGCGTCGACCACCCATCGCCGCGCCGTCCCGGGCGATACTTATCGCGCCTGTATTTATGACTAGAAACACCATTGAAGCACCATCGCCGATACACACCCCGGGCCAGGAATTGCGACCACCCGTTATACTGTCGACGTTGTAAATTACGAGCCGACATGCGCTAGCAATCGTTTGGTGAACGGTTCAGGAAAGAACCGGTAGATGTTCGCGTGATTTTCCTACCTATTATTTATACTTACATTTAATTTATTTGATATCTTCCCATTTCCAACTTCGCCCCTATTTTCAAGTGGAAACAAGTAGGTACATCGGTGTCCCGTTTTGATTGATGCAACTTGTCTCTTCCATTCGATCGATATTCCAGTCGGTCAGTGTAAATAATATTTCTCCGGAGTTACTTACATTATGTAGGGTTGGATGTAGCCTTTGATCTGGGCATTACATCATAAAGTACAAGTCCAGTCACAGTAGGATCTCTATAAGTATTTTTTTATTAAGACCTAGTTCAGGGTATAGGAGTCATGCCTTCAAAGGATTAGCCTTTATAAAAGGAGGTGAGCTTATTGATATTTTTGGGCACACATCCAGACTATGGAATACCGCTGATTGATATAATATTATCTATTTATAATTATCTACAAATATTCTGAGAGCTGAATTTGAAGTTTGATATCTCAGGATTTGCAGTGTCAGCCTTAACTAGGAAGATGTCACCGAGGCTATTGAAAATTTATGAAACCCTGACAAATGAAATTTTATTAATGGGATAAGAACCAAGATTTCTGGAGTATGAATTGATAATGATGAGAACATTTTAAAGGGTTGGCTTCCTTGGGTCTCTACCAAGAAGATTATTGTTCTCTAAATTTTTACAATATCTGTCATGAAAAATGTAGTATTGTTTCTTGGTTGGCTCGGTCTTGGAAGACCGAAATAATTCTATCTTTGGAGCTGTTCTCATCATTACATCATAATCCAGTCGCGGTAAGCGTGTAATGTATTTTTTATGAAGACTTGACAAATTTTAATATTTCAGTCAGTGACGCATTCTAAGACCGATAAATTAAACAAGTGAGCGACATTACAGTAACGAACTAGTTCACCACACCAACTTGTCGTGGCCACATTTGCCGATGATGACGCATCTACCGAAATATATTGGCAATGAATGCTCAATCGTCTATAAGAGTCCGTGACAAGCTATATAGTATTATAATTGCACCTCGTAACTCGCATCAGTAAGTGCAATACAATGTTAATTTACCCTAAACAGTAACTCTACATCCATTCTTCACCCTGCTTCAAATGTCAAATAAGATCTTTACGCAATATTACAAATAAGATCTTTATATAGTATTACTATTAATTTACTTACTTCTAATTTTGCTCATTGCGGTTTTTACCATAATTTACGTGATTCGTTCCGGACAGTTTATTAAACACATACTCGTAACAACGTGCGAAGATGAAAGTAGAAACAAAAAAGTGTTAACGATTTAAAAATGTATTATGAAGCTAATAAATCTGATATTCGAACAAAAGTCCGCAACGGCAACCAATGATTATATTATGTGTAAACGTCGATAAATCCCGAGGCAATAAGGGCGGCCCTGAGCCAGCACAGTTCATTCAGTAAACCTGTGTCTCAGGCTGCGCGGGCGCACGGAGCCGCCGCCGGCGGCAAGCACGATCCTTTGTGTGTGTGCGTCTCTGTGTCAGCCACTTATTTGTTGTAAGCTCGTAAGTTTAGAAGCTCGCCACGGCGCCGCGGTCCAACGTGTTTCGTTAACTTTAACAGTTGTTATTGTATATTTATTATTGTTGTTCATTTTTCTCGGCGCGTCGACTCGGGCCGGTTTTAGAGTTGTTACAAAGTTTTGCAAATGCTTAAAACTATTTTGTATTTCTTTGTTCGACATTACGCGTGATGAAAATATTGATTTATTTCTGAATATTTCGCATGTAAGCAATTAAATGCCTTCTGAGGCCAATAAGAGAAAGTTTAAACATTCTGAAAACCGATCGATTAAAAGTAAAACTACTTGGTGCAAAAGGTTCATGTACTTATTTATAAAAATTGCATTGGTTAAGATGAATAATTAATAATATAATGAATACACGACCGAATACCGTTACTTTTAAGTAAAGGATACGAGTGTTAAACAAACATGCTATTATCGATGTGACGTTGTAATTACGTTTTTACATGTAATTAATATCAACTAAAATAAATAGACGTCAATGTCGTATAGAAGTTTAATTAGCTGTTCAAGCAATATTGTTAAGCTGCTATTCTTTTATTATATTGCGATTTCTATTTGGAGTCTCGCAGGGAAGTATTATCGTCCCTCAGATTAATAAAATGTATGGTGTTGTCTCAACAGGAAGACGGCGGCGTAAACATGGTATGGCTAAGTTAATGTGTACAAGTGTAAAAGCGAGTAAGGTAAATAACCCGACCCAGTTCGAAGCGATATCGCTGCAGACAATAATGCTATTATTTTACAGTTTTCCTTGAGTTGGTTCAACTTCGTCATTATACTTTGATAATTTAACCAGTACAGCGGGAACTTTCGACGGCGGCGACTTGTGTCTGCATTGGTCCTCTTGGTCTCTTTATCCGCCACGACCTGAGATGGCTCATCGTACACTGGTTTAAGATAACAACAAATGCTTAAAGTTTGCTTAGCTGTGTAAATAGAGCTAGCTGGTGTGGTAGCACCACACGCGCCGATACCGAGAAATTTCATGTACTTAGATGATTTTTATCTTTATTTGGTATATGTATTACCTTACTAACGGATGTTTGACTATCGTATAGACTATTGTTATCTCAGAGTCCTTTATTGGTTTCGAAACAACGTCAAATTTTAGTTTTAATTTACATAATACGAAATATTTATTTGGAAATGACATGTTGCTGAGAAGTAAAAGTTTATTATTGATTCTCAACTCAAAACTTTGAATTCATAAGTCATTATGGGCTTGTTATAACCTAAATAGGATATATTTTTCGCCTTAATGATTTTATGAAGGCGAAGCGGTAGGTGTATGAGTAGTTACAGTTTAGTTGGACGTGTCGGCATGCTGTGTCAACGCCCCTACATGACATCGTCATAAAATGTGTTTACAATTTTACCTTTCGAGGACAATGCGGTATAACAAATGTGTACTACGCAACGCACTCACATAAACAACTTCCTACTAACAATAACGGTGAACTTCATTTATAATTTTACATCTATCATAGATTAAGTTGTCGTCATCATCGTCAACATCGACAACTTTGAGTTATTGATTGATGAATAGATGTTTTGATTGTTGTTTAAAATAAATAAGAATATATCCTTTTCCGAAACTGGTTAAAATGTTTGCCCTACTCACTATACACGTAGGTCACATTGTATTATTGCTAGAGCATATAACAGCAGCAACGAAAAAAGTTAGTAGCCGTTAGTTCACTTTAGTGGCAAGTGAATACTGCAGCCTCCAGTGTCTCCAGTGGGACTTCGGTAGCTTACTTTTTCTTTCCCTTTTTTCTTTAATTTCTAGCCTATAGACATTTAGACACAAAATGAAAGATTTAAATGCAGACAGTCCTGAGGTAAACTATCTTTTCCCTCTGTGTAGAATCTACTAGGTCCTACATTACCTATAATCTAACTGGAACATGACAGTGCTTCACACTACCATTTAGCGGCAGATAGATTAGGTATCTTTGATATTATTTGTTTCAAATTATCAGTCCCAACTCTTCTCCATTACTTGTTGGTAGTCGGGATTAAGAATGTGCTTCGCTGATTACCGAAAGGCATTTGAGTATGTGCGGTAGGACTATTTATGGCGTATCCTGCAGGAAATGGTTATTCCTTCACATCTTATAACATTGATCGCGAACCTGTACGAACATGGTGTATCGGGGATTACATGAAATGATGTAATCTCAGGACCACCTCAGGACCATGTTGGATATTTTGTTATATATTTCCTAAAAAATAAGTATGAACTTATTTTTTAGGTTTTTTTTTTAAGTATGAACTTATTTTTTAGGAAATATATAACAAAATATCCAACATGGTCCTGAGGTGGTCCTGTAATTATAATATGCGCATTTTGCACCCAAGACACCAATGGTTTAGGTAAAAAGGTGACCATAGTGCAGTGCCTGAAAGTTCTGACTTTCTGTAAAGATTGCGTTGTTTGTTTTATTCCCAAAAGTTAACACCATAGTTTTATATTTCTAAAGTTATGATGTGGTTCTATTTTGTTTTCCTTTTGTTCTTTGTTTAAATATTTTCAGACATTAAATTAGTTTTACGCACTAGTTTTTTGCCGCAGACAGGAAAGTTGACGCAAAACTTGCAACTTGGTATAAACATTTCCACGAACACCTAGACTGAAACACAAAACCACAACCTGTAACCCTGTGGTTTTGGCTGTTCATTCATTATAATTTATTGTTTGTAAACAATTTACATCATTATGAATAATTGGGTCATTTATGGGTCAATCCAACTCCTCTCTTTCTATCACGCAAAAACTGGTCCATCGCTCGATCAACTTTGATGTTTTTTTTGAGGATTTGAGTGAATCGCTTGATGATTTATAATTATAGCTTTGCCACAGTATTACAATAATCCTCGCTATACTATGGGATACTACTTCTGTCGGGTCGATTTCATAATATTTTTATATTCTATAGATCAATTGAAACAAACGTTTTCACTACTATTTTGCTGCGCACTAGGTTAGGTAAATCGTTTATTTCGTAATAAAACGAAACGAGGACGTCTGTTCAACACAAATACAATAAAGAAAATATTTTCATTTGGATATTATTATAATAATATATAAAGTGTCCGTATAAAAATACATATATGTTTTGGCTCCTAATGTTGCTGTTGCGCCAAAATCGATAAATATTGCTCATCCTAACGCCACATGTGTCTTGCGTGATAATGAATATTTGGTTTTCAATTTCACTTATGATAGAATTCCAATGTCGTACCTCGAGGGCATAGGCACCAACGTCTACCGCCAAAATGAAGTGATTACATTATCGTGTGCACAACCAGAACCAAAACGTAGATGGCTGTGTGAAAGCACTGCAGCTTTCACGCTATCTACGTTTTGGTTCTGTGCAGGATCTCGTTTAGTGGCGTATGTGTCTCTCTCTATATCACGTTCACACGAGCATAATGCTGCGGTATCGCCACGGGTATCGCCGTCCCAGTTTTGTGGGTCTACCAAAGAACCGTTACACGCAGAACCGAACTTGTAAACATCCATCCTCGACAAACCTGCAAACCTCCATCCCCGACAGCCTGCTGAAACACGCACACCTGGATGCTGTCGGGGATGGAGGAACTGCAAACGATCGGGCTGACATGGTCCAAAGTGAAGCACGCAGCTAAGACAGATAGCGACGGCGGAGTAGGTAGGTACTGCGGATGCCCTCTGCCCCACCTAGGGGACACAGGAGTAGCAGAACCGAATAATACCCATGCAAAAGAAGGGTTAGATGTGAATCTATGGCCCCTTCTATTTCTATCACCGAGTTTAAACAATTTAGGCCACTGAAGTGAAACCATTGGTTCAGAATTAACTTACTCCCTATGTGCTGTATGCTTGTACGACAACTGTATTACCTATTTTAAAAAATCCTAGGAGTTTTTTTTATTATTGACGTCATTCCAAACTGTATCAGGTTTTTATTACATCAAAGCATTTCGATTCGATAAATCAGCGTGCGTTATAGTTATTGCTTATAAATGGTTGGATAATCGTTCCCAAGTTTTTTGTTTTGCCAATTCGTATAGACGATACACGGCATAATTCTGCTTATAGGCGTGGTGCATATAATTGGTGAAGGAGTTCGGTGCCGTGGGAAGCCGCCGCCGGGGGAATGACGGTGTCAAGTGAATGAACCTCGTGGAGGAAAGATATTTCAATATATTGTCTCTCAAATATTCTTCTGCGATAGTATAACCCATTTATACCTACTATCGCCTGAAGAAACTCTGTTACACAAAATATGCATGAATCGTGTGGCTTAGGATAGGTAATTTACTTTTTATAGTCGAATGCAAGTGAACGACATCATGTTACAAATACCTAAATATCGTCACTATAACATGATGAGTTTGATTGTTTTGAATTTTAAAAGCAGCTAATTGAAGATCAAAACGATTGGTCCGTAGATTGAATATTCCACATACATTTTCAAGCAAAATAACAGGAAATCCCGATTGAAATTAGATGAAAATTAGTTCAGTATACAAGGCTTGAAATTCCGATTTATTTGAGTAATTTTGCAAATACAATAGTGTACCTACATAGTGAAGAGCATGTCTTAGATAAATTGAGTTAATATATTGAATAGAAAACATAGTAAAAAGTCTCTACTCATGTAAGTAATTGCTCTAAGCATGTAAAAGAAAAAATATTTTGGTGTAACTTGTTTTATATTATTTCGCATTAACACATGCTTGTGAAATATATTTTATTTTAAAGAAAAATGGAAAGAAAAATTTGACTTCAGGCGAGACTCGAACTCGCGGCCTACTGGGAATCTAGTCCAGCCGCTCTTCCAATTGAGTTACTGAAGTCCTGCCCGATTTGTCAAATCTTTCCGTCACATTTATTGCATTGCTTTTTGGTAGCAGCAGCGCCATCTATTGCCAACTATGCTAGTTAGGCAACCGATATAATAGACTTCGCAGTTTATTGAATATCGTAAAGAAGTCGCTTTTACCCTTAATAATTGTTTTATATTATTTCGCATTAACACTTGCTTGTGAAATATATTTTATTATAAAGAAAAATTGAAAGAAAAATTTGACTTCAGGCGAGACTCGAACTCGCGGCCTACTGGGAATCTAGTCCAGCCGCTCTTCCAATTGTGCTACTGAAGTCCTGCCCGATTTGTCAAATCTTTCCTTCACAGTTATTGCATTGCTTTATGGTAGCAGCAGCGCCATCTATTGCCAACTATGCTAGTTAGGCAACCGATATAATAGACTTTGCAGTTTATTGAATATCGTAAAGAAGTCGCTTTTACCCTTAATAATTGTTTTATATTATTTCGCATTAACACATGCTTGTGAAATATATTTTATTTTAAAGAAAACTGGAAAGAAAAATTTGACTTCAGGCGAGACTCGAACTCGCGGCCTACTGGGAATCTAGTCCAGCCGCTCTTCCAATTGTGCTACTGAAGTCCTGCCCGATTTGTCAAATCTTTCCTTCACAGTTATTGCATTGCTTTATGGTAGCAGCAGCGCCATCTATTGCCAACTATGCTAGTTAGGCAACCGATATAATAGACTTTGCAGTTTATTGAATATCGTAAAGAAGTCGCTTTTACCCTTAATAATTGTTTTATATTATTTCGCATTAACACATGCTTGTGAAATATATTTTATTTTAAAGAAAACTGGAAAGAAAAATTTGACTTCAGGCGAGACTCGAACTCGCGGCCTACTGGGAATCTAGTCCAGCCGCTCTTCCAATTGTGCTACTGAAGTCCTGCCCGATTTGTCAAATCTTTTCTTCACATTTATTGCATTGCTTTATGGTAGCAGCAGCGCCATCTATTGCCAACTATGCTAGTTAGGCAACCGATATAATAGACTTTGCAGTTTATTGAATATCGTAAAGAAGTCGCTTTTACCCTTAATAATTGTTTTATATTATTTCGCATTAACACATGCTTGTGAAATATATTTTATTTTAAAGAAAACTGGAAAGAAAAATTTGACTTCAGGCGAGACTCGAACTCGCGGCCTACTGGGAATCTAGTCCAGCCGCTCTTCCAATTGTGCTACTGAAGTCCTGCCCGATTTGTCAAATCTTTTCTTCACATTTATTGCATTGCTTTATGGTAGCAGCAGCGCCATCTATTGCCAACTATGCTAGTTAGGCAACCGATATAATAGACTTTGCAGTTTATTGAATATCGTAAAGAAGTCGCTTTTACCCTTAATAATTGTTTTATATTATTTCGCATTAACACATGCTTGTGAAATATATTTTATTTTAAAGAAAACTGGAAAGAAAAATTTGACTTCAGGCGAGACACGAACTCGCGGCCTACTGGGAATCTAGTCCAGCCGCTCTTCCAATTATGCTACTGAAGTCCTGCCCGATTTGTCAAATCTTTCCTTCACATTTATTGCATTGCTTTATGGTAGCAGCAGCGCCATCTATGCTAGTTAGGCAACTGATATAATAGAGTTGGTGTAACTTACTGCCAACCATTACTTGGCACCACCTTTAATTATCTCTGGCCCATAACTTTAGTGGTTTCACCTGTAATGTTACGATAGAAAGAAGGTGTATTGGTTTTCTGTATATTTTTTATCAACCAATGTTAATTAACTAAAATTGAGCCCTTTTCTTAATTTACTAAGTACCTTAATATTCTAGTTTGATGAAAGGAAATGACAGCCTTCTTTAATGTTCTTTATCTATTCACTAAACATTTACATACCCCCTTATTCATAAACGTATTTTAGCTTAAGTGCTGCTTATCTCTCCTTTGTCTTTTTCTATCCTGCACATTTGATAATGCAACTGACAAAGACAAAGCATTCTACAGCTAAAACGTATTTTATGTACGTTTATGAATTAGGTAAGTCTTCGTATTTATATGTATTACAAAAATTTTGTAAATAATAATATGATCAATGACGATCATATTATTATTTACAAATTTTTTGGTCATATTTAAATTCTATCGTATCTTCTACTAGGTACTCATTTTTTCTATGAACTCCGAGTTGTTATTATTTGTAACTGCAAAATTTAAATAAAATAATATCGAGTAAGTCCTGTCCTAACTCTCTAAACTGCGAATGGTTTAGCTGGTAGAGAGCGCTTTTGCGTTAAGCTCGCCATTTGTACCAATATCATGTATGTAATGTGTTTTTTTTTATGTAATCAAGTGGCCAACAAGCATGCAGTTCACGTTGATGTGAAGTGATGACTGCAGCCTATAGACACCCACACAAAGACCAAGGTCAAAATGCAGATGCGTTACCACTCGGTTCGTTATGCCTCTGTGCCGGAAATTACAGGGCCGTACATTACCACCTGACCGGAACACGGTAGTGCTGAACACTACCATTTAGCGGGAAGTTTATTAGGTAATGCGGTGGTGCCTATGCCTGCGAGCTCCTTCACTGGAGCTCTACCACCAGTAAAAAGTTGTGTGACAATAAAGAGTTAATAAATAAATAAATAAGTAATAATTTCAGTAGCAGAATTACCGTATCTTCTCCATTATCAATCAGGAATTTGATTTCAAATAAGTAGGTATATGTAGGTATCTATAACAATACAAGTCGATTCTTTATTTAAACCATTTCGTTTGTTGTAGGTAAGTTTAAACAACTCTTTGCATTATTAGGCAAGCTCAGACTCTCAGACTATTGAGCTTCTTAAACAGTACGTCAAGGCTCACCAATCTTTTGTCTTTCCTTTAAATATTTATGATATGTAGCTACAGTTTTTATCTTTCCTACTTCTTTACATTTCCTTTCTTTAAATTTCATCTACAGTTAATTGAATCATATACTTTAATAGTTTATCTGTTTTTAGGGTAATGCCTTCACTTTTTATTTTATGACCTATTTTAATAATCGCGGTATGATGCAACAGTAATTTAAATTATGTCCTGTATTCTGTTGGTTTCTTTCGTGAATAAGTTTATCTAGCCGATTACCTATATCATGTGTTTCTATATGTATTTCTTTACTCTGTATTGGTGGTGTGCACTAAAATATATTTATTTGTTAAACACTTGCTAAATGGCATTACGACACCGAACACGTGTGGTGAAAGCCAGCGACCGGCTGGCCGCACCTCAATCGGCTTTCCTCTTCATTCACTCCTATAACTTTTTGTATGCACTAGACTTGAGCAGTGAAACGCCTGTTTACCAAAGCGTTAAATTGACTTGACAATTCTTGTTTATTTCTATCATGTTGCTGGTAACGAACCGATGTCGCCAACGAAGGCAACTACTATTTATATGCACAATGCACATTCACCGCATAAGGTAGTTATAGATAGGCACTACGTGATTAGGAAATAATAAAACTATAACGACTGGTTTCACCAGTGCTTATGCAAGAGTTAAACAGGCCATTTAGATTTGTGTAGTGAATCTGTCGTTCGATGTCTCTGTTTATCGATTAAGAGCTTTCAGGAATCAGGGTTAAAAGTCATCTAGTAAGCTATAATCCTTAAATAGCTACTAATACAGGATTATTGCTGGTGGTAGAGCTCCAGTAACGGAGCTTGAAGGCGACGGGATCTTCGCATTACCTAATCTATCTGCCGTCCAATGGTAGTGTTCAATACTATTGTTGGCGGCAGCCGTCAATGTGTCGACGGATAATGCGGCGACGGCTATCGCCAACCAAGTGCTGTTCGTCTGATGAAACCTCTAGATTTAATATCAAGTAGGTATCATTCAGGCATTTACTATCAATATGACATGTGTAATAATGTGTATGCTTGTTTGCAAATTTCATTATATTAAAAAGTGGAATGATTTGTAGCATTGCTTACAAACTGCTTTGTAGAAAATTTAACATAAATGCAATCAGCTATGGTTCCTACGACAGACAGGAATACCGACGTGTGCACGAGTGGAATTTTAAATACTATCACGTCACTCGCTCCAGGCTGTATCCCGTCATTTACTTGTATGCAAGCAAGGTACTTAATGAATGCGCCTGAACAGAAAGCTCCCAGTGACTCACGCCAAGTTCAATTAAAATGTTACTGGCAGTACGTGTTTCCATACCGATATTTTAATACGTATTACATTCTATCCGAGATACTTCACGGTTTTTTCCTGGTACGTTACCAGTGTGGTGCAATCACGAGCTTATCAAATCTTGCACGTTACTTGAAGACGAGTGTAGAGTGGACCATCGATTTTCGATACGGTCATTTAAATTTAACATTATTCAACGTGGAGTGCGACCATTTATGGGTACATACCTCATTTTCTGGGATTTCTTATAAGTTTGAAGCAACTTGGTGAAAAGTGTAAGACACTTTGAAAAATAAATTTGTTACTCTATCTCCAGTGTCGGAGCTCAAGAGCTTACTTGCCGCTGAATGGCGGTGTTCAGCGCTAACGTGTTTCGCAGGGACCGGATTAGCGGCTCATTTTGAAAGCGCTTTAAATTTTTATCCTTACGATAGGGTACCTTGCGGCCTAATGCCTCTGAGGATAATATATCCTCTAGAAAGTCTTACCCAAGGAAAGGGTAACCTAATAATCTATCATAACATTAGGGTAACCCTAAGTAAGGATAGCTTTTTAATTTAAGCGCCTAGTTTAATCTCTTAGTGATAAGGTTTTTGCTTACCGATATTGATTGCATCGCCCGCGCTGGTATCAAACAAACCATAACCCATTTGTTAAATTTATAACGCAATGCCATTAAAATAGGGTATATTTTAACTACGTGTGCCGCGCGCTGCCAAGTCCAGAGAAAGCGCTTTAGCTTATCGCATCGCATGTGATAGGGGTTACCCTATCAGAAACGGTTCTTGTAAGGATAACATAAAATGCACGTTTAAACAATTTATTTAAAGGGCAACCTTATTAAACGCTTTCCGTATGATAGAGTAAGTCAATTGCAAGGTAACAAAGTTGCAAGGCGTTTTTATGGGGTAAAAATATTCTAACCTATCAATTTCCTCGCTAAAAATAATGATAGGGAAAGCGCTTCCTGTCCCTGGTTTCGATGTATACGGCCCCGTTATTTCCAATACAGAGGTAAAACCGCCGACGAAAGAGGGCCGACCGCCTAACTCAAATGCTTTCGTAATGCTTTCGATTATGACGCCATCCTGTCAGCCTTGTACCGCCTGACTTTTGCCTGTGTTGCCTGAGTGTACTTGTCCGCAGGTATACTTATATTTTAGAGGCAAATAGATTACAATGTTTCTGATAAACACAGCAGTAGTGAACTGCGACCTATATGGTCGCATAAAGTTTACACACATTTGAAAATAGGTAAGCCACATGGTGAACGATTTAAATAAAAGAATGAAAAAACCTCCGTATAAAATTGAGATTGCTTGCAAAATTTTGATGGATTACTTTTTTGCCAGATATTGTATAAAGGGTAGGTATTAAACGGGCTATGTTTTGAAGAGAATGTGATATCAATCGTTATCCAGTCATGCATATTAACTGTAGCACCGACTAGCGCTGCACATAGGGATTGAAATCCAATAATGTGATGCCACAATCCCGTGGGTTGGAACTCGATTCGAAAATAGTTTTGAACAGTGTAAGTAGTTACGGTTGTTTTAATGAAAGTGGCAAACAAGTATTGATGATACGCAAGCAGATCACATTCATATTATAATGGAGACAGCAGACTATACCTACACATCTTAGAGAGTAGGCATGTAGGTACTATATAAAGCTAAATTACTGATCCGATTTAAATTTTTGATAAAGACATATAATGTTGAAGTTCGGAAAAGGATATTTTTTCCTTTCCTACATACATAGATGACAAAATGTGTGTGTGTGTGTGTGTGTGTTTGAAATGTACCTGATTGCCAGATTCGGATTTTAAATATTTAAATAAACTGTCCCAGCACTTAGGTGGGTAAAGTGATATTAAAGATTTTTTTGTAAAGCAACCGACTAATGGTAATCGATATTAGATTAGTATCAATCTCAGTCATAGGATTGTAAACATTGCTGGATCGCAATTCCTACCATCATAGTAAACACCGCTAAATAGTAAACTCTTTTTAGCAAATCCCGGGATTATTAACACTGCTAAATCACAATGTCTCGTAGCAAATCCCGGGTTTGTAATTACCGCTGGATCACAATCCCTAGCAGCAAGTCACGGGATTAAACATCGCTGGATCGCCCCTAGCGTCATGGTTCTGTAGGTCCGCATCGTTGCCATGATCCTGCTGTTTTGTTTGCACCCTTCGGTCGTTTGCCTTCCGGTTACATAATCGTGATGCGTTGTTTGCATAGTAAGTTTATAATAATATTTATCTTTTTACCGTACGTTATTTACTAAATCATAAGTAAATAGGACATAGTTTTTTTTTCACAGTTCAACAGTTCAACAGTTTTCATAGCACTCTTTGCTGTGAAAACTTGTGACCGACCTACTTTGACGATATTAATAATAAATAATGGCAACCCATTATACGTCCCACAGCTGGGCACGAGTCTCTCCCCTCTTTTGGGGGGAGGCCTGGAGCTTACTCCACCACGCTGCTCCAATGCGGATTGGTGAAGATACGGGTTAGTGGCCAACCCGCTGTCGAACGTTTTCAAACCGCCCATAAGACCTACGACAAGGTTTAACGACTGCTATCTATCGATAGCAACCGGGACCGACGGCATAACGTGCCCTCCGAAGCACGGAAATTCGCATTTTAATTTGCCACTAGCGATCACCCATCATACACCCGACCGCGCCCGTAATGCTTAATGCCGAGTAGATAGCTTGCGATCTACACAAGCCGCGGGGCCATGCGCGCTTGGTTATTACTAAACTACTACTTGACGATAATACTAATTCAGAATCAGCTGCATGGCATGATTCTGTTAGAACGTTACTATTTTATTTTCAAGCTCTTCGGTACTTTTCCTCCTATGTACATACATACAGTATCCAACAAGAATTATTGCACAATGACCTTAGGAACGAGACTTTGGCTTATTTCGGGTCTGTAGAGCGTTATCTCTTTCGCATCTTACATATATCTGACGTTTGTCGGTCATTTTCGGCCAATTTTGATTGGCCAATCAAAATTTGATTAGAAAAATTTAGACCAATACCGTACTACGGATGCTTTCGTAAGTAGTGTGTAGTTGTGTAGCAGAGATAACGCTGATTTTTCTTTCATAAGCTCGATGTGCAGTATTTATTGTTGAGCACTGTAGTTTGTGGTCTTTTGAAGTTATAAGTAATTCATTTGGCGAGATTGGAATTTGAAATTGGAATATCAGAGTGAATTTTCACGAAGCGCGAGCACTGTAGTTTGTGGTCTTTTGAAGTTATATGGAATTCATTTGGCGAGATTGGAATATGAGAGTGAATTTTCATGAAGCGCGAGCACTGTAGTTTGTGGTCTTTTGAAGTTATATGGAATTCATTTGGCGAGATTGGAATATGAGAGTGAATTTTCATGAAGCGCGAGCACTGTAGTTTGTGGTCTTTTGAAGTTATATGGAATTCATTTGGCGAGATTGGAATTTGAAATTGGAATATGAGAGTGAATTTTCACGAAGCGCGAGCACTGTAGTTTGTGGTCTATTGAAGTTATATGTAATTCATTTGGCGAGATTGGAATTTGAAATTGGAATATGAGAGTGAATTTTCACGAAGCGCGCTCACCAACAAATAAAAGTGACAGTCTGAAGTTAGTTGCTAAACTGATAAAACTTTAGATAAATACTTTTTTCGTTGGTTTTTATTTCTTTTACTAGGTAGGTATATTGGATTGTTACGCTAAAGAAGTATAACTTTTTACGTGCGTACGTAGATACACATAAGTACTGTTTTTAATGTTTTTATATATGTAACATGTACATTATGTATAGTGTAGTTTTCTGTAGGTAATGACTCAGCAAACAATTTACATTCCATTAGATCTAATAACGAAGCGAAGTGATGCGTCCATTTGCAATTTATCTAATTAAGTAGGTATGTCACCTTTATATAAGTCTGTATAAGCTGATCCAGAGTTTTAAGAGCACATTTGAAGAAAAAATAGGTATTACGATACAATTTTCTGGCTAGAGCGTGGTCGTGGTGATTGAAGAGTTACATGAAGCCAATTCAGATAAATAATTTAGGAAAGCATCGCAATGAACCATCATGGTATATAGACACGATTACCTTTCTGTTCTTAACTAATATCAAATCAATTTAAAATAGCAATCATACTATATAATCATACCAACACATACAATAAATACACATTCTTGTTATTTCTTTCGTATGTATCTTCACGCCAAGTGCCTTACGGGGTAGGCAGAGATTGTGGAGCGCCAGATATCCCGGTCCTGACACACCTCACGTGCTTCTTTTACATTCATAATTCTCATTTCTTTCGTCATGTATCATATGAGAACACATATCATAAAAAGTTAGTTATTCTTTTATTTTTGTAGACACACAATTATAAAGTTCTAAAAACCTTCAATGTTTTATAGCTTTGTGCGGCGATATCATAAAAAATATCCATGTTATTTGTCCAAGTGCGAGGAAACTTGTATTGTACATAATAGGGCGCATAATGGTCAACATTAACAACAAGTCTTAGTCCACTTGTCACTCTAAATGGTTATAAAATATTAACAACTACCGAGAAAAGCGCTTTCTCTGCAGGTAGCGCGGCTGCTCAAAGATATTCCCAAAGAACACATTAACTTCGTTTTTTTTTTTGCATTCACTTACAAATGATTAATGTTATTTGTATCATTTTGAGGGTTATAGCTCACTTCAGCCACCCGCCACCTGACCAGCACCGCCTCGTTTTACGGCGTCTATTCGTTGCGCGCGTTCGGAATAGCGAGTTGCCAATGCAAAGTCAACGCAAGACAAGCTAGTGGTTAAACACAAGCGAGAGGTGACGGCTTGCGGTCGAGGCGATACGGCGCGGAGTTGATGTAATGAGTGCAGACCGCTCGAGGCGGTCGGGCGCTGGTCGCCTTAGTGAGCTATGACCCTAATTGTATTCGGTGATATGTTGCATCATAACTGATGTTACCCATGTCACTGGTTTTAAACTTCTAGCTTTTATCAAGTTTCATTTTAAACACCCAGTTAAATTGGTAATTTCAATTTCAAATTGGTAGAGCTCCAGTGACGGAGCTCGCGGGCGTAGGCACCACCGCATTACCTAATATACTTGCCGCTAAATGGTAGTGTTCAGCACTATCGTGTTCCGGTCAGGTGGTAATGTACGGCCCTGTAATTTCCGGCACAGAGGCATAACACCTGAGGCCTCAGGAGTGGTAACGCATCTGCATTTTGATCTTGGTCTCTGTGTGGATGTCTATAGGCTGCAGTCATCACTTAACATCAATGTGAACTGCATGCTTGTTTGCCACTTCCATTACATAAAAAAAAAAAAAAAAAAAAAAAAATATTTAAAAGTGTTATGATATCAGTTCCGTGAATATTACATTATATTGTATTTAATTCTTATCAGCTATTGTATTATTATGCTAATTTAGAGATAATATTGTGTAATATTAATCACAGCTGACGACGACCCGGTTAGTCCAGCGGTGCGAAACCACCGTTTGATTCGAAGGGTCGCGGGTTCGATCCCCGCACCGGGACAAATATTTGTATGGCCCACAGATATTTGTTTCGGGTCTGGGTGTTTGTGTATGTGTTGTATGTGTGCAACGGCACCCACGACACAGGTTCATGCCTACTGTGGGGCTGTGAGTGTAAGCGTATTTTATTATTTTTTTTTTTTATTTACAGCTTATTATTCGCGTCGATAACGACACTTAGTCAATTCCTGAAGTAGGATATTAGTATTGGGTAAGGTGTATAATCAGATCAGGTTCCTATATGTACCTGCCTATATTGACATAAAGTGTCACTCATTAGATTAAGTATGCGTTTACCACATATTTACTAACCAAGAATAAGATCAAGACAATAATATATTGGTAATCTTCTAGAATTTGACCGTGCTTAAAAGTAACCATATTTTTAAGAAGGTATGTTTTAGAACTAGGTATCTTAATTAACAATATGTTGTTCAGAATGGTCATTCAATCAGTCATGGTGATCGACCAATCTGTTGTTGTGCGCTCAGTACCAACATAAATAATTTTCTGAAATACTTGACTCTTAAAAGATTTACCTACTTACATAATAAGTTGTGAAATTTCATTTATTATCTACACAGCATTGCCGTGATTAAATAACCTGTACATAAAGATTATTCAATCTACTAACTGTAATTTGTCAGTAATTTTAATATGGTTTCCTCTACCAATACGGCTTTTTCATGGAACTCCAAGGACCATTGGTAGTGCACGGACGCTAGCTATTCTCTCGAAATTCGTTATTTATTTCCTTTGGGGTGGAATATTCATTATTCATTTCTGGACATACCTTCATCATACAGTTACTGCTCACCAACATTCACTTGATCACCCAGTGGTTCAAATACTGTGTTGATACTGTTAGGTCAGTCTTTCCTTTTTATATTTAAAGAAGACTAGCGGCCCGCACCGCTTTCGCACGGGTGCAATTTAGGTACCTACCTACTTACATAATATTGCAACTTTAAATTGAGATGTACGCTATCTATATATCTCGTAAGTGGATCAAACTGCACACGGAGTGCAAGTTTGATTAAAATCAGTTAAGTTGTTTAGGAGTCCATCGCGGACAAACACTGTGACACGTAATACAGTTATACGACAGAATAGATATATATAGATCAATAAATAGGGCTATAATCACACTTTAAGAAAGGACTCTTTAGTCCTTTGTGACATGCGTAAATTGTACACGCACATACTCGTACATTAACCACAGTCTAAAGAAAACGAACACGTTCTATCAAACACAGAAGGTTATTAAAAACATTTTATAAAATCACTACGTGAGAGTCAACTATGATTGATCCTTGACATTTCAATAATATAATATACACAAAGGATTATTTTTACACACCGTGATCAAGTTTAAAATTATAATATTCATTATAATAACTTAATTAGCCCGAACAAGTTTTCAATGGAGAAGTATAGGTAGTGAAGACGGCATATTGATTAAGCTGTCGATGTAGGATGGCATACCTATATATGATTAATTATGGGTCTGTGCAGGTTATTAGGCGTTAATAATGGTTAATCAAATAGAATCTAGCTTCAGATCGAATAGAAACTTGACACATTTTGCAATTATATCAATTGAATGCAGAAAATTGTGATGAGAGATTTATTTCATATCTGTTAGATAAGTTTTCATGATAAGTCAAGGCAACACTTTGTCTAAGAGTAGGAACTTCGATCCCGTCGTGTTATACCTAATATTGGCTGGTTATTCAAACTATGATATTCCAAATGTTGTTATTAACGCACTGTTTACGCAATATATTTACCTATGCATATATCTTCACGACAAGTTGCTTACGGGGTAGGCAGAGAGCGCCAGATATCCCAGTCCTTCACACCGCCCGTGCTTCTTCTAAGTTCATAAATTTCATAATTATCTTCTTAAAAGTATGCACGCCTATTCCTTAGACTTAACATCAACCTCAGAAAGGACTGGCCTACCTCTGGATCTATCTTGGTCTACCTGCCCTGTCAGAATTGATTATGATGATTTATTTCGGCTTCCAAGCCCGTGTTCCAAATTTCTTAAGTGTATGCATATCCACGAATTTCTCGGTAACTAAGTGGCATAATGATATTTTTACATTTGAATTAGGTATATTTCAAGATTTCAACTTAGGGAACAGTTTAAGCTACATCAAAATCGGTTCAGCAGTTTTTGAGGTATCTATGGCTATCCAAACATTTCTCAAGGGTTCCATCATTAAATATTTGTATAGCTTACAAATACGCTTTTTTTTTCGGGTCTGGGTGATTATGTACTGTGATGTTGGGGTTACAGTTATATACTTAAAAAGACTAGTAATAAATTTCGCTAAAAACTGCGAAATAATATTCAATGATTTCTCTGGGTAAAAATGCCGTTTTGTGTTATTTTAACACGTAAAATGAAAAGTAAGACCTCCAGTAAATCGAGGAGTTATATTTAAAGATATTTTATACCACCGTTACCCTAAAAACCCTTTAATAATTATTAAATTGAACTAAAACGAAAATCTTCACTAGTGTTGTGATATATAATAGGTTGGGGAAAAAGTCTTTTCGCATTATAGTATGTATGAACTTGTAATAGAATCTCTTTGGCTGTAGTATTTGTATCTGGCTGGTTTTGGTATCATTGAAAGTTAAAATTTTAAAGAATATAATTCAAATTAGGCAAATGTGTGATTTTCATTTGTTTTTCGTACTGTCAAGATGAGTGACTCTAATGAAGAAATTCGATACATTTTAAAATTTTACTACAAAAAAGGTGAAAATACAACGCAAGCCGCGAAAAAAATTTGCGATGTTTATGGACCTAGTGCAGTGTCTGTGAGAGTAGCACAAATTTGGTTTAAGCGTTTTCAATCCGGAAATTTTGATTTCAAAGATGCACCTAGCTCTGGTCGCCCTAATACAGATAAAATGGATGCCATTTTTGAAAAAGTGGAGCAAGATCGTCATATCAGTAGTTTCGACGTAGCTGAAGAACTGAGAATTGATCACAAAACAGTTTTGGCGCATTTGAAAAAAGCTGGGCTCGATATTTGGGTACCTCACGAGCTCACTGAAAGAAACCTAATGAACCGTGTACTCATTTGTGATTCTTTATTACGACGTAATGAAACCGAATCATTTTTGAAGAATATAATAACTGGTGATGAAAAATGGATCACGTACGACAAGAACGTGGGAAAAAGGTCGTGGTCAAAGGTCGGTCAGGCTTCACTGACTGTGGCGAAACCCGGGTTAACTCGCAATAAGGTGATGTTGTGTGTGTGGTGGGATTGGAAGGGCATTATTCATTATGAGCTATTACCACCAGGCAGGACTATCGATTCTGAACTCTACTGCGAACAACTGATGAGATTAAAGGAAGAAGTTGAGAGAAAGCGGCCGGAATTGATCAACAGAAAGGGGTGTGGTGTTTCATCATGATAACGCTAGACCTCACACATCTATAGTCACTCAGCAAAAATTAAGAGAGTTTGGCTGGGAGGTGTTAATGCATCCGCCGTATAGTCCTGACCTTGCACCTTCAGATTTCCACCTGTTTCGGTCTCTTCAGAATTCCTTATGCAATGTTAGGTTAACATCACGAGAGGACTGCCAAATCCACTTGTCACGGTATTTTGATGAGAAGTCCCAAATTTTTTATAGCAATGGGATCATGTCCCTACCTACAAGATGGCAAAAGGTTATCGAACAAAATGGTACATACATACTTTAGTTAAATTTAAATAAACTATATTAAAAAATGTTTTGAATTATCTTAAAAAATGCGAAGAAACTTTTTCCCCATACAATATCGTACAATATACAATATTTTTTTTTGGTCCATATCGATATTTGTATAGTTACATATGTAGATTTTTTTAAATATGACAGTGGTGGATGGAACATTAGCATCTGAAACACTAAACTGTGCCGAATCATTTTATGAATCATTTGGAACATTCGGAACATTTGGAACATTGCGTCAAAGATATGAAATCAGATCAACTGCTTAGTTCCGGGTGGTGTACCCGATGGTATGAAAGTGATAATAAGTTAATGTGACAATGTTTCATAATACTTTTATACATTTTTTTAAAAGAACACTCAAAACCGATTACTCTTCATACTTCATCGATCAGCAGCACCGCATTATATAAATATTTGTGTAGTTATATTAATATGTCTATAATTTACCTGCTGCTAAGTGGTAACGTACGATGGTAGAGCTTCAATGGTAGAGCTCGAAGGCACACAATTATCATGTGAGTAATATGGGTATGGGATGTCAGTTAACCTATAATGATGGGTGTCAATTTTGTGGTTTCTTGGGGTGCTGATTACGAAAATAGCATCCATTTTCAGATCCAAGGTGGCAAGAAAATTATGAAAACATTCCAAAATTATTTACGAATATTAAACTTTTTTAATACTCAAGTTTGTTTGAATTCAATTTTCATTGGTTCTTACCGTCCGATGCAAAATGCGAATAAACCATTGTAGTATAACTACGAAGGAGGCAGATGGAACTAACGGCCACCGGGGTGGTAAACGCCACTTATTAGTGCCAACGGCCACCCCGGTGCCGAGCTCAGAGGGGGCCGATGGGAATAAACGAGTTTGACCAGTTGACAACTTTTTCGTCATATATTTTGACACCACTATCGAATTCAACATTCTCAAGAACCATGAAAACGACACCCATGACGAAAAAGTTGTCAACTCCATGCAGCCGCCATCTTGAATTTACATTTTGACACCACTATCGAATTCAACACCCTCATGAACCAAGAAAACGACACCCATGACGAAAAAGTTGACAACTGCATGCAGCCGCCATCTTGGATTTACCTTTTTACACCACTATCGAATTCAACACCCTCAAGAGCCGTGGAAACGACACCCATGACTAAAAAATTGACAAGTCCATGCAGCCGCCATCTTTGATTTACATTTTGACACCACGATCGAATTCAACACCCTCAAGAACCATGAAAACGACACCCATGACGAAAAAGTAGTCAACTCCATGCAGCTGCCATCTTGGATTTACATTTTGACACCACTATCGGATTCAACACCCTCATGCACCAAGAAAACGACACCCATGACGAAAAAGTTGTCAACTCCATGCAGCCGCCATCTTGGATTTACATTTTGACACCACTATCGAATTCAGCACCCTCATGAACAAAGAAAACGACACCCATGACGAAAAATTTGTCAACTCCATGCAGCCGCCATCTTGGATATACATTTTAACACCACTATCCAATTCAACACCCTCAAGAACCGTGAAAACGACACCCATGACGAAAAAATTGACAACTCCATGCAGCCGCCATCTTGGATTTACATTTTGACACATATTGTCAAATTGAAAAATTGTCACCTATCACCTAATAAACCATTGCAGTATAACTACGAAGGGGGAAAATTGAAACTTACGGCCACCGGGGTGGCCGTTGGCACTATTTATTCCCAACGGCCACCCCGATGGCGGTCTCAGAGGGGGCCGATGGGAATAAAGGGAAAACGGATGACATTTTCGTACCACCCCAAGAAACCTCGAAATTGATACCCATATCACATTTTAAAAAGAATAAAAAGTCGATAAAATATAAAGAACATCTCTTAAGCTGGGATACCAGTAAATATTTTTTTCCACGAAATAATTTGTGAAAAATTAGTATCAATATTGGATGTTTTTTATATATCACGATAATAACTATTAGAAATTAATTTAATCGAACGTAAAAAGTATGCCACACATTTATTATCATTATATCAATGGATTGATGTGCATTTTTGGCATTTTTTAAATGTTATCTATGGTTCAGTAATTGCACGATCATTGTGGAAATGTTATAAACTGGTAATACAGTTTGTGGAAATTATGACATTCGAATATTTCGAATCAAAACGTCTTAACTTTGCGAAATCAGAGCATACGAAAAGCAACCGAATTACTTAAGCTGAAAGAGTTAGTTTTGTGAGAAGTAAGTGTTTGGGAGTGGTCTATTGCAATTGACCGATTGCAGTTTGAATTGTCTCTGTATAATCTGCTCATCTGTATAACTTTTGTTAATCATTGAAACCAAATACCTACTATAAAACTTCGATTACAAATATTTGTTTCAAATTCTGGGTCAAGTTGATTACCGAATCAAATTGAAACGACAAAGCGGATTCTCTGTCTAGGGGTCAGTGGCACACCTGCTTTCTTAGTGGCGGTTGACAGAACACGTCAGCTGAAATTGTCACAGCCTGTTCTACTGAGTTATAAAACAAAACAATAAAATTGTCAAATGACTAACTAAAGAATCATGGCCAGTTATTATAAATAGTATACATACATTGATCAACATTGATTTGTATCAAAATAAGGAAAAAACCGGCCAACCACTTGGCCTAGTCAGACTCGCGTGCACAGGATTCCCTATAATTCAGAGGTTTCCCATGTTACCACAAATATAATAATGGCAACCCATTATACGTCCCACTGCTGGGCACGAGCCTCTCCCCTTGCGGATTGGTGGAGGTGGGTGGGTTTGTGGCCAACCCGCTGTCGGATGTTATCAAACCGATAAGGCCTCCGACAAAGTTTAACGACTGCTATCTATCGATAGCAACCGGGACCGACGGCTTAACGTGTCCTCCGAAGCACGGAAACGCGCATTTAATTTGCCAGTAGCGGTCACCCATCACACTACCCGACCGCGCCCGTAGTGCTTCACCGAGTAGATCGCTTATGATCTACACCAGCCGCGGGGCCATGCGCGCTTCAACACACTTATTTATAGGACCACTTGACTTACCACAAATATTTATAAGATTTTCGTATTTACTGGTAGTAGAGCTCCAGTGACGGAGCTCGCGGGCGTATTCTGAATCTCTGGGACATTACACTTAACGGTAGTGTTCTACCTACTATGAACTATCAATGCTTTCAAACAAAGATAACTCCTATGTTATCTTTGCTTTCAAAGTTTAAATTGCCCAATGTTAACATTCAATATTATATCTCCCATTTACATATTCATGCAATAACATTTTATTTTAGCCTAATGACGTCAGTAGGTACCTATTGCAATAGATTGGGTGACGCGGCCCGATGAACGGTAACCAGCAACGCGATTGCGCGACTATCTGGGTCACCATTGACAATAGTATAAAAAAAAACACAAGATTGCTATCAATTAGTTTTTTTGCAATTTAATATAGGTACTTACAACCTTAAAAAAAATTCGAAAATGTCAATTGTTATTATTAAATCTCTACCTAGGTATATTACTGATGTCTGATAGCGTAAATTGTTACCTTTTCGATTCTGATCATAGTTTCGTAATCTTTTATCTAATGATGCTGGCGTTGGGACGTGGCGACCCACCGCCCACTAGCGGGAGAATTTTCTTCCATTGGAAGAGAATTCTTCCTCTAGTCCAGTTGTTCAACCGAACAATGGCGGCAGAGAATATGTGAACTAAGTAGGTAGGTATAATAATACAAATGGCGGTCAAACCATTCCAATGTGTCGGTAGTAGGTAAGTACCTACGTGCAAAAACGCAAAATGGGCAGCAGCGTCCTGCGATAAAACTGCCGCCAGTGCGATCGCCAATCCGCATGCCAAGCGTGGCGATTATGGCATATCCCCCTTATAGGCTATGGTCCAGATGATGATGATAATGATCTATTGATGTATGCATGATAATGTACTTGACGACCCCGTTGGTCCAGCGGTATGTGACTACCGTTTGATCCGAGAATCACAAATATTTGTATTTTCTACAGATATTAGTTTTGTCTGGATTTTTGTGTGTGTACAACGGTACACTCGACTCGGGTTGTGAGTGTAAGCATATTTAATTCATTTTAATTGGGTCTATCCCATTTGGGTACTACGTCTGAACGGACCAAAAAGAATGGACCGCAGTCCATTCGGCCGTAATCAAAAAACGTCTACGTCCCAACGGCCCGGTCATAAAATAATTTAAAAGTACAGTCGCATACAAGCGTAACAGTCGTATGGTTTATAAATTTTCACTACAAAATATTATAAAATATTATATATAATAGTTGTAATCTAAGTACACAAAATCGTTAACATTTTTAACCTAACTCAACAATGACCCTTTCTTATCAACCAAACACAAGCAGGCAGTATATCTGTTACGTCAGAGGTGTGTCGAAAAGAAGGTTCATATTAATATGCAAACAGTGTTTTTTAAGTTTCCGGAGTAAACAAGGATCCCTTATAATTTCGCCATGTCCGTCTGTCTGTCTGTCCGTCCGTCTGCGGTTTAGCGCAAAAATTATTGGCACTAGAGACTTGAAATTTGGCACAAGTGTACACCTTAATCACGCCTTCAAAGTAGTATAATAAAAACATGAAAAATAAAATTATATAGGGTATTTTTTTTTATTTTTCTCTATAGTGTGGGATATCGTTGAATAGGTCTTTCAAAAATTTTAGGGGTGTGCTTACATCATTTAGTTAACTGTTCGTGATTTATTAAGCTTTAAAGTGCCAATTTTCGATAGAGTCAAGTGCCCCCCCCCCACTACAGACTAAACGGCTGTTGTTAGAAATTCAAACTTTGCGGCAATAGTAGCTACATATAACGAAATTAAAAGGAAAATTATCACACCTAAGTTTGCGAGTAATAGTCCACCAAATATAATACTCGAAAGTTTTGAACAACTCCATAGAAAATATTTATATATTTTTTCATTACATTAATCAATTGTACTATTTATTTTCCGCAACATCACATGCGAGTGAACTTTAGAAATTAAAGAAAAAAATGGAAAGAAAAATTTGACTTCGGGCAGAAATCGAACCTGCGACCTCAGGATAACCAGTCCAGCCGGTGGGACTTCGGTAGCTTAGTGGTAAAGCGGCTAGACTGAGGTCGCAGGTTCGATTCCTGTCCGAAGCAAATTTTTCTTTAATTTCTACATTAATCAAACCTAAAAATTACGGAACACTACACTGCGCGTGGCCCAACACGCACTTGACCGGGGTTTTTTGTCAATATGTTTAAGTGGTTGATTATTTTTATATATGTATATATATATGTATCTTCACGCCAGGTCCCTAACGGGGTAGGCAGAGAGTGTAGAGCATTGTTTTTATAAAGAAAATAATACAAATATAAGAAAAAAATTAAGACTTAAGTATTTCAATTTATAACTTTTGCGCTCGAATGTACTCCATGTATACATTTGTTAACAATATTTTATGACCGGTCCATTGAGACGTAGACGATTTTTGATTACGGCCGAATGGACTACGGTCCATTCTTTTTGCTCCGTTCAGACGTAGTACCCCCCATTTGATCCGACAATTTTCATCAGGATCATTTTCATGCTTTGATAGTCATAAGATTTTCGCAGATATTCACGAGTTGCATACATTGTGGAAATTATATTTACGGGCAGACCATGTGACCACATTCTAAACGTCGCGTCGGTATGATGGTATAAAATTACTGTCTACATTCTTTATCCTATGACGTCGAGTAGTAAGAGAGGAAATTGGAAACATTGTCTTGCGAGGAAAATCCGCTAATATAATTTTCCCAATTTTGTCTTAATATTTGTTGTCTGTTGTCTGGAATATTGAAAATAAAAAGGTGGTCAATTAAACTTAGGCTTGCTGTTTTAGAATTTTGTCAATGTCCAGATACTTACTTTTACCTCAGGAACAGACATTTATGACTGAATATGATGAAACCCACCGGGTTCGCCACTAACCCACCCACCTCCACCAATCCGCATTGGAGCAGCGTGGTGGAGTAAGCTCCAGGCCTCCGCCCAAAAGGGGGAGAGACTCGTGCCCAGCAGTGGGACGTATAATGGTTTGCCATTATTTTATTATTATGCTGAAAACTTTGAGCAAGTATTCCACCGACTGGAAAATGACGAATGAAAAGTAGTACAAATCATGTTCAAAGATGACAAGATGTGAAGAGACACACGTCAAATCACGAGTATTGCAACGTGCTGCTTATTTAACACGAATAGATAGAGATACCTAAGCTCCAATGCGAAAGCGACGCAAGGCAAGAGGCCAGTCGTTTCGTTTCGTCATCGATACATGACAAAACAACAAGAGTGAGAGTGGAAGTCGTTAGCGGTAAACCACAGTATCCAGCATTCCGAAAATACTCCTTGCTCTCTTTGCACTTCACATCTCCATAAAACTTTTATAGCCCTTACTAGCAAGCTGTTAAATTGAATTCTGGGAACCTGAACGTAATTTCAAGTTATTGCTATACGTGCGTGTTATCAAGTCGCCGCAAATTACCCTAGTCTGATATGGTTTCATTGCGTTGGTCATTAAATTTGAAGTATGTTTAATAGATACGTTTTATTGCTACAGTACCCACAGAATTATATCTAATTGAATTCTATCTTGAGTAAAAACTACTAGATACACGTCTTAATTACCTTGAAGGGATAAGCGGTAGTGACGAGGTACATAATGTCACATTATTCATGCATATATGATTATGAATACTGTTACATATACAAGATCACTTGGTTTTACTGGTGGTAGAGCTCCAGTGACGGAGCTCGCGGGCGTAGGCACCACCGCATTACCTAATATACTTGCCGCTAAATGGTAGTGTTCATCACTATCGTGTTCCGGTCAGGTGGTAATGTACGGCCCTGTAATTTCCGGCACAGAGGCATAACACCTAATGTCTCAAGAGTGGCAGCGCATCTGCATTTTGACCTCTGGTCATTGTGTGGTTGTCTATAAGCTGCAGTCATCACTTAACATCAATGTGAACTGCATGCTTGTTTGCCACTTTTATTACATAAAAAAAAAAAAAAAAAAAAAAAAAAAAGATCAAACAATTATGAAAAATGCTAAATTGGAAAACAGGTATATAATAAACCGAAATAAAATGGAGATAAATAAATAACGTTTTAACCTACCAATTACCATTATAATAATGTACCTACTTATGCATTCATAAAATTTTATAACAAAAAACCTTAAACAAACTATCTTAAAATAAATAAAGCAGTAATGCATCAAAAAAATCCACATCGTGGTCGTACTGCGGCAACGTTCCCAGAAGGCTGGCAGCATTGCCACGTTGAATGGCAATGCTTATTCTCTGCCCAAAATATTGGCCAGCCCTCTGGTCACGGGAATTGTCGACCAATCGTTTCGCAATGTCTCCAAATAGGAGACGAGCACCGGGACCCCATGGACCTAGCAATTCAACCCCAAAGGGCACGAATAGGTAATCATCTGAAAGACTACTATATTTGCGCCGCTTTAGGGTCTCTGCTGATGCGGCAGCAGTGCCGGCAGCGGACGCCGTGCCTGGAAGATGGGTAGGCGCTAGGGTGTCAACGCATGTTGCGTCCCACACCAAAGGCCTGCCCAGCTTCCAAGGCATTAATGACATGCCGTCCGGTCTCCTTCCATCGTCACGTGCCAAACCATTAGGTTCTAAAACAGCTGGCACGCCGACGGTGGAAAGAGCACGGCGCAGGATATCATTCAATTGGGCGTGTCTTGCATATCTACCGGCACTTCTACTGCAGGAAAGCCTATGGTGTCCGAGGCGGTCGACGGCTTCACCGCAGTGACAGCGATGTGGAGCGCAGCAGGGAGTACCCAATCGGAGGCATGCCGTGAGTCGGAAAGTGATATCGTCCAGCATTGTTCCCACGCTTGGCGATGGCAAAGCCTGTAACCAGAGGCCAGACTCCCACTCTCCCAAAGCCAGTAGTCGGGCACGTTCTGCAGCATCGGTTGACGTATCAATAAGTTGTTTCCGTACCAAGCCGCAGACCGGCGCATCCCACTGTCTCTGCGAAGAGAGATTTGGGCATGTCATTTTCCAGGCATTCAAGGCTTCAGTCGAACACGGCACCTCGCCATTTATGAGTGATAAAGGTAGGATGTTCCTCGTTAGTTTTTCAGTGCCGTGGACTGAAGACAGAAATGCCGGTAAACTTACACTTAAAATTTTGCGGAAATTATTAACAAATCAGTCCAATATCAAAAAAAATATTTACTCGTACGTATAACATATTAAATAAATTATTTCTTTTGATATTGGACTGATTTGTAGTATACCTAGTAAGTTATCCTTGTACGAGTAGCAATAGTGCTAAATACAGTTAATTTTATGAATTGTAATCAGATAATCAGAAGAAGACAAGAAATACTGAACATAGTATTTATAGAAAATGGGGCTGACGTGGTATTAACCAAAACCCCCAAATAAAGACAAAAAAGAAAAGAAAGAAGAAAAAGACCAAATTATTATAAAATAAAGACAATCACATATTATGAGTAAGGATCTAGAAAATCCCAAAATAAAAAAAAAATGAGCACTATGCTGCACTTTAGCTTTGTCGTAACGTGATAATTACCAACATTTTAAGAAAACAGTTATACACAGGTTCGGCAGAGTCCCGTCAGATCAGACCTTTTGGAACATAATTATATCGGTTTCTGATATAAGAGCGGTCAGACTGGGCCAGAAGAGTCTGGGAGACTTAGTGGCGCTTCACACACCCGGGGCCTAAGACAAGATGCGTGCGGCAAGCCCCGAATTATAATTACAAGCAAAACTTAAGTGCGTCTGTGAAGTTAGTTACAAGTCGCTACGAAGGCTCTTTCATGATATAGAAGGGATACATGAGAAGTAAAATGCGGCAGTAGTTCGCATTCATCAGGCCAACATTGAAACTCGCTTTCTTTCTCGTTTGTGTGATCGTTGCGAACTAATAGACTGGCAAGTTTACGCAACTTCACTCAGTGGCGTTTGAGTTTTACGCGTGCAAACTAGTTACTAGCAATCACAAAGGCAATACGACTTAGGTCTCAGAGGTGGCGATGTATCTACATTTTAACTTTATTCACCTGCCATCAATATGAACCGCGAACGTACTTGGCACATTCAATAAATTAAAAAAAAAATGTTCTGTTATGGTATTGTAGAACAAATCTGACGCGTGACGTACCTACGCTATCGCGTGACTGGCACGGTCACAATAATATTGTATGAGTACGGTACATGTGAGCATGATTGTCATTATAATGGGCCACAAATCTTAACGACTTGGTACATTGACACTGCGAATTTCGTATCAATAGAAATCTCGATTTCACTGTCGCCTTTCAATATTCTATCAAATATACAACTCATTTCTACTGAATTTAGACTTTATTGAAAAGTGGTGATTAGTTGATAGTTTTTTATAGTAGGTAGGTAGGTATATAGGTAGTACTTTTAAAAACTGTCGAGTAGGTATCTTTGAGGCACAGTAAATGTATCTATTTACTGTGTCTGAGGCCATTAACTATTTGTATCTTCTTGTTGTCTTTTTCTTCTTTCTTTTCTTTTTTGTCTTTATTTGGGGGTTTTGGTTAATACCACGTCAGCCCCATTTTCTATAAATACTATGTTCAGTATTTCTTGTCTTCTTCTGATTATCTGATTACAATTCATAAAATTAACTGTATTTAGCACTATTGCTACTCGTACAAGGATAACTTACTAGGTATACTACAAATCAGTCCAATATCAAAAAAAATATTTACTCGTACGTATAACATATTAAATAAATTATTTCTTTCGGCTTCATACCGAACACATTCCAAGATCAAATGTTGGACATCTGCAATATCGTACAATTTGGTGAATCATTTTAATCATAAGAAATCTAAGCTTATTTAAATGTGTCCGGTGCGAATTCTAAACATTTTAATTAGTATCGTCATTTTAAAGAAGTCAGTATTCGGTATTGTAACAGAAAAAGCATCATAAGTATCTGGATGTTATAATGTAACTATGTTGTAAGAATTCCGTGAAATCATCATTGCAGTAAAGATTAAATCTTATGACATAAATATTTAAATATAATACGATTCATTGCCAAGATTTCGTTTTAACCCTGCGTCGGACGACATTATAATTTTACGGTCCGTTACTTCCCGTGTCGAGGGGCTTGGGTTTAATGAGGCTTATTAAAAAGAATATCGTAATATTAATAATAAAGTAAAGATGATTTATCTTCCAACGATGTCATAGCTATAGTGATTGTCAGCTGAATGTACAGTACCCTACGAACATAGAGCAACGCGGGCCACCGGTCGCGGCGGACCGGTGGCCCGCGTTGCTCTATGCCTACGAAAGAGACAATCGGCTAGTTTCGATTTCGTAGAGCGTTATGTCTACTAGCACTGATAGTTTGGTATTGGTCAAAACTTAATCAAAATGGTCGTCAAACGACACATAGGCTAGGTGCGAAAGAGATAACGCTTTACACACCCGAAATTAGCCGAAGTCTCCTTCCTAAGGTCGATGTGCAATATTTCTTGTTGGATTCTGTATTTCTGCTGATATTGTTAATCAGACATCGTATTTTTGACATGAACACGTCGACACAATTTTCAAAGAAGTGCCAATCTTTGTATTGTGAAGCTTAAAAGTTTTTGTGAGTCGAACAACGAAATAGAATGAAAGACACAATTTACGGTAAATACCTATACTATCACTTTTGGGCATCTAAATAAACTAACAAAACGTTTCATTTGTCGGCATCATCGGCTTTACTGCAGACACTGGCAGATCTAGGCAATGAATATTATGTCCGTAATGTGTCAATTTCAATAGATTATTTCATCACGCAAATTAATATTACTCGTGACGTAATTTCGGGTTAAGGTACGGCTTCGACTTTTATCTTTTGGCATTAATAAATAATGTTATAAAAAATTAGTATCAGCAATACTTGGTAATAGATAAGGTTATTGACCGATACGTAGTAATAACCTGTGTATTATTGGGTGTGTTTTATAACCGTTACATCATTATGATTTTCAAAATTGTAAAATACCACGGAATAGATAAATCTATTCCGTGTAAAATACCAACTTTTGAATTAACTGTTAAACAACTCCGATACTAAGAAGATAATTTCTCTTTGATTTTTCACCATAACGTTATTTATCAAAAACATCTGTACCTACTAACTGTTCTAGAATAATCTAGGACACATATATAATGAGCATAAGTATGCTTATAGGTAGGTAGGTACATCATTTAATTTTGATTGAGCGTTATTGAATCGATTTTAAGTAGTAGGCAGCTACTTCAATTCAATAACGATCATCAATGCTTTAACGAATTTAACACGGATTTGACTTTAAATGTAGTTAAACAAAACAAATATTAATAACTACAAAATGAAAGCCAATGAAGTAGGTATACTATTCATAAATTATTATGAGCCAGGTGATGATTCACTAATTGAATCGAGTAGGTTTTGGGTTTCGTGTATTCTAATGACATTTTTTTTGTGGTTTTCATAAACATCAATGACGTGTTCGACCTATAAGTTAGAGGACATAAATTACGTAAAATTGTATTAGTTAAATAGAAAAGCATATCTTTTCATTGAATCAGAATCAGAATCAGAAACTCATTTATTCATTTAGGGTGACAGGCACCTCTTATGACACGTCAAAAAACAAACAAAATAAATTAAAGTGAACAACAATTGATATACATGTCAAACAAGATAAAAAATATATGTAAAGTCAAGAATATCACTAAGATAAAACTAAATGTAATAAACTAATGTAAAAAGTATATCAGTAGAATGTCTCATTTCCCCTTTACAAACTGATAACAAAGAGTAAAAAGAAAAGAAAAAGAGTCATTCTTTGTCATTCACCGGCAAAGTTCCAAAGGCCAATATGATCTGAGAAAAACTTGCAGGAAAAAACTCAGTCAGCTCTTTTAAAAATATCTCTTAGGCATATTTTTACAATTTTCCATAATTGTAAACAAATTTAAAATTAACAATATAATATCAACATTACACTTTAATTATTACATTTAACACCCTCATCAATCATCAGCATTTAGCCAAACATTTCTATCCTTGAGATAGTCCTCGAGTTTATAGTAAGACTTTTTATATAGAGTGCGTTTAATTAATGCTTTGAATTTACTATCGGTGAGGTCAGCAATCCCGGATGGGATCTTGTTATAAAATTCTACACTATATTTTAGGAAAGATGTATTAGTTTTCGTCAGTCGAAAACTTGGCAGAGACAGCTTGTTCTTATTCCTCGTATTATAACTATGCCTATCGGAGATTTTATCAAACAGATGTTAATTTTTCCTCGCGAAAAGTATATTTTCATAGATGTAATGGCCAGGAACTGTCATTATATTTATTTCTTTAAATAGTTCTTTCAAAGAATTTTTTTATCACAGCCTAACTCAAGAATTAAAATCATTGATTGGGATATTATCGTGGTTTAACAGTTCAACTCAATATAGGTACCTACCTAATTACTTACCTCTACATATAAATCATATACATTTTGTTTGGAGCTATGTATCATATTGTAGGTACCTACAGTTATTTAAAATCGAAGCATAAACTTAAATTACTGTCTCCAAAATTGCAGTCGATATCGTATTAAAATTTTAATTTGCAAGAATTGCAACCCGTAGTTTAATATTTCAGTATTTCTAAGCAGCAGGCCTTTATTGCCAAGGTTCTCTACTGCTAGAAGAAAAAAAGAGCATTAAGTTTTTATAAATGAAAATTACCTACTCTCACACATCTACCACCTTGCCAGTTAAGTGAAAAGAAAACAAAATATTATTCTTTATTTTCTTATAGCATATACGACGAGACTACTGATGGACACATTTTTGAACTCTGGGAATCCCATAAAGATACTTATAAGCGAGCAAGTTTATTGACATGTACCTCCGTGTACATCTTCAAACTCCTGTAGGTACCATTGTTGATCTCTCCACTCAAAAGAAGACAAAAATCAATGATTATTATCTACTATTATATCTTTGCCTACACAAACATTAATTTAAATAGGTATACTTCTTTCGTATTGATTCACTAAGCACGTAAACGAATGTAGGTAATTATTTCGCGAGGTCATGGTGTTCTCTTACAACTTTCTTGCAGTTTTTTCACTCCATAGTCAGCCTGTCGCCAATAAACTGTCATGTTTATTGGTCTGAGTGCGTGCTGAGCGTGTGAGGTGGTTAATATAAAACAAGCTTTTAAACAGCTATTTACACTACACGATTTCTCGGGTCCGAGACCATTGTACAGGGATAAGCAAAAGAGCAAAAAAGAGAATTCAATTCTCGAGCTCCGCGTTAAGCAAAAATTAACTTACAGTACATAACCCAGAGACCTAACTATCGTAACTAAATATCTTAATACCTTCTCTTTAAACAAATGCACGTGATCATAGCCATCGTTCGAGCATATCGCTCTCGAGAATATTGTAATATACCTAATTAGCTTTTATTATATGTTTCAATAGTATTTGAATATTATTAGAGCTTCGAATGCAGCGACAACAGAACCACTAGACACCCTATGTCATCGTTTCTACTAAGAAACATTTCAGTCAAAGCGATGAGGTATGAAGGGCCGGGAAGCGGCAAAAGAGAGCGTCGTGATTGGTCGATTCAAGGTTGCGACAGGTCATAAATTATATAACTAGTGATGGGAAAGTTTTTGTTTTGATTGCAAGAGGAGTGAGTTTTAATTTTATCATGGTCATTTCAATTTCAACTCGTTTCATATACATAATTATAACGTTTAGTTAAGAAAATGTAAAACAATAATTTGACATATTTTAATATAAATGCATGCATAAATACACAAAATAATTTTTGCTTTTGTATATTTCTTTATGCAATTGTATATTATATTTTTTTAATGTTTTGTTCAATGCATTAATAAAGACTTGATTATCATTATAAGTAATAATCAATGATAGAGCTCGAAGGCACGCAAATATTACGTGAGTAATATGGGTAGGTATGTCAGATGTTAACGTGATGTTATCGAAACATCTTTTCCTACAAGACAATTTTTTTTTCAAAATATTTCTTTTTGGGGGTGCTGATTACGAATACGTTTTTTTTATTAAATATGACATGTTCGAAGGTGTGGATGTGGAACTTTTGGAATTGGACACCCATATCATATTCTACTAACTTATTTAACTTCAAGAAATCTTGAAGTTAAAGAAGAAAAATGAAGTTTAGGGAGTCTGTTTGCCATCATCTGTGAAAAGTCTGCACCCACAAACCGTGAAATTGATCATATATTCGAAAAATAATTGTGTCCCCCATCTCCGATTTGAAAAGAGATATCATTTTCGTAATCATCACCTCAATTTCTTTTTTTAGTATTTTTTTTATACTATATATTATTGTTTACAATAGGCTACATTTAGTGAAATATACATTAGGAAATGCAGTGGTGCTCGTACGCCCTGGAGCTCCATCACTGAAGCTCTACCACTGTATATTACCACCTACCCGGCAGATGATAACGGTTGACATTGAAGAAAACCGATAACCACTTACTGGCAGATCAAATAGGTAGCATGTAGGTGTCACTAAGTGTTCACGCCTTCGAACTTGTTCAGTGGAGTTCTATCAAATAAATAATAATTCATTCAAGCAAATAAATATTAAATTCATTCATTCATATCCGTTACCGCCGAACACAATAGCCGTGGACTCTACCACTTCGCGTCAGGTAGGAAAATTAAGTTTATAAAATATTCAATTTTAAAATTATCCAAAGATACTGCTCACGACCTTAGTTTATTAGTCACCCAACTGACTTACCAAGAGCTCAGAGCGGTGAGGAAGGTGAATCAGGTGGGACATCGAAGTGTCCATTCTATAGATACGTAGTTTTATTAAATATTTTCTGCCACCGTATTACCTATTACCTACATATCCATAAAATGATAGTATTTAGCTCTATCGTGTTCCGGTTAGATGGTAATGTATGGCCCAGTAATAACTGTCACAGAGGCAGATTTTTTTAGGACTCGGAAGTGGCAAAGCATCTGCACTTTGACCTCTGGTTTTCGTGAACATGTGAACTTCATGTTTGTTTACAAACAACGTTACAAAAAAAAAACAATTAAAAAAAATGTACGAAAGAAAATTAAGTAATATTCAGTTGCATTAATTGTCATCATTCATCAGTTGATTGAGGTGTCACATCACTATACTGATACGTACCAAAATGGATGAAAGGAATAGCAATATTTATTTGAATGAAAAGAAAGGGATGCACTGTAAAAAGACATCAACGGGTGCTGTTTTTGACCTGTCATGACCTGTGTAAGTTGAACTCCGAATTAATTTTATTTTTGAAAATTATAATCGTGAAAACAGCATTCCTGTAAAAAATGATGTCGTCTTTTTTTAAATTAGATGTTTTGCTACATTTGCCACACTATCTTATTGAACAAGATGTCAATTTGCTTCACTTTCTTATTTTTAAACGAAATTATTTCGCGCTCGTAAAACGACGTACACAGGTCACATACTGAAGTCGAGCTCGCGCGCGGTTTCTTTTATCATTACTAAATTACACACGTGTTCAAATTTGTTGTCCGAAAGCGTTCGCCTGCGATGCGGTATCTATTAGGTTGAGATATCGATGTTCGAATGTAAAGGTGCCAGGACCAACCCATTACCTAAGGGTTTTTGTGGCATTTTTGTAGCTACATTTAAATTGTTTTTGTAACTTTTCTAAAATTAAAAAAAAAATAGGTTAGATCGAGACAGCGAAACGATTCAGTCGCGATGCAATGCATATTACGAGAATTAGGCCCTAGGTTGAGAATTATTCACAGGGCACGATTTCGTAGTAGTCGCGTAGTACAAATTGCTACGAAGAAAGCGATTTTATGGTATAGAAGGGATACGCGAGGAAGAATGTGTGGCAGTAGTTCGCTTTCATCATGCCACAGATATGATAATAGATTAAGGCAATATTGGAACTCGCTTTCTTTCGCATCTGTGTCGTCGCCGCGAGTTAAGAGTTTTGGTGCAAAATGTATGCAGGCAACTTTACTCAGTGATATTTAGGTTCACCCTTACTAGGTCCCGTCCCTAACACGACCCGCGTGGTCGTTATTCCGGTTACCATCAACCGAATGTCTCCCCGCTGACGCATATCTCCCCACAACCCCTTGAGCCGAGGATCGCATGTGCAGAGGTCTCTCTTGGGCAATTGTGTAAATTTATTAAGGCTGAGAGCCCTTTGCGCGCTCGCCATTTGCCCGGTGAGGTAGACTAGTGCCGTCTCGAGACCAGCCACCTAAGTATGTCCATTAAAAAAACTAAAGAGACAGGGCGAGCGCCCGCGAGGCAGTGCACGATAAATCGTGTAGTCTAAAAGCCGTTTATACTTGCGGTTTAACGGACCTGCACAGTACTACACATGCTGAATTTACATCCTGCATTAACTGACTTCTTTGCATCATTGCAGATTATTGTCTTTGACAGGCATAAATTAAGTCATGTTTATGTTTTAATGCTATTTTGGTACAACATTTTTTTTTACGTGTGAAGTAAACTCTACATTTTTGAATTTTTGAAACCCAGGTAGGACCTAATTTAATAACCAATAGTAGTTACTGAAACTAAATTTATACTGTCATTGTCGCTTAATAATGATTATAAACGATTGTGTAAATTGGAGTGACTTTTTACTGTTAACAAGCAAATGTAGAGACGAATGATTAAAAGTCAATTACCGTTAGTCTCATAAAATCTTCAAAAACACTTAATTCTATACATTAAAGTAACTGATTTTGAGTTTTTTCGTGTTTAGGTTGTTTATAGGGATGGTTTGGAAGTTTGGATTTGACTTGGATACCATTGACTCCTATAGTGGATAGGATAAAATGTATTTGGTTCGGTAATTTTATAATTATAGAGTATTGAGAAGGTACAGCACTCAACAATTAATATTGCACATCGAGTCTGCGAAAGAGACGATCGTTTTGACTTCGTAGAGCACTATCTCTGCTGCCTACGTAAGCACTGATAGTCCGGTATTGGTCAAAACTCGATCAAAATGGTCGACAAACGTCAAATAAGTACGGTACGAAAGAGAACGCTGTACATATCCGAAATAAGCCGAAGTCTCCTTCCTAGGCTCGATGTGCAATATTAATTATTGTTGAGCACTGTAAGTAATTACCTACTTATACAATTTGAAAACGTCTATAATGTACCTAGAAGATACAGAGACCTACCAATTGTTTTAAAGTCCATACAAACCGTTTTAAGAACGGTAAGGTCTCATGCGGTGGTACCTAATTAAAGCTATATTTGATTGATTCTGGATAAGCGGAATATTCTCTGACTGTTCCTACATAATTTGCAGTCGGAAAATATGTGGGGCAGTAACACGAATTTATTTTCGTTTTAGTAGCACAATACACGTTTAAAGTTACATAAATGAATTGCGTTGACTTTTACATTTGAAATTTTAATATATTTAAATAGTTAATGACTTCCTTTGTGACAAGCAATGCAAAAATCTTTTTACATTATGAAATAAATTTATAATTTCCATAGATAATATAATCCCCATTGAATAGAATGCGGTTTTGTCAGCCTTTCGTTTGTTACGTAATTGCGGTCTCATCTGTATGACCGATTATTTTTGGATTATTTATACGATTAAGTAAACTTTTCACATATCATATTTAGATATACAATACCTAATAACGGGTTGCATACATATACAAAATTGTTTAGTTAAATATATATGTGTATATATATTTACCTACCTTTTATTTTTCTGTAATGAACGTGGCAAAGGCTAAAAGGCTAAGCAAAGCAACTTATAGCGGTATAGACATCTTAATAAAGACTCCGGTTGTTTTTCCCCTATGACAGATATTATGGGACATTTATTACAATGTAACTGATCTAACCGGAACGTGATAGTACTAAATACTACCATTGGGGTAAGGGATTAGATAATGGGGTGATGTCTGCGCCCTCGAGCTCCAAAACGTGAGCTCTACCACCAGTAAACTTACTTATACGAGATTTGAAAACAAATCATCACTTGTAGGTACGTAAATACAAGATAAAACTGGTGTCATGTCACATTAGTTTATTTATTTACCAACTCTGTGCTACGCTAGAACGAGTTTCCAGTAAGCATTGACTATGGAACAAGGAAGGCTGATTGGTCTGTGCCAGTAAGTAACCTAAACAGGTAAGATTACAAGCCATCCCGTCCAACCGAAAACCCAATCACATGTTAACTATTTTTGGCATCGGTGAACATGTAAGAATAAGGATAATTTCGAAATATTTTATTTCATTTACCCATTACCCACCTAGTCAATGACTCATAACATATCACCACGTTATTCCACCGACCAGCCAACGGACGTAAGAAGGTGTTCACTTAAAAACCACTTGATGTTATTAGTCATGTTGACGAGTTCAACAATGAGTATCGAAGCGGCCACCTGGAATGCAATGTCGAACATTTCCGACCCATTATAAACTTAATAAAAAGAATAAGAGTGTGGGTAAATAGATACATAATGCAATAAGAAATTATAACAGTCTCTTTTATGTTTGGTAAGAAAAAAATTGGCACGATGTTTATATTTCATTTTTTTTAATGGAGCCTATCCTCTAATGAAACCACATAAAACATTTCAACTTCGGGTCGGAATCTGAAGTGGTGTCGCAGGTGGTATTGGATTGGGTCGTAATTTTTTTAAGGGTTGTTGTGAGCGTCATAATTACTGTTATCCTGACTGGTTCTTAAGCCGGCCCGGTTAGTCCAGTAGTGTGAGACGACCGTTTGATTCGAAGGGTCGCGGGTTCGATCCTCGCATCGGGACAAATATTTGCATGGCCTACAGATATTTGATTCGGGTCTGGGTGTTTGTGTATGTGAACAATGGCACCCACGACCCACGATCTAGGTATCGTGGGGCTGTGAGTGCAAGCATATTTTTTATATTTTTAAGCATTACAGTAGGGTTGCGGGCCTTATAATTTTGGTCGTCAGCTTAAGTGGTTAAGAAACTACTGCTCTAATCTAACCTACCACACGGACGGAGCCTGGAATCCTCGAATGATGTCTAGGCATTTATATATAATACGAGTATGTACAGTTTCGAATGCTTTGCTAAAAATTTGTGTTCATCTATCAATCTGTTATGTGAGCTCTTTCTTTAGTAAGCTTCACTTTACTGAAAGCGAGACTGGTGAATCTAGATACCGCCCTACGAATTTACTTTGAAGTAGAGTTGAACTTTCAATACCTTATTTGTGTTAAAGACGTGTTGAATTCTTGTTACATATAAGACGAGTAAAGATGTGTTTCAGAGTTTTGACATATCTATGAAATAAAATTGTTTCATAGTAAAGTCGCATAAAGTAAAGTCATTTAAGGCATATGGGTGTACTATCAGGGAAATCATCGCTTAACTATGGGGTGGTAATAATAGCTATAAATATTTGTAATATTTATTTTTCGCATTAACACATGCGAGTGAACTTTAGGAATTAAAGAAAAAACGGAACGAACGCTACCGAAGTGGTAAAGCGGCCGGTTATCCTGAAGTCGCAGGTTCGATTCCTGCCTGAAGTCAAATTTGCTTTCGGTTTTTTCTAATACCTAAAGCTATAAATATTTGAAATGTAACGGATGTTTATAAAATACCTACTTGTGCTTCTTACTCCCTAACTTCCTACTTAATAATTGTCTTTGTTTATTACATGCTGGACGTGGAAAATCATCGTAAATCATGATTGTTTGCTGACATCTGCCATACAAGTTGTTAATTGAGATATTCTGTAATTGCTTCTATGTCGGTGTAGCGCACTTAGCAATTATCCGCGCGGTTGGTAAACCGAGAAAGAAACAATTTTCCATGTTGTTGATTCCGTACAATAATCGGAAAAGCATAATGAATTTGACACTGTTATGGATACTAATTGATCATAATTTAATGCAATATATTTTATTATACTCACAACCCTACACTAGGTTTTAACTTGTGTCATGCGAGCCATTGTACACACACAACACATACACAAACACCCAGAACCGAAACAAATATGTGTAGGTCACACAAATATTTGTCCTGGTGCGGAGATCGAACGGAGAGCGACCCGTCGAATCAAACGGTCGTCTCACACCGCTGGACTAACCGTGTCGTCAATTGTAATAAATTATGCAAATTTTGAAAATTCGATCATCTTAAGGTATTATTGTAGGTACATAGGTAACTGGGTATGTGTAATATTTTGCGTCTTAATTTCTTTCAATTGATCCATTATCTACGATATTGAGGAATTCTTTTCGCAAAAAAAATAAATTTGTAGATAGGTAGATACTTATTTAATGTACCAATGTAAATCTTTGAAAGTGTACAGAAAAAGTTCCTGTTGTTTAGTAGGTACTATAATAAAGTAGAGTTACCTAAGCTAAAATTACTTTTGGACATTATCATTGCTTATGGTACAGCCACAGTATAGAAAAGGTACGGACCATCGACGACACAACGCAGCTACGAACGGATCACTAAAAATTGTGATGTGAATTGCGCTATAAAGTCTTTATTTAATTAGTATGTGCTACATGCCCGTGAGAGACTTTCGTGTTGATAGGCGCTTTGCTTACACTATTCAACTATCCACTGTACATTCAGGTACCTAGGTTTTTTATGTCATGAAGTGGCAAACAAAGGGGGAGGGGGTGACATATAACGGGGGTTAATTAATACACATTTTATGCCCTGTTAAAATAACTAATTAAAAATGTACTAAGTAGGTACTTATATAATTACTACTAACATAGACCCTAACCCCCTTATTCATAAACGTATTTTAGCTTAAGTGTTGCTAATCTCTCCTTTGTTTTTTTCTATCGTACACATTTGACAATGCAACTGACAGAGTCAAAGCATTCTATAGCTAAAACGTATCTAATGTACGTTTATAAGTAACGGGGTAAATTTTTATTTATTTCTAACAATGAACTGACGCGAAGTAGTAGAAACAAAATCTTATTCGAATGTCCTGTCCTACTCATTTCGATTTTATGCGGTATTGTTAATTTTAAATTGAGGGAAAAATTCGACATCAGAGGTGTACCGAAAATTGTGTAAACTGTTAAATTTAAGTTAGTAGTTAGTTGTCCAAATACCTACTTAGGTAAAAAATGGCAACGACTCACACAATTTATCACCGGAGAACGCAGGTTCAACCGACAATATTTTTTTCTAAAAATCTTTGTATCAGGTTCCTATCTACATTAAAATACTGATTCATTGAAACGTGATTTATATCTATTTAACGACGTTACACCTATTTATATGGATTATAGAGCTACATGAAAAACCTGTTATTCACGTTTATTTTCGTAACTTTTGGAACATACCTACCTATTATTATCACAAATAAAGGGTGGAAATAAATCAGAAGCTTCTTTGTGAAGACAATGTTCATTATTAGCACATATTTGAATACATTTATCACTCTAAAACATTAGCGAATGACATAAAAGTACATTAGTTTGTTATTTTGCACAGAATCTAATATAATAGACAAAGGTTTTTTTATTCAAACATAGTTTTATTGACAAACTGTGACTACAACATTGAGGCGAGTATTAAAATTATGTACCAATGTGGTATTCATTGTATTAAGATATTCTGCTAAGTTCGCATAATTATTATACTTATTTTTTTTCTCGTACGTAAATAATATAGGTACCGACTACATTTTAAGAGGTGCTGCTCACCAATGTAAACATAATAATATTCTCTTCCGTTCATATTTTTTAGATTTCATAATATTATTAATCAAAGTTTGTTACATATAAAACGTAATAGAACCGCATTAAACCAAATAGGTACTAGAAGATACAGTCCATTTAAGGCGCGAGATGCCCAAAACGCACTACAACTTTAGACAACGCGAGAGTCAAACTTACAATAGGTACTTACTCATTATGATATGTTCTTAGGTAGTGCGAGCTAGGTATACCTACTCATTGAAATAGAACTGTTTTTACGGATTTATAAAACTCGCTCCGACGTTCTGTCTTGGCATATCAGTCGGGACCACAAAAGCTGAAAAGCGACTGAAACGCGCTGGGGTTAATTTTAAAACGCGAGTTAAATCTATAGCTAAACGGTCAATGAGATACAGCCTGGTGAGAGACAGACGGACCGACAGATGAGCAGACAAACGGACAACGGAGTCTATAACCCTGAGATTTACAGACCGCGCTACGACTTTACTTTCGAGCAAAGTACGCTTCGAACTGTCAAAACCCATACATTTCTGACAGTTCTAAGCATACTTTGCTCAAAGTAAAGTCGTAGTGCGGTCTGTGAATGTCCTTAGAAACAGGGTTCGGAACACTAAAACGGTCTAAGTGAATTTTATCTTGAAAATCTCTATGTATGTTTTCCAAACAATATTCTGCCCCTGTTACTCTTGAGTATCACTTGAATCTTTTTTTAAATATTTAATATAAAACATGCCATTATACTTCTACAGTAGGTACAACAGTAGCAGATTCTGGAGGGAGACCAATGGTTTGCTTGAAACTCCATCGCCCGAAATTATTTAGTTCTTAAAAAATATACTCTTACTGAAATAGAAAATTCAAATGAGAGTGTTTTAAAATTTACCTAACTAATTTAGAAAAATCATGAATGAGTTCAATTTCCAAAGATTAACTTTACTGTTGACAGAAATGACGTCACGATTCGTCAGTTTCTTTCTTGGGGAATGAACCTAATATTATTGTTTTTCTTTGTCCACAGTTGTCTGAAGAGGTGGCGAGGAAGCAGAGCGAGTACCAGAAGTGCCTGGAGTCATACAAGCAGATGAGGGCCAAGTTCGAGGAGAATTACCTTAAATGTAAGTGTAAGTTAGTATTTTATTTATTTTAGTCAAATTATACGAGTCGCATATTTATGTCAAAAATATAGCTTACGCATAGCACCTGTATATATCAGATACATCTATTGAGGTAGGTACTTACTACTGTACTGAGTACTGAGAGATTACCCAAAATTCTCTAATTCTTTAGACTTTTGACCGAATACTCAAACGTCACTCAATTTTAAGCAACCCTCAAATGTGCGCTATCTCTATCGTTTGAACGTGTTTTATAAAGACAGAAGACTTTTCAGTCCCACTTAGATTTAAATGACGTTTGAATATTTGGCCGTTTAACTAGGCAAAGCGTATTTTATATCGTGTTCGTGCCTTATGCTCTCAATGACAAAGTGTTATAGGTTTGTAAATAATTAGTGTACCTAATTACCCAATTCATTTCTACGCACAATTATGGCGAATATTAGTAACAAAACATTTTGAATTGTTTCTGTAAAACAAGTCGTCTGATAGCTCTACAATGCTCTACATCCCTTACAGCTTACCTACTTTTTGTAAATTTGTAATCGATCAAGCTCATTGTCTCTGATTGTTTTCGAATCGCTTAAAACTGAGCAAAAAAGTGCAACGTCACGATTTTTATTTCCACCGCTGCATACAATCTTGCAATCTACTTTTGGTTACATTACAAATCAATTTCTCAGGCTCCATCTGTTCGTAAACAAACAATACGTTTCTATAAATATATAGCCACGCCGAATCGCTAGGCAATTGTTCAAACATCACGATTGTGGCACGTCTAGTAATGTTTACGTCTATAAACAGGCCGAATGAACGCTAGTTTCAGAACAAATCGACTAATCGTCATGAATTAATTTGAAGGATATCTGATATGCGGGCTAGGTTGCAATTTACTGGCGCCGCTGGTGAACTGTTTCGCAAAAATCATCGCAACGACGCTGATTATTGAGTCCATACCGACAACACCAACAATCTAACGATTAGTTAAAATTTTGTAAAGTTGGTCCAAGCTTAAAAATATGAGTTGGAGTTTTAGTGCTTTGGATTTACGTTTCTTTATTATATAACTATTCAAAATGAGCGGAGAGGAATGGCTGCCACTTGCATCACTCTCGTGAACGGGTGCTGATTGTGGGTACTGATCTGTTGTTGTTTGTGGGTGTTATCTTTTATCAAGTTTTGGATTACTATATGCATAATATGATTATATACTAATCCACATTACAAGTTGTTCACTGTACAAGTAGTAAGTTTCCTTGTAGACGAATTCTAAATAAAACATTTGAGCTTTTTATCGAAGTTATACCTACTATGATTAAATGATGTGTTAATTGAATGTAGCTTATGCATGCATCCATGTCATCTGTGAGGTTATTTAATTAAACGTTATGTAAGGCGGCATTTTACCGAATGTTCAACGACGTAGGTAATGAATCATCAATATTAAGTATTTCAACCTACTACAGTTTCATACTCAAAAACATTTTCCAGGTCCGACGAGTCGAGGAGGTCGCAAGTTGGATGAAACTAGGGACAAATATGGGAAAGCATGTCGGCGGTTGCACAGGGCACACAATGAGTACGTGCTGCTGTTGGCCGAGGCGACGGAGTGCGAGAGAGCGTTGCGTACCGCGGCGTTGCCTGCGTTGTTGGACCAACAACGGAGACAGGGCGAGGCTACGGCTACCTCTTGGTGAGAGATATCTATTTTTAGTAACTTGATAAGTCTCCAGGTTAAGGGACAAACTGTGCCGGTAGCTGCACAGAGTACAGGTAGTGTCATGAAGGTCAAATATACCTATCAGAAGTGGCGACGGATGTGGAAATAGATATTTGACAGGTTTAAAAGTCGTTTAGTTTCTATTACAATTTATGTTTGATCTTGAACCATACAAACCTATTGAACATTTCGTTTACCAACTAAATAATTTCGTATCATAATTATGCATGTAACGGCATGTAGGTATGTAGTCAATGTTAGTAGCTTCACTTTCAGTGAATGTCAAGTTCAGTGTTCGTAATGAACATCGTTATGGATCAAAGCTTCTTATACCTACTTATTACCACATATGAAATACGAACCAGTGCAAATCCACCGGGCGTGTAAATGTTCAAATATCAATCCAGTTCATGTTCTAATTACTGAAACTAGATCCATATTATGTAAAATAGCATTTATTTATTAGTTAGCTAAAACAACTCTAGTGTTCTGTCACTAGTTTGCCCGTGTTTTTCAATGTTTTCGGTATCTGAACTGGTTTTAATAAAATATTATCTTAAGGTATTAACATAACAAAAAGAAATACTTACTTATAAGTAAGTAGGTATGTATTTTTGTATGTAACATAAAGATCTGCTGTCTTATCTTTGCAGGAAATAAATCAGTATGTAAATTTACATTGATACATGTACTATATTAAAATTTAAATTATACATACTTACCTTTTACTTACCAAACAGCAAATATTTACCTACAGGTGATTTTTTTAGTATGTAGGCACTTAGTAATAAAGATCTCTTCTCCCTATATTTACTACTCATTTGCAGATTTTTTTTTTTACTTATCTTTAATGTTTTTAATATATCTAGCAATTTAATTTACAATATCTAATCTAATGTGATCGACATTGCAGTAAATTGACCGACGTTCTCACGATCACGACAGACTTGGTGTTTCTTTTTTGCCGTATTTTCTTGATAAGTTCATGTTAGTATAAATAATGAGATTGATCGATATTTCAAATATGGCTTAATAAATTCTACATTTAAATACCTAGAGTGAGATTCACAGACCGCACTACGACTTTACTTTGAGCCAAGTATGTAGAACTGTCAGTACAGTATGGGTTTTGACAGTTCTAAGCGTACATAGGTCTACTTTGACTTCAAGTCGAACTTTCAATGCGTTCAATCAATTTAAAAGATGTAGGTCGCGTAACTTCACGCCTATAATCCCCGAAGGGATAGGCAGAGGCAAATGCATGCATTCAAGCATACATGAAAACACCCACGATTCGCTGGTTTTATGTTTTTGTAAAAATGTAATAAGAGCACTACACTGCGCGTATACCGAACACGCACTTGGCCGATTTTATACAACGAAGTGGCATACAAATATACAGTTTACATTGATGGTAACTATATACTGTAGCCTATAAAAATCTGCATAAAACCAGAGATTTCAATGTAGATGCGTTACCACTCTTGAGGTACTTGTTATGCTTCTGTGCCGGAAATTTTAGGGCCACCAGACCGGAATACGATACCGCTAAACAAGTAGATAAGGTAATGCGGTGGCGCCTTATCCGCGAGCTCCGTCACACGAGCTCTACCACCAGAGAGAATCATCTCTTTCAATAATAAACAATTGTGATTAACAATAAATTTATTTACAGGAAAGGAATCCTTGTAGAAGTGGTCCAGAGGTCCGACTTTAGCACGGACAAGTTTAAAGAAATCCAAAATAAAATAGAGTCGACAGTGCAGACTCTAAAACCCCAAGAAGAATACAAAGAATTTATTGAAAAGTACAAGTAAGTAGATTCAAAACATTGTTATAAATTAGGAGGTAGGTACAGTACGCGCAATCCCTAATCGCATATGTCTATGTGACCACCGAAACGCCCTATGCCGATGTTCGGACCCACAGGGATTCCCCTTAGGTAGTTGCGCTAACTTTTATTTAGGTGAAGTAGACTAGTGCCGTCTCGAGACGAACCGCCTATATAAGTGCATAACAAAAAAAAAAACAGAACCAGCAAAACTTATATATATGCGTCCGTGAAATTAGTTGATGTCGCTGCGAAGAACATTTTTTTTTTGATATAGAAAGGATACGCGAGGTGGAAAATTTGACAGTAGTTCGCTTTTATCACGTCTAGATTGAAACTAGCTCTCTATCTCGCTTGACGTCGTCGCAAGCTAAGAAACTGGCGTAAAGTTAACGCAGGCAACTTCACTTAGTGGCATTTAAGTTATTAGTATATAACGACTCATGCAGAATAGTCATATTAGCAACAGACTGCAAGTTATGACATGTAAAAAATTACTGATTAATAACGTAGCCAACAGAAAACAGAAACAAATATCGGCGACGCGGTCATCTTAGTTGGTAAATCGTTTATAGCAAAGATTGGACGTTAACGACTTAAAACCGAAAAAACTAATCTTATCTTTGGAGAAGTGCTTACTACACTCTTTGTAGTTCCAGAGTTAATATTTTTTTCATTCATGTATTGAAACGCTTATCTAACAAAACTGTGAAGGAATTTAGGAATAGTAGAAAGTTTGTAAAGAACATAAATCGAAAATCCCAAACATTTGATATCTATTCTATTCATTGAGACGATTAAAATGAGCTCAAACACGTTAAATGTACCTACTTACTGTGCCTATAGTTAAGTTGCCTATAGTTGTGATCACATTACAGATCACTTAAAAACAATTCCACTTTGATCCACTAGATCACCACCGTCTACGCCGGTCTCGTTCACATTCGACGAAAGTCTAGTAGAAGACACAAGTGGGAAGCTACAACCAAACCAGCTCACGGTAGATAATCTTACTGTGGAATGGTTGAAAGAAAAGCTAACAGAGTTGGACTCGACGTTACAAAGCAACAGAGACAAGCAGACCGCTCTACAGGGACCAGAGATAATCGGGAACGGCGTCTGCAAGAACAATAACACTGGGATCACCAATGGAGTCAATGGAATAGACAGGTGAGTTAGTTGGTGTAGAAATTCTGCTGGACAATGGGTGCTTAGTAAATAGTAATTTTGACAGCCTTGATAAGGGCGTATGGATGTCGCAAATTATATGCGACATCTTGTTTCTGAATCTTCCGAATGGATTTGCTGGAGAGTTATCCCATTTTGGAAATTTCACTCCATTAGAGGCGCATGAACCACTAAATTCTTTCTCAACTCTTTTCAATTCTTTCAGATCCTTCTACTCCTTCGTATTTAAAATGTAAATTTCAATATCTTTCATCCTCACACTCACTACATTTACGCTCTAGTGATTCTAACATCCTTGCTATCCCACTTCATCGTTCCGGCTTTATATCTAGCTCATTTGGAATCCAAGTAGTCCGTTTGTGGAATGCTCTTCCGGGAGGATATACGTCGACTCACTTCAAAAGCAGCATTCAAGAAAAGAGTCAAAGCATATTTTCAAAATAGTTAGCATTGTTAAAATCATCATCCATTATAGGTATGTATTTTATATATATTATAGTATCGTAATGTTAGTATTATTACCTTTTTTTTTTCTCTCACTACCAATGGTTGACTGGCAGAGAGCGCTTTTAGCGTTAAGTCCGCCATTTGCTCATATGTTTTATATGTTGTGGCAATAAAGATTGAATAAATAAATAAATTGTAATATTTGGGTGGCTATTGGTATCCTTATATAAGAATATTTAATGACAAAACATACGAAAGATACGCAATGATATTGCGTATCCTTTCTCCAAAAAAATGTAAAAAAATTTGAGGATACTTATGCAGAATTCTACGTACTATGTATAGAAGTAACGTAAGCAGCAAGTGTCATAAGATGTGTGTATAATATAATTAAGGGCATATCTGAACCATTTCCAAAGTTTCCGAACCCAATACGTAACCAAACGCAATAGGTAATGCGGTGGCAGCTTAGTCGCGAGTTCTGTCACAGGAACTCCACCAGTGAGAATCATCTCTTTCAATAATAGACCACCAATAGTTTCCAAAACCTACAAGTTTGATATCTCAAAACACATTTTTCTTTCAATAGGCATTCACCACCACCGATCCCAGTGACCACTTCAGAACCAATAAAGCTGATGGAGCTGCGAGTGGCCGAACGGAAATGTGCGAAACAGGCCGAAATGATCAGGTCGGCCCTGGCAGAGCTGGGCTGCGAGGAGGCACCCAGTGGCTGCCCGGACCTGTCCGCCGAGACCGTGGGGGTGGACAGCCTGGATGGCAGCTCCCCTGATCATCAGGTAAATTGCATGAGGTTGTGCTGTATTAGATATAAGATAGCTATTGTGTCATTCGTCAATCAAGTCAGTCAATTTCGAGATATATGTATATCGATATTTCGACGTGTAGTTATATAATAGTCATTTAAATTAAAAAAGATTGCTAGGGTTATTTTATATTTGTAATTTAAAGCACAACTAACACAAATTAGATAATTTGCAACAGAGTGCCCCTATATTGTAATATCGGTAAATAGCAATTGGTAACAAAACTTAAATCACCAGGACCGCGCATCGTTCAGCTCTAAAGCGTCAGTAGACGCGTTGCGGTTGCACCTCCACTCGATAATACCGCCGAAGCCCTTCTTCAGAATGTTCACGCGTCCCTTCAGGCGCAAATCCGTGCCCTCCAGCCCGGCTTTACCGCCCAAAACCTACCGCAGTAGCAGCGAGGGCCCAGTCGACTCGGTAAAATTCATACGGACCCTCCGCCACAAGCGGATGGTCTTGAAAAAGCGTTTGCGTAAGCGTGTGGATGTCTATGTGCAGTGCCGAGTTGAGAACGGTGCGCCGCGGAAACGAAGGCGAAGCCGCAAAGTGTGTAAATGTCCTAACCGTGTGGTGAGTGCCACTAACGAATCAGGCATGGCATGGATGCATGACAGCTTGCCCAAACGTCAGAGAACGGAGGAATGACAGACTCGTCTTCGAGGCTACGCTGTCACTGCTAATATTAGCCGACCACCGCGCGAACTTCGCACCGGAATAAGCTTTCAAATAAAATTTAAAATAGCACCGGTCTGTTCTGAACTACAATTTCAAAATCAAGGTGACGCTCGAGACGTTCCAGTAATGCTCTGTTTACGCGACGTCGCGTCGGTGCACCGCTCACGAGTTTGACGTCGGGTTCATCCTTTTTTTTCGCTGTTAAATGTCGATATGAGAACGTGGATAATGTGTGTGTATCCATTTTGAGTAGGCATGATGGATCCGTTCGCTATGTACATAACTAACGCAGATCTCTTCCCGCCGGTGGTCATGCCGCGAAGGAAGAAAAGGTTGAAGCAAATGCAACTGGAACTCGAAAATAATGCCGTACGTCTTGATGTCTTAGTCTAGTGTGGGTGTGCTACTTGTGGCTTGCATTGTTACATTACAATTTGTTAGTATAATTAGTGTGCGCATGTTACCTCACATAACACTAATTAAATCCGATGAATAAGTTTGTTTAGCTTTTTTTTTGTGGCGTTAAAACTAATAGTGTTTTATTTGTACGATTAAGTGCAGACGTAATATTGGTATAATGAATTGGTACACGTGTTTCGATGCTCACGTCATACTGCAAACTAGATGTTATCGCTGTTTACACAAGATGTAATATGTTCCAAATACATTTTGCTGATGAAAGTATACTTGGAAATAGATTCGATTAAAGAAAAAATACAAGGTACTGACGTTCACATAAAAAAGCGCATGACATTAAAATTTTATAATCTGACTGACATGTTTTTTTATCAGTGGGTAAAATATTAATAATACTACCTAATCTGTGAAGTTGATTTCATTTTGATGCATTGTAAAAATTAAAACCGTAGCAGCGAGTTAATGTTTTATTAAGATCAATTAAGAGGCGATAAAAGATATGGACTTACGCATTTACCATGACGTAGGAAAGCATAAGATGGAGGTTAAAATTGGTGGTAGCATTTCGCACATATTATACCTACAGATTGGATAAATATAAAATTTGATTCGTCCGTTTGTCAATAATTGTATGTCATGAATATTTATTGTTCATGTTAGATGTCGGCTAATTGTGTCAATGCGTAGAGGAATCTTGATATCTGCTGAGTTATCGGCAATTTTTTGTTGGGCCAAGTTTTAATGTAATTTCCTGTTCTCATTCCTTCACAACGTGTTATAATGACCGCATCAGAACCAGTTTATGCAAGATTCTTTTTGGAGGCTAGATGTTTTGGGCTGAGGAATTTGTTAGGAATATTAAATAGGATGCCTAAGTATGAATAACATGTTTTATTTTATTGCAATCACGGCAAGACCTTTGACACAGTATAGGAACGCACAGCTAAGCACTGCTTTGTACAGCAGCAGTTGATATTCATTTTATTCAAAGGCTTAAGATCACTGTACAAATATATAATTACATTTGCATTTTAAACCAACACGTAATAGCACAAGCTTTTTAAGTCTTGAATACAAACTGGATTGCAAAATTAATTCACTGTTATACCGTTGAATATTTAAAATATTTAAAGTACTGCCTACTCATATTCCTACGCAAGAGTTCGTCATGACATATTCCAAGTAAATATATCTATCGCATTTTTGAAGGTGAACGTGAGCGAGACGGAGCGAACTTTGGTGGAGCAAGAGTGGTTCCACGGGGTGCTTCCTAGAGAGGAAGTGGTGCGACTTTTGAGAGCCGATGGAGATTACCTGGTGCGGGAGACGACCAGGAATGATGCAAGGCAGCTTGTGTTGTCCGTGTGTTGGGGTCAACACAAACATTTCATTGTTCAGACCACGCCTGAGGTGAGGATATTTCAAAGATTCGTCTTCTAGAAATTAACTATTGGTTCATTATAATTGAGGTCCAATAAACTAGAGACGAGTTTTTCATAAGATATTAAAATTAATTATATATCAAGTCGAATATTTACCTAAAACGTAATTGTAACGTAACATTTCCATTAAAGTGTGCTACGTTCACGTGATAAATACATAACTTGCAAACGTGAGTTTGGAGTTTCTTTATCCGAATGTCGATATTTCCAACGTATTTTCATTTGTTTCAATTGGTGTTTTTTAAATTGTAAACGATGATCGCGAAGCTTTTTTTGGGGATATAAAATTTTGTCTAGTCAAATAATCGACGACACAATGCAGTTTAAGCTCTATCGTCGATGATTCAAATAATGCAAGGAATTATTCCTGGCCCGTTAGGATAGTTGATTCTGTGCCCTGTGCTGCTTATCGACCGTTGATTTATTGTATAAGCCATATTGTCATCTTGCAAGTTGGATATATTGTGTGAATACTCCTTATATCTTTTGAAAACTCTAACCAAGCTGATTCTGACCAGTAATTTGAATATATGATAAGTAGTGAACAAATCTTTTGTCTAGATAGTAATCCCAAAAAAAACAAAAATTGCCTCGAGTAGTGATAGCAGGCCACTACATCTGCGTTAGGATTCCGCATTCAATTGCGTCGGAGGGTAAAAGCTATTGGGATATTTCTATTTTTTGGAATTTTCCCAGATTTTTCAGCTGCCCTCGGAGTTTAATAATGTGCCCAGAGATGACAATAGGCTTGCCGCATATCATTACAGGGGCAAAACATAACTGGCGAAATTAGGAGTATTTGCATGTATGCCTGTATCCGTACATTTACTACATTCATGTCTTTCGGAGAATACAGGCGTGTACATAGGCGGCTGTTTCTTTATGATAATTAAGCTCTAAAGCTATGTTTTTTTACATTTTCTCCATCCAAGATTCTTGTTAAGGATACCAACGTTCGATATTGCAGGGCCATTACCGTTTCGAAGGCGCGGCATTCCCTTCAGTAGCTGAACTAGTAGCATGGCAGAGAGCTAGCGGAGTGCCCGTCACCGCGCGCTCCGGAGCGCTCCTACGACGGGCGGTACCGAGGGAGACTTGGGAGCTTAACAACGACAATGTGCAGTTGCTCGACAAGATTGGAAGAGTGAGTATACAAAAGGAGTTGGTTGTGTTTCCAAAATATTTAGGCTTTTCTAGGAAGCGAATTGAGGTAATGTTTTCTTGAAAGGGCGGTCTTGGTGGCGTAACAGCGCTCTAGCTGTGACTTATGAGCTTTACACGACAATATATGACTGTTGAGAAGCCAATCTTTCAGGATGCACCTGAAATCAATACTCCGAGATGCAGTGGCGGTATCTAATTAACAGATTATTCGTCACTGCCAGCGTGTGCCAGCAGTGACGCTTAACGGACATACTAAGTAAATGCTACACTATAAGTGACGCTCTATTTGCATCAAAGAAACCTATCATATTGAGATTTAAGTTTAAGATATATTTTCTAGAAAACATTCTGATAGAGTGTAAATAAATCTTAAAGGATAGCCAGCCATAATCTCGTAGCAAAATGTCGAGGTTTTTTTAGGATCAGGTAATCAGTGAAGTACCAAAGATCACAGGAGTGTGGACACTTGGAAACTTACCAGCGACAAAGTGCAAATGCTTGAAAATGAAACCTTGTAGGCGTTCTCTGTAAATCCTAATTATTTTTTAATTCTATAGGGAAACTTCGGCGACGTTTACAAAGCTCGGCTAAAGAGCACGGGACAAGAAGTGGCGGTGAAAACGTGCAGGGTGACGTTACCGGAAGACCAGAAGCGCACGTTCCTGCAGGAAGGCCGCATCCTCAAGCAGTACCAACACCCCAACATTGTGCGCCTCATCGGGATTGCTGTACAGAAACAGCCTATCATGATTGTCATGGAGCTTGTTTCAGGTGAGGACAACATTATTTTCTTCAATATAAATGCAAGATTTCTACAGTTAAATAGAGTTGTGAAGTAATGTTTCTTTTTGCTAAATGATTAGGGAAGGGTCTTACTTTTTAGTGGTTAATAACCGTTCCTTTACTCTCAAAAACTCCTGAACTCGGCCAAATGGAAGAGAATTCTGACGCTAGTTCAATCAGCCGATTGAGCAATGTCCGTCACGTCACGTCTTTCATCTGAAGTGATGATAATAATGATTATTTATACTTAGTTAACATATTCCTGCCTCGTCATATTAGCCGAAAGACTGTTAAACGAAAGTCTCTCGACCACTGCACCACCATGAGGAGCCCGACAATGTTTAGTTTTGCATTCCACGATCATCATTTTATAAATCCTCATACCACGTCTTGTCATGTCACTGTCTTGACGGCCTGTACTTTCCACACTACCACACTACCACTTGAGTATAGTTATTGGGTGGAATATGTCAGCTTAATTTGATTTCGCAGAGAAATATAATGATTAGCTCTTTACTGTATGTGATTTCTGACGGCCACAAATCAAAGACTTTCATCTTTACCCCTAGTTTGCACCAAAAACATTAAACATGATGATGTTTCGCTACTCGTCGCATAAAGTATGTATTGCGATGAATGTCTTGTTGGTTTAAGTTCGCACTGCTGTCAAACCTATCATTTTAACATGATTTAATGTGAATGTTTCATCAATGCAAACTCACGGTGAGACAACACCGTGTTAAACATGACGAGAAGATAATGATGTTAGTGCATACGTTACTTATTTCACATTTATCATTTCCAGGTGGTTCCCTTCTCACATTCTTACGGACACGTGCCTCAAGTCTTAGCTCTCGCTCACTACTGGCAATGTGTCGTGATGCAGCCGCAGGCATGCGGTATTTGGAGTCCAAGAACTGCATCCATCGCGATCTGGCAGCCAGGAACTGCCTCATCGGTGACGACAACATCGTCAAGATATCAGACTTCGGCATGTCCAGAGAGGAGGAAGAGTATATCGTATCGGGGGGCATGAAACAGATACCTATCAAGTGGACGGCGCCAGAGGCTCTTAATTTTGGTGAGTTTTCCGAAGGATATAGATGCCAGAATTGGCGACACGACATCCGAGAAATCCATCGCCACCTAGCCAGGAACTGCCGCATCGGTGACGATAAGTGTCGATATTCTCATTATATCCAACTTTGACTTGTCCGAGATAGGAGGAAAAGCGTAACTACGAGATCACACTTTATAGCATTCACGTTTAATACAAAAATAATGACGTTTCCCAGAGATATTTTTCTCTATTTAATCAATTTAATCGTTTTTTATTTTCACACATTAACATTGATATACGCTTAGTATAAAGACATTTTCTGTGCATAAATTATCAAAGATGACTACAAAAATTATGTATTCCCATTGCAGGTAAATACACATCGCTATGCGACGTGTGGAGTTACGGAGTGCTGATGTGGGAGATCTTCTCGAAGGGAGACACGCCCTACGCGGGCATGAGCAACTCCAGGGCTAGAGAAAAGATTGACACAGGTATTTTTTGTTATTGAACTATTTTTTTTTGGTTTTTTACAAGGCAGAGTGTTCTTTTTTTTTAATACGAAGAAAGTGGCAAAATGTGTTCAGGTCACATAGATGTTAAGTGATGACTGCAGCCTAAAGACATCTACACAAATACTCCAAGGTCAAAATGTAGATGCGGTGCCGCCCTTGAGACCTTCATTGTTATGTCTAATTGTGAGATTCACAAACCGCACTACGACTTTACTTTGAGCAAAGTATGCTTAGAACTGTCAGAAAAGTATGGGTTTTGACAGTTCGAAGCGTACTTTGCTCGAAAGTAAAGTATGCTTAGACCTGTCAGAAATGTATGGGTTTTGACAGTTCGAAGCGTACTTTGCTCGAAAGTAAAGTATGCTTAGACCTGTCAGAAATGTATGGGTTTTGACAGTTCGAAGCGTACTTTGCTCGAAAGTAAAGTCGTAGTGCGGTCTGTGAATCTCGCCCTAAGTGAAAGTTATTACGGAGCCAATTATAACCATTTCACCGGAACACGATAGTGCTGAACACTTCCATTTGGCGGCAGATAGATGAGGTAATGCGGTGGTACCTTTTTTAATATTTCAAGGTTAACTGAAGTTTTTTAGAAGAAATGAGACAAAATATTAGCAGTTGAATAGTAACAGGGAGACCATAGATTATGCACTAATTGCCACTAATGAATAATAACTGACAAAAGAGACTATGGTGAGAGAATATGTAATAATACTACGTATACAATGGACACTTCGACGTCCCGCCTGATTTCCCCGCCCACCTAACCTCCTCCCCTCTCATGGGCGACGCTTGGTATTCTCTACGTGCTACGCACACAGGTGCACGTGTAAATACATGTCACTGATTGATGTCTGGGTAATAGAGACCAAATTAAGCGTTTGTATGGAATTTTGGCGGAATGTCCGCGGTGTGCTTTCTTTTGTAAGAATGTATTTGTTCACAGGTTATCGTATGCCGGCGCCTGAGGGTTGCCCCGAAGACGTGTACGCTCTTATGCTACGTTGCTGGGAGTACGAACCCGAGAAACGACCGCAATTCCATCAAATTTACACCCTCATCGATAATATTTACAATAGGTAACCATAGCAACCAATATAACAATGTTACATACTCAATGAAAGTAATGGAACTTAACTTTTTCTTTTACCTTGGGTTTTGTTTTAAATCGCACAGGATAAAATATATTTCCAATCCGAATCTTGTTTTAACGACTCGCATTCAGTCTTTTAATATTGTTAATTGACTTTACAATGCTGAATTCTTTTTGTTTAGAAATTCCCATTCCTGAACGTTATGGATAAAATTATAATGTCGATATTATGCTTAATTTTATTAAAAGTTACACTAAAAAAAACATTTGAAGTTATTGAACGATTTATTTTCGAATTCTCTTGAAAAAATCATATATCTATCTCAGGCATGATAACATGAGTTATCAAAACACATATAAAGGTACACAACTATAAAAAAATATTATAATATATAACTCATGTGAAAATCAAATCAAGTATGACAAGAATTTGAGGAGTTGAATTATAGTAGATTACTATCGTTTTAAGTCCACTTCAGAAGTAATCAGTATTAGTAAGCGAATCTATTGGGCGGGTACTGAAACATCACTTAATTTTAAGCAATCCTCAAATATACACTATTGCTGTCGTTTGCACGTCTTTTATAGAGACAAAAGACTTAGATTTAAGTGAGGTTTCTGTATTGGGATCTTAGAGTTTGTAACTTTTTACTTCAGAGTTACAAAAATATGTATTTTTGTTTTATCTTTTATCTGCAGTCTGTGATTCGCTCATGAATACTAAGTTTAGAGCTAACGTTCTTATATTCCATCCCTGTTTGTCTTTAGAAATATGAACATAAATAAATATTGTAGCTGTAATTACCGTTTATGTAAAATAATCAAATACTTACGTCAGTATTGTTTGTAAGATATGATACAATAACGTATTACATTGATAAATAACCCATAACATTAAATGTAATTAAAAAACTTGTTTTATAAACTTAGCTACTTATTGTCTTGGCATTTTAATTGTACCTAAGGCCGACTTAATGCCATAAAGCATTCTATAGTAGTCAGACATTAGATAGCGGAAACGTATTGTGGTGGATGCAATTTAACAAAAGTTAACCATAACAATTGTATACAATGTATCTTCGCGCCTAGTCCTTTACGGGGTAGGCAGAAAGTATGTAGCTCCAGATATCCCAGTCCTGACACACCTCCCGTGCTTCTACATTCATCATTTTCGTCATACATGCACGCCCATTCCTATGACTTGACCGCACTCTCATACAGTACTCGACCTATTTGGTACCTTTTTGGTACCAAATAGGTCGAGTACTGTATGAGATAAAATATGAGATAAAAATATTATGTTGTATATGACGTTGAACTTCTAATACAAAAGTTAAGACCACATACATAAGATAACCTTAAAGAGTGATGATAAAATAACTCTTCTATTTTAATCTGGGTGTTTGTGTATGTGTTGTATGTGTACAACGGCGTCCACAACACAGGTTTATACAACGCGTAACAGAATTAAATGTTCAACCCGAAACTAGTTTGTTCAGAATCAATAACCGAATCGATTTTAGGCATTTTTAATATAGGTAGTATTTTGTCCCAAAATTAACAACTACAATTGAGGAAATTATGGTCACCCATTTGGTAAACAGTCAATACAAATTAAAATGAGACTAACATCTATCCAAAATAAAATCCTAGTCTCAGCAAGTTTATTAGAACTCGTCGAGATTATAAATATTAATTTAAGAAATAAAATAGTAAAAATGAATCATAAAACTAGCAAGTGTTAAATAGGGGAATCCAGGTTACACTACATCACATTGCGACAGTGTGCATGTGTAAGTAGGTTTGTGTTTTATGTGCGGATATAGGGTAAGTATGCATACGGTGCATGCTGTGGGTACAAATTGAGGACACCTTATTTTTAAAAAAAATATAAGGTTGGGGAAAAAGTTTCTTCGCATTTTTTAAGATAATTCAAAACATTTTTTAATATAGTTTATTTAAATTTAACTAAAGTATGTATGTACCATTTTGTTCGATAACCTTTTGCCATCTTGTAGGTAGGGACATGATCCCATTGCTATAAAAATTTTGGGACTTCTCATCAAAATACCGCGACAAGTGGATTTGGCAGTCCTCTCGTGATGTTAACCTAACATTGCATAAAGAATTCTGAAGAGACCGAAACAGGTGGAAATCTGCAGGTGCAAGGTCAGGACTATACGGCGGATGCATTAACACCTCCCAGCCAAACTATCTTAATTTTTGCTGAGTGGCTATCTGGCGTTATCATGATGAAACACCACACCCCTTCTGTTGATCAATTCCGGCCGCTTTCTCTCAACTTCTTGCTTTAATCTCATCAATTGTTCGCAGTAGAGTTCAGAATCGATAGTCCTGCCTGGTGGTAATAGCTCATAATGAATAATGCCCTTCCAATCCCACCACACACACAACATCACCTTATTGCGAGATAACCCGGGTTTCGCCACAGTCTGTGAAGCCTGACCAGCCTTTGACCACGATCTTTTTCGCACGTTCTTGTCGTACGTGATCCTCTTTTCATCACCAGTTATCAGCTTCTTCAAAAATGATTCGGTTTCATTACGTCGTAATAAAGAATCACAAATGAGTACACGGTTCATTAGGTTTCTTTCAGTGAGCTCATGAGGTACCCAAATATCGAGCTTTTTTTTGTACCCAGCTTTTTTCAAATGCGCCAAAACTGTTTTGTGATCAATTCTCAGTTCTTCAGCTACGTCGTAACTACTAATATGTCGATCTTGCTCCACTTTTTCAAAAATGGCATCCATTTTATCCGTAATAGCCATCTACCAGAGCGAGGTGCATCTTTGACATCAAAATTTCCGGATTGAAAACGCTTAAACCAAATTTGTGCTACTCTCACAGACACTGCACTAGGTCCATAAACATCGCAAATTTTTCGCGGCTTGCGTTGCATTTTTACCTTTTTTGTAGTAAAATTTTAAAATGTATCGAATTTCTTCATTGGATTCACTCATCTTGACAGTACGAAAAACAAATGAAAATCACACATTTGCCTAATTTGAATTTGGAATTATGTCCTTTAAAATTTTAACTTTCAATGATACCAAAACCAGCCAGATGCAAATACTACAGCCAAAGAGATTTTATTACAAGTTCATACATACTATAATGCGAAAAGACTTTTTCCCCAACCTATTACATAAGTAATAAATCTGCAAATTTTGTTTAAAATGTTAATCTGTTGAGCCAAAAATGGCTGATATCAGCCACAAACAATATGAAATCAATTGTCATTTTTCTTGTGAGCTGACAAATTAACCCACCCCTTCACCCTGAGATTTTTTTTCTGTACATGCATGCAGATGCCAGCGATGTTCTGCTGCTTCACCCTTTAACTCTAGACTATTTCTCAGATTCAGACTATAATGAATAATGCCCTTCCAATCCCACAACATCACCTTATTGCGAGTTAACCCGGGTTTCGCCACAGTCTGACCGGCCTTTGACCACGACCTTTTTCGCACGTTCTTGTCGTACGTGATCCACTTTTCATCACCAGTTATCAGCTTCTTCAAAAATTATTCGGTTTCATTACGTCGTAATAAAGAATCACAAATGAGTACACGGTTCATTATGTTTCTCTCAGTGAGCTCGTGAGGTACCCAAATATCGAGCTTTTTTTTGTACCCAGCTTATTTCAAATGCGCCAAAACTGTTTTGTGATAAATTCTCAGTTCTTCAGCTACGTCGTAACTACTGATATGTCGATCTTGCTCCACTTTTTCAAAAATGGCATCCATTTTATCCGTAATAGGGCGACCAGAGCGAGGTGCATCTTTGACATCAAAATTTCCGGATTGAAAACGCTTAAACCAAATTTGTGCTACTCTCACAGACACTGCACTAGGTCCATAAACATCGCAAATTTTTTTTCGCGGCTTGCGTTGCATTTTTACCTTTTTTGTAGTAAAATAATAAAATGTATCGAATTTCTTCATTAGATTCACTCATCTTGACAGTACGAAAAACAAATGAAAATCACACATTTGCCTAATTTGAATTTGGAAATATGTTCTTTAAAATTTTAACTTTCAATGATACCAAAACCAGCCAGATACAAATACTACAGCCAAAGAGATTTTATTACAAGTTCATACATACTATAATGCGAAAAGACTTTTTCCCCAACCTATTATATTAAATTCATAAACATGTAATTTCAGTTCATGTGTTATGATTATAACACGATTTTCTAATCGGGGGGTTTGAGAGTGTGTGTTATTCCCGTTACATGTTGTATAATACCTAATGTGGAGCTGTGAGTGTAAGCGTATTTTTTAATGATATTTAAGCCAGGGCCGTCAGTATGTAGCTATTATATTTACTTTAGTTTTAAGTAACTTGTGTTTTAGTATTATCGGAATGCCTCACATTAGTGTTGATCTCTTTCGAATGGTACTTTTAGCAAGGATAATTTTAATTTTAAGAACAGCTATGGATTGGCGTGAAAATTCGACTGATGTGGGATTAAGTACAATGAAATGCACTGGAATGTAATTGATTATGAGAAGTGAAATTGTATAGATGTAAATTAAATATAAGTTTGAATTTCTTGTGCTTTATTTCTTATGAATGTTATGAAATTATTTTTTCATTTTTTATTATGTGTCCTTCGATTTTGTTTGTTTAAAGAGTAATTTGTGTTCTGTTTTGAAAGTTAACATGTTTGTGATATACATTTGTGCTTCCATATAAATATTAGTATCTTCATAAATGTAACAAATCTATATCTCTTGCCTATTATATAAAAAATACTCGAAAATGTTGTTTGGAAAAATATGTTCAAAGTGAGATAATACTGTATGTAGTTGTATAATGTTAGGTGTTTTAAAAATGAACGTAAGTATCTATACAAATTGAACTGTAAATATTTTTTTCATATTTTATAATATTAATTAAAGTGCCAGATAATTTTGGATTTCAATATAGTGGGTTTATTTTTATACAATCCTTATCACTACCTAATCTATACTTATATTATAAAGCTGAAGAGTTTGTTTGTTTGAACGCGCTAATCTCAGGAACTACTGGTCCGATTTGAAAAGTTTTTCCAGAGTTAGATAGCTCATTTATCGAGGAAGGCTATGGGCTATATATAATCACGCTATGACTAATAGGAACGGAGCAGCTCGGGCGAAGCCGGAGCAGGCCGCTAGTAACTAATAAATGTTTGTTCAACAGATAGGGTTGCAAGCGGTTGTTTTCCCTTAAACCGACCATGCAGTTTTTCTTTCATACATACTAACAACCCCAAAAACACATCCTAAGGTGTCGAATTTCGCATAATCCCGTCTTAGGTAGTCCCTTTGTCCTAAAAGAATCCATATGCAAAATTGGCGACTCCTAGAACTTGTAATTTCCAAGATTTCGTGATGTGTGAATGAGAGACCTTTCGCTTTAATATATACATACATATACATGTAATATAATCAAAAAAATAGATCACAATAAGATATTGATGGCCATAAAAATAAAAGCATATACTATAAATTCAATAAAAATATTTATTTAAAAATTTACAGATACAATTTGATAAGTTCGTCACTAACCGCCGATGGGGTGAGTTTTCCCAAATCGGTGAACAACAAAGTAATATATACGGGTGGTGTATAATCTACTAAGGGGTGTTGATTGGAAAGATCACCTGACTTTAACACACTGGAGAGGTATTTAAACTCGTTGGGCAGGTCTCGCTGGTTGAGCGGGTATATTCGTGAGAATTTGAAACTTTCTGTTAGCACGTAAACGGGTTTCTTGAGTTCGGACGCCGCCATTGCTAGCGAGTATGTGCCGATCTGAAATGAAAGGAGTATGTGAGGCTGGGTTGCACCATCTTACTTTAAGTATCGATAAGTTATATGACGTCATAGCTTTAATGTTAAAGTTAACCCTCAATTTAATTTGTCAGATAGTTAGGGAATCTGTCAACATTGATAAAACTGTAACTGTTAAAGTAGACAAAAACTCGCCTAGACGTTTTAATGTGTCCGTGAAATTGTTTATGTATTTTGTAAAAGTCAAGGTGTGAGTTTCGTAATTTTCGACGATTTTTCTACAAAAATCGTCGAAAATTACGAAACTCACACCCACTACTGTGTGTGTATTATATTACACACAAAAAAATATTAGTGAAGTATATTAATATTCATTTTTAAAAATCTTTAATTAAAGATTTTTAAAAATTAGACTTCAGGCGATATTCATCAACCATAACTAACCTTGTTAATAATGCCGCCGCTCTCCGTGACCCCCTCGGCACCGAGCATGACGATATCAATCTGCTCCATCATGTAGCCGACCGCCGAGTCTAGGATGAGAGTAGCTTCTATACCCGCTGATAATAATTCCTTGTGCATTTTCTCACTGCAAAATATCAAAGAAAATGTTGGTAAGTTTGTTACAATGCCTCCTTAGACTTTTTAGACTTAGATATTTTTCTTGTGGTCGAGTTCCAATGCTCGAAGCTCAAGGGCGTAATTACTATCGCATCACCATCAAATGGTAGTGTAAAGCATTATCATGTTCCGGTTACCGTGTTAACTTAGGTATAGTTAACCCGAACACGGTAATAATACCGGTATAAGTTAACCCGAATTAATAATTTCTTGGGATATGTTCGTTGTTGTTGCTATGCATTGTACCAGTACCTAACGTTATAATGTGGATGTAGCATAACAAGATTGACTACAAACAGATAGGCAAAAAATCATACAAGTAGAGTCAAGCGGCAAAACGGGCGCTGGCGACCGCATGCTGGTAAAAATAATTCTCAGCGTAAGGAGAATTTAAAGCAACAATAAAAAGTAAATGCAATAAAATACATATCTTACCCACTGTTATCCGGACAGGACATGGTGACGTAAACTTTAAACCTTTTATTTGCTTTTGCCGCTTCTAACATAGCTTGTAGTACTACTCTTGACCGGGAGTGTGTTAATATTTTCTAAAAATTAAAAAAATGTTCTCAATTAAAATTAAAGTACAAGAAGAAATAAATAACACAATATTTAATGAATTGTTTTAATCATGATGAAAACTAATATCTATTTAATGATTAAAACAATTCATTTTTTAAAGAAGCAAACTTAAATTGCTTAGTATATGTATAACAATATAGTATTTGTTCGGACTTCTTTGATTATCATTGACTACATGCTGAAAGATAGTTTGTTGCTTGTCAGAAGCTTCCTCCAAAGATGCCATATTGCATTATATGGAAAAACAATAAATGCTATAGTCCCCAACCTTGGCTTGTGGATTGGCATTAGCAACGGTGGTAGTGTTAACGCGGTACACAGGCGTCCACCCCGCACTAGTGGCAGAATTTTTCTCCACTAGAGGACTGGGGTCGTCGTGTCACTATGGTTTCGACTTGACCACATGCACTATCAGGGAATTCCACAAAGGCACCTCACCTCATGGAGTTATCGGACTGTTCATGCAAAATATACTCACACATCCATCACTAATAAATGGTACTGCCTGTTTGGCAACCTTGCCTCGGGCTTCCAATAACGTGTTCAGGAATATGTGTCCTCGCTGCAGCATTATCTGTTCACACTCCTCAAAAGACTGTAATAAGATAACAAGTATATTATAACATAATAAAAATAAATTCCAAATAACGATTGATAAAATATTTAAAAGTAATATTGTAAGTCACCAGAGGCCTAATTTTCGTAATGTAAATTCTTACTTTAACCTATGCCTCCTGCATATGTTAGAGCAAGGTAGTGAAAGAATTCAATCGCAATCCAATAAAAATTGTAATTATGTTACAATTACAACTAGTTACACGGCAAAATATTACTTCCAGAAAATTCACCTTAATATCAAGTTTAGCAAAGGTTATGAATCTCATGAACAGCTCACATCCTGAAGATATAGCTGTGACAGGTTGGTCGCAGTGTCGCATCGCATCAACAGCTAATTGAAGATTCAGATCCAACTCTCTCACTGTGGCTACTGTACAAACAAGAATAATACAAACTTGAATCATATTAAGGAATTAAGCAAGTAGCTAAAGAGAAATAGTCTAGAGTTAAAGGGTGAAGCAGCAGAACGGTCGCTGGCATCTGCATGCATGTACAGAAAAAAAATCTCAGGGTGAAGGGGTGGGTTAATTTGTCAGCTCACAAGAAAAATGACAATTGATTTCATAATGTTTGTGGCTGATATCAGCCACATTTGGCTCAACAGATTAACATTTTAAACAAAATTTGCAGATTTATTACTTATGTAATAGGTTGGGGAAAAAGTCTTTTCGCATTATAGTATGTATGAACTTGTAATAAAATCTCTTTGGCTGTAGTATTTGTATCTGGCTGGTTTTGATATCATTGAAAGTTAAAATTTTAAAGGACATAATTCCAAATTCAAATTAGGCAAATGTGTGATTTTCATTTGTTTTTCGTCCTGCAAGATGAGTGAATCCAATGAAGAAATTCGATACATTTTAAAATTTTACTACAAAAAAGGTAAAAATGCAACGCAAGCCGCGAAAAATTTGCGATGTTTATGGACCTAGTGCAGTGTCTGTGCACAAATTTGGTTTAAGCGTTTTCAATCCGGAAATTTTGATGTCAAAGATGCACCTCGCTCTGGATAAAATGGATGCCATTTTTGAAAAAGTGGAGCAAGATCGACATATCAGTAGTTACGACGTAGCTGAAGAACTGAGAATTGATCACAAAACAGTTTTGGCGCATTTGAAAAAAGCTGGGTACAAAAAAAAGCTCGATATTTGGGTACCTCACGAGCTCACTGAAAGAAACCTAATGAACCGTGTACTCATTTGTGATTCTTTATTACGACGTAATGAAACCGAATCATTTTTGAAGAAGCTGATAACTGGTGATGAAAAGAGGATCACGTACGACAAGAACGTGCGAAAAAGATCGTGGTCAAAGGCCGGTCAGGCTTCACAGACTGTGGCGAAACCCGGGTTATCTCGCAATAAGGTGATGTTGTGTGTGTGGTGGGATTGGAAGGGCATTATTCATTATGAGCTATTACCACCAGGCAGGACTATCGATTCTGAACTCTACTGCGAACAACTGATGAGATTAAAGCAAGAAGTTGAGAGAAAGCGGCCGGAATTGATCAACAGAAGGGGTGTGGTGTTTCATCATGATAACGCTAGACCTCACACATCTATAGCCACTCAGCAAAAATTAAGAGAGTTTGGCTGGGAGGTGTTAATGCATCCGCCGTATAGTCCTGACCTTGCACCTTCAGATTTCCACTTGTTTCGGTCTCTTCAGAATTCTTTATGCAATGTTAGGTAAACAGCACGAGAGGACTGCCAAATCCACTTGTCCGCGGTATTTTGTCCCTACCTACAAGATGGCAAAAGGTTATCGAACAAAATGGTACATACATACTTTAGTTAAATTTAAATAAACTATATTAAAAAATGTTTTGAATTATCTTCAAAAATGCGAAGAAACTTTTTCCCCAACCTAATACAATACCACCAACACTTTTCATCCCACCCAATGTGACATTTCAGTTGTTTTCTAGCTTTATTATTTTGATAGTGCATAAAGCTCTAAAAAAATCCTGTAAAAATGTGACTAGACACTATTTTAAAATCGATTTTGTTATCAAAACATATACAATCATAGATACACTAGAAACTACAAATTGAAATAAAAAAAAAAATAATAACTTCGTTCTGCAATCCCCGAAGGGGTAGGCAGAGGTAAATGCTTGCATTAAATCATACATGCAAACACCCACGATTCGTCAGTTACGTTTTGGCCCATGTAACAGGTGGAGAGCCTGTTGCCATCTCTGGGTAAACCACCAAACTCCGAGGTAACTGTTAAAAATCCTTTATCTCTGGTTCTATTGGAAATTTCCCACTTTGTGGAAGTTTCCCAGTATGCTAATTTTCTCAGTAAATTTCCGACCCAAGTACCAAACTCAAGACCTCCAGCGTAGTAGTAATGGCCTGCTACCACTAAGCTACTGAGGCAGTCCTATATGAAATGTAGTGAATGTAAGATGAGTACCTACCTACCTATATATTTAAATATAAAACCAGACAAAACAGAAGTCAAAAGTCTTAGGAATCGGCGTTCATATGCGAGGCACGAGAGGTATGTCAGGACCGGGATATCTGGCACTCTACTCTCTCCCTACCCAGTCAGGGACCTGGCGTGAAGATTCATACATACAAAAAAGGAGAAGAAAAATAGGTTGGGTATTTACCTTTGTAATTTTCTATCACAGTTAATAAGGTTTTGATGGCGGCTACCCCGGCGGAAACATCTTCCTCTTCTCTCAAGATTTTAAGAAATATATCTTGAACTTCTGTAATTTCCAATGATTCGTAATACATGGTTACAAATGATGTAAAAATGAAAAACATAAGTAAATTAATATTCTCACCTTCTTTCTTCATATTTGAATTAAGTTGCTATAATTTGACAGTAAACTTAGTAAGTATCTTAATTATTTATTGCTGTAATTAAATCTGTGTCATAATATCTGTATGATGAAGAATTTCTACACAAAAGCTGTAAATGTTTTCTTACCATATAATTTATAATTTGATAACTATAACCTAAAATTTCTACTGCACTATTGTGGTTGTGTTGTCAATTTGACACATGACATAGGCAAAGGCTATGTGCCGAAGTATACTGCGATTAGTGCGATTACTGCAAGATGTGACGTCAGTTCAGTGTCCTTCGGAGCCGCAGCTGTTCCTTTATACCCAGTTGAATATACAGGTTACCACAAGTTACTGTTTAAAACGGAATGCCGTCCAGTATGCTGGATGGATGCACGATTAATAAATAATATAAACGATGGTTAAACTTCCCAAATTACTTTCTTTTCATACTTAAACTTAATATCACACTCCAAGTAAACTTACTTACTCAAACTTTTGTATCGCTATAAGCCTCTCAGACTGTTCATGCATAATAGTCCCCTTAGAAGTGTTAATGTTTATCTCCGGGACCGGTACCTATGTGTGAAGACTTCTTGCGCTGCAAGGCGCAACAGTGCAAGTGCGGTTTTCACGTTCGTTTCTGCCCAGAACGTATAAATTGTGACACGAACTTAACTCTGAAGTATTTCCTCGGTGCTACTATATGGGATTCAAAAATAGCGTCAAAAGAGTCTTTCAGGCCTTGCAGCGCATTGGCAACTCCCCTGGTATTGCAAATGTTCTTAAGCGACGGTGATCACTTTCCATCAAGTGGCCCGTCTGCTTGTCTGTGAACCTAATGACATAAAAACGGAATATAATTCTCTCCATTAAAGGTTTGTCGCAGTGGTCTCAGTGTAAATTGGAAAAGGCACAAAAATACGCGATTGACATAATTATCATATCGGAGTTTTGGCGGGAACCTTGAAAGAGGCGTATGGTGCTCTTATTTTATTTCATTTTCTTGGTGTATTTTTAAGTTATATTGAATAAAATTGATGGAATTTTGTTTGATATAGGTTTATTACAGTCCCGTGTATAGTGAAATAGAATAACAGTGCGAAAACACGACCTTTCAGGTTGCCTCCAAAACTTCATTGTAAATGTTCTGGTAAAGTAGCCATCGCTTTACTCGAATAACTTGATTGTAACTCACTTGACTGACATATTATACTTGATAACTTTTAAACTTAATACTTACATATTATACTTGATGACTATATTATACTTACTTTTACGCTGCTTATATAAATATGAAATATCGTTTTACTTGACACTGGCAATATGCGTAATAGCGATGCCATAATAAGAAAAAAAATTTATCATATCTGCCACGTTCCTTTAACCAGCTACAACGATTAGGTATAACATCCATTCCGCCTCATTATGGCTAATTGTCATTATCATCATTTTAATTTTGTTCTTCACACGAACTCGCGCTTGGCGCGCAATAGGCGCCGGGGTCCATGGCCCTCTGCCTTGGCACTTCTGCTTCCATTTATTAGCAGTAACACACGTCCGGATTCTGTACGGCGGACTGAATTCGCCGACCAAATCCGCGCGAGCGAACCGCATCGGAGTTGATTAATAATAATTATGTCCGACGGACTCGACTCTACACACGGCCAAATTTGGTTCGGGGCTTACTGAATGCGCTGTCCGCTCCGTACCAAATCCGGACGTGTGTTACAACTATAAATTGTAGCGGAGTCTTTTTGAGTGGCGGCGTTTTTTTTGTGAGTCGCTGATTTTGGCAGCGCGACTCCCATGGTGTGGCGGTGTCCCGACGACAGCGTGATTCTCCTAGAGTCCTAGACGATATAAGCGATCTTAATCGTGACTGCACCCGATAGGTAGGTATATAGAGTACCTACTATTCATTTCACAAAATCGGACCCGACTAAAGTTGATAAAACTTGAACAAAAATAACATTTTATAAATTATATACTATAGATCAATATACATATTTTGAAGTAGCTATGTAACATTTGGCAACCGGTGCTCCTCGCTCTCTCTTTCTCCTGTTAGTGAATTGGCGTAAAGATACTTACCTCAAACTGTATTCAGATTCTTATACTCACGGTTAATTGATTTATAGAAGATTTCGTATAAGTACAGTGCCGCGTTCAGGGGACTTCTTTCTAGGAACTCTATAAATCACTCTACCGCCTAGCGGCGGTATAAGTACTCGGTCTCTGAAACTCTACATACAAAAGAAAACTGAACTGTTTTAACTTGTACTAATTATAGGGTATCACATTATATGGCCCAGTAATTACTATCACCGAGACTAAACGACTAAGGTCTCAGGGGTGGCAACGCATCTACATTTTGACCTCTAGTCTTTGTGTATATAGCCTGAGGTCATCACTTAACATCCATGTGAACTACATGCTTGTTTGCCACCTTTTTTATAATGTAATGCATTATAAAAAAGGCAGATTTATATTTCAATTAAATCAAGGCACACAGGTAGGCTGAAGGAAATGGAGAATCTGAGTTTAATCCCAATCTGTAAGTAGATAATATATAAATTTTTACACTCAACCTCAAATAAGTTTTTACCTTGTATCACATACATAAACACCGGAAAACCGGAAATAAAGGTACGCAATACAATTATATATGTAGGTAACTAATTTACGTTTAAAAATAATTAAGATATACCATAATAGGTAATCTTTCTGTTAATTCCCCAAAAATACTTGTAAATTTTCTCCAATATAATCATAAAAATAATTTTTTTTACTATATTAATAAAAGCAACTTGGCACAGTTTCAGCATTTAGCCGTGTTGATTGCGATACATTATTACATTATTCTCTGCCGATACTATCGGAGCACGGCGAAAAGACCAAGTAACATAAGACACACAGGAAGCAGCTGTGGTTGGTGGATACTTAGATAGATATTTTTGTATCGGCCCAGCAGTTTTTGTGTTTATTTGTTATAAAATGTACAAAAATAGAATTGTCTAAGTACTTTTTTTTAAAGATAAAGTACAGAACCAGGGAGAAGTGAAGTAAGAAGTCGATACTGGACAGCTGAAATTAAATTTATACAGAGTATAATTATCTATATGTAATCGGACTTAGGTATCTAAGTATATTTTACTGTTTAGCTTTTCCAATCATTACGGGGTTTAAAGTTTATCGTTTACACTTGTTTACATGACGTTTTCAAATAAGACGTCAGTTTGTTCTACGCACAATTAGATTCCAATTCAAATCGGTCCTAAATAGATTATAAAATGATAAGGCTACCTATAAAATTTAAGACAAGTAAAAAAAAGAAAAAAAAGTAAAAAAAAGAAGAACCACCTGAGTATTTGAATTTCATCGGATATTAGTGAATTTTGTCACTAAACCCTTTTCAAAAATGTGGTACCTATCTGAGTAAGAACTTGGCCGGATCTTTTCGTAAGGCTGTCTAGCATCAATGGGTGGAAGTGACGACAGATCTTGCGAGGGAAAGTCACGGCCAGCGATTGTGGTTTACCTGCGGTAGACTGAGCAGATAGTCGCTTCGCTAATTCGCGCTAGTACAGTAGTGAGTACAGTGTGTACCGTGGGTTAATGCGTTTGATTGCCTCGGGCGCGCCAGTGCAGTGTTTCCACAATGGGAAATTCCGCCTCGCTTAAGCTGAACGATAAGAAGAGATGGCAGTAAGTTATGATACAATTTTACCGACGTTATCGTGTTTTAAATTTAGTATTTGCATTTTTACCTAGTTCTTATTTATAATTGCTTAGATGTGGTATTATATTTGTATTTGTATTTATATTAGATTTATTACAGAGTTAGGCAGACGGGCTATCTGTTGAATTGTGGTTACAGTTGACTCGGAACATTTGATTCATTAAACTTGCCAACACCCTTCCATGAAGGACTATTTTGAGTCAAGTTTTTAATTAAAGAATCCTATGATTGAACTATTTATTTTTCGCAATTACAAATGCGAGTGAGCTACCGACTTCGGTAGCTTAGTGGTAAAGCGGCTGGACTGGATATCCTGAGAATTCCTGCCCGAAGTAAAAAAATTCTTTACGTTTTTTCTTTAATTTCTAAAGAATCCTATGTTAATTTTTTAACGATAAATATAATTTGGAATAAGGGTACAATTTTTAACAAATTATAAGTATTACACACAATGTATACATTTTGATTTGCTGTTTAATTAACTTATTTATAGAAAACATAGCGACGTAGAGTCTGCAGATAGGAAATATAAAAAAACAAACAAGGAAATGTACTACATTGCATTGCAATAAATTATACCCAATATGTTGCTAAGTGCCCTCACCGACTAGACACCTGGCAGTGCTCAACGGCGCGGTTTCTGCCCAGAATGTGTAAATTGTGGAGCGAACTTCCCTCTGAGGTGTTCCCCAGGTGCTACAATATGGGGTTCTTCAAAAAATGGCGTCAAAAGAGTCCTTCAGGGCTGGCAGCGCGCTGGCAACTAACCTGGTGTTCCAAATGTTCATAGGCGTCGGTGACCACTTTCCATCAGGTGGACCGTCTGCGTGTCTGTCAGCTTAATGACATAAAAAATTGCTAACAGACACTGATATATTATGTATCATGTCTTATAGTCGTAAATACGTTTTACTGGTGGTAGAGCTCCAGTGACGGTGCTCGCGGGCGTACGCAACACCGCATTACCTAATATACGTGCCGTTAAATGGTAGTGTTCAGCACTATCGTGTTTCGGTTAGGTGGTAATGTACGGCTCTGTAATTTCCGGCACAGAGGCATAACACCTAATGCCTCAGGAGTGGCAGCGCATTTTCATTTTGACCTCTGGTCATTGTGTGGGTGTCTATAGGCTGCAGTCATCACTTAACATCAATGTGAACTGCACGCTAGCTTGTCACTTTTATTACATAAAAAAAAAACAAAATCAACTAGGTAGGTACTACTCGTATGTAAAAATAAAAATTATCATTGAATAACATTTAACCCAGTTTCAGCAGATACGTAGGTCTGTACCTACTCAGGCGCACGAGTTTGAGAACTTGTCAGTGTATTTATTTTCTGTTGGCACGGTAGCGCTCCAGCCAAGTAGAGCAAAAAAAAACATCCTCAGGCACGGCCGTACCGTATTTTTTTATGAGCCCGGGAGCTAAATATTGGTGTTTGTTCCTACACGACCTTATATGTCGTAGAGTAATGTTAAATACCTTCCTCATAAGTAAACCACTTAATAAAATTACCCATAAATCCCCCTCCCCCGTTTTACCGTTGTTTTGAAGTTGGCTGTGCACAGTGGCGTAGCTATGTGGGGGCGGGGGGCGGCCCGCACCGGGTGCCACCCGTTTGGGAGTGACACCCTCTCTTTAAATACACAAAATTTTAACTGTATAGACGTTAAAGCGCAACACAAAACTCACTTTCGTATTTATAATAAATACTAGGGGGCGTCAGAGACCAAGGAATTGCTGACATAGCGGGGAGAGGGAGGGGAACTTCTCCACCGTTATGCCCATAACGATGGAGAATGGAGAAATAAGATACAAAAAGTAGGAGCAGGTACCTATTTCCTTTTTTTGCTCATCATATTCGCTACGTCACTGGCTGTGCGAAATATCATATCATAATAAATAATGTCTGTTATTAAAACTTAAAACTATTACCTACTTTAGGTAACAATTTCTCCACGTATTCTGAACTAGTTAGGTAAGACATTTAAATGCTACTGCTATTTGTAGAGTGATACGGTTTGTTGATTTCTGTTCAACAACAATATGACAAGACACTTGCTTATTCAAATTTGTGCATATCAACAAAATTATATGACATTAAACACACGAACAATAAGATAAAGAAGTTACATAAATTATATCTCTGACTGTAAATGACATAAGCCAGATATGTTACTCATATTAAGGAAATAACTAGCTGCCCCGACTTCAAGGTAGGTACCCTATATATATATTTTTTCACGTTTTTATTCTATCATTTTGTTGGTGTGGTAAGGGGGGGAAGGGTGTATACTTGTGCCAAATTTCAAGTCTCTAGTAGCAATAGGTTTTGCGCTAAACCGCCGACGGACAGACATGTCAGACATACAGACAGACAGACATGGCAAAACTATAAAGGTTCCTTGTTCACTACGGAACCCTAAGAACGGAACAATACATTCCGCGTTTTACCATCTATATAGGATCAAGGATTAGTTTCATTACAAAAATAATCAATGGGTCGCGAATGGTAATTCTGCACTAAAGTGTTCCGGTTGTATGGTTATGTACCTATGGCCGCGTAATAACTATCTCAGAGACATAATAAATACAATAAGTGTGTGTATCTTCACGCCAGTTCCCTAACGGGGTAGGCAGAGAGTGTAGAGCGCCAGATATCCCGGTCCTGACAAACCTCTCGTGCCTCGTCTACCTTCATCATTCTCTTCATACATGCAAGCCGATTCCTAAGACTATACAATAAGTATTTATTATAATTGAACTAATTCTTAATAACAAAAACAAAAAAGTGTTGCAAGTCATGAAATGAAAACATCAAAAACTACCTCATAATAACTGCTATTAAGTAAAATGATGAAGCAATGGTCGAAATATCTAGAACTTACCACAGCTATTACATGGAAATGGCGACACTTGAAACCTAAACAATTTACTCATCAAGATGAAGTCATCCGTCAAAAGGTGATCACAAAATCTATACAAATAAATAAAATTGGAGTGTCTGTTTGTAATATAAAAATAACCGCTTTTTACTAAAAGCATATGTATGTATCAGTGTTGCTTAACTATCGACAGTTGCGCTGTCGATAGTTGACCTCGAAAAATAGTCGATAGAGCGATAGTACTATCGAAAATATCGCCATGCTGCAATACTATCGATACTATCGATAGTATCGATAGTTAAAAATAAGCAATACTATTGCCAAAGATCAATAGTATCGATAGTATTGTTATAAACCATAGTCAATAAGGTCAATAGTATCGATAGTATAGTTACTAGCTAGTATCGATACTATCGATAGTATCGATAGTATTGCAGTATGGCGTTATTTTCGATAGTACTATCGCGCTATCGACAATTTTTTCGAGGTCACGATAGTTCACAATACTATCGATAGACTATTACTATTGCAACAACACTGGTATGTATACATGGTACATATACCAAAACAACATTTTTTGCAATTTTTGTTTGTCTGTCTGTCTGTTTGGCGGGGCTAATCTTGGGAACGGCTGGACCGATTTTGACGGGACTTTCACTGGCAGATAGCTGATGTAATAAGGAGTAACTTAGGCTACTTGTATACTAGCTGCGCCCACGATTTCGTCCGGGTAGGTACTGAACAATCATAAATTCTCACGCGGGCGAAGTCGCGGGCACAGCTAGTATAAAATAATCCTCTAGCAATCGTAAGATTGTACATATATATAAAATATGACTATGATGATGTCAGAATTTTACGAAACCTCAGTTTTGGTTGCCCTGATAGTGAACCTAAGTACTAAAACGTAAGGAGAGTACTAAAACGTGCCTAAAAGTTTTAGGTAGTAAATTGATCCATCCACATTCCGATAAGCTAAACAATCTAAATTATTTAATAAATCGTCGCCAGTAGCAGTTTTTAAATTAAAATAAATAAATGTTAAACAAAGGAAAACTCACACGTTTTCTACAACCCGTACACATAACAAAAGATATATGAACTTATTTAAAATTTTCTTACTAGGTGACGATGATCTACTTCATAATACATAACATTATTATCTACTTAATATGTAACATGGTAGGTGATATAAAACGCGGAGAAAGTACTGTTAATGAATGTTGAAAGGTAATTTACATAATGTACACACATTTTACATACCGGATGATATACATACTGTAGTTTTGTAATTTTCGTTTTATATCATGATAGTGGCTTCTATGCATACCGTTCTGAGTTAGACAGTGGCAGGTACCTACAAGAAAAGTAGAGTTCTAAGTTTTTGTATACAGGTTCGTCGCCAAAAACCTCTTTGCCATTGCAGGAAATCAGGGTCTTTAACTATAATATTCACGATCAATATTTTTACGGAACTTTTGATTTATGTAATGGAAGTGGCAAACAAGCATGCAGTTCACATTGATGTTAAGTGATGACTGCAGCTTATAGACACTTACACAAAGATCAAGGTCAAAATGCAGATGCGTTACCACTCCTCAGACCTAAGGTATTATGCCTCTGTGCCGCAAATTACAGGGCCGTACTACCACCAGTAAAGCTCCAGTGACGGAGCTCGCGGGCGTAGGCACCACCGCATTACCTAATTTACTTGCCGCTAAATGGTAGTGTTCAGCACTATCGTGTTCCGGTCAGGTGGTAATGTACGGCCCTATAATTTCCGGCACAGAGGCATAACACCTTAGGCCGCAGGGGTGGTAACGCATCTGCATTTTGGCCCTGGTCTTCATGTGGGTGTGTATAGGCTGCAGTCATCACTTAACATCAATGTGAACTGCATGCTTGTTTGGCCACTTCCATTACATAAAAAAAAAAGCACTGAACACATTTGTCAAACCAATAAGGTTTTTGGTTGTACGCCTACACTGGAGCTGTACCTATCATTTTAGGGAACTCTATAAGTACCCGACCCACACTTGATCGCGTTTGACCCGATCTAAAACCCTGGGTCACGATTTGTATTATCTTATATCCCGACCTAAAACGAATCGAATCTGGCAAAACTACTTACCATCAATGAGAACCGTATGTGTCAATACTCAATACAATTTTTTGTATACATGTCCACCCCCACGCAAGCACACTTTTGATAATCCTCAGTTGTATAGAATAGTATGATAAATTAATTTTATTTAGTATCGTACCTTATAGTTTTTACAGGTGTGATAAATTTAGTAGATTAACACAGGGTCGATACAAGGTTATTTCAATGTCTAGGTTTTGCTGTTAGTGCCTTGTGCTAGTTGTATTCGATTCGATATGAATTGAATGTTTTATCTACTCAGTCCGGACTACTTACTTTAATAATTTGGTTGTTGCCTTAATAAACATACTTGCCTATTTCTCTTTAGGTACATATAGTATATAAAAATACTAAACTACTTCACCAATCATCATCATCATAATCTCAGCCAAAAGACGTCCACTGCTGAACAATGGCCTCACCCAAAGAACGCCACAACGAACAGTCCTGGGCCGCCCTCATCCAGCGATTGCCCGCGACCTTCGCCAGATTGTTTGTCCATCTTGTGGGGACCTGCCTACGCTTCGTTTTCCGGTACGCGGTCGCCACTCAAGAACTACTCTGCCCCAACGGCCAACGGCCGTCAGTTCTTCGTGCTATGTGCTTCAGCAATAGTACACTACAAATACTTAACGAATTTCTAGAGATTTGTAAATACTGATTAGGCAATCAAATTTAAAAACGCTTCTGCACTTATCATTGCATAATTTAGCACATATTTTTATATACCTTCCTCAATCGGCTTTAATCAAACCTCATATCCGATTAAGTTTTGTATTTCGTGAACAAGAAGGTTTCTTTTTTACGAAAGACTTCATACTAATGCCTTTCTGACCGACTCGTTGTGAACCATTCAATAAAGTAATCCTTACGATTCAGTTTTAGTACCCACCCATTTGACTCAATATCAGCAATATGGGTCAGAATATTTTTCTTGTAATTATGTGGGCTGCTTAAATAATAAATGTTGTACCTACTCAATTATTTTATCAAAAAGTAGGTAACTATTCAAGTTTATGTCCTACTAATTCTGTAGAGCATAACCATGAGTATTAGCAAATATACCTAAGCGAAAATAATTAAGTACATAATGCGTTTTCAACACATAAGTACATACATACATAACATAGGTATGAGGTATGCCGACCCATAGCTGTAGTAATTACCGCAGTATTTCGTCACCATGTTTCCCTTCACTGTTTGATTTAATGTCGGATTTTATTAATTACATGTCAGCAACCATACACTTTAAAAGGTAAAATTCAATATTCTTTACTACAACAAATAGAATTTTGACAATAATTTTCTAAAATTATAGATACACTACCTAGAAACACTACTTGGCTTAGTAGGCGTTTGGTCCGCTGAGTTTCGTCCGATTCGGGCAAAACGACCACGTCCATTGTTCTTGATATTTTTGAGTGGCGATTGATCCGCAACTTGGTTTAAAGCAAAATTTGTACAGTCAGAATGTAAAATCTTAAGTAGGGTGATATAATTTAAGTAAAAGTCAAGGCATTGTTGGCAAAACATAAATATATTTAAAAAAAACTGTAACACTCAGCGCTTTGCATCTTTGTTTATAAAATTTTGATTTCACATTTTTAAATAGTGGGATTTTCTTGATTAAAACAAAAGTACTGTTTTTTATGTCAGCTACGGTTTCTCGGAAGATTCTCGGGATCGGCGTCTTGATATCTGCTACAATTCTTTGACGACAGTTGTCAAAACGTTTGGTGTAGTCATTAGCTGCGAAATCCGGTTTACAATCATGCTTTGATTCTCTTTTAATTAGATTAGTGCTAGTGATAATCAATACTGCATTACAAATGACCCTTTGGACGCAATACCATGTAGATCCGCCGTCTTTATTATTTCTTCTTTTGTGATATTTGTACCCTCCTCTGAGTAGCATCTGTTTACTTCTTTTCGACGCCACGACATCTAATTCTATGGACTTTTGAGACCCACTCGGTTGCTGCTCTGACATTTTTACTGTAAGTAAATAGTGAAATTAGTACAGACCGATAAGCAGCTTATAAGTAGATATTATGTTTGATTTTAATAATATTTTTTATAGATTATAAATAAATAACGTAAAGGGGTCCTAAGTCTAAGTACGAACAGATATACTTTCTCGTAAGTAAAAATGTATGCATGTTTGTATTATATTCATATTATATAATCAAGGTTGCATGTATCGTGCGCTGTGAAATGAAAAGGAAAACAAAATAGCGGCCAAAATAAATGCCAGTCTCAAATACTTACAACACTTCGGATAATTTCGTCTATGTAGAGCGTTACCTCTTTCGCACACAACCTTTCTGACGTTTGTCCGCCATTATGATCAAGTTTCGACCAATACCGGACTCTTAGTGCCAGTGTGCAGCAGAGATAATGCCCTACTAACTCAAAATTAGCCGATTATCTCTTGCCTAAGCTCGATGTGTAATATTTCTTGATAAGCACTGTATATAAATTATATTGATAAAAGAATGAACTTTTTAAGGGCTTCTGCATCTTGTTTTTCTTATAATTTAACAACATAACTATAAATAATACATATATAATACACATAATAATAAACAGAACAGCATTAAGTTTTCGACAAAAGTACATTATAATGATAATATTCAAAATTAACTTAATTAACTTACCTCCTTTGGCTAACAATTCACTCACAAACTGTTATTCGCGCCGCGCCCGCCCTGATCCCGACCCTATCTCCGGCCCCGCGAGGCCGATGACATTCCGGTTATCACCAACTGAATGGAGTAGAGCGAAAGTTGCACCGCCCATAATCGCATATGTCTCATATGTCTCTCCGCAACGTCCTAAGCCGAGGCACGGACCCGCATGGGTCACCCTTAGGCAGTTGCGCTAACTTTTTGTTTAGGCTGGAGCGCTCGCCGATTGCCCGGTGAAGTAGACTAGTGCAGTTTCGAGAAAGGCCGCCTACACAAAACCCGACCTAAAAAAAAAAAAAAAAAGTAAGAAAGAGAAAGCAGTGCTTGGGAACAATTTTAGCTTGTTTGTGTGTCACTGTATGCACTGTGCGTGCAAGTGCAATTTATGCCAGAGAATATGTACTTACTTAACATAAATAAAAATAAAAATATTTAATATGTTGTTCAATCATTATGTTGTTGGCTGACGTTACTTTGTCCATAAAAAAGGTTGCTGACCAATCGCCACTCAAAAATATTAAGAACAATGGACGTGGTCGTTTTGCCCGAATCGGACGAAACTCAGCGGACCAAACGCCTACTAAGCCCACTACTTACCCTAGGGACTTAATATTTCCTCTTTTTTATTGGACTAGGTACTTTACTTCTAGGAACTGGCTCGTAATTTTTTTTATTAGGTAGGTATGGGGAAATATTTCTGATTAGAGAGTTTTTGTGATGAAGCTAAATCGCGTATGATATGTTCTTAGGTTTTCGCGAGCTACACTCATTGAAATAAAACTATTTTTACGGATTTATCTCGCGTATATTAAACTAAAATGATTTTTAAAATCAACCCGACGTTTCGGTCGCTTTTCAGCTTCCGTGGTCCCGGGCAGACTGAGGTGACATTTGTCTGACAGAAGTTTGAAAAAATTATATGTAGCTACCTCCATCGATTTCGTAAACGCCTTGCGTAGCGTTCAGGATTAACACAATAATTACTTATGGTATCTTGAGGTCTTGCAGACTGCTGCGGCTGGGATTTAATCTTGCTAAGTATGGGATCCCATGATGTTGATAATCGCCATCCATCTTCTCTATTGAAATTTGGGTGTTTTTTAATTTCAATAGCCTCGCGTACCATTCGTGGAATGGGTTTGTGTTCTCTAGCGAGTATTTGAATTTTATCAAACCGGATGTAATGGTTCGGCTTATCCGCTATGTGTTCACAGACTGCAGACCTCCCTGTTCTTCGGTTTTTGACATCAGCAATGTGCTCTTTAACGCGGGTGGATACAGCTCTCTTCGTTTGACCAATATATGAGAGTCCACAATCACAATCTAATTTATAAATGCCAGAATTTTGTAATGGAATATTACTTTTAATGGGTCTTAAATACTGATGAATCTTTTTATATGGTTTGAAAACTGTTTTAATTGAATTCTTTTTTAAAATGTTGCTGATTTTATCTGTGACACCCTTAACGTAAGGTAGTATAGCTGGTTGTCGTTCTACTGTAGGTGGTTTCACGCGGCCTCTGTGACGGACGGGTGGTACATGGAGCTTGTTGTTATGTAGCACCTGGCGTAGGTGCTTCCTAACAACAGAGAGCCCTGAGCACTACAACCATAACACCTCGCATTTATAAACGATATGTAGATGACACATTCACCATATTGGATAGCAATAATGTTTCTGTTTTTCTTTCACATCTCAATTCCATACACCATAAAATCAAATTCACTATGGAATTGGAACAGGACAATAAATTAGCCTTCTTAGATACTTTATTAATTAGAAAAACCAATAACACACTCAGTCACACTGTGTTTAGGAAGTCTACCCATACTGATAGGTACCTTAATGGTGAATCACACCATCACCCGGCACATTTATCTGCCGTTGGCTCATCTCTATTTCAGAGAGCACGAGGCATCTGTGACGACCACCATCTTCAGGGGGAGCTGAAGCACCTACGCCAGGTGCTACATAACAACAAGCTCCATGTACCACCCGTCCGTCACAGAGGCCGCGTGAAACCACCTACAGTAGAACGACAACCAGCTATACTACCTTACGTTAAGGGTGTCACAGATAAAATCAGCAACATTTTAAAAAAGAATTCAATTAAAACAGTTTTCAAACCATATAAAAAGATTCATCAGTATTTAAGACCCATTAAAAGTAATATTCCATTACAAAATTCTGGCATTTATAAATTAGATTGTGATTGTGGACTCTCATATATTGGTCAAACGAAGAGAGCTGTATCCACCCGCGTTAAAGAGCACATTGCTGATGTCAAAAACCGAAGAACAGGGAGGTCTGCAGTCTGTGAACACATAGCGGATAAGCCGAACCATTACATCCGGTTTGATAAAATTCAAATACTCGCTAGAGAACACAAACCCATTCCACGAATGGTACGCGAGGCTATTGAAATTAAAAAAACACCCAAATTTCAATAGAGAAGATGGATGGCGATTATCAACATCATGGGATCCCATACTTAGCAAGATTAAATCCCAGCCGCAGCAGTCTGCAAGACCTCAAGATACCATAAGTAATTATTGTGTTAATCCTGAACGCTACGCAAGGCGTTTACGAAATCGATGGAGGTAGCTACATATAATTTTTTCAAACTTCTGTCAGACAAATGTCACCTCAGTCTGCCCGGGACCACGGAAGCTGAAAAGCGACCGAAACGTCGGGTTGATTTTAAAAATCATTTTAGTTTAATATACGCGAGATAAATCCGTAAAAATAGTTTTATTTCAATAAATCGCGTATGCACCATAAGATTATATTAATATAATAATCAATCTGCCGCCATTCGGTAGTATTTAGTTAAGCACTAGGTAGGTATGTTCCCGTTAGATGGTAATGTATGGCCCCGTTGTCAACATCACAGAAGTAGAACAACTTAGGCCTCAAAGTTGGCAACGCATCTGTATTTAGATTTCTTGTTTTGGTGTAGATAGCTCACGGGTGCGATATGAACCGCATGGTGGTTCAAAACTCCATCAAAACAAAATAGCGCTTTTACCAGGGTTTTAAATCCAAGCGCCAGCGGCGGAAACAAAACTCAAGGTTGACGCTTGTAGAGTCTTTGGCGATCTTTAATATTGTTAACAATATCACTTACTTAGGTCTTTGATTGATGCCTGAACGATTTTGTTAATAAAGTTCCGATTTTTGCACATTTTATTTTTTTAGGTATGTTATGAAGAGGCAAAAAGCATACACTTTACATTAATGGTAAGTAATGATAAGTAAAACTGTAGCCTTTTAACATCTTCATGAGACTAGAGATTTCAGTGTAGATGCGTTGGCACTCCTGATGCCTAAATCAGCATGCTTCTGTGCCGGAAATAACAGGTACATTACCACCTGACCTCGACGAAAATTTTGCACTGGCAGAGTACCTCTATCTGTAATACATAGCACTATGATAGGATTATTTATTTAGGTAAGTAATGTAGGTAATATTTCACCCGTGCGAAGCCGGGCTGACCGCTAGTTATTTATATTTCTATGATGATTTATTTCTAGGACTAACATCTACAGGTAGACACTATCTATTTTAAATTCAACCATGACTCACTTAGTAAAAATAGTCTATTCTTAGATCTAGGAAGTTTTAAAGTGAGGAAAAGGTAGGTAGAGGTCATATAAGTGCAATTAATTTAGTTTCCACCATCACGTACACAGGAAACAAACCAAGTGATATTTTTGGTCTCTTGTCTATTTCGTAAAGAGACATAACTTCCTATTATTGTTACCTATAATCTATACATCAATACAAATAAATAAATATGGAGTGTCTGTTTGTGACATAAAATTGTAATTTCCGGCACAGGGGCATGACACCTTAGGCCTCAGGGGTGGTAACGCATCTGCATTTTGACCTTGGTCCCTGTGTGGGTGTCTATAGGCTGCAGTCATCACTTAACATCAATGTGAACTGCATGCTTATTTGCCACTTCCATAACATAAAAAATAACCTCTATTACTAAACACATATTATTAGATATGTATACATACCAGACCAACTTTTTTTAAATTATTGCTTGTCTCTCTGTTTGTTCCCTCTAATCTCGGGAAAAGCTGGACCGACTTTGACGGGGAGATAGCTCATGTAATAAGGAATAACTTGGTCTAAATTTATTTATGAAAGTATTATATTAACTATGCCCGCGATACTACGATTTCGTCTAATCGCTAATTAGGGCCCTAACTCCCTAAATGTTATATCACTACCCTGACCCTTGCTGTCGTACTCTGAATACCGTGCCGTGTAATAAGGCCTTTAGACATCTTTTCAAATGATGGTCAAAATGCAGATCCGTTGTCATCCCTGAGTTGCCATTCCAATGTTGTTTTGCCTCTGTGTTACTATGGGGCCATCAGTTATCATCGAATCGGAATACGTTGTTTTGTGGCAGATAGAATAAGTAAGCGTTTCTGCCTACACACTTGCCTCGAGCTCGGACACTGGAACTTTTCCACCAGTAGTAGGTACCTATCGTTGTTGTTATTTAAACAACAGTATTACTAGTGGTAGAGTTCTAGTGTAGGAGCTTGAAGGCGTAGGCACCATCGCATTACCTAATCTATCTGCCGCCAAATGCAGTGAAGTGCTCAGCACTATCGTGTTCCGGTTAGATGGTAATGTATGGCCCCGTAATAACTATCATAGAGACATAACAACTAAGGTGGTCAGTCAGGTAAGGGGTGTCAACTTATCTGCATTTTGATCTCAATTTTTTTCAATTCATACATTACATCGAAAATAACAAAATCATAGAACGAAAAGTACATACCTAATAAGTTAAACCAATTTAAACAATAGTGGTAATTATAAAAGAGATAGGTACAAGCGATGTGCCCTTGACCTGATCTTGATCGTGATCGGCACTCGTGCAAACGTCATGCATGCATGATTTGCTCACCATCTCTTTCTGTGACATCTTAGCATACTTATCAATGTAAGAATATATTAGATAATGACAATGAAACAAATTTGCCAAATTCTTTAAATTCTTTTTTTACGATTTTGTAAATAAATAGATTCAACAAATTGAATCTTGGCCTATGATGATAAGTTTCTCCCCTTCAGTCTGGTGGTAGAGCGCCAGTGACGGAGCTTCCGTCTGTCTGTCCGAAAAAGTCTGTCCTGCAAGTCACCGTTATGGAAATTACGCAGATCTTTTCCAATTCCCAACCTCACCGCTCCAGCGATGCTAGGGACGGTCGACCGGTCGACGATCATTCGGTGGTCCCCGTACGCTCGCTTCACAGTATAATCACAGTATATAATCTACACTATTCTCTCCTACTGCCCAAAGTGAACCACTGTAAGCAAATGCCAAATAGTGGCATTAATTTATGTACTTGGTGCATTCAAGCTTAAAATCTATATACTATATCTTCTTAATATATATAAATCTCGTGTCACAATGTTTGTCCTCAATGGACACCTAAACCACTTAACCGATTATAATAAAATTCGCACACCATGTGCAGTTCGATCCAACTTGAGAGATAGGATAGTTTACATTACGCTATGACTAATAGGAGCAGAGCAGCGCGGGCGAAGCCGGGGCGGGCCGCTAGTATTATATAAAAATCAATTGCTGTTCGTTACGTCTCGCTGAAACTCGAGAACGGCTAGACCGATTTGGCTAATTTTGGTTTTGAATGATTTTTGGAAGTCCAGGGAAGGTTTAAAAGGTAAGAAAATTTAAAGAAATTGAAGGAAAATATTAAAACCCACAATGTCATTTTCCCATACAAATAGTCCGTATATATCAAACAATTTGACACATTATTTCATTCTGAGGCAATACGATGTTTGCCGGGTCACCTAGTCTTAATATATATAAATCTCGTGTCACAATGTTTGTCCTCAATGGACTCCTAAACCACTTAACCGATTATAATAAAATTCGCACACCATGTGCAGTTCGATCCAACTTGAGAGATAGGATAGTTTAAATCTCAAATTATAGTCGCAGTTTTAATTTATTGCTAATTATTTGTCTGTTATTATTTGACAGTCACAATTATCTGTTAACTCCAAATGATTCTAACAGATGTCGATACTTTTCGCCTGGGTTGAGTAAGTAATCAATAGATGGCGCTGTTATGGTAAATCTACAAACGTGTCATATAAGCTACATTTTAACAGCATAATTATCACGTGTTGTTGACGCTATAAAATTAATTAAATTTATTTTGTAGTGAACGAAATACCGTATAATTCAATTATTACCACTTTTTAAATTTTTGGTGTTAGCATAGCCGGCCACGTCTATATATATAAAAATGCAACCCGTTTTCCTTGGTCACGGCATCACGCGTGAATGGCTTCACCGATTTGGCTAATTTTGGTTTTGAATGATTTTTGGAAGATTTTTAAAAGGTAAGAAAATATGAAGAAATTGAAGGGAAACAGTAAAAACCCCAAATTTTATTTTTCCATACAAATAGTCCGTATCTATCACAAACCTTTGACACCTTATTTCATTCTGAGGCAATACGAAGTTTGCCGGGTCAGCTAGTAAATAATATAATTTAAGAGTGCAAGCTTTGCAGCCATAGAGTAGGATTGGTTTTATCATCGTTTTATACCTGCTATAGGTACAGAGCTTTGTGCGTTTGCTGAACATCTTGGACACCAGCACCTTGTACACCTACCGAAAGTTATTTTGGATTTTAGTAGGTATCCACATATCGCCTATTCCCTGTTGTTCGTGTCTTTGTGTTGAATCGCGAGTGACTTATACATATAGTAGGGTCACGTCCATTTTCTAGGTGTAGGTACACTTTCATTTCACAATACAATAAACGGTGAAATTTAAGGGCCAACGCCATGATGTCTTTTCAATATGGGAACTTTACTGATTAAATTTGCAAGCTAATAGCGATGCAGTTAAGGTAGATAATAAAAGGTAAAAAGTACGGCCGCAGCGGCTGTAAATTGATCAAGAAAAGTAAAGGTGTATCAATCGTAACATACGATGATTGTCAAATGGAAGTTTACCTAGGAAATGGGCATGATACAATACTCTTCAGGTCATTGGGTTCAGCGCAGCGCGTGGTCTCTCGTGTGACACCTTATCTGGTCACACATTCACGTCAATTTGTTGTGATTTCGTTAACTTGATAATTGCAAGTTTAGTTACGTGAACACGTGCATATTAATACTGATCACTGCTTATGCCCTTCAGTCGTCATTAAGATTTAGCGAGAGCTCTACATGGCACTCCCAGCAGAAAATGTACTTCTAGACATTTTCCCAAAATTATATCAAAATTATTTTTGAAATACAGTTCATTATATCGATAGAATCGTTACTAGAACTGCTATTCTGTGATATTGGATCTCTTTTAAACTCTTTTCAAAATGGAATTTCTGTCTCGTAAAGTCAAATCTCAAAGTCAGTTTGACGCGTGTCAAATGAATGGCGCGGGACATCAGTGGTAAGTTTGTGTAAATATTTTTAAAGTAATTTTACTTTTTTACATTGTTAATAAATAAATGTTTACTTTTACTACTTTCTAATTATACATCAAAGGGCTCTAACATGTGTTAATGACCCCAAGGACATAATAACCCAATAGTGGAATCTAAATGAAAACAAATTTACGGAATTGACAAAGTGAAATCTCGTAGTAGGTCCCTATTGGTTATTGGAATCTCGGACTGCTGATTGTAGCGATGATCGTTCAGAAGCTTCATCGCTCACTAGCACCCACTGCACCTTAGAAGCCACAAAATATAGGATTTTTTTCCCAATTTCTCAGTTTGTAGATAGTTACTTTTTGGGACTGAGTGAGCTCGGAGTTTTCGGGCACGATTTTAATCTCGATAACATGTTTAGGATTTACATAGGTAGTTGAACGTTTACCGATTGCGGCTTCTAACTATACTTTTAAGAAAACATTGCTCATTGTCTATCTAACAAGAAACACCATTTGCTGGATGTACTTGGATAAAATATATTTTAATATTATTTTGACGTAGAGTACCTACTAGTACCATGCACTATATTATTATGTAGTACGTATCGTACCTACTGGATTTATATTTGTTCCTACTCGAATTATTTTTATTATTTGCATTATTTACAGTTTTATTTCAAATCCTTAAAACTTCTGTTCTCAAAACTTGGAAAAACAGGTAAATTATTTCAAAATACCTTCTTACTAATATCGTAATACATGTATATACTCGTAGATAATGTATATACGTAGTACTACGTAGTATAGCGGTGTGAATAAATTATCATCATCATCATTTCATCTGAAAGAATTCATAACTGTACAAAAGCCTCCAAAGATTGCCATAACGAACGGTCCTGGATCGCTCTGACCTACCTTCGGCTAATTTATACCTATAAATGTTTTATTAATACAAAAAGTATTGCTTTAATTCCAAAAGTAGTGTAATGATTGGTAGTATGTAGTAGCTTGTAGCTTTAGGAGTAAGGTTTCACCGAAGCTATAAAGCGAATGTAACGTCGGCTTGATTTTAAAAATCCGGTCAATTGCGTGTCAGACTCTCATCCATAGGGTTCCGTAAAACAATATTTTTCTCTACGTTACCTTTAATATCATAGATGTACTAAATCTTCGCGAGATAAATCCCAAAAATATGTTTTATTTTGATAAGGTAAGCTGTCAATCAAACAGACATCAAACACCATCGTCATCTGCTAATTTACGGGCAAAGTACAACTCTGCCGTGTTCTCGTTAGATAGTAATATAACAGGTATGCCAGTACTCAGGTAATCATGGACAATTTAAATTACCGGCGCACGACAAAACAGTTTGGGTTTTGGGAGATGCAAAACATGTACATGGAGGCCTAGTTTTATGTAGTTTTCTATAGGCTATTGTAAATATAAATATCCAGTTATCACTATAAAAACAATCAAATTTCCTACGTCATATCTGACTAGGAATAGGAAGTTTCCTAATGCACTGTATATTGAATATCGTGATTATATTTTCGCAATATGAATGAGGCGTTAGGTACTTATGAAGGTTATTTCAATTATGTATTTAAATATAAACAAGAATAAATTATACGGGCAAGTGATTTTTTGCAATCTTATGTAAGCATTCAAGTAGTAGGTAACTGTGCTGATGATTTGCAGTTAACATCGCTCGATTTTAATGGTTCAAAAATCATACTGAGAAGGATATTTATTATTGTGGATTTATATCTAACAAGTAAAATAAAATTAAATGCCCTTTCTACTCCCACTCCGCCTGGATATCAAAAATAGAGTAAACTCTCATACTGTCTTGGTTCTAACTGTTTTTTTTTACTCTGTTCTTCATGATTATCTAAAATACTCTAATAACAGTAAGAACAATCATTCATTCATTGAAATAAAACTAGAGAATGAATAATCCTCCCCCTTACTTTATTGTCGTAGCTAGTATGAAATGCGGTTAACGAAATCGGGTTTTGAAACACCAATTGACAGAATAAGTGAGCTATGTACAGATTCCAACAATATATAATCGGCTTTTTTCGAGTCTGTAGAGCGTTATTTCTTTTACACCTTACCTTTAAGCCATTTATCGACCATTTTGCTTAAAGTTTTGACCAATACCGGACTATCAGGGGTTATTTTGCAGTGTGCAGCAGAGATAACGCTCTACGAAGTCGAAACTAGCCGATTGTCTCTTTCGTAGGCTCGATGTGCAATATTTATTGTTGAGTACTGTATCTGTACATATAAAAATCAATTGCTTTTTGTTAAGCTCGCTAAAAGTCGAGAACGGCTGGACTTTGAATATTTTTGAATGATTTCTCGAAGTCCAGGGAAGGTAAAATGTGAAGAAATCGAAGGGAAATAGTAAAAATCACAATTTTATTTTTTCATACAAATAGTCCGTATCTATCAAACCTTTGACACATTATTTCATTGGGAGGCAATACGAAGTTTGCCGGGTCAGCTAGTATGTATTAATTATTATATTTTTTCTTTCACATCAGTTTACGTGGACATCCACACAACATTTCCGGCAAGTTTTTCTCAGATCATATTGGCCTTTGGAACTTTGCCGGTGAATGACAAAGAATGACTCTTTTTCTTTTCTTTTTACTCTTTGTTATCAGTTTGTAAAGGGGAAAAGAGACATTCTACTGATATACTTTTACATTAGTTTATTACATTTAGTTTAAATTTAGTTATCTTAGTGATATTCTTGACTTTACATATATTTTTTATCTTGTTTGACATGTATATCAATTGTTATTCGCTTTAATTTATTTTGTTTGTTTTTGACGTGTCATAAGAGGTGCCTGTCACCCTAAATGAATAAATGAGTTTCTGATTCTGATTCTGATTCTTATTCATGTTCATCGATCATGCATCTAGCTGCGTAGGTATAGATTTATCTCCCAACAGCATAAATAAGTTATATTGTGTTTGTATCAGTTCAAAAAGGGACGTAACTGATAAGCAAATTCCCTTTGGAATTGATATACAATAGAATTGATGAACAAGGTTTTAATTCAGTCTTGCAATTTCAGGGGGTCATGCGCTGTCCTTGTGAGCAGACAGAAAAGTGTCCCCTTCAGGGCTTATTCCAGCGTAGGTAGGCCGTAGCTCCGTAGATATCATTTGTCAGTTGTAGACGCCATGTCAGTTTTTCTGTTAGAAATACCCTGTTAATACTACTTAGGTTTTGTATGCTTAAAAAGTGATCTAGTGTTCGTAGTTCATAATTTGTAATAATGTATGATATTTGCTTTGATAATATCAACATTACAATTATTTTTGTTGACCACAATTTTGTCGTAGTTTCATGTCAATACCCTGTAATCTTTTTCCGCGGTTCCAATAATGATTAGTCCCCTTATTCATAAACGTACATTAGCTATATATTATATTATTATTACGTTTTAGCTATATATTATACTTCGTCTTTATCAGTTGCATTGTCAAATGTGCAGGATAGAAAAAGACAAAGGAGAGATTAGCAACACTTTAGCTTAAATAAATACGTTTATGAATAAGGGGGTAAATCTTTACCAATGTATATTAAGTATACCAGTAGGTACATAAATAAAAATACCAATATATAATTATATGATATCACTGAAGAGTTTGTTTCTCTCAAGCTTCAAATTAGAAACCTTACCACCAGTAAGTGACGTTTGCTAACAACGAACAAGATGCTAATTCGAACCCTTCACACTTACAGGTTCACTGTTGGAAAACCAGACACTACTTAAACTACATATTACTTGATATGTAGGACTGTGAATCCCTTATAATAGAAAACATATCTTTGTTATTAATATTTAAAAAGATTTTAACATATTCCATAAATACGAAAAAATGTCACCTACAAAGCTCAAGCGTAGGTAGGCCGTAGCTCCGTAGATCTCAATTGTCTGTTGTAGATGTCATGATCATTATTGAATATTTCATAAAAATGTTACCTATATTTATAAAAATACTGTCAAATATTTTAGTAGTGTTAAATTATTATTATTTTTACGAATTTAACAAACGCAACATAATCGGGTTCACTATATTCAGTAAGTGTGATAAAAATAATAATAATTAACAGCTAATGTCATAGCTCCGTTTCATCCTGTCCATACAGTTGTATTTATATCAGTCGTTATTGTGTTTATAGTACATAATTTAATTTATTGTAAAGGCTTTTAATTACTTTTATAATATTATCGCTGAACATTTAAAAAAAAGATCCGGACGAATTGAGAACCTCCTCCTTTTTTCGAAATCGGTTAAAAAATGACATCTATTACCCTATAGCGATTTTGGCTAACCATTATTTTGTCGTTGTTTAATGTCATTGTCCTGTAATCTTTCTTTTTTCAGTAGTACCTATAATTATTATAGCTATGTCAATATCGTACCGCTGATCTGCTTACCCTCTCACATCTGCCTTCAGTAACGAATTTGCCCATTCACTGATGGTAGAGTTCTAAGTGAAGGAGCTCGAGGGCGTAGGTACCATCGCATCACCTAACCTATCTGGTACCCTACGCCAAATGGTAGTGTTCGGCACTGTCGTGTTCCAGTTGTATGGTCATGTATCGCCCCGTTATAACTATCACAGAGACCTTAGGTCTCAAGGGTGGCAACGCATCTGCATTTTGACCTCTGGTCTTGTGTTGTAGGGTTGTTGTCTTTAAGCTGCAGTCATCCCTTAACACCAATGTGAACTGCATGCTTGTTTGCCACCTTCATTACATACTACAAAAAAATGCATTTTAAAAATATGACTTAGAATTGAAGAAAAATATTTCGAGTTAGATTTTACAACCATTTTCGAAAAGTCATTAGTAATCAATAATTACCTAGAGTGAATAACTATTACCTACATAAAGTAAAAGTAAAACAGACATTAGTTAAATTAAAATACAGAATAACAAAACATAGCTAAAACATCCTTAAAAAAATTCAATTCCTTCCTTCCAAAAACTAGATAAGCAGAAGAACGTTTAATTCGTAGGCATAATATATAAGTACCATATATACCCACGAGTATACACATTACCCATGCAAGCATAAAAAAAGGTTTTAAACTAAATAGGTAGTCTCATAATTTGCTGACGATATTATAATTTGCGTAAGTATTTACTGTGATAAGAAATTAACATCGAATGCATTATAATTTTGGTTTGCCGCAGTTTTGTCGGTGCGTAAGGTCATCGCCCTGCAATCTTTATATTGTTCTGTGGTAACAATGATTATAATTATACCAATATCATGTTGCTAAACAGTTTTTATATTTGGATATACATGGATTACTGTTTTGTGCCTATTTTTGTTTGTTTTATTCATGCTGTTTTTAATGAAGGTTTTCTAACCGGTTTCCTTCGATGTGGATTACATGCATGATATGCCTCATGTACGTTGATTGATCGGAATTACATGTAAACTGCAGTGCTCATCAAGAAATAATGCACATCGAGCCTATGAAAGTGACAATCGGCTAGTTTCGGCTTCATAGAGCGTTATCTCTGCTGCACACTGCCTACGTAAGCATCCATAGTCCGGTATTGGTCAAAACTAGATAAAAATGGTCGACAAACGTCAAATAGGTTAGGTGCGAAAGTGATAAGAAAGAAGAAAGAAAGAATGCTTTATTGATAACGCCCTATACTCGTAGATCCGAAATATGCCGACGTCTCTTCCTGAGCTCGATGTGCATTATTTCTTAATGGATACTGTACGCGTATTTTGCACGTCATTCGCATCAGTCCATACTAGTGATGTAACGAATATTCGCATTCGCGAATATTCGCGTATTTCTTGACATTCGCATTCGTAAAATTTATGCGAATATTTTGCGAATATGTACATCCGAAAAAATAAATAAGATGTCAATAACAAAAAGGTAAATTAAACAAAGAAATACTAGTTTCTTTTTATATTTTTACAAAATCACACAGACAGTTATCTGACGTTTAAAGCTGTCTACCAGGTAAAGATTTCTGTTAACTTTTTTCTGTTTCGCCATCAAACTCCCTGATAATTTATTATTTTGAAGTTATAGCGTACCAGAGATTAGTACGAGAATAGTATGGAGTCCATACTACGTGATATGACATAATGACGCGCCGCATGCACGACTCGAGGGTGCCTGTGACGTACTCGTAGCATCATGCTACGATCCTTAGTGCGTAGACTGCGTAGCAGAGCAATGTCAGCGAACTTTTTAGTTAAAAATTATGATCAGTTGTTTAAATTCTACTGTTTTATTTGATTAATAACGTAGGATTTTTATCTAGTGGCGAGCAACTCTATGTAAACATATTTATGTTTATTGGATAAAAGCTCAATCCGGCTCAGTGCTGAATTTGGTCAGAATGTCATAAAAATCGTATTGACAATGAATATAATTTTTATCATTTAATTGCGATAAGATGGAAAAATAATTGTCAAAACGAACATCATATGTAGTAAAACAGGTACCTACGTAAAGTCAGCCATTGCGAGAGAAATAAGTCATCGGTGCGTTATTAAGTATACCTTTGTTAATAAGTCTGTTTTACTACATGAAAGAAATAAACCTTGTGTTGCTGAAAAGAAGATTTATTGTTAGTTTTTTTTTATACAGAGACTATTTTATCTAGGTAATATAAAACAATATGAACTCAAACCTGAAAAGAAGAAACGACAATGAAAGTTTATTCTTTCACTTTTAAAACATAAAATAATATAATATTAAAATTTTCATTGATTATGCAATTGTCAATCAACTCGTATTTGAATCTGTCTCTGACATTCTGAATTCGTTTCTTCTTTAAAATCAGACAATTAAAAAGTTAAAAACTATAACCAAACTTCATGGTAAATAAACACACAGAGTGCGAAGAAAGAAATAGTATTTCTTTACATGTATCTACCTTATTTTTTATTTTTTAGTTATAAAGGACAGCAAATCAAAAACCGAATAAATAATACCTTTTGTTGATTAAAAGTACGTAACACGTCGACACCATCATCTCTCTCGGACTTTCGGCTCTACCAAAATGTTTGTTGTTGAATTGTAAAATAGATTTATTCCTGAAATCATTCCCTGAATACACTCTCCTCATAGTAATACAATGGGACAACGAAATGAACGAAGATATTCGTTCATATTACTAATAATAATAAATAAATAATTGTTTAATATAAACTAATGTAATAACTAAAGATTTTAATTTAATGGATTTATTTTCAATTATTTACGATATCTATTAAAAAAACAGTATCTTTTTACTAGTGGTAGAGTTCCAGTAGGAACTCGAGAGCGTAGCGTAGGCACCACCGCATTACCTTTTCTGCCGTCAAATGGTAGTGTTCAGCACTATAATTATTGGGTTCCTTAAAGATGATAATGTATAGTATTTAACATAGAGACATAATAACTTAGGTTTGTTTACCCCCTTAGTTAACTAAAATAAATAATGTCTTGTACTTAAAACTATATTTAATATTCATTTAAATTAATTCTTTTTTTTTAGGTTTATGTTTAATGTCAGTATTGCAAATATAGCACATCTTATTAATCTACCACAATAACAATGCATTTTTCAATCCAACTAGTCCACCGCAAACAGTTCAAGGACCTAGCGCCATCTATCAACTGACGCTCGCAACCGCAGCGTGGTTCGTATCTGTGTTATCGCTGAAAAATTTTCCTATTTTCCCAGGAGCGAGACCGCGATGAGTCCAGCGCCCCCCGCGGCTCGTGACAAAAACGGCGCAACATACGCGTCTCTCAAACAGTCGTTTTCTTGCACCGGAGGGAACCGTACGCACGAAATGGACCGCGATCGCATCGGACTTTGGGGCTCCGGGGACGGCCAGTCCAACAGCCGGCTCTCGGGCCTCGACCGCCTGAAACACCCCGGCCTTAACAAGGTTAGTAATAGGATCGATGACCGAGCGTAATTCGGTTAGGTCATGGTTGTAGCTGTCATACTATCGCGGAAGCGTTCAAAGCAGCGGGTCACAGTCAGTGCAGTTCACTACACCCGGTTATGCAATTGGCGTGTGCTAATTTGTGCAAATGCAGTTTTGTTTTGGTGCGGTTTTTTTTTAAAGTTTGGCGCGTCGAATTTGAACTGCTCAAGTAAATTTTTAATTTATATGTACAATGTAAAAATAAATGTCATTAACATTCACTAGATACCTACTTCGACTATTTTTTATTAGAATGGATAATATTTTTGTAATAGATATAGCTCAATAGGAAGAGAAAAATAAATACATTTTTTAACTTTAACTTTTTTGAGGACCTAGGTACCTATGAAAAGTTTCAGTTTTCAAGACTCAACGAGAAACATTACGTTTAAGAAATTTAAGATGAAGATAATTTTGTTAATTTAAACATACAATAACAATACCTACCTATTTTGGTTTTCATTTAATTTTATGCAGAATATAATTATAAATGGCATTATATCTGCCTGTTTGTATCCTCATGTTGAGGTACGAAAATTTAGTGGGCTCAACTCACACAAATACCTTTTCAGATTAAAAACATGATTGCAAGATGCACATATGGACCGTGGCCATGTGCCTCGTAAAATACGTTATTATTCGCACTGGTCTCGGACAGGCTATAAAGCTCGAAAAACTAGCCACAATCTTTAAGAAGAGTAGGTACAATTCTTCTCACGTTCCTAAGAAGTAAGAGTAGCGAAGAATAAACTGAATACTCTCAGCAATCAGTCATCACAATGAAAGTAATTTGCATAACAAAACTTTTACTTCAATAATACAAAAAATCAATATCGTCGTTTATCCATCCTTGTACGTGTATGTCCTTGGTACGTCTTTAGATGCTAGGGCTTTGAGGGGTGTTTAAACAATAAGACTAGAATTGCGATGTGGGGAGGATCAACCCCTTTCGAATATTTACTTCATGGCCAAGCTTAACTTACGCTCGTTTTACTTTACTTACGACCTGCAAATACCTACCAACAAAAAGATAAATACAGGATTATTCATATTGCTTTTTATATCAAACTTAGATATTGACGTGTTATACCTACGTCATGATGTAATAAAGTAGGTAAATATTCAATTTATTCGTAAGACGTACCTATTTTCTCTTTATATTCATACTTTTTTATTCGCAACAATAATAATCTAAGATATTATTTGATAAGTAATTAGCCGTCTGTATTTTTCCTGAATTTTGGATATAGATAGCGCCATCTGTTGGATACAATTATTTATATAGGGTTACCGCGAGCCAAATCTACTCACTGAAATAAGCCTACCCGGCACTACAAGCAGAAAAGCTAGAAAATTGCGGGTTGACTTTAAAATCATTTAGTTTACCTACCTACTCAAGATTTGTTTCTACCCTAGAATATGTCAAAAAATCAATTACCATGCAAAACATAAATAATAATAATAATGGCAACCCTTGATATGTCCCTCTGTTGGACACGAGTCTCTCCCCTTCTTAGGAGGAGACCTGGAGCTTACTCCACCACGCTCCTCCAATGCGGGTTGGTGGAGATAAGGGTTAACCCGCCAAAACATAAATAATATGTAAGAATACATACATGAAATAAATTTATACTAAGCCAAATATGTAAACGTATAAAAAACTTGCACGAGTAACTACCTAACTAAACTAGGCATGCCGCGCTGAGTAAACTTAATATAGGTTATTCGGAATGCCTTTGAAATCTCAACAACCGATATCCAATTTATCGTATAGTGGCTGATAAATACTTACTAAACACTAAAAGCAGCTATTAGACGACTCTTACTTCTGATGTATAACGATAGATCAATACAAAATTTTATGATATTATGTACCATAAATAAATATATAATCGCGTTTGTCGCAAATCAAGGGAAATAAACCCATCATTTTATCGTAGTGTCTGAAAAAAATATAGGTAGTAGAATGCTATATAATTGAAATGATAATAAGAATGCTCAGAACGTTGGTAAGTTTGAAAAATCATCTTTATCTAACGCAAGCAAACTGAAATGTTTGGAAAACACATAACAGCGACTGCACTGCGAAGAATAAAACAAACAATTTTTTTCCGTAGGAATAATTTCATAATTTACCAAACACTATTCATTATTTTGTTGCATATCATAGTTAATAATAAAATAAAATAGTTTTTTGAAAATTTTCGTTATCATTAAATTTACAAAATTGTAACATAGAGTGGTAGAGAGATAAAAATAAATGTAGGTACTAATACTATACTAATGATGACATTATCCATACGTATTTGTCCATAAAGTTCTAGCTAACAAAGGTTTTTCGTTAATAAAACTTTCATAAGCCGAACACTTCATTATCAAATAGAATCCTGCTAATGGAAACCTCCAGAAGAATTGTATGAAATGTATTACTGTGTGCGTATGTGAGTACGAAATGAGAAAATAATAAGTGATTACTTCAGCCTTACAAAATTGGATTACAAATACCGTACAAATAAGTTTGTTGATCCACTTAATTGGGATTTAGACCCTTTTCAGGTTATAAGTAAGTCGACATAATAAATTGAAAGGGAAAATGATTTAGGCACGAACTGCCACGAACATTTCGTAAACTCGGCTTTATTTAGCCATCGGTAAAATATACGCTTAGGCAGAGAATATGTAATGGCTTAGGTACGGCTTTGTGAATGTAACTCGTAATGTGAATTCAATTTTGACATTTCCCTACTTTCGTGTTGTGAATTTGACGCTCATTATAATTTGAACAACATTTGTGATTTATATTTTCTAATGATATCTTCTACTTACTAGGTAATTAAGAAAAGCATTAATTTTATTTTTAGTACAATTTGAAACTTGCTTAATTGAACGTTTAGTGCGAGTGTGACCGGTAAGGCAGTAGCAGATCCACGCTATACAATACTATACATCTCAAGGTTCAATCCCCTCTACCCCCATCATTAAGTTCAACCATAACAACTCTTACTTATGCTGGGTTGCACCAAGATATTTCAAAGTTAAAGTTACTGTAACATTTTACATCCTTCTTTAACTTAAAGAAATCTGTTAAAGTTATAGAAGGACGTGAATTGTTACAGTAACTAACAAATATCTTGATGCAAACCAACGCTAAAGTGTTTTGTAATGATAACTTTCATTGAGTCTAGCCTCCGCTGAATCAAATCCCTAAAAAAGCTGGATAAACAGTTCCCCATTTTTATAGTTCCCTGGTTTGATATAGGTAATTCTGCCTGAGTAAATGTAATTTCCATATTTCACTCTATATTAAATCTACGGGAAACACGTTTGAAATTTTTAACCTTACCTTTCATTACAAAGACTAACGTATAATCTTTTCTTATTTATATTGCCTATTGTGAGAAGATTATAAATTATGTAGTTTATCAATTCGTAGAGCGGATCGTGCTTATGAATAAGAAAGGATAATGATTCCTCTAAAATTACTGCTTATTTTAACACTTACGAAGGTCAAATCATTAATATAATAACCCACGATTTAAGTCTGATTCATGATTATTATAGACGTGTCTGTTAAATGCTAAGATTAGTTTGTGATCCGAACTCGATGGCTTACTGGTTGTTGTTGGGGCTGGGTCCCAAGTTCGATCTCTTGATCGGAATATAAATAGGTATCCTATTGGTTTTTTTTCAGTTGAGAATTTTCAGTGGTGCATATTATACATACGCTGCTAATTAAAAATTGTCCATGAATAATGACAGAGGGAATTGCTTGCTCTCCATTTTCATATAATAGATAAAAATAAATAAGTAAATACGCACAACGCAGAACGCGTACCTACGTTTTTCTAAAAATAAAAGTAGATGAGCCGAATTTTTAAATGACAATGCCAGATTGTGACCCAGCATTTACACGAAATGTAAATTAAAGAAAAACTGTGTTTTGAAAATAGAATTCTTAGTTAATTGATCTTTTTTCTGTATAACTTGATGTTAATAATTACGATTAAAAAGACTTGGTTATGGTTGTTCCTAATTAGAAACGCAATCAATTGCGTTACTCTAAATAACAATACAATACTTTAAAACGTTCTAACTCAAGTTTTAACCACCCAAAGTTAGTTTTAATCCAAATATATTATTTTCGTACATTTGATTAATCTAAACATTATTTTAAAATTATTACAAACGCTGTTTTTACTATCGAAACGTTGACAATGAAGGTATCGGTCAACATTACTGTCACAGATTTTTGATCTACCCGAAAAACGATTGTACTTATATAATAGCAACAACAAACCTAGGTACTTATGTCAAAGAACGGTTCTTTAAATATTAAATAATTTTATTTTTACATAGCATACGGGTTTGAAGAAATCAGAATGATTTAATACTTGACCAGGCTGTATGGACCATGTCCTTACTGTGTGTACTGTACCAAATGTATATTACTGCGGCCGTGCCATGCATGACATTTTTTAAGTTTACACATAAACTACAAGTTTAAAAGTCATTAAATGTGTGTGTAAATAATCAGTGATAAAATCGCAGCAAAAAGAGGTATTCGCCATGCTGGTAAATAACTGTTTGCAGGTGGGTCAAAGTTCTATGTAATTTCTGGCATTGTCATTTGATATTTTAAGATTTCATTGGTTATATTTTCAAATGCCAAGAGAAATTAGATTAAGTAAGTACCTACGCCTTGATGAGCTGTGAAGAAACCTTTGATCGAACTTCAGACCTACACGATGTGTACTATCACTATGCTACCGAGGCGATCGACTGTGCCGTAATTACTGTACCTATGCTATATTATTTTTGTGCTTATGATCCGTACTGCCCATTCATGTTCACCCAGAGTCCTACCCACATATAAAAAAGTCTCTTTCCGCTGTGTCTGTCTTGTGTATGCCTAAATCTTTTAAAATACACAACGGATTTCGATGCGGTTTTTTAATACTTAGATAAAATGATTCAAGAGGAAAGTTTACAGTAACACTTATCATTTATAAAAGACGCGCGGCGCATTCTTTTTTTCACCCGTGCATCGCCGGGGCGGGTCGCTATTTAATGTACCTATAATTAATAATAACTTATTATTACGTACCTGTAAAATATTACATATCTACAATGACATGGTGAATGATACATTGATATTTTATCGTACTAACGATCTATTTTTAATCGATGAAACCACATCAATATTGCAGGTGTGTTTCTAATTGCAATCTAATTTGTCCGTCATTATGGACACACCAATATTGAGGGATTTGTGGGTCAATGACAGCGGGGTAGATACCTACTGTTTGATTACGTCACCTCGTGCCATACTAATGACGTGTAAGGGTCACATTGTAGTCATATTCATCAATCTAGGTAGTCGAAGAGTCGGTGACAGATTTGGGCCTACTGATTTATTCGTACTACTGCTTCAGTAGTTTAATGGTAGCAGGCCACGAGAGGTTGTGAGTTCGATCCCCGAGTCGCGCTATCAAAAATTAATTTGTATTATCCTAAGCCTGGGTTGAACCAAGATATTTGTTAAAGTAACTGTAACATTTCACATCCTTCTCTTCCTTACAGAAATCTTTTAAAGTGTGAGAAGGATGTGAAATGTTACAATAACTTTAAATTTAACAAATATCTTGTAACTGTAACATTTCACATTTCACATCCTTCTCTCACTTACAGAAATCTGTTAAAGTCAGAGAAGGATGTGAAATGTTACAATCACTATAGCTTTAACAAATATCTTGGTGCAACCCAGGCTTAATCTCTGGTGCTATTGGGATTTTTATTTTGCCGAATACACTAGGCCACTAACCGAACTTGGCAATGTGCCCGGAGATGTCAATAGGCTCGCCCCCTATTTTTTTGTTATATGGGACAAAACGTAACCGGGTGTTTGCATGTACCTATGTTTGAATGCATGCAAACATTGACATCTTCCTTCCCCTTCCGGAGACACCTATAGTTAAGCTTTTACATTACTGACACTAGAGCTAGAGCAAAATACCTACCTCAAAGGATCTTGGCAGGACATGTAAAAAAAAACTATTAAAAAGATACAATGAGTACAACTTTGAAATATTGTTTTATGAAACTAAACTACATTTTTCGATGTTTAAAATGATATTACCTCTCCGGAATTAATTATAGTAATAGTTTAAAATTAAAGTTTAGTAGGTATGGAGCGCTGCGCTTCTATTGTTTTTAGGAAAGACTGTTTTTATTCAGATGTAGTTATAATATTTTAAATACCAGAAAATGTTCTGTATGATCTCTAGATAATATTTCAAAGTGGTTTTTATCTTGAACTTTTTATGTTTTTTCTGTACAAAACAATATATGGATTTTACCATCATTATTTGCTATCTGGTTTTACTAGTGGTAGAGTCCAGTCCAGTGTAGGAGCATCGATCTTCTACACTGGAACACTACCACCAGGTAGCGTAGGCACCACCGCATTATGTAATATATCTGCCGCCAAATGGTAGACGTATGTTCTGGTTAGATGGTAATGTATGGCCCGGTAATAACTATCACAGAGACATAACAACTAAGGTCTCAGGGGTGGCCACGCATCTGCATTTTGACCTCTGTGACCTTGTATGGGAGTCTATAGACTGCAGTCGTCACTTAAAAAGTGAACAAAGTAAACTGCAAGCCTATTTGCCACCATCCGTACATGAAATGTACATACGGCCCTGTAATTTCCGGCACAGAGGCATAATACCTTAGGCCTCAGGAGTGGCAACGCGTCTGCATTTTGACATTGGTCTTCGTGTGGGTGTCTATAGGCTGCAGTCATCACTTAACATCAATGTGAACTGCACGGTTGTTTACCACTTCCATTACATAAAAAAAAAATAAAATATATATACTATGATTCTTTGTTATCAACTCTTGGTCTAAAAGAAAATCACTCCCAAGTGTTTCTCTAAGCAACGTAACATGCAATAAAACAAACGAGGATACCCGTTGTTCCGTTTATCGATTTGTCTCTTTCAAGGCGTAGGTATGTTGGAGTTATTACCGTATATTAAAAACATTGTTATGGGATTATATGGTTTTACTTTTGTAACTTTTGTTTTGCAATGGTCGTTCTAGATTTCTTTTACGATAATTCAGTGTAAAGATACTTACGGTAAGTAAGTTTTGTGTTTTAGAGGGCATGCAGAGTTTGTAGAGATCGTATTGAATAAATTATTTATATATTGTTAAAAAGCACTTTATTTGTCGTCTTTAACTTATTGGTTCAAATGACTAACGTTTTAGATTATTCTTAGTCTGAGGTTTTGGAGATGTTATAGTATCTATTATCTACCTACTATGTTTTTCGTTAAATATATAACTGTTAATTACATATGACGCAAGCAATCATCCTGAAATAATTCGATTTTACTTTGCACATTATTTATCCCTGCACAGGAAGAAATATTTTATATGGCCTACTGATATTTGTTTCGGTTCTGGGTGTTTGTGTATGTATTGTATGTGTACAAAAGTGCCCGTGATACAGGTTGGGACTAGGTGGTAGGCCCTACCTAGTTTGGGGCTGTGAGTGTAAGCGTATTATGAGTACTTATTGTTGGATAAAATAAATAGTTGTAATGTTAGATGAAAGAAATTGTTTGTTCCTTAATTTGAGCGTGATGAATTTCAGGAAATGTAAAGATTTGTTGGAATCTAAAGACTCTTTTTGGTTTAGTTAAAAAAAATCGGACCATTTTTTCTCTAAGTTTACTAATAAATATGAGAACAAATCGATCTGCCTATTGCACTTCAACCAAACCCAAACCCCTGTTTATCTGTAGTTTCGAGTAGTTTTAAGAAAGGAGTAATGCTTCATCCTACTCTTTGTGCAGAAATCAAAGATCACGCGGACGAAATTTCAGAAATATCTAGTAAAATATAAACGATAAAAAGAAAATAATAAATCAATAATTAAAAAAATAATGACAGTCTATTAACAGACATATAATATACTAGCAACCTGCCCTGGCTTCGCACGGGTACGATGTAGGTTATTACTAGTAATTTGATGTAATTTTTTCGGAATTATTTCGTTAGTTTACATTAGAAAAATGAATATGGTCGTTAAATTTTCCTTAAAATTCTTATTTATCGCGCAACTTTCTGTTTTTTCTTCCATAAAAACCCTTTCCGGACAATCACAAGTAGGTACAATAATAAAAGAATTAGCGAAATTGGTCCAGCCGTTGTCAAGTTTTGCGTTTAGCAACACATTTAACGATTCATTTTTATTTATATATATATAGATAGATTGGAATCGATTCTACGATAATATTTCAGTCATACGTTAATGATTGGATAAAACACAACATGGATGTAAACACTTAGTAAAGATAAGATTTCACAGATTTGTACGTGCGAAGCAAAACGAAATACTTATTGTGACTTACATTTCCGCATTAATTTGTGTACGAATGTTAATTTAGAAAGACATTTTCAATACGGCAGCAACATCAAAATATAGGTCAATTTATTCGCCGAAAATTTAACACATTTGCTTTGTCCCCATCCGTTCTTGCCTTTTGTGATCCAAACGAGAAATACTCGGGCGTGAAAATGTATAGGCAAATGAAAATGGAAGTCTTTTTCTTTGCATGAAATTGACAAACAAGCGCACTGTTCCCATTGGGCGGTAGTATGAGTGAATACTACATCTAAAATCTAAATATTATGTTCCAGTTTCGTTGTAATGTAAAGCCCCCAAATTGTACACATAGAGGTAGGTATAACGTCAGCTCAGTCAGGAGTGGAAACTTCCCTAATTTATTGAGTTTTTTTGGTTTAAAATGTTTTCCGCTACAATAAGGTTTACAGAGGAGACACAGGAAACAAACAGCCGGTTAGTTACCATTAATTTGAACTGTTTGTTTATTTACCATCTTCATCATATACAAAACAATATAAAAACGAAAGATTTCAATGTATGTTACCTATTGATGTGTTGCGTCTAACCCAAAAATGTACCTAAATCAATTCTACGTTGCTATTTTTCTTATACTTATATGTGTATACAATATATTGTCACGGTAATTGTGTATCTTCCATATGAATAAATGAATTTATTACACAATTAATTTAGTAATAAATGTACAGTACCAGGAAGTTTGGGACTAGTTGCGTGTGCAATTTGCGTGTGGTTTTCCTCTGTTTTCCTGAAGGCGTTGATTCTAAATTCCATGGTCAGTGATGGTTTTGTGCGTTGAAAACATGTTTTGCCATGCATATTTACGTAATCAAGTCAAGTCATTACTTTTATGAGCTATTTAACGTATGTTTGCCTACACATATATAAATTAATATAGACACATGATCAACACTTATTTATTTACACTTCTATGCATCGTGTACATATGGCGAACTTAATGCCACAAGGCATTCTATTAGACTTACGTGTTTTATTTTATCGAAAAAAAGCCATATTCTGGATTGGATCTTCCATCGATGATACTTCGGCTTCGATAACTATAAGCAGAGTATATGTAATAATCTATAAGGCTCGCGCAGAATCATAATCACTCTTTTTATGAATCTTAGTCGGAAATCCTCGTACCATTAAAATGATAATAAAACAAGATACTTAGTACCTATTCGGGCTTGGTATTGTGCAATGTACAATATCACTACCACTTCACAGATAAGCTATTTAATTATAAAGTACCGATAGTCATGATGGATTAGTTTGACGCTACATTGTAGGTAACGCTAGAGCTAGAAAAAGCGGAAACGTATGCGATAGATAGGTACTTATCTCTATTATTGGCACGTTGGATTAGTTGCTATGGTAACATAATAACACTTAACCAGGCGTGTAAATATATCAGTATGACCCGCGTTTAGGTGGCCCACAGACCTGTGTAATCGACACAGCTGAAATTGGATCGAATGTAGTGATTGTAAAAACAATAGAGTTTATTGTGATACGGCATTATAAAATATATTAGGATTGGACCTCGTACAATAAGACGGCAAATTAAAGTTCATAAAAAGTAGCTTACCTTTAAAGGCATATTGTTAATTGTGAATAATGTGCGGCGTCACCTTGTCTTTGATACAATCTAGGTCTCTGCTTTAGATCGAATCGAATAGCTTCCGTGATATACTCATACTCCGCGGTCGACATTCAGATAGGGTTGTCAACATCTCGTCATTTGATCAATAAATAAGTATAATATAATAATCATAACAAGCTATAAATATACCATAAATATAAGAAATAATTAACAAAATACCCAATATGAAAGTTGTTTCGACTTTATTAAAATTAATACAGTATCGTTATAGGTATAATTTATTATTTAAAATAAATAGAAAAATATTTTTTTATTAAATATTATAAGTATTTACTTAATTATTTTACTTTACTATGTTAAAAATCAAGAACATTTGATTACTTTCAATGTTACATCTTAATATGTCATGTCATATTTACATATACCTATTATTATGAATTTATTCAGCAGTAGGTACGCAGTGGGTAGATCCTTGCACCTTGTTTAATATAAATAAAATAATGATCATCATCGTAGTTTTCAGATAAGCCATTAATTATTGTCTTGATTGTTCTATAGTTGGGTTGTCGATGGATGTACATGAACTGTGTGTGTTACTTACGGAAAATGATAAAATGGTGTTGATCGACCAGAAACCTTTCCTGTGACAATGTATGATTTTTATTTAGGCGATCACTCTATATTTTTTACTAATAGCATTTTTATTAAGTCTTAAATCGTGTATAAAGCAAAGCAAAACCAATTAAATAATTATCAGAATATTTCAAGACCATCCAAAGTATTAAGAAGTTGTGAAAAACATTGTAGTCGAACTTGAATAATTTATTCTGCGTGATAGCTTTCCATCAAAATAAGACGGATTATTTTGCTACCTCCATTCTGTAATCTGTTTATAATCTACTTGTTAAAGTGATTTATAAACATACATAAAAATATCTGTTTCTATGTGACGTATTGGCGACAGGCTACACAGCTATTTGTGGCTATACATACTGACTGTTTCGATGCCCGGCTTTTTTCGATTATATTTTAAGGTTATGTAAAAAAGTGCTCGTACATTTGTAGATCTTTTTATTGCTGATAATATTTTTAAAATTACATATAATCATTAGATTTTTTTCGAAATAGTGGTAAATCGTTTTTTATTCTCAAAATGTCTGTCCTTGGGTAGAGTTCCGACCTCAGATTGCTCGTAATCTATTTTTCTTTTTAATTCAATTATAGGTATGTTCTTACTTTCCTAATTGGTTTCATCCTGTTTTATTTTATTTCACTTTTTAGATTTTTTAAGATATCGACTCTCGTAAATGTGACAAATGAAATCGCAAAAAAATAAAATTTAAGTTATGTATTTAGATATTTAGTAAAGTGTGTGAAAAAAAAAAACACGAGAGCGAAATAGCTATGAAGGTAGGCTACTTAGAATCGCTTGCTTGATAAGCAAAGCTTGTAGAGAAGTTTAATTTCGACGTTCCTTTTTACTACCCATAACAAAGCTTGGGTACCTACTAATAAAGCTTTCGTGAGAATTTTTTGTAAACATGGAACGCCTTCACATTTGGATAAGTTCAACATCCATGGGCACAACATAACCTCACACTTTAATTAAACCATTTAAGTACCATATGTACATACATGTCAGTAACCTTGCGTCACATATTATTTATTATTGATATTTGACGGCTGACAAGTGTAATATGTCGGATAAACTGATTAGTATCGGTAACATTGACCACACCTTCTTATTAATGAGCTTACCGTTTACAATCTGACCTATATTGTAACGTATCCACAGAATAGTTTTTAGAAACTCTTAGGGATGAAGAATCTGTTAAGTTTCGAACCGTGCAGAAATAGCGTTTTTTTGCAAATTTTGCAAAATTTTCAAAAAAGTGTTTGCATCATCGATTGCATTATGTGTTTCCACCCCTGCTAAGGTAGTTTTTATGTCTCTGTGATAGTTATCATATAATAATTGAGACATGTTAAAAAAATACCTGTGCTGTAATTTTCTGTTAATTGGTTATTGTTCTAGAAATCTTCTGAATATTGTGATTTACGTTTTTGTCATTTACCTAGTTAGAATTTTCAAATGTCACCAATTCTAGTTAAATTCACTAATACTTCACTGACAATAACAACAAATAAGTCGCAAATAAGTATAGGTATTTTGTTATAATAATAAGTTAGTTTTGTTTGTCATATCTATTTTCATTATGTACCTACATAAGTGAACTTTGTTTAAGTATAAAATGTCATAGAAAGTGCAAATTCACGGCGATGAGTCAAATAATAATGATTCTACTATGACAAGCATATGACGTCATGCCGGTTGCTTTATGGTTTGGGAGTTCTCTCCGTGACGCTGGGAAATACGATGCGAAAGAAATACACAGCTGTTGTTAGTTTCCTTATTCACCGTTTTATTTTTCTACAACTGTTTTATTAGTGTTACTTCCTGAGTCATTTCATTTTTATAGTTATTTTCTTTCTACCTACCTATCTATAATATAAAAATAAGTCGGGTTTTTTTTCCTTCCTGACGCTATAACTCCAGAACGCAAGAACCGATTTCCACGGTTTTGCATTCGTTGGAAAGGTCTCGAGCTCCGTGAGGTTTATAGCAAGAAATAAAAGATAACATTATTTATCAAACGACATCCACGCGGGCGAAGCCGCGGGCAACAGCTAGTCTATCAATATATCTTTTTACTATTTATCTATTTATAATACCTACAAAATTCTGCGCTTGAGAAAGCAATATTGTTTCGTTTTAAATCTTAATATATATAAATCTCGTGTCACAATGTTTGTCCTCAATGGACTCCTAAACCACTTAACCGATTATAATAAAATTCGCACACCATGTGCAGTTCGATCCAACTTGAGAGATAGGATAGCTTACATTACGCTATGACTAATAGGAGCAAAGTAGCGCGGGCGAAGCCGGGGCGGGCCGCTAGTAACTAATAAATTACACACAGCATAAATCTTAGTTATCTGGTAAAAGGTAAACATTTGCATCATTTCAGTTTGTAGATTGTTTCCAAATTACGTATAGCCGATGGTTTTTCTACAAAAACAATGATCTTGACTTACTACTTGTATTGGCATTTTTCATTCGGTCAATGTCAAAGTAATTAGATTTCGCGGTGAATGGTTTCGTACTAAATTCACGATGTCTCTAGTCTACTTGATTGAGTTCTTCATTTTTGCAATAGTTTATATTTGGACAAGGTACCTACATTTTGCTTCTACAAATGACAGAAAATTGATGACGGAGGTTGTATAAACATTTTTTCTGTAATTTAGGTACTTACCTCAGTATTATATGGAGCTATATTCTGATCTAAACAACTAAGTCAAAAGAGCCCCATCATTAAAATTATAGGTATCTTTGATTTTGAGCGATGATCGTAACTTTTCTCTAACGTCGCAAGAAAAAACTTTTTAATCACATTGTTACCTGGCTTCAAACAATAGGTCCCAATGCAATTCTACTGAAATTCTACTTTTACACAGGCGACCTAACTAATCAGACTTTTTGTTCATTCAATAGCTTATAATGAGATAATGATATGAATTTATTGGCCTAAGTATTTCTTATACATAATGCATGTTTTTATTATAACAACAAATTGAAAGTAATTAAATCGTCAAGGCATAAAAGGACAGGGTATAAAAGATCATGTGAGGTATTGATCCAGGGGCTGTCGCATACCGCATTTTCTAATAAATTCATAATAATATGAACCACTTGCGAACGCGACTACATTTTCAGTCGAGTTAGCAGCACTCTTAGGGAAGTGGCGTAACAAATGGAAAACATTTTATCCTTTTAAAATACTCGAGCGTGAAATTTTGAACGTGAACGTTTTATGGACCGTAATTCGTAGCCGTATAGTGAGGAAATTGCTTTCGAGATTGCGGGAATAAAGCGGTTAATAGCAGTCTATTGTCTTTAAGTACACATAGATTTGTTTATCGAGCGATGAAGTGACTGCACTGTGAGTTCTGGATTAAGGAAAATGGATCGTGACTGGTGGCAGTTGACTCCTCGGAGGGAGTTGTATACGGTGCCTGATGCTCTAGCCGCTTCTGACTCACGGGTATGTTAGTGTTTTAGACTTCAGACCATTTATGTATGCCGTGAACTTTTATAAGGAACCTAAACTGAATCACTATTAACTTTGTCCTGTTTTTTCATGTCCTGTATAATCCTATCCAATCATATCTGCTGTATAGTTCCTAAATTGAATCGCAATTAAGACGTCATGGTGGTCTGCAGACTTTGGTGTGCGACGGCCTATCGAATTTGTTGTCGACATTGTTGTTGCTGTCAGTTTCTCATATCTGTTTAATTTTGTACCTCCTTTAAAAGTACCGGAAGATGAAGCGTAGGCGAGACCCCCACGAGGTGGACCGACGATGGTGAAGGTTGTAAGCAATCGCTGGATGAGGGCATTCGATGTGACAATCTTTGGGGCAGGCCTTTGTGCAGCAGTGGATGTCTTTCGACTGAAATGATGATGATGATGATGATAAATTGACATGAAAAATTGACAGCACTAACAATGTCGACAACAATCTCGTAAAGCGGTCGCTACCCTGCTCTCTAGGTTTGCGTCTATTTGTGATACATTGGCAAATCCTGTTCACACTGACATAAGTAAGCGATCGTGACCGTGACACTGATCTCAACATATAGTGCGGTGAACAAGTTAAGACAAGATAGCATAGTTTTAAGTATATTTTTGAGGCGCTGCATTCCGCTGAAAGTTTTTGGTGTCTACAAGGCATAAGATTGTCTTTATTTCATGTTAAGGACATAGTTTATTAGCTCGATTAACAGAAAAATTTGCAAATAGCAGATTATTTTGCCAACGAAGCTCTAGTTTCCTCAAGTTATTTTGATATTTCCAGTCTTCAAGGAATATGCCGTCGCAAGTATGGTTTTCAATCACAGACCAATCAGCCTTCCGTTTTCAATATACATGATATACAATGAGGGACTCATAATTTAAATTTTAAAGAGGGGTTTTTCCCAGCTTTTCCTTATGATGGAGAGCTTTTTTTTTTGGAGCAAACTGAGAGCAATATTGTTAGTACCTACCTACCGGTAGCCTAGTGAAAACAGGCCACTACTACTACGCTGAGGTCCTGGGTTCGATTCCCGGGTAGGGGGTCATCAGAGATAATGGTGTAAAGTCCTTTATCTCTGGCTCTATTGGGATTTTTCCATTTTCTGAAAAATTTCCCAGTACCTCGAAGTTTGGTAATGTGGCCGGAGATGTCAACAGGCTCGCCACCTGTTACATGGGCCAAAACGTAACCGGCGAATCGTGAGTGTTTGCATGTATGATTAAATGCATGCATTTACCTCTGCCTACCCCTTCGGGGATTACAGGCGTGAAGTTACGTTTACGTTACTTTCATACTACTAGCTACTAGCCCTTGGAATAAATGATTCGGGGAAAGGCGGCAGCTTGAGCTCCTGATTCTGCCTAAGCATTCGATTTTAAAATATGCACGTCTAATTAGTCAATTCTATTTTTAGGACGGAAATACTTTACTAGTCTAGAAGGCTCTAGAAGGTCGACTGATCTTTCTCGTCTCTCATAGGGACTCGGCTCGTCTTTTAATGTAATTTCAATGCGCACCGGTTGTCAACGTTCAGCATTGCGTACAAATGCTATGTCACGGGCCACATAGTTGGTAATGTGACACAAATCGTTCGAGTTGTTTGCATAAGCGATAACACGTGTGGCGTCACGGACACACCTCCTCGTTATTATGCGTTTTTTTACGTGACAAACGACAGCTACTTACTTTGTTCGACTTGGTTGTATCGGTCTGTGTAGTGTCATCAAATGTTTACATCAATATCGTGATGACGCGTGATTTTTTATAACCTAGAGCTAAAAGATAGCTAGAATTAGTAGGTCAGTTTTATTTCAAAACAAAGGTTACGTACAGATTTTCAGTTATATCAGATATTGCTACCTTCTTGGTAAATATATTTTATACCCATTTCCTGGTTAGAAATAATTATTCAATAATAAATTAGCTACTTAAGCAGATTAAAAATCTGCTAAAATTTTATTATAATATTTACCGATATAACAAATAAGATTAATATGATGTTTATTTAGAAATATTAAATAAAAAAATAAGAAGATACAATTATTGAAATATTTGTTGGAATTAGAAGGCAATTTATAAATTAAATAAATAATCATTTGCGGAAAGTAGCATTAAACCTAAACTGGTCAGTTTGGGTCAGTGTCTTAGGATAATCGGACTCAGTTCAAATGTCCCCAATAGGTAGACAAATATTACCAAAAATGTTCTCGCTCTCGCAAACAAGTGATAATGACAAGTAGCGATGCCGTTTGTTATTTCTTATTTGTTAAACTCCAAAACTAAATGAAGAACAAGTATTTAACTAAATAATTATAATAAGGATTTGACTGCTTCTGTAAACACACATTTCAAAAATAATAAAGGACCTATTCTCAAATATCTTTAGGACAAAGCACAAGGCAGATAATATCTGTCGAAATAACTCAACAAGAGGACAAAACTTAACTGATTTTATCGATTTACGATGCATAGATGTAAGTACTTACTATTGTTACTATACTTATATACCTATTATGTACTTAGCTGACCCGGCAAACTTCGTATTGCCTCACAATGAAATAATGTGTCAAAGGTTTGATATAAACGGACTATTTGTATGGGAAAATAAAATTGTGGTTATTACTATTTCCCTTCCATTTCTTCACATTTTCTTACCTTCTAAACCTTCCCTGGACTTCCAAAAGTCATTCAAACCAAAATTAGCCAAATCGGTCCAGCCGTTCTTGAGTTTTAGCGAGACTAACGAACAGCAATTGATTTATATATATAAGATAGGTAGAAATCGTAGAGCTACACCATTGACAGATCCTTTGAATATTATGTAAATTATTCCACAGAAATGTCGTCGCAAAAAGGTAAAGGGATAAATACAGGGGCTCCGAGGAAATCCCAAATTATATGATGGAAGATTTGATTTAATTTCGTGCTCGGCAGGAAACAAAAGGGGATACAAAATTGGTGCTCCGAAATATGAGGAATAATTTAATATTAATGAAATTAGTTATTGATTTCTCAACTTGGACTTCAAAACTCAATCTTATTGTTGCTAAGTAAATATCTATGTTACGTAGGCAAACCTGCTTAACGTAATAACGTGATTATTAAATTAATGTATTAAAAAATATTCTGAGAATAAAACGGGTCAAAATATATGGGTTTTTACACTTGTCCATTCTTAAGCTACTCCCTTTTTCAAAGTGAAGGGATCCATAAATATGTTGTTTCAGCAACTAGGTACCTTTTATATCTAATGTTTTATGTTAGGTACATCTATTATTTAGTATGTTCTTAGGTTTTCGCGAGCTGCACTCATTGAAATAAAACTAGTTTCCGGATTTATCTCGCGTATGTTAAACTGAAATGATTATTTAAAATCGAACCCGACGTTTCGGTCGCTTTTCAGCTTCCGTGGTGTCGAGCAGACTGAGGTGGTACGACGCGAGATAAATCCGAAAAATAGTTTTATTTCAACCTATTATTTATTTATTTATTTACACTTCTATGTAATTTATACTTAATGCCACTAGGCATTATCTATTTAATATTGATATTTATTTACATTATGGGAATGATTAGACATAGAAATGTAGGTATTGCATTACGATAACGAAGGTCAGTGGGTGAGGTGTGGCGGTCACCTTCATTGCATCACTATAGATGTTCACCATTAGGTACCTACTGTCTCTCAGTTTAAGTACGGTGCTATATATTACCATATACACTACCAATTGGCGGCAGATAGATTAGGCAATGTGGTAATCCCACTAATCCCTACTCTGGAACTCTACTACCAGTAATTACGGGGCCATATTCATGTAGCTACTATGATAATATTGAGTACTAGCTGTTGCCCGCGGCTCCGCCCGCTGGTTGGTCGCCTTTCGCGTAACCTGTGGAAACTCATTAAATCATCCCATGGCATCCCACAGGGACATTTTTTCGGGATAAAACGTCCTGTAATACTATAATCTAAAACGTAACTTTACGCCTGCAATCCCCGAAGGAGTAGGCAGAGGTAAATGCATGCATTCAAGCATAGTACCAAAGTACATGCAAATACCCACGATTCGCCGGTTACGTTTTTACGTTTATCTGTATAACAAATTTCATGAAAATTCGTTCAGTAGTTTTGGCGTGATTGACGGACAAACATCCAAACAAAGAAACTTTCGCATTTATAATATTAGTGTGAAAAGTGTAAATGTGATAGCGTGAAGTGTGATTCTCTGTTATGTACTACATAAAAACAGATACTGTCTTTGGCATTGGCTTTCTATAAACGTACTCTAGATATCTCATAGTTTTTTTACTCTTTTTATTTTTACTCTTACACTCAAAGCCTCATACTAGGTGCAAGCCTGTATCGTGGGTATCGTTGTACACACACAACACATACACAATCACCCAGACCCGAAACAAATATCAGTAGAGTATACAAATTTATGTATTTTATCCCGATGCGGGAATCGAACCCGCGACCCTTCTCTCTCTCTAGTGATTCCCAAAGTGGTCCATATCCCCTGGGGTCCATGGGACTCGATGGGGGTCTACGTAGGCGTGAATAAAATTTGGAAATATGAGAATGTGATATAAATGTAGCAAGGAGGGGTCCACGGAAACCAGAAAAAAATTGAAAGGGGTCTACAAGAAAAAATCGTTTGGGAACCTCTGCTCTAGATTATAAATATGCGTAAAAAATAGGTTTGCAGCATATCTGGATAATCGAAGTGATTCTGCAATGGGATCCTTACCTAGTAGAGTTTAAGAAAACCGTATTTGTAAAAAGAGCAATTAAGCTTGTACCTACTTAGACGATGAATTGACAGATGTTTCCGGAAGACACGTTTCCCGTCGACTTCAAGGTATTCGTTTTGTAATAACCATTCGCTGATTACAAATCGATTGCTTTGTAAACGTATAAAATGACAAGAACTATTTACCTACGATTGTGTATCAACATGTATCTTCAAGCAAACTGTTATTAGCAGATACCGATAATGCGTAGGTATAGTTGACATGATGGCAATCATCTACATTACGTACTGTACCGATGGTAGAGCTCCAGTATCGGAGCTCGTGGGCGTAGGCACCACCGCATTATCTAATCTAATTGCCGCAAAATACACTTGTAGCGTCCACTACATTAAGGCGCCAACTAGTGGAATACAATGAAACCTTACAGTACTTGTCTAGTACGATAGATGGCGGGCAGTCAAATTACATCGCACATACGAAGATTTCTCAAGAGTTGGCATATATACAACTTCCCAACGTCAACCGTTGGGCCGCGGCCCGCCAGGCGCTACCACCTCGCCTGGTTGGAGGATCCTCCCTTTTCGCCGGAGGAACACTTCCACCCGTTCCTCCACACACTTCCACTTCTTCGTCCTTTATGAACTTTCTCACGGCTTAAGCAAACGTTTGAAAAAAGATAGCCGAATAGGTGCAGCCTTTCTCGTATTCTGCGCTTAGCGATACATTTAGCGATTCCTTTTATTTATTTACATTTTTGTCTCCAGGGTATGGCGTTCTCGATTGAGGAGCGCCAGGCGCTGGGCATCCACGGACTGCTGCCGGCGAGGGTGAAGACTCAGGACGAACAAGTACACTTGTGCAAACTCTCCATCGACAGATACGAAGACCCACTAAACAAATATATATATCTTATGGGGTTACTTGTAAGTATTGCTTTCATGTCATTTCACGCCAGTAATCTCCGAAGGGGTAGGCAGAGGTAAGTACATGCATCAATCATACATGCTCAGACTCACGATTCGCCGGTTACGTTTTGTCCCATGTAACAGGTGGCGAGCCTATTGATGTCTCCGGGCACATTACCCAAGTGTTGGGAAGCTTCTAGAAAATGGAAATATCTCTGATTGTCCCCGTCACAGCCATGGTACCCAGGACCCCAACGTGGTAGTAGTACACTGGGGTAATCTAATATAAATAAAAATATAATAATATAATAATATATATTAATATGAATGTTAGTTTATAAGGTATATATTTATATGGGCCTGTTGTTTAATTATAATCATTTTTGTTGCCTGAAATAAATGGATAAATAAATAAAATAAAATAAATATTACTACCAATCAGTAGCCTCATTGTAGGTAGGTACTTATTATAGACTGCCTCAGTAGTCTAGTGGTAGCAGGCCACTACTACTACGCTGGGGTCCTGGGTTTGATTCCCGGGTCTTAAATCCTTTATCTCTGATTCTATTGGTATTTTCCCATTTTCGGATAATTTCTCAGTGCTTCGGAGTTTGGTAATTCGTCAAATAAGTCAACAGGCTCGTCACCTATTACATGGGCCAAAACGTAACCGACGAATCCAGGGTGTTTATTGAATGCATGCATTTAGGTACATATGTCTACCCCTTTGGAAATTACAGACGTGAAGTTACGTTTTATTATTAGTATAATTATTTAACTCCATGATCGTAATGGTATATGTCCTTAAGGAAGATAATTGTTGTTCAATAACAGGACAATAGTTTCAGGTGTAAACAACATCAGATCTCGTGTGGCACTATATTCAGTGTAAATTATTACAGACTCCTTATTTACTTTATAAAATAACACCTACTATGTTCTTAGGTTTTCGTGAGCTACACTCATTGAAATAAAACTAGTCTTCGAAGACGAAAGTGACCAAAACGTCGGGTTGGTTTATAAATAATCATTTTATTTTTTATATACGCGAGATAAATCCAAAAACTAGTTCAATTTCAAAATGACCCTACTAGTAGGTCTTCATAAATATTTTATTTTATGTAATGAAAGTGGCAAACAAGAATGCAGTTCACATTGATGTTAAGTGATGACTGCAGCCTATAGACACCCACACAAAGATCAGAGGTCAAAATGCAGATGCATTACCACTTCTGAGGCCTAAGGTGTTATGCCTCTGTGCCGGAAATTACAGGGCCGGAACACGATAGTGCTGAATACTACCATTTAGCGGCAAGTTTAGTATAATAGGTAATGCGGTGATACCTACGGCCGCGAGCTCCGTTATAGCTCTACCACCAATAAAAAATCATATTTTCGGTAACAGCTGTATGCCAGCTATAACGAAGAAATATGGTGACGCCATTTGCTATTACATCATTGAATTCTTGGTGCATATAAATTAAACGCATACAAGTATGTAGGTACCTATCAAGCCTTTTGCCTATAGTTAGGTAGGTATTAATAGAGATATTTGAGTTATCCAAGAAATTATGAACTACGTTTATACGAAGGGAAGAAAAGCACATAGAGATATTACGTAACGATGAAGTGGTGAATGTTCACGACTCTAAAAACGAGAGCACATTCTTATAATACCATTGTCTGCCGCCCCTTGTAATTATCATAGTGTAGGTATAATAAACTCCGGATTTGGACGTTGAGACAAAATCTGCATAATTTATGTTCACGAATTTTATCAGTTTATTAAACATGCCTTCTGTATCACTTTAAATTGTAAAAATACTCTCTTGAATATAATTGTATGCTGTTGTACGTTTTGTGTACACTCGTGATAAATAGAATTTTCTAAGCAAGAGAATCTGTAAGCAAGTTCAGTTAAATACTATAATATTGAACACTTAATTAAAGAAAGCGCGTATACTACACAAATTAGTAGTCGATGGGTGCCTTCTCAGTGTGAGACTAACCAATATCTACCACAATGCTCCGGGGAAGGCACGACAATTGTGTATTTACCTACAGCAGTCGCCATTACAGCAGTATCCATCCGGTGGATGGATGTATGTTGCCTCCTATGCACGTTGCCCTGATAACTACCCCATGGAACTGTCCCATTCTCTTTGAGTTGCTTTTTAAGCCAGGTAGGAGATGGACCCTATTTTATACCCATGCCTACAAGAGATATTGGGCCGCATTAAAATTTTATCTATCTTAGTGCTTCCCTTCATAAAATTTAAGCTTTCTACGACCAGTAGTATCGGCTGTGCGTCGTCCACATCTGTCAATCACTCAGTCACTCCATCACTAAGACAGTCATCATCTCAGTCAAAAAACGCCCACTGCTAAAAAAAGCCTCCCTGTAAGGGGTTGACGATAGCACTGGCGGTAGTTTAATCGCGGGACGTTGCTGCTTCCCGTCAAGCGTTATTGTATTTACTACCGCCGCATTCCGATGGTTTGACCGCTATTGTTCGGTTGACTGACTGCACTAACGGAAGAAATTTACTTCACTAGTGGACGGTGGGATCGTCACGCCCCTACGCCTTGAGCAATACTACTTGGATACGTAGCCGGCAACGTCGCCATGGCGTCCTAGTAAGTTAGGGCCCTTAGACGGATGAGTTTGATATAGATATATTGCTTCTGTTTTGCAGGACCGTAATGAACATCTATTCTACCGTTTCGTGGGGGAGAACGTGGCGGAAATGATGCCTATAGTGTACACGCCTACAGTGGGGCTGGCCTGCCAGAAGTACGGCCTGGTCTACCGGCGGCCGAGAGGTCTCTTCATCACCATATACGACAAGGGACACGTTTACGACATCTTGAAGAACTGGTGAGTGCATAGTAATAATTAGCAGTGCATAAAATCAGGAACCACTGAATATAGATATCTTATAAAACAGTTTTGCTGTATATCTGATTATGAGGTAACTAAGTAAATCCGTCTATAAAATGCTTTTGTCTATATACTCCGACGGTGGAGCTGGACTACCAGAAGAACGGCTTGGTCTATCGGTAGCCGAGATATTTTTTCTTCACCATACAAGACAAGGCATACATTTGCGGCGATATCTTGAAGAACTGGTGAATGTGTAGTAATGAAGAGCAGGCCCAGGGCATACAATTCGGAACTGAATACTGAAACTCTGAAGACCTGTTTCGCTATCATTCTGTTGCTAAGTTGGTAACTAATCCCGTCTGTAAAATACTTATGACTTAAGTTTTAGGCATAAAGGTAACATTAAAGCTTAAAATATTAATTTCCGCGTATTCATTGAACTAAATTCAAAGCAAAACGTAGTTCGGCGAATCACTAAGGTATTTTTATTAATTTCCAACAATCAGGAAAAAAGGGCAAATTAAATCATCTTTTGTTCGCTTTTGGACTTCCCCTGATTTTCATTTTCTGACCAGTCTCGAATCATCGATTATTAGTCCAATTGATTGATTGAGAAGCGGCCTAGTTGAGGCCTTTTTTGTCAACTAGGCGCAATTTATTGCAATCATATTGCATCATGCCGATATGAAATTATTATGCAAAGTAGAATACAGATAGAAATGACAGTTGGGTATTGTTTGGTAGTCCACTAAGTATATGGAAATGTTTAATATCAGAATTTATCTAAGTAATTATACATCACAAGCAAGGTTACTGTCAATACAGGTATCCTACCTACAAAAGCAGTCAGTATTAATTAACATGTTTCTCTAATATAATTAATTTCCTCAGAGATAACTCTGTTATGAATCGAAGACTAGATAATTATAATCATCATTTCTTACAAGATAGTGTAATTATAAAGTAATATATTATACCCGGATGTCCCATAAAGTAACAAATTAATAATTATATATCTACAGAATCTACGCACAAAATTCATTGGTCTAGATGTAGATATTTTATTAGGCGCATCTAAACAAGTCAATTGCGCTTGTCCGAAACGCTTGCGTCACTGCAAATTCACAGTTGATTTGGGGTTTTACCGAAACGTTTCCTGCCATGATGCCCATGTATTTTAGGTTTTCTTGGCATGAAGGTGTGTAGGTATGTATCATCACCTTAAGTTCCTAATACGGACAGGCAGAGGCAGTGTACAGCCTAAGGTATCTACTTATAAAAACCTTTCGTTCTAAAAACTACCGTCACAATAATCCGTTGGAGGCCAAGTCTCTTATTTATTGTTTTGGTATTTTGATTAGCTGGACTAAGCTCTCTTCCTGAACAAAAATCTTGTCATTATTCATATTTAAAGATTCTTTATAAAAGACCCAAGGTACGCCAACAAGGTAATTCTTTTTTTTATGGCATTGACTAATTTCGATTCCTTTAAATAAATCGCTCGATTATGTACGAGTAGGTACCAACTCTGTTCGCATGTATGTTTGTCTTCATTCTCAATCCATGTAAAAAAACATCCACGTATTTTCATCTTTTTCATAATATTGACAAAAATCAACTTCATGTAACCACTTTCAGGCCAGAAACGGACGTGCGAGCGATCGTAGTGACGGACGGGGAGCGTATATTAGGCCTGGGTGACCTCGGGGCCTGCGGCATGGGCATCCCCGTGGGCAAACTGTCGCTGTACACCGCGCTGGCGGGCATCAAGCCGCACCAGTGTCTGCCCATCACGTTAGGTACGTACCTAGTTGCTCGCAGAGAAATTGGATTAGTTTATTTTTTTGAGAAAGTGTTGTGCTGTTGCTTTGAAAAGTTGCAAATGTTATCTCATATACAGATGTGGGCACCAACACGCAATCAATGCTGGAGGACCCTCTCTACATCGGGCTCCGTCAGAAGCGCGTTCGCGGCGCCGAGTACGACGAGTTCATCGATGAGTTCATGCAAGCCGTTGTGCGACGCTTCGGACAGAACTGCCTCATACAGTTCGAGGACTTCGGCAACGCCAATGCTTTTAGACTGCTCGAGAAGTATCGTGGCAAGTGAGTGCAGATTTCATGCTACTTCGTTATGTACTAGGTATATGTATTATTGTTAATACCTTTGGTTAGTCCATTTCTGATAGAATACTTATAGCCTTTTTCTCTTACCCTTCTGCATAATATATCTTAACCTATCTACTTAAAATTTTGTAATACTTAAATTTTCATAGATTGCGAAATACGTTCATGACAACTATATAGGTAACTGATTGCGCACAGTTTACACTTCAAAAAAAAACTTCAAATTTCGTAATACTTCGAGGGGGATACTTCCTCTCCTACGCTGAGCCGGCGTTCTACTGTCTCTTCCAGATCAATTGTCCTGACGCAAGTTTAACATTTTTATCCATAGCAAAAAGTGCACAACGCTGCGAAAAAACTTTAAAAAAAAGAATCGATCTTAAGTAGCGGCAGGTGGCATTTGTCTGGTGGTAGAGTTCCAAGTGTAGGAGCTCGAGGACGTAGGCAACACCGCATTACTTATCTGCCGCTAAATGGTAGTGTTCGGCACTATCGTGTTGCGGTTAGATGGTAATGTAATAACTATCCGCCGTAATAACTACCACAGAGATATAACAACTAAGGTCTCAGGGGTGGCAAAGCATCTGCATTTTGGTCTCTGGTCTTTGTGTGGGTGTCTATAGGCTGCAGTCATTACTTGACTTCAATGTGAGCTGCATGCTTGTTTGCCACTTTCATAACATAAAAAAAGAATCGATCCTGAGTACAGTCCCCACCCAGAAATATTACACATCGACTTCAGGAACGAGCTTATTTCGGATCTGTAGAGCGTTATCTCTTTCGTACACTACCTACTCGTATATTATGATGTTTGTCGACCACTTTGATCAAATTTTTAATATTTTGACCAATACCGCTCTAACAGTGCTTACGTAGGCAGAGTGCAGCAGAGATAATGGTCAACGAAGTCGAAATTAGCTGAGGTTTCCTTTCTAAGATCGAATTTATTGATGGATACTGTAGCGGCTTATGATGTGACATGTGGCGTGTGGTACGGGCACAACGCGGACACTCAAAATTCCATACAAACGCTTAATTTGGTTTCTATTACACAGACATCAATGAGTGACGTGTATCTACACGCGCACCTGTGTGCGTAGCACGTAGAGAATACCAAACGTCGCCCTTAAGAGGGGAGGAGGTTGGGTGAGGCGGGGAAATCGGGCGGGACGTCGAAGTGTCCATTCTATACGTAGTATTATTACATATTCTCTGCTATAGTGCAGGGTGTGCAATGCACACGGGCGCCGCCCGTCTCAAGAGGCGCCGCGTCGCTCTCTGAGTCAGCTAAGAGTATCGTCTTGGACCATCATGGTACAACAACGACCGTAAATAATACCGCACTGTAAGCTACACCTACTTATAAAATAGCTTGTTGGAATATGAAAACACTTTCTTGTTATGACGGCAAAGTTAATAGTTATAGCCGCGGGGTAGGCCTAGGGGGAGCAGGGTTTCATTGCACACGGGCGCCACACGAGCTAGAGCCGCCCCTGATGTGATGTGCCATGTGACATGTGGCGTGGTAATCATAACAGTCATGCTCACTTTAATGTCTTTGCCTTCGGCGGCGTCGTGTGACGGGTTGCTCACGTGACCTTCAAAATGGTCGAGGAGAGCAATGGCTGCCACATGCGTCATACTCGTAAACGGGTGCTGATTGTGGGGACTGGTCTGTTGTGATTTGCGATTGTTATATTCTATCACGATATTAAGCTGTTGATGGGTATTTGCGTATGTGTTTATATGCAAATATTTATATGCCATGGACGTTCACATTATCTTTAGTCTATGTAATAATATTTGTATTAAATCTAAACACGCTGAGTTTGTTGGGTAGCGGAGTTCTTCTCAGTAGTGCCTGCACTTGGAACTCTGCTAAGTGAATGACTATGATTATGACCAACAGATTTTTCTTTTTCTTCTAGGAAGGAATTGAACAATTTGATGATTCACGTATCGGTTAAATATTATTATTAAATTGGTATTTATTAATACCTATTGGATTATTATTATACATAAGTCATTCTCTCTAAGTAGCTTATAACCCGACAATGCAAAAGTGTCCTTGTAGACCATAACCCACCAACCTTCCCTTGGCCCCACCAACCTTTCCGGTTATATGGGCCGAATCTCGGGAGATGCGCGCACGAACCGCTCTTCGCTTTTGTCGCGCGCGCATGTGATCTTGACTCCCTACAAGTCCTTGTAGACCAATTTGAAATAAATGATTTGAATTTTGAATTTTGTGTGGCGTGTGGCAGGTACTGCACGTTCAACGACGACATCCAGGGCACGGCGGCCGTGGCCGTGGCGGGGCTGCTGGCCTCGCTGCGCGTCACCGGCAGGCGGCTCGCGGACAACGTGCTGGTCTTCCAGGGCGCCGGGGAGGTACGCCGCTTGTTTTTCTTACCCAATTGAAAGTTATGCCCCAGTAGCCTAGTGGTAGCAGGCCACTACTACTACGCTGGAGGTCCTGGGTTCGATTCCCGGGTCGGGGACTATCAGAAATAACGGTTTAAAATCCTTTATCTCTGGTTTTATTGGGATTTTTCAATTTTCTGGAAGTTTCCCAGTACCTCGGAGTTTGGTAATGTGCCCGGAGATGGCAACAGGCTCGCCACCTGTTACATGGGTCAAAACGTAACCGGCGAATCGTGGGTGTTTGCATGTAATGCTTCAATGTATGCATTTACCTCTGCCTACCCCTTCGGGGATTACAGGCGTGAAGTTACGTTGAAAGTTATATGACTAGCTTGTACGTATGTATCTTCACGCCGAGTCCCTTGAGAACAAGAACTTGGCAGAAGGGTGTGGAGCGCCAGATATCGCGGTCGTGACGTACCTGACTAGCTTGTGATCACAGAAATGTAAACATTAAGGAGGCGTTCATTAATTAAGTGAGGCGTTTAAGTGTGTAAACACACTATGCCGATGCTACGCGACGGTTCGGCGGCTGATTTTACGTTCCGACGTATTCGGCTGATATGACACACTATAAGTGCCGAACAAGTGCCGAACTTACGCGGCAGAACTTCAGTGTGTCGTCTTTTATTCAAATAGCATTGCAGGGCATAATAGTGCCGAACTTAAGAGAGGAAGTATGACAAGGCAGAAGTTGATTAGAATATCATAGATATAGAGTCCTTTCGGACCGTCTGGACAACTGTGCCATTTCATCCACTGTGTCAATGGAACAACAGTTTCAATACGCCTACTTCCCAAAGGAATACATCTATTGATAAATTGCAATTTGCAGGCATCTCTAGGCATCGCGGAGCTGTGCGTGATGGCGATGAAGGCCGAGGGTACTCCAGAGGCGGAGGCGCGGGCGCGCGTCTGGATGGTAGACTCCAAGGGACTCATCGTCAAGAACCGACCCAAGGTACGTAATTGCACGTATTGAACTTTAATGCCACTGTGTGAAGTTGTCTGCGTAGCACCAGTCTCTTAGCTCGCGACGACCACACAGACGAGATAGGGAGTTTCAATGTAGTCTCTTCCAATCAAATCCCTTTCTACACCATGAAACCTCCGTCTTTACAGCGACATGTAAATAACTTCACAAACCGGTCGGATTTTTAATTTGTGCGACCAATGCATGGAAGATCATTGTAGATAGTTTTAGTTAATGACTTTTAATGAAATAAAACTACTTGTTTTTGCGTATAGGCTAGCCAACTGCGTTGGAGAAATTAAAGTGCACAAGTGCAAACGCTACACTCTAGCCTGTTCTCTCACTCTCATAGCCCGGAAGGATGCCAATCCGTGAAAGACGTTAGACTTATTGACTTTGTGATAAGAGACTACAGACCCTGTTCTCCGATTTTTTGACATCAGAAATGTTCATTATCGGAACTTCGATACATTTATCTTCATTTCGCTTGTGGTTAAATGACTTATGATAATTACTAAAGATCATGACAATAGTAGCGACTATTATTTAATATTTGAATTTTGATTCTCGAAGGGCGGCCTCAACGAACACAAGGAGAAGTTCGCCAAGGACTGCGCACCCATCGACACGCTCGCTGAAGTCGTCAACACTGCCAAACCCTCGGTGCTCATTGGTGCGTTGGTTACAGAGATATGAGGTTAAATTGTATTCAGTTTCACCCATCAAGATGTTGAACTTATAAAAGTAAAAACCTACCCATGATTTTTTAAAGGATTTTTTTGTCTCTTGTATGTATTGTACCTGCATGTACCAAATGATAGCGTTGCAGCTGAAGTATTTCACGAGACTCATAAGGTTCAAGTCCTTTTAGAAGTAATTTTTTTTGACGTGACAACGTCTTAAATTAGGTTGCGGCTCGGAGTCACTCATAAAAAGTGTAACGCCCGGTAACGTAACGATGAGTCACCGAACGAGAGAGAGGCCTGCCGGACCGGCGAATGCCTTTCTACCGAGAAAAAGACGTTGTCACGTAAAATCTTCGCCCGTAAAACCGACTTTACAGGCAACCAGTTTTTTTTCTAATTTTTGTTTCGACTTTTTGGTCATTTGTCCGATTAAAACAAACCAATATGGGATTTGGATTATAATAATATTTTTACCCGTTCACCACTTAGGTATGGTCCGTCTTATAATTAAAAACAGTTGTGTCTGGTTTTCGGACAGTGAACCTGTAAATTATATGACAAATGAAGAGGATTCTTCGCCTAATTACCGTATTAATTAGGCAAATAATCCTAATCTGGAGAATGCTTTGCTTTTTACGATTTGCTTCCTTAATGTCAGATACGCAAAATGCCAGAATTCGCAGAATACCAGAATTCGCAGAATGCCAGAATGCCAGATACGCAGATACCTAATCAAATATGCAAAATGTCAGAAACGCAGAATGTCAATTATGCAAAATGTCAGATACGCAGAATGTCAATTATGCAAAATGTCAGATACGCAGAATGTCAATTATGCAAAATGTCAGATACGCAGAATGCCAGAGTAATACAAAACATGCCATTTTCCTGCAACAGGTGCGGCGGCGATCGGCGGCGCCTTCACGCCGGAGATCCTCCGCGCGATGGGCACGTTCAACGACCGCCCCGTCATCTTCGCCCTCTCTAACCCCACCAGCAAGGCCGAGTGTACCGCCGAGGCTGCCTACTCCAACACCGACGTAAGATCAAGAAAGAATCACTTATAAGTTAAAACTGCCTCTGCCTCGGTAGCCTAGTGGTAGCCTCCACTACTACTACGCTGAGGTTCTGGGTTCGATTCCCGGGTAGACGGTTATAATGGTGTAAATTCCTTTATTACTGGTTTAATTAGAATTTTTCCATTTTCTGGAAATTTCCCAGTTCCTCCTCGAAGTTTGGTAATGTGCCCGGAGATGTCAACAGGCTCGCCACGTGTTACGAGGGCCAAAAACGTAACCGGCGATTCGTGGGTGTTTGCATGTATGCTTGAATGCATGCATTTACCTCTGCCTACCCCTTCGGGGATTACAGGCGTGAAGTTACGTTTTTTTATCACTTATAAAGCCCGGTTCAGTGCGAAGCGGATGTCAGCGACGGATAATGATTGATTTTTAAAACGATTCGAACCAAGATAAATCGATCCATAAAAAATCCACGTAGGAAAAATAAGTTCTCAGTTATGTAATCAGCCTATTTTCGATTTGCCTCCCTACTTGTATGGTTGTTATTGTTGCATAAAAATCCAACCTCGATTCTTTATCCGAGTATCAAATATCAATTGAATGAGTCGATCAGATCGATTAAAATTCAGTTAATTCTTTTTTCCATTTGTACGGAGAGTACCTATTTTAGTACTTTATGCCAATGATAAGTAAAAAGCCTTTCTTCACTTCATTTTAATGTTTAAATTCTTGTTTCATACAACTTCAAATGCAAAATCCATGTGCAAGATGGAGATGATGAGATAGTTTCAAACGAAAGATGATAGGTCCAGTAAAGTGGTGGGAACTTCAGAACTTTGAACATAATATAATATCAGATAACAGAACATAATATCACTTACTGACATTCGTGCCCGTTATCGAATGCTTTATGATAAAAATTTTACCATTTTTACTCGAAATACGACTAAAGGTACTAAGTTTTGAAAAAGTATCGTGCTGCGACAAAGCTCTTTCTCGCGTTCCCGGCTAAACGTCGTCCGGCTATTGTCGTTTGTCATTGCTGTTAAATTTAGATGTAGATTTGTAGCTCCTTTTAAAGCAGTAGTGATAATCTGATCGTTTTTCTTGCTTTCGTAGGTGAGAAACAAGCGATAACGGTAAATTATTTCGATTATTGTTATTTAGTTAAAGCAAAAATCGACATTAAAATCTGACAGCAATGACAACGACAATAGCAATGTCGATAGGCGGTCGCACCCCTGGTCTTGGCAGTTTTCCTGTCGATGTGTATTTCTTAGTGTTGCCCAAAATCGGTCTCGGTCTTGGTCTTGCAGTCTTGGTCTTGTTCTTGCATTTTTGCAAGACCAAGACCAAGAGCAAGACTGCCTAATTTTAGCAAGACCAAGAACAAGACTGACGGTGCAAGATTTGAGCATGCCACCTTTACAACTTATTCAATAGTAGACTCAATATTTATCCTATGACATGCATCGAAATGATCCGTGAGATGACACAAACTCTCTTAACATACAATTATGATGAAACAGAATGTTGTATGTCAAGATGACGTAACTTAAATAGCGCGCCCACGCACTCACAAACCACAACACACCCACACCTGCACACACACCCACCCGCACACCCACACCCACAAAACCTTATTTAAGTTATTTTGCTATTATGCTAATCAAAATGCTGTAATCCTTTTAGATAAATACACTATATGTATAGTTTTAATTGCCCTGGTGGATGAGCGGGGTACCCTGTAATACAGGTTTCTTAACCCAGTATGGGGGTTGCGATGTTACTTGTAATACCGTTTAAAAATGAATAAAGCATTTTTGATTTTTTTTTTTGATTTTGAAGACCAACGTGAGCAGTGTGGTCTTTTGGGCAACACTAGTCTAATTTCTGATTCCTCTTCGTTTGCCCACAGGACCGCGCGATCTTCGCGTCGGGCTCCCCGTTCCCGGAGTACCGCGCGAAGGACGGGCGCGTGCTGCGGCCGGGGCAGGGCAACAACTCCTACATCTTCCCCGGCCTCGCGCTCGGCATCATCTGCGCCGGCATCGTCGACATCTCCGAGGACTTCATGCTGCTCGCCGCCGAGGTACCGTGCCTAATCGCATATTGACTGGACGCACTTTTTTTTTTAATATTGTGTAGATGGCAATGAGCGTGCAGTTCACATCGATGTTAAGTGATGACTGCGGCCTATAGACACTTACACAGAGACCAGAGATCAAAATGTACATGCGTTGCCATCCCTGAGGCCTTAGCTATTATGTCTCTGTGATCGTTATTACGGGGCCACGATAGTCCTAAACGCTACCATTTAGCGGCAGATAAATTAGGTAATGCGGTGGTGCCTATGCCCTCGAATTCCTACACTAACTCTACCACCACTAAAACATATAAGCACATATCAACAGTTCGATTTTCGCGTTCGTTTCTGCCATGGGGCCTGATTGTAGTTTGAAATAAAATCGGTGCGCTGTCTTGCTCTAAAATAGGCCACGGGCATTGGTTAAAGCAAAACAGTGAATCGATTTTGTTGCGATTGAACGACTTTATGTTACGAGAATAATTAAGCCACAGAACGTGTAAATAAATATAATTTATACACAAACACCCAGACCCAAATAAATATCTGTACCATACAAATATTGGTCCCGGTCCGGGGATCGAACTCGCGATTCTTCGAATAAAATGGAATGGTCGTCTCACACCGCTGGACTAACCGGGTCTTGAAATTGTGGAACGAACTTCCTTCTGAGGTGTTCTTTTTTTCTAACTGAGCTTCCCATTATCATTTCTCAAAAAAATGCAATAGAGAAATACGACTATTTTAATGTTTGTTTTTATGCTTTTGTAAGAGAAAATTACAAGCTAAAAATAAAGTACCAGAAAATGTTCCTTTAACTTCTCTAGATAAAATTTTAAAGCTGATTCACCTTGTACTTTTTTTTCCGTACAAAGCAATGTAGGGAACTTGCCTTGTTTGCTATACGAGTAGGTAGGTAGGTACCTAAGCAGATTTTCAGAAAATAATGTTGAGATAAAATGTTCATTTTCAGGCTTTGGCAGAAATTGTTTCTGAAAAGGACTTGGAACACGGCAGTCTCTACCCGCCGCTGGAACACATCCAGGATTGCTCCGTCAAGATCGCCAAGAAAATTGTGGAACACGCCTATGAAACCGGTACTTATATTTTCTTTGCAGCTACAAAATATATGTTTCATACAGAAATGGTCAACTCGCCGAAATCTTGGCACAGAAGTGAATACCTAAGTAATTTTTGGACTTGCGTCATAAAGTTAAAAAAGATCCGGGCGAATTACGAACCTCCTCCTTTTTTTGAAGTTGGTTAAAAATTGTTGCGATCTAGCATCTTTCTACACAATGGTGCAATTGATACTCAGTTGTCGTATTTAACAACTAGGTACCTACTTACTAAAGCTCATGAACCATAGATGGTATTTTTTCTAATCGTCATGCGTCAGTAAGATTATAAAGGAATTTATCAGGAGTCCTAATTTAGGACATTAATGCTACCGAGCGATTGTCAGCCTACAATTAAGCAACAGATACATTTGAGGTAGTGGCGGTGACTACGCCACCGCTTGAATCAACAGTACCTAAGTTATCTCTTCGCTTCATCGTTAATAATCAAGTACTTCAGGGTCGTGTATATTTACAGTATCCAACAAGAAATAATGCACATCGACCTCAGGAAGAGACGTCGGCTTATTTCGGATCTGTAGAGCGTTATCTCTTTTGCACCTTACCTATTTGACGTTTGTCGACCATTTTGATCAAGTTTTGATCAATACCGGACTACGGATGCATACGTAGGCAGTGTGCAGCAGAGATAACGCTCTATAGAGCCGTAACTGGCCGATTGTCACTTTCATAGGCTCGATGTGCATTATTTCTTGATGAGTACTGTACTCCTATCATTAGGTTCCAATCCATCCTATGAATGTGTTCTTTAGGAACCCTGTAAAAAATTACATCACCCACTCGACTCTCGAAGTCTGGTCATGTGCCCGGAGATTCCAATAGGCTCTCCACCTATTACCTACTTGGGACCAAACGTCACTAGCGTGGCTGTTTGCATGTATGCTTGCATTGACCTCTGACTATCCTTCGGGGAATACAGGCGTTATACATTAATTCGTAAGGACCATGACACGATTACAATTCTGGCTGCTACCCCAGACGACTATTGAAGATAAAACTGCTACTACAGACAAGTATCGTTGTGCTTTGAAAGTTGGTGAAACGAAAAAACGACAGTAAAAGGGACATAAATTCATAAGATTTAAGGGAGAAAAAGACATATATCATAGTGGAAGCATCAGTGTCTCATATGGAAATTTTAAAGGTTTCACTTCTATCACGTGAATTTGCACACATTTTACTTTTTTTGAACTCCCTACCATGCGTGTTCACCAGGTAAAGCGTCAGTACAGCCGCAGCCGGCCGATACGGAGACCTTCATCCGAGCGCAGATGTACGACGTGCGGTACTCGCCCGCCGTGCCGCCGGTTTACTCCTGGCCCGAAAACAGCCCTAGAGTACAGATGATGTAAGACCTACACGCCTACCGAAGACAGAATCCACGTACACACGGACTTAGGCCGAGATTCACAGACCACACTACGACTTTACTTCCAGCAAAGTACGCTTTGAACTGTCAAAACTCATACTTTACTGACAGTTCTAAGCATACTTTGCTCAAAGTAAAGTCGTAGTGCGCTCTGTGAATCTCAGGTTAAGAGACTGTAATACGACTTCACTTTGATTTTTAGTTCGAACTTTCAACGCTTGTTATGTTTCACAGGCGTGTGAAGATATTTTATTTAGTAAAAAAGACGTCTGTGACTTGTTTATTTTAAGCAAAATAAACGATCAAAGTTCGACTCAAAGTCAAAAGTCGTAGTGCGGTCTGTAAATCTCACCCTTAAACTGGTAATAGATCTGCGGATCTATTACCTAAGTGATGTCACTTGCCAGCAATTTGCTAGGCACTATGCAGTACATTTCTGATTTGACGTTATGATAAATATCATATACATTTGGACAACAGCAATGCATAGTGCCTATCGAATTTACGTCAATTTGGGTCAAATGGATACGCTGCGCATAATCATAAATGTATTCTCTCTGCAGACTCCGGAATGTAACTTGAACAATTATTTCGACAGTCGTCGTGATTTTTATATCTATTCGTTTTTTAATCGGACGATCGTTGCGTTCTGCACATAAGTTAATTTTTTTATACTGCGACGAATTTTTCTGTTTTTGTTCAAGTTAGACCGGGGTCTGAGTGGTTTTCAAAATATGGATAAAATCAATAATGTCCTAATCAGATTTTTCACATGCAATAGATTGTTGGCAGATTAAACTTATCTCTTTTGTATACAAAAATCTTATTTTAATTTTCACTTCACATTTTTTGCTGTCGCGTAGCTTGTTATTGAGAACTATTCATGAACTAAGTAAGTATCTATGTTAATTATAGATGTGGTTTAAAAGTTTGATGTACAATAACCAAGATTTGAATTAAATTTATGGATGAAAGTCATGAAATCTGTATTAGAAGTGGCATACAAAAGAAATTTGAATAAAGATTCTGCTGAATAGACGACAACCAGCAATATTTTAATAAATTTTTGTTAGGTACTATTCATACAATATTGAATCTCTCTTCGGTAACACGCGTTGTTTTTAGAAGATGCAAAATGTTGTCGTTTTACAACACATAATCCATATAACATCAAAGTTACTTAAAGACTCGTTTTATAACCAAGGGACTGAATGTTTGTACTTTGCAAATAATATTGTAACCGATTTCATATATTTTCGACAGCAACTTTGTTCTTTGTTATTTGAATGTAGCGCTCTTTAAATGAAACATTAACAACGAGCGATAGATTTTTCCTTGCAAATTAGGAAATAACTTACTGTGATATTGATGATTTGACTTTATTAAATTCATTGCTGTGTTCATGTTTCATGTCAACGAAACGCAGACTCGAAATAAACATAACTGTTTTAAAAATATCTCATGAATGATCGAAGACGCAGTTTATATAATGAGAATAAAACAATGCACTTTGCCAAGTTGTGTAAGACGAGATAAAATGTTCGGAGCATTGTGATGACGCAAAGATTCTTTTATTGTGATAATAATAATTGTTCTGTTATTCTTGTCTTGCCAAATATTTCAGTGTATGTAAATTTAACACGTAGAACATACTTGCATTTGAATTTGGCGCGAATTAGCTAAAATGAAGCTTAGGCTACAGATCTTAACGGAAGGATTATCTTTTTTATTTGTGCGCTTTTTCCAAATGTGGTAAATTCTCCATATAATACCTAACATTCCAAAAAGTAAATTATATATATTATTATAATCTCTTCGAATAAAATTATGTTAAAAAATGTATCGGAGAAGCAATATATCTCATTCGCTTCACATTTGTATGTTCAATCAATTTCAAATAGGTGACCTTTTTATTTATTTTCAAATTACACTACTGGATTTGTTACTACTTAACCGATACGAATTACCATAGTTAAATTTTAAGACAAATGAAAACTTTTCACTGCTAAGTAGAAACAAAACCAGAGCTCATATTGAGAATAAGCCATTTTATTTATACAACATTATGTATAGTACATATATACTGAAAAATAAAACAAATTACAACTTGATTATCATTGATAGTTACCATTAAGTTAACATTTTTTACATTTTTTAATTTTATTTATTATTTTCTTCCTAAAACAAATTACCAATGAACATAATTTTATGGATTTTATATCGATAGGTATGCAATATTTATTTGTAAAATTTTAATAAATTATTACGAACATATTAATCTTGTTTCACTATAACTTAACCTAACCGGTAGCACCCATCCAGATCGTTAATTAATTATACACTATATTCTGAATGTAAACCATACGAGAATACCTACATACCTTCGGGAATTAATACAAAGATAGTTAGATACACATACTTTTGTCATAATAAAAACTTTTTGGGAGACTCGACTTCCATTTCGATTATTTTTTTAATATTAAAGTGTTATGCTATATAATTTATTTCTATATTTATATAACTTATCGAAGAGGTTTTGTCTTCTATCAAATTCATAAAAGTACTAAATACGCCTTTATTCCTATCGGCCCCCCGGCCCCTCTGAATCCGGCACCGGGGTGGCCGTTGGCACCGAAGTAGATAATAAATCTATGGTTGGCACTAATAGGTCAGGCAGACGTCGCAGGTTCGATTCCTGCCCGTAGTCAAATTTTTCTTTTATTTCATAATGAAAACATTCCAAAATTATTTACCACTATTAAACTTTTTATTAGTACTCAAGTGTTGTTTTGATTCAAATTTCATTTGTACCTAACGTCCGATGCGAAATGCGAATAAACTGAACCCGCGAAATTTTAGTATAACTACGAAGGGGGCAGATGAAACTAACGACCACCAGGGTGGTAAACGCCACCTATTTGTGCCAACGGCCACCCCGGTGCCGGGCTCAGAGGGGGCCGATGGGAATAAAGGCGTAACGCAATTTTTCATCTACGTTATGACATTACACGTAATATCTTCCGAAAACAGACTACAGACAATATTTTTTTCATAATTGTTATTGCTGTAACTACGACTGCTAGATTGAACTACACGTACGCATCGGTTAAATAGATTAAAACCACCGCATCGCAAATCGAGGCTGCATGTAACCCTAACCTTGTCAAAATTATAAGGGAAATAAAAATCGCATGTATCTCAGACCGACAGTCTTTATTTCGAATAGTTATTATTATTTATAAATACAAATTGAGAAGTACCGATTCACAACATAATATTACCTAAAATTACAACGTTCAAAATAATCATATCACTTATCACTTCATAACAATGTACAAGTTTACAGGGCGAGGCGCGTGGGTCGCGAGGGTCGCGCGGGGCGAGAGGGGCGAGAGGGGCGAGAGGGTCGCGCGGGGCGAGAGGGCCGGGAGCGGCCTCACCTGCTCAGCGAGTGCGAGCGCTCGCGAGACCCCGAGCTCTCACCGTTGCACCTTACGCGGTCATTGCCTGTAAATTTTAACCCTCGTTTAATGGAATATTCCTAATACAACAGATCATATATTTGGCTCTTAGAGCAACACGGGCCACCGGCCGCGGTGGACCGCCGCGACCGGTGGCCCGTGTTGCGCTATGATTTGGCATAAACTGACTATTTGACAGTTTAAGTATTTTAGATTTGCAGAATTTGTATCATCACTTTTCAAATATATTCGTGAAGTTAGACTTAGTTCTTAAATTTTATCAAAGTCCCGGGATGATGATTTGGTAATAAAACGTTTCCACTGAATGTATTTTTTGCTTTTTAATTTACTTATTTTTATTTTAGACAAGTTGTTAATAAAATTATCTGCACATTTCAAAAACTATCTCTTAAAGTGTCAAATAGGTAATGATTTAAATAGAACTATTGTATGTATGTGCTTTGAATAAGATATGAATGCAGGCGCAGCTTCGTCAGATATTTTCTTCGCAACAGGCGTAAATGGGATGATAACAGTTTCAAATAAAAGAACCAAAAGAATTCCAATGACGTTGTACTTCTTTCGTTATGGTTAAAGACAACGAAATACAATTATAGTAAAAACAACATCCTACACAGATGCAACATCCTCCTACAGTCATGCAAAGTCAGTAAACTATAGCTGTGTAGATTCAAACCGAAAATACGATCGAGATATAAGAATAACAGTAAATTAACACCTGTCATTCAGCGTCGGTGCCCTTGTAATAGCTTAAATAAACACATGTTATTAACAAAACTGAAACTCTTGACAAAATAATGTTATAAAATCATCTCAAAAATAGAAATCATTCAGTAGCAAAATTACTATGATATTTATTTCATTAAACTCATTTGTAATAACTCTATACTAACAATCGGTTGGAGAAACTGTATTACTTTGGATAGCATGTTACTTTATATAAATGTCAACTTTACAGAAAACTACATTTCAGAACAAGAATATTCCAGGGAAGCTACGCGACCAAGTATCATAATTTTCAATCGTACACACACTAAGCTTAAAATACCAAAATTACTTTATCTAGAGTTTCAAGAATCATAAGCGAAACAATAACGGCACACTGACAACACAAAAAAAAAACAGATATCCAAAAGTAACATGTCGTACTATGAATTTCAGAAAAAAGAAAAACAAGAAGCTCAAAAGCGTCTAACAACGACAAAGGAGCCTGACCTAAGAAACGACGGCCTTGTAAACTGGTGGCCTACAACAAAAAGAAAATTGTATCATAATATCACCGCCGCCGACGGGCAGATAGGCGGTAATTTTTATCAATTAGTTTCAGTACATAATACGTTTGTCACACAATTTTTTAAATGTGTATATAAATGTTGAGATCTGTCCAGCATAATATAACAATGCAAATATGCACCGCAGACAACTATTATAACTTCATTAAAACATTAAAATAATATAGAATATTGCAGTATCGGGCAGCACTCACCGGATAAGAAATATAACAGTTCAAATATTAGGCCTACTAACATCACATATACAGTGCGTGTTCAAAATGCTAAAATTAATGTGTCAATCTGTCTGGAACCACGGGAGCCGGGAGCGACGGAAGGACAGTGTAGATCAGAGCAGCGTACCTAGCCTCTGGTGCGGCGGCAGCTTGGTGAAGAAGGGGTGCTTGAGGGCGTCCCGCAGCGTGATGCGTTGCGACGGCTCGTACTCCAGCATCCGCGCGATCAGCTCGAACAGCTGCCGGTGCTCTTCGCTGTTGCTTTGCAGGTACCTCTGCGGACACGCACCAACATTGGTATACTCCGTTCTTTGGAAGTTTCCGATCGCCGATCGCGGGCGTAGCACGAATAATTTCGTACCGATTGATAAGTGAAAAATACACATATTTTAGGGCAGCCTAGCGTTAATAATTTAGTTGAATGAGTCTAATTTTACGTTTTAGATTCGACGGATAAATACATCTAACTTTCAACTTTTTAGAACAGTTTGACTAGTATCGAATTTTACCCACGTATTCGTGTTGTACGTAATTAATTATTGCCACTATGAAGTTCGTGTCGTTAACCGCACGAGATAGTTGTTTTCATGTTCAATACTTTAGAAATCGAGACTTTTCAATTCAACTTCAGTCACTATGTCGTTTATGCAAGTTCCTTTAAAACAATATCTTTCATTGTAGATAAGACGCGGTTTTTCGTGATTATGAGCAAAAGATCATAACGTCATCAGCTAGCTTCCGTTGAAATTCCAACACTTTATTATAGTAAGTGCATGCAGTGTTAGAACAGGTGGATAAAATTGTATATCTTGGATGTGCTTTTAGCAGGGATGGTAGGTACACCGTTGATATAGAGTGCTTGCTAGGAATTGCGTCAATGGAGCGTTGGGTAAGCTGGCAAACTAGCCATGCATAATGTTGTACTCTAACCTCATAAACTCTAATTCATAAACGTACATTAGATACGTTATAGCTATAGAATGCTTTGTCTTTCTCAGTTGCATTGTCAAATGTGCAGGATAGAAAAAGATAAAGGAGATATTAGCAACACTTTAGCTTCAATACGTTTATGAATAACTACAAAGTTAGTCTACAAAGACGCATGGAGTAGGTACAGCATCCATCTTACATGGAAGTGAAAACTGGTTATGCAGGAATGAGCATGAAAATAAATTAAAAGCGATCGAGATGAGATCTGTGGTGTATCGCTCGCTGATCGCGTTCGTAATGAAGATATAAGAGAGGCTTGGTGTAAATGTGAGTATAGGTGTAAAAATGACAAACGGCATGCTGCGATGGTTCGGGCATTAGAAATAATGTCGAATGAGCGAATGACTAAACAGATATACAATGCGAATGTGGATTGTATATCATTTTGTGGTTACAGACGCCCAGGAAGACCAAGACTGACCTACCAAATAGGTCGATGCACGCCGATTCCTAAGACAGTACCTTAGGAATCGGCGTGCATGTATGAAGAGAACCAAAATATACCGATGGGTCAATAAAATTATTGTTTGTCCCTTACCTAGTTGATTATAACTTAACCAGCGATTCAACCACCTAGTTTATTTGTTTTGGTTTGTCTTTGAATGACCGATATCATCCTGGCATCTGTAGCTCACATTGTAAGACCCTAACATCACACCAGCGCCGGTTGTTAATCCGGCACAATACTGAGGTGGTCCTTTTTGGACAATTTGATCCACCTGATTTAGTTTTTTATTTACCTAATATTTCTTTTATCAATGGTAGTCCAAATAAATGTTTGTTTGTTTGTTTCTTTCTTTGCATTTTAACAGTTGCATTATTCGTAAATTAACAAAGTTGAAAGAAATGTCTTACCAGTAGTGGTTTGCAGTTTTCTCTTACATATCTGCCTGCTGACGATTTTTCGTCCCAGTCTAATTTACCGTGGTAGAAATATTTTGTTCGTGTTTTTCTTGCCATTCTGTAAATAATATCAAAATATACATTTCATTTAAAATATCTTCCACCTAATACGAATATGGATTTACAATACAACCATAAAAAGTACATATCGAGTGAGATATTCCGTGACCGTAAATGATAAATTAATCTATCGCGAAATACCTAATTAAATCTAGTAATATAATTATGTCGACAATGTTATGTTTACCATACACATGTTTAACCGAATAATATCATCTTACATTCACCCGAGAATACACAGTCGGGTGAATGAACAGTACTCAACAATTAATATTGGACATCGAGCCTGCGAAAGAGACGATCGGCTCGTTTCGACTTCGTAGAGCGTTATCTCTGTTGCACGCTGCCTACGTAATCACCGACAGTCCGGTATTGGTCAAAACTTGATCAAAATTGTCGACAAACGTCAAATAGGTACGGTGCGAAAAAGATAACGTTCTACGTAACTTCACGCCTGTAATCTCCGAAGGGGTAGGCAGAGGTAAATGCATGCATTCAAGCATACATGCAAACACCCACGATTCGCCGGTTACGTTTTGGCCCATGTAACGTTCTACAGACCCGAAATAAGCCGAAGTCTCCTTCATAGGATCGATGTGCAATATTTATTGTGGAGCACTGTAAGATGATATTAACGAGTTTTAAAGTTGTGACGTTGTGTCAGTTGTGTGACAACACTGAGGGATCTCCCAAGTTTTCATGTAGATTTTTGTAGGTCTCACTGCACACACAGAATCCACATAAATGTGAACTGTATGCTTACTTTACGAAATAATAAACGGGACACAAAACATACATTCAACATTTTGAACAGTTTTATGTCAGAACATAGTAAGAAAAATCAGATATATTACTGGTAGAAGAGTTCCAAGTGTAGGAGCTCTAGAGTGTTAGCACCACCGCATTACCTAATCTATCTGCCGCCAAATGGTGGTGTTCAGCAATATTGTGTTCCGGTTAGAAGGTAATGTATGGCCCGGTAATAACTATCTGCACTTTGATTACATCTGGTTCTTTTGTGTATTCAACACTTAACATTTATGTGAACTGCGTGCTTGTTTGCCACCGCTGTTACATAAAGGGATATTTAAACTATCGAGGAAATGTTGACTTTTTACCTGTTTGTTAACTACATAGTGTAGAGATAAGGAGTACAGTTTTTGTGTATGGAAGTGTCCATTAAAACACGGAAATGAGCCAATAGCATAGGATAAATTTTAATAATATCGAATTTTATTCAAAGAGTTCACTATAAATATATCATTGCCACATTTTTTTACAGTAATATTATTTGGGAGTACCCAAACAGTGAAGGTTTTTTTTTCAGGCAAGTTGTTGACTACTTAAGTCAGGAAACCATGAAAGGATTTTGAACTCTTCACTCGCTATACAACAGCTAAATTCATATAGGCTATTTTTCAGACGCCAGAGCTATTGAGGCAGGTACTAGAAATTTAATTTTCAGCATATGCCGGCCACTTCCAAATTCCCCTGCATAGCAGGGGGTAATCCTTGTCTTTACAATCCATAGGCTACAAACTACTATTTTGGAATATTTTTCAAAATGGATGGCTCCTACATTTTTGAATGCAATTAAAGATACTAAAGGTGGAGGTGTCACCTGTATGGAATAGGTCCGAGGATCCTCTCCATCATGGCGAGGTGTTCCCGGTTGTCGTGCGTCTGGAACAGCGTGATGCCGAGGTGCAGTTCGAACATGATGCAGCCGATTGACCACACGTCGCACGGCTGTGACCATCCTAATTCTGAAAAAACAAAATAATATGAATTTTATAAGAGCCATAACTAAGCGCGCATGGCCCGGCGGCTGGTGTAGATCGTATGCGATCTACTCGATTACGCACTACGGGCGCGGTCGGGTTTGCGATGGGTGACCGCAAGTGGCAAATTAAATGCGCGATTCCGTGCTTCGGAGGGCACGTTAAGCCGTCAGTCCTGGTTGCTATCGATAGATAGCGATAGAGGAGCAGCGTGGTGGAGTAAGCTCCAGGCCTCCCCCCTAAAAGGGGAGATACTCGTGCCCAGCAGTGGGACGTATAATGGGGTTGCCATTATAAAAGCCATAATCCCTACTAATATTATAAATGGGAAAGTAACTCTGTCTGTCTGTTACCTTTTCACGTCCGACTGAACCGATTTTAATGAAATTTGGTACAAAGATAAGAGCTCATTTGGAGATAGAACATAGGCTACTATTTATAAAACGAAATCCACGCGGGCGAAGCCGCGGGCAACAAATTCATAGACAAAAACATAATTTGACAGTATCCAACTAGAAATGCAAATCGACCTAAGGAAAGGAGAGTTCGGCTTATTTCGGGTCTGTAGAGCGTTGTATCTTGCACCTTCCCAAAGAGACGTTTGTCGATAATTTTGATCATTTTTTATTGGACTATCAGTGTTTACGTAGGCAGTGTGCAGCAGAGATAACGCTCTACGAAGTCGAAACTAGGCGATTGTCTCTTTCGTAGGCTCAAGGTGCGATATTTCTTGCTGGGTACTGTACCATTGTACTGAATGACATTTTCAATTTTCAATTGTTCAACACAATGGTAAAGAGATTAAGACAAATCGCTCATTTACCTAATATAACTTCGGGTGCTCTGTAATGCCTTGTGGAAACGATAGTGCTGTGGTGTTCATGGTCAAACGTCGCGCTGCCGAAGTCAATTAGTCTTACATCGCTGCGTTTTACTCGCCGCAAGTCATGTTTCTGCAAATAGATAATCATTTCATGTTAATATTAACGGTATCAACGAATTTAATTATGATATAACATGTAACCAGATATATGGCGTATAAGGAAATAATATAATTGAGGTATGTATTCATATTTATTTCCTAATTTACATAATATGTTTGATAAATCTACACTAATATTATATAGAGGAAAACTTTGTTTGTTTGGTTGTATTGAATAGGCTCAAACTACTGGACCGATTTTAAAAATTCTTTCACTATTCGAAACCTACATTATCCACGGGTAACAAAGACTATATTATATTTTGGAAAAAATAGGGTTCCGTAAGGTTAGGGTTTTTCGGACACAATGTGTAAAAAATCAATTAGAAAAGTTACTTATTTTGCGTACGCTGCCTAAACTATAAAAGATATCGAGGAAGGCTTTAGGCTATATCTATAATCATCACGCTAAGACGAATAGGTGAGGGTAGGTAACATTGAACCCGCGCGAAGCCGGGTCGGGCCGCTAGTTGATAATAAAGCAGTAGTTGTTTTCAGATCATTGACACAGAATAAAAAGGTACAGAAGTCAATCTACATACAAAGCGCGCTCGAGCAATGCACAAACACATAGACACCGCTTACCGACACGATATCTCGGTCGGATTCAGTCAAATACGTGCGCGACTGTCATTTTGTAAGGAAAATTCGCGGCACCAAATATTACCTGATATATTAGAAAACATGATTTTTTGTTTGTGTAGATATTGTGTTGTCTTTATCTCATTTGGTAGGTTTAGGTCTAAAACGTATAGGACAAAATAAATTGGAAAAAAGTTATTAGGTATTTTCCATTGTAAAAATTGTGAAATGTAAAATTTGTGTTTCGTTTTTGTTGTGTAAACTTTTTGCATTGTCATAGTATGTTTATTGTTTTGTTTTGATATTGTAGGATAAGGTTCGGGTGCCACTATCACGGTAGTTTTTTGTGCATAAGCTAATGTTAACAACCCTAGCGCAACCGCCGAGCGTAGGCATGAAAAGTTAAGTACATACATGAAATTGACTTCTGTACCTTTTTATTCCGTGTCATTGAATTCCTCACACTCACGCGCGCCCATGATTCATTACTGTATACTACACTTTACGCAAAACTTAAACGCGTCCATGTAGTTACTTACAAGTTGTTGCGAAGAAGGCGATTTTATAGTTTAGAAGGGATACGAGAGATGAGTTAGCTTGCATCAGGCCAACATTGAAACTACCTTTTTTCTCGTTTGTGTAAACGTCGCACGGTAAGGCAAAACTTACGCAAACAAATTCACTCAGTGGCATTTAATTTTTGCGCGTATAGTACTTTACATGAATCAGGAAAAATCCATTTACAATCTACAATGTAAATTCTATCTCAAAATACTACGTCCACTCTTACAACACAATTTACTGTTAGTTTTTTTTAAGCCGCTCTATAGGCTTAAAAAAAAATATAATGCGTAAATCCTCTTTCACATAAAAGATGCATATGAAGAATTTTTGTGTCTATACTTGGAATTTTCAAATTTATGTAGTTGATTCGACATTACTTACAGCCGGTTTCTGTAACATTTGCGAAATCTCTATTTATAGTATAACAGGCGTGTTAAATAAACATTCATTTTAAAGGAGACGTTCCAAAATGTATGGATCCCGGGCCTGCACCACCTGCTATATTGTGAGAAAAGCATAAAATACTAAATCATTTTCAGCTATTCAAATCGTTTGTAGAATAATATAATATCATATAAATAATGTTTCCTACACGTTTATTATACTTCCAATCATTTTTTTTATGTAATGGAATTGGCAAACATGCATGCAGTTCACATTAATGTTAAGTGAATACTGCAGCCCATAGCTACTCACACTAAGACCAAAGTCAAAATGCAGATCCATTACCACTCCTGAGGCTTAAGGTGTTATGCTTCTGTGCCGGAAATTACAAGCCCGTACTTTACCACCTGACCGGAACACGATAGTGCTGAACACTACCATTTAGCGGCAAGTATATTAGGTAATGCGGTGGTGCCTACGGCCGCGAGCTCCGTCACTGGAGCTCTAACACCAGTACTGTCGTAAGTGTATTTAAAAAAACAAGAACTTCATAGTAGCATTATGGTGACATATTGTTGTCATACAAAAATTACAGTGCTCATCAAGAAATAATGCACATTGAGCTTATGAAAGAGACAATCGGCTAGTTTCGGCTTTATAGAGCGTTATCTCTGCTGCACACTGCCTAAGTAAGCATCCGTAGTCCGGTATTGGTCAAAACTTGATCAAAATGGTCCACAAATGTCAAATAGGTAAGGTGCGAAAGAGATAACGCCTACAGATCCGAAATAAGTTGACGTCTCTTCCTGAGGTCGATGTGCATTATGTCACATGTACATTAAATGAATATTACCGACAAAAAGAACGATTTAAATTATTTTTTGAGTATTATTCCATGATTCTACGTATTTGTCTCTATTTTTTATATAGTGCATAAGGCGCGGGCCCAACATGGAACATAAAGATTCTAATCGGTTCGTCAAATTAATTACTCATAAAAAACATTTCAAGCAACACATTTCGCACATGACGAGAGATTTGACAATCTGTTAGTTATTATTTGGATTTACAAGCATTCGAAAAACTGGGCCTTATGCTGTTTGGTTTTGGCATAAAAAGCCTTCAGGATTCAAACCGTCTCCATTTTAAATTTCGTCAGGCTCGATTGGCTGCGAGGTTTGGTTGACAGCGTAACAGACAGATTTACTTTCACATATATAAACATAATAAAACAAACTCTCCCGCCGCATCTGTCTGTTCGCGATAAACTCCAAAGAATACTGCACGGATTTTCATGCGGTTTTCACCAACGGATAGTGACTCTTGGGGAAGGTTTGTGTATATAATTTGTTAGTTTTGTGTAAATTGGTTGGAAGATGCAAGCCGCTTTGGAGCTTTCATCGAAGATGCTGCCTAAACCTTTTGAGAAATAACTTAACAATGTATAGTGGAATATTTTCTCTTTGATAGATCTACAAAAGTCCGCGATGGCATTTAAAAGCTATCTTTTATGGATAGCTTACTATACCCATTATTACTTCCGAGAAATTCGTCACTTACTATGCGTTAATTGGAAAGCTATTTAGTGAAAATTGCATCCGTTGCGTGTTTTAAAAGAAGAAAGCTTAGAAACAGACAAAAGCGGTGAGCAACTTGGGATTTTTACAATATTTACAAATTGTTCAAACGTGGTAATTAAAAAACTTTGGGTTTATTATAATGGAATATGCAACGTAAGTCCATAACACAACAACACACAACAAAAGCTCTAAGTGTGTCTCACCTTCTTAGAGCTATTGTAGACACTGACTACCTCGTAGTCGCTGTCGACGAACAGGATGTTCTCAGGCTTGAGGTCGGTGTGCGTGAGCTTGTTGTCGTGCAGGAACAGCACGCTGTATATGAGCTGGTACGAGATGTGGCGCACCTGCTCCAGCGGGTACGGCTGGTAGTTATTGTCTTTCTGCAATGTAACAGGCATACAGGGGTTAGTAAACGTGGCTTCTTCCGCACTGTAAGTAACTTATTGCGATTCAATTTAGAAAGCTAGCTACACAGGGCGTCTGGTCGCAAAAATGATAAATCGCCATAATTTATCGTGTCGAAATACTACTCTTTAAAGATTTATCGATAAGTCAAGTAGAATATACTGGAGACAAGAAAATCGTTCCGATCACAGAAAATACAAAAGACAATAGAAATGGCATTTTGCTAAAAACTATCGGGGAGGCATGTCGCTGGTTTGTATACTCACTACTACATACATACACTGACAATAACTATATATTCAAGTTAACACAAGTAATAACAATACTATTAGGAAAAAGTAAGCTCTAAATGCTTTCAAGAAGGTTCAAAATACATTGTATTGTTTCGCTATCTGACATTAAATCTTATATTTGCGTATATTATATATATAACACAATTCAACAGAGCACTGGAATTGGTGTCGAAGAGACACCAGTTTGTGGCCGTGACATTGACACGCGCTTGTAGCATTTCTATTGTCTTTTATAATTCATTTTTCTGTGGTTCCGGTAAATTGTTTTTCTTTCAGAAGTCCTGAATAGCTCTTTTTTGTATCGTGTTTATAAGCTAGCGTCGATCAAGAAATTTAACTAATCTTTGTAATTAAGATTTGGTTCGGAAATAGCAATAAGGACTAGTATCGGGTTCTGCAATTGATTTAGGTTTAAAATAATTTTATCAAGAGTTTTTCTATTATGTGAGAATAACAATTTTCACAACTCTCCATAAAATAACTATGCTCAGAATGACTATGCAACATAAATTCATGGCAAACCAGAAAATTATTTACACAATTAGTATTGTGAAAAATACTCAACAAATTTTCAAACCCCGAGGAAACCTCGGAAATATGAGATTGCAAAAATCCCATTAAACTAATAGTTACGATCTTATGGTTATACGTATTGTATTACATACGCAACTGGGAAATCAGTTTGAAATTGGTTAGACCTTGACGGTTCAATTCAATTACCTTAGCTTAAAAAGGCCACAAGCAATAATCCTTTTTATATAACTGTGCTGGTCAAAGTTCAGTAAACAAATTAAGATCATACTATCATCACATATTATTATACTTATGCGGTAGTTCATAAATTTCAATTCGAATATAATAGAAATACAATTTTTATTCATTTATTTCTCGAAATATCAAAGTTTGCGCGTCAAGTATAAAGGGTTTCAAATTTTCAATCAAGGTAACTATAAAAAAATACAGTAAGATTATTCTACTTGCAATAATATAAATAACATGTCGATAGTGCAAATAAAGGATATCATATCAATAGATTTAAACTTGACGAAAGTAAAATAATGACTAAGTGGGCGTAAACCCGCACAGGGGTTAGTTCCGAGGTCGAATTCCGCTCATTTGTTTGTATATGATTGGTTTTTATTTTGCATTGAAAGCTGATAATATAATAGTAAGGTAGTCATCATCCTAATTTAAATTTCCTCCCATTATATGACTCGCGTTTTATTCAAAACGTCTTGATTCGTATTCCAGTGGTATAATAACATGCATCCTGTAGATATATTGTTGACGGGCCTCTTCCCGTCGTAAAAATGAACTTTGAGAAAGCGTCCAGAATAATCTACAGTTTACAATGAAATTACACTAAACGATGTGTTGAAATTGCCAGGGTCACCTATCGTATTAGTGTAATAATAATTTATTACTCACAAGGAAGTCAAACACGCTCTGTCCGAGCATTTCAAACGCTATACACATATGGCCGTGGTACTCGAACCAGTCCAGCATCTTCACACACAAACTGGAAAAAACAAATACATTTCATGTTAAAAACGGAACAATACATCTTGTTTTAGATTCGAGAGCAATTATTTAAAATGTGACATATCAAGGGCTGGAGCGATATGAAAAAATACGAGATATTGGCTATTTAGAAAGTAATATGTGAGGGGCAGACGGTATTTTTGTGTTTTGGTTGACATCGACTTCATCACTGGCGCGCTGCCAGCCAGCATAACGTCGCGTATAAACGTGCAAGGTCAAATATTGCTACATTCGCCGGCGTCATTGAATTATGTTCATGCGAAATAATCAACAAGTTGTGTCTTCCTAATATTATAATATGCAGCATACTCACTTTTTACAGTCTGGGTCCACATCAGCTAATTTTTCTAAAACATTAATCTCTAATTTTGCAGCCTCTCTGTACTTCTCTACGTTCTTTATGATCTTCAGAGCCATTCTATGATCCCTGGAATACATAAGAGATAATTTTGTTAGATATCGTCTTTGTGTCTAATTGCGGAGGTATATTTTGGCGTTAGTTGGCAATAAACCATGAAAAGTCTGAGAGTGCTTAGTATATATAAACACGTGAAAATAGAGCTGAATAATCAGTGCGCTGGCAAACGGTCTGTGTGCCACACGGCAAGAGTAGGATGAATGTGAACGACACTAGTTAAAATAGTTGTCATATTATTAGGTTGAATAGTAAAAAAAAATTGTCTGACCAATATTGACAAAATATTAGGGAAGCTGTCAGTGTGTATTTATAAAAATATTGAGCACATTCGTGTATCTGAAGGCTGCAGCCACACTGGCGCGCGCTAATCACCGTTTTGTTGGAAATACTTTTTGCACGATTTTAGTTTTAGAACATTTTTAGAAAAACAAATAATGAAAAAAAAAATACATAAAGCATTCTTGTCAGTTTGCAACATTACTTTTGCTATGAGTGAAAAGTGTTTTACTTGAAAGTGACTAACGTTTCGGTTTATTTACTGAAAGCGTTCCAACAAAAAGAGTCATCAAGAGTATCAGGTCTAGAACTAGTAAATTTTTACGACATGATATAAACAAGTATTTTGCTATTTTTATTCTAATAAAAATTGATGAGAAATCATATTGCATTTGGATTGGACAAATATTATAAATTAAATTACTTTACAATCCCTGTAAATGCACGTCAGGTAGGTAGGTAGGTCAGTGATGAGACATGTTTGGAATGCGAATAAATAAATAAATAAATAAAATACGCTTACACTCCCAGCCCCACAGTAGGTATAAACCTGTGTCGTGGGTGCCGTTGTACACATACAACACATACACAAACACCCAGACCCGAAACAAATATCTGTAGGCCATACAAACATTTGTCCCGGTGCGGGGATCGAACCCGCGACCCTTCGAATCAAACGGTCATCTCACACCGCTGGACTAACCGGGCCGTCAATGCCTTCGACTTCCGCTGCTCGATACATGTCATGTTTTACTACTTAATTTTGTATGTTTAAACTACATCCAAACATGTCTCATCACTGACCTACCTACCTGACGTGCATTTACAGGGATTTTAAGGTAATTTAATTTATAATATTTGTCCAAGTTTGCAAGAATGGCCGACATCAAGCCCGATGTGTTGTTTAAAGCCTGTCAGGCTGAAGGCTCGCGAATAGCGGCCCTGCCTTTAGCGCCTTGATCACAATCATCTTCAAATGTGAACATTATAAATGAATTAAAACATGTAAACAAAACAGTACAACGGCTTTGAAATTCCAAATGTAAACAATGGTCAATGCTTTGTTCAACATACGAAATGAATCACAGATAGTAAAAATTGAAGGGGATATTTGAGGAAAAAGTAAAATCGATGATAAATATACATTAAAATACTCACATTTCCAAGTCCTTCACCTCGACCACCTTCCCGAAGGTACCCTCACCGAGCGTGTCGATGATTTTGTCTGTAATGAACGGTCAAAACGATTAATTCAACTGCACACAAAACAAAGTCATGATGGAATTTGACATTAGTTTCCCATTTCCCGTGATCTATAGATACAAGATATTGTTACATAAACGAGAATAAAGGATTCTCCAGTTGTATCTATGTCATTGAAAACGAACGAACCAATGTTTATAGCTCCATCATGACTTTTTACTTCAAATGAAAATGTTTGCTGCTTCAGTTACTTTAAAAACTTTAAAATAAAAAAGCGATTCATTTGAAATATCTCAAATCTTCAAAACACGAATCACTGATCTGAAAGAGCTAGACTGTGGATAGTGAGAGAAAATTGGCACTCTTCGAATTTTTCGTACATGACGTGGAGTGTTCACCATGTACTCGTGATTCATGAGGAGAATAAGTGTCCAAGTAGTAAGTGGATGTGTGTATGTCTAGAGTGAATGTGGTGAGTGTTGTGTAGTGTGTGGTGTATGGTTAGTGGTGTGCCTGCGTGTAGTGTAATACAATTGGTTTATAGTTATGTTGTAGACACGAACATCTCGCTCCCATGACATAGCCGGGCCAGTACACCAGGTGTCCGTCCTTGTCGTCCTTGACGGAGGAGCGTGCCCGGGAACTCTGCAGGCGCCGCCGCCGTCCGCCGCCGCCGCCGCACGCGCCACGCACCGCGCGCCACACGCCGCACGCGCCATCACGCACCACGCCACATGCCACGGAGAGCGCCACGCGATCGCCACGACCCGAGTAGTGTTGTACCCAACAATCAAACAATGGAACGGTTGCCCGTCAGACAAGCGACAATTGGTATGGTGTGTCGAACATGCTGTTAGAGGGCGGACGGGTGGGCGCTGCGTCGCGGGTCGTGCGCCGCGGCGGGAGCCCGAGGGCCCTCGGGCGCCCGCCAACGCTTGCGCGCCGCCACGGAAGGATTCAGGACAAGGACGGGACTCACCGGGATCAGAAGCCGACACGACGCTTAGCACGCATCACTCACATCCATCATCTCGCACTCCGCACTTAGACAGGAAAACAGTGTCCACCCGAGCCGAAAGTTTTAAGTTACTACAATATTAATTCACATCTACTAACTTTGCGGTACTCTATTCTATCGGCACTTCGTTTCCGTTTGGGGTTTGAAAATATCTTTACGCAAAACAGAGACATGTTAACTTTAAGAACACGCACAAAAAATCTAAACACATGCACTATCATCGCACGATATTTAATTTTCCGTTCACAACTATTTTACATCGGATTGTTAGCGGTCTCATATTGTTAGAAAGAATTTACATTTTGCCAAATACCCACATGGCTAATTATTTTTGCGCTACCATCCGATGAAAGTTACGTTCGCTGTCGTATTTTATTTGTAAATACATGCATTCCAAAATCTTTGCGATTGGTTTGTTTTGAGATAGTATTAAACGAAGTCGCACAACAAATGAATGGTACGAAATAAACGAATATAAAGCACGGACCGTATGCGACCGGCGTGGTATGTTAGCGGCACACAGAGACGCAGGCAGCAGGCAGGCGGTTAGCGGGTGCTTACAGGCGGCGTGGCCGCGCGCCGCGTCAGGTGGCGCGGGCGCTGCGGCCGCTGACGACCTCGCAGCTCGGGCGGGAGCGCTACCACATCCCCCACACCCAGGGGGATATCCGCCTTCCTCGGTGCGATCCCGTCGCTTATAACCCCGTTAGGCTCCTTTTCTGTGATACGGCCGTACACCTCGTCCAGGTGCGCGTACTTCATTATCAGGCTCTGGATTTCCTTACGTCTCGTCTCACGTTCGGTGAGCACCCGATCGCCGACCGGGGTTTTGTCGTCGTCCTCGTCGCTGGATGGGAAATAGATCTGTTTTTGTCTGCCGATCTCTTTCACGGGTGACGAGGCCGGTGTTTTCGCTAGTTTCAATTTAGTTTCCCCGAGCTGCTGTTGCGGCGGCGAGATTAGATCGCGAGCTGCCGCTTGTATGTTTATATCGACCGGTCGTAACGATAGTTTGCCGCCTTTTCTCTCGCTATTCTCGCTTTTTTCGACTCGCAAAGATCGACGTTGATGCTTTCTATAAACGCTATCCCTGTCTTTTCCATGGTACGGGCGATCAAACCCATTTTTGTACTCATTTTTATCACTTTGTTTATGACTAGATAAACGACGATCTGCCGCATTTCTAAAGGGCGTCTTATCCCTCGATTTACCCGCAGAAAAATTATGCCTCTTGAAAGAATTCTCACCGAACACCGCAGTCGTTAAACTTCTCATCAATCCCCTGGTCACGACCGGTTCCGGTTCTAACGTCTTATCGCGGTCTTCCTTTTCTTTTCTAGCCTGCTCTTTTTTTTGTATAGCTATTCTGTCTAACACTGATGAATATTTGTCTTCTAACCGGCTCCGCGTGCTGCCTAATAAGATAGTGGTGTCAATGTTATTATTATTGGTTTCCTTCAGAGGATATCGTTTGGTAAACGGCGATGATTTATTATCTTTCACGTGAGCTCTGCGGAATGAGTCACTACGGCTGAGTGAGCTAATGGCAGAGGTAGTAGGAAGCAAGGGAGACGCATCGGCGTGACTCTTGGATGAGTTCAGGTAACCAGAGTACGAACGCTCATCGTTCAGCTTTCTCACACTGGGTGCACCGACGACGGACGTCAAAGACGCGTACGGTGATATGCGCCTGTTGTTCTCATAACGTCGCACATTCGCGAGCACAGAATTCTTGTTTGTAAGCAATTTATCATCGTAACGAGATCGAGCGCTTGACAACTTGGAATCGGCGATTGGATCGGTTTTCTCCGACGGACCTCGTTTCGTTAGGCGGTTCATAATACTTGAATATCCATCAGATAATAACTGAGTCACGCTGGTCGTGGATGCACGCGTATATCGACGACGAGGACTGGACCCATTTCCACTGGTCAAACTGGCCATATTTGATGGGTTGGACTGTTCCAGATGCATGTAGTCACTGTAGTTACCCGGGATAAATCACATAGTACTTTCGAACTGTCATAATTTCACTATACTGCAGATGTGTACACTAGAATTGTTCATGCGCTGTTCGTGCATCTAAGAAGCTTCGGTATGGCACATAAGACTGGGTCCACTTCGCTCGAGAGCGTATCTAAGCGCGGAGGGATTTCAGAAAGATCACTAGCGCAGCTGAGTGCGGCCGTCGGTGCCAAGTAATGGTCGCAAACTAAAAATATCGGCAACCCGTGGGAGCGCCCTCCCGCGCACTCCGAGGTGCCGCCGCGTGCGCATTTTCGTCGCATTACACCCGCTATACGGATTTAATACTTTCCATAATGCTCGGCTATGTTTTATTGTCTACGCCAATTGTGTGGTCGTCCACATATAACAATCTCTTGGATCCTCATTATTGTCTCAATATATCTATCTACCATACGCATACCTACATTTCAATTATTTTGGCAAACAACTAATCGGAACATTGTCACATTTTAAACGAGGAAATAGGTATTTTAACCTCAATAAAGCAGACATTGTTTTGCGCACAAACTGGTTTATTGCACCCATTTTAATGTGATTTATTTAATTTTACTTATTTTAACTCTTTGCAAAATAAATGCTAGTATTAGTGCAAGGTTACTTATTGTCAAAGAAAAAAAAATCAGCTTGCTCGTGGCGTCAGTGTTGCATTAGGATGACAGTGTGAGTGTAATGAGTTTGTAACGATAGCGACACCGGTGAGGCGTGTTAGACACCTTTCTCTGAGCGGTGAGCTAGAGCGCCAAGACAGTTCTGTCAATAAGCGGTCACTAATTGGGTTAGTGGAGCGCATGCGGGCAATGTACAATGCCGGTGTTTCGCGTGCGCCTGCGCTGAACACCCGATTGAACACGTAACACTGCTATCTATCGCCCGCGTAACACGTACCATCCGACGCGACGGGTCAAATATTATCTAAAAGCGTAATCGATAAAAGGTTATACGCCCCTTATCTTTATCAGACGGATCACGCACGATAGGACGGATGCGGGTGTAAAAAATACGGGCCGGTCCGTCACAGATAATACGTAACACGAGTCCTCTCCGTGCTCTCACGCTTATCGTATTGTAAACATATCACATGTATTTATTCATTCATCCAGCGCCTGCATTATTTGTCTTGGTAATCGGACAATTTTTAATTTATTTCATGCTTGTTCATGTAAACGTATTGTTCGAGATAGACATTGAAGTTAAGTATATTATCCAAATTACACTTTATGCAGGAATAGATTTACGTACCTACTGAAGCACGCAAATGTTTTACATTCTTGCCGTAGTACGGCGCGCCAATAGTGCCTACATTCTATAATATATCTAACACATACCTATCTATAAATAGTTAGCTTAAAATAGTTTATTAAAATTCTGCTTAAAAATATGTAAACAAAGTAGGTTTATGTAGTATTACAATATATAGAAAAGAGATCCATATTTCACATTTCAACAGTGTCACACGTTTAGTTTTTAGTGATACATTGTTGACATTTTTTACAAAATTAATCGGCCCTTAGTATGCATGCTTTTACCGTTGAACAATTTTTCAGCGGTGGGTAACATTCAATGAATAGCGGGCATACTGAGGTCCCATAAATAAATTGCTGATCAATATCTAGGTTAACATTGAAACGCCTCCGGCCAGCCGGCTTAGGTCAGACCTGAAAGGCGCATTTTAACGTCAGTAAATGAGGAATGCATGTATTTCGCAAAACCTAATAATTTTGAGGCGATATAATAATAGTTGCGGCCAATTCGTATGTAACGTGGTTTATGGTAAGATCAAATAAAGCCGACACACATCGATCACGACTTGTATTTATCTAACGACACAAATACTAGGAATCTTATTCAATAACAAACCTCCGGGAGTACAAAATCATCCGAGACGAGATAAAGCACACACGGTTTCAGTAAGTTAACAAAATCTCTAAACGGTTTTAGAAAATCGTAGGACTTCATTTTGTACACGGTTATCAACAATGTTGGTAATTAGGAACACAGCACGGATGACAGTGATTTATCTCCACTGAGTATATAATAAAATTGTTGTAGACTGTTTTTCATCGGTATCACAGAATTCACATTCCACGAGCACTATCGCCTCCACCATGTTACTGCTTATGAACAGACGTTGGTGCTCAGCTGTTCAAAAGGTGTGCGCGGCAGGGATGCGATGGGGTGCAGGTAAGAAACCGCCGCGCGATTGGTCCGTAAGACCCTTTGGCCGTTTAAGTGCAAATCGACATGAGAAAACGGGTGCCTTTTGTTCACACGTGAGCTTTTTATCTTTCGAAAGTTTTGTACTGAGACAAGGGAATAGGTAGGTCTTAATCTTGAGATTCAATAATTATGATGATAACGTTCAATATAAATAAATGATATAGCGTTTGCCGCGACTCGAATATTTTAATTCGTAGATCAAAGTTAGCTATAGCAATTGCTTATCGATTTTACGAGTACGAAAGCATAAATCACATCAATTATGTATAATACTTTGCAACATGTCTACTATTAAAAGAGATATCCAATTGTAACACACGTTTGTGTTTATTTTAAAAAGAAACAATAGCTTTATAATAAAATACGCTGCTACTCACAGCCTAGGTATAAACCTGTGTCGTGGGTGCTGTTGTACACACATAACACATACGCAAACACCCAGACCCGAAACAAATATCTTTAGGCCATACAAATATTTGTCCCGTTGCAGGGATCGAACCCGCGACCTTTTGAATCAAACGGTCATCTCACGCTGGACAAACCGGGTCGTCGTTTCGTCGTTTGCTACTTACATTGCTCCCAAGAGATTAAAACTCATTTAAACATAATTATTTAAGGCAACATTTTTTACTAATCTGTTTTGTATACAATTTTATAAAAAAAACAAAAGCTTTCATGAATGGCTTTACGATAAAGCAGCGTTGCAAAATTGGTCTCCCAGTAAGTTTTCAAGTCGTGTTAGTACTTAGTTTCGGAGAATTACCCTCTATATCGTAACTATTGTTTCAGTAGGTAGTACCTTAAAAATGTCGATATCTATGGCTAATATTAGCAACATTTATTATATAATTTTCCTTCCTAAATTAAAAATTTGTTCACAGATGAAACTGACCTTGCCCGCGATTCGGGTACTCGCACCGTCCACATCGAAAAGGATCTCAGTTAACACGGTAAGCAATTTTGTGATGTCGTGCCATTTGCCGCTGTGGTCCTTGATGAAACGTTTGTACAATTCATGAAAGGATGCCAACCTCAAGGGTTGCTTGCCGCGGTGGCCACGAGCACACTCGGTTGCCAATTCACTCATGATCCTTGCACTTATCACTGCACTACGCGGTGGAGCGAGCTCAGGGGGCGGGCGGGCAGCCGGCCGGTTGAGCAACAACTGTAGCGCGACGCCGCGATATCTCACTGCGCAACTTCCTCGTAATTCTTATGACAAAACTATACTTTTCCAAATCACCGTCAAAGCAGTTTACGAATTAAATAGCTAAGTGCTCTTCGCGTACGCACAGTTTGATGTGAACTGCGTGATGGTGGCGTAGCATTTCAATTAAGATGGTGAGCAGAAATGGAGCGAACCATTTGTAATGGAAGCTTTCGGTTGAAACAGGATTTATCCGCGTAGGAGCGACTATGAAATTCTTAGAGGCGTTTGGTATATTCCTCGAACTATACGCATTTAAGAGAAATGTTATTGTAAACCTGTCAGATTGTGGTTGTAACCTAACATTGTACGGTCAACGGGGTCGTTACACTGCTGTGTTTACACTTGAATGAGAAAAAAATCCTCACTAAATTATCATTGGTTCACAATAAATTCATATTATCTGATATATCACATAAAAATGGAACTTAATTTCTTTTTTTTCTTATAATTATATTGTTTATCATTAACCATATTTGGAATATTCCTTTAATCACACCAGACACAGTAGATACGTGATATGTCTCATTCATGCCACAATGAGTATGATTAACGAATATGTTAGTGACCTCCTTAGCTAAAAATTAGTTCTACTTATAATATTAGTCATGGTACCGATTCTTTAGAAAAAAATGCAGAGTAATAATGTGAAAGGTTTTCCCCATTTCTCATAATTGACAACGACAACGAAGATCACAAGCAAAAGAATAGTAATTATGAAAGAGAAAAATGTTGTAACATTAATTTTATAGTAGTTATGGACAAAGATTAACTAGGATAACGTTTGGAAATAGGTGTAACATATTTAAGACAGTAATAGATGTGAGAGCGAGGCGATTGGGCGATTGTAAGTGGAACGATAGAGGCAAGGCCGGCCGGAAGGAACCGAGCATTACTGGGCAGATAGGTGCGATACCACGATACATAGACGGACGGTATCGCAACACGGGCCGCTTGGTCACCCTTGGGCCATGGACATAAGATTGTGCCCGCGAACTTGGCCTGTGATATTGTGCAACACGAATTTTAAGTTGTGTTTTGACGCAGATCCTGTTTCATTTATATAATAGAACAATAGGATAGTTGATTTTAAAGTCAAATTAGTTTTATCAAAAAATTGTTGGAAGGGAATTTATTGTTACCTTTGTATGATGTTATAGGTAGTTAATGGTCGATTTGCTATTTATGCCCGAATACTCGTTTATCCCAGGTTTGAACAAAGCCTTCAATGCAAAATAAATTCCAATTTCGATTTTAGATTGAAGTATTTTTAGGCAAAGCTAGAAGTAGGTACTACTTACCTAACTTTTTAGTCAATCGTCGAAAATAACATTATCTATTTTGAACTTCGCCTAATTAAGGACTCTTTTGGGATCGATTATCCCAAAAGAGACTAATCAAATGCAATCTCAGTGAAACATCGATGCGACTTCAGTTATGTATTATTTTTTGATAAATTTCGCAACAAAACTTTTTCACCGACACCCTTCGACCTAATCCATATAGCTCTTATAATTTGATGATAAAATTTAAAAACATCAATCATTTAAAGAGAAAGAGACCAATAACCAAAATACGGGTGTCAAATGTTATTTTTGTTTACCAAATATGAATTGAACAATAATCATAATAGGTTGGGGAAAAAGTCTTTTCGCATTATAGTATGTATGAACTTGTAATAAAATCTCTTTGGCTGTAGTATTTGTATCTGGCTGGTTTTGGTATCATTGAAAGTTAAAATTTTAAAGAACATAATTCCAAATTCAAATTAGGCAAATGTGTGATTTTCATTTGTTTTTCGTACTGTCAAGATGAGTGAATCTAATGAAGAAATTCGATACATTTTAACATTTTACTACAAAAAAGGTAAAAATGCAACGCGAGCCGCGAAAAACAATTAAAATTGCGAAACACCTAGTGCAGTGTCTGTGAGAGTAGCACAAATTTGGTTTAAGCGTTTTCAATCCGGAAATTTTGATGTCAAAGATGCACCTCGCTCTGGTCGCCCTATTACGGATAAAATGGATGCCATTTTTGAAAAAGTGGAGCAATATCGACATATCAGTAGTTACGACGTAGCTGAAGAACTGAGAATTGATCTCAAAACAGTTTTGGCGCATTTGAAAAAAGCTGGGTACAAAAAAAAGCTCGATATTTGGGTACCTCACGAGCTCACTGAAAGAAACCTAATGAACCGTGTACTCATTTGTGATTCTTTATTACGACGTAATGAAACCGAATCATTTTTGAAGAAGCTGATAACTGGTGAAGAAAAGGATGAAAAGTGGATCACGTACGACAAGAACGTGCGAAAAAGGTCGTGGTCAAAGGCCGGTCAGGCTTCACAGACTGTGGCGAAACCCAGGTTAACTCGCAATAAGGTGATGTTGTGTGTGTGGTGGGATTGGAAGGGCATTATTCATTATGAGCTATTACCACCAGGCAGGACTATCGATTCTGAACTCTACTGCGAACAACTGATGAGATTAAAGCAAGAAGTTGAGAGAAAGCGGCCGGAATTGATCAACAGAAGGGGTGTGGTGTTTCATCATGATAACGCTAGACCTCACACATCTATAGCCACTCAGCAAAAATTAAGAGAGTTTGGTTGGGAGGTGTTAATGCATCCGCCGTATAGTCCTGACCTTGCACCTACAGATTTCCACCTGTTTCGGTCTCTTCAGAATTCTTTATGCAATGTTAGGTTAACATCACAAGAGGACTGCCAAATCCACTTGTTGCGGTATTTTGATGAGTAGTCCCAAAATTTTTATAGCAATGGGATCGTGTCCCTACCTACAAGATGGCAAAAGGTTATCGAACAAAATGGTACATACATACTTTAGTTAAATTTAAATAAACTATATTAAAAAATGTTTTGAATTATCTTAAAAAATGCGAAGAAACTTTTTCCCCAACCTAATATGACCTTGAAATAAAAAAATTGAACAGCTGTCCTAAGCGGGCGACCCTTTATAGAAAACTCAGATTTGGTAGACATGCTCTACAGAGTGCTAACACGTACCCCCCATAACATAATCTAACGTGGTCGAGTGAATCCAGAAATCCCTTCATGGGCTCCTCTAGGTACTAATTTACTTTTATAATACCTATAATTATCTTATTACTCTGCCGAGTTCGTTCATCATCCCAAATGTGGTGGTAATAAAAGCTATAGGTATACTTGATTGATTTTGGATAAGCGGAGAGTTCCCTGATTGTTTGTAGCGATTCATTAGGTACTTCATCAAGTCATCACTTTCATATTATATCAATAAACTGACCAGTGCTAGTATCAAAAGTTAGTCATGGGATGAAACGTGTCGACCGGAAGTTCGTATGTTTGTAGTGATAGTGATAACGGCATCACTGTTTTGGGAAATAAGTCGATTTTATCCATGATTCATTCACAGGAATCAACCAAACTAACCCAGAAATTCAGAATAAAAAAAAAACAATTCTACACAATTATGACGATCACATTTAATAGTTGTGTTCGTGAATACCTAACCCCTAGTTTGCACTAAAAACATTAAACATGATGTTTCGCAACTCGTCGCTTAAAGCATGTATTGCGATGAATGTCTTGTTGGTGCAAGCGTTCGCACTGCTGTCAAACCTATCATTTTAACATGTTTTTATGTGAATGTTTCATCAATGCAAACTCACGGTAAAATAGGTACCTAGTATCATACTAAAATATTATATTGTTTTAAAAGTCACAGATTTTTTATATATTATCGGGCAATCAATAAAGTTACCGAAACGCTGCCGTGAATAGAAAGATGCATGTATGGATCCGTCCGATTGTTTTGTCTCTATCACAGAGAAAAAACAATCAAGGTCTCAGGGGTGGCAACACATCTACATTTTGATCTCTGGTCTGTGTGGGGTGTCTATAGACTGCAGTCATCACTTAACATCAATGTGAACTGCATGCTTGTTTGCCACCTTCATTACATAGGTGCATAATATATACACACTTATATTTCGTGTGATATGAATGATATCGATACTATATTTAAGTACCGTACTTTTTGCGTTACCGACATCTTTAGTTAAAGGAGATTGAGCAATTTTGTATGTGAGTTCGCCCTCGTTCGATTACTCGCAAAATATAGGTAATATCGTAAGTAATGCGTGCGCAAAAAAGAAAAAAGGTATCAATAGGAGTTCGACGAGTTGCGAAACATCAAGTTTTTTAAAAAAGCAGCATTATGAACTTTTGGTTATTTTGAGGTTACGTTTTGTGTGGTGTACCTGCCAGAGGTTACTAAAATAAGCGAAGACTATTTTAAATATGTCGCATCTCAGCTGTTTTACTTACATTCAGTATTATAGTTTAGCCGCTAAAAATATTTAACAATTAATAAATACAAATTGTATCCACTTGATACGAGTGATTATACAAGACAAATAGTAAACATGAATAGTCTATTCCGTTGAATATCGATAATAAAGCAATCGATTTTATTTTGAATAAGTCATAAGGGTCCTAAAATTACCAGTGTCCAACGCAAAAAGTAAATAATACAATGGTGTTGACATTGGCAGCTTGGTTATTGGACTGTGATCGGCAGTTCACTACAAAATAATTTATTAACTTTTAAAAAATATCTTGTAAATCCCCATTCGTTTTAACGTGAAAAAAATGAGAGTGAAATCTAAATTCAAAAAACAATTTTTCTACATACAAGTTGTTAAGACGCAATCAGGTCGGCTTTTGGTCATTCTCCTTTGACGGATGGCCCTACTAGTCTCCAAAATTATATATCTATCACTGTGTAATATGTTCAGCATGTAAGTAGATAATGATATAATGAACTTGAACTATGACATAGAATCAACTTAATTTCCTCTTATGTTAATAACTAATAACATGAACTATTAAGTAATTTAATAGATAGCGTGATGCGTTGACAACTAATCAATATCATGAATATTAGAATTGCGACAAATGTGACATTTCATAGTATTACAGATCTCTATGGATGAATATGGATGGGGATTAGAATCACAAAAACTGATCAATTGTTAATTGTAAGCATCACAGTTACAGTGAATTTAGCAGTTATTTTATAATTACACAAACAAATTAAAATAAGTTTAACACTGTCATCGGCTTACTGCAAATAGACAGTGATTAACAATTTTCACATTTTCTAGTCTTTACTGTGGTGAGAAAAGATATTTTGCAAATACGGCATTGTACGCCTAATCCGAATTCGAGTACTAAGATTTTTTTTTCTGGCATAATAGATCTATTATGTACGTATCTTCACGCCAAGTCTATTACTAGGTAGGCAGAGTGTAGAGCGCCAGATATACTAGTGCCTACACACCTCCCGAGCTTCTTATTAAATAAATGAGACGTGAATGTATTGTATTAAACATTGCATACTTTTATAATTTAAAAGTGGAAAGGATGACAAATTCTGAAACATGTTTAGCTGTGGGCAAAAAACTAAGTTAAATATACCTATTTGTCATTGTGAACGTTACAATTAAATTTAACTGCTACAGGAAGTTAACTGCTACAGGTAACTCGTCCTGTGTATTATATCATGAATTTTCCCTATAAACGATGTTAGATGTAACAGTTGATATTTAACATAACATTAGTGAATTTCAAAAAGTAAGTATTTATTTTCTCAACATATAACTAATTACTTATCGACTTCAGCAGCCACGGAACGCCTAGTGACAAAAACGAGATCATAAAAAAAACAAATAATAAATAGGTTTCCGTATAAGGTAAAACCCCATTGACCCGGCGTTGATGCGGCAAACACGAGTTACTCATTTTGTTGGAATGTTTGAAACAAAAACAAAAATATAACATTAAGACCGCAGTCATCCGAAGCATTTGCGGATCCGAACGGAGCCGGAATCAACAGGTTTCAATTTAAGAATTTTATATTACAATTCAAAACAATTGAGACACACTCGGTTTGATGAAGTTTGATTAGGCAAATGTGTTAGCGTAGCCAACGTCCGCGTCGAACTTACGGTTTTGTTTACTAGCAATACTGCAATTGAAACTAAAATGTAGCTATATTTTTTTGTAATCTTGGTGGTGACAGATGATTGTTAAATATTATCTTCAGTTAATCAGAAAAAAAAATGCTTTTAGACTAATGAAAGACAATTGGTTTCGCTGTAAGTAATGACTACCGTGCATAATTCTTGTTCGAATAGGCCATTGATTCTGATTCGACTGATATACCTAAATTAAAATCCATAAAACATGAACTACGATGGTTAACACTTAGGACGACTTTTACTTATTTGTAGTTGCATGTTAATGCGCGCGAACAATAATTTCCTCTAAGTACATAAAATATTTTTAGCTACGAACTGATACAGGGTTTCTCTTAAATTCATATAAGCTATCTCTACGTGATAAGAATCTGTCATGTTTGGACAGCACAATTTGAGGAATTGGACTGCAAGATATAACGTTCGGTTTATAATCGTGTGGGCGGACGGTGTGATAGCGACGGGGAGTGCGGGCGCGGGCAGAAATCATAACAGCAAAAGCAAAGTTTTGCCTAGGTGAAGGTGATCGACGCTATTTCCGTGCGCATGCGTTGTTCTATGTTTTCAGCGCTCATGTGGCGCCATCTAGCGGTCATCGTCGGAAATGCATAGTTAATGCCAGCTGCTGTTACTATTTCTGTCAACTATATAATAATATATTGTTTACTGCCGATATGAACATAAAATTGCGCCTCATTTGTTTATATATCCACATGATTGGTATTTGGCAAATGTAAATTCACATATTCTAAACAGATTTCCTTTGATGAGTTTGTGCATGATACTGCAATCGTTCACTATAATTCCTACAACGTTATCTATAATAACTGTTGCAATTGCATAATAATGAGTGCTGTACAGAAAACATATATCTAAGAAAAATTTACAATTTAGTATGTTGTTTACCTACAACCAGCCCAAAAAATTAGAAAAAAAAGGGATTACTTTTGCTTTGAATCCTTGACCCAATAACATAAATTAAAATAGATGCGCATTACTCTCAATACACGCACGCCGCTCACGCACAGCGCGATTACTTTTAAATTCAACCTGATGATTTAGAAACATTCTAACAAAAAATATGTAGTACAAATAATTTCGTCTTAATAAAACTGTTTGTAGGCTGACCTCGACTTCAGGTTTTAGTTGTGAAGGTTGCGGAGGCACAGGTGGTGCAAAGGAGCACGACGGCTGTGGGTCAACCGGTGCGTGGTTGCTTCTCACTGGCGGCGGTGGAGGCTTGGGGCTCTTGTCGAACTTCTTCGGTGGCCATTCTGCATTCTGAATGCGTATTTGGGGCACTTTTTGCACAGCACAAGTATTCTGGTCACTGACGACAGTTTTGGTCAACCAAGCCGGCGGGACGGCTGGAGGGTGTGGGGGATTATGTACAGAATTTGATTCTGACAAATTATTAACTAACACTGGTGCTTCTTCAATTTTGGGCTTTTCTGGACTTGGCCTTTTATTTACCTCCGGCTCACAAGTATTAACTAATTCATTTTGCACTACTGTGTTTTGGTTATTCGGCGGTAAAGAATTACTTGTTGTGTCCTTACACGGTACACTATTCGGCACAGGGGGTAGTTTAGTTGGCAATCGATCATGTAATGGAATGGAAGGTAATTGGCTCAGAGGTAGTTTGGCTAGTGATTTATCCGATGCTAATTCATAAGGTCCACTGCATTCATTTCTACTGTCGTCAATTTCACTACTCACTATTTTATCAGGTGGGTCGATCACAGGCGAGGGTTCGTCTCTGCTTTGAGAGAAGTCAGTACTATCATCACAGGAGAGTTCATCTAAACTAGGAGCTAAGTCGAGAGCGGATGCCTCATGGTAATCCGTGGAACACGGTGATGTGCCGTCACTTGTGTCATCTGCACCATGTGGCATTTGATAACTTTTACTGCTAGGCACGAAAGCCAAACTAGATGTGACATCATTAGATATATCTGCATTTAACGATTCTTCACTTCGTGGCGACGATTCTCTTTTGTTTGAAGAATCGGGCACACTAGCTTTATCATCGTCGTTAGATGAAGGATCAGCAGTAGGAGCTGCAGATGTATTTATTAGCTCCACAGGTAGCGGCTCAACAGCAGCTTTCAATTTTTCACTTTCAACAGGATCATCTATTATTTCTGTTTCAGTGAACTGCTGGTCTGAAAGTTCAGTAGGATTGGGAATCTCTTCAACTTTAGCTGGTTCTACTAATGGCAAACTCATGTATTGTGGTATTGCATATTCTAAATCTGCTAGAGGCATATAGTGTACGCCATCTTCAATCGGAATATCGAATTGAGGCGAATAATAACCGTAACACGTGTTATCATTTCCATATGCTGACCAGGGGTCATTTGAAGGTATGAGAGGCAATCCATCATAGCATAGGCCAGAATCTCTACCGACCACCAATTCTGCTTTATTATAATCCCAACAAGGCACAAATGAATCTTCAAAAGCTAAATAATTTTCAGGTAACATGACCATAGCTTGGTTAATCTGCGAGGGATCCAAAGCGAAAGAACCGTCATAAAACGGATTATTGAGCACTAACGGTGGCGGCTGAAGAGGTTCGCACCCTAAACTTACTTCGGCTTCCATTAAAAGTGCATATTTTGACAAATCGGGTTCTGATCGCCGATGTTGGAACGCTTTGGCATCAAGTTCTATTTCATTGCTAGCAGTATAAATATCCGAAATATCGAAACTATGCGTACGGCGTAGGAAATTTACAGCTGGAAATATTTGTTCTACATTAAGATCATTCTCGTAGACTTGAATATTTTCTTCTGATTTCTTAAACAGACCTTCATATGTGGGCACACCCACGTTATTTATCTCGTTCAAACCATCCGCATCGTTTGTTTGGTCAAGGACAGCATTCAATGCAGCGGTGTCAGTGGCGACGTAAGCAGTATCACTGGGTAACAACACAACGCGCGGCAAGGAAGGTGGGGGGCCACAGAAAAGCAGATTATTGGGGGGCGGACGAGGCGGCTGCGCAGCCATGGCTCATGCTCAGGCCGCCCTCGGCCGATTACGGCGGATTAGAAATTCGGCGCGGAAAGAGACGCGCTGGGCGGCCGGCTGAGCTTTGCGACTGACTGAAGGCGTACAGAGTGACGAAGGCGAACACAAATAGAACGGGCGCAAGCGTGAGGAGGTCGCCGTCTCTTGCGCACGTCTTCACGGGCGAAGGCGCATGCGCACGCGCACTCATATGCCAAACCCGTCCCGCATATTATCCCAAACAAGCACGGTGACGTTTACGCTTTATTCTGGTTCCGGACTTTGCTTACGGATAGTACAGAGGCAGATTCGCACGTGTAAATTACAAACAGGTTTTCGGGTGGACACTATAATGGCGGGTACTGATGGCGAGCGTTGGATTTCAAGAATCGCATAATCCATTCGTGCATCCTCATATATAAAATAGTTTAGAAACGGTAAGACTCACCTGTTCAGGGGGCGAACGCGGTGAGGACTCATCGCGATGATGTCTCCTCCGCCGGTGAGAAGTAGGTGAACGCCGGTGATGTGATCGCTTAGATCGCTCATTTCTTCGCCTCCACGAGTGCTCCGAGCTGTGAAATCAGCGATCGATAGGCTGTAGGGTTAGTGTACAGGGACAAGAGCTAATGTACGGCAAGTAACAAAGTATACATTTTGGTGAGGTCTGAGAGTGCCAGGGAGTACACAAATTAATGTTACTAACGTTGGCGAGCGTTCTCCATAAGCAGAATGCGGGTCCACTAGTTGATCGAGGCGGTCGAGCGGCGGCAAGCAACAAGCACGCAGTAGCGCCCCAATGGCGAACCGACGCCGTCGACCCGTGCCTATGACTTTGAATTATACCCTATATACCTATACCATTATTTGAAAATAAACTTTTACAGAGGCTACCGTACACATGCAAACGCACCTTAATGTAACGCATGGTGATTTGCGATGAGAGTAAGTTGCGTCATACGACAATCATAATAGATTCTTACTTACGATAAACATTCATATTCGCGTAATTCGCTATTTAGTACCGCGAGCACAAAAATAGAAGAATTAACCATTAGCCTGAGGGTTAAAAGGATGTTACATCGAGAGTAGCAGTGATAACTTTTAGGTAAAGACACGCTGTCTGGTTAAGGCACAGCTGACGCAGGAGAGTACATCGTACATACAGTCGTAAATATGCAAGTACTGAGCGGGGAAGGCGATGCGGCGCGTGCTGCGGTCGCGAATGGACTGCTGGCGCCGACGTCCGCGCAACTGATATTTGCCTTACTCAGTCCATGATCAATGATCATTTCAAAGAGTCACCGTGGCAGGCTGCTAGCGGAACAATCAACATCATGACGCAATGACTACGCGAAATCACTGACGTTTGTAATTTTATGTTTATAAATCAAGGAAAACTGCGGCAACTCAGCATTTTTTATCGTGCATAATAATATCTAGATGTAAAATGTTTCGCATTGACCCGTTTGCCAAGTAACTTACCGAATTCGTAACCCAGTGGGATTTGGTAACTCACAGCCTAAACTGATAACACTATCAGATTTTTCTTTCAGTAACGGGAACACCATTTTCAAAATGATTATTTTTTTAAAAGATGTTTAGTAAATGTCACAAGTCGTACCTGGTCCGTATGTATGCACAAGAACGCAACCGACTGCAGTAAACGGGAACCCGTTGACCACTAATAGAATTAACTCTTCGTAATTGGTTTAAACTGGTATAAGACGTGATAAATATATAACAAACGCGAACAATACATAGTTACGACAATTACGCCCACAGAGTTTAGACTAAAAGTATCTACTTTGTTTTATTATCTGCTTAAACATTTTAAGTGGGTCAAAAAAATAACCAGTTTTAATAGGTTGATAATAAAGCATAGCGACAAGATCTATAAATATTACACTAACAGTCGAGCAACAGAGCATATTATTATAATAACCCTGTTGGTACCTGTTAAACAATAAATATATGTATACGAAAAATTTGCTCAATGAGAAAAATTGATAAGTTTGGTGAGTCCTAAAAAGTACAAGGGGCCGACCGTCTAACTCTAATGCTTTCGATTATGCCATCCATCATCTTCCCAGGTTCCTACTGCCTAACGTTTTCCTCGAAGTGTTATCGTCTGCAAGTATATACTTATAGGTTAGGATCCCACTGCAGAATCATTTCGTTCATCCAGATATGCTGCAAACCTAATTTTCATGCATATTTATAATCTAGAGAATATGTATCCACTAGGTTGCCAATCAAAATTTGGCCGCAAGTATTTTTAATAAATTATTTTATCTTTAACAGCCAACAACTCTTATTTGCGGCCGTTTTAATTTGGCTGCGAAAAAAAATGCTTTAATTTGATATATAAACAATACATATACGTTATGGACGTAAAAAGTTATCGGGGCGGATCTAAAACATGTAGGCGCGGCCAAGTGCGCAACGGCAGCCGTGATTTTTTAGTCTTTATAGATATTGCCGTGAAGTAGACGATTTTTTATTGGAAAAGTAAAAATAAAAAAAAATCCCAAAAAAAATATTAAAAAGTACTTGCGGCTAAATTTTCATTGGCAACCTAGTGGATATAATTATATTCTCTAGATTATAAATATGCACAAAAAATCGGTTTGCAGCATATCTGGATGAACTAAATGATTCTGCAGTGGGATCCTAACCTATTAAGAGCAAAATGTTTTAATAGACGGTGCGAAACTGACAAAAAAAACGTCCTAAACGAAAGCATTAGAGTTAGACGTTAGTCTACGTCCCTTCAAAAAAATATGCGATGGCAATATTTATCCATCATCTAAAATAAGGGTGCGGCGATAGCGTTGTTGGCTTTGATACTCGTGTCGAGGAGCAAATAAGTACCTATTATTGAGAATTTTACAATATAATATAAGATATTCCCAGCGTCAACCTCGGTGTTTGGTGACGTGCCCAGCGATTGTAAAGTCATCTATTTATTAATTTCAACACGAGACTCGAAAAACATAACCAGCACAATGTCAATGTTAGCATCAATGCATGTAAAACTCTGCCCATCTCTACGTATTTTGAAAATAACAGATGAAGATATATTTTTTTAAGTAACGAAAGTGGCAAACGAGCATGCAGTTCGCATGGATGTTAAGTGCAGTCTAATGTCTACACAAAAATCAGAAGTCAAAAGGCGTTACCACACTGAGACCTAAGTTGTTTTGTCTCTGTGACAGTTATCACGTGGCCATACAACATGGTCTAGTCTAAAGGAACTCGGTAGTGTTAAACGCTACCATTAGCAAACTCTATAAAAATACCAATAGCACCACAGCTTTGTCTCTGATAGCACACGACCCACAGATAACGTCCACGACCCAAGGCTGGCAGTAGTGGCCTGGGCCACTGAGCTGAGTGCCAGCCACTGAGGCAAATAATGTTATTAACCAGGGTTCACGATCAGATTTTAAATAGGAATGTACTTATATTAAAAAAAAAGTTAATAATATCTCTATAACATGTATTATACTGGTGGCAGAGCTCCAATGACGGAGGTCGCTGGCGTAGGCACTACCGCATTACCTATTCTATTTGCTGCTAGTAGTGCTTAACGCTATCGTGTACCGGTAAGGTGGTGGTGGACCGCAGGAGTGGTATCGTATCTACATTAAAATCTCTGGTTTTTTATAGATGTTCATACAGTTCACAGGGCCTATATTGCATACAGTTCACATTGAAGGTAAGTGAATACAGTATTTATTACTAAACTGTATGCTTGTTTGAGACTTGATTACATTATAAGGGAAGAAGAATTTAGTAATATTTTCCTAAAGGTGGGAGTGTGAGATCGTGTTCACGTTGCACTGGCTAAAAATAGTCAGAATTATTTGATAATTATTAAACTAATACGCATTCTTCAAAAGTGCAAGAATATCTGGGGGCACTGCCGTGCCAAGTCGAGCAGAAAAGCGGCACGGTCGTCATCATCCTTTTCTCGAATTTAATTAACACTTTTACTACGTTCAAACCATACCTATATAGGTAAGACCGATTCATCTTTACGATATAAATATATCAAACAAGTCAATAAAAATATATCACTATTGCTGTATACTGCGATTAACCCCATTTTTAACGGTTTCATAGTAGCTTTATATCTATAGAAACAGTGTTTAGTTAAAACTCACTTAGATTTTATAGTTAGTGATAGATAAAGCTTTTAATGCCAGTATAAAACAGTAGACTGTTATTTTTAAAACTTGCAGGTGGCGGCCTTTCGGTAACAATGGGCTGCCACTTAGGCTCAGCGCGCACTGCGGCGCCTATCCGTTACTTGACATATCCGTTACTTGACAATTCAGGTAAACGATGCTACGGGGCCAGAGACCGGGCCGAAATACTGGCCACTCATCTGGAGGACGTCTTTACCCCCCACCCACCCTCTACGGACCCCGTTGTCGTCGCGCATCATGATAACTGCGAGCGCCGCGTAAGGGAATTACTGTCGACACCGCTCCCGCCACTCCGAGGGGATGATTTTATCTCCCCGTCTGAACTGCGGAGGGCCGTTTACCGGCTGAATGTCAAGAAGGCACCAGGACCGGATGGGATCCCTAACGCCGCGCTGCAGCATCTGCCGTGGGGTAGTCTGGTATCCCTTACCAGACTATTCAACGGCATACTCCGCACGGGTCATTTTCCCAACGAGTGGAAACTCGGGAAAGTTATAGTTCTCCCCAAGCCGGGCAAGGACCGCCGCTATCCATCTAGCTACCGCCCTATCACGCTGCTCTCACACCTCGCCAAGCTGTTCGAGCGTCTTCTGCTGCGGAGGCTGAGGCCACACCTTCCATGTAGGGAGGAGCAGTTTGGCTTCCGCGCGGGACACTCCACGACGCTCCAGCTGGTGAGGGTACTACACTATCTCGCCAATGAGTTCAACAATCGTCAGTACTCGGTCGGAGTATTTCTCGATATCGAGAAAGCCTTCGACCGGGTGTGGCATGTTGGACTCTTGGCGAAATTAGATACACTGCATCCCGCCTTACACAGGGTGGTGGCTAGCTTCCTGGAGGGCAGGCGGTTCTACGTCTCGATTGATGGGGAGGAATCGCCACACCATCCGATCCGTGCAGGAGTACCACAGGGCAGCTGTTTGTCGCCGTCGCTATATGCGGCGTATACAGACGACATCCCCACCTTGCGCGAACATCTGCGCGAAGGAGAAAGGGATGTAATGCTGTCCCTGTTTGCCGACGACAGCGCTTACTTTACGTCGGCGCCCCGGTTGCATTTTGCATACGAGCAAATGCAACGTTTGCTGAATAGATTGCCGGAGTGGTTCGATAAGTGGCGGATGGCCGTCAATGTGGGTAAGACGGCCGCTTTCGCAACGCGAACACTCCGCTACCGACTACCACCACTACGGCTCCGCGGCCAAGATGTTCTATGGCAGCCGTCGGTCAAGTACCTCGGGTGTACCATCGACAGAGCGCTGCGCATGGTGCCCACCGTGGATAACGCGGTGCGCCAGGCGGCGGCTGCTCGAGCGATGCTACGTCCGGTACTGCAGTCGAGGCTGCCGTTGAGCACCAAGCTGCGGATCTACAACACCTACATTCGAACTAGGTTGACGTACGCTGCACCAGCGTGGTACGCCTTGTGCTCCACTACGCAGCGACGTCGCCTACAGGTACAGCAAAACGTGTGTCTACGCTTGATAACCAACGCGGGGAGGTACGTCAGAAATGACGTCATCTCACGGGACCTGCGTGTAGAATCCGTTCAGGAGTTCGTGGTCCGTCTCGCGCGCGGTATGTACTATCGTGCGGAAAACGGACCTCACGGACACCTCCACGGATTTGCCCCACTACATAGCAGGCCGCCTGACGGGAGGGCACTCCCGCGCGAAATCCTCTCCGTGGTATCAACCCGGACACCCCGGGACGCCGACGTATGTCCGAGCCCCGATCCCGAATCGTGATCCGATACGTTAGTGAGCCAAGCTCGGCCGGGCTCGCCATTAGATGCAGAGCCCTGTGACGATGTCACGCAACCTGCCCGACCCGGGTTCGATTCCCGGACGTGGGGGCTTCCATCGGGGATGCGGTCGCGGGTCCGACTACGGTCCGGGCTACGACCGCGCAATATCTGCGGGCGTTGCCACTGGAGTGGTGGATGCTCGCCCCTGTTGGCTTCCCAAAACTCGACGCTGGGCGACGGAAGCCGCCGCAGCGACGCCACTTCGCGCCGTGACGACACCCCCGCCGCCGCAATACCAACCGCCGCGGCACCGCTGTCATCGCGGCACCACCACACTGGGGAGGCGCCTACTCCGTCGCTGCGCCCTAATCGGCGACGCGGCGCTTACCACTGCGCCACCCAGACAAGACGCCGCTCCCATTACTATGGGAGCAGAAGATGCCGAGGAAAAGGGGCACGTGCCCCGAATCCTATACCGCGCCGCGCGCTAGCGCGCGCGACGAATCACGACGACGCACTGCGGCGCGAATTTTATTTTTGCGACGCTGTGAAAAATAAACAGTTCCTGCGCGCACTTCGACTTATTAAAGACACCGACTTCAGAAGTATTAATAATTTACCACCTTGAGGATAAGACCTATTTGTAACATCAAAATGGATGCAAGGTATACATGGAAATATACTGTACTTTTTACTTTTTTAAATCTAGCTACATTTGACTGACGGTAGCACTTACGATTTTAATTCCTTCCACATTCCATAAAATGGATATATGTGCAAAATCATAATTGCGAGGTTACATCATGTGTGTTTTTTTCATCTGATAAACTCTGACCGCCTGATTGTACTTTCTCTTTGTTTTTCTATTTTTGTTTTTTATTGAACATTACAGGTGTACAATAAAGAATATTTACTTACTTACTTACTCTGTTTCACAATTTAACGTATTTTTATCGCAGTTACTTTCGTAGTGCGCTTAGCCTTAGCTCCTCTTCACACGTCGTAATTTTGCATGTAGGTACGTGATTTTGGCGGAAAACCGCTATATTGAATTAAAAAACTAAATTAATGTGAATTCCCAAGATAAGTACGTTGAACTACCGTTTTTTTTCTTCGGGAAGTTTAAACAAACGGTAACTGAAATATGTGATTAAAAGTGAGATTTAACCGTGAAACAGTTTTCATTCGAAGTAAAAAGTGGCACACATTAACATAAAAACGCAATGCAATAAGTTATAAGTCTCGTTGTCTCGTTATTTTAAAGGAATACGACTGATTCGACCTCGTTTCTCTTATCCTAGTAAAAGTTTAGAAGACAGTATATTTGAAGGCAGAATATAAATAAGCAATAAGAAGTAGTATGATTATCTAATTTTATTCACCGTGTTATATTTCGTCTAAATTGGGTAAATGTGTTTTTAGTTTTTGTAGAGCTCGTCAAGGAGTTAGGGGGCGTAGTTGTTGAATGGAAGTGGTTTATCGTAATCATATGCCGATTAGTTGATTGACTCTTTATTTCTGACAGATGCGAAAAAAGCCTCACAATATGCAACGCTGTAGATGCGTTCAGACCTCTGGTTGTGATGTAGAGGGCTTCCGTTCTACCGTCAAACATAATTATTTATATGTTTAGCCAATTTTAGGACATTAAAAAATAAAACTAAGTAAGATAAGGTAAAAATATTTATATTCCAAGAAAGATACAAAGCACATGAATGTGGAACGCACTTTAGTGGAACCGTGCGCGGGTGGCTTCGATAGGCGTAATGTCACATTGTTTAGCACGAGAGGTTGAACTTGAACAGGCATCTATGGGCCTTCGTCGATTCTATACTACGTACATATCGAAGCGAGAATGTCGAACCGTTTGTGCCACAACGCCACCGTATTGGTATAATATTGATTATATCCATTTTTAAAAGATCAATGTTACTTTAGAGCGTAAGGTCAGAGTTTAATCGATGTTTAGGAGGTTTCAATTTCCAAAAAAAAGACATACAGAGAGGAGCACATATTTTTTTAAACATTTACCTAGAAGGAAAGCTTAAAACCATTCAAGTTAAGTTTTCCTTCTTTTTCCTTTTTTTCTTTTAACTGAAAAACATAAGATTGGGTTTCATGTAATACGGTAGGTACGGTGGTATTCAACGGACGCGTTCTCCAAGGGTACCTAATCGAACTAAAAAAAAACCAATATCATTTGTTCTCGGAATCACACTAGGGACTTAGAAAAACATGCAAGAATTGAAAAATATCAAACACGCATGAATTTAAGAGATATTGCATACGAACATTTTTATCTCTTTTTAAGTTAAACTATTTATCTTCTAACATAATATCCGGTGTACCTACTAATCTGGGTCATAAACAAAAATACAGCGATGATTCAGAAGATTTACGTAGCTTTGATTTTCTTTTATAATTGAATAAGTATCCGCTAAGGTATAAGACCAAACGTTTATTTATTTATTGATTCAAAATATTTTTCTGATACGATTTAAATTTGACAGTATACATCGTTAAGTACCTACTAATGTAGAAATAACGGGCTGATCAGTTATTTCAGTTTATATCAGAATCAGAAAATATTTATTCATTTAGGGTGACAAGCACCATTTATGAGACCTAACACACGTACGGATTCGGTACGCTCCGAACCAAATCCGGTCGTGTGTTACTACTATTATTAACAAACAAAATAAATTAAAGCGAATAACAATTGATACACATGGCAATTTACAAACTCAAGAAATATAATCAAGAATATCACTAAGATATAACTAGATATAAATTACTAATGTAGTAATTATATAACAAGTAGTAACAGCATTGAAGTGCCTTACAACGTATCTAGCTTTCTTTTTTTGTAGAAATAATCTGTCCATTAGAGGTTGACAATTCTCATCTCTTCATTTAATGAAGATATTAAATATATCTACCAAATTATAAAATATCGAAAGTTGAATCTATTAAGCGACAATAAAAAATGATGGTATTATGTAAGTCTATCTATACATATAAAATTCTATGTCCTGAACTAACTAATGGATCAACGCACAGCCTAAACCACTGATCGTAAAAACCTGAAACTGGGAGGTTGTATTTTTAGTATGACGTAGCTATCCGATAAGGATTTTCCAAAGTTCTTACAAAAGGACTTATTACACGGCACGGTATTCAGGGTATGATAGCAATACTTTTTAGTATAAAATGATATTGATTAAAGTACATTTTGTTTAGACACAATGACATCTTTAAAAACTCGATCCGATTTTATCATAGATGTAGATACTGTACTGTTAATAGATCGGTAATCAACAGAGAAATGGTATGCACATATGTTAGAGAGAGATGGAAAGCGAGAACATTCACGTACATCAGATCAAAAACGACATCCACGCGGACGAAGCTGCGGGCTTCAGCTAGTCATCAACATTATAACTGATCTGAAATGTATCAAATACGTAATATCGGTTGTATTAAGGATGTTGTTTATGTAACTTGATTAGCTATTGATGGAAAAGTACTTGGGACTGGTCTAAGAGATATTTAAAATATCTACAGTTGTATTGGAACTTGAGCAATGAAGCCAAATCAAGTAACTGGGAAATATTGCTTCTCAATCCGGTTCACAAGGAAAACTTGAGCATAAAAATAACATAAGTAGTGTTGATACCGCGGATTGGATTGCAGGAAGAAAAGGTAATGACCCTTAACTCTTATGCATTGAAAAGTATGTAAGTTTTTAGAATCTGTTTCATATAACTAAGAATGCAATAATATTAGGTTGGGGAAAAAGTTTCTTCGCAATTTTTAAGATAATTCAAAACTTTTTTTAATATAGTTTATTTAAATTTAACTAAAGTATGTATGTACCATTTTGTTCGATAACATTTTCCATCTTGTAGGTAGGGACATGATCCCATTGCTATAAAAATTTTGGGACTTCTCATCAAAATACCGCGACAAGTGGATTTGGCAGTCCTCTCGTGATGTTAACCTAACATTGCATAAAGAATTCTGAAGAGACCGAAACAGGTGGAAATCTGAAGGTGCAAGGTCAGGACTATACGGCGGATGCATTAACACCTCCCAGCCAAACTTTCTTAATTTTTGCTGAGTGGCTATAGATGTGTGAGGTCTAGCGTTATCATGATGAAACACCACACCCCTTCTGTTGATCAATTCCGGCCGCTTTCTCTCAACTTCTTGCTTTAATCTCATCAGTTGTTCGCAGTAGAGTTCAGAATCGATAGTCCTGCCTGGTGGTAGCTCATAATAGATAAAATAGCTCATAATGAATAATGCCCTTAAATCCCACCACACACACAACATCACCTTATTGCGAGTTAACCTGGGTTTCGCCACAGTCTGTGAAGCCTGACCGGCCTTTGACCACGACCTTTTTCGCACGTTCTTGTCGTACGTGATCCACTTTTCATCCTTTTCATCACCAGTTATCAGCTTCTTCAAAAATGATTCGGTTTCATTACGTCGTAATAAAGAATCACGAATGAGTACACGGTTCATTAGGTTTCTTTCAGTGAGCTCGTGAGGTACCCTAATATCGAGCTTTTTTTTGTACCCAGCTTTTTTCAAATGCGCCAAAACTGTTTTGTGATCAATTCTCAGTTCTTCAGCTACGTCGTAACTACTGATATGTCGATCTTCCTCCACTTTTTCAAAAATGGCATCCATTTTATCCGTAATAGGGCGACCAGAGCGAGGTGCATCTTTGACATCAAAATTTCCGGATTGAAAACGCTTAAACCAAATTCGTGCTACTCTCACAGACACTGCACTAGATCCATAAACATCGCAAATTTTTTTCGCGGCTTGCGTTGCATTTTTACCTTTTTTGTAGTAAAATGTTAAAATGTATCGAATTTCTTCGTTAGATTCACTCATCTTGATAATACGAAAAGCAAATGAAAATCACAGATTTGCCTCATTTGAATTTGGAATTATGTTCTTTAAAATTTTAACTTTCAATGATACCAAAACCAGCCAGATACAAATACTACAGCCAAAGAGATTTTATTACAAGTTCATACATACTATAATGCGAAAAGACTTTTTCCCCAACCTATTATAATAAGAATGATAATACATGAAGGATAATGTAGTAATTCTTTCTTTATATTAAAAAATAAAAATGCGAAAGCACTTTACGTACTGGTAGTAGAGTTCCAGCGACGGAGCTCGTATGCATTACCCATAATCTAATTCCAGCTAAATGGTAGGGTTCAGCGCTATCGTGCTACGGTCAGATGGAAATGTTCAGTCCTATAATTTCCGGTACAGAGACGCAACCTCAGGAGTGGCAACTCATTTGCATTGAAATCTTGGGTTTCCATGTATATGATGTTTATAGGCGACAGTATACACTTACCATAAAGGTAAACTGTAGTTAGTTTGTCACTTCATGACATAGAAAAGTAGGTAACTGTAGCAACGTTACTGTTCAGCAGATGGAATACATGTAGCTCGAATCTTGAGTGAAGGCTACTTGGGTGCCAAAACTAAACAGCATGCGAGCTTAGTCACCGGCATCGTGTAGCACCTACAGACCTACTTTATTAGATGTTTGAACCTATACAGTAATTCATAATAAACAGGCAAATTTATTACCCGGAAAATCTATGACCACATGGGAATTTACAAATACACTATACTTAGGTTGTTTACTTGTTATTTGATTAATGCGGTCACGTAGTGAAGTGAACCTACGAACTATGAATATTAAGGTCTGGATTATAATTAATATTACACAAGTAAATAGATATCCCTGTTAAATACCCATATAAAAGGAGGAAACTATTGTAAATCAACAGTTTCAACAGGGGAATGCAAGTAGGTATAACAAATCATAATACATAACTTATTAAGTCACAGACGACCGTGTCAATTCCGAACGAAGCCAATCACGTCACACGACTCTTCGCGAATAACAAACACCGGAACGTTCACTTTCGACGACCAAACACATCAACATTTCTGCCACTACATTATTACGTATGAGTTCCTTGGAAACCGGCTATATAGTAGAAATTTTCTAAAACAGGTAACGCGCCTTCACGGACGGACACATGCGAGATGTTAATATTTATTTAAATGAGCATTCGATCGGTAATTAATGTTTACACCTTTGAACTCAATTAGCGCGATAAGGCGATATTATTAAATTAATAATACATTTCGAGACGAGATAAAGGTTGATGCAGATTGCTGACGGTGAAAGTAGACGTAATCCGCAATTGGCGTATTATCGCAACGTGCACTTTCCGTTCCACTCCGACGTGAATGCCCCGTGATAAAGACTCGTGTCAATATTGGTAGAAAATTTCGTGAGAAAGTCTTTTTACACCTATGTTTATGAATGACTCAAGTGTGGTTTTGCAAGCCAGTTTTGTGTTACTCGCAATTCACTCTTCACACTACAAGAAGTGTTCGTTATGACGATTAGGCTCATGCGGCTAACTGAAAACGCAACGGAGAAGAACATTAAGTATTTTGCAATGCGGTCAACGTTCAAAGCAAATACGGTATTCCTCCAACGGTTCTTTATATTTAGAAGCACAACACGTGTATCATATTGAATCATCTTGACTTTATTTACAGCACTCCTGGTATTTCCTGATGTAATAACGCAACGCTTTTTACTTTTCATTGGTCGTTGGGTTATAAATGCAGCAGAATGCCTCTTGTCTAACGAACTTGAACTATATGTCCAAATACACGCGATCGGCACTGTGACTGTGACAGATAAGGAAATCGTCACAAACGACAAGCTGTCAAAGGTCGTCGGGGCACGCAAAATCGCGGCGAGAGTGGAACGCTGTGGCACAATGACCATAATCGATCTGTCGGCCGGTGCAGTGCGGGCGCGGTTACGAAATCGAAAGCCACAGACTGTAACGCGACACGATCTGCACCCGGTCAAGGATCACCCTGCGAGACATGACTTATTGGAACCGTTAATTTATCTACGAAACGCTGTTATGTAGGTACGTGCACGATTGTGTTACGGTATGGTCAGACAGGGGGCGGACGAAGTAAATTGGTGCAGAGCATGAAACGAAGTGGGAACCATCGGTGTGCCGTTCAGGCCGATCGGGCCAGTCAGCTAACAGACAAGGCCGCGCCGGATGAGCGATCACTGTGAACCGTGGTCAACACTGCAGCCGCGACTAATCGTCCGCCCGCGCCGCGCTCTCGCCAGGTCAATGACAAGCGTGGCTCTCACAAACATCAAGAACACATTATTAACTCGGGGAAATGCCATCTTCCGGATTTGTGTTTTAACGCTTTTGATAAATAAACATAATACCACGCGATTAGGAACGGATAACACCTGATATGCTTACGTAAATAACAACATCGATGTTCCCATAAGGGGAAAATTCGTTCACATACAAAGAGGGTAGACTTTTACTAATACTTTTATTAATAAAAAAAGGGATCTCAGTTTTTGTGACGTAATATTTTTAGGGTCACAGATAGTGTGACACAGCGTGACAATAGGTAGGGAAGGGGTTATTTTTGCGTGACATATTTTATGGACGGCCCCTAAGCAAATCAGTCCAGATAAAAGTAAATACCTACTTTTCCCTTATTCATAAACGTTCAGTAGGTCTACGTTTTAGCTATAATTAGAATGTTTTGTCTTTGTCAGTTGCTGGATAGAAAAAGACAAAGGAGGAAATAATTTCTATATGTATATAATTATAACTATATAATATATTTATTTTATACTTATGTAGGTACACCTTACCGACTGAAAGCTTCTATTTGATGTTTTATATTTTGTTTATTTAACTTTTTTTTTTTGCTAGCACCGCCAACATTTTTTTTTCTATCACTGCCAATGGTTGACTGGCAGAGAGCGCTTTATGCGTTAAGTCCGCCATTTGTACCAATGTTTTTTGATGCAATAAAGTATAAATAAATAAATTAATTAATAATAAAGGAGAGATTAGCAACACTATAGCTAAAATACGTTTATGAATAAGGGGGTTTTCATATAATTATTGAATTATTTGCTAAAATGCATTAGTTACTTCGATCAATTGCATGGCAAGTAAATAGACTTAGTTTGATTTAGGAAAACAACAAAAAATAAATAGGTCATGTTCATTCACAGACTTATCATGATTAAATAGTTGACCAAAAATAGGTTTTGCCGAACTGGCGTTAACTGTTAAGCAATCCGGACTGCATGCATACGGTGATAACCATATCTCGGTGGTCACGGTCAATCTTGTATTTGTTGAATATGGTTATATGTTTTGGCCGGCGACATCGGCGACAAATGCCGCAAGTGGCACCCGCGGGACCAGTTCGCAGTGAAAGTTGAACAGGCTGCGTAACTAGTCAGCTTTTGACATTTTGTCAGATGTACGTGAACTGACCACCGATGCCTACATTGACGATAGTAGCTACCGGCGTGTCGTGTTTACCCAACAATCTACATTCAAAACGAATCATGTGACGTAAAATCGACTATCAAGCGAGGTGAAAGTTATTGCATTAACGTTACGATAAAACTACTTTTTCGGGCGGTATATGTGAATAAGTTAACATTGTGCTCCACATAATAAATTAAATTTAAATAGTTATTCCCCAATATATTTCAAAATTCTAATTAAAATCAATCAATAACAGTGTTCATATTACTTACAATAAATAGGAGCAAAAATCCATACATGTTTTAGCATATTTTTTGCACTATACTTGTCCCGCTGGTCACTGCACATAACCTCTCAATCACATTGTTCAGAATTTTCAACTATTGCGACTATTATAATGGCTAATGTCAATTCACTTATGGAAGCTCAAAATGCTATGGAGATGCTGCTCCTGAATAAGCTCTCAGAATTTGAAGCAAAGTTGAAGTCAGCCACACCACAAGGTGCCACCTGCACATTAACCCAGCTGCAGCAAGAGTTTCATGGCTTTAAAGAGCAATGTGGTACAATTTTTTCTTTACTCCGACAACAAATTTCAGACTTTGCAAAATCCCTTGATTACATGGAAATGAGGTATCGCAAAAAGTTTCTTGTTCTTAATGGTATCCCAGAAGTTGAAGAAAATTTACCCAGCGCAGTAACAAACATTTGTCAAGATAAATTCGGACTCCAGGATTTGGTGAGCAGCAAGTTTAAAGCTTGTCATCGTCTTGGAAAGCCAGTGGATGGGAGGTGCCGGCCTGTCCTGATTCGTTTTAGCGATCCTTCTCTTAAATTCAAAGTCTGGAGCAAGAAAACTTGCCTCAAGGGTACACCTTATGTGCTGTCTGAATTCCTGACTCCACGCAGACAAACACTTTTCCAACAAAGTCGACAGAAGTTTGGCATTCGTAATTGTTGGACTATGGATGGTAGTATCGTCGTGAAACTGCAAGATGGCTCCAGGCGCAGAGTGTATTCGGAGGAGGACATCTCTTCCATCCCGGAGTCTCCTAGTGTACCCAGTGACGAGTCCTGCCCTGCCTCATCTTTGCCAGTACGATCTGAGGCCACTTCCAAGCCTTCACCGAAGTCCAAGAGAACTGTTCGCACTCGAAAGTAAAACGTCTTGTTTTTAATTTTATTATAGTTACTGTGTTACCGTTGTTAATTTTTAGTGCATCAACCATCATTCATGGAAGTAACACTAGTTTTTTAAACGATTACGTTTTATAACATATAGGCCTTCCTCAATTACCTTCATTGTACACTATTTTAATTTTAATTTTTAGATGATGGGTCGGTATGTTCCTAATTTTTAATAATTTGACAATATTTGGCATTGACATGACCATGGTCTGTCATAGCCGACATGACAGTGTCAAACAATGATGTATTCTGATCCACGGACAAAGGGGTTTTTGGGCATAAGTTTGTGACTTGTTTTTTTTTTTTTTTTTTTTCCTCGTATATTATATTTTTGATTGTGATAATGTTTAATGTATTATTTTCTGTTTTTACTAGGGTCAACCTGTCTTTTTTTTTCTCTATTTAAAATGTAATGTACATTTTGTTTTCACATTGAGACACAACAGTGTTGGATATTTATGAGCCGTGCGTGAATGATGGGGTTTTTGTGCTTAAGTTCTTAGCATTATTTTTTTTTCTTTTATGTTTTGTTCGACCATGTTATTGTTTAACTCAACTGTGTATTGTGTATGTGTGTTAAGTTACTGAACATCACAGTAATGCCAAGTAATTATGTAAGGTTGATGCGTTTTCTCTCAGTGAATTACCAGCGGGACTAGAAAGTCTAGTCTTATTTTATTATATAATATTTGCATCTATTATTAAGTTTTAAACTTTATTATAGTACTAATAAGTATTTTATATTTATATATATATATATATATTTTTTTACATTTATACTTATTTATTGTATTTATCAATGTCTGATGATGACTCGTTTCACTCTGCCTGTGATATAAGCGGATCAAGTGATGAATCTTTTCACGAAATAGAAACACTAGGCATGGCTTTACACAGTTCTTTAGGTAATGTATTAAATTCTTTAAACATTTGTCACATAAATGCACAAAGCATCCCCGCTCACCACAATGATCTGCTTGACACATTCTCTACCTGCTCATCTGTACATGCTATATTGATATCGGAGAGTTGGTTAAAACCTACCCTGACAAGTACTTCTTTCAGTCTCCCTGGTTATATACTCTTGAGGAATGATCGCACTGGCAAAGCTGGGGGAGGAGTGGCGATATACTTACGTAGCGATATTTCATACTCTATTATCTCTTCTTCTCCCTCCTCTTACTCGGCCTCTGCTGAAAGCCTTTTCTTGGAGGTTGTTATCAAGCATGTAAAGGTTCTTCTTGGGGTAGTCTACTGTCCTCCTGGAATTAGCTATCTTTCAGATTTAGAGGAGTTACTAGATATTCATAGTTCAGATTACACACATCGTATAATAATGGGAGATTTCAATACAGATCTTCTGAAGATCACACCCCTGACAGTTCAACTTCAGAATATCGTCAAGTCTGTCAATCTATCTATCTTGCCTTCTGGCCCTACTCACCATAATATTGATTCTCCTGACACTTGCCTTGACTTAATTATCACATCTCCTGATCGCGTAATAAAACATGGACAGCTGTCGGCACCTGGATTTTCTCGGCACGATTTACTTTTTATTTGTTATAAACTCAAGGTACCAAAATTTAAGCCCGAAGTAATATGGATCCGGAACTTCGCTAAAATTGATTACAATTTATTAAATGAGGCCGCTTCAAGTTTAGACTTCTCTGCGGTGTATAGTGCGTCATCAATAGATCTAAAAGTGTCTATTTTCAATACTATGATTTTAGCCTTGTATGATGCACATGCACCAGTTAGGGCCGTCAGATTGAAGCGTCCTCCAGCTCCTTGGATCACTAAGGACATTCGGATAGCCATGTCTCGTCGAGACAGAGCTTTTCGTGCCTTTAAGCGTGACAGATGAGATGAAAAGTGGTGTCTCTATAAAGCTGCTCGTAACAGGTGCAATCAGTTGGTGAGAGCAGCCAAGCGCAGGTACATCCTAGAGAATGTTAAAACATCTTCGTCTGCTGAAATTTGGAAATTTTTAAAATCACTCGGTATTGGCAAATCGATACAAACACCTGTTAGTTCTCCTTTTACAGCGAATGATTTCAACTCTTATTTCTCTTGTACTTCTATTCTCAATCCTTTAGTTAAAGCTAACACCTTGCTAGAAATATCTCTTTTGCCTTCATCTCCTATTGACTCTTTTTCGTTTTGCAATTTTTCTGTAGATGATACTCTAAAAACTATAAAATCAATCAAGTCTAATGCAGTTGGCTGCGATGATGTAAGTCGTGCTATGATCATGCCTATACTCCATTCTTTACTTCCTGTTCTATCTCATATCCTTAATTTTTCAATCACGTCTGGGGAATTCCCTTTGATCTGGCAAAAGGCTTTTGTGATTCCAATTCCAAAAATTAATAACCCCTGTGAATTGAAGGAGTATAGGCCTATTTCAATACTGCCCTTTCTTTCCAAAATCTTGGAGGCAGCAGTCCACGGGCAGGTTTCTTCATTTCTTGAATCACATAAACTTATTAGCCCTTTTCAATCTGGATTCCGCACGTGTCATAGTACCACAACTGCTCTACTTAAAGTCACTGAGGATATTCGAAATGGCATGGAGAGTAAATTGGTCACAGTTTTAGTTTTAATCGACTTTTCTAATGCGTTTAACATGGTTGACCACGATATCCTCCTTGCTTTACTTAGAAATCTACAATTTTCTTCAACAGCAATTGAGTGGTTTGCCTCCTACCTCAAACATAGACAACAAGCAGTTCGAGTGAACAAAGCAATGTCGGACTGGAGTGACCTTACGACAGGTGTTCCGCAGGGTGGTATTCTCTCACCTTTGCTGTTCACTGTCTTCATCAATTCTCTATCTGCTTTACTTGACTGCTCTTATCACTTTTATGCCGATGATTTACAAATATACTGCCAGTCTGATATTGATAGCATTGGTACCAGTATCAGTAAAATTAATTGTAACTTACTTAAAATAAGCATGTGGTCAAAAGGATTTGGTCTAAAAGTCAATCCCAACAAATGCCAGGCTATTGTGGTTGGCAGTTCTAGACAGTTATCTAAGTTAAACACCAGTTCCGTTGTACCTGTCATGTTTGAAGACCAGAAGATCCCTTTTTCTCAATCTGTCAAGAACTTGGGACTGTATATTGACTCCACCCTTAGTTGGGACGTGCAAATAGGTGAAGTGTGTCGTGCTGCATATGCGTCGTTGAATTCTCTCAATAGACTAAGAAACTTTCTTCCCACTGACATTAAAGTACGTCTGATTCAGGCACTAATTTTTCCCATAATAGATTATGCTGATGTGTGTTATCTGGACCTGAATGAAACACGTCTTAATAGGTTAGATCGGCTCATTAACAATTCTATTCGATTTGTCTTCCGTCTTCGCAAGTTTGACCATATTTCTATGTTTCGAGCGCAGTTAAAATGGCTTACGATCCGCCAACGAAGACAATTACGAATTCTCTGTCAGCTCTTCTCAATTCTTTCCAACAATACTTCTCCTCCTTACTTAAAATCCTACTTTCAATACCTCTGTTCTGCTCACTCACTTGACTTACGATCTAATGACTCTTTTACTCTCTCTATTCCTCTCCATAGATCCAGTTTCCTTTCAAATTCTTTTGGTGTTCAAGCGGCTCGCTTGTGGAATGCGCTGCCGGATACACTTCGTAGGTCTAACTCAAAATTTACGTTTAAGAAGAACCTCAAGATCTATCTTTTACGATAATCATTTGAATACCTTGTAATCATCATCAACATGATTATATGCATATATTTCATATTATATTTATTTATATATATATATCTCTATATATATATATCTATATATATGTAAATTGTATCTTTATTCTATTTATGTAATAAATGTGTATACATTTGTATGTACTAGTTATACTAAGTATGAATTATTATTATGCTCTGTATGTCTGTTGTGTCGTAATACCGCCATATAACTTTCTATACTAGTAATGGTTTAACTGGTAGAGAACGCTCTTAGCGTTAAGTTCGCCATTTGTAACAATATTGTATGTGTATTGTGACAATAAAGACTTAATAAATAAATAAAATAAATAAAAACTACAGTATTATGTATGTAATGGCAAATTTATTTAATTCAATAAGTAATAAATATGAGGTCGATGGCCTGTACAAAGGTAGAATTACACCGTTTGTTTGTTTTGCAGTAAAACAAGAATAACATTTTTTAAGAATCCCTATTTCACTTGTGCACCTCGTCTGGTTGCTGTAGTCTTTATAGTATTAAGTGAGATCAGTAATAGCTTGGCAAAGCCGCAAATCTGACATTAAAGTATAGTAAACTTTCCCTATGATATTTAAATACAAGAAGAGATTTACTTAAGCCCTCGTGAATGTTTTAATCCATGAATGTTAAAACATTCAAGCCTTTTAGAAATCTTTTACGATCGGAAAGTTTTTTAGTGAAAGATAATAAATAAACAAGAGACAATAAGGTGAAATTACGTCATGATTTTAACCAGGTTGACAAATCCTTTGCGAACGTACAAACCAGGACGGGACCTTGAAACATTCACTAAACGCTATCGAGACGAATCTTTTAAGTTATTGCTGCGCGCTCGCCCACGGTTCTGCGGAATATTTGCTTATTATTCAAGCTACCTTGTGTTTTGATGCAAAAAATAAACACAGAGCTTAAAGCTGTAAGTTATTCAACCGTAAATGATATAATAGTTGTTGTAAATGTGACAGAGACTATTAACGGTTGAAATGTGGTTGTGATTGAAATATGGCGGTGTCCTAACGAGCTTATCTGTCTTGAGCTACATGCAAAGTTAACCCGAGGCGATAATGAGCACAGAAGTGAGGCAATCGTTGGGAGTTATAGCATAAAGCTCTATGGTGAGTCAGAGCTGCTTGTGCAACCATTTTGCACAACCAGTCCCGAACCGAGACCCTCGTCACCACTGTCATTCTAAATATTTCTGGTAAATAGAAACCAAATGATGCGACAACAATGTATCTATCGTTAACTTACTATATGTCATGGTCACTGGTCACTGACAATTAATCTTTTAAAACTTTTAATTAAATAATTTTGACACATTTCGAAAGAGAAGTGTTAAAATTTTGACGATTGTTAAAATAGACGTGAAATAAAATTCATTGTTACAAACACCCGTCTCGTAACCAAACGAATCTTCAAATTAAAATCAACAGTTAATTATACAGATTATATACCAATCAATATCAGTAAACCAACAATAATTGTGTCTATACGAACCAACCTTACAAGCGGCTAGATAAAATCTGTTCAAACATTTAAATAAGTCTCGCCAGTCATGAATAAATATCTGGGATAGCTTTGAGCCTGGTTTGCGAAACACGATTGTATAAGCTCGCTCGAACGGTCGCCGGTAGCGAAGTCGATGCACCCGAACAGGCATAGTTATTTTTCTATTTATATGCACGCGATATACGACTTAGGACCTATCTATCTATTAGAGTCGAAGTGGGTACAGGAGCACTAACGTAAAAGCTCCAGGGAACATACTGGGATTGCGAGTGAGGAAGAGTTGTGTTAGTGGTGTGAGTGTGAAGCGGCTTTGGCCGGGTACATACGATACGCTCCACTCGTGTTCGCGCATACTCTTCTGGAAAGCGGCAGACTTGGGCGTCCAGGATTCGACGCCGAGGTAGAGCGCAGGCAGCTCGGCTACCTTCACCTCCAGCCGCTCGGCCAGCCGCTGCTCCACGACGGACTTGGGCCCCGTAGTCAGCGGCCGCGCCGCTTCCTTCGCGCTCCGTCGCTCGTAACCGTTCAGCTTCTCACTGTTGCAAGACGTCACGCTATTCGGACCATCTGTGCTGAGCAATTTACTCTTAACGGTGTCCGCTTTACCGTAACTTTTATACTGCACTGATTCTGTTCCGTTCGCCACTCGCGAATACTTCAAAGAATCGTACGTGTCGCCATTTAGGCTGCTGTATTCGACGTTGTTCAGATTAATGTCTCTATCGACGCGTTTGGTAGAGATGTCAAACCCATTTCGTTTAATATAACGATCTTCGTGGTTTTGTTTGAGGAAATTATTTTCGAAGCTAGTTTTACATTTAGGAACATTGTTTAAATAGTCGCTATAGCTTAAATCTTTATTGTGTAACCCTTTATCACAGCTCTTTTTGAGTGTCTCCTGTATATCTATACCGTTCCCGTTGAATCTTCCGTAGGTGAAGCTCGCGGGCTGGCCGCTCTCCACTCTGTTATCAACTTTTTCCGTGCGATCCGCATCCTTGCTTTCGAATTCATGTTTGACGAGTGCAACTCGCGATACTTCCTCGCCGTTTACGCCGTTCTTGTAGTGGGATTTGGCGGCGAAATCGGCGGCCGTAATGCCGGCTCTGTTCTGTTCGCTGGGAACGGTCCACGTGTCGTGCTTCTTCTTGTCGTTGCTCTTGGAAGACCACGCTTTGGCCAGCGCGGCCTTCAGCGCCTCCCGCCGCTCATGCACGCTAACCCTCGGGTACTCGTGGATGGGCACAATAGCGGGAGCGTAGAGAGTCGAGCGCGGCGTGGCTCGTGTTATTCGGAAACTCCTGAACTCTCTGTTGAACTCCGAATTGAGAGAATAAGCGGGTATTCTCGAAGTCACCATTTTGAGATCAATTTTTCCACTAATAGTTATGACTTATTATTCACGATAAAACTTGTATTAGGAACGAGCACACTGAACACATATCGACTCTACCTGAAACGAGATTGCACACTTTGGAGATGCGTTGAACTAATTGCTACTATTTAAGTTAAATAGGCGGGGTCTGCATCACGAGGATGTCGGCGAGGTTTTCACGGTTGGTGCGTGTATGGGATACGTGCCGTGTGCCGTGGGCCGCGACCTTCGCGGTGGGCGGTGGCGTGGCGGGACAACGCACTGGTCAACGAACCGCCCCGCGCCATCTCCCACTCGCAGCTTGCATAACGCACTCGCAAACCGCTGCCTATTTTATCTCATATGCAGTTATGCTGCCGATCACGTCAACGGTAACATAATCTAATGCGTTCGACAAAAACATCGCCTGCGTCGCTTTAATATTCATGAGCGACTCTGTGATAGATGAATTTATTAAGGTGTAGATAATGATAAGACATCACTCATGCGTTCGCCTGTTATGTGGAGCAGTTACGCCGTATAAGTGCAACGAGTGTCGCCTTGATGGCGTCCCTAATATGGCCAATGGCGGAGCTGCCATATGGTCCGCGGTCATCACATCCTCGCCTGTCTCCACTCCAGCTGCGGCCGCTATCACTATATAAACATTCTGGGGCACCGGCTGACACTTGTTGCTCACTCGACTTTATTTAATAGATCGGCCCATTATGACACGGTTACTAAACTCAACCCCTTTCGGTATCATTAATTAAACATTTGCTTGCTTAGTTTGTTGTTCAGTGACATTGAATAAACATGACATTTGTCGATTAGTGAGGCCAACACGCATTATTTATGTGCATACATATGTATGACTGCCTTAAGTCTGGTATATTGAATACGCCGTATGAGATAACAAGGCAGGGCTCTGTTTGTAAATGCATTATGTTATTGTTCCGATATAAACAGCGAGGCGGTTATGAGTGCACAACAATAAATTTAGTTCAACACATCTCCACGGATTAATTTATTTGGCCAAGTGGGCCCACTTTCTGCGGAATTTCTGAGCACAACCAGCACGTTTACACTAATCAACACATTCGTCTATCGGTGGCTGTAGTCGACAGATCCCAGATTGAAGTCGAGGGCAGGGCATTGCGCGCGACTGTGAAAAGTCGAGCAGCCACCGGAAGCGAATGCATGCGTGCATCGGCGTGTGCACGGGCATACCTTCTCGTAGCGCGCGCGAGAACTGCGTGCGGTGTGCGTGCACCGCTGCGACTGAACTGACTGAAGGGAGGCAACGCACGCTCGCCTGCGAGACCCCACCGCCGCCGCCTCTCTCCTGCGGCCCGCCACTTGTGACTCTATCGCGTAGCACTACGGCCGGAATCGAAGGAGCACTGACCTTCGCTATTGCTGAGCCAGTTCGAGTGCCGCCTGCACCGATCCGTGTGCTCTACTCGCGATAAAGCGTCACTCCACCAACTTCGCCGGCCGACTCTATTAACTTGACCCTAGACAAGATTCCGATTAAAACAATAACGATAACGACACATCGATCTGATGTCTCGCTGTTCTGAAAGTAAACATTGAAACGGAAAACTATCACGTTCATAATTTGCGACAGCTGAAAGATTTCGCCGAGCGTATGTATGTACGAATTTTCTCTCGGAGAACGTCTCTTATATGTCGTAATTTTTTCAACGTCTGCATTTTGTAGAGCGCTCTCAATCGGTTCGTTAGCGGCATAAAACACGAATTTATTAATTAAAAGCGGCAAACGACCACGCCAACCGTAATTAATGTTTATTCTATTCGTGAAATTTACTTTTGTCATCGAGAAACAGTCAGACCTCACCAAAGATATTTCTTAAGAGGGATTCGGCTGGAGTTGTATACATACCTGAAACAACAAAAAGATAAAATTAGATTTAATTATGAACACAACCGCGCATAAATAAACGCAATTCAATCAATTGAAATCTAGAAAACACGCGCGGCGAAGTACAGAAGGTCAACTCGATTTCAAAACATAACAGTGCATGTAAGATTATAATGTATGCATTTGGGCCACTGACAAAAAATATAAAAACACATGTTTGCGAATATTTCATGTCTGTAAGCATTGTGCGTATTGCCACAAAGTAGTTTCGAGTATTAAGGTTTCAGGAACTCCAGAATTATTATCATCAGCGAACGATTTAACATTAAAAACTTGCAATTAAATGTAAGAATATAAGTCAATAATAACTGAGCGCATAAACATTTTTTTATTATAATCATTACCGGTTGACTATAGTTATACCTGCATCAGTCAGAGACATAGGTAATAAGAACTAACAAATTTCGTAGGGGACAATATTGGCTTTCAATATTGTCCCTTACGAAATCACATCACACAAGACAGCTAACAGTGGCCATATTGTCTACAAGCAGATATAGGTATACTTACTTTACTAGGCCACTAGAAAACAAATGCTAAAATTCGAACTCCACTAGTTCGAATTTTAGAAAACTGCCTGGGTAGCCTAGTGGTAGCAGGCCACTACTACTACGATGAGGTCCTGGGTTCGATTCCCGGGTAGGGGGTTATCAGAGATAATGGTGTAAAGTCCTTTATCTCTGGTTCTATTGGGATTATTCAATTTTCTGGAAATTTCCTAGTACCTCGAAGTTTGGTAATGTGCCCGGACATGTCAACAGGCTCGCCACCTGTTACATGGGCCAAAACGTAACCGGCGAATCGTGGGTGTTTGCATGTATGCTTGAATGCATGCATTTACGTCTGCCTACCCCTTCGGGGATTACAGGCGTGAAGTTACGAAGTTACGTCCTTGAGCTTAATTTCTTTTCAGATTATATCAAAAGATGTCAACAGAAACCGATCAGAGCTCCTATCCAAAGTTCTGAAGATTACGATGTAAAGTAGGTAACCACTTGACTGCCTATCCTACAGTCCCCGCGTCGTGGCCATAGGGCATTATAAATATTATACTTCCACGAAACTTAAACTGTTAACCTATGTAGAGAGGTATCGGGGAGCAATGTATCCCCATATAATATTATGGCAACCCATTATACGTCCCACTGCTGGGCACGAGGCTCTCCCCTTTTTGGAGCTTACTCACGCTGCTCCAATGCGGGTTGGTGGAGATATGGGTTAGTGGCCAACCCGCTGTCGGATGTTTTCGAACCGCCCATAAGGCCTCCGACAAGATTTGAGGACTGCTATCTAACAATAGCAACCGGAACCGCCGGCTTAACGTGCCCTCCGACGCTCGGAAACACCAGCATCTACAAAAGCCTCGGGGCCATGCGCGCTTCTCCATACATAAGTTGTGTTACAATAAGAAGTCAGTAGAGGAGGGATGGGAGGTTTATTACAACATTATTGGTATGTACGAACGAAGTGCGTGCAACTCCACTTTACCCAACATCCCGCGTATTGCAGTGTTTACCAACACCGGGATATATACAAGGTGTGATGTCTTAAGACATTTCATAAAATAAATACACATCTGTGAAACGATTTATGACAACAAATTTAAACCAGCCCGATATGGGTGAAAGTTGAAGAAAGCCGATTTTGCAAACGAATTGATTGCTTGCCGCGAGATCCTCATAAATTATTAACTGCCTACGTTTTGTTACTGAGAAACAAAGCTGTAAATTGATTCTCGTAATGTTTTATTGGAACAATCTTGTCCTCGAATTAATTTCACTCGTCCGCGAAATATTCAGGGTATACTATCACTGTTGTCTCGCGTAGGACTGTAATTAATAGTTTCGAATATTTCACAGCTGCTGAGATTGGATACTTTTTATTGACTTAACCTAAAGCTCTGAATACTGTGAGTGACGTGCAAACATTGAGACAATATTAGGACATGGCTGGTTGAATATTTATTTAAGTGTGAAATAAAGACTGCCTAGACTAGACAGCCACGTTATTATTGCCCGTTCAGATGAGATGTGTGTCAGTGCCAACGATTACGCGCTCGTATGGCTTTATTGCCCTTAGGGATTCAGGATGCGCAACACTTGGTTTGACCTATATTGCATACGTAAATAGCGTCGAAGAAAATAAATTAATTGCGCATAAATTAACTATCTACGCAATTAACATGACCACCTGCAAACGCAGCTGGATCCATCTTTACGGAAGTACTTAAAGATTTTAGTTACGTATACCTATATATATAAATATATTGTTTAGTACGTATTTATTTAAAGTAGAAGAAAATTTATTAATCATCAGAGTAGTTTTCTTGACTAAGAATAATGTACTTAACATTAACGTAACCAAAATTATGAAATTAATATAGGTATCTACGGGAAAAATATTTACTTATATAAAATAGGATATATAGATTATGAACAAGCTTTAAATGCGTTTAAAGTAAATTGGTTTAATGTAGCTCATTAATAGCAAGCACACAACAAAAAAAAATACTTAGGTATGTATGTATCTTCACGCTCGGGAAAAATATTTACTTATATAAAATAGGATATATACATTATGAACAAGCCTTAAATGCGTTTAAAGCTGCTATTAATGAGCTACATTAAACCAATTTATGGTTTAATGTAGCTCATTAATAGCAAGCACACAACAAAAAAAAATACTTAGGTATGTATGTATCTTCACGCTAGGTCCCTAACGGGGTATGCAGAGTGTGGAGCGCCAGATATCCCGGTCCTGACACACCCCCCGTGCCTCATCTACCTTCATCATACTTAGGTATGTATTTTCCCTAATGGACAGACGGATTGGATGGATGCATAATACGTACACCCAACATGCATTTTTTTTTTATTCGCTTTCCTAACATTCATTTAGCACAATTTCGAACTTTGAGGGTGACTGAAAATGTTCCATCACTCATCAACCAATTAACCCCGGGTTCGGGACCTCGAGATTAGCAGGAGAAACCTCCTCTAAGTCCCTGGGGCAATAAAAAACAACAAGTATCCATTTTCAATAACTTCTAGAACATCATCAAGATCATTGATCACAGATATCAAGTCCGGTCTTGTTCAAAGCTTCAAACGTAACTTCCAAAATAAATTGCGCAACAAGCCGAAAAAAATGTTAACACGCACGTTATCTGAATCATCAAAGCAAATTTTCCTAACGTACCGTTAGGTGGTCCTTTTAAGCGACCTACACGAGTATTCTTTCTAAAAACCCTCAAACACTGACGATCCGTTACACGCGAACAAACAAAAACATTACATTAATGACATACAAACGATTGTAGACCGCGTCAGGCTATTCAATTGGTTGGCAAAAAATGACACCGGAGGCGGCGAGCAACCGACAAACGGCGAGGTCCAATGACCCAAATGGTTCATTACTAGGCCGCTAACACTAACGAAAGAAAAATCGGTCACCGTTCTAACTAGTGCTGTGTCTCATCACTTCTTTGTCTAACGAATAAGTACAGCAGACAGTGAAGGATGAAGTCATATGAACGCTCAATACCTGTTCTCTTAATATTAATGTTTGTTTTGGAGTCGTTCATATTGCAGTTTATATCGTATCGTACATCAAATCTTTGCAATACAGGCGATAAATCATGTACCCAGGAAGAGGATTATTGCTCACGTGGTGTTAAGGAGGAAATGTTTTTTTTTTACTTAACCACAATACGCCTGTTCGAGAAGTACGTTCAAGTCACGCTTACAAGAAAATATTGCAACTATAAAAGGCAAGAACGAGTTTAGTCGAACAAATCAAGAACGATCGAAATTGTATACAAAACAAAGACGAATGTGTATTAGCTGTAAGTAAGGCTTTAAAATGTATATGTGGCTCTAATACTGGTCACGTCGAATTAATCTTATACCGTAAATGGCTCTCGCTCACAAACCTGATCCAGTCCGACTCCAATATAATCTATACAAATCTTCCAAAGGGCATCTAGATGGATATACATGGATTTTCGAGACGCATGTACATATCCTACCATATATATTTGATGTAGAGAAGAACCAATGTGTTTCTATTGATCACGATATCACACCATAGCTAAGACGAACAACGCTATCCATGGCGTAGTAGGTACATTTGTTAAATAGACGTTGACTCGTTTACTTGTAATTACAGTACATTAGCGGAAGGCGGTGTGATGTTCGATATTTCAAAAGTTAACGCAATTATAACCGAGTCAAGAATAACGGTGCTCATTTATCATCCAGGTCAAAATCGGTCATACACTTCAACAGAACTATACTCGATATTGATTCATCAGCTCTCTACATTTCACCGTTGAACTGTTCGCTACAATTTTCATAAAATGCGGATTCGCTTCCGGAACTTCCTACTGTGTGACTATTTAAAGAAACAGGAAATGCGTGCTTTCCCATAGAAAACAGTTGTATCAATGATATGACTAATGAATGTTATTGTTTGTTAGAATCCCCGCTCACGATGTTACGCAACGGCTTATCTAAAAACATTAAACATAGGAATGTGTTCTAACAGAATTCGATAAAGAACGAAGCTTTTCTTTGCTTCATAACTGACATATCGCCTCTAAGTTTAAAATAATGCCCAAAAATATAACGAGTCAAGAGCGTAGGGGAAGGTGGGCATGACAGAGCCAGTTTCAGAAAACAGGTAGCACCAATAATAATTTGGCTACAATAAAACTACACGGTACACATAAATCAGAGGTTTGTTTAATAATTGCTTTCAACATACAAACAACCAAAATCCGGTAAAGGAATATTTTGACAGTTAAATTTACTTTTTTTAAAGGGGAATATGGCTCATTTATTGCCCGATGTTGTATGTTATTGGTTTTCATTTTATTAATCACTTTTATGTAATCATTAAGAATTATAAAGAAATATTACATTACTATTACTTTTTTTTTTATAGAAGATAAAAAAAAATGTTTTTTAGAATTAGTTTTAAAAGAACTAGTCCGGTCCATTTAGACATTGACCCTTGCAAAAATTCCCAGAAAGCTTGTCAGTGCAACGCTTTTATGAAAAATATGTCAAAAATTGGAGATCATGCAATTATCTACAAAAATTGTCCTCACACATTTTTTCATAACATTGGCTCTTTCAAAACATGTCTCTTTCATGCCCACCTTCCCCTATTTCAATCACAAGATGACTTCGCGGCAGGTGAGTAAATCCACTAAAATGTGTAATTAAAATAAAAGTCAAATAAACAGTTTTTTAAGAACTCGATAAAACGAAGAAAACATAAAGTTATAAGAATGATTAACAACGCAAATGTTTTAGAAAGGTAAATCTTAAGCATAAGTTAACAGTTGGAATGGATTATCACATTTTTATAACGCTTTTAGTTTCGTTGTTGAATAAATGGACAGCACAATGGATAGAGTTAATATTGTAACAAAGAACACAGGACTGCAAACACACTCTGAAAGCCTGTTTCCAAACAGCATTCCAGTCCACGACACAACATTTATTTAGTTCCAGAGTTCAATGCAGAGCATAGCACCGATGATAATATAATAGTACCTACGAATATAATTCAGCAAACACGGGAATTCAAAAAGCGCAATAATTTCTGAGATTTTTTTTTTTTATTAGGAACGATGACCGTAAATACTGACTTCTATTCCAGAGTTCTGTTGATAGATCTAACTCGGTTATCAAATTAAAGCAGACGTTTAATTGTGAGTAATCATCGTTTAAGACCGTAAGCGGGACAGGAGAAATCGGTCCATCGACCTGCATTAAAATACCTTTCCCACAAAGTCGTGCCCGTTGTGCTTCCAAGAAGAACAACAAAGATCCTGTACAAGTTAGTGACTCACTGCAGGAGCCTCCGATCCACAAGGAATGGAGTTATTTTACTAATCTGAAAGAATATGAATATATCCTTGGGTATGTGCATCTGTGTTACCTCGATAATTAGGTTAAGTTATGATTTGAAAAACTGGTAGTGATATGAATAAACATAAGTTAATATTTGAGAAAGTAACAAAATACAAAATTTTTATCAGTTAATGACAACACTCAATCAATATCACTCAAGGAAAATTAAAACTCGACTTTAACTGTAACTGCGTAGGTTGGTATCGTACATACCTACTAGTGTAGTCAACATGTACCTTTTTGGGTGAAATTTTTCAAAGTTGATCAATTATCAAATGCCGATATTTGTAAGGTATTGAGTGTATTGACGTAGGTATTTAGTGTAGCAATAGAAGTCCACAATAAAACACACTTTTTAGGCATTATGTTTGTCTGGCTATATTGACAAATTCGTAATTTTACCTGCATTTACACTGATATGAAGCTGAAGAAAAGTGTAAATCCTTAAAAGTTCCATATGCAGTGGCTCCAAAATATTTTGCCGATTCTTAACTAACATTCATAAAGTCACGATATAGTTATTTACTTTATACCTAGATAGTTAGTTTTTTTATGTTTACTTATGATGCATGATCACATACCCGCTAATAAAATGAAAGGCAGAGAGGTCGCGATTGCTTTTTCTTAAAAAAATCAAAATTAAGCAAATCTTTTTATTAACGTTGCTTTGATTTTTTTTTTTTTTATGTAATGGAAGTGGTAAAGAGGTAAGTGATGACTGCAGCCTATAGACACCCACACAAAGACCAAGGTCAAAATGCAGATGCGTCACCACTCCTGAGGCCTAAGGTCTTATGCCTCTGTACCGGAAATTACAGGGTCGTACATTACCACCTGACCGGAACACGATAGTGTTGAACACTACCATTTAGCGGCAAGTATATTAGGTAATGTGGTGGTGCCTACGCCCGCGAGCTCCGTCACTGGAGCTCTACCACCAGTAAAATATGTCTAAAAACTGTTAATATGTCTGTCAACCTTTAGACATAAAATATTTTATGTCTAAAGGTTGACAGACATAAAATATTTTATGTCTAAAGGTTGACAGACAAGCAAACGGGCTACCTGATGGAAAGTGGTCACCGTCGCCTATGAACATTTGCAACACCAGGGGAGTTGCCAAAGCGCTGCAAGCCCTGAAGGACTCTTTTTACGCCATTTTTTAGGAACCCCATATTGTAGCACCTAGGAAACACCTCAGTGGGAAGTTCGTTCCACAATTTACACGTTCTGGGCAGGAACGAACGTGAAAACCGCACCGTTGAGCACTGCCAGGTGTCCAGTCGGTGAGGGTGGAACTTCTCTCTTCGGCGGGTAGTACGGTATAGGAAAAGAGACGGTGGCACCATGTCAAACAGTTCAGTAGAGCACTCACCATTGTAGAGACGGTACAACACGCACAGACCTCCAATGTCTCTGCGCAGGCTCAGATATTCGAGCCTGTCAGTAAGTCCTGGACATTTACTGGACATGGACTGTTCGTTAACAACACGAACGGCACGTTTTTGAAGGGAGTCAAGCAGACTAGTACATCAAGCAGACTGGTATATGGGGGTTCCCGCCCACAAATGAGGGCAGTATGATCCAGATGGGCACCGCACTTGGGCCTTATAAAGCTGTAGTAGCTGCTCCGATGTGAAATACTGCCTCGCTTTGTTAAGCACCCCCAACTTTTTGGATGCCAACTTGGTCTTACACTCAATGTGACTCCCGAATTGCACTTCATTCGATATGTCAACGCCCAGGATATCGATATGTACTCCACCAACGGCGAGCGGAGTGCCCTGGAACTGTGGTGCTACAATGATTGGGGTTTTTTTAGCGGAGAACGCGCAGACTTATGTTGTCGAGGGTTTGAACTGAACTAAATTGAGTCGACCCCAATCCGAGACCCGCTCCAGAGAGTGCTCGATTTCAGACACAAGTCTAGTCCTGCTTTCCTCGATAAGTGTCCGAGAGGCATTTGATGGCTAGTGTAGTGTGCATCTCCCGTACTATCATCGGCATAGCAATGAAAATTGGAGTTTTGCTCTAACATTTCATTGATATGCAGAAGAAAAAGCGTGGGAGATAGCACAGAGCCTTACGGTACACCAGGGTTGATAGGTAGTCTGTCTGAGCGCTGACCGTAAACTAAGACTTGTATATAACGCCCAGACGGAAAGCTATCTGTCCAGTTGCATAGCTTCTCGGGAAGACCGTAGGATGGAAGTATCGCGAGAAGTGCCCTGTGCCAGACTTTAGCAATGACCAGGCTTACAGCCTATGCCTCCCCACTCTTGTCCAAGGCGTGGGACCAATGGTGCGTGAGATATACTAGAAGATCACCAGCAGATCTGCCATGACGAAAAAGACGAAAAAACAATTTAATGCTTTTTATTCCTATTTTTGGGGTAACTGCTAACTGCACTAATTAAATACTCATTTGATTCACTGCGAATAAGGATCAAGCGAATAAATGCTTACCTGGTTTTCGTACAAAACCTCGAGATATGAGACCACCTCAAGTGAGATACCAGATACCGACCTCTTCAGGTGATTCACAGATTCTAAGGGTGAGATTGACAGACCGCATTACGAGTTTACTTTATGCTTAGAACCTGTCAATAAAGTACATATAGAGTTTTGACAGTTCTAACGTACTTTGTTGGAAGTCGTAGTGTGTTCTGTGAATATCGCACTAATAGAGGGTTTTGATTGAGGGTTCAGCCAACCGGTAAATATACAAATAAAGAAAGATACCAGCAGTTATTCGCATGCTTCGCCTGTGTGCTTTTCAGTAGTCACACAAAAAATAGCCTATGATATGATCTTAATTATGCCACTGAAGTCTTATATACTATCTCAAGACAGGCGCTATCTAATATTAAAATGTATCACCATGTTGCAATGTAACATATCCATTTTTTTTGTCTGACCATACCTAAAAGACTGACGTCGGCAAGATATCGTGACAGGACTGGCCGTTGCAAATGATCATAGCTAACAATCAGGGTACATCTAGTAGGAGTACTTAGCGATTCCGTTACCGAGATAAGAATAATTGGGGCAGAAAGTTGTCAGTGAACAGTACAGTTCGATTCGCTGAAGAGGCGCGTAGGAGTCGCCACATCGCCGCTCGTCATCCTTCATACGAAATTGCGCGTTCCCATAATTTGTATTCGGGGTCGGCGTCACACTTATGATGGACGATTAGAAAGGAGATTGCAATTGTATTGGATATGTAAAACATTTCACACGTGGGTGGTCGAATGTGTTTGATTGCGGTAAAAACATCTTACAAGCACTTAATAATGTGAATGCATTAATTTATTAAGAAAGTCCGTCCTCGAGATTCACTCGGTAAGTAAAATCTATTGCAATACGAGTACAAGAAATAAATAAAGCTGTAGATAGATTGTGCGAGCGCCTGCCGTGAGTCATATGAAAATCACGGTAATGATATATTACTTATTATGTTATGTTAATTTCATCTGAATATGCAGAAGGCATGCCATAGTTAATTGGTGTAATATGTAACAGTAAAGCGTTTCTCTTATTCCTCTGAAGTTTGCGTTCATTAACCGTCATCATTAGCACCTGTGCGGACAGTTGAGTCACGTTAAAAAGATCTTGACCTATACATACATCAATATCATAAACAAGTATTGCCGTATGAAAGGATATAGAGCGAGTGTGTTCAATAAAAGAATATTATACGTTTGACCTTCTTGGTGCGGCTTCATTTGGACTTATAACTTTTTGATAACTACGTATATTGAGAAAGTTTCACACGCTTCCAATTGCGCCGAACTCAAACGTTCAAATACAGTTTTACGACTGGAATTTAATTGATAATCAAATATGATTTGCCTTCCACGCAAATTCGAGGGCAACACTTAATTTGTGATAGACGGAAGAGTTTTTATCTGGAAGCAATTTAAACGATTGATGATATTTCCTTATTGGTAGTGCGTTACGAGTACATAGCGGCATGGTGTCGGGGATTAAGAATAGACGGCTACTTTCGCTTATTAATATCGTACGATAAAAGGGAAATCATGTCACGTCAAATGACAAACGCCTGCAGACAATGTGCAATGCGCGGGTGGTGGCAGCCGCGGATAATGATCAAGGTCACCAGTCGCGTTAAACCACGAGAGACGCTTGAAAACAAAAGTGATCACGGTTCACGCATTTCGATTGCGTATAAAAGCCTTACACATAACGTTTTCTATGAAGTCGGGTCTCCTAAGGTACAAACATCGGGCTTGACGTTTGCTTTCAATAGAATGTAGACGTATCAATTGGGACAATTGGTACCTACTATGTTAAATTCATGTTTAGGTTAGTAAGATTTTCATAGCTTCAGGTGTGATAGATAGTAATTTTTGTAAGTACATATAACCTAATGATTCATTTCTTAATAGTAATACAGCAACATCCCGTGATTAAAATGAAAATGTTTTTATTGCAATTGTTACAATGGTTTAATGCAATAAATAAAAAAACAAATAAAAATTGCAAGGGCATGACAGTTTTGAAATCAATAAAGAATTATAAGCTTATCAGACTGGTGACTACAATTGTTAAGCAACGTCAAAATTGATCTTATTTCTCGCTTGATCGACTATATCAGCCTACACATCGAGCTTATTTCGTAAAGAAATAAGACTCTCATTAAATACCCACATGCTTTATGATAGAAATAGTTTCGTAAACGTATATTATGTTGCTGTGATGTTTTTAAATTCGTAGAACACCCAAAAGAACTAATTAGAATTCGAAGAGTCCACGAGCACCAGGACCAGCATGAAAAATACAGGAATAACAACTTCAGTGAAAGGAGTTCTTTCAATAAGAAAGTAGAGTCTATAATCCTCAACACCATGAAGCTTTCCATAAACTAACCAGGTAGTATGTCACAATAAATATTTCGTCTTTTTACGGCAACACACGCAGCAAAACCGGTGCCAGTTGAACACTTCCGTGAACGTATTACCGAAAGATCGTTTGCAGGGTTTTAGTGCGACGCCTCCATCGATATCTCAACAATACGTGGGCGGCCGATGCATTGCCGGTCCATACACGGAAACCTTGTTTACTAACTTACCTACTTGTCTTACCTTTAGGATAGCCGATATCAACGAGACGACAAGGCCTCTCATTATAATCGTATATGTAAAACATTTGGAATGCAATCGTAATCGTTGCATAGATACAAGCGGTCCTTGAAAAAACACTAAAGACTTCGCGAGTTCTTCCGCGAACACGATGCGGGTGATGCATACAAGATCCCAACGTTCAGTATTTTTATTTCAGTTTTAAAAAGGAAATAAATGGATCGATTAGATCGACTAGGAATAGTCACGGATTGTCTTTATTTAGTCAGGTAAGCGAATAACGTAGCCGAGTACTACTAAAACTGCACGGTGTTGAATAAATTATCGATAAAATGTCATATTAAGATGCTAATATCCGCGTACATCGGGGGACATTATATAAATGCAGTGCCGATATATTATTTGATCGCATGTTAGTCGAGGCTGAATGTGATGGTCAATGTCATTGGTGATACAAACGACCACACGATATGGACGCGATCGAACAAAGAGTTATTATTCTATGACTCAAAAACGTGTCTAAGTTTTACCATATCACATCTTCGCTGTCGTGACTCGGGAACACGTGCAAAATACGCGATATAATAAACAGTACAAAATAAGTTTCATCATCAAAACGATAAAAACGTATTAGTCATGCGTGAAAACATAGGATTTTACGAGCATTAAAATATTCCTAATTTGGAGAAACCATCATACGGACAATACGTTATAACACAATATGGCAAATTATTCAAATCAAACTATATAATAGGTAATATAATAAGTATTAGTAGAAAAAAATGTATGGTTTGATTTTTTCCGATTTAAGAGCATTTTTTTAACTTACAAGTTATATTTATATCTATAATGATACATATATATATGATGTCATGCATGTATGTAGGTATATGTGTAAATTGTGTTAAGTGAGGGTAGGTAAGATGCCAATATCGGCTTGAGACATAAAGTGGTTCGTACGAATTTTACGAACACTATGCCAACCATGAGTCAGTACCTAACTGCACCATGTCTAGGTACAATTTATTTAAGTAATAAGATCGCTCCAATTACCTACATTTTGCAGATCACATTACTAACACTGAAAACGTCTGTACACGGACCAGCGAGAATCTTTTGTCTTGTCGAAACAAATCATTATAATGCCTCGAGAGTTGTCCCACTGACATTTTACATCCACACACGTTATAAAATATCTTTAATCTATACACATAGGTACGTTAGAAAGTAATCGAATGGATATTGTTTTAATAACCCTGTTTACGACACGTCGAGATACTTACTTATCGTTATTACTTTTGAATAACAGAAAGTCTTTATGAGATTGGCCGTTTTACTTTCGGCATGTTTAATAAAATCAAATGAATGTAATAAAATTTTGAGTCATAGTAATATTTTTTACAAGAAATCACCATTCGAGAAAACAAGAGACACTATTAATTGTGCGGCCCAATAAAAACATTATTTTAATTCAAACATATGATGTATCAAGAATCAGTCTTGAACTTGATTTTTCAGTTTACGTTCGAAGTAAAGGGATGCCGCAGGATTTCACAGTTTACCTGTTACAGGACTCGGTATTTTTTTGAAACATAATAATCCAAAATTGATATTTTGAACGAATAAGTACCCCATCATTACAATAATGACTTAAATAATAGTAAGATTTGTGAATGCTATAAAATCATACTAAAGAATCATGGATTTTCAACGATTTGTACTACAAAAATAATGAATTGTAGTGTGAGCTACGTCACATACGAACACTCTCATTGTATGTATTATAATTAATATCCGAAGAGAATAAAGCTAACATCCAACATGACCGGACTTAAACTTACGTCTCTACAGAATGGTCCAAGGTGAAAAAGTTGTAAAATATATCTTCAACGTAATTTTACGCCTCCATTGCCCTAAGCATAGGTAAATGCATGCATTAAAGCTTACCTACTTAGGTACAAGGAAATATCCACGATTCGTTAGTTACATTTTGTTCCATCTAAAAGAAGGCGAGCCATCTGTAGATTATATGCTTTATGTATTTATGATGCTAAGTTGTCTTAGTGATAGCCGAGTAGGCACTAGACAACCTAGACGATTTATCCTCGTGGACAGTATGTTCACAATTATTACGTACATTAAAACATTGCTAAATCCATACCACACCCAATAACGCACGCGCACGTGTGCCAGTAACCAATAAATAAGCCTCCAACTTAAGACTCACTTGGGCAAAACAATGGCACAAATTAATTATCAAAGCAACGCCTGTGCCTGCGTGACCCACTTGAATGAGTTACAGATACAACCGGCCCACGCAGCCAGACTGGAATTGAGTATACACAATAGATACATATTGTTTACTAAGCCCAGCCCAATGAAGTGGGGAGATACACCTAAACGTTTTACTGGTGGTAGAGCTCTAGTGACATTACCCCTATCTGCCGTCAAATGGTAGTAGTGTTCAGCACTATCGTGTTCCGGTTAGATGGTTATGTATGGCCCCGTAATAACTATCACAGAGACATAACAACATAGGTCTCAGGGCAACGCATATGCATTTTGACCTCTGGTTTTTGTGTAAACGTCTATAGGCTGCAGTCATCATTTAACATCAATGTGAGCTGCATGCTTGTTTACCACTTGACTTACATAAAAAATAACCTACCAGCCCTCGATAAGCATCTATTTTGTATGTAAATAAGGAGATAATCTAGATGCGATTTTTTAGTCTCTATAAAACGTGAAAAAAGCCAGAGATAGCTTAAAATTAAGTGAAGTATGAGTATTCGCCTTTTAACCTCCTTAATATCTCCTTATATTATTCCTCAGGCCAGGTAGCAATTCCTAAGGAGCTTCATCATTCCTTGAAATTGTTCTCATTAATTTTAAGTATAAGGGATTCTATAATGTCACAATTTAAATTATTAACAAAGTAGATAGAAGAGAACGCGGAGCGGCGATCTTTGTCCTCGTAGAGCAGGGATACTAAAGCGTATTCCGCGGGACAGTCAGTTCTGTAGAAAACACGTCAGGGTTCCGCGGAATTACAATATATAATCATTACACACACACACACACACTCATTATTTTATGTCATGAAGTAGCACCGTTCATATTGATGGTAAGTAATACTGTATGTAGCCTATAGACATCTATATAAAAACAAGAACTTTCAATGCCACTCCTGACGTCTCTTTTTGTTATTCCTCTGTGCCAAAAATTATAAAATTACAGGGCTGTACATTACCACCTGCACGGAACACGATAGCGCTAAACACTACCATTTTGCGGCAAGTAGATTGAGTAATGCCACCACTAAAACTCATGATGTATAGATACTGGTATCTACCTAAGGTAGGACAGACAATTCAGACCGAACCACTAAAGCACTACAGTGTATGAAATCAGAAGCAATGCAAAAGGCATGATACGTGGTTTTTCTATATCAATTACAGTGTCTGATTTGTAATAATTTGTTAAACTTATTGTTGTATTTAAATAAAATGTATTTGGTGGGTATTCATTTATTTTTAAAAAAATGTAATCAATTTGAGTCTTTAAATGTTTTTTCACTCTAACACTATTGTGGTCTACTTCAACCACTTCTGACTTGGAACAACCATAGAGACAAATTATATTAATTAGAGCATACTGAATTGTGAACATCCTTGAAGTCAATGCAATCGAGTCATGATGCTGCTTATTATAATTTATTATTTTTTGTAGTGGGTATGATACCTACTAAACTGAGAATTGAGAATTGATCACAAAACAGTTTTGGCGCATTTGAAAAAAGCTGGGTAAAAAAAAGCTCCATATTTGGGTACCTCACGAGCTCACTGAAAGAAACCTAATGAACCGTGTACTCGTTTGTGATTCTTTATTACGACGTAATGAAACCGAATCATTTTTGAAGAAGCTGATAACTGGTGATGAAAAGTGGATCACGTACGACAAGAACGTGCGAAAAAGGTCGTGGTCAAAGGCCGGTCAGGCTTCACAGACTGTGGCGAAACCCGGGTTAACTTGCAATAAGGTGATGTTGTGTGTGTGGTGGGATTGGAAGGGCATTATTCATTATGAGCTATTACCACCAGGCAGGACTATCGATTCTGAACTCTACTGCGAACAACTGATGAGATTAAAGCAAGAAGTTGAGAGAAAGCGGCCGGAATTGATCAACAGAAGGGGTGTGGTGTTTTATCATGATAACGCTAGACCTCACACATCTATAGCCACTCAGCAAAAATTAAGAGTTTGGCTGGGAGGTGTTAATGCATCCGCCGTATAGTCCTGACCTTGCACCTTCAGATTTCCACCTGTTTCGGTCTCTTCGGAATTCTTTATGCAATGTTAGGTTAACATCACGTGAGGACTGCCAAATCCACTTGTCGCGGTATTTTGATGAGAAGTCCCAAAATTTTTATAGCAATGGGATCATGTCCCTACCTACAAGATGGCAAAAGGTTATCGAACAAAATGGTACATACATACTTTAGTTAAATTTAAATAAACTATATTTAAAAATGTTTTGAATTATCTTAAAAAATGCGAAGAAACTTTTTCCCCAACCTAATATACATTGCAATCTCTGGTTTCATAATTCATGATGATAGGCACTACAGGGCTGTATATTATTATGTCACTTCATGACTAAAAATATAGGCTCGTAATTATGTCTTACGAGCCAATTATTAAAGTGAAGAATTGTCGATAGGTCCAATACCTACGCAAGTTCTATAACTAACACCTAGAGTACCTACTGTGCATATCTAATTAGAGCAATATTTTCTAATGTCAACCCATTCGAGTCGCAATTGAATATTAAAACTATGAATATTCACGGCAGCTGCGAGCCAGTGACAAAATTGATAACGATTAACAAAATTAATGAGCATACAAGAGACAATCGCGAAGTAACGGATTCTGGCACCGCACACATCTGTAATCGAACCTACACAATAAACGTATGCGCATACTTTATCGAGTAGGTACGTTCGATTACATTACACTAATATGAATACAATGAACATTACTCGTTCTGTTAAGATCGATATTTTGAAATTTTGGAGCGACCGTTACATGGTCAATTACTCATCATTCTAAGAAGTAATTAAAATTAAAGTACTGTTTCGTTCCGAAAGTGACCCGCTGTTTGGGTTCGATCGTATCGACAAAAAAAAAGCAGATACAATATTTGCAAAGCAGTAAAATGGTATATGGGCGTTTGTTTCCGTAAAATCGCGAGTAATTAACTTATGTGCATTAAACAGATGTATAGGTCGGGCCCGCCTAACCTAAGGCAGCTTTCACTTGCAGCCGCCCACCGTCTGTTAGGCTTGCCAAGTTTTCAAACACGAAGTAAAATGATTGTTTATTACCATTAAATAAAAATCCAATATTTATAAGAAATTAAATGCACTGTATTTGGACATTCAGATCAGTATTTTATTACTTCAATGACTTTAATTCTTACTTTCTCATTAGATATCCACATGTATTTTTTTGGCTTCAAACATTCACCTATTTTGTTGTGTAAACCAGAAAAGGACAAGAGATATTGAAGGTATAATAAACGATTTGAATAGTTGAAAATGATTTGTATTTCTTTTTTCTAAATTTATCAGAGCGTTATGCGTTATACAGACCGACATTGTGATTGGTAATATGAAACAGTATTTTGCGTATCCTTCCTATTTTTAATGACCAGTGTCAATAAGGAAAAACTGTTTTCAACAGTATGATTGGCAACCCTACCGCCTGCTCACCAGACGTTCCCGAAGTTCGCGCGGCACAACGGCACATTTCAAGACTTCAATACCTTGCGCGGTTTCACAGCCGACACGTAAAATATCGGATTAAACTGGGGAACTCGCCGGTTTAATCTAATTAGACTCATCTAATTACATTATTTTGCTTCAGAAATTTGATTGACATAGTAACAGCGAAAGTGAAAATTATGATACGCTTTATAATTTCAACGGAGAAAGGCCATTTCAGATTTTGTAGGTGTTATAGCAAAATTATATTTCGCTTCTGCTCAACACTACGTAACCTATTACATATTTTAAATTAACATCATTAAGTCTAGCATCTAACATCTATGTTTACACAATCATTTCAAAATCTGAAGAAAAAAGGCAAAAATGTTTCATCGTTTACGTAACTGACATAGAAGAACAGTTAAAATCACGAGGAAAAATTACATTAAGATACAGTAAACTTTGACTCGTACTTCATTAACACCCAAACGATACGACCATACAAAGCAAAAAGGCACCCAACATAAATTACATACCTATAAACATCCTACTAACGGGCTAAAAGGTGAAGCGAAAAACTGACTGGCCCAGTATTACAGCATGCGAGCTGTGAATATTGAATATATGTATGTATAATTCAATAAACGATGAGAGGAACGATCATTCATGGTGGAACAATACAGTTGTTGAAGTAATTACCGTTCTTGCATGCGGCGTCGAGTCGGTACTTTCTACATCTCGCCTGCACGTTCCACAATGAACAATCACGTTATTATACTTTTTGTGTATATTAGTAAGAGTAAACACATGTCTCCGGGTAATTTCTTTCAAAACACGATATTCCCTTGGCATTAGCGCTAAAAATATCGTCGTGTATGTAATATAATCGTGTGATCACAGAACCGAAGCCATAGACCTTTACGGGCATGTTTTTTTAAGGCAATTTTTTTAACTTGAATTGATATTAAAATATACACATTGGCTGTGGGTTTAGCATGCTTAAGTAAGCGCTCACTGGACGTGAAACGATCCACGACAAAGGTCACTCATGTGTGCCATCAACGGATATTACAAGAGAGGGAGACAAAAATATATTAAGCATTCCCATTTATCTACTTCACTTCATTAATTATGAACATACATAGAAAATTGTCGGCAATATTATAAACACTAGCTGACCCGGCAATCTTCGTATTGCCTCACAATGAAATAATGTGTCAAAGGTTTGATAGATACGGACTATTTGTATAGGAAAATGAAATTAAATGTAGAGATTCCCGTGGGAATGAGTGATTTTCCCGCAGTATAAAGTAGCCTAAATGTTGACCAGGCTTAGTATCTATACACGACAAAAAGTTTCATTCGAATCCGTCCAGTATCTTCCTGGATTAGCCTGGACAAAGGGACAAACAGACAGACAAAAAAATTTAAAATCATTGAAAAGTGTTCTAATACTATTTTAACATCGCCCTCAATTGGTTTTTCGTAAATATATACAATGTACAGACACGCGGATTTTACTGTTTTATTATATGTATAAGATTATATAAGTTGGTAACTTGAAAATGCATATTTGAAAGCGTCACTTCAGAGTGGCGGGACTTGCTGGCTTTGTGCCAATATTCCGTGTTCATTATATTTAATTGCGTCCAAACATGTACAAATTACACAGAGTAGAACTGAAATGAAATCAGTTTACATCTTTTCATGCTTTAATTATAACTTTCTTTAAAAAATAATTTAATTTTAAGATTAATTTCTAGAAATGGTAAGCAACTATTTAATAAGTCACAATAATATCACCCCATACCTTACCCGTACTTTTTAGTTACGTAGAAAGAATGTCGAATGAGCGAATGACAAAACAGACAAATATACAATGCGAATGTGGATGGTTGCAGAGGCTCAGGAATACCAAGGTTGAACTACCATGACCAAATAGGTCGAGTACCGTCCGAGGGTGTGGTCGAGTCTAAGGAACCGGCGTGCATGTACCTACGAAGAGAATTATGAATGTAGAAGTATGGGAGGTATGTCAGGACAGGGATATCTGACGCTCCACACTCTCTGCCTACCCCGTAAGGCCGTGATATTGAATAGGGTTGATATATACATACATAATTATGCGAACTTTTCGACCTGGCAGAAATAAAACGTAACATCTATCAGCAGCATGGGAACAAATGCCTTGATCTCTACCCCGTTACGTGCTTTCTATCCTCGCCTCCAGCTCGTGTGGCAATTTCAGAGGTGATTTAGTACTTCCCTCCCTTGTGACATAATGGACTATTTTGAATGACAAGCAGGTGGCTATTATAAGGTCAATTATACCGTATTCGCACTCAATGGTAAGTAACGTACCGTACGCGTAATACCGGTAAAGATTTGACAAATTTATTCTTGGTAATGTTAATTTATAAATACAAGTATGACGTATTTTACTATCATCAATTTCAAAATTGGTCCTACTTAATTGTTCAGGTTTTCCTTCTTTAACAAGTTAGTACGAGCCGTAATATATACAAAACAAATGTATTATGCTAAGTTAAAAAAATATATTTAAGGATAAATTCAGATGACCGTTATAATTGAATTAAACGTATAAACGCTATTAAAAATGTTAAGAAGGTAGCATGAGGTTTCCGATTTTGGTCGAAATCGATTTTCTATTTTATGAGCCGATGTTTATTTAATATGATAATCAGAAAACGTGTAGAAGGTGTCGCCTACTCTTTGAATAATACCCAAGTTATAAGACAATTTTACCTATTTTTAAAATTAATGTTTACGTTATGAAGGTGGCAAAACACGCATGAAGTTTACATGGATGGTAAGCGAATGCAAATTGTAGACGAAAAAAAAAAAAGTTAAAATGTAGATTCGTTACCACCCCTGGTATCCCAGGGGCTCTAAGACCGTAGCGGTTTTTCCTCAGCAATTGAAATTACGGGGTTATACATTACTATATTTACCAGCTAATCCGAACAAAAAAGTGCTGAAGATGCTGAACACTACTATACAGCGATCAGAGAGAAGGTGGCAAGGAATCGGCTAATTCGGCCTTAATTTACACGATGACAAAATATTTAAAATCCACCTCGTTTATGTTACTCTCAAAATCAGCAACTTCCATACGACACAAACAAACAGATCAAAGATAGAGGAGATCGTAAGGGTCTTCATTATGAATCTCTTTTGTCGTCTTACCATTTAAAGTTACGTTACAGCTTATCAGCTCATTTCTGGAGTTGGTATTCTACCAACTGTAGAAATGTCGCCGATTGTTCACATGTCTTCCTACCTACTTATTAATATATATTAGGTATTCTCGGCATGTAACAAATCTATTGATTTTAGTCAACAATGATACGAACATAGTTCAGTTTATAAACACGAGTTTTCAACCTATCCAATAACTAACCTTTAACAACGCCCAAGTCGTACGTGAGCGATAATCCGCTTAATGCCATCGCAAGAAGCTCCAAATAATTTATCATAGAAATTAATTAGGCAACATATAAAACTGAGGTTAAGTAAGCCTACACTCGCTTTCGTCTCCCAAAATGGCGATAGCAATAACGATGAGTAATGAATAGAGAGCTGATTTAATTCGCGCCGCTGCCTGCGCCCACGCACCCGTTGTACGTCGGGCAACCACTCGGAACAATGCTTACTGGTTTACTTTCTCAATTGACTCATACCGATTCTTTGTGTCTAGCGATCCCAATTAGATTAAAACTGCCGCTCTAAATCGTTAAGTTCATAGGTCGAATACTTTCGTTGACAATCAAATGCATCGTGTCCAGTTGATTTGCTTTGAAACAAACAGGCTATAAATAATGCAGGTTATCTAGCTGTATAAACTACGGTGCTGTTATAATTGCTGTCTGGAATACTACTGTCCAATGTACCTACTACTAAAGTAATAATATCATACATGTCTATAGATATATGCACAATTCACAGGTAAAGAAGACCGGTAATCTTAGGTCAACGTAAAATCGTTACTGGTTGACCCATCACATGGTACATTTTGTAATATAATTAACAATTTGCAATTTAACCCAACTTTTACTTAATCATAGGTAAAAGCTTTTACTGCCAATTAAAAAAAAAAACAATATTTCAAATAATTTATTTTATAGCTATTTGAAAATGACAATTTGTACGGTTTTAACATCTGGGCCCAGAAATGTATGGAACAGTATTATTCTCCTTTTCACAGGATTTGCATTTTTTTTCTGAGTGTCAATTTAGCTGACTTGTGTTGGATCCCGTCATTTCATAACTTAAAATGCATATGTTTTTCCATATTAACATAAACTAGGGTACCTAACAAGTCTGGGAGTTAATTACAAATATGAATTACCGACTGACAACCGTTCGTAGTAGAAAATCCGTAAAGTTTGTCTAAACATAAACGAAGGATCACCATGGCTTCATGGCACAGTGCTCGGTGTGACACGAAATTCCGAGAGCTTGTGATAATCTCATGGAAGATGCGCAGTAGAGTGTAGATGTAAGAGTTTTAGTGCAATGACACTAAGGGCGGAATTCCCAGATACTTAACTTTGACCAGAGAATATGTAATAATACTACGTATAGAATGGACATTTCAACGTCCCGCCTGATTTCCCCGCCTCACCTAACCTCCTCCCCTCTTATGGGCAACGTTTGGTATTTTCTACGTGCTACGCACACTGGTGCACGTCTAAATACACGTCACTGATTGATGTCTGTGTAATATAGACCAAATTAATCGTTTGTATGGAATTTTGGTAAAGTGTCCGCGGTGTGCTTTGACGTAACACGTCTGTGGCACCAAATTAATATTGCAAATTCGACTTTAATTCAAAAGTCGTAGTGTAGTAATCGTAAATTCGCCCTATGACTAAGTTTATCACTCCTGAGGTGTGGAATTATTCACCCAGGACCTCGTCCGATTTTTTGGAGGAGACGCGTAGTCAGCCCACACGTAATAGAATACGTGCCGGTCGAGGAGGGGTATGAAACGTGACTGCAAGTTTTGTTGTTAAATTGTTAAGTTTATAGGTTGGAAACTTTCGTCAACATGGCTCTGCATCGAGCTACGGTTGCGTCAGATTTTAACACCACGCTGTCTTGTTTTGGGGTCGAGAAGACAATGCCGGGACAACGTAGCGTGACAGCGATGATTGCTAGTTTTGTGCGGGTGAGTATTCATAGAGAATAATGTATATATATAAATGTGAGAATATTTTATAGGATAAAATACGAGAACTCAGTATCGTAATTTAAATTATTTTTTAAAATTATCTATTGTCTATAAGTTATTGAACAAAGGTTTCATACTGATTGATTGTATGAAATCATTCTTGAAGATAAACCTCCTACAGAATTAACATTCTGATGATTGGACATGTAAATGACGTCTTTCGTTGTCCTTATCTATACAAATAAATAAAATTGGAGTGTCTGTTTGGAATATAAAAATAACCGCTGTATACTAAATACATACACGGTACACTAAATTTTTTACTATTTTTGTCTGTCTGTCTATTTGTTCCCGCTAATCTCGGGAACGGCTGGACCAATTTTGACGGGACTTTCACTGGTAGATAGCTTATGTAATAAGGAGTAACTTAGGCTACTTTTATACTAGCTGCGCCCACGACTTCGTCCGGGTAGATACTGAACAATCATAAATTCTCACGCGAACGAAGTCGCGGGCACCGCTAGTATTAAAGAAGTTCGTAATACATATTTCAATAATTACATAGAGGAGAAAAAAGTTTATTTGATTAAGTATATTTTCTCGTATTCTCTTAACAAGCACCGACTTGAAACAAGTCTTGCATGTCACACCTATTGTAATTTTATTAGTAAAATAGCTAATTATTAATAATTGGTAGGTACTTTATAATACTTTATATATGTAGGTACTATGTTATAAGTGTTTAAAATTATTTCTTGTAGAATAAAACCAAAAATTTACCGACTCGCAAACCTTTCAATCAACAAACAGGTATCTTCCTCGAATGACGAATTATGAATGGGGCCAGGTAGATGAATAATAAGAAAAAATAAACATTGGAGGGCATTTTAAGCAAAGAATTGACGTCGGCCTGCATATAATAATAAAGCGAGAGTTTGGACAGTGCGGAAAACAAAAATTTACGGCTTCCGCGACGGAGCCTTCGAGTCGGCCGGCTGGCCTTCAGGTCAGGCGCAGATCGGGTCCATTGTCTAATAAAAAGGTTTATTTTCTTCTTGGCTTTGCTAACAGTCGTTCTTTGCACTTATACCTACACCTACATGTTCTATTTTACACGATGGAGAGTTGGATCCAGCAATCAGCTTACGTATTACGTAAGCTGACAGCTGGAAAAGCTCAAAATAGATATTTTATGTATGCTTTAAACCTGGATCCAGAGGTTTAATAAATATTGAGGTTCTACGTATTATGAATATGATGAGAGGAGAGAGATACCGAAACCTGAAACTAGCAATGCAAGGCTAGATTTAAGGCAGAAGATCCGATAGAACTTCCAGACTGAATATTTTACAGGAACAGTTTTTTTTTTTAATGAAATGGAAGTGGCAAACAAGCATGCAGTTCACATTGATGTTAAGTGATGACTGCAGCCTATTGACACTTACACAAAGACCAAGGTCAAAATGCAGATGCGTTACCACTCCTGAGACCTAAGGTGTTGTGCCTCTGTGCCGGAAATTACAGGGCCGTACATTACCACCTGACCGAGTTTAATCTATTTTATTTGGATTCCTTGCCCGGAGTTTCCTAAATGAAGATTGTCGAAAAACTTCGTAATTAGGTAGCACTCCAAGAAGTTGTTATATATACACGTACGTAACTTCATGACTAGAGTAGGAAAGGGTAAATACATGCATTCAAGATAACATGCGAACACCCTCGTTTCACCGAAGAGCTTATTCATTAAGCCTAATTACATTGGGAAACTGCTAAAAAATGGGAACGTAACATGTACGTACACGTAAGTTTAAGCCAGGGATTGAATCCAGGATCCCAGTTTAACTGGGATAGTCACTATATTGTGTAATATTGTCTAGTTGCATTGTGTATGTGCGCAGGCGCAGTGTGCAATGCGCGTACGCGTTAATGAACGCGTGTCGCGACGCTGACCCCCGGCCGACCCACGCCGGGTTCGACGCCCGGTACGCCCCGCGCCGCCGACCCCTTCCTGCCCTTCCTGCCCCAGGACGATGCCAGACAGTTTTATCATATTTTAATCAGTCCCACAATACTGCTGCTTACTTATAAAGACAACAACTTAAGTATACGCAACGGCGAGACGTGAGGTCGTGATCGATTAAGTACATTAAAACAGTCAACAAGTATGAGTTGTGACTGTCAGGAATTTTAATTTACAAGATTATCATGAATTCAAAAGATATTTTAGTTGTATTTACAATTGTTTTAATTAAGCTATTATTGGAGTCATGAAATAAAATGTTAACAAAAACTAGTTTGTAGGTATATTGTTTAACTGACAAACTAGTTCATCGACTTTATTGAGCCCAAGGCTCGGGCAACCTTTGTCACACAGTGCACCTTGACAAAACCAAATGGAAAAAGTTACAATTGCACTATCAGCTGAGTGCATACAGGTGATTTTCAGATTTGGTTACAAACTAACAGTTCCTTGATGTACGAAGAAGGCATACAACATACTCAACCTTCCTCTCGCGTTTGATAGAGTTTCCTAACACGGTAAAGCGCTCAATCGTATGGTTGGAATGATACAAACTGGCATCTTCGTATTGAAAAAAAAACGGTAAGTCGGATTCGTACGAAGTGGTTCCGTATAATTGAGAAATTACATAAGGTTGCTTAGAAACCAGTTTTCTTGTCATCGGATGAAGAAATATTTTCAGTATTTTATTTTGTAGTTTTGGGGAGGAGTGGTGGATGAATTCTATATACCTATAATCTATGTGTGTGACGACCCGGTTAGTCTATCAGTGTGAGACGACCGTTTGATTCGAAGGGTCGAACCGTGATTAATATTTGTATGGCCTACTGATATTTCTTTCGGATCTGCGTATTTGTGTATGTGTAGTGTGTGTACAATGGTACCCACGATCAGTGGCGGATTTACAAATTTGCCGCCGGTAGGCTATTATTTTTGCCGCCCCCATATTTTGATATCGTAGTTTACAATCATATCAATTAGGTATATTTTCTATCAATAAAATTTTAACTTTATGTTTTATGCTTCATTATCCTGAAGATGATTTAAGCAACTTTTTAGGGTTCCGTACCTTAAAAGGAAAAAAGGAACCCTTATAGGATCACTCGTGCGTCTGTCTGTCTGTCTGTCTGTCCGTCTGTCACAGCCAATTTGCTCCGAAACTACTGGACCGATTGAGTTGAAATATGATGAATATATGTAAATTAGTGACCCAAAGATGAACACGTCAAGTAAAATAATAAATTTTAAACACTAAATGGGGGGCCACCACATTTCGAGGGGTAAATCAGAAAATTAAAAAAAAATAATCGTAAACTGTGTCATGTGACATATCAAATGAAAGAGGTTGTTGTCAGCATCTCAGATATATATTTTTAATAATTTTTGCATAAACAAATTTGAAGTTACTTAAGAAAAACGACGAAAATTGACCCCCCCCTTATCTCCGAAACAACTGAACTTAAAATTTTGAAAAAAATGTGGAAAATAGTTCTTTGCCTATAGATTACTGGAAAACCTATAAGAAGTTTGAGTATTCAAATTAAATCGAAAATTCTTAATAATACAACCCCACCTGCCGGTACCACCGTAACCGCTATGTCCCTGCATTTTAAATCGGTAATATTTTCGAAAATATTTATTTAAATTACGGAACCCTCACCACGCAAGTCGAACACGCACTTGTCCGGTTTTTTCTATGGTTAGAATCATTGGGAACTATGATTTGAGCCTTGATAATTTTAACAGTAATTTTGTAAAATTAAATAAAAAAATTATAAACTAATTCTGCCGCCCCTTAAAATTTTCCGCCCTAGGCTCCAGCCTACTCAGCCTGCTGGTAAATCCACCACTACCCACGATACAGGTTTATACCTACCTAATGGGGGCTGCGAGTGTAAGCGAATTTATTTATTTGTTTCTGTGCATTTTCGGCAATATTCCTAAATAGCTTCAAATTTCAGGTTTTTCAATTGATTAAATTATATGAGTGACCACAATACAGTTTATAAAACTGACACGAGTGATTCTATCTGGGGGTTTGTTTTTCCTTTTTCACTACGGAACCCTTAAAAAAGAACCAAGTTTTTCTATAATTGTGACGAGCTGGCCAGTCGCACCTGCTGGTAATTACACATAAGCGGACATGTGCAGTTAAAATAACGTGTTACCTGCAAAACCTGCCATCCGCCGGGCGAAACTAGATATTTTATGTTTACTGTAATTTTATGTCCGTATCTATAATATGGATATTTTAGAGACTTACATAATAATTATAGTAATCTAGCAAGAAGCATTCGTTTTCATCTTTTACAAGTATGCAAGCGGCTGGTGCGGCGTGACTGTTAACTGGGAAAATAACGTGTCCTATATAATTCCTCAGAGTGCACACAATCGCTGGCTCTCGATATAGCTACAAGGCCTACAAGGAGTTTTTGCCGCACTATAGCAATTGTGGCATAGAAGTGGGGAGGTGTGGAATTAGACTAGGGCCTGTATTAATAGACAGATCTCAGCTCTCTAAACGTGGTCTTTGCTTTGAATAAAAGTTCAACATTCAGTGTAATTTTCGCTGTTTTTTATCGTCGCTGTTACAATCGAATTCGAAGTCGATTTCGAATTCGGTTCAATAAAGCCCCCTAACATCTCTTAAATCCGGAATTTCCAAGTACGCAAACTGGTGCGCCAGGATGCCGTTAACTGGCGTACCAGTATTTGTCCAAATTATGTGCATTTCGTGATTGTATCATAAATTCAAATGTAGACCGTCTACATTACATTTACTCGACCTGCAACTGTGTGCAACTAAAGTTTAGAAGGTCCTGCCTTAGACTATAGCGGGGTGCTCAATTCGCGTTCGCAGTCGCAGGCGCAGGCGACGGGAGTCAATGTACCGGGGACTGAGACCGGTTCTCTAATCATTCCCGCGCCAGCCCGCGCTCCCGTCCGCACATAATCGCGACTATAACGGCTCCTCTCCTCGCGGACGTCTAGTGTTCGCATAATATGGACATTTTTACAAAGGTCCCACTCCGGCATAAAGAAACAGGGCAAGTTCCATATATTGATCTTGTTTTAATGTAATGAAGGTGGCAAACAAGCATGTACTTCACATTGATGTTAAGTGATGACTGCAGCCTATACCTAGACACCCACACAAAGACCAGAGGTGAAAATTCAGATTAACAGATTACAAAAGAGACCCTAGTATTATTTTTTCTTTGCAGATATCTGAAGCACGTATCCCGGAATTTAGGGTTGTCATCAGTTTTTTTTTGCAATAGGTAAGTGGTGAGCAATCAATAGGTTCATCACTTGTTTTACTACAAAAAAAACTATACATCTGGTTGATCGTGAGAGGGTGGGTAGTAGAGTATGCTTGCATGCGTGTTTTCACCTTGATCTAACCACCTTTACGAAAAATACAGACGTGAAATTTACTAGTACAGATTTAAATATTTAAACGCATTTTTTCCCTAAAAGCGTACACTTTAGTACTTACACAAAAAATAGAGCGATAATGACCCCACGGTAAGTCTGGCGAAGGAAAACTAGTCTACATTAAATCATTATGTCAATGTACCGAAACTCTTGTTGGGGGACATGAGTAATTGTTTGAATTTTTCTTTATAGTGATCGAATTGAGCGTTAAATGTCGTGGTGACGCTCGATCGTTTCCGTTGACGTGATAATTGCGCCTTTGTTCAGAACCTGCTAAGTGTCGGTATTAAAATAGCCAACAAGTAAAAGTAATTGTACACTTTTTACGGTTAGTTGATCATGCTATTGAAACATTACAGTTTAAAAATAAAATTCAAGAGACAATTCCCGATATAATAAATATTACAAGTAACAATATGAACAATAAAGGAGACATTGTTGATAACGCTTGATTTACTAGATGTGACGCCGAGAAATCTGATTTATTGAATTCCACGTATCATAAATTTATACATGCCTAATATGAATGTTGTCCGTAATCCTTTTGACCATATTCGATGAAGACATAGATTTCTATCTTTGCTCCGCTATGTTATAAAGCGATCAATCAAACGATCAGATAGATATCTAATGTCAAATATTTTACTTCGACGACTGTTTTATGCGATTTGTAATTACTTATATGAAATTATATTTGTCATCTTGATCGTTTATAATATGAATTAAATTTTATTATATTTTGTAATATTATATGTGAGTTAAATTATTATAATAGCAAAAGAAGAGAAAGAGTTATGTTTTAATTTTGAGGGAATTCAGAAACATAATATCAAGAGTTATATTGAAAATTTGTTTGTCATGTGAAAATCAAAATGGTCATTAGTTCAGTAACCAAGGTGGCTTTTCTCGAACGACAAAATAATTAATAAACAAATCACCGATTACCGCCTTAAGCCATTGTTGATGGCAACAATAAAACCAGCTGACCGAGTAAATAAATCGGCTTAATAAATAAAAGAGACCGATTCATAAAGTGGATTTATTGCCAGGAACTAGACACGCGACCAAATTAAGACCACACCGGCTATTAAGTTTTATTCTAAGATCTCTTTTGACAATGTTTGTACATTCAGTGGGTAATTTAATACTTAGTTATGGAACTTACTGGAACCATATATTTTAATAATATTTCTTGTGGCATTCTTAATTCCATCTTTAGACGATTCATTTATGAGCTTCAATCTTGACGGTATACGACTCGCATTTTCCATTTTGTTTTCTGTTAAACTTTATCTATGCCGGTGATCTGATTTATTAACTAACTGTTACTAGTTAATAGACAAGAATATAAAATCGTATAAGCTGAACATCATTCATCAATCAAGTATGGGAATTAAAATTTTATGTTATTGACGTCTCACAATCTATGTAGGGTAAGTTGTCGAGATTGATGGGCTGAATTGAATTACCGCAACCTAAGCTTCATTTTTTTTAATATTATGGTTGTGGCAAACAAGAATTCAGTTCACATTGATGTTAAGTGATGTCTGCAGCCTACAGACACCCACCCACACAAAGACCAAGGTCAAAGGCCTAAAGTATTATGCCTCTGTGCTGGAAATTACAAGGCCGTATTCTATGTCATGTCTTTTTAAACCAGCTATATCGGATTTTACACCGTTATGTCTAATATCCCCCGACCCGGGAATCGAACCAAGGATAGTAGTAGTGGCATGGTTCCAGTAAGCTACTGAGGCAGTTGGAATTTTTCCATTTTATAGAAGTTTCCCAGTACCTCAAAGTTTGGTGCCCGGAGATGTCAAAAGGCTAGCTACCTGTTACATGGGCCAAAACATAACCGGCGAATCGTGGGTGTTTGCATGTATGATTGAATGGATGCTTTTACCCCTGCCAACCCCTTCGGAGATTACAGGCGTGAAGTAACGTTTTACATCTTTTTAAAAAGGTACCATTTGTTTCGAGTTGTATTGTGTTTGCACTAAACTTTTGTCCTTACTTATATCAATGGATAAATTAAAATGATTTTTTTATGACTTAAATTTAAACATGAGTTTCTACATTTACTTTATATCTTACTTTTTTCAGTTTTAAACTATTAAAGGACGTTGATAAATTACGTGCGCTGATACATTTAACAGGTTTTGTGTCATTAATTAATATTTAGCTCTAACTCAGACGGATAGTTTATAAAAACTTGTTCACATCCTTTCACCCATTTGCATTACATCGGCTTTCGAATTCAATAAAAATGTTTGTTTGATTAAATTGAAAATGTTTTCCATATGTTTAAGTTTTAAATTTTCAAGTAGGTAGGTAAGTACTCTTTGTCACTGTGTGGCTGATTTCCACAGCAACTATCGATCAAACTGATAATTGTTTTAATTTTGGTTCAGGGAAATCGTAATTATCGATATCGTTTTCGCAAAATATTTACCATAATGTGTTATAATGAAAAAAAAATAAAGGTAACTCTATAATAAATACCAACACCGCACATTGGTATCTCTTCACGTTCTAACATTTAATTTTGTCAAACTCAACAACTGTGTACCCTTGAAGATGACAAGGCTATTGTTAAATTGAGAGGATGTGTCATTATACGAGGTCTTCCATCGTACCATAAGTACTGGTAGGAAATAATTTTGTTAATCGCCTTAATCATCTTTATCCATTTGCATGTCGTATATTCATGATACGTAAAGATGAGAACTTCAACTAACGGAACTACTAACTAAATATTTGTATTACAGTGAGATCTCTATATAAGTATCTTAAAAAAGAAGATAAGATAGTAGAGATGGTCAAGCAACCATTAGCGAGGGTTCAACACTGCCATTGTCAGGCAGCCCACGGTGAAGCCAAATTTGTGCATTATTCGGTCGTAAGATTTTAGCATTGTTTTATGTAGGTAGAGTCATAGTGTCGCACACTGAATCGCCAACATTTTAACACTGATTTAAATTATCTGGTGCAACACTGCAGTGGTGGAGATAGACATTATCGCGTTACAGCATTATTAGTTAATAACATTTTGATATTGACCTCTTGTTTTATGTGAACTTCTATAGGCTGCTAAAGATCGTCAGTAGATAGATATCCGCGACGCGAACATGGGAGCCTACAATAAAGCTAACATGAATATGTATCATTCGTTCAAAGACCAACTGTGGACTAATTTACAACCGGTGTTAATGTCCAGTTGCGCTATGCTATTAGTGCCTTGTACATCCTAAATCGGCACAAACATTTAGCATATCACCGCGAAACAACGAGTTTTTCATTTCACAACTATTTGCCATGTGGTCACCACGGTTGTGGGCAAGATTGTATTAGATACAATCTTGCCCACAACACAATATTTATCGATAGATTCTATCGATAAATGTTGAGGTATAAATCAAATCGGAAAATAACTTACGAGTTATGAAATAATCAACCTATATTTGTTAGCTGGAGGTTTTTTAAAGATTTATTTATTTACCGTTTTCAAATTTAAATTTAAAAAGGAATCTGCGGAGTACAGCTATAAAAAGTCCGATCATTTTGAGACCCTCATTTGGAAAGTGATATAAATCTAACCAATATTTATAAAGGTTCAATATTGACTGATATATATCTGGACAAGGAGCTCAAGGAGCTGGCCATCATTAGACTCTTCATTTATGGATTGCTACACAAATTGCTTCTGAAACTAAACAAAAAACCAAAATCTGGGTTTTAGGTTCAATACTGACAGATAACCGTTGACAATTTCAAATCATAGCTGAATGTTGGAAATCCTTATGAATCCACTAAAAATAGCTAAGAACCACCTCAACAAACTAGACTTTTGGTAAAAATCTGCACCCAAATACCTAATCCTAATCCTTTGGACTAGCTAGTTGGGACTAGCGCTTTTAATACAAGTTATTCCATAACTTAGCAAAAGTTCTAGTTGCGACACACATGAAATTGATGAAATATGCATTAACGCTATCCTTATACATTATTATTATGTCTCTCGTCAGCACGGGGTCCAATTTGAACCCCGGACCTTTGTCAGGCTTGCGCGGGGACATGAGGAGAAGTCCAACACGTAGAGGCCCTTTCGAGAATTTTGATATACTTTGTAATGGGTTATATTCGGCGGGACCTCTCTCTGACTGCATCAATAGTTAATACAGACCCCGCAGAATACATGGGACTATTGTAATCAAAAATGACTGGCCAAACTTTGAGCTATGTGGGTGAACTGGGGGGACTAGCTGGCTGGGCCTATGGAGTGAGATCCGGCACCTGCCTATATTCAACATCTCACATTATCGAATCCTACTTTAGTACTCCTCCTACTTGATGACTCGCCTCTCCTTGGTGGGCCCTCCAAACAGCCAACCCGATGGTCGACGAGGGGCAACACTGTTGAGGCTGGGGGTGTCGAGAGGTGTGGCCCCGGTTTCACCATCACGAGCGAGTAATCTCGAGCTCGGAGCGGGCTTCCCCGCTATTATGCCTTTAGACACTTCCACCCCCGAGTGTATGACTCTTGCAGAAATTTAGACAACAGCCTATTATCTAAATTATTATTATTTTTATTTGGAAGTTACGCGGCCACATACAAACAGATACACACGTCAAACTTGTAACACCGCTCTTTTTTCATGGGGGTTAAAAGTAGGATCTTTTAACAACCTATCCGAAACAGTAGCGATAGCGGGTGAGGTAATTACGTCCTAGAATCTCTACTGGAGATATCAAATTGTATAAAGCACTAATCAGACCTTTACTAGACTCAGACCTAGCTGATTTTTTTATTACTCGTATTTCAACATCAGCAATTAACGTGGCGTAGACCACCACCGTATTAAGTGCTCAATCTAGCTACCGTTTAGTGTTAGTGGCGATAGAGTGAAGTCTATGTGGATTGGATTCTCAATTAAAGAAATGTCAGTGAACCCAATTAGTTTTCTTGGAAGAATAAAATGGTATCTGTGCAACTATTTAAAGTTTTTGTCTCTGTAATGATGTCAGAACGTTAAAAGCATAACGTTCAGTTAGTCAGTCTTACGCCCTCGAAAATCTACTGGAGATAAGTATCTCCATATAAGCGAGTCCAGACGTCCCCAGCTTCCCGGAGGGTAATTGTGCTGATGCCGATCCTAATTTGAACCAGATGTAACTTTATAAAATTTTGATAATTTCAACTTTTGCTATAATCAGTCCGAACAAAAAATAAAAAAAAGAAGAAAACATAATTTATAAACATTTTTTACAATAAATAACGTTTCGCCTCGCATGGAAAGCATTTCACGGTCGAAATCAAAGGTGATCGCGAGATAAATCTTATCCGCGGTGTCACTTTCGTGCTGTAGCTCTATGAATTCAAATAAAGCACTAAATCAAGGCAAATATATTGCCTATACATATACCTCATGTTAACTCTATACATATACTATATTCACTAGTAGATATTACGAGTATTCGTGATCTAGCCACGTAAAATGTAATTAGATATGCACGACAAAAGCTTTCCGCTCGAATGTGAAGATCGAAAACCAATGTTTAAAATTATATATTGATTAACAAACTTTGGCGTTCAGAAATAATTCTGCGAAAAGTTAACAAATCGTTCAAGTTCACTTCACACTCGCAAACAATAAACATACCGTTAAATTAATAACGGTTTCACGGTTGAAACGTATAGTAAAAGCTGTATACGCGTGTTTATCGAGTGTAAGATTAATGTAAGAACGAATCGTGTTTTGAGAATTAAAAGCCCAGATGCACGATGGCGTATTTGCAGTTTGCAAAAAGCTCAGCGTGGGTCGCGGCTGCACCTACTTAACTGCACTTCTAGTTTTACTGTGTCAAGAACAACGCCTCGTGTACCACCCCCCGCACCGCTACACTATTTTGTCACCTGCACGCAAAATCTTAAATACTTCCACTTTCATTCAACCATATTATGATCATAGGTCAAGACCAAAGTAATTAATAGTCGAAAGTTACTCTGTGTCTATTTTAGGCCAGGTTAAATTGTAAACTGTCTCCGATGAACAAATACGCAATGCAACGAGTCTTGAAGAAATTTTAAATACCAGTAGGATTTGCAGACTTCGTGCACTGATGAAATGTTTGGCGAGAGCGTGTCTGTAAAATTGCGTTTGCATTGTTTAAATCGTTTTGCTATGCGCATCCTATCTTTCTTAAGATACATATAATTTATAATATTTAATATAACGAGGAAAGTTCGTACAAATATTTTTCAAAACTGAAAGGGTAGGCGATAATTTTAAATTGTGTATTCAATTAGTGGTACAGAATTTAGAAAGAAGAGCATCCACTATGTTAAATAAAAGCAAATGGCAGTTGCTTGAATTCAATCGCATTTAAAATTTACTTCAAGAATAGATCATGTAGAGAGAATTATCGTGCATGACGCACATTTATAATAAAAAATATAATTATTTTTCAAATTCATTTGTAGGCCAGCGTCAATGCTCTATGCAACATTTAAGCTTATCGATAGACAGTTGAACCGATGACGTGAGTCTAGTTAGCAAAATCCAAAATAACAGAGTACGTGTCCACAGATAACATAAAGATTGCCGTTTTAGCGAGCGACCTTCCCAGGTCCTTGACATATTACCTGCAATCATTGCGAAATAAGCAAAATTAAGACATATCAGGCACGTATGCAAATACTATTCAGCAAAAATATTGTTCAGGGTTCGTGAGAAATTATATACGCCTTACGTACGTGATTACTGTCTCTACGTTGATTGTTATAATTTACAGTTAGGTCGGATCCTTGAATCACAATCGGACATACGATTAAAGGCACTCGCGTGTGTGAGCAATTTGTTGGCAACTTGCAATTACTGTCGTCGAACCGCTGCGGGAATACCAATTTAACTCTGAGGCGACGATGAATTCTTGGATTCGTGGTAGAAGTTATAGAGTATTTTGTCACTCGCTGGATTTCAATTAATTTCACATAATAATATGTATGTACCTATTTTAAGTATTCGAATTGCTTGTGACATGATAATAAAATAATCTAATCGTAAAAAAAAAATGTATTTAACTACCGTCCATAGCCATTTTATATCCAGTTTTTAGGCAAACTAACATAAACCTGATTTTTATCAGTAAGTTGGTAGTCTATTCTTTGTATTGATTATTCTTTTGCATCCAAATCGAGACAACCGACCGACTCGTTTATGTTGCTATTCTATTTTAAAAATAATAATCATGTTATTCAAATCTCTATTATTGCCATTTTACATGATTACATTACATAGGTATTTCCAAAAAAAAAGAAGCATACGTATTCTGTGTCGATTGATGTGTTATAAGTAGGTATGTGTAAATTTTTCTTCACATATATTTTTTAACAATTACCTACCCCAAAACATATCGTTGTTTTTATGTTATGGAAGTGGCAAACAAGCTTGCAGTTCACATTGATGTTAAGTGATGACTGCAGCCTAAAGACACCCACACAAAGACCAAAGACAAAATGCAGATGCGTTACCACTCCTGAGGCCTAAGGTGTTGAGCCTCTGTGCCGGAAATTACAGGGCCGTACATTACCACTTGACCGGAACGCGATAGTGCTGAACACTACCATTTAGCGGCAAGTTTATAGGTAATGCGGTGGTGCCTACGCCCGCGAGCTCTGTCACCGGAGCTCTACCACCAGCAAACCTTTTTTAATAAAATAATCACAGATTCTAATGGAAAACACATAGAACACTTTTCTTCTCAATCTATAACGGATATGTTGCAATGTCAAATAAATCCATGACAATAAAAAAAAAAGTTAAAATATTATTCTGTTGGTGATCCAGTGGCACCACCGCCTTACCTTGTCTACTAATTGTCGCTAAATAGCAGTCAGCGCTATCGTGTTCCGGCCAGGTGGTAATGATAATGTATGCCCCCCTAATTTCCGCCACCGAGGTAGGTATAACAGATTAGGCCTCAGTGATGGCAACGATACATGAGTTGAGATCTCTTGGTATTTTGTACCTAGATGTTTATAGACTACTGTATTCACTTACCATCAATGTGAACTTGTAAGCTTGTTTGCCAATAATAATTATGGCATAAAAAGCAAGTATAAAAGTATTTAAGTACCTAATAAGTACCTAACAACTAGAGAGACGATATAAAAATACTAAGTACTCTGAAATATAAATTTCCTCCTTACATTAATTCGAATTTTCAGTGTTACCCGTCACGTCACATCAGTGACGAGAAAAATATAACCGCACCTTTCAACATATATAACAGCAAACTTTAGATAACAATAACATCAAACATAGCAACAACGAATTTAATATAATGTAAACTGTAGGTACACCGATGCAGTAAGGATAAGTCTGACAATGCATCCTTCGCATCATCATTGTTCTTCTGATGCAGTCACATATATAATTAATAATTGTTCAATAAAAAATAAACATCATAAGAAATACACCGACTTATCGTGTCGTAGATTAAACCTACATATCATATTGACAGACATCCGACAAGCAATAAGATACTTTTTCCATATTGAATTAGTTGTCAGTGGAACGCGTTAAGACGTGGGCATACGGCTAGCCAAATATGTAATGAAGTACAAGTAACGTTTCCGAAAGGAGAATCTTTCCGCACTCAATTGTAATGGATGATAAACATTTTAGGGTTCCGGGCCACTAAAGGAAAAACCGTAACGTCACGCCTGTAATCCCGGAAGCGGTAGGAAGTGGTACCTTTTTTGTCGTTAGGATGACAGACAAGCAGACGGGCCACCTGATGAAAAGTGTTCACCGTCGCCTATGGACAGATGCAACACCAGGAGAGTTGCCAACGCGCTGCCAGCCCTGAAGGACTCTTTAGACGCCATTTATTGAAGAACCCCATATTGTGGCACCGAGGGAAGTTCGTTCCACAATTTACACGTTCTAGGCAGCAATGAACTTGAAAACCGCACCGTTGAGCATTACCAGGTGTCCAGTTGGTGAGGGTGGAACTTCTCTCTTCGGCGGGTAGTACGGTGTAGGAAGAGACGGGGGCACCATGTTGAACAGTTCAGCACAGCACTCACCATTATAGAGACGGTATAACACGCACAGACTGCCAATATCTCTGCGCAGGCTCAGGTGTTCCAGCCTGTCAGTAAGTCCTGGATCGTTAACAATACGAACGGTGCGTCTTTGTAGGGAGTCAAGTGGACCAAGCTGGTATTTGGGGGCGCCCGCCCACAAATGAGAGCAGTACTAAAGCGTATATGAACCGTATCAAGGGGTGTCCTTGATACGGTTACGTTTATATAACATTACCGAACTCCAATATACAGGGGTACTTTTCGAGAGAGAATGGAACATTCTCTTGATACTTACTTTATTGCTTGACTATTTTTGGACAATTAGGTATTATTTTATTTTTAAGGTTTAGTTTGACATCAGTGTATCAATTGTTATTCAATTTAAATTTTTTTTTTGTAATTTAATTTAAATCACAAGAAAACTTTATTATTTCTAAGTGATAAAATAAAAATAAATAAAAATTAAATGAAATTTTATTTGAAGTAGGTGTTTCTGCTAGGGAATTTTTTATTTGTACCGAACCCTGCGCACGGAGTCCCATCTTGCCCGGTTTTTTTGTATCAGGTGAGACAAGACGCATATTCGAGCATTATGCACGTCTTACGATCATTATCACATACGTATTTTTTATAGTTTTTTACTTGAATGAAAACGTTTTGAATTGAGTTTTAATGGAGATGTCAGTTATATTTCGCAAAACCGTAATTCAGCTGCAAAAAAATATCCCAGTAATAATGGTTAAAAATGTCAAGATTTTTTACAATCTCGTAAAAAATGTTGCGATTACCAGAAAAATATAATAAAAACATGTTAACTGCTTTTGTTGAGATTTATCATTATTTTTCACGACAGTCAAGGACACAATGACAGATGGTGCGTAAAATGTAGTACGCCAATTAAAATGTTGCAATCTGGGTTAATCATTTATCGTGATATTCCATCACACTGCCTCAGTTTGGCAGCCGACCACTACTGTTACGCTGTGGTCTTGGTTCGATTTCGGGTCGGGGCTATCAGAGATGAAGGTGTATTAACTTTAATGTATGTATACTAATAGTATAAAGCTGAAGAGTGTTTATTTGTTAGCTTGAACGCGCTAATCTCAGGAACTACTGGTCCGATTTGAAAAATTATTTCAGTTTTAGACAGCCCATTTATCGAGGAAGGCTTTAACATTACGCTTTGATGAATACCCGCGAAGCCGGGGCGAACAACAAAAAAAAGAGTATTTGAAAGTTTTCATATTTTATATTCGTAACTAGCGAGTTACGAATATAAAATATGAAAACTTTCAAATACTCTTTGACTTTTTCTTTTTTCTGGAAGTTACCCAGTACCATCGCCGGAGTTTGATAATGTTTCCGGAGATGTCAATACGCTGATCAACCTTTTACATAGGACAAAACTTAAAGGGCGAATCGTAAGTTACATGTATGCTTGAATGCATGGATTTAATTGCATTTTACCTCTGCTTACACCTTCAGGGAATACAAGCGTGAAGCTACGTTAAGACATTCAATCTTGAGGAAAAGCTGAAACTTCACATACCTATAATGCGAATATAAAAAAAAAAGAGGTCATAAAGCATAAAATAGTGCATTGGGAGATAAATCAAAATTAATATGGAAACTCGAATGAGGATATATGAGTTTCGCACCTTTTTCTTTTATCAGTCAACTCCATCAGCTGAATAACCAGCGTCAGACTTCTTTATGTGGTAGGTAAGCAATTATTTTTAATTATTTTCTTTTGTGCAAGTAAGTAAGCTTATAGACTACCTTTAAGATGAATGAAGTGGTGCAAGTAGGTATATTACATGAACATTTTATACTTCCTTACTATTCAATTTTTATCCGTACCATAACCGAAACATTGTATTGTGGATAAGGTTAAATTGGTGGTTATCTTAATCAGTACGGCACTTCCTATTTTAAATTAAATTTGATGGAAAAAAAAATCAAAAACTGCATACCTACATGGAAGCAAAGGCGCAATGAGGATGTTGAATAGATATAAAGTCCCTGCTTTTAATCATTTTATACGAAAGTGACTTGTAAAAAGAGATAGATTAACTTAAAATTGACAATAACTGTAAAAAATAAAGTTAACTTTGAAATATATAACAAACATAATTTTGATTATTTAGGTATACGATTTGCTTCATTGCAAAAACTTTATACAGGTATAAATGTTTGTACAAACACGCAGTATTTTAAAATACTTTGATTTCATCATACAATTCACAGGTGTTTTTACCACAATATGAGCCGTTTTGAGTCAAGTTTCACAACTCCCAACGTTTTAAATCATCATATTATCTCAAAAATTATTGAGTAGATGTTTTAAAGACAATATTTTATGTATCTTTGCTATACCTTTTGAAACAGGAAAAACTATTGAACATCCCTATTGTCAGCTAGTAAACAATACCAAACTAATATTGTGAGAATAAAAGTATAGAACAATGTTACAATATTTACATTTCTCTTTCCTCCAATACCATTCGCATGTACTTGGGGCATTACACAATGGAAAGTGAATTTCTACGTTTCAAATAACAAAACACTGGCGACAAGCGAGACGACAGTGTCGAGAGAGAAAAAAAATCAAGTTCGCTCTCACGTATCGACGAGAGAAGGTCGTAAGGTTAATCAGACGTATGACAGCCGGCATAAGTAGTCGAGCCAATTCGTGTAACCACCTATTTAATCATACAAATAATTGATTGGCACTTCGTGTCAGGCTACAAAAAACCGGCCAGATGCGTATAGAATCCGCGCACCGAGGGTTCAGTATAAAATGAACGCAAGAACACTGATCTAACGAAAGAGGTTTAGCATTTGTAAGCTTAGGCAAAAGAACATTTTTTTTTTGTATTTTTTCTTTAAAAAGTCTATTCGTTTTGGATATATAGCGGGAAAAGAAATAAAATTTCGCCCATTTTCTTAAAAAAAAAAAAACTATCGTATAACTATCTATAAACTAACAAAAATATATGTTTGACATTGATACAGGAAGCCATTTTATATATCAAACTATAGTACTTATATATTTTAATAACAAAACTTTTATTCCTAATTTACTTTTATTTATTTACTCACAAATGTGTACCAAATCTGATTGAATCGATTCAGAAGTCAAAGACAGCACATCCTACAAGGTTTTTCCGATTTGCCTTTATAGATACGGAACCCTAAAAGGAGCCGCTGGTGTGACGTAGCACATGTCATTTTATATGGCAAAAACAAAATAACTGATCCTCGCCTCATATACTTTACAATCGGTTCTTGCGTCAGCTGGGAGCAGTTTTTGACGCGGCCATTGGGTATTCCAATTGAAGCGATTGTCATCTTTCCTTTGAATGCAATATTGAATGTAAGTGAATTAATAAGTTTATTTGGAATTTGGGTCACAATTAGTATATTATTTATCATTTTACACATCTTATTGCATATAATGTGTGCCAGCGGCAACTAAATATTTTAATTACTTGCATATCGCGTTATTAATAGTGAAATATTGTGTGAACCAATTTCAGCAAACATTCATACCTACGTAGTAATAGATTAGGGAGGTTAGTCTTTCAACAGAAAATAATTCTATAAAGAGGAGAATAGGTCTAATGGCCGAATACTCAAACGTCACTCAATTTTAAGCAACCCTCAAATGTGCCCTATCTCTATCGTTTGAACGTGTTTTATAAAGACAAAATACTTTTTAAGTCCCGGGACTTAAGTGACGTTTGAGTATTTGGCCGTAAGTAAGTGTCTTATTATTTTAATAGCATATGAGGACAAATATTTATATCGCTGGGAAAGGTTATGGTAAATGCATTAACAACTCTGTAATAGCGTAACGTCTGGTGATAATTTGTGAATTTGGACATTTTTATGGACTTGTTGAAAAATACGATCTTGATAGAAAATCATGCTAAACTCAATAAAATTAATATATCAGAATCAGCATCAGAAACTCATTTATTCATTTAGGGTGATAGGCACCTCTTAAGACACGTCAAAAACAAACAAAATAAATTAAAGTGAATAACAATTGATATACATGTCAAACAAGATAAAAAATATATGTAAAATCAAGAATATCACTAAGATAAAACTAAATGTAATAAACTAATGTAAAAAGTATATCAGTAGAATGTCTTATTTCCCCTTTACAAATAACAAAGAGTAAAAGAAAAGAAAAAGAGTCATTCTTTGTCATTCACCGGCAAAGTTCCAAAGGCCAATATGATCTGAGAAAAACTTGCCGGAAATACCTACCTACTTAATATCCTTTTCGTCATATATATGTATTCTATTAGAAATTTTAGGCGACGGGAAGTGGGGAAAGGAGACTGCTTCTCTTAGGATGGAACTTTTCTCTGCCTCAAGTGGCAATGGTCATAATGGTATGGCAGAGCATAATAGGTATATTGTGACGTATTATGGTCGGCATATATGTATATATTATTATTAGTTAATTTGTTTAGTTATTTCTCTGCCCAAGTGGCAATGGTCATAATGGTATGGCAGAGCATAATAGGTATATTGTGACGTATTATGGTCGGCATATATGTATATCATTTATTAGTTAATTTGTTTAGTTATTTCTCTGCCTCAAGTGGCAATGGTCATAATGGTATGGCAGAGCATAATAGGTATATTGTGACGTATTATGGTCGGCATATATGTATATCATTTATTAGTTAATTTGTTTAGTTAAACACCTTGCAAAACATCAAGGCAAAACTTTTTTGCACCAGCGATAGGGCTTTACACCAATTTCTTTCTAGATATTCAAATATTTTAATATAATGCTTGCATGGCATAAAAGGTGAATACATGCTGCAATTTAACTCTTTCAAGACTAATTTTAATTAAAATAAGATTTTTATTATTTTGTTATGGAACTTTCGAATGTCAAAATGTTGCACCCGGGATACTGGAATCGCCCATATGTAATCAAGCAAATAAATAATTGCTGGAGACTCCAGATACCCGGAATAAAGATAGCTATATTATGTATACTTCATAGCACTATGAAATATTGACTCCAACGCCATCTCTTTGTTAATGCAAAGAGCACTGAACTATACAGACCGCTGCGCGTAAAGCAGCTATCCTTGTTCGTGAAGATTCCGCAAGATGGCGCTATCAGCTTTTAATTCGCTGGCGTTCTAAAGATTCTTAAATACTTATCTCTGTTGTATTTAATTAATATACGCATCGCCTATAACATTAATTAACTACGATGCGTTAATAGCTTATAGATAAAAATCAGTTGGTCAAGCTCCAAGACGTCCATTACTATTTTCACATGTTATTCATTAAGTTTTCTCATTTCAATTCCAATTTGTGGGTTTAAGGTGGGTATAATTTTATTCATACTATTTAGTGTCTAATGTTGTCAAAAGGCGTATGGTGAATGTCTGAAATATTATCAAATAGGAATCATTTAAGTTATGTAGAAATATGGTTTCTTATTTAGCCAACATTACCCATTATTAGAAAAGTATATTGGAAAGACTATTTATTAAATAATGAATTTAATCAATATGGTTAAATATAATAAAAAAAAAATTACAGATATCGTCATCTTTACAATTTTACTTGGAAAATTGTGAATTATGTCAAGGACTAAAAGCCAGTTTAATCCAACATAGTGTGCAGTACATACCTATTTGTATTTCATATTTTATGTACCTATTGCAATTTTTATACATAATACAGCATGCATGCCTTTATTGAACAGAGGAGTGTGTAGTGTAGTATTAATAATAATAATTGGCAACATTTCTTGTTTACAACAAACTGCTTTGGGCTTGTGACCAATGTGACTTGCTTATTTGTATGAGTGCTAAGTAAATGAAAAAAATACTTATTACTACACATGACATACTATATACATAATTTACCTAACTGTATATGTATTGAAATCAGAAGTTTATTTTTTCACTTAGGATTACAAGAATCTCTTATACCAATTTATCAATTTATTCATTGTTCAATAACACTATTGGATTTTAATAGAAGTTGGTTTTCTATCACACTGAGTTTGTGACTGCACACATGCAAAACTTTCACTTGTAATGCATTCAAGCATTGTGGCCGTAGTGAGGTTAATGTGCGCGAAATAATGGAACTTCTTGCAATAATCACAACATTCTAAACAATCCATAATATAAATCAATTGCTGTTCGTTAGTCTCGCTAAACCTCGAGAACGGCTGGAGCGATTTGACTAGTTTTGGTTTTGAATTATTTTTGGAAGTCCAGGGAAGGTTTAAAAAAAATATATATAATACACTGGCAGTACATTTTGTGTATGTCGTTTTATCTTATGTAATTATTAATTTAATTGTCAATAAAGGTATTAATTTAATTGACAATAAAGGCCCAAATGCCCCACAGGACTAGCACTTGGCCGAAAGCCAGCCAAGAAGACTGAAGATACATCATACCTAGGTATACAGGGTGTCCCAGAACTCAACGTCAAGCCGAAACGGGGTGAAAGGATTGATTGAACCCATCATGAGAAAAAGCGCGTTTAATCAGAGAGAGATGGATAGTGGACTCGCTCGCTCATGACAAACATGTCCACTATCCATCTCTCTCATTATTTTGCCGTAAAATAAAGAACCCACCAAGGGCTTGTGCGAATAAAAAACATTTTAACTGAGTAAAATGGGTTAGCAAAAATCGGGTTACTTGAGGTTTTTATTTTTATACTAGTTTTTTTTAGTATGAAACTAACAAATATTACCATTTTACAATCCTGATTAAACGCGCCAACTTTTAATGGCACTTGCCAAGGCACTCTAGTACATTTTTTTTAAAGGAGGGTGTTTCAAATTCGACAAAGTTTGAAAATTTTAAATTCTTAGTTTAACAAATAGTCTAAATTCTAGGAAACTTGGGGTAATTGTGTCATTATTCTAGACTGTGATTCTCAAGATGTTATTTAAGGTTACGGTTCCAAAGTTTAAATGAACAAAAATAATAAAAATTAACCACAATAACTGAAAAATGGTTACATTTTGACCAAATTTCTAGATTTTCCTTAAATGCCCATAATTTTCAAACTACATGGGATAGATTTTTTTTCTGATTTTCTCATGATGGGTACAATCAATTATGTCACCCCGTTTCGGCTGGACGTTGAGTTCTGGGACACCCTGTATGTTTGGCAAATGTTTGTCAGTAACCAAAACATGACAAAGTTACGTAAATAAATTCATTTTGAAAACAAGGCCCACTTCTGGAAAATTATTGACCTCTTTAATATAGTACTCTCCGTCCTTCATGCAGATATTGATACCATCCCATTACATACCTACATGGCAGAAAAACAATTTATTCAAAACATCAACTTTTGCAAATTCAACGACGCATTGCAGGTAATGCAGCAATGAATAATCCTTTTTCAATCGATATAAGATATAGACTTGCTTACCTGTCACGATCTCTGCTCCGGCTACGTTTCCTATAAGACTCCTCCCTGGGCCCATCGTCCAGGCGACGACGCTTCGCCTCGTACGACCTGGATCGTGAGCGGGAGTGTGACGTGTAATGCTTCCTGCGAGTGCGCGGCATCTGCAAATGGTTAGTGAATATTGTCAACGTCATTGCTATGCAACAGTAAGTATGTAGTGAAGCGTGGATGCTGATCACAGAACAGAAGTCGATTTAATTTAATAGTTTTGATAATGAGTACTGGAATTCGTTTTATAATGTGTAACATAATGCATCCTCTCAAGAACACAAGATCTCATATCTCATATGAATCCTGCACCACTGGTAATAATCTAACATTTCTATTTTATGTTTGTATATTTTTATCAAAATCGAAATTATCTTATACCTACCAGTTTTTAATATCGAAAAATTCTTATTAGTCTTAAATGAATTAAATAGACATTTACCTATATAATGTAACGTAACTTCACGCCTGTAACCTGTCGCCGAAGGGCAAACCCTTCGATTCACCAGTTACGTTTTGACCCATGTAACAAGAGAGCCTGTTGACATATCCGAGCACATGACCATACTGCAAGGTACAGGGAAACTTCCACAAAATGGAAATATCCCAAATAGAACCAGAAATAAAGCATTTTACATCACTATCTCTGATAGCCCTTCACCCGGAAAGAGAACCCAGGAGCCCAGGCAGCGTAGTAGTTGCCTGCTACCACTAGACTACTGAGGCAGTTGTCTAGTGGTTTTGCAGTTGTACTGCAGTTGTACCTTTCATAATATGCATTTTGTTACACACTAGCTTCCTTTCTTGTATAATTTTAAGAGTATTGTATTAAATTGCATTACTCTGTTCTGTGATGTTAATGTATGCCTTGCATGGTTGTTAGTCAATTTTGAATAACAACACTCATGCTCTGGCCATTTAATTTGTTAGATGCAAAATGCAATTAACTGTTAATTTTACACACAATTTTCTAGTATGGAACAGGAAGTATTCAAACCAGATATTGAAACAGTCCAAATGTGTTGACCTTCAGTCAGTTCTTATGTAATATGAGCATGATAAAGCTGCATTAATTTATTCTGGTGTGGCATTGAATGTTTAAATTTGTTTACCAAAGTTTAGTGTGTTTATTTGTACAATAATGATTGAAGTTAATAATTTATTCATAACGATGCTTAGTAAAATGTCACAGTTCACCAAAGATTTTAATATAGAAACTTACAATACCTACTATTAAGTTTTAATGTTTATGGATACTAAAATATAGTAATGGCAAATGAGATAGTAAAATTTAGTAACTAAAATGCAGTAGATGAAAATGTTCTTAAACCTTGATATAATTTTCCTTTACACCATATTATTAATAATATACCTATGTAAAGATTAATTGTAGTTGATATAACATTAACACACTTCCAGTGATAGGAGCATATTATTAGAAATGATGTTTAGCTGAAATTTTGTCCGATGCACTATATCACTATCTACAGTTATAGGTATTAGTCTTTATGGAAATTAATGAATGACATATAAATATACTATAATATAATTAGTGGACTTGGCATACAGTATATGAATGTATAAGATGGAGTACAAGAGATATGGAGTCGAAGATATATATTTTGACACCTTGTATACATAGATAATTATTAATAAATGGTGACTTCTACTAGGTAAGTATATTATTATTAGACAATTCACTCTTATTTCACATGTCTTAGTAATTATGTGCTGAGCGAAGTAAAAGAGAGTAAGAGTGTACTTAAGAAATAAAAGAAAAAACGGATAACCAGTCCAGCCACTTTAACACTAAGCTACCGAAGTGGTAAAGTGGCTGGACTGGTTATCCTGAGGTCGCAGGTTCGATTCCTGCCTGAAGTCAAATTATTCTTTGTTTTTTCTGTAATTTCTAAACTCATATCAATAGTTACACTTTCATTCAAAGCAAAGACAGACTGTGGACTGGAAATCCATCATATGTTACAAGTGATAGCTCACCACAGATAACCACATTTGATAGCTTTCTTTAGCCATTTTCATAGTACTATTATAATACAAACTGTTAATCTAGAATGTTATTCACATTTATCATATAAAATTTATGTGTTTGAGAAGGCGCATAGACAAAATTCATGAGATATATCTGAAATTAACATGTTTATGAATGAATGATAAGTATGCCTACTAACATTGAAAAAGTGAAAGTGATGGACTGACAGAAACAAGAAATTTCTATGTTGTTACTGATTAGTGATAAAAATCCAAAAATAGCACAAACAACTATCAATGAAAAAATCATCCAAATCTAAGATTATATGATAAAATCATGCAGACATCAAAGTAGTCATGAAATAAATAAACAATTACAAAACAAACACTGACAGGTATGAGATCTGTGTTCATGAAGAATGTGCCTAAAATTAGTAAGCGATATCAACAGCCGCCTCATGCCAAGGCCTTAGACCACTCATCTACTGCATATTACTGATGGTTTTAACAGGTTCAAATGAATTAGAGGGAAGATACTCCCAGTACTTCCACTTACCATATAAAGGATACCAAAACTCGTATCCAAGCAGTTTAAGCTGAAAAACATTAAAGTTTTTAGACCAATGTTTTGGTCAAACATACAGCATAAGTTACTAAATCCACATGCAATGAATTAGGGAATTATTCACATAATTTGAATACATTACATATAAGCACTACAGAGTGGATTTCTCGAATCTAAACACTTATTATGCAGACTAATCTAGGCATCTATCTAAATTTGTAATCTCTAAAAGTTTCACAGCAAAAATAGCACCACACTGCATGGATGAAAATAGTGCTGCAAGTACTAAAATCGCCAGCTGTACCAACCAATTTATCGCGTTAAAGTGCAAATACTACACAATACGTGAATAACAACTACACTATTGAACTCATCAACACATTAAACACCACTATTAAACAATACACATTCTAGAAGTAACAAATTTCAATAACAATAAAACCTACGATGCCAATGCGATAGATGTCACAATTATTTACATGTTGACGCCATGTTCTTTTCCACAGTTCAATGGAGCCCTAGGGTACGCTAGTCTATGAAGCTTTCTAATAATCATTTTCACTTACCCTCAATTCACGTAAGTATTTCAATTTACACCAAAGTTGCTGAGTAAAATTAGTAAGACAATTCCAAGTTCGCGATGCAGAACCTTGAAGAATACTTCTTCGCAATAAAGGCCCGAACATCGATCCGAAAGCAAGCAGGCTTGTCTCTTGACAGTTGGTTGCACTGCGATGGCGTAAAGTTTTTCAAGTAAACTTCCGTATTGCAATTTATTATTGATTATGTCTGAAAATGTGAACGAATAAAATATAACATTTTAATATAAACATAATTAAAAATGTATTTAAAAATGGCACTTTAATGAAAAACATCTAATAAATAAATCAACATTTTATAAACTGATTGTCAAAAGAGCGGAAACTACGGCGCTATCTTGTGGTATAATTAAGTACTACAACTAGTACCAACATAATGGACACTTAGGTTGCGTTCACGAGTTAATTATTACTTTTAGCTACCTAATTTAAGATCGAATCTTTAAATAGATTTTTAAATATTATTTATAATATGTCGTATCGTAACCATAACGTAATAGGCATTTCTGTTAAATTATAATATTATAGAAATTAAATTTGCGGATTTTCTCGCGCATACAACACTCCCAAACTTCTTCTTACACCCGACGTTTCGGTCGCTTTCCAGCTACCGTGGTCACGGGCAGACTAATTTGAGACTAATTCGACGATGTTCAGCCTGGTCTTATATAAAGGGTGTAAGAAGAAGTTTGAGAGTGTTGTTTAAGCGAGAAAATCAGCAAGTTTAATTTTTACAATGTATGAAGCTCGCGAAAACCTACGAAAACGTTATGATGATATATATTCTCGAACGGCATGATACATTCTGGGCGGTAGGGGCGGTTCGCCATAGGCCTCCAGTTCTGGGGCCTAGGGCATCTAGGGGCGTCCACAGGTGGACTGAATCATAGAATCATGACAGTTTTATTTTACAAATATACACAAAAGGAGAAGTTCCACGTTGGGCCCGCACCTTGTACACTTTATCAAAAAATAAAGAAAAATACGCAGAATAATGAAAAAATACTTAAAAAATTAATTTGAATCTGTGTTTTTTTGTTAATTTTTGTACAATATGTCACCATATTGCTATTGTGACATTCTTGTTTTTACTTACGACAATTAATAATTGAAGGTAATATAAATAGGCTTAATAAACGATTTGAATATCTTTGATTATTACACTACCCTGACCCTTGCCATTGGACCCTGAATACCGTTTCGTGTAATAACTGCATTAGGGAGTTAGGGTGCCGTGCCGCCCAGTCGTCGTATTTCCATACTTTTTGGTCGCCGCCACGCGAACAGAGAGAACGGACGTCTGTGTCGTATGAAACAAACTGTGAAATTGTTCACGATGTCGTTTAATAAAGAAAAGGAAATTCGGCATAACATTATAGAATGGTAATATTTTATTTTTCGCAATAACACATGCGAGTGTACTTAAAAATAAAGAAAAAGGGAAATAAAAATTTGACTTCAGGCAGGAATCGAATAAAATATTACAATTAAAAGAATACACAAACGAATGTGTAGCTATTTATTAGTTATCAATAGATGTCGTTCATTGATCCTAAATCAGAATAGGAAAGAAAAGTTGGACGGTCACGTTAAGGACTTCGGTAGCTTAGTGGTAAAAGACTGGTTATCCTGAGGTCACAGATTCGATTCCTGTCTGAAGTCAAATTTTTCTTTCCATTTTAAACAATCTAGTTGCCTTCATAGTAAGCGTGCAAGATGTGTCAGTCGTGTGACCGTCGCTCTCCAACTGAGTTAAGGCCCTGTCGACCGGATAGTGTAATGAGCGGCAACCCGGTGTGAGGTCACGCCTACCCTTGCTACCGAACCCTGAATACCGTGTCGTGTAATAGGCACATATGCCTGTCGCCTAGATGTTTAAATGTGTGCGTGAAATTGTTTAAGTATTTTGTTAAAGGTGCCAAGGTGTGAGTTTCTTAGTAATCGACGATTTTTGTAGTGTGTGTGTCACACGAATACTTCCCCCTCAAAAAGGCCCGTGTTGCCATGCTCAATTTAGTGTACAAGGTGCGGGTCCGAGCTCCATACATTATGGAACATCTCCTTTACGTAGAGTTTTAGTGCCTAAGGAGAGAAATGTCGGTATTTTTCGTCGCGCGTTTTTTTTTGCTGCATGAGCAAAAAAAATTTTATTGTCAGAGATAGGGCGCCACGGGACGGGCTGGGGTATCAATGGTTGTATCGCCGGGGCACTGAGCAGGGGCCTGGAGGCCTCCAAATGCTGCCCCGGACTTCTGATGACTTTAGTCCGCCACTGCGATTGGTCATATCGTTTACAATAAGGTGTCCATTTTTTGTTGATAAAAATAAGAAAGAAGAACCAACTTATTATATCCATTGTTTTTCAAGTACAACATATAAGAAAACCTTTTTGGAACTTTAGGGAATCATCAAATTTAATGTTTTTCATAGAGTTTAGTGTAATGTACGATGTAATAGTCCAGTGTCGATAATTTTTGAGACGAAACAAAATTAAAGTAGAATGAAACCTATTGGAAAAGGAAGAGAATATCATAAATATGAAAGGAAAAATATATTACGCTTGATTGGGGGTCGGGAAGGGGGAGAGGAGGGAGGGGGGAAGGGTTTAAGGGTAAAAGTCAGTTTATCTCGAATTCCGGCAAAACCGCAAGTCCTATGGAAAAAAATTAATGGCAAAGTTGTAGAGGTAACAAGCTCCTGCAACTCTATGCTCTACCTGCACTTAGAGCTTAATAAGTCACGAACAGTTCACTAAATCAAAAAATTATTTTAGCGTACCCCTAACATTTTTGAAAGACCTATCCAACGATATCATACACTATACAGAAAACCAAATATAAAAAAAATAGGTAGGAGAGGTACCATAAATAATTTTATTTTTTATGTTTTATTCTACCACTTTATCGGCGTGATTAAGGTGTACTTGTGCCAAATTTCAAGTCTCTAGTACCAATAGTTTTTGCGCTAAACCGCGGACGGACAAAAAAGACAGACAGACAGAGAGACGGACATGGAGAAACTATAAGGGTTCCTTGTTTACTACGGAACCCTAAAAATGAATCGCTAAATGTGTTGCTAAGCGTAAAACTCGAGAACGGCTAGACCGATTTCACTAATTCTTTTTGTGTTGTACTTATATAATAATTGTCACATTACTCAATCTACTGCCACTCATAATTATGTTATTAGGCACGTTTTAATCGTAGTGCTTAACAGTAGACGTTATTATATGGAAGCGAGAGCTGGGTGTGCAAAAATGTAAATTAAACACGAGATGAGATCTTTGCGCAAGATTTGCGGTGTATCGCTCACCGATCGCGCTCGTAATGAAGATGTAAGAAAGAGGCTTTGTGTGAATGAGTATAGAAATAATGTCAAAAGAGCGAATAACTAAGCAGATATAAAATGCGAATGTGGATGGCTGCAGAGGCCCAGGAAGACCAAGACTGACCTACCAAGACCAAATAGGTTGAGTGTTGTCTGAGGGTGGGATCAAAAATTTTTGGAATCGGCGTGCACGTGGAGAATTATGATTGTAGAGGAAGCACGGGAGGTATGTCAGGTCCGGGATATCTGGCGCTCCACACTCTCTGCCTGTCCTGTGAGGGACCTGCCGTGAAGATACATACATTATGCATAACAGATTTTCATTCAACAAACAACACCAAGTACGATGAACTCAGCACAAACATTCGGTGTAAAATAAATACAAATGCTGGTTGTCAAGAATGATAAAATAAAACATGGAGACATGAAGTAACTTTGCAAAACGTTGAACTCAATTTTTTTAATGTAATAAAAGTAGCAAACAAGCATGCAGTTCACATTGATGTTAAGTGATGACTGCAATCTATAGACTTGACCAGAGGTGAAAATGCAGATGCGTTGCCACTCCTGAGGTCTAAGGTGTTATGCCTCTGTGCCGGAAATTACAGGGCCGTACATTACCACCTGACCGGAACACGATAGTGCTGAACACTACAATTTAGCGGCATTTTTAAAGTATATTAGGTAATGCGGTGGTGCCTACGCCCGCAAGCTCCGTCACTAGAGCTCTACCACCAGTAAATTAAGACCAATATGAATATGGGCACTGATCACGGAACAAATTTATCTATTCTGTGGCACTGATCACCATCATCACCATGTCTTGCTGCTAAATTTTCGATCCCATAATTACTGGCACAGAGGCATAAGAACTTACGCGAACATTAAAATCTTTGGTTTCGTTTCAAATTTTATAAGTTACCTACAGTTTTTTATAAAATCAACAGAACGAAGACTAAAATGATGATTGTACACCGCATCAAGAACAACTCGCCGGAAGTTACTGAAATTGCGAACTGTGAAGTCGTACAGTCTTACATACATATACTTGGGAGCACTGATCACAATCAATGGAGGATGCGTTGATGAGATCAAGCGACGGATGGCTATGTCAAGATCGGACTAGGAGAAGATGAAGAAGATTTGGTAAAATCGCAACATCACTAAAGCCACTAAAACCTAACGTGTACGAGCGTTGATATTTCCCATTTTTCTCTACGCAGCGGAGACGTAGATACTTCATTAGAGTGAAAAGAAGCGCATAGATGCACTGGAGATCTGGTGTTGGAGAAGAATGCTTAGAGTATCGTAGACAGAAATCCGAACGAACCAATCCATATTCCAAGAACTAGGCATCAATCAGCGTCTGTCGTCTTTAGAAGGTACAATCGCGTAGTCTTATCTTTGTCGGCCACGTATCGCATCGTAACGAGGTATGGACTGCCTTGGATCGCTTTACTGGAGGCGAAGACGCGCGACGAGTGCCGAAGGATTGTAAAGCGAGCCACTACACCTGAGAATACGACCACGACCACTCTGTCAAGAGTGTAACGCAAGAGAAGAAGAAGATCTACAGTTTTCACATACTGTCAATGTGAACTGTATGCTGGAATGCAGTAGCCACTTCATGACATTTTTTTATGTAATGGAAATGGCAAACAAGCATGCAGTTCACATTGATGGTAAGTGATGACTGCAGCCTATAGACACCCACACCAAGGCCAAGGTCAAAATGCAGATGCGTTACCTCCTGAGGCCCAAGGTGTTATGCCTCTGTGCCGGAAATTACAGGGCCCTACATTACCACCTGACCGGAACACGATAGTGCTGAACACTACCAATTAGCGGCAAGTATATTAGGTAATGCGGTGGTGTCTACAGTCGCGAGGTCCGTCACTGGAGCTTTACCACCAGTAAAGAATATAAAATATATGCCACACCATCCCAAGAAATGTAATAAAATGTGAAGGAAAAATTTGACAATGGGGTTGTGGATTTCGGTAATTCGGTAGTTCAGTTGACTGGAGTAGTGATCCTAGTGGTTGCGGGTTCAAGTCCAGCTTGAAGTCAATTTCTTCTTTCCATTTTTTCTTTAAAATAAAAAATATAATTAATCAACGTTCAAACGACTAATGTTGGAGATTAAACATAATAATATCCTTTTTAAGAGATTAGAAATGATCCAGAGCATAATTCTGTTTCTGAGCAAATTGATTCATCTAAACATATTTTCATTCAACAAATGACATCCAGAACGATGAACTCAGCACAAACATTAGGTGTAAAATAAACACACAACGCTGCGCTGGTTGTGAAGAATGATAAAATGAGAAATTGAGACATGAACGGTAGTTATAAGCAATATTACTGTTGGAAGAGAACCAGTAGCAGCTCGAGGGCGTCCTTACCTAATCTATCTGCCTCTATCTATCTACTATCGTGTTCAGGTTAAATGGTTATGTATGGCCTTGTAATAAAAATCATGAGACATAACTACTTAGGTCTTAGGGATGCCAACGCATCTGTATTTTGACCGCTGTTTTTTGTGTAGATGTCTATAGGCTGCAGTCATCAATTAATTGATGACTGCAGGCTATATGTATATCTAACGAAAATCCGAGGGAAAATCCGGACTCGAGGGGTATCCAGTATCCGGCCAATGAGCTATCCGTTTTATATTTAGTTGTGATCACGATGAATATAAGAGTGCTTATTATAAACATTTTACCTACTTGATCTATGATTTTCTTTCTTGGTCACGGAGCGAATATTTTCCATAAGTATTTTACAGAAAAAGTCTTTTGTGTCTATATTTGCAAACATACGCGAATATACCTACAATTGAATCGTTGGCTATTCAAAAGTTCAAATCACTTCGCTTCAGCTATTGTGAACCTCAATAAGAATTCCGGCCTTTCCAATTGTACGTCTTCAAAAGCTCAGTCTATCACGCACGCAATAGGCAAGTGTTAGCCACTGAATAACGATGGTCCACCGACAATGGCGCCCCGGTACGCTCGACTCCAGATAAGATACTCTGAGATAAAATTATTTTACTCATGCAATGCCCATTTATCTTAACAGATAACATTTTGTATATTATCATCATGTTTAATTGAATTAAATAGCTTATCTCTATCTAAACGCTTATCTCGTGGATACAAAGGTGCGACCGCGACACCATAAAGATTGCATGCGTAAATATTGGAGTGCAATTTGTGTTAATTGTCAAAAAACGGGAGCACTCCTGGCGGGAATCAGCTGATCGGGATTGCGCAGTGCGCAAATGTGCGGGGCGTTGGGGTCGCGGGGGCGGGGGTGGGTCGCGGCGGCGCCCAGCCAGTCGCGCGCCTCTCGGCCGACCCCAGCCCGCCGACAAACCGCGCCGCACCGCGCGACGTCCGCCGCGGCTCCGCGTCACGCCGCCGCCGCCTCCTGACACAACCGCGGAGCCCCGAGCGGCGACCCCGCCGCATGCTCACCCAGTGACCGACTTCCGCGGGCACGGCATCTCGCGGGCCATGCGGGCGCGAACCACGCCGCGGGCCGTCACGCAGTCTCCGGCTCTCCCGCGTCCCTGCCGAGTCGCGTCGTTATGAGAGACGCTGCCGGCGTACCCGATACGTGTACTAAAATGTTCGATATGTCAATTCAGGAGGTGAACGGAAAAGGACCTAAAAAGAGGAAAAAGTCGTTGGAGCGTATCTGTGATAATGAGAGGCAGGTTGAGGAGTCGGGGAAGGAAGATAGGGGTGAGGAGAAGAACGGGGCTGTCGGGAGCAGTGGGAGCATCAGTACCGAGGGTGTGGAGCTGCTGCACTGGAGGGATATGCCGCAGCATCTGCAGTTCAACCCCTACGTGCTCACCGGCTACCGACCCCTGCAGGACTGGGGCGGCTGCGTCCGCAGCTTATTCTACTTCCACAACGAGACTATAAACATTCTTACGCATGGTATGTCTTTCTTATGTTTTTCCAATTCCAAAGGTTACAATATAAAAGTCTATTGAAAATCAAGAAAAAAACATATATTAATTCTTCATATTTAAATTCAACCGCAAGAATTTTCCATGTAACAATAGGAAATGAAATCCACGAAGAAACCCTGTTTGATCCAACCCCTTTTGAATTCGTACCGCAAGGTTTCATTATACCTAAATCATGGTGTTACATCGTGTCACGATATTAAATTTTAACACATATTATCGTTGTTACGACAATAATTGGGTATATAATATCACAATTAGTCATAAGGAATTTTGTCATCATCATGGATCTCCAGATTTTCTATTAGCAAAACGAGCAAAAGCATAAATTTGCTAACAAATGTAGAAACATGCGCGTATTAGCTATTTACACCGCAACCCGAAACTTTGTAATACAATTTCTGATGAAAACCCGTTGAGCTTATTATCGCTTTGGGAAACATAGGGCTGTCAAATGTGTAATATTTGCGCCGTTCATATGAAATCTTCTGAAAAGTAAATGAATTCATCGTCCTGAATATTTAGGGAGATGGCGAAGTAACTGACTGGTAAAAACAGTAGGAAAATGTAAACACTGATTGGAGTCATGATAATGGTTCCACTGTATTATCTATAATGTTTAATTTTAGCTTAGTAAATGGTCATACTGATATCAATTCTAAGTAGGTAAATGCAATTTTTCCTCAGTTTTTCTACATTTTGAGAATTACATCAATTTCTTCGTCCCGATTATCTTATTGGCGGGGCCAAGTCATATAATCGAGGCTTTCTTCGTAAATTGTGCCAGTAGGTAGGTCAGTAACCTACTTTCAACAACCCGAACTAGCAATGGGTCAGTGAGTATGGAATGGAGGCTGTGTTGTACGTCTTATGCTAGGTAGATGCCTTAAAGCTTGGAGTCGGAATTTCCCACACAAATAAAACTAAAATAATTTTGCTTTTGGTAGAGTGTAGGCACCATAATATTACCTGAAGAGCATTTTGTGCTACCCGTTCCGGTTAGATTGTAATACATGGTTTATAATTTATTAGCTCAGACTCAAAAAACATACCCCGGGAATCTGTATGAGGATCTCAGGTAATTGTACAAATCTATAAACTGCAGTATTCGCTTTTCGTCCATTTGAATTGTTTGGAAAAATCTGTCTTATTTAATCAGTGCGCATTTTCTGTAGTAATTTTCCTTTTAATCTGCAGTAATTTGAAGCGCGCATGGCTCCGCGGCTGGTGTAGATCGTAAGCGATCTACTCGGTTAAGCGTTACGGGCGCGGTCGGGTGTGTGTTGGGTGACCGCTAGTTACAAAAATTAAAAAAATCGCGTTTCCGTGCGCCGTAAGGCACTATAGGCCATCGGTCCCGGTTGCTATCGATAGATAGCAGTCGTTAAACCTTGTCGGAGGCCTTATTAGAAAACATCCGACAGCGGGTTGGCTACTAACCCGTATCTCCCAACCCGCATTCCAATGCGGAGCTAGTAAGCTCCAGACCTCCCCCCAAAAAGGGGACAGATTCGTGACCAGCAGTGGGACGTATAATGGGTTGACATTATTATTATTATTAATTGGAAACAATGGTTTGAGGAACCTACCAAAACACGGATTCACTCGCGGAAAAAATAAAACTTGGCTCACCTTTAAGAATATTGACCCAAGGGAATGACGCTTTAAGTGATATAAGTTGTTATTTTTCGGTAAAGCTCCAAAGTGAGCAACTTTTTTTAAAAACCTGGCATTATTTCGAAATCCATTAAGGGCAAGTGTATTTATATACCAGGTCCTGAATACTTAATACCCTCCGAAGTAGTCTCCAGAGTATCTTCTTCAAACACAAAAGTTACAATTATGTTTGTAATCACTTTTCATGACGCTGAGGTAACGACCTCAGGTCTCAAACAAGGATTATGATGCCCACTTGAAAGTCGTAAATGTAGACTTCTAAGATAGTTTGGACTAGATTATGAAGTAGCATTCAAGGATAGATTATTATCCCTTGGGAAACTAATTTTTCGTCTAAAGGCGATATGTAAATCTTACTTCTATTATAAATGTTTCACTGATGGTAGAGCTCCAGTGACGGAGCTCGTGGGCGTAGGCACCACCGCATTACCTAATATACTTGCCGCTAAATGGTAGTGTTCAGCACTATCGTGTTCCGGTCAGGTGGTAATGTACGGCCCTGTAATTTCCGGCACAGAGGCATAACACCTTAGGCCTCAGGAGTGGTAACGCATCTGCATTTTGACCTTGGTCTTTATGTGAGTGTCTATAGGCTGCAGTCATCACTTAACATCAATGTGAACTGCATGCTCGTTTGTCACTTCCATTACATAAAAAAATATATATACACGATCTACATAAAAACTAGAGATTTTGAATAAGGTTGCGTAGTAAGTGTTATCACTCTTGAGGCCTACCTCAACATGATAACAGCTGATTGCTTCTGTACCAGAAATAACGACGTTCATTCATTAACATTACTTCTTAATTAGAACACGATAGCGCTAAACGCTATCTTTTAGCGATAGGTAAATTAGGTGATGCGCTGGCGCCTATGCTCTCAAGTTCTGTCTCTACGAGTGTTTATTATTATTACTAACGTATAATAATAATACTGTATATCGAATCCCCATTCGATATTCAGGTGGAATATTACTGTTTTTTTTATGTAATGGAAATGGCAAACAAGGTTTTTTTTTTTTAAGCTGACCAGACAAATAACAATGAATGTAGGTAAGTACCTACTGGTTTTACTTTTAAGAAACTATCAAAATGTTTTTACAACTTAATGAAAGAAATATTTTTTTCAGTCAAGCTTTCTTTTACATTAACAACAAAATATTGTCATTTTATCTTATAACAAATTCAACATTATATTTTTAAGCAAAATAACGGTAATTTTCAGGACAGATTCGGAGTGTTGTTTAACTTTTAATGAACAAAAGTTTTGTTACTAAACTATGAGATATTGTTCAATTTGATATTTGCAGGCGCACTTGGGATGCTGCAGGGTATATTCAGTTTTAATTATATCGTATTAACCGGTCCACTCTATATACATATTATTACATATACGGTACGGTATTATATAATGTATCTGCAGCTAGCAGTCGTCGCATCTCTTCGAGATCTCTTGGTTATTAAAGTTGACGTTTGAAGTTGAGGTTTGACGACCCGGTTAGTCCAGCGGTGCGAAACCACCGTTTGATTCGAAGGGTCGCGGGTTCGATCCCCGCACTGGAACAAATATTTGTATTACCTACAGATGTTTGTTTCGGGTCTGGGTGTTTGTGTATGTGTTGTATGTGTACAACGGCACCCACGACACAGGTTTATACCTACTGTGGGGCTGTGAGCGTAAGCGTATTTTATTTTATTAAAGTTCAGCTTTGTTATAACAGACACAACATTTATTAGTTAATAGCGTCGCATTAGCAAAGGTTTTTTATGTTGTAGTATTTTTAATGTCATGAAGTGGCAAAGCAAGTAATACTGTAGCCTATAAACATCTCGATTCGGGTAGTTTTTGGCGGGATCTTGAAAGAGGCGTGTGGTGCTCTTATTTTATTTCATTTTCTTGGTGCATTTGAGAGTTATATTAAATAGAGTTGGTGGCATTTTGTTTGATATAGGTTTATTACAGTGCCCGTGTATAGTGAAATAGAATAACAGTGCTAAAACACGGTTTTTACTGACTGTTATTTTGACAGACTCTGGCTGACTGACTGACTGGTTCTAACTTTTACGCTGCATGAATACGAAATATCGTTTTACTTGACACTGGCTATATGCGAAAAAGCGAAAGCCATGAATTAAAAAAAAAACATCTCGATGAAACATATAGGTAGATGCACTGGCACTCCTGAGGCCTAAGGTATTATAACTCTATGTCAGAAATTACAGAACCGTATATTTTTACTGTAGATGTCCTATGTAGATATTCAATATTATTGTCGATGGTCCAAGACTCGCATTCATCATTTATCATAAACATGTAGATGCTGCATATTCGTTTACATTTTTTGTACATACAGTTTATTTTACTGTAAGGTGAATACTAATTATAGACATGTATAAAAAAACTTCAATTTTGAATGTAGATGAGCTACATAATAAGATACAAAACAAGGTATTCTACATTGCCAATGTAGAATACCTAGTTTTGTACTTCAAAGCTGTGACAAAATACGGCGGCGCTGAACTTTACCATTTAGTGGCAAGAATATTAGGTAATTCGATGTTGTCTATGCCTACGCTCTAGAGCTCCTTATTGAGCTTTAAAATAAATTGGAGATCTAATTATACGAAATTGTGGAATCCCTCAAATGAGCATTCTATTGGAGCTTTACTACTAGAGAAAAAATACTCACATCCTACTACTATTATAAAGGCGAAAGTTTGTAAGTATGGATGTATGGATGTTTGTTACTCTTTCACGTAAAAACTACTGAATGGATTTGAATGAAACTTTACCACAATATAGCTTATACATCAGAATAACACATAGGCTATAGCTTATACATCAGAATAACACATAGGCTACAATTTTTGAGGTTTTTAATGTGAGGTCGTAGAAAAAACACATTTTTTGCGCTTACATTGCAAACGCTGACTGAATCCTACAAGATAGATCAAAACAATTTACTACAGTATTGTACAACTTAAAAAGGTCTACAAAAAAGTCCGTGATGGTATATGTTTATCTCTTAGGAATAACCCACAATAACCATTTTTTATCCTTTACTTTGTACGAGAAATAATGGCTTATTTACGAAGCGATTTTAAGCAATACAGTATTAATCATTATCCAATTAAGTATCTTAAATACATTGTGCATTTAATAAAGATCAATATGGCTTTTTACAGCATGTAAATTAAATAAACATTTTCGAAGATATCACAGATTTAAAATGCAGTCATAGCAATTTCGGCGATAAATACCGTTTCAGTGATAAATACCGGCAGCGGCGCCAGGCGAACGGGGCGTGGGGGGGGCGGGGTAGGTGCGGTGGGGAAGAAGTGGCTCATCGCTGAGTGCGCGACCCGAACGCGGGCAGACGCGTGAGGGCAGACGTCGTTGACGGTTGTGTCCGTTTTGCGAATTTTCAAGGCACTAGCGATTTGATAAAAACGTATGGTCGCCTCTGCGCATCCCAATCATACCCAACAACTTGCCATTCAATTTTAAACGCCTGCAGTTCCCATTAAAAGTCGCATTTTCAATGACGATCAACAAATCGCAGGGTCAAACCTTGAAGGTAGCAGGCCTACATTTGGGCACGCCATGTTTTTCTCACGGTCAGCTCTATGTGGCTTGCTCACGTGTTTCCAAAGCGAAGAATCTGCATGTTTATGCTGAAGGAAAAAGATCGTTAAATGTAGTTTATAGGAGCATACTGCAGTAGCTACCTATAGGCCTATGATTAGGGCTCTGCAGTGCTTAGTTACCGTATTTCTTACTTATTACTAGACTAGACGGGACGAACCTGAAGTCCACGCGAACGAAGTCGCGGGCAAAAGCTAGTAAAGTAATATAATGTTAAAAATATTGGAAAATTCCAATTTATTTTTGACATAACTTAGATGTGACGACGACTATTGAATAATCTATGCCATTATTCAGTACCCTATCGCTTACGAAAGCGTGATGAGCGTTTTTCTACTTAACTCGATAATTTTTTACCCGAGCTCGACCCAACATTATTTATAGTCATCTGATGAAGGTTAAACCTTATTATAAAAATATTTATAACGTGACTAAAGGTGTAGCTATAAATTACTGAAAAATGTTCTAAGTTTTTATTTGAAATATAATTTGTGTGAATTTTGTAACTCTCTGTATTTTACAAAATGAAATATGACGAAGTGTGTATACATTATACGATACGTGTACATTTTGATAGTGATCTGAAGGTGTCCAACGAAAAAAGAGGAAGAAGGAGCAGAAGGTTGTCAATGGCGCTGTTCAGAAAAATTTAGATCATTTAAGATCTAAGATATACGTGGACACGTATTGGTTATGTTTATTTTTTCTGTATGGTACGATTCTCATGATACTTTTTTTTAATCCATAGAGAATACTTCCAATTGGTCCCAATTTTATTTGACAAAAAAAAAATACCTGGAAGGGCACGAAGATGCGCGTAACATGTAACACAACTTGTACCTAAAGTAACCGTCACGAGAAGCTATAAATTATGTAAACAAACATCTTTTACTAAGTAAACATTTTATACTGCGAGATAATAATAACTTGAACATATTCAATCGACATGAAATATAGACGGGTTATATGAAAGTAACAACCTATTTAATTTAGTCGAATTATATTTTAACGACGCAAAGCGCTATCGTTTGTGTTTCTTGGTACCGGAACGCGTCCGTCGCAGGGATTGTAAACTATCGGGACGCCATTTTGAAATAAACAGTCATTCGAGTTTCGAATGCGTACGACTTTGTTTGTTTCATTGCTTTGCATATATCGCGGATCTGGTTGTTATTGTTAATTTTGTTTTTGTTTCGTTATCACTTTTTAATTGTTGTAACTTTAATTGTTGCGTTAATTTTATTTGTTATTACGTATAATGGAGCCAGTAGCCAGTACATCTAAGGAAATAAATTCGCCACGAAAAAAACGTCAAAAGGTACGTAATACAATTTATCTAAAATATATAATAAGTAAAAAGAAAGAGTTGTTTGTTCAAACGCGATAATCTTTGGAAACTTTTATTAGAAGTACGTTTTAAATTGTGAAGTAATTGGTTAGGTTAATTGGAATCTGACGAATAATTATTCTGAAATAATATATGTTAATTAATAAATTATTAAATCTTAAACAAATTCTTTTTTTTTATTGGTCCAAATGTTGTGAACTCCTGAACACTTGTTTACAAAATTTATAGCTTCTCGTGACGGGGACTTTAGTTAGTTAATTTGGCACCAACTTAAAATAAGTCAGTTACATTAGTATATGTTATCTTTCCAGTTCGTTTTGTCGGCGATAATTAATTTTGTTTATAAGTTATTATTTTATATAAAAAAACATCCCTTGAGAATCAGACTGAAAATAGACTAAATATTCTTTATTTTGTCCTTCATGTTTATCTTAGTCATCTCCAAAATTATCTCTTTTTACTGGTGGTAGAGCTCCAGTGACCGAGCTCGCGGGCGTAGGCAATACCGCATTACCTTATATACTTGCCGCTAAATGGTAGTGTTCAGCACTATCGTGTTCCGGTCAGGTGGTAATGTACGGCCCTGTAATTTCCGGCACAGAGGTATAAAACCTTAGGCCTCAGGAGTGGTAACGCATCTGCAATTTGACCTTGGTCTTTGTGTAAGTGTCTATACTATAGGATGCAGTCATCATTTAACATATTTTTTTTATGTAATGGAAGCGGCAAACAAGCTTGCAGTTCACATACTGCATGCTTGTTTGCCACTTTCATTACATTAAAAAAAATCTCGACAAATATTTGCACAATATACAATATTGAGAACAAATTCAGTCCCTAGTAATATTGGGCCCTCATGCGAAGAAATGTAAAAGCGAAAACATTACAGACCGATAATAGGCAATATCGGTATGTTGAAGACTACTTGTGTTCGTTATTGGTTATAATGAAACTCTTCAGAAGGTTGTAGTAGAATATATTTTTACACAAAAAACAGCACAATTTATACAAAAAAGGAAAATAAGAAAAACCAATAAAATAACAGATAAATAATTAACAACCAATAGGATTTTAGATAATTGATAATGCTATCTCAATTTCTGTCTCTTTTCCGGCACGTGTCGATTTATCGGTCAAGGTCAGCGCGGGGGCAATGCGCGCATGCGCGATACGTTCGAAGTTCGGTGAACTCCAGTGCGCATGCGCCAGTCACCAGTATAAGTATGTGCGGCGCTCGCTGGCTCGCTCTTTCGCTCGGGGCTCGCAAGATGAACGCACGCGTCGCGGGAGCTCGCCGGCTGACGACGCGTGCCGAAGATGTAGACTGAAGCGGAGACTGATGTGGCTATGAGTTCAAGCTGGATCTGAAGTCGTGCGGTGAGTATTGAAGTGGAGACGTCGAAGACTGAAGATGTTAGAGCGTGGTTGCAGATGAAGAGCTCTAACAGCTCTTTTCAGAGCTACCATCCTGTCTCTGTCGAACGTCATCTGTACAGCATATAGTTCTTTTAAGAACTTTCCTGCCTCTTGTGCGTCAATGCGTGCTGTACTAAAACAGTTCTTTTAGGAACTATTTCGTCACCGTTTCTGCTGTTAGTTGCTGCTACAGTAACCCCCCTCAAGTGAAACGTACCGGCAGTTTGACAGCTCGGCCTCGACTTGTCACTCGGTGAGTCGATTGCTGTGATGTGCTCGAAGTGCTCGGTAACTGATCTTGAGGTATAGGTATAAGGTTTTTAGGTAAAGGTAAAAGGTTTTCAGGTAAAGGTATGTGGTTCTTAGGTAACGGTAAAGGTTTTTGAGGTAAGTGGACTTGTGGTAAAGGTAAGTTTTCAGTGTCTTCCACAACATAGGCAGGCTTGAGTCTGTCGATAGATATGTTGGTTTGACGCTCAGGTAACTGGATCGTAAACACTTTGTCTGTGCGATTTACGACCTTGTAGGGACCTTCATAAGGTCTTTGAAGCGGTGTGCGTATCGCGTCGACTCTAATAAACACATGACTGCAGGTATGTAGGTCTTGATGAACGAAAATGTGTTTATTGTTTCGTGCGTTACGTTGTTGCGGTCGATTTTGCGCGATGATTTCTCGTAGGTTTTGCACGTAGCCGTAGTCCATTGATGTAGGCGTGGTCGATGTGCTTGCCTCGAAGAAATCGCTGGGTAGACGTAGGTTATGTCCGTAGGTTAATTCGGCGGCGCTTACGTCACTATCGGAGCGGAGAGCGGCGCGTAAACCGAACATTACGGTCGGCAGTGTTTGATTCCAGGAACTTCGCGCGTCTGATAATTTGGCGCGTAAAGATGATTTTAGCGTGCGATGCCATCTTTCGACGATTCCGTTGCTCTGCGGGTGATACGGAGTTGTTCGTATTCTGTTTACTCCCATTATTTTCATTAGGTTTGTAAACAAATTACTCTCGAATTGTCTTCCTTGATCCGTAGTTATTGTTGTAGGGCATCCAAATCGACAAATCCAATTGTTGTAGATAACTTCGGCGACTGTTTCGGCGGTGATGTCGGTAGTAGGTATAGCTTCGGGCCATCGGGTGTGTCGGTCGATCATTGTTACTAGGTAGCGATGTCCTTGAGCGGTCGTAGGTAGCGGTCCTACGATGTCGGCGTGAATGTGAGTGAATCGCTCGGTTGGCGGGAAAGTTCCGATCTCGCTGTGGGTGTGACGATGTATTTTGCTTTTCTGGCAATTTATACATTGCTTCGTCCACGTTCCGATGTCGTTGTTCATTGCCGGCCAAAAGTATTTTTTCGTAATAAGTTTCCGTGTTGTTCTCGTTCCGGGATGACTTATGTTGTGTATACTGTTGAATACTTCTTGGCGATATTCGGTAGGTATGTACGGTCGCACGTATGTAGTGGAGGTGTCGCAGTATAGTTCGATGTTGGTATTTGGTATACTGATTTTTTTAATGCATAGGTTTGGTTGTTGCATTAATTGTTGGATGCTCGGATCTTTTTCTTGTGATTTTGCAATCTCTTCGTAGTTAATGGATGATGGACAGGATATGGCTTCGATGCGGCTGAGAGCGTCGGCACAAACGTTTTCTGATCCGGATACGTGTCTGATATCCGTGGTGAATTCGCTGATGAAGAGTAGTTGTCGCGTTCGCCGTGGCGTCTCGGTGTTACTCTGCGATTTGTTCATCGCGAATGTCAGTGGTTTGTGGTCGGTGAAAATGATGAGTGGTCGCCCTTCGAAGATTTTACGGAAGTGAGTAACTGCCATATGTATAGCTAGTAACTCGCGATCGTAGGTAGAGTACTTCTGTTGCGCATCGGAAAATTTCTTAGAAAAATATCCAAGTGGTTGCCATGTGTTGTTTATGTATTGTTGAAGAACTGCTCCTGCGGCCTTGTCTGAGGCGTCGCTGAATATTGCGAGAGTGGCGTGGTGAGACGGGTGAGCGAGTAAAGCTGCGTTACTGATGCTGACTTTACATGCGTCAAATGCTTGATTCGCGGCGTCGGTCCACTCGATGACTGTCTTATCGCGCTTCTTTGCATCGTGTAGGTATGCGTTCAGCGGAGCTTGTAATAAAGCGGCGTTAGGTATGTGATCGCGATAGAAGTTCAGCATGCCGAGGAAACGTCGTAGTTCTTCGATTGTCTTTGGCTTGGTGTATTTAAGGATGGCTTCGACCTTTTCTTCAGGTGGTTTGATGCCTTCGTTTGACACGATGTAGCCGAGGAATTTGACTTGCGGCTGACCGAGAACACACTTGGCGGGATTGATTGTGATGCCGTTTTCTTCCAATCGTGACAGTACGGTGTTGAGGTGCTCTCGGTGTTCCGTTTCATTGGTTGAGGCGATCAGGACGTCGTCGATAAATGGGAAAACGTAGTCGAGTCCACGCAGTACTTCGTGTATATATCGTTGAAAAGTTTGGCCTGCGTTCTTCAAGCCGGGACACATGCGTGGGAATTCGAATAAACCGAATGGTGTAATGATAGCGGTTTTTTCGATATCTTGCTCTCGGACTATGATCTGGGCGTATGCGCGGTTCAGGTCAATTGTCGAAAATACGTTTTTTCCGGAGAGGTGGTAGGTGAAGTCCTTGATTCTGGGAACTGGGTAGCGATCGGGTGTTGTAATCGTATTGAGGCGGCGATAGTCACCACACACTCGTATATCTCCATTTTTCTTCGGTACTATATGTAGTGGTGATGACCATGGGCTCTTGCTGGGACGACATAGACCTTGTTGCATCATGTTCTCAAATTCTTTTCGAACGGTTTCATATCGATGCGGAGGTATCGGACGGGCACGGCAGTGTACTGGTTGTCCGGTGGTTTCGATGTAGTGCTCGACGTTGATTTTCGAATTCAGATTCATTGAAGTGAGTCGCGTAGTGCCAGGGTATTTCGCAAGTATGTCATGGTAGGACTCGCGGATGTCGATACTGCGTATTGTAGGTATGTTTGTAGACATTAGTGGAGCGGCGACTTGTAGGTTTGTGACGCCATCAATCAATCTTCGATGTTTGATGTCTACGATCAATTGATGGTGGTTGAGGAAGTCGGCTCCTAGTATCGGTTTCGACACGTCGGCGATGATGAATTTCCATTTGTATGGTCGTCGTAAATTCAGGTCAAGTTCGAGCGTTTTCTCTCCGTAGGTATTTATCGTTGTGTTGTTTGCTGCGTACAACTTGAATGGGAGCGGCGTTGGTGTCTGGCCTTGCTTCCTTGGTAGCACGGATATGTTGGCCCCAGTGTCTACCAAGAAGGAGTAATTCGTCTTCCGGTCACGGACGAATAGGCGGTATGATGAGTTGGGAACGCCGGTATCCGCCTCTGCCAACGTTCGTTCTAGTTTTCCGACTGTTGCTTGTAGGTACATGGTGTAGTGCATCGTCTCGCTTGACTACCGAAGCGTCGATGGTAGTAACAGTGTGCCGGAGAGTCAGTGGGCGTCCGGGAACGCTGACGAGAGGTGCTTCGTTGGCGGGAGCGCTGGCGGTACCGGTGCATGTTGTTGTTATTGTGGTAAGGCGGTCTTGTTTTTAGCTCGTTGATTTCCAAGGTCAACTTGCGGATCTCATCGATGAGGAATTGACTGGTTGGTGCTGGGGTAGGTGGTGATGGTGGTTGCACGGAGATAGCGGCGACATCGTGGGTTTGCTCGAGCATAGTGTCGGCAAGCAAAGCTAGCTCTTCTAGAGTTGTTTGGTGGCGAAATGTTTCGCTGACGGCGAGGACAGATCGGACGTGGGCTGGGAGGAGTTTGGTCCACATCATGCGCAGCGTTGTGTCGGTGACCTTGTCCTTCGCTAGCATGCGCATACGTCGTAGTAGGTGGGTGGGCTTCTGGTCACCGAGCTCCATTTCAGCCAGTAGTTTTTGTAGCTGCCGGCTATCTGATTCCTCATAAACTGAGATCAGACGCTTCTTGATGGCCTGATATTGCTCGTCCCGTGGTGTGTTGCAGAGGATGTCGGCGATCTGCTCAACGTCCCCTTTATCGAGCTGGACGAGGACCATCTGCGTGAGCTGGGCGGTACTTCTTTTTAGGTCTTCAGTGGCGGTCTCGAAATTTATGTACCACAGCCGTGGATTGTCGCGCCAGAATGGGGGTATGCGCATGGACAGCGCTATGCCATCGGCGTGTGGTGCGTGAGACGTCGTTGGTGTGGCGGCTTGTTGGAGGCGTCCTCGGACGAGTGGCTGGGTGGCTTCCATGACGGTGTTGTGTGGATGGGCAGCCGGACAGGGATTCGCCTTCTTTTTTTTTTCTTTGCAGGCTGTATGCAGTAAGTCGCTGTACAGCCGGGCAGAGCTTCGCCTTGTTTGACGTGTGCAGGTCGCTGGGCAGGCTGGCAGGGATTTGCCTGGTTTTCTTGAGATCCTTGGTATCACGTCGGGGTCACCACTGTTGAAGACTACTTGTGTTCGTTATTGGTTATAATGAAACTCTTCAGAAGGTTGTAGTAGAATATATTTTTACACAAAAAACAGCACAATTTATACAAAAAAGGAAAATAAGAAAAACCAATAAAATAACAGATAAATAATTAACAACCAATAGGATTTTAGATAATTGATAATGCTATCTCAATTTCTGTCTCTTTTCCGGCACGTGTCGATTTATCGGTCAAGGTCAGCGCGGGGGCAATGCGCGCATGCGCGATACGTTCGAAGTTCGGTGAACTCCAGTGCGCATGCGCCAGTCACCAGTATAAGTATGTGCGGCGCTCGCTGGCTCGCTCTTTCGCTCGGGGCTCGCAAGATGAACGCACGCGTCGCGGGAGCTCGCCGGCTGACGACGCGTGCCGAAGATGTAGACTGAAGCGGAGACTGATGTGGCTATGAGTTCAAGCTGGATCTGAAGTCGTGCGGTGAGTATTGAAGTGGAGACGTCGAAGACTGAAGATGTTAGAGCGTGGTTGCAGATGAAGAGCTCTAACAGCTCTTTTCAGAGCTACCATCCTGTCTCTGTCGAACGTCATCTGTACAGCATATAGTTCTTTTAAGAACTTTCCTGCCTCTTGTGCGTCAATGCGTGCTGTACTAAAACAGTTCTTTTAGGAACTATTTCGTCACCGTTTCTGCTGTTAGTTGCTGCTACAGGTACAATCAGATACATATCCATTTCAATATAGCTATTCAAGGCCCTGCCTGCCGTTTCGTGAAAAAACACAATTATTATTGTATTCTCAAAGTGACTCGGCGCGGTCATTATTGTACACACAATAACGATGGAATTATTAACTTCTGCTACCGACGTACTATTAAATTGCTTACCAATTTTCTAAATAAACTTGTTTTGTTTTCACTTTTAGTATGTTTCTACTTTAACTTCTATAACTACTAAAAAAAATACTGATTACTATTCGACTGACAAAGGTGAAAGTTTAAGAAGGGTTTTTTTAGTGTAATGGAAGTGGCAAACAAGCATGCAGTTCACATTGATGTTAAGTGATGACTGCAGTCTAGAGACACTTACACAAAGACCGAGGTTCCAAAAAAACTGGACAACAACTTGCAACCTCTGGCTTTAATATGCCATAAATATTATATTTGCATATTGTCTATTGTCTTACAGTTACTTTACCAATAGCCATAATAACTATTTTATTAGAAATTAGACGATCACGCTCCACTGATAGGTGTGAGAGACTGCAAATTTGAAAAGATTATTACACATTCCAAGTTACATACGGGCATTATATGGGTGGCTTACGGTCATCAGTAGTAGTACCCACGTTGCTGACGGTTATCATACAGGTAGCATACGACTGTAGCGTGCATTGCATATAAACAAATCACAGCTTACTCCAGCACCTAACCAAAAAAATAAACTGAAATACATACTTATAACGCTGTCTCAGTAGCGTAGTGGTAGCAGGCCACTACTACTACGCTGGGGGTCCTGGGTTCGATTCCCGGGTCGGGGACTATTAGAGATAATGGTTTAAAATCCTTTATCTCTGGTTCTATTGGCATTTTTCCATTTTCGAGAAGTTTCCCAATAACTTGGAGTTTGGTAATGTGCCCGGAGATGGCAACAGATTCGCCACCTGTTACATGGGCTAAAAAAAACGTAACCGGCGAGTCATGGGTGTTTGCATGTATGCTTGAATGCATGCATTTTACCCCTGCCTACCCCTTCGGGGATTACAGGCGTGAAGTTACGTATTACATACTTTAAAAAAATATTCAAAATCATAGGTTTAATTAATTCATCGTAAATGTATTTCTAAAGGAAACAAGCACCACAATCAAATTCTAATGCAAGATACTGAGGTAGGCTCCGCCCGTTCTGTCTATATGCAATGCACGCACGGTAATAAACCGCTTCAGTGGGCATAGTAGAGCGTATTGTGTTTCTTTACGTGCCTGACGTTGCTATTACGGTCATGGTATAAAACGATAAGTGGTCAGACTCGTTTCTACCTGAAAATGAAGTTTTCTTTGAAGTTTCTTTATTGTTTATCGCCCGCACCGGCTTCGCACAGGTGCAATTTAGGTACTTACATAGTATTGCAACTATAAATTGAAATGTACGCTATCCTATCTGGTAAGTTGGATCAAACTGCACAGGGTGTGCAACTTTGATTAAAATCGGTTACGTAGTTTATGAGTCTATCGGGACCAAACACTGTGACACGTAATTTATTTAATTATATTAAGATAGTACGAGATTAGGATGGCCCTCAAACAGCTTAAGAACAACAAGGCGCCTGGAGAGGACGGAATCACGACAGAGCTTCTGCAAGCGGGTGGATCACCGTTACTGAAAGTCCTTCAGAAGCTCTTTAATTCCGTCCTATTCGAAGGTACTACGCCAGAAGCATGGAACAGAGGCGTGGTGGTGCTTTTCTTAAAAAAAGGTGATAAAGCCCTTTTGAAGAATTATAGACCCATCTCGCTTCTGAGCCATGTCTACAAGCTGTTTTCGAGGGTGATCACGAACCGTCTCGCTCGCAAGTTTGATGACTTCCAGCCTCCCAAACAAGCCGGTTTCCGAAAAGGCTATAGTACTATAGACCACATACACACGCTGCGGCAGGTTATACAGAAGTCCGAGGAGTATAACCGGCCATTATGCTTAGTGTTCGTGGACTATGAGAAAGCCTTTGATTCGGTTGAAACATGGGCTGTGCTGCAGTCTTTACAGCGTTGCCACATTGACTATCGGTATATCGAAGTGTTGAAGTGTTTGTATAAAAACGCCACCATGTCAGTCCGAGTACAGGACCAATGCACGAGGGCGATTCCTTTGCAGAGGGGAGTAAGACAGGGGGATGTCATTTCACCTCTGCTCTTCACCAATGCAATGGAAGACGCCTTCAAGCTCCTGGAATGGCAAGGACTAGGCATCAATGTCAACGGTGAATACATCACTCAGCTTCGGTTTGCCGACGATAATATAGTCATGGCAGAGTCGCTGGAAGATCTCAGCACAATGCTCGAAGACCTCAATCGAGTGTCCCAAAGAGTGGGCCTTAAAATAAACATGGATAAGACCAAGGTCATGTTCAATAACCTTGTATCGCCCACTCCAGTGTCCGTTGGGAACTCGATCCTCGAAGTTGTCGACGAATATGTCTATTTAGGACAAACCATACAACTAGGCAGGTCGAACTTCGAGAAAGAGGTCATTCGCCGAATCCAACTCGGCTGGGCAGCGTTCGGGAAGTTAAGAAGCGTTTTCTCGTCAAACATCCCGCAGTCCTTGAAGACGAAAGTCTTTAATCAGTGCGTTTTGCCGGTGATGACCTACGGTGCCGAGACGTGGTCTCTCACTATGGGTCTCGTACGAAAGCTCCAAGTCACTCAGCGGTCAATGGAAAGGGCTATGCTCGGCGTTGCCCTACTGGATCGAATCAGAAATGAGGAGATCCGTAGGCCAACGAAAGTCGCTGACATAGCCAAGCAGATTTCCAAGCTGAAGTGGCAATGGACAGGGCACATAGCTCGGAGAACCGATAGCCGCTGGGGCAGAAAGGTTCTCGAGTGGAGACCACGTAACGGCAAACGCAGCGTAGGACGTCCACCTGTATTAACGGTTTTCCGATATACGAGTATATACTAGTTGCAACCACCCTTGCGTATGTACAATAAATTGCTAACATTCTATTCATCGTAGCACGGCGTAGCGGAGTAAGCGACGTGTTTAATTCTCCAGGTGGCAATACTATCCATTTGCATTCGCTAGCGAAATATGTTAAAATTGTTAAGCTTTGATTCGACACTATCAAGATTGAAACGAACGGTGTGGAGCATGGAGACATTAAGTTAATTGTGAGAACGACTATTTTATATTAATCTGCTCATTCAGTTCGTTTGCTTCCGTTACTTATCAAGCTCTAATTAAGATGATAGTTGTAGAATCGAATAAAACATAATATTATAATGCTTTGGATTCAGTTGTTCAGCTGTAGTTCAACTTTGTATTTGAATTGAATCTCTTAGTCTTCAATATAATTAAAAGTAAGTCATTATCAAATTATCGGAGGTAATTTTTTACACTGAAATAAGAAATAACTATGCCACGAAAATACACTTAAAAAAGGCAGGTGCGTGTAACAAATTGGTTGCATTACTTGCACCAGTGCCGGATAAAGCCGGTGCGGGGCCCGTAGCAAATGTGACCATGGGGCCCCAGAGTTACATTGCCTACTGAAATTTAGGATGTAAATAAACAACATTTACGAAAAGGAATCGAAAACAAATTTAGGGGATTCCCCCTATAAGTATTGTGGTATTGCCAACTTGCAACATAATAATATAGGTACCTTTATAATTAGTGGTCAACGCTCCCTTTGAGAATAGCTAGTATTCAGCACTATCGTGTACCGGTCAGGTGGTAATGTACGGCCCTGTAATTTCCGGCACAGAGGTATAAAACCTTAGGCCTCAGGAGTGGTAACGCATCTGCAATTTGACCTTGGTCTTTGTGTAAGTGTCTATAGCAGCTATACTCTAAGTGTGTTCCGCGGAACCCTAGGGTTCCGTGATACCTCTGTCGGGGTTCCGCAAGAATTTAGAAAAAAAAATCAAAACTCCTCTCTCTGGTCGCTCCGCGGCCGCACAAAACGCTATGAACGTTATTTATTTATTTATTTGTATTTTTAGAAACATGTGTTACAATAGCTGGTACAATATCTCATAAGTTTGGTATCAACAATTTTATACTTGTACAACCCGTTCGCTCTAAGTTTTCCGGTCTGTGGAATGCGCGTACCCTCCCCCACGTGACAACAAAACTTACAATGTGTCATTGTTTTACCCAAATATGTACGTACAAAATTTTTATTGTTACAATTAAATAAAAAATATTTTTATATTATGTATTGCTGACGCTACTTTTCGAACGTCATACCTATCGCCAGCGGCAAACTTACAACGAGCGGGTAGTATACTTGTGAGCGCGCAGTCTCTTTGATAAAAGCCGCCTCTGAATTAGACGCTATAGTTGTCAACAAGCGACTTTCGACTCTAAGTCGATATTGTTTACAACGCAATTTTAAAATTTTTGCTTTTTGTTTATCAAAGGTGCCAACTTGAGTATTTTCGAGAATATTTGAGATCGAGTCTAGGTATAAAAGCGGCGATCGCGCGTCGCGCGTCGTCAGTTGACGATTAGCGTTCGGAGCGATAAGTTACTTACTAAGCAGGACTTACTGACAGGCTCGAACATCTGAGCCTGCGCAGAGACGTTGGGAGTCTATGCGTTTTATACCGTCTCTACAATGGCGAGTGCTCTGTCCAACTGTTCGACATGGTGCCACCGTCTCTTTTCCTACACCGCACTACCCGCCGAAAAGAGAAGTTCCACCCTCACCGACTGGACACTTGGCAATGTTCAACGGTGCGGTTCTCACGTTCGTTTTTGCCCAGAACGTGTAAATTGTGGAATGAACTTCCCTCTGAGGTATTCCCTAGGTGCTACATTAAGAGGTTCTTCAAAAATGGCGTCAAAAGAGTCCTTCAGGGCTGGCAGCGCGTTGGCGACTCCCTGGTGTTACAAATGTTCATAGGCGACGGTGACTACTTTCCATCAGGTGGCCCGTCTGATTGTCTATCAATCCTTTGACATAAAAAAAAAACAGTTACTACCTACTTACAAGTTCGCTAGCGAGAAACTAGTGTTCATTGTTTTACTGCCTGCTGTATTCTGTCGTCTCAGTTTTATACGTTTCTTCACTGTAGGTACTAAATTTAGTCTCTTATACGCAGTAACGATTGTGCATTATTTAAACCCCACTATCCTGACGTGTAACATTATAAATAAAGAAGAATGGAACGTTGGCTTAAAGGTGTTGCAACAACCGCTTCTAATGACGCTGAATGTTCAAAAGCGGTGCGCGCGGAGAATATAACAATCACCGATCCAGAAGATGATGCCACGACGTCAAGCTCGACGGTTTCAAAGACGAAAAGAAGGAAGTATGATGAATCTTATATCAGTTTCGGATTTGTTGATTCCAACGGCTCACCTCTCTGCATGCTCTGTAGTAAACTGCTTCCTAATAGTTCCATGGCACCTGCCAAATTGCGCCGACATTTAGAAACTGTACACCCCGAGTCTAAAGATAAGAATAAGGAATTTTTTGTTCGCAAAAAAGATCAGTTATTACAAAGTCAAAAAAATATGATGCATGTAACACAAACTATCAACGAAAAGGCCACGGAGGCATCATATTTAGTTAGCTATCGCATTGCACAAGCAGGCGAAGCGCATACTATCGCTGAGAAATTAATAAAACCATGTGTATTAGACACAACAAAATGTATGCTCGATGAAAAATCTGCAAAGCATCTTTTTACTGTTCCGCTATCAAACGATACTGTTTCACGACGAATCCATGATCTGGCAAGCTTCATCAAACAAGAACTAGTTACACGTCTACAAAATACACGATTCGCCTTGCAAATGGACAAAATGTAAGCTCGATGAAAAATCTGCAAAGCATCTTTCTACTGTTCCGCTATCAAACGATACTGTTTCACGACGAATCCATGATCTGGCAAGCTTCGTCAAACAAGAACTAGTTACACGTCTACAAAATACACGATTCGCCTTGCAAATGGACGAGTCGACTGATGTGATATGCATATAAAAGTTCTTTTGAAGAAGACATGCTTATGTGTTCATCGCTGCTTACAAACACTACCGGGGAAGAAATTTTTAATAAAATAAATATATTTTTTGAAGAAAATTATCTCAGTTGGAACAATTGCATTGACATTTGTACAGATGGGGCCAAGGCGATGACAGGTAAAACAGCAGGAGCAGTGTCACGAATGAAAAATAAAGCTCCTAATTGTAGTTCCAGTCATTGTATTCTGCATAGACAAGCACTTGCGATGAAGCAAATGCCGTCAAATCTAAAATTAGTTATGGACGAAGCGGTAAAATAATTAATTTTATCAAATCACGACCACTACAATCCCGATTGTTCTCATTATTGTGTGAGGATTATGGCAGCAAACATAAAACACTGGTGCTCCATACAGATGTGCGATGGCTGTCTCGGGGTAAAACTTTAACAAGGCTATTTGAACTTAGAGCCGAGTTACAAATGTTTCTTTTTAATTTGAAGGACCGTTTGTATGATAAAACTTGGTTGTTCCGATTGTCTCTTAAGGTGGATATCTTTCAAAAACTTAACGAATTGAATTTATCGTTGCAAGGTAAATAGACAACAGTGTTTCAGGCCTATAATAAAATAACTGCTTTTAAAAGAAAATTAGATTTTTGGATCATTTGCATTGGTAAGAAAGAAATAGAAAGCTTTACGTTACTCAGTGAGTTTGTTAGCGAAAACGACTCAGAAATGTTTGAAGATGATGTGTTTGAAGAATTGGTCCAATATCTCAGTTCGATGCGCGCATCTTTTGAAAAGTATTTTCCCGAAAAACACAATACAAAAATTAAAGTGAATTCATGGATTCATAATCCTTTTTTACCCAACTTGGAAAAGCCTGAAAACATGTCAAACGAGATATATGAATCTCTTTTAGAAATGTCATCAGACACAAGTATGGAGTCACTGTTCAAAACGACGCCTCTCAATGATTTTTGGTGCAGAATCCAAGTTGAATATGCAATGCTTGGCCAAATGGCTCTGGATATTCTTCTCCCGTTCCCAACTACATATTTGTGAGAAACAGGATTATCTGCCTACGCAGCCACGAAAACAAAATATCGCAATAGACTGGACGCCGAAGCTGATATGAGACTCCAACTTTCTTCCATCAAACCTGATATCAACCAATTGATGAAAAGTAAAAAACAGTTTCATACCTCCCACTAGTTAGATTTTTTCTTTTTAAATGTTTTCTATTATTGTCCTTGCCAAGTGGTGAAGTAAATAATAATTAGTAACTGTTACATTGTACTTTTATTATGCTGATTAATAAAAAATACACTTATAAAAACAATTGTTTTATTGTAGGGTTCCATCAAGTATTTTGATTCCCAAAAGGGTTCCATCATTTAAAAAGTTTGAGAACCACTGGTCTATAGGATGCAGTCATCATTTAACATCATTTTTTTATGTAATGGAAGCGGCAAACAAGCTTGCAGTTCACATACTGCATGCTTGTTTGCCACTTTCATTACATTAAAAAAAATCTCGACAAATATTTGCACAATATACAATATTGAGAACAAATTCAGTCCCTAGTAATATTGGGCCCTCATGCGAAGAAATGTAAAAGCGAAAACATTACAGACCGATAATAGGGAATATCGGTACAATCAGATACATATCCATTTCGATATAGCTATTCAAGGCCCTGCCTGCCGTTTCGTGAAAAAACACAATTATTATTGTATTTTCAAAGTGACTCGGCGCGGTCATTATTGTACTCACAATAACGATGGAATTATTAACGTCTGCTACCGACGTACTATTAAATTGCTTACCAATTTTATAAATAAACTTGTTTTGTTTTCACTTTTAGTATGTTTCTACTTTAACTTCTATAACTACTAAAAAAAATACTGATTACAATCGACTGACAAAGGTGAAAGTTTTTTTTAGTGTAATGGAAGTGGCAAACAAGCATGCAGTTCACATTGATGTTAAGTGATGACTGCAGTCTAGAGACACTTACACAAAGACCGAGGTCAAAACGAACGAAACGAATATTTGTCAAATCGGACAACAACTTGCAACCTCTGGTATTTCGGGCGCTTTAATGTGCCATAAATATTATATTTGCATATTGTCTATTGTCTTACAGTTACTTTACCAATAGCCATAATAACTATTTTATTACAAATTAGACGATCACGCTCCACTGATAGGTGTGAGACTGCAAATTTGAAAAGATTATTACACATTCCAAGTTACATACGGGCATTATATGGGTGGCTTACGGTCATCAGTAGTCATCACCCACGTTGCTCACGGTTATCATACAGGTAGCATACGACTGTAGCGTGCATTGCATATAAACAAATCACAGCTTACTCCAGCACCTAACCAAAAAAATAAACTGAAATACATACTTATAACGCTGTCTCAGTAGCGTAGTGGTAGCAGGCCACTACTACTACGCTGGGGGTCCTGGGTTCGATTCCCGGGTCGGGGACTATTAGAGATAATGGTTTAAAATCCTTTATCTCTGGTTCTATTGGCATTTTTCCATTTTCGAGAAGTTTCCCAGTAACTTGGAGTTTGGTAATGTGCCCGGAGATGGCAACAGATTCGCCACCTGTTACATGCGCTAAAAAGAACATAACCGGCGAGTCATGGGTGTTTGCATGTATGCTTGAATGCATGCATTTTACCCCTGCCTACCCCTTCGGGGATTACAGGAGTGAAGTTACGTATTACATACTTTAAAAAAATATTCAAAATCATAGGTTTAATTAATTCATCGTAAATGTATTTCTAAAGGAAACAAGTACCACAATCAAATTCTAATGCAAGATACTGAGGTAGGCTCCGCCCGTTCTGTCTATATGCAATGCACGCACGGTAATAAACCGCTTCAGTGGGCATAGTAGAGCGTATTGTGTTTCTTTACGTGCCTGACACGTTGCTATTACGGTCATGGTATATAACGATAAGTGGTCAGACTCGTTTCTACCTGAAAATGAAGTTTTCTTTGAAGTTTCTTTATTGTTTATCGCCCGCACCGGCTTCGCACAGGTGCAATTTAGGTACTTACATAGTATTGCAACTATAAATTGAAATGTACGCTATCCTATCTGGTAAGTTGGATCAAACTGCACAGGGTGTGCAACTTTGATTAAAATCGGTTACGTAGTTTATGAGTCTATCGGGACCAAACACTGTGACACGTAATTTATTTAATTATATTAAGATAGTACGAGATTAGGATGGCCCTCAAACAGCTTAAGAACAACAAGGCGCCTGGAGAGGACGGAATCACGACAGAGCTTCTGCAAGCGGGTGGATCACCGTTACTGAAAGTCCTTCAGAAGCTCTTTAATTCCGTCCTATTCGAAGGTACTACGCCAGAAGCATGGAACAGAGGCGTGGTGGTGCTTTTCTTAAAAAAAGGTGATAAAGCCCTTTTGAAGAATTATAGACCCATCTCGCTTCTGAGCCATGTCTACAAGCTGTTTTCGAGGGTGATCACGAACCGTCTCGCTCGCAAGTTTGATGACTTCCAGCCTCCCAAACAAGCCGGTTTCCGAAAAGGCTATAGTACTATAGACCACATACACACGCTGCGGCAGGTTATACAGAAGTCCGAGGAGTATAACCGGCCATTATGCTTAGTGTTCGTGGACTATGAGAAAGCCTTTGATTCGGTTGAAACATGGGCTGTGCTGCAGTCTTTACAGCGTTGCCACATTGACTATCGGTATATCGAAGTGTTGAAGTGTTTGTATAAAAACGCCACCATGTCAGTCCGAGTACAGGACCAATGCACGAGGGCGATTCCTTTGCAGAGGGGAGTAAGACAGGGGGATGTCATTTCACCTCTGCTCTTCACCAATGCAATGGAAGACGCCTTCAAGCTCCTGGAATGGCAAGGACTAGGCATCAATGTCAACGGTGAATACATCACTCAGCTTCGGTTTGCCGACGATAATATAGTCATGGCAGAGTCGCTGGAAGATCTCAGCACAATGCTCGAAGACCTCAATCGAGTGTCCCAAAGAGTGGGCCTTAAAATAAACATGGATAAGACCAAGGTCATGTTCAATAACCTTGTATCGCCCACTCCAGTGTCCGTTGGGAACTCGATCCTCGAAGTTGTCGACGAATATGTCTATTTAGGACAAACCATACAACTAGGCAGGTCGAACTTCGAGAAAGAGGTCATTCGCCGAATCCAACTCGGCTGGGCAGCGTTCGGGAAGTTAAGAAGCGTTTTCTCGTCAAACATCCCGCAGTCCTTGAAGACGAAAGTCTTTAATCAGTGCGTTTTGCCGGTGATGACCTACGGTGCCGAGACGTGGTCTCTCACTATGGGTCTCGTACGAAAGCTCCAAGTCACTCAGCGGTCAATGGAAAGGGCTATGCTCGGCGTTGCCCTACTGGATCGAATCAGAAATGAGGAGATCCGTAGGCCAACGAAAGTCGCTGACATAGCCAAGCAGATTTCCAAGCTGAAGTGGCAATGGACAGGGCACATAGCTCGGAGAACCGATAGCCGCTGGGGCAGAAAGGTTCTCGAGTGGAGACCACGTAACGGCAAACGCAGCGTAGGACGTCCACCTGTATTAACGGTTTTCCGATATACGAGTATATACTAGTTGCAACCACCCTTGCGTATGTACAATAAATTGCTAACATTCTATTCATCGTAGCACGGCGTAGCGGAGTAAGCGACGTGTTTAATTCTCCAGGTGGCAATACTATCCATTTGCATTCGCTAGCGAAATATGTTAAAATTGTTAAGCTTTGATTCGACACTATCAAGATTGAAACGAACGGTGTGGAGCATGGAGACATTAAGTTAATTGTGAGAACGACTATTTTATATTAATCTGCTCATTCAGTTCGTTTGCTTCCGTTACTTATCAAGCTCTAATTAAGATGATAGTTGTAGAATCGAATAAAACATAATATTATAATGCTTTGGATTCAGTTGTTCAGCTGTAGTTCAACTTTGTATTTGAATTGAATCTCTTAGTCTTCAATATAATTAAAAGTAAGTCATTATCAAATTATCGGAGGTAATTTTTTACACTGAAATAAGAAATAACTATGCCACGAAAATACACTTAAAAAAGGCAGGTGCGTGTAACAAATTGGTTGCATTACTTGCACCAGTGCCGGATAAAGCCGGTGCGGGGCCCGTAGCAAATGTGACCATGGGGCCCCAGAGTTACATTGCCTACTGAAATTTAGGATGTAAATAAACAACATTTACGAAAAGGAATCGAAAACAAATTTAGGGGATTCCCCCTATAAGTATTGTGGTATTGCCAACTTGCAACATAATAATATAGGTACCTTTATAATTAGTGGTCAACGCTCCCTTTGAGAATAGCTAAGGTGTATTTATGTTTTTTTTACATATTTGTGTTTTTTTTTGGGCACAGGCACGAGGCTTCTAATAGCGCGGGGCCCGTAGCATTTGCTACTCCTGCTATATGGCTAATCCGGCACTGACTTGCACCGTAGCACCGCCGCTGAGCTGCGACGTAACAGAGCAAGCGTCGTGTTTAACGTTCTACTTACTTCGCTATTCATTTGCATCCACAAGTATTAACATTGTTAAACGTTCATTAAACACTTAAGGAATTAATATTTGTCTTACGCGAGCCCATCTAAGGTTATTTACGAAAACAAGTTATTCCACATCTTAATCCCTACTGGATTTATTAATAATTTACTATCCTAATCGTCACCTCAAGAGTTTTATAATATTAGTCAGGGGTCATTCATTGCATGAAAGCTTAGGGGTCCCTTAAGATTGGTACTGCTCGGACTATCCTGATATGCAACTACAGGTAGTAGAGTCATACTGGTGGTAGAGCTCCAGTGACGGAGCTCGCGGGCGTAGGCACCACTGCATTACCTAATATACTTGCCGCTAAATGGTAGTGTTCAGCACTATCGTGTTCCGGTCAGGTGGTAATGTACGGCCCTGTAATTTCCGGCACAGAGGCATAACACCTTAGGCCTCAGGAGTGGCAACGCATCTGCATTGTGACCTTGGTCTTTGTGTGGGTGTCTATAGGCTGCAGTCATCACTTAACATCAATGTGAACTGCATGCTTGTTTGCCACTTCCATAACATAAAAAAAAGGTAGCTTTTCAAAGCGTACACTAAACTGTTTGCATTCCGTGCATCGTAGCACCGCTCCACAGCAACGCCGGCTACTGCCAGCTGGCTACGCTGTTCATCCGCAAGTACTATATTTATAGTTGCCTACGCTGATAAAATTGAAAGCGTTGATTCTTAATGAGATTAAAAACGCTGTATGTATATGTACGGCCCTGTAATTTCCGGCACAGAGGCATAACACCTGAGGCCTCAGGAGGGGTAACGCATCTGCATTTTGACCACGGTCTTTGTATGGGTATCTATAGGCTGCAGTCATCACTTAACACCAATGTGAACTGCTACTTGTTTGCCACTACAACTATATAAAAAAAACACACTAGCTAAGACAAAGCTATTTTATATTACTGTCTTTTACAGTTGTATGGCCAATTGGGCAAGATAGAAACTAAGACAAAAGAGCAATTAGCAACACTTTTCTCCTCTACGATATTGTTCTTGTTTGACTTACATAGTATGTTCCATAGTATTCAATGCGGATTTTTTTTAAAATTGTGGTTAAATTAATTTTATTAGTCACTTACTGTGCCCGCGATTTATTATTGTTCAGTATCTACCCGGACGATGTCGTGGGCGCAGCTAGTATGCTAGTATAAAAGTAGCTTAAGTTACTCGTTTCTACATCAGCTATCTGCCAGTGAAAGTCCCGTCAAAATCGGAACAGCCGTTGCCAAGATTAGCCCCGCCAAACAGACAGACAGACAGACAGACAAACAGACAGACAGATGGACAGACAGACAAAAATAGTAAAAAATGTTGTTTTGGTATATGTACCGTGTATACATACATATGCATTTAGTAAAAAGCGGTTATTTTAATATTACAAACAGACACTCCAATTTAATTTATTTGTATAGATGTATGGATGAATGTAATTGTCAATCGAGGGCCTACAAATTCTATTGAAATCCTTATTCGACTGATTAATTAATAGATCTTTCAATGTCAAAGAGTTTTTAAACATCTTAAATGGGTAGTCAAGACTTGTCGAATTGAAGGTTCACATTTTTAGAAGATAACTAATTCAATAAAAAGAGTCAAATCGTGTCTCAAAAAAGTGTGCAGACCTTTTTACTCTTAATAACATCGCTTACAAAGTAGCTCTCGACACCACTTAACACGGGCTGGTGGGTCGTGAACAGTAATTGAAAGGAAAATATTCTGTATATATTACTTAACGAAAACGAATTCCTTCTTGTATTTACTGTTCAGTTTTCAATCGTTGTTTTTAAGTCATAAATTATTTATTGCATTTACAAAGAATAGAATACTCTTAGAATACAATCACAATCACAGCCCCACAGTAGGTATAAACCTGTGTCGTGGGTGCCGTTGTATACAAACAACACATGCACAAACACCCAGACCCGAAACAAATATCTATAGGGCATACAAATATTTGTCCCGGTGGGGGGATCGAACCTGCGACCCTTCGAACCAAACGGTCATCTCACACCGCTGAACCGGGTCGTCTCAACAAAGACATTCATACATGAATATATTTAAAACTTAACGAATTCAGGATTGATTTTTCTGATGATAATTAACTACCGGACCACGAATTAGGCAGAGCCTGTATTTTGGGCGCCCTTAGACCCAGTTTACAAAATCCATTAAGCCTAATTCCTAGTTCTAATTCTAGCCTTGTAAACATTCGCAGATTTTAAATATTTTATTAGTATTAAATAAATTAGGTAATTAGTGCAGTAAGTAAACAATGACAAATTTGAAATTATATTAACTAAGCGTTCCTCGCAGTTTCACCTGTGTTTTGAAATTGTTTTCCATAAGATAACCATACATAAGAGCTATATTTTTACCTTTATCCCGCCAAGGGACCACTATTGCAGCCATTAGAGCTTACGCATTAAAAGGTTCTTGTTGAATTTCTTTCAGAGTGACGTACCTCTTACACATCGCACGATCAAAACTGTTTACATGAAAAAAACTAACTACTTCTGGCTTAGTTAACAACCAGATATAAAATAAATAAGAATGTGGGAATAAGACACGGTCCCACACAAAGATTTTGGAGAGTTATTGGTCGCTTATAAAGTTTTGTAAAGTGGGTAAATTCAATATATCATTCATGCGTCTGTCTATCCGTTTCTCACATCCGATTTGCTTCAATTGTAGATTTGTATATTAGTGACGTGTAAAATTGAACATTCCTCCACCTTTATTTCCGAAATTCTAGTCTTGAGTTACAAATGGTGTAACACGACTTTGTTTTATGTATACATATATATATATGATAAGTATAATCTCAAAATTCAAGTATTAGTGACAGTAAAGTTCCTTTTCTCCTTAATTTCAATAAGAATCAATGCTAACTAATTCAGCAGCATAACTAACATTACGAATGCAAATGGTGAATCAAAGTCGTAGCTCCGTAGCGGTGCTACGAAGCACGGAATACAAGCAATTTATTGCACCTTTCTTTTGATGTATTTCCTTTTAGTCTCTTTTCTACAAACATACAGCTTACATTGATGGTAAATAGTACTGAAGCCTATAAACATCTACAGGAAATTTAGAAATTAAAGAAAAAATGGAAAGAACATTTGACTTCAGGCGGGAATTGAGCCTGCGACCTCAGGATAACCGGTATCCTGATGTATAGCTTAGTGGTAAAGCGGCTGAGCCCAGCCGCTTTACTAACGAAGTCCTTAAAAATCTGCATGAAACCAGAGATTTCAATGTAGACGCGTTGCCACTCCTGAGGCCTTAGGTACTACGCATCTGCGCCGGCAATTACGAGACCGTGCATTACTACCACACCAGAACACGACATTGCGGAATTGAACGGCAAGTAGATTAGGTAATGCAGTGGTGCCTACGACCGGGAGTTCCATCATTAGAGCTCTATCACCAGTTACAATAGGAAGGGAAACGTACGGGAATATATTTCCAGCACAGAGGTGTAACTTAGGCCTCGAGGTGACAACGCAATTACGTCGTATCGTATTCTTGTAACGCTACAAGAATATCAGTAATTGAGTTTCGATATTGATAGTTTTGTATCGTTGCAATACTAGTACCGTGCAATAAATTGCTTACATTCCGTGCATCGTAGCATCGCTACGGAGCTACGGCGTATCGGAGCAGGCGACGTGTTTAATGCTCCAGCTCGCTACGCTATTCATTTGCATTAGGGTGCTTTTCCACCAGAGATGTGCTATGCTACGTTGCTATGGATGCCTTTGATATCCACCAATCATATTCATTGGTAGCTTAGCACTGGTGGTAAACGGATTCAACTAGGATATGTTTTTTATATGGACGGATGTGTGTTATGGATGCGTGCCATTAATGCGAGCTATGGAAGCGCGCATGGCCCCGCGGCTCATGTATGTAGATCAGAAGCGATCTACTCGGTCGGATGCGGGCGCAGTCGGGTGTGTGATGGGTGACCGCTAGTGGCAAATTAAAATGCGTGTGCCGTGCTTCGGAGGGCACGTTAAGCCGTCGGTCCCGGTTGCTATCGATAGTAGTTAAACCTTATCGGAGGCCTCATGGGCGGTTTGAAAACATCCGACAACCCAAGAAGGGAAGAGACTTGTGCCCAGCAGTGGGACGTATCAAGGGTTGCCATTATTATTATGGATGCGTGCTATGAGAGACCTACAGTATGCCGCGCACTTTGCGTATCGCATCTTCATAGCGCATCTACCTCGTACAGCTACAAAGCTTAGTTTTGGTGGAAACAATACTTAACAACATATTTTCTTAGCGTAGATATCACACCTTCTCAACATAGCTGCATAGCAGATCTTTGGTGGAAAAGCACCCTGATGCTCCAGCTCACTACGCTATTCATTTGCATTAGCAAGCGGAATATGTTAAAGTTTGACACTGAAATTAAGATCAGAAGGAACTGTATGGAGTAAGGAGATATTTAATAATATAAATCAGCATAGGTTACGTATTGATTTGGTAACTACCTCGGCAATCGTTTTATTTTATTGTATTTTTTGCAGTTACACAGGCGAGGGAAATATTTTAAAGAATAAATGAGAAGGACATCACCGCAACCCCAAAATAATGTATGAAAGAAAAATTCAACAGTCGGATGTGGGACTTCGGTACCTCAGATTAGAAGTGGTCGCAGGTTGAACTCCACACCCGAAGTGAAATTCTTCTTACCATTTGTTCTTTAAAACTACCTTGTTAGTCTAGTGGTAGCATACGACTTTCGCTACGCTGACGTCGCGGCTTCGCTGAGTGTTTATCGGACTTTCAATCGCAAAGATATTTTTTCATATAATGGAGGTGGTAACAAGGTCGAGCAAGAGCAACTACAGCTTTGTTATGTGATAGATTGGTCTGATGAGCGTTTGATCCGTTAAATATGTTTTTCGCGTGCGCCAACATCTCTGAGGTTAAAAGCTCACATTGATTCTATCAATTCAAACGGTTATCGTTGCAGACAAGGATTAGGTAGAGGTACTTTATCAAATGTTTCTCCTCTCTATCTTCTTTATTCAATACTAGAGAACCGCCTCGGCTTCACACGGGTAGCATATATTATATTATAGACTAGCTGTTGCCCGCAGTATCGCCCGCGTGGATGTCTTTTTAAAAATATTTTTTCCTAAATTTTCTTTGTTATAAACCTCACGGAGCCAGAGACCTTTCCAACGAATGCAAAACCGTGGAAATCGGTTCTTGCGTTCTGGAGTTATAGCGTCAGGAAGGAAAACCCGACTTATTTTTATATTATAGAATATAAACCTTTCTCAGAATACCCTCTTTCCAACATTTTAGACAACTAGATATAGATACACAGTGGTTCTGAATACTACATAAGAAATGTACCATACCATACCTTGTCTTTTTCATTCAGTTAGGTACGTGTATTTTAATAGTTGCTAGCCCAATGTAACCTAACCTTAGTTTTCAAACTACAGAGTCAAAACATTTGATACACCTTAGTTTCTTGTAGGTATATAAAGTCGGAAAAGACTGAACTGAATAACAATACAATATAATAGTGTACGACACTCGCGAGCGTAACGATCGGCTTTCGCATTTGTCACTCCACAACACTAAATCATTAGTTATGGCTGCGCCCCCTGCCACCTTATAATTATCATCAAAATACGCGCTACGCAGCTACTACCTTATTATGTGATTGATTGATCCGATGAGCACTCGCTCCATTAAATAAATATATGGCTCATGTGTACTGGCTCCAACATGTCTGGGGTTGAAAGCTCACATATTTAATCTAAGTTCAAACAAGGGAACACCATTAATTTTGACGCTTATCACTTCAAACAAGTATAAATTGCTAAATAGCTTCTTTAAAGGCTTCCGTAGCCTACAAGGAAGCCTTACAGTTTCCCCATGTCAGTCCGTCCATCTGCAGCTCAGCTCAAAGACTTTTGTTACTAGAAAGCTATAATTTGGTATAACTATAGGTATATATTAATCATGCCGACAAAGTGGTAAAATAAAATCTTCGAAAAAAAATTACTCGAAAAGTGAGGATCTCATATCTCGGGTGTGCGGTGTCGTTGAAAAGATCTTTAAAAATATTACATGTTTTTTTTTCTATATTTTTAACAAATAGATTGAGCCTAAGCGCCTATTTCTGTTAGTGTCAAGTGCTTACAATATAACTTGACCTATTGGTTAAGGTAAATCAATCTTGCTCTTGTTCCCTTAGTCCTTGCGCATTGTTCTTTTATCTTCCATTCTTTGTGTGTCCGAAGTGTCAGAGCATGCCCTTCCTAATTACTCATCGATGATCTAATTCACACCGACATCTTTGTTACCGGACAACGGATGCTTACGTAGGCAGTGTGCAGCAGAGATAACGCTCTATAAAGCAGAAACTAGCCGATTGTCACTTTCATAGGCTCGATGTGCACTATTTCTTGATGAGCACTTTCATCCCAACGAGGCACAGACCAATCAGCCTTCCTTCTTCTATAGTCGATGCAACGACTATAGAAGACGGTAACTTTTTATTGGTATTTGTTACTACTATGCTTGTAAAAATAATATATTAATAACATATTATATCTTATAAAAATATCACTCTGTGTACTCACCGGGTTCGTATACCTAAACGTTATGTGAACAAAATAAATATAAATTGGTTATTTCATAAGAAAAACAAGTATACGGATGGAAATATTCGAACGCTTATTGAATATGGAATATTCATTGAGACGTAATATCTTATATCAATATAGTACTTACACGTAATATTAAACATAATATTGTAGTGTAGGTAGGCTGATGGATTTTCCCCTACACTCAATGTAGGGAAAAAACCATCAGTAAGGCACAACGTTTGGAAGAGGGAAATTATTATATGTTTTTTTTTTCGACGTAAACTTTATTGATGTGAAGAAATATTGATACGAGTCGAACATAGAACCGCCACCTTCTTAAAATTGATTTAAAAATAAGCTGGTGTTAGTTTTTTTCATGCGATTATCCGTACATACTTGAATCCGTCATTTATCTTTCACCGTCCATCATTTACCTCTCTCTACTTACGTGTTTAGATTACACAGGCGTGAAGTTACACTTTTTTAAAGTATTAATGATACAATAACTGTGTTCCATAAATAACGAGGCACTAATAGTTTGGGGCAGATGTGTTTGTTGAATGCAGTAGGTACTGCCTATACCCTTGACTTCCGCCACTAATGTTCGAATATCTCTCCGAAATAAATTATGGGACCAAATATTACTTTCTATCGAGAACCATCGATGTAATGATGGTGGTATGCCATCATTTAATTTACATGGATAGTAGCTAGATATTGCAGCCTGTAGTCACCTACACAGACCCCGAGATCACAATGATACCTCCTGAGGCCTTGTTATTGCGATATCATCAGGTTTCATACAACTCTTAATATAATTAACCTGTCCTACTTTCCAGCGATGACTTAGTGTCGCTTTAAAGTAATAAGGCTTCAGGGGATTAAATATAAAATCAATTCTGGAGTGTCAAGCAAAGTCGGCTGAAAACCTATTAAAGCCGGATGTCTGAAATGCGGGTATTGGATTATAAACGTCACGCTGGGCTACAGATAGATTGGCAGATGCTGTATTTGTTTTCGTTTTGAATGTACTTGAATAGGAACCATAATTTATAAAAAACATTCTCGAAAACGAATACTATAAGCCTGTATACAATGTGTCCCAGGGATAAGTGACCGCCCGGCGTTTTTCGAATATTTGTACAAAATTAAGGGTAATTACTCTTATATATTTAGGGGACTTACGGGCTTTGATTTTTTTTTTATTGATTTCTAAATTTTCTGCCTCGGTAGCCTAGTGGTAGCAGGCCACTACTACTACGCTGAGGTCCTGGGTTCGATTCCCGGGTAGGGGGTTATCAGAGATAATGGTGTAAAGTCCTTTATCTCTGGTTCTATTGGGCTCTTTCCATTTTCTGGAAATTTCCCAGTACCTCGAAGTTTGGTAATGTGCCCGGAGATGTCAACAGGCTCGCCACCTGTTACATGGGCCAAAAACGTAACCGGCGAATCGTGGGTGTTTGCATGTATGCATGAATGCATGCATTTACCTCTGCCTACCCCTTCGGGGATTACAGGCGTGAAGTTACGTCTTTTTTTTTTTTAATTTTCTAGTAAATACGCGTGACGTGCTGCAGTTTTTTTACAATGTTTCCAAGTTTTTAGATCTTTCCTTATTATTTTTTTTATTGACTAGCCGAAATCATAGTTTATCGATTAAAATTATTATATATATCTGAAATATAATAAAACATTTAACTTTGCGCGCTCCAATTATCGTTTTAAACAGATGAATCGGTAGACATTGAATAAATAATAGTAGACATATATATATTTCGAAAAATATATCAAATTACCACTAACAACCTACATTGGTCCCGCGCGAAACCGAGATACGTCGCTAGTAAAAAATAAAGATAAAATTTTGCTGAGAAAGGTTTCTTTTTTAGGACAGGGAAACACGATTCAGGTATAATACTATAACCAGACCTGCGGCCATTCCATGATCTTTTATTGTCTATCTGAACTGAGTTGCTATTAGCTTTGAATATCTCGTTTTCTTTTTATTACGTAACAGATTTGGACAGTTTCTAAAAAGACTCACATTATGACGTTATTATATGCCCTGAAATAAAAAACAAACGGCCAAGTGTCAGTGAAAGCTAGATATAGAATGCTGAATACTGTCCTTATTAAGGTTGTCTTGACCAACGACACGCCCCGGCTCCGCACGGGTACAATTTATTGCTTTCTAGCTGTTGCCCGCAACATTGCCCGCGTGGATGTCGTTTAAAAAGTAGTTTATGTTCTTTCTCAAAGTCAACTCTATCTCTGTACCAAATTTCATTAAAATCGGTTCAGGCGTTTGGACGTGAAAAGGTAACAGATAGACAGACAAAGTTACTTTCGCATTTGTAATATTAGTAGGAATTTCTCAAGTTATATGCGGCGAATTAAGACGAAATATTTACTAGTTAAGAACTTACTTACCTAGCAACGTAACTGTAAAACCGTTTCTAATTTCACTCAGTAGATTTTTTGTGATGCGCGTATAAGTTTTGCCGTTCATGCATTTTACTTTCAGATCACAACATTTTTATTACATTTAAGGCTTTTGCCAGAATCTATGATGTCGTTTAAAAAAATATGTGTTGTATAAAAGAAGATTTATCTCAAATCGTTAATCTACCGAAGCGTGAAATTTACATTAATTCCAAATGACGTAGTTTTGTAGCGATAAATGAGCTTCGATTTTATTTATGTGCTTTTCGTTTGCGTTATTTGTTTTTTGCTTTATAGCTTTGTATAACATTTTTATGTTTATGATTTCTGTTTTTTACGTTGCTTAGGTGAGACGCTGCTTATTTATTACAAGACAAGCATACATTTATGGCATAATGAACAATAAATTCTTAATGATGTTATCTTTTGTGTAGTTCGACCACTACTGTTTTTAACGAGTGACATTTCATCCGCGGATAAGTTTCATTTGCGGATGAATTGTCACCTAAGCCGTTAACTGCAGTCAAAAACAAAGCTGTTTTCCCTTTATCGTACTTTCAGTACATGCTAATAACAAGAACGTTAAGTAGGTAAGTATTTTACAGTACCTATTTTTTTATGTAATAAAAGTGGCAAACAAGCATGCAGGTCACATTGATGTTAAGTGATGATGCAGTCATCACTTAACCTATGTTACCTAAATGCCTATGGATACCCACACAAAGACCAAGGTCAAAATGCAGATGCGTTACCACTCCTGAGGCCTAAGGTGTTATGCCTCTGTGCCGGGAATTACTGATCCGTACCTTACTACCTGGACCTGACCGGAACACGATAGTGCTGAACACTACCATTTAGCGGCAATAACCTATATTTTTGTAATTGTGTTTCTAATCTCCATAGAATCCAATGATATTGCTCTGTAATTTCGGGCACACGGCACAAAAAGATTTGAGATCGGGAGTTCTTTGTTTCCACGATACACATCTACGAGTACGTACACCGAAGTCCCTATTTATATATTTGTTTTTTTATAAATAAAATTATTCACTTACCATCTATGAGACTTAACTTTGTGTTGATTATACTTGTTTGCCATTTTCACGTAGTACAAAAACTTTTTTCACGGGTGGTAGAGCTCCAGTGACGGAGATCGCGGGCGTAGGCATCACCGCATTACCTAATATATACTTGCCGCTAAATGGTAGTTCCAGTCAGGTGGTAATGTGTGCCACTTCCATTACGTAAAAAAAACTTCATCATCATTTCAGCCTAAAGACATCCACAGCTGGACAAAAGCCTCCAACAAAGACGTTGACAGTTGTGCAACATCCGGGAAATACGCCATTATCGCCACGTTTGCTATGCAGTAATTTCATCACAGGACGCTTCTGCCCATTCTGTATTATTACACTTCAGTATTACCGGCGTATTGGAATGGTTTCACAGCTATTTGCCTATTAGACTGCGCAAGCGGAAAAAATTTCTTCGCCTAGTCCGTGGTGGGGTCGTCACGACCCGACATATGAACTAAAAATACTGATGATTAATGAAGAAAAATCTTAGTGCTTCCGTCGTAGAATAAGCATGCATAATAGATATATATATATATATATATATATATATATATATATATATATATATATAAGCTATTTTCAAAATAGATAAACAGCCGAGATATACCGATCTTTGGCTATGAACCAAATTCACGTAACAAAGTTTCAATAGGGCACGAAGGCTTCGTGAGCCAACAAGACTGTACACGTAATTATATAATTGTAATGTTTTTCACAACCGATCGTTATGTCATCAAATATGCGCGCCTGAAGCGATAACGACCGCTCCCCTTGAATTACGTTATTGAGGTGTAAAAGGACTAGGCGTTTTATTGTCTTACAATTTTCATATTACATTTACAACGATTCTTGTATGTTTAATACCTAACATCATATATTACCTACTTAATAATTAATCAATACTTCGCGCATTCATTAAGCGCGAAGTAATTCATCAATACTTCGCGCTTAATGTAAGCGTGAAATATTAATGAAGGGGTAGGCAGAGAGAGACGTGCATTATAAGGATGTCGAACTTAATAGGTACTTAAATCCGTATAAAATAAACTGCATTGTTTTTTTTTATTCTTTTTGTTCAACATTATTTCAGCTCAAACACGTTGCTTAAAGCTCAAAAAGTCAAAGCTGTCGGACAAAAACTCCTCCAAAGATGCTTACAGTTGTGCATAATCTGGGTGGATAAGCCATACACGCCACGCTTGGCATGCGGATTGACGATCGCAGTAGCGGTAGTTTTATCGCAGGACGCTGCTGCCAATCCTGCGTTATTGGTAAGCACCATTGGAGTGGTTTGACTGTCATTGGGGAGCGTTCAAGTATTAGTAGGTAACGCAATTCATAAAGATTTTTGACCCACCCTCACGCCCATGTAACATGCCGTGACATTGTTATGTACCCCTCCTCCTCCGCTCAAAACGTTACGTAACACCCAAATAAGCATTTTTTTTCCTATTAAAGTTATTAAATACCGAATTTTTAAATTTACTGCTACTTTACTGGTGGTAGAGGTCCTTCTTCTTCGTCCTCTAGTGTGACACACGTCACGTCCCGACACCGGCGCTTACTATCGGTTAATTAACAAATATTCAATATTGTTAATTACCTACTACACAGGAACCCCTCTGGAAAGTTACTTCAATGATTTTGATAAGGTTAATACTTGGGTTACTAAATAAGGACCTAATCGAAACACACATACAACTGTGTGTTAACACAGCAGTGGTATATTCGGGCGCACACAAGCAGGACCCACCTAACGTAATTAACTTGCTTCGATAAACATTTGCGACATTTGGCCTGGGCCGACGGTGACCCACACCCCAGCTATAAAACTTACGTTATCTTCCGTATTAACGCACACGACTTGCCTTACAAAATAAATAATTTGAAAATGAACAAAGATTCGAGTTTTTAGTACAAATATAATATAGGAATTCCATATCTTCCAAAACGGTTTTTTTTTTCATTTTTTATTTAAACGTTTGTAACAACACTGTTGACATAACAACTGTTTTTTTTCTCTTCAACTTCAATATTATGAACTATCTATACACATTGAAACATATCCTAGATCTCTGGTTCTGTTAGGATTTTTCAGTTTTCGAAAAGTTTCCCAGTTTCTCGAAGTTTGGTGTAATGTGACTGACGATGTAAACAGGCTCGCCACCTGTTACATGGGCCAAAACTACCGCCGAATCAAGGGTGTTTGCATGTAGGTATGCTTGCTTATATGCATGCATTTACATCTGCCTACCCATTCGGGGATGACACGATTGGAGTCACGTTACACGTTACATTAAAATAATGATGTGTACCTAAACATAATTAGCATCATCATATACCTAATATCTAATAATAAAAACTTTTGAGACTACTACTGAGAAGAACTTCGTGAAAAATTAAATAGATCAGGTACATTGCTTTCAGTCTTGGCAACAGTTAGTAACATATTAAAATACCACGCAACACAATTACATGTGATAACACGAATATTATTAAAGCGTTACACAAACAGAGCAAGGCTCTAATAACATTCGCGTTACCCTGGCGTGCAATGTACTTTTACCAAATGGCCGTGTCATTGAACGTTGGTTTTCCTTCATCGCCTCGCAACCAAAATTTTAACAGTGGTGTTCCAAATTTTTAAGTAGGTAAAGTGTGAATTGAATGCGCATTAAGCAATTAGACAATGCGAAACCGTTCACAAAGTGCGAAATAATCTAAAAGGAGATTAAGAACAAAGGTTTGCAAGGCACTGGGTGAGTGTGGCGTTCATTTGATCCGCTCCGATAAACATCCGCGACCCTTGGCTGGAGCGGACAATGAACGATGGCGTTTGCACACAATTTCATCCCAACCACAGACTCACATAGGCTTCGTCTTTAGTAAAACATATCGTAAGTCTCGAGTAGGGTTTGCTTTTGTGATATAAATATTTTGCGACTACCACACCTTATTAGATAACGAAACGCATACGTGTTGCTTTGAAAGACAAGTAAGAAAAAGAAGATCCAAAAGTCCTTTCTAGTATTTGGAGAATGGACACATACGGACACAGCAGATTAAATGCTCTTCAAATAATTGGATAATGGGGAAACATTTGAAAAGTGCCAAATACTCCTTTATCTGAATGGAAATAAAGAACAAAGGTTTGCAAGGAACTGGGCACCGGGTGAGTGTAGCGTTCATATCATTCGCTCCGATTAACATCCACGACCCTCGACCGGAGCAGACGGTGACCGATGGCGTTTGAACAATTTCATCACAGGCACAAATTCACATAGGCTTTGCCTTTAGTAAAACATATCGTTAGTCGTAGGGTTTGCTTCTATGATACAAATATTTCGCGACTACTATACCTTAGATAACGAAACGGGTACGTGTTGCCTTGAAATACAAGTTAGAAACAATAAGCAAATTAGAGAAAAATGCAAACGTCTTTTCTAGCATTTGCAGAATGGACTTCTCAAACCTTACGGACAACAATGTAGATGGCCGTCAGATAATTGGATAATAGGCATACATTTGGAAAGGGCCCAACACTCGTTCTAAATGGAGATTAAGAACAAAGGTAAGCGAGCACCGGACACCGGGCGGGAGGGTGTAGCGTTCATTTGATCCACCTCGATAAACATCCGCGACCCATGGCCGGAGCGGACAGTGACCGATGGCACACAATTTAATCTCAGCTACAAACAAACATAGGCTCTGCAGCCATTTATACTCTGCAATATTATTAAAGTAAAGTGAAGTGTGTTTCCATCAAAATATTTTTCAAAAAACAGAACGAAACGCATACGTACAAGACGTATAAAAAACAAGTTAGGAATAATGCAAATGTCCATCCTGGCATTTGGACAATCGACTTTGATTACACATAAACGGTAATTTAGAAGCTCACTAAGCAATCTCCTCCGCATAGTGCCAAATACTCGATCTGAATGGGGATTAAGAACAAAGGTTAGCAAACACTAGGTGCGAGACATCTGCGACCCTTGGCCGGAGTGGATGGTTAATAGACAGAGAAGGTGGTTGCACACAATTTTATCTTAGCTACAAACTTTCTTCATTATATTAAGGTAGGTGTGTTTCTAAAATAATACATTTTTCTACTACCATACTCCGAGAACTGATCGAGACTTGTCTTGAAAAGAAAACCTAACAATAATCAAATTAAAGAATAATTAATACTTATGTTTACAGTAGTAGGTATGTCCTAGCATTTGGATTAGTCCCAAAACCTCTTACAAAGAGTAATTTAGCTACGCGCACCAAACAATTGGTTAATGTGAATCCGTCCGTAAAGTTCCAAAAACTTGAACTAGATGAAGATTAAGAACAAAGGTTTACAAAGCAGCGGGCATCGAGCCGAAATGTAGCGTTAATTTGGTCCGTTTCGATAAACATTCAGACCCTTGACCGGAACATCCACAGAATTTATCTATTCCATGGGAACATCCAACAACAAACAAACCACACACATACGCATTAATTATCTGTAATATTATAAGTCGACCTAAGCTTATGTATGTTTTAGCGCAATTAAATATTTCATAGCTTGCAAACTTAAACATTGACACGTGTTTACCAAAACTATTTTATTCGGAATTAGCATATCGGCTAATCTATTTCCATAAATTTCAATTGCTGTTCTTTAATCTCGCTACTACTCGAGAACGGCTGGACCGATTTGGATAATTTTGGTTTTGAATGATTTTTGGAAGTTCAGGGAAGGTTTAAAAGGTAAGAAAATATGAAGGGATTGAAAGGAAATAGTAAAAACCAAAATTTTATTTTCCCATACAAATAGTCCGTATCTATCAAACCTTAAGGCGGAAATACGAAGTTTGCTGGGTCAGCTAGTTATGAATAAAATAGTTTTGATTAAAAACTGTTTCCAAAAAATATACCGGCATGAGAGTCGTATGATCGCGCAACTAAAAAGAGCAAAAATACCAGAATATAGATGTCACAAAGAGAAATGCACGTCATACTATTGGAATATTTAGAAGTCTGACCACCAATTACGCTAACTAAACTTCTATGACTAAAGTGCCAAATATTCCATCTGAAAGGAGATTAAGAATAAAGGTTTGTAAAGCACTGGGCATCAGGTAAAGATATATGTCTATAAACCTAGCATGCAAAAGTGAGCAAATCGATAATTATTTTACCTAATATTTAGTGCTAATTTTGTGCCAGTATCGCGATTTTTGTGCTCTTTTGGATTTCCAGAAAATTGCTATCTTTTTGTCAAGCTAGCAGTGTATGCCTAGAATTCCAGATCAGGATGACCTTGCTCTTAATCTAATAAACAGTTATTAAGTGCTCATTAAGTTCTCTTGATCTAGGCAGAAAATTATTCATTTTCAATATAATATTTTTTTATTGGTTTTTCCAATCAGTTCACTGCTACTTTAAGACTCAGCAAGTTTATAAAATAATATGTACAAATAAGAAGAGAACATATTTCCGAGATTCTAGGAAAAAAAATCAAGTTACCAGAGCAACTTGCGTGTCGACTTTTGCTGAGTGAGTAAAAGTTTCAATTGGCATTCAATGTTAAGAATATAGCTGGGAATAAACTATTTTATTGCGGCAAAGGTTCGTCCTGACAGCCCAAGGATTTATTCACATAAGCAGGAATATTTGACGTTACCAACCAACGTTACTCTCGCACATTCGACAGACAGCAATACTATCTCAGAATTTCTAAGCATTATATATTTTATCAAACAGTAAACGCAGCAAAGTTATATCAGGAAATTTCAGGACAATGTATTATTTTTATGTCATTAAAGTGGTAAACAAACATGTTGTCGTTTTTATATTATGTACTGCAGGGGACTCTATGATTCCACTTGTTCTACATACAAATGATACTTTTCGGTCTCTACATAATCATTATCCACACACAAATAATGGCTCAACTGCCATGATTATCGAGAAGAATAATTGCGCGCGCAATCGCAAGTGATTGTACAAGAGAAACGAATAATAAATTTGGTCCATTTGGTAACATGTTTTATATTTCATCAATCGGTTACAAACAGACGTATGATAGTAATAAGCCCGAAGGGCTACTGAAATCCAATAGAAATATATCTATAATCAAGTTATATTATTAACTATCATATGAGTGTTTGTAACCGATTGATGAAATATAAAACATGTTACCAAATGAATCAAATAAAACTTAAAGCAAAAATGTATGTTTTAGTCATTGATATACAAAAAATGTATATCAATGGTTTTAGTTGAACTTCATTAGATACAGTCGATATAAATTGTTACTTTGAGACAAAACATGTTGCTTTAGCACTTGTTAATATGTATATATATATTCATCTCAGAACACTTCAGACGGAAGTTCATTCCACAATTTTCACGTTCTGCGCAAAAATGAACGTGAGAACCGCACCGTTGAGCACTGCCAGGAATCCAGTCGGTGAGGGTGGAACTTCTCTCTTCGGCGGGTAGTACGGTGTAGGAAAAGAGACGGTGGCACCATGTCAAACAGTTCAGCAGAACACTCACTATTGTAGAGACAGTACAACACGCATAGACTCCCAATGTCTCTGCGCAGGCTCAGATGTTCGAGCCTGTCAGTAAGTCCTGGATTGTTAACAATACGAACGACGCGTCTTTGTAGGGAGTCAAGTGGACCAAGCTGGCAAATATTGCCTCGCTTTGTTAAGCACCCCTAGCTTTTTGGATGCCAACATGGTCTTAAACTCAATGTGACTCTCGAATAGCACTTCGTTCGATATGTCAACGCCCAGGATACTGATACTCTTACCAACGGCGAGCGGAGTCCCCTGGAACTGTTGTGCTACACAGAATGTTTTTTTTTCGCTTATGTGATAGTTATTATGGGGCCATACATCTAATTAGAACAGGAGTGCTGAACACTACTATTTGGTGGCAGATGGATTAGATAATATGGTACTGCCTACGGCCTCGAGCTCCTGGAGCTCTACCACCAGCAAAATGGTTCAAAGACGATCTCAAATTGAGTATTACCGGGAAGGAAATAGAATACATTTTAGTTTTTAATAGTCAGTACTTACCTGTTTTGGTCTGACCTCATTCTATTTCAAAGAATTTCCGCTTCAATCGAAACCCCAAATGATATTTTTTTGTCCAGTGACTAATAACTGCTAAAATAGAAGGTCTACAAATGATGAGTGTGAGGAAAGTACCAGTTTGATCACAGGGTGTGAATAAAAATAATAAGCAGTTTTTTTAGGATTCCGTATCTAAAACGGAAAAAACGGGACCTTTATCTGGAACAGTAATAACTTTTAAACAAGTGATAGATTAGATATGTGTAATTGTGATACCTACATCTTTGAGTTCTCTCGTTCTCTCCTCTGATACTGAACGGTAAAAATTCTAGACTGTCATACAGTTCATTTGAATACGCTGCTACCTAACATTGTAAGTTTAATTTAGTTCATTGATTTATGCAAAAATATTAAATACGAGGTGAGGTGCTATTGATAACAATAAATAAAAAATATATAGTGATTAATATCAAAGTTTCAATTTATATTTTTTATTCCAAGGAGTTAAAATACTCGTATTTTATGAACGACGAAAAAAATGGTATTTAGATTCTCAATATAGTATTTTACAGCAGTTTCACGTTGGTTTTGTAGAAATCTTACCGTGGTCTTTTGTATCTACTGTTATCAGTAATCCATTAGTATGTAAAGTACTTTTAAAAGAATAATTAAACGAAATCGATTTTGAAAAAATATGTTTAAGAAGAGAGATACAAGAAACCTCAATAAGATGATAATGTCGGCGGACGGAGTTGTTATAAAAAACACACTATAAAAATATGTCAGGAAAACTTTCACCTATTATTCGAGTTTGATTTTATGTTCCCATGTACATTGCAATATTTTTTAGAGATACATAGAGATACATACTGAAAACATTGACTACGTGAATAGGTACATAGATATTTAATCGTGAAATATATTACTAGGGTGAAGCGAAAATTACTTTTTTCGACTTATGGTAATAAAATATGGTAAATATATAAAAATAGCGGCCCGCGCCGGCTTCGCGCGGTGCAATGTTGCCTACCCTCTCCTATTCGTCTTAGCGTGATGATTATACATAGATATAGCCTAAAGTCTTCCTCGATATCTTAGATCTTACGGAACCCTATTTTTTCCAAAATAAAATGAACTGAACTGAACGGATTTATCTTATCTTGGTCTTGAAATGTTCGTGGAGGTCTAGGGAAGGTTTAAAAGGTAAGAAAATATGAAGAAATGGGGGGAAATAGTAAAAACCACAATTTCATTTTCCCATACAAATAGTCCGTATCTATCAAACATCATGACACATTATTGTGACTGTGACCCCCTCAAAAAATGACAATTATTTTTTTTAAATTATACTACCTAGATTTTTTGCCGTACGCCGTTTTGCAACTTCTTCGAGTCGATTGTGTCAATATTGCCGATCATCATAGCCCGTCGGATTCTTTCATCAATTAAATAATAACTAATATTTGTACGTAATAACATTTGTATGACAGTAATAGTAAGTGCGTAGGCAATATGAGCGAAAACAATAGCGCACTGAGGTCGATGGGGCTACGATTCAACCCGTAGCGGTAACTGCCCTTCCCTTCGTCCCTTATAGTAGGTGGAGGTACTGAACAGGTTAAGATTGCAGGGTGCAAGGTATCTCCTATATCTAAACCTGACGCGCTGGAGTAAATTCAAAAATCCCCTCTTGGGCTCCCCTACTTATTATTTGCAATGATGACCACAAAGTTCTGCTTTTATTTTGTAATTAATGAAAAATAGAATATAAAAGCAGGTATTTCGCAAAATAAGTCTGTTTATTTGAATTTCGTATATATAAACAGCGTCAAAACAGACACAGTTTTTTCATATAATTAGGCTCGAGAGCTTTTTTAAGTCGTATTTTTTTAAAACTACCTAGAGGCTAGAGTGAATAACCAAAATAAATAATAATCAAAAACACATAATATATTAAAAAGAAACGTAACGATTATGTATGGAAAGTGTATGTATGTTATAGTATGGAAAGAATCAATTATTTACATATTACTCCATTTCCCAATTTCACATGAAACTGAGAAAAGGAATGAATTTGGTCCTAAATCTTAGCTAAAAAAAAGTCATTGCAGAGTAAACGAAATCAAATAGTTTTTTATGGTTCTATTTGAAACTAATAAAGCACCATATTTTCACTATTCGATTTCCATACGTTGAAAGGATGAAAGGTGATTTTCTCACGACCCTAATAACATGTACTCGTATATTAGCCTGCCTCCGACTTTGTATGCGTAAAATTCCCTTTGTTATAGGAATTTCGAGAAATTCGCTAAGTGGTACCTTACATTCCCTAAGGAACCTACGTGTAATTTCAGCTTCCTACCTAGGTATACTAAGTACTTTAGTCGTGCGTTGTCTTAATGTAGGTAGTTATGACAATAATTTCGCCAGTAAATCTATAAAGTTGCTGTACCGGCGAACTTCGTGTCGCTTTACCTAGTAAAGTAGTATATTCGATCTATTCTCAGACACTGTGGTACGAGAATGTGATATGTTAGATATACTTCGATATTTTTTTACCTATGAAATAAGGTTAACAGATGATCGAATTCAACACCCTCAAGAACCATGAAAACGACACCCATGACGAAAAAATTGACAACTTCATGCACCCGCCAACTTGGATTTATATTTTAACACCACTATCGAATTCAGCACCCTTAAGAACCATGAAAACGACACCCATGACGAAAAAGTTGACAACTTCATTCAGCCGCCATCTTGGATAGGTATAATATAGGTATTGTCCACAAATTTACACATTCTGGACAGAAATTTAAACCTAATTCAGCGTTGATATAGATTATTATTACCTACATCTTAAAATTAAAATATCCAGATAGATACGTATTTGGATTTTTAACATTTAAATTGTTGTAGTATTTAACGACTAAGGGCGAGATTCACAGACCACACTACGACTTTACTTTCGAGCAAAGTACGCTTCGAACTGTCAAAACCCATACATTTCTGACAGTTCTAAGCATACTTTGCTCAAAGTAAAGTCGTAGTGCGGTCTGTGAATCTCGCCCTAAGAGAATTTGGCGGACATCGCTTTCCAACCGTAAGGGACTTGTGCTAAAATACATACGATATCATTGTCGATATATTTTTTGGTACCTACTCAGTTACTCATGTGAAATTGATGTATATGATCGATAGCTTAAAAATAATTGAATCTTGATAGGTATATCGATTTTAATTCCATCTTTGTATAAATAGTTTGATAACTATTATAAATTCGCAATTAATATATGGAAACGCTTTATCGGTTTTCCTTTAGTTTGTTGAAGCTTCTAAAACAGATGTGAAAATAAATTGCTTGCTTAATTGCCATTTATTCCTTCTTGCGATCTCGCCCGACGTTATTAAAGTTTTAAACAACATTCACCTAGACGGTATTGTAGTCTACAGTGCAATGTATGGCCTACGTTTTAGTAATTAACTTTACCAGACAATTTTCTAGAAGTATAAAAGGTGTAATAACATCAGACAATTTTCTAGAAGTATAAAAGGTGTAATAACATCAGACAATGTTCTAGAAGTATAAAGATGTAATAACTTAGCAGGCAGAGATTATATTCAAATTGCATGTATTAGATACATCTACACAAAACTAAAGAACTGAATATGAATCTGTTGGCACTCCTAAGACCTAAAATTTTGTGCCCACGGCCAGAAATTACATTAAAACCTCACCGGCGCATGCATTAACATTTAATTAACGGCAGATTTAACATTCGAACTACTAGTAGCTATGTTATCAAAATTCCTCATTGGAGTTCTGCCACCAGTGGGTATTTGCAGACACATTATATGCGCACTTTTATCTAGTTACTAGTAACGTCTAAGGAACGTATCAATTGCCTATTACTAGCAAGTTCGAAGCACAATACCGAGTTGGGAAGTTGGTGCAAATAATAGAGTATAACGGAAGTTGCTACCGGGAACAGTGTGTTCCGCTAGAAAGTTAATCTGTACCGTACTATAGGTATAACACCACAGACTTTAGGGTATATCGTCGAAGTATAACACGTATCAACATTATAAGGGTGCGCTCGCACAAAACTTCGTTAATCTCCGACTGGGAGCCAGGTTACGCCGCAAGCTACACATGTAGGTTCATACCTAAAATTTTCTTTTCGTCAGCATTTCTTTTGCGTGAGATTAATGATGAAAGTTCATTTGTTTTCGTACTATATGTACAACACTTTATAAATACACTAGCGGCTTCGCGCGGTTGTAATGTTACCTACCCTCTCCTATTCATCTTAGCGTGATGTTATAAAGCCTAAAGCCTTCCTCGATAAAATTCTTTCAGTATTAGATATCCCATCAGCCCATCTAATACTGAAATAATTTTTCAAATCGGACCTGTAGTTCCTGAGATTAGCGCGTTCAAGCAAACAAACAAACAAACTCCTCAGCTTTATAACATTAAGTAAGTAAGTAAGTATAGATAGATATAGATAAGGCTGCGCTCGCACAAAACTACATCCAACTTTGAGCCAGCGATACGTTAGTGATGCTACACATGTAAAGTCGGGCGGGTCGGCAAATTCGAACGAAAAGGAAGTTCCGAACCAATTTCTACACATGTTAGAATTTATTCGGATAGCACCGATAGGGTATTCTATTCGAGTTCTATGCGGGTCAATATATTCCGATGAATGCCGCCTCGCTATTGTTCACCTGAGTTTACTGGGATGTAGTTGTGTGGCGATGGAAGACCTGTTTGTTACCCGAACATTAATTTACACATGTTCGATTAAGCCACTGGGCTTTGTCGATTAATGCCGTCTTACTTGTGTGTGAGCGCCCCTAACAGCTGAATTACCTTAAATCCAAAACCTTTGGATTTGTATTCAAACTAATCGGAATACGTGTGCGCTCAGTACACCAGCACTCGATCGTCTTAACTTCTCCTGTTTTTTTTTAGGTATATTGTACCACCTATAAAAGAGCTATAGCGATAATCTAAATGTTATTATTAATTTAGTAGATCGTATAAAAGCGATGCAGTACGAATGGATAATAAAGACTTAAACCAGGCTAAATGAGATTCAATTTGGCGGTCGAGCCGCATGTAACATTCAGCGGCTAACGATTTAGTGTAAGCGCAGTCTTACGGTGAAAGGGTGAACGTAACTCTATCTTTTTTTTCCTGTGATAACATCACACGAAAACTGGTTTTCTGAATCCTATGATTGATATGGAATGCCTTTGGGCAACTAAGATTAAAATGGCCTTTTCTAAAATACGGTTCAGGACAGGATGGATGCGCGTTTAAACACATAATTAGACATTTTTCGCAATCCTAGCAGCCTCTGTGTCTCCCCGATGGCCATACGTCTAATATCGTGTACAGAGAAGCATTGTACAAGTGACCCCACAAACTTTAGACCAATTTCTGTACTACCTGTCTTAAGTCATCTATTACCAACTATGCTAGTTAGGCAACCGATATAATAGACTTTTCAGTTTATTGAATATCGTAAAGAAGTCGCTTTTACCCTTAATAATTGTTTTTTTATATTATTTCGCATTAACACATGCTTGTGAAATATATTTTATTTTTAAAGAAAAATGGAAAGAAAAATTTGACTTCAGGCGAGACTCGAACTCGCGACCTACTGGGAGTCTAGTCCAGCCGCTCTTCCAATCGAAATTCGAAATAAAAATATTTTCTATTTCTATTTCTATTTCTATTACTGCAAAGTAGATTTTTTTAGCTACCCAAAAGTGTTTATTTATTTATTTAAACTTTCACACACTTACAAGTACATGAGGCGGACTGAATGCTATGAAGCATTCTCGACCAGTCAACCTTGGGGTTGTGTTGAGAAAAAAAAATGTTTATGATCCAAAATTAACAAAAATGTGTATCTAAAAGTGCTGCCCAATATCACAAAGCCACTATTCCACGCTGGGCGTTCCGATGTCGAGCGTCTCGACGCCCAGCGTGTCGACGCCCAGCGTCCCGGCGCCCAGCTTCCCGACGCCCAGCGTCCCGACGCCCAACGTCCCGACGCCCACAGTCCCGACGCCCACCGTCCCGACGCCCAGCGTCCCGACGCCAGCGTGTCGTTTTTGTATGATCCAAAATTAACCAATAGTTATATCCAAAAATGCTGCCCAAAGCCACTATTCCACGCGAACGAAGTTGCGGGCACAGCTAGTTACAGAATAAAATACATAAGCTTATTCATGTATTAGAGTACGTAATATTGAAGGAAACTATGAAATGTATAGCAACGGGCATTTGGATATACCTATACATCTCACACAGCGCAAATAAATCCCAGAGGGAATAGAAAAAAGTTGTATGACACAGGAAACATGCCCAAATTCTTTATGTAATAAAACATAAAGAATTTGGGCATGTTGATTACGTCGATATTACCTATTCATGATTGGAACAGGGGTGTGTGATATCAATAGAATGATGTTCATATTCATGAGTGCAGAACGTCATTGTATGAATTGATTTAAAATAAGTTAACTTATAATTAAATACTCGCAGAAGTTATAAGTCCAGATTTAATTATATCTGAAGGTGCATAACAAAAAGAGCTGCAAATAGCTTAGACCCGTAGACCAGATATTACCCATTTTAATGTCAAAAGCGGCTGAACCGATTTTCATCATTTTCGATTTCTTAGATTATTCTCCGCCTGGAAGAGCAAATTAAATATTACAACTTTTGAAAAAATAAATTACTACATTCACTCTTCATCGAGACACGTATAATTAAAATACCTTAATATCTACAGGATGTCTCAAATAGGCTCAGGTTTATTTACACAAAATCGAAATGATGCACTGTGTTTTTAACTAAGTATGTGCTATTTCTATAGTATTTAAAATACATTATTCTTATTAAATATACCACATCTTCCGTGGTTTTTCTCCTACAAATTAATATCAGATTAAAACAGAGCGAAGCCGTGACCGGGTTCAGTTATAAAGGTTAAAAACATAACACTATTTCAGTTAGTTGTCTAACGTAAAAAAAAATCAGGTGCCCGGCATTATTGGCAACGAGGATCGTATGTTGGCACGTCGCCAAACATTGTACAAACCCGATTTTTAGGTTAAGGCTGTATTCATGAATCACGCCCTAACGGAAGATATTAGCCATATACTATCATGAACGCTTTGTGCTCAATAAACCATGTAAAGACTGCCGTGTGCATAAATAGAATTATACTGTGTCGTTTTTTTACGTGGAAGGAAGAAAAAACATGGTACTAACGATACGATTCTTCGATTGCGAACTTTACTCTCTACTGTTCCATGTTTTCTCTCACAAAAAAAAATAAGGACAAAACTAAAAAACATTGTAACCTGAGATTTCGAATGTGACAGGCATAGAGCAACACGGCCCACCGACCGCGGCCGACCGAAGGTGAGTAGCATGCAGGCTTTCCCCTCTGTCAAAGTACGAGTACAAGCACAAATGACCCTTAGCCTGTCGCCGAGATGTTGAAATGTGTGCGTGAAATTGTTTGCGTATTTTGTTAAAGTCAAGGTGTGACTTTCGGAGTAAATGTCGATTTTTGTTGTGTGTGTGTGTCATACAATTTTCCCCCGCAAATAATGACATACTGTGTTGCATCGGTAATGAACGCTATGGCTACTCCCCTCCGGTCGGCCGGTGGCTCGTGTTGCTCTATGGCTACAGGTATAAAATTATGTTCTCTATCGAAGAAAGGAAAAGGAAAATAATTACCCGTTTACTATATTTGTGTCTCTATCACACTCTTCTCGCGCGTCTCCCATTCTGGCTGCTAAAAGATCGAAATCAGTACCTAATGTGACCATACCTTTCGCAAGTGGACCATTGAAACGTTGTGCAGCTCATATTTGTGGATGTGCCTAACATGACCAAAATTTGCATACAATATTGTATGTACATAATATATTATGCCGGGCAATTTTGAGAGAGGCTTTTGTCCTGCTGTGGACGTCTTTTAGAAAAAACATAAGTAACTCCTTGTAATTTTTCTTGGGAAGTAAAATGACTAAACATGAAACTAAGTGCAAATATTTCTGCAATCACCATCACATTTTACACGAGGAGAATATAGACAAAATATTTCGCCTATTTTACCGAACATTAAGTATAATTTACATTCAAGGAACATAAACTTGTATTACATAGATTAGATGACAAGAAGTACTTACCTGTAGGGTTGTCATCTTTTCTTTTGAAACAATTCTTGAAAATTCCTATTTTTGTCTTGACGACACAAAAACTGTGGGGAAATCACGCTATAATAGCCCTCAATTATATTAAATCGCAGTGTATCCCTAAATGGAAGTGTTTAGTACCATGGTATTTCCCCTTATTAGTCCTTATATAGCCATATTGTCCATTATACTTGTAGGGGAAATAAACTAAAAAGAATAGAAAGAAAGAAAGGAGGTACAAGAAAAAGAGACACTATGATGACGTGATTAATATGTATATTCAGACCATATTACAGTTTTTTTATAGTAATAGTCTCTGAGCTAAGTTGCGGACAGACAGACGGACAGACGGACGTGGCGAATCTACGATAGTCTCCTTGATATTTAAAGTAAAAACAACTGTAATTATAGAAAGATTGGCAACCCTAAACCATACGCTTCCCCTCGATTTATGACAACGGCCCTGATGCTGCTAATATCTTAAAAGGCATTTATCATCCAAGACCCTGGCAAGTATATTTTGTAACTTTTACGATAAGAACGCTCGCCGCCTTATTTTTTTTTACCTCTTAACAACTTATGTTTCACTTTACCGAGACTGCGCTGATATTCTGCTTTTAGAGAGATATCTATCTACGTGTTATGCGGAAAAGTTGCATAAGAATTTGCGGCTATTGGATTGATAACTAGATCACTTCAGCAGAAAAAAAGCTTGGCGATTATGGTATATTCTCCCCTAATGACTCACAATACTGTAGTGGGCGCCTTTAGGGAATGCTTTGTCCAGCATTGGACGTCTTTCGGCTGGAGTGATGATGATGCTGATGACATTTCAACTGAGACCGCGTCTTTTTACGACAACCAGGGGTGACCGAAATAAAATCGACTGGACTACCTCAATAGCCTAGTGGTAGCAGGCTACTACTACATCCTGGGTTCGATTCCCGGGTCAGGAGCTGTCAGAAATAACGGTTTAAAATCCTTTATCTCTGGTTCTATTGGGATTTTTCCATTTTCTGGAAGTTTCCCAGTACCTCGGAGTTTGGTAACGTGCCTGGAGATGGCAACAGGCTCGCCACCTGTTACATGGGCCAAAAACGTAACCTGCGAATCGTGGGTGTTTGCATGTATGCTTGAATGCCTGCATTTACCTCTGCCTACCCCTTCGGGGATTACAGGCGTGAAGTTACGTTACGTCCCTCAACATACGAAATGACGCAATTTTAATTAGCAAGCCTGTTTCATTTGGACCAGTGAAATGGCACGCAACTCTGTTTTGGTTATCGATTACCGCTCCGTTATTCTTTCCCTTAGGGAATACCGGTGACGTGTATTTTAATAAGAACACGTAGGGTACAACGCATGCTCGATCTTTAATCTTTACTTCTGTGTACTTTCTTCCGCACCTCAAAAATATTGAAAAGGAGATGTTGCGAGCTCGGCCCTGGTTCGTACACGTCCTCAAAATATGGGTAAATTAAAGAAGAATCCGAAAAAAATACAATTAATTTATTCAATAATACATTTTAGAGTTACAACCACATTTAATTCAATCGATTTTATCATTTTCAATCATGTTCAACATGGCGGCGATACAACCGACGCTTGGGATAGTAGGTGCCTATGTATATAAAACAAAACTAATGCCATCTGTATCTTACTAGTGCATCACATATTATCAAAAAAACGATGTATCGAATCGATCAATTCAAAGAAGTTCCGATAAATTTCTTTTAATTGGAAATCGATTAGTATTATGTTTTTATTTTAAAGAAAAATGGAAAGAAAAATTTGACTTCAGGCGAAACAGGCGAAAAATATTTCTTTCCATTTTTCTTTAAAATAAATATATTTCACAAGCATGTGTTAATGCGAAATAATATAAAACAATTAACTAGTATTATGTTCTTAGTATTAACACATGAAATCGATTTCGATAGTACCTATTTAGAAAATATTACTTTTTTCTCCAAGTAGGTACTATATAATCAAAAAACAATCAAAAAAATGAAAATGTCAAAAAGACATCGCCCGCCATATTCGCCATGTTGGTTTTGAGTTGCAATTCTAACTGCAAATAATGTTTTGTAACTGCAAACAAAGCTAAATAAGTGAAAATATGCAGTAAAGAACGTTATTACTCGTATGTTGATTTTGACTGTTAATGATATTGTCTACAATACATGGCCGGAGGTCCATACATTTTTGCAACATCTCCTTTTACAAGTTTGCACATGAGATGGACTCAATGCTAAAAAGCATTCTCTGTCAGACAACGTTTGGATAGTTAAGAACAGTTTAAAGTGGTCCAATGAGAAAGCAAAAAATAAGTCTTACAAGAATAGCAATATAATAAATATATTAAATAGATACAGATATAAATATACAAATACATAATAACGTAATACTTATACTAATTTGAATACATGTTATTTTTGTACTGGTGTGGTTGAGTTCCGAGCTCGTGGGTGTAGGCACGACCGCAATTTATCCGCCCCTAAATTGTAGTGTTCAGCACTATCGTGTTCCGGTTAGATGGTCATGTATGGCCCCGTAATAACTATCGCAGAGACGTAATAACTAAGTTCTCAAGGGAGGCAACGTATTTATCTGCATTTTGACCACTGGTCCTTGAACTGCATGCTTGTTTGCCAGCTTCATTACATAAAAAAAATGTAATTATATTGCACCCGTGCAAAGCCCGGCCGGACAGCTAGTACTTGAAATTAAAAAGATCCGGACGAATTGAGAACCTCCTCCTTTTTTCGAAGTCGGTTAATAAATGAAGACGAATGAGGCAAGTGATAACATAACTCTAAGCACAGCAGATAAAGGCCATAAGTCTCAAAATACACCTTATCGTTTAGAAAATTTACATTTCAAAGTTTGGCTATCGATTACCGCTCCATTATTCTTTCCCTGGGGAATACCGGTGACGTGTAATTTACCACAGAACACGTAGATACAAGGCGTGCTCGATATTTAATCTTTGCCTCGGTGTATTTTTATGGTTCCGTACTACAAAAGCAAAAAACCATACCCTTATCAAGATATCACTTGTCACACTGTCTCACAGCCGATCTAAAAAAAATCACATGAGAACGCCATGTCTTACGAATACGAATGACTAATAAAACATCTTCTTACGAAGTCGGATAGTGCTAACTAAAAGAACAAAAAAAAACTTTAAAAAAACTTTCTCAAACTTTAAACTTGAAAAGAAGTTATAGTTGCAAAACGTGCTGTGCATTTATGATAGGGCCCGATTTAAGTAAACGATGTCAGGCCAAGCGCACTCCCTTTAGGTATAAGGTATAAACTTACAAGTACCAACGGCACCATCGGCGGAACAGTCATAGGTAGGTACACCGCGCGCTGCTTAGTTGATAGAGACAATTAAAATATCTATTAGTGCTAAAGAAAGATAAAATAACTTTTCCGTTATCTCAAACTTTATCTTCAAAACCGGTGTCGAGCTCGTGTTTTAAAACGTGCATATAACGATAAGATGTTAAAGACTGCGCGTGAACTGACTCGGTAGCCTAGTGGTAGCAGGCCACTACTACTACGCTGAGGTCCTGGGTTCAATTGCCGGGTAGGGGGTTATCAGAGATAATGGTGTGTAATGTCCTTTATCTCTGATCCTATTGGGATTTTTACATTTTCTGGAAATTTCCCAGTACCTCGAAGTTTGGTAATGTGCCCGGAGATGTCAACAGGCTCGCCACCTGTTACATGGGCCAAAAACGTAACTGGCGAATCGTGGGTGTTTGCATGTAGGTATGCTTGAATGCATGCATTTACCTCTGTCTACCCCTTCGGGGATTACAGGCGTGAAGTTACGTTAATAACTGTTAAAACTGTATGTAGATGTGCGGTACAACTTCTTGCCGGTGCACTATAATGCATTAGACTTAAAGACAGTCGACCCACTTTCTGTTTCGTCAAACTGTACTTGTTATTTTAGAGCAAAACGTGACTGACTGAATCATCTTTTAATGCACAGGAGGACGCGAATTGAAATTGCATACAAAGAACGGTTTTAATAAAGGCATCTGTTAGAAAAGGAATTTCTGAAAATGCAACCCAAAAGGAAAGTAGATGAGGCACGAGAGGTATGTCAGGACCGGGATATCTGGCGTTTTACACTCTCTGTCTACCCCTTTAGGGACCTGGCGTGAAGATACATACATGCAACCCAAAGGAATTGGGCCCCGAAGTTAGCAAGAAATATAGTCAAGGAAATCATGACTATACCTATTATACAAACGTCGCCAAATAGTGAGAACCGCTAATAAAACATCTACTTGCAGAGCCATAAGATAGTGCTGAAAAAGCATAAGAATAAAAACTTTTAGGTTACATCAAAAACGTGCTCCTAGCGATAAGATCCGATATTACATAATCGTAAAAACTGTTAAAACTCACTAGGTACTATTATGAAAATGTGTCATGTACCTAGTTTTCCGGTATTACAGCTCTCCGGTGCACCATTATGCATTAGACTTATGAAAGCTGACCCAGTTTCTGTCTCGTCAAACTGCATCTGTTATTAAAAGCTGAATGCTTGTTAGTTTCAGCAGAAATGTTCCTGGATGTCGTTAAATGATGTGCAATGAAATGATTAGTTGTAAACATTTTTGTAGCTGGTTAAATAATAAAGGCGAATGGTTTTTTTTTCAGTTGACAGCTGCATTCAAAAGATTCATGGTACGGAGGTAGCCGTATAGCATAACTTATGCAAGAACATGTTGGAGAAATGGAAAAAGCATTAGACACCTCTGCTAAATTTGGCCTAGCGCCCTGGATGGAATCAAAGACAAGTCGTAGGCCTGAGTTCCACGTTACGTCAGCGGGCTCTCTAATGATTAGGCTTGGAGACTTGCAGAATTTCTGAATTTGGTTGCCAATTGGGGACCGGGTGAAATCGGGAAATTCCGGGAAATGAACAATTTAACACATTCAGGTGGGTTAGGTTTTTTAAATTTTGGAACCCGATCAAAAATAATTAAATTCAATTTTGTTTTGCATAGTTTAAAATAAATTAAATTAATGATTTCTTCGTTTACATTATTATACTAATTGACCCGGCAAATTTCGTATTGCCTCAGAATTAAATAATCTGTCAAACGTTTGATAGATACGGACTATTTGTATGCGAAAATGAAATTGTGGTTTTGAATATTTCCCTTCAATTTCTTTATATTTTCTTACCTTTTATACCTTCCCTAGACCTCCACGAACATTTCAAGACCAAGATAAGATAAATCCGTTCAGACGTTCTCGAGTTTTAGCGAGACTAACGAACAGCAATTAATTTATATATATAATTATATAGATTATTGTCTCAAAATAAATTATTGATGACATAAAAAAAAAACCCTTTAGACTTTACTTTAAAAATATTAAAAAGCTATAAAGAAATATCTGTGTACACAGCCGGAATTTCGTAGCATAATGCTACGTTGCGTAGACAACCGTTCTCTGTGAAGATTTCATTGCGTTTATTAATTTTAACAGCATACAACACTACCTAATTATGGAAGTTTCTACTGGTTAGCTGCAGCCGGTCAAATATACCTATTTGTATTTGCAGTGTATCGAAATGGAAACCTGTATGTCAAACGAAATTTCGAAAACTGCTTGACGTAGGTATCTTACAAAGACACAAGGATGAAATATGACAGGGAGGTAGTTTAAACATAGGCATTAGACGTCCACTAAGATCGGAGTTTGCGTCAGGACATTAAACTTACCCAATGAATGTTTTTCAGATCAAAAATGACCTACACCCGGGCGAAGATGCGGGCTTCAGCTAGTCGAACATTTTTTTATATTAATTATTTTTTTAGTATAATCAAAAGTTATGCTGTATCGCATGACTCATGACCTTATTTTTGACTGAACGTTTATGAATATTCACTGTTTTTTATTTTCACTTTTTGGTCACGGTTATGTGTGCGTGCACTAGTTCAAGAAGTTACATAGATAAATACATACATATAGGTACATACGTTACGTTAAGTGAAGTAGTATCATTTTCCGCGCCTTCGACATAAAGATCATTTCTAAATTATTTGTTGCCAAAAAATACACATATTTTAAGTAAGTATCTTATAATTATTTCGGTAACTAGTATGGCAGCAAATATTTTTGTCGCGGGAAAACTATCACTCTAAATTGACAGTTTGTGTGTTAACAAACAGCCTGTATTCGTATTCAATTTCATCTCTAGTCATGTTTCATAATGAACATATTGTTATTATTACCTTAATAGAACTGATAGTAAATATTATAATTACATTCAATTTGTTATTTTCCTTATTTGTTTTATCTACGTGAATCATAAAGTTATTCGTAGGAAATAACCAACCAGATGAATAGGAATGAATGGTGCAAAATTTAAAGATATATACGCAAGTATGTATCGTAATGCCAAGTCCCTTACGGGATAGGCAGAGAGTGTGGAGCACCAGATATCGGGTCCTGACATACCTCCCGTGGCACTTTTATATTTATCATCCTGTTCATACATACACGTCATTCTTAAGACTTTTGACCCCACTTTCAGATATTACTCGACCTATTAGATCATGGTAGAGCAGTCTTGGTCTTCCTGGGCCTCTGCAACCATCCACATCCGCATTGTATATATCTGTTCAGTCATCCGCTCATTCGACATTCTTCCTATATGCCCAAACCATCGGAGCACGCCTTTTTTCATTTTTACACCGATACTCTCATTCACACAGAGCCTATTTCTTACATTTTCATAACGAACGCGATCGGTGAGCGATACGCCGCAGATCTTGCGCAAAGTTCTCAAGTAACTACGCAAGTAGGTAAATGTGAATAAATTATACCTACTCATTGTCAGATTCGTGAGTAGGTTGGCCAATCTATTGATGGATCTATACATTGTAGACCATAGAAAACTAAATAACAAGATAATGTGGTAGAGCTCCAGTGACGGAGCTCGCGGGCGTAGGCACTACAGCATTACCTAATATACTTGCCGCTAAATGGTAGTGTTCAGCACTATGGTGTTCCTGTCAGGTGGTAATGTACGGCCCTGCAATTTCCTGCACAGGGGCATAACACCTTAGGCCTAAAAAGTGGTAACGCATCTGCATTTTTACCTTGGTCTATGTTTGGGTGTCTATAGACTGCAGTCATCACTTAACATCGATGTGAGCTGCATGCCTGTTTGCCACTTCCATAACATAAAAAAAATATTAATTCACCTCCTGCTAAAATACAGAGGATTGCGGCTTAGGGATGTGAGGACCCCACTACCCACTAGCGGAAGAACATTCTGCCTCTAGTACAGACAGTCAAACAAACAATGGCAGTCAAACCTCTATAACACCGAAATAGGGCGGTAGTAAATTTAATAACACGGGTTGCAGCAGCGTCCTTCGAAAAAACTACCTCTACTGTACTACGATCGCTAAACGTGGCGATTATAGCTTAGGGGGCGTCCATAAATTACGTGAGGTGTTTTTTTTTTAATTCTCTGTCCCTCGCTCCCCCCTGGTGAGATGTCGTGAGATTTTATTCAACCCCCTCGCTCGTTCCCCAATCTCACGTGAGATTTTTCAAAATATGGGTACGTAAACGCAATGGATTTTTATTGAAAAAGAAAAAAAACATGCTTCGTACTTTTAAGACTAGTAATTAATATTGCTGATAGCTATAAAACGCAATAAAGATTAAACAAGAGAATACTGAAATCGTAACTATTGCGATTAAAAAAATTATATTATTATCTACTCCAATTTAAGAAAAATATTTAAAAAAAAAATATTTTTTTATTTCAAGCAGAAAAAAAAAGTGTGAGATATTTGCTGAGAGCCCATCTTTCTCCAACGTAAGATGAAATGAGGTTTGTCTCGACCCCTGAGACGCCCCCATATCACCGCTTATGGGGAGATTTTTTTACAACAGTGAGCGTCTTTCTGAGATGATAATTCATATTCCTGTAAAGACTCTAGACTAGACTCCATCTATACTCCGTCTTCGATACATCAGCACTATAGGTACTACATGGTTTTTTACATTACAATCTAAACTGAAGACAAAAAAAACTATTTTTTTTTTTTTTTTTTTTCCTTTATTATAGTATAAATTAACAAAGTTTTAACACAATATCACTTAATGCTAGCATTGAAAAAACCACTAAGGTTTGTTAGTATGCTAACCTAATTTATGTCGGTAGGCAGGTAAAAAAAACTGTACATAAAATAATTTAGTTGAAAAGAATCTATAAACCTAAGATACATACCTACGAAGGAAACAAAACATGCAATACAGAGTTTAAGAGTTAGGTAGATATGTACTAAGTTGGGTAAATATACTTAAAGTAATGTTACTATCAAAATGACGCATGCATTAACAATGAGTCATTTCGATGAGCCAATAAATAAATAAATGAATAGTCTGGCAGATATTTTGTTAGACTTAACTTATTTTAAAATTTTGTAAATTAGTGAGAATTATTATCTATTATCTATTAATTAAAAGAATTATTAAATATTATCAATATTATTATCTACTATTTCCTGTGAGAACACAAACAACAGAAAAAGGATGAAAACAAGCACAAATAGAAAACTTAATCTGTGACTCTGAGAAAAGGGAACTAATTGATCCAATCGTTTAATCAAAAATAACAATTTGATCCATGTTTACTGCAAAGCAAAGTTAAATACCCCTTATTTAAATTGCTCCGAGTATCCACGATTTGTTTATTCCTTCAAATCGATGATTATTCCTTTTAAATATTAAACCAGGGACTAGCCGGTACAACATCATTGACCCGCTGGCGTTCAGGTTTCGGGCTGAATTATACATGTCATGTCGACCACGACTGTCAGTGTTTGGCATATCACGTAACCGTTTCAGTGCTACATTGTGAATGCACGTTGTATTTTGTTAAACACGGTATGAAATGTTTATTAAGTTAATATGGGTAAGTATCTAAGTACAGTTCAACCTGGTTTAGTGGGTCTTGAATACTATATTAATAATAAATCTATCATTGATACCTAATTGCAATATTTATAAAGTTAATATTTAGGTTAGGGAAAAAGTCTTTTCGCATTATAGTATGTATGAACTTGTAATAAAATCTCTTTGGCTGTAGTATTTGTATCTGGCTGGTTTTGGTATCATTGAAAGTTAAAATTTTAAAGAACATAAATCCAAATTCAAATTAGGCAAAAGTGTGATTTTCATTTGTTTTTCGTACTGTCAAGATGAGTGAATCTAATGAAGAAATTCGATACATTATAAAATTTTACTACAAAAAAGGTGAAAATGCAACGCAAGCCGCGAAAAAAATTTGCGATGTTTATGGACCTAGTGCAGTGTCTGTGAGAGTAGCACAAATTTGGTTTAAGCGTTTCCAATCCGGAAATTTTGATGTCAAAGATGCACCTCGCTCTGGTCGCCCTATTACGGATAAAATGGAAATGGCATCCATTTTATCCGTAATAGGGCGACCAGAGCGATATGTCGATCTTGCTCCACTTTTTTGAAAAAGTGGAGCAAGATCGACATATCAGTAGTTGCGACGTAGCTGAAGAACTGAGAATTGATCACAAAACAGTTTTGGCGCATTTGAAATAAGCTGGGTACAAAAAAGCTCGATATTTGGGTACCTCACGAGCCCACTGAAAGAAACCTAATGAACCGTGTACTCATTTGTGATTCTTTATTACGACGTAATGAAACCGAATCATTTTTGAAGAAGCTGATGAAAAGAAGGTGATGAAAAGTGGATCACGTATGACAATAACGTGCGAAAAAGGTCGTGGTCAAAGGCCGGTCAGGCTTCACAGACTGTGGCGAAACCCGGGTTAACTCGCAATAAGGTGTTGTGTGTGTGGTGGAATTGGAAGGGCATTATTCATTATGAGCTTTTACCACCAGGCAGGACTATCGATTCTGAACTCTACTGCGAACAACTGATGAGATTAAAGCAAGAAGTTGAGAGAAAGCGGCCGGAATTGATCAACAGAAGGGGTGTGGTGTGTCATCATGATAACGCTAGACCTCACACATTTATAGCCACTCAGCAAAAATTAAGAGAGTTTGGCTGGGAGGTGTTAATGCATCCGCCGTATAGTCCTGACCTTGCACCTTCAGATTTCCACCTATTTCGGTCTCTTCAGAATTCTTTATGCAATGTTAGGTTAACATCACGAGAGGACTGCCAAATCCACTTACCGCGGTATATTGATGAGAAGTCCCAAAATTTTTATAGCAATGGGATCATGTCCCTACCTACAAGATGGTAAAAGGTTATCGAACAAAATGGTACATACATACTTTAGTTAAATTTAAATAAACTATATTAAAAAATGTTTTGAATTATCTTAAAAAATGCGAAGAAACTTTTTCCCCAACCTATTAGATAAGATTAGTGACTTCTTCCCTGAGGGTTTCCGTCTTGTCGTGGCGGGGAGGCTTAGAAGCTGGTGGTTGTCCCAATACCGGCGAAGCTAAAAGAAACCCAGCGAAGGAGCGGTGTTTGACGTGGTTCTACGGAGGAGACGGCTGAGGAAGCGGCATACGAGTCCAATATAACCATCCCATTTTTTCCCAAGGGTGGGTATGCCTAACGCATTTTTCTAACAAAAAAAGGTAAGAATAGTGAAACCTGGATAAGTGGGAATTGAAGATGCCCCGACACTAAAACGCCACCAATAAAGAAACGCAACATGTGGGTTAATTTCCATGGAAGTGCTACATCAAAAGTGGTAAAGTTATATGTATATCTACCGTTAATTTCGGTTAGCTTTACGTGGGAGCTCTCTCAAACATTTAGAGCTAGTAAAATTGTGCAGTAAAAGGACCGTTAACGCTACGTAAATGTAGTTCTACCTCAGTTCTCGATATAAAAGGGTTTTATCAACTCTTTGCAGATTTATTAAGTGGGCTTCAAAACGTTTTGAGAAATATTATTTTTGTAGAATTGAAACTCTAGACGAGAATGTGGGATGACCGTTTGAATCGAGGCTCAGGGGTTCGATCCCCGTACCGGGGCAAATATTTGTATGGCCTATAGATAATTGTTTGGGGTCTGGGTGTTTGTGTATGTTTTTTGTGTGAACAACGGCACCCACGATACAGGTTTATACCTCGTGTGGGGCTGTGACTGTGAGTGTAAGCGTAATTTATCTTTTTTTATAATTTCAACAGCACAAGTATAAATTTATAATTTTAAAAATGTTATATTGTCTTTCCCTTTGTCATTGCAATGTATCGTATTTCATTTGGTTTACAGTAATATAAATGAACATAAGTGTACACCGTATCACAAACATATTCATCTACTCTATTTCTAAAATCAATAAGCAACAAAAACTTTTGATATTTAAAATAAATAGTCTAGAAAAAATGTCGTCATGTCTAGAAACTGCTTCTAAAGGTTGAACTCGTTAACATGTTGATTTGCTCAGTTATCTACTGTGTTAAAGTAAAATCATCGGCTTTGAATTGGATTTCAATACTCGTTCCAGTTTAAGTTAAAAAGTGGATAGAAAAGCGCCGTTCGGTATATTTCAGGCAGAACAAAAGTGAACAAAACAGTGAACAAAAGTAGACAGCGTGTCCATGCTACCGCCCGCAGGGTTGTAGCTCCATAGGTAGTGCTTTGTTTTGTGTGCTATATAGTGACCTATGGCTAGTTTACTTTTAAGCTCTCAAAAACGTTTGCTGAGTTTCTTACCTACCATCTCCATAAATATTAAGCGCATTCTTCCTCGCCATCTATACATACATAAATAAAATTGGGGTGTCTGTTTGTAATATAAAAATAACCGCTTTCTACTAAATGCGTACACGGTAGGTACATATACCAAAACAACAGCGCCTCAAAAACTGTTACTCGTCACCCTACTCCAAACCCTAACCCTTCTTTCACCAAATGCCCGTGAAAGCAGGGTGGTTCCTCTACTATTGGAAAAAAAATCTTCATTCCTAGCGGTGGGGTCGTTACGTCCCGCCCGACACCATAAGAACAATGCTAAGCAAATTTTACTTTTATGTGGCCACATCTGTGTCTGTTGTAAGTTTGATGAGTCAAAAAGATATAAATCCTTAAATAAAACCAGCATTTAAACTTTCTCCAAACAGTGCAGTCAAATGAAAAAGTTATTGATCTATATCAAGCGGGTATTGTCCCGGAATAGATGTCGTATGACCCTTTGCGCAGATGCCAATGCTGGCCAGAACCCACATTGACGAACAAACAAGTAACCATTCGGATGCTGTAGGGTCAATGGACGATATTCTTATTCATATTAAATATTAGACGGAAGACAGAGGCTTTATGTGAATAAAAGTACCGGTGTAAAAATGAAAAAAGGCATGCTCCTCGGCTATTTAGAAAGAATGTCGAGTGAGCGAATGACTCAACAGATATACAATGCGAATGTGGATAGCTGCAGAGGCGCAGAAAGACCAAGACTGACCTACCATGACCAAATAGGTCGATTACTGTCTGAGGGTAGGATCTTAGGAATCAGCGTGCATGTATGAAGAGATGTAGAAGACGCACGGGAGGTGTGCCAGGACCGTAATATCTGGCGCTTTACACTCTCTGCCTACCCCGTGATGGACTTGGCGTACATACATCTTTACTTTTTTACTTCTATACTATTGATTTATAAGGAGGTAAAGTTTGTAACTTTGATTGTTTGTTTGTAGGGGATAATCTTCGGAAATACCTACTGAACGAATCATGAAAATTTATTCACAATTAGATAGCTGCACTATTGAGGAGTGTCATAGGATATATTTTATAATAATAATAATAATAATTTAGGTAACATTGCAACCGTGCGAAGCGGTAGATATTATATCTTTGGTAGAGCTCCAGTGATTATGAAATGTAAAAACAATGTTTAATTCAGTAAACAGATGGGTGAAAGCCGACCTAGATTCGGATCCCCTACTAATTTCATTTGCGCATTTTAAAATGAAAATAAAGACATCACAATCTTCGTACACCGAACGAGATCCGTCAACCGTCCGACTGCGACAAGTGGCGTGGTAAATATTAAACAGGGCGGTGCAGTCACCGAGCTGTAGACGTATCTAACTACCTGTCACGGACTTAATAATAGCGTGCGACGTGCTCGCAAATCGATACTATTTTGCAGGGTCCATATGCATCTTGATCAAACTTATATTGTTGGCTGATTGCAGTGAAATCTATATTAATATTATAAATCTGAAGAGTTTGTTTGTTTGTTTGAACGCGCTAATCTCAGGAACTACTGGTCCAATTTGAAAAGATCTTTCAGTGTTAGATAACCCATTTATCGAGGAATGCTATAGGCTATGTATCATCACGCTATGACTAATAGGAGCGGAACAGCACTGGCGAAGCCGGGGCGGGCCGCTAGTATAAGATATTCCCTATTGTATACCTATAATTCTCGAATGTAGCTTGGAGCTTTCTTCTTTAAAACAACACTAAAAATTAAACCTTAGTAACGGCACACCTCGGACACTCCGCCAAAATTCCATACAAACGATTACTTAGGTCTCTATTACACAGACATCAATCAGTGACGTGTATTTACGTGTGCGTAGCACGTAGAAAATACCAACCGTCGCCCATAAGAACGAGAAGAGGAGGTTGGGTGAGGCGGGGAAATCGGGCGGGACGTCGAAATAAACAAGCGTGCAGCTCATGTTGATGTTAAGTGATGACTGCAGCCTATAGATATCTACACAATAACCAGAAGGCAAAATGCAGATTCGTTGCCACCCCTGAGACCTAAGTTGTCATGTCTCTGTGATAGTTATAACGGGGCCATACATAACCATCTAACCGGAATATGATTGTGCTGAACACTAACATTTAGCGGCAGATAAATTAGGTAATGCGGTGGTGCCTACCCCTTCGAGCTCTTGCACTGGAGCTCTACCACCAGTAAAGTTTTCGTGTAGATGTCTACAGGCCGCAATGCTTATTATTGAGTTAAAAAAGTGAAATGAATATATATCATATCTCAAAAACTGTGAATTATTTCTCGTTCTTTTCACTGCCTTATTTTAAAAGTAAGAGGAGGGACACATTTCACTTTGGAAGTGTCTGATGACCTTATGAAGGTTCTGTTTTTCCTTTTACGGAACCCTAAAACCAACTAAAACAACAATTACCTGGTCAGTAAACTTCCGATACAGTCGCCCCGGCGTAAATATACTATATCTAAGTACCTATTACGGATATAATGATAGCGTGCGAGGTGCGACGTGGTCGCAATCGATACTACTTATTTCGCATGGGAAAACCTGACTACCTGTGAAATAGTATCGATATACCATTATTATTGTATGTACCTATCTTCTCATACGAGGTAGGGAGAGAACGTGGAAAGTCAAACATTACCCACAATTACAAAAAAAATTGTCACTTAGTATTACTCAGTATATTCTAAATGTAATGGCGTAATTAATCGATACAACGTTTGGGCCTAAACGCACGAAACTGGATGACTGACGACAGGCTATTTCTCTGCTCCACCATTGTGATGCAATATTTAAAACCAAATTTAGAAAATGCTTGCACTTCCGGTCGTTCGCCTATCGGCATATACTTAATGAAAGCGGTAGTAGATATATTGAAATTATTTTTTTGCCTGTTTAGTAATCATCAAGAGCGTGAACATAAGACAAGTAAGACTGCATAACTGAAGACTTGTGGAATCTTCATTACGCATGGGGTTAAGTGAATGATTAACCTTCTACTATCGTAGACTTGCTAGAACTACCTAAGAGTGTGTTCCATTTGCGTTTCATAAATAGCAGTTTGCAGAATCTTACATCATCTGACTTTTTATGACATTGTTTTTCTCGAACTTCAGAAAATTATTAGAATTATCGATATTTTCTGTTTCTTCTTTTAATTCCTTTCCGGTGTAGCAAATTGTTTTGTCTTTACATTTTGCTTAGTTTTATTATTTGTGTCATAACAATATCTTACAGATTTAGTATGTTCTTATCCATTCGCGAGCTAAACTCATTGAAATGAAACTAGTTTTCGGATTTATCTCGCGTATACTATAGGGACCGTGCACGAGTTCAGCGCCACCTAGCGTCCGCAACTTTGTGGGACCGTTGCTTGTCTAACCATAATGACATATTGCCGCGAAATTTTGATAAAATATTATTTTAATCGAAAATTATCTATTAATTTTCTTCCAAAATTACTCTGATACCTTAACTTGGGTGGAGAAAGGGTTGTGAAACAATTTTTGATCATTCAAATCAAATAAGTTGAGTAAAATTTATTCAAAAAGTGTTTTTTAATTTGAATATATGTCAGGGTTTGTTTAGTTCATTTTTAGTTGTAGTTTTACAGTAAAACAAGACAATGTAGCTATTTTATGGGTTACATGCAATAATTATAAACAAATAGAATTGTTCTTGTATCGCTAGTAATAAATTAAATGTCGTTTTCAAATCGAAATGAGTATTATTTTAGGATCCGGGTCTGTGTTTGTGTGAGTAACTCACACTATAAAATTTCAACCACAAACAATCTTAGAAGGAAAATTGTTGGTTTCTGTTGGATATGTCCCTGATATATAGGAATTAAGAAGAAAACAAGGACAGAGATCACTAATTCAAGCTGGCATCATAAGACAAACCTGTATTTTGATACCTTACAAAACTTCTTTAGGTATAAACAATCTCAGTTCGAAGTCAGAATCAATTTGATTAGGTTGTAATAGACATAATATTTAGGTAAATAAAATGCAGCACGAGTGTGAAATGTAATTGCATGTTGTTATCCATTTCTTATATTTTCAGTTTTCCAAGTAGCTCTTGAGAATCAATCGATAAAACTTGCGTTTACTACGGCGGGTGGCTCATGGTCATGCGCCATACTCATGAACGGGTGCTGATGGTGGGGACTGATCTGTTCTGGTCTGAGGGTGCTACATTTCATTATGGTGGATATTTATTGATTTCTACTTATACAAATACATATGCTATATACGTTTACATTACTACAGTTGAATGACTATCTGTATTAGACATAAGTTAAAAATTTAAAAGAGCTCCAACTGAGTTTCTTTGCTAACGGAGTTCTTCTCACACTATTGAAACTGTACTACCACAGTCTAGAGAAAATAATAATTACCTACTGTACTTGGAACTCCGCCAAGTGAATAACATAGATTTTGATTTTGACGAATAAATTTTTACTTCTCTTCTTATCTAGTTTTCGGAAGGAACGAATTGAAATGTTTTTACCTAATAGTAAGTTTATTTTAGCCCTATTTTAGTTGACTTAATTATCTGTTTTACTTTTACTTTATGTAATAAGTAATTATTCACTTTAAGTTATTATTGACTTCTAAGGACTATTCAAAACGGTTGAAAAATTTTACTCGAAATAAACATATTTTCGTTCTTTCTCCCTTTACTACCTTTACTCTCATTTCTAACTGATATTTTTGCAGTTTACAACACAAAACTGCTGTTTACCATTTTGTCGGCGGTTAAATGTGATTATGAAAATTACATATCCAAGTCGTAAACAGATTACTTTGAGATGACAGATCCCACATTATTGCTACTTTTCGCCACCATGGGCGCATCGATTACATTACCCCCACCTAGTACTTCGCACAGTCCCTATACTAAAATGATTATTTAAAATCGAACCCGACGTTTCGGTCGGTTTTCAGCTTCCGTGGCCTCGGGCAGACTGAGGTGACATTTGTCTGACAGCAGTTTGAAAAATTATTATGTGCAGCTCCCTCCATCTATCATAATCTTACAGATTGTTAGCTCATACCTATGACTTTAAAATCCGATGCAGAAAGCAGTACTCCTCGGCACGGCACGCATAGTGAGGAGGTCCCTGTCTCTGGGTCCCTAACCACCGGCAGCTTGGACCCTGCTCCCGCTGCCGGCGGCTCACTATTTTTTATCATATATTTGTTGTTTTTTTATACATAATTTCTTGGTTAAATTATTTCGCATTAACACATGCTTGTGAAATATATTTTATTTTAAAGAAAAATGGAAAGAAAAATTTGACTTCAGGCGAGGCTCGAACTCGCGACCTACTGGGAATCTAGTCCAGCCGCTCTTCCAATTGAGCTACTGAAGCCCTGCCCGATTTGTCAAATCTTGTTTGGAATTTGTGAAGGAAAGATTTGACAAATCGGGCAGGGCTTCAGTAGCTCAATTGGAAGAGCGGCTGGACTAGATTCCCAGTAGGTCGCGAGTTCGAGCCTCGCCTGAAGTCAAATTTTTCTTTCCATTTTTCTTTAAAATAAAATATAATTTCTTGGTATATGTAAAAAATGATTTAATAAGTTTAATTATTAAATAAGTGGAATAATAATGATAAAAATGTAGCCAAATATTTACACACATTTTAAAAGACGGTCCAACATGATCTTTGAGGAAAAATAAATATATGTATTATATTTGCAAATAGCGTTCAAACTCGAGCTCGTGCGAAACGTAGTTGAAAAAATACCTTTCATATTTTTGGTAAAAAATGCCTCCTCAATCGTAAAACTTGCGATAGAAAGTTTTTGTCATACAATACCGGATCTTGTATCTAGCTTCAAAATGAAGCTCGATTAAAGGGAAATAAAGGCAGCTATCGAGAGAACGATCAATCGGACGCCATTTCCTGTTCTATCAGCAAGATATCGCAAGTTGCGTCATTCTAGGCGATTGGATTTTTCAACTATGAAACTTATTTACAGTATGTTTTGCTATACCTACTAACCCAAAAGGATTGTGTTCAATTATTATTTGATTCAGTATAATATTATTCTTCTAGGACAGGCCTGGCATCTGACGATCGATTGAACGGGTTTGAATCCCGTACCGGGACAAATATTTGTGCGACTTACAGATAATATTGGTCTGGGTGTTTGTGTATGTGTTGTACGAGTATGTGTACAACTGCACCCACTTTACAGGTTTTTACCTGGTGCCACTGTGAGTGTAAGCGTATTTTATACCACACAAGATAAAAAACTAACGTAACCAACTCAGATAACTCAGAATATAAACAGGTAAATTCTTCAACAGGCGTATCCTTGGTATTCATGTTGGCGGTGCTCCCGGGGCTACTGCCGTGGAGTACCGGAGGAGGCGGTGCGGGCGCGTGGTTCCTGTCGCTCTGCCACCTCCTGGGAGCCCTGGCGCCCTGGTGTGGATCCTTCCTCTACCACCTCTTCATGAACCACACCAGCGGTGCTGGGCTCTACCACCGGCTGCTGCAGCTCGATATGCTGGGCATCTGGGTTAGTCAAAGCATCGGTAAGTAATTTCCCTTATTGTTGAAGATGATGGTGATCGTGTAAAGTGCAGTATGTAAAACAAAACACAGTAGGCAAATTAAGTTACGTTTATAAAAACGTTTTTCATTTTGTGATTAAATTATTCTAGGTAACATTAAATAAACTGCGATAAAATTAAAACACACCTAGCGCCGAGAACGTAGGTGATATTTTATTTATTAAGCCTGCTGATTGCATAATAAATCTGAGAGGTGCTTTCGTTGTTTGAGGAAAAAATATACTTATTATTGTTTTGAGTAATGCCAGTGGGAGAAAACTGTGATAATTGAGATAGCATAATCGCCATTGCTTTACAAAATATTTACATTAATCGTTGATTATCTTGTAATTACCTAGCAGATGCAAGTATGGACCAATTGTCATCACAAGATGTGTTACATAAAGTTACATTAATCATGAATAAGGGCGTAAAATTATTTTATAATAATACAAGCCCGCGACATCGTCTGCATTCACACAATATCTTTATAAATTGTAGCATATGTGTAATTCTGATGTATAAGTTATATTATTGTAAAGTTTCATTAAAAGCCATTCAGTAGTTTTTACGTGAAAGAGTAACAAACATCCATCCATACTTAAACTTTCGCGTTTATACTCGTAATATTAGTAGGATTATTACAACGCCGAAAATTAAATTAAAAAAAAACGGATTATTTCGTATAATAGAGGAATTTCTTATGTGAATAAATACGATATCATAGAATTTAATCCGTTTTTTTTAAATTTTGGCACAGCAGGAATGTGATTACGGAGATTACGGAGAAGTTTTTTTTAATAAATAAATATAACTACGTTATGAAAACCGACTTCAAAACTGAAAAGTAAAAAATAATGATTTAATTGTAATTATATACTACCTATTATTTATATGTGCTATCTACTAATAGGTTTGAAGTCAGTGCCAAGCCTTAAAAAAATAATTGTATTTAAATCACTTAAATATGAATACGAGCAAATTAATACACTGAACAAAACGTAACCGGCGAATCGTGGGTTTTGCATGTATGCTTGAATTCATGCATTTACCTCTGCCTACCCCTTCGGCGATTACAGGTGTGAAGTTTGGCACCGACTTCAAACCTATTAGTAAATAGCACATATAAATAATATATAATACAAGGTAGGTAGTATATAATTACAATTAAATCATAATTTTTTACTTTTCAGTTTTGAAGTCGGTTTTTCATAACGTAGTTATATTTATTTAATACTTTTTAGTTTATTGCTGCATTGTCATTTAGATTAATGTTCACATCTGTTAAATTTGTAAAATCTGAATCTTTTAGCTTCGTAACAATTTGATACCTAATTTAAATTGTTTAGGTGTGTCGATACAAAATTATTACACGACTATACGAAATCAATGAAAAAAAATTATACACGAAGGAGTAAATATGCTGTGTTGTGTCGTCGATGAGTAAATGTGTCATTGTCACTAAACTTGTTGTCATCTTGTTGTCATGCGCATTAGGACTATCTAGAACGTCAGTGGATTCAACGCACTGTATGACAACTCGCCGTCTATTCTTATTCCTTTATTCTGAGGTGAAAGTAAGTAAAAAAATGAAAACTAATGAGCCTATGTGAATCAAATTTTTATGGGACCAATTTGAAACTATTCCGCATCAAACAAAAGAAGAATTACGTAAATCGGTCCAGAAATCTCGGCGAAATTCGCGTACATACATAAAAAATATATACCGGCCGAATTGAGAACCTTCTCGTTTTTTGAACTCGGTTAATAATTTTTAAAAAGTATTATCTTACAACTGTAAAAAAGTTTTAGATTATCGCAATACCTAAGGTCTTGTAGGTATTTCAAATGATTTTAATCGTTTATTATTGGTACTGTTAGCAAAACTTTTTTAAAATGTTTTTTTTTTTATTATTTGACTTAGAAGTGGCCTCGATGTTTAAATTCAATATTTGGGTTACTAATCTAATTTGCATATGGGTACCAAATTTCAAATTAATCGGCTCGTTAGTAGTAGTAGTAGTTTCGAAGCAAATCGGCTGAGACAGACGGACAAACATACAGATAAACTCACGCGTGAGTAAACTTATAAGGATACCATTTTTTACTTTTAAGGTACTTAACTCTAAAAAGAGATAACAAGAAATACCCGTCAGTAAATTTGTTTTTTCCTTATTTTTTTGAATCGTAGATGACATTAAATAAATGTTATTTATAAAAATAATCCCGATAGCCGATAATGTTATCAATTTCACGAAAACATTATTTGTAAGTTGCCAACCTAATTAAACTATGCTATCTGAATTCAATGTATGTCTACCTATTAATATTGTTATGCACCAAAGTATGTCTAATTATTTATGGCCTTTATGATTTCAAGCCATCCCTACTATATTAATATTATAATGCGAAAGTAACTGTCTATCTGTTACCTTTTCACGTCCAAACGACTGAACCGATTTTAATGAAATTTGGTACAGAGATAGAGCTAACTTTGAGAAAGAACATAGGCTACTTTTCGACATCCAACCATCCATCCGGGCAACAACTAGTAAAACATAAAGGAACACCATTTGTCATCGCCATGGGATCTGAGCGTTTGTTTATAAACAGTCTTAATATTATTCAAGTAGCTGACGCCAAGGGGTCTCTTCCAACAGACGCCCGAGAAGGGGTGAACAGTGCGGTATTATTTCATTAAATATTATTACATTCTGCGCTAATATTGCTAAATTTCCACGACACTGTGACGTGCTTGAAGCGGAGATGGAGCAAAATTTATAGACACCGCACTGTAGGGTTTGGTTTAAATTTTATACTCTGTATGTTGACTTGGTACCGTAGGGTTCGGTTTCATTAAGTATAGATAAGTTTAGATTCTGTAGCGTTTACTTCGTAAATATTAACTTAGTTATTTATACTTTCGTATCTACTTACTTCAATGTGACCTTTGTGTTGCGGGCTGGAGTATTATGATCATGTTTGGCATCTCATTTTTAATAATTAAACAACTTTGGAATGAGTCTTGAACTGATTAAAAATAAAAAAGCTCTCTGAATTTTGAAATTTTATATTTTTTAATTTCTTCTTCCATGTCTATTGAAAGTTTGTATTTTTTAAATATTCTTTTTTTTCTATCATTGTGCCCCAAATTAGGAACCCTACTTCACCGTTGTTGTAAAACATAAAATTTGATAGGGACGTTGGTTGATAACATAACGAAAAGGGTCGATTTGATAAAACATAAGCCGAATTGGAATAAATACTTCTTCACACAACGCCTACGAGCGGAATCTGCTTATTAATAATTCCATCTTTTCGTAATATGATGGGTTAAGAGCAGCCTTGGTATGAATAAAATCTAACAAGCCCGTATTAGGTATCTCGCTGAAGTTTTAATGCGTATTTATTCTGTAATTAATTATTCAGAAGGGCCAAACATGGTCAACAAGGATAAATGGAAATTAGCCCTCTTGACTTAGCATTTTGTTATAAATGATAACTCAGCTACATTCACTGCTGGCCCAAAAACCGCGCTATCCCTCGGTGCGGGAAATTACACGCAGCGCGTGTCCGGCCGCACCCGCGTATCGAAAACTCGAAAATCATACAGCTGTGCTGCGGTACACGCGAGGCGTGCGAACTTTTTCCTGACGACAGTGGAGCGTACACGCCTAGCGTGTTTTATTTTTATATGTTATAAAAATAAATGTTTATGTTGAGATTTCTGTAAGTTTTTGATTACATTATGCTTCTGTGTACTGTGTTTCGTAAAAGTATTAAATTTACTTTTCGATAAACGTCGAAAAAGGTCGATAATTTGATAAAAGTTTACAAACTTTTAAATAAATACTATTTACTTATGTGATTTTCAATATATGTTATAGTGTTTTATTTTGATGGTATTGCATTTAATAAAATACAATCAATAGACCACCACTATAATAATATCAATATATTAAAAAAGTATTTTTTACTTTCTTTATAGATAAATGGCAATAAAATCGTATATAGGTGGTACACACTTCTTTAACAAATAAAACAGTATTTCATATTATTCATTAAAATACTACGTTTTATTGGTTCAAGTTCAGAAAGTCAATAGGTACCTAACATTACGTATTTAAAAGCTGTGTATTGTACGTATACGTGCGAGCGGGTGGACTGGCTCATTTGTGGTTGAATCCGTTAAATGTTATATACCAAAATTATCGTAATAGTAGGTACTTTTACCAGGTAGCGAGAGAAGTAAGAAAAACAACTGATTTCAAATGAATGACCACGGAGTTATAGAATACGCCTGGTGTTCGTGGTTGTATGGAAGCGGTATAACAACTGACAAAATGTTACACGTGGGGGCGAAAGCACGTTAAAGATTTAATCTCATCCCTGCGCCATTCGCTTTACCCCTTTGGGAATTTTGACCTTTCCATATTCGTATGCAAAATTGTTACAACACAATGTGCATACTTAATTAATTTAGACCATTTTGTTCTGGGGGCTGTAACTTCCTTTGTATTGATTAAAAATGTTGTGTTTTCAATTGATTATGTAAAGAATACATAGGTGTCACGGTCTTATTCATAAAAAACGCTTATAGAAGGTTTATAGCATTCATTAGTTAAAATGCTCTATAAGCCTATCAAACGTTCTATAAAATTGTTTATTCATAAACGTTCTATAAAGCTTCCATAGTTTAAATTCTGCTAAGAGACAAGCGACCAAAACCGCTGATTTGTTGGTGAAAGCACAAAATGTTGGTGGATCGGAGTGGACGCAATGCGGTCGCGAACAGTGACGTTATTTATGACGTCAAACGACCGCTCGCGACGACCACGGGCCTCAGGTGGGACAATACAAAGGGCGTTACAGTCGTTGTGGTCGATTAATGGAACCCGCCAATTTCAACAATCAGCTGTTGAATATCGGCCATCTTTTATCCTTATAGCACTGTTATATGATAGTAGGGTTCTGGGCTCTATGACTTTGTAGTGAGTTTATAGAGTGTTTTAGCGCTAAAATGCTAATAAGAATAACGTTTTTCTTATAGCATACTATAGCAAGCTCTTAGAGGTGTTATAACTTTTTATGAATAACACCGTAAGAATATAGAATAAATTTATTATTATCATGTACATTGATACATTCATGACAATTATATAAAACTAGCTGTTGCCCGCGGATTCGCCCGCGTTGAAATTTTTCCTGAATTTTCTTTGCTATAAACCTCACGGAGCCCGAGACCTTTAAAACGAATGCAAAACCGTGGAAATCGGTTCGTGCGTTCTGGAGTTATAGCGTCAGGAAGGAAAACCCGACTTATTTTTATTTAATAGATTAAATATGGCGCTTAAAACTAGTGTTGTCTTTTTTTTGTTAGGCATTGGTACCTATGGTCAGATTTAATTTTTATGGGTACCAGGACTCTCGCTCAAGTTAAATACAAATTGTTGTAATGAACATTTAAAACTATAATTATACATGCCAGGGAACAAAAAATAGTAATCCCTACTAATATTATAAATGCGAAAGTAACTCTGTCTGTCTGTTACCTTTTCACGTCCAAACGACTGAACCGATTTTAATGAAATTTGCTACAGAGATAGTGCTGACCTTGAGAAAGAACATAGGCTTAAATAACTTAGTTATTTATAAAACGACATCCACGTGGGCGAAGCCGCGGGCTACAGCTAGTAACTAGTAAAACAAAGATAAACTTGCTCAAATAAATGATGAAATAACTAACTGCTTATGTGACTTAATAAAATCAGGCTTCTATTGCTATGACTGGTGTCCGCGATTCGAATCCAAGATCGGGAAGTTTTATCGTCACTCCCACTGAAAGATCTGAGAGAGAAAGACTCCACTGCTAGCCTTCCCCAAAGCCGCCCACAACAGTGCTGTTGCATTATTAGAGGAGAATATACAATTATGTCATTATCGTCACGCTCGGCAGGCGGATTGACGATCCCAGGTAGTTTTATCACGGGATGTTGCTGCCCATCCCGCATTGTTATATTTATTAACGCCCTATTGGAATATATTTTTTTAATATGTAATGGAAGTGGCAAACAAGTATGCAGTTCACATTGATGTTAAGTGATGACTGCAGCCTATAGACACCCACATGAAGACCAAGGTCAAAATGCCGATGCGTTACCACTCCCGAAGCCTAAGGTGTTATGTTATGCCTCTGTGCCGGAAATTACAAGGCTCTACATTACCACCTGACCGGAACACGATAGTGCTGAACACTACCATTTAGCGGCAAGTAAATAAAATATAATTTCGGGTCTGTAGAGCGTTATCTCCTTCGCACCATACTTATTTGACGTTTGTCCACCATTTTGATCAAGTTTTGACCAATACTGGACTATCAGTGTTTACGTGGACACGTAGGCAGTGTGCAGCAGAGATAACGCTCTACGAAGTCGAAACTAGCCGATTCTCTTTCATAGGCTCGATCACAGTGCAACATTTCTTGATGAGCACTGTATGCACATATTTTATATTTAAGTAACCAAATTACAGTATTCTAGTAGATACAAATAGTCACTGAACTATGCTGCAGACATACAGACGAACTATAAGAGTTCTTTGTAGACACTGTGACACTGGAACCCTAACATACGTAGGGTTACGTTTTATTTTTATTATGAGTGGTCACTAGATTATTTACCTACTATGTAATTTAGCGTGAGAACCTATGTTCATGTGAACGTGACCACGAGTTGTGAGCAGCGGTCTATCAACACATTGATTACAAACACCTGTTCGCTTTTTTCTTTTTACTGTGAACACAAACTGAACGTGGAAGTTGTGGAACAAACTTCGAGATACGCTGTATTATAAAATTATATAAAATTAGCTTCTATTTTGCCTGGTGGCGTGGTGGAGTAAGAGCTCCAGGCCTCCCCCCAAAAAAGAGGAGAGACTCATGATGAACACTATCATTTAGCGGCTAACAGATAGTAACGCGCTGGTGCCTACTTTCGCGAGCTCCGTCAGTGGAGCTATACCAATAGTACATTTTAAACACTAGATTAAAGAACTGTGCATACTAATAACAATAATAATGGCAACCCATTATACGTCCCACTGCTGGGCACGAGCCTTCCCTTTTTGGGGGGAGGCCTAGAGCTTACTCCACCACGAGCTTGCTCCAATGCGGATTGGCGGAGATACGAGTTAGTGGCCAACCCGCTGTCGGATGTTTTCAAACCGCCCATAAGGCCTCCGACAAGGTTTAACAACTGCTATCTATCGATAGCAACCGGGACCGACGGCTTACCGTGCCTCCGAAGCACGGAAACGCACATTTTAATTTGCCACTAGCGGTCACCCATCACACACAAGACCGCGCCCGTATCTCGTAACCGAGTAGATCGCTTCCGATCTACACCAGCCGCTGGGCCATGCGCGCTTCTATAGTGGATCTATACCAGTATTAAATTATAAACACTAGATTAAAAAACTGTGAAGTGTATTTTATTTGAATTGTTTGACAACATTACCTCAATTAACCACTCTATTACACAGCGTGAACCAACGGCCAATATAGACATGGGAAATGGACAGATGGTCAGAAAATTGCAAAGTAAACAAAGAAAACGTTATGTACACGTCAAGTTCTACACAAGAACTAATTTGATGTTGTGTTTTATTATGCTACAAGAAGTTTTAATTTGCAACATTTATTGGACTAAATATAAACCTATTATGTGCAGTTCCGGAATATTCCGGATAAAGACTTTATTTATATATTTAATGCACAAGACAAATTACAATTAATGACAGTAAACGGTTTTGGCGGGAACCTTGAAAGAGGCGTGTGGTGCTCCTATTTTATTTCATTTTCTTGGTGTATTTTTAGGTTATATTACATAAAGTACGTGGCATTTTGTTTGATATAGACGTATTACAGTGCCCGTGTATAGTGAAATAGAATAATATTGCGAAGACACGTCCTTTCAGATTGCCTCCAAAACTTGATTTTTTTTTATGTCTGTAGGTTGACAGACAAGCAAACGGGCCACCTGATGGAAAGTGGTCACCGTCGCCTATGAACATTTGCAACACCAGGGGAGTTGCCAACGCGCTGCCAGCCCTGAAGGACTCTTTTGACGCCATTTTTGAAGAACCCCATATTGTAGCACCTAGGGAACACCTCAGAGGGAAGTTCGTTCCACAATTTACACGTTCTGGGCAGGAACGAACGTGAAAACCGCACCGTTGAGTACTGCCAGGTGTCCAGTCGGTGTGGGTGGAACTTCTCTCTTCGGCGGGTAGTACGGTGTAGAAAAAGAGACGGTGGCACCATGTCAAACAGTTCAGCAGAGCACTCACCATTGTAGAGACGGTACAACACGCACAAACTCCCAATGTCTCTGCGCAGGCTCATATGTTCGAGCCTGTCGGTAAGTCCTGGATCGTTAACAATACGAACGGCGCGTTTTTGTAGGGAGTCAAGTGGACCAAGCTGGTATTTGGGGGCTCCCGCCCACAAATGAGAGCAGTATTCCAGATGGGGCCGCACTTGAGCCTTATAAAGCTGTAATAGCTGCCCCGATGTGAAATACTGCCTCGCTTTGTTAAGCACCCCCAACTTTTTGGATGCCAACTTGGTCTTACTAGTGTGTAGGTACCTATTACTGTGAAATGAAACAACCGTCTTTGCTCGGGAGCAGTTTATTAGCGACTGACACAATCGCGATGCGTTCATACACACCATCCCTCCAACCCTATTTTGAGATCCTGGGGGATAAATATTACAATAAGAATCATCATTACATAGGTACACTTAATACTACTTAACTAAAATAACGCCTTATAATTAACTTTTTTTCTAGGTCTCCGTTGTCGTTGACCATGCTGACACACCTCAGTCTCCAAATTATCAGTTTGTAATTGGACAGTCAAAGCTTTTGGTGGATCAGTAGGCAGCTCGACATCTGACACTCTAGAAACCTCAAACTCCTTTCCCGCCTCTGCTTGTTCAGCATTATTAGTGATGGCCGTATCACTACTATTATCAGGAATGTCATAATTTCTTACATTAGTGCTATTTTCAACATCCGGTGGCTGTATTGGATTAACGGCAGGCGCGTCCTGAACCGGTGACAAGGGTGAAAAAAGCATTTGAGGCGGCAAAGAACTATTATTATCACAAATCGGACTTGGTGGCCTGCTATCATCATTTACATCAATAAATTTTCTTACTTGATCAACATGTCTTTTACATGTTACATTATAATCGTAAAAGTGTAATTGAAACATTCTTTTTCCTATTCTATCAACAATCCTAGCTTTCGACCAACGACCTTTCCTTGCTATAAACCATTTGCCCCATACTATGTCTCCTATCTTAAAAGACCTACAATTTTTATCAAGATTTATATCTGAACAATTATTTTCTTTAGGAGGACGTATTAAGTCTAATTTAGAACGTAAATCTCGTCCAAACATTAATGCCGCAGGGGTCACACCAGTTGAACAATGTACTGTGTTTCTGAATTCGAATAAAAAGCTTAACAATTTTTCCTGGATATTATACTTATTACATGTTTCATCTAATAAAATAGATTTAATCATTTTCTTACAAGTTTTAACTGAGCTTTCAGCTTGGCCATTGCTTGCCGGGTGATATATCGGTGAAGTTACATGTTTAATACCATTAGATAAACAAAATGATTTAAATTCAGCCGAAAAAATTTTCACGTCATTGTCAGATACAATCACTGCAGGAATGCCAAATATTGAAAATATTGATTTTAATTTTGTAATGAGAGCCTTCGTAGAAGTGCCGCAATTCATAAGAACACAATCTAGCCACTTGCTAAAAGCGTCTACGACAATTAAATAGTCGTTTTGACCTACAGTCATATAGTCGATGTGTAAGCGATGCCACGGGCCCGGCGGCCGCGGCCAAGGCGAGGGGGCCGCGCGCGGCGGGGCGCTGCGCAAGCCGGCGCACACGCGGCACGCGCCCACCCAGCGCTCGATGTCCCGGTCTATACCGGGCCACCACATTCTACTACGCGCTGAGCTCTTTGTTTTTACAATTCCAAAGTGCCCGCAATGCAACTCTTCCAACATTTTTTTTTGAAAAACTTTCGGAATGATGACCCTGTGGCCTCTTAACAAGCATCCCTCATTTACTTCTAAATCTTGTTTACACTGAAAATACGGAAGAACTGATTTGCATTCTATTTTCCGCGGCCAACCAAAAATCATATAATTAATAACCGTTTGCAATACGTTATCCGCGGCTGTAGCCCTCTGAATGTCAACATAAGAAACCGGTTTCGTATTTGCATCTAAGAACAAAAACGGAATCGTATCTTCCGTCTCGCTCGCACCGTTATGCGTCACCGTCAAAGGTGCCCGAGAGAAATAATCGGCAATTAGGTTACGCTTGCTACTTATGTATTGCACTACATAATTGTACGCAGATAAAATTATCGCATACCTTTGCAAACGTAAGGCTGCAGTTATCGAAATACCATTTTTTTTTCCAAATATTGAAAGCAAAATATGATCAGTTTTAAGAATAAATGGGTCACGGCGACCATATAAGTACTGATGGAAATGTTTAACGGCGAAAATTATAGCCGTGGCCTCCTTCTGGATCTGACAATGACGTGAAAATTTAAAAAGACCCTTGTGTGTATTTATTGTAGTCAAGTTCTGAGACGCTTCACATAATGGAAACTGATTATAGGCATTGCTTAAATCAAGTTTTGTATACTGCAGGCCTCCCCCTAACTTAGCAAAGACTTCTTCAATCCGCGGAAGAGGATACTTGTCGATTTTTAAATCTTTGTTTAAAGTACATGAAAAATCTCCTGCAATTTTAACTTTACCATTTTCTTTCAGTACTGGCACAATAGGAGTCGCATACTCAGAAAAAGAAACTGACACTAAAACACCTAAATTAACAAGGCGATCTATTTCTTCCTCCACCTTCGTCTTAAGAGCAAAAGGAATAGAACGTGGCTTAAAAAACTTCGGGTATGCATTATCTTTTAACTGTAAATCTACTTTGAATTTATTAAAACACCCTAGTTCATCTTTCCACACATCTGAAAACTCACGTAATAATTGTGTCACTTCTACGGTTCTCTCGTGCGAAGAAATGCTATTATGTAATGTCGAAAAACCAATGTTAAATTTAGTCATAAAATCACGACCGAGAAGCGGCGGCCCGCCCTTTTCTATTACATAAAACTTTATTTTATGTTCTCTGTTATCATATGTAACATTTGAAACAAAGTAACCACACGGTGTAATTTTATGACCATTATACAAACACATTTTTAAATCACTTCCTAACAATTTAAATGATGAAAAATATTTTAAATGCTCGATGTCCCGGTATAGACCGGGACATCGAGCGCTGTACTACCGCAGCACCTGTGAAGTGAGCCCGCGAGCCCGCCTGCGCCGGTGACGGCGCGTGCGGCCGCGCAGCCCGGCTCGCGCCTAGCTTATACACCGGCTCCTCCTTCACCTCCAGGATTCCTTCTATTCTGGATCCACTGCTTCGTGCTTGGCGTGCACAAGCTGCCTGTTGAGCGATCTCCACTGCTTTAGAGAATATTAACTTGTCCATATCTTGTTCGAACAGGCGATCTCTTTCAGGACCAACGTTTAGACCTAATACAAATCGATCTCGCAGCATCATTTCGAGCTCCCTTCCAAACTCACAGTACACCGCGAGTCCACGTAAGCGCGCCGCCCACTCTTCAATCGTCTCGCCCTCTGCTCTTGTCGCTTCATAAAATTTTGCTCTGTCAGCAAATGTAGACCTTTTCGGCGTGAAATGTTGTTTGAGTGCTTCAACTAACTCCTTAAACTGAATTTCCTCCAACTTTTTGGGGTGCACGAGGTTCACGGTCAAGCTATACGACTCATCCGACAAATGAGTTAACAAAACTGCACTTTTATTCTCCTCCGCAATATTATTTAACTTGATAAACTGAGTTAACCTTCCGAAAAAAATGTCCCACTGTTGAATTTTGTGGTCAAAAACACTTAAACTTCCTAGAAAGTTCGACATTTTACTCGATCACGCGGGTAAACGTGCAACAGTCACTCGTCGCCAGATAGTGTGTAGGTACCTATTACTGTGAAATGAAACAACCGTCTTTGCTCGGGAGCAGTTTATTAGCGACTGACACAATCGCGATGCGTTCATACACACCACTTACACTCAATGTGACTCCCGAATTGCACTTCGTTCGATATGTCAACGCCCAGGATACCGATACTCTTATCAACGACGAGCGGAATGCCCTGGAACTGTGGTGCTACAATGAATGGGTTTTTTTTAGCGGTGAACGCGCAGACTTGTGGCTTCGAGGGGTTGAACTGTACTAAATTAAGTCGACCCCAATCCGAGACCCGCTCCAGAGAGTGCTCGATTTCAGACACAAGTCTAGTCCTGCTTTCCTCGATAGGTGTCCGAGAGGCATTTGCACGGCTAGTGTAGTGTGCATCTCCCGTACTATCATCAGCATAGCAATGAAAATTGGAGTTTTGCTCCAATATTTCATTGATATGCAGGAGAAAAAGCGTGGGAACACACAGAGCCTTGCGGCACACCAGCGGTGATTGGAAGTCTGTCTGAGCGCTGACCGTCAACTAAGACTTGTATATAACGCTCAGACAGAAAGCTGGCTGTTCAGTTGCATAGCCTCTCGGGAAGACCGTAGGATGGAAGTTTTGCGAGAAGTGCCCTGTGCCAGACCCGGTCAAAGGCCTTAGCAATATCTAGGCTTACAGCCAATGCCTCCCCACTCTAGTCCAAGGCGTGGGACCAATGGTGCGTGAGATATACTAGAAGATCACCAGCAGATCTGCCATGACGAAATCCATATTGGCGGTCACTGATCAGCTGATGATCCTCTAGATACTGCAGCAGTTGAGTATTGATCACACGCTCCATGACTTTGCAGAGTAGGGAGGTTATTGCTATGGGCTTATAATTGGGCTTATAATTGGCCGGGTCACTACGATCCCCTTTTTTGGGTATCGAGTGCACGAGGACGGTCTTCCACGCAGACGGTACGGTTCTTTGATCGTAGGAAAGCGAGAACAGGCGCGTCAGTACAGGGGTCAGCTCGGGAGCGCACATTTTCAACACCACCGCAGAGCCCCACCAGTCCGGCCCACTCGACTTCTTGACGTCAAGAGATAAAAGAGCTCGCCTGACATTCTTCTGAGTGAATTTGACGTCAGGCATAGAGCTTTCACAGCGCGGGATGGTAGGCGCTGTGATACCCATGTCGTCAAGAGTCGAGTTTGAGGCAAAGAGGCTGCCCAGAAGGTCAGCTTTCTCTTTTGCCGTGTGGGCCAGGCTATCGTCAATTTTACGCAGTGGTGGGAAAGATGACCGACAAAAATTCCCTTCGATAGCTTTGGCAAGCGTATATTCGGGTAGATCCACCGTAATCCACGCGTGCCCACAATAGTGACAGGTCCTTGTCTTCAAAATGGTCAAGACGGCGACAACAGATATCCTCTCGGACATACAGACATACCCCGGCGCGGCGAACGAAAGTGTTTTCCAGAGTATAGCCGGGGTAAGTAAGGTACGCTGTGTCAAGAGGAAAGGATATTTGTGTCTCCGTCAGAAAGAGTAGGGCCGGCTTAGCCGTTTCAAGGTGGAGGTGAACGGCGTTAAGGTTGGTGTGTAAGCCCCTGATGTTGCACATATCCACAGTAAATGTGGGTGGGGCGTCCGCTGCGTTACTACTCTTTTCCTTTTTTTTGACCATTTTTTATTTTAAAAACTTCCTAACAGCGTCGGATAAGGGAAAGAATGATATGCACCGTATCGACCGCCCGAGGGGCAAAGTTGCAGGTGCATCAGACCATCTGCACACAGAGGTGGTGCAATTTGCTGGTCCGGGGGACGGAAGGACCCCCGATCCCCCCTGTGCACAGGCGCCGGGCCCACTCCGGTCTCTTACTCCGGCACAACGACTGCACACGGGACTTAACACCGGTTGGCGGGACAGCCTCCCAGGCCAGAGTTTAAAAGAGAGGCCTGGGTTCGGGTCCCCTATTGACCGGCGGGCGGCAGCGGACAGTTACCGTTTCATCGGCTCTCCCTGGCCCCCGGGCCAACATGTTGCGCCCCTGAGCGCAAGATGTCTTTACACATACCGGCCCCGGGGGCGGACAATACGGTGCACTTCAAGGATAGGAACGAGGGAGAGGATAAGGGGTGGGGGAGACTGGCTCTCAGGCTCGGAAGCCGGAACACGCCCGAAGACGTTTGGCGGCAGATTACGACCTGAGGGTGGTAGCTAGCCAGGCAGGACCCAAGGGACCTTACCACCAAGCAGGACACTAGGAGGGATTACGCTGGTAGTGCCGACCCAGCAACCATGAGGAACCAGTCGCCAGAGCCTTGTTTGCTGGTCAGCAGGGTGCACCACGTGCAGGTAAGGTTGGCTGCGGCACCATGATGGTAAGGCGCCACTTACACCCCAAAATTTCATTGTAATTGTTCTGGTAAAGTAGCCATCGCTTTACTCGAATTACTGACTGTGACTGACTGACGGACTGATAAATTGACTGACTGACTCTGACTTTTACGCTGCTTAAATACGAATACGAAATATGGTTTTACTAAGCGATGCCATAATATAAAAAAAAATTACAGTAAAAGCAATATGTAACAAAAGTGTTTTAAATCCGGATTGTAATTCAGGATTATGTACATACCTATAGCAAATGTCGTATTTTTTTTCTTAATACCGCATTAACGTATTTACAATATTTTGTTGTTGTAGTAGCCATCGCTTTACTCGAATTACTGGCTGTGACTGACTGACGGACTGATAAATTGACTGACTGACTCTGACTTTTACGCTGCTTAAATACGAATACGAAATATGGTTTTACTAAGGGATGCCATAATATAAAAAAATGTCAGTAAAAGCAATATGTAACAAAAGTGTTTTAAATCCGGATTGTAATTCAGGATTATGTACATACCTATAGCAAATGTCGTTTTTTTTTTCTTAATACCGCATTAACGTATTTACAATATTTTGTTTTTGTCCTAAGCTGATGAAGACTTCTTGATGTAGGTACCTACTAAGCTGCCTATACCCGTGTACCCGTGTGCCCTGTGTGTATCTACGCCATACTATCATCTAACCGGAACATTATAGTGCTGAACTTAGTTACTGGTGGTAGAGCTCCAGTGACGGAGCTCGCGGGCGTAGGCACCACCGAATTACCTAATATACTTGCCGCTGAATGGTAGTGTTCAGCACTGTTGTGTTCCGGTCAGGTGGTAATGTACGGTCCTATAATTTCCGGCACAGAGGCATAACACCTTAAGCCTCAGGAGTGGTAACGCATCTGCATTTTGACCACTGGTCTTTGTGTAAGTGTCTATAGGCTGCAGTCATCAATTAACATCAATGTGAACTGCATGCTTGTTTGCCACTTCCATGACATTAAAAAAAAACACTACCATTTGGCGGCAGGTGTAGTAATGCGGTGGTGCGGACTCCAGCTCCATTACTTGGAACTCTACGAAGTACCACGAGCAAAAAAGTTTACTGTTGCAATTAAATACAAACAGAATACATAAATATTACAACGTGTGACGCAGACCGATTAATGTTCTGGCGTCATTAATACATACTTCATGATGCAGTCCCAAGTGCTAACAAGAGTTATGCCATAAATAATTTACTCATGTGTTAAACAGAGTGACAGCATTCAAAGTTTGTGATCACATGTTTAAACTGTAAACTACGAAGTTCCGTGCTACGACATACATTGTACCTATTATAGGTCTAGATAGGTCTGTATAGATTGCGATATCAACTAACACTACTGAAGAATATTCAATGCGACATAATTTTAATTATTTTTTCCATTTGTAGGGCTCCGTAGCCTATGTAAATCTGTAATTTGGCGGCAAAACACCCCTACACCCTTATGTTTAAAAACTCAAAGCAATGCACATTTTGGTAATTCCATCAAAATGTAAAAAAAAATAAGACGTCTACAATTCAAGTGTAATTTTGTATATATATATAATAATAATGGCAACCCATTATACGTCCCACTGCTGGGCACGAGTCTCTCCCCTTTTTGGGGGAGGCCTGGAGCTTACTCCACCACGCTGCTCCAATGCGGATTGGTGGAGGTGGGTGGGTTAGTGGCCAACCCGCTGTCGGATGTTTTCAAACCGCCCATAAGGCCTCCGACAAGGTTTAACGACTGCTATCTATCGATAGCAACCGGGACCGACGGCTTAACGTGCCCTCCGAAGCACGGAAACGCGCATTTAATTTGCCACTAGCGGTCACCCATCACACTACCCGACCGCGCCCGTAGTGCTTAACCGAGCAGATCGCTTACGATGTACACCAGCCGCTGGGCCATGCGCGCTTAATTTTGTATAACTCTTCCAAAATTAAGCTTAAGCTTAATATGTAATAATACGAGTACTACGTATAGAATGGACACTTCGACCTCCTGCCCGATTTAATTTGGTCTCAACCAACCTCCTCCCCTCTTATGGGCGACGTTTGGTATTCTCTACGTGCTACGCACACAGGTGCACGTGTAAATACACGCCACTGATTGATGTCTATCAGAATCAGAAACTCATTTATTCATTTAGGGTGACAGGCACCTGTTAAGACACGTCCAAAACAAACAAAATAAATTAAAGTGAACAACAATTGATATACTCGTACATGTCAAACAAGATAAAAAATATATGTAAAGTCAAGAATATCACTAAGATAAAACTAAATGTAACTAACTAATGTAAAAAGTATAAAAAACTCTATGTAATAGAGACCAAATTAAGCGTTTGTATGGAATTTTGGCGGAGTGACCGCGGTGTGGCTTTACATTCCTGTGCTAATAGTGCGGTATTGGTCAAAATTTAATCAAAATGATCGACAAACGTCACATAGATCGTGTGCGAAAGAGCCGCTACAGAGCCGAAATTAGGCGAAATCTCGTTCCTAAATTCGATGTGCAATATTTCTTCTGTTTCACAATTTAATCTTCTCGTTAACTTTAAAATCCTATCCAACTAAGTTCTCAATTCTATTAAAAAACTGCTGTTGTCTTTGAACCACAATTTAAATTCAATACTTAGGTACTAAAAACAGGATGAGTCATTGCCGCTTTGATAAAATTTGCGGATACTGCAATTATACGGGCGATACCTGCGTTATCTAACCGGAAACAATGACTTTGTAGCAATCTTCAAAAAATAAATGTTTCCTTTTGAGTAAAATTCGTTCTTCATATTTACTATACCTTACTTCCGAAGGTCATTCATTTGCATGAGCTTGATAGGTGCTAAATTTCAGCACTATCGTGTTCCGGTTAGAAGGTAATGTATGACCCCGTAATAACTATCACAAAGACGTAACAAATTAGGTCTCAGGGGTGGCAACGCATCTACACAAGATGTCTATAGACTGCAGCCATCACTTAACATCAATGTGAGCTGACTATTGCGTGGTATAATTGGTAAAGCTTACTGACCACATACCAACGTCAGCTGTAGAAAAAACACCTAACCAACGGTAAAAGCACTCTTTTTTTGTTAAACGAAAACGCTATGCTGAAGCCTAAAATAGGCACAGCGAACTTTTCAACTACGAACTTCAAATTACCTGGTACGAGAGTGCCTCTATACACCTACATGGTTGTGATAAAACTGATATAGTAACATGATATCGTTGAGTGTTGTGCTTAAGTTTGCGCATGAAATAGCAAAGGATTTTTAAGAAGTTCGCTTTCGTAAATTTTCGAATTTCATTAATTATTATTGTGAGAATCGCAAAAAGCATAACTTTTTATCATATCCTTATTATGACATTATAAGCATTAGATTTTTTTGTAAGAGCCACTTGCCTACAAAATATATTTTAACTACATTAATTTAGAAAATGTTTACTTATTATAAACATTATGAATAAGAAAGAGCCCAATTGAACTAAAATAGAATAGAAAATATTTTTATTTCGAATAGATCTTTACAGTAACTTTCAAAACGTCAAGAAATCATAAAATACCTAGAGTGAATAACCATTACATATAGTAAAAGCAAAAATATATATTAATAGTAAATTAAAAATTAGAATTTAAACTACTTAGTTAAAACATAATAATCACAAAATTGTTCAATTCCTTCAATGATGATAAATGAAGAACCAAGTTGACTACCGATACATCGAGGTGCTGAGAGCTTGTATGAAAACGCCACCATGTCGGTCCGGCTTCAGGATCAGAACTCGAAACCTATCCAACTGCAGCGAGGTGTGAGACAGGGAGATGTTATATCTCCGAAACTGTTCACCGCTGCATTGGAAGACGTCTTCAAGCTTCTGAACTGGAAAGGACTCGGCATCAATATTAACGGCGAGTACATCTCCCACCTCCGATTTGCAGATGATATCGTAGTCATGGCTGAGACCCTGGAAGACCTTAGCACAATGCTCAATGACCTCAGTAGGGCCCAACTCCCAACGAGTGGGCCTTAAAATGAACATGGACAAGACGAAGATCATGTCAAATGTCCATGTTACACCCACTCCTGTTATGGTCGAGGGTACTACACTCGAAGTTGTTGACGATTATGTATACCTGGGACAAACGGTCCAGTTAGGTCGGTCCAACTTCGAGAAAGAGGTCAATCGCCGAATCCAACTCGGTTGGGCAGCGTTCGGGAAGCTACGGTTCATCTTCTCGTCCGACTTACCGCAGTGTCTCAAGAAAAAGGTCTTTGATCAGTGTGTGTGGCCAGTGATGACTTATGGGACAGAAACGTGGTCGCTCACTATGGGCCTCATAAGAAGGCTCAAGGTCACTCAGAGAGCAATGGAGAGAGCTATGCTTGGAGTTTCTCTGCGAGACCGAATCAGAAATGAGGAGATCCGCATGAGAACCAAAGTTACCGACATAGCTCACCGAATAGCGAAACTCAAGTGGCAGTGGGCAGGGCACATAGCTCGACGAACTCACGGCCATTGGGGCAGAGCAGTTCTCGAGTGGCGACCGCGTACCGGAAAGCGAAGCGTAGGCAGGCCTCCCACAAGATGGACCGACGACCTGGTGAAGGTCGCGGGCAATCGCTGGATGAGGGCGGCCCAGGACCGTTCGTTGTGGCATTTTTTGGGGGAGGCCTTTGTTCAGCAGTGGACGTATTTTGGCTGAAATGATGAAGTACCAAACTCTGTACCAAAATTCATTAAAATCGGTTCAGTCTTTTGGACGTGAAAAGGTAACAGACAGACAGAGATACTTTCGCATTTATAATATTAAGTAGGGAAGTAGGGATTACACATTTAAAGACAAAAAAACAACCTGAGAATTCTTATAAAATACTTGGAGATTTCTTACAAAACATTTCGGATCATAATTCTTAAAAAAAACAAAATGAATCTTCAAATATTTTATCAAGTCAGTCAACTAACAATACTTATAAATACTGGATACTATAATACAAAAATATTCTTACCGTCTTCGCTATAAAACAACAGAACAAAGCACTAGCATTTTATTCCAGTTGTAAAACCAAAAGTTTAAAATCCCTGCATCGTACCAGATAAATGGTACGTGTATAGATAATGCCAGCTTATTGCTTTAAGTTACAACTGCACCTAGATAACGCTAAGCTGGTAATCCTCAATAACAGTTAGCTCTGCATTCAATATTCGGTGCTTGAACGTAAAGTGAGAGGAGTCAAGGAGTAATAACGCTTATATTAATCTGGATTGTTGTGCTATTACCGTTAACGGTAAGCTTGATTCTAAAAATTATGTGATAAGTTGCTATTTTTAATCAGTCACCAGATTAATAAAGTTACTTTTTTATGTAATGAAAGTGGCAAACAAGCATGCAGTTCGCATTGATGTTAAGTGATGACTGCAGCCTATAGACACCCACATGAAGACCAAGGTCAAAATGCAGATGCGTTACCACTCCTGAGGCCTAAGGTGTTATGCCTCTGTGCCGGAAATTACAGGGCCGTACATTACCACCTGACCGGAACACGATAGTGCTGAACACTACCATTTAGCGGCAAGTATATTAGGTAATGCGGTGGTGCCTACGCCCGCGAGCTCCGTCACTGAAGCTCTACCACCAGTAGTTGTTTTGTCTCTGTGATAGTTATTACGGGGCCATACATGAACACGATACTCATACGATAGTGCTGAACAGTATCATTTGGCCGCAGATAGATTATGTAATGCGGTGGTGCCTACGCCCTCGAGCTCCTACACTAGAACTCTACCACCAGTGAAATATTATTAGATACATCATTTTATAAGTGTATATTCATAATCTTGTGAATGCAACCGTTGTGTCCGTCCGTCATGAAATTGTGTTTTAGAACCATCAAAGCAGAGCTACAGTGCTCATCAAAAAATATTGCACATCGAGCCTATGAAAGTGGCAATCTCTCAGCTGCAGACCACCCCACTAGATAAACTCTTCCCTCTAGCTGGAATTGCTCCTCCCGATGTCAAAAGAGACGTCGCCTGTTGCGTTGAGAAGAGAAAACAGGAGTCTGACAATCGACACCCCCTGTACGATTACTCTCTCCCCCCAGCAAGACTCAAAAGTCGGATAAGCTTCCTGCATAGCACGGAAGCCTCTTCAAAAAGTCCTGCTGAGGAAAGACTGATACGTTGGAAGATGAAACATCCCCATCCTCCACACGCAAACCTGCGAGAAGAGGTCAGGCCAGGTCATGATCTGCAATGGCCGATCTGGAGATCACTCAACCGACTCCGCACTCATGTAGGGCGTTGCAGACAAAACTTGTGCAACTGGGGTTTCATCCCTCTGTGATGTTACTGTGGAGCCATAGCTCAAACGATGGAACACATGCTCCAATGCCCGCTCTGCCCGAGCTCTTGCACTTTGGAAGATCTAAGTACTGCAAATGACGCAGCAGTAATTGTGGCGAAATATTGGGCCGATAAAATTTAAGTCGAGCCGCTGACACGAGAAGAAGAAGAGCTGCACACTGCCTACGTAAACATCGATAGTCCGGTATTGATCAAAACTTGATCAAAATGTTGGTCAAACGTCATATAGGTAAGGTGCGAAAAAGATAACACTCTACAGACCCGACATAAGTCGAAGTCTCCTTCCTGTGGTCGATGTGTAATATTTCTTGTTGAGTACTGTAATATCTACAAAGGTAAACACAGTCTACGTAACTAGTCTCATAAAATAAAATAAAGTACTGTAGCAGTCATAATATATCAAATGCGAGTTTTTTTTAATAAAACTGTTTTATTTTATCTATTCATAGTGTAAGTTGAAATATTACAATAACTCACAACTGCAACTTTTACAAATTATTTAACAATCAGCTTTAACTGCAGTTCTTACAGGAAAAATTAATTTTGACATAAAAAATAAACACGTATTTTTTTTATATTGTGATTTTCATCCATGTTTTTAATGAGAGCAATTATTTTTGAAATAATTATTATCCCAAAACTTAATAATATACCGACTACAACTCACTACTAACTGGAAAATAAGACGAACCTTGCTGTTCAGATAAAATACAATGATACTGTAATTATACGGGCAATACAATTACCATCTAACCGGAACATAGCGGCTAAGCAATTCACGAATATGTACTACCTTCCACATATGTTTATATAAATAGCAGCAGGTAATAATAATAAGTAGAGAAGGCATTACGTGGCCAGGTGGTAAAACAATAAAAGTACCATTAATTTTAATCGAGCGACTGCGATATTATATCGTCTTCGCTAGCTTCAAAAGTTTATGGTAGTAGGCACAACAAAGTTTTCGACTACAAACGCTTAACTGGTACGGAAGTGCCCCTATAGTTCATGGTTTTGATAAAGCGGTGTGTGTATACAATGTTACGGTATCGTTTAAATGCTTGTAAATTATATAGAAATTATTTTTGCTAACATATCAGGATATTTTTTAGAAAATAAAGAAAAATGGAAAAGAAAAATTTGACTTCGGGCAGGAATCGAACCTGCGACCTCAGGATAACCAGTCCAGCTAATCCATACGTCAAATTTTGCCTTCCCTTTTTTGATTTTTAACCGATTTTAGGATCGGTGAATGACATCCATTGATAACTAATGAAAAACTATACAACCTAAACAAAACTATAAAACTATATGATAGACTGCAGTTTATACAATATCGTTAAGATGTCGCTATGCCCTTAATAATCTATACAAATAAATAAAATTGGAGTGTCTGTTTGTAATATAAAAACAACCGCTTTTTACTAAATGCATATGTATGTATAATAATGGCAATCCATTATACGTCCCACTGCTGGGCACGAGTCTCTCCCCTTTTTGGGGGGAGGCATGGAGCTTACTCCACCACGCTGCTCCAATGCGGATTGGTGGAGGTATGTATGTATACACGGTACATATACCAAAACAACATTTATTACAATTATTGTCTGTCTGTTTGGCGGGGCTAATCATGGGAACGGTTGGACCGATTTTGACGAGACTTTCACTGGCAGATAGCTGATGTGATAAGGAGTAACTTAGACTACTTTTATACTAGGTTAGGTTTGAATAAAAAGGCTCTCATTTTAGTTTAGAGAACAAAATGGAATGCAATAACGGCAAAACACAGTCTGACTTAAATTTACTCGCACATCTAGTAGTGTCTGCGAATTCAACTGTCCAGAAAACATATTTTTTTGTTTGAGAAACATAATAATATTTTTTTCATTAATGCTCCGCTCCTATTAGTCGTAGCATGATGTTATATGATAGCCTTCCTCTATAAATGGAGTATCTCAACGTCGGACTGGCCATATAGTCGAGGAGGCGAAAGCCGGGCCCCTGCCTACCGAGCCCCTAAGCTTCTAGTGGGGCTTGCCATAAGCACCATCTTTGGCCAAAAAACTAACCAGCCACCCGGGCTCTTCCGGTTCAATCCGACCCTGGACTATTGTTCCAATGAATAACGCCGATCGCCGATCGCTAGCGCTCGGGTCTTAGTAACTAATATGTGTATGAGCCACAGTCTGGATGTTTGTTATTTCATTTTACGATATTAGGCCACTACTGATTTACTGAGATTCTGGGTTTGATCCCCAGATCGGATAAGTGTTATTGGGACATTAACATTTTTGGCAAATTTCTTACTGCCATTGGCTCACTACCTATTACATGCATGGTGGGTGTATGTATATATTGTACCTATGGGTAGGCATATATTCCTACCTTTGCAGACGAGAAGTTAAGTTTTACACTTAAAAAGACCATCAATTCGTTGAGTGTTCTGTACAAAGACCAACACGAGCCATCGGCCACCGCGGCGGACCGGAGTAATATTATTGCATATTCTCTGCCGGATGGGAGCAGCCATAGCGTTTATTACGGATGCAAAACAGTCTGTCATTTTTTTTTTCACGCATGGGCATGGCCTTTGGTACACACACAAAAGCCGTCTAATACTACGAAACTCTGACTTTAACAAAATACATAAACAATTTCACGTACACATTTAAACATCTGGACGACAGGCGTAGGACAATTTGGGCATGTACTTTGACAGAGGGGAAAGACTGAATATGGCTACTCCCCTCTGGTCCGAGGCGGCGGCCGGTAGCCCTGTTGGTGTATGGTTCTGTACATAGACATATACCTACATAATAATATGTATTTAAGACATTTTAACACCGTGACGTAGTTCGCCCATAAAATAAGAAAACGAGGGCATAAGTTTTGCATGTTTACGTAACAGTTCCCCAGGGTCAGGTGCAATGGCACGCGAACTGAGCGCCATTGAAAAGGCACCGTGAAATGTAATGAACATTTCCACAGCCGTGCTGCAGTGCTCTCGACTCTAGCTCCCGTGGAAATTTCGTTCAAACGCTGCGTTTAAAATGCTATGTGTTAGTGGATATTTCATCGAAACGCTGCCGCATTAAAATCCGTTTAGTAAAAAGTGTTTATTGTAAGCATTTTATAACCTAGATTTTTGTTCTGTAATGATGGAGATTAAAAGCGCATTGAACACTACATTAACTGATGTATTTAAATCTAACGGGCCGTTTGGTCCAATGGTAAGGGACGGTTTCATACCAGGTGCCTCGTGTTTTCTTACATTAATGTTTTTAATTTATTAAATGTCACTGTGTGAAAATAAAAAAATTACAGCATTTTAATTTTTTGAGTGCACATGACGGAAAGTAAATGCTTAAAACTTTTTGACCGCGTCACATTGGCCCATAAAATTAGAAAACGAGTTTAAGTTTTACAAGTTTTAACAACAGTTCCCCAGGGTCAGGTGCAAAGTCATGCTACCCACGTGCCTTTGAAATGGTACCGTAAAATGTAATTAACATTTCCACAGCCTTGCTGCAGTGCTCTCAACTCTAGCTTTAGAGGAAATTTCATTGTAAGAATACAATTAAAATGTTTCATATTATAAATGCTGAACATTACAAGTATGTTTCGTGTATACAAGTTGTTTATATATATATTTGTCTTTAAAAAAAATCGAGCGTTGTATCACGGAGGCAAAACATTTTAACATTCGTTCACACGGTCATATACCGCAACAGTGGGCTCATGTGAACAGGTATATAGAAACATATATGACACTAAATGATATCCTGCATGGACACGATACTATGACTGATTTAATACTAGGTCTCAGAACTACTCAGGAGCGACAATACAATGAGTCCTATCTTATGAAATTAATGTTTTCAACTTTCATAACATAAGAAGAGTAATAAATTTCACCTTCAATTACCTTCACAATCGCAAAGCCGTTAAAAATAGAAACCAATAAGGTTACCTTCCATAAAAATAAGTGAATTAAAAGCGAAAGTCTCGCGTGACCCTCTTGCAGGTAAATAACAACTAGAAACGTGGCAGGCGCGGCGAATGTCTCTCAAATGTTAGTAGGCCATCTAAATGGGTCACCTTATTAAGCAGGTGCATCATCGTCATTCCAGTTTGCCTTTGAAACATCGCCGAGTCTAATTAAAGGCTTTTAGGCAGTAATGAGCATGCAATATACAAACACCATCCCGTGTACCGCGTAGCATGTAGCAAGTAGCGCTACGGAATGATAGTTATGAGCAGTTTGTAGGTGTGTTGTTTTTTCTGCGGATTGTTGATTATCAACTAATTTTATAGAATGAAAATTTAACTATAGTATAATATTTTGGCATAGAATTGCATGCTGAAGCCAGCTAATTTATTTATTTATTTAACTCTGGCAACAAAAGCCCATATAAATACATACCTTATACACTAACATATAAGGTAACTCTTAAGTATACAAGCTAATAGCTAAATAAAAAAATCCGTTAAAAGAGTTTGGTTTAATAAAAAAAATACATATTTAGCACGACGATCATCCAATGGTAGAAAATTTCGGTCACAATATCAACAACGAATAATGAGCGTGCGATATCAAAAAATCGGTAGCACGTAGCAATACGAGGTAGTGGTTACGTGGTGTAGTAGTACGAGTAGGTACTTTATAAGTGTCCTAGCTGTTGCCTGCGAATCTGCCCTCGTGTTTTTTGTTTGGTGCAAAGAGTGCCTGTCTTTGGTACAATTTGTGGCTATCTTGAGGCAAAATTATATCACAATCGGCTCTGTAATTTAATTGTGAACGCATCACAGACAGACAGAGTAACATTCAAATATTAGTTTTGATCATATAGATATTGTAACGTATTAGCATGAATTTTAAAAATAAGAAGTATATTTGCAATAGATGCTTAGTGAAAATAAATAGATTTGTTTGGTCTTTAAACTAACATTCTTATTAATTTCCTTTTTTATTTTATCCCTATGTAAGTCGTGATTTAAAAAATGCCTGAACTAATATTTAATTACTTCCTAGGTACGTATACGGGTTCATAGTTTTATTCTTTTTTTTTCATTGGATTATCACCGAGTAAACATCCACTACATTTTTTTCTCTCTATAATATTAGCACAGTCTAAAGAAAACGAACGTGTTAATATGTACTTATACTGTGATATTAGTATAGATGAACAAACGACTATTTATTAATAAAACATTAACAGCCACACAAAGCTTGTCCCTGAAACGAAATTGCAAATCTTCGGAAAGTCGGTCAAGAGTGGACCACGTTCTGGCCGCGAGGGTGGAGCACGGCATGTTGTTCAATTTCTACGTGAAACTGTGCAACTAACAATAAACCTGATTTGAATAAATAAATTGCAATTTAATTTTTGTTTCTCCACAAGTTTCAAAGCCAAACACCTGAATACCTAATAAATCTGAATATTTGAACATTAGCAGGTGAAAACTGTTCAGCACTATCGTGTTCCAGTCAGGTGGTAATGTACGGCCCTGTAATTTTCGGCACAGAGGCATAACACCTTAGACCTCAGGAGTGGTAACGAATCTGCATTTTGACCTTGGTCTTTGTATGGGTGTCTATAGGCTGCGGCTGCAGTCATCACTTAACATCAATGTGAACTGTATGATTGTTTGCCACTTCCATTTGATAAAAAAAAGAAAAACAAGAATATAAGCATAAATTCAAACACCCACGACTTACCAGTTACATTTTGTTACATGTTATAACATACGACATAACAACGTTACGTTACAGTGCATAATATTCGTCTTTCATACGATTCGCGCCGATCAACATTGCACATAATTATTTATTCTTTCAGCATCCACCATCTTTGAATTGGTCACGTAGCTACCTTCGATCCCTACTGCATCTATGTCAGCAGAATTCGAACACTTGCTGACCTGACTGGTAGGATATATGAACGAATTTTTACGTGTTTTGTTATACAAGATTTTTTAAAATAGTATCAATATTATTAGAGGTCATGATACTTACTTTCAGGCACCAATATCATCTACTTATAATGTGGTGCCAATCATTTTTATCATAAAAACGTGAGGTACCTACTACATCATCATCAGTTGACCGCGGCGCGGAAGCAGCACCCTCTGCTGCGGCTTCTTCTGGCCTGCCGCCGACCTGCATGGTCGGCGTTGGGTGCCCTGGGATTCAAGGGCTTCGGTGGAGGAGGCATCATCAGTCGAAAGAGGGTGGGGGCTTTATACATATTTGTTTTTATTTTAATTACTTTAATTGTTTTTTTTCCTTTATTTTTGTTTTTTTTTTATTATTGTTATTATTTTTTTTAATTTTTATACTACACGTTTTAAAACTAATCTTGTAAAATAAATGTTGATATCATAGAAATTTACATAATAATTCATGTTTCTGTGGGTGGTGTAAAACCACTCGTTGCATTAGCTTCTAAATTTTTTTATCATCACGATTTCCAGACGCAAAGAGTACGGTTTTTCAGTAGGCTCACTTCCACAAAAAAAGGAAATTATGGCCTTCAGCGTTACTATAGTGTTGTACTATTATACTAAGTTTGTGTTGACTGAAAACTTCGTGCAACAAGTAGATATAAATTTAAAGAGTTCATCAAGTAAGTAGTATCAATGTAGCATGTTAAAACAAAAATGTTTTATCAATTTGCTATTGTTTATCTGGGCGTAACAAATTTTGGATTGTAATAATTTAATACAAGAAAACATTTCCCAAGCCGCGGCTCCGCAGGCTACTAAATAATATCCTAATTACAAAGTACAAAGGGCATGATTAACGGGAACATGGATTAAGTTGTTGTTAAATGAGGTCTTGCTTATAATTTAACAATGTTAATCAAAACATTAATCTTACATTTTATTCTTATATGCTATAGGCTAGGTAGGTACTACATTTTTTATTGTATTGCTATATTTTTGTCATAAAATGCCCTTGTGTCTCAACATTTACCTATATTTTTAAAATTAATAGAGTACCTACATTTTTTTTAATAACATACATTATTACATTATAAAGTACGTTTAATAAGTGGAACTTTGGTAGTGGTTATAGCGACGGGAATGGCATTAAAGAGGTTCAAATAATCCCCAAAGTATTTTTTTCTACTTTTTTAACATTTAAATTCACAGCTTTGCCAGAAGAATGTACATGTGTATACCTATACTTTCTTTTATCAAATGATTGTATGACTATTTTGTATAAAGGTGGTGGAATGAATTTTGTTACAATTCATGAACTTACAACATTAAATTTTCCTTACAGTTAACATTTTTCTTCTGTCGCCGTGAATACACTTAAGTATTAAATTACCCTTTTTCGATACAATAGTCTAAAATGGTATACAATTAATTCAAAACAAAACAATGAAACATCAAAACAGAATGTTTGAAGAAAATCCATTGATTTAACCAACCAAAAGATAAAATGCCTATATTGTATCTTTAAATTAAGAATGACAACGATAGAAACTAATCCATATAGTTATGAACATAAAAATTACAACATTTTCCATTCTATAAAATGTATGAAGAGAGTGATTGTAATTCGGTACTACACCTAGAGGAAGCTTGGGAGATTCAAAAAGACCCGAATGTTTAGCTCTCTACTCTCTCCGTCTATCCCATAAAGGCTGGGAAAACACGAAAATACTTTAAAAAATACCTAATTTCAGAGCATTAAAAAAATATCTCCCCGGAAATTAAAGTTACGCCATCCGCATTAAATCATAATAAATTACATTGAATACAAAGGATTTTATTATACAAGACAAGTCACCGTACCTTCTTTCCATCCCGAGATATTTCAAAACTTTACACCTACTTACACCACAGTCCCTGCAGTTTTAAAAGAAAACTATACTATAAAGAATTCCGAAGACTTTCTATAAACTTTGCGCATAAATCTCAATGAAATACGGAGTGTTTCTACGATGAATACATGTGATTTGGATTCACATCCAATAATATTTAAAACATAATTTTGCGCCGGTTTTTCCGCAAAGGTGTTCGCAGAAGTACTTATCTAGGTATATCTTATTCATATAGAGATATGTACGTGCATTTACGCTTCCATGAGTGGCGAGACTATTGATGTATCCTATGACACATTACAACGAAGTCTCGAATCTCGTTATTTCGTAATCCTCAGTAAATCGAAATTACAATACCCATCAAGAAATATTACACATCGGGCTTAGGAAGGAGACAATCGGCTAGTTTCGTCTTCGTAGAACATAAACTCTGCTGCACACTGTCTTGGTAAGCACGAATAGGCCGGTATTGGTCAAAAGTTCATCAAAATGGTCGACAAACGTAACAAAGGGACGAACGTAACATGTGCGAAAGAGAAAACGCTCTACAGAGCCAAAATTATCCGATGTGCCTTTCCTTAGATCGATGTGCAATATACCTTGCTGCGTTCTGTAGGTGCCATTCCCTGCCACTGAACCCTAATAACGCAATATTGTGAAATTGCGAATAATTAGATAATTGTTTAGACTTTGTGACTCGAACAAAATGTTATTTGCCTGCGAGGTATCAATATTTTTGAGATTCGAATAGTGTTAAAATGTAGGCACTCTACATCTCAAAATGCAAACTTCGTAAGTCGTAGTTCATAAAATATAAATGACTTCTTACTAAGGGTTAGTTGGGATTAACCAAAATCATTTTTTTTTTTTTATGTAATGGAAGTGGCAAACAAGCATGCAGTTCACATTGATGTTAAGTGATGACTGCAGCCTATAGACACCCACACAAAGACCAAGGTCAAAATGCAGATGCGTTACCACTCCTGAGGCCTAAGGGTGTTATATTATGCCTAATTATGCCTCTGTGCCGGAAATTACAGGGCCGTACATTACCACCTGACCGGAACACGATAGTGCTGAACACTACCATTTAGCGGCAAGTATATTAGGTAATGCGGTGGTGCCTACGCCCGCGAGCTCCGTCACTGGAGCTCTACCACCAGTAAAAAATCATAGCAATAAAATTTTAAAGGAACATTCGGCGTCTCTAATCTACTGTTTACTATATTTCACCCGCGACTACGTCTTCTTGAACTTCAAGAATAAATACCGATACTCTTGAAACGTTGTGGCCATTCATTACCATCTAACCGGAACACGATAGTGCTGAACACTACCAATTAGCGGCAGATAAATCAGGTAATACTTGGTGCCTACGCCGTTGTGCACTGGAACTCTACCACCAGTACTCAAAAGCGGTAAAAAAAGGTTTTTGTGTAGATATCTATAGGCTGTAGTCGGTACTTCCATGTAAACCGCATGCTTAATAATTGGAATTAACTCATTCAAATAAAATGCTTGCAGCACAGACCAGGTTTGAAATATTTACTACAGCCCTTACGGGGTTACACATTACACACCCCACAAATCCATGATATATTCTAGGAATCGTCAACCATGTTTTTATTGTGAATATTTTATCATTCGCCTGCAAAAGATAGCTTGGTCATTCTTTGATAACAGCAATTTCCTCAGTTGCTGATAATTTTGAAACCTATGGATTGAAAAAATATGGTGTGTTTTATGACATGGAATTTACAATTTTTTTTCTTTGTATAAGGGGAGGCGCGAGCCCATCGAGACGCATACTGTGCACGGACACGCGGCGCATTTTAGCTGCATGTATTAATTTGCTTGACAACGTGGGTCAATGTTTCCACTGGAGTACATGAATACCCACGAATAATGTATAGCGTGGCGTAGCTCGGCGTACGGAGGCTACACACGTCCCATTGCAATCCAAGAATAGACAAGCGAGCTGTACATAGTCGTTTGCCATATTCGTGTACTCCTAGTGGAAACGTAGACCCACGTTGATAGCGTCGAGCCTTGTAACCGCCTATTCGAGCTAGCCACGCACGTATCAATGACGTCAATTCATGTGTAGCCTTTTCGTGGGTTGCAGTGGACACTACCACATACAATTTCATATAAAGCGAAGCTTAATACACGTGCGCAGCCTCTCCATGCGCCGCGGTGGGCCCGCGCCTTAAGGAGGCAAACGTGACTGCAAGCGATGTCAAAACCTATACTACTAAATAAAGACTTTACTTTGAGCAAAGTATGCTTAAGTAAGATTTATGCTTAAGTATGCTTAAGCAAGAACTGCCAGAACAGTAGGTATAGCTTATGACAGTTCTAAGCGGTCTAAATGCTCAAACTATGCTCAAAATCAAGCCGTAGTGCGGTCTGTGAATCTCACACATACTAATAAGATACCTACATTCTTTAGTCTGCCCCTGACCTGCCCCGTTTTTACCCTCTGGGTATGGAGCCCTAAAAACTACCTTTCAAATATGTCGGAGTTTGTACGAAAATTCCAGATTGTAAAGCGGAATACTAGTAACATTCCTTCGGCAAAACCGGTGATAAAAATCATCGTTTTCTTCATAATAGCGAAAACATTACGAATAACTTACGTAGCGAGTTTTGGCGGGAACCTTGAAAGATGCGTGTGGTGCTCTTGAATTGGTGTGAATTTTTAAGTTATTTATACTTATAATAAAACTGTAGAAGTGTAAATTCTGTACATTAAAAATATTGAAAAAATAAATACCAGGGGATGTTACTAGATCGATACCGAACCCAAATATGTGATTAGAAAAATTTTTGTCTGTCTGTCTGTCTGTTTGTTCAAGCATCACAGAAAAACTACCGGGCCGATTACAATGAAACTTGGTATGATTATACTTTAACCTTTGGCGCACAACACTGGGCCCAATACTTTTTATCCCGGAAAAATGTCTGTTTGTCTGTGTGTTTGTGCACGCTAATATCAGAAACTTATTCGATTTGCGGTTAATATATTATGGTAAGTTTCACTTAACATTTGGTGTTTGTTTCATGTGCATCGGTTCAGAAATAAAAAAGTTATGTCGATTTAAAGAATCATATCGAATATTTTTAAGCTATTCTGTATCTTAGTTCTATCTTTTAGGGGGTTTCGTTCCTAAAAGGTAAAAACGGACCCTACGGATTACTAATCCTCCGCTGTCTGTCTGCCTGTCTGTCTGTCCGTCCGTCTGTCTGTTACCAACCTGTATCTCATAAATAGTGATAGCTAGAAAGCTAACATTTTCACAAATTGTGTATTTCTGATACCACTATAAAGACAAAATAAATTACTAAGAATAAGAAAATTAAAATGTTAAGGGGTCCAAGGGGGCATACAATAAACGTGTTTTTTTTCGTATATTCTTTGCTCGATAATAATAACGGTAGCAAGTAGACGCTTAAAATTTTCACAGAATTTTTAGTTCTATGTGGTATATTACCTTCCATAATAAATCTTTACAAATAAATAAAAATGGAGTGTCTATTTGTAATATTAAAATAACCGCTTTTTACTAAATGCATATGTATGTATACATGGTACATATACCAAAACAACATATTTTACAATTTTTGTCTGTCTGTCTGTCTGTTTGGCAGGGCTAATCTTGGGAACGACTGGACCGGTTTGACGGGACTTTCACTGACAGATAGCTAATGTGATAAGGAGTAACTTAGGCTACTTTTATCTCCATACAACCACTCATACATACATACATACATACATACATACATACATACATACCTAGATATACAAATAAATAGAATTTGAGTGTCTCCGATTTTGACGGGACTTTCACTGGCAGATAGCTGATGTAATAAGGAGTAACTTAGGCTATTTTTATGTACCAGTATTTAGTATTATTGTATTACTAGCTGCGCCCACGACTTGGTCCGGGTAGATACTGAACAATCATATTTTTTCTCACGTGGACGAAGTCGCGGGCACAGCTAGTATTAAATAAAGTTGGTGGCATTTTGTTTGATATAAGCTTATTACAGTGCTCGTGTATGATGAAATAGAATAACAGTGCGAAACCACGTTTTTTCGGGTTGCCTCCAAAACTTCATTGTAAATGTTCTGGTAAAATAGCCATCGCTTTACTAGAATTACTGACTGTGACTGACTGACGGACTGATAAATTGACTGAAGACTCTAACTTTTATGTTGCTTAAAACGAATACGAAATAGCGTTTTACTTGACACTGGCAATATGCATAACAAGCGATGCCATAAAATTAAAAAAAAAACTACGTAGCCTTTCGAGTGGAAACCTCAACAATGCAGTGTAATGTGGTCTCATAATAAAGATTTGCATAACTTTGGAAAAGTTGTGGAAGTCCATGGAAGGTTAAAAAGATGAAAAAATATGGCAAGACTGCTTACCTACCTGTCATACATTTTATGTTTGTCCTGTCTTTTATTGTAATTTATTTTACAGCCCTGGATTCATCATTTATACGTCTGCCTAGTCAGCTTGGGTATCATAAAAATTATAGCTCATCAAAATTCAAAGAACATGTTTATTTGAGAAAAAGTGGCACGATGCCCTAACTGAGCAGGCAAATATTAAAGTACACATTTTAAATTAAATGTAACATCACACCTGCTTTGGCCGAATCGGAATGCATAACTACCTAAATAAATATTTTCAAGTCACGTCTCGCTAGCTACGTTTCGTTCCCATGTGAAGTATTTGACATACTTATTTGGGCACATTAGCAAACTCCTAGAGAAAATCTCCGAAAAATTAAAAAAAATATTTTATTCTTTTTTTAGACTTAGGTACCCTTTGATTGCCCTCTGATTACACGGAGATTGAATTTAAAACCTCAGCGTAGCAGTAGCGATCTACTACCTTCAGGCTATTGATGCATAATGATAAAAAATATGCATATGTATTGAAATAAGTATATTTAAATTATTATAAGACAATCTATTTGCCTATTTACCGGATGCTACCAAGTATTCAAAAAGTGAGCGGTAGAATAGATTATAATTATACTGTGCTGTTCCAATATATTTCAATAAATTGGCAAAAAAAGTTATTTGATAATTAAATGTTGTTGATCCGATCTCACATTTTCTAAGGAACGTTTAGAAGATTCTGCTATTTTTCAACTTATGTTACCTTGAAGAAAATCGTTTAGCACCATAAGCTGAATACTTCCTCGAAATTTAAGTTAAATAATTAGCAAAAATTGACATTGATGAGCTGGTTAATCAGATGAATAGATACTTGTATCTATATCCATCTTGTATAAACCTTGAACTAGTGCACGCAAAACACCATGAGGTGCTGATAAAATGAAAAACAGTGAACATTCATAAGTCTTTAGAGCAAATTAACCTCACTTTCCATGACTTTTTTAAATTATCGTCCTCATTATTAGGTACCCTCGTTCGTATCTTGGGTTGCCAACAACAATCATTGTAACACATAGAATTAAAAATCAAAGGGCAAGTTAACAAACCAATTTTTTTGACACAAGCATCACTCAAATGGAGTGCGGATGCGAAACGAAAGAAATCACCTCTCGAGTGATCCTCAAGGGAACTCCAATAGAAGCGAATGATCTCATAAGGCCCTCACGCCACTTCATTCCACCCCGTCGCTTTTACTTAATTCCAAAGCCAATAACGAAAAAAAAAACAAACGGAAAAGTTGTGATTTCCAGTTTCAGAATAACAATGGGTGCATTTGAATAGCTAATGGAAAGCAGGTCAAGAGGGTCCAAGCATTAAGTTCTTATTTAATAAAATGTGTTAAAAACAAACGCTGAATGAAATGGCACAGAAAAAAGTTAATTTTGATTCTTGCGTAATAACGGCTGAATTTATGGGAAGTATTTATGAAAACTGAACAGAGCGTCTGTTTCCATTTAAGAAATGAGCGCCAAGTTAAATGTATTACTGTTATTGCTATTAAGGACTACCGTTCACACATAGGCAACATAACTTTGGGAATTAGTGAAACAGCTTCCCTCAGTGGCAAAATAAAAATATATTGGAATTTCGTATCGAGTTTGAATTGTATTTTTGAGAAATAAAATTAATAGAATGGTAAAAATAAAAAGAGAAAATGAACAAAATAATGAAGTTGTTATAATACTAAACTTTTAGCTTGTTCTTAAGAGACGAAATGATTCGAATGCTGAGAATAAAAAAAGATGTAGAGCAAAATAATTAATTTGTAATGAAACTGAATGAAATAATTTTAAACGGTGTCTGAGTTACGAAATAAATCTTAGTAAAAAACATTTTTTTGTACACACTATTACTCAGCTGGAGTACGGATGAATTACAAATGAAACAGCTCTTGAGTGGGTCCTTAACGGAACTCCAACAAAAGCAAATAATCTCATAGAGCCCTCGCCCCACTTCATTTCGCCTCATGGATTTTTACTAATTCTAAAGCCATTATTGAAAAAAATCAAACGGAAAAGTTGTGATTTCCAGTTTCAGAATATAACAATGGATGCATTTGAATAGCTAATGGAAAGTAGGTCAAAGCTTTAAGTTTTAATTCCGGTAAATGTGTTCAAAACAAACGAAACGAACTGTATAAAATTGCACGGAAGTAAGATCATTTATTTTTTCTTGCGTAATAACCGCTGAATTTACGGTACCTAAGTGTTTACAAGAACAGCGCCAGAAACCACGCACACCAGTAAAAATGAGTACGAATTATCAGTAAGTATACTTAAATGAGAGAAAAGTTAGCTCTGTCCTTCCTTGCTATAACTAAACGGTCCACATATTGCAACTCAATGTTAGTAGGTAATAGATCAGATAATATATTTCTCAGTTGTCACATTTAACCTTAAAAGAATTATAACATATATTATAACATAAATTCCATAAGACGAGATTATTAAAATGATACTTAGTTAATGAAATAATAGATAAGTTTTTATAATAGTTTGTGAAGCATGCCCTATATTTCACAAACTATTTGTTAAGCATTGTATTCTTAACAAATAGTTTGTCAACATCGCTCATATAGAAATGCGTTTAAAAAAAGATTTTAGTAATTGATACACCTCAAAGTAAAATATACTTTGTTCCCTCAAGCCGTTTTGTTGCCGCCAGAACAATAAGACAATAGATTTCTTATTGCGCGTGGCTTATTTGCGGCTTCAAAAGCAGCAAATGAGCCATATAGGGGAGAACATTTTATTTTTAAGATTAGTTAAAATTTCTTTGATTATGTCTTGATATCTACATTCAACGTATAATCATATATCTATGTATTATTATCATATAAATAAAAACAAAGAAATACGTAGAACTCAATCGGTGATTTAAATTCAAATCCACTTGAAATGTAATAAACCGAAAACTGAATGCGTTCATATGAACGTGGACTTTCAATCACATATTACTCGTAGCTTCAAATTAATTGGTGTATTTATTGAAGCGGTTATAGCCAAATTACTGAACGATATCAGCTGTGGCGTTAATCGTTAATGTGATCTTTTATTGGCCAGATTGGTATTTAAACCGATGATCACGGTTGAAAATATTTATTTACGCTATTAAAGTAGACCTGTAGTAACTATAGCTCCAGTGAGGGAAATTGCAGGTATAGGCATCACCGTATTTTCTAAAACGCGGCGTCTTGTAGTGTATGGACATATTCGGGACTTGTATTTTTGACTTTAGTTCAATTGTGGCGCCAACAACCTTGAAAACATAGTACGGAATCAATGTATGCACATACCCTGCCTCTAACTAATGATCTTCCCTCCCTCCGTAGATAAAGCGCAACAAAGGGGATGGTTCGGGGGTCGAAGTGCAACCTCGTTTTCCGGGCCTATCTGCCCTCGAAGCGTCGGGGGCATATAGCAACCGATCATAGAGCAACGCGGGCCACCGGTCGCGGCGGACCGGAGCCGCCGCGACCGGTGGCCCGCGTTGCTCTATGATCGGGGGCGTGATCCTACTTGGGGATGCCGGCACGTGGGTGAAATCGCTGATGGAGAGGCAATTTTTTTTTTTGTTGTGTGCTTATACTCCTGCTTTTTCACTCTACTTACATTGACAGTACCACTGTGTGCGATGTTATTATCCAAATACGAGTATATTGTTTGGAACTTCTTCTGTATCGTAATTTTCGCCACAGAAGCGTAACAGTTAAGTTTAACATCCATCTATATTAAAAGCCTGGCAATATAAAAGTTTTGGAGGCTACAGTATTCACTTACCATAAATATGGACAATCAAACTAGGATACAGCTTGTTTGCAACTTTCGTGACGTGAAAACAACTCACTATATGAAATAAAGGCATTCAAAATTGGCCTACATTCCCAATAAAGATCAGATAGGTGACGATAATCTAACCTCAATAATCGGCCATTGTTGTGTCTGCATCGGATCGTGATTGTAGGCGTGTACCATTTTTTGTGTACAAGGTCGAGAAGCTCTCCGTCAAAAGCACATCTAAGATCAATATCATGTCAAGTAGGTACATCTTTTATAGGATATACCGAAGATTCGTTTCAAAGAAGAGAAAATAATTAATTTTAGTGAAAGGAAAATTGGCGAATGCGTGCGCACAACCAAAGAGTACACAATGGTAATAATTATAAAAAGTATAATCCACCATATTGCTTTCGCTTTTATTATCTACAGTCTGCATTCATGTTGAAAGTATACTGCAGCCTAGTTACATAAAAAAGACGTTTGAATGCGGATGTTTTGTCACTTCTTAAATTTAAACCGTTAAGCTTAATCACAACGAATTAACCTTGGTAAATCCAATGATGATCTAACCTTAACAATCGTCCATTGTTGTGCCTGCATCAGATTGCGATAGTATTTAAGCCTTTAAACTTTATGTGAACAACAGTCGAGAAGGTACCTGCGTACAAAAAGCACGACCAGGATCAATAAAAGGATTAGCTTCGGTAGGATAACTAGAAAATATTATGCAATTTAATCGCGAAAATCGTTCTTTTATCTTAATTATCTTTTATCATAATTGGGCTATTAAGCACTCAAAGTAAATCTGCCCAAGAGAGCGCACAACCAAAAAGTACGGAATGCTTTGGGTTAGTAGCAGGTATTATTTCATGCGGGCATTCGGTTTCTGTCTGTTACGGTATTTTACTTTATCAGCGCGCCAGTTTAGTACTGACGCGGCAATACCGCAAGTGCAACAGTATGCTAGAAACACATACGATGCATGTACCCTAACAGTATATGGCCACAGCCTAAAAAAAGTATGAATTACCTCAGCTGTGTGAAATCGTTGTAACACGTAGTCTTCAGTAGCTTAATAATGGTCACATTTATAATGAGGGATAATTGCATAGTTTCAGGACTACCTGCGCGTTGGTAACTCCCCTGGTATTGCAAATGTTCATAGGCGACGGTAACCACTTGCCATCAGGTGGCCCGTCTGCTTGTCTGTCAACCTTTTTTTTTGTTATGGAATTGGTAAATAAGCGTGGAGTTCACATTGATATCAAGTGACCGGAACACGATAGTGCTGAACACTACCTTTTAGCGGCAAGTATATTAGGTAATGCGGTGGTGCCTACGCCAGTGAGCTCCGTCACTGGAGCTCTACCACCAGTACATAGAAAAAGTCTGATACATAATGAGTAGGGGTCTAAATGTTGATGAATTGCCTGAGGTCTATTAATGTTAACCTTGACAACCAACATTTCCAACTGTGAACTAGTTATCGGACGATAATCTTAGCTCAACACTCGGCTATTGTTGTGCCTCCATCGGATCGTGATTGTAGGCGTGTACCGCTTTTTGTGTACAAGGTCGAGAAGCCTCTCCGTCAAAAGCACAGCCAAGATCAATATCATGTCAAGATCACCTTTTGTAGGATAGACCGAAGAATGCAAATAGAATCGGGTTTTTGTTATGCTTTATTATGGTAAAAGATTACTGGTATCTACATAAAATTAGAGATTTAAGAATTAATAGCGTAGACACACAGAAGCTCTAAGCTTACAAAAAAGTTTAAGAACCACACATCATCAAATACCCGGTAAACTATAACCATTAAATAAAACGTTTTTATTATGTTATGAAGTGGCAAAGAAGCATACAATTTACATTGATGGTAAGTAAGTTAAGTATCATGGTAATATTGTAGCCTATAAACATCTACATGAGACTGGAGATTTCAGTGTATATGCGTTGTCACTCTTGAGGTCTAAGGTATTATGCCTCTGTGCCGGTAATTACAGAGCCGTACCTACATTACCACTTGACCGGAACACGATAGTGCTGAAGACTACCATTAAGCGGCAAGTAGATTGGGTAATGCGGTAGTGCCTACGCCCGCGAGCTCAGTCACTCGAGTTCTTCCACCAATAAAAAGTGTGTGTTTTTTGTAAGTATTTAGTGGTATTTTATAAGTTTCAGTTACATATAATTTACAGTAATTAAATTATTTTCCCTTTATTTTTATAAGAAAATAAAAAGTTAACGCTCTTTTTTTAAATACATACCAATAATAATCATAATTTAAAAACAAATTTCACTTTTAATTTCTTCTGGTATTTTGACTTTAAACTACACCAGTGGTATTTCTGACGTGTCGACGTTCTTTATTGATTCTGATATCGTAGGTTCTAGAAGCAGTACATTTATGAATTGTGAAAAATATTATTCAAGTCGGATTAACTTTCAAACACGTAGCCAATGGCAGGTGCAACTTTGAGTTAAAAAACTGTGACAATTTATGCTAGCCGTTAAAAGTGAACCAATAAAATTAAATGCAAGTGTTAAATAAACATAGCACGAAATATCTACTGCGCTTCTGACGCGATCACGGTTTGATTCTGTGCTCCGTGAATAAGTTAGTATTCTAGAAATACACAGCAAATAAATCTCAACGAATATAAAATGCTTTCATACGCAAGAAAAATAAATAAACCTTTGTTTTCTTAAAACGTCAACAACGCCACCAAGCTCTGCTGCGATAAAAAATCAAATTAACTTTAGCATTTTGCAGACTTCTACACGTACACAGCTATAGTAAGCTTTGTTTATATTCACAAATGTATGTATCTTCACGCCAGGTCCCTAACGGGGTAGGCAGAGAGTGTAGAGCGCCAGACATCCCGGTTCTGACAAACCTCTCGTGCCTCGTCTACCTTCATCATTCTCTTCATACATGCACGCCGATTCCTAAGACTTTTGACCCCACCATCAGACAGAACTCGACCTATTTGGTCATGGTAGGTCAGCCTTGGTCTTCCTGGGCCTCTGCAACCATCCACATTCGCATTGTATATCTGTTTAGTCATTCGCTCATTCGACATTCTTTCTATATGCCCGAACCATCGGAGCATGCCTTTTTTCATTTTTACACCGATACTATCATTCACACAAAGTCTCTTTCTTACATCTTCATTACGAACGCGATCGGTGAGTGATACACCGCAGATCTTGCGCAAAGATCTCATCTCGACCGCGTTCAACTTACTCACAAATGTAATATAGTAAAACCCTTTCGCTAACTCGGAATTCAGCCCTTGGTTACCCTCTGTATATATTTTGTTTGATATGAAATTCCTACTTATAATATGCGAATTTGAGTTTGTTTATTACACTTTCACGCGAAAACTACATAGCCAATTATCATGAAACATGAAAAATTTGTACACATATTCTTGGAGGTATTAAAAGTAACGCACACGGGTATACGCTAGTTATCTATAAAACGTAGGTACCTATTAAGCTACTTTTCCAACGTTGAGGCGGATTAAGGTAAAGCGAGAGTGTGGTGAAGAGAGAATTAATATTTATAAGACAAAACTCATTCAATAGGTGGTCCGTTATAAAATATCAACGGATTTTTTTTTATTGCTTCGTGAATTTTTTTCCATGTGGACTCGCCTCGTTTAGCCTGTGGAGAAGCAGTTTTACATAAATCTTGCGCTATACACTTTGTACGTTATATAAAAGATTCATGGCATATTCACTGATACGTGTGTGCTTTCTTTATATTTATATTAATAGCTTCTTCGTCTACTCCGTAGACTTCAGACTTTAGTCTAGTGAAAAGAAAAATATGTATGCAGATACTTTAAATAAACCGGCCAATTGACTGTCGGGTTTTGTTTTCCAATTTAGGGTTCTGTTTCCAAGTACATTTCTAAAGTTAATCAATTATATTATTACTCGTTAAGTTGTAAACCCTGAAAACTTAATAGGCTAGTGCCAATGCCTTTGAAAATGATAAAAATTTAAAAAAATTTTGATTGATTCTTGCCGCGTGAGCGGGAACGTTCACCTGACGGTTGAGAGACCGGTCCGCGAGTTGTAACAAACGCTCCGCGTCTGGTGCGTATTGTCAATCTAATTCTTCTAAAATCTTTGTGTACATGATATACCTACACCAAAATGGTGTTATATACTTATTACACTTGAAAATCGCAAAACATGACCCTTTATTTGATGCGGTCGGGTAAAAAGCTGGTACGGTATTTTTGGATCGCGTTACGTAGTTTACCTGCAGTGCCTCTAGGCCAAAAATTGCGTGTTAGTTAGCTTTCCAAGCGAATTACGCAACTTGCATGTAATTAGGAAATGCCTAGCATTATCGTCTAAAAATAAGTGTCGTTTCACTATACATATTTTGAAAGAATTTGCCGTGGTGTGTGCAATGAATTTTATCGCCATCATTAATCGTATGTAGAGAAAACGTACATTATATTCATAAGTACCTAGTAAGGTTTTTTTTTTTTATTCTAAATTAAAGGGCTTTATCGCACATGCGATTATGTCGCGCTGGTTAGGTAAATAAACTAAACAATAACTTTGTCTTAAATTAACAAGTTTGTAAAGTGTTCTAGATGAGTCGGATAGCGGTTCAGCTAGAGCACTGTTACAGAAGCCTAATTCACTAATCTTGCTTGCTATCTTACTTCTATGTTCACTGTTATATCTACATTCCATTAATACATGGTTAACATCATCTATACAACTAACGCAATAATCACAATTTGGGGACGAACTCTTTGCCATGAGATACAGAAATTTATTACCCGGTGTACAATAAATTACGAATTATTTCGTAAATTATAATCAGTCGTCATAATAATATAATAATATTACTATAATAATAATATACTAATATTGATAAATAAGGAAAAATGTTTATGTTTTATGAATACATTTACAATAATTATTTGTCAAGCAGATTAAATAAATGAATTGGGAAGTAGAAGTCTTGTCAGAAGAAGTGTTGTCGGATTATGATCAAAACAATGATGTAAACAAAAATGATGTCTCCATCGAGGACAATAATTATATGTTCAAGAATCAGATCATTTTTAATCATTTCAAACAGTTTCATTATGAAAGATATGTGATGACGATGAGCTAGACGGGCAAGACGTATTTCTGTAATAATTTAGAACAGAACAATGAAATGGTTCAAAGTATAACATATAGGTAATTCCTGATCCAAAAGGTATGACGTAAAATTGACGGTTCAACAGAAAATTTAAAATTCAACTAACATTATTTAACGACTCAAAAGGGTGCTGAATATTCCAGGGCTCTGAAAGATTGTCAAAAAAAGAATCTTGTATTAGAAATATAATGTGATTTTTAAAGAATAATGTGATTTCATTTCAAATGGTAAAATTTTAACAGAAATGAAGTCATGTTCGATATGGTTTAATTATATAAGTTATGCAAACATGTTATGTTTAATAAGGGAAAACCCGACGCTACAAGCTTTCAAAGTTTATTGATAATGTTTATTTATATAATGATATTGATGTTTATGTTTAGTACTAATTATATACCTATTTACCGCAAGGTAAGATTGTTACAATTATAATTGTATTATTACATTTACATGAAACACTTTAACTAACAATTTCACTTTAAACAAATAATTTTATCGAATAGGTACGGAGTGCTTTACTTCACGTAAAATTGTTAGTCCATACACCCGTAACATCCCGTAACCACCACAGAGACATAACAGCTTAGATATCAAGGGTGGTCTCTGTGGCGTAGCTATGGGCGGGAGAATTTTTCCACGAAATTATCTTTTTTTATTCTTTCAAAAAACTTTCTCTGGACTATTACAAATAGAATGCGAATTCGGTCCAGCCGTTCTCGAGTTATGCACTTAGCAACACATTAAGCGATTCATTTTTATTTATACAGATAATTTATTTGTGGGGTTTGTGTGATGAAGGCATCAACATTCAACATGAATTATTGCAAGTCGACGAGCACGAGAACAAAGAGAAGCTAGTAAGCCGTAATAACACATATCTGCAATTCAAAAGATATTAGCGGATTTTTTTTTTTATGTCATGAATTGGCAAACAAAGGAACACGTTGATGGTGACATACTGTAGGCTTTTAACATCCACATTTAATCAGGAATTGCAATGCAATGTTGCACTTGTTGCATGCTTAAGCTGTTAGGGCTCCCACACATAAACACGATACGACGTCGTGTCGTGCATCGTGGCACGTTACGATGTCGCGTCGTAGAATTCCACGATATTTTTTGTGTAATGATTGAGGTAAAACAAGCATGTAGTTCACATTGATGTTAAGTGATGACTGCAGCCTATAGACACTAACACAAAGAGCAGAGATCAAAGTGCAGATGCGTTGCCACCCCTGAGACCTAAGCTATAACAGCTTAGGTCTCAGGGGTGGCAACTCTCTATAATAGTTATTACCATTACCATCTAACCGAAACAGGATAGCGCTGAACACTACTACCATTTGGCGGCAGATAGAGGTAATGCGGTGGTGCCTATACCTACGCCCGCGAGTTCCGTCCCTAGAGCTCTACCACCAGTAAGATAATTTGTACAATTCCTAATTTTATACTTTAATATCCAAGTTATCCAACTAAATTGTTAGTTGGATAACTTGGATATTAACCTAACAGGTGAAAGAGAAAATTGTTTCTTTCACCTGTTCGGTTAGGTACTCACGTTTATTGTTATCCAATATAGTGATTTCAGACTCAGATCCTTTCAACCGCTGTAATCTCATGACTTGTGCTGTCCACATTTGTCAAGTGCCAGAGGTTTAAGCAACGACTGCGGCACCTCTGAGATGAATAGTTCCACATCCATGAGTCTTTACAAGGATTTGGTACACGGACGTTCCCGAATATCTTCTTGTAAACCAGACAACGCTTTGAAGACAAAGGGCTTTTATGTCAGTCGCTAGCAGATTCGGACGCGATGTTTAGTACATGAAGTATGTCGAGATGTCTACCTAAATTTTAGTTGCCTTAGTATTCTAATATGTTCTGTGGCGTGTATTACATATTGGCAAATAAGAAAAGCCTCAGCACCTCACCAAATAAAAATAATAATAAAGAATTTTCTTTTAAAGTGGTAAATACACCAGTTACACCTCCAGTGTTCTGGAATTGAGATTCAGGTCGAAACTCAAACTCAAATATTTTATTTCAAATTGGTCTACAAGGACACTTTTGCATTGTCAGTTTAATAGCTACCTACAGCGAATGAGTAATAATAATAATTATTATTCAAAAGGTATTAATAAATATAAAATAAAATAAAATAAAAATTTAACCGATTTAGACATCAAAGCTACATAGAAGAAAAGCAGGAAAAAAGAACCAGGTTTTTCGGTTTCCCAGTTCCACCCTCGGCGTTTGGTTAATGTGCTCGGAGATGTCAATAAGCTCGCCACATGAGACAAATCGTAACTAGCGAATCATAGGTGTATGTGTGTATTCTTGATTATACTATGCATTTATATCTGGCTCATTCGGGAAATAGGCTGTATTTTCCGAATTAGTGAGTGAAGTTATGTTTTACGTCAACCTTATTGATTGCCTTGAAATCATCTACCACATCTATTATTCACTTATTCGCTGTAGGTCATCCTCTCGTACGGACTTAATAGTGATTTCCCCCCATGTATTATGATGCATGACATACACACACACATCTAATGACACGTAACACCAAACATGTGAAAACTTAACACAAAACACTCTTGTTCCTTTTCGGAATTTAAAATATTCCAAAAAATATCTTTCATAATTCATGTTCCTTGAATAAATTGTTTAGGTTCACCTAACGAACATCCTTTTCAAAGTGCAATTTCTGAATACCATTTCTTCAGAATGCTGCACTTACATTAAAGTGGAAAGAAAAGAAAGAGCCATTTATTTTGCCTTGCCTTTTGAAGTTTTCTTACGACTGTATTCCGTTTTCTTTTTTACTGCCATTAAAGCCGCGGTATTAATGGCAGAAAGAAGTGACTTCATACCTATCCAACATCTCCATTGTGGAAACAGCGGTACAATGACCTTTTATTGCTAGCCCAAATTAAATCGCTATTAGCTGTGATTCCTCATATAAACAAGTATATGAAACAACTTTTAGGCATTTCCTAATTTGAATCACAATTAAGACGTCATGGTACGAGCTCGGCTCTTTTGTTATATGTAGTCATGACTCGTGACCAACACAAATGAGAAATTTAATTTTCGCAAAAGAAATCTTACGAAGGTACATCTCTTTGTTTTTGAATCGTAAAGATTTGATAGATACATTGATATTTCCGTAATATGTAAGAAAACCCTATAATTTATTATATCTTTCGTCTTGAAAAGTTGTATAGGTACGTATTTAAAAAAGGCATTAATTGTACCTCATCCTGTTTAGAGTCAAAACTACATATGGCGTATATGTTTCAGACAAACTAGTTTTGCCTGTTTTTTAATCAGTTTGATTGATGAATGGTTTTTAAATGTAACAAAACATTATTTAGTCGTGACTTCTTCCTCTGACCTCGTGACCAATACAAATGTCAAAAAGTTATTTAGCAGAAAAACCCTAACGTTGTTTACCTACAGGAAATGGCAACATTTTCGAGTCAAACTAATTTAAATTTCTATACCCTACCTAACAGAAAAACTTGTTTTCCGTGAAACGTTAGAAAAACTTATAATAAATGCTATGTATTGATTTGAAAAACTTTAAATATATTCGTCCCTTTTAGTTAAGTGGTGTGTGACTACCGCTTGATTCCAAGGTTCGCTTCCGGGTTCGATTTCCACACAGAGACAAATGTTTGTATGGCCTACAGATATTTGTTTCGGGTGTTGTGTTGTGTATGTGTTGTGAGTGTACAACGGGACCCACGATACAGGTTTATACCTAGTGTGGGGCTGTAAGTGTAAGCGTATTTTATTTATTATACTCCATTTTAACGTAGGGCATTTGTTTCCAGGAGCGATCCCGATGGTGACGGCAACGGTGTATTGTGCGCCTGCGCTGCTCAGGTACGCCGCACTGGCCGTCTACTGCCTCGGCAGCCTGCTTGGCCTATACAAGGTACAAACAAATGTGGTGCCTCAAACTGGATGTCAACGATCTGCGAGGCGGAGGCGAGAGCAGCGCGATCTAACGCATAGATTCTTATTGAGATGAACTAGCTGGATGGTTGCGGCACAGCGGTGAGTCGCCCGCTCCGCAGATCTCGGATATCCAATTTGAGGCCTTACACCGAATAATATCGCATATCTTCATAATATTACTCACCTACCACCAACAAGATCTATGCATCCAATCGATTTTGACAGAACAAAATCTATGAAAGACTTTCTTCAGTCCTTCGTCTAAGCTGTAGAATCAGCTAGTTTTATCAAAAATTAAGAGGTACCTAAAAAAATATGCATATCTATATGCATATCATTCAAAGAAATACATTAAAATAAATTCGTATTTTTACAAATAGCCACTTAAGATCAGTTTCAATCCAATTTCACAATATTATTTTTTTTTTTATTATATTCAAACCGTGCTGTATGTATATCCACGAAAACGTTTGTGATCTCATCAATATTTTCCTTGAAAACGTAATGTAATTTTTTCACGTTCACTGGTGGGTACTTCCACGTATACCGCTTATTGTTTTTACCAGCTCCCATATGCACACTCAATTTCATACTTATTTCCTAATAATGAACTAACGGAACTAACCCGCCCCGAATTCGCACGGGTGCCATGGTACCTACATTACTACTAGTAATCAAATCTATACTTCGAAATTTCTTACGTAAAGGTTAGGTATTGTAAAAAAAATGCCTAATAAATGTTTGTAGGACATAATATAGCGTTGCGATAGTGGTTATTTTCCCTTGTGAATTGTATGCTTATTTGCCACTTCATTACACTATAAAATATAACCTCCTATTCGTTTCATTAACGTCAAAAAAGATAAAAAATTTGCAAAACAAAAGACATAATTATACTCGTAAATAATACTGACGATGTTATGATTTTTGCATGACATACTTAGACCCAATTTTTTTTAAGTTGTTTTTTTTCAAATGGACACTCGCAAAAATTGGTAAACATAAAACAGGATTTATTAAGAAGTTAACAATGTGCTTACAACTTGGTAGTAATGGAGACGTTCCAAAATGTATAGATCTTGGGCCCGCATCTTATACACTATATTAAGAGAAGAAGCTTTAAATACTAAATCATTTTCAGCTATTCAAATCGTTTATTAGACCTTCAATTAATTGTCGTAAGTATATTTCAAAAACAAGAATGTCATAGTGGCAATATGGTGACAAATTGTTGTCATACAAAAATTACATATTTGTGACAAAAAAATACACGATTTTTATTTTTGAGTTTTTTTCCATGATTCTACGTATTTTTCTCTATCCTTTGGTATAGCGTACCTACAAGGTGCGGGCCCAACGTGGACCTTGTCCTTTAATTAAACTTAACTACTAAGCAAGTTGGACATCACGTTGCGCAACAGGTGACTGAAGTGACATCCATTCCTCTTCTTCCTCGAAATGTAGGTAGGTACTCAACGGGACGGGGTAAAATATCCGAGATAAATATGGAAATGCGATGAACGCTCGGGACCAAATTGGATTATGATTCACGTTCAGTCAGTCTTAGTGTGTAAGCACACTATGCCGAAGATACGGGACGGAAATTCGGCACTTTTACGCCTGCTATGCTATTTGAATTACCTACCGACACACTATGTCGAAATTACGCTGCGTCATAGCGTACAGCGTAAGTTCTGTCGGGCGTACGACCGAAGTTCGGTTCGATTGATGAATTTTCACACTATGCCGACATACAACACACTGAACTGAAGTTTTGCACTTATGTCATATCAGCCGAATACGTCGGAACGTAAAATCAACCGCCGAACTTCCGTCGCGTAGCTTCGGCATAGTGTGTTTACACACTTGGTGTTAGTAATAATCTTCGGATAAATTCTGCATAGTCACCTGGCGTCTTGGGGAACAGACGCCGGGAAGTGTGAGAATCCTATTCACTGACTAGTCTCGGGACTATGGAAACTGTTTCGTATTACTTCCGTGAAATTTTGTATTTCATAGAACAGCTAACTCTTTTTTTTTCTTATTCTGGCTTTATTTAGGTCGACTACAACAAAGCCCCCAAAATAGCGCAAGGTTAGGTTTGACTTCTCAAAAAAGCGTAATTCTTAAGCCCATAACTTTAAGACATAAAGGGGAGGAAACAAGTATATTCGACATCTAATCGGCACTGAGTTGCATCCTATCGAAAACCAGCACCAGACCTTATGCCTTGGAAATGCTGGATGGGGTCGGATAGGTGACATGATCGGAAACATGATTATATCACCCAAATAAAGGTTTATGGGTGATATAATCATGTTTTACGTAACAAAGCGCTTGTGACGAAATTTGTTTGAACCTATGTCTTATGTAGGTATCGCTTGCGCGAGTTTTAACAGAGACTCTTTTGAGAATTTTGATCTAATATGTCTGGTATGCATTTTTCAAAACGACTACTTATTAAACAGAGTGTAAGTTTCTATCACAAACCAATTAGCCTTCCTTTTTCTTTCGTCGATGGTTTTTATATAACAAGTAATACGAGTATATAAGTTGCTGCTATTCTTCTTGGGAAGTGAGACTAAGATTTAATTGGAGTAAATTAGTCACAACCTAATGTTTTTTTTAACTTCATGAGACTTTTTAAATTGTATTTTTAATATTTTAGTTATTTCGGAGTTTTTCTAGTTTTAATATGTTATATTGGTACTTAATTAAGAATCACATTAGACCAACACTTTAGTCGATTTTTAAAAATATTTTTTCATTTAGTTACTCTATATACTTATTTCTGAAACCATATGACTGGGGCTAATTAACTCCAATGTGTTTAGAATAGAATAGAATAGAAAATATTTTTATTTCGAATAGATCTTTACAGATCCTTTAAAACGTCAATAAATCATAAACTACCTAGAGCGAATAACCATTACATATAGTAAAAGCAAAATCATATATTAATAGTATATTAAAAATTAGAATTTAAACTACTTGGTTAAAACATAATAATCATAAAATTTTTCAATTTCTTCAATGATAATAAATGAAGAAAAAGAAAAACTTATTCGTCAAGATCATTGTTATTCACTTAGCAGAGTTCCAAGTGCAGTCACTACTGAGAAGAACTCCGCTACCCAACAAACTCAATAAGAGCTCTTTTAAATGAGAGCTTAAATCTAGTACAGATTATCGTGAAAAATCAAATAATGTCAACGTCCATAGCATAGATACAAATAAACTGCTATCTACTAAATGTGATGTAGCCCCTGCAAACCAGAACAGACCAGTCCCCACCAACAGCACCCGTTCACGAGTATGACGCATGTGACAGCCATTGCCCTCCTCGATCATTTAAGAGGGAAGTGAGCAATCTAGTTTCTAGTTTCACCTCCTTAGAAATATAGCAGAAGTTTCAAGTCAATCTGCATTTGTGTTTTTATATTTGTCTAATTGATCCCAACTTTGTTTGTATCTACAGGCCATGCATGCATGGTCGCCATGGGAGCGACGGCTGTGCTTCGCGGCGCCCTTCTGCATGCGGCTCATGCTGGCCGGCGCACGCGCAGCGCGATACGGCGGTGGTGACCCGCACGCTATATTGCACGTTTTTCTACAGGTAAACCACTCTTTTTTGCAGGATCTTCTCGCCATATCCTTTACAGGGTAGGCAGGGAGCATCATACGCCATTTCAGTTTTTGTCATCAAGTCATTAGGCGGCTGGGGACAGAGTGCTGAGCCGATGACATACCCGTACAACTGTTCCTCATTCCCCTCCCCTCCACGTCCAGCCAAACGGTGGAACCACCGTTCAACAAAAGTTAGGGCTTTTGCGGATAAATAGGACTGTGTTCTGTGAATATTGAAAAGATTGCCGCAAGGAATGGTCCTGGGCCGCCCTCATCCAACGATTGCTCGCGACCTTCATCAGGCCGTCGGTCCATATCTTGAGGGAGCCTGCCAATGCTTCGTCTTCCGGTACGCGGTAGCCATTCAAGAATTCTTCTGCCCTAATTCTTCTGCCTATTTTATTTAATTAGACGCCGCAAAGAACCTGTGTATTATATTGTATTTTCACATAACTTATTTTATTTTAAAGAAAAATGGAAAGAATAATTTGACTTCAGGCGAGACTCGAACTCGCGGCCTACTGGGAATCTAGTCCAGCCGCTCTTCCAATTGAGCTACTGAAGTCCTGCCCGATTTGTCAAATCTTTCCTTCACATTTATTGCATTGCTTTATGGTAGCAGCAGCGCCATCTATTGCCAACCATGCTAGTAAGGCAACCGATATAATAGATATATTATATTTCACAAGCATGTGAAATATGATATATTATATTTCACAAGCATGTGTTAATGCGAAATAATATAAAACATTCACACAACTTGTACCAGCGTAGGTAGTTCGTTTCACGTGTAGAGCAAGGTGCAAGTAACGGTTATCTCAGTATAGGTACAGGCGGCAGCCTTGTAATGCGCAGAATTGTTCGTTGTTTAAATAAAATTGTTATAAATGTACTTTTTTATTGTTAAAATGAGATTGTTAAAATACATTTTATGAGAAAAAATATAATGCTTCTTGATGTTTTTGGATAAATTACTCAAATTTGAAACCGACCCTCACACTCTCCAAGATCAAACCTGTCCTCCCTCCTCCCCTATATCGTCGGATGCTGAATCTGCTCATTCTGCTTACCCTTGGCGGTAGTAGAGACGCCCTTGAGCTCTGTCACCAGTAAGTTTCAGTTACGACTAGGGGCCATCTGTTGGTACATACCTACCTTCCATCCTATCTTCATTTGTTTGAGCATCACTAATTTCGCTAATGCTTGCTTAGATTTTATCTTCGAAAAATATTGCAAGGTAGCGGCGTTCCAAAGATTTATGGATAATCTGCATTTTTCCACGATTATTTTGTCTAATAAAAATATCTATGAAGACAGAAATTTTCATATACAGCTTCCTGTCTATCACATAACTCTTCTGTATCATCTAAAAGTAAGGACAAATCTTAAATAGGGAAAATCATTTTATAATGCACTGTTAATCTTAACGTACGTAATTACCGTAGATAATGTACATAAAATGTGCGTTGGAATATCAATAGTAGGTACCTACTTAATATCTTTATTATGTTTATCATAATTATCTCCGTGTATTTAGTTCAGAGATCGTGACCATAAGAAGATTATGATTAAACTTAAAAACCCAGTAGTTGTATTCCTAAATTTCTTGTTATATTAGCATAGCATCTAATCAATATTTAAATAGATATTTCTGTGTGATCTGCGACACTTTTTAACACGCTTTTTATAAAAGCGTCGCATCCAAGACACAATACAACCCAAGCTTATGCTTGGGTTGTATCTTTTCTTAGGATTTACTACTCATCTCGAAGTTACATTTCATCACATTCTATGTGTTCTTAGTTTGGTAGTGAAAGCGTAACAGAGAGACAGATAAAAAGTACTTTCACACTGTTTGTTTTTTTTTCAAAAACGTTTCAAAAATTAAGATTGTTACCGCCCATTTCTTTTTGCATTTTAACGGAACTGAATCTTTCTTAAGAATTAATATTAGACTATTTTCAAAATTTTCTAGTTATTGTCAGACTTAATTTTTCCACATCAAACATTTAGGTAAGTACACAGTCATAAATAGATTAAATTAGTGAACGATTGATTTACTTTATTATTGGTCTGAGAGAAAGATCGTTGATTGGATCAATCATTCAAATAATGACTAAACGAATGAAAATAAAAGAAGAACCATTTAGTGGGTATCTGTTTTATTGTTAAAACAATTTTGTCTGGTGTACGGACAGTGTAATTTTTATTTAATAATGTATTGACAATACAATAAAAAAATAAAAGGTAGATATTTATCAAACAATAATAATCAGCATATTAAAATAAGATCGATATACAGCTGCAAATAGAACATTTAAACACAAAGTTCAATATCCGTGTGTGTGTAAAAGCGCACATTTGACCTCTGACGTTAACAGATTTGTATCCGGAACGGTCCCCGCCCTATTGGATGGCTACCCTGTTATGCTGTTACACAAATTATTAATGGCCCCGCCGAGCCCTGCCTAGTTGCAGATAATCATCCGCATAAACCTTTTAGTTCGATCTCAACAAGTAACTATTTAAGAGTAGTGGAAATTACATGTAACGTCCAATCGTGTTAGCTATTTGTTTCAAATTAAAGTTGACTAACACCCCAAGTAATGAAACCGTCGTTCGTCATCGACTGCTTCATCATCATAGCCTTAAGACGTCCACTGCTGGACAAAGGCCTTTTCGAAAGATTGCCATAACTAGCGGTCCTGGGCCGCCCTCATCCAGCGATTGCTGGTGAAGGTCACCAGGGGGCCGTTCGCCTTTCGACATTGCTGACGTCATTCTCATTGCTGTCAAATTTGCATATCGATTTGTAGCTCCTTTAAACTTTTGGCAACTCTGGAGTGACTTTAGCACAGCCCAAATCTCGACTTAATCGAAGGCTTTGCCATAGTCAACTTGAGAGAATTGAGCATCTTAATACTGGACTTTCACCTGCTTTCAGGAGTTCAGCACTCATTCCGTCATCACCCTGCTGGTCTTTGCAGGAACCCTTATAATGGAGTCATTATTTGTGAGATGAGATCAAATTTAATTATATTTACACACATAACCCGATTTAATTAATCGGACTACGATTACAGTTTATGTCTCAGCCGCTAGCATTTCTAAGGCATCGGCCGAGGATCCCTTGAATTTTCGCCATGAATTCTTGGTCAATTAACTTTGACGATTATCCTGACACAGAAAATGGATCTAGCAGGGAGCTAAGAGCTTCTAGCTTCTCCATCCGTGCCATCCCCCAGTCATCTAAGTCCAGTCCAAGTAGGGCAAATCTGAATGAATAAAGGTTTTGTCTTAATTTGTTGTTGATAAGGGAAAAGGCTACCCTCTGGCTGGTTCAATACCCAAGACTCACGTTCTATAGTGAATAAAGAGATTTACACAAAAACCGCAGGTCAAAATGCAGAACGACATCTTTGAAATCTAAGCTGTTTTGCCTCTGTAAATTATTACATGGCCATACAGACTTACATCACCATCTTACTGGAATACGATAGTGCTGTAGTAGTAATACTACCATTTGGCGGCAGATCTATCTCAGAAGGAACGCGGTAATGCGCCTACGCCCTCGAGGTTCGACGCTGAAATTCTAAAACCAGCGCCACTACCAGTACTACTCTACTACTTTTTGCGTTAAAACATTAAGTAAGCACGGCGACACTTAACTGACGGCAGCCATCGCAACATGTCAACGGCTGCGACCACATCGTCCACACGGTGCAAATCTTCAACGCGTCGACCAGCCATCGATAAGTTGCGACGGATGCAGTCAACTTAGTGCTACTCATCTGTTTGTACCCTAAGTTAAGCACATGATTATCGCAATATTTTGTATTCCAGGATGCAGTGTCGCTCGGTGGTGGCGTTATCGGCGCGCTGCACATCCCCGAGAAGTGGTTCCCGGGCTCGGTGGACCGCTGCCTTAATTCGCACAACATTATGCACGTCCTAGTCGTGCTTGCTGTCTATTCCATGCATCAGGTAAATGAATATTACACAGTGGCGTAACCAAGGACTACCCAGTTTAAGAAAGGAAGTAGGGGGGCTTATTTAAATCTAACAAAATAAGTTATAGGAATTTCGTGCTCTGCCTCGTTCTTGAAGACCAAAGCGCTTTAAGCTTCGGGGCCCCTATGTACCTACTGCTCCGTCTAGTATAGACCGACAACTACGCCACTGCTTGTCTATCCCCTCGCCGTGTCTATCTCCACAGCTACCTTATTGATTTCGTAAACGCCGTGCGTAGCGGTCAGGCAACACGTTTAAAAATCATGTTTGTTTAAAAATAGTTTTTTTTTTCTCTTTCTGTCCACATCTTATTTTAACGTTGTCCTCAGTGCTAATACTAAGCTAACTTACCTACAAAACAGTTTATTGTCCTATCCTTATAATAGTCGGATAAATATTTTTTCACAATATCAGAAACCAATTATAGTTTGGAATCCCGATAAGAACTATGGATAGCGCCGTGTATCGCGAGATCATGGGCACTTAGCCAGAGTTCCCAGTGGTTTAAAGATCCTACCTATATCGTATATTAATCAGAGGCCTGAGCTTTGGACAGATTAAATTAAGGGATGACAGGGAAATTTTGCGAAACAAGTATAAGATATCAATAGGTACACTTTGAAGATGAAGTGCGCATGGCCCAGCAGCTGATGTAGATCGTAAGACATCGTAAGCGATCTACTCGGTTAAGCACTACGGGCGCGGTCGGGTAGTGTGATGGGTGACCGCTAGTGGCAAATTAAATGCGCGTTTCCGTGCTTCGGAGGGCACGTTAAGCCGTCGGTTCCGGTTGCTATCAATGGATAGCAGTCGTTTAAACCTTGTCGGAGGCCTTATGGGCGGTTTGAAAACATCCGACAGCGGGTTGGCCACCACACACCCACCTCCACCAATCCGCATTGGAGCAGCGTGGTGGAGTAAGCTCCAGGCCTCCCCCAAAAAGGGGAGAGACTCGTGCCCAGCAGTGGGACGTATAATGGGTTGCCATTATTATTATTATTTTATTAGGTGCACATTGCACAAGTTCACAAGAATTATTATTATAGCTTTCACAAAATAAACGTGACACAACACATCTTCATATAGTTTAAAATTAAAATAGCTGGCCTTGATTAGTTCATTCTTATTTTTCCAGGTGACCACGCGGGATTTGGCGTGGATGTTACGGGTAGATTGCCGAGCGCCCTTGCGTCAACTCTGACGCAAATCGCCGCTCTCGCCTTTCGCCTGACTCGACCTTCCATCTCACTCTCTCCTCCCAAGGACTCTCTAAGTGCACCACTATCTCATTTTTAATAAGCCTTAACTCCACGGAGTGCTGCGATAATGCCTGCCGTCGATTTTTAAGACCATTGTGATATGTATAAGCTTTCTTACGTACTACGTTTGTACGGGATTCATATCCGCATCTTCAAATCAGTAGACGAACAAAATGATAGCATAGAAGGAAACATAGTAGGCGTATATTATGCAATAATTATTTGTAAGCTAACGTCTGATAAAGGTCTTCGGTCGGATAATGGAGAATAATTTAGAAAAGTACACAATTCGTTAGATAGATAGCTCTTGTGGTGTAGCTCAAAGGGGTACACCACCGCAATGCCTGATCTATCTGCCGCTAAATGGTAACTTTCAGCGCTACTGCGTTCCGGTTGAATGGTAACATATGGGTCTGTAATTACAAGCACATAGACAAAACATCTTAGGCCTCAAGAATGGAAACGAATCATACAGAATTCACATAAAATCAAGTTGGACTGCACATTTGTTTGCCACTTACACAAGATGACAATATAACGGCCTACATCAATCAGCGTTCCAGTATAAAATGGCGTGAATTCCACTAACGTCCCCGCCGAGTAACTGATGCCACTCTAAAACAATAAATAGATAGTTAAAAGTAGATAGCATTGCGTTAATAGCTATAATAATACTAGTAATAAGAATACAAGTACAATTAACAATTATAGTGTTAACGCGAGCGGATTCTTTAAATCGTAGGCTTTGTATTTAGATATTAACATTCTGAAGATCTGTCCCTACATGTTAGTTGGTTAGGTTATAGACCAAGAAGACGGCAAAATAATTAATATCACGCCTTTAGAAAGGTTGTAATATTAGTAGATCACTTTATAAATTAGATTATTTCAGTCCAGTATTCTTAAAATAATTAAGTGACTAATTTTAGTAGGCATATTTTTTCTGTTCTAGTCCCCCAATCGTGAATTGCTTTTCGGGATTATTATAACGTTATTTTTAATTTTCGTATATTTCTGATTTTACTAACTTTGTGGTGTGTGTTTCTTGTTGATGAACATTTTAATGTAATTATAGAATTGTTAACGTTTGTCCTACGTCGTAAACAGTTTTTACCTTTTATTTATTTCATTATTTGCTCGCCTTGTTATTAAAAACATTATAAATTGTTAAATCTTATATTCATTGAATTGCCCATCCGCTAAAAATCACCCAATTCACGTTCATGAGAATACCTCAATTAAACGCGAGATTTTGAGGCTTTTTCGTCGATGATCTGAAAACTTATCCACCTTTATCGTCTCAGATGATTTCTCGATTAAAACATCGTTTTGATTCAATATTAATAATTGGTGTCATCTGTCAGATAATAAAAATTATATATGTACCTAGTATTTATGTTAATAAATACTTTAATATTATAAATAATCGCGCATTGACAGCATTTCCACAACATTCTACTCATTCAGAATGTTTAGATAAACTCCAACAACTCCAGGTTCTAGTATTAGCATTTCGAGAAAGTCCAACCATTTTGTAAATCTTTGAGACGCCATTTTTAAGCTACGAAGCTTTATGTACGCAGTGCCTAAATTATGATAATTCGTTCGTGCTATCAGTTTAAGACATTTTAGCATTAGGCATAGGCTGCCCCCTACTGAAATACACAGTGGGAGTTTATTTTAAAATAAAGGGATTTGTGGATCAAATCCGATTCATACTTTCCATTTCCAGGATTTGATAAAGCATGTCACTCTCTCACTTAAATAATCTATACTTATAATAAATCTGTAGAAGTGTAAATTCTGTACATTGAAAATATTGAAAAAATAAATACCAGGGGATGTTACTAGATCGATACCGAACACAAATATGTGATCAGAAAAAATTATGTCTGTCTGTCTGTCTGTTCAAGCATCACATAAAAACTACGGGCCCGATTACAATGAAACTTGGTATGATTATACTTTAACCTTTGGCGCACAACACTGGGCAGAATACTTTTTATCCCGGAAAAATGTCTGTTTGTCTGTGTGTTTGAGCACGCAAATTTCAGAAACGGCTTATTCGATTTGCGGTTTATACTTACTAATATATATATTTACTAATATATTGAGGTAAGTTTCACTTAACATTCAGTGTTTGTTTCATGTGAATCGGTTCAGAAATAAAAAAGTTATGTCAATTTAAAGAATCATATCGAATATTTTTAAGCAATTCTGTATTTTAGTTCTACGAGTATCTTTTAGGGGGTTTCGTACCTAAAAGGTAAAAACGGACCCTACGGATAACTAATCCTCCGCTGTCTGTCTGTCCGTCCGTCCGTCTGTCTGTCTCATAAATAGTGATAGCTAGAAAGCTACATTTTCACAAATTATGTATTTCTGATACCGCTATAAAGACAAAATTAATTACTAAAAATAAGAAAATTAAAATGTTAAGAAGTCCAAGGGGGCATCCAATAAGGTGTTTTTTTTTTTCGATAATAACGGTAGCAAGCAAACGCTTAAAATTTTCACAGAATTTTTAGGTCTTATGTTGTATTTTAGCTTCCATAATAAATCTATACATATACATACATACATACAAATAAAATTGGAGTGTATGTTTGTAATATTAAAATAACCGCTTTTTAATAAACGCATATTATGTATGTATACACGGTACATAAACCAAAACAATATTTTTTTTCAATTTTAGTCTGTCTGTCTGTTTGGCGGGGCTAATCTTGGGAACGGCTGTACCGATTTTGACGGGACTTTCACTGGCAGATAGCTGATGTGATAAGGACTAACTTAGGCTACTTTTATCTCCATACATGGTTGTATGGAGATACATACATACATACCTACATACAAATAAATAGAATTTGAGTGTCTCCGATTTTGACGGGACTTTCACTGGCAGATAGCTGATGTGATAAGGAGAAACTTGAGCTACTTTTATACTAGCTGCGCCCACGACTTCGTCCGGGTAGATACTGAACAATCATATTTTTTTCTCACGTGGACGAAGTCGCGGGCACAGCTAGTGCATAATAAGTCTAATAAGTCCTTTGAAGATCCTGTGACATTTAAAGTTCATGCAGAACTCTACGACAATTTGCATTTTGGAATTTGTTAAAAAGGTGAAATGAAGGGTTCCCCTTTTCAGTTTCGTGTGAAAACGTTATTCGTCGTCATTCGTCCATTCCCGGCACTCGAACACTTCATACAAATAGCTCTTCTAATTAAACACAAAATCAACGTAAAGCAACTGGATAGATTATTTGTTTTGGGCTACGGGTGGAATAATACATGGTAGTGTCAATTACTGCACATATTTTGTTTAGCTGATATTCTGAAACACAAAACTTACTTCTACCAAATTATGTGAATTGGCGAGTCGATTGTACCTCAGCAAATACAAGTGTCATTGTCGCTCGCTAGTCTACGAAGTGAATTTTGTCTCACGGAATAATCTAACAAGTGCTAAATGTACTAATCTGTCCAGGTGCTAGGAGCTATTCGTAAGAAACGCCCTGTACTCTGTTTTTATTCAATGTGATGATAATTAAACTACAGTAAAAATGTATATTATATTTATTTTAATAGGAGTTTCACTATCAAACTCTTACTTGACATATTTTACAAGTTTTGTATTACAAAGTCAGAAAATATATTTAAAACTATGCTTAATAACAGTGGCGGATTCAGAATTTTAATTTGCTCGTGGGCTTGACTTCTAATTTATGTTTAATTTTTAGATGTTTGCAGACTTTACTTGGGCAAGAACTATGTAAAGATGGATCTACACTTGTAGCATTTCAACAACATTAACATTATATCGTGACAATTGTAATGTTCGCGTCCGCCTTACGCGCTATTAATACAGCCACGGAGTTTTGTTTCACAGAGTGTAACAAGTGTAAACCCACTTTAAGATTTTCCATAGTTGGCCTTCGATTATCTTGGGGTTTGAACCTTTCAATTCCTGGATGCGCTACTGTTTAATATTGAATAACTATAACCTAATTGTTTTCTATTATTTCGCATTAACACATGCTTGTGAAATATATTTTATTTTTAAAGAAAAATGGAAAGAAAAATTTGACTTCAGGCGAGACTCAAACTCGCGACCTACTGGGAATCTAGTCCAGCAGTTCGAGTCTCGCCTGAAGTCAAATTTTTCTTTCCATTTTTCTTTAAAAATAAAACTATAACCTATTATGCAGAAAGCTTTACCCATTGTAAATATAACTTATTCTTTTCATCAATTTATAAACCTAAGAAATTCAATTTAACATTAATCGCTATGCTAATTTTTATAACCAATCTATATATATTTTGTACATTTACTATTAACGCTTCGCTGATAAACCGATAAAACGGTAAATTCAAATTGAACGCTTTAATATAACCTAATTTGGAACACAATGTTAATACTTACTAAACAATCTACTTAGTCGTTTACTAAATGTTACTTGATGAGATAGTCATAACCGATCTTTAGTAGATAGGTAGATTACAAGCAATAATACATAGACAATTGTTAAGAAATTTGACAAAAGTAATGATAATGATCGAATGAAAAGTATAATAAACTAACGTGAATTTTATAATAAATTTGTTGAATAATGTTTAGCTTAAATATCTACTTTTGTCAAAATTCTGTTGTTTTAATTAATTATGAATTACAATGATGTAGTATTTAGTAGAAACAAATGATAGGCTTGAAGTTTTTTACTAGGTCGCCTAGAAACGGCGAATGCCGCGTGCCGCCCTAGCTGGGCGCTCAACTGCCTCGGGGCATATCATGTACCTACCTATGGTACATCATATAATAATATTATTATTATACAAAATTACAACCGTTTCAGTTATATTTTTGGATAATCATATTTTAACTAAGTACAATTTACAATAGCACATAAAATTATTTTTCTGTATTATATATCATTACTTAAAATTACGAGTCTATAACAACCTGTATTCCAAATAAAAAAAGTTTCTTAAATAAAAAGATGTTGTTTTATATTAGCGATCAAATTAGTTCGTTGATATTTATAAATGTTGGTAATAAATGTAACCGTTTAATTGTCTAAATATACATTTATTTACACGATAACTAGGGAAACACTTAATAAATTGATAGATATTACGAATATTTAAAGAAACCGTCAGTCCGTCAGTTTTATGGAAATATCTTAATTTGTTAATGATTTAACTGAAATAACTTAGCTAAGTCGATTCAGGAACATTTTAATTTAATAATATCACAATGTTAATGAAACTTTCATTACTTTGTTTATCTGTGATTATAATTTACTCTTTTTTTGTAGTTGTTCTACATTTCACATTGGCATAACAGCGCAGTAGCCTAACTAAACCGAAAGCACTTATTCCTAAAATACAGATATTTTCGCTCAATTTCAATTTTTAATATAATAATATGTTGTAGGTACTCGTTTTAGAGCTCGTCTCTTTAAAATTGATGATGATTTAAAGGAATAAGCGATTATTCAGATATAATTAGCTGGTAAGATTTACAAAGTGAATAAATAAGTACTTATACTATATGTTATACTTTAATAAAAAAAATTAAAGGGAATTTTATTAGACGACCTATTCGCCCTACCCATACCTAATATTAGCCTTAATTTGTTTGGTTTATAAGTTTGACTTTTGTTGTTATAAAGTAACAATTAAGTAAATCTACAATTAAATATTAGGTAACTGATTCATATATGTTTTCTGTTGCTGATGTGATGATATCATTATGCGTGCAAGCAATGTGAAAGAATAGGCAGTGAAGTAATGGAAAGAACTTAATCCGCCAATTACGTTTTTTCCAATCGGAAATTATAGTTAAGTCATTAATTATCTGTAGGTAATTATTGTATTAGTTCAGAGAATACTGTGTGTACCCTTGTAAACATCTGTTTTGTTATTGTGTCCATGGAGATCCACGGCTAGTATTTTTTTAAAAGTAAGAGCGACATTTAAATCCCCAACTACGACTGTACTTTGACTTAAGAGTCGATCTTCCAACGCTTATAAAGTAACACAGACACGTCTGTTATTTTTTACTAGGTAATTATTTTTTTAATTTGGGAAGCACATATTTATTTAGTCAAATAATAAGTAAGTAAAGTACTAGGAACATTAATGTAAAGGAGTGTAACTAAGCCACAAAAAGTGGTTCGACGTTAATAAACACACCACGGGCGGGACATAAAAAGGACACACCGCAGCGAGTCAGGCTATTGCACTTCACGGGGGCAACACTAACAAAACAACGCATCTGAATTTTGCCCTGTGATATTTTAATAACTACTTACTTCCAAAATATTTATAATATAAACAAACATTCAAGTGAACTACAAATTTTGTTATAATTGACATCTCAATTTAACTGCAATATGGAATCATTTTTTGTGTGACGAAGGTGGCAAACAAGAATGCAATTGACATGAATAAGTTAAGTGATGCCTCCTGCCTATAAACATCTACACAAAAACCATAGGTCAAAATGTAGTTGGGTTGCCACCCCTGACCCCTGAGACCTAAGTTGTTGTCTCTGTGATAGTAATTACGGTTCCGTACATTACCATCTAATTGGAGCACGATAGTGCTGAACACTGCCATTTGGTGGCAGATGTACACTTATGTAAATATTGCGTATGATTATTAACAAAAAGCTTCAATGATGAAGCTCGAGAGCATTGGCACGAAAGCATTACCTAATTCAGCTCTATTGTGTTCCGCTCAGGGTGTAATTTCCGGCATAGAGGGGGCATGGGGCAGGCATATACTTTTTTTTTATATTATGGAAGTGGCAAACAAGCATGCAGTTCACATTGATGTTAAGTGATGACTGCAGCCTATAGACACCCACACAAAGACCAAGGTCAAAATGCAGATGCGTTACCACTCCTGAGGCCTAAGGTCTTATGCCTCTGTGCCGGAAATTACAGGGCCGTACATTACCACCTGACCGGAACACGATAGTGTTGAACACTACCATTTAGCGGCAAGTATATTAGGTAATGCGGTGGTGCCTACGCCCGCGAGCTCCGTCACTGGAGCTCTACCACCAGTAAATACTTGTAATTATGTTTTCAATTAAGCTATTTTTTCGCATCTAGGCCGGGCAGTTGTTTCCGACGAAAAACAAAAGTGGAGGGGGTTATCAATTCCACCAGTATATTTTTTATGTATGACCACGCATGTTCTGTTACTCTGGTATCCGATTTTCATGATTATCTCCATAATCAATAGTCCTATTTTAATTCCGTCAAAGACAGTAAGTTACATCAGTACAGCATTAATTAATTTATTCATTTTCAGTTTATCTTTTGCGCGGTTAATTTTTTTGTGAAAAAGTTTGGGGCCGTTCAAAAATACGTTCGCATACAATCATACAAGGGGGAGAAGGGTCTTTTTTTTACCAGGGGAAAATGCGTTATGCATACCCACCCTTGGGGAGAGTGGTGGGTTATGTGGGACTCCGGAAAAGGCATCCGTCTACCCACTAAAAACCCCTGGGGGGTGTTCCGTACCGACTCGTCCGCCATCACTGGCGGGGTCACGGGAACGCTATCGCACACATCCGCGACCCCACCGGCGGCTGCTCATTGCCGAGCCCTCCTCGGAGCCTTTCGGCTCCAACCAACATTAGTGGCGTGCGGAACACCTGCACGCCAGCCAGCCCGGGACCTCTCCATTCGGGCGACGGACATCCCCTAGTCCGGCGCCCGAAGGTCCCTGACCCGACCACTCACAACGCCAGGCGTCCCAAGACGCCCGCCCGGGTGGAGGAGTCCAGGGGCACACAGTCCGGCCCCGGGGGAGCGGGAGTGCCAGAGATGAACTGACCTTCAACCACCCACCACGTCCCTATCTGACGGCGGGACCACCGCTAGGCTGCTGGGGATAGGGTGCAGGGCAACGACGTACCCGTACACCTCTTAGGGGGGGAGAAGGGTCTCGCTGAACAAAATGTGACAGGTGCAGGACAAGGGGTCCACGGCAACGTGACGTTCGCAATTCATTAAAATATTTTTAATTAATATTTCGCTAGACTACCTGTTATTGATAAAAAAAATGTCATGTTCGGGGAGGGGTCTTGGTTTTTAGGACGTAATATTTTAGGACGGTTACAGATACACACAGCGTGACAATAGGGAAGAGGGGGGTTAGAAAAGGCTTATATTAGCGTGACGTATTATAAGGCCGGCCCTTTATGTTCGTGATACTTTATTAACATCTTATTCCTACTGGGAGTATATTTTAACGACGAGATCTGGATAAAAACAAATGTTTACAAGCTAGGACATGGACTAGTTGCCACATTTTTATCGTAACAAGAAATACACTATAGGAAACAATACAACTGCGTTTCATCGACAGACATTATATCATTAACATTCCAATGAACATTTCACTGCTTCTGTTGTAGGTATCTACTGATGGAGTGGCAATTAATGTACGCATTATAAACAAAAGCTAAGAAATCTAGAGTGATATTCGAAAGCAATATACCAGTATTGTAAAGTAGATTCATTATTCTAAAGTTTTATATTATAAGTTGGTCGTCTGTTACGATTATTGCACTTGTCCTGGTATTAGTACTGATGATTGTTTATTCATCGAAATTTTCAAAATGTAGATAGATGTTGATGAGAATATTAAAGTTTATTTGAATCCATGTGCTCGTGTTTTATTTATTTTCTTATATATTACTAGCTGACCCGGCCACGCGTTGCTGTGGCTAAAGTTTTTGTTATATTACATTATAGTAAACAATCTAAGAGGAACAATAAGTGAACATCAGTCACGGAGTCCACTATGCTTTTTCACACAGATGGTATTTGTAAAAAAAATTGGTGATCTCCTTATTTGACTTTCTACTACTATAACCCTTTAGTACAATTAAATTATTTACGAACAAAGACGAAAATGTTGATGTTGGTATACAAATTCACTGGATTGAGATTTGAAGGGGAAGTACGTTGAACACAATTAATTAAAATGTTCTTACACTTGATGTTAAGCAGAAATCAATAGGTACAAAATAAAAATTTATAGCGTCAACAACATGTGGTAAGTACGCTGTTTAAATGTAACTTATATGACATGTTTGTAGATTTACCATAGCAGCGCCATCTATTGATTACTTACTCAACCCAGTCGAAAGGTATCGACATCTGTTAGAATCATTTGGAGTTAACAGATAATTGTGACTGTCAAATAATAAGACAAATAATTAGCAATAAATTAAAATATATACTTTGACTATAATTTGAGATTTAAACTATCCTATCTCTCAAGTTGGATCGAAATGCACATGGTGTGCGAATTTTATTATTATCGGTTAAGTGGTTTAGGAGTCCATTGAGGACAAACATTGTGACACGAGATTTATATATATTACTAGCGGCCCGCCCCGGCTTCGCCCGCGCTGCTCTGCTCCTATTAGTCATAGCGTGATGTAAGCTATCCTATCTCTCAAGTTGGATCGAACTGCACATGGTGTGCGAATTTTATTATAATCGGTTAAGTGGTTTAGGAGTCCATTGAGGACAAACATTGTGACACGAGATTTATATATATTAAGATTAAGAAGATATTTCTATACGAGTGTTAGTATACAATGTGTTAGTGTGCACAAATTACATTAGGTATGTATAAGACAAAACGACATTATTGTACATAACCCAATTGTACAAGACATACCTACATACCTTCACATAAGTATAAGTATGTACAAGACAAAACTATACCGTTTATTAAAACCGTATATAACCCTACAATCTAATTGAATAATATATCTTCCTACCTCTTAGACATAAACCAATTCAGATTATTCAAACTTTTACAACTTGCCGCTAAATGGTAGTGTTCAGCACTATCGTGTTCCGTTCAGGTGGTAATGTACGGCCCTGTAATTTCCGGCACAGAGACATAACACCTTACGCCTCAGGAGTTCAGCATTTTGACCTTGGTCGTCGTGTGGGTGTCTATAGGCTGCAGTCATCACTTAACATGCAATAAACTGCATGCTTGTTTGCCAACCACTTCCATTACATAAATAAAAACCTAGGTAAATATTATAATTTGATTACATAGTAAATAATTATTGTTCTACTTATAATGACTGTTTGTATAAATTGCCTATAATATGAAAAAGTGTTCTGTGGCTAAGACAAGATAATAAACTGGAATCACATAAACCGAGGTTTTTTTAATTAAAGAAAGAAAGAAGTTTTTTTTTTTTTATATATATGTATATGTATCTTCACGCCAGGTCCCTAACGGGGTAGGCAGAGAGTGTAGAGCGCCAGACATCCCGGTTCTGACAAACCTCTCGTGTCTCGTCTACCTTCATCATTCTCTTCATACATGCACGCCGATTCCTAAGACTTTTGACCCCACCATCAGACAGAACTCGACCTATTTGGTCATGGTAGGTCAGCCTTGGTCTTCCTGGGCCTCTGCAACCATCCACATTCGCATTGTATATCTGTTTAGTCATTCGCTCATTCGACATTCTTTCTATATGCCCGAACCATCGGAGCATGCCTTTTTTCATTTTTACACCGATACTATCATTCATACAAAGTCATTTTTTTTTTTAAACGTCAAGAAATCACAAATTACCTAGAGTGAATAGCTATTAGATACAGTAAAAGTAAAAACATACACCTATTAATAGTAGGTATATCAAAATTCTAAACATAACAAAAAAACTAAGTTGAAATATCATTACCATAAAATTTTTCAGTTCCTTCCTTACATTGATGATATGAAGAAAGAGAAAAACTTATTCGCCAAAATCAAAGTTATAATAAAATATACTTAATTTTGTTTAATTTAATTGTTAAATCACATAACGAGGTGTACCCCTTTATGTGATTTTAGCTTAAATCTCGCAAGTGTAATTTGTCTGGAAATAGACTTTTTTCAAATATGTTGTAGAATATGTTATATTTTATTGATCACCAGTAGGTATGACCAGTAGCATAATTTATTTTCGTATAGTTCTCTTCACCCTGTATAAATACAGGTAAATCAAAATCATAAAGGACGTAAGGATTTAATTTAAGATGATGTTGTAGGTATGTATCTTCACGCCAAGTTACTTACGGGGTAGGCAGAGGTCGTGGAACGCCAGATATCCCTAACACACCTCCCGTGCATATTCTACATTCTTGCATCTGCTTCATGATATCAGCTTTCCAAGATCAGTATCAGCATAAGCATCGGCATCAAAATCAGCATCATCATCATCAGCAGCAGCATCAGCAGCAGGAGCAGCAGCATCAGCATTTGCGGGAGTAAATATTATGCGTCGCTGTTTATAGGGTTCCGTAGCAAACAAGAAACCCTTATAGTTTCGCCATGTCCGTCTGTCTGTCTGTCTGTCTGTCTGTCCGCGGTTTAGCGGTATCTATTGGTATCTACTAGAGACTTGAAATTTGGCACAAGTATACCTACACCTTAATCACGCTGAATAAGTGGTAGAATAAAAACATGAAAAATAAAATTATTAAGGGTAGGTTAACACATGTAACGCGTGCATAATTTTTCTATTTTTGGTTTTCTACACATATAGTGTGAGATATCGTTGGATAAAATGTTAGAAGTGTGCTAACATCATTTTTTGATTTAGTCTGTTTGTGACTTATTAAGCTTTAAAGTGCCAATTATTGTTAGACTTAAGTGTCCCTCCCCACCTCTACCAACTAAACGGTTGTTGTTAGAAATTAAAACGTTACGGCAATAGTAGTTACATATAACGAAATTAAAAGGAAAACTATCACACTTAAGTTGGCTTTACAAGTTTGCGAGTAATAGTCGACCAAATGTAATACTCGATTTTTTTTAACAACTCCATAGAAAATATTTATATATTTTTTTCATTACATTAATCAAACCTAAGAACTACGGAACTCTACGCTGCGCGTGGCCCGACACGCACTTGACCGGTTTTTTATTATTATAACGCGCGATACACCGCGTATATATAAATGACGTGGTTGGTCTAAAATAAAACATAATATCACGATGTTCGTTCGCAAGTGGTCGTATTTATGCTCTCTGTTTTTAGTCGCGGTATCATTAGCGTTACCCGCATCATATGATCATGACGTACAAACACTCGAAAATAGTAAGTACCAATTTTTCCAAATGAATCAACATGGACGTGGTGCTTTATTTTTTTTTTTCGTTGACAACTGTGGTGCACCCTGTGATCTGTGGGTAGTGAATACCTAGTCAGTGACTAAGTTTTAGTGTTTGAAGAATTAATTTGGAATTCCTAGTTCCGGAGTAAGTTTGTGAATGATAAAAAAATTTAATCATAATATTTGAACTAATATTACACGTGTGGACGCTTTGACATCTTAACTACTCAGACTGTATACAACATGCAGCTATGAGGAAAAAATATGCGGATCAAAATGCCTTGTAACTATATAATATGTGTGTAACTACTGGCTTTAAAAAATGTCAGTTATTATAATAATAAATATTAATAATCATTTTGAAATACTAACAGCCTTGGATTTCGTCCGTGTGTGGTCTTAAATGTCAAGTAGGTATCTACCAGCTCACATTTTAATATGATAATTGAAAAAAGTCATTTCTGCTTATTCTATGCAGCTATCTGGTAATTATAAAAAACTGCTACTTACCTGTAATCATAAGAATAACACTAGGAAGATCATGATTATAACCCTCAAGCATGCAGTTCACATTGATGTTAAGTGATGACTGCAGCCTATACTACACAGCACACACACAAAGACACCCGGTAATTACAGGGCCGTACACCACCTGACCGGAACACGATAGTGCTGCACATCCATTTAGCGGCAAGTATATTAGGTAATGCAGTGGTGCCTACGCCCGCGAGCTCCGTCACTGGAGCTCTAGGTACCACTAGTAAGTCTTTTTACAAGTGGAACAATTTTAATAACTGAAATATATAATATGATTAACTTGTGTTGCTCTATGCTTGCCTATAATGCATTTTATCACAGATATATTTTCATAAGATTGACCCCCACCTTTCTTGAGATGTGTATTGCAATTTGATATCATTATCACGAGTATGTATATCATTCGTGTTAATGGCGGGGTCAGTCTTAGCAACAAACGGGTCATTGAGAAATATAAGAACGCCACATTCCCAGTCTGAAAGAGAACAATTTCAAAATCATTTAATTATACCTATTTTGATGTTCTATATTAAGAAACGTTTTACAAATGTTATAGGCTTAGCGGTTATAGGTAATAGGCCACGTGTGTGACCCTCACAAAGTAATAACAGCAAAAGCACAGAATACATAAATAAGGATGGAAAGGCCTCTGCTTCAATTTAGTATTAGAACCAGTGTGTCGCTGCTTTTCTACCACCATGCAATTTCTTACACAAATCTAACACCATCTCAACAATCACTTACACATAAATCCTCAGGGCAGCTATTCGTTTGCGTAAGTTTGCATACTAAGACAACGCTCGTAGACAATAAACACTCGCATGCACACAACAATATACTCACAAGGAGCTCGCACGTCAGTAGTCGAAGTGTAGCGGACGCATTACATGCTGTACATTGCAAGCGGAGACAGAAATAACGTTAATTGAGCGAGTCCATAACGAGCAATGTATTCGCTAGCAGTAACGTTTAAATAATGCAGTTTAAGTTCGAATATTCATATTCCTTTGTATATTTTTATGTTTTTTACAAATATTATAATAATAAATGGTATTTGTGACTTACGGATGAAAAGATATACCTCCTCGCTTTATACTTGAGGTCTGACATTTCATATTACATGTTTAAATTGGCACTACACGGTATTTTATCAAGAGATGCGTCGTTCGAAGCAGTCTACACGACACTACGAGCGGCGAACGAATCGTTCGGCCGAACTGTGTTTGTTCACACATAGTTGTGGTGCGCTTGCTACGCCCACATTACCATTCCATCTTTATTTATCTATTCCGTGAGCAAAAGCATAAAGTAAATAACTAACAACAACAACATAACTTTTAACAAAAAAACGAAAACGCCAAAAAATGATACAGAAATCAATTAATTGAGTTAAAAATGCACAACGCTTATGTTATTAATGTTCATTTCGCCTTGATTATTTTTTTGTAAAAATTCAAACTTTCAGTCTTTTATATTGATTTTCAAGAGCAGATAACCCATTGTCTTCGGTTAAAATGCGAAACAATGGATATGTAGGTATTGTACCTACATTCATTTCACAGCCATAATATATCGATGCATAGTATTCATTTTATTACAATTACCTATTTACGACCAAATAACATCAAATCGGAAGTTCAAAATCATATGCGTAATATTAATTATTAAATAAATTATAATTTAAATATCCTCCGACTCTTAAAATATACATATACACCCAATAATATCATTGTATGCACCAGTAAACAGACTGAGACGAACAACACGAGCAATCAAACAAATGAATACCTACCGCAAAATTATAATGAAAACCAATACTTTTTATATGATTCATTAAAAACAGCCCTAATTTTAGACACTTGCCAAATTTTAAGAAGTAATTTTATTCATAACTGATTTACTATGAACAACTTTTACGGAAATCGCAAATCAACTATTACATACAAAGTGTCCATCCATGTGTTTTAATTAATATTAATTTTAAGTCGACCGAAATGTTTTGGCGGGAACCTTGAAAGAGGCGTGTGGTGCTCTTATTTTATTTCATTTTCTTGGTGCATTTTTGATTTATATAAAATATAGTTGCTGGCATTTTGTTTCACATAGGTTTATTACAGTGCCTGCGTATAGTGCAATAGAATAACCGTGCGAAAACACGACCTTTCACGTTGCTTCCAAAACTTAATTGTAAATGTTCTAGTAAAGTTGCCATCACTGCACTCGAATTACTTGACTGTGACTCTGACTGACTGACTGTTAAATCTGTTAATTGACTGACTGAAATGTTGCCTTTACGACGAAGACAGGACAACGACAATCGCAACCTCAATTTTCGTATCGATTTTTGTTGATATTGCGCGAAAATTGGATAACTTCACTTTCCAAAAGTTTTCCCAAAGCCAACAGGACGGTGTGCACGAAAACGTGACTGTTCCATTCAAAACGGGACGCATGGTTACGCGATCTGATGTTATATTACCTGTATCTTTAGTGTATATTTTTTTCATCACAGTATTACACTCAGAATGATGCTATTATTTATTTTGTAGATTTATTTTTTTTATTTCCAGTCAATCTCAAATGCAAGAAGCATGCGGGCCATCGTATCTTGGTTGAAGCCCAGTCCAATGCCGATGACAATAACATATTTTTTAGACCCAACGGGGAGGAGGTAGCGAGAACAGTGAAGCCAATCAACGAACAGTACCCGTCCGCTTTGCTGTTTGGCCGCACCTGCGGTGGAACCATCATCAGCGCGAAATGGGTCCTCACGGCGGCACACTGGTAAGTTAGTAATCATCTCTCTCGCATCAGGCCAATATTGGCAGAAGAAAAGATGAAACATATGACAATTGAAATCAATTTTAATATGTTTCTCGAGGCCTGATAGATTAGATGCACAGAATAATGTTCTCGGTCGGTGTCCTCGAATTTCAGTCATTGTGACCACTGCACTCTCTGTTTTCTCGTAGCGAAATGTTCAAAACGATCATTGCAGCGCGGATACTATCTATCGCACCGATTGTCAATGAATGACCGTTATTTCATGCGCTGTATAGACCAGTGCCGAAGCCTTGAAAAACGATGAAAAATTAAATAAAATTATAGTAGAATGAAATTTATTGGAAAAGGAAGAGAATACAACGGCGGATAGGCAAAGCGAAATCCAAGCACATCGGTAGAGTTGGCAGGAAACTAATGAGGCACTCCCACTCTCCCATCCTTATTGGTCTCTTGCCAAAGCTATCGAAGGGATTTTTTGTGGGTCATTTTTCCCACCACTGCGAAAATTGACGAAAGCCTGGCCCACACGGCAAAAGAGAAAGCCGACCTCCTGGGCAGCCTCTTTGCCTCAAACTCGACTGTCGACGACATGGGTATCGCAGCGCCTACCATCCCGCGCTGTGAAAGCTTGACGACAAATTCACTCAGAAGAACGTCAGGCGAACGCTTTTATCCCTTGACGTCAAGAAGTCGAGGGGGCCGGATTCCGTACCTACGGTGGTGTGACGGTGTGCGCTCCCGAGCTGACCCCCGTTCTGACGCGCCTGTTCTCGCTTTCCTACGATCAAGGAACCGTACCGTCTGCGTGGAAGACCGCCCTCGGGCACCCGATACCCAAAATAACGGTATTTTAGAGATAGGCCGGCAGTGTATGCTATAGCAATATATGAACACATTCGTGTACGCGGACAATTCTTTGATTATACCAATTTATAACCAATTTGTAATTAATTCTTTCGCGTAATTGTGATCAGCAGGAATTTAATTCAGACTTGTCGTTCGGAAATCCCCTTATAACTAATTAGAACAAATTGTGATGAATACCTAACCTACCATTTATTCATCACAAAGGTTTTCTTTTGTTTTCCGTTCCATTGTTTGTGTTTCGATACGTTTCAATTGAATCTGTTGGAAAGGGCTGAGAGCAATTGTATTAAATTAACTGTGGTAATGTTTACGTAAAAGCTGAAAATGTTATACATATATTTTTTCCCTATTTACGTAAACGTACGTAACTTCACGCCTGTAATCCCCGAAGGGGTAGGCAGAGGTAAATGCATGCATTCAAGCATACATGCAAACACCCACGATTCGCCGGTTACGTTTTGGCCCATGTAACAGGTGGCGAGCCTGTTGACATCGCCGGGCACATTACCAAACTTCGAGGCAGTTTAAACCCCTATCCCAATTTACATATACAACATGTAACGGGAATAATGCACACTCTCACACACCCCGATTATAAAATCGTGTTATAATCCATAATACTTGAACTGAAATTGCATGTTTACGTATTTAATATTTCTTATTACAGAAATTTGTTGTCCTCAATTTGTACGAACAGTAAGCACACCCTATGCCTACTTACCCTACCTCTACCTACGTCCGCACATAAAACACAAACCTACTCATACCCACTCACTGTCGCAATTTATTATTTGTAGTAATTTATTATTATTATTGTGGATAGATGACAGTCTCATTTTCGTTTGTATTGACTGTTCACCCCAAATGGGTGCCCATAATTTCCTTAATTGTAATTAATTTTGGGACAAAATATTACAATTAATTAAAAATGGCTGTAATCGATTCGGTTATCGATCCTGAACAAACTAGTTTCGGGTTGTACATTTAATCCTGTTAACGTTGTATATTTTTAAAATTAAACCTAACACACGCTTATTCTGTACTCTAGGTAAGCTTTGTTCAAACTCTGTAAACAACAACAACAAGCCTTACCGTGAGTTTCCATTGATGAACCATTCACATAGAAACATGTTAAAATGATAGGTTTGACAGCAGTGCGAACGCTTGCACCAACAAAACATTTATCACAATACATACTATATGCGACGAGTTGCGAAACATCATCATGTTTAATGTTTTTAGTGCAAACTAGGGGGTTAGACAACGTATTTGCATTCTGACCTTTATTTCTGTATTATGTACTACTCGGTAGCGTCCACTTTATAAGGCGCCACCTAGTGGAACAGTAAAGAACCACAAGTACTTGTCTATTACGGAAGATGGCGTGTGACCGAGTTGAATCGCACATGCGAATTTTTCGCAAGAGTTGCCCTATAAACAACTTCTCAATGTTAATCGTGGGCCGGATTAATTGTTTGATTATACGTTTTCATCGAAGAAACAATGACTCCCGTTCCTCCACAAGTTTTAAGTTGCAATATTCACTTATAATCATCGTGAACTGTATGCTTGTTTACCGCTAAAAACAAAACATCCGATGTCTGACTTATGTCGAAACAATTAATATTAAATAAGGACGGCGAATAACAATTTTCTAATTTATGTAGGTATTTATACTAAATAATATTCACAAATAAAATGTTACATCGAAACTAAAAATAGCATGCATCAAAAAATTCCGCATCACTTTACTGTTTTGGTACCCAGAAGGCTGGCGGCATCGTTGGATAGCAGTGCTGATGCTTTGACTCAAAAATTGCCCACAAACATAGTTAAATTACCTCTTAAATATTAACGGAAATTATTCATCCATATTTATTCACTGAAGTTCACTCCAAACAGTCAATAAGTAAATTATACTACTAAGTGAAAAAAAAACAATTGTTGATTTTATATAATATGAAATAAGTAATTTGGAGGCCTTTATTGCTCCGAAGCCTCCAACCCTCTAAAAAGGACTCTCTCGGTCCTGGTTGTCTCAGTGATCAATCTACATTTTTCCACATAAAATATTATACCCGCGATCTATGTGCCGCAGTTTTAAAACTCATATAACCTTCGGCGTCTTACGTCAATAAGCAATAGGGATTTCCACGTTTGCACATGCCGTTCATAATTAATTCCGGTCATTCAAACATACTTATACATATACCCAATGTGTCATCGTGTTATCGTATGATATCGGTTTCTTGTGTCACTGGTGATGATTGGTAGAGATCCAGGCATCACCGCAATCCAAACTAGATCAAGGCTCAAATTAGAAATGTATGTATGTATGTATGTATCTTCACGCCAGGTCCCTAACGGGGTAGGTAGAGAGTGTAGAGCGCCAGATATCCCGGTTCTGACAAACCTCTCGTGCCTCGTCTACTTTCATCATTCTCTTCATACATACACGCCGATTCCTAAAACTATTGATCCCACCATCAGACAGAACTCGACCTATTTGGTCATGGTAGGTCAGTCTTGGTCTTCCTGGGCCTCTGCAACCATCCACATTCGCATTGTATATCTGTTTAGTCATTCGCTCATTCGACATTCTTTCTATATGCCCGAACCATCGGAGCATGCCTTTTTTCATTTTTACACCGATACTATCATTCACACAAAGCCTCTTTCTTACATCTTCATTACGAACGCGATCAGTGAGTGATACATCGCAGATCTTGCGCAATGATCTCATCTCGACCGCGTTCAACTTACTTTCATGCTCTTTCCTGCATACCCAGCTCTCGCTTCCATATAAAATCGTTGGAGTAAGTATAGCATTATGTACGGCTAGTCGTAAATTAGAAATGCTTTTCCAAAGGCTAGTCTAGCTGTCAATTAAAATGTAAAATCCAAAGTGATGTTAATCTAATGTATCTAATGTTATCTAATTTTGTATTTTATTGCATATTAGATCGTTATTACTTTATTACATTACGATCCTCATTTTAACAAAGGTTAATAAAAAAAAATTGCCTAATTAGGAGAAATACTAAATGACTAAACAAAACACGCCCCTTGGTAGCACTGTTCCAGTTTTCCGAAGTCAATTTACCACACTTTTCCTTAGTAACATGCCAGATGACGTGGAAACGTCTTACCTACATAAATATCTAGCAAATTAATTTAAAAACGGAACTTGTTTCTTCTTTTTGTGCCCGGTGTCTTCTCTATTTAAGTATAAGGGTATAAGGGTATACATAGCTCACGAGAGCCACCCGGCACCCGACCCGCGCCCGACCGCCTCGAACGGTCTGCGCTCATTACATCAACTCCGCCTCTACCGCAAGTCATCAGTATAATTTTGCCTTTGAAACCGTTGGAAGTCTAGCACACGTCGAAATCTATAAAATCACAAATTTTCAAAACTCCCGGTGAATTTTCCAGGTCAAACTACCAAATGACTGGCTAGACTATTCGCCTTATACTATAAAAACCAAATGAAAAAAAAAAACATTACGTAGATACACGTTTATCAAAACCGGCAACAGATCGCATACATTTTTTTCGTCATTTTTTGGACTCGAATAATTGGCCTGTAGCGGCAAATCCGGCTTCTTTTAACGATATAAAGCTTGATATCGACATAATGTCCAAATCGTTATACCCAAAGAAATCAAAATGTTAATTTTTTCATATAAGTAGGTATCTGACCTATCAAAGAAACTCTGAGATGTTTTTGAGTAAAGGAAAAATAAATTGATTAAATACTTTTAGTGAATCACACAAACATGGGATTGGGACGTCACGACCCCACCGCCCACTGGTGGAGGAGAATTCTTCCGCTGGTATAGTTGGTCACTCGAACAAAATGGCTGTCAAAACCTTCGAATATGACGGCAGTAATAATGGCATTCTCTCCGAATGAGCATTGTTGTTGGCATCTCTGGGCTTATCTAAAGATGCTTTTATCCAGCCGAGGACTTCTTTCGGCTGAAGTTTTAATAATGACGATGAACTCTTATATTTTTTAATTTAATTTAGTTGATTATTGACATAGATGACCTTGATTAGCAGCTGGCCGCCTGCGGGTTCCCGCCGCTTGACACTTAACCAAATACCTACTTAGCTGATAACTTTGGTCAAAATGTTCATGGTATAGATGGGCACACACGAGCAGGCAATAGGTATATTAAATACCTTCATAAATAATCGACACGACTAACGATTTAATCCACGTTTTAGTTACTAAAGCAGGTTCTGGCTTTGAATATTTTATATTATTAGCATTAGTATTACTCAATTAGCATTTATCCATCGCTTGGACTATTGATCGCTAATAAACTATGATCGATAACTTGCATTTATTTTATTTATAAATACACCCAGAATGTTGGACAATAAAGAATACACACGTGCAGAAAATACATACCAACGAGATGAGAATGTTAAGGTGGGCGGGAGGTGTGACGAGATTGGATAAAGTATGCAACGAATATATCAGAAACAGCTTTTAAATCACGCCAATAACCGAAGAAAAAAGGCAGAAGCCGCCCGCCATTGACCTGGTGCTCCTAAATCGAGAGAGACCTCAAGTTAATAAAAAAAAAGGAATAATGAGGAGACCCGACGCCAAATAATGGGGGAGGAAAAGGAGAGGACAAAGAAATGAAAATATAAAAATATCCCCAAAAGTGTCCTTCTTTAACCCGAATTGAATCGTCGGTTACCTACTGGCAGCATTGCATACTTAAAACACAGATCACAGATGGCATAATATGGAACTGAATCTGAAATCACAATGAAACTTCAAGGTTCAAGTATCTACATACCTACTAGGAAAAGCAATGATTACCCTTTCTACCCACCTAATGTGAGAAAAATCAGTAGGTATTTGAGAATAATTATGAGAAGAAATAAAAATGTTTAAAATTACTTTAGGACTGTGTTCCAGGAAAGGGTAGGCAAGTTTATAAGTGCATTGCTTTTAGACTCCATAAATGTACAATGCAAACATCCACAACCCGCCATGTTTTTGAGTCCCAGGTAATTATAACAGATAGGTACTTGAAATTACAAATAAGTAACAATAACAAGGATAAACAATCGATGGAATCGGTTCTAATCTTCCTTCCTACTTCTTTTCTTTGTTGAAATAGGTGTCACCAGACTAATTTTATACAAGATATTTTTGTGTCAAAATGTCAAGAATAACAGCCGTCAACAGAGAGGGGATGGCCTCCAATACCTACCTACTAAACTTGTTTCACATTTTCGAATACCTTCATTTAAGTCTACATTACACTTCCACTAGACTCCAACTTGTATTGCTTGGTGAGTAACGATTGACGAAACCAAGCCATTGTTGTTCGGTTCATTATTGTAAATTTACATAACTTATTCGTTACTCATGAATACACTTCCTATTTACCGACCGATCAGCTTTTAAATGCATGCGATTGAGCGTAACCCAAAAATAATTTGACAAAAAACTGAGTTAAGGCCGGTTTACATTAGATCTCCCAATTGCAAACCTTAAAAAATAAGCGATGGGTAAAGTTGTTGTCAGCGGCGCAGGAAAGGAGTGTTAAGGTCGTGGACGGTCAAGTTCAGAACCTTGGTCGTCTACTGTTGCCGGAAGTCTGCAATAGTCTGTATATCGCAATAGTAGCCGTAGATTAAACGACGATTGCTTACTCATGCTTTGTGCAAAATTGTGCAACATATGATTATATTTTTAAGGTTGGGGCAAAAGTTTCTTCGCATTTTTTAAGATAATTCAAAACATTTTTTAATATACGAGTAGTTTATTTAAATTTAACTAAAGTATGTATGTACCATTTTGTTCGATAACCTTTTGCCATCTTGTAGGCAGGGACATGATCCCATTGCTATAAAAATTTTGGGACTTCTCATCAAAATACCGCGACAAGTGGATTTGGCAGTCCTCTCGTGATGTTAACCTAACATTGCATAAAGAATTCTGAAGAGACCGAAACAGGTGGAAATCTGAAGGTGCAAGGTCAGGACTATACGGCGGATGCATTAACACCTCCCAGCCAAACTCTCTTAATTTTTGCTGAGTGGCTATATTTGTGTGAGGTCTAGCGTTATCATGATGAAACACCACACCCCTTCTGTTGATCAATTCCGGCCGCTTTCTCTCAACTTCTTGCTTTAATCTCATCAGTTGTTCGCAGTAGAGTTCAGAATCGATAGTCCTGGCTGGTGGTAATAGCTCATAATGAATAATGCCCTTCCAATCCCACCACACACACAAGATCACCTTATTGCGAGTTAACCCGGGTTTCGCTACAGTCTGTGAAGCCTGACCGGCCTTTGACCACGACCTTTTTCGCACGTTCTTGTCGTACGTGATCCACTTTTCATCACCAGTTATCAGCTTCTTCAAAAATGATTCGGTTTCATTACGTCATAATAAAGAATCACAATTGAGTACACGGTTCATTAGGTTTCTTTCAGTGAGCTCGTGAAGTACCCAAATATCGAGCTTTTTTTGTACCCAGCTTTTTTCAAATGCGCCAAAACTGTTTTGTGATCAATTCTCAGTTCTTCACTACTGATATGTCGATCTTGCTCCACTTTTTCAAAAATGGCATCCATTTTATCCGTAATAGGGCGACCAGAGCGAGGTGCATCTTTGACATCAAAATTTTAAACCAAATTTGTGCTACTCTCACAGACACTGCACTAGGTCCATAAACATAGCAAATTTTTTTCGCGGCTTGCGTAGCATTTTTACCTTTTTTGTAGTAAAATTTTAAAACGTATCGAATTTCTTCATTAGATTCACTCATCTTGACAGTACGAAAAACAAATGAAAATCACACATTTGCCTAATTTGAATTTGGAATAATGTTCTTTAAAATTTTAACTTTCAATGATACCAAAACCAGCCAGATACAAATACTACAGCCAAAGAGATTTTATTACAAGTTCATACATACTATAATGCGAAAAGACTTTTTCCCCAACCTATTATATGCACGCCCTTGTGCCATCGTTTACGTATGCCATTGACTAACGCGGTTGCCTTAGTCAGATGGACGTGCATATATGTGCATATGCGTGCGTATAGTTTTAGGTGCAATACCAGGTTTAAATTAAGGACCCATTTTTTAGTTTATTTAGTTGTGAGGCGATACATGACCTTGTGTACAAAATCCGTTAAAGATTTCAATGCCGAGGTCTAAGTTGTTTTGCCCATGCACTACAAATTACCTATCCGTACATTACAAGATAACCGGTACACTTATTGTCTTTCGGATACTTAGTTACTTTGAATACTTCAATTTATCAAAAGGTGGTATTACCTAGTGTAGATAGATCTTTATTCGCTGCTTACTCTGAATGCAACCGAACGTAACACAATTATCTATTGAACCGTTGAAAATAAAGTAGAATACATTCATCATTTATACAGTTACAAACAACTATCGTTATATTAAAAACCGGTATCGTTTAATCAAACGATGTATTCAGTAATCAAATTGCTATCAAAGTACAATTCTTTGGGTATTTAAGTATTAATGAAGATTAATTTTGATAAAAATAGTGCCTTATCAGAATGCTTATCAATTGAAGTTTTTGTTTGTATTTCTGTAGTCATTTACTTAATTACTGTTAAATCCTTGTATGTGTCCGTGTCATACTGGTTTTCCTTAATATACCTACCAAGCTCGTACGAATACTTACTATGTATATTTTAGGGATCCGCATGGAAACTCTCAAACGAAATAAAACCTTTAATAGGTGCAGTCGTGGGTCTGTCTGTCAGTTTTACCGTCTTGTCACAGCCAATTACATATACATATCAACATGCCCTCCACTAACGCCAACTTTCCCCCAATTTGCCCCTCTGAGCCCAAAATGTTCCTCTCTAGATCGGCTAAGAAAGAATCTTTTTTTTATAATATTGACAATTTCCTACTTCAGGGAAATTCAGCCGATATCTGGTGATTGGAGTGACACATAAATACTAGTAAAATTTGGAATGAAGGTTAATAATGTAATATGATGCGGAAAACCATAAATTGCTTAAAGTAATAATATTTAACTGAAGAGGGTACGTTGATAGCGATAGTTTACTTGCTTGTGTCAAGTAATCTCATATTTGTAATACATTTACTTACTTTTTTACGCGTTTACTGGTGGTAGAGCTCTAGTGACGGAGCTCACGGGCGTAGGCAGTAGTAGGCACCAACGCATTACCTCTATCTGCCGCCAAATGGCAGTGTTCAGCACTATCGTATACCGGTTAGATGGTAATGTATGGCCCCGTAATAACTATCACAGAGACATAACAACTTAGGTCTCAGGGGTGGCAACGCATCTGCGTTTTGACCTCTGGTTTTTGTTTAGACGTCTATAGGCTGCAGTCATCACTTAACATCATTGTGAACTGCATACTTGTTTGCCTTCTTTACATAAAAACTTATATGAAACGTATTTTGCCATTTTTTTCTATTCTCTTGACATGACTTCATCGATACCAAATCGGAGAAGTAGACATAAAATATAATAATTTAACAGTATTAACCCATGATAGACTACTAAGTAGTGTTCTTTTCTGAGAAACTACACAAAATACCAAGCCTAAGCAAACTAGTTTTCATTGAATGTATTAATACACCGACGAATGTATTGATAATGTAGAGGTAAAGGTGAGCATGACATATGTATTCATACACACACACACACATATAATCCGACGAATTACGATCAGCCACGTTATTTTTTTTTAGTCCAGTGACAGCATACAATATGGAGCAAGTCCGGGAATATGTGCGAAGAATGGCTACGACGCGGCGACGTCAGTCGGGCACATTTCCAAATTACGAAGGTTGCCAAACCTAAAATCTTTCTTCGTTCCGTACATTTGAGAAATTCGGTACTTTAATTACCTACTATACTTATTTTATGTAAGGAAGGTGGAAAACAAGCAGTACGTGTGGTGGTAAAGCTCCAGTGACGGAGCTCGCGGGCGTAGGCACTACCGCATTACTTAATTACCTAATATACTTGCTAGTGCTAAACACTACCATTTGGCGGCAGATAGAGGTAATGCTGTGGTGTCTACGCTCGCGAGCTCCGTCACTAGAGCTCTACCACCAGTAATCGAGACCAATAACTTTTAATAGTTTTTGGATGGAAGCTTAAATCACGTTCACAAATAATTACCACTTTGCCTCTCCTAGCATTTGTAGGTACTCTCCCTGTTGTTTGAGTGCTGTTTCACCTTCATTTTTGACCCTTATGAAGAAAAGACCACGGCATCAATGTTGTGGGTCAAAGATGCGTTAGTTACTCTCCAAAATTCTTCTTTTGGTCTGGCGAACTCGAATAAATTCATAAAATTCCTACTTTGGCTGCCCTACCTAAAGAACTAAAAAGTCAATGACACAACCGCTTCCACCCGAGTTTATCTTATTAATGCTCTGCTGAGAGTTTTTTATGAGACAGTACTTGGAACGAAAATAGGTGCATCATCCGTCTGGCTATCAGCCAAGATCAACTGCAGAATTCCATCACCTTGATACCTACTTCAATAGGTATAAAGAGAGACATATAGAGTGAAAGTAGAACATAAAAGCTAGGTACCTCAAGAACAGGACAGATAGGTAAGTCAGAAAACTATGTTGTCTGAGCTATGTTATTAAACACCTAGGTACAGTCTACAGTATCCAAAAAGAAATATTACACATCGACCTTGGGAACGAGACTTCGTCTTATTTCGGGTCCGTAGAGCGTTATCTCTTTCACACACAAACTATTTGACGTTTAACGACCATTTTATTTCGTTCAATTCAGAAAGAGTGTCTATTTATATTAAAAGCTAGCACGCATCGGTTTCTGGCACGTTTTCTTTGTTTGCTATGCAAAACAAGATTTTTCACTTATGCCACCATACCCGTGACTTGTGCAATAAAACAACAACATCAGTCCACAATGCAACCAATCACGTGACGCTATAGGTATCTGTCTTTGTTGTGTTTTATTCGATATTTATCGCAAGAAACGTGGCTTTGAAAAGTCACTCCAATGTATGGTTGACCCTGAAGGTTGACCGTAATTTTTCGATGTTCTGTCACTTTCCGGTAAAATGGGACACAAGAATTCCCAACAATTGTACTCAATTATTATTACTATGTCGTAATCTGACGCGCTCGAGCAAATCCAAAAATGCCCTCTTGTGGTCCCCTAACTCTACTGTAATTAAAAACTTTCTCCATAATAGCTAAATAATATTTACATAATATATTCAATTCAATTCAATTCAATTCATTTATTTGCGAATATGGGTACCTACATAATGAAGATGTTAAAATAATACATAATAAGTTCCTCTAAATTCCACCTTAATATAGGCATGCAAATGTTACAAGTACTTATAGATACATTTCATTTAATTACTGTGATGAAGTCCAATTACCTACATTAAAATACATATTCAATCATTTTTCAATACATAAATTAAATAAATAAAATGTCAAGTCCAATTGATTAAATAATGTCAAATAAAATTCAATTCCACCCATATAATTGAAATTAAAAAATTTTTATGTTATAGTCAAATTTTTGTCTTCAAAGTATTCTTTTAAACTGTTTTAAACTGTAGTACCTTTTCTACTAATATTTTACGCACCTAATTTATGTTTGAAGTCCTGAATATTATTAATGTCACAGATAACCACTGGTAATTTAAGTATAGACCTTAGATGTCATACAGATTATACTTTTATTAACTAATGCCGTCTTGTGTGGCATAATTTTTATTTTATGACGATTACGTTGGCTAGTAATATTTTTAAAAAGATGCATGTTTTTTTTTTACGATCTACAATGAATCTAGATGTAGAGACAGCTACCAACTACCAACAATAGGAATTGTTGGTTACTGTACTGGTGGTAGTATTCCAGTGTCGGATGGTGCTCGAAGGAATAGACACCACCCATTAACTAATTTACGACTATATACCGCCAAATGGTAGTAGGTATACAGTACTTTCGTCTTCCAATGTAGAATGTAAACATTTACTTATATCACTATAGACGTAAAACGAATTGAAAATAAATTATTAAGAAATAAATTAATCATTAATTACGTAATATTCTAGACTAATAACAAACCGCCTATAGTCTGTTTTTTTAAGATGTTTATAGGCTGCAGTATCCACTTATCATCCGTGTGAACTACTTGCTAGTTTGCCACATTCTTCATCAATCCTTGTAGTTTCACTAAATCTATATGTCCGTCATTCCACAGCATCAGTGTGTATATGACAAATCTGATAATGTATAAAGCGACATCAAATCCTTTTTGTCACCTTTCAGTTCCCTATACACGGACGGTCGGGATGTTTTGGCTGGAACAAACAATACAGAAAATGGAATGGGCTTGCGGCGGGCAGTCAAGCGGCTCGTGGTGCATCCTCGCTTCAGCGTTGGACCCTACTGGCTTAATGCCGAAAGATTTGGCTTTAAACAAGTAAGTACAAACATATAACTTAATGGGCAACGCCAAGTTCAGCATGTAGATGTAATAGAATTAAATTTTCGTTCCTGTATTCCTGAAATGGTCAAGCTATTGGTCTCAGTTGTGATCCAGCCCCAGCAGCTGCTAGTTACCAAATTCCGTGATATTACTTTATATGTTCCGTTACCGCCACTGCGATCGCCAAGACTGGCGATTGTAGTACCTATATCTCCCCTAATGGCGCACAACACTGTTGTCGACAACACAAGACGCCCTTTGTGGAAGGCTTTGTTCAACAGTGGACGTATTTCGGCTGGAGTGATGATGGCGACTTTATATGTTCACTATCGAGGGTCTTTGATTAAAGGAACACACATTGACGACTAAAATGGCTAAGCTGAATCTTTCTCTAATCTTCTTCGGTTGATTTCTCCTCCATCGCCTGAACTGACACCGTAATGGGCAAACATATACTCACCTATCTACAATAGAGACCTAGGAGGTAACCATAAAATAGGTTCGCATACAAGAGGGGGAGGGATCTCGCTCAGCGTGACAAAATGTGACAGGGGGGGACGGGTAGTCCACAGCAAGGAGACGTTCGCAGGTCATTAAAATATTTTATAAATTAATATTTCGTTAGACTATTCCTGATTTAAAAAAAAACATATTCAAGGGGGTCGTCTTATTTTTAGTGACGTAATATTTTTAGGGGGATCACAGATAGTGTGCCACGTGCCAGTGTGACAATAGAGGGAGAAGATCAGAAAAGGCTTATTTTAGCGTAACATATTTTATGGACGGCCCTCTACCACATACATATTACTGTAGCTGGTACAGGTAGATATGCATCTTCGCCCATTTTTAGCTTCTTCTTTTTCTTCTTTCTCTTCCCATCTTCTCGCACGTGCCGCTTTCTGTGACACATTTTTTCACCATGATCCATGACTTCACCAAAGTTCATCTACAGTTGTGTTGCTGTGCCCTCGCGAAGCCGCAATGGTATCAAGTATTCCACTCTCTCCATTCGGAGGCTATGTATGTGCCTACCTACCTATTATCAGAGAAATAATAAGCGCTTTAAGCGGTGATTATAAAAACTATATCTACCTACCTATATGATCAACCAGGTTAAAGAGAAGACACTGGGTACAAACAGCCAGTTCCATTTTTAAATTGATTTGACAGATATTGTTGTGAGATATTTTCACGTGATCTGTTTCCACGTTTTGTTTGTTTTTTTACTGGTGGTAGAGCTCCAGTGACGGAGCTCGCGGGCGTAGGCACCACCGCATTACCTAATGTACCTACTTTCCGCTAAATGGTAGTGTTCAGCACTATAGTGTTCCGGTTATAGGTGGTATTGCACGGCCCTGTAATTGCCGGCACAGAGGCATAACACCTTAAGCCTCAGGAGTGGTAACGCATCTGCATTTTGACCTTGGTCTTTTTGTGGGTGTCTATAGGCTGCAGTCATCACTTAACATCAATGTTAACTGGATGCTTGATTGCCACTTCCGTAACATAAAAAAACGTGATTTGTCATGGAGTGTGGTAAACTGACTTCCGGAAACTGGCACCGCGCAACCAAGGGAAGTATTCTGTCAAGTACCTACTTATTACATAAGGTCAATGTATTTGATTATTTTTGTTTAAGTAAGCGAATAGTCCTCTGACTCTATCTATCTTAATGAGTGTTGGGTCAAAAAATGTTTCATCGGCATTGGGAGCGCGTTGATAAAGTATAATACTTTCCTCAATTAGCTTTAACCCACAAAATTATCTACTTGGAATAACCATGATCAGACAAAGTATGTACAAGCAAAAAGTAAATCAGTACCGTAACACACAAACTACTTAGTCAATCGGTTAATGATCGGATATTATGGGCACGCATTAACTATGTAGGTACACTATCATTAATATTTAACGACGTAGTGTTTGTGTGTGTGTTGTGTGTATATATATATATGTGCAACTGCGCCCACTACAACGGGTTGAACGTTTTTCAAATTGAAATTCACAGATTAGGTAAGTAGTAAATACCTACCTACTAGATGCCTACTTGTTACAAAATGCATGACCCGCTGCCACAGATCACCTCACATCATTGGGGGTGATCTGTGCCCGTTGCCCTATCAGTGACTGCTACTGCGTCTAACACAGTGCCGTGCCTTGGCGGCGCCCCGTATAGAAATTAGTTTGGTTGCCCTTTTCAAGGATCAAAATTCTCATCAAAATGTTTATCAAGATGAGTTCACAGTCAAGTAAAAGATAATTAGATAACATTGTGTAAATTTGTCCCATATTCCTCTCACATAACCATCTTCCAATTCTAACACTTCTAACACTAGTAATCACTAGTTAGTTCAGTTGCAAGGTATGTACAACGACTAAAGGAGGCATCCGTAATTTTTACTACCTGCCTCATTAATCCTAATGTATCTACACCATAGAGCAACACGATCCACCGGCCGCCGCGGAGGACCAGAGGGTCCATAGCGTTTATTACCGATGCGAAACAGTCTGTCATTTTTTGCGGGGGGAACTACGTGTGATAAACACACACTAGAAAAATCGTCTATTACTACGAAACTCACACCTTGACTTTACAAAATACATAAACAATTTCACCCACACATTTAAACATCTGGGCGACAGACGTAGGACCATTTGGGCTTGTACTTTGACAGAGGGGAAAGCCTGCATATGGCTACTCCCCTCCAGTCCGCGGCGGCCGGTGGCCCGTGTTGCTCTATGATCTACACCATTCTATCTCCTTAAGTATTTTGTTTTTTCTGTAGCACCAAATCAGGGTTTGGTTTTCTATTTACTCGAACCTATGATTCATGGACCTTAAATTACAATATTATTTTCAGATAACCATTTAACCATGATTGAACCCTACATCTGATCTATTACAGATCGCAGCCAGGTGGGATTTCATGTTGGCAGAACTGGCGGAACCCTTACCATTAGATGGCAAAACGATTGTGGCGGCAAGACTCGACGATAATTCCAAAATAAACCCAGCTGTTCCAGTCGGTTATGCAGGATATGGCGCTGAACGACATGGAGTGAGTAATAAACCAAAAATAGTGGCCACACCACTATTTTTAGGCAAACTCATATTTTTTATTAGTAATTTTTAGGTTGTGCAAGCCTACATGTGCGCAAATTAACCGTAAGATCTGTGGCCGGCTTAAGCCATACTTGTACGAGTACATAAGGATAAGGTCCGCCTCAGAATGGAAATTGAAAAAAAATCCGATACGAGGGGTTGATATTGAAATCAATAAAGGCACGCGGTATAAAACTGTAAAAATTAGTTATTGTACTTGGTTGTTTCGGCGAACACTCATTGAAATTTTAAAATCATTTATGTAACTACGCGAGATAAATCCGTACCTACATAAATACATATAGTTCTATTCCATAGAACTTAGGTGTCTCAGTGGAGGCCGACCGTCTCTAGTAAGAGACTTGTAAGAGGGTACAGGTCTGCCACAATCAATTTATGTACATTATTTGTCTCTGGCGGTCCTTAGGAAGGGTCGTAGAGACCATGAACCATGACCCACTCCCATAAAATTAGAGCTGACAAGAATAAATCTAATTCGGGTTCAACTTCTGACTGAATCACACAGGAATGTTCTTTAAGGTCTCTGGATAATATTTCTGTTCACCTTGTACCTACCTACTTTTTCATTTTTTTTCTATACAAATTAATGTATGGAACTAGCCAAGATTCTTTTTCCTTTATTCTCAACTGTGTGGTCGTCGCAAACTAAGGGTGAGATTCACAGACCGCACTACGACTTTACTTTGGAGCAAAGTACGCTTCGAACTGTCAAAAGCCATACATTTCTGACAGTTCTAAGCATACTTTGCTCAAGGTAAAGTCGTAGTGCGGTCTGTGAATCTCACAATAAGAGCCTAGTGCAAAATTTACGCATGCAACTTCACTCAGTGGCATTTGCGCGTACTGTACACCTATATAAGAAAGTACAGTGCAACAGAGATAACGCTCTACGAAGTCGAAACGAGCCGATCGGAAAATTATGTTACCTGTTACTTAGGTACAAATTACTGTAACATCCACTTTGTTTTCATTCAGGATACTATGCGGCCAGATATGCATCTCATGGAACTGCAGACTTTGAGTGACAATGAATGCGGTAAACTAGTCGAGTACGACAAGGAAGACATGCTGTGTGCGAAAGGGATACCGCCTAGATTTGACTCCGCTTGTAATGTTAGTATCTCGCACGCTTTTCCTTTCTAGCAGCGACTTTAGTCCTAGTAATAATATAATAATCTTTTACGTAGGTATATACCTAATAATATAATGAGTGAGTGAAAGCGTAAGCGTATAATAATAATGGCAACCCTTGATACGTCCCACTGCTGGGCACGAGTCTCTACCCTTCTTGGTAGGAGGCCTGGGTCTTACTCCACAACGCTGCTCCAATGCGGGTTGGTGGAGATACGGGTTAGTGGCCAACCCGCTATCGGATGTTTTCAAACCGCCATAACGCCTCCGACAAGGTTTAACGACTGCTATCTCTCGATAGCAACCGAAACCGACGGCTTAACGTGCCCTCCGAAGCACGGCATCGCGCATTATTAATTTGCTACAAGCGATCACCCATCATACACCCGACCGCGCCCGTATCGCTTAACCGAGTAAATGGCTTGCGATCTACACCAGCCACGGGGCCATGCGTAGCAGTGGGCCTCCCAATCCCAATCGCCCAGAAAATATCAATTTAGGTAAATATGTGCATACATGCATAGGTACATGCAAACACCCTCGATTCGCCGGTTACGTTTAGGCCCATATAACAGGTGGCGAGCCTGTTTGCATCACCGGGCACGTTTCCAAAGTCCTGGTAGGTGCTGGGAACTTCCAGAAAAATTAAAAATCCCAATGATAAAGGATTTCACACCGTTTCACTCTGATAACCCCCAACTCGGAAATCGAACCCAGGACCCCAGCGTAGTGGTCTGCTAGACTACTGATGCAGTGATGCAGTTAATTTACAACATATTTAACTGCTTTCTGCCATAAATATAGCAACATGCTCAGCCCCCCTTATATCCACGTGTCCCACCCTAGAAGCAAACTGCCTCCCTGCCTTCTTTGTTTTCCCACCAAATAAAGCGATTGAATGATTTCACTGTAAGTGTTCGTATTAACGGTCTATTTCTTACAATACCTTTGTTTGAAACGTAGCCTACTGGTGGTAAAGTTCCACAGCAAGAGCTCGAGCGCGTAGGCACGAACGCATTACCTAATTAATCTGTCGCTAAATGGTAGTGTTCAGCACTATCGTGTTCCGGTGCCATGGTAATGTATGGCCCCGTAATGGGTAACCATCACAGAGACATGACAGCTTAGGTCTCAGGGGTGGCAACGCATCTGCATTTTGACTTCTGATTATTGTGTAGATGTCTATAGGCTTCAGTCATCACTTAACATCAATGTGACCTGCACGCTTGTTTGCCACCTTCGTTACATTACAAAAAAAAGCTAACAATATTAATAAATAAAAGAATGTAACTAATTTTAATTGTACAGGGCGACAGCGGCAGTGGTCTGATGCAGGGAAACAAATTGGTAGGAGTGGCTTCATGGGTCGAAGACGACGCGCATGAATGCAGACATGGCGCCAAAGTTTACTTCTCAAGAGTCGGCCGCATCCGCAATTGGATCAAAGAAGTCACCGGCATCTGACCACAATCTGCACATGTATAGATAGTTATAGGTACCAAAAAATTGTATGAAATCAATGTTAATTGGTACACATGTAATATAAAACGATTCTCAAAGAGTTCTCAACGCTGAGCACAATCTCAAGGTAATCGGATTAATTAAATTCATCAATGCAAATGAACACGCTTTACCTGCGAACGTCGTTTTTCCCTATTTACATGTTTATTTTATAATTCTCAAAAATCCTGAAAAACGTTCAATTATGGCAAGGTCACACCTCATTAGTCACCCAGCAGTAACCAGCACCTGACCCGCACTGCCTCAACTCGTGCGATTGCTATTCTTTGTTTGGATTTCTATGAATAGGTAGGTTTCTACACGCTCAGTACATCAACTCCGTACCAACTATTACCGGATCGTTTCGCTCGCAAACTGTAGTGTTAGTATCTGGTTATTTTAGCCAGGGCTCGGAACCGCTCACTCATGAAGCGTTGGTTTAGAGAAATTCTTATCTTCTGTTAAGCATTTCAAAGCATTAACCGCTCATGAGATTAAACCTTTCATTTGTATTAATTCGAGTTAACTCATAAACCTTCGCACAGGTTTTAATGGTAACTGGCTTCGGATTAGACGTGAACTAAATTAATCTTTAACTCTTTATGTAGGTATACGGTTTATTTTTTATTGAAAACTATAATCCGTTTGTTTCAATTAATTCGAGTTAAATCAAACCCCCTACGATTCAATTTGTTCGAATGTTAGGTGATCCTTACTGAGCGCAAGTGAGTTAAAAGGAGATGTTGCGAGCTCGGCTCTGGTTCGTACACGTCCTCAAAAATGGGTAAATTAAAGAAGAATCCGAAAAAAATACAATTAATTTATTCAAGAATATATTCTAGAGCTACAACCACATTAAATTCAAACGATTTTATCATTTTCAACTATGTTAAACATGGCGGCGATACAGACGACACTTGGGATCAATCGATTTCGATAGTACATATTTAGAAAATATTACCTTTTTTCTCCAAGTACTTTAAAATCAAAAAAATTAAAATGTCAAAATGACATCGCCCGCCATATTCGCCATGTTGGTTTTGAGTTGCAATTCTAACTGCAAATAATGTTTTGTTACTGCAAACAAAGCTAAATAAGTGAAAATATGCAGTAAAAAAACGTTTTTATATTGGTTTTGCCTGTTTAATTATATTGTGTACAATACATGGCCGGAAGTCCTAGTCCGGGAGGTAGCGTTCCAAATGAAAAAGTCATAGTAATCCGGCTGATATTAATAGCGATAGTTGATCTTATATCACTAATAACTGAATCAACCGTCAGCTGCTCAAGTAGCGGTGGATGTGAGTGTTAGAGGCTGCGAAAGAGGCAATTAAAAAAATAACATTAAGTAATAGTACGCTGGCTAAAACTCTTTTCATAGATAGTTGACATTATACTGAGCTGAAAAAAAATCGTCAGCTGTATCGTGAAGGGGGGATTATGCGTCAACTGCTTGCATGAACTTGTAAAATAAATGTAAAATAAAGTTACATATATTACACCGGATGAAATTTAACTACGTGATTCTTCAAATAATTTAGCCTATGAAAACAACAATCAGCTGCTTGTGTAGCGGTGGAAAAACCGTCAGCTGACTCAGTCGAGATTAAACATTTTGGAGCATTGCTATTAGGCCGTTACCTTTTAAACGTATTTCGGGATAGATTCTGGCCTTGCTTGAACCTATAACACGACCTTCGGGCTACCTAAGCTTCTCCCCCCAAAATTTCAAAGGAACATCTGCCTGTGTGTGGATCGGTGCTGCCAACTCTACCAACTTATGCCTCAAATCTACTATATCTCTCTATAATACTTGTAAATATAAATTGTATTAAATAAATGAATTACAAGTTAAAAAAAAAATTCCACTCGATATACTCAAGTGGAAAAACTGTATTGACGTGGCGATCTTCCCACCGTGTCAATCCGAGCTACGTCAGCATTTACTGCGCACGTCAAATAAAGCGCACTTTTGGAGCCATGCTCACCTCCAAGATCCTACTCAACTATCTCCCACTGACTGGGGATGGGAAGAAAAAGACGAAAAATATGTCTTCAAATAGTTCGAGGGAGATCAAGTATCAGTCACCAGTATAACGGATAGCAGCGAGACTATTGGCGGTATGGAATTTTTGTCGCTTACACTTTCTTTGAGCTTGTAAATTTCTGGTAGCCTAATTTTGATTTGATTAACATCCTCATTTGTAGATGATGAAGAAGAGAATCGAGCTGAAAAACTCGATCAAGACGAAAACAGCGATTTCCGAAAGTTCGGATAGTGTTTCGTCAGAGAGCGATTATGGCAGCGATACCATCGACAACGAATAGCTTCTGCAAACTTCTTATTTTTTTATACTTCGCCTTCATTTTATTTTATGTTTATTTTATTTTGGAATCGAATTCAATTTTTTTTGTTTTATTTTTTATAAATAAAACAAGACAAAAATATGCTGTGAAAGATTTTGTGTATTGCTCTAATAATCTATCCCTTTACTGCGTTAAATGACGGTCTTTCCACCACTATAGACGCAGCTGATTGTTGTTTTCGAAATTTGCAATATTTAAACAATCACGTTGTTAAATTTCATCCGGCGTAATATAACATTATTTTAGATTTTTATTTTACAACTCCATGCGAGCAGCTGACGCATAATCCCCCCTCCACCAAACAGCTGACGATTTTTTTTCAGCTCAGTATAGTGTCAAATATTTATGATAAAAGTTTCATGACTTAATTTTTTATTTTTTTTACCACTTCCGCAACCTCCCGATTCCACACCCACCGCGGGTGCGCCAGCTGACTCTTGGTTCAGTAATGAGTCATTCGAGATCTACGGTAGGACCTGGGAAGTAATTCGGCGTAAAATCACTGCCGAAAATGCAACGCTACCTCCCGGACTATCCATACATTTTTGCAACATCTCCTTTAAAACAAGTTTAGTGAATTTTTTAAGACTCATAACATGACGGCAGAGGTTTAAGTTTCTGAAACAAATTTTTTCCTCTCCTGGTGATGGTCGAGTGCCGAGTGGCTTTAATGAGCTGTGAACTTAAATCCAAGTAGACAATTTTAAAATATTTTTTCCCCAGATTTTCTTTTGAGATGGAATAGCGAAAAGCTTTATTACCTGGTAGATGTAAACGTGTTAAAAGAACATATTTTCATCTTAAAATGTTTAGCGGTGTGGGTTTGACGACGATAAATTAGTCCATTAAGGAAACGATTCTAAATCTATTATTAATACGCAGTGGGTCGTCGTTGTTGTACACTTTTACAGAAAAGAGACTACTTACAGGGCGAGCAGATTTTTTTTTGGAGATTCTGCTAAAAAATCTGCAGTATTCTGGTAAATAATGTAATCACAACTCATCCTCTTTTGATGACAAAATAAAAGAAATACCCCATTCAAGTATATACTTACTAAAAAACTAATGTTAATTTTTTTTTGATAAAATTTTTTTTTTTTGCTTATCAAGGGGAAAAAATTGATGATTATTACAATTATTGAAAGACCGTTTTGTGTATTATTGTTACTTTAACAAAATGTGCTAAATAGTTAGTTATCTTTCCAATTTTGCGACAAGTCCTGGCCCTATTAGAGATTCTATTCTGCTGATATAGAAGAAATCTGCAAAATCGGGTCATCCTGACCACATATCGCAATGTTACGCGTACCTACATAATAATATGTTTTTGTTATCGTATTAATATTAAGTACATATTTGCAGAATGTAGTAACATTACATATTCTTCGACATAAAATTATATTTCATAGCGATGTGTGTTTAAGTAGGTAATTCAGTGACAAATTTAATAAGAACTGGCTTTTTTATTTTTTTAAACGGTCGTTTTCGCTTTCGGCCGACGTAAGCGTCGGCATTCAAGTTGTTCGTTGTTGATATCCAACGAGTGGTCTTACTAAGTACTTACTTATATTTAAAAAAATATATATTACAAAATTCAAATACATACGTATATATTATGTGAATAAGGAAACTAGACAAATACCTACATCTGGCATGGATCGCCAGTAAATAAGTAAATAAATTATATTTTAACATGTTAATATAAGGTACTTACCTACTTCGTTATTTTAGGCCTTTTAAAAATTTACTCCTCACGCGTGTTGTTATGCACCTAATGAATGGTTAGTTTTAAAGCATACATGAATGGCATGTTATCAATTTAACTCTATATTTAATCACTTAATGACTTGAGAATTGTATCCAACATACCTTCTGAATGCCATAATAAAATACCTACGTATAATACCTACTTAAATTTTAGAAAGGCATTTCATGGATTTAATATAGGTACCCCAGAAGAACAAAGCTCTCTTAAAAGATTCCATAACTTTTACCTATATTGTCAATTTGTGACTGGAAAATATGACAATCGTTTCATTATTTATAATAAATATCTAAATACTAGGTACATAAACTAAGGATAAAATATATTTGTATTGTTCTTAAAAAAATATTGTCGTGTAAATAATCTAATCTGGTATGTAACTTTAAAAATACTATGATTGAGTACATTTTTTTTTTCAGGACATTTAATTATGTTTTTTACTAGTCCTATGATTCATTTGAACAGACAGATATTCAATGAAATCTTAATTTAATCACATTGTCTGTCATACTATCTCTACCAATAAACGGTTCCGATCATGAAAAAAAACGATTTTGAACAGTTTTGACATTGTTGCTTTCACTATGGAACAATTACCCCGTGTCCAGCGGCTCGACCGCTTAACTTGATTGATGACTATCGTTTTCAAGCAATAATAATAGAATGATTATTGTTGCTTTCAGACAGTACGAAATGATAACATGAAATCATAAACTAGCTAGGACAAAACCGATCACATTATGCAGTTGACCATCTGAACTCTGAAATAACTATTAAGTAACAATTTAAAGAAATATCTTTCATCAATGCTCCTCAGTACCTCGACGTATTGTGGGTCGATTTGGTACCTCTTGGGCGACTAGCACAGCCCAAATTACGACCAAATTAAAAGCTTTCAATCTATGAAACGTCCGAAAGAGCGACGAAATTCTTTCTTCAAATTCCTTCTTATAACCTGCCGCAGCATGTGATTGTCGTCCATGAATTTGGTAACAACAATAAATACATGTTATATTTTTTACCATTCATTTTATATTGTTTGTAATAGCAATAATGTTAGGTTATAATTCAAACTGTTTAAGGTAGTGTTTTGCTTGTTATTTTTTCAAGTAACCAAAGTGTCAAACAAGCAAGCAGTCAATAGATATGTTTTTTTTTTAAATTTCGCTCCTACTGTTTGTAGTGGGTAGTGATATTCTAGTCTTAATATTTTGGGGTCCAATTTAAAAATTAAATAATAAAATAGCCACTAGAATATATGAAAAAGTATTTCACTGTCGCAAAATATTTTTTCTTAAGACTTTATTGACACACTTCCCAGGTTGTTGAATATGTTTAAAAAATCCAAATTTAATAAATTTTCTAATTCTGGGCTGGCTGTGCGATGGTGTCATCAAATCAGTTAGATTTTGTATTTTCCGTTTGTTTACCAGCCACTCAAGGTCTGCTGACTAGAAACATTGCAGACTAAAGACAGACAAATCAGCTGACAGACCCAAGGCAAGGCATATGAGAGACGATCGGCTAATTTGGACTTCGTGGATCTTTATCTCTGTTGCACACTGCATACGTAAACACTGATTGTGCGGCGGCTTATTCTCATAAGTTCGATTCATTAGTTCGATCGTCGAACTAGTGAGATTTTTTTTCTCGTCTGTTCGACCGGCGTACTAGTGAGATTTTCTTTTTCTCATTTGTTCGACGGTCGAAATAATAAAGGGGCGTGATGAGGACCATGGGCGCTCCCGACTTAGCCAAATCAGGTGTTTGTTTTTTTCTTTTTTGCTGATTGTAAAAACATTCAACTCTCACTAGTTCGACAGTCGAACAAATGAGAAAAAAAAATCTTTCTAGTTCGACGACCGAACTAATGAATCGAACTACTGAGAATGAACCGTGCGGCATTGGTCAAAATTAGATCAAAATGGTTGACAAACATCATACAGGTAGTGAGCGAAAGAGATAACGCAGAAGTCTCTTTTCTAAGGTCGATGTGCAATATTTCTGGCTGGCAACTCTTATGATGCTATTGACAATGCAACTGACAAAACCTGAATATAAATGAAATCTTATCTATTGTGCGTTTATGGGAGCCCACACAAAACTGCGATGCGATTCAGTTGACTATACCAGAGAATCTGTAATAATACTACGTATAGAATGGACACTTCGACGTCCCGCCCGATTTCCCCCTCACCCAACCTACTGCCCTCTTATAGGTGACGCTTGGTATTCTCTACGTGCTACGCACACAGGTGCACGTGTAAATACGTCACTGATTGATGTCTGTGTTATAGAGACCAAATTAAGCGTTTGTATGGAATTTTGGCTGAGTGTCCGCGGTGTGACCATACTTTCAATATGCCAGACGAAATCGCAAGTTCCTGCGGCGTCGCATTGCAGTTTTGTGTGGACGCCCTATGAAGGGAGTAAAGTTTAGACTTCTCAAGATGATTCAACTCGATTATGCCATGTAACTGTAAAATAAATCTATTTACTAGTTGAAATATGTTTCAACTGAGTCCCCCACAATAATACCATATTAGTTTCCGGTAATTCAAAACTATGCAATTAAGACTTTATCGCCACACAAATAAGGCACTGACGTGATCTACCGCACATTTCTTCAATGTAGGTACCTACACAATAACAACTATGTGACACAGCATGCTATACCACAGAGTATGGAACACCACAATGACATGATTTTTATTACATGGTAACAATTCATATTATTATGGTAAGGAAAATAAGAATATTTTGACTCCATGCTCTGTGATGCATAAAGTAGGTACCTTAAACTCATAATTGGCATGACTATTAATTTGTTAAGTTAGTCAACAGTTATAGTTGTATGTTAAATACCCAAGACTTCAACGCGGCTGTTCTGAAAGACAGACTCTGTTGCGTTAAAAGTGCGCCATAGCAGATTTCTTGTCTTATGAAAAATGTGATATATTGATCAATCTTGAAAGAATTGTTTATTGTAAGGTTGTTTATATAATTTGTTATTTGTAAGTAAATCAACAATAAAATTATTTTTATTTACACAAATGTGGTTTCAATTCTAGAGAATATTGTGTGGAGGTAAATGACAAAAACAACCCATTATGTTCCTGGAAATTTAATGACTTTAATAGAAGAATAACTAAATTAAAACAGCAAGATAGAAGAAAATTCATTCATTATTAACATCATCTTTTATCTGATTATGTTCAAGCAAAAAAGAACAAAATTAATCAATGACCTAACAAAATATACAACAAAAGTCATTAAATAATTAAGTCCAACCAATCAGTTAGTGTACCGTGGACAGCAACCGAAGCGATACAAAGATAATTATAGTCTCGACTTCACCACTAAAATGAACCAGTTACATAATACAACTTACAATTTTGAATAATATTGTGATTAAAAGAAAAAAAAGCTAAATAATTCTTTCCTACTTATATAATGTGTAATAATATAAAGTGTCCACTACTTATAAATGTATAACTATCCATATGCTTACTTTTAATTTTCACACAAAGAGCGGAACGGAGCTCACCTTATGCACACCACAATCTTGCTAACTCTAGGTCACTTATGCCGAATGTTAGACAAATAAGAAAGCGACTTCCCAAACCAAAATTACAGTACTAACGATTTGAAAACCATGTAGATCCAGGGTCTCGTCTAACTATGGGGGTTCCACGTCGCCGCTACTATAATACCGGGGTATTCCTGCTGCCAATTTACATTCAACGCCACGGCTTTATGTATATGCGAAATCGGTATGCGTAATACAGTGTTCTAAAAAAGTATGACACCTGTATTAAAGATTTACATATCGGTTTTGTCAACGTCAACATTCAAGGAATTGTATATCAAATCCCAAGATTTAAAACTATAATTTAATCAAAATATATCTGTGTTGTGTCAAACCATGTGTCTTCTGACTGTTATTTTTGAATACAATAAGGTCGTATCATCGTTTTAGGTATTAGTAACATCTGGAAAGGTATATAGTAGTGGCGACATGGGTACCTTCAGACGGGCGGTATCGCCAGTTGAATGTTTCGTAAATAAAACACGAGTCAATACAAGTGAGCAGCGTAACTTCTGTACAATTTACAACTAGGCAAATATAACACGTAGAGGCGCGCGGCCCCACTCGTTGAGCTTCAGCTTACAATTGTTATCTCGATAATGTTAAGCGCGCTATGCTGTCCGTTGGAATTGTAACAATGTAGCTTTTTTTGGAGTTTTAGTTTTTTACAATATATAGGATTTGTTTTCTATAATTAATTATATCTAATATTTACAATGGAGGTGAATGGACATATTCAAACTCTACTTATTATTTCAAAAATTAATCATGAAATTCCTACCCGAAACGAACATTATCTACAAGTTCAAAAAAAAGAGATTGAGCAAATCGCAAGATCACCGGTCGCCGCGAACGAAGTCAACGTTCGAAACGATAAATCGATTTTGTTTGATTAAGTGAAAAAAATAAGCCGTAGAAAATATACGTTTAGTAAAGATAAAATGTCTTTTTACAAAGTGTAAGATTTATATGTCCGAACAAAGACAGCCTTAATTTTTGCCAATTCTTCGCATTAATAATAAATACATTGATGTAAATGATAGCCTCTAAACGTCCTTCAAAATAACTGTATGTATAAAAAGAATATTGATTTGAAAAGATTCATATATATTGTTGGAATATTTATTTATACTAGTAAAAAAGATAATTAGTGGATCACAGTGAAATAAATTCAATTGAAAACAATAGTACTATTTACTAATGCCAAGATAATTATATCGTACTCTGAAACACTAACCAAATAGCTGTCACCGGTGACGTCGATCGCGCCTGAGTCGACGGTTGCCCAATCTCCTTTTAAAAGCAAAAAAACTCTCGCCACAAACAAAAACAATAAACATAGATCGAGTTTATATTAAAAACCGAATCAACGTAAAGTCCTAACATAATGTTGGCAACACCGAAAATCGACGACACGTAATGCCATCAGTCAAACTGCGGGGCGGCCGCTGTCAAAACGATCCATTCGCGTTGAGTTGGTATTCAGGGCACGTGCGGTTCGCGTCAACTTTGTGCGTTACAAACTCGATCCAGTTTACGGTGAGGGAACGACCGGGGACGTGAGGGGTTTGTGGCGGGAGCTCAAATTTTGTGTATCTTCTGGGAGACGACGACGGGGTTGTTGCGGCGGATTTCTTGCGCGCCCAGCTCCCGGTAGTCGAACGAGCACTCGTGCTTGTCACTGTATCTATGCACCGCGCAGAACAGGCCCCCGCAACGGCACTCGAACCCTGGAACACAAGTGTCCATCGTAAATGCATAGGATCGAATCTATACATACAAATAAAAAAAATTGGAGGGTCTGTTTGCAATATAAAAATAACCGCTTTTTACTAAATGCATTACATACATAAACGGTACATATACCAAAACAACGTCGGTTTGTTTCTTCCCGCTAATATCGGGAACGGCTGGACCAATTTTGACGGGTCTTTCACTGGCAGATAGCTTATGTAATAAGGAGTAACTTAGGCTACTTTTATACAAGCCGCGCCCACGACTTCGTCCAGGTAGACACTGAACAATCATAAATTCTCACGCGAACGAAGTAGCGGGCATTGCTAGTTATTAATTTAAAAAAAATACTGGTATCGATATATAGTTCCAGGACGGAGAACCACCGCATTCTGATCAGCAATATTCAGTGTTCAGCAATATTCAGCGAGTGTTCAGCGCTATCGTGTTCCGATTAGATGACAATATGGCTTCGTAATTTCTACACTGTATATGGGTAAACTTAGGCCTCAAGAACGGCAATTTCTCCGCATTTTAGACCTCTAAAAAGACCACTTCGGTAGTTTGAAGTAGTTTCTTATAATTGCAATTCAAAAAGGACGGAAATAATATTTAAGATAACCCCCGATTCAAAGACACTATATATTATAATTAAAATCATAAATAAATCCGTCTGACAGGCAGTTTTGGAGGAGCGCGTGGCACGACACGCACTTGGCCACTTTTCTTATAATGTTCGTCGTCAAACTTAACTTTAACAAATACTTACGATAAATAAAGGAGCATATTACGCGACAATCTATTGCCTCGGATTTATGTTACAGATGTAGCCTTGCTCATATTACCTTACAGATAACAACCACGTTAAACACGTGATCGAGACAATTGCCAAGTGCATGCTTTTCAATGAAAGCAATATAATCTATGATTAGCATTCTATATCCTCATGACTGCATACTCATGTTCCATCAGTCATGTTTATATTCAGAGTAGTGTATATTCCTAAAACTTAAAGTAACTAACGTGAGCACATTAATAGGTTTTCACGAGATTCACTCATTGAATCAAAATTGCTGGTTTCGCTTACATTAAACTATTTTCCCTCAATAAAATATCCTTGATGAATAGAGACCGAAACGTCGGGTTAATAAAAAAAAAATTTTTAAGTTGACAGCATGCCAAATGAGATTATTTCTAGTGGTACAATCCCTTCTGTACCGTTCTGGAGATTGAACCCGAGACCTTAGGTGTATCATCTAAAACTCTAGGCACTAAACACACACTTACAATGAATAAGGGCGCCCACACAAAACTGCGATGCGATACGATGCGACGAATTACTGCGATGCGATTTCGTCTGACATATTGAAAGTATGGTGAACTGAATAGCATCGCATCGCAGTTTTGTGTGGGCGCCCTAAATGTCAATTATTTCTACAAGCACATGCAATATCACAAGATATTCCAATTAATTGCATTTTGGCAATTTTGAGAGGCGAGGAAAGAGTTCAGAGTAACGCTGTCGACGTCATCACGAGATCTGTGGGCCGACCGCCTAACTGAAATGCTTTCGTTTAGCTTTCGATTATGAATTTATGTAGTTTCGTACCACCTAACTTTTGCCTAGAAGTGTTTGTGAGCAAAATGTTTTAATAGGCGGTACGAAACGGACAATATAACGTCCTAAACGAAAACATTTCAGCTAAGCGGTCGGCCACCTCTAGGTGGACACTGGTGGTGGTGGGGGTAGTGAAAAGTGTGCAAATACATGGACGATTCGTAACGATAAGATATTTCGAGCTCGTCCTCCTACCACGTTGAAAGGAAGATGTAATCAAGATCCATGCAAAATATTAAAATAATAAGAATAGGTATTAACTACTCCTTCGCTAAGTTTATTAATTTACTAACATACGTGTGCGAATTATTATTATTGTGAGGATTATGGGAAATTCTCTCTTAATGCCCCTTTTTTATGTTATTAAGCTGACAGACAAGCAGACGGGCCACCTGATGGATAGTGGTCACCGTCGCCTATGAACATTTGCAACACCAGAAGAGTTGCCAACGCGCTGCCAGCCCTGAAGGACTCTTTTGACGCCATTTTTTAAGAACCCCATATTGTAGCACCGAGGGAACACCTCAGAGGGAAGTTCATTCCACAATTTAGACGTTCTGGGCAGAAACGAACAAGAAAACCGCACCGTTGAGCACTGCCAGGTGTCCAGTCAGTAAGGATGAAATTTCTCTCTTCGGCGGGTGGTACGGTGTAAGAAAAGAGACGGTGGCACCATGTCGAACAGTTCGACAGAGCACTCACTATTGTAGAGACGGTATACAAGCACAGACTCCCAATGTCTCTGCGCAGGCTCAGATGTTCGAGCCTGTCTGTAAGTCCTGCATCGTTAACAATACGAACAGCGAGTCTTTGTAGGGAGTCAAGTAGACCAAGCTGGTACTGAGAGCAGTATTCCAGATGGGGCCGCACTTGGGCCTTATAAAGCTGTAGTAGCTGCCCTGATGTGAAATACTGCCTCGCTTTGTTAAGCACCCCCAAACTTTTTGGATGCCAACTTGGTCTTACACTCAATGTGACTCCCGAATTGCACTTCGTTCGATATGTCAACGCCCAGGATACCGATACTCTTGCCAATGGCAAGCGGAGTGCCCCGGAACTGTGGTGCTACAATGAATGGGGTTTTCTCCTACAGGGATAGTGTAAAGCTACATGTCAAACACAGCTTTCTACGACCAGTAGTTTCGGCTTCGCATTGTCTGTCACTCACTCAGTCAGTAACCGAAGAATTTTACATAATATTATTTGACGAGGACGAAAGAAACATGTTCAATTTACCTGTGAGTCCAACCTTCTTGCGGCAAACGGCGCATCTATTCTTTTTCTTTTTATCCTTGCTGTCTTTGTCGTCGGCGTCTGTGTCTGAGGCCCCCGTGCTGGCCCCACTTGTGCCGGCTCCACTCTCCTCCTCCAATTTCTGCAATAGACCATCGGATACCACGTTAATATGTGCTTGAAATAATACGAAATTAAACGAAACAAATCTTTAAAGCCACGGACCCTTTTGAGACTCTTTTTTGTATTGAGCTCGGATTCCTTGTTGCCACATGGTGGTAAATTTAAGTCCTCAACCGCACCTTGAACACTTCGTTACGACTTTCCTGAATATCAACAGTTTTATTCGATTTTTGTTTAGTTTCACTACGATCAGTTACTTCCTTGGTACCGTCCGGTGTCGGTAAGGGTGCGGTGTCGTTATCTACAGAGTCGCGGCTATTCTCGAAGCTTTTAGATCTCGACACACCAGCATTGCTATCGACCGCGAAGTTTTGACTGTTATTGCTAGACTTACTGTTCCGTCGTATTGCTTTTTTAAATATCCGTTTCCCCTTCGATTCCTTTTTATTGGGATCATTTTCCATCATTGAACTATTGTATGTATTTCAGTTTGGACATTGTGACTGAAAGAGATGTTGTTTTTGTAGATATATAATATTTGTAAAGTAAATAACTACTGCCATTTATTTTACCACGTGTTTTGCATTTATTGGAACCATGTGCCACATTTTATAATAAAAAAATCTATAAAAATTACATTGTCCTGATTAACAGTGACAGCACTACAAAACACGTCAAAGTGACATAAATTCTTTTTTTGAAAACCATAGTAAAGTATGTCAAGGTGTAGAGGTTTCAATCATGTACCTATACTACCTATATCACCTTTGTGCCGGCATATACAACTTCCATTAAGTTTACAATATTTGAAAGGAATTCAGTGTAACATAGCAGCTAGTCGGCCAATCGTGACAATCCAGATTGCTTTACCGGATTACAAAGTACATTCCCAAGTCAGCACGGCACTTGAGTACTTTCTAGAGTTGCATGGGTGTACTGTTCTGTGGCTAATGAATATTTAGCGTGTGACGCTTCCACACGAGGTCGCATCAGAGTGAAATAACATAGCGACGTAACCTTGCATGTTACGTCTACGATTTTGTAGACACCCAAAGCGGCAGTTTGGATTAACACAAATTTGCTCGATAGTCACTTTAGACTGAATTAAAATAGTACAGCATGACGGACCGAGCGGTTGTGTTAAAACGCAATCGATTAATTAACTCACACGAGAACTTGATTGATACAAGTAAAGATAGATGCTGGTGTATCAAGATGGGAGATCGTATCACGGTATTTTTGATATTTTTGTGCATATCCGACTAGGAAACTAACATTGTCACGACATTCTATCGAATGATGATGAAGACACATTATAAAAGACAGTGTGGTTATCTGGAAAACCTAATATTTGTTAAGAGATCCTCAATGAACAGTAAATACATAAAAAATAAGACGGATAGTATTGGTTATCATTATCAATCTTGCTCTCATGAAGTACATAACAAACGAGTGCAAAACAATACAAAATTTAAGATCACCTAACTGCAAACTGGTATGTGGGGTACATTATTAGTAAAAACCAGCCATTGGACAAGGCTCTACAAAATGTAAATTGCCTTTGTTATCACAAGCACGAGTAGGCTAGTTGTGATGCGACAGATAAGTGTGGATACTATAAATGATGACACAAGGTCTCCGAAGCTAACGCGTGTCGTGTCAAATTAATCATGATGTAATGATATATATCTGCACTTTACATAACGCTTATTGATGGGATTAACTCGAGGCGCAACATACGTCTTCATATATTGCGCCTCGAGTTGAGCCTTGAGCCTAGTTTTCAAAGCGAGAGAGGAGCCCGTTGAGAACTGCTTATGATATTTTACTTGTAGGTATTACCACCAACTCTATAATAGTCGAGCATAGGAATTGACACTTCTATAATCATAGTATAGCTCCATGCCTGCCCCCCAAAAGGGGAGAGACTCGTGCCCAGCAGTGGGACGTATAAAGAGTTGCCTTCATTAAAATAGTAATTGGCACTACTATAATATAATACTAGGTACCAATTGGTTATGAAGGTAATGGCGGTTGTGAAAATGGTCTGACAAATTATTATAGGCAGAAATATTAACCATTTTATTAAAAGTAGTTCCGCAGGTTACATTACCCTCTCATTATCTTTTGTAGTGGAAACCGGGCTTTAGTGAATTCACTTCGGCAGTTTTACATGTGTATCTAGACTTACGAATCTGCCACAATTAGCAAATTAGCCATTGTTCGATTCCATTTCATGTTGATTAATTGAACAAATAATACTATATCGTCGGGTGACAAAAAAAATAACCAAGTACAGTATGGGACAAAATGTTTTTTTTTTCTCTAAATTTATTACGTTTTCAATGTCCTTGCTGTAAAAGCCTCATTATCAACGTTGACACTTTATTAGGTCGAATACTAATACATGATTTTCTAATAATGAGTTTGCTCGGTCAGGGTATTGACAAAATAATAAATTTGGTGAAAAAGGATATTCTTTCCTAATTATGTTCTTAGTGAGTTTTTCTTGTCACGTGACGAAATTAACTCACTAAAAGTTTCGTATACATAAAGAAAACTAAAGGTCACAAGTTAAACAGCATCATAATTAAAATGAATAGTATCTTCTTGCCACTTGTTAATTATATTTTCATATGATACATTAGTTTTTTGTAATAATTACATAAATATTATAAACGTAGACTTTTAGATGGGGTGGGGTGGGGTGTAGTGGGTTCACCGCGTTCTTGTCCTGCCTAGCCGGTCTCACCCTGGGACGGTAGCACATTGTTATAAAATCGTTGTCTTCCCACATATCTCTCACCAGTTGGCTCCAAGCGCCACACCCTGAAAACCGCGACGGCTCGCGGGATAAAGCTGGTGAGGGCAGGGTTCAATAGTGAACTCTTGATGTCATCTCTTATCATCTGACGGTCTCATCCCAAGAGAAGGAAAACTCATCTCAAACCCGTAGTGGTACCTTCGTCAGACGTAAGTCAAGTATCTGCAACCTAACTGACACCACACGTATAGACTTGTCTTTCCTGTGGACCATGTTGGAAAGGTCGAGAGGGTGGCGCAGATTCTGGGCAAGTCTGCGTTGCCATAAAATCGTCCCAGGCGTAACAGTGTCCGTGGAGAGGACACTTCACCCACTTCAGATTACTGAGTGGAAATGAACACGGGGAGTAACAGTGACCGGTTTTAAGTCTGCACAGATAGGCGTAGGTGCGGGCGCCAGGGTTTACTTCTGACAGTGGGAGGGTCCATCGTAGGCCCATTGACTAGTTACCGCCCGCTTTAACCGGGCAGCCCCCGGTCAATTAGGTACTAGTCCGTCTCGGCGCTATCTTGTCCCCTTTCGGTGGAGCGGGCACTAGATATTACTAGATGGGTGGTGTCGTTATTCAGTCACCTGCGGCATATAAAATCAATAAAAACACAAAAAAACATATTAACCAATCCATGCGTTTTGCTACTTGGAATATCCGGACTATGCAGACGGGTCTCTCGAACAACAGTAGGTTCCTCTACTAACGCTGTAGTAGATGGTGTAATTTGTAAAACTGCTGTTATTGATTCAGAGTTTTAACGGCTAAATGTATCAATCGCTGCTTTACAGGAAACCAGATTACCCGACGAAGCAACACTACGTGAAGCCCATTACACTTTTTTCTGGAAGGGCAAAGATACATCCGCTGTGCGTGAACATGGCGTCGGGTTTGCTATACCCAATGAATTGTTATCTTCCGTTGTTGAGTTACGTGGCATATCAGAACGGATAATGATTTTACATCTATCCACGACCAATGGCAGCGTTTTTGTTATATCTGCGTACGCGCCCACATTAACATCCTCATCGGAAACCAAATACCTTTTTTACAGTCAACTCGAAGACACTGTTCGTGGCCTAAATTCTGGTGTTCGACTAGTGATTCTGGGAGATTTCAACGCCCGTGTGGGCAATGATAGAGAAGCGTCCCCGATTGTATTGGTTACCATGGCATAGGCAACATAAACGAAAATGGTCAGCGCCTTCTTGAATTTTGTAGTAGAAACTTTCTTTGTGTTACGAACACCTATTTTAAGGGAAAACTGCTACGCAAAGTCTCCTGGAAGCATCCCCGCTCTGGTCACTGGCACCAGCTCGACCTCATTCTTGCCAGAAGAAAAGATCTCGGAGACGTTCGCCATACTAGATCCTTTCATAGTGCTGAATGCGATACTGACCACTCCTTGGTAGCTTCAAATATTACGATCAGGCTTAAGCAGTTCCACTTCTCTCAGCGGTCAGGTAAAAAACACCTTAACTTACTTAACACTAGAGATAATGATAGAATGGAAGTTTTTCGGAAAGCTATTCAAGACGAAACAGTGAACTGGGATCTTCAAATGTCAGCTGAGCAAGAATGGTGCAAAGTGAAGGAACTTCTGACAAATACTGCTGTCAATGTTTTTGGGTGCTATAGACCCAAGAGTGAGGACTGGATTCGAGAAAACATGGATCAGCTATCACCACTACTGGATGCCAAGCGTATTGCTGCTCTCAATCATCGCTTACAGCCGTGTGATCGGTCACGTGCAGAACTTAGTTCAGCTAAGGCGTCCCTTCAACGCACTTCCCGCTATTTAGCAAAAAGTTACTGGATCAATCTCTGTCAACGTATACAGTCTTTAAAGAGCTTGGTCAAAGACCATGACGCTCTATACGTTCACATGAATTACATTCTTCATTTAAAAAAGTTTATTAAACAACATTAGCTCATTGACAATTGATATAGTTGCAACAGTATTCTGGCGTCATCCGTAGTCGGATCTGCCAGGACACTGTTGCAATGTCCTATTTCTAATGAAGCGGAAAAGGGTTGTTTTCGCGATGCTTATATGGGAATAAAAATGGCTTTGGGACCGCTTGCAAAAAAAACAGCTCCCCTTAAAGAACGTGATGGAATTGTCATTACGGATCCTGACCGCCAGCTTCAACGCAGGGTGGAACATTATTCTGAACTCTACGCACAACCTGTAGATATTGACCGTGAGGTAGTAGATGGTATTCCCAATTTTGATGTATGGCATGAACTAGACAATACACCTAACACCACAGGAGTTTCATGAAACCATAAAGCTATTGAAAAATGGTAAAAGTCCGGGTAGCGACGGCATACAAACCGAACTTTTGAAGCTTCACCCTGTGACACCACTTTTGTACAATTTGTTCACAAAATGTTGGGCAGAAGGATGCGTGCCTCAAGACATGCGGGATGCTAACATCATTACCTTATACAAAGGGAAAGGAGACCGCGGCGATTGCAACTCATACCGTGGCATATCCCTTCTTAGCATCTTACTATGCAGGATAATCTTAAATAGACTGCAACATTTGGCAAATCGGGTCTATCCAGAAGCTCAGTGTGGGTTTAGGCCGCACCGTTCGACTACTGACATGATTTTCACCCTTCGTCAGCTGCAAGAAAAGTGCAGAGAGCAAAGGACGCCTCTATTTGTGGCTTTTGTCGACCTTAATAAGGCTTTCGACACCTTAAGCAGAGAAGGGCTGTACAGAGGCCTTGAACGGATCGGCTATCCTCCTAAACTCCTTCAACTGATACAATCTTTCCATGATGATATGCAGGGTAGAGTCGTATTTAATGGCAAGATATCTGAGCCATTTAATGTGAGAAGAGGCGTGCGCCAGAGTTGCGTGCTGGCTCCTACACTTTTCGGTGTCTACTTGTCTTTTCTTTTAAGAGATGCTTTTGGGGATGCAAACCAAGGAGTGCACTTATACACACGACCTGATGGTAAACTTTTTAACATCTCGCTCCTCAAAAGTAAGAAACATCGTGTAGACCAATTTATGGATACTCTTTTATATGCTGACGATGCAGCTTTTGTAACGAACACCTCCCAAGATCTGCAGGAGATGATTAATAAATTTGCTGTAGCATGTACGCATTTCTCCATGTCGATAAATATCACCAAGACCGTTGTGATGGCACAAGGCATCAATGAGACTCCATCTATCTCGCTTAATGGAGCTGCGCTGTCTGTTGTCAGTGATTTTTGTTACTTGGGGTCCACTGTGGCTAACAATTTATCATTGGCAAAGGAGATAGATATTCGTATTGGTAAGGCAGCTACGATGTTTGGCAGGCTCCGTGCCAAAGTATGGGACAATAAACACCTGTCGATAAAGACAAAAGCAACTATTTATCAAACCTGCATTTTATCGGTGCTCTAGTACGGGGCAGAAACATGGACATCTTATTTTAAACAGGAACGAAAATTAAACGCTTTTCATATGCGTTGTCTTCGGAGCATACTCAGAATTTCTTATAAGGATAGAGTCACAAACGAGAGTATTTTAAAGTCAGTTGGACTACCTAGTGTTATTGCTTTGCTTAAACAAAGGCGGTTGCGTTGGCTAGGCCACGTCTACCGTATGCCTCATTCTCGTTTGCCGCGCCAGACTCTTCTATCTGAAGTTGTCAATGCCACTCGACCTGTAGGCAGGCCGTTCTTAAGGTTCAAAGACAGTATCAACGTGATATGACTGCCTTTGCTATGGACCATGTGAATTGGGAAGCCACTGCCGAAGATCGTAACTGCTGGCGAAAGAAAATTGCTCAGGGAGTCTTGGCTCACGAGGCTATATGCTACATGAGCGCCTAGCAAACTAACGTGCTGTCCGACATCAGCGAGATAATCAGTCTTCAACCATTGGGTCTCATGTTTGCCCCATATGTGGACGTCGCTGCCTCTCCCGAATTGGCCGTTTTAGCCATTCTAAAAAATGTGTCCGACCGGGGACACTGTTCATAACATCTTTCGCAGATGTAAAGGCCATTTATGATTGATGAGACTTTTAGAAATTTCAAACAATAATCAAATATTTTAACAAAGTTGTATCAAAGTTGTTCATTGTAGGGTAATTAGTTTAACCTGTCACCCTGCACATACAATTTATAATGAAGAACTACAAAAGAAAAGAAAAAAAAACATTGACGACGGCTCTATGGTTCTTACCTGCAACTTCAGAAGGCTGAATTTCGCTTCGCCACCATTTTTTGCAAGAAGGAAGTGAATATGTGTATTTCTTATTTAACTTTAGCCTAGAACTCGTCTCCTTGTGTTATTTATACAATTTTCAACTGCTCATTATATTATAACTAGAGATGCGCCGAACATTCGGTTGGTATTCGGTATTCGGCATCTTTTCCACTATTCGTATTCGGCCGAATTATTCGGTATTGGTGCCGAATATATTCGGTTCGAATGTTTCTATTTTATTGACTACACGACACGGTATCTACATAACTACAAGATAAAAATTATAATGTTATTTTATAAGCCAAAGAAATCCTATAAAGAATGTGTTGAATAAAGCTAATAAAATAAAACCGTTAAATTACAAATCAACATTTATTTTGAAACCTCAAATCAACATAAATATTTTTAACCTGGGCTACAGCTTAAAAATATGAATCTTGTCTGCGCTAGACACGACGCGTGAACGTTGCTGCGGTGCGGTGGGGGCGGAGCTTACTCCGCCCCGTGCAAATAAACGTACAAAACCTACCTAACCCCATACCTATTTTGACTGTGACTGACACCGAGTTGTCTCTCACATATTTCCTATAGTAGGAGAGATACTGAACCCTCCGAGTAACGTTGGCCCTTAAAGGCTAAAAAATGTTGTTGGGGTGAATCATAACATGCTAAGTACAAAAACCATCGACTAGCAAGGATAAACCCGTCACGTCATCTGGATTTCTGATGAGAAAAGTTAATTCCATTAGATCTGGTTCGATTGCGAGCTCTTGGACCACTACGCACGACTGCCCGAAAACAATCTTACCGTGTACACACTACACGTTTCTATTTGTCTTGTCTCTAGTAGACACTAAAGTTTTCGTCTCTAGATCAGACCAAATTCTTGTCATGTACATAAGGAATTGGTCTTAGCTGCAGCAGACACGATGAAATTTCTTAGCGTGTACAAGGGCTCTAAGTCTATCCTATTAATATTATAAATACGAAAGTTTGTGATTATGGATGTTAGTTACTCTTCCACGAAAAAACAAGTGGACGGATTTGGATGAAACTTTACAGTATTAAATAAATTCTTAATATAGTAGATTTCAATTATAATTACGTGTGTGTTTACCAAATGTTATTATTAAAAATATTATACAATGTCTCTGGCACAGTTAAGTTTTGGATTCAGTACCTAAACTACAAATGTAAACTCATAATAGAGGTACTAAATGGAATATACAAGCAACTAACTAACATTATATTTCAGAATAGTGGTTTAGTCTCTGTTTACGTTGAGACATTCATTCAATAAGCACGGCAATAAATTCATAGTAAAGTATCATTAATAAACACATTCTGTAAGCTTATTACAACGGACGGACTGTACACGGGTCCACAATAAATAAATTGCTTAAACTTTCTATACAAGCATTCGAGGAACGGGTGGTGACGCGGACGGCTCATGAATGCAACTTTGAAAGTAACCCGTTAAAATGTGCACACAAAGTATATATATTATATTGTTATAACACGCATCACAAATACTTCACAAACGTTATTGTTTTATTATACTCGACCTAAATGGCCCAGCGAATAACTTAGTCGGTATTTTCGTCCAAGATAACTCTCGCAGTTATTTCACTGAAGTTATCAGTGTAAAATATCTTGGCATGCGGTGTAATTTATAACTTTTCCTAGCTATAGAATTAAATAGTCGATGAACATGCCGGAATAAATACACTAATGTGGTATCTATAATTTAGTACGAACGTGCGCACATGTGATCGTTGATCGCGTTGGATTGTTTTGGGTTTTATACATGTAGCAATAAGATTGATTTTTGAATAATTGTTGGAGCCGTAATTCAAACACGCCTACAAATTATAAGCTATAAATGCATGGCGGAGTGCGTTCGGCAGTATTCCTCACGCAACGTATTTCGTATCGACTCAAATCGGTGCCGGCCACTTCACACTGACAGAAGTGGTAGTAAATACACACATTATAGACCTTATTTCTTCAAGACAAAGGTAAATTCTATAGCAAACAACAATACGTGACAATTAAAACAGTGAAAAAGTACGATTTTTTTGACACGACTTTGGATTAATTCTATTGTACTAGTGAGTTTTCCTTTAATCGGAATAAGGGCGCTTACACAAAACTGCGATGCGGCTGAAACTTGCGATGCGAATTGCTGCGATGTGATTCAGTTGATCATACTTTCAATATGTCAGACGAAACCTCATCTCAGCAATTCGCATCGCAAGTTCCTACGACGGGGTGTCACATAACATCACATCGCAGTTCTGTGTAGACGCCTTACAGGCTATTAAAGTCAAAATATGGATAACAAAACATTGGTTCATGGGACGCTCCATGGACTCAGCTGCGTCTGTCATTTTGACACAACCAGTCCAACGAGTAAAGTGGTCAAGACGGTTTTACAATATTTTTTTATGTAATGGAAGTGCCAAACAAGCATGCAGTTCACATTTATGTTAAGTGATGACTGCAGCCTCTAGACACCCACATGAAGACCAAGGTCAAAATGCAGATGCGTTACCACTCCTGAGGCCTAAGGTGTTATGCCTCTGTGCCGGAAATTACACGGCCATAGAGAATATCAAGAAGACGAGCCACTCTGACGGAAAGTGGACAGCATCGCTTATGGACATAATAATATCCTGCATCAGGGTATTGCCAACCTGTTGCCAGCCTTAAATGCCTTTCTTGAATGAAAAAGACCATACTGCAATGCTATGGTAACACAGAGGAACATTCATTCCACAATAATCAAAAGAGTCCCTTTTACAAAGACCCACTAAAAGTTTGAAATAAGCAGTCGTTCCTAAAATTAGGCGGATTTGATTTTACAGAAATTACGATAACACATAACTTAATATTTGTCTGGGCCTGCCGCCTGGAATAATTCAATGAGTGTTAGTAATGACTAGTAATTAGTGTTAGTAATAGTTCAATGAGAATGATGGAGTGATTGTGGCTGATATTCCACGGTAACGAAATCAAAGCAAGTCAATCCGAGGTAAACTGTTAGTGCTCGGCGTAATAAGAAGGGTGCGGTGCCGCGTTTGTTAATATTGGTTATTGCCATTCGATACTACAATACAATGTAATCGAGATGCTCCCAGTCAAGCCGTACACTGATTAAACAGATTATATAGAGCTATCGATAAGCAATACATTCCAAGGCTAGCCGAGCTCATCTAGTTAGCTTATGTATGTATATCATATTGTTGTAATGACAGACGGTTTTCTGTACAATCCTAGTTTTCAGTGTTTTGTACCTCATGTGGCAAAACAGAGGTCTTATAAGATTATCCGCGTGTTTGTCTGTCTACCACAGTCGATTTTGTCCAAAAGTGCTGGACCGATTTGTGTTGAAATTTAGTACACACATGAAAATCAGTGACCCAAACATGAACTTCTAACAAAAAGGATGTCGGGTATGGATAACATTATACCCCTTGAAACTTTTTGAAACAAAGCCCTAAGTAGGTACTATAGCGAGATTCACATATCTACCGCACTACGACTTAAGACTTGGGAGTCGAAATTTCAACATCAATTTTGTTTCACCTGTTAAACTCGTATTTGACTCTTTATCAGACAAATATATGTCTGTCCGTCTATCACAGCCGATTTTGTCCGAAAGCACTGGGCCGATTAAGTTGAAATTAGGTATATTATTTATTTTGTTAATCAATAACCCAAACATGAAGAATAAGTGATTTATAGTTTAAACACAGGCTTAAACATTACTTTTTAACGTCTATTAATAAATGAACATCATTTCCTCTTTCATCATTGTTTTCTATCCATGTATCTATTTTTTCAAATATGCATTTAATATTATGTATGTATTTATGTATATACAGGGTTATTTGTAATTAGCGCATAACCTCTTGCAGGCAGCCTCTCTACATCTCTACAGTATATTTACACAGGGTTCATTATAAATTATAATAACCTATCATACTACGACTAATACTAACTTTTACGCTGTTTAAATATACAAATACAAAATATCGTTTTACTTGACACTGGCAATAAGCTAAACAGCAATGCCATAATAACTACAAAAAAAAATTAAGTGACGACCACGACGACTGTCAAGAGTGTAACGGCCAAGAAGAAGAAAGGTATACAAGAGAAATGCGGCCTCACGTCTGAATGCGCCTGCGGCGCCGGTAGCGCGGGCACGGTGGGCGCGGCGGCGGCGAGCGGCGTGGCGGGCGCGGCGGCCGGCACGAACGGCGTCGGCACCGACGATACCGAGGACGGCGTCGTCGCCGGCGGCTGCTGCTTCTTCTTTAGTGCCTCCTGAAACACGCAACATATTTCATTATTTTTTTATAATTATAAAACTAGGTATAAAGTATCCAGATCATCAGCTGTACCTACCTACTCAAAATATGCTCCGCGGAGTCCTAGGCATCCATTGCAAAGCATCTATAAGGGCTCCCTAACAATATCTGTCATATTGAAATAAATCTAATAAAAGGGCGCTACTTTATCTGGTCTGTATGAGGTTGCTCAGAAAAATAGAATTTAAAATTTAGATTAAGTACCTACTTTAGCATCTAACGTGTCTATAGTGCGTGTTTTGCCGTACGCTGTACATTTCAGTTTACTAAACTTTGTTTTATGTTGATGAACTCTGCCGTTGCCGGTTGGGACCGGATGAGAAAAGAGGAGGTCGAGATTTTCTTGGGATAAATCGCGTGGCCCCACCACGCGATTTATCCCAAGAAAATCTCGATGAACACAAAAACTCACAAAGCGATCACGAAGTTGGACGATCCGATTAACAACCGGCGCCACGCGGTTCCCGGGCCGACTGGTGTGAAATATGCTACCGAAGCTTCCGATGGAGTGTCTCGTCAGGCTCCTGAAGGAAGACATGCGTCTGGCGACAATCTCAACACCGAAACGCAAAAATTGCCGACTCGCGAAGAACTTCGTATCGGGACGTGGAACGTTCGTGGATTATTAATGGCTGGTAAACTTTCAATGGTGGACAGGGAAACGGACAGATGCCAAATATCAATACTGGGAATAAGTGAAACCCACATGCGTGGTCAGGGCCACTTTAACACAGCAAGTGGTAATACTCTATATTTCTCAGGAGATGATGATACAAGTGAAGGCGGTGTTGGTATACTTCTACCTAAACACATGAACAAATACGTCCTTGGCTACAATCCAGTATCCAACAGAATTATAACGATGAGGTTCAATGCTAAACCAACAATACTCAACATCATTCAAATATACGCACCCACGTCGACGGCATCTGAGGTGGACATTGACAATTTTTATAATTCAATAACGTCGACGATCGAAAATATATCAAACCGGGAAATAACTATAATCTTGGGAGATTGGAATGCCAAGGTTGGTAACGCTACCAACGATGACCACATCCGCAACATAATGGGTAGATTTGGGTTGGGTGACAGAAACGACCGAGGACAGAGGCTTATTGAATATTGCATTGAAAAAAGCCTTTGCATTACAAACACACACTTTCAACATCATCCAAGACGGTTATACACGTGGTTGTCACCAGGAGCAAGATATAGAAATCAAATCGACTATATTCTTGTAAACACACGTTGGAAGTCATCTATTAGAAATGTGAAAACTTATCCTGGTGCCGAATGCGGATCTGATCACATCATGCTAGTCGCGAAGTTTGCAGTGCGTCTCAAAGCACCCAAAAAATTAGCTCCGTGTTATTGAAAGCTCATGAGGCATCTCATTTCAAGTCCATTATAGAATCAAAGCTTGCAGATCTACAGCCACCAACTGAAGATGCTAACGCTCAATGGATGTACCTGAAAAACCAGATCAATGAAACCTTAGACGTGATTAAATCCTGCAGACCAAGCCTACAATATACACACAAGATAAAATCATGGCTTGCTGACGATACCTGGGACGCAGTACAGGAATGCAAGGACGCAAGAATGAAGGGCCTGCAATACAACAATGTGAAGAAGGATTACTCCAACCTCTGGAAGTTGGTGAAGAAAATGTGTCGCAGGGACAAAAACACCTTCTTAGCTAACATCTGCATTGAAATTGAAACCCATTCTCTTAAATTCCAGACTCCTGATCTCTTCAAGAATGTTCGTCTAATATCCAAGCAGTTCAAACCCAAGTCATGGGTAATCAATGACGAAGACGGTACTGAAAGCCATGATCTTGAGGCTATAGCTGAGAGATGGCGCGCATACTGTTAAAAGCTGTACTACAGCCAGCCGCCCATACCACCTGAACCTCACCTAAATTGGAACGATTTGGATATAGAACCCTCGATTCTGCGATCTGAGATAACGGCGGCTATTGAAACATTAAAGAATAGAAAGGCTCCTGGACCAGACATGATAACATCAGAAGTACTCAGAGCCTTGGCTGATAGAGGTATCGACCACTTGCACAGCATATGTAACTGCATTTGGTGGTCCGGCAAATGGCCTAGTGACTGGACTGAGTCTATGGTATTGCCAATACACAAAAAAGGCTCCACAAAGAATTGTGACAACTACCGCACGCTTGCCCTTATATCGCATAGTAGTAAAATTCTCCTACACATAGTCAACAATCGCATTAGACACTTTCTTGACTGGCAGATTCCCCAGGCCCAGGCTGGCTTTGTGAAAGGCAGAAGCACACGAGAACAAATCCTCAATATTAGACAAATCATTGAGAAGTCATACGAATTCAACATCTCTTTCTTCATGTGTTTCATAGACTACAGCAAGGCCTTCGATTGCGTCGACTGGCAAAAGCTGTGGAGAGTGCTAATTGAACTAGGAGTGCCCAAGCATCTCACGGCTTTGCTTCAAGTCACTTTACCTGAACAACCAAGGCATAGTCAAAATTGATAACACATTCTCAGACCCCTTCCAGTTTAAAAAGGGAGTCAGACAAGGCTGCATACTGTCTCCCATACTCTTTAATATATACGGTGAATACATCATGAGACGAGTATGCGAAGACTGGGAGGGCGGAATATCGATTGGTGGGGTATACATCACAAATCTGCGCTATGCCGACGACATTACACTTTTTGCGACAAGCGAAGACGAGATGTCCACATTATTTGAACGACTAGAGAGGGTTAGCAACGAGATGGGACTGCACATAAACAGGGCTAAAACGAAACTTATGATAGTCAATCGTAGCAAATCACTCACTCCGTCCAACACCTTAAACCTGGAAACTGTAAATGAGTTCGTCTACCTAGGTTCCGTCATATCAAACAATGGCTCATGTGAGAGGGATATAAAAAGCGTTTTGGCATGGCAAAGAGCGCCATGACCCAGCTGAGTCATATCTGGACCAACAGAAACATCACGAGAAAAACCAAAATCAATCTGGTTACCACACTTGTTTTCTCAATCTTCCTGTATGGAGCGGAGACCTGGACCTTGAAAAAAGATGATCGTCGTCGAATTGACGCTTTCAAAATGTGGTGTTAGAGGAAAATGCTCGGTGTTCACTGGACAGAGCATAGGACCAACGAATCCATAATAGAAGAACTCAAAGCACCAATGAGACTCGCCACCATATGCTTGCGAAGAAGCTATGAGTTCTTTGGTCACATTGCGAGAAAGAAAGGTGATAACCTGGAAAAGACTCTGCTGACGGGTAAAGTAGAAGGGAAAAGGCCCAGAGGCAGAAGTCCTTTACGCTGGTCTGACCAGATTCGTTCCACGTTGGAAACCACAGCTTGCCAAGCCATCCACATCGCCGAAGACAGAACAACATGGCGAAATATCGTTCGTGAAAAAGTAATTCGTCGAGGTCACGACCCTCAGCATTGAGGAAATACGACGCAAGGAGGAGGATGTTGATATCACAGGTTTTTGTCCATTGGGGTAATATTGTTTTTGTATTGACCCATAAACATTGTACGGCTCTGTAATTTCCGGCACAGAGGCAAAACACCTAAGGCCTTAGGAGTGGCAACGCATCTTTCATCATCATTTTGACCTTGGTCTTGGTGTGGGTGTCTATAGGCTGCAGTCACGACTTAACATCAATGTGAACTGCATGCTTGTTTGCCACTTCCATTACATAAAAAACGCTATTTGAGTACTGTATCTGGTACGCAACTAGAATTATAAGTAAAGCGACACCCTCCATCTATCATTCACTTAATCTCAACCAAACGATTTGGCTACCTGCGACCTGCTCAAAGGCTGCCTCAACAAAAGGTGCACGCTTTTGTTATAAGCAGGTAGGCAAAAGCGTAAGTGAAATTGCGAAATAGAGGCCCAATTTGAGTGTATAAAAATCAAATGCTGCTTAAAAAACTGTACAGTCGAGATACTGAAGACATACATAACATAGTCGTACTTATACATTTCACTGTAGAGTGCAGTGCTTTTAATGCAAGTGGTAAATTAGCCACGAAAAATAAATTTGGAAGAAGGGCAAACAGTTAAATAAAGGCACCCAAAAATTTTGATACGGCATCTGCACAGGTATCGTTAAATGTCAAAATTGTTTAGAATTATACAAAACTAGCTGTTGCCCGCGGCTTCGCCCGCTTAGATGTCGAAAAGTAGCCTATGTTCTTTCTCAAATTCAGCTCTATCTCTGTACCAAATTTTATTTAAATCGGTTCAGTCATTTGGCCGTGAAAAGGTAACAGACAGACAGACAGACAGAGTTACTTTCGCATTTATAATATTAGTAGGGATTTTATTGACAGCTTCATTAGGTCGCGTCACTTTAAAAATGTCCTGTGTAATAGTAGTAATACACGTCCGGATTCGGTCCGCCGTACCAAAGCCGGACGTGTGTTACTAATAAAAGAAAGGTACACTTCTCCCAATAATTAAAAAGTATACATTGTAAACCGGCTTGCAAAATGAAGTAGCTATTTCAATACATCAAAGGGTTTTAGAGGGTCGCAAAAATATATTTGGGAGCATAACTACAAAAACGTAACATACTACATAATATTTAACTTTTTAGTGTTATTTAAATCACAATTTGACAGAGGCATTAATGTTAACCATAATAACATTGCAGCTTTTGGCAATTAGTTGGTCTTATAAGTAACCTAGATGTTTTTATTTCCCAACAATGTGGAATAACTTTGTACTGTTGGTAGAGCTCCAGTGACGGAGCTCGCGGGCGTAGGCACCACCGGATTACCTTATATACTTGCCGCTAAATGGTAGTGTTCAGCACTATTGTGTTCCGGTCAGACCTCAGGAGTGGTAACGCATCTGCATTTTAACCTTGGTCTCTGTGTGAGTGTTTATAGGCTGCAGTCGCGGGCACAGCTAGTCTTAACATAAAATCAACACATTTGTCAATAGTTCACATTTGATATGAAATAGTATGTTCACATCTAAGACCAATGTTGTCGATCAAAATAGATGGACGTTATTATGTGCTTACATGATTTCGTCACAAGTCTTTTTATACATGTATAGATCTAATTTGGCCTATGGTATCAATTACATATTGCATCATCCCATCTGTCACGCCAGGTCGTATGAGGAACTGAGCCTGAGAGACTATGGGCCAAATATGACACGTCAATCAATCCATACTAATAACCTGTCTGTCTGTCTCTGTTACGCTTTCTGAGCTAAAACACAGCACCGAATTAGATGAAATCTGGAATGAAAATAGTTGCAGTTGACCCAGTTACTTACGTTCCTTCTACAGTAAATTGAACGTCAACGCTGGTTAGTTAGTTAGGGATTAGTGTGAAGGGGCTCCAGCGTTCAGTTTACTGCAGATTTTTGGTAGAGCTCCAGTGACGGAGCTTGCGGGTGTAAGCACCACCGATTACCTAATCTATTTGCCGCTAAATGGTAGTGTTCAGCACTATCGTGTTCCGGTCAGGTGGTAATGTACGGCCCTGTAATTTCCGGCACAGAGGCATACAACTAAGACTCAGGAGTGGCAACGCATCTACATTAAAATATCCAGTCTGATGTTTAGATTAGATTTTTATAGGCATACAGTATTACTTACCATCAATGTAAACTATATGCGTGTTTGCCACTTCAGAACATAAGTCATAAAATAACTACGCTGCGCATTCGTTCATCGAACGCCTACGCTGGACAAACGCTACTGTGAAGATGCTCTAGAATCAGATGACTGACAAAAACACTTAAAAGAAGTAAAATAATTAGTTATAATAAATAATATAATATTTCAAACAATGTGGAAATTGTTATCTAGTCACATACGTTTAAGATATGGCATTATAATGAAATAAAGAATCTTATACGTATTCGTAAATGTATTTTACTTTCTATTTTCAAATGAGAGAAAATAAACATTTGAAACACTCACGAACCCACGGTCCGTGGAAGAAAGAAAATAACGGAAGGAGCCAGGAATAAACACACTAAGATAGGTACATTTAATTACATACTCGGATTATGTAAAATGAAAGATAACATTAAACTACGCATTTCAATTTACGTCCTTTCAGGGTGTACAAAACAAAATGCGTCGATCTTGTATACAGTCTGTACACAAGAACGACACAGCTTTTTGTTGAACTGTATACAATACAGTAGGTACACGGAGAAGACGCAAAACTGAAATGCGTCCGTGAAGTTAGTTACAAGTCGCTACGAAGAAGCCGACTTTATGGAATAGAAGGAAGGGGGAAAATTTTGCAGTTGTTCGCTTTCATCAGGTCAACATTGAAACTTGCTGTCTTCCTCATCTGCGTGGTCGTCACGAACTAATAGACTGGCGTAACACAAAATTTACCCAGGCAACTTCACTTAGTGGCATTTAACGCGTACTGTTCTTCTGAGTCATATTGACGGTGCGATCCAACCTCTGTCTCATATCATGATCAAGTTCAAGTCAATCCAGTTCAATAAATCCAGGACGGACGACACGCATGAAAATTACAAATTACTAAGAAAAGCAATTTTACTGTGTGTTTTGTATGCCGTCTGATATTTGGGACTAGATCGAAAACTTGCTGCTACGCACCCATAAGGAAGGACTATTTGAAATTAGTTTTATATCGTCGAGCTACGACACCGGTGCAATACGGCTGTGGTACCTACTGCGAATGGGCGTTTGGATTTTGTCATACATACCTACATTTTGAAGCGACACAACGACGCGGTCCGACGGCAGAAGATAGGTACATTAGTCATTAGCAGAACACAACCATAGTTTCAAAATAAATGGGGAAAAGTAAATCGTCGGTAGGTACGCAGTACGACCAGGGTTGCCAAACATACAAATTTTTTTTTTCTCTTTTTTATTCTCGTACAAATACGAGATTTAATCAAAATATCAATCGAACAAAAATATACAAATAGCATATTTTGCTATTCTTTGTACGGTTACAGTCTAAGTACGAGAAAACAAGTTTACCGCTCCGAACCGCTCCAGCCGACATCAAACTCATAATTTGAAAGAGCCCGGCCCTAAGGCCCATATGGTCATAAGTACCTATATTAATAATTTCACCTAATAATTTTACCTATTATTATAATAAATACACGCTAGGAATGAAAACTGGACCGCTTTTTAAGAATATAGAGCATACGGAGTGTGAGCTTCGGCATAGTTTAGAGATAGAAAAAAGGGGGGTAGAAATCTAAAACGTATTGAAGTCCCCGCATAAAATAAATTTATATAATGTATTATTTCGTTCATACCGTCAATGTCACACACTTAATAGTCAAGGTCTATCTGTGTACTCTGACTGTGAGCATCTCATTAACGTCAGTCTTTTAATGAGTACATTAATGAATTACGGTCTAATTTCGACCTCTGTGGAGCCAATAGTTTAAAAACCAATGTATCATAACGGCTTAACGGCATTATAGGTACCTATCGCATAGCTAAAATAATGTTATTGAACTTTTAGCCACTCTCAAATCAAAACTGGCATTCTTACGATTGGTGGTAAAGAAATAATCACATTATCATAACAATCAGCCTTTTATATTCCATAGCTAAAATATATTGGACATTTTATTACATAAATCCATCTACATATTCTACTTAAACATTTTATTACAGATATTATATACAAACAAAATTCGCTATCCGCAATTTTCTCACAATATATTCGCGGACTAAGCCATGGAACGGACATACTTATAAGTATTACATTAAAAGCGGTCAAGTGCGAATCGGACACGCCCATGAAGAGTTCCATAGTAGTATTATTTGACACAACGTTCACAATTATAATTTTTATAAAAATCGCAAACATTACACTGTTATTCATAGAATATGTATGAGTTACAAAGTTATATTTGCAGTTTAAAGAATATCTCGTTCTAACTAAATAAAATTTTGTTTAGTTTCTTTCAAAACTATAGCATGATATTATTGTTTTCATTTTTTACTCAGTAATATGCAAAAATTGGAGGGTACAAATTTTACCACTTTGGAAGCGCCTATTTTACAAACGATTGACTTTCAATATATACATAATAGTTTCAGAAACCTCGATGTCGTTTCCAAAAACCTGTCTATGGACATAATGACATAACCCGTATAGCCCGTATACCTAAGTGTGATGAAAAAAATTTTTCAGTTTTAGTTCCATAGGTTGGCATTTGGCTAGGGAACCCTAAAAAAATTACTAAGTAAGATAAGTATATCCGGAGGAGAGTAGCCATATGCAGGCTTTCTCCTCTGTCAAAGTAGAAGTACAAGTGTTCCTGTGCCTGTCATCTAGATGTTTAAATGTGTGCGTGAAATTGTTTTAAATTTCGTTCGTAATATACGATTTTTGTAGAGTGTGTATTGTATGTGTCACACGTATTTCTACCCGCAAAAAATGACAGTCTGTTTTGCATCGGTAATAAACGCTATGGCTACTCCCCTTCGGTCCGCCGTGATGAAAGAACATATTATTATAATAGAGTAAGGGGTTTTTATTTCCACAAAACGCATCTATGGAAATATGCATGATGGATATGGCAATCCTAGCCGAGACTTGTATATTAATGCAAAAAAACATGGATATTGGACGCAACGAGTTATTGCTGCTTTGCATTATGGCTGACAATAAAATTGCAAGTCACTGTGAGACAAAGACGGATCAGTAATTTTAATCAGACTTGTTGTCGTGCTTGTGAGAAACACAATTTTAACAATAACCGACACAGTTCTTTACCCCTTTAAGAATAATTAAATAATAATTGGACCAGTTTGGTGACATGCGTTAAGTTTAAGGTGTGTGGGTAAAGGATGACCATAACGCGTCAACATCGACATTCACGCTTCGTTCACCCATTCATCCTACACAAATCTTGAACTATTTCGCCATAACTATACTTTTTTATGTAATGAAAGTGGCAAACAAGCATGCAGTTCACATTGATGTTAAGTGATGACTGCAGCCAGAGGTCAAAATGCAGATGCGTTACCACTCCTGAGGCGTAAGGTGTTATTCCTCTGTGCCGGAAATTACAGGGCCGTACATTACCACCTGACCGGAACACGATAGTGCTGAACACTACCATTTAGCGGCAAGTATATTAGATAATGCGGTGGTGCCTACGCCCGCGAGCTCCGTCACTGGAGCTCTACCACCAGCAAAATATACTACTTGTGCTTATACGTATTGTTGTTAAAAACCGGAGTTCGAGGGCGCAGGTAACACACCAGAATATCTATTAGTGCAGCGCGAGCGGTATCATAATATATATCGTCTCTCTTAGGTCTCAGGATTACTCCTGCGAGTCCTGTGACTGTTATCTGTATAGACATCTTCACAAAAACAGGAGGTCAAAATGCAGAGGCGTTGCCACCCCTGAGGCCTTAGTTGATTTTTGCTGATTGGTGATTATTTATAGTTATTGTACGGCCAAATATTACCATCTGTGCTGAACACTATCATATGCCGGTAGATAGATAGGAAATACGGGAACACCCCTACGTCCTCGACACTGGAACTTTGCCACCTATAAATGCTGCGTGACTGATTGATAAATGCAACTTATTTAGATGTACAGAAAGATATTAGGTAAATTGAATGCGCAATAATTGAGTGTCGCCAACAACTAAAGACCATAATGCAATGTAAAAGATGTGGTTTAAAGTTTAAAAGCCATTGTTTGTGAATCCAACCGTGTCGTCTTGTGAGCTGTAGGAGCATTCATGAACGCGTGATTGCGATAACCAGGTGCAGCGCAAGCGCCGGCAGGTGGACGCGCACAAAGACACGGCCACTTAATTACGTCACGTTGCTACGCACCACACAACGATAGGTCTGCACACCGATAGAACATCGCTGTGAACGTACTTTGTTGCAGCTGGATTTTGCAGTGAGTGTTTAATTGGCATGTACACATTAGCTACTTAATACAGAGTGCAACGTTAGGGTTACACGACCCTTGTCAGTTCGCAGACTGTTCGCTCCCTAAATGTGAGGAAATACCTATTCTAGAATTCGAATGTAATTTAATATGACGAGTAAATAAAAATAATGACTAGTGGCGAAGTATTGTAAAGCGAGCCACTACACCTGGAAATTCGACCACGACCTCTCTGTCAAGAGTGTCACACATGAGAAGTAATAAAAATATCGTTTTTATTCAAGTTTCTGGAAATTGTCAACTAATCCATTTTTAATACCGTTGCATAAAAGGGATTTCGTTATGCTTTTTAAGAACATTTTTTTTTCGCTTGACGCTTCTTTTTCTGAATATTTTTCACCGTTAACAATTCAAAGGAATGTGTATACTTAATTGATAATATAATATAGAATCACGAATAATTTTTCTATGCATTAAATTAAATGATAGACGAGCGAGATGAATGATTGAATCTTTGCTTCCTACGTGATATCGCTTTCCACGATAGCGAAAACGGATTAAACGCGACAATAATGCTTGTTTGTGTAAACTGAGTATAAGAAGCAACAATATTCTATGTCTTTTCGAAACTGTGTAGGTATTTTCAAGATCAATTTTGACGCTTCTTTTACCATCGAACCCTGACGACATAGGCATTGGGCAGCACATTTTGCTCCGCGGCCGCGGCCCAATTCAAAATTCCAAATTTTTTTTAAAAAATTCAAAATTTCCAAATTCTTCAATAGTAATGAATACGAAAAGGTTATTGGGAATAAGTGTAACACAGTCTCATAGAAATAACATTAAAAAGTGGCACCACGTACCTATGTACGTAGTATGTAGTGAGTTGCTAATCAAAGTTGGCAGACAACGGGCTGAACAATTGCATTAAAATGTTAAATGAGTGAATGACTTGACTATCGAGCCTTACTAAGTTACTGATGGTATTACGATTTATACATCAACATATTACTGGTGGCAGAGCTCCAGTGTCGGAGTTCGAAGGCAAATAGTAGTGTTTAGTATGTAGGTAGGGTGCAATGATAGATATGGCACTGTAATAACTGTCACAGAGACATAACAACTCGGCCTGAGTTGGCAGTTTTCAACGATGGCAACGCATTTTATTTATTTATTTAAATTTGAATGCACACATTATAAAAAATTAGGTACATAAGATGGACTTAGTGCCTTAAGGCATTATCTGCCAGACAACCTTAAGGTTGTACAAGAAAAACTACGAATTGTTGCAGAAAAATAAAAAACATTTGACGTTTGATTTTGTTTAATATCTGACTGGACTGGACTGCATTATTCACTTACCTACTATCAATGTGAACTGTAGTGTATGCTACGTTTGCCATCATTATTACATTTAAAAAAATAGATTTCGGTCATAAAACCCGCCTGTCTTGTATGATGACACCAATGCATCCGATACACGACGAGATAACTGCAAGGTTGCCGAAGTAGTTCGAAACCATACAATAAAATACACTCATGATTTCATTAGACAACGTTTAGTTTACCAAGAATTGAAACAAGAGATATGATATTCTATTTTTAAATTATCGCAACTACGATACACGTTTACATTCTACGCGATAACAGTCTATAAAAGTGGCGCTTGAGTCTTGAGATAGTTCTTATAATCAAAGAGCTTCATTTATACCTCGATAAGGGTTTTTATTTGCATAATATGGACCGGAAATGTCGAAATACCCATGAATTGCACCTACGAATGAAATGATACATAATCAACAAATATCTTGATCAGCTGAACTTGAACACAAAGACTCAGTGTGAAAACATTTTTATGGTAAGTACTCCCTTTTTTTTTCTTAGAAAAGTTAATCGTATATCGTTCGTTTCTTAAGCATGACGCGTAGACTTACGAACGAACCATAACACTTGAATTTTAAGAGTTGAATCGATTATATTGTCGAGCATTACAAAGCAAACGAAGATTTCTTATTGTACCTTCCAATTATGCAACAAACGGTAAACAATGCCAAAACAGTGTCACTCGTAAAAAGATTCTACCTGTACCGAATACATTTACTGTGTATCTGCACTTCCAATGTAAGACATCGGACGTTTACACGAGTTTTGGCTGTCGCTACCCACCAACTGAATTCTTTGGAGAGATTTCAATACATTCCTCCGTGATCTCCTTGTTTCGCTTTGGACTAATGCCATTAAAGTTTAAAATCCTAGCGTTTAATGTTATAAACAATCATGTCACTCATTGTAATTATTGATATTATTCCATGTTGAAAAAAATTAAAGAGCAATAAACTTATAAAGATTGAACAAAGAAAATGTAGCAAATAGAAATAAACAATAATCATACAATTATTACTTCTGGCGTCGGGAAGTGATGACCCCACCGCCCACTAGCGGAATAATTTTCTTTTACTGGAAGAGAATTCTTCCACTAGTGCAGTCAGTCAACTGAACGATGGCGATCAAACCATTCCAATAGGGTGGTAGTAAGTGCATTAACGCAAGATGGGCAGCAGCGTCCTTCGATAAAACTACCGCCATTCCGCATATCCTCCTAATGAGGGCTTTGGTCCATATTTCAGCTGATATGATGATGATATAATTATTATAATTACTAAAGTTATATTTCCCAATTTGTGGATCGAATCTAATTCAACTATTGTAAGCATATAAAACTTTGCATGTTAGCAATTATGGAAAACTTAGCGATACGTAAATAGGTAGTACCTAGGTACCTATGATAGTTCCAAAAGAAAAGTTAGAGGCAACGTCCCCGGTAGTTATGCTCGAAAATCTCGGACAATGTAATAAATATACCAAAATGTACATTTATCATGCCGTTTCAGAGTTTTCCATATAAACTTTCATTACTTTTCATTCATACGTAACAGTTCTAGAAAAATTAAACCTTGGTTAAATAGTACAGTACTTTTTCTGCTTATAAACGATACACCTTTCGATAACCGACTTGTCATTGTCAATTTAGTAAGAGAAATAGTTAAAGAAATAAGGTAAGTTTTATCCCCAAAGGGACCAAGTTGTCAAGTTGAAAAACGTTTCTTTTCATACATAAAATCGGTTTTTTCCTTGCCACCTTCTCTAGAAAAGAAAGAAAGAAAGAAACATTTACTTGACACAACAGCAAGACACGTACTTAAAACAGACATAAACTCTACCCCCCTTATTCATAAACGTTTTTAGCTAAAGTGTTGCTAATCTCTTCTTTGTGTTTTTCTATCCTGCACATTTGACAATGCAACTGACAGAGACAAAGCATTCTATAGCTTAAACGTATCTAAAGTACGTTTATGAATAAAGGGGTCAATGTATTACAGATTTTTATAAAATGAAACGTTGGTCAGTTATATCTATAGATAACAAAAAAATCTCGGCGTGATGACCTACCTAACATTTCATTGTATGATATGTAATTTAAAAAACCAAAATGAACAGATCTCAGAAACGAAGTAAGAAAAAGTTTTTACCTAGACAATATCACTCAATTAGCTGACTGTTCCTATGTTATCTGTTTCAGAAATCACGAGGCAATAAATTCAAACGTTAACAACGGTGCATTCCTGGCTTCATTAATTTCAAAGTCACGACATCACAGTCAGTAGGTGTCGATCTCGCCGTCATGTGGCCCCAGCTTAATGCCACCAGATGGTCGCCAGGTGGCTAGCCGCGAGTAATTTATTCAAAGCAGGAGATTGCACTGTTACTTATTGATAACCGAAGCTGAGACATAGGGGGAAGATCTGTTTTATCTCAGTTTCATTATTTTGACTCCCACAATGTTGTGTATTTACGACGTACATACGAAATCGTGTTTCTTAGAAAAGTAAGCAAAAAAGACACGTACACGAACAGATGTACCGTTACGAGATTACTATAGGGAAATAAATTTTCTATATAAATATGCTGCAAATACAGGTTTCCCGTCAGTAGCCTAGATCCCATTTTTTTTTACTTACAATTAGTACGATTAAAATTAAGTGTTCCTAGAAATCAATCAACAAATCGCCCAGTATAACTATATATAACTAAGTATGCCGTTATATTGGCAAAGTTCTGTGGATCAAAAATCTCTTTACAATAAAAGGTAAAGAGTTCGAAGTCAAATTTTAATAATCGCAACAATTAGAAATAACTAAATACAGAATATTAAATTTAGAAGTCAGGCCGCAGATCTTTAGTTGGTGTAATTGGTTTGCCCAACTTCTAAATACCTATCACATTCTGTATTTTGTTATTTTGACTTTAAATTGTTGAGATTATTCAAATTTGAAAAAGTTTTTTTTCGTTTTTTCAGTGTGATTGTTACTACTTGAAAAATTATTTCGTCCAAGAAAAAGTGAAAAAATCGTCCCAAGTTATCAAAAATACTCATAAAATAAAAACTACTGGGCATAACTAACTTAAATTTTCATGCGATCAAATGACAACAATTTTGTATCGTACAAAATAAAATCGGGTAAATTGTTGAAAACCTCCTTTTTGAAGTCGGTTAATAAAAAATCTCAACATCCAATACTTGACCAAGATGTATCGTGTAATGAAGAACAAACAGGTATGACGTCAGTTATTTATAGTGGCCCCATTCTAAGCATTCGATGCGAGATCTTATAGGCCTATTATTACACTACACGATTTATCGTGCCCTGCCTCTCGGGTGCTCTGTCTTCTAAGTTTGGATGCCGCTTATTGCACTTCACTGAATGACTCACTATCAATCTGAACGCGAAAGTAATAATGATTGCTGTTCAGGTACTTTGTTATTAGATCATCCTGTCCCATAGAGCAACACGCGCCACGGGCCGCGGCGGACCGGAGGCGAGCGCCGCATATGCAGGCTTTGCCCTCTGTCAAAGTACAAGTGCAAGTCTGCAAGCATGCCTGTCTCCGAGATGTTTAAATGTGTGAGTGAAATTGTTTATATTTTTTTGGTTTCGTAGGAAGTACCTAAAAGACGATTTTTGTTGTGTAAGTGTCACACAAATTTCCCTCCTCAAAAAATGGCAGACAATTTTGCATCGGGTAATAGGGTGGTAATAAACGCTATGAATACTTCCCTGCGGTCGGCCGGTGGCCCGTGTTGCTCTTTATCCTGTCAATATAGGACCCGAGAAATCGTGTATTATAATAGGTTTTTTAGCTTATTCGTGCACACACACTTCCTCGGTGATGGTGAGTCATACACGGAATGATTAGTACATAAGCCATTCCAGTTAAAATATGTGCGTGAAAACAAAGTTTACAATAAGCGCCCATCGACACAATTCGCGCTAACCACCTATTTTGAATAAACATGTTGCAATATGTTTCGAAATAATTTTATGGTACTGACCTCATTATATTGTAAATGCGACTTGACACTGATTTAGTTTAGACTGATATTACTTGAACTATTTTTTTGTTTTTGGAATACATACAGTGGTTTACAATTCTACTTCAATGCATATACTTAATATACTCGACTCTACCTCGAGAACCAGACTAAGATCTTCCTAAGACTGGTAATATTCCTGTTTTATCCAGAAATTACGTCTAATAATACTTTCACTACCCATCGTTTTACAAAAGGTCAGTAATAATTAAAAATAACAGTTCTTTATAGCAAATGGAGGTTTAGTAGGTAAGTACTACATAACACAATTGCACGTTTGTTTGAGTTGTGATAATCTGTATTGTGGGATGGACGGTAGTGGTATGAAATGGACCAGTGATCCACAACAAGTTCCCAAGCAAAGCTTCAAATAGAATTCGCATTAATTTTCGCTTTCGTAAGCGCGTTTGTGACTAACGCGATGGTAGGTGCAGTTTATTCGCAATTGACGTTCCCATATAAGCACGTATATAAAAAACATAAAAGATTCATTTCAACACAAGATTTAATCGTAAGTTCCGTTAAGACACACAATCCCGTAACTTCACCCGTGTCCTTTGGAATTTGGATTCGTCACAGAAATGTAGTTTAATATTTGTTGTCAACAAATATTTAACTACATTTCTGTGACGAATCCAAATTCCCCATGATTATGAGGAGTCATCCATTACCACCATTCATCGTCACCATCATTATTCATCCGCCTCCAATTTATTCACCTGACTGTTCAACTGACCAATAATATTTCTTTAAAACTTTTTATAGCCTTTTTTTTTACTTTATGGCTTCGATAAGTAGTGTGTAAGTAGTAGTAGGTATAATAGTAGTGTTAGTCAGACCTATCTTTTATTTTAACCCCAGGTAACTTTTTTGAATTGATTTTACCCAGAAACCCCGCCCTTACACGAATATTGAACCTAGCACCTCGGCGACAAGAGCTAAAACACGGATCCAATGAATTAGTAACAAGTGACGCAATAACACATTACTGGCGTAGATTGGGCACGCTCTGACGAACGAGTGCGGGTGTACATTAGATATGTACTCATTATAGGTGATAGATGTGTGTTCGTGACATTTACCCGTACTTGTAGAAAATTAACATTCAATAGTAACACTGCCGACGGCGATATAAATACCTACTTACTCATATTTCAATATTAATGAAAGAAAGGGTTACTTACATTAATATTGAAATAGAAAAAAACTAAACTAGACTGCAATCGACCCTAGAGATCTGTGAGGAAACCTTTTGAATCAGCAGTGTATTTTTTTATTCTTGGTTCTCCTCTCCACTTCCCTGGTGAAATTTACTTTATCTGTCATCACTCTCCCATGAGATTTACTCTTCTATTTATGGTGAACCGGATGGTTAGACAGAGATGGAAAGTGATAACAGATGGAGATGACGAGTAGTAAGTTCCTATGACGCCCAAGTCGCAAGATACAGTTTATTTTCATTATGTTTTTAGGGTTAAGGTACGGAAAAGGAAAAAAGGAACCCTTATAGGATCACTCGTGCGTCTGTCTGTCTGTCTGTCCGTCTGTCACAGCCAATTTGCTCCGAAAGTACTTGACCGATTGAGTTGAAATTTGATGAATATATGTAAATTGGTGACCCAAAGATGAACACGTCAAGTAAAATAATAAATTTTAAACAGGGGGCCACTTTCTGGGGGTAAAGGAGAAAATTTTAAACAAAAAATTCGTAAACTGTGTCGTGTGACACATGAAAGAGATTGTTGTCAGCATCTCAGATATATTTTTTTTATAATTTTTGCATAAACAAATTTGAAGTTATTTCGTAAGTATATCGAAAATTCTTAATAATATACCCCCCCCCCTGCCGGTACCACCGTAACCGCTATGTCCCTGCATTTTAAATCTGATATATTTTCGGAAATATTTATTTAAATTACGGAACCCTCACCACGCGAGTCGAGTTCGCACTTGTCAGGTTTTTTTTTTAAAGATACGAACCCATTATGAAATATGTCTTCCCACGTTATGGACTCTCGTAAGTACCTACTACTGAATGACCCCTTACCAAAAATAGTCGAAATTAAAGTCAACAGCAACCAAATAAACATTCAACCAACGGTAACTAACGATCGTGGAATCTTTTAATTTAACATAATTTATAACTACCAATTAAATACGCGTATATATTTCATTTTAATCGGTATGTTCAATGAGGAAATTGACCAGTAGATACACAGATAAACATAATAGCACTTCCTAGTCTTTACAAGGCAAAAGTGTATAAATTTGAACAAAGATGTTTGCCTTGTTTCCTCACCCGTCGCGCGGAACACTGCCAATATGAGTGTAGTTCAGAGTAAATTATCGGGCTGTTGACCTCAAAAAACAAAGTATTAAACTTTCAAGACGTGGACAGGGAAATTAGATGACAAAAAATCTATTTGCATTTAACATTAGAGTGTCTGATACACTTCTCTTAGTTCTATACTTTTTAAGATATTTTTGGGAATTTTATACCACCTAGTTTGATATAATAAGTTGTTTCATTCCCATGCATTTATTTCTACATATACCTATTTGTTTCGGGTATGTGCATGTGTTGTGAACAACAGCACCCACGACATAGGTTTATACCTATGTACCTAGAAACCTAGTGTGGAGCTGTGAGTGTAAGCGTATTTATTATTATTTGTAAATTTTGTTACTTATTTATTTCATACAAAATTGAGCCTAGTCGGGGTACAATCGAAGATCATAATCGAAGTAATGTCAGGTTGATCACATCATTGCCTTATTCAAGTCTTATTTGCAATAATTTTGGATCACCGGCAACTTCTTCGATGGTACCACCTCTCCATCCACTGCACCGTTCGCATTCCTTCGAATTCTCGTAACAAATAGGTATTCGCCAATCGTAATCATTTTACTTTTCAAGTTTGAACTTCAGGCTATCAAAACCCTTTTCTAGAAAATAGATGACAAAAAATGTAGGTACTCGAATTTTACATTGCTGTGAAACATTTATGTTAAGTTCTACACTTATATATATAGACATAGATAATTTTTATTGTGATTAATGATAAATGTTGTTACATTTGCTAATGGCCTCACAAACGTCAACTTGGTGAACTCATAGGTATCTCAAGTTCTTAGGAGTCGACAAGTGATCCATATTATTCCATATTCACCCGCTTATCTATTTTTTTTTGTTTTTGAACGTTATTGTCATTTTTAAAGCAATATACCTATCTACCTAATAAAACAAAAAATACAATCGTTGGCGAAATAGCTTTTACTTAATAGTTGTAAATTTTACGATTTTGCACTCCATCCATATTAACCCATCTTACAAAACTCTGCCTCTGTGAGTAGGTAGGTATAACGTGCTAAAAAAGGGGTGTTCAAAGTTTTGTAATTTCACGCAAATGTGGTTAACCGTAAGCGTAGATTATAATAATTTTTAATTTTTAAGCGTCAGTATAATATGTGCATTGAGTCCCAATATTCTCAAAATAAAAACAAAGAAAAAGCACGTCAAAAATAAAGAAATCATTAAGTTATCAACATGAAATCTGTTAGTTAAATGGTAAGGCATCATACAATTCGTCGATGTTCCACAAAATTGGGTCTCAATACAACACGATAAAGGTCTATTCTAGTACATACCTTGAAGCACACTGAACATAGTCCATCTGTGGATGGGTTTCCGTAGAATCCGCAGCCCGAGCGGCACAAAGCCTCCATAGGATTCGACTCACGTTCCATAGTTCCACGTTAATTTCACTTTTAAAACAACAACAACGACTCTGCAGTCAACAGTACGATTGCACTAGCAGTATATTGCACTTGTTTGTCGTAACACTGTTCCACAATCACAGTATATTCACTTGGAAACGTTACAAATTTAGACGTGATTTATCTTCGGGTTTGCTGTACGGTTAGCGGCTTTCCTTGCCGATTTGCTGCCACTTCTTCTTGTGTCAGGATCGTGGAGGGCCCTGCAACAATTGTACAGCTGTACTTAGAAATGCTAAACAGATTGGAATAAATACCAGTTTCGATACGAACCGATCCGGTAAATAAATCTCACGAAAACGTTCGCAACTGCTCACCAAACAGGTTTGCTGGTGATTTTTGTTTAGGCCCAACAGAATCCAGTAAGCGTGCTGGCCGAGTTTCTAAAATGTTTCACGGTAATTAAAAACAAAAGACGAGATAGCAGCAGCGACAGCTCGTTGAAGAAAAACGGGTATGACGCATGCGGAGCCTCAATTATTTCGATAGAAAGTGGTATCTAGGCGCAGTGCTCGATTTCGTGGAGTAAAAACATAATATGCATAACGACAGGTTTGCATAACAAGAGAGAGTTGTGGCAAAGTGGAACGCGTCCGCGAAACTGAGCATAGACGCGGCTGCGACCGCCTCAAGGTCCCTAAGGTCTGTCCATGGTAAGTAGGAATATTGCCGAATCCGTATATATGAAATCTCATGCCTTTACTTACAATGGGGAATTACCTAATTAATTATATCCGTATCTTCACTGCCAGTATTATTTATCGTGTGAATAAAATAGAACCGTAGTCTACGTTGATAGTGAATGAGAACTGCACCCAGAGAGCTCAATTCAGACAGATGTGTTGCTTTGCTATAATTTTTATGATCTACTGTCTCCATTCTGGTAGATACAATTATATACTTCAACGTAATTTGACGCCTGTAATCCCAGGAGTAGGCAAGGGTGAATGCATGCATTGAAGTGTATACGCGCAAACACCCACGATCGGCGGTTAGGTTTCGGCCCGTGTAACAGGTGGCGAACCTAATGACATCTCCGGGCACATTACCAAACTCCGAGGTACCTACTGCTTAAGACCTACAGGTTATCCAGCTTGCAACGCGTGTAAAGCGTATACCTCTCCACAAACCATGTACGCACATTCCTATCAATTAGAAGTTACAAACTGGAACTTACATCATTATAAAGTTGAAAGTTGGATTTCTAATTTCTCTATTACTACATCAATTTTAATGTGCAATCATTTATTTTAGGTAATTTTGTCGGTTTACTGTCGCTTTAATTTACTGCCGGCGCACTACGATTGACGGTTCACCTAGATTACAACGCTTTCAATATACCTTAATACAAAATAATAAAACCTGTGGTGACACGCAGTAAACTCTTATGGACGTCACGACACGATAAGCAAAAATAAATAGCGACTCCTATAAAATATGTATAGTAAGTAATAAAATAGAAGAAAAACAGAAAATTAAAATGTGAATCAACATGATCTCATCCATCTAATCAAACGCGAGACGTTCGTGTAACTTGAGAAAACCGAAGCCAGGGTTTTATCAGCAACGCAATCACGCTCCGACTGATAAACGAGTTTAAATAGAACTCGGAGCGAGAGTTGGAACTTTTCTCGGGCAGTTTTTAAGAGTAATACAACGGTTCACGACAAAAAAAACCGCTAAAAGAAACCGTGCATAACAAAGGCCCGCGCGGAGAGAGGCAACGTGTTGTAAATACTGGTAAATAGGACGGGGAATATAAAGTGTGCACCAATTATCGCGATAATAATGAATGTTGTCGGAGAGTGCGGGCGGGGTCGTTAGCCAGCCGCAGTTGGGAGATCATCGACCGGGCAGCACGCAGGGGTGTCCGCCCGCCTGCCCGCCTGCGCCGGCGCATCCACGCGGACCATGCCATGCCACTATGGAACGCATATTTATTGTTCCTTGCTAATTACCCGCTTGGTTATACACGAGATATATTCTCTATCTGCCCCTTTTGTATAACAAAAAGCATAATATAACTATCGCCTTGAGCAACTGTTTTTCCACTTCAATTCACGGTTAACATGCAATGTAGGTACGTGACTACGGTTGATTTTTTTTATAATACGTCTCAATAAATATTCGAAAACCCATCATCGCTAAAGTCAACGTGTAAATTCGAACACTTTTGCAATTAAAACACAAGGTTTATTATTGTTCGCAATTATTTTGCAACGCAGTTAAACTCTTAATTTTGCAAACTGTATAGCTGTACAGTGTTCTTACATGAATCTCCTTGAGTAGCTAATATAATGTCGAATAATATAAATTTAATAAAAAAACTATATAATTATGTTCCGACTATGCCCTTAATACAGGGTCCAATAATCAATCTTCATACTCTACCATGATTTTGAAGATTTCTGGCTCCAGTTTAAACAATATCTGACGCCCAACGATCAACTAATTCATAATAGGAATTAAAATTCACAAGAACGTAAAAAAGACTAAGGTATTTATATAAAATACTTTCTAGAACGTTGGCGTTTCGAACGTCGCGCGCGTCATCTAAATCTTATGTGTTGGTAAGTGCAACAAAACACACATTAATAGGGGGAACTTAATTATTCGCATTATGCTGAATTAGCCAGCAACATAGACTCAATTTGCATCACAAACAAACCAACAATGTTTAAAACACGAACTCATGAAGTACAACAAACTCAAAGCTCTGTTAAAAACAAACCTCACGCACCCACGAGCCCCACGTGTGAGCACACAAAATGAGCATAACATGTAGAATTATGGAATTCATCGACAACAGTTTTTGGACGCTGCGAATTCAGGTCACGGTCCGATTAACTAACGACCAACATTGTTACATCGTACCTACCAACTTGTCGCCAATGGATCACATCTTGCTTTAAAACCAATTCAGACCATAGATAGTTTTTAAAAATCCATGTTGTGACGGCCTAAATACCGAATTAGCACAGATAAACCGCAATTTTCATTAACATAAAATAAAAAATCTAATTAACCACGCCAAAGCTAAACCTTTTCCCAACAACTAATGAGATTGTGAAAATTTTGACCGTTCGATTTCGGTGCACAAAAAATTAAGAATTGCACACAAAGCTAGCAAATAAACGAACGCGAAATAAAGGTTCGTAATAAGTATGCCAAGGTAACAACTCGATTAGTCGAAAACGTGATGCCCGATTACAAACATTACAATAATCAACTCAACAAATTATACGAATTGAGCGGATAGGGAGATCGTTCGAAACAATAAAATTAAAATGAAAAACCGATCGATCGATCGATTTTGTAGTTAAAAGATACTGTTTAGTTGTTAAATAGGCCCCGCAAAGCATTGCGATTGCATATCATTATCAGTGAGGTTTAGTTGCAGTTCAGAGCGATATTTTATCTATGATTGTGTTAACCGTGGCCCATCTATAGGTTCGGCGTGAATGTGTGTGTCGAGTGGTGGTACAGTACAGTGTGTAGACGCGGTGTGGCTGTGTGCGCGGTGGCCCGCTGACCCAGTTGCCGAGTGCTCGCTACGCAATTCGAGCGCGACCCGCTCCGACGCTGCACTGACACACACAAACCAGCAAAACTCAGACACGTGTGCAAACATGACTGTCACCCAAAATGCACATGTGCACATCCCCGCTGACACCGAGATAGCATGAAAACGTTGGACAACTACTTAAATCTCCCACGAACATTTCGTAAACGACACGAGTTAGCAGCAACTGCGTTGTTTACTCATTTACGTTGTTATTCAAAGGAGCAAGAATGCAATGCAAATGTTTTTGTCAAGTGTAGTAAAGACGCAATACATTAAAATAAAAATAGGTAGTCAAGAGCAGTTCTTTAAAACGTCTTTTAACTGCGTCAACGTATGACTCCGACGAACACTTTTAAATGGAGTCAATTGTTCCGTCTACGATGTGTATCTGTACGAATTCGTCGTTCACACTAACATGTTGAACAATATCCAACATCTAGAGTAACTTATCGCTGTGGGACGTGCTCATCCATTGGCACGGCAGCCTTGGACGGAACAATGGAACAACGACAAAGACACAGTTAATCAAATAACGAGAATTAATCAAGATGAGGACCACAAAAAGTGGGCGTATATCTCTCTTATTAAAAAGTACTATCAATCGGTATGACAAAATCTCGGCTATTTGTCTTGTGATATAGGGGTGACTAATGGCCGCAGAACGTGCAATAGTAATGTCAGCGACAGGTCAAGTTATACATGAGGGCACTTCGTGCAAATGTAATAAGAAACACTACATTGCAATAGTGTTTTATTCAGGTTGATCTAAAGCTGACTTTAAAGGTTTGATTCCGAACCCCGCTGCACGCAGCAGGCTGCTGTACCAGAGCTGCGGCGAAATTGTTCCTCAACAGTGCTGCCTGCCGCGCTGCTTTCGAGCAAGGCAAACGTGTTTAAACACTGCCGCGCTGCAGTGCTGCCACTGCATTGCTGCCGCGACTTTGTCGCATAGCTCGGAATGTAATCTCATATAAACTTAGAGAATATGGAGACCAGTAGTGCAGCGGAGTTCGGAACCAAACCTTAAGTACAGACATTAGAATTAGTCGCCTGACAGCGAAGGAACTTTTAACACTAAGTTTGAAGATGTACGCAATTTAAGTGTTATCAATTATTTATTGGGGACACGCCTATTACTCTACTCTAATAATACGGCGATCTAAATTACTAATGACATCAATAAAGTACTAGTGGAGCTACCACCCACAAAGTGTATATAGGTCGAACAACTGCAGCACGACTCGTGAATCTTATCACTCATTCAAATGATCAAATTTAAGCCGCCGAGACAAAATCAGGTCTGACCACTCGAACAACGGTAACATTAACGGTAACAGGCAAAAAATCGTGCAATGCAGAGAAAATCCCTCGGAAACCAGAACTAAGGACTACAATCACATCGCTGTTCTCATTATAACAGTTCTATCTGGTTCCTTTGCGAAGACAGTAAGTACGCCGCATTGTTTCGTTGAACAATCGAACACATTGGATTAACCATTTAAATTTCCAATTTAGATAAAAATTAAGGAGGTTGGCGACGATCACTGCGAAATACCCCTATGTGTTATCAAACAAAAACAATTCACACAAAATACGGAAAATAAACAACTAGCGTCGAACGAGGTCAATAAAATTATTCCTTGGCACGAGTTCTGTAGAAAAAAATCTATGGTATATATACAAAACAAATGAATGCTCGAGTACAACAACACGCGTGTCTCTGGACGGAAACGTCACATACCAAAAATAGGCGAGCCAGGGTCTCACGTTCGAGCCTTCCGCGTGGCTTCGCAACGTGGAAGTGAATCCGCGAACGCGGACCACCGGTGACTCGGCACTACTCGGCAGGTTTATTGACAAAGCACAGCAGGAAGGGAAGGACAATGACATTAGCATTTGAAGGAACAGCGCGTCACAGACGTGCACAATGACGAGCACACAATGGACCACGCTCGGCAAGATGGCTGCCGATGCGCCGTCAGCTGATCGCGCTCACGCAGCACAGCTACGCAGCTGTACTGTAGACTGTAGAGGCTGCGACCACGACATATCGCCCTCTCTTTCGCTTGCGCCGATTATACACAATAGCCGCGCTCACTCATTGTTTGGAACACAATGCGCGCTATACTCACTATGCAACTAATTAGTTAGGTGCATAAAGTGGTTGCTACCTAGATTGTGCAAACTTTATTCTAGACAAATGTATTACTTACTGAAATCACGAACAATATAACTGCTTTAACACCCGGTTATGTCGTTCGTTTGAGGGTTATGCTACACGTCTGAATATTTTTTAAAATTTAATATTGAACAAGTGTTATTAGACAACAGTCTTTTTGTTATATTTAGAACGACATTTAAATTCTTATCAGTGTATAAATAATGCGCAGAATGAGTCTCCGCATTATCGCAACAATCATTCTTGCCTACTCAAAGTATAAAATGTTAATGGTACCTAAGTGTATTTGCATAAAAATATACAACTTAAGAATTCGTTAGTACTTATTTGATTGTGAGTTAATTATATTTAAGTTTGCTACATATACCTATCTTCAGTTTTGAACAAAAAGTGTTTTAAACATAACTAGGTGTCAATAAGTTCTCAAGAACTCTTCACTTCTTTTATTACCATCTCAGAAGGTGCCCCCGTAAGATCAGGTCTTATAGTATCTATGTACATGTTTTTAATTAAATCAATTCAACATAAGAACCGAAACGCACGTTTACTCGTGGTAGAGATCCAGTGGCGGAGCTCGCGGGCGTAGGCACCACCGCATTACCGAATATACTTGCTGCTAAATGGTAATGTTCGGCACTATCGTGTTCCGGGCAGGTGGTAGTTTACGGCCCTGTAATTCCCGGCATATAGGCATAACACCTTGGGCCTCAGGAGTGGTAACGCATCTGCATTTTGACCTCTGGTCTTTCTGTGGGTGTCTATAGGCTGCAGTCAACACTTAACATCAACGTGAGCAGCATGTTTGTTTGCCACTTTCATAAAAAAAAAACATTTTAACTACTAACCTACGTATTACTCACAGACATTATAATTGAAGGTATTACTATACTTTTCAGAAGCGTTGCTCACATTAGTCCACGATATAAATAAGAAACCAATGAGATAAGTTAACAAAGTAAATGATACATTCATCTTGAGAGTGAAGCCCCATCGAGGACGTGACAAATTGGCTTTTCTGACGGCTTGAGATAAGTTTTATGGAAAATTCTGAAATAAAGAGTAAACAGAACTAACAAAAAGGACTAACTAATATGCTGACACAAACCAAAACACATCATCCTCAAGTATGTAGAGCTATTCATCAATTTTTAAAATACCTATTCCAGTTTCAGGAACAAACAAAGATGAAAATGATCTTTACGAACTTTACAGAAGGCGCAACATGACATTTGTATAGACTTAAAAGGCGAACAAACTATATTCTATTTTCTAGATTAACATGATGACTTGCGTGCCATTAGGTACATTAATTGTAATTTTAAGCGGAGTTGTCTAGCAGCAATCATTAGAACAACCTCTACACTTAACTAACAGTAATCATAAGAAATAGATCTGGATGTAGGTATGTTCTAAAAAAAAACCTATATATTTAGGTTTATCAGTTGCATTGTACGTTTCTGTACCTGAAGATAATACCATAAAGAAATATCAAGATATCAAAGATAAAGACAATGTTATTAAAATAATACGTACTGATGTCAATAGTCACAATCTGAGTACTAACGTCATTCAATGTACTCATCTAGCCAACTACCGCATAATCAACTTCTCCAGCCTTGTGGTTAACGTTATGAAGCTTCAAGCAGATATAATAACGTATGTAGTTAATATGTTATAACTATCAACCACATTCCCAGGCCAGACGTCTTGGCTTAACCGCCAGATAACGAACTGAGATGTTCTCAATTAACGTCCACGATACCGACAGTTTTGGATATTGAAAGTATTAAACACGCCGCAAAAGGCTTTCGTATCACAAGAAACAATTTGTAATACATACATTACTGTTTATGACTAACGTCGTCACTCATTCTGTAAGCCCAAAGCCCCGACAAATGTTTATTTGGAAATCCCATAGCTCTACAAAACTGATCGGCTCTATTCCGCCTCATTTTCATATCCATTAATACGATGTTAATGTGACGTTAAAAACAAATTAACTTGGTATATTACATTTCATAGAAATGTATTCGATAAGACATGTAGCAATGTGCCGATAAGCGATAACGCGAGATCTACGCTTATAATGTTCGACACGTTTGGAGCGGTACTCGAGTCAACTGCCAACTCGAACATCTTAATACGCCTAAATGGCACCCACCGCGATCCGAGAGCCGCAGAAATTCCTATAGGTTTCGGCGCAACCTGAATAATTGCACGAGTTCTAAACACGTAAGGACATTGACCTTCTGACATCAAGGTCGGGGCGGCGGCCTTCAAACAGCCTCGTCTAGCTGGCGCACAGCCTCCGATCGGACACCTCACGCGTCGCGGCCGCACACAATCACATCCACATACTCTGGCGATATTACCTTCGACTCGCAACGCAAGCCCATGGCCACGTAGAACTACACTTGAGAGCACAAGCACAAAATATCACAGAGAGGGGCGGACGGGGACGTGCGGGTTGGGGAGTGAGGGCGGGCGGACTAATTCGCACTATTATCTGACTAGATAAGGTGCATTAGGTGCACCTGACGGCGTTCGCGTGTATCGGCCTCGGCGCGGCGAGCTCCGACGCGCACGGCGGGATGGTGTGAACTGAGCGTCGTTCGACGACTTCGGCAGTCGGAGCCGCTCGCCACTCGCCACCTCGCCAGCCACAGCCACTATTCGCGTCATTCTATTCACACGCGCACGCACTCACCGATACAAACAACTCGCCAGCTAGCTGATAAACATAATATGCTCGCGACCGCTATCTATATAACTACACGACATACCTCAAATCATATCACACGCCGCGGACGGTGACATTTCTGCGCACTAGCTGGACATTTTGATTGCGCTCCACGAAATCATTGCCATATACAAATAACTTAATGTGAGTCACTGCATGCGAACAGTCAATGAATCATCATCACTTTCCCAAGTGGTATTTATTTAATTTTAATAATGACGTCACTAAAAAACGAGGTAAAAATTAACGGTAAATTAGTATCGATGCATTACGGACTTTAAAGAATGATTATTGAAACAAAATAATGAGGATTTATTTAGAAAATACCATATTTTGTAGTGCACTATTTATTGTATGCTTGTGACTTACACATTTTTACTGAACACGTAGGTACCTAAATTAAGTTACCGTTAATGCAAAACTTTACAGATTTTCCAATGCACGTGATTCAATGTTAATTTTAATGAATTTATACGTTTTTATTTATGTAATGAAAGTAGCAAACAAACATGCAGTTCACATTGATGTTAAGTGATGACTGCAGCCTATAGACACCCACACAAAGACCAGAGGTCAAAGTGCAGATGCGTTACCACTTCTGAGGCCTAAGGTGTTAACTTCCGTAGTTAGAAAATATCCCCCAATAGTAAACGTAAATACAATTTTGGTATTGATTAATTTAAAGTTTCTTTCCCGACTCTTACTCTTACTGATAGATAGACCACGCCTCTATCTATCAGTAAGAATAAGAGTCCGTCAGTAATAACAAAGTAGTCTTTGATGGCTATTTGGATGCCATTTTGATCGCTAACACTATCAACACTCATCAAATAGCGCTTTGATTGTACGGTCTCTTCCAAGTAACCTTTGATAAGTGTTGACACGATCAATATGACGTTCATGTAGTCATCAATGCTACTTTGTCCACTGACTTTGTATCACGATCTCAGACGAGCCCAAACGAAAATTCAAAAGGTGACAATTCATAATTGATATAGGTAGGTATATCGAAACAAAACGTGAAAGGCCTTAATCCGTGTTTGTGCAGTGTGAGTGTTTACAGTCAATGACAAGAAAGCGAGTTGGTATAAACACAGGCAAAAGCGTGCGACGCGACGGTGGCGACGGACGCAGACAAAGCCGCGACGCGAGTCGTCGATCTCCCCCAAATTAGTCCTGTGTCGGGGCGCTGACCTCACGCGCCCGCTCCGCTCCCGCCCGCGGTCCGCTTACCCGCTACCCGCTGCGTAAAACGCTGCCCCTACCTATTGTAATTTGTAACCACCAGATAATCCATACTTTCCCTACTTATTAAATAAATGCGAAAAAGTGTATGTTTTTTTACAGGTCAAAACGGCTGAAGTCGGCTGAACCGATTTTAATGAAATTTAGAATGCAAATGATACGAGACCCCTGGAAAGGACACGTGCTGCTTTTTTTCAAAATCAATTTTTAAATGGTTGAAATAGGAAAAGTTTGTACGGAAGTACGACATTTTTTATTCGAGATCCACACGGACAAAGTCGGGGGTAAAAGCTAGTAAACTATAAACACACAAGATTCAAAAGATAGATACTTTTGGCAAGAGTGGCTTACTCGTGGCAGACTGCTAAATTTTTTTTTAATTGCATAATCATTGCAAGTTGAGCGTAGATTCGGAGCGAAAACTGTCTTGACTAAACTAAATGTTGCAGCAAAATATTCCAGGTCCAACTACAACTGACAAATAATTTAATTACATTACCTACCTAGATAAAAATATAATGAGTCATGGTACAGGGTCGCAATCATTTTGATTATAAGAATAGTATCAGCTCTCTTATCACATATTTAAACAACTTTACGATATTCCAGAAAATAAATCGAATGCCATGGAAATACCTACTAAGTAATTAAAAAACCATAGCCACCTACATTTCTTTAGTTCAACCTATAACTAGCATTGATATAAATAAAACTACGTTAAGAAGAACCGACTTCAAAACTGAAAAGTAAAAATAATAAAGATTTAATTGTTATTATATACTACCTATTATTTATATGTGCTATTTACTAATAGGTTCGAAGTCGGTGCCAAGCCTTAGACAAAATAATATATTTTAATCACTTAAATATGAATACGAGCAAATTACTACACTGAACAAAACGTAACCGGCGAATCGTGGGTGTTTGCATGTATGCTAGAATTCATGCATTTACCTCTGCCTACCCTTTCGGGGATCACAGGCGTGAAGTTACGTTTTAATACAATGAAATGCCTACTTTAGTGATTTTGGCTTGGCACCGACTTCAAACCTATTAGTAAATAGCACATATAAATAATAGGTAGTATTTAATTACAATTAAATCTTTATTATTTTTTACTTTTCAGTTTTTAAGTCGGTTTTTCTTAACGTAGTTATATTTATTTAACACTTTTTAGTTCATTGCTGCATTGTCAATTAGATTAATGTTCACATCTGTTAAATTTGTAAAATCTGCCTCTTTTAGCTTCGTGACAATTATAATAGATACCTAATTTAAATTGTTTAGGTGTGTCGATGCAAAATTATAACACGACTATAGAAAACTGGGCCTCCCCCCAAAAAGGGGAGAGACTCGTGCCCAGCAGTGGGACGTATAATGGGTTGCCATTATTAATATTTTTTTTTATGTCCAAGGATTGACAGACAAGCAGACGGGCCACCTGATGGAAAGTGGTCACCGTCGCCTATGAACATTTGCAACACCAGGGAAGTCGCCAACGCGCTGCCAGCCCTGAAGGACTCTTTTGACGCCATTTTTGAAGAACCCCATATTGTAGCACCGAGGGAACACCTCAGAGGGAAGTTCATTCCACAATTTACACGTTCTGGGCAAAAACGAACGCGAGGACCGCACCGTTGAACATTGCCAAGTGTCCAGTCGGTGAGGGTGGAACTTCTCTCTTCGGCGGGTAGTGCGGTGTAGGAAAAGAGACGGTGGCACCATGTCGAACAGTTCAGCAGAGCACTCGCCATTTTAGAGACGGTATAAAACGCATAGACTCCCAACGTCTCTGCGCAGGCTCAGATGTTCGAGCCTGTCAGTAAGTCCTGGGTCATTAACAATACGAACGGCGCGTCTTTGTAGGGAGTCGAGTGGACCAAGTTGGCATTTGGGGGCTCCCGCCCACAAATGAGAGCAGTATTCTGCAATCTGTTCAGCAATCTGCTGACCTGTATACTTACTAATGCCACACTTGCCGGGTGGAAGGGGGCTGCAGAGGCGCCCGAACCGACAATGGGGTTTTCGAGCGTACCAGGCAGTGATCAGAGGATCCTAAAGGAGCCTCGACCACCACCTGATAGTTGGCAGAATGTGAGGTCAGCAGAAGATCCAGCAAAGAGGCGGTGTGGGTCCATTAGCCAGCGCAAAGTCATATGTAGTCCTTTCAGCGAAGTCAGTGATTCGGGAGCTCAACCACTCCGTATGGTGTGCGTTAAAGTCGCCAAGAATCACCAACTCCGCAGAAGGATACTGTGCAAGCACCGTGTCGACCACCTGTTGGATGTGCTCGAACAAGCGAGCTGTCTCCCCGTCTCCGCTATAGGACCTGTACACGCACGCGTAGATTCGGGTAGAACCACCGTAGTCCACGCGCGTCCACAATAACGACAGGTCCTTGTCTTCAAATGGTCAAGACGGCGACAACAGACATCCTCTCGGATATACAGACATACCCCGGCGCGGCGAATGAAAGTGTTCTCCAGAGTATAGCTGGGGTGAGTAAGGTACGCAGTGTCAAGAGGAGAGGATATTTGTGTCTCCGTCAGAAAGAGTAAGGCTGGCTTAGCCGTTTCAAGGTGATGATGGACGGCGTTTAGGTTGGTATGTAAACCCCTGATGTTGCACATGTCCACAGTAAATGTGGGAGGGGTGTCCGCTGTGTGAAACTCATACTGCTTCTTTTGTTTAACCAATTTTTTTTTTTTGCGTCACGGATGAGTAAGGATGATGTGCACCGCATTGGTCACCCTACGAACAAAAATTGTCAGTGGGTTTGACCATCTACTCTCAGAGGAGATGCAAATTGCTGGCCCGGGGGACGGAAGGACCCCCGATCCCCCCCGTGCACAGGCGCCTGGCCCCACTCCGGTCTCTTACTCCGGCATGGCGACTGCACACGGGACTTTACACCGGTTGGCGGGACAGCCTCCCAGGCCAGATGTTAATAGTGAGGCCTGGGTTCGGGTCCCCTACTGACCGGCGAGCGGCAGCGGATAACCGTTTCATCGGCTCTCCCTGGCCCCCGGGCCAACATGTTGCGCCCCTGAGCGTAAGATGTCCTCACACTAACTGGTCCCCAGGGTGGACAATACGGCGCACTTCAAGGATGGGATAGAGGAAAGAGGGGGGATACTGGCTCTCAGGCTCGGAAGCCGAAACACGTCCTAAGACGTTTGACGGCAGATTACGACCTGAGGGTGGTAGCTAGCCAGGCAGGTCCCCGGAGGGGCCTTACCACCAAGCGGGACACTAGGAAGGATTATACTGGTAGTGCCGACCCAGCAACCAAATGGAACCAGTCGCCAGAGCCTTGTTTGTTGGTCGGCAGGGTACACCACGAGCAGGTAAGGTTGGCTGCGGCACTAAGATGGTAGGGTGCCACTTACACCCCATAATATTAATTATACGAAATCAATGAAAAATTGTTATCCACGAAGGAGTAAATAAGCTGTGTTGTGTCGTCGATGAGTAAATGTGTCATTGTCACTTGTTGTCATCTTGTTGTCATGCGCATCAGGACTATCTAGGACGTCAGTGGATTCAACGCACTGTATGACAACTCGCCGTCTATTCTTATTGCTTTAGTCCGAGGTGAAAGTAAGTGAAAAAATGCTCATAAAATAAAAACTAACGGGCCTATCTAAATCAAATTTTTATGGGACCAATTCGAAACTATTCCGCATCAAACAATACAAGAATTACGTAAATCGGTCCAGAAATCTCGGCGAAATTCGCGAACTTACATATATATATATACCGGCCAAATTGAGAACCTTCTCGTTTTTTGAACTCGGTTAAAAAGATATAGGTACTTCTGGACTTCAAACAGACTAATCACCACATGGACACTAAGCTCCAATTACCTGTCATGTCTATACCTAAATGAGAATCGATTTGAAATTTTGGAAACCAAGCAATGATATTGATAAATAGAACATTGTTATTATGCCTATTCACGGGGAACAGAAATAGACTCGTGTTTGCAAATACAAAGGAGTAAGAAATAAGACTGCGATGGCTTACTGTGTTAGGGCAAAATCCGAGAACTGAATTTCGAATCTGGCTGGAAATACCTAATTGCGTCGCTAATTCTGGCTTACTCCCATGCGTTTCGGGTTGTCTGTTGTAGAACATTTCAATAATCGATAAGCTACTTGGAGTTAAGCCGCTTACTGCGTGGCCTCGGTCGCATAACCATTTTCAGTGGTTTAGTGGCAATTTTGAGCAGTGATCGTCCCTAACTTTTTCGGTATTATTTATGGTCGAGCTATATCAAATAGATTAATCAATCGCCACGGATAAACGGTCAACCAATTTCTTACCGCACAGTACAATGTTCTTCGTTCTATGCAAAAAAATCATAATGACACAGATTCTAAAAAGTAATGACCGTATACCTACAGTATAATAATATGTTTCGTGGAATCTCGGTGGTTTCCAAATACATACAGTGATTCTTCCGATCATAAGAGCAATCTGATACAAAGGCATTGTCCTTAGCGTCGTAAAACAAACCAATTCGGGATTAACACAGATCCAAGTGACAAAGAACCGGGAAATCGCGAAGGTCAATGTAATGAGCACCTGTGGCCGACTCGATTCGAATTGTGGTGCGGACAATGCGCGAGCGCATGGCGCACTAATGATCGATCGTTAATCAAGTTTACACTGACATTTCCACTGCCGAGTCACTTGGCACCAACAAATATAAATCCTTTGTATTAAAAATCAGCCAAGAACGGAACTAACTGTCGTGTTAACTATCTTATCGTCGTTCTTTATTATCAAATGATAAATAATTAATGACAATCGAAAAAATATGATACTTTTTACATTGTTAACCTATTTAATTCAATAAGCAGTATTGTTTAGACATAATAAATTAATTTGTTCTTGGACTGTTATTCACTTTCCGCTTTACACCTCAGTGAGTAGCATAGTAAGCAGTAAGGCTACTTGCTATGTATGTGATTTTTGCCACTTGAGAAATTCCAAGTGATCGGATACATAGTAGTACATACCTACATACCCGATGAATGATGATAATATGTTCGCCATCTCAATCATTACATGGGACTCAAACATAACTGGTGAATTGTGTATGTGAAAGTTTAAACCTCAGTCTTATCCTTCCGGGAACTATTCTTCAATAGTGAAGTTGTTGTGTTGAAAGTTGAAACAGAAGACTTTTTGACTTCAATAAATTGGTTTAAAACGTGTCACTGAGCAGTCTATGCATCCAAGCAATTAAATGCAAATTTATACTTTCGAATTTTGGAAATTTTTAGGAGCATCGACTATCGTCGTCCAAATACGTCAATGACATATTAATGTTGGCTATTTTAATACACATTTTAGTTTTGCAAACGTGTGATTTCAAAGGCATTTCCTGTAATGGTTAAATATGTGCGATCCAATAAAGTGACCAGCTCTTCTAAAGTCCAAATAGCGTGGCCGCATTCAGCGGCCCATATTACGCATATATTTATCGATATTGCTGCATCATAACTGCCTCAGTAGCGTAGTGGTAGCAGGCCACTACTACTGCGCTGGGGTCCTGGGTTCGATTCCCGGGCGGGTCGGGGACTATCAGAGATAACAGTTTAAAATCCTTTATCTCTGGTTCTATGAGGATTTTTTCATTTTCTGGAAGTTTCCCAGTACCTCGGAATTCGGTAATGTGCCCGGAGATGGCAACAGGTTTGCGACCTGTTTACATGGGCCAAAACGTAACCGGCGAGTCGTGAGTTTTTACATGTATGTTTGAATGCATGCATTTACCTCTGCCTACCCCAAGCATAACAGGCGTGAAGTTACGTTAATCGACAACATCACGCCGCCTGTAAGGATCTAGGCATTTCTACCTTTGTACTCATTTCACACATTTTATTGCCTATTTTCAGTGGTTTTGTAATAGGGGATGAACTTATTGAGAATATTGACATAAATCAGGCATATTATCAAACTAGGGAGGGACCAAGAATCTACATTTATGGACAGTAGAGTTAACAATATTCTTGCAATTGACGGGGATAATACCTAATATAGATATTATATCTGCTTGATAGAATGGTGGATTCAGCCTTCATGTCAAGAGAGATTAGATGTTAATAATAGCAGGATCTTTCTTTAGAAACAATTTTTTTTAAAAGAGTCATCCCAGCCAGGAGGCACGATTCCAATGACCCTCTTAGATCCATCTTATGATTTAATAGTTTATGGCATCTATTTAGGTGTTTTTTGTCTTGAACAGTAAGTACCATTTGGTGAGCACTATGTAGTAAAGATAGATTACGTTATGCCGTGGTGCTCTCGAGTTGCGTCATTGGATCTCTTCTTGGAACAGTACGATTATGTCAGTGGCGTTGCTACTATCGGTTTAAGCAAGCCACGGGGGCTTTTTCGCCTTCATGAACAACAGATATGGTTTAATTTAATATGAGCCCTATTTTCATTTTTACTGTTTGTTATCTAACTTTCCCACTATCATCTGCAACAATCTGTTCTTTCATATGAATATAATACCTGTCCATTTTTTTTGCACTTCAGTGCTATAAACAACAAGTTCCATGTTCGGCCCGCGCTTTGTATACTATAGCAGAAGATAGAGAAAAAAAAATTGAATCATGGAAAAATAATAAAAATAATTTGAATCATTGTTTCTTAGTCGGAAATATTTATTGTATGTAATTTTTGTATGACAACAACATGTCACATTCTTGTTTTTGAAATATGTGTAATCATAAATGATTTGAATAGCTGAGAACGATTAAATATTTTATGCTTCCTTTCTCAATATAGTATACAAGGTAGGGTTAGGGACGTCTCATCACAGTTTTGCCTCGTCACACCAAAAAAATAGTTGCATTTCGTCACAAGTAAATAAAAATACTTTTTCGAGTTTCATTTCGTCACAGGCTCTGAAAAATTATCTGTGTTTACTTTATTTAGTATAGCAGACCATTATCTGTTATTATATTTTAATTTCTACAATTTGCAAAGTGTTTGAGGCAAAAATAATTATGAAAACATGTGTCAAAAATAGACATTATGAATTTGTTTCGGATTATCGTAAAGTATAACATGATTTTAGTACTATGATGTTATTTATTGAATTTATTTTCAAGGTACATTTGATTGTTGAATGTCCAAAATCTTATTTGCAAATGTACCTGTGACAAGATGTAACAACATTTTTAATAAATTTAATAATTAAAATTCACCTGTGACGAAATGAAACTCCACGTATGGAGCTTAAAATCTGTGACGAGGCGAAACTGTAATGAAACGCCTCTAACCCCAAGGTGCATGCTCAAGCTCTATACATTTTGAAATGTCTCCTTTCATTAAATGAATAAAATAATCCTATCTACCTGACAATAAGGGCTCTACGTACCTGACGTTGAAAAAGTGAATTTCTTACTAGACAAATGTCTTTCCAAGTGCGCAGGCCCTTCAGCTCACAACCAGGCGACACCACGTCTGTGCAGTTGAGGTCAGCATCCACCGGCATCACAATGAATGGTTGCAGCACCTAAGCAACATGATCTTATTAGTTCACTATCATTTTAATTTCAAGTACTGCTGAATGCAGTATGCTGAAGCCCTGATCAAGGGGTACTATTGGGATCCATGTCAGAAAAACATTTTTCTTAATTTTCAAATAGGTAATCAATGTTTTCAAAAAGGTGTTTGTAATGTTGTAAACTAAGGTGGTCAACTGCCCATATTTCTAAATACAGTCAAAATTGAAATAGTCTCTGTTTTTTGTTTACATTTTATTTACGACTATGCTACAGAAAACTTTTTTGATTTTTTATTCATCAAATAATATTGGCATAGAAAAGACCTGCATTTTTGATACATGAAATGTGATATTTCAACAATGATTCTTGAGCATTCATTGATTCTATTGCCTTTACTGTTGGCATAAGGAATCATGAGGGCAAGACGTAGGTAATCTGGCCTTGATTTTTTTTACATTATTCAACAGAAGCCAAGTAATTAATGAGTAAGTCCTTAGCCACATTTCCGTATTTACACCTACAGGCTAATTAGGTTAAAACTGAAATCCAATAGAAACATTGAACAATTAAAAGAGGAACAGATTCATCAACTGACAATCCTGAGATGGGAGATAAGTAATGGGAGATGCACGATGGCAAATAAATGGCACATTTTAGTTAAATTTACATCGGCTGTGTCTGTCTAGACTGTTAGTCACAGCGAACTGGCTTAAAAACTGGGATATTAGTTCAAATTTAGTACATACATATATCTATATCTACCTTCTGTCAATCAGTAACCCCAAACAAGGATGTGTCAAGTAAATAAATCAATATTCAAGCTAGTTGCCAACATAATCAAAGTCTTTAAGAAGTATCTACTTTACAGGCTTAATAGTGCCTAGTTCTTGAGCTTCCAGAGGACGTTTTTATAGTCGCATAACAATAGACAATCAATTGATATATTTTTTACGTGGCTCAACAGGTTAAGTCCTTTTTACCCCACACATTCTATAGAATATCTCATTCTCTCATTTCTAAGAGAATATTCAAAGTATGAGAGGATGATTCCACATTTGTTTCAAATAATTGCAGGGTTACCACTTTTACTTGGTCCTATCCTGTGTACATTGTTCACATTTGACTTTTCATTATACTGATATTACAATTGCCATCTTCGCTGACGACAATGCTCTCTTAGCCTCAAAAAATGTTTAGTTTGAACAACTAAATGGTGAATAATTGCTAGTGTAACCAAATAAGTACACATTAGATTCATACTCTGCAAGGAAGACTACACTTTTCACCTTAAATGGCATAAAACTACCACATAAAGACATCTATCTAGGTTATACTATATTTCTATGGCTACTAAATCTAAAAATGCTGTTTGGTCTTATAAGTTGGTAACACAAGTTACTGTTAACACTGATCGAGACACAAAAGATTTTTTGTTGTAACAAATTAAAGACAATAATTCTTTCAATTCAATTTTTTTCCATCAAAACATATTACTATCCAAAATGATCATTAGTGTAACAGTAATCATCATCTTCACATTAACTTATTAGTTATACTAACTTTACAGCGGATAAAACTATATAAAAACTTGTTTGTTCATATACAGTAAGCAACATTAATGGTCCATTATGAATAATGATAAGAATTAGAATAAATTGTTTTAAAATGTCTATTCTCCATGATATGCCAACACATTACAAATGAACCGTGGTATAAAAATATTTCCTCTAGCAATACCTATGCATGAATTCCAAACCAACAAAATAATATTTTTTATGAGAGGGTAGGTTTTCTAAGGAATAAAGTAATGAATAATATAAGCTACAAATAACAAATAAGCTGAATGATGTTAACCAAAATAAAAAATGTACCAAGGCGGAACACAAGACATGCATACCCTATTGTTTTTTATGTATATTTCAATAGTGGCAAAAACCCATTGATCACATTGAAACATTTCACAACTATACCAGTGTAATAAAATCCATGATTTTTGTCATCCATTCACACTTGTTAGTATTATAAATAAAGAAACGAAGACGAACCTATTATGCATGGTCGCCTTCCTGTCCTGAAGGTGGTGTCATACATTTAGTGCGTGCAAAGGTACAATCGTCATTTTAGTAAGACTGGCCGACAATTACGTTGCAAATTGTGTTGTAGGATGCATATTGCGTGCTTGAATAACAGGCTGGTAACAATATTGCAACTGCAATGGAACAGAAATGAAGGAAATACTAAAGAACTTCGATAATTGGCATTCACTGAAGAAAATGGCGTCATATCACACTAGTCACGGAACAAGGTACAATTTCGTCATATGGAAGCACATCTCACATTCACAACTGCGCACCACAAAAATCCTGTACATGCTATTAGAATGAATTTCTTTTAAAAATTACTCACTTTGAATAAGAATTCCAAAGAAAATCATCCAAAAACTTATAGTACTGATGACAAGGCACTCCACTCACCGTTTTGCAAAACCCAGACTGAAAATCACGTGACCAAAATGGTATTGCCATTATATAAAAATGATCCATAAATAAAAGGAATAAAAAATATATATATCCGTTTGATTATTCATATGCATTTTTAAATGGAATGGCTGAGTCCATTTCTCCAGTAACGGGATGAATTATTTATATTTTTATTATTATTCTGGTAATTACTTATTAACAGAACGGACGAGTCTATTTTGCCAGAGACCGGATGAATTAAAAAACATCGAAGTGACTATTCTGCCTGTGACCGGATGAATGTAGGTAGTGTTGGTACATGAAAACGATCTCAACTGCAAGGTGCCACCTCAGGGGGCCGACCGCCTAACTATTGTATAATGGTTTCGTTTAGCTTTTGATTATGACGGCATCTTGTCAGTTTCGTACTGCCTACGTTTTTTCTAGAAGTGTGTTCATCCGCAGGTGCATACTTAAGGAACGCACACTTATCGGATCTGAACGCGCCGAAGCAACCGAACGAGCCGAAGTCAAATAAGCCTCGCACATGCATCCAGACCGAAAGCATCGACCGCGCCGAAGAAATGGTTTCTATTTTCTTTACACCTGTCGCACAATTATAAATTGTAGAACTCTTCATAAACACGTAATAATTCTGTCAAATTATAAACACTCATTTTTAGAATAAATGAAAAAGTTGTAATTACTCTCATGTACTCAACTGATAGAATGCGATCGCATCAACCGAGTCGACCGCATCGTAGAAGTCGGCGGCATCAGCCGGCCTTTTTGGATTTCTAATAGCCACTAGCAGAAGAAACAGAGACAAGTTTTTAAAAGAACCTCTACAGACGACGTTCGACAGAGACAAGATGGTAGCTCCAAAAGAGCTGTTAGAGCTCTTCATCTTCAACTTTGCTCAAACATTTTCTCTTCAATCTTCATCTCCGGCGCGCGTCGTCAGCCGGCGAGCCCCGCGAGCGTGTGTTCACATTGCAAGCCCCGAGCGAAGGAACAAATATTAGGTTGGGGAAAAAGTTTCTTTGCATTTTTTAAGATAATTCAAAACATTTTTTAATATAGTTTATTTAAATTTAACTAAAGTATGTATGTACCATTTTGTTCGATAACCTTTTGCCATCTTGTAGGTAGGGAAATGATCCCATTGCTATAAAAATTTTGGGACTTCGAAGCGAGACAGAACGTTAAGATAGCAACAACAATTATCTCAAATCTTATTGGATGTTCATTATTTACTTCTGTTTTTATTGGCTATTGCTATTTTAATATAAATTAAGCTGTTTTTTATTAAAATTATTTATTTAAAATATATTCCACGTGCAACCTTCTACAAGTGTTTCATTTACAACACATTGAGAACCAACAACAAGGCTTAGTAGTCTTCTAAAGATTTTTTGGATTCTACCGAGTCGGATGAATCAGCGCGGGCAAATGTGTGAAGTTTCCCACGATTTCATTTATAGAATTCTGAATTCAGCTCGTTCGGCTCCTTCGTCGCGTTCAGCTTCAATAAGATATGGATTCACCATTAAGAGCAAAATGTTTTAACCCACAAAGGTGATGCGAAACTGACCAGATAACGAAGATCGATATCAATCAGTGTTATCACGTACCTAGTAACAAAAACTACAGCTGGACAAATAATAATGATATTATTCATCCGGTCACCAACAGAATTGACTTTTTCAAATAATACCGGTTTCTTCCACAAATTACCAAACACAGGGGGTATTCCCTGGAGTTGGCAACACTGAGTGACGTGTGATGTTGGTGGGTTTTGGCGGGAACGCGAAAAAGAGCTGTGTCGCTACGTGATATTATTTTCGAAATTTGTGTATAATCGCGTTTTTATGTGTAAAAATGGTGGGATTTTTATCATAAAGCATTCGATAACGTTCACGCGTGTAAGAATGTGATATTATGAAGTGAAAAGTGATTTTTCGTATTGCCTCCAAAACTTCGTAAAAACTCCTAGTAAAGTCCCCATCGCTTTACTGGAGCCATCTCATCAAAATCCCTCATGGAAGCATTTAATCGTCTTTCTCATCATTTTCCATGTGGAAAGTCATTAATTTAAAGAAATGTGAAATTCAATATGTACACGACTGAAAGACTCTGTATCTATGGTCATGAATAAACTATTTAAAAAAAAATGTGATGTTGGTGAACGTCAACGTCCATTGAGATATTACATAGGGAAAGGCCCTACATTGGGCGATTATTATGGCCGCCTTTCATAGGGTTGTTTGTTTTCGATAAATATCGATATCATCTTCACATACATGAGCAGTTAATATCGATATTATATCAACATGAATTCGTATTTATTATTTTATTTGATTTCCTGTACAGATGCGAAACATCTTAGGCCTTAGGAGTGGCAACGCATAAAGACTGAAAGCTCTGGTTTCGTGTTGGGTGATAGGCTATTACTTACAAATGTAAACTGACACATATTTGCCACTTCATCAAATGAACAAAACTGTGTTATGTTCTGCTTATACTTATTTTACACTTTAACAAACAATCTCTTAAAATTTTCCGTGCTAAAAATATGGGTGAAAAAAAAAGGAAAAAACAAAAATTTAACTGTCAATTTACATCAATTTCTTCTTCGATATTTTATTAGTTCCAAGAACATCTGTCGATTATAATTTTAATACAATTATGATATTACATAATTTAAAATGATATGAAAAATAATTTTATATCGATACTTTGATCTATCAGGTTAGTATTCGCACATCACTATGTAAACAATGCTGTTTTTAGAAAATAATGAATAGCATAAAAAGGCATTTTAGTCATACGAAACTTACACAGGTCCTACAACTCTTAATAAAACATATCGCTTTAATATCATATCGCTATCGCCCACCGAATACGACACAATCCGTGAAAATTTGTACATAACCTCACAAAGGTCAATTCAAGATTATTTTCGTTTTATCTTGTGCCACTCTGTTTTAAACAATACAAGAGCATAGTCAGTCAACATAAAATAAAACCTACAATACCACAATTACTAGCGAAAAGATTTAGTTCTCAAGAAAACAGCAAAAATATTAAGAGCACCTGTTTGTTTGACAACAGATCTACCACAAGTCATACGGTAGAAGGCATACGTATGACGTCACATCAAATCATTTCCAAAATTGATACTCTGCTTACATTTTGTGTCTTTTTTTACATAAAATGTTCTGTGTTTCATGTTCTGAAAACTGTTTTTGTTAGACATAATAATAATATATGTAAAGAAATACTATTTCTTTCTTCGCACTCTGTGTGTTTACTTACCATGAAGTTTGGTTATAGTTTTTAACTTTTTAATTGTCTGATTTTAAAGAAGAAACGAATTCAGAATGTCAGATGACAGATTTAAATACGAGTTGATTGACAATTGGATAATCAATGAAAATTTTAATATTATATTATTTTATGTTTTAAAAGTGAAAGAATAAACTTTCATTGTCGTTTCTTCTTTACAGCAACACAAGGTTTATTTCTTTCATGTAGTAAAACAGACTTATAAAACGACAATTTTGTTTATAAAAAGATGCAAATGGAGCAGTTACGTTTTGAATTCACGATTTTACCGGCGAATGATGGAAAATCTAATATTTGTTGTGTAACCTCAATCACAACTAAAGATGAAAAAAAAATTGCTATACCAGAGGAATTACAGTCTATTGGATTTCACGAAGAATTAATTGAGACAGCTGTGTACAACAAAGTAAAAAATAGTTTAAAGAAAAGACATCAGACACGAAGAGTTTGGATAACTATGACAGATAAATTACGAGAAATTTACATAGATGCTGATGGTAACTTACAATTTGGAGAACAATATCTGGAGGAAATTGAACATAACCGAGCATCTGAAGAACAAATTAGAGATTCGAATTTATTGGAAGAAATGTTTACAAAGTTAATAGAAAATACACATGATTTAAAAAAACAGAATCTGAAATATGTCGCAGAGAAGTTTGTGATTGAGAAATTTACGAGCAAAAACTCGAATGCAAGGCAATGGATTGACATTTTTGAGAGAGAATGTTCTCGCTTCGGTATTATGAAAGATGAACAAAAAATTGAGATTCTCCGACTATTTATGGATAAAAGTTGTGTTGATTGGTACAGCTCAATGATTATAAAATTAACACTCAACTCAGAGTGGATAGTTTGGAAAGAAAAGTTGTGCGAGTCATTTGCAAACCAAAACTGGAACCAAGTGACCTATGCATTGTTATTTAAATATAAGGATGGTTCATTAGTGGACTATGCCATTAAAAAGGAAAAACTTTTATTGGACATGAGAAATTCAATTGATACAGGTACACTGGTGGATCTGATAGCGGTAGGTTTGCCAGGTTTTGTATTAGAGAAGATAAATAGAGAAGCAATGAACGATATAGTATGTTTATTCAATGAGGTGAGAAAGTATGAACATTTGGTAAATAAAAATAGGAATGGAACGTACAGAAAGTATGAAAATCAAAGGATAAATATTACAAATGAAGGACGTTATCCATGCAAAATATGCGTAAAATTAAATAAAGGGGTTCGCTATCATTCCGAAGCTGCATGCTGGTTTAGAGTTAGAGAAGATGATAAATTAAATAAAAGATATATTAAACATGTAAATAATTCAGTGATTGAAGCAGAGTTAAATGAAACAGAACAAAAAAACTAGTAGTGACACCATTAATTAAGATCAAACTACTGTTAAATAATAAATTAGAAATTTATGGAGTATACGATTCAGGTTCAAATGTATCTCTAATTAATTCCAAATTACTAAAACTAAATACAAAAGGACATAACTCGAATGAAGAAAATATAGTAACAATTAATGGTGTCCAAAAAACAAGTGGTTTGACAAATTTAAAAATAAAAATTTTTGAAATAGAAGAAAATGTGGATGTGTACATCATTGACGAACACAAATTCAGATATGATTTCTTAATAGGATTAGATATGATAAAGAAATACAAGCTAGTACAAAATGAGGAGTTAAAAATAACTCAGAAACAATACTTACATGAAAAGAATAGTAAAAAAATGGAGAAAAAGATAGACGAAGGTGAAAATGAAGGTAATAAATATGAAAACGAAAACAAAATTAATTTTAATGAACATATCAAAGAGGAGGAATTTGAAATAAAGGTTGGTCATTTAGATGATGATAAAAGGGAAGAAATAAATAAGCTAATACAACAATATCAATCAGTTTTTGCCAAAAACAAGTATGACGTGGGAAAGGTTTAACTACTATTTCTATAGTAGAATGTGTCCTCTCCATAAGTGATATCTCAATGGTCAATGTCACCCATGCGTCATCCTGTCAAAGCATAGATTTGTCAATAGTGTCAAAAAGTCAAAATATCTTTCAAAAACCTAACCTATTTGTTCGAATAAAAGCGGTTCTTATTTATTACAAAAGCGAAAAAAGCTGTTTTGCTAAGTAAAATATTGTTAATATATATGTGGAATTGCGGATTGCCACATAATTATTAGAAACTGAAACGATGCCTACTATATCAGTTAAACGTGACGTACTCTTCAGCGCTCTTGGTAGAACATACAGTAAGTTAAAATCTTTCTAATCAAAAACTAAATTTACCTTTAGGTCATAAAAACTATTTTCCATTGAATTGAGAACTTTAAATCTGGTGTATCGTTATGGTGTACTGTAAGTACTGATAGTACTGTATCACCTGTGATTTGATGATAAAATAACAATTTAAAAAAATCGTATTTAGGTCTTCCTCAGCCACTCCCGTGCCGTGCTCGCGGATGCGGGTGATGGTCATACATACTAATAGACAGACCTGTAATTTGAAATGGTTCATAGAATCCGATAATGGAAGTTTGAGCTGTAAGCTGCGGTTCAAATGCTATGTAGGCGGGTCAAGAAAAGGCTCACGCGTGGCTATGTAGATATGATTTGTCTATGTCTGCTGAGATAATGATACAATAATATGGCCACCTATACATATATATATATAAATGTGGTCAACCAAAAAAAAAATCATCAGTTTCTAACAAGTTGTACAGATCAGACAGCTCTCGCTACTTTCGCGTCTTGGAAATTTAAATTTCAAATTTGTTGTACAGCTATCACTCAATCTCTTCAGCTTGGTTTTGTTAGCATAGAAGTACAGATAATGAGTCTGTAAAATTAGGGCGTATAAACCAAGCACTTCCTTATGTTGTAAAGCTTGTAGTCCATATTCATGGGGAAGAGAATGCTGATAGGCTATAAACATTGTAGGTAGGTATATAAGTAGTATTTGCATTGTACCACTAATTTTTATTTGCATTGTACCGGGAATTTCCGAGGAATAAACAATTTCACATGCATGGAATTTTGGAACATATTCATTGCTGTATCATGACAAAATTCTGCATCCAATCTAAAGCCCCAATTTAGTGCTAGAGCTGTCAACTTGGTTTGAAAAATTTGATCATAATATGATCAAATGATATAATCATCTGACTGACCAATGTCTCATGCGTGGCACCAGGTTGACTTTTGTGAAATGTGACTGACTCGAAAAGAGTTAATCGGCAGGCTCTTTACAGAAAATTGGCTACATTACTTACCTGAATAAAAAGTATCCTATATTATAGTCATTTATTTTATACTCTACCTGTGTACAATTTTTTATAGAAATTCATCTAACTGCTTTAGCGATATTGAGCAACAAACAAATAAACATTCAAACAACCAAATTATTCAAATCAACCCTACTTTCACATTTAAAATAATAGTAACATGGTGTGTTTTTAAATTTCCATGAGCCACACTGATTGATACAATATGGTATGTTTAGACTACTCTTAAAAAATGTAAAACAATTTATATTTCAGCTGATGCTGAATTTCAAGACTTGTGCTTTGAGTTTGGACTGGAATTAGACGAAGTTGTAAGTACATTTTCGAAATCTTCAAATACATATAAAAAGATGCAATTATACAAGGTATAAGTACTTACAAGGCTTATGAATTTTCTAACTTGAATTTATCACTCCCCACACACATGCAGGTTTTAAAAACTTATCCTAACTCTCATAATGTAGAAGAAGCACGGGAGGTTTGTAAGGATATTTGGCGCTTTACACTCTATGCCTACCCCGTAAGGGATTGACGATATTGTGAGACCTGTGCATAAATATAATTTGTCTTAATTGTTTTATGTATTGATGGTGACAAACTAGCTTGCAGTTTGCATGGATGCTAAGTGATTACTACGGCATATAGGTACCTATAGATACAAAAACCTGAAGTCAAAATGCATATATGATCCCATCCTGAAGCTCAAGTTGTTTTGCCTTTGTGATATACTTGTAGGTACATCTAACGTACCATTGTATAACACACTACCATTTGACACCATAAAAAAATCATTAATTATGGAAATCTTTGATACGTCCCACTACTGGACACGAGTCTCTCCCCTTTTTGGGAGGAGGCCTGGAGCTTACTCCACCACGCTGCACCAATGCGGGTTGGTGGAGATAAGGGTTAGTTGCCAACCCACTGTCGGCTGTTTTCAAACCGCCCATAAGGCCTCCAACAAGGTTTAACGCGATAGCAACCGGGACCGACGGCTTAACGTGCCCTCCGTAGCACGGAAACGCGCATTATAATTTTGTCACTAGCAGTCACCCATCACACACCCTACCGCGCCCGTATCACTTAACCGAGTAGATCGCTTCCGATCTATACCAGCAAAGGGGCAATGCGCGTTTCAAAAAAAAATCATTGTTTTAAAATAATTATAGCCTTGCCGACTAGTCGGCTAACCCGACTATCCGGCCACTATCGTAGTAGGTGACAAATCGGCAATTTATCGGCAAAGAGCGCCGACTACCTGGCCTCCTGTTTTGTATGTATCTATTTCTCAATAAAACAGGTGTAATGACATAGGATTGTTTCCCCTGACCACCAAGAGAAATCATTCATTCAATCATTTGCAATTGGTTAAATTTGACTTTACGGCAATCATTGTCTAATTGTTTAAAAAGCATCAATACACGAGACTTTCTTTTGGACTTTATTAAGTTTTAATTAAGCTTTTTCACTGTATTGAAAACTGTTTTCCTCCACACTATGATCGTTTGGGCCGGTTACACGGCTGACTAGTCGGCTCCTTTACTACCAACTAATTGGCTAGTGGGCAAAAATCATAATCGGCACATCTCTAAAAATAATCCATTTAATTTAAGGTTTATTTTCAAAATGTCAATTTTTTTTTTTTTTTTTCAGACAACAGAAAAGCAAATGTTGATGAAGGAACAAGGGAGTCAGGCAGGTGCAGGCATATCAGAGGAGATCTTGTACCGCATTGACATACCCGCCAATCGATATGATTTGCTTTGTCTTGAGGGACTGGTTAATGGGTTACTGGTGTTTCAAGGAAAGTAAGTTTCATCACATTTCAGACATGCCCATATTCATATCTTAGACTAGAAGTTTACAACTTTTTTGTGTATGCGCAAACACAGGTGCACTCTCTATTGCCTCGCTCTCATAGCCCGATGGGACGGCAAGCCGACACGACCGAAGAGAGATCGGACGCAGGACCGACGGCTTTTACGTGCTCTCCGATGCACTGGTACCAGAGTGCGGGCTACTACTAGAAATTTCCTCACAGAATAAACCCAATTACAGATTTTTCCGACTCGCACCCGGACCTCAGGCTTCACCATCGCGATTGCGACTATTGGGTCAACGAGGCAGTCAGTCACTTCTGGTAGAACTCCAGTGTCAGAGCTCACGGGGTTAGGCATCACCGCTTTACCCACCCACCTGCCGCTATATTTACATTACATTGATCAAACCTAAAAACTACGAAACCCTACACTGCGCGTGGCCCGACATGCACTTGACCGGTTTTTTTAGCTAAAAAAATGTAAATCGATATAGGTAGGTAGTTAGGTACCTGTAACTATTTTTGATGTGATTTTTTTATGATATATCTTAATAAAATGTAGTAAAAATATAATGAGAACTTAAAAATCACATTGTTTAATTTAAAACACTGGAATCAGATCTAAATTTGGTATTTTTTACTTTGCAATTAACCCTTTTTTTTGTCTTGGGATGATATTTAATTAATAAAATCTACATCTTATTTAAATAAAAATCAATTGCTGTTCATTAGTCTCGCTAAAACACGAGAACGGCTAGACTGTTTTGGCTAATTTTGGTTTTGAATGATTTTTGGAAGTCCAGGGAAGGTTTAAAAGGTAAGAAAATATGAAGAAATTGAAGGAAAATAGTAAAAACCACAATTTCATTTTCCCATACAAATAGTGCGTATCTATCTATCAAACCTTTGACACATAATTTCATTCTCAGGCAATACGAAGTTTGCCGAGTCAGCTAGTGGGTAATAAAAAATGAGCACAGAAACAGGTAATATTCTGCTTACCAGGTATTTCCAATATGTCTACAAATTGTCCACGTTCAAACAATGTACACCTCAAGAACCCATTATATAAATTTATTAATTTCTAATATATTTTCCAAATTACAGGAAAGAGCCACCTGTGTACAAATTTAAGAAATATGAAGACTGTTATTCATTACATTTAACACCAGCCACTTCGCAGATAAGGCCATATGCTGTTGCTGCAGTGCTGAAAGGCATCACTTTCACTAAAGAAAGCTATGATAGTTTCATTGATTTACAGGTAATTATTCAAATTTACTTTTTTAAGGTTCTATTTTTTTTATGTCATGAAGTGGCAAAATAGCATACAGTGCACATTGATGGTAAGTAATACTGCAGCTCATAAAAATCTACATGAAACCAGAAATTTCAATGTAGATACTTTGCCACTCCTTTGGCCTATGGTATTTTACCTCTGTGCCGGCACATGATAATGCTGAACATTATCATTTAGCAGCTAGTAGAATAGGTAATGCGGTAGTGCTGCGAGCTCTGTAACTGGAGCTCTACCACCAGTAAAAAAAGCTCAACCTCAATAGAAATAAAGATGCAAATCTCTTAAGATTCGGTTCTTGTCTGTCTGTCCATCTCTCACAGACAATTTGGTCTTCAAAGTAGGCTGACTGAGTTGAGAGACGCGCATTATGTTCTTTTTAATTTTTACAGACTATAACATCAAATCAAGATTTTTTTAAAATGAAATTTAAAAAAATGCAATGTTTATTGTGTGAAATCTGAGAAAAGACAAAGTTTGGATTTTACGCAATAAAACAACATACGCGTACGATGTCGCGGGAAACGGCTAGTTAAAATATAATCAATTTGTTTTTATCTATTTTAGTTGTAGATATTTAATTACTAATGACTTAAAATTTATTTACAGGACAAATTGCACCAAAATATTTGTAGAAAGCGGACACTAGTTGCAATTGGGACACATGACCTGGACACAATACAAGGCCCGTTTGTGTATGATGCTTTGCCACCTAGCGATATAAAGTTCAAGGCGCTCAATCAACAAAAGGAAATGACAGCAGCTGAATTGATGGAGCTTTACTCTGTATGTTGTATTAGGTTATAGAGATTATAATTTAATTTTTTATTTTACCATTTATTTCAGGCAATAAGGGTCCATAACATACAATACACAGATAACAATAAGAAATACATAACACGATACTATTATTTATCTTAAAGCTAATCACGTCAGTTCACATGGGGCGTACGTTTCGCCTCTCAAAATCGTCTGACTACACCTTCGGGCCAGAAATCAGGAATAAGGAAAATCTGCAGATGTTTAGCAGGCACACGCAATTTGAAAGAGCAGAATCCTGTTGGTCTGTTTGACTTTAAGGCTTCTATCTCTTCCTGTATTGTTTCCTCATCCCGACCTCTCTTCAAGCCGGTTTTCAACGAAGGCGAGAAACTCGTTCACAACAACATTGTCCGACCGCTTAGGTAGCGCCATGACTGCGTTACGTATAATTAAAATGACTTGTCATTGAAACACAACCGTCCCCAATCACATCGCGAATGCAACTGAGTAACTTATAAAGTGACTTTAAGTAGGATTGGTGTTTGGATTCTCTTCTATGATAGTGTAAGGTGTAGCAGTTTTAGGAAACTTAGACAATAAAATGAATGATTAGATGTTCACAATATCACGACGTCTCGTTGGTATTTATTCCAACATAATCACTTTATTGTCAAAGTTCCCAAAAAATATTACACCATACATTAATTTAATTAGCATTACTTGTTAATGGATATATATTTTTTTTTATGTAATAAAAGTGGCAAACAAGCATGCAGTTCACATTCATGTTAAGTGAAGACTGCAGCCTATAGACACCCACACAATAACCAGAGGTCAAAATGCAGATGCGCTGCCACTCCTGAGGCATTAGGTGTTATGCCTCTGTGTCGGAAATTACAGGGCCGTACATTACCACCTGACCGGAACACGATAGTGCTGAACACTACCATTTAGCGGCAAGTATATTAGGTAATGCGGTGGTGCCTACGCCCGCGAGCTCCGTCACTGGAGCTCTACCACCAGTAATTCCAATACAATGTACCTACTCTCTGATTCAACACCAGGATAAGATCTGGAATGTGTTTACATGTATGCTAGAATGCATGCGTTTATCTAAAGAAAACAGACGTGAAGTTATCTAGTTTGTTAGTTGTATGAATATTCATTATTTTCAGAGCCACGCTCAATTAAAACAATACCTTGGGATCATTAGAGATAGTCCCGTGTACCCTGTCATCAAAGACAAAAATGGAGTTGTGCTGTCAATGCCACCCATCATCAACGGTGATCGTTCAAAAATAACCCTCAACACTAAGAATGTCTTCATTGAATGTACAGCTACAGATCTTACTAAGGTATTGTATTATTTTCTTGTATCCTACTAATATTATAAATGAGAAAGTTTGAGAGTATGGATCTTTGTTACTCTTTCCCGAAAAATATATAGACGGATTAGGATGAAACTTTACAGTAATGTAGGTTATACATTGGAATAATGTATAAGCTACAATTTGTAATGAATAAAAGTAAATACGGACGAAGTCGCAGGCGAAACCTAGTATAAAATAAATAAATACGCTTACAACACTAGGTATAAACCTGTGTCGTGGGTGCCATTGTACACATACAACACATCACAAACACCCAAACCTGAAACAAATATTTGTCCCCCTTGCGGGGATCGAACCCGCGACCTTCCGAATCAAGCGATAGTCCCACACCGCTGGACTAACCTGGACTAACCGGTTTCTTAAAACGGTACCTTTATCCTGTGATTTAAAATCAATAGGCGCGTTATAAGCCATTATATTTGGCATCAGAAACGGCGTAAACAACTTTACATATCTAGTACACCAGCGGTTCTTATCCTCTTAGTCCTGGGGGACCATTTGACAAAATTTCAGTTATGCCATGCCGACCAGTTCATTAATATTTAATGGTAATATACAGTAAATAAATGTAAGTAAATACGGGGTTCTTTTAAATATCAACAATAAAAAAACGTATCAAATTACCAAAAACAGTTTATTTTTTTAAGTAACTTCCCAAAATAATCGCATTAAAATGTAAGAAGCTAATAGAATAAAAATCATGCAAGATTTAATAAAATTTTTGTGCTTGCATAATTTTTACCAATTTTTGGGATCTTTGGTTCAGTGCTGTTTAAAGCTTATATGTGATATGTTCTTAGGTTTTCGCGAGCTACACTCATTGAAATTTAACTAGTATTCGGATTTATCTCGCGTATATTAAACTGAAATAATTATTTAAAATCAACCAGACGTTGGGTTTGGGTGTTTGTGTTGTATGTATTGTGTGCTTAAAACTCTCACTTTGAACGTGTAACATGGGTACCCATGTCACATGTTCAAAGTGCCCTATTGCGGGGCTGTGTGTCCATCTTTTCCCTTAAAATCTTTAATCCACTAACTATCGGAATTTGTTTCCAGGCAATAGTAGTCCTAGACACAATAGTGTGTATGTTCTCCGAGTACTGCGGCGAAAAGTACGAGGTGCAACAATGCAAGGTGTACGCGCCGGACGGTACTTACGAGTTGTACCCTCGCATGGAGTATCGCGATGAAGTCATCAATATTGATAAAGCCAATAATTATATCGGAATCAGGTTAGTTCAGCATCAGAAATTCATTTATTCATTTGGGGTGACAAGCACCGCTTATGAAACGTCAAAAACAAACAAAATAAATTTAGGAGAGCTCCAGTGAGCTCGCGGTCGTAAGCTCCATATTAATTAATCTACTTGCCTCTAGATGGCAGTGTTCAGCGCTATCGTGATTCGCTCAGGTGTGTGTACTGCTCTGTAATTTCTGGAACAGAGGCATAACATTCAAGAGCTTCGTAAACAACGTCGTGTTACAAATTCTCAAGGGCGTCTCAGTATAAATAAGTTTGGGAATCCCTGGGATTCACTTGCCATCATGTGAACTGTATCATATGAATAGTAGCTTTTTTGCTACTTTATGAGATAAAAAGTTTGGTATTGCTATAGTACAGTATCCAACTAGAAAATATTGCACATCGTCCTTAGGAAGGAGACACCAGCTTATTTTTTTTTTTATATGCTTACACTCACAGCCTTACAGTAGGTATATAATAGCTGTGTCGTGGATACCGTTTTACAAATACAACACATACACTAACACCCAGATCCGAAACAAAAATCTGTAGGCCATACAAATATTTGTCCCAGTGCGATGGTGCGTGGATCGAACTCGCGACCCTTCGAATCGGTCGAACGGTCATCTCACACCGCTGGACTAACCGGGTCGTCGATTTCGGGTCTGTACAGCGTTATTTCTTTCGCACCTTACTTATGTGACGTTGTATCAAAATGGTCGACATTTTGATACAACGTCACATAAGTAAGGTTTTCAGTTTCAAGTTCAAGTCAAGTTTCAAGATCAAGTTTTGACCAATACCGGACTATCAGTGCTTACGTGCCGTGCGGAGCAGAGATAACGCTCAACGAAGTCTACGCTAGCCGATTGTCTCTTTCGTAGGCTCGGTGTGCAATATTTCTTGATGAGCATTGTAAGTTGTAAAAGCTCTCAAGTTCAAGCTTGTAAAACTCAGCGGTCGATGGAAAGGGCTATGCTCGGCGTTTCCCTACTGGATCGAATCAGAAATGAGGAGATCCGTAGGCGAACGAAAGTGGCTGACATAGCCAAGCAGATCTCCAAGCTGTAGTGGCAATGGGCAGGGCACATAGCTCGGAGAACTGATAGCCCCTGGGGCAGAAAGGTTCTCGAGTGGAGACCACGTATCGGCGCAGCGTAGGGCGTCCACCTGCAAGATGGACCGACTGCAAGGCTGCAGGTACCCGCTGGATGCATCGCTTCCGATCGGTCGGCATGGAGGTCATTGGGGGAGGCCTAATGTTCAGCAGTGGACGTCCTATGGCTGATATGATGATGATGATAGTAAGTTGATGCAACCCAGCATTATTGTAACCTCGTCTATCTTCCAGTGAGCAAGGTGACAAACTAGCAGAGTTACTATCGCGCATGTGCCTACCGACGAAATGCGAAGACTACGCGTTGCGAGTTCGCGTCCCTCCTTCTAGACACGACGTCATCCATGCCTGCGACCTGTACGAAGACATCGCTATTGCATACGGGTATGTATTCTTTATAGAAATTTTCAAAAATGGATATTAAAATATGATACTGGTTAGAGATTGAACCTGCAACTTCTGGATAACTAGCCAAACCGCTTTACCACTAAGTTACCGAAGCCTAACATTCAAGCAACGAATTTCACTTTCCCTTTTTTATTTAACCGACGTTTGAGGTTTGTGAAACAGGTTGGTGAAACAGCTTCAATCTCAGGCAGAGAATATGTAATAATACTACGTATGGAATGAGTACTTCAACGTCCCGCCCGATTTCCCCGCCTCACCCAAACTCCCATAAGAGGTTATGGGCGACGGTTGGTATTTTCTATGTGCTACGCACACGGGCAACAGCTTCAATCTGAGGTATAGCAAGGTTGCTGCTTTTGACAACAGATTTTTTTGTAGATTGAGAGATCTTTTTGTTATGAACGCGGCGAAAAAGCATCAATTTCACATTGATGATAAGTAATTACTGCTGTCAGACTTTTATAGTCTGCACAAAAAAATCAAGATTTCAATGAAAGAGACCGTTACTGTTGGCTAGTCTAACCTAACCAAATTTCGCCTTGGAGGATATTATTATAATTCTGTAATTTTTTTCACATTTAGCAACAGTTTAGGTCGATGCGATGGACACTTTTGCATAGAATTCTTTTATTTTTGCCTTCCATGTTACTCCCATGTCAGGTACAACCGCATCGAGCGCCGCGCTCCCCGCGTGTCGTGTGCGGGGAGGCAGCAGGCCGGCAACAAGCTGGCGGAGCAGCTGCGGCAGGAATGCGCGCACGCAGGCTACACCGAAGCTCTCACCTTCACACTCGTTAGTACACCATTACGCTCTTATGCTGGGTTGCATCATTTTTCTTCAACTTTAACAAATTTGTTCAAATACCGGTTAAGTAAAAAAAAAACATGTGTGCGATTCACACTTGGTTGAAGTTAAACCTCCAAAACTCAAGCTTTGAACTTGAGTTTTGGAGGTCTCACACAATCACTGTATAATGCTTCCTATCTCATTTTCTCCCATGTTAAATCTTATGAATTTATAAAAAAGAGACAGACACATATTAATGTATGTGTCTGTCTCTTTTTACTGTCGCCTTTTCGTTTCATCGACTTGCACATCACAACGATGCTAAAGACGTTATCACTTCAATAATGAGTTGCACCATTTGTTAATTGTTAAATGACGTCATAAATCTAACTTAAACCGTAACGGTGCGTTTTCATTGAAGCTGCGCAAAGATGCTGTGCAGAGCTAAGCTGTGTAGCTGGTTCTAGATGAGCCGAACGGGACTGAGCTAAGCTGTATAGCTAGCTCGAGTTAAGCTGAGCGGGGCTGTGATAAGGATTGATGATTCGGTTGCTCGTTCAGGAGCAACCAAAAGATGAGTGGTGCAGAGCTAAGCTGTGTAGCTGCTTGAAGATGAGCCGAACGGGGCTGAGCTAAGCTGTATAGCTAGCTCGAATTAAGCTGAGCGGGCTGTGATGATGATTGATGATTTTTGTTGAGGAGCAACCAAATCATCAATTTTTACACAGCCCGTTTAGCTGAGCTCCGCGTCAACGCACCGTAACTGGCCGAGCTGCGCTGGTTACTGTTTCTGCGCTGGTTACTGTTTCTGCGCTGGTTACTGTTTTTGCGCTGGTTTTTCCGTCAGATGATACGGGAATTTTCTAACTCTGGTAACTTTGACAATGTCAAAAATACGATGATTCAGCGCTTTTCGCAATCACTGCTAAAGTGAAGTGATGATGATTGTTTTTCAGTGTTCTCGCGAGGACGTATCCACGAAACTGGGCGTGAAGATGGAGGACGTGCCAGCGGTGCACATTTCCAACCCCAAGACCCTGGAGTTCCAGGTGGTGAGGACCGTCCTGTTGCCGGGCTTGCTGAAGACCCTGGCTTCGAATAAGAAGATGCCGCTGCCTCTCAAACTGTTCGAGATAAGCGATGTTGTTCTACAAGATAAGGATTCTGGTAAGATTTTGTTAGTTTTCACCCCATCTACGGCAAGTAAAGGAATTTACATATAAGTTTTTTATTAGGATGAGATCTTTGTCATTTATATTAGGATGAGATGAGATGAATAGGTAATAATACTACGTATAGAATGGACACGACATCCCGCCTGATTTTACCTCTTGCAGCCCGCAGCTCCTCTTGAGTACCGCCGGCAGCCTCGTGCTCCGAGGTTGCGAGCGGGCAACTGTGTGTGTGCGTAAAAACACGTCCTCATTGATGTGTGTGTAGTAGGTTACCAGAATAAGCGTTTTTACGGAATTTTAGCTGAGTGTCCGCGGTGTGTCTATTTGAAGAAAACGAGACAAAGCATTAGCGATTCAATTTCTGTTCGCAATAAGAGATCATGGCCACTGTTCCTTTATTATTTTCGCATTTTTCCCTTCAATATCCAATTATTTCTTCCTACAAAATCATTCGGACTAAATGTTTTTACTTTGTTCCTAATTTAATTTACCGATCGTTGATTAATATTTGTGCCGATTGAAAATAACTTGACAAATTTGAAATATGATTGTGTTTTGTAGAAACTGGTGCACGCAACGAGCGCCGAGCTTGCGCGGTGTACTGCGGACGAACATCAGGGTTCCAGCATGTTCACGGACTCCTGGACCGCCTCATGCTTTTGCTGCGCCAACCCTGGTCCGCTGATGGATACCAACTACGACCCTGCCAAGGTACGTATTTACGCTTTTCTTAACCCCTTATGTATTATCGTTAAATTGTGGTACAGAACTGCCGCAGTGGTCTCAGGGTGAAATTCATAGACCGCACTACGACTTTACTTTGAGCAAAGTATGCTTAGAACTGTCAGTAAAGTATGACTTTTGACATATTTAAAGTCGTAGTGCGGTCTGTGAATCTCACACTCAGTGTGTTCCAACCGATAACTTTTTTACGTAACTTCACGCCTGTAATCCCCGAAGGGGTAGGCAGAGGTAAATGCATGCATTCAAGCATACATGCAAACGCCCACGATTCGCCAGTTACGTTTTGGCCCATGTAACAGATGGCGAGCCTGTTCACATCTCCGGGCACATTACCAAACTTTGAGGTATTGGGAAATTTCCAGAAAATGGAAAAATCCCAATAGAAGCGTGCCGTTCACATTGATGTTATGTGATGACTGCTGTGTGTGTGTCTATAGGTCTATAGGGTGTCAGGCACAGAGGCCTAAGGTGTTATGCCTCTGTGCCGGAAATTACAGGGCAGTACATTACCACCTGACCGGAACCCGATAGTGCTGAACACTAACATTTAGCGGCAAGTATATAAGGTAATGCGGTGGTGCCTACGCCCGCGACCTCCGTCACTGGAGAGCTCCAGTAATAGAACTACCACCAGTAAAAAACTAGACGAAAAGAACTAGAGCGAAAGTTGTACCTCCCCTAATCGCATGTGTCTGATGTGTCCACAACGCCCTAAGCCGAGGTTTGGAGTTTAGTTTGGTTTAGGCTGAGAGCGACCTCTGCGCTCGCCGATTGCCCGGTGAAGTAGACTAGTGCCGTGTCGAGACGTGCCGCCAACATGAGTCCATTAAAAAAATTACAAAAGAAACAGGCAAGTTCTTTATTTATTGTACATCCAATTACTGTAACTCAACCTGATAGCCTACATAATAAACAAGAACACAGACAGGTCTAATACAATGACTAATCTTGTTTTAATATATGTGCAATTGAATTACATACAGACCCAATAAAACATATAAGCCGATGCGAAATTGTATTGTGTGACACGGATCTGTTATCGTACATCTCTTTAATATATCGTATAATCTTTAATTTGATGGTTTATATGCAATGAGGCTTTATCTGAGAACAATACGAGTCCGTGGCCGATTGCATTTCCACGGTGGTATTTTTCTAATTGCCTTTAATGCCTGCCATCAGTTTATAATTACTGTGAATTGATAACATCAACGCATTTTCTAGGAATAATAAGTCACTTCAGTCAAAAGACGTCAACTTTCAATGTACGGCCCTGTAATTTCCGGCACAAAGGCATAACACCAGCATTTAGACCTCTGGTCTTTGTGTAGGTGTCTATAGGCTGCAGTCATCACTTAATATCAATGTGAACTGCATTATTGTTTGCCACTTTCATGACATTAAAAAAAAACCTGAACAAAAGCCTTCGATGCCTACGTCATTAGAGTAGAATGTGCTATAATCGCCACGCTCGACAATCGGATTGGCGGGAGTTTAATCGCGGGACGCTGCTGCCCATGTCGCGTTATTGCATTTACCACTGCCCTAATCGAATGGTATGAGCGCCATAGTTCGGTTGGTCGGCAATAATAAGGAACTTTATAAAATAATGGAGTAAGATATAGGTGCTTTGAGTACGAACAAACCTAATTCGCAATCAAACCGGGTATTGATAGTATAGAATACAGTTACGAAAACTAAGGGGCGTTTTTTAATATAATATATGTACCTACATTCTTTTTTAAATTCAAATGATTCGGTTTGCTCACATCACACATCGAAGTACGAGCGATTTTTAGATCGGAACTATTTTGTTTTTATTCTAATTTTACAACACTTTTCTACCTTTCTACCAAGCTTATGATGGGGAATCTTCCTCGGTTCCTAAATCGGTAACGTCGGATGGGATTCACCCACGGTAGCTAGCTGATTCTAAAATTTTACCCGCCGCAGCCCGGTTTAGATGCCTACCAGTAGTTACAGTGCTAATTAAGAGTCCTAACCAAATACACATAAATATACAATAATTTAAAACCTAAACTCACCCCCTTTTACCGCCCGCACCGCTAGCTAGCACACACTTCCTTTCGTTTTTCTGATCTGATTGTTCCGCGACCGCGAGTTCAAGCTTATTTTTAAGAAGACTACATAATAATATGTTAAATGTGTCCTAATAATTATTATTAAACACGACTTCATAGCTGGATTACCTTAATGTTAAACAGACAGAACAGATGGGTATTAGTAAATAGTATAGACACACAGGACACTCCACCGGCCAAAATACCATACAAACGCTTAATTTGGTCTCTATTACACAGACATCAATCAGTGACGTGTATTTACACGTGCACCTGTGTGCGTAGCACGTAGAGAATACCAAACGTCGCCCATAAGAGGGGAGATTGGGTGAGGTGGGGAAATCGGGCGGGACGTCGAAGTGACCATTCTATACGTAGTATTATTACATATTCTCTGGTATAGATAGATACCTACCCCTAGTTAACCCATAATTCACCAGTCTGTAATAGTGGCCTAACTTTAGATGATTTATTTCTTAATTTTATTAGCCAGTCGGAATCTTTCACGAAACCAAAAACGGGGATCGAACCCGAGATCTCCATCATAACAGTGGCGACCTACTTCCACTAAGTCATCGATGTACTTATCAATATAGCGATAAAGAAATTAGGGCAACCTCATTACCGATACGATAATCCAGGTTCATTGCTGTCATAATACGTACAACAATTGATTGTAATTAGTGTTATTGATCTGAGTATAATAAGCCTACTTTATTATATCTAATTACCTCATTACTGAAGATTACGATTATTGTAGAGTGATCCCACTAAGAGTCACGCGAGCTCCGTCACTAGAGCTCTACCACCAGTAACAATTAAATTATTGCATAAATAGTCGGTTAAGCATTATTGCATAAATAATCGGAATTCAATATTTACTATGTAATATTGGAGTTGTAATATGTAAGTAGATAATGGTTTCTTGGAGTTGTGTTGGGCAAATTCCTCTGTTTCTCTCATAATTGACAAAGAAATATTAACTTGAACCCCAGTTAAGTAGTGATGAAAAGCAAAAACAACTGGCCTTTTCCTGGCCTAAACTGAATTCAGGTTTAACTTGGGTTAGTATGTCGGTGAACTTTTTTATTATTCCCCCTAATGGGTGGCCAGATGTGAATGCATCCATTCAAGCATACATGCAGTTGCATGTAGCTGCGATTCGCCAGTTACTGTTTGTACCATCCAAAAGGTTTTTTTTTTATGTAATGGAAGTGGGAAACAAGCATGCAGTTCACATTGATGTTAAGTGATGAATGCAGCCTATAGACACTTACAGAAGACCAAAGTAAAAATGCAGATGTGTTACCACTCCTGAGGCCTAAGGTGTTATGCCCCTGTGCCGGAAATTACAGGGCCGTACATTACCACCTGACCGGAACACATAGTGCTGAACACTACCATTTAGCGGCAAGTATATTAGGTGACGAGCCTATTGACATCTCGGACATAAAACCAAACTTCAAGTGTAGTACATGACCTACCCCCACTAGACTACTGAGGCAATAAATTAGGTACTAGTCTCATTTAACAAATAATTTGATTACAGATCCAACTTACTTCCCGGGGCGATGCGCCGAAGTGGTCCTCCGCGACAAGGTCATCGGCAAGATTGGAGTTATCCATCCTAGCGTGCTGACAGCCTTCGACCTCACCAACCCTTGCTCATGCGTCGAAATCGATATTGAACCATTTTACTAAAGGCTCGATCACAAAATAGAGAAATTTGCGATCGGTTCTAATAATCTTTGGATTTATAGATCAGACAGACCGATTGAGATCTTTATATACGATGAAATTAATATCATACTGGGCCCGTAACTTTGATGTCGGTATCGATTAAAGAATCTGATAAGCGCAATCCTTTTAGAAAGAGTATGTAAATTTAACAAATTGTAGAGCTTCCCGGATCTTTAGTGATCTCTTCTAGACATCCTTCAGGTTTAGGAAACGGTGCAAAAATACATATAAATAGATCATTCCATGTCAAAACTTATGCCTATTATAATAAGTAACAAGAACAGGCAATTTAGTAGCCATTGTTCGTTTTTTCATTCTGTATGAGATTCAACCGTCTAACTTGATTTAGTTATCACGTTTTTGCAGTGGCCACCGAATATCCGCAGCCTTAGTTTGTGAGCCAGGCATAGATAAAGTTGTTATCATATTTATTATACAATATACAAATAATTATCTACACACGTTGTTTTCTTTATCATTCAAATCACAACACCCGATTTTCAATTAATTCCTTATCGATTGAACGACGTTTTAATATTAATTAGCGTAATCTGTTGGTGCATGCTTTCATGTTATTTTAATACCTAATATAGGTACTTACTAATTTCGAAATTAACAATTCTGTTTGCGTATGATCACCCATTCTCTGTCCCCCAAAATTTGACAACATTACTGCCATAGACCGCTATACATTGATAACTAGCCTACTAATACCTACTAACTTAATCGGCGAGCTCGACCTCTCCCTAAAGCATAGATACTTGCCCGCCCATCGGCGTCCTCGGCATGAGTAGGCTTTCAACATGACATTTGTTGTTCCTTCTGTTGTTTCTTGTGTATAGTTCACTAGAACTCTAATTTTAACTTCGCTTCAATGTAATTTACTTATACTTCTCTTGTCGCGATTGAACAAAATTGTGTGAATTTTTACGATGCGCGCGCTGATGTTAGTTGCTTTTTATTAAGTAATTCGAAGGTGACATAATAATATATATATATATATATATATATATATATATATATATATATATATATATATATATATATATATATATATATATATATTTATGCAACATACCAAAATAACAAAGACACTAATTTTTGAAAATATGATTTATTATGTACGATAATATTGATAATAGACAACACAAAGAATTTAAATATATATCTATAAAATCACATTGTATACATGTCATACAATATAAGTAGATTATAGTATTTCAAATTTAGATTATAATAATATGTGAATGTTTGGTAATTGGTACACTAGATCACATAGTTTATTGTCATTGAAACTTGTGGTCTTAACAGGATCTTAGTCTTTTAGGGCTAGATATCAAGCACTATAATATTAAAATAATAAGTTTTAGGGAGTAAAATAAAGATAATTTTATTATCTTAACACTCTCTTAACCCATAATTATTTTACCAAATTTTGCAATAGCCTAAATGTAGTTTGTATTGCAGTCTGTTAAATGCTTGTAGGCATTGATGATCTTCATACAAGGTACCTATAGCATTATCTGAATACATTTTTTATGTAAACTGTAATTGATGAATAAGTAATTATAATAAAAGCTTTTTCACACCAGCAAATGTGTTATACCGTGTGGTGGTCTTACACTCACTACATAATATTGCATATAACTAGAACAAATGGTTGAGTATCTCTGGTTTAATTATAAGTTCCTATGTGACTAAAATCTTACACATTACATACACAAACTATTTTTATGATTTTTTATTGGTAGTAAATATGACATCAAATGTTAATACATATTTTTTGAGCAAATATAAACTTTACCAAGACATTCACAATATGAATTTATAAATATTTGGAATTTTGAAAAAAAAAATCTGTTTCACGGATATATGTTACGTAAGGCACTTTATTTGACCATTCTAATTGACTTCCCAAAGTTCCTATAAAATGAGAGGCGGAACTGAACTGAGTCGAATGCACAATGAAATCTACCATGTAGATGACTTAACTATAAGTTGTATAATACTTGATAATTTAATATATTTGAATTTATTAACTTTAAAAGCTGATTCTTAGTTAGTAGATAAATCCACCAAAACAGAACCTACAGACTAAATTTGAATACCGCATGCATACACAATATTGGCTAATACTTTTTGTCATACTGTGACAACATCATAAACATAATATAAAACATTGTCGCTATATTATCGGTATCATATTCAGTTATCAGTAAATAATTTATTAAATAATATTGGAGAGAAATAAATAACTATTTAAAGTGGTGGACGGATATCTAAAATACATTTAAATAATCTTGCACAATTTAATCAAGCAATAATTCTATTTTGAACATTCGCTCTAACTCTGACTTTGTGAAATCCGGAGCAGTAATAAATGGACAGAGATAAAATGACAGCTCTTTAAGGTTGGGTGCACTGGTTTTGATTACCTTAGCCACTTGCATCGTAACATGCAGACATCTAGAGAGACTCAAATATGTCAAATGTTGGAAAACATTGTTTGAAAAATAAGCAATTAAGGCTGTGGTGGAGAAGTAGCCATGACGGAGTTTCAAGGAACGAAGGTTTTTCAACTTGTACAAACGTAATAAACTTGAGTCAAATAATGTTTTACAAGTCATTATGTGAAGCACTTGTAGAACCTTGCAATTGCTGATAGAACATATTATATCATCATTAAGAGTGTCACCATATATATGTAGGGCTCTGAGAGTGGATTGTTTTGTCCGTAATAAAGATTCCAAGAAGTCTGATGGAATATTTTTCATCTTTTCCATATTAATACTGACTAAATTTACACACTGCAACATACTGTACAAGCTACTGTGGGTCAATGCAAAGTTCGATAGTATCAAGGTCTCAAGGTACTTTAATTTTTCGAATGGCAGGTGATAAACAAAATTTCCATTTGCATTCTCGGTGCTCGGTGTTATGAGAGAATTACGGAAACTCAAAAACTTTAAATTAGGCCAGTGACCAAGATCATCGAAGATGCAGCTGTCGACTAGAGATATACTCATTTCCAGATGAGTCAAATTAGGACAATAGCTTATTAAAGAAGACCGGACTTGAGAGTACAACTTGAAATACTGCAGTTTCACATTTTTTAAATATTTCGCCACAAAAGGCACAACACTATCACTAATGCTTACATAGTTCTTCATACAAACAATGAGGCGTGTATTGTCCCAGATGCATGGAGTCAAACAGAGTTGCTGCCATCTTACACACACTTTGGCCACTGACAGTAGTGACTCAAAGTCAATCATAGAGAATATGTATATAAGCAATTCGTTTGGCAGATCATTAATGGTGAGGGCGTGGGAGCTGAGCTGGACATCGGTCATCTCTAGGTGCACCATCCTCGGTCGCCACCCCCCTCGCTTCGGCACTCCTGCAAATTCCCACTTAGTTTTGACTTCACCACACTTCTTACTTGCAATATACTTCAACACAACATAATCTACTTTAACTGAACCATTCAATGCGGAAGTTTTAAAATACATGTTTTAATTAAACCAGGAAAGGTCATGAACCTTGAACACGTTTGTAAGAATATAATTCAACCTATTTGATTTTAACACCAGTGATATAATAATTAACTTAATGCTCCTCATACCTCAGGATTACCTCGCTGCCTATTCGAGAAATATTTACTGTTTGCTTTAGTAAAATCATAATTTATGTAAACTTTGCTTTTAGCACCGTTCACTTGGTAAATGTGTGCATCAAAAAGTATTTAACTTCATATTGTAAACGAAATCTTCATTCTAAAATGAAATAATACATTAGAATATATTTTTGTAGGAAATATAAATAACTTTCATCTTTGACTTTGATGCTATTTTCGTATGACGTTTAACTTTACGTTTGGTTATCTGTCGCTTGTCGCAGTGTTTCTACTCTAAATTTGTCGATTCCTCACGCCTTGTTAATTGAACTTATTTGACAACATTTCAAATAAAAGAAAAATACCGTTTCGTTGTTTTTCTTTTCTGAGTTCAAATTTATTTTTTTTTGTATTGTTTTATTTCTTAATTTCTGTGAAAAAAAAATAAAACGGAAAAACATGTGATGACGTCACTTATATGGTGGAATGAAGAAGTTCTGTTTATTCATCATCCCTCCCTCCGCGCGTGAAGCGCAACAAAAGGGGGGGGGGCGATGGTTCGGGGGTCGAGGAATGTCCTCCTTCCCCGGGCCTATCTGCCCCCGAGACGTCGGGGGCGTGGTCCTTAACTGGAGATGCTGGCACGCAGAGGAACTCGCTGAAGGAGGCTTCATACACTTCATACACATTTTTTTTTTTTCGTTTTGTTTTTTCTCCTTGATGAAGAAGTTACCATTGCTTATCTTTAGATGAAAACATTATTGTTACATAATTTGTGACAAGATGTGTCAAATTGATACGGATACGTCAATGTCAAAGTATAAAACTAGGAAGTAGGGATGGTGATCCGAGACCTGAGATCGATTATTGGGAAAGGCGACACGCAGCACCTCCCCATACTGGTTGCGCTAACGTTGTCAACGGATTTTGCGATTGCGCGCCCGCCATTCCGCCGCACAGATTGGAGCGTTTTCGAGCGCACCATGAGCGAGGTGGAGCCGTTGGGCGCCCTACAGACCTCCGAAGAGGTGGAGGAGGCAGTCTGCCGAATCACGGAGGAAATAAAGACCGCCGCAGAGGCGGCCACGACCACTAGACCAGCGCCCACTCACTGCAGGGGCGCCGCGCCCACTTCGTTCCTAAATAAGCTGCGCCAAAAGCGCCGCCTTCGCCAACTGTGGGCGAGCACGCGATGTCCAGACATCAAGCGCGACCTAAATTGGCTCGCCGACGAGGTGAGCACCGCGGCGAGAGCGTATCGAGGGGCCGCTTGGGATAAAACTATTGACCGGGCGGCTGAAAGCGATACCAGCTTATATGCTCTCACGCGAGCCCTCACCCACGAGCCACCCCCCATCTACCCCCTGCTTGACAGCACGGGTAAAAGGTGCTACGGACCCAAGGATCGGGCCGAAATATTGGCCGCCCATTTGGAAGGGGTATTTACCCCCCACCCTGCCTCCCTGGACCCCGCTGTCATCGAGCAACATGATGCCTGCGAGCGCCGTGTGAGGGAACTACTATCGTGTCCCGCCGCGCCGCTGCCCGGGGAGAACTTCGTATCTCCCTCAGAGTTGCGGAGAGCCGTCGTACGACTACCTTCACGAAAAGCGGCCGGACCAGATGGTATTCCGACCGCGGCGCTGCAGCATCTGCCGTGGAGAAGCTTGGTAACCCTAACCAAGCTTTTCAACGGCATACTCCGGACCGGACATTTTCCCGACATCTGGAAGTTGGGGAAAGTCATCGTCCTCCCGAAACCGGGCAAAGATCGTCGCCTACCGTCGAGTTACCGCCCTATTACGCTATTATCCCATGTCGCCAAGTTGTTCGAGCGTCTGCTGTTGCGGAGGCTGAGACCGCACCTACCATGTAGGGAGGAGCAGTTTGGCTTTCGCGCCGGGCACTCGACAACTCTACAGCTGACACGGGTATTAGACCACCTCGCCAGTGAGGCTAATAAGGGCCGTTACTCGGTCGGAGTCTTTCTAGACATAGAGAAGGCCTTCGACCGAGTGTGGCACACAGGCCTACTAGCCAAACTGGCGGACCGAATACCACTCGGGTTATACAGGGTGGTAGCCGACTTTTTAAAAGGCAGGCGGTTCTTCGTAACGGTGGAGGGCGCTGACTCACGACAGCGCCCCATCCGAGCCGGAGTACCACAGGGCAGCTGCGTGTCGCCGGCATTGTATGCGGCGTACACTGACGATATTCCCACCTTGCGTGCAACTCTGCGCGAGGGAGAGGAAGACGTTATGCTGTCCCTGTTCGCCGATGACAGCGCCTACATAGCGTCATCGTCCCGGTTGCATATCGCAATAGCGAAAATGCAACATCTGTTGGACCTGCTACCGGGGTGGCTGGATGAGTGGCGGATGGCCGTGAATGTGGATAAAACGGCTGCTATCGCAATGCGTGTCCGCCGCTCGTTACCGGCCCTCCGGTTGCGAGGTCAGGATGTAGAGTGGCGGTCTACGGTTAAGTATCTTGGGTGTAGCATCGACCGCTCGCTTCGCATGACGCCCACTGTCGATCACGCTGTGAGGCAGGCGGCGGCGGCGCGGGCGAGGCTGCATCCGGTGCTTCGCTCTAGACTGCCACTGCGTATTAAAATACGACTCTACAAAACCTACATCCGCTCGAGGTTAACGTACGCAGCACCGGCATGGTATGCATTATGCTCCGCCGCGCAGCGACGTAGACTTCAGGTCCAACAGAACGTAACTCTCAGGCTGATTACCGGCGCGGGGAGGTATGTTCGCAACGATGTCATCGCCCGCGACTTACGGGTCGAATCCGTGAGAGAGTTCGTTGTCGGCTTGGCGCGAAAAATGTTCGATCGCGCCAACAACGGACCACATCGTCATCTCCGCGGATTCGCCCCGCTGCACGCACGACCACCGGAGGGCTTCGCCCTCCCACGCGAACTACTTCCCAGCGCCTCGCCGAGAGCGCGTCGAGACGATGACGCAAACGCTAATGAAGACTCTGTCCCTGTCCCACGTATTCGGATACGCCACCAATTGGTAAGCTCGGGTAACTACGCCCACCTACACCACTGGCGGTCGGGTTCAATCCCCGACCCAGAGTAGCATCTCTCCCTGAGGTAGCGATCGCAATGCCTGGCTAAGGCTAATGAGACGTTGCGTCGCTGCAACCTTGTATCGGCACTCCACAGCCGGCGTACAAACCAAGAAAGGTGAACACGCCCCCGTCGTAACGGGGGCAGATCAAGCCCGGGCAAAGAGGACTGCCTCGTAGGCTCGCACCGCGTCGCGCGCTTCGCACGCGCCGCGAGGTCATCAGAAGGGAAAGGCGATCTTTAGGAACCAAAAAATCGGTTCTTATTTAAATAATTATAATAATTTATTTAAATCGATCCACAGTACCGGATTGATCTAGTGAATCGATACTATACCCTGGAAAATCGAAGATCGATCTTTTTGGTTAATTCACATAGGGACATATGAAACATAAGATTTAACGTTTAAACGTGAGTATAGGAAGCATTATATAAGCATTGAACACTGTTGAGTTGCTTTTTTTTGGTCGTCTGTTTTCCTTGAAATTTAGTTTTACATATCCCAAATCAAAAATAGATCGATAATCGAAGATCGATTTTTTCAATGTCGATTTAATTGTCAAAGGATTTTGGACACTTCGATTCGAACATTGATTGATTTCAGAAAGAATCACCATCCCTACTACTAAGTCTATGAAATGCTGCCACGAACTTATTTATTTTTAAAAAACAAGTTTTAAAGTCTTCAACAACGACTTAGCCCTTAGGCTGTTGATATAATATTGATATTTTTTATTTGTAGTTGGATCAAGCAAGAGATTAATCGACGACACGCAGGGTCAAGGAATTTTTAAAAATTATATTGATATATCGATATTTTTTTCGATATATCGAACACTGGTGCTGATATTTTAAAAATAAAAAGATCACAGCCCTACATCGAGTTTGACAAGCTGTCAACGACAAGACAGTGACATCTACAATTTTTTTTAAAGGGTCACGGCACAAGACAATTGTTCTATCGCCATTCCACCCTATGTGTGACGTCAAATGGCGCATACGTCTTTTTAGAATACCCTTACTTTCAAAGTAGAAATTATGAATGAAAAGTACAAAATTTCGAAAAATGGTTCAACACGGGTCCCCTAGTTTTGGATTAACTTTTGAATAATGTAATAAAACATGTAGGTTAAGAATATGAAATGTTGTCAATTGCTTTTTGTTTCCATTTGAAAATAATAGTACTAACACTTTGTGACACACTGTGCAACACTTTTAAAATTAAAATATGTATGTCATAAGAAAATAAAGACTTATCAGCATATATTTTTCAAGAAATTATCGACCCAACCAAGTACCTAAATGGCACCTCCATTTCAGTAGAACTTGCCTACTTGCATTTTTGTTTGTTGATTCAAATTGTCAACAATGCAAATTAATTTTCAATTCAGTTCAACCGTTATACAATGTTTTTTTTTATATTTTTGACATCGCTTGTTACGCATATTGCCAGTGTCAGGTAAAACGATATTTCGTATTCGTAATAAACAACGTAAAAGTCGTAAAAGAATCAGAGTCAGTCAGTCAATTTATCAGTCCGTCAGTCAGTGTCACCAATGCCGTCTCTACCATAAGGGCACTCGGGGCCAGTGCCCAGGGCCCCCATCCTCAGAGGGCCCCGAAGGACCGACAATTTCTCTCACATAAATATTACGCATGGGTGCATTGTTCGGTTTTACCTACCTGCTTTTCTCGTTGCATGAACGTTGATCATTTAATCGACGTGATAATCTAGCTTTTGTCCACGGCTTCGCTCGCGTGGTATTTAGTCTGCCATATTAAGTTTCGTAACGGATTATTTTAAATATATACCTATTTATTTAGCTACTCGTACATCATGTACCGTAATAATTTTTAAACTATGTATTCTGTCAATTTACTTGTTGTAAAAGACAAAGTTTTTTTTTTTTTTTTGTATGTTATAAAAGTGGCAAACAAGCGCGCAGTTCACATTGATGTTAAGTGATGACTGCAGCCTATAGACACCCACACAATGACCAGAGGTAAAAATGTAAATGCGCTGCCACTCCTGAGGCATTAGGTGTTATGCCTCTGTGCCGGAAATTACAGAGCCGTACATTACCACCTGACCGGAACACGATAGTGCTGAACACTACCATTTAACGGTAAGTATATTAGGTAATGCGGTGGTGCCTACGCCCGCGAGCTCCGTCACTGGAGCTCTACCACCAGTGAGTTTATCTAAATGCATAGAGCAACATCGGAGGGGAGAAGCCATATGCAGGCTTTCCCCCCTGTCAAAGTACAAGCCCAAATGGGCCTGTACCCGTCGCCTAGATGTTTAAATGTGTGCATGAAATTGTTTCTGTATTTTGTTCAAGTCAAGATGTGAGTTTCGTAGTAATAGACGATTTTTGTTTGATTTTTGTAGTGTGCGTGTGTGTCGCACGCATTTCCCCCCGCAAAAAATGACAGACTGTTTTGTATCGGTAATACACGCTATGGCTAATCCCCTCCGGTCCGCCGCGACCGATGGACCGCGTTGCTCTATGTCTAAATGAAATACTTAAAGCAACAAATTGAGGTATCGATTTTGATGAGAGTTTGATAAATATACTAAAATATGCATTGTAAAATAGTATCTCATTCGATTAAATTTATTCACAATTTTGATCATAATGGCTTCCACATAAATTGTACACAGCAAGATATATTGCACATCGAGGCCTGCGAAAGAGAATCAGCTAGTTTCGTATTTCCTAGGCGTTATCTGCTGCACACTGCCTAGCTACAGCTACGTAAGCACTAGGGTTGTTGAGGATTCCTCTTCCGCTTCCTCATAATGAGGAAGTTCCGCAATATTTTGGGTTCCTCAACCGTTTCCGCATCCTCATAAATAAAAACAAAAAAATCCTCTTCCGCTACCGCTTCCTCAAAATTTAAGAGGAATTTATGAGGAATTTCATTGCGCATGCGCGTCTCGTATCCATGGCAACACACACACACGCCGCAGCGCGATGGCGCGATGCCGGGCCGAACAAGCGAGCGAGACCTCCCCTCCCGCCACTGGCGCTGTTCCTTGCTAGTTTGTTTTAATTTTATTGACATACATTACATACAATATTAAGTTTATACGCGTAAGCAACTAAAAAATTCGAAATATTCGGGGCTTTACGGAACTGTATCTATGGCAATACCTATCTTCTCTTCCATCAATTGTCCCAGTGGACGACTTTTTAGCAATGCTGGATTGGTATATTTAATACGATGAGCTAAGAAACCGGCTGTCAGGGAAAACAGCATTCAAATTATCTATAATATAAAAATAAGTCGGGTTTTCCTTCCTGACGCTTTAACTCCAGAACGCAAGAACCGATTTCCACGGTTTTGCATTCGTTGGAAAGGTCTCGGGGTCCGTGAGGTTTATAGCAAAGAAAGTTCAGGAAAAATATTTATAAATCGACATCCACGCCGGCGAAACCGCGGGCATGAAATGAAAAACCGCGGCAATGAATACTCCTCAGATACAATTACATTAAAGAATTAATATTCTTTACATGTATGTACTTAGTTATGTACATAGAGACAGGACGGCGGATTTTGGGAGTTGGGTCCGCTAGTATTTATCTTCCTCCGGCTTTTTTTAGCTCCCCTCCGGTGTTGCTCTATGATTGAAGAATATGATTTTTGGGTAGGTAAAGAAGAGTATAACTTCGCGAGGGGGTTAATGTGGCAGGGGGATAATGTACGGCCCTGTAATTGCCGGCACAGAGGCATAACACCTTAGCCTTCAGAAGTGGTAACGCATCTGCACTTTGACCTCTGATCTTTGTCTGGGTGTCTATAGGCTGCAGTCATCACTTAACATCAATGTGAACTGCATGCTTGTTTGCCACTTTCATTACACAAAAAAAGTCTTCTTGAGGTCAACATTAAAGTAAATATCAGCGATCTTCTGGGCGGCGGCGAATGCAAGGCGGAGGAATAAACAATAAACATGTATTTAATCACTAAGTGAAGGTAAACGATAGGTTCTTCACCTTGCCACATAAGCAACATTTTACCAATTAAGTTAGGATCATCATAAAGCGTATTTATTTATGTTCGGCTGCAGCATTGCATAATCGGACACGTTGATATTGCGAGTGCATTAATGTGATTTAGCAGCACACCCCATACTGGATTAAAGAATACTCATAGAGGTATAACATCTAGGGGACAGGCATAAGCGCACTTGGGCTTGTACTTAGACAGAGGGGAAAGCCTGCATATGGCTACTCCCCTCCGGTCCACCGTGGCCGGTGGCCTGTGTTGCTATAAGTGTTCATGCTATCTTCCTTTACTGTAGTGTAATGAACTAGCCAATAATATGAATTAATCAACGATCTGACGATATAAATAGACAAAAATTGATAATTTTTGTCTATTTATATCGTCAGATCGTCGTTACTGAAAAGAACTATAAATTCCTCGGTAGCCTAGTGGTAGCAGGCCACTACTACTACGCTGAGGTCCTGGGTTCGATTCCCGGGTAGGGGGTTATCAGAGATAATGGTGAAAAAGCCTTTATCTCTGGTTCTATTGGGATTTTTCCATTTTCTGGAAATTTCCCAGTACCTCAAAGTTTGGTAATGTGCCCGGAGATGTCAACAGGCTCGCCACCTGTTACATGGGCCAAAACGTAACCGGCGAATCGTGGGTGTTTGCATGTATGCTTGAATGCATGCATTTACCTCTGCCTACCCCTTCGGGGATTACAGGCGTGAAGTTACGTACGTTTACGTAACTATAAATTCCTTGCAAATAATTATGGTTGCCTATATTTTGTCTATGCAATTGTTTTTTAGTCATAAATCGGAACGCATATTTTTAATGTCATAAGTTATTTTATAATCTGTGTACGTGATGTTCACGTCATTATACAATGTTGCCATCAAGAAGCTTGAAGGTAAAAATGGAGTCAACACTCCAAACAAAAGTTTGAGTCAAATACCTACATATCTCTATCCTCCTCTTGGGGGGCCGACCTCTCTTTTTAGTGTGATCTGTGGTATTGCTATCTTTTTATTTATATCTCCTACGAAACTTTGTGAAAGAAACACAGTTACAGAATTACATGATAAACATTACTGTATAATTTATTTACAACTTATTAAATGTATTCAATTAACTGTTTTAAAAATGATAAATAATATATCTCACATTGACTATTTTGAGTTAGTGTATCAGTTGAGGAGTAGCCATATGCAGGCTCTCCCCTCTGTCAAAGTACAAGCCCAAATGGGCCTATACCTGTCGCCTAGATGTTTAACTGTGTGCGTGAAATTGTTTCTGTATTTTGTTAAATTCAAGATGCGAGTTTCGTAGTAATAGACGATTTTTATAGTGTGCGTGTGTGTCGCACGCATTTCCCCCCGCAAAAAATAACAGACTGTTTTGCATCGGTAATAAACGCTATGGCTACTCCCCTCCGGCAGAGAATATGTAATAATATGTTGTCTTTACAACCCAAAGGTTGACTGGCAGAGAATGCTATATAGCATTAAGTCCGCCTCATGTAACAATTTTCTTGTGCACATGGAAGAATAAATAAATAAATAAATAAATAATACTACGTCCTCCGGTCCGCCGCGATCGGTGGGCCGCGTTGCTCTATGTCACGGACCCATTTAAGGGCATAGGTACTATACAATATGGAAAGTGCTATTATTCTTTGCAACTTCTACGATCACAATATTTGTAGTTTGTGTGAAAGAAAAGGCATCAATCAATTTATTAAGTTGCCTACAGATAGTACCTGACCTTATACCCTATGCATGAAACTGACTTCGAATAGACCTATCTTAAACTCTTAAAGCCTCTTCTCCTAAACTGTAAACACAAAAAAAATCGGATCAGTAGGTCCTGAAATTAACCTGAAATTAGTTCAACAAAACTAACTCTTCAGTTTTTGATAAACAATAGAGAGATGACAAAACAATACAGGCAAATATATTATAATCAAAGCAATGCAGTGAACAATAAGGTAAAACGTGAATAAAAATAATACTAGCGAAACTTATTTCATCATACATTTATTTACGCGTACTACCTAACGATCACAAACACTGAAATCACAAAACAGGAGGTAAATAAGTAGAAGCTGGAAGAGATACGGATCCTTGCGAATCCGAACCTGTAGACTGAACAGGCGGTAAATATTCTTGTGTCGGTACTGATTGTATAGGTCCTGCTGACGGAGAAATGGAAGGCCCTTCAGTAGATCCTACAGGATTGGGTAACACATAACCTGCTGAAAGATTTGGCGCTAGTACATTTGAAGATTGACTATTCGTTACACTCGATGTGGGAAAATTGAGTGCGGGATTCGGTGCAGGTTCTGATTGATAACCCGATCCTGATTCAATAACGCTTGAAATTTGCGTGTTTGTTACACCTTGCGTAGGTAAATTAAACGTTGGATTCGGAGCGGTATTTGGTAATTGATATCCAGAGTTGGATTCAGATGTGCCAAGGTTTACCGAACTCTGATCGGTGTTACTTTGCGTAGGCAAAACGAAAGTGGGATTCGGCGCAGGGTTTGGGGATTGGTAGCCAGAATTTGTTGAATCAATATTAAACGCCGTTTGTGGAATCGTTGCATCACTTTGACTCACAGATACCGTTTGAATCACCTGTTGTGTTGATGGAGGTAGGTAAGCGTCGATAGGTGCAGCTCCATTGGAACTTACTGTTTGAACACTCGATACTGTGACACCAACGTTGGCTCCCGTGGAAGCTATTGGTGGTAAGTAGGTTGGTGCATTAGTCGATACGGTTCCACTAGTGCCCAAGATCGAAGTTTCTCTGTAGCCCGATGAACCAGTGTTGGAAACAGTCCTTCCTCCTGTGGCTGTGTCCTGAGCCTCGTAGCTGTAGCCAGATTGAGCTGATGATTCAGGCGTCGTGGTGCTGGCAGTTCCAGCGCCTCCAATGTTGACTGTGTTGCCGCCTGCCGGCACAGGATACGCGTAGTACATCTGTCCTGGCGTCCTGTTAACAGTTGGCGCTTGAGTCGGAATAATTGTAGTTCTCGAGGGTAGATTGAATGAAATACTTGGTCTATCGTACACATACCCGTCTTGACGTTTGATCCGAAAGGTCACCGGTTTTCCAATCTGATATCCATGAATGGATTCAAAAGATATAATTGATTTTAGTGATATGAATATCAAAAATCTTATAAAATATTTAATGCGCACGCCCATGTCGACGATGCATCAAAATAATGCGTCAATATTTAATTCATAGGAAAGAGGCAAAAGACGATTCAAGTTAAATACAATCCTATTTATAATTTTTAGAAAGTCTCCCTAGAGATAGTTTCAAAATAAATATTTATTTTAACCCTTAAACGCTTATATCCATTGTATTTGTTATAGTCCGGTAAAAATAGACATTTAGCTAAAAAAATATGGATACCATGGGTATACCCAGGTATACCAGTAGACATAAAATACCAAAAGTGCCCATAGATCACACGTGTGCTTAAAAAGTTATTCAAGGTCAAAGGTCAACATTTTCTTTTTTTTATTTTTCTCGAGAACCGTAATTATTTTGGAAATACAGCTGAAAATAAAATTAGAGATCATAAAATTAACTACATAAAGTCCTCATGTTTTTCCTCCTAAGGATCACTATTCCTAAGATGTTTGCATAACCTGGCTAAGGTTAGATATTTCTTTTTTTGCTGACAGTCTTGTATATAAAAGACGAAAGAAGTTTGAAGAGTGGAGCAGCTCCACAAATTCCACAATACATAGGAAGCCCGGGACAGACCGCACACGAGCCACCGGCTGCAATCACTGAACGCTGCCATTGGCATAGCTCCTGTAATTATCATTTAAGTATTTTGTTTGTATGGACTGGATGGAATCGTCGTTGTATGCTTCTTGTGGCCCGCACCGGCCACTAAACCCTGACAACAAACGCCGCCTCACGCTAATTCACCCCACTCGCGCGCTTCTCCTCACTCCACCCTTCTCTCTTTTACCTCAGTTGAAATGTTCAAGTGGAAGGCAACGTGTCGTGAGTTGTCTGTTGTAAGAAAAGGTAGCAGCCTCCGATCGTAGGGGCAGCTGTCTGCCACTAGTGCCACTGTCCACAAGTGGCTGTCGCGCGCTTCAACTACTTTCGTTGCCGCTTCTAGCTTCGCGTAGCAGCGTTTTATGGATGTCGCGAGTGACTATTGTTCGGCAACACAATAGAGCCTTACTTGTGAACAAGGTAGGCATAATATAAAAAAGGTACAAAGTATACGTCATTACTTTGCGGCTACTTCACTCGGCTAACAAAATTTTATTTTATTTTACCACATGTATATTCCTGCTATATTACAGCTTTCTAGTATAAGAGTCTCTTCGATAAGTTGCGGACAGACTAACAGACGTAAGGACATGGCGAAATTAAAAAGGTTTATTGTAGACTACGGACCTAGAGATTACAGGCAACCATAAGAACTCTTTTTGGTATTTTAAGCTAACATGGTTTATACAGAATCCTGTGAACGTGAATACGAACGAAAATGGTAGCTTTAAAATAAATAATTTCAAAGTACTTCGTGAATCTAACACATTAGTGTTTTTATGATATGCTTCATGTTGCAAAGAATGGCAACGGTTTACATTTTAAAATTTATCAGTGCCACCTCGCTTTGCGTTTCTTAAGTTATTTTAGGGTTAAATTCCTGCATAGTAATTTGCGGCTGTATCAAATAATGAGCTAGAAAATTACAATTTAAGTACTTACTTGGCTTTAATATATTATTCTTAGAGTGTACTTACTTACTTGTATTTTTATCACTGTCCTTTTAGTAAAGTTTTCGCAGGTTTCCGCGAGCTTCATACATTGCAGAAATTACATTTGCGGATTTGCCGGCGTATGCAATACTCTCAACTTCCTCTCTTAGCTTTCCAACTACCTTGGTCACGGGAAGACTGCACATCGTCGTGTTTTTTAAAATTATCACTTCGTTGGCAACTTCAGTGTACAAACCGGGTTTTATCTGTTTTGGTAAGCAGCTTACTCATTAAAGGAAAATCGAACCCATTCCTTAGGCACATACCTATCACGACCACTTACGACTAACATTAGCCGTTTTCTCATAGCAAGTGCTAGCCGGGCTGAGTTTGTGTCCCTTTCAGAAGTTTATGCCTCTGTCTAGTTAAGTAAACAGGAATCCCGGATATCCAAAATACCAGGATACCGGGTATAGGTCGGAAAATACTGGCTTTTAGCAAGATAAAACAGTGTGGCCTACCACAATACATTAAGTGTTCCTGTAGGGAGCTTTCTTTACCTCGGGTCATTTTTATAACCCTTTGACAAAACTGATGCCTACGCGGGATAAATTCTTATTTTAACTAATAAACCCAAGTTGAGATTGGCCCCTAGCTAACACGGTATAGACATTTTCTCGTCAAAAACACATTGCATATTCACACAATCGTTCATTTTACATTTTCAGAATTTGGTACTCAAGCTGCAAGTAGTGTCAGAGGACTCAGACGGGCCGCCATTGGTGTTGGTGCGTCAGGCGTTAAGGCGTTAACGAATCTGGCCGTGCCTTTCCAACTGAACTGGACTTGTCTGGACTGGACGAAGTGGACTGCTGAAAAGGCACCCGACACCCGAATACGCTTTGGTATTATGTTTTTTCTTAATCTATAGGTGTTTTATTAACTGGTGGTAGTTCAAGAGTCTGAGCTCGCTGGAATAGCCATCACCGCATTACCTTCTCTATCTGCTGATTCTGCTGCCACGCGGTAGTGTTCAGCACTATCGTGTTCCGATGACATGGTAATGTATGGCTGTGATAACCAGCATAAAGGCAAAACAACTTAGAGCTCAAGGTATTTGCATTTTAACCACTACATTTGTGTTGCAGTCTTACCATCCATGTGCATGTTTGTTTGTCACCATCTTAATTTCAGGCTAAAGACGTCGGTCCACTGCTGGACCATAGCCAAAGGGAGATATGCCGTAATCGCCATGCTTTACATGCGGATTGGCGATCGCAGTGACGGTAGTTTTATCGGAAGACGCTGCTACCCAACTTTAGTTATAGTACTTATTACCACGCCATTGGGATGTTTTGATTGCCATTGTTCGGTTGACTGACTGTTCAAGCGGAAGTTTCTTTGAACAGAATTCTTCCACTAGGGGGCGGTGGGGTCGTCACGTCCCGACGACGGTTTGCGGCCATCATTACATACAAAAATTGTAAATGTTTTTGTAAGATATTCCAATTTCAATTTCAGATGAATCAACAAAAAGAGAAACCAGTTTTAGACGAGCGACAACGCAACGGCTTCTACTTGGGCAAGAGCACGGCGATATTGTAATACATCTATGACAAGTACACCTGGGAACATATTTTACTTACCCTACTACTTTTTAGGACCCCAGGGCAAGGTAACGTATTTTATTCTACGTACTAGTACCACAATGTAAAGAACGGAGGTATCCATTAATCTATTAATAGCTTGTGCCTGCGACGCCGTTCGCGCTTGACTGTCTCGTTGGTCCAGAGTGGTCGCAATCTTCGCGATGTTGAAGCTCGAGGTCCCGGGTTCAATCCCCAGTTCGGGAAAAGTTGTTATTGGATTTTTTCAAGGATCCTCTGAAGGGGATCAAAATTATCCTATGTGCTACAACTATATAGGTATATACTATACTCGAGTACAAAATTTCATCGAAATCCGTTTATCTCTACACGCCACGCCGATTCCCAAGACTTTTGACCCCACCCTCTTGGTCTCCCTGGGCCTCTGCAACCATCCACATTCGCATTGTATACCTGTTTAGTCATTCGCTCATTCGACATTCTTTCTAGGTAGGTACATGCCCGAATCATCGCAGCATGCCTTTTTTCATTTTTTACACCAATCTCATTCACGTCAAGCCTCTTTCACATTAATTCACATCTTCATTATGAGCGCGATCGGTGAGCGTAAATAAGTAAATAATAATAATGGCAACCCTTGAAACGTCCCACTGCTGGGCACGAGTCTCTACCCTTTTGGGGGGGAGGCCTGGAGCTTACTCCACCACGCTGCTCCAATGCGGGGTTGGTGGAGATACGGGTTACTGGCCAACCCGCTGTCGGATGTTTTCAAACCACCCACCCATAAGGCTTCTGACTCTGACAAGGTTTAACGACTGCTATCGCTTAACCGAGTAGATCGCTTACGATCAACACTAGCCGCGGGGCCATGCGGGCTTCAAGTAATTTATCAAGTAAATAATAATATATGTACTAATATTATTATCTGTTTTCTAAGCTAATTAATGCACTATGTTTTAATTGATGCCCTATAAGCATTTTATTACATTGCAATATTAGTGGTACAATAAGGTAAAATAATACAATTATGTATTATTAATAATTAATAATACTTAAATGTTTTGTTATTGACCAGGGCGATTGTGAATCATCGCCTATGCTTCATGTTATCAACTCACTACGCCAATATACCTATCTGCCTAAATTGTAAGTAGGTAGGTATCTATACAAGTGATAACAGATGTTGAACTATAAAGAAATATTTACTTGCAATTTACGCTTTTAATAATACTTACCTGAAACCAGAAAATATATATCTATATATCTATATATCTATAGTATATATATACCTATATAGGTATAAAAATCAATTGCTGTTCGTTAGTCTCGCTAAAACTCGAGAAAGGGTGGACCGATTTGGCTAATTTTGGTTTTGAATGATCTTTAGAAGTCCAGGGAAGGTTTAAAAGGAAAAGGTCAGAAAATACGAAGAAATTGAATTTATTATTTCATTCTGAGGCAATACGAAGTTTGCTGGGTCAGCTAGTAAGAATATTAAAAAAGTGTTGTAAATTAGTCATAGTACAGTAACAGACGACACATGTATAAAATTAAAACAGATCCTTACATTGCGCGTGGCCCAACACGCACTTGCCTGTTTTATGTCATTATCCGACAAACAAAAAGTTAACATTGACGGTAAGTAATTAAAAACTGCAGCCCATAGACATCTGCAAAAAAATAGGAGGTTTCAATGCACCTAAGCACCTAATAATAAACTAACTCACGTTTATTAATCATCTAATCAGAATACTGTAACGAATAGATCGAGATAATACGATGACCAGTAAAAAATAAGATATAAATTAGTTACATTTTAGATAGGTACCTACATTGGCAAATAAAAGCGTTTTCTTATAAGTATAACTTTAATCATGTTAACATCAACACATTTTACATGTTACTTATTAAGTAAATTGAACATATTCATTGCAAATGTTTGCGTATGAATCGTTCGATTAACGGTTAGGGAAAACATTATAAATGAAACCATATGTGAAATTCGTATACAAATACCTAAGTGTGCCAAAAACCACATAATTCGAAAGTTGTTTGACTCAAGACGTTAAACTTTCTTCGTGTGCAGGACGAGAAAATGTATTTAGTGAAGTGTTTTTTTATGTAACTACTAGCGGCCCGCCCCGGCGTCGCGCGGTTGCAATGTTACCTACTCTCCTATTCATCTTAGCGAGATGTTATAGCCTAAAGCCTTAATCGATAAATGAGCTAACAAACACCAGATCAAATCAGACCAGTAGTTCCTGAGATTAGCGCGTTCAAGCAATCAAACAAACACATTCTCTTCAGCTTTATAATATTAATATATATATTACTAGCGGCCCGCCCCGGCTTCGCCCGCGCTGCTCTGCTCCTATTAGTCATAGCGTAATGTAAGCTATCCTATCTCTCAAGTTGGATCGAACTGCACATGGTGTGCGAATTTTATTATAATCGGTTAAGTGGTTTAGGAGTCCATTGAGGACAAACATTGTGACACGAGATTTATATATATTAAGATAGTAGAGATAATGGTGGCTAACAAGCATAGGCATATTATTATGCAGATGCGGTACCAACCCTGTGACCTAAGTTGTTATGCATATGTTGGTTATCGGAACACGATAGTGCTGAACATTGCCATTTGGCGGCAGATAGATTAGGTAATCTGGTGGTGCCTACGCACTCGAGCTCCTGCACTAGAATTCTACCACCATTAAAAAATTGTGGAAAAGAAGGCCTAAATGTATGGTATTTATATGATGTTATTCAGTAGCTTTTATTACTTTTCAGATCCAATAATGATACGATAATTTCAAGCAATTATCCGAAGCTGTGGAAAATAAATTAGGAAGACTCGATGAAAATAGATAAAATACTTCGCATCAAATCTCCCTGATCCGTCCGATCTGAACCATCCTACACATCCTACCCGTAAGTTATTTAAATAAATATAACATATGAAGGTACCGACTTTTAACCACACATGGCGTGTTAGATTAAAATTTTAATTTTATTTTAATTACGCCATCTCGTCAAACAATGTTGTTCAAAATTTTAAAAAAGGCAATCTGTTTCATGAAATACTCCTTTAATTTTTGTGTTGTGGTTTGATTTACTTATTATATTTTACTTAATTAAACATACGATACTTTAAACATACAAGAAAATTACAGAAAAAGTTCTTACGAATAAAAATTGGAAAGAAAAATATTGACTTTTGATAGGACTTCAACTTGCTATCTCTGGATACTATGCGTACCTGATAGATAGTTAAACTGATTGTTATGATTTCAAAAATTTATAATTAATGCTATTGAAGTCTCCATTTGAATTTTAATGCCTGGGTCTCGTACCCCATTTGCCCCACCCAAGATGTTGGGGGTCACTGGAACTATGACACGCATCTCCTCATGTACCCCAGACATGCGTTGGAACAGCAGTCTGAGTGATTGATGCACTGTAAACAAATAAATTTTAATACGTCAGTCAATACTCACACAAACTCAATTCTTGAGAATACTGCTACCCCCAACTGTTGTAGTATAAGTACCTAATTATGACCATTGTCCCTAGTGGCTACTTATTATATTGTAAATATTAAAGTTTACTTGTTGTGTATAAAACTAAATATTGGTTTCTTTATTTTATTTAATAAAGATCAAAAAGCTTAAGATGGTCTCGAATTTAATTTACCTAATCACGTTTACCTAAGTATTTTTTATGATACCAAGTGGTAAAGAAGCATACAGTTCTAATTTATTGTGAGTGAATTCTGTAGCCTATACATGTACATAAAACTAGTGGTTTCAATACAGTTTCAATAATGAAACAAAGGTGGCAAACAATTATGCAGTTCACACGGATATTAAGGTTCTTCACAAAAACCAGTGGTCAAATGCATTGCTACTCCTGAGATCTAAGTTGATATACCTCTGAGGCAAAAATTACTGGGCTATACATTACCCCCTGACCGGAACACGATAGCACTGAACACTACCATTTAGCGGCCAGTAGATTTGATTCTGCAGTCATGCCTAAACCCTCGAGCTCTGTCACCGGAGCTTTCACCAGAATCGTACTATATATATGAATTGTGTTTTTTTCGATTACACCTCATATTATCTAGGCTTACAATACAGGACCAATAATAAGGTTTCAGGGAACATGAGCCTTGGCAGTAGCAGAGTCTGAATTTTCATTTAGTGTGCATTGACATAATCTACGTTTGGATGGTTACTTAAATCAACTAAGGATATGCCTCTCACTAACATTGTCGTAATTGGATTGTTGACTTCTTTAAGTAGGTAAGTATTAAACCTAGAAGGTTGATTTATATGATTTTGGGGAGACTTGAACCCTTCGATCTTCTAAGCCTTAGTAGGTATCGTCTGTTGCGACACCATAAGTTTTTTTAGCGTCAAAACTTGAGAGACAAGCAGATGGTGCACCCGATGGAAACTGATCATCGCCTCTTATGAACATTTGCATCATCAGAGTCAACGCGCTGCTAGCCCTGAAGTACTCTTTTGACGCCAACATGATAATTGTTTTGCCCCTTCTGCTTCGTTCTTACACCCACTACACGTTTATAATGACTAAAATAAACAGAAACACTTTATTACACTAGGTAATAAAGAAAACACTTACAAATTCACCAATTTGAGCACATTTCTCGTTAGGTTTCACTTCTGGTAGTAATTGGGGCTCTACCGGCGTCTGCAAATCATTTCTATCAAGTTCCTGAGCTGGCACTTCCACAGTAAACACTTTATCTTCACTCCTTTCTCTAATCAAGCTTGCGCTTGCAACAACAGTGAATGCAAGGATGAGGAACATTGTACGTGGCATGGTGGCAAATGTAATACTGAGCATACAGGATTTAACATTTATTTGATATAGTGGGAGGTTTCGTCATTCTGTTTTTATTGTGATACCTAAATATATCTAGGTTTACCCGCATTGTATATGCTCAACTGATAATTCACTTGGCAAGAGTGTTTTGATGTGATTTTTACGATTTTATTTTTACTTTGACAATATTTTTTTGTTAATAATTACTTAATTAAACCGCCTTCTTTTTAATAGCATTATGACCCTCAAAAAATGTGCATTTCATTCTAAATTAATTTTGGCTAGTTATCTTCTAGTCTGTAAAAATTGTACTGTCAGCAAAAAAAAATACCCAACAGCAAAGGTCGAAGGGTGCGGCGGGCGAGAGAACAGCTCGCCCGCCACACCCTTCGACCTAACCTGGCTAAGTCGGGGGCGCCCACGGTCCGTTAACAACATCTTAAAGTCTTGCAACAAAAACACTGTGGCTTGGTTATAAAAAAATTAGTTTAATCACGTGGCCAGTTTAAAATTCTGTGGCTGTACTTATCATAAGGCCTTCTCTTTTTTATTTTTAATAACATTTATTTTTGAATAGTGCTTCAATTTTGATATTAATAATGATGCAACAGGAAAAGTAGGTGAATACCTACTTAATCATACAGTTAGGTTCCTTATTAGGTTATTTTACTTAAGTAACTTGCGTTATTAGGTTATTTTCTTACGTCTAATTTACAACACAAGTCATTTTGTTTGGTATTAGTTATTTCCAATTAGCTACCACATACAGTACTTACTAAAGATTCAAATGATTGAGAATTAACTTACCATAACATCCATATACCTACTTACTACAGAAACATCGGAAACACTATGAGGAAAAGACTGCTCAAAAACAAAGAGTGTTAATTCGCAATCAGGTATTCCATATTCGTTTTATTTCGACTATAATTAAGTACTTACCTACCCAATAAAAGTTTTTTGCCTATCAGGATTGAATATTTAGTAGTAGGAACAGGCACAGAATAGATTACAGTACAAGTAGGTACAGGTCACAGGTAGATACTTTCACTGACTAGCCACTGTCATCACTTTCTTAATTGTACTAAAATTTATCAAAGGATGCCAGGCCATACGTTCATCGAACGCCTATGCTAGACAAACGCTAGTGTGAGGTGTGAGGGGGTTCTACAAAGGTACCTTACATGAATTTAAGACACTTAAATAAATCATGTATTTTATACTTATTGGATTGGAAGGTTGTCCATTGACCAACTCCCAGAAATCTACAGACTCTGACTGCATAAAAAAATCGCGGACCGCACAGAAGAGCGTCACGGGCCGCATGCAGCTCGCGGGCCACGGGTTGCCGACCGCTGGTTTAGGCAATTAAAAAAAAAAAATTAAAAAATTAAAATACGCTTACACTCACAGCCCCACAGTAGGTATAAACCTGTGTCGTGGGTGCCGTTGTACACATACAACACATACACAAACACCCAGACCCGAAACAAATATCTGTAGGCCATACAAATATTTGTTCCGGTGCGGGGATCGAACCCGCGACCCTTCGAATCAAACGGTGGTTTCGCACCGCTGGACTAACCGGGTCGTCAATGCGGTGGTGCGTACGCCCTCGAGTGCCTACACTAGTAAACATAGTAAACATTGTTTGGTTTTACAGTAGTCGGTTGTATCCAATGAAAAAATTCAGATCCCAGCTACCCCTGAGACTTAAGTTGTTCCGCTTTTTACTATGCCTGTGTATAAGCATGTTATGCAATAACGCGGCAATAAAAACATAGTAAATTTTAAATGAAAACGTGTTCTCTTTTTTTAAAATAATAAACTTTGTTGTCAACATCATCCTATACATGAACTCGTTAGGTGAGGTGAGTAATCAAACCTTGTCCACATTGCCAGCAATTTTTATGTTATCTATTGACAAACAAAACATTGCAGCATTCGAAATCGATTACTCTTTATCAGTTCTCTCGTGATGGTTCAATTATTGTCACTAGTCAAGTATGATGAAGTCATGCGGGTGATGTTGCAAAAAATGTTAGAAATAACTCAACATTTTAATAAAGTCCTTCGAGATTTTAACTTCTCAGTATTCCACATACCTATCTACTATAAAAGCTGAAATTTAAGAGCGGAATTTTTTTTATTATAAAACTAGCTGTGCCCGCAACTTTGTTTGCGTGGAATAGTGGCTTTGGGACATTAGGCAGCGCTTTTGGATATACATTTTGGTTAATTTTGGATCATAAACACTTTTGGGTAGCTAAAAAAATCTATTTTGCAGTAATGCTTCTCTGTACACGATATTAGACGTATGACCATCGGGGATAAAAGCACACAGGCTGCTAGGATTGCGAAAAATTGCTAATTATGTGTTTAAACGCGCATCCATCCTATGCTGAACCGTATTTTAGAAAATGCCATTTTAAACTTCTATGCATAATATTTTTTTATAGAAAATGATTATAAACTGTTGTAAATTTTCAGTCAATTTTTAAACATGAAAGATAGATCTATGCATAATATAAGCACCCCGTAAGAGCGCCGGCTCAGGAGAGAAAAATTGAATATTAACGTTGTGCATTTTTACCCACTAATGCCACCACCACCACCGCCACCACTACAATCGCTACCAACGCCATCAATGCCATCACCGTCACCAAACACCTACGCCACCAATGCCACCAATGATACAAACGCCACCAAAACCACCACCACCACCACAACCAATGCCACCAACGCCCCCAAAACTACCAACAACACCACCAACATCACCAACGCCACCAATACCTCCACCGCCAATAAAACCACCGCCAGCACCACTAACGCCACCAACACCACCACCAGAGTCACCAACAACACCTATGCCACCAACGACACCAACGCCACCACCACCACCACTACCACCACCACCACCACCACCACTACAAACACCACCAATGCCACCAACACCACTAACGCCACCAGCACCACCACCATCGCCCTCATCATAATCACATCCGAAAGACGTCCATCCATCTCCGCTGGACAATGCCTTTCCCGAAGATGCTCCTAAAAGTGTTGTGCGTCATAAGAAAAGAATACGCCATAATTGCCACGCTTGGCATGCTGAATGGTGATCATGGCGGAGATTGTTTTATGTTATTATTTGGGACGCTGCTATGCGGTATGCTTAATGTTACTAACAGAGAAAAACCGGTCAAGTGCGAGTCGAACTCGTGCACGAAGGGTTCCGTACCAAAAATGCCATAAAAATTTCGTTTGTTGGAAGGTAATATACAACATAAGACCTAAAAATTCTGTGAAAATTTTAAGTGTATACTTGATACCGTTATTGATATCGAGCAAAAAATATACGAAAAAAAACACGTTTATTGTATGCCCCCTTGGACCCCCGCTATAGCGGTAACAGAAATACATAATTTGTGAAAATTTTAGATTTCTAGCTATCACTGTTTATGAGAGACTGCCTGGGGACAGACAGACGGATGGACAGACAGACAGGCAGACAGCGGAGGATGAGTAATAGGGTCCGTTTTTACCTTTTAGATACGGAACCCTAAAAAAGATAGATTCAGAATAGTTTAAAAATATTAGATATGATTCTTTAAATTGTCGTAACTTTTTATTTCTGAACCGATTGACATGAAACAAACAGTAAATGTTAAGTGAAACTTACCACAATATATTAGTAAAAACTAAAAATCGGATAAGCCATTTCTGAAATTAGCGTGCACAAACACACAGACAAACATACATTTTTCCGGATAAAAAGTACCCAGTGTTGTGCGCCAAAGTATAAAGTATAAATATACCAAGTTTCATCGTAATCAGACCGGTAAATTTTGTGTGATGCTTGAACAAACAGACAGACAGACAGACAAAAAAATTTCTAATCACATATTTGTGTTCGGTATCGATCTAGTAACATCCCCTGGAATTTATTTTTTCAATATTTTCAATGTACAGAATTTGAACTTCTACAGTTTTATTATAATATAAGTATAGATGAAGCACAGTTTTATTTAAAGTGGCAAACAAGCATGTAGTTCCTATTAAAATGTATGGTATATCAATACTGCAACATATAGACATCTACACAAAAACTGAAGTTAAAAAGTAAATGAAAATGCAGATCTAAGCGTCGCCACACTTGCCACCCTTGCCACAGACCTAGTTGTTTTGCCTCTGTGATAGTTATTGCGGGATCATACATTAGAACTCTCCCTGTCAATAAAAAAATGTATATAGGTAGGTATGTCTAGGAGCGTCGTCGGCCTCAACCAAAGAGCAACACCGGAGGGGAGTAGCCATATGCAGGCTTTCCCCTCTGTCAAAGTACAAGCCCAAATGGGCCTATACCTGTCGCCTAGATGTTTAAATGTGTGCGTGAAATTGTTTCTGTATTTTGTTAAAGTCAAGACGTGAGTTTCGTAGTAAAAGACGATTTTTATAGTGTGCGTGTGTGTCGCACGCATTTCCCCCCGCAAAAAATGATAGACTGTTTTGCATCGGTAATACACGCTTACACGCTATGGCTACTTCCCTCCGGTCCGCCGCGACCGGTGGGCCGCGTTGCTCTATGGCCTCAACCCCCGATTTAGGGGAGGAGGATGAAGCCGGATGGCAATTGAATAAATTTTGGCTTCCTATAAGATTGCTAGTTTTTAGCTATTTTATTAATCTTTGGAGAGCGAGTGCAGCTGCCTTACTCTTGGCAACGCTCTTAGGTATGTGTAGGTACGTGTTTGTAAGGATAAAACAGAGATTAGACCTATTTGGCCACGGAAACCGAAAAAGAAACATATTATTATTTCAAAGACAATTTATAATTAAAGGTCCAATGAACACTTCATTGTAATCCAAAAGGTAGGTTAAAAGAAGGTTTTTTCGTGGTGCGCTGCCGCCCGACTGGTACTATACCCAGGTTTCCAACATCTGTCTGCAATTTGCCAACATTTAGGACTGATGGCAATACCCCTTTGGGCAGGTTCAATAAGCTGCCGAGGACGTTCTTGCAAAAGGCTCCCGTCACCCTGTCGGCCATGTTTCCCCAGAGACCCATCTGGCAAAACCTGAAAAATAGACATTTTGCTATATCGTACACGGTTTTTTGGTGTAACATTCCTTATATAGGTAGACGTAGACCTTCCCGTCAACTGTGACTGAAGGTGGTAGGACACCTTCAGTCACAGTTGACGGGTCTAAAAGTCAAAGTTCGAGTATAGTTAGAGTTTTGACACGTCTGTGAAACAAAATAGGCGTTGTAACTTCGACTATAAACCAAAGGAAAGTCGTAGTGCGTAGGTATAAAGTTACAGGACGATAAAGAGTTAAAAGGTTTTGATTGATCATATAATCATATTATCACCTGAATTTTGATCCGGTAGTTATTTGTTCACCAATCTTCAAAAACTGGTCGTTTTTCTCTGAATATGAACCTAATCCGAATAAACTTGAACTTGAGGTGTTCTTCTCGGCCGCCGGTGTCAGATTATGGGCGAACTTGGCCATGAGGCCCACAAAAGAGTCTCGCACTCTGGCATCAGTGGACGATATTTCACCACCAACTGGCTTCCCTTCGTCATCCAAAGCCTCAAATAAATACGCGAGTTCATCTCCGTGAGCAGGACCTTTCAAATTTGGCTCAGCTTTGGGATTGTCATCTGAGTTCTCTGTAAAAAATGTAGCGTTAAATAAAAGGAGCTTTTTTAAGTGCTTGATCTCAAGGCACCGCATGACGATCGCTTTAAGCGTTAAAACAGCCTACTGTGTTTTTTATCTAGGGACCGTGGCAAACAAGCATGCAGCTCACATTGATGTTAAGTGATGACTGCAGCCTATAGACATATACATAAAAACCAGAGGTCAAAATGCAGATTGCCACCTCTGAGACCTAAGTTGTTATGTCTCTGTGATAATTACTACATTAACATCAAACCGGAACACAATAGTGCTGAACACTACCATTTCTACTATTTATTTTTGGCAATAACATAATATGCGAGTGAACTTTAGAAATCGTTCACCGACCCATAGAGCGTAGTAGCGTTATAATTCTATGCACCGACCCTAAAAATCGATTAAAAATCAAAAAGAGAAAGCAAAATTTGACGCATCGGTGTGGGACTTCGGTAGCTTAGTGGTAAAGTGGACTGGTTATCCTGAGGTCGCAGGTTCGATTCCTGCCCGAAGTAAAATTTTTCTTTCCGTTTTTCTTTAAGTACCTTTTCTATTTCAATAAGGTGGCAGATAGAGGTAATGCGATGATGCATACACCCGCGAGTCCGTCAGCTTTTCCTTAGGTACTATCGTTTTGTATTTTTTTGTGGTTGTAAAGATGTCTCTCGTCAGCACGGGGTCCAATTTGAAAACCGAATAATTATTATTATTCCACTTATTTATTAATTTAACTTATTAAATATTTTTTACATATACCTATTATATGTATAAAAAAACACAAATAGGTAGGTATATTAATAATAAGTAAAGATAAGATGAGTAAGTAAATTTAACCTGCAGTAATTCAGATCGCTTTGATTTTATGATTAATCTACAAAAATGATTTACGGCCTGATTTTGATTACCTACTTTAATAACAATTTTCTGGGCACCATGCCTTAAAAAGGGTCTTTGCGCTACTCCGAAACGTATCGTGTACGCAAAGGACCGCAAGAACAGAGTCTTTCGCATCACACCGACGGGACTGTGGTGCTGTGTTACGGAGTAAATGGATTGTCCCGGGATATGGGATTCCAATATAATTTGAAAGTACGCATAACTAAGCTCCAATGTAAAATATAAAATATAAATATAGATAATAAAAATAAAAAATACTAAGCCGTCGGCAGCGGGAGCAGGGTCCAAGCAGGTTAGAGACACAGAGACAGGAACCTCCTCACTATGCGAGCCGTGCCGAGGAGTACTGCTTTCTGTATCAGACCCTTTCTTATTATTATTATGTTCGGAGCTTAGTATTTTTTAAATGACTGACGTGTAAGAGCGATGCCGGGTACGAAATGCGAGCCCTTGCTGAGGTTGCCCCTGTGCTCGAAGCTGTAGAGGAAGGCCGGCGCGCCGCTGCTCCACTCGCGTACGCTCTGGAATGCCGGGAAGTTGAACAACGCGTCACCTGTCATTGAAAAAAATAGGTCTGGACCATGAAGCTGAAGGTAAAGTCACTACGAAAAACAGATTGTGTCAGAGAATTATGGCGGAAACGCGGGAAAGAGCCGTATCGCAGTATAATATTATTTTTTAAGTATAGTCCTGTTTCTATGGATAAATAATAGGGTAGGATTTTTGTCATAACGCATTCGATAACGTGCACAGATAAAAATGTTATAAATAATATGTAAGAAAATGATATTATGCAGTGAAATAGTAAAGTTTTTCGTGTTGCCTCCAAAACTTCGTAAAAAGTCCTTGTAAAGTAACAATTATTTTACTGGATCCATCTCATCATATTCCATATGGAACCATCTAATCATCGTCATCTTCCATATGAACTTATATGGATCTTAACACCCTTCTACAGATAGCGTCTTATTCCGACAATTAAGTAAACTGATATTAGAAAAAATGTAAGGAATCCTTGGGTAAAGTACATACCACAGGCCCACAGGTTAATATCTGTTAATGTGGTATCTAAGGTGTATCTAATAATCAGGTTAATAACTGTGTTGAGTACCTACACAGTAGTGAGTCTTCAAAATACAGATAAAAAGCTGTGATATTTGCATTCAAAAGCATTTTCTTTAGTAAGCAAAGAGGTTTACGTAGAACACAAAATGTGTGAGGTTTAAAGTTTGACAGCTTTAAATAATCTAACAGCAAAACGGCCCCTTTTTAAAGCAGCAGGTAACAAACCCAAAGGGAGAGAGAACAAAGAAAAAAGGGCCCGTTATCTGTGGGTTCCCCCGGACCTGTTTGTTAACAGAGGGGTCGATGTGCAGCTGCTCTCTTGGGGGATATATTTATATTATTATTCTATTTTATTCATGGTTTAAATAAGTTGGATCACAAATGTCCGTGGTTGGACAGAAAATCTAGGATGCTAAAACAGAATAGTTGCTTAGAATATGAGATTCTTTAACTGATTAATATTTTGATTTACGATTCTTTAGTGATTTATCAATTTCATTCTAAAATATTTATTTCCTTTGTAGATTCAAAATAATTACTAAGTTTAAGTCTAACTTTGAGACTTCTTAAGTATAGTAGTTAATAACTCACGCGAGTAATAATTAACTACTATACTTAAAAAGTTTGTACTTTACTTTGTTGACATAAAAACGAGTTAATTTCACATTTAGCTTTAGGTACTATTGCTATATATTGCATTGAACTTACCAGTAGCTTCAGCAATTTCCGACAGACCATCAATAGTATTAAGTGTGTTGTCAAACAAAGCCTGGTAGTAATCTGGCAGCGGCACCAAGTTCTGGACACCGACCAGTTTCAATGGATTCAGGCCTTGGACATCTTCCACTACATTCCTCAGACCACCGATTACATCTTTCTTTATGAAATCCTGCACTGCGGTTAGCTGTTCGGTGAGGAATTTGGAGTATTTGCCTGAAAAGAGTTTCGAAAGAATTGAGAGATATAAATAAAAAAAAGGAAAAGCAAAATTTGACGCATCGGTGTAGGACTTCGGTAGCTTAGTGGTAAAGCGGCTGGACTGGTTATCCTGAGGTCGCAGGTGCGATTCCTACCCGAAGTCTAATTTTTCTTTAATTTCTAAAGTCATAAATAATTTTACTGGTAGTGTGCCAGTGTAGAGTAGAGACTCAGGGGTGTAGACACTACCGCATTACCTAATCTATCTGCCGTCAAAAAGTGAGCACTATCGTGTTCTGTTTACATGGTAACGAATGGCCCCGTAATAACTATCACAGAGATTTAAGAACTGAGGTCTCAGGGGTGACGATGCATCTACATTGAAATCTCTGGTTTTTATTTAGACGTTTATAGGCTACAGTATTCACTTACCATCAATGTGTACTGAATGCTTGTTTGCTACTTCATGAAAACTTCGTAACGTTTGTTACTTCAAAAAAAAACTTCTTTTTTTTAAATCGGTTAATAAAAAAGGGAAAAACTACAACATGACGCCTTCGCGCTAACTTATTTCACAATTCCAATTCGGGGGGACGGTCCACCACAGGCCTTCGGTTCTGGGGGCCTCCACACAAGTCGACTGATTTTCACGTGACAACGTCTTAAATTAGGTTGCGGCTCGGAGTCACTCATGAAAAAGTGTAACGCCCGGTAACGTAACGATGAGTCACCGAACGAGAGAGAGGCCTGCCGGACCGGCGAATGCCTTTCTACCGAGAAAAAGACGTTGTCACGTAAAATCTTCGCCCGTAAAACCGACTTTACAGGCAACCAGTTTTTTTTAATTATGAAAGTTGTACACCAAAAAAAACATTCCAAAATGTACCAATGACGCTCGGGCCTGCACCTTGTACGCTATATTGACGACCCGGTTAGTCCAGCGGTGTGAGATGACCGTTTGATTCGAAGGGTCGCGGGTTCGATCCCCGCACCGGGACAAATATTTGTATGGCCTACAGATATTTGTTTCGGGTCTGGGTGTTTGTGTATGTGTTGTATGTGTACAACGGCACCCACGACACAGGTTTATACCTACTGTGGGGCTGTGAGTGTAAGCGTATTTTATTTTATATTGAGAGAAGAAGCATAAAATACTAAATCATTTTTAGCTATTCAAATCGTAATCAGACAAAATTCTTGTTGTGTACATAAGTAGTTGGTCTTATCTGCAGCAGACGCGGTGAAATTTCTGAGCGTGTATAAGGGCTCTTAGGAATCGGCGTGCACGTATGAAGAGAATGATGAATGTAGATGAGGCATGAGAGCTGTGTCTGGGCTGGGATATCTGGCGTTCTCACACTCACTGCCTACCCGGTTAGGGACCTGGCGTGAAGATACATACATACATATAATTATTTAAAACATATTACCAAATACAGCACGCGATGTTTCAGCGGATGTGACGCCTGTGAGCAGCGGGCACCGTTGTTGTTTCTTCTTAAGAGATATTCCAGGGTCCTCAGCAACTATGGGGGGAAGGGCCCTTTGGTCATAATCGCCTTCCACGCGGGCTCCTGAACCTGTCATATAAATGAAACAAGTTATTATTGACTGCCAGATAAGTCAAGTGATAGGCCACTACTCCCCGCGCCCCTGGGTTCGATTTCCACCCGATATTGGGACTTTTCCATTTATCGAAAGTTTGCCAGTATTTCGAAGTTTTTTAATGTCCCTGGAGATGTTAATAGGCTCGCCGCCAACTTTATGGGACGAAACGTAATGGTAATTGGTGGATGTTATCATTTATGCATCAACACATGCTCTATCCTATGTGAGTGTATAGTGTATTCCACGAAGAATACACTATATAGTCGTGAAGTTACGTTTTACGGTATTGTTTACCACTATCTACCGGTAGATGAGGAATGCGTTAGCAGCGCATGACATCGAAAATCCTGATTTCAAAATAGTCGACACACGACACAATATATAAGTACGAGTAAGTAAGATGCGAAAAAGATAACGCTCTACAGACCCGAAATAAGCCCAAATCTCGTTCATAAGGTCGATGTGTTTCTTTTTGGATACTGTTTATGTTATGTATTCATGTACCAAATTTCAACTCAATCGGTCCAGTATTCTTACAGAAAATCCGCCGTGACAAACTGAGCGACCGCCACACAGACGCACGAGTGATCTTATAAGGGTTCCGTTTTTTCCTTTTGAGCTACGGAACCCTAAAGATGGGCATATCAGTCATGCTAGTGTGACACAAAGTAACTTAACGTAACTTCACGCCTGTAATCCCCGAAGGGGTAGGCAGAGGTAAATGGATGCATTCAAGCATACATGCAAACACACACGATTCGCCGGTTACGTTTCGGTCCATGCAACAGGTGCTGAGCCTGTTGCCTTCTCCGGGAACATTACCAAACTCCGAGGTACTGGGAAACTTCCAGAAGATGGAAAAATCCCAATAGAACCAGAGGTAAAGGATTTTAAACCGTTATCTCTGATAGCCCTCGACCCGGGAATCGAACCCAGGACCTCCAGCGTAGTAGTAGTGGCCTGCTACCACTAGGCTACTGTGGCAGTTACAACGCAAAACTAAGTAAGAAACAAAGTACCTTAAGGTCTAAAAAAGGAGCTTTACCTGATCTACCGGAGATCTCGTCCAGGAATGCTTTAGTATCGACCATATCCATTGAAATTTCTTTGTCTGCCTGGAATTGTATGAAGCATAAGTATTTGAAATTGAATTTCGGCCGAGAGGCAGCAGGCCAGAAATGCCAGACTTGATGTGACTCATGGTTCAGATAATAAACTTCCTATTAATGATACACATCACATATTGTCTCCTTATTATTTTTTTTTTTTATGTAACCGAAGTGGCAAACAAGCATGCAGATCACATTGATGTTAAGTGATGACTGCAGCCTATAGACACCCACACAAAGACCAAGGTCAAAATGCAGATGCGTTACCACTCCTGAGGCCTAAGGTATTACGCCTCTGTGCCGGAAATTACAGGGCCGTACATTACCACCTGACCGGAACACGACAGTGCTAAACACTACCATTTAGCGGCAAGTATATTGGGTAATACGGTGGTGCCTACGCCCGCGAGCTCCGTCACTGGAGCTCTACCACCTTCTATAAGACAAATAAAAATAGGGGCAAAGATGCATACAGTTTACATTGATGGTAAGTAAGTAATATAATTGTATGACTGTAGCGTATAAACATTTTCATGTAACCAGACATTTCAATGTAGTTGCGTTGCCACTCGTGGAACCTAAGGTGTTATGCTTCTGTGCCAGAAATCACTACACTTGACCAAACATGATAGTGCTGAAAACTACCATTTAGCGACAAGTAGATTAATACGGTGATACCTACGCCACTTACGCCAGGAACTCTACCACCAGTATTACTGGCGGTGAATTCAAGTGATGGAGCTCGGAGACGTATGTACCACCTAAATATCTGAGTGCGGGCATCGAACCTGCGACCCTCGGATCAAGCGGTTCTCACACGACTTTGGCCCAACTGGCTAGTCAAACAGTCAAAGTTCAAGGTGTGGACGTGTATAGTATGCAATCACAAACAAGCATGAAGTCGACATTGGTTCACTTATCATCAATGTGAAACGCATTTTCGTTAAGCACTTTCACATTACAAAAAAACTAATTTTTATAAATTACCTTTATAATTCTATCAACGGGTATACTCTTTAAACACAGGACCAATCGTTCAACCGGCTCCTTAGGACAGCCCGTTTTCTCTGCCAGCGCCTGAGCATGCTTGTTGGGGTCAGACCGGACCGCACCGGGGGACAGGGGAGCCCCAGACAAGGCCGCGACCCCGGTAGCTGCACGACCCTCGTGGGACAGACCCAGGAGAGACGCCGCACTACCGCCAGATCCTTGGCCCATAACCACAAGACGCGATTTGTCCCCGCCAAAGAACTCAATGTAGTCGTTTATCTAAAAGATTGTTCATTTAAAATCATTTATTAGGACACTTTGAAAGCGCTTGAGTGCGTTTGTTGGGGCCAATGATTTCAGCTATGGCCGCCTCCCTAGTCGCAGCATGACGGTCTTTATATAGAGCCAGGCAATTGTGTAAACGCCTGGGTATGCTTGTTGAGGTCCGACGGAACCACGCCAGGGGATGGAAGGGTGCCAGTTATGGCTGGTACCCTAACTGAGGCTACATAAACCAGGTATGCAATATTTTTAGTTTCTTGTAGAAGATACAACGATGGTCATTGAAAACAGATGGCGGACATACTATGAGGGAACTTGCCGTTTAACCATCATGGATACCTAATGTAGGGATAATAAGTACTATGCAAATTTGTTTTTGGACTGGCAAAGCGTTCCCTTATAGTACTTAGTTCTCTTTATTGCTCTCATGAGCTATTACTAAAATTGTACTAGTAATTAAGTGGACAAAATCCTGAGGCGGAGACCAGGAGACTCATAGCACAGGGTTTACCTAGTTTGAGCGCTCCTGTCTCCACAATACCCTGAGAAAGATGTTTAAAAAAATAATTCAGTATAATTTTAAAAATAAAATATGTTATTAAAAGTAACCTAAGTTACTCCTTATTACATCAGCTACCTACCCGGGGAAGTCCCGTCAAAGTTGGATACACTCCAATTCTACTTATTTGTATGTAGGTATGTATAATGTATGTATGGATGTATGGAGATAAAAGTAGCCTAATTCATTCCTTAATAGATCAGCTACCTACCCGTGGAAGTCCCGTCAAAGTCAACACACCAATTCTACTTATTTTTATTTGTAGGTATTTATGTATGTATGTATTTAGATAAAAGTAGCCTAAGTTACTCCTTATCACATCAGCTATCTGCCATTGAAAGTCCTGTCAAAATCGGTCCAGCCGTTCCCAAGATTAGCCCCGCCAAACAGACAGACAGACAAAAATTGTAAAAAAAATGTTATATTCTATGTACCGTGTATACGTATACATACATATGCATTTAGTAAAAAGCGGTTATTTTAATATTACAAACAGACACTCCAATTTTATTTGTTTGTATAGATGTATAGATTTATTATGGGAAGGTAATATACAACATAAGACCTAAAAATTCTGTGAAAATTTTAAGCGTATACTTTCTACCGTTATTTTTATCGAGCAAAAAAATATACGAAAAAAAACACGTTTATTGTATGCCCCCTTGGACTCCTTAACATTTTCATTTTCTTATTTTTAGTAATTAATTTTCTCTTTATAGCGGAATCAGAAATACATAATTTGTGAAAATGTTAGCTTTCTAGCTATCACTATTTATGAGATACAGGCTGGTGACAGACAGACAGACGGACGGACGGACGGACGGACAGACAGACAGACAGACAGACAGACAGCAGAGGATTAGTAATCCGTGGGGTCCGTTTTTACCTTTTAGGTACGAAACCCCCTAAAAGATAGAACTAAGATAGACAGAATAGCTTAAAAATATTCGATATGATTCTTTAAATTGATATAACTTTTTTTATTTCTGAACCGATTCACATGAAACAGACACCAAATGTTAAGTGAAACTTACTATAATATATTAGTGAAAACCGCAAATCGAATAAGCTGATTCTGATATTAGCGTGCACAAACACACAGACAAACAGATATTTTTCCGGGATTCATACCAAGTTTCATTGTAATCGGACCGGTAGTTTTTATGTGATGCTTGAACAAACAGACAGACAGACAGACAGACAAAAAAAATTCTAATCACATATTTGGGTTCGATCGTATCGATCTAGTAACATCCCCTGGTACTTATTTTTTCAATATTTTTAATGTACAGAATTTACACTTCTACAGTTTTATTAAAAGTATAGATAAAGAAAAGAAGAATATCATAGAAGTATCGGAAATGTGTAAGAAATTTTATGCAGCTGTACGTAACAGCTTTTTAAACAATCACTTGTCATTTACCATCTTAAAATAATATTTTACCCAGGTCATAGCTGCACGTAAGTCGAAAAGACCAGTATTTCCCGACGCATCTCTCTGAGCTGTACTGAAGTATCCAAGGGACCCCAGTCGATACTGAGCCGTGACTATAATCGTGTCCTTTTGCGTGAAGTGTTGGCCCTAGAAATGTACAAATAAATTAGGATCTGTGTCATGGTAATATTGTAGTTGTAGGTAGTGTCGGTATACCGCTCTCCAAGTCTATCATGTCTATATCTTACTGTATTATACTCCACAAAAAATGAACCTACTTAATTGTTTTCTGTTCATAAAGATATGTAGATACTCCCAAGAAACATCATCATCAATGTCGCACTCTTCATTACTGAAGGTCGTGCCCGTCCTGAAGTGTCTTGGTGGCTTCGGTCACCAGATTCTTCCAATCTAGCCTGTCTACGGCCTTCTTCATGGCTTTTGTTATGGGGAGGCCAGTGAGTTTGGCAACTTGGTCAGTCCATCTGGTAGGAGATCGGCTCCGAGGTCGTTTCCCCTCTATCTTTCCAACAACTATCAGTTTCTCCAGATTATTTGGCTCCCTGCGTGCTATGTGTCCAAAGTAGCTTAGGACTCTCTGGTAGCAAATGGTGGAGAGTCTTGTTTTGATTCTGAGCTGTTTGAGAATCGACACATTTGTTCTTTTGGCCGTCCAAGGGATGCGCAGCATTCGTCGCCAACACCACATCTCAAAATCATCAATTTTCTTGCGTTCTACCGATCTAATTGTCCACGACTCAGATCCGTACAATAGAATCGAGAAGACCAGGGTTCTCATTATCCTCGCTTTGGTGTTATTGGAGACTTGCCTGCTCTTCCAGATTCGCGTGAGCTTGCTCACAGCAGACTTGGCCATTTGGATTCTTCGACGAATCTCGCTTCCTCCTTGGTCGGTAAGCAGAGATCCAAGATAGACAAAATTGTTAACAAATTGTAAATCAGAGAGCTCTTCTGTCCGAGAGAGTAGGGCAGCTCTGTCTACAACCATTACTTTGGTCTTCCTTTTGTTGATCCAGAGGCCCACCCGCTCACTCTCATCCTCCACTCTTCTGAATAAGTCAGCCAGTTCTTTCTCAGACGAAGCGAAAAGCGTGGTGTCGTCTGCATACCTTAAGTTGCTAATCTTTGTGCCGCCTATAGAGATGCCACCTTCCCAGTCTTCTAGTGCTCTCCTCATTATGTACTCGCCGTAAATATTAAAGAGGATAGGCGATAGGATACACCCTTGGCGCACCCCCTTTTCCGGTTTGAATAGAGCTGATACCACCTCCTTCACCTTGACTCTGGAGGTCCCGTCAGCGTAGAGGTTCGCTATCAATACTGTTAGGTGTTTGGGTATGCCCATTTCCTGTAGTATCCGCCACAAGCAGCTCCATTGTACACAATCGAATGCTTTTGAATAGTCAATGAAACACATTAGGACCGGAACATTGAACTCTCGGCTCTTCTCAATGATCTGTCTTACGTTAACTATCTGTTCCCTACTGCCCCGACCCTTGACAAAGCCAGCCTGAGCGCTTGGTATCTGCCATTGTAGGTACGACTTTAGTCTTTCGTTAATAATGTAGAGTTAAACTTTGCTTGCGTGAGATATTAAAGCCACTGTCTTATAATTTTCACATGTGCGGGTGGAACCTTTTTTGTGAAGTGGTATCAGCATAGATTCTCTCCAGTCACTAGGCCACTTGCATGTCCGCCAGACATGGTTACAAAGATCAAGCAGGATACTGATCCCTTCATCCCCCAGATGTTTTAATTCCTCAGCCAGTATTCCGTCTCTCCCTGCAGATTTGTTGGGCTTTAGCTTCCATAGCGCATGCCTGACCTCTGATTCAATGATATCAGGCTCTATGTCAGCGTCATGCACCAGTGAGTGTGCATTTTCTTCTGCGCCTGCCGGGTTCGCGTACAGACTTACAAAGTATGATCGCCATCTGTCCACAACTTGATCAATTTCGGTTAGCAAAGCACCGCTATCGTCCTCGATTGCCCACGTGTTGACGTTATGTTCGCCCGTTATACTTTTTACCTTCATGAACAAATCCTTTGTATGGAAGGTTTGCGCGTTGTCTTCAATGCCCTGGCAGATGGAGTTGAAGTGGTAATTGTAGTCTCTTCGACATAGCCGTTGTACTTTTGCTGATAGCGTACGATATTTTTCAGGATCGCTTTCGGCCTGACTGATGTTCTTCCTGTCCTGTATAACTTCCCATGTCTCATCACTGATCCACACTTTCTTTGGGTGTTCTGTTTTGCCTTGAGTTGCTTTACGAGAGGATAATATGAGATCCCTCACATCGTTCCAGTGCGCGTCCACATCTGCATTACTATTTCGACAGAAATGCGCCGCTTTACTTTTAAACGAGTCTTGAAGGGCAGACAACTGAGCGGGCGATGGTCTAATTTGTGATTTGTGTACTTGACGACAGCATCTCTTCAGTTTTAGTCCCATTTCAGCTACCAGTAACTTGTGATCACTACCACATCTGCCCCAGGGTATGTTTTTGTATTACTTACAGATGATCTCCACCTCTTAGCTATTGCAATATAGTCGATTTGATTTCTGGCTCGATCTCCAGGCATTATCCACGTGTAGAGCCGCCTAGGATGGTTCTCATAACAGGTATTCAGTATAGTAAGAGAGTTCTCTGTGCAGAATTGTAGCCATCTTTCGCCTCTCTCATTTCTCTCTCCTAGTCCATATTTACCAACTACGTCCCTTAGGTGGTCGTCGGCTCTCGTGGATCCAACTTTAGCATTGAGGTCCCCATAATCGTAGTAATGTCTCTCCTGGGTAGACTTTTCACAATATCTTCCAATTCCTGGTAAAAGCTTTCGATGTCTTCCTCTGATGATGCAGATGTAGGCGCGTAAACTACAACTACATTTAAACGGCATGGCTTGGTGTTAACTCTCAGCGTCATTATCCGGTCACTGACTGGATTATATCCGAGAACTGAATCGTTGATTTCCTTAGACAGTGAGATGGCTACTCCATTCTTGCTTTCATTCTCTGGTCCTGAGAAATATAGGGTGTGGCCATTTGGTGTTTTGCAGTTTCCCGAGCCTCTCATGTGTGTCTCTGTGAGTGCCAGTATCCCCAGACCGTAACATTCCTGCTCCTTGGCGAGTATTTCCCGCTTACCAGGTTGAATCATACCTCGGACGTTCCAAGTTCCCACTCTGATTCTATTGCGCAGCTGTACGCGTAAGCTCGACGACAATTGATCACCAGTAACCTTCTGTCCACGCTGCGCCTGGTGAGTTACTGCAGCGAGGCCAGTAGCACACTTCCCACCATGCGACCTAGACTCGACATGGCGCCGGCTGGAAACCGGATCGCATTCCGTTTCTCTTTGCCTTCGGTAAACTTTCATGACGGGTTTCAAGGGAAAATTAGTGCAGTGGTTTCCCCTTGCCTTCTGCACCGCAGTGATGACATGTTGATAGTCGCTACGTCCTGCTGCCAACGCCCAACATCCGGTTTAAAGTAGGTATGTGCCGGACCCCCTTCTCCCGTATGCTTGTCGACCTATACCTCCAAAGGGGTTGGTTACCGCAATCTCGATGATAGGTGGCTCGACGTAACAGGGTTTACCGCGTGTAGGTGGGAGAGGAGTTGATGGGGAGAGGCTAAGTGGCTGTTCTTCTTATGCAGCCATGTATTGCGCATCACCCACCCTTAAACCCCAAGAAACATGGGTTGAAAAGTAAAATTAAATCTTGAACTTTCCGAACAAAAAAGGAATATCATAAAGTTTTACCCAAAAGACAAACACTTTATTTATGTCCTTTTGGAAAAGTTCCAAAAATTCGTGAAAGGAACACTATGAACAAATATTCAGCTCAATTAAAAAAAATATGCATGGTTTATTCAAATATATTATATTCACCCCATATTGTGCTGTTGAGCCAGTCCGATAATTCCCTCCATGAATGAAGAAGACGACAGGGCAACCTGTATGATAAAAGATCATTAGTAAGTCTTGTAGCAAGTATAAATTGTCTCAGTAGCTAAGGCCATCAGGCACTAATGAGCCTGCGGCTTATGATACCGATTCAATGACATGGTGTATTATTTTTAGTGACAGTAAACTATACTGCAACATGAAAATTATGAAACGAACTTACCTCCGATGTGTTTTCTCAGCACTGCAATCTTTCTTCAAATCTGGTGTCAAAAGAATCCTTGAGGGCTGACAGCGTCCTGTACAAATGTCCATTGGCAACAGTGACCACATTTCATCAGGTGGCCCGTCTACTTGGCTATTAGTCTTTGGACGTTAACAGATTTCCTGTTCCAAGAATTATATACGAGCTATTGTGTATGAAATGGGACAGTAAATGGATAAAAAAACTAACAATATTATGTAGGTATATCGTCAGCGCAAAGTTGACGTTATCATCATCATCATTTCAGTCGAAAGATAAACACTCCTCCAAAGGTCTTCCCAAGATGCTAACAGCAGGGTTGTTCGTCATTTTGTTTTGTCGCGGGACGCTGCTGCCCATCCTGTTGCCGTTATTGTATATACTATCCCCCTGTTCGAATAGTTTGACCGTCATTATGTATTCGGTTGACTGATTGCACTGTAAGTATTCTCCTCCGCTCGTCCCAACGCCGACGAATAAAATGTAAGTGTAATAGTAATAGGTTGGGGAAAAAGTCTTTTCGCATTATAGTATGTATGAACTTGTAATAAAATCTCTTTGGCTGTAGTATTTGTAACTGGCTGGTTTTGGTATCATTGAAAGTTAAAATTTTAAAGAACATAAATTCAAATTAGGCAAATGTGTGATTTTCATTTGTTTTTCGTACTGTCAAGATGAGTGAATCTAATGAAGAAATTCGATACATTTTTAAAATTTTACTACAAAAAAGGTAAAAATGCAACGCAAGCAGCGAAAAAAATTTGCGATGTTTATGGACCTAGTGCAGTGTCTGTGGGAGTAGTACAAATTTGGTTTAAGCGTTTTCCATCCGGAAATTTTGATGTCAGGCGACCAGAGCGAGGTGCTCTGGTCGCCTGACATCAAATATTCGAAACGTCGGGTTGATTTTAAAAATCATTTTAGTTTAATATACGCGAGATAAATCCGTAAAAATAGTTTTATTTCAATCAAATATTCGCCCTATTACGGATAAAATGGATGCCATTTTTGAAAAAGTGGAGCAAGATCGACATATTAGTAGTTACGACGTAGCTGAAGAACTGAGAATTGATCACAAAACAGTTTTGGCGCATTTGAAAAAAGCTGGGTACAAAAAAAAGCTCGATATTTGGGTACCTCACGAGCTCACTGAAAGAAACCTAATGAACCGTGTACTCATTTGTGATTCTTTATTACGACGTAATGAAACCGAATCATTTTTGAAGAAGCTGATAACTGGTGATGAAAAGTGGATCACGTACGACAAGAACGTGCGAAAAAGTGGTCAAAGGCCGGTCAGGCTTCACAGACTGTGGCGAAACTTTGTGTGGTGGGATTGGAAGGGCATTATTCATTATGAGCTATTACCACCAGGCAGGACTATCGATTCTGAACTCTACTGCGAACAACTGATGAGATTAAAGCAAGAAGTTGAGAGAAAGCGGCCGGAATTGATCAACAGAAGGGGTGTGGTGTTTCATCATGATAACGCTGGACCTCACACATCTATAGCCACTCAGCAAAAATTAAGAGAGATTTCCACCTGTTTCGGTCTCTTCAGAATTCTTTATGCAATGTTAGGTTAACATCACGAGAGGACTGCCAAATCCACTTGTTGCGGTATTTTGATGAGAAGTCCCAAAATTTTTATAGCAATGGGATCATGTCCCTACCTACAAGATGGCATAAGGTTATCGAACAAAATGGTACATACATACTTTAGTTAAATTTAAATAAACTATATTAAAAAATGTTTTGAATTATCTTAAAAAATGCGAAGAAACTTTTTCCCCAAATATAACATTTGTTCTTACCTTGCTCTTCACCTGGCATCTTCGGAGCAAACACGTTCAGGCACAAACAGTCTTCGTGGCCGATGACTTGCCCCGAGCCCCGAGGGTCGAGCTGAGGGCACGGCATGCAGTGTTGATTGGCCATGATCTCGCCGGCCAGCAGTCGTCGTACTGGCCGCTGGAACCTTCGGGGACCCAAGGGCGGTTCGGCATATCTAAAGCCAAAAATGTCTTCTTTAGTCATCAGGTTCGCTTCACTTTTCTTTTATTCAAGTAAGGTAAAAAAGTTATATGACATTTCAGTAGAGCAGTCCTTTATATAAACTAAGTTATAGTGTTTTCAAAAACGATGTAGAGTGATATTTTAAATTTGAGATACCATTGGTGTATCTAAATAAATTTTACGAGGGGGGTGGGGGGGCGCTGCATTATCAACTGAGGACGACTTAGTGGGCACGGCCAACCCTTCTTGCTGCGCCCATGACTGTAACAGAAAGAACTCAATTTTTGAAGAACCTTCATTTTTAATAGGGACTTTGAAGACCATCGGTTTTTGTATTTCATTTATACGCTTACATCCACAACCACGGAATAGATAAATAAGGATGGAAAGGCCTTTACTTCAATTTAGTATTAGAACCAGTGTCGCCGCTTTTCTCCCACCGTGCAATTTCTTACACAAATGTAACACCATCTCGACAATCACCCACACATTAATCTCAGGGCAGCTATTCGTTTGCGTAAGTTTGCATACTAAGATGTAACGCCCGTAGACAATAAACACTCGCACGCAAACAACAATATACTCACCAAAAAACTAGTCGAAGTGTAGCGAACGCATTACATGCTGTACATTGCCAGCGGAGACAGTAATAGCGTTAATTGAGCGAGTGCTTAACGAGCAATGTGAATACATTGCTCGTTAAGCACTCAATGCGCGAATGCTAGCAGTAACATTTACATAATGCAGTTTAAGTTCGAATATTCATATTCCTTTGTACATTTATATGTTTTTTACAAGTATTATAACAATAAATGTTATTTGTGTCTTACCGATCAAAAGATATACCTCCTCGCCTTATACTTGAGGTCTGACATTTCATATTACATGTTAAAATTGGCACTACATGGTATTTTACCAAGAGATGCGTCGTTCGAAGCAGTCTACACGACACTACGAGCGGCGAACGAATGGTTCTGCCGAACTGTGTGTGTACACGCATAGTTGTCGTGCGCTTGCCTCGCCCACATTACCATTCCATCTTTATTTATCTATTCCGTGCCCACAACCCACACTAGGTATAAAACTGACTCTTGGGTTCCGTTTTTCACACACCACACACAAAAATATCCAGACTCAAAACAAATATCTGAAGGCCATATAAATCTATTCGTTCCGGCACGGGGATCGAACCCATGTGCCTCCGTTCAAACGGTCATGTCACACACCGCTGGACTAAATGGCTCGTCATGATTTATCTCTGTTTACCTCTTTCGGGAATGCTGTCGTAAATAGATACGTTATTTTTAAACAACGATATAGACTTGGTCATTGATATACTAAGTATTTCGTTTCAGGCTTTAGGCTTATTTATTTATTTTATTAAATGGAAGTGGCAAACAAGCATGCAGTTCACATTGATGTTAAGTGATGACTGCAGTCTATAGACACCTACACAAAGACCAAAGTCAAAATGCAGATGCGTTACCACTCCTGAGGCCTAAGGTGTTGTGCCTCTGTGCCGGAAATTACAGGGCCGTACATTACCACCTGACCGGAACACGATAGTGCTGAACCTTACCATTTAGCCGCAAGTATAATAGGTATTGCGGTAGTGCCTACGCCCGCGAGCTCCGTCACTGGAGCTCTACCACCATTTAATTCAGACAAATATGTTTTATGTGGATATTGATATCTGTTCACATTCCTTCCTACCGAATTTATCACTGCACATCCGCTTAATTTTAATGCCACTAGGTAGGTACATTATGTTGATTAGAATTAACATTAAATATAGCTAGCTGTCAGATAATTTCAATTTCAATTTCAATTTCAATTTATTTTTGCTTGTTACATGGTACATTTATGGTCTTACAATTTAAATTTTATGAGCTAAATACATGTAACACCCCGTAGGGGCATCGCAAAAAATATTACAGCGTTTAATATATGTGTACTTGCTTATAGTTAAAATTTAATTACATAATATGGGTTTCTTATCTCATTATTATTTTATTATATTTTGTACAACTTAATAATTATTTTAAATTAAAATAAAGATTTTTATTTTTAATTTCATTTTCATTAAAATTATCATTATTATAAAATATTTATAATTATTATTTAATGTAATTATATTACTTAATTAATTTATGCATTATATTTATTAAGTCTACATCACATAAGTAAAACAGAAAATATAGCTATAATAAAATTTGGTCAGTACTTATAAACATAATTTTTATTAATATTTACTTAGTATTGCGTGGTTATATGATTTCATACACTCGGCATTATACAACTAGTAGACTATTGGATACAGATTTTGGTTATAATTTATTAAACAGTTCGTCTAGTCGATAAAATGCGTTATTTAATAAATATTCTTTTAAATGTGTAATAAACGTAGATATTTTTACTTCATTTTTTATTTGGTTTGGTATGCTATTGTATATTTGTATAGCCATTGAGTGGGGACCGTTTCTGTACATATTAAGGGTGGTGGGAGGGAGTTTTAGTTTGTTTAAGTTTCTATTATTGCGTTTTGTTATTTTGATAGGAGAGAAGAGTTCAATATGCTTCTTGACGAATTTGCAACATTCAAGGATGTATAGTGAAGGTAAAGTTAAAATTTTATGTTGAATGAAATAAGATTTACAGGAGTCGGTCTGTTTAATATTTACCAGTATTCTGATACATTTTTTTTGTAATATAAATATGTCTTGTGTCAGAGTACTGTTACCCCACAATATAATGCCGTAAGAGAGTCGTGAATGTATGTGTGCATAATAAGCTGTTAGAGCAGTGTTAAAGTCTGTTGTTCTCTTGAGTTGTGATAAAGCATAAATAAGGGATGAAAGTTGTTTGGTAAGTTTATGGATGTGTGATTTCCAGTTTAAGCTGCTATCAATATTTATTCCTAAAAGGGTTACGGAGTTTTCAGTAGGTATTTGGATATCTCTATATGAATAATTTATGTTCAGAGTTCGTTTTTGATGAGGTTTAAATTCTATAATTAATGTTTTTTTATAATTTAATTTAAGGTTATGTGTATTTAGCCAGCTCTGGATGTTATCTAAAGTGGAAACAAGATTTGTCTTTAATTCGGTGACGTTGGTACATTGTAAAAGTATGGATATATCATCAGCAAAGACAGTGCAATGTTTATTTATCTGTTTCGGCAAGTCGTTGATATATACCAGAAATAGAATGCAGCCGATGACTGTGCCTTGTGGGATTGAATTATTTATTTTAATTTTTTCAGATCGTATATTTTGAATTAAACCTGAGTCGAAATTTAGACTTTCTATTTCTGTGTATTGATACCGATTGGAAAGGTAAGAGGAAAGCCACTTGTGAGTTATGCCTCTTATTCCATTGGCGTAAAGTTTTTTTAAAAGAATATTGTACTGTACTCGTTCGTATGCTTTGCTCATGTCGAGCAGCAGTCCTACTGCATATTTTTTATTATTTAATATGTCTAAAATTTGTTGGGTGTATTTATATACAGCAAGTATAGTGGAACGGTTTTTCCGAAAACCGTACTGATTTTCATCGAGTAGTTTAAATTTTTCTAGAAAAGAATAGAGTCTATTACACATTGCCGTTTCAAATATTTTAGAACATGTCGGAAGAAGTGCAATGGGTCGGTAATTATTTGGGTCAGTTTTACATCCTTTTTTGTGTATTGGTCTCATTATGGATGTTTTCAGCGAATCGGGATAATTTCTGCGTCCCACAGATTAAATACAAATGGAAAAGAAACACAGCATCACGCCTGTATTCGTAGGTGAGTATTAGTACTCACAGGTAAGTAGGTAAGTACTGCAAGTCATTTGCAGGGTCGACATAAATTTCGATGTAAGTAAATTTACGAGTAATTACCTATTTAGGGCACATAACCCATCTCTGTGAGTGGTAATGAGTATATTCACCGTTGAAAACGCCGCGCCGGCCAAAAAATTAATATCGTTTACTTCGACTGGGGGCAATCGGGGAGAAACTCGAAAAGCTCGCTACCAACAAGCAGCTGGTGACATGGTGACAAAAAATGTAAGGCAGAGGAAAATGACAAACACCCACGATGCGCCGGTTACGTTTTGTCCAATGTAACAGGTGGCAACATAGATTTATAATACTACCACAGTATAAGTACATACAGTAGTTGCCGGTGAATGACAAAGAATGACTCTTTTTCTTTTCTTTTTACTCTTTGTTATCAGTTTGTAAAGGGGAAATGAGACATTCTACTGATATACTTTTTACATTAGTTTATTACATTTAGTTTTATCTTAGTGATATTCTTGACTTTACATATATTTTTTATCTTGTTTGGCATGTATATCAATTGTTATTCACTTTAATTTATTTTGTTTGTTATTGACGTGTCATAAAAGGTGCCTGTCACCCTAAATGAATAAATGAGTTTCTGGTTCTAATAGTTTATCGCCTTTGAAGTTTTGCAATATGCCGCCTTCACCCATGAAAACGCAAATTCATTAAGGTTGTCACGTTTTTGGTTTTTATCTATGTTGTTTGTAACGCGACAGTTTACGTTGAACATATATAAAAATCCTAAAAACATGACGCCTGTAATCCAGGGGGTTTGTATTTGTATGTATTTACCTCTTTTTTTACCTATTTACCTCTCCCTACCCCTTAGGGGTAGGGAGAGGTAAATCGAATTCATGCATACATCCTCGATTTGCCGGTCACGTTTTGGCCCATGTAACACGAGGCGAGCCTGTTAACATCTCCGGGCACTTTACCAAACTTTAAAGTACTGGGAAGCCTCCAGAAAATAGAAAAACCTATCAAACTATAAATATCATTTTAAATCTCGCACCCCTTAACTTCTACTTGGGACTTAGGTCCCAAGTAGATGACAGTTTTTGTATGGGCTACTTGGTACCGCCCCTCCGTCCCTCGCGTCGCACGCCCCGCACGATTGCTCTGACATTACACGTTCGTTGGATGACTGTAGGTAATTAACACGTTCGTTTTCTTTTATGCCGAGCACAATGTCAAATTCAGAGCACGAGCACTGGGAAACTCTAAGACAAATGTAAAAGATTCAGTAACACTTATCTCCCGAGCCGGGGATTGCTACCACTAGACTACTGAGGAGCTGATTGTAAGTAGAAGGTATTGTTTTAATAGAAATAAATCTATCAACTCTAATTCTTCTTAAATGAATTAACAAATTCTTGTGAAATTTATATTACCGCTGCTTTCATCGCCTCTGACTGTATTTCGAAGCAGGATACGATATGCAGCTACCTTTACCTATATTCTATGCTGGATGGCCTAGCTATAACACACAAAATAACAGCAGACTCTTTTCTCCATTTGCAGCCCTCTAAGTGTTTCCTTACCTAAAGTGGTTTCTGCCATCTCGTTCATACTTTGTCAATTGTCTACTACCTAGAGTTATAGTAGGGAGTCGAATAGGGATACGTATTTAAAATCTACTCCAGCGCGCATTCTGGGACGCATCTTTCAACGGCGTTCTGTTAGCGAAAATAAGGACACCGAGAAAGACGTACCTACCTCCTTATATCTTCTAAATTACAAAAAATAGAAAATATTGCTAAAAACCCAACAGCTGTGTCGGGCTCCAGGGCTGCGGCTGACGCCTATCCGACCACTGTCTGCGCCGGTTCACGTAGCAGCCATCCAGGTGAATCTCATGTATTCACCTAACAATATTTACTAACATGGTCTCTATTCTTCGACGAAATATAAACGACGTTTAAGGATTGCATCGAACAAGAACCATTTCGACTGCAAGAACTACATCCTGCACATAATTTGGAAAAAACAACTAGGTACTCCTTACCTGATGCCAGCAAAAGTGTAGTAGCCAAGCTTATCGTTTTTAATGCCTTCGAGACGGGCGCTGAGCCCATTCCTCTGGACAAACACGACCGCCGCGTCAGGCTCCGGGGCCGCAGCCGGCCCACCCCCGACCACGGCCTGCGCCGGCGCACTCAACGCAAACAGACCCACACAAACCCACAGCACAGCCATCACTGACTTTAGTAAACCGACAACGGAACATCCCACATTGCTTTAATCTCAATAGCGAATATCATTTTGTGGGATGTAGTTAGGTACCTAATATTAAATTGATAAGCTGACAAAAATTGGAACTTTTAGCAAAATTATCCTTCCTGTTTTATAGCGCTTAAAGAAATCTTTGATAGTATTTTAATATTATAAAGTAGAATATTTGATTTTTCTAAAAATCCAAATAGAATCGCAGGTTAGCAGATCATACGAGTAGGTATACACTCTGAAAAATCTTACTCGCTCGACACATTTAGAGAATCCTGAAAGTCTGAGAGGAGATGTGGGATAAGGTTGTCGTTGGGACTCTTATGGCCAAATACTCAAACGTCACTCAAATCTAAGTGGGACTTAAAAGTCTTCTGTCTTTATAAAACACGTTCAAACGATAGAGATAGCGCACATTTGAGAGTTGCTTAAAATTGAGTGACGTTTGAGTATTCGGCCATTAGGGCCACTTTTTTGACTGGGTAAAGCTTCAGTAACAGAGGCATACCACGGAATAGATAGTGGGGCATACCATGATACCTTTACCTTTTATTACGAAACGAAACTGAATCTTGTCTTGAACTTCATCATACTGCTGCTGGTGTTACATAAACAAATGAAACATTTTGGTTTCTAAAATTTAATTGCAATAAGAAGTCATGGTATGCACCATAGGTATGCACCGATTCTATGGATTTCTAGATCGTGTCTCGCATTGGAAATAGCGTCCCGCAATGACCAACAAAGCGTTGGATGAATCCCATAACGCCTTAAAGAAGGGGAACTGTTTTTGTACTTACTTGAGCGCGTCAGATTAAGACATGGGAGATACCTTGCAGTCTGTAAGTTACCTCCACTAAATCTAAGGTTTGTATATAGGGCCGCGTCCGAAAAGTAGCCCTTACAAAAAATTCAAAAGGTCGCTATGATCTTACTCATCTTCACTGAACAGGGTGCAAGGTATCTCCTTTATCTTAATCTGACGCGCTGGAGCTAATTCAAAAATCCCCTCTTGGGCTCCCCTACAAGTTCACGCGCAGCGACATCAGTCACATCGGTCACACGGTGAGACTCGCCAGCGATATACGAGTACCTACGACTTTTGCGTCCAAACGCCCAGGATGGGCTTTGCAGAATATAATTAATATTTCAGTCTTCAGTATTATCAATCAAGCACACATGCAAAGTTCTTTCATGCAAACTTCTGCATATCCCTTCGGGGAAAATAGGCGTGAAGTTGGGTTTTATAAGTAGATACTTTACTTTAGATGTAGATACTCTTTTACCTCAGCCTGGCTGTCCCTTTTGAGATAACAAGTAGGTACTTACTCACGAGGTTCCTTACAAAGTACATAATAAAAGGTTATTACACGACACGGTATTCAGGGTCCGATAGCAAGGGTCAGGGTAATGTAATAACATTTAGGGAGTTAGGGTCATTAATTAGCGCGACCGGGGCGGCCCGGTCAGCCTAACGCCCCCTAACTACACACAGTAGGTACTGTACTGTGACTGAGTTAGGGCTAGGGATGCAAATGATACATCGATATTTGCAAAACATCGATCCATCAACCCATCTGCATTTTGACCTCTGGTCATTCTATTGGTGCTTATAGGCTGGAGTCATCACTTAACATCAATGTGAACTGCATGCTTGTTTGCCACCTTCATTACATAAAAAAGTGTGTTCAATAATTTTATTAAAAAATTATTCATTGATTTTTTTTTTTTTTTATGTAATTGAAGTGGCAAACAAGCATGCAGTTCACATTGATGTTAAGTGATGACTGCAGCCTATAGACACCCACACAAAGACCAAGGTCAAAATGCAAATGCGTTACCACTCCTGAGGCCTAAGGTGTTATGCCGCTGTGCTGGAAATTACAGGGCCGTACATTACCACCTGACCGGAACACGATAGTGCTGAATACTACCATTTAGCGGCAAGTAAATCAGGTAATGCGGTGGTGCCTACGCCCGCGAGCTCCGTCACTGGAGCTCTACCACCAGTAATTTATCATTGCTATCGATTGCAAGCTATCTAAGCTTTTGAAGTCAAATTTGTTAAGCTTAGTACACTCGATTTAGCAGAATAGCATTTGCGATCAAATTGTGAAGTATCACTTAGAAAAAAAACAAACCATCGAAAAAACATCGATGCATTGTTTTTCTTTAACGATATATTTTAACATCCATGTTGGCCATACAAATATCGATGTATTCAAACATTGATATTTCGAACGATGTTGCATCCCTAGTTAGGGCCCTGTCGACCGGATACTGCCGGATAGTATAATAAGCAGCAACTCTTTCTGCCGGATCCTGAATACCGTGTCGTGTAATAAGGCCATAAGAGATGAACCTAGTTAGTTTAGAGGTTCGCTGTCACCTGGATACTTTTCAACAGGACTGCAGCCAGCCTCCTGTCAAGCCTGACAGGAGGTCCAGTCGCGAGAAAAAGAACCCCCTTCATATATTTACTTTATTTTTATTTAATCATTTATTATGAAAAGTAATAAGTATACCTACAAATTAATATTCCAAGATAATTTTGAAAGTCTACCTGCGACCGTTGTTAATATTGAGCAAAAATACGAATAAAAAAACACTGTATTGTATGAGGACCCCCCTTAATATATTATATAATATAATTTTTTATTATACTAATATAATAAAAAATGAAAATATACCTACGTACCTACCTACATTTGTGAAAATATCAGCGTTCTAGCTATCACGGTTTATGAGATACAGCCTAGTGACGGTACACACGGACGGATGGATGGAAAGATAGACAGACAGACAGACAGAGGAGGCTTAGTAATAGGGTGCCTTTTAAGTGATAACTGCAGCCTATAGACACTCACACATTGACCAAGGTCAAAATGGAGATGCGTTACCACTCCTGAGGCCTAAGGTGTTATGCCTCTGTGCCGGAAATTACGGGGCCGTACATTACCCCCTGACATGTAATAATATTGCATATTACTTACATTTACACTGGAGCTCTACCACCAGTAAGAAAGGTTTTACGGAACCCTAAAAAAGTAAAATCATTATTTTTCATAGCACTATGTAAATATATTATTTGAAACGACTGCCTGCAGGCTGACTGACCGTGCACATGCAATATGGGGAAGTGGGGAAGTGTCATGGTCATGTCAAATAGGTAAGTACTTGAGTTAGCTAGTACATAATAGGTCAATGTGATATGCGATACCTATGTACTACGGAAGGATTCTGATAAGTTCATCATTTGGTACTTGACTTGCAGCAAAACTAACTTAAAATTAAATTCGAAAATTTATCTTCACGTCACCAAACGATGTGTATTGATAACACATTCAGTAACTTAAATCAATATTTATGTTTTAATAGCAAATTATGATAAATTTAATTATTTTCTATAAAAATAACTTGGTTCAATATTTACACGAATATTGTGCAAATTTTCTAAACTGACAACACTTTCATGGAAATATGAGTTTTTGTATTATAGACCTTAACTCAAACAACGAGAGCTTAAAATCGTATGTAGAAGTACTTAATATAGACTACTTAAAGCTATCTCTGTTTGAAAGTGGTGGATTCTCTGTCTGAGTTTCTTATTTAAATTAATTTGATATTTTATTTTAAGCTTTTACTATTTATATTCATATTTTTATAATGTAAACGGGATTTAATCGCGTACTATTTTAATCGTAGTATTTACCTCGACACCCGATGTTTCGGCCTCGATGTTTTGCTGTAATTTGAATATTTTCAAAATATTGAACACTTAGTGGAAAATATAGGTATTAATTTGAGCCATTGACCTAAATGGTATTAAAGTACTAGACAAGACCCGCGAGAAGAGTCTGCTGAAGCTTGTTTACCACTTTTTCACTTAGTGATAGTATGACGTGGAAATGGGGTCTAAGAGAACCCCTGATATCTAATCCCGGAGTGTGATACCCGACTTTGATGTTCGATGTTTGATGTTTGAAGTTTTTCGTGGTACCGTGCATTCGTTTTCAAGAGATTCGTATTAGTGAATTAGAGATGACGTGATTTGTGTTAGTAAACTTACGGGGACGTACAAACGTACGAAATATATACATATTTCTTCCTTCTCAGAGGGTACATGGGAGAAAATATTAATCTATAAAAAATAAATATATTATGAATTTTCATCTTTCAAAAATTTTGCGATAATATTTTAATAAATTATATATAACAATTACATAACTAATTATTAAAATTATAATTAAGTGATTTTTTTTGAGAAAGGTTGTGTTATTCGAGATCGCATGGTTACGGTGCTAAGTTTTTCGTGGTGGTGTGCATTCGTTTTTAAGTGATTCGTATTAGTGAATTAGAGGGTCTGTTATTTGTGATCGCGTGGCTTCGGTGCTAAATTTTTAGTGGTACCGTGCATTCGTTGTCACGTAATTCGTGTTAGTTAACTTACGGGGACGTGGAATTCGATGTTACACTTTTCGAAGTCCGGTATCACACTCAGATTTTTCTATGAAACATATTTCGTAACATGTTATTAAAGTACGGAACTCGTGCTCAAAGTGCTCTCTCAAATTTACCTACTCAACTGCTTAAAGGAGACCGCTGTAGGTCGCAATCATCGCAATAGATACTTATGCAATTGGAATCTAGCTAAATATAGACCACGACACACACATATTGATATTCTTTTTTTAAGCCAATGTGTAGTAAAAAATATATAGTACGAAAATTAAAAATACTGTAAAAAAGCTACAGTAAAAATATTAGATATGTTATACTCATATTCTGTTCTGCCTACCCCGTTAGGGACCTGGCCTGAAGATACATACATACATAACCCAATAGCATAAAATGGTTTCTTTCCAAAATATCTTTCAAATAACCATATTCCAAATTTACTTATAAAATTAAATAATGTTCTAACATCCGCTTGCCGACTACACCGCTTCGTCCCACAAGCTTTTTTATTGATTAGCTGTGTGATCAAAATATTTTCTAAAAATATAAAACTTGTACGAAAAGGTGTGGAAAAGTTTTATAAATACAATACTTGTTTTGAAATAATTGTATTTCCTATAGATCGTGAGACAATAATTAAAAACCATTTCGTGGAAAATCGTTTGCACATCACCACCCTGTGACGACACAGTGTACGTCGCGTTTGCGTCATCATACCTTGAACAGCGCTCAAACGGGGAGGACGTGGGATGAAAGTTTAATCAGTGCTTCATTAGAAACTTATATTTTTTCCAATGTTTCTAATATCGAAATTATAAGTACAAAAGTTTTAGGATAGGTACGTTTACATTTACAGTGTTGAAAGTATTTGGATTATCGTTGTGTGTGTACGTGATACTAATTGGTTTATTCGATTTCAGGTTCCTTTTCACATTCGCCGCCATCATGGCGTCGGACGAACAATTCTCATTATGTTGGAACAATTTCCACGCGAATATGTCATCAGGCTTTCATGGCCTGTTGTCGCGTGGAGATTTAGTAGATGTAACATTGGCTGCCGAGGGCAGATTATTACAGGCACACAAATTAGTTTTATCAGTATGTTCTCCCTTTTTCCAAGAAATGTTCAAAATGAACCCAACTCAACATCCCATAGGTGAGTTAATTTTTATACACAAGATTCTATTTAATTTTTTTTCACAGTTCTGTGACTAATGTGTTTTTTCTTTGTTACAGTATTTTTAAAAGATGTTAGTCATTCAGCGCTAAGAGACTTATTACAGTTTATGTACCAAGGTGAAGTTAATGTTAAGCAGGAAGAGTTAGCGTCGTTTATTAGTACCGCGGAACAACTTCAAGTTAAAGGTTTAACCGGTAATCAAAATGAAGAAAGTTCCACGCCATCCAAACCAAAGCCGACCTCGAGGCCAGGCCCTAGGTCGTCACAACAAAGGCAATCTGTTATGACTAAGTTAGAGACTGATTTAGATTCTAAGCCCTCCTCAACTCCAGTAGCAATTAAGAGACCAAATAGGCCATCAATAGCATCCAATAATTCGTCGTCATCGCAAAGTGGACCTGTCAAACGGAAATGTGTAGATCCCTTAGAAGCCGGACCATCTGGATCAGCTAAAGAGGAATTTGTAACGATACCGGACGAAGATGAAAACAACGCTGTGGCACCCAAAATGGAACCTGAATTTGTTAACGAAAGCATGTGGGACGACGAAGACGATGGCGCGAATAATGACGAAACCAATTTCGGCGAGGATGATTCGAATATGGAAATGTCTGGTACGTATTCGTTCACTGTAAATCTAGGGACTCTTTACTTTTGATGGTGTATCTAATGATCTCTCTGTTTACAGCATTTGATGGCTCAACGACAGGCGATGGCAATATTACTGGAACTGGGGAAGGCGGCGCTGTAGGCGATGCACAAGGTAGGTTTACATATTTAACCACTTAGTAGTTTCTCTCGTTCGAAGTTGTATGTAACGATATAAGCTACTAAACGCCTTGATCTTCGCGATTGCTATCACTTTGAATTGATAAAATTAATTTACCCGGTCACGAAGGTCAAACCTAGTTAGGAATGAAATTTATAAGTTAGATGTAAGTTTGTAGTTGTAGTGCATTTTTATTTTTGGTTTGTAAAATATTGCCCTGTTCCAGAAATTACATGTAATGGCGGCGCTTTGTTAACCAAAGCGTTGCTTTGTATTTGAGGTTAAAGGTGTGGTAAATGGTAATGTGTTCGGTATTGTGGTAAAAAGGTATTTGTATTAAAGGTATGAAGAGGTAAAAGGTAGATGAAAAGTTAAATATCTATTATGAAAGGTATCCAAAGGTTACAAGACTACGCTGGTAATTGGGTAAGTAGCAGGTAGGGGAGAAAAAGGTATGCTCTCCCCTTTTCGAGGTAAGTAATTTTGTTAGGTTGGTAGACCGAATAAGTTCTTTCGGGAGTTTGGGTTGTCAAAGTATTTTGTACAAGTCTTGGTCTTGTATTTCTGGTTATAAGTAATTTGTTTGTAATAACTACTGGTGTCAAGATTACTGTGATCACTGGTCTGGGGGCAGTAACTGGTTTAAGGCTGGTACGTTCCATCGTTGTACTAATTTGCAGACTTGAAATGTGCAACGGTTTGTCTCAATTTGTCCATGTCTCGAATGGTCTAGTTCACATGATTTTGGTCTTTATCTAATTTTTAATCTAGACCTTCGACCAGAGAACTTATTTACAAGGCTCTGCGTTTGATATCTACCAAACCTGATATCCGTCGCGTATGGTCAATTTTGTAATCGGTCTTTCATGAAAATTAAAGCTTACACCGCCGAGCTGTCTACCTATGTCTGCAATTTGGTTAGTTGGCGGCTTCAGATGGGGTGTCACTACCGCTCAAGAGTAATGCGGGTTGCAGACCGAAAGTTAAGCCAACCTAGTTGAGATCGCATAGCTGACTCATATTTTCGTTCTAATAGTTTGCAGTCTGCACAGTAGTACGAAAACTACGTCAGCTACGCGAGCTAAGCTAAACTAAGTTAGCATAGCTTTCGGTCTGCAACCGGCCTAAAGGGCAACTTGGCGTAGGTACCTACGAAAATATATGACCGTTTCCACCGATGCTATGCTTTGTAGCTAGCTATACGAGGAAGATTTGCTATGAAAAGCATCCATAGCACACGTCCTTCAATATAAAAAACATAGCTGAATTGCTGCATAGCATATCTCTGGTGGCAAAGCACCCTCAAGTTCAATCTTGATTAATATCAATGTCTCTTATCACGGTACATTTCAAGGTTCAAGACTGATCGGAAGGTGCGGGTAATGTGAGGTAAGTTCCTACTGGGTAGGGGAGAAAAGGTATGCTCTCCTCTATGTAAGTAATTTGGTTCGTAGACTTCGATGAGTAGCCAGTCTTTTTATTTAAGTAATGGAGGTGGCAAACAAGTACGCAGTTCACATTGATAAGTGATGACTGCAGCCTATAGACACCCATACAAAGACCACGTTCTCTCCTGCGGCCTAAGGTGTGCCACCTGACCGGAACACTGGTGTTCTACAATTCACACAATTCAGCGGCAAGTGGGTATATTGTTTAGATTAGGTATTGCGGTGCGTATCATGGTGCCTACGTCCGCGAACTCCGTCGCCGGAGCTCTACCACCTGTAAAAGCAAACTGTCTGTCTTTTCACTGGAGTTGAAGATGAGGTAATAGAGAGAATTGAGAACAATAATCAGGGGCGGCTCTAGCTCTTGTAGCGCCCGTGTGCAATGAAAACCTGGCGCCGCCAGGCCTCGCTTCTGTCATCATTGTTGTACCATGATGGTGTAAGACGATGTTCTTAGCTGTCTCACCCTGCACTAAAGGTTCCTGTGCCCCTGCCAATAATAATTTCGATAGACGGTCTCACCCCTGGGCTGAGAAATAAATGTTCCCTAAAAATGAATCTGAATTCGGCGTTTCAGTCCAGAATGTCAAATTCCCAAAATGTCAAGCGGTTTCAAAATGTCAAGTTCCCGTTATTCCAAATTCCCAAAATGTCAAGTACTCAAAATGTCAAGTTACCATAGTGCCCGAAATAGTTTTAAAATAGTACAAAACCAAGAGATGGGAGACCGGGAACTTGACATTTTGAAACCGCTTGACATTTTGGGAATTTGACATTATGGACTGAAACTGAATTCGGTACCGAACGCGGCCCAAGCACTAAGAGATAAATACAATGGAAAAATAATTTCAAAAAGAAATTTGATACTAACCGGCCATTAGATCCGATTTTATTGCTAAATGATGGCACCTCTGCTTTCGTACCTACTATACCTGATCCAGGGAGAAATAAAGAAGTGGAAGATTGAAAAATTAAAAGAACTCTCGTAAGTATTTTGGTATGCGTTGAAGACATTGGGACTGGTTGAAACTCTTGATCGCCGCGGGGCGTTTTAGTCCAGAATGTCAAATTCCCAAAATGTCCAAGCGGTTTCAGAATGTCAAGTTCCCGAAATTCCAAATTCCCATAATGTCAAGTTCCTGAAATTCAAAATTCTCAAAATGTCAAGTTCCCAAAATTCCAAATTCCCGAAATGTCAAGTTCCCAAAATTGCAAGTGCCCGAAATGCCAAGCGGTTTCAAAATGACAAGTTACCGTTAAAAACTCGTTCCTGAAGCGTAAGCAGAGAATATGTAATAATACTACGTATAGAATGGACACTTTTGGCATTTTGAGAAGTTGGCATTTTGCGAATTTGGCATTGTGAGAAGTTGGCATTTTGAGATGATACGACTTCGACGTCCTGCCCGATTTCCCCGCCTCGCCTAACCTCCTCCTCTCTTAAGGGAGACGTTTGGTATTTTTCTCTACGTGCTATGCACTAAACACACGTCAGTGATTGATGTCTGTGTAATAGAGACGCGGTGTGCCGTAAGTGGCAATGGTAGTTTACAGCGTAGGAGACGGCTTCTTTTGAACAATAATACTTGAGCCGGCCACACACCATAAAACTGCACAATTTTCCGCGTGCATACTTAACGAAAATAGGATAGAAGCTTTAGGTACTTACGAGGGACTCTTGATGCTGGAATCACTAAATGGTATCCGATTATATGGTAATGTAAAGCCTCGTAATAATCTATCACAGAGGCAAAACAACTTAGGGCTCATGGTTGCAGCGCATCTGCATCCTGATCTCTGGTTTTGTGTAGATCGATGTCTATAGGCTGCTGTCTGTGAACTGTATGCTTGTTTGTTACCACCATTACATAAAACATGCATAGCTGTTTAAAGAAATACGACTACTAATAAGAAACAATTTTCACTTGCGGTGAACGGGCGCTAGGAACATATTCTAGTTTTAGAAAATTCTTCAAGAGATGACGCTACTGTGGTTACAAAACGAAGTATTTTGGATTGAAGTTGTTGGTGTTGTTAATATGAACGATCTTTTTAAGTGCATAATTGCTTATTATTAAATTAAAGAATTTATATTTAATCCAAAAAGATTAGTTGATGATAGAGCTATAAAAACTGAATAACATTCTATTGTACATTTATTGCTATTGCTCAACAGATGGCGTTAGTAGTAAAATAATGAAATGTTTTTGAGTTACTGTAGTCTTACTGTGATGTGCAATTCGTATTTTTTTAATTAAATAAAATCGAATAAGGAAGAAATAAAGATTTTATTTTATAATACACCTTACGTACCTAAGTTTCACCTTGGTTTCAAGTAAAAATACTCAAATGAGTGGACTGCATTCTTGTTTTTAGTTTTTAATATAGTTTCTTTCCTGCACTTATATTGTTGATTTTCAAATTAAACAAGAGACACAAGCCTTTTTTGTGATAAAAATCTTAAGATCTCGTGTGTATTCTATCTGCAGCACATTGAGAGTCAATCGGAGTCGTAGGCATTCTAGGTATAATAAGGCTTCGCGAGTTTCTTTATACCAAACATAAATATTTTATAAATTAAGATAAATCTAATTTATATGAAAACAATATTCTTATTTATCAAATATCACAATTTTTGAACTTATCTGTTTTAAGCAACTATTATAACAATATTATTAATTGTTATTTTAGATAACTGCGTCAAACGAAACGTAATTCCGTTATTTGTGGTTGCCGTCTTAACGCCGTGGAATCTATGGTCGCAATTGTGTCACTCACGGATTGTTTACTATTTTGAGAAATAGTAAAAATGTGCGAAGCTTTTAGTGAAAGAAAATTGTGCGACAGTATATACGTGTGTGATTAAAGTAAATCGTAATGTTGTTGTGTTAAATTTCGGTGTAACACAAGTGAAATTGAAGGTTGCTACCTGAACGTGTTTACGTCAAATATATTACAATATTCGGTGTTTTTGCTATAATAATGTGCTGTGAATGTGAAATGTGAAGTGTTCTCGTGGTTGGATATGCATTTGGTATGTAAAAGTTTCTGTAAATCGGATATCCACAGCATGGGAAAGTTCAAGTAAGTAGTACGACATTATACGAATCAGGTTGTCAAGTCTGGTACCAATTACTACATTCCAACTAGCTCTTGAAATGTAATAACAATCATTACTATTCTACTTTTAATTGCATGTCATTGACATTTTCCAAGTATTTTACGTATGTTTTTCATGTTTTCCCCGCGTTATTTGGCAGCTTGTAAACATAACCTCAAAATATTATTTTGCTGCGAAATGTGGTAAACTTCGCCTTTGACCACCTCCGCACTTATTATAATGTGATAAATACTCTCTTTTCTTCGTTTTATTAGCTAATATTCTATAATTTACTCGAAATTGTACAAAATATGTTGAATAAACAACAACATTGGACTGATATGATTAGGTCAAGAATCATTGATTTGTCTATAGCTCTCACGATATTCATTTTAGAAAAATCGCCCTGTTCACTGTGAAATTGACTTCAATATTGTTTGTATTTCAAAATGTTAGGTTAATTAATGTATCATTATTTTTTTGATCCTAGATATAACCAAGTTCTACTTAGGTGTCTTTTGAAATAGATTTCTCTACAGCTAATAACAGTATATAAATAACAGTATATTAAATAAATATTGGTCAATGGATGCTGTTTGACTTATGTTAATGTGAATTTTAGATTGTTCAATATGTTCATGGCTTTTATTTCTGTGTATGTAATGAGTTCCATAAAATACAGGTTAAGCTATAGTATTAATTATTGAAGATAAAAAATAATATTTAGTCTATTATCATATTCAAACTTTTAAGCTTAAAACTACAATGTTTCCGAGTATTAGAATTCCACATTCTTAAATAAGCTGTCAGGGAAAGTTTAAACCCTCGAGACACAAGAAAAATATGACAAATGAAATTCAATTGTGTCTGGGAGCTGATGGCCTTATGTTCCTTGACAGGTTAAATACTTATTTATTTTTATTTATTGAAAAAATGAGAAGAGAAAATTAATTGGCCTAGACCATCCATCTGACTTCTATTCATCCAATCTATCAGTTTGTTACAGGTTACAGAACAATATCTTATAATTCACAGTTTTTAAACAGAATGTATGTATAATGTATTTCTGTAATTTGATAATTCTCTTTAGATCAGAAGGTCTCATACATAAATCCTGGACTTCTGATCGGTGGTTCTGAGATTGTACAGATGTTACAAACTAGGTGCTTTAACAATTGTAGTATCAGTCACTGATATTTAACATTAGTAGACTGAAACGAGCCAATGTGCTGACTTAATATGGTGAGCTGGGGCACTGGTCCTGTCTCGCCCAGCCGTCTTCATCACTGCACCTATCTGCTTATGAGAACTTAATTAATGAGACTGATCGCAGATTCAAGAGGAAGAAAAAACTGATATTTAGCACAACAAAACATAAAATATTATATTAATTAGTCTCAGTGTCCTATAATAGTTATGCATCAAATTAATCATGTTAAGTCAAATGTGGCCAATATCAGCCACTAACAATATGAAATCAATTGTCATATTTCTCTAGATCGGATTAAATTATGCTTCTTATAATTTAAGTGACAATCACCATTATTATTTAAGCTTTTGACAGCGAATGTAGGTTTATATGTTAGTTGATGCCGTATATCAAAATGATATTTTTAGATGTGAATGCTTGCTTATGTATAGGAAAAACCATGTGATTCATCTTATCCTTTTGATAATTTTTATGAAATTTAAGGTGACGAAGAATGTATGCAATTTGCCCTTTGAAATCTATTAAAACATCTATCCAATATCATATGTATACACTGTTGCCATAAAAGTGCACTCACTTTGACTTGAGATAAACGTACCTACTTAACAATGTTTTTGATACTGCAAGGGAGTACACACTACACACAGATATTTTCATGCAATCCAACCAATTTATCTAAATTTAATTTATCAAAAATGGTAATGTATGGCCCTGTAATAACTATTACAGAGACATAATAACTGAGGTCTCAGGGGTAGCAACTCACGTAGCAAGATAGTGCTGAATTACATGAAGATGAGCAAAATCCATTAAAAGGAGAATAACGATAGAAAGTGTTAATTTAAATTTAATTTACTGAAAATAAACTTTTATTACGGTCTAGTTACCCAAAATGTACTTAAAATACTATATAATCTATATTATCAGAAATAAGAGCTATTACTATAACTACTATAAAGGTGGTTTGCAAAAGATATGAATAATTACTCTGAGAGTCTTCAGTTGTTCTCCTTTATAACCCTTAATACTGCTGACTATAGGACCTAGGAATCAGCGTGCATGTATGAAGGGAAGATTAATGGAGAAGAAGCATGAGAGGTATGTTAGGGCAGTTTATCTGGTGGTCCACACTCTCTGCCTCCCTTGTAAGTGACTTGGTGTGAATATACATACATACTAAATGACATAAATTTTATGTCTGGGTGGTAGAACTCCAGGGTTGGATATTGGTGCTCTACCACCACTTAACTTTATTTAAGCTGTATCTGCAATCAGTATAGTAGGTACCTATTACTTTAATTGGTTCTTTTAGTCCTACAATCCACATGTGGTCTGGTTAATTGTTAAAATAATTGTGTCTGGTTTTCCGACATTGAACCTATTAATCTGTCACAAGAAAAATGTGGTAGTGTTCGGAATCACTATCATGTTCTGGTTAGATGGTAATGTATGGCACTAGGTATTGTGTTCTCGTTAGATAGAAATGTATGGCCCCGGAACAACTCAGAGATATGTCACCTCAGGTCTTAGGGGTGACATTGTATATACATTTTGACCTCTGGTTTTTATGTAGGTGTCTATAGGCTGCAGTCATCACATAACATCAATGTGAGCTGTAAGCCTGTTTGACACCTTACTTACAAAAAAAATTCTTAGCATCTAGTTCATTAGGATGCTTTTCTAGTCTCTCTTGATATCTTTGTGTGTTATTGTATATTTCTTCCTCAGTGTGTGGAACTGGAACTGTGGGGGAAGCCAGTAAAAGTTGATACATATTTTCTGAAACCTAATTATTATAAAATATCTTAATTATACATAAATTAAATGTCACTGTGTTTGTCTGCGATGGACTCCTAAACCACTTAACCGATTTTAATCAAACTTGCACACTGTGTGCAGTTTGAACCAACTTACCAGATAGGATAGCGTACATCTCAATTTATAGTTGCAATATTATTTAAGTACCTAAATTGCACCTGTGCGAAGCCAGTGCGCGCCGCTAGTCTTATGATAAAAATTACTGTAATTACCTACTTGCAGTAAAACCATATTGATGGTTTTCTAATTTTAAAGCTTTCATTGTATAAGTTTGAGCATGTAGTTCATGTAATGGTGTTTACTTTTGTTTTCTATTCAGTAGTAAAACATTTATTTAATTTTACACCTCTAAAGAGTCTCTCAGTGGCTTACCATCTGACAACCCGGTAAAAAGACTAAAGAGAGCACAAGTGTTGTCGGAATGAGTGAGGGTTGCTGTTGAATCTCTGCAGCCACTCTCAATGTCAATCTCCACCTAATTCATCTGCTCATAGTCTGCCGATTGACTGAAGGAAATATTTTCAACCTCTTCCAAAACAGATGTTATCATAGTTTATTTCTTATGGGTACTTAGTTGGACACTTAAAACATTAGGTGTGAACCTCTCATGTCACAATGTTTTGTTTGTTTCATTTCCAACTTCTTCAAGCAATAATTGAAGCTAAATCTTTGGTTACAAACTTCCGTTCATATTTATACCACACTAGGATTGGCCCGCGACTTCTTCCGCGTGTACTTTTAATCATTACAAATTGTTGCCTATATGTTGATCCAACCTATATTATTGTAGAGTTTCATCCAAATCGTCCAGCAGTTTTTTCGTGAAAGTGTAAAAAACATCCATACTCACAAACTTTTGCATTTATATTATTACTTAGTAGGATTACATCATATCATTCATTGACAAGACAAGATGATAAAAGTAATTTAATATTTATTTATAAATGAAGTACATGATTTAACATAAGTAGTATTTTTTGTATTAATACAATTTACTTAAAACAGAAAAATTGTGTCTGTCTTCCAAACGCTCAAATTCATGTCAAATAATCAAAATCATAAGAATAAATAAAAAATACATAGGTGTATGTATACAAAGTTTTAGAATGTCAAGTTATATCAAAATCCTAATAAATTTACACAATTACACATGCTTAATTAGAAACGAAGATTTATGTTCACTTAAAATATTTTAATGTCCAAGTTCATGAAAACTACATTTAAGTTAAACTCATTTAGTATCTGCGGTACCAATAATCTTGTGTGGTACCAAGTGACCCTTATCACTAACATTTAGTTTGATTTAAATTATTCCTTCAAGGATCGTACGGCCACCGGCGGCGAGACACAATTGAATTTCAATTGTCATATTTTTCTCGTGTCTGGAGAGATTAAGGGTCTCACTAGCAATGTAAAATGTGGAATGTTAAAAACTACTGTCCTTCTCATCTCCTTTGTTTCATAATTCTTCCATTTATCATGATTTGATGATGAATTCGTTGCTCGATGGTGGTGATGACGACCGCATGATTGGTGGTAAAACGGCAACATTCAACTTGTCTTATCTTATTAACATTAGCCAAGGTTTATGATGTTTTACTTTTATTATATTTTTTTACATGGTTTTTACTGGTGATAGAACCCTAATAGTAGGTGGCTAATATAGGTGGTTCTAATAACTATCACAGAGGTCAAAAACCTAGGACTTAAGGGTGACAACCCATCCGCATTTTGACCACCAGTTTTTACGCCATTGCCATAATAAGGCCACTACCATAATTATTTTTTAATGTAATGATTTTGGCAACAAAATGGTAAGTGAACACTGCAGCCTATGCATATTTAACTTTTTTTTTAATGTTATGGAAGTGGCAAACAAGCATGCAGTTCACATTGATGTTAAGTGATGACTGCAGCCTATAGACACCCACATAAAGACCAAGGTCAAAATGCAGATGCGTTACCACTCCTGAGGCCTAAGGTGTTATGCCTCTGTGCCGGAAATTACAGGGCCGTACATTACCACCTGACACTACACTACTACCACATTATGTGGTAGTGTTTCTTTATTTTTTACGCCTCCTATCTCTGCCACCAGTAAAAATAATTAGGCACCTTTTCATAACCTACCTGCGCAACAATAGCTATTGGGAGCTATTGTCGGGTCATTAACACTCAATACCCAACACTTGGTATAAACCTGTGTCTTGGGCCTTCGGCCCGTCCTTGTACACACAAAACACATAGACAAACTCGAAACATGGATAGCTAACATGGATGGCAATTGGGGCGGATGAGCAAAAAAAAGCGAGGAATTACCTACTCGTCATTGTTTTGCGTTTGCACGTTTAAACGCTAACCAATTTTGGTTATTTAAATATAGACGATCACTGGAGAAGGGTGTCACGCCGAACGGGTGACACCCTTCTAGACCAAAACGGGCATAGTTACATTCATTTATTTTTCACATTACAGTCATTATTACTATCTAAGGTTACATAGCACCTAGGCAGAGAATATGTAATAAAACTACGTATAGACTGGACACTTCGACGTCCCGTCCGATTTCCCCGCCTCACCCAACCTCCTCTCCTCTTATGGGCAACGTTTGGTATTTTCTACGTGCTACGCACACATTTGCACGTGTAATTACGCGTCCCTGATTGATGTGTGTGTAATAGATACCAAATTAAGCGTTTTTATGGAATTTTGGCGGAGTGACTGCGGTGTGACCTGATAGAATGATTAATCTACGACCCCTACTCTTTGTTGGATCTCTATCGCTGTCAGACTTTTATACAATTTTTTACTTTCATAGGAATATAAGTATCTAGAGAAGATTCGCACCCTCGGAAGCGCCGTAATGTGGAATTTATATAAACTTCCTTACTATTATTACACAATGCCCAAAAGAAAACATAAATTTATTAGAAGATCGTGGTTTTCTCTGCCTAAATACAGGTGTGACCATGTTTTATTCCCAAATACAATGACCTCGGGTAGAGAATTGAGTGTTTGTGAGTGATGTCACGTCGCACCGACGCACCGGACTGTCTGTGACGACAAGACAAATGTAGGGTGTCGTAAGTATTAATATACAAATGTCGTACCCGGTACTGTTACTGTGGCGATTTAGGTGAAACTTTTAATTTTTTGATTACGTAATGAAGCTGGCAAACAAGGAGTTGCAGTTCACATTGATGATAAGTGACGACCGCAGCCTATAGACACTTACACAAAGACCATAGGTCTAAATGCAGATAGATACGCTAGCACTCCCGAGGCCTAAGGTGTTATGCCTCTGTGCCGGAAATTATAGGGCCGTACATTACCATCTAACCGGAACACGATAGCGCTGAACACAACCATTTGGCGGCAGATAGATTAAGTAATGCGGTGGTGTTTACGCTCTCGACTCGAGCTCCTACACTGGAACTCTGCCACCAGTAAAAATAATATTTGTATGTATTTGCAAGTTTATGATAGGAGATAGGCACATTAAATTAGGTATATTTTATAAACCCTTTTTTTTACTAGGTAAAGATACAAAAATAGTATGCATAATTGAGAGATAAAAAAAAAAGTTGACGTCGAAGGTTTATAGAGCGTTTATGAATAAACAATTTTATGGAACGTTTTATAGGCTTATAGAGCATTTTAACTTATGAATGCTATAAACCTTCTATAAGCGTTTTTTAGGACCGTAAAAATACATTTAAATATTTACTACAATTAGGTTTTGTCCCATGTTTATTTCATGCGACAAAATCTAAGTGTACTCGGCAGTAGTCGGGAGCCTAGCCAAGTCCGGGCATCTAACTGAAATCAGAGGATGGCACTGAGAAAATGGAGAATGTAGACATCACCTCATTACGTAAATTGTAAATTGTGGAACGAAATTCCCTCTGAGGTGATCCCTCGGTGCTACAATATGGGGTTCTTTAAAAATGGCGTCAAAAGAGTCGTTCAGGGCTGGCAGCGCGTTGGCAACACCCCTGGTGATGTAAATGGTCATAGCCGACGGTGACCACTTTCCATCAGGTGACCCGTTTGCTTGTCTGTCAACCTAATGACATGAAAAAAACTGCTGAACGGGGGCCTAATTCTGTTTACTTACTGGTGGTAGAGCTGATGGAGCTCGCGGGCGGATGAGCTACCGCATTATCTAATATACTGGCCGCTAAATAGTAGGGTTTCAGCACTATCGTGTTTCTGTCCGATAGTAATGTAGGGCCCTATAATTTCTAGCAAAGAGGCACGGACTTCTTAGATCTCAAGAGGGCAACGCATCTAAATTGAAACCTCTGGTTGTTTAAAGGCTATATAGTATTCACTTATCAATGTGGATTGTATGCTTGTGTCACTTCATGACAAAAAAAGTCACATTTAAATGGTTTCACTGTCTTGCTTTAACCAATGTATAGTGCGGTCTGGGATACGATACAGCAAGACAGCGAAACGATTCAATCGCGATGCAATTAATATTATGTTACGAGAGTCATAAATACGCTTACACTCACACTCCCACAATAGGTATAAACCTGTGTCATGGGTGCCGTTGTACACACACAATACATATACAAACACCCAGATCCGAAATAAATATCTGTAGGACATACAAATATTTGTCCCGGTGTGGGGATCGAACCCGCGACCCTTCGAATCAAACGGTCGTCTCACACCGCTCGACTAACCGGGTCGTCAAAATGAACACCGGCGTGATTCATAGTTGACGACGAATTAATACTGCAACCCGTGGACCGTACAACAAAGGGAAAAAACGGAACCCTTATAGGATTACTCGTGTCTTTGTCATTCTGTCCGTCTGTCCGTGACAGCCGATTTTCTCCGAAAGTACTGGACCAATATATGGAAAAACAGGTCTTACTGTAAGGATCTCAAATATATATTTTTTAATATTAACATAATTTTTAAAAATCCATATAATATTACTTAATTATCGATAGATTAAAGGAACTGACCCGCACTTTGGCCGATTTTTTTACGTAATGATGATGGCAAACAAACGTGCTGTTCACATGGACAGTAAGTGAATACACATCCACATAGCCTATAGACATCCACACAAAAACTGGAAGTCAAAGTACAAATCAGTTGTTGAATGTTTTACCTGTGCTAGTTTGTTGAGTATGAAATAATAAGCTGAAGTCTTAATTACTTTCCGTACGGCTTATGCTGTTTACAGACAATGAAAATCTTACCTAATCCTTAAGCTGGATTAATATATAAATCCTTAAGGAAGCTTTTTACCCGACTGCAACAGAAGGAGGGTTATGTTTTTCGGGTATATGTATGTATGTATGTAGATTTCTATGTTCCCTGCTACAGCCTAATTATCAACAGTGGACGTCTTTCAGCTGAAGTTTTGTTGCTAATTATGTCTTTCTAGATATCGATTTAGCGTTTCGATCAGATATGAGATATATTTTATCTCATATCTGATCGAAACGCTGTAGCAATAAACAACACTAGACATATGTGTTTATATTTAACTAGCTATTGTTTGCGGCTTCGCCCGCGTGGATTCGTTTTATAAATAAGTAAGTAGCCTATCAAGGTCAGCTCTATCTTTGTACCAAATTTCATTAAAATCGGTTCAGTCGTTTGGACGTGAAATGGTTACAGTCAGACAGAGTTACTTTCGCATTTATAATATTATATGTTCATTAGCGTTTATTTTCAAATATCCGCCTCGTATGGGTTCGCCCAGATGGACCTTTTTTAAATTCATAATCCAGTTTATCAAAATAACATGATTTGTTGCCACAGAAACAAAATAATGATGTCCTAATGAACAGATTTGTATGTCTTTCAGCACATTTATTTAAATCTATCTACATAATTGTCTGCGATGAATTTGCTTTGATGTTTTATTGGATCGATGAAATATGCTTCGTAAAAAATAATAATTTGGTAATATGTCTCGTGTAATATAACCAGTTTTATCCGTAGCACAAATCCTTCCACATAAAAAACATATCTTAGCTGAATCCGTGTCCAACAGCTATGTGCACCAATAAATATGATTAGTGGACATCAATCGCATCCATAGCATCGTAGCATAGCACATCTCTGGTGGAAAAACCCCGCCTGAAGTCAAATTTTTCTTTAAAAATATTTCATTCGCACGTGTTTTGGAAAAAAAAAAAAAAACAATTTTAATTTAATTTGTAAAGGGTTGCATTCGGCAGGTCTTCTCTCTGACTACAAAGGTTGGGGAAAAAGTTTCTTCGCATTTTTTAAGATAATTCAAAACATTTTTTTATATAGTTTATTTAAATTTAACTAAAGTATGTATGTACCATTTTGTTCGACAACCTTTTGCCATCTTGTAGGTAGGGACATGATCCCATTGCTATAAAAATTTTGGGACTTCTCATCAAAATACCGCGACAAGTGGATTTGGCAGTCCTCTCGTGATGTTAACCTAAAATTGCATAAAGAATTCTGAAGAGACCGAAACAGGTGGAAATCTGAAGGTGCAAGGTCAGGACTATACGGCGGATGCATTAACACCTCCCAGCCAAACTCTCTTAATTTTTGCTGAGTGGCTATAGATGTGTGAGGTCTAGCGTTATCATGATGAAACACCACACCCCTTCTGTTGATCAATTCCGGCCGCTTTCTCTCAACTTCTTGCTTTAATCTCATCAGTTGTTTGCAGTAGAGTTCAGAATCGATAGTCCTGCCTGGTGGTAATAGCTCATAATGAATAATGCCCTTCCAATCCCACCACACACACAACATCCGTAATAGGGCGACCAGAGCGAGGTGCATCTTTGACATCAAAATTTCCGGATTGAAAACGCTTAAACCAAATTTGTGCTACTCTCACAGACACTCCACTGCACAGGTCCAAAAAACATCGCAAATTTTTTTCGCGGCTTGCGTTGCATTTTTACCTTTTTTGTAGTAAAATTTTAAAATGTATCGAATTTCTTCATCAGATTCACTCATCTTGGCAGTACGAAAAACAAATGAAAATCACACATTTGCCTAATTTGAATTTGGAATTATGTTCTTTAAAATTTTAACTTTCAATGATACCAAAACCAGCCAGATACAAATACTACAGCCAAAGAGATTTTATTACAAGTTCATACATACTATAATGCGAAAAGTCTTTTTCACCAACCTATTATTACCACCTGCCCGGAACATTATAGCGCTGCCACGCACACGCAAAAATATTGTCGTGTCCAGACGACGAAATAACAAGTCATAATAATTTCAAGTTTAACCAACTGGACACACGTGTGTCCGGTCACTTGTGTCCAGTTGACGAATTACCCATCTGTTCACCAATATGTAAACCTCATAGATTTATTTTATTGGTAAACAAATGTGTGAAATTTGCTATTTTTTTTTTGTTTTTTATTCCATGAACATATTTTGAAAGGCAATACGTGCAAGACGTGTTTTATTATGTATGAAATTTGATAAAAACAATGTTTCATTGTGTAAACAGATAGGTAGATGAAGGTCGACCTAGATTCGGATCTTAGACTAACTACGTTATTAACGTATTATATTTATTGTTCTGTGATCTCGCTTTTCGATAGAGAGAAATAGAAGTATTGCCTTCTTTTTCCCTCCTCTACCTCTAACAAAGGGCGCTCCCCTCTGACATATCGAGTCGTCTTAACTACGTATTTATATGATCTCTAACTGCGTAATTGTTGTGGGAAATATTTGTTATTATCCTATCGGAATCTTATTACTCTCATTGAGGTTAATTCTATTTATGATTCTTCCTGTGTTGTTGTCCTTCTCTGATCCTGTAGTACCTCTGCGACGTAGACCAGAAAGGTCATTTGGATGGTCTCTTAATAAATTAAAGTTATTAACATCAAATAAGTAGTTTGTACTTATTTGTTGTTGAGTTTTGGTACTTACATTTTTTTTTTGTTTTTTATAATGTGAACAACATGTGTACGTATACTATACGTGTATATATTCGTGTATACAGGTATATTTTTAATTTAATTTATTTTTGCAAACAATTTTAGGATAGGATCAACATGAAACCATTATTCATAGTTTTATCTGTGTGTATGTGGTCAACCTTCCTTACATTAAATCATTAAAATGGCATATTATACCTAGATTCTCATTACTTATTACTATAGTGTATGAATATGTATGTGTCATATCTAGTTTTCTTTTCAGTAAATTTGCAGTAAACAGCATTTTTATAAGGTATTTGTTGCCCAGTTCTGTTATCTATAATACGAATATAATTCGGTACCTATCATTAAATTATTATAACTTTTTTTGTATGAAAACGTGTATAATAATAGGACCTTTTTGTGAGCTATATTTAAGTCTAATCTTAATGGCTATTTTATTGTTATCAGTGTAATTTGAATAGATATTTTTAATAAACGTATCATTTAAGTTAATCGAAATCGCTGCTGCCTTTTTTAATAAGGAAGCAATTTGGCTGTTCCTACCTACGGACCTACTGCATAAATAAGTAGGTAGGTATGTTGATTAAAATTTGTCCTACGAAATAACCGCCCATTAATAGCGTGATGTCGGCAGTTCTACGCATTTATATTCATAAATGATTCGTCATAGCGCTATGTTATTTTATTATATCATGTCCTATGTATTGACGTTAGAATACCTTATTAGCATAAATATAACTTTAAAATTTGAGCTGCAGAGTACCTTGCCCTTGCGAGTGTAAACATGCTCAAGAAATGTTTTTTTTTTTAAATAAAACACCCGAACGTAAACTATAAATTCATCATTATCTTGTTTATGGGCCCGACAGCGACTAAGTGTACTAAATAATTAGCGTTAATGATAATATTATCTTAGTTTCTACCTAAATATTAAAAAAAATATGTTTGTTTAGCGAACCTGATAAACAAGTAACTTTTCTTATTATTATAAGTATGCGTAAGCACGAGGATATCAGAGTATTATAACTTTTAATTGCATGTCTGATGTCAACGATCGCTTGGGATTTAAAATAATTGTGGTATTTTGTTTTTTGCTCTGTGATCTTCATTTTAAGAATGGGTAAAAAGAAACAAATAAACATTGTAAGATTTTGAATCCTTTTTATTTCTTAGGTGAATGCCTTGCCTTGACTAATGCGAAGTTTGACGTTTTGACTTTGATCCCCGGGTTTGGGGGTAAGTGGTAAGCTCCATTGTAACTGGGAAAATCCTCAGTGGTTGTACCGATGTTTGCAAATGTGTGCGATATTACATGGATTGGTTAGCCCTACGAATGTAAATGAGCGTAACTTAGCCAACAAAAATGCTACATCGTAAATAGACACACCGTGGGCCGGGCATAAAAAGGACACATCGCATCGCGTCATTTCGGCCATTCATCATCGGCCATTGCACGTTCCCTTGCCACTCGGCGAAATGTTGTTGCAAAAAAACCTTGTTGCGACCAATGGAATGTAAGCATTGTCCATTGCAGAGGTTCCCAAACTATTTTTTCTTGTAGACCCCTTTCAATTTTTTTCTGGTTTCGGTGGACCCCCTTGCTAACATTTATATCACTTTCCCATATATCCCATTTTTATTTACGCATATACGTAGACCCCCTCGAGTCTCCCATAGACCCCAGGGGGTCTATTGGTTTGGTTTGTTTCCGTAAATGGATCCAAAATCGAAGCAATAATTTTGTATAAAAGTTACATTATTATTCGTAGGGTTAGCTTTTATTACATGGGGTTAAAAAAATACAGTCGTGTGGGTGTCTGTTTCTATTTATTATATAACGCATGTGTATACGGGGAAGAACAGGCGAAAATTTATTGTAGGTACTTTGTGCATCGATATAGTTTGTTGATCTACTTTGACTTGATTCATCTGATGTCTTCCCTCTAGGTTAAGAATGCAGAGAAATGGTATCAGTTCTGATTCTATAAAAGCAGACGTTTTTTCGTGATTAATATTCATATAAGAATTCAGTATAAGTATTCGTCACATGAAAAATAAAAAAAAAATAAGTGATTGTCCTGAAGTTCTTTACTTAAATGTAATAAATCTGTTACTCAAGATCTTACCTACTTATACTGTCTTACTGCTACATTTAAAAATAAATTAAATATTACCACAATCAAGTGTTTTATTTTATAGCATTCATAACATTAACCCCAATCTTAGTCCGATTGCTTCTACATTTGTGCTAATAATATTTTTTTTTTCAGTCGTTGGACCAGTAGATCCCAACTCGAAAGGCGAGCTACATTTCATACAGACGAAAAGTGGACATCTGCAATTGATTTACGAACCGTACATATTCGTTACGGACTGTGTACGGAGCGGACGGACGTTCTGGAGGTGCATGGAGTACGGTAAACGTTGTCGAGCCAGGATGACGTCGAAAAATAACGTTCTTCGCATAACGAACCCGGTTCACAACCATATCGAGAATCACATGTCGAAAATTACCACTAAATATGAACAGGGCGAGGTGGTCATGTGTCCCACTATTTAGTCTTAGCAAAAAGTTTTGCAAGCTTGTACAGTTTATCTCAGCCTGCATATCGGCTGTTTTTTGGACGTGTTAAGCATACTCAGGAATGGAAAATGCCTAAAGTAAACGAAAGATTGACGGATAAAATAATTTCTATCATTATTTTTAAATAAAATGTCCGTAGTGTTATAATAGATGCAGAAAATAGAAATTATTTTTTTTTACCCAAAATCATTTTTTAAATAGGTGAAGAGTACTAGTAATTAAAATAAACCGTAAAAAACAATAAACCGAGTATGAAATACCGCTTACATAGGACAGCTGGTTATGTAGCTTTTTAATTAGTCCAGTCGTTTGGTAGTTTTTTACCTGAAAAGATTTTTAGTTTTTTTTAGATTTACTTATTATTTTCGTATTTTCTCTTCGACACCTCGTAGACCGCCGCTCGCGTCGCCATATTGAAAAAATGGCCTCCAACAACAGATTTACGGTGTACGAGAGCCGCATCCTAAGGCATGTCTACACCAACACGCGTTGTTCGTCTATATTACGCACTGAAACTATTGATTTTACAAAAATAAAAGGTTATTACATAAATTGTATAACATTTTCTTTAGTTTAATTTATTATTACATTTTTCTCAAAAAACTGTTTTATAGCGCCATTTTTCCAAAATGGCGGCGCCAGCGGTAAAGTGAAAATTCGAAAACAATACATTCAAATCTATAGCATCATCAATTTTCAAAACTTTGGTAAAACTTTCCAGGTAAGTGATCCCCCTTTTGAGCACCAAATGACTATTAAATCTGGATTTCCATTTCCTGGTGTAGATGCATGCGTCGTATTACTTTTATCTCATACATATAAATCATGTGTCAAGAATTAGATTGTAGTAAATCAACAACAACAACAACTATCTCTCACTTAGTATCGTAGATAAAAGTTATAAGACGGCTTTGAACTTGGAAGTGAGGACTTCTTAAACGTCTTCTACTGAACGGAGACGTTCCAAAATGTATGGAGCTTGGGCCCGCACCTTGTACACTATATTGAGGGATGCAGTATAAAATACTAAGTTATTTTCAGTTATTCAAATCGTTTATTATACCTTCAATTAACTGTCGTAAACAAGTATATTTCAAAAACAAAAATGTCATAGTAGCAATATGGTGACATATTGTGGTCTTACAAAAATTACATACCTAAAATAAATATTTCCGACTAGCCGACCCGGCAAACTTCGTATTGCCTCAGAATGAATTAATGTGTCAAAGGTTTGATATATACGGACTATTTATATGGGAAAATAAAATTGTGTTTTTTACAATCCCCCTTCAATTTCTTCATATTTTCTTACCTTTTAAACCTTCCCTGGACTTCCAAAAATCATTCAACACCAAAATTAGCTAAATCGGTCCAGCGGTTCTCGAGTTTTAGCGAGACTAACGAACAGCAATTGAGTTTTATATATATAGATAAACAAACAAATATTCAAATTATTTTTTGAGTATTTTTCCATGATTTTAAGTATTTTTCTCTATCATTTGATATAGTGTACAAGGTGCGGGCCCAACGTGGAACTTGTCCTTTTGAGCAATGTGAATTTTTGACCGAAAATTAATGCCATTTGTATTGTGTTAGATAATGAAATTAGATATATATAAGAACAAAAAAAAAAAATATCCAGTTCCCAATCTAAAAATCTTCAAATCTAATCTTAAGACAACGTGGAATGCGCTTTTATATTTCATAAGATTTTTTTCAAAAATCGGGAATTGGCGCCCATGATATAAAAGGAGATAATTAGATTTAAGTGTATGTAGTATTAATTTAGATTTATTCATGAAATGAATGTAGTTGTGTGAGGGAAATGTTTGATTTCCGCAAATTTTTGTGATCGATTTGTAATTAAATACCATTTTCAGTAACTTGTGTTTTATTGTACCTAAGTACCATGACGTATGTTTAATTGTAAATTTTGGTATAAGAGAGTCATCAAAAGATTCAATTTACCAATGCCTGCCTCGTTAGCGAAAGTAATATTTGATATTTATGTTATTGTATTGTATGTCTCTCCACAACTTGTTTTACTTAATAGATATTAAATCTCATGTAAAGTAATAAATAGAAAGAGTCTATCGCTGCTTGAAATATACAACACCACCCTGAATTCAATCTGCGATTTAAGCTAACCGTATATCTGAGCCAAATGACGTAGTTCTACGCGACATACTCGTAGAGAAGGATGTATTTTTTGAAGTATGAACGAAGTACCGCCGCAGGAGTGTGAAGCGGCGACGTGTGTTTGATAATTATCAGCAACGAAATTCTTTAAAGTATGCACGGTTTTAGGCATACTTTAAAGAATTGCGTTGCGCTACTTTGCATAGAGCTGTGAGTCTGCGTCTCAGCTCACGCTTGAGCTGACACATAATTTCTATCATGTTTTCTTCCGCTTGTCTGTCCAAAATCCATAATTCCACCGCGACACGAAAAGTTGCGAAATTACGCTAACGTTAAAATGAGTTAATATATAACGTTATATTTGGACTATTAGAATAAAATAACGTTAAAATGTTAAAATTACGCTAAAATAAGCGTGTTTTTTGGTATTTACGTGACGCGGTAGAATAATGTCTTGGACAGAGAAGCGAGAAGCTTCTAGTAAATACTAACTGTGCAGTGAGGTACACGGTGACCCGGCGAGGGGCGCCTTGCCTCATCCTGGACGGGTTCGGTTTCGTGGCGCGGAAGCGTCGCGGGACGAGAGTGTACTGGTCGTGCCGCAGCCGCGGGCTGCACGCTTGCCCAGCGCGCGCAGTCACTGCAGACGGCCGGCTGCTGACCCGCGCGGCTTCACACAACCACAGCCCCGACCTGCCGGCCTACCAGCACTCGCGCATCGAAGACCTCATCGAAATTGTTTCTGCCAACTAAAGAAAATGCCTTCTCGGTTGCAATGGTTCGGTTAGAACGTATATTATATGTAAAGCAAATTCAAAGTTTATATGGTGGGCAATTATGGGCAGTTAATGTTTTCGCTCACCCCAGTAAGTACCAACCACAGTAAGTAACGTCTAAGTTGCGTCCACACATGGTACTGGGAAGGTTTTAGACCAAATAAAGAGCTGTTATTATAGCATATAGTTCTTTCTAAGTGGTTTTCTTATTTGCTATGACAACGGAAGAATATTTTCTGTGAACAAAAAGATTATTTGATATTCGTTTTGTCTAATCTAAATACACATAAACACTGATACTATTACAATATGCAACTGCTGCATTATAAATCGACACATCTTTATGGTTGCTGATTAGGTTCTCGTCCCGTCTAGCGAAGTGTTCGAAAACTATAGCAACAGCAAAGGCAGAATATAACATTAACAACACGTGAGGGTTACGTAGCGATCACGTGGCGAGTGAGCGTCCACAAAGAGTGCGCTTTCAGAAGTGTCAGTGCCACTTGTTGCGCCTTCAATTAAGATAGGGTTACAGCTGCGTCAGAACAGCGCGTAGGTTACAGTTACCGCATTAAAATGCCGGCGCTGTTCTCGCGTGGATTCATTTTTATGTCAGACTAGTGAAATGTGCACTCGTATGACTAGGGCCCAATTTTATAGGGTTTCTAATCCACGTGGTGCCGTGCTTGAAAGAGTCATAGTCAGCAGTAGTAAACCTTGTGCAATTGGAGTGAGTTAAAAAAATATTTTGATAGCTTGAGTCGTAACTAGAACATTCCATGAAAAAAACATGTTGCACTGAAATAACAAATTTTCTTAGGTAATTACCAAGAATTTGAACTATACGGCAGTTTGAAGTGTTTTCATAAGTTTATGATATGTTAGTGCTATTGCCCTTTCACAGCTACGGTTGTCCCTTTGTAATCGAATATAACTGTGAAGATAATTGGGCGTGGGATTCTCATTACTGCATGCTAACGGTATGGTTATTGCCTCTCATTCTATTGAAGAGAATTTGTACAGTATATTGTTTTTATTGAAAAAACCGTTCACCATTTTGACTGTGATTCATTTCTTGATGTGTGCTTCATAATTGTGATATTGGGACCGCTATGCTATGGCTTCTTTTAACATTGTCGGTATGTGTAAAATAAACTTTGTTACATTGTTAAAAAAGCATTGTTATTTCCACGTTTCGATTTAAAAAATTAAGGCGATTTATTTTAGCCCAAACGCATGCTGCTTTATAACTCTAACCCTATAAATTGGTACGCGATAGTGACTAATGTTGTTTTACAGTGGAGTTCGTGATATCAAATCGCGGCCGGCGCCACATGCGTCTCGGTGGTTTTTCGTTTTACGCGGAGAAAGTATTCCCGGAGAAGAGCAAGGTTCGGTGGCGGTGCACCCGGCGGACTTGTCGTGCGTATGCGCACACCTTGCACGACCGGATCTTCGCGCTCAGCAATGTCCATTCGCACGAACCGCCTGCCCTGCCGGCGTTCACTCGGCCAGTGCAAGCCACTGCACAAACTAAATTGGTCGATGAATAATCACTGACTGTACTAGTTACGTTTAACGACATTCCTAGTCACATGCAATGACATTTTTTTTATTGTATGCGATCGCTAGTCTCTACAGTGCAGGCATTGTCGGTTGCGTTAACATAAATTTGCATCATTGCACAAAATCTTAAAGTACAGGCTCTGATTTAGACCGAGACTATTTCTATATCGTGTTTGGATATTAGTGTTCCTTGTTTATTTATTGCATATCTTTATATTGATCTGATTCTTTTTCTTTTATTTACGCCTAACATACGAATATAAGGGATCCCCAAAGAGAGTGATAAAATTCTAGTATGCAAGTATTTAAGTAAAGTAAAACACATGCTTAGGTTTGGTACTTACTAGATAAATGTAAAAGATTCGGTTTTTAATTCCGAAATCTCTAATGATGTACATATGTAATAAATACTATGTTGTATTAATGTATCATTTCAATATATATTTGATATCTAAGATTACTATCTAAAACGTGTGTAAGTAAAACTAGCACTTTCTCGCGACATTTGAGTTACTGTATTCATTCTTTTTCGGATTTACTTGTGATTTTATTTTTAAGCTTTGCCTCTTACACGATATTATCCGATATTCAATGCATCTGTATTTTTTAAAACAAAGATTTAATTATACAAGTTTATAGATCCCCGTATCAATGTGTGATGGTTCACTCGCATATTTTGATTGTGCACTAAAGGTGGCATAGATTGTCAGTCATTTTAGCAGCTACCGTCTTTTTCTTATCTGACTTCTCATAATTTAATTAGTTGCGTCATGTGTTGATGAGTGAAGTTTAAATCTGGTGCGATTTAACTTTTTGAAGCAGAATTTTGTAAGCAAATTGTTAAACACAAGTTGTATTTTTTTATATTTATGAGTATATTTTTTTTGCGTGTCGATGGGCAGCAGGTTCTGTTTATAGAATTTTAAGTATTCCTAGAATTTGTTTAATTTTCTCTGAAATTTGATGCGGAATAAGTAAAATATTTTAATGGTCCCAATAACAATATCGGTTCTGCAAATGATATTGCTCTCTATAAATCAGTTTAAAGTTTTTATTTTACTTGCCGCTAAATGTGGAAAGTGGAAATGTACGATTCTGTAATTTTCAGTATAGAGGCGCATCTTCATCATTGAAATCTGGTTCCATGTAACTTTGAAATCGAAACAATAGTACCTTCTACAATAGATAGTACCATCTTTATTAAATTTTTTTTTACATCGGTTTTCTGTCTTTTTCGGACCTGAATCATGACACTGATTTTATTTTTAAATCGTGCATTTTATTGATTTTTAGCTTTAATTTATCAATCTCGTTTTTGACTGATATTAAAATACACGCGTGTATTGTGTTGTAGGGTACCATTGTGAGTTTGTATTTGTACTAAGGTTAGGTAATATATGTGTACATTCATTAATATTAATAAGAAGCAAGCAATGTCCTATATTATTGTGATTAATTGCATTTGTAATTAGACCGTGGATACTTTTGGATTCATAAGGTGATACTATATAACAACTATTAAAAACCAAATAGGAGAAATTTGATATTTTTTAAAGATTTGAAAGATATACTTACTTTATGGGAATAATTATTTGAACACAGCTGGGCTTGAACCCCTGACCTCTGAATCAATGTCCAAGTTGTCCAAGCGGTTGTAATAAAAGCAGAAAGAAAATGGTCTTTACAGTAGTAAACCGACTGGGCTGAGGCGATCCATAGGTGACGGGTTCAAGTCAAAGTTAATTACTTATTCCAATTTTTTTCTTTTTTAATAAATTCACTCGCACTACTATACCACAATGTTTTGGCGAGAAATACAATATGACACTATATTTATTTAAATAATTCAGGTTCAGGGTTGCCAACATTATTATTATTTATTGTATTTCAATTTGTATTCCAGATTCGCCCCTACTTAGGTTAGGCTCCCACTGCAGAATCATTTCCTTCATCCAGATATGATGCAAACCTAATTTTAAGGCATATTTATAATCTAGAGAATATATATCCACTAGGTTGCCTATCAATATTTGCCCGAAAGTATTTTTAATTAAATTATTTTATCTTTAAGAGCCAGCAACTCTTATTTGCGGCCGATTTAATTTGGATCCCAAATAATAAATGTACGTTATAGACGTAAAAAGCTATCGGAGCGGAACGAAAATGTGTAGGGGCGGCCAAGTGCGCAACGGCAGCCGTGATTTTTCAGAGTCTTCATACATATTGCTGTGAAGTAAACGATATTTTATTGACAAAAACAAATTTAAAAAAAATCTTTCCCAAAAAAAGCATTAAAAAATACTTGCGACCAAATTTTCATAGGTAACCTAGTGGATATATTCTTTAGATTATGAATATGCGTAAAAATAGGTTTGCAGCATATCTGGATGAACTAAATGATTCTGCAGTGGGATCCTAACCTATACCGAAATACAAAAATTGTATTTTACCAGGTCTTAAAATATGCTCTAGTGTTAATGAATTCTAGTCATTGATTATCTGTAATGATCGTGATCTCATAGTATGTAAATTATTTATGACTGTACCTAATAATAATCATACGTAATAATTTTTAATATTAAAGGTAATGTGTGTGACGATTAGCAATAATTATTCAGATTTTGATCAGATTTTTTTTCACAATTATTTTGTACTCATTTATTATATACTTTCCCAATAATGAGAGCTTTTGGTAGAGAATAATGTTAAAACTTGTTGTTTAGATTAATAATTATAAACAGATAAATTAATGTTTTTGCATAGAAGATACCATAATACTTATGTACCAAGTCAAAATAGTAATATATTAATCAGTGCATCTAAATCAACCACACAACATGTACGAAATATTAAAAATACAGCAAATAGATACGAAGAGTTCTAAGAAAACTATGTAGCGTGTTTTATTTACTTTGTTTCATGTAATTTTTCAATTACGTAATAAATTTATGGCCGATTCTCTTTGCGTTGACATCTGTAGAATAATAGAACCCTTACACTTACAGAGTATATCAAGATAAACCAGTAGGTACCTAAAAACGCTCTGATAAAGTGAATGACTCCGACAATTATAATATTTAGATAGGTACACATGTCACCCGTCAGTCGAATGTAGGTATCTTATTCTAAAATCGGATTGATTCTATCCCTAATGTCATAACGAGCGTTGCGGATAACAAGACCAGTTGAATTTCTGTGCTAATAGTGTAGTGTTTTCAGAGAAATACGTGCGGCTATGCGTGGGCCCGGGCGGGCGGCCGCGGCTATGGGTGCGCGGGCGCAGCTTCTACGCCGCGCACACCATGCGCTCGGGCATAGTGCGGTGGCGCTGCACGATGGGCGGGTGCGGCTGTAAGGCTTACACTAAGGAAGGGACTCTGCACAAGTTGGTCGGCGAACACAACCACTCGGGCCGCTGCGGTCGTCGAACAGCCGGAAAGCTCTTCAACAACACCGCTCCTTCAACAGCTCCCCCCATCACCTCATCCCTTCCTACTCCTCTATTGCTCCCTCGTATTCCTCACCTGGACTTTGATAACTTCGACCCCAACGCGTGGGTAGTTCGCTATTGATAGTACAAATTGTTATATCATATTATTTAGATGCCAACATATATTAAATTCCTCCAATTCGTAGGTATCACGTAGGTAGGTAGGTAGGTACTCTACATCAGAATCTAAATGCAAGTATTTGTAAATAAATGGTTTTGCTAATGATCTATAGATTTGTAAATCAGGAATCGACTTTTGATATGGAGTAGTGAAAAATAAAATGATTTAGTTCCTCATCTCATACCAGTAAAAAAGATGTAGATTTTTAATTGAAAATGTCCTGGAAGTATTGTTTTTACTCATATGTATATTATATAATGATTATGTATAAATGATCCATTTTCACAAGTATATTGACAGTAAATTTATTCTAGTCATTGTAACAAATTCCTATTAGTTGATTTGTTTTTGTAAGGGATAACTGTTTTCCTTCAATTGTTATACTCGCATCTTTTTGGTGTATTATTTAATTTGTAGTTAAATATGATACGATGTTTTGTCCTTTGATGATTTTTATCATTTATCGAACATTACAATTCTTAACACATTGTGTATAAAAAAATGACCAGTATCTAATCCAACAAAAAAATGTACATCTTAAGATTAAGGAGGCTTGTTGTAGATAAGGTGCGAAAGAAATAAATTATTAATAATATATTACTGACAGAGTTCGCGGGCGTAGGCACCACCGCATTACCTAATATACTTGCCGGTAAATGGTAGTGTTCAGTATTATCGTGTTCCGGTCAGGTGGTAATGTACTGCCCTGTAATTTCCGGCACAGAGACATAGCACCTTAGGCCTCAGAAGTGGTAACGCATCTGCAGTTTGACGTGACGGCAACGCATCTGTCTTTATGTAGATATCTATAGGCTGCAGTCATCGCTTAACATCAATGTGAACTGCGTGCCTGACATAAAAAAAATATAACGCTTTATTCAAAGTAAAGCGTTATTTCTTTCGCACATTATCTAAGTGACGTTTGTCGACCATTTCCATGATTTTTTTAACCAATACAGCAGTATCAGTGCTTAAGAAGGCAGTGTGTAGCAGAGATATCGCTATAGGAACTCGAAACTTAGAGCGTCATGGTCTTTGACCAAGCTCTTAAAACGGAGAATAAAATAAAAAGTCGAAACTAGCCGATTGTCTCATCCTGTCCGTAGGCTCGATGTGCAATATTTCTTGCGGGGTAGGTACTGTAACAGATACGTCAACGTCAAAATAGCAAATTAATGTGTCAATAATCCCGATGCTAAATAAACTAACTTTATTTTAAGTACCTATATGAAGTGTCATATTTTATAGATTTACGGAATAGATTGGACATTACATAAATATAATAACAGAAAATGATTGTGATAGAATTAAGCGTATAAGGATTAAAAATGATCTCTGTTAACTGTTAAGTGCCAAATATTGCGTTGTTGTATGTAGTATTAGGTTCTGGAGTTTTCTTTTGAAGTGGAACCTCTATATTTTTTAGAAGTCTTGCTAATATGTATCTGTCTTCCTGTTACCATTTTCTCACATAAATGATCGTCTTCAATGATTTTGAACATGATGATATATTTCATGATTTTGATGTTTGTGAATGTAGCAATTAAATTGTAAGCAATTGTAGCTTAAAAAAATAAGGTTTGTTCTTTTGTGCCAAATCTTGCTCACCAAATTATTTTAATTCTCCTAGAGATTATATCTTATTTGTTAATGTAGCTCATGACTTGTGTGTGAATGTGATGAATCGTGTATGTGTCAAATCTAAATAAATAGACCAAATCTTATCTAGTTTTATTAAAATGTTGTAAATAAATTAATTACGCGTCGAAGTTCTCCTTTATTTATATTCATTATCATTATACCTGTTCTCATTTATTTAAAACTCTACAACCATTAATTTTTTTCGGCTCTCGTTTTTAACGTAGCAAGTAGTAGTTGTAAGCCAAAGGTCAAGCGAGAATGACAACAATACTCGCTATATCTTCGGCCATGCTATTTTCAGCAAAACTGTGTCAGCGGCTGAAACGCGTATGCAGTTTCGTTGAAAATATTAGATGTCGTAACAACTTTCGGGAGCAAGTATTAATGTATCATTTCGTTTCACAGCTCGTTTCATTCGCGCGGGCAAGGGGCGGCTGCTGCTGCACCGCGGGTACACGTTCCGTCTGAAGAACAACCTAGCGCACGGGCGCAAGCAGTGGTATTGCTCCTCGCGGCTGACGTCCCGTTGCCTGGCCGACGTGAATACGGAGGGGCCGGAGGGCTACGAGCGCATCGTGCGCTCGCGTTACTCGCACAACCACGCGCCGCCCAACGTGCGTCGCTTCGCCGACGGGCGCTATGTGGTGCGCACGCCGCACCAGAGCGGGCACCGCGCGCCCGCCCCTCTCGACCCGCACCACCAGCTGCTGCAGCTGCAGCACGCGCTGGCGCTGTACGCGGCCACGGCGCACGCCACCGCTACCGCCAACGCCTCGGCAGCCGTGTCCGCCACCCCCGGCACCGGCCCCCAGCCCTCGCCCAACTCGCTGCCCCCGCCGGCGCAGCACACACCCGCGTCCAAGCCGCTGCTCGTCGACACTCCCTGCACCGAGGAGGACTAAGGCCCTCCGGCCCCCGCCCTCTGACGACCAAGGCTCTCTCGACGCACGTCGCAACGAAAAAAAATTTGCACCATTTTACTATTTACGACGATGCGATATCGGCCTTCCGATATTTTTGAAGCCCTTTTTTGCTAGAGAAACGTAGCATAAATTATATTTTAGGATTATTATGTAGGTTATATTATGGGGATAGGATTGGAGTTACTTAGAGATGGCAATGTTGGGTTACTTAATTTGGTAATGTGAATGTATGTATGACCTCTATAAGTCAGGATTAGATAAGGTGTTTGGATGTTACAGCTTCCATCGATGATAGCGAGCACCGTGTTTGAGGTTAATGTCATGTTATAGGTTAAGCGGTCTTTTCGAGGTCTATAATGTTATCCATATAGGTGTGGGTTATTAATGGAAATAATAGGGAAAGTTAGGATGATAAATGTGTAATATCTTTATGAGTGTTTGAAACGGCGGTCTCTACACCTGCACAAGCGCACGCGTACACGCGATTATCGCGCCGATATGTCTCACGGGGGTAAAAAGTTAGTAACAACTGGTAAAAGCGAAATACTATCTACAAATTTAAGTTTGTGTTCCCGTAATTCTCTCCAAGTCAGTTGAGCATGGTCGACATCTAGATTGAACACAGTTTGGTTAAGTTTGGATTCAAGAATATTTCGGGAGTACAAAGTTAAATTAGTCTGTGTAGGTAGGTCTCATAATGTGACCAAGATTGGATTGCTCAAAAACTATGGTTTTTATGTAGACCGTATATGTGACTCTCGGTGTACGTTTCGTGTATAGACCGCCGCAGGTGACAGCACATATTAATGTCAAGTTTAGATAGATGGTTATTATCCGGCAAAAGGCCCATTTTAGCGTTTGATTTGTAATATCGGCTCAATCCATCCGAGCATCATCATCAGCAGAGGCGAGGCTCAGGACGACATTCGCGAGTCGGGCACGTGAGGTAGGGTTGGAATCGGAACTCGAAGGACCGTTCGGAAGTCAGGCGATCGACGGGAGCGTAGAACAGGTCCGGCCCGGCTGTCCGAGGCCGGACGACGCGTCGGTGACTGATAAGGAAAGTCGGTTCGAACTTAAGCAATATATTGATCCCTGGACTGCACTTAGAAATACTTAATTTATTTTGAGAGTTTTTAACTTTACAATTTCAGATATTTGCTACTTATACATTAAGACGTCCGCCTCTTTAATCTTTAAGAATTGGCAGTAGTCTGATATTCAAGGTCCTACCTTCGAGTGGAACGCTCCGCTCTCGCCCGGCAACCGTCGAGGCGCGCACACTACACTCGATGTTGTTGTGCTCTTTAGGATTGATTTTAAGTACTTAAGCTGAATCAACTACCTCTTTCACTTTTATACGGGTTATACAGATTAGTTTAAATATACAATTTTATATACACAAATGAATACTCAGAAGCTTTACTCGAGTAAGGTGTCATAGGGTAGGCTAGGCTAGACTAGGTTAGGGGCGCGCCGGGGCGGCTCGCCGCGCAGGGTCCGTCGCGCCCGTTTATTGCTACCTCCTTGGAAACTCAACTACCTCTTTACATAGTTTATAACTTGTACCTAGATCGTTCGCTGTTGACGATTTTAATATAATAAATAGGTTCTATAAGAGACTGTTGTCTGAATATATTTTATTGATTGTTTTCGAAATAATTTGTTGCTTGTCGATTTTTTTTCTTCAATTATATTAGGCCCGCTTACATCTAAGACTCTGATTTTAAGTACAAATTTTGACTAATTTTAATTGTTGTTTAGATGACTTAGTTACTATTACTATACTACGGGATCCTATTGTGTGTGTGGACGAAACGTTTTACCTAGGTTTAGTCATAGATCGTGTCAAATCGTATGTGTATATGTATTGTATTAATATTTAAGCATAATCGTCATTAATGCACTCGAAGCGCTTTTAGACTAATCGAGTTCCAATTTGTCAAGTACACCAGTGACCTACCGCTGGATATATCGTCTCAATAGAACCGACTAGTCTGAGACCGTGTCACATTTTTGCAATCATTCATTAATATTATAATCTTTTCAAATGTTTTTTGGTATATATAAATGTATAAACTTTTAACAGTTTGACACGCTCTATTGTACCTGATATGTATCACATTGCACCAGATATGGTAACGGGATTCGTGGAACCGGGGCGATTGTTGGGTGGTTGTAATTAAATTATAATTACACATATAATTAGGATATTTATCATTGTAGTACGATAATGTTAGAGCAATGACAATATACGTCAATTATATAAGATACGACCCAATATTGAAATGTAAGAAATGAACACGTAATATGAACTTATTATGGAGATACTAACCCCCTTATTCATAAACGTACATTAGATACGTTTTAGCTTTAGAATGCTTTGTCTTTGTCAGTTGCATTGTCAAATGTGCAAAATAGAAAAAGACAAAGGAGAGATTAGCAACACTTTAGCTAAAATACGTTTATGAATAAGAGGGAAATTGTTTAATAATTGTGTGTACTTTTAAAAACTTTTAAGCGGTTGACTTGTGCGTTATGTGGAATTACTGATCGGCAAGGCGCAACTCTCAAATATAATACTATCTTCAGGCTATCCCTAACGGATAACGGGGTTGGCTGTAATTCATGTACCTAGCATGATAAATTCACCAAGGAGGTTAATGTTATATGGTAAGTATTCCGCGTAGTTTCTGATCAAATATTGTTGTTCCTTTGAATGGCATAGAGCTGTCAGAATACATAAATGCAACTGCACAATTCCATGGAAAGTTCCCAGGAATATTCAATGTGATAATTGCAAAGATTTTGAAATGTGTAAACACGAAAATTGCATCCTAAACGAAGCTTTCGCTCTTGGTCTCTACATAACTGTTATTGTCATTGAATCATCACCAAAGTGAATATTGATTACCAAAACTATATATATATTATTATATGACTTAAGATGCCGTGCACATATACCGTCGTTCTGCCCAGTTCTACCCTTGAACGATGCTTTCCAATGGGATTGTTACCATTTTATACATCAGTGTAACATTAACTCCAACTGCTTCGTGCAATGACTTGTATGTTTCTTAAATGTATGTCGTAATGTTGTTATTTGTGAATCTCATAGTTAGTGCATAATCAGTATATGTATACATAATTATAGTTATCGCCTCGGTTCTCCCTTCACAGCCGGTTCCTACTGAGACTTAAATGTAACTTATCTACCTCATTCGATTTTACTACCTTTCAAGTCTTATAGTGTAATTTTGTATTTACCATTATTAATATTAAGAATTTTTGGGTTCATGTACGGGGTATGTTTGTGAAATATTAAAATGTACTTATAAACAACCGCTAGTTTTATTTCGACTTGACCCTTGTCCTAGTAGAGGTGATGGTCGGGTCTGCGTGCCGCTCGGTGTGGGTTTTTGAAATTCTGACGAGGTGCTTTGGTCGCAGGTATCAAGTATATGCAGTCCAGGCGCGGAAAGGTGATCATGATGGTGAACACGTTCCCGTTCTGTGAGGAGTCCAAGTTGAGGGACAAGGTGATATGGCGGTGTACGTCGAAGAAGACCAACTGCAAGGCTCGGATACACATGCTGGGACAGAATGTGGTCGCCGTGAAAGGCATGCACAACCATCCCCCGCGAACCCCGACTTCTTTTCGGTGATGGATTGGTTCTAGAGAAAATGTTGACTCCCTATTCACTCAGATTACAGGAAAGTAGGATGAAACTCCGAGATCACCACAGTGTGACCGCCAAACTAAATATCAACTCAAAAAGCGGTTGTAAGAACTATTTAGAATTAAAATGTTTTGTATCTACCTATATTTACTACATATTATGCGTGTCACGCATTTGTTATTAAAAAAGCACTAAGGTGTTTTTTATAATTTTTTATTCAATCTGACATTGCGAATACCGTTTTTTTATTTAGTATTTGGTATGCTGGTAACACTCTTGTGATCTGCGCGCTCCATCTGTATTTTCTGTCACCTGAGCCTATTATATTACAGGTTACGATGTGACGTCTTTTTAAATGCGGTATGTGATCTATCTGTGAGATTTTATATTTTCAATGAATATGTCGAATTAAATGCTGACGTGAGAGTCTAGATAACCTCTTAATCTGTTCTGTCATTTAATGTACAGAACTAGTAAAATGTAACCTTGAATACGAACTCGGTTGTTTGATAAAAGGGACGGGCGTGATAATATATTAGAAATAATTTTATGTTATTGTCGGCTTATTATACGAATAATTCATTTTATTATCACATTTATTAAATTAAGCAAAGTTTTGATTGCTCAATTAGAATTGTTAGGTACTTTTTTATGCGTTTCAGCAGATTATCCACGGCAAATTAAAATGATAATTAGCTTAGTAGTTTGTTAAATATGTCTAGTAGGAAGTGATGACTGAAGTAAAGTCCAAGCATGGAACTGAATTTTAGGCGTTGTTATCCTCGAATGTATCTTGATGGAGAGTTTGAAACATTTAACCATGAAGATCTAACAAATCCAATAGTGAAATCTACTGTTCGTTGTTTGTTGACCACTGTTTAATTAATTTAAATAATATAATCATCACTCTGTGTCAATTGTCTTCATCCAGCGATCGATCCAATGTGTGATGCTTTTAAACCGCTCAAATAATAGGTTGACCCTGGGAATATACACTATTAACTATTTCACAAAATAACAAAACATTGACAAAATATACCTAATCAATCCGATGTATTTGTCTGCTCTACTCTTGAGTATGTTTATAGTCTATGGACTTAAAACAGGAGAGGCGGAGAGGGCATGACTCAGTCGTGACACACTGTGTCTTTAATTTTGTTAAGAAACTTTTTAACTTGCAACTTCTCTCTAAAACAATTTGTGAAAATAATTTGTTTGTAGGATAAAATTAAAAAAAAATCTCGGTTCTCAGTCTTGTATAATTATGTACTCTTGTGACGTTAAATACCTATTAAAAAATTAGTCTTTAGAAAATGCTTGCAATTTTTGGTCTATCGGCACTATATGATGACAATGACACGTATTTATTTATTATTAGCTGACCCGGAAAACTTCGTATTGTCTCAGAATGAAATAATGTGTCAAAGGTTTGATAGTTACGGACTATTTGTATGGGAAAATTAAATTGTGGTTTTTACTATTTACCTTCAATTTCTTCATATTTTCTTACTTTTTAAACCTTTCCTGGACTTCATTGCCAAATGGGTCGGGCCGTTCTCGAGTTTTAGTGAGACTATCAAACAGCAATTGATTTTTATATACGAGTATATAGAAAATAGAAGATGTACGCGTTGAAATTCCTTAATGTTCATGTTAAAATTAAAGTTTGTTTGGGTATAAGTGGACTTTAAAAGGGAATTACTATTTTATCTACTTTGTTGTAATCTCTTCTAATTTAGTATTGGGTCATGGTTACCAAACACGGCAATTGCGTTTGCAAGACTAAACAATATGTTGTGAATAATAAAACCAGTAAGTTATCGCGCCCGTCCCATTTTGGACAAATACGTACGTATTTGTGTGTGCGATTTGTGTAGGTATACACCATTTCGTCATCCTATGTTTACTGTGCGTTAGCAATCCTTTAGAGTAAGAATAATTTATTGCAATGATACAGTTTATGACAATAATAATGTTAGATTATTAGATATTATAACTGAATGATTGATAAATATGACAAAAATGGCAAACTTCTTTTAAAGATCTGCATTGCCGTTCGCATTTAGATAAGTAAAAAATCTGAATAAGAAAAGATACCACCAAGACAAGTATGTTTATAGATTTAAGTTGAAAATAATCGCTGTCACCTATCATTCCATTTTACTGCCGATGTGTTTGGCAGCTGGTGCTCCAAAGCGATTTGTTGTGTTATTTGTGATTACACCTTGTTTACGTCGTTTTGCAAAGTCGTGGATTCTATTACGTAATTAACTCATGGATTAATATCTAATGTTATTAAATGCACTGCAATGTATGCCCACTTTGTGATAATATTGGTAGTTAAAATTATACCTTTATTAAGGATTGTGTATTTCGTATCTTCGAAAAAAGTGTATTGCTGTTAATGTACTTATGATATTTGATATATTGATATTGGAATATTGGCTTTTTTATACATTATGTCGATTAAGTTAAGTGCCTTTACTGCGGGACCATTGTCAATTTTTATATTCTTAAATAATATACGATTAATGTTAGTGTAACAAACGTACTGAACATTCCTTATAAAATATTTACTTCGGCTTTACCGTATACAATATGTAATTTAAAAATTTTGATATATTAATATAGATTTAAGTCTTCGTTGATTTTATTAAGAGTATTAATTAAGATTTAAAGATTAAATGTAATGTTTATATACACCGTCCTTTTTAATAATTCTCCTAGTCGACCTTATTTGAACAGCGTTATTTCGATGGGTTATTACGGATTAAAGCGGTTGTTCATTAGGTCCCCAGGAAGACTGGTCGAGGAAGTTCAAGTTCAGCCAGTCGTGTCAGGAGCAGAAGCCCACGATCTTGGCGGGTGGGCACGCCTTCGTGAAAGACCGGGTGATGCCCAGCGGTCGGACCTGCTGGCGATGCTCTTACGCCTCTGGCGCCTGTCGGGCCAACATCTACACCATTGACAACGATGTGGTCCTCTTCTATGACAAACATAACCACAATTGATTATTAATGAAATTGGAAAATGATTGTTATTTTTTTGTAAACATCGTTTTTGTGGCGATAATTGTGAAAATTATCTGATGTTCTTTGATGTGGTGCCATTGTCTCGTTTTCTACATGAAATCTCGGGCTTGAATGAGCCGTGAACGTACGACGTGTGAGACGAACTTATTGGGTTGTTCCCTCGGCGTTACAAAATGGGATTACTCAATACTGGCCTATACTATAATAAACCAATAAGGGCTGGCAATGCGTTGGCGACTTCACTAGTGTTACAAAAGTCCATGAACGACCGTAATCATTAAAAAAACACCCAGATAGATATCCACCGTGCATGCCTGTGAATATGAATGAAGCTTTCATTTAGGCTTGCTATTTATAACCAAGATCTAGTTTAGAACTTAAGATTGCATGATTCATTCTGATTTTACGTAGTTTTAAGTAAATATGTATTATATATTTCTACTAGGTATATAGGTATTAAAATATAGAAACCCGCCTAAAAATTTATCAGATAATATTTTCTCATAATGATCTACTTAAGTATGATTTAATAAATATGTAGTATTAATTAGACTAACGAATTATAAATAATATGCGACTATATTATACAGAATGAAGTGAAAATTGGGAGATAAATATAATCTGGAGCTACTGAACTCTGTACAAAAATAATTGTTAGTGAAGGTTCATTATAAATATAAAGGAGATGTTGCGAGCTCGGCTCTAGTTCGTACACGTCCTCAAAAAATTGGCAAATTAAAGAAGAATCCGAAAAAAATACAATTAATTTATTCAAGTATATATTTTAGAGTTACTACCACATTAAATTCAAACGATTTTATCATTTTCAACCTTATTCAACATGGCGGCGATACAGCCGACGCTTCTTTAAATTGGAAATCGATTAGTTTAAGTTCTTAGTAATAACACATGAAATCGATTTCGATAGTATTTAGAAAATATTACTTTTTTCTCCAAGTACTATATAATCAAAAAACAATTTAAAAAATGAAAATGTCAAAATGACATCGCCCGCCATATTCGCCATGTTGGTTTGAGTTGCAATTCTAACTGCAAATAATATTTTGTAACTGCAAACAAAGCTAAATAAGTGAAAATATGCAGTAAAAAACGTTTTTAAATTGATTTTGCCTGTTAATGATATTGTGTACAATACATGGCCGGAGATCCATACATTTTTGCAACTGCCTCTCTTTGTTAATTAATCTGAAGGTCGCAGAATTTGAGTATTCACGTTCGTATTCTCTTTTCTTTTTCGATAATTACTGTCGCCGTCTTTATTATAATCATCACTCTATATTCAACATCTCTTTTCTGATCAGTCCAGTAAGTTAAGATCAGTATTCCAAAGCTGCATATTGAGGATGGAAACGCGGCGGTAACAACGGTTTTTTTATAATATAATAATTAATATAATATAATATTGTATTTAATAAATATACCGAATATTGTATGCTGCGGGCCGGGTCTGTCTGTGTCGGTATTAAATATTGATGTAGTCAGAGAGAGATCCCGCCGAATATAACCCATTACAAAGTAGATCAGAATTCTCGAAAGGGCCTCTACGTGTACTCTACGCCCATGTCCCCGAGCAAGCCTGACAAAGATCTGGGGTTCAAAATGGACCCCGTGCTGACGAGAGAAATATAATATTATCTTCGAGTAAGTATATGTTACCTACGAGTAACTAATTAATATGTTGATATCACTTCTCTTCAATTAACTGTTAGCTATAAAGCATACGTCTAAAGTCGTCTCTGAAATGTTGAACAAACTGTGGCTCTATCACTCTTTTGTGCCATTGCATGTAAATGTGATTTAATTTTAAGATTACATAAAATATGAGTATTTTTCTACGAGTGGTCGCCCAATAGTTGAATGACCGTAATTTGTTAGCTTTTTATGTTTGAAACTTATTGATTTTTTTTATCTATGTAAGTAGGTACGTTATATTTCTGGTACTAGAGTAGTGCTTTATGAACTTTAAATATGAATATAATTCTTCACGATTTCTCCTATGTACATGGACGTGTGTAATAAAAGCCGAGAGATAGGGGTTGTGATTGCCAGAAAAAGCTTGCTGGTTAAAGAAAAAGAAGTTTGATCAAACTGTCGTCGGTGAGATTCATAGACCGCACTACGACTTTGACTTTCAATGCTTATTTACGTTATTTGACTTATTAATTACTTAGAAAAGATGTCATTACCAAAGTATGAGTTTGATACGTCTGTGAAACCAAATTCGTATTGAAAGTTAGACTTCGTTCAGAGTAAAATCGTTGAGCGGTGAATCTCGCCTTTAGGGAGAGTCAGATCGGGTACGATTTCTTAGCGTAGTGTGATAAGCGATATCTTAAGACGCCCAAGAGGCGGTACAAAACAAATGGGGTATTTTTGCCCAACAAAAATAAAATTTCAATTAATGACTGGTTTTTGTTAATGTACTTACCTACATTTTCTGCGGCACTTAGGTACAAAATAAAAATTTGTTAGAACTGCTCTTTTGGGGATCCAATTCTGCTATATTTGCAGAATTTTGCTAAATCTGGTCACCCTGATCTCCGAAAAAGGCTCCGGGCAGCTGCCGCTCCAGCCATCTCCCATGGACGCCCATGCCCCAGTGCTATCCTCAGAGATTGTTAAGTTAATTCGCTCGGTGGTTGTCAATAGATTCCTCACTTGAAAAAAACTGGTAAGTCTCGGGTAATAATGGTATGACTTTTGAAAATAGTACTTCAACAGAACAATTAATAAAGTAAAGTATTAGGAGCTTTCGATTTGAATTGAATGAGTTGATGAATTATATATTTCCCATATGTATTTGGTATTACAATAGAATTAAACTAAGTAAAGTGTACCTATCTATTAATGCTGAAATTGACCACCTTTTAATGAAATGCATGACACAAACTTAAAGCGGCACAGATTTAAAGTCAGAGTTGCCATTGTCATCATGTCTGTATTCCCAAAGACAAACTTAAATATATGCAATCATGCATACAAGCAAAATGCAAACACCCACTCTAGCTTGATTTATTTTCATTCTTTTAGAAGCGGAACATCCTTATTCCATACCCACTGAACTGTTTGCTCCAATACCTGATCAAATTTAAATAGTAATACGTATAAATGAAGTAAGTACACGTGTTTCAACGAACAATCTAGAGCATTTTTTGCAAATGTAGAGACATTTTTTGCAATACTCTATTACGGAACCTAGTTTGAGATGTATGAGCATGGTTAATAATGCAAGTCATAGAAAATTCGTTGGGTATCTTTTTCATCGGTGTTTTACCAATATTTTTTTGTTTTAGTGTCGTTACACGGATGATCGATTGCTTGGTAGGTATATCTAACTGATATATAAAAATCTCGAGTTGTTTCTATTGAACTCCGAAACGACTTAACAGATATTTGTTTTTCTTTTTTGGATATTTGGTAGGTTTGTGAACAGGCTCTTTTTTACACTACTAATCAATATTCTATACGAAGTTCATCCGGACAGCTAGGGTTTATATAAGTAGCTAAATTAAATATTGTATTTAAGATATAAAATAAAAAAATGTATTTTATAAATATAGATATTAAATGTTTATTTATAAGTATAAGAAGAATTAGGTGCTATTTTTGATTTGAGATTATATTGTGGATTTATTTACCTTTCTTAGCTTTATTAATTAAATATATTTTTTCAGATTTCCTTTTAATGTTTCCAATGATTATTATGATTGTATTTTGATCAGTGAGCATTATACATCAATTATTTATGAAAGATAATGTATTTGGTTCGCGTACTTTATAAGCTATTTTACGCGTATTTTATAAGCTAAACCTTTTTAAGTAGGTACTCTGTTGACGTATAATGTTGATTTATTTGAACTTTATTGTTATCTTGTGTCAAATCTCCAATGTTGCTATGCGTGGGAAGTAGGTAATGGTAATTTCAAGTTCTTGATCCGAAGTAAATCGATTCTATAATCGGAACTACTGCCTTAGACTTTTGTTTACCTAACGTTTTGCGTCACTTTTCTTTGCGTCATTCCGGCTTAATGATATGGAAAAGAAACAAAAAGTTAGAGGTTAAAAAAACTGTGTACCTACTACATTATTTGAGCAAAGAAAAATCGTTTACATTTTTGACATACTTGGTTACTTATTTATCGTAAGTTTATATATTCCCTGAAAGGGTAGGCAGAGGTGAATGCATGCATTTGTGCACACATTGCAAGCACCCAGGATTTGCCAGTTTTTTTTCGTCCCATGTGATATGTGCCAGGCCTATTGACATCTTCAATGGGGATGGCACTGGGAAACTTCCGCAAAATGGGAAAAGTTCATTAACGCTACGGACCCGGGGATCAAACCCAGGCGCCCAGCATAGAAGTACCACTAGCGGTAGCAGGGTACTAACTGCTACGCTACATTTCTGAGGAAGTAATTTTAATAAACGTACCTTTTTATTAAAACAGATTAAATCTGGATCTGGACTTCCAATATTAAGCTTATCCTATGTTTATTGATAGAATTACATTCTGTAGAAGTGTACTACATGAGTAAAATGGCAAGATGTATTTTTGTGTGTAAAGTCTCAAGATATGTTGCGATGATTGTACCGTACCTGTTATGACATAGACACTTAAGCTAGGTATGAGGCTAGGATAGGACGTTAAGGTAAAATATGTATAAAAAAATGTGGATGGTTGCAGAGGCCCAGGAAGACCAAGGCTGACCTACCATGACCAAATAGGTCGAGTTCTGTCTGATGGTGGGGTCAAAAGTCTTAGGAATCGGCGTGCATGTATGAAGAGAATGATGAAGGTAGACGAGGCACGAGAGGTTTGTCTGAACCGGGATATCTGGCGCTCTACACTCTCTGCCTACCCCGTTAGGGACCTGGCGTGAAGATACATACATACATACATACATACATACATATGTATAAAAAAAAAAGAAAAAAAAAACGCCTTTGAAATAGATATAATTTTGAGAACCTTAATAACTTTTCTTTCCACTAGGTATATATATAAAATGCCTATTTTTTCCCGCTTGGAATTCGTAACAAAGTTAATACAAACCTTCCTACCCTATATTATAATAAACCCCTATATTATAAAAAATAGGGGTTGATTATGAAAAAAGTAGCCTATTTTTCATTCATATGTGACTTTCCCAGGATATCAAACTATCTTCGTTCCAAAATTTTAATTAAAATCGTTTCAGCCGTTTTGACGTGAAAGCGGGATATTCAGACTCACAAACATACACATTTCCGCTTTTATAATATGAACTGCCTCAGTAGCGTAGTGGTAGCAGGCCACTACCACTACGCTGGAGGTCCTGGGTTCGATTCCCGGGTCGGGGGATATTAGAGATAACGGTCTAAAATCCTTTATCTCTGCTTCTATTGGGATTTTTCCATTTTCTGGAAGTTTCCCAGTACCCCGGAGTTTGGTAATGTGCCCGGAGATGGCAACAGGTTCGCCACCTGTTACATGGGCCAAAACCTAACCGGCGAGTCGTGGGTGTTTGCATGTATGATTAAATGCATGCATTTACCTCTGCCTACCCCTTCGGGGATTACAGGCGTGAAGTTACGAAGTTACGTTTATAATATGAAAATGAAATGAAAAGTAATTAAATCTCAAGATAATATTCCTCAGCTTCCGTTTTAGTTTCATCTTGGTTATCTACAAGTATATTTTCATTATTTTCTTACAAATAAATTAACGGAATTATGAATTAATTATTTTAAATGTTATTTCTTTTTAATCTACCTATTGTGGGACGAGCTTTAGGTACATTACAGTTACCTTTACAGTGCTCATCATATTGCACATCAAGCCTATGAAAGACAATCGACGAGTTTCGACTTCGTAGAGCCAGTAGAGCATTATCTCTGCTGCACACTGTACGTAAGCACTGATAGTCCGGTGTTGGTCAAAACTTGATCAAAATACAATCAACGTCAATGTTATATAAATAGGTAAGGTGCGAAAAAGATAACGCTCTACAGACCCGAAATAAGCCGGTCTCCTTCCTGAGGCCGATGTGCAATATTTCTTGTTGGATGCTGTACCTTGATATAATCTCGTGTCGAGTCCTTTACAGGACATGTTACGTGATAGATATTATGTTACGTCAAAAAATTGATCAAGTTTTCCACTCATCCAACCTACTTACATATAGTCGAGGTGGCGTTTGCCAGCCGGACCCAAGGTTGCGCGGGCCCCTCAACGATTCGGCTCGCGGGGCTTGTCGCAAGCCGAATCGATCGTAACAAATCAAGGGTAGATAATTCGATATCTACTATAACAGTCGATTTCGGACTCTGAAGGCGTATAGTGTCTCTGTTGACACCATTTCGTTAGCCATTTAGCAGTACCTACATTGCTGTTTTGACTTCTTCTTGTAGTACCTCTCCAACTAAGTAAGGTTGGCTGTCAGACGGAAAACTTTAGTCTGTCCTTCGCGAGACGAAATAGTTCAGCAGCGCTGTTGATGCCGCGTCTACTCGCGAATATTGCGCAACCATGACTTTGTTCTACGGCCTACTGATTTTTTTCTCAGCCACTTTGCTCATCATTATAAGCTGCAGCAGTTGGTGTTTGTCATTTCAGCCGTTTTGATGTGCCTAGATAATTCCTAAATATAGGCAAACAGCAATGAACTGCTAGGCGATGTTCCCCGTGATACATAATATGCCGGCTGGACTGTGGCCCTGGGCCCTTATGGTCCAGTCCGACCCTGACAATATTGAGTTGAACCACTGAAATCAAACTACATCTAGTGCGGGAGTATTCTATGTTAATATCATGTTTTCTATGTATTCGAACGCGTGAAACTTAACTGCAATTTATATGGAACTGAAGTAAAATTATCTAAGGATAAAATTTGGCAACTATTGAAGACAGGAGAGTGTAGGGACAATTTGTGAAGTACGTAAATAAATGAATGAATAAATAAATAAGTACATAAATACGCTTACACTCACATGATCGACTAATACTCTGCACTGAGAGCGTTCGTACATTTGATTGGTTGTTTCAAACATTTTAGAAACTATACCTACATTGGCTACATTACAATATTTTGGCAGTCATTCAGTCAGGTCATTCGAATGCCATTTTATGAAAATCGCATTATACTAGACTATGAAGATGAAGGTAAAAATGGAGTTAAAACTACGAACAACAGCCTGAGTCAAATACCTACCTACAACAATCATGGTCGGATCTCTCTATCTATTGTATATCTCTTAAAGGAGACGTTTCAAAATGTATGGAGCTTGGGCCCGCACCATGTACACTATATTGAGAGATGAAGCATAAAACACTAAATCATTTTCAGCTATTCAAATCGTTTATTAAATCTTCAATTAATTGTCGTAAGTGTATTTCTGAACAAGAATGTCATAGTAGCAATATGGCAACATATTCCTGTCATACAAAAATTACGTTAAATAAATATTTCCGACATAAAAACTACGATTCAAATTATTTTTTGAGTATTTTTCCATGATTTTGCGTATTTTTCTCTAACTTTTGATATAGTGTACAAGGTGCGGGCCCAATTTGGAACTTCTCCTTTACCATGCATTAGAAAAAGTCCACGTACTTTTTCTGATGCATGGTGGTAACCACATTGACGGGGATAACGATCGTTTTACCGGTCTTCGAATAGGTATTTAGAGTGTTGTCTCCATTTATCTATAGCTTCATAGGCTAGACTCTTTGAAGTGTCAGTACTGATCTGTATCAATATTGACATTTGAAAGACATTTCACATTAATTTCTCGAATCTGTATTTGAGCGAGATTAATCGGATGGATGGCCTTTCGAATCTTAATTCTAACCGTGCATACCGTTATTAAGTAGCAACTCTCTAGGCTAGGCTAATTTTCGATTTTTGAAATAGGAAAATTAAATTTAGTGTGCAGCCTTTCCTACATAAAAAGGTTTACTGCTATACCTACCGTACTATATTTCCATATAATTGCTCGAACGTAATGCATTTGCCATAATAGACTGTGGCTAAAATAATATCCATCCATGCCGCACCCTCATCGCAACGCATCTTACGACTTTTCATTGCCATAGGATACAGTTTTGTACCTAATAAATGTGTCTCACATCAACCCCTGTTTGTTTTTCATATATCTACCAAACAGAATATTCGAAATGAAATAAAAATGTTGTAAAATTGTTATTTGACGGTATTGCTTATTCATCGGCAGTGACAGCCGCTTACATTCCCACTGGCCGGGGCAAGAAGAATTTGGTTCTGAATGGTTATTCGTTCCACGAGACGTGTGCTACGTACTGGGGTTGTTCGCGCAGGAAGGCGGGGTGTCGGGCCTCCGCAAGGACAGACAAACGCGGCAACGTCATTTTCTACAAGAATGACCACAATCACGAGAAACCAAAATTCTACAGGAAAACGACTAAAGAGATGGTTCACCTCTAATTATTATTTTTATTTTTTTTAAATAATAAGCCAGATTAATCGTTCTTCATTGCGTATGCGATTATTGTAATTCATGGACATTAAATTTTTTTTTCTCATACCTATGACTGTCGTAACGCGTTTTAATTTTGTCTTTTAAATCAGAGAACCTAGAACTGTGAATGATAAACATGTTATTTGGGTTTATTTTAGCGGATATTGTGATTAAAATTGAATAATAATTTAGTGTTTATTTTACAAAACAGATATATCCTTTTGGAGGTCATCAAAATTGCAGATTGAAATACACGTTAAATAATCATTTGATGGATGAATGATTATTATGAGAAATTATACGCAGTTTTCTTACATCATGCGTTAGAAAACGTGCTTTTTATAATGACGTAAGGGGTTAGCCATGTTTTTGTTTTAAATCCATAGGTATTTAAGTTTTATTACAACCCTGTATGGTGTATTTTGATGGTTCTCAATAAAGGATTGATGTCTGTCCACCTATCCAAAACTAGAAATATTGCACATCGATCTCAGGCAGTAGACTTCGGTTTATTTCGGGTCTGTAGAGCGTTATCTTTTTCGCACCTTACCTATATGACATTTGTCCACCATTTTGATCAAGTTTTGACCAATACCGGACTATCAGTGCTTCGTAGACGGTGTGCAAATGAGATAACGCTTTACGAAATCGAAACTAGCCGATTGTCACTTTCATAGGCTCGATTTGTAATATTTGTTGATGAGCACTGTATGTTACCTGGACAGACATCACTTCATGTGCTTAGGATCGGACCGATTGCAAACTTATCAGAGGCCTAATTTTGCTTATGTCATTAGTCGTTGATGTTAGAGTAAGACTGTGGCAAGACAGCGGACCATAGAGCAACGCCGTAGGGGAGTAGCCTTATGCAGGCTTTTCCCTCTGTCAAAGTACAAGCCCAAATGGCGCTATACCTGTCGCCTAGACGTTTAAATGTGTGCGTGAAATTGTTTCTGTATTTTGTTAAAGTCAAGGTATGAGTTTCGTAGTAATAGACGATTTTTGTAGTGTGCGTGTGTGTCGCACGCATTCCCCCCGCAAAAAATGACAGACTGTTTTGCATCGGTAAAATAATTGCTATGGCTACTCCCCTCCAGTCCGCCGCGGCCGGTGGCCCGTGTTTCTCTATGATTACGACTTATAACGTTAGCGAAATTAGATCCCTGTAGATTGATATCACGTGTATCGCTTCTTGACTTCGTATATACGTTAGTCCAAATAATGCTGTCTGTAAAAATTGAATTGTCCTACATGCAATCGGATAAACCGGTACAGACTCAATCTCTCGTGTTATTTGGGCGAGACGGGAACCGTGGGCGTTCCCGACTTAGCCAGGTTAGGTCGAAGTAGTTTGAACTAGTTTTGCCTAGGCTAACAAATAGTACTGTCTGTAAAAATTTCACTGTAAGCAAAAAACTCGAAAAGAGCCTAGGCAAAATTAGTTTGGCCTAAAATCGGGTTTGGCTGGTAACATATTATTATTATTATACTGTTAATATGTTTGCTGCGCTCAGTAGGTGTAGTACATACCTACTGCCATTCCGCGCCTCGGGTCTAGGAAATCGTAATTGTCATTGGATTGCGTTGGAATAGCTACACTGCTCTTGCTCTGACATGCGCGCATTGGTTAAAGCTAGACAGCGGAGGGATTCAATCGTGATCCATTACGTATTATTTTACTTTGATTGCAGAATTAGGCCCTTGGACGTTTAAAGCACGGTCCAGGGCCTCTACCGCCTGCCCAACTGAAACGCTTTTGTCCTTGTTTAAGTCATTTTCTTATCCTTTAGTAATGCCTATTAAAGCAATAGAGATAATCTGACCATCTTTATAACTTTAGTAGACGATTAAAGCGATAGCGACAGTTATTTTATCTCAATTGCGATTGATCTCATAGGCGAAACAAAAGGAAAAGGAAGTCAAAGATGTGGACGAGGAGAAAAGCGACTCAGGTGGTCCAGTCGCCAGTATTTTATGCAGCAAACGCTATTGAATCTTCGTCTAATAATTTAATTGTAATAAAGTTAATGTTAGGTATTAAGATTAATCTCGTTTTTCAGGAGCGTTCTTCTTACCTTCTAGAGCTGGCAAATCAGTGATGATTTACAACTACAATAAGTTTTGGGTAAACAACCAGTATCGGGACAAGCTAAACTGGGCTTGTCGAGACAAGGACACCAAGGGCTGCCTTTGCAGGGTCCAGACCACGATGGAAGGCCGCTTCATAAGAATCAAAGGAGGGCACAATCACGAACCTAACTTCACCCCTCTCAACTTTGATGTTCAGCGTGATAAGGTTCAAGATAAGAGGGGTCTACTGGACTTTCATGGCCTGCCTGCTGTCCACAAAGTATAGCAGTGGTCGTCCAGTCCTCTCCTAAAGGATAAGGCTGAGTGATACCAACCTATACAAAAATGAAACATGAGGTGCCTTCGGCTGGCGCGGAGACCAGTACCTAATAAATTTATGTGATAGTCTTCCCTGGAATGATTCCAGGAATTAAGCCATGAACTTTTGATTTTTTATCTGTAACCAATTTATGAAGTGAAGTCATTATCGAATCAGTTGCGATTGTCTATTCGCATTTTGTGTATATTTAATTTTGATCTTCAATTTTTGTTTAGCTTAACGGCTGTGAGAATGTGGTGAGACTCTGAAATGTTGATTCCGAAAAACATTCCTGTAGAATTAGATATTGTGTGACATTTTGTAACGATTTTTAAGGCAAATGTTGATTTGGAATTATACATATCACAAGATGTTTTTGTAAAAAAAACAATAGTTAAATGTTAGAATTGACGACGGGAATTCCCAATTGATACTATCAAAATATGGTCTTCGGCAAACATTAGCGTTATCGAAATGAGGCCGCAATGTCAACATAATAAAAATGATGTGTTGTTCAGTGAAGAGTTCTAATCGTGAACTTTAACTTTTGTTGAACCGCGTATATGTAGTTGAGTAACGAATGTTTGGTCGAGATTTGTCACAAACTTGAATTATTTTAATGCAATTTTTTTATTGTAAACATTTTGTGGCTCAATGAAGTTTTGGATAAGATTTATCGCTAATAAGAGTTTATTGACATATGAACGCTGTAATTATTTTCAGGTATTTGAGTACGATATACAAATGCGAGTGTATTTTTTAATTGAGAAGGGGCAAGTTTTGGTCAATTGTAAGAGTATACGTTTTTCTATAATTTTTGTAAAGTGTATAATTAAAATTATCGTTGGATTTTTTTTATCTCACATGTTACCTATTAGTAATTCTGTTATATTAATCATATTTTCCCCAGATTTTTTTGTTGTTTATGCATAATATGAAAACACACATGTAAATTGCTATTATATCAATAGTTTTTTATAGTAGATTTCTGTAAAATTCAACACCAATTTTCTGACTAAGTATAACAAAAGTTTTTGTGTATACCTATGGATCTATTAAGGAAAAAAACCAGCGAGAGGAAGGTAAATATATATCTAATATGGATAAAATATCTAATATTATTAAAATGACAATACTGTTTGGAGTTGATAGAGTTTTGGGTTATGGTCATGATATCATTACTTTAACAAGTTAACACGTTTGATAACTCATTACTAGTCATTACTTATAAATTCACATTTTCTTCAATACCTACTAGACTGTTTTCTGGAGTGATGTCATGTTGGATTTTCCAAATCATAACGCTGGTTTTTGTTACCACATATAACCAGATAACGTACCCATACCTGTGAATGTTACATGGATTGTAATAATGAATGTATGTATATTAAAAATGCATGTTCACGCCAAGTCCTTTACGGGGTAGGCAGAGATTGCAGAGCGCCAGATATACCCCGCTCACTTCTTTTCTTCAGCTGTTTTATAGCCGCGATGAAAAACAGCGAAGTGAAGGTAGTTTTTGATACGTTTGTAGAGAATCTATTCAACTTAGAATAAAAAATAAATAAAATTTGAATAATGTACAAGAATTACGTCCATATTACGTTGCTCATTAAAACTGGCTGAATAAAGATTTAACCCATCAGCTCTTGAGAAAAATATGACAGTTGATTTCAATTGTTCATTAGCCGCCGGCGGTCTCTCGTGTCTTGACGGTGAAAATATATCCTCGGTTGCGCATCGAATCTCTCTTCTCTATACCTGTCAGTAGATACCTGCTCTGAACTGCTGCGATGTCTTAAGCTAGGCTTGGAAGACGTAGTCTATTTCAGTAGGAATATATATGTGTATGTATATTATAAGTATTTTGTTATATTTTATAAGCTCACTCGCATTCCTGGAAACTTAAAATAAACCTAATGGTAAAATTCTTAGCCGACTTAGTAATGTCACAATAATGGTGATGTATGTTCATAATAAATACCTAAATTAAGAATCAATATGATGTTTGGTAACAAATTTTACTTGTAAATAATGCAAAATATCGTACAAAATTCTGAATGTTTAAATCAAGATGGATCAAATACTGTGTTATGTTTACTTGCAATAAAATTATTTTGTGTATTAAAAATTATTTTATTTATGTTTGTTTTTTTCTACAGTCTCTGTAATTTCTATCACTCTTACTTACTCTTACAGATCCTCAAGTTGCTGGGGCGCGTATCATGACGTCTATTTAGGAGCTGTCAATATTTTGTTTCATTTATTTATATGAAAGCGCGTATGAAAAGACGAGACCAAGCAAATAGCGATTCAGTTTAGATTCGCAATAAGAGGTCATGGTTCGGCCGCTGGTTTCTGCTGAAAGACGTACATTGTTGGTACACAGGACCTCTCTCAAAGATTGACAACGAACGGTCCTAGCGATTATCCGCGACCTTCATCAGGTCGTCGATCCATCTCGTGGGGGGCCGCCGCTGGAGAACTCGTGTGCCCAACTAATGTCGGTTCTTCGAACTATGTGCCCTGCACATTGCCACTTGAGTTTCATTATTCATTGGGATATATCGACGTTGGTTCTCATGCGAATCTCGTAATTTCTGTTTCTCTCGTAATTCTCGGAAGTCCGTCGCCCGAATGGAGAGGTCCCGGGCTGGCTGGCGTGCAGGTGTTCCGCCACTAGTGTTGCTTGGAGCCGAAAGGCTCCGAGGAGGGCTCGGCAACGAGCAGCCGCCGGTGGGGTTGCGGATGTGTGCGACGAGTCTGAACACCCAGGGGTTTTTTTAGTGGGTAGACCAGTGATTCCCAAAGTGGTCCATATAGACCCCCTGGGGTCTATGGGAGACTCGAATATGCGTAAATAAAAATGGGATATATGGGAAAGTGATATAAATGTAAGCAAGGGGGTCCACCGAAACCAGAAAAAAATTGAAAGGGGTCTACAAGAAAAAATAGTTTGGCAGCCTCTGGGGTAGACGGATATCCTTTCCCGGAGTCCTACATAACCCACCCCTCTCCCCAAGGGTGGGTATGCGTAACGCATTTTCCACTGGTAAAAAAAATGGGCTTAGCTAGAGCTGACTCGACAAATATTCCGAGGTATCACTTATCGTCTTTGTGAATAGACCTCCAGCTTCCTTAGCCAAGTTGACTAGCCATAATTGTTAACGCTTTTGAAAACAAAGCAAATGTATGGGGCGTCATCAATATGCGATGATAACAAGAAATTTCGTACACATTTTCGCATTTATAATATTGGTAGGGAAGAAGGGATTAGTAGGGATTTCAAAATTAAACGAGTATTGAAGTCATTGAAAAAATTACTTAATCAGGAATAATTCCTTATTATTATGTATTTCGTACGTTTTGATACGAAATTGAACTGGATCCCCTTTAAGTTATACAGCCATGACACAAAAAACTATTTCAAACTCAGGCGAGTTTGAAATAGTTTTTTGTAAGGTAAGGTTACCTAAATATATACCTATTGTATTTAAATTTGTAATTTGGGTTATTTTTACTTTTCTACATTGCCTTTTAAAATATATTCTTCATGGCTATAGGATTATAACGCACATTTTTTGTGTTAGTAGAGTTCTTCCTCCGAGGGGCCTTCGAAATATGTGTATAACCTCACCATTAGCACTCCCGCACTAACTAATCTATTAAATGCAAAATGGTTGTGCCCAGCAGGCGTAAGTATCTTTACTATATCTCGATTACATAATATCGATTGCCACTTTGCAGTACATTTCTGTTTTGGCGTAAATTGATAATTACTATAAATTTTAGGAAAACAGTAATATACTAACCAGATACATAAGCCAAAAACTCCCCGCTGATGAAGGAATTTTGGGAAGGTGTATTCGGCACGTCCATTTATAGAATAACACTTTATGAATAGGAGAACATGAAAATGTGAGTCTGGCGGGAAAACTTTTGCCATGACATAAGGAACTGAAACGAAGAAGTTTCAAGGTCACGCAGAGAGCAATGGAGAGAGCTATACTCGGAGTTACCCTGCGAGATCGAGTCGGATATGAGGAGATCCGCATGAAAATTTTAACCGAATAGCGAAACTCAATTGGTAGTGGACAGGGCATATAGCTCGAAGAACCGACGGCGGTCGGGCTTCTCGAATGGCGACATCGTCAGAGAATATGTAATAATTCTACGTATAGAATGGACGCTTCAATGTCCCGCCTGATTTCCCCTCTTGCAGCCCGCACCTCCCCTTGAGTACCATGCCGAAAGCCTTGTGTACTGAGGCTCCGAGCGGGCAACTGTGTGTGTGCGTGTAAAAACACGTCCTGATTGATGTCTGTGTAGGAGGTAACCAGAATAAGCGTTGAATTTATAAATAATCGTGAATGGAATTTTAACAGAGTGTCCGGGGTGTGACCTCTTTCCGGAATACGTAGCGTAGGCTGGGTGCCTACGTGGTTGACCGACGACCTGGTGAAGGTTGCGGACAACCACTGGATGAAGGCGAAACAGGACCGTTCGTTGTGGCAATTTCAGGGGAGGGCTTTTTTGTCCAGCAGTGGACGTCATTCGGCTGAAATGATTATGATGAAATTACATTTACAATCACTGAACAGATTTTTCGCCAATTTCAAATTGAACACAAGCAGGTGAGGTAGTGTCAGTGTAATTACAGTGTACTGGAGTGTGTCCCGGTACGGGAACCCGGTGCTCGTGATGGGCGGGGAGCGGTTTCGGAGAGCTGGCAAGGAGGTCCATGGCCGCTCCACCTGGCTCTGCATCAAGTCCGACAACGGCTGCAAGTGCTACGTGATCACTATATTCAATCGAGTCGTCGCTATCGGACACACGCACTGTTTTCACAATATCAGGAAGAGAAGAAGAAGCAGGAGAAAATGTATGATCAACGGTTTTCCTGATCCATTGCAATTTGAATGATAAGCTTAATGGATCACGAAACGTTTTACGCTAGAGCAGTGTTCTGGGGTTCGTCCGCCTATCGACATTGCTGTCGTCATTGCTGTCAAATTTTATGTCAATTATTACTTAAACAATAAAGCTACAATTCCGCGCTTCGAGATCGATCACGAGTCTGTCGCGGGCCACGGAAGTGGTGCCACACATATTCATACTGTATCTATGGCCGCTCGCGGCCGCGATCGATCGCTATGCAAGAAATAGCTTAAACGCATTTTTTACATTTATTTTGTACATAGGTTGCAATAATTTCTTCTTTCATGTCACCATCATCATCATCACCACTCCAGCCGAAAGACGTCCACAGTTGGACAAAGCCTTCTCCAATGCCGCCAGCAACTAAATAACAATAATCTAAATAATCTACCATTATCGCTTGTTTATGACCTACGATAGCAAAAACATCAATCAGATTATCACGATTGCTTTTAAAGGAGCTACAAATCGACATGATAATTTGACAGCAATGTCAATAGGCGGACGGCCCTCTGGTCATAAAATAACGCTTTTATTTTCTGGAACTTTCATATTTCTGCAGATTTTTTATAAATCGTCGTACTTTTTCAGTTACTGTACTAATCCTATCCTGTTTTTTTTAGGTAGTTAAATATTTTAGTCATAGCATTTTACTACAAGTGAATACCTGCTGTGATTAAGATACTTGTAGAGTTGTAGACTAATCTTAGCTTAAAGGTTTTTTAAATATTTTTATGCAAGAAACTTGTGTTATTGTTTAATTTTAAAATAAAATCGGTCAATTGTACCTATAAGAACAAAATTATTACTGGCTGTTGTTGTATAAGGCATTTAAACTGTGTTATAAAATAAAAAGTATATTGTTCCAGTTGAGCATTTATTTACAAGTGACAGTCAACAACGTCGCTGTGTTACACATATCTTCATCTTATTCTATGTTTAAAACTAAGTAGGTACTACATCTGTCAAAAACTTTATAATAAATTAAATTAAATTTATACAATCGGAATTCTAGTCCTTGTTTTTACACATTTCGTACATTACATCGGCAATAAAATATGTTTTTTTCCTAATTATTGTTGTTTTTCATAAATTTTGTGCTTATATCAACATTATTGTATTACGTAAATAATAGCAACCGTTTTATTAATTAAATATAAACAGGTATACTGCGTTTACCTACGCTACGGTTATTAACAGAGTAATGTTCAGTTGCAGGAACAGGGGTTCCCGTGGACGCGCCCCCCACCCTGGGGTTGCCATTTCCATTCCCCTGCTTCCCCGGCCAGTTCCGCTACTGTCTGAGCAAGCGCGGGAAACCAGCCATCGAAGTGGGTGCCCACAGGTTCTGCTTCAACGGTCGCGCCGCCAGCGGGAAGGTCTGGTGGCGGTGCTCCAGAAACCCGCGATGCAGGGCCGCAGTCCACACCTTTGGCCTCAGAGTCGTTCAAATGAACAGCGCTCACACCTGTGGCGTCCGCGCTACCCCTCTTCGGCCTATGTTCTAGAGCTCTCTATTACCAAGACTAATTATGTAAGTCAATTCATCCGACCCGCCGGCGAACGATTCGGCACAGACCGTGTTCTCAGTGCATTTATAAACTCGGATCTTGTTTTTATCGGAAATGTTAATAGCTGGTTCGGTTTACCCGAGTGGAGTGTCAAACCTTGCTCTTGTGCCTTCCCGTCGGCGGTCGGAAGTATACGCTTTTACCGATTTCAAAATAACGATGAGATAAGGCGAACATAGTTATATAGTTTGCTATTTTACGGTTTTTCTCCAAAGAGATTATAACAATGTGCGAGTAACGTTGGGACGAAGTACACTTACTTAAATGGTCTGTGTAAAGTATACGAATCTTCATAGTTTACTAGTACGACCGTGCGCTAATAACTAACTTGAGACGATATCTGGCAAGAGATCACATTAAATCCTATTATTATATTTAAGTTAACAAAAGTAGTGATTTATATATTAGATATTATTATATGAAATAATTCATCTTGTGATGTTAGAAATAGTTTGAATTTGAATGGAGCTATCGTGCGGTGTTCTCTGTATGCTTCCTTTGACATTTTTTGTACGTGATAGGCAAAAGGCAAGCGTAAATAATATATTTTTTACGTCTATTCTAAGAGTTGAATCAACTTCTTTTTTGAGGTTGCTTAAAAGAAATACAACTCCAAAATCTCTTAGTTATGGGTTTGGAATCCATCGATTTAACAGCATAATAAATGAAATTAGGTTCTGCGAACTTTCCTATTATTTACTATCGGGGATGTCTATGAAGTGGTTATTGTTTCTTGTGATAAATAAATTTGTGTGCTGTTTTGCGAATACACGATTACAAAGATCAGCTTGTATGGCATCTAATGCAATTGTCGTTTTTTAAATAATAAATTAGGTGGTCACAATTTTTTTATGCTTCAGTATTATACTTTAGATTTTAATTATTTACATTTTTCCTGCAGTCGTTGGCAGTTTTCCTGGCGGCTCTAATAGTTTTAGTCGGAATTACACATGTATACGATTTTTGAAAGTATTATTATAGCTTTAAGGGATCTCTTGTCCGCCACGATGCGCGTCTCTCACATAATGATGTGCCGTTCGTGGGATCGTTCCCGAGAAATTTCCCCAGAAGGTATTGGGGTGGGTTGTATTTTTAAATTTGTAGACTTATTTAAAACTGTACTGTTTATTTTTCGCAATAACACATGCGAGTGAACTTTAGAAATTAAAGAATAAACGGAAAGAAAAATTGACTTCGGGCAGGAATCGAACCTGCGACCTCAGGATAACCAGTCCAGCCGAAGCTACCGAAGACCTTAGTGGTAAAAGCGGCTGGACTGGTTATCCAGGTTCAATTTCTGCCCGAAATCAATTTTTTTTCCGTTTTTCTTTAATTTCTAAATAACTATTTACTACAAATACAATATACAATGTGCACGCCATCTACCAAAATGTGACAAATAATGATGGCAGCATTTTACAATCGTTATAAACAATTCTCCTGTGTTCCCAAGTGGGGAACGTTCTCGGGAACGTTCCCGGGAATATCATTACTCCCACATGATCTTCCGAAGGCGACGGTCCTAGATGTAGTGTGTTGTACAAAGTGATAGTTCTCTTATGATAACCTAAGTATTTTTATATATTACTTTTACATATTTTTTTAAACGATTTTATTCGCGTATTGTATATACAAAATGTTTGTTGGCGCGGAGTTTTAACTCCTGACGGTTGGTTTCGGTTGCGATCACAGAATGATACAGAATGTTAAGTCAGTGGAATGTCAAAAGGAATGTTTATCGAGTCATGTCATGTATACGAAGTTAGGAAATTATTGTAACAACTCGTTAATGTAGGAAAGTGCATTTATTGTCTTAATTATAATACTCAATGTATACGTTGTAGATGGTAAGATTTTGTTACTCTAGTGAGATCTTTTATTTTATGTTTAGGTAAGATTTTTTTTGATATTTTATATTTGCTTCGAGTACTTAACGATTATTTTGTTAGAGCTTTATATCCGAGCGATGGTTTAAGCCGAGCTCGTACAAAGATATGATGATACGGTGTAACGGTCGGTGACTATCTAATTCTTCTATCTGTATTTTCTTACATCGCAGATGAATAAAAAATGTTATGACTCAGCCCATGCTAGGTTTTTCTGTATGGTTGGTACCGTTATTATAATCGTAGTACAAACATCACTTCGGACTTTGATCTCAGTAATATTTTTCTCCCATATGCGATTAGTTTAACATTTTATTACTTACTGCGAAACTTACTCGTTGTGAACAGATTTTTAAATGTAAAATTGATGCCGAGAGTTCTCTAATACTTAATTTTAACCAAAAGCGAATTGATTTATACGTACCTCTTCCTGGTTTTCTACGCAACAATAGACATATTATGACTGGTGCCTATTGTTATATCTATTGTGCATTATTGACCCGCTAGCTCTATGAAATAACACTTTAAAACCTACAAACATTATTAAATCTATGTTTCAGTTGCAACACAATAGTGTTTTTTTGTAAAATTTAACATAACAGTAACAGTAAATTACTTTAGCTGTGACTGCGAAATATGTTGCACCAGCGTATATTATTTTTGGCATAGTTAGTTAAAGTTAACGGTGTAGGAAGTAAAATTACACCTGACAGATATCTGGAAAATTGAAATTAATAAGTAAAAGTAATTGTTGACTTGTTGTTTTTTTTTAATAAAGTATTGAGTAAAAGTCGTTGTTTATTTCAATTAGATATCTGTCAGATCAGGCTTAGAAGGATACGGTTAAAGTTGTAACTAGATTTAACAATTTTACGATTTTAAAATGGTGTGATTCATTTTTTGCTTAACTTGTAGTACCTACTCTAACAAGTTTGTTATTGTTTATGTTCCATAAGTAAATTGATGCAACCCAAAGCTAAATGTCACCGCCAAAATTAATTAAAACTGGAGATGTCACCTAATCGTCAAATAGATATTTTAAATCGTCAAAAGATACGCGATATTTCTAGAAATGAGCGTACACCTATCTCCTACTTCAATTTAGTTTTGTTTTTAAATTAAGCGAAGAAAACAGATAGTTGTGTTAAATAAACCGACCGTTAGCAGCATTGCGTTTACCATATTACTTATACCAGTTTTTTTACCATATGAGATGTATACGATGTATTTTAAGTTAACCTTTTGAGTATTATTCTTGAAGTATTATTTTGTGTATTGTGATAAGAATTATTATTTTATATTTTAGTGGGAAAGTGGGCTCGATTTGACGACAATATACCCTTAAATTGATGTTGTTTTTCCCTGTTATTCTTTTATATACAAAAGGAGACAGAAGATCGAATTGTTTACTACTAGAACGTCTTAAAGAAGGGATTACCGTACCGAAAAATAAGTCACGGTATTTTTGCTCTTTTGAAATTTTTGAAATACGCTTAAATGTTAGGTTTAAATCTTATTTCATATGGCTTTAATTTCCTTGTTTTATGCTAAGGAATAACAGTGACAGCTGATTTAAAATTTAACATGTATATTGTTCTGGAATCGAGTCCAGTATACTTATTATGGATATAGGTAGCGGGCGACATTCGCCCAGAGAGGGTTGATTAAGCTGTGTAGTGGTACTGGTAGAGAAAGTTATCTCATGTATAGGTACAAAGAAATGATTATATTGCGCTGATGTAACAATGGTTTTTATTTCAATATTTTACCTGTAATCCTGTTCACTCGAGAGTACTCGAGACAGATATGACATCCACATTTGAACTTCATCATCAGCATCATCATCATCATCATCATCATCATCATCACCATCATCATCATCATCATCATCATCATCATCATCATCATCATCATCATCATCACTCCAGCCGAACGACACCAACTGCTGGACAAAGCCTTCTTCAAAGATTCCTACAACAGTATTGTGCGGCATTAGGGGAGAATATGCCATAATCGCCACCCTTGGCAGGCGGATTGGCGATCGCAGTGGCGGTAGCTTTATCGCGGGACGCTGCTGCCCATCCCGCGTTATTATTTTTACTACCGGCCTATTGGAATGGTTTGACCGCCATTGTTCGGTTGACTGACTGCAATAGTGGAAGAACTCTCTTCCAGTAGAACAAACGGCGGTGGGGTCGTCATGTCCCGACGCCAGCATTTGAACTTATCCTTGAGACGATCTTGGGATCACGTTTGCCATACTAAACAGGATCTTACTGCCGTGTTGAGACTGAGCCGGGACTGAGATCTTTCTCTACGAGCCTTTGTGTCCATTTTCAGTTTGTGGCTAATGAAATCATGATTGAAACTTATAGCTGACTCATACTGACTATATATTCAGGAGCTGACGAATAAATAAAAGTCTGATCGATTTTTTCAATCGATGTTATAGTTATAGCAGTCATATACGACTCAATTTCGGGTATGTTCCTTTGCATTCCTAGTAGTTGTGTAAACATTTTTATATGATATATATTTGCCTTCTGTCTAAAGATTTTTATTGATGAGAGTAAGAAGTTTGTTTGAATGCGCTTTGGGACATAATTCTTATCTGTGTATTTTACATGAGTTCCAAATCAAGAGAGATAATTTAATGGGTTTTAAAGCAGCTGCACATTCAACAAATGTAAATGAATGCACGAGCGGAGTGGCTGCACTACATACATATATAATGTGGCAATGGGCTGGCATGAGACTCACCCTTATACTATAAACTATTCTACTGCATTGAAATTGTTTTATTTCACCATTAAACATAAAACCATCTAGAACTGACTAAACCATCTAGATTTGAATGACATAATATAATAATTTGCTGGCATTCTTGTTGAAAATTTGGGCTTGTAGCAATGGAACGAAGGTAAAATTTGAATCTTCTTACAACTAAGCTTCTTAGGTTTTAGTCTAAAAGCAGCATCAATAGTTCAATTGCAATATGATGGTGGTATTGTTGCAGGTTGGTTCTACATACGATCCGCGCGCGGCGGTCTTCACCTGGTGGCTGACGGGCACATATTCTACGAGGACGGGGGTTCACACCCGCGCAGGGTGACCTGGAGGTGCGCGAGGTCCTACCAGAAAGCCGAGCGGTGTCAAGTGGCGCTGTGCCTCCGTGACGGCCGGCTGGTGTACTTCCGCGGCTCGCACAACCACCCGGCGACGTACAACCCGGCCAAGCACGAGTCACGGCGCTTCGAGGTGGACCCCAACGGCAAGTACAAGATCGTGGAGAGCCGCCCTCCTCGTCATATGGCGGCGACACACGCGCCCGTGCCGCCCGCGCCGCACGCCGCGCTGCTGCTCTAGGCCTGGCGCGACCTCCTAGTTCGCGGCCTCCTCGACTCGAGGCACTGACCGCGCACTTGGAGTGTCGCCTAACATACGGTTAACAGTGTTGATGGACTATTGTTTTGATGTTTTCGTTACCCAGTTCCTTTTGAGTCTTTTTTTTCGATTCCTACTAATATTATTGCTTAATATGTATTCAATGCCAAAGTTCTCGATTTGTTTTGTTGATTTTATTTACTCGTTATACGTGTGTATACTTACATATTTTTATAAATTGAGCTTTCTAGCGTCATTGACGCTAGGAAATATTTTTGCCTATAAATTTTTCGTTGGGATCTAACCTAGTTTTAGGATGTCAAAGTTTAAATGAGCCAAACGCTAGTCTTCGATATAGGGACGGCGTTGCAGACTAGAATTTAACTTAAAACGTATATATATGTCTTTATATGACGTCCCACGGTCGCCTTGTACCAATGCCTTAGCGGCTAATATTAGGAAAGAAACAATGGCTATGAAATAATATATTAATTAATCACTGTATAACATGGGTGTGCAATATTCTCTTACCAAAATGTTTAGATGATATGTATACAAAGTGTATAGCTTTAATGATAGCGTAGCCGTCTTGTTGAAGCTTTTTTATAAAATTCTATTTATTGACCGCGGCGTAGTTTGCGGAACGACTGATAGACCATGTTACGGATAACTCCAATATTTATAATTTGTATCTAGCGTAGTCGTAGGTTTAGTGTAGACGTAATGTATACCAAGCTTATGAATGAAATATTATGAGCGGATAGTTTTTATATTAGAGACTTATATGAATGTAATAAATTGTAGATAACTATCATGTATAGTAGCGGCGACCCGTCGTTGCCCGTATAGGGTTGTTAGTTAGATACTGGCATGTAGCCGAACTGTTCCCGTAGCTTCCATTGTCACCGGGATCGAGAATTTAGTTGCGTTTTTCATGATATCACTTCTGTGGATTGTGAGTCAAACCTTTCTTATATGATAAACTTTGTTAAAAACAAATAAGGGACGCAACTGATTTCTTGACCAAGACTATATTAGTAGACGCCACGGAGTTACGTTACTCCATCTGACTTTCTAATTCTTATTTATTTTAAGTATCTCATTAACCAAAGCACCTTATAATTGGTAATCTGTTCTATTTGTATCTTTTATATTATTGTTTACGACATATGATGTGGCAAGTATTTTAAGTTATTTATTATCATAATATACACTATTATCATTTCATTGTTTTAATCTCCTGACATCTCCTTACGTAAGGCAGCGAAGTGGACGACAGCGGGTGGCGGCGAGGCTAATGGAATATGGGGAGTGTATGACGTTTTATAGCGAACTACAACTGAATGTCAAATGCTTTGTCTCGTTTCTTCTTATGCGCCGTCGTGTAAACAAATGAAACAAATTCTTGTCAGTTCCTAAATTGAATAGTTTATTTTTTTACCATTATTATAGTTTTTACACAGCTAATCTCGAGACAACCTTACTGTCTGCTTCACCCGGCAAATCGCGAGTGCAAATGGCTCTCAGACCAAACATTAAAACAAATACCTCAGGGAGACTCCTGGTCCGAACCTCTGATCAGGGTGTGTCTAGGGAAGGTAAGTTATATGCGTTCAGGGGCGTGCAACTCTCGTAGTCATCAGTTGGTGAAATTTGATCGCAATAAGATGTCATGGTACAGGTTTTGTTTCCGATATCAGCATCAAGCAGTTTTACATAATCGTATGTGCCGTGCCGCCCACGCCGATCCGCTGACCGCGTCGCCGTCCGCTGTCGTTCAGTTTGCGGCCTAATAGATGTTTTATGGCTGTTTTATTTTTGTTTCGTTGACATGTTTCTGTGCAGCGAGGTATTCAAATATACCGGTGGAGGCGCTGGGGGTGGAGGAGCTGTTACGGATGGGGTCCCACTGGTATAAGTTGGACGCTTGCTACAGGGGCAAACGGAGGTGGATGTGCGCCAGCGGTTGCGGTGCGCGCTTGCACACCAGCGGCAAACGCGTCGTCTTCTCCGAGCTCAGACACCGGTGCAGGAATAATGTCACCATTTGATGTACCGTTCGAATTTTTGACTTAGGCCACACTAAACGGAAATTCTGTCGTCGATCATCCACTGCTGAACGTAAATTTTTAATAGAAACGTTTTCTGATAGATTTGTATACATATGAAATGCGAATGATTGGTTGTTCTAAGAAAATGTATTGGAACGACGATCGGCGAAATGATTAACGCTTTATGTAAAGCGTCTTAGTATTTTTGAGACCCACCTTGTAAATAATTACTAAATATAGTTCAAAGTAAATTTAGTTTTGCGATTTAGGAAGATTGATATCCGATTTGTTCATTTGTTGATGTAAATATAGCGATTTTGTATCTATGACGCTGGATCGGTTAAACTCCAATCCATTTGACATGCTATCGATTCTTAAACAACCGTTAATAGTGTGGTCATCATCGACGACACAACGCAGATATCGCCGATGGTGGTCATTAAGGGCAACATTTTTTAAAATTAAATTGTCTCGATTTAAATGTAATTTTAATAAAAAATTTGAAATATATCATCCTTAATTCAGATCAGTATAAATTGATCTGAATTAAAATTTTCAGTCTAACAACTCTATACATAATGTTAGCCGCTGATGATTCCCCAGCTCGAATAAATTCAGTCTTAAGACGAACAATACAAATTGTCACACATAGCTTTATAATTCTGTTGATGTATTAAGATGTTACGCTCTTTGCATTCCCGTTCTTGTAGCTTGTAGCGTTATGGAAATTTGTTCCGGCTGAAGAATCAAGAGCGTTCGGTTTGTTTGCTTGTTCAGACGCTCTTAGTCAAGTTGCTACTTCATGCTTATTGTTTTTTTGTTCAGTTGGACCAGTTTGTGTAGTTGTTTAATTCTTTTTGTTAATTAGGCATTTGATCCCATTAAAGATAGTCAACATATTTTTTTCTGACGTAAGATGGTACTCAGCTTCATTTTTTTAGTTATCGCATTCATCTCAAGTTTTAATGTTTTATACAATTTATAGTTCTTGTTATTTATTATTTTATTATAGGTATTATTTTTTGTTGTTAATATAGACACAACATTGTACAATCTCTTTTCAGAAATTAAGAAAAAATACATTAGTTGTTATGAAAAATAAAAATATTCCAACTATCTCATTTTGTGAATGGTAATATGTGGTATTTGTAATCAATCAAAAAAGAGGAACCAAGTTATTTATTTCTTAAACTCAATCATGATACAGTAATAGATCGAATGTGATCCAATGTTGTTGTTACGTTATTAGTTTACGGTGTTTACTCATCATTCTCGACATGTATGCTCTCTTTTCGACGTGTATTTAATTTTTAAGTATATTATGTATTTTGTGCATTTTGAACGCGAGCCTTTTAATCTATATGTATTATATGTTTACATTTTCATGTATCTTGAGTTACAGTTCAATCTTGTCCTAGAGATAATCTTACTTACATTATGTACATATAATTATTTTCTATAGTTTTAGTTTCACGAGGAACTTATTACTATGTTAATATTTTGAAATTGTACTTACTGTAAATATTCTAAATTTTAATTAAAGTAGAATAAGGGAAAATAGGCTTTATTTAGTTAACTGATACCTGAAATTTGTGCTCAGGTATGTTGATTGTACGATATTTCAGTATTTGTCACCTGCCTCGTAGATCGATGTCTCGTCATATCATAATTTTCATTTTGTCGTATTTCGCTTTTAATTAGCAGGCGCACCTGTCTCGAAAGAGTGCATGTTGTTCAGTCATATCGTTGGATCTGTTTGTGCGATGACCTTAACTGATTGTTAGATAATAAGTAAGTAATAAAACTTACTCTAAGTAATTAAGATAAGATAAGATAAGAATTTATTTATTTTCTCCACAATGTTTTCTTATGGTAAATACATCATATGAAACTTATTTTATTTTTAAAAATTATACTGAATTATTTTTTTAAAATTAAACAGAAAGTATACGAGTTGATTTCATGAATTTCAAGTTGTTTGTAGTCTGGACAGCCAGTTAATAACTTCCTAATGCCCTTGGATGACTGTAGATTTGAATCACCAAATTTTTTCAATTAGTTATTAGTCAATGGATCTCTGCTATTTGTCTTTTGGCTCGTTCATAACAACGGACTAAAAATCTGGAAAGCCATCGGTGTATGCATGAATACTGTAGGTATATTCGTATATGACCTCTTGAACTGTTGTACATATACAAGTGCAATGAAGTTCTGTTTTCAATATTACTTTCTGATTTAAGCCTGATTTATGAAATTGAAGACTATGTATCATTGATCTTTTTCTAAAGACATACGAGCAGACTGTTTTTTTTATGGATCGACATATTACGAGTATATGTCCTTAATCTGTATGTCTAACATCCAGTTGACGTGTTGCAGTCCAATGGATTTATAACGACAAGGGTTACCCCAAACTGCTGCTGGACGGTTACTACTATCACGCGCACAACGCTTACCGCAACCAGCCTAAGATACTGTGGTACTGCGCATATCGGAACAAGTTCCAATGTACAGCTATACTGAGGACCTTCCACCGCGAGCTGATTGCCGTAGAGGGGAAGCATAACCACGCAATGCGTTGACCTAAATGTGCGCGTGCGTCATCGCCGCGCTTGCTCTCCAAACTTCAGCTGTACCAGGCGTTCAAACTGTATGGAGATCGACTTGCTTATCGGAATCCTCAGCCTGCACTCAGCTAGAGAAACGTTTTGTTTTTGTTTTTATGTCTTTGCGGATAGATTTTAACGTTTTGTTAATTGTTGAGGTTGATCGGATTCTAGCTCTGATTGAATTAATTGACTCGCCATTTTACTGCCATTTATATCTTCAGAGTTTGGTTTTGATCAATCTTTCTACTCAGTCTATGGTGGTCAATCATGTAGTGATCTTTTGTATATATTTGTACAAATAGGTACATAATTTTATATAAAGTAAATTTTTTAAGGACCTATGAGGTCAGTTTCCATTTTTATATTGTTATTTTAATAACTAATAATCTTGCTCATATATGGTTATAATTTAGATTTCGTTTTTGTAAGTGTTAATAAGAATTGAGCAGGTTTATTTGGTAAAATTAGATGCCCATTTTCACAAAACGTTCGTCACTAAAAAGTTCGTCAGTAAAATTGCTAGTAAACGCATAATATGATTATAACTAAGTTTGTTTTTTAAGTGATATAAAAATGTTTGAAACAATATAACGATTTTCCTTATTAAAAATTAACAATACGTAGTAGTATAGTGTTAGGGTTGTGTGGACATATATTATTGACGGTTATCGAATGGGTTCAGAAACACCGGCCACATACGTGCCATCGCGGACGGGGAAGTCCTTGCTGCTGCACGACGGGTACACCTTCTACCTGAAGAACTTGCAGGCGAACGGCCGTAAGCAGTGGTACTGCTCGTCGCGGGACATGGCCGGCTGCCGCGCCGACGTCATCACTGCGCCCGCGCAACTCTTTGACGGTGACGTACTGTTCCTCATCAGGGGCCGCCACATCCACGCCCCCCCCAGCTATTACATCACACCCGACGGCAAGTATGTCAGGCGCAAAGACGCCTACCATAGGTATAGGTAGCGCCGTAAACTGTTTTGAACTTTTTGTTTTTCGATTTTTTTATATTTTTTTTTTGAATGTGCCTTATGCTTTTTGTATTTTTTTTTACAATGCAATCGATTTTGATTTTGAAATGATTTTTTTTAAGGTAAATTATGTACACAATCGTGTTTTATTTTTTAATGTTCATAATGTTTTTTTTTACTTTTTTTTAGATTGCTGTTCTTGTGTGGGTTTAAAGTATTATTTTTTTTAATGCATAATTACTAATGTTCCTAGTTGAAGAAATATCTCAAATTGAACAGAATTTATTAGGGTATTTAATGTCCTTTATGTAATTATAAATGTTCGGTTTACCTCTGTCTTCTAAGCTCTTAGTTTCACAATTTTTACGTCAGATTATGATGTTAAATACTCATTGTTGAAATTAAACAGTGTAGAATATTGATTAGAACAGATTTGAGTGGAGTAACACTGGGGTACATCTCGTTGGAATTAGAATTCAATGTTGTGTCCTCCACATTTACACGTTTAATATTCACAATTCAACTTGAATTTTACTTCCAACTGAATAGAGTTTTATTTTTATTGTCATCTCCGGAAGTAAGTACTCCGCAATGAGTTTACTGGACTGATATTGTTAACATACGAAATTTAGTTTTGTAAAATAATAGTGGATTAGTTGTCTTGTACATTTTAAATATTATTTTTTTTTTTAATTACATTTCAACTGACGCTACTTTAGCGGCGTAGCACTACAGAATGTGATATTTTAGCATACGTTTTGAACATTCAAAATTGAATACGATATTTGTTGTAAAAATGAAATGTTGTATGTTAGACGTGTGTGCTAGTGACATATAAGTGTACAAAAATTAAGTTTAGCGCGAATATATTTTAATTTGAATATTTGAAACGGTCCTAGCATACACAATGTTCAATTTAAGTTGTATCGTTGAACTATACAGTAAGCTGAAGTTTTATTAAAGGGTATGTACGATGTTACGGAGTTTCACTGAAAATCACTAATGCGGAATGCGTAGGAAGGAGCGTGGGCGGGTGGAGGTGGGGAGGGGAGCGGAGTAACTTCGTAGTACGCAGCCTCCATTCATGGACCTCCACGCTTGCTTGTGAAACCACAAACAATTGTGCGTAAGTACTAAAAATAGAAATTGACCTTTTTCGTAAATCATTTTTTTAAGTACCTACCTCTTTTACTCCGAATTTAAAATGGCGTTCTATATTCAATGCTCCATTTCAAACTGACAAATAAATTAAGAATAAAGTGATTCACACGTGACTTAAAGTTAATTCAATATGACAAAGCAATACGATCCAATAAACATTGTAATCAAAGCACCATTCGTACAAAACGTGTGTATCAATCGAGAGATTGTTACAGTAGTTTTCCCGATAACGCGTTGCAATATCAGATGTATAAGGGGAATATGAATTGCGCAGTTTGTGATGGATCAATACGAGCTACAAAGTTATGAAAGAAGAAGTTCGGCAGGGCATGGGGATCGCTTGGGCGCTGTCTCCCGCTGCAGCCTAGTTACGCCCTGTATGCCCTAATTTTGACGTACCTCCCTTTCTTACCCGCGCGCTTGTGTGCGTGAGTTCAAGGAAAATGCCTCGCGCCATAGATAATGTATGTTATTTTATGTTTTAGGCGCTATGCGTTGAAAGGAACGTAACTCGCGGGACCTGCGATATGAAATTTTGATGGCGTTGTTTGTACGTTTCACGTGTTTTGCTTTTATTTTATCTATGGGTAACGTTGTATTTGTTTTTCGTTATTGATTGCTTATGATGTAAAGTAATATCGAATGAATGTTATTGCGTTCTAACGTGTATTTTGAAACTCAAAGATTTTCAGGGCGATATCTAAGAACTAGTAATTTTATTTCAATGGTTTTTACTAATCACTATTTATTATTTAATTGAATTAAATATAGAAATGAATTATTTATGAAGTAATGCCCTGTATTTAGTACCAGAGCACCATATTCTGAATCAATAGCGGGTTTCAGGCATGGGGTGACATGGGGTAGCCCGGCAGCCCGGCCACCAGACATGCGCGCCTAGTGGTGATGGGGCAATCGATAACAGCATCCCAGTCCCACCCTCTCGAGCCCACCCGTCAAAATATAACGTTGCAATAATAAGGTCGCCTTTGCCGCGCTTTTAATGCCATAAAAAAAGTTATAGAATTGCGCTACGCTCCCTTGAGTTGCGAGATGAATTGGAATAATGCTTTCAATATTGGTTAAGACTGGGATGTTTGGGCTATGTTTCGATTCATAATAGTTCTTATGGGTGTATGCTCATCATATTTTTAATGGTATTGGTTTAGTTTACGATGCAACTTCCCACGTTTAATGAGATGTAACGGTAATTAAATATTGCCGCCAATAGCCGTCCACGCAAAATACAGAGTTTTGAGAGATGTAGAGAGAGGATGCAGATCTTCGGCCAGTGATCTTGACCAATTGAACATTTTGATATTATTAGTAGATGAGGTTGAATCTTGGAATCTTTTGGTGCATGTATTAAGAGAGTGATGTGTATAAAGATGTGCAGGAGGTTTGCATGGCAAGAAATACTTGACCTTCCACTCTCTTTCCACCTTGACGAGCCGGTTGGTCCAGCGGTGATTGGCGACCGTTTGAACGGAGGTACACGGGTTCGATCCCCGTACCGGACCAAAATTTGTATGGCCTACAGATACCTATTTGTTTCGGGTGTGGTTGTTGTTGAATATGTTGTATGTGAACAACGGCAACCACGACAAAGGTTTATAGGTACCTAGTGTGGGGCTGTGAATGTAGAGTATTATAATATTATAGTCTATGTCTATGTAAATTCCTTTATATCTGGTTCTATTGGGATTTTTCCATTTTCTGGAAATTTCCCAGTACCTCGAAGTTTGGTAATGTGCCCGGAGATGTCAACAGGCTCGCAACTTGTTGGCACCATGGCCAAAACGGGCCAAAACGTAACCGACGAATTGTGGGTGTTTCTCTGCCTACCCCTTCGGGGATTACAGGCGTGAAGTTACGTTTTATAATATTATAATTATCTTGTCAATTACTTAGCGTGAAGATATTTAGATAATTGGATTGCAGATGCATTGATAGGGTGTTTTATATTTGTACCTATAACGGGACCGCCCATTACCATCTAACCGGAACATGGTAAGGTCACGTTCCATTTAGGGAGAGACAGATTAGGTAAGTAATTTGGTGGTGTGTATTTAATTGGTGTTCTGAATACTTTATTAATAAACATCGTTCAGGTTTGGATTACCTGTTGGTTAGGTAGTTATGTCTTAATTAATTTAATTAACAAGTTTTTAATGTATAAAAACGCTCTGCCTAAAAATTATTGCTCTTCATATATGAAGTTAATGCTAAGATTTATCTAGTGAAGTCTAAATTTATCAAAGTTACTTCAAATTAGTGTTTCATTTTTTTCGTCGATCTTTCTTTTCATATCTAAATTGTGAGAATAAGATTCTTAACATACATAGTCGTCTGCTAGCATGCGTTTACGATCTATTTACTCGTACCTTCTTCTCAGACTTGTTCTTACAACTCTTGATGTGGGTGATGTGGCTCATGCCTTGTTGTGTGCACTATTAACCTTCAGTGTATGTTGGGGTTCGCCTGGATTTTATTCTATGAAGCCTTCGTTTAGGAGATATCTATTAATGTTTTACGTACCTAAACTCCACGCATGTATTTCTCGAAGGAATTGACAGATGTAAATGCATGCATTCGAGCATTCTGACACCGACGATTCGCCGGTTACATTTCGGCCTATAAGCTCGCCTTATTGATATTTCCGGGCACATTACCAAACTCCGAGGATGGCACTGGCACACAAACTTCGAGAAAGGACTAAAAGACAAACTTGGAGAAAGCCCAATAGCACCAGAGATAAAGAATATCTTTGTCTCTGATAGACCCGACCCGGGGATCGAATCTAGGACCTCAGCGTAGCAGTATTGACCTGCTACCATAAGACTACTAAGGCAGTTAATATATGTACTTATATGAACGTTAATTACATTTGTGACACTATTTTACTTTGCAAAGCTTGCAAAGCGAAATGTTTATTGATGTGTATCGTTAATTGCCTCAATAGAGCAAAATTGATAATGATTTTTTTCGTTTGTATGTGAATAAGTGAATACCTACGTTATTGGTAAAATACCTAGAACAAAATTTTACTTTGAAAACTTCGGGTTGATTTTAAAAATAATTTTAGTATAATATAGGTACGCGAGATAAATCCTTAAAAATTGTTTTATTTCAAATGAAAATTTTACTTTTGTGAGTTACGTTAAGGTGGCACAAAGGTCTACAAAAAAGATATATTTTTTGTATTTTTTTTTTCGTAGTCCATAGGCTGCTGTTGTTTTCCATGAACATAGACCTGCCATAAAGGTATATTATGTGACATTCATCAGGCATTTCTATACACCGTAAAATTTTAAAAAGAGTATATACCTAAGCCCAAATCACCGAAGCGAAGCTTTCAGGCAGTACATTATTTTGAAGAAAACCTGTATATATATATATATATATAATATTAGCTATATATATTTTAATATGTATGTAATAGTATGTATCTATGTAACTAACATAGATACTTATACATATTAAAAAAAAACGTTACCTCTTATTTATAAACTAGGGCAACATTACTGGTGAGATAAAAATCATCATCCATCATTTTTCCAGAACAAGTGTCTCGAATGAGGTATGAACGTTATTGTAGAGTCAGGGCTTAACATTCTAATCAGCACCAAATGTTCACTCATGGTTGTGGCTTGAGCTCTATTAGATCCCCGGAATACGTTTCTGAGTATGGATTTAGAGTGATAATAAGCGGTGTGTGATTGTAGCGTCACGAACGGGGTGCCGGCGGCGGTGGTTGGTGTGGCGGTGCTGGACGGTGAGCCGGCACGCGCCCACTTGTAGCATCGGCGTCTACGCACGCACCTGCGACTGTCTGCTGCGTGTACACCTGCCTTTAAGACTTTGAGTGTTCTATCAAACCATGACAAAGATGCTGCATCTGCCATCAGTATACCGACCTGCAGCATCTGCTGCAACTGTCTGCTGCGTGTACATCTTCATGACTTTTAGTGTTATATAAAATTTTGACAAAGATGATTCTTCTAGTGCCAGTATACTCACATACAGCATCGGTGTCTATGCGCGCAGTTGCAACTGTCTGCTACGTCAATCGGGCAGGGCTTCAGTAGCTCAATTGGAAGAGTGGCTGGACTAGATTCCCAGTAGGTCACGAGTTCGAGTCTCGCCTGAAGTAAAATTTTTCTTTCCATTTTTCTTTAAAAATAAAATATATTTCACAAGCATGTGTTAATGCGAAATAATATAAAACAATTATTAAGGGTAAAAGCGACTTCTTTACGATATTCAATAAACTGAAAAGTCTATTATATCGGTTGCCTAACTAGCATAGTTGGTAATAGATGACGCTGCTGCTACCATAAAGCAATGCAATACATGTGAAGGAAAGATTTGACAAATCGGGCAGGGCTTCAGTAGCTCAATTGGAAGAGCGGCTGGACTAGATTCCCAGTAGGTCGCGAGTTCGAGTCTCGCCTGAAGTCAATTTTATCTTTCCATTTTTCTTTAAAAATAAAATATATTTCAAAAGCATGTGTTAATGCGAAATAATACAAAACATTTATTTAACTTGCTTTCAATATCTTGGTCTTCTCTTGATAATTCGATACCCATAACTGAACAACTAAATACCTTATGTGTACAACAGACTAATTGCTTCAATGTGTGTCATGTCAATGCACAAAGCATTGCGCAACACCACTCTGAGCTTTCAAACATTTTCGCAAATACTAAGGTCCACGCATTTCTTATTTCCGAAAGTTGGCTCAAGCCCGAACTTCTCTCTACTTCATACAGTTTACCTGAATTTGTTCTCATTCGTAATGATCGCATATACCTTCGTAGCAACATCTCTTTCATAATCATTTTGTCATCTCCCTCCCCTTACACGGGGAGTCCTGAATATCTCTTTCTTGAACTGTCCGTCAGAGAGGGTCAAAGCTGTTCTTGGAGTTATCTACTGTCCACCCACCATTGACTATTTTGATGTATTAGATCCCGTTATTAACTCCATCGCCTCAGTATACAAACATCTGATAATCATGGGTGACCTTAACACCGATATGCTTAAATCGAATCATAGATCTCATTAGTTAAGATCCATCCTCGAGTCGTCGAATTTAACTTTATTAGATCTCAATGCCACACACCATAATTTTGACTTCGATGACTCATGGCTCTATCTTATTATTACAGCATCTCCTGATAAAGTTAAAGACCATGGCCAGTTTTACGCACCGGGTTTGTCTAGGCATGATTTACTATATCTTTCGTACAATCTTAAGCCTCCAAAAATACAACCAACTATTTTGTACCTCAGAATTTTTTTAAATCTAGATGTGGAGAAATTAAAAAACGATGCCTCAGCTGTAGACTGGGCTAGAATTGAAGTGGCGGCAACGGTTGATGATAAAGTGTCTTTATTAAATAACTTTATTCTTTCGTTGTTTGATACCCATGCTCCGCTTCGTAAGGTTCGCATTAAACGTCCTCCTGCACCTTGGATAATAAGAGGTGTACGGATGGCGATGTCTCGTCGTGATAAAGCGTTTCGGGTCTATAGGATGGATCGCAGTGAGGCTAATTGGGACATCTATAAACGAGCCAGAAACCGATGCAATCAAATGGTAAGAACCGCTAAACGCCGCTTCATATTTGAAAATGTAATGCATTCTTCTCCGGCTAACATATGGAAATTCCTCAAATCGATCGGGTTTTCTAAGCCATCATTGAATTTATCGTCACTCAATTTTACAACTAATGAGCTTAATTCACATTTCACCAAATCGTATGTGTTCGAACAAAATATAAAATCTGAAACAATTAATTATCTCACTTCCATGCCAATTTTTTCTAATGACGTGCTGTCTTTTTCTTCGGTTACCAGCGATGAGGTACTCAAAATCTTCAATTCTCTAAAATCAAACGCTATTGGACATGATGGGGTGAGCAGAACAATGCTTCAGTTGTTATTGGATCATTTACTACCTATCTTAACACACATAATTAATTTCTCGTTTCAAACTGGGACATTTCCTTCCATTTGGCGAAATGCCTACATAATACCTCTACCAAAATTAACCAACCCCAGCTTGTTAAACCATTTTAGGCCGATTTCTATTCTAATTATGTCGAAAAGTTTAGAAGCTACTGCTCACCTATAGTTTTCAAATTATGTCTTTAAAAATAATCTTCTTTCGCCCTTTCAGTTAGGTTTTCGACCTGGACATAGTACTACTACGGCTATGCTCAATATCCTTGAGGATATTAGAGCAAACATGGAATGTTCTCAGTTAACTTTATTAGTTCTTATAGATTTCACCAATGCTTTTAATGCTGTCGATCATGATCTTCTTATCTCTGTGCTTCAGAACATTGGTGCCTCATCGTTGGTGCTAGATTGGTTCTCATCTTATCTTCGTGGTCGTCAGCAGGCTGTTCGCGTCGATCGTGAAATATCCGATTGATGTGAGCTGTTGGCAGGCGTACCACAAGGCGGTATCCTTTCCCCTCTGTTATTCTCTATATTCATTAATTTTCTCACATCACACCTCACATGTTCTTACCATTTGTTTGCGAACGACCTTCAACTTTATGTTCACACTGACCCCAATAATCTTAGCAACTCCATTCTTTCAATTAATCAAAATCTTGAGACATTGGCTTATTGGTCACGTAAATTTGAAATTCATATAAATCCAATTAAATGTCAATGTATCATTTTAGGCAGTACTTAAAATATTAATAATTTAAATTTGACTGACTTGCCTCCTGTACTTTTAAATAATATGATCATTCCTTTATCACAAAATGTAAAGGACTTAGGTGTACATGTTGATGCCTCTTTGACCTGGAATGCACATATTACTAATATTTGCCGAAGTGTCACTGTCACATTGCGTTCTCTCTATAGGCTCAAAAACTTTCTACCTACTCAGACTAAAACCCTTCTGGTTCAATCTCTCATCTTTCCACTCATTGATTATGCGGATGTTTGTTACACTGATATTTCTCAAGATCATCTAAATAAATTGGATCGTATTCTCAACAACTGTATTCGTTTTATATTTGGTCTTCGCAAGTTTGACCATATCTCTCAATACCGTTCTAAGCTTAAATGGCTTCCCATCCGTCAGAGACGATCCGTTCGGATCCTCTGCCAACTTTTCGCAATCCTCAACGATCCATGTTCTCCCGATTATCTAAAGCGTAAATTCAGGTTTCTGGATGATTCTCACGCACTTAACCTTCGTTCATCGAACTTTCATCGAAACTTTACCCTTGATATCCCCCTTCACCGTACTGGTTTTATGTCTAATTCCTTCGCAGTCACTGCTATAAAACTCTGGAACACGCTTCCCCCTAAACTAAGAAAAGCTCAGAGTAAAATTGCTTTCAAAACCAAGCTTCGCCACCACTTTCTTAAATCAATTTCGTAAATCATGGCCAATAAATTATCTGTCTCATCATCGAAGATATCCTTATTTTTATATATTATATGTATTTATATTGCTTATATTTATTATACTGTAACTTATTTACTAACTTTTTATATTAATGCATGTATATTATTTGTGTAAATATAGTTTATGTATATATTTGTACTTATATAATAGGTTGGGGAAAAAGTCTTTTCGCATTATAGTATGTATGATCTTGTAATAAAATCGATTTAACTGTAGTATTTGTATCTGGCTGGTTTTGGTATCATTGAAAGTTAAAATTTTAAAGAACATAATTCCAAATTCAAATTAGGCAAATGTGTGATTTTCATTTGTTTTTCGTACTATCAAGATGAGTGAATCTAATGAAGAATATCGATACATTTTAAAATTTTACTACAAAAAAGGGTAAAAATGCAACGCAAGCCGCGAAAAAAAATTGCGATGTTTATGGACCTAGTGCAGTGTCTATGAGAGTAGCACAAATTTGGTTTAAGCGTTTTCAATCCGGAAATTTTGATGTCAAAGATGCACCTCGCTCTGGTCGCCCTATTACGGATAAAATGGATGCCATTTTTGAAAAAGTGGAGCAAGATCGACTTATCAGTAATTACGACGTAGTTGAAGAACTGAGAATTGATCACAAAACAGTTTTGGCGCATTTGAAAAAAGCTGGGTACAAAAAGAAGCTCGATATTTGGGTACCTCACGAGCTCACTGAAAGAAACCTAATGAACCGTGTACTCATTTGTGATTCTTTATTACGACGTAATGAAACCGAATCATTTTTGAAGAAGCTGATAACTGGTGATGAAAAGTGGATCACGTACGACAAGAACGTGCGAAAAAGGTCGTGGTCAAAGGCCGGTCAGGCTTCACAGACTGTGGCGAAACCCAGGTTAACTCCAGGCAATAAGGTGATGTTGTGTGTGTGGTGGGATTGGAAGGGCATTATTCATTATGAGCTATTACCACCAGGCAGGTTTGGCTGGGAGGTGTTAATGCATCCGCCGTATAGTCCTGACCTTGCACCTTCAGATTTCCACCTGTTTCGGTCTCTTCAGAATTATTTATGCAATGTAAGGTTAACATCACGAGAGGACTGCCAAATCCACTAGTCGCGGTATTTTGATGAGAAGTCCCAAAATTTTTATAGCAATGGGATCATGTCCCTACCTACAAGATGGCAAAAGGTTATCGAACAAAATGGTACATACATACTTTAGTTAAATTTAAATAAACTATATTAAAAAATGTTTTGAATTATCTTAAAAAATGCGAAGAAACTTTTTCCCCAACCTAATAAATATATTTATTAGTGGCTACCGCTACACAATATTATGTTATTATGTTTATTTAAATTATTATTACTTTTCTTTTCCAAATTAAATTGCTTATCCTTTCTTATTTATTTATGCACCTTTTCGTTGCCTTTCTTTCCTACCCAATGGTTGACTGGGAGATAATGCCTAGAGGCATTAAGTCCGCCTTTTGTACTTTTTTTTACGTGCAATAAAGTATAAATAAATAAAAAGCAAAATAAAAGTTGTGCCCAAGACCTGGAAGATAAAAATTGGTATTTGTGACTGTTTGATCCAATTAGATTGTATACCGCTTCGTAGTTCCTTAAATCTATTTCTCTTCATATTTTTCAAATTACCATAATAGGTACCTAATATCAAATTACCGTCATGAATTATTCCTTAAAATTGTTGTCGGCAAAATCCTTTTTTGGCCAGAAATGTTTCTGTCAATTAGTACCAACTAATTAACAAAGAGATAACTAGCAAGTTATCTGGGAAATAATTGTGAAGTTAATAGAACCACTATTTTAAACTATAAGTAACAAGTATGACGTTGACTTTGCGGTGATTATCTATTATAGTTGTTTTTTAAATAGATAGTGTCATTACACAACTTTGAGATTAGGTTCTGTTCTTTGAATTAATTTGTAGAGTCGGTATTTCAAGATAATTGGATACTTCAAAGTAAGTACAAGTACCTTTACTTTACTTGGAGCATTTAGGAAAAAAATTAAGGGACTGTTATTCTGCTCGAATTGAAAGTGCGGTGATTGACTTTTGAATAAAGATTAAGTCTGCAATTTTTTTTCAACAAAATAACGAATATATATTTATAATGAGACCTTAAACAAAAGTAGAGAGAAAAACAAAAACGTACCTACGTAATATATCTACCTAGTTATTATTTCAGTGCTATATTAAAAAGAATACACAATTGCATTGCCTAAGCACTGTTCTATTAGGACGGGTTCATATTTTCCAATTTTATTTTCTAAATTTAAATTAATTTAGATGTTGACTCCGGTGTACCTCTTTGTATTTCTTAAAGCAGTTTTTCCTACTCATTTGGTTTTTACGTTTGATGGACTCCCAACTTAGATTAAAACAATACTACTATGTATAGTGCTTAATTTAGTCATTCATCTAAACAGAGTATTATTAAAATAAGATTGCTTCATGAGATGGTGATAAATAACCTCTGTCATAGCATAAATGTGTGTGAGTGTGAAAGTTCCTACGACATAAGATCATTTAGAATTTAGTGTATGTGATGTATTAAAATTATTTATAATATAACTATTTGGAAATATACATACCTGTAAAGATAGATAAATATTGTGTAAATCTAGACATCTCAGTGATAAAGAAGAAATATGAGTAGAAATACAGCAGTAAATTAAGGTAGACGGTCAGATGCAATCTGAATATGACACCGTCATTAAATGATAATTTCGAATGTCTATGACGTCTATGTCCACTTAATCTTAGTGAGCATAAGTTATAGTATAAATATGGATATTTATTAATGTATATTTGGTGATATATTCATAATTTTACATAGTGAAAAAGACTAGGAATTGATATAATCAAATAGAACAAGTAATAGATATGTAACATATCTTTGTTATTTGAACATTGTTAGTTTTATTAGTAGTACAAAATGGGTAATAACATGCCATACAAGATAACCCGACGCGTTTCTAAAATCGTGATTATTTATAAATATTACGCCTATGCAGTATTAAATACTCAGTAGACAATTGTATGCGTTAATAAAGATGTGATATGGAAATTTATATTTTAATTACAATTTCTTATTTAACCCCGTCTCACTAAGCAGTTTGTCGGATGTAGTTTTTGTGGATGTACTTTTCATAAATGTACTACTTATTTCGTTCCTATATTCAATTAAAATGGCATTCTGCTTTGTGACCGGTGATTTCACAAGGTAAGTTCATCCGATATTTAGATCAGTAATATCTTTTGTTTCATTTCGTAATTGGCCGATAGTTGTTTCGTTTAAAAGCTAGTTTTAACTGCATCTGTGGTTGCAAGGTGGCGCACGGTACCTGTACACTGCGAGAGGCGGAAGACTACTATACTTTGAAGGGAACACGTACTTCGCGAACTCCAGAAAGCGCACGGACAGGTCGCGCGTTCTGTGGTATTGTTCTTCGAGGAAGTCCCGCAGTTGTCCCGCTTCTATCCTCACCATGGACGACAGAGTGCTCGGCCAACCGCCCATGCACACACACGTGCCTAAAATCTCAGCAGCCTACACAAACGCTATGAAAGACGATTAGGATAGCGTTTATCTATGGTCATTATGATCTCTTATCACGTCTAGTCATCGAAATTAGACGTAGTCGTGCTAGGGAATTTTGTTGTGAGAGGTGAAGCGTAATCAGCGCTTTCTTTGGCTTTTTCGAAGAAGCCTAAGTAGAAAATTTCGATCTTCCAAATACCCGCTTTGGAACATGCACTGTGTTGTTTTATTGTAACTTAATTTAATACGTGATCTGGTTGTGGTAACTGCCATATTTATTTTTTGTATAAAATTGTGTTTTACAAACATGTGATCTATTGTTAATATTTTAAATATCTTTATATTCAGTATTGTTAAATTCAGATAGTGACATATGGAGGCTAGTCAATATATGTTATTTAGGAGATTCCTTGTTAAAAAACTGCGTTCATAACAGTCGCGGGCGACATATCTACCATAGAACAAGTTGAAACATCGGCGAGTTAATTATAAATTAGATTTTAAGTGAAATACAAATGTGAGTGTAAAATGATAAGTACAAAATGCGACTTTTACAAAGTTGCGTATGATTGTTTTCGTAGTTTTAACGCTTTTAAAATAATGTACCTACTGTAAATTTTAATGTGATCTCTGTGTCGATACTGTGCCAAAAATTGTACCCGTGATGGAATAAAAGATTTTATAAAAATAATATGAGTGTTTTGGAGTCGCAAGGCGGACGGACAGGCCCGTCAGCCGCGAAGCCCGCCGCGGCTCACAGACCCTATATTGTACAGAATCTACCTGCCGCTTCTGGGAACTAAAAAAAGAATGTCTAGACGTCCTGCCTTTTGATGTATTTCTATTTAAAAGGTTTTTGTGGTATACTCTGATTGCTTTTAAAGTTCTAGAGCCAGCTGCAGGTAGGCGGCTTTCGTTTTATGAACTTAAAATACTACTCTATTTTGGGGAACTAAAGATATATTTTTAATAGCAGCTTAGGACGATAGAAAGCTGAAAGCGGTAAGTTTTTTTTGTTATCTAGCCCTCGGGTCTTGTATTATGAGAGAGTAGGAAAAAAACTATTGTTATCTGGGTATTAGGGACGGTGTTAAGGGCTTTTAAATGTACTGGTTCATTGATACTTTGCTTGGGTGCTTATTAGAGGAATGTGTTTGCAGATGTTATAAAATCGAAGGGCGAGATTCGATGAAGAAATGCATATACCTATTTATTAAAGAATGCAGCGTCAGCGCAGTATATTTATCTGATAAACCAACTGTCGTTAAATCATTTCAATGATCTATAATCCAGGAAAAATCGTCGTCATTGAACAAATTTTATGGTACAACGAAGAGTGCTTGCAGCTTAAATCTAAACCGAGATAAATGTATAGCTTTCTCTTAATATCGAGTGAGTTGAAAGACTATTTCGGCGTCCGTAATCCCTGGCGCGCATCAATTTGAAGGTAACCCAAGTATTTGTATACCGTTAGGTTATAAATAACTTGTTATCAGCCCAGCCAGATTGAGACCTTGCGGTATTTATTCGTTAGGGACCATTTGACGCGTTAGTTTATACCTTTTAGAAATGCATCTTGGGAATTTTTAATTGCAGGTTCTTGAAACCTGTTTCACGTATTTTTTATGTGGAAATATGTGGTGTGTATCAAGATTATGAGTATTTCGATTAGAATCATATGATTTATGGTTACTTAGGTGCTTAACTGCCAATGTAAGGGATTTTTATTCTTGTAGCGTTTAGTTACACGAAATGTGTTGTTGGTTGAGCTCTTAAGCCAGGTATTATTGCGTTGTGTTTATTATCTGCTATTAAGCTGTGGTAGTTTACATTTATGTTACTACAACACCCTATAAATACCTACGTTTTTAGCAAATATTTCAATGTAGATGCGTTGCCACTCCTGAGGTCTAAGTCCTTTTATTTCTATGCTAAAAATACCAGGGCATTAATGACACTACACTACTTTTGTAGGACCTCATCTGGTATAGCAAGAGGCCTATAAGGGTGGAAATTATTTTTCTATCTAAATAATTAGCAACTAGTAATAACTATCACAGAGACAACAATTTAGGTCTCAGGGTGGCAACGCATCTGCGTTTTGACTTCAGGTTTTTATGTAGATGTCTGTAGGCTGCAGTCATCACTTAACATCAATGTGAGCTGCATGCTTGTTTGCCACCTTCCATACATAAAAAAACATTAACGTAGTTTGTTGCTTCAAAACTAGGTCCATCTTCATGTCTTAACTTGATTATACTAAGTTTAATTTATTGATCGTGTGAATTACGAATACCTAATCATCATTTAAAATATTTAATCACCAGTGAAAAAGTAGTTTAATCGGGAAGTAATTTTATTTGAGAATTATCGAAATAACAGTCATAAAAAAGTTATTTCGTATCTATAAGTTCCGGCCCTTTAGACTTCGATTTTTCACATTCCCAAACTAAGAGCATCACATAAACTATCAATATCTATATTATCAATGTCAGATATTCGGTTATTTCACATAACGTGTACAAGTTCATGCATCAAGAACTAGCTCAACGTTTATTGATACCTGTTTGTGGTTTAATTAGATTGTGTAACAAGCCAGATTAGGGATTCAAGATGTCCATTGCTAAGGGCCTGCGTCGTAACTTGTTAATTATGCTAATCACATTCACTGATTTCATTCATTGTAACACTGGTATACCAGCATAATAAGGTCACTTCCTGTATGTAGCCAAAGAATTAAACCTAATGTTGATTACGACTAAGAACATTACGATTGAACGAAAACAGATTAATTAGTTAAAAAAATCTAAATTAGCCTATCAATTAAATATTAAATAGATTTTTTTGATGTTTGTGCAGGAAGTAAACAAATTTGGACTTCAATTTTTGGTTGTGCCGCGTATTAGATAACTAGTTCCATGACTACGTTGTTTATCTCAGACCATGACGTTATCTAGTTTTGTTTTGGTGCGGGATGGAAGAGGAAAAAAAAATTTAAATAGCGAAGACGTGTGTATCGTTCCGTGAGAATGCCGACGCATTATTATCGTATACTGAAGTGCATTCACATGAAGAAATCCGTTAAGAACATTGTTCTAAATACTCGCTTGGTTCGCGATGAATATGTATTGGAATCTGTTTCTATTATTATCTCAATCGCTTTAAATAGATGCCCTCCATAGCTGATAAAGATTTCTATAAATACCTAAACGGTCGATGACTGTAAACCTGGTACCCTCGATCGTGATGTTTTTTCCTGTAACGGTTTACTTACAAATCGTCATATGCCATGAAAATGTTCGCCTAAAACTATGATCTAAATACATATAATTTATTGAATATCAGCATTGAGTTAGATTACTGTACCTACTCATTCGGTTGGTGATTTTAGTCAGCATACCATCTGTTGCCGGTATTTCAAAATCATTACAAATTAAACTTTCTGTCTACACAAATTAGGCAAGACAATTCAAGACATGAACGAACCGACATTTATTTGAAAATACCTATTCGAATACACGTGCCGTTTCTATGGAATGATTAATCAACGGGCCTGTAATTTAATCTATCAACCAGCCTCATGATCGACCGAAAATCTAAATAATTGTGGATTTATCTACAAATGACTATTTCAATTTGTTTGTAGGTAGGTAAACAATATTATAATGAGTGCAAAGATTCGCTTTGACGATATTGACCGGAATCGAATAAAATTGGTTCGTTAGGTGATTTGATTTTGTTTGGACGACAACATTCCGATTAAATTCCTTCTACTTAACTGTTTTTTGTTTACCATGCTACTGGTTTCTGTGTTCGATTTTTGAAGGATTTTTATTTAGGATTTTAATGCATACGATCATATGCCTAGAGATTTAATATCATTCAAATTATGAATTAAAGTAGATACATCGATAGAAATTATCGATTAATTTATGTGTATCAGTGCATTGCAACCTCTATTGACAGACATCTCTCGGATCTGAAACCAAACTTCAATTATGGAAAAAAAAAAGATTTTTTTTATGATCTTCCTTATGCTGTATTACACAGCTGGCGAAATAACTTCAAGAGTACCTACTGTTTAGCGCTCCTAAAATCCGATGTCACAAACATTAACCTGCAATGTTGAAGTAATAATGCGCTATTGAATTAATTTATTTGTAATTCAAGACTAGCAAGCATTCAAATTTCAATATCGATCGATCGGAATTGAAATCAAGTAGGCCTGCTCCAATTTGTTTTTGAGGTTTCTGCTCATGTCGTCTTCGTGTTCCTTTGATATGCTAACGATCAAACACATCTGTCATCACATCATCTGTCATGTCTCCGATTAGTATTGGAAGAACTTTCCATAGAATAGAAACCATTGCTAGTTGATTCTTGTATGATTGTTGTTTTAAATGAGACTCATCGAATGTGTTTAAATTAAGATTTTGGTATTTAACAATGTGGATCTGCTGATTTCTTATATCATAAAAGTTGCTAACTTGTATTCAGTTTTCAGATGCCTGCATTGAACAATATTAACCGCCAGTCACTCAATCACTGTCAGTTTAGTAGAGTTAGTAAAAACTACTAACTCTACTAGATTAGCGGACAGCCGCAAGTGCTGGTAGAAAGATGAAATTTGGCATATAAGTTCTTTGGTAGAGGAGCACTAAGGATTTCCCGAAATTGCTGCGAGACCGGGAACTAGATTTTTTGTTGTCATGTATGTATGTGTGTATCTTCACGCCAGGTCCCTAACGGGGTAGGCAGAGAGTGTAGAGCGCCAGACATCCCGGTTCTGGCAAACCTCTCGTGCCTCGTCTACCTTCATCATTCTCTGATTTTTTGTTGTCATGAAGTGGCAAACAAGCTTACAGTTCACATTGATGGTTAGTGAATATTGTAAGCCAATAGACATCTACATACAGATTTAAATATAGATGCTTTGTCACTCCTGAGGCTTTGAGATGCCTCTGTGCCAGAAATTGTAAAATCACACACTACCATCTGACAGCAAATAGATTAGGCAATGCGGTGGTGCCTACGCCTACAAACTCTGTCACTGGAACTCTATCACCAGTAAGGTATGCTCATACGTCGTTGCCGCTATTTTATCAAACCTCATACATTATATTCACATATTTTTAAAAATTCAGTTAAAACACATTCGTAATTAAGGCACTCTAAACCCGTGTTCATAGACCAGAACAAGGCCTTTATTCCGACTTAAAAATCACACGGTTCTTATCTATCTATCGTAAAAGTAATTAAATTACATCTTGACAGAAATAATATGGACACTTTTTGTCATGTTTTCCTCAGATCACGGGAAATCAATAACACACGATTTCCAGTTTGTCTCAAGCGAAAAGATTTCCGAGTAATAGCTATTACTTCTCGAACACGTTATGCTTGATTGGTTGCTATTCATTGAATAATATGTAAACACTGGTACAGTGATATGATGGAAAATTGCATTAGTTATTGTACTAAGCCTGGGTTGCACCACGAATTTGTCAAAGTTATTGTAACATTTCACATCCTGCTCTAACTTTAACAGATTTCCTACACTTAGAGTAGGACGTGCAATGTAACAATTACTTTAACTTTAAACAATTGATGTGGTGCAACCCAGGTTTAGTATAGTAGGTATGATATACATTTTCGTGAGCCACACTTATTAAAATAAAAGCTGAAAAACACTGTGAGTTTTGGCGGGAACGCGGAAAAGAGCTGTGTCGCTGCGTGATATTATTTTCGAAATTTGTGTATAGTTGCGTTTTTATGTGTAAAAATGGTGGGATTTTCATCATAAAGCATTCGATAATGTTCACGAGTGTAAGAAAGTGATATTATGAAGTGAAAAGTGATTTTTCGTATTGCCTCCAAAACTTCGTAAAAACTTCAGTAAAGTCCCCATCGCTTTACTGGAGCCACCCCATCATCTCATCATATTCCTCATGGAAGCATTTAATCATCGTCATCTTCCATATGGACATTCATTAATTTAAAGATATGTGAAATTCAATATGTATACGACTGAAAGACTGTATCTATGACAAATTATTAAAAAAAAAAATAAAAGCTGAAAAGTATGCGACATCTTCGGTTGATTTTAAATGATCGTTTTAGTCACCCGTAATAAATATGCTTACCTACGCGATATGAATTTCTAAAACTAATTTTACTTAGTGAGTACCGAAATATTGTAGATTGTAATAGTTCTTTTATTTAGAACAACGATAGTCGGAAGTAATTCCGGCCTGGATTTACTTGATTTTTCGTATTTTACAGAAACTTATAAAAGTGTTAGCAGTATTCATTGTAATTAACACATAATAATTGTTGACAACATTTAAATAAGACTAGTTCATGACGTAGGTCTTTTGCAGAGTGGTAAAGTACCAGTGAGTGAGGCTTGGGGGCGTATACACCGCTTTACTTAAATCTCTCTACTGCTCTGTTAAGTAGAGTTACTTTCATAATGCCGGTTACACCTTCGAAATCTGCATAGAGACAAAACCTTAAGCCTCAGGAATTTGGAAACGATAGATTCCTAGTTTTCATGTATGTAGGTGTATGTATCTTCACGCGAAGTCCCTTACGTTTTTTTTAATGTAATAAAAGTAGCAAACAAGCATGCAGTTCACATTGATGTTAAGTGATGACTGCAGCCTCTAGACATCCACATAATGGCCAGGTGCGTTGCCACTCCTGAGGCCTAAGGTGTTATGCCTCTGTGCCGGAAAATTACAGGGCCGTACATTACCACCTGACCGGAACACGATAGTGCTGAACACAACTATTTAGCGGCAAGTATATTAGGTAATGCGGTGGTACCTACGCCCGCGAGCTCCGTCACTGGAGCTCTGCCACCAGTAAAAGATGAGTGAGTGTAGATGCCTTTTGAACACAATATTTACTTATCACTATTGGGACCAACAAGCTTTGACTTTCATGATGCCTATAAGTAATCAGCTACCTTTCTAAGATAAGAACTTGTTAACTATAATACCTAATATTTTCTATATAAAAACAAATCGCAGCATGAACTGTGGTAGGTGGTAGGCACGTAGGCACCACCGTATTACCTTATATACTTGCCGCTAAATGGTAGTGTTCAGCACTATCCGGTCAGGTATTAGACCACCTGACCGGATAGTACGGCCCTGTAATTTCCGGCACAGAGGCATAACACCTTAGGCCTTAGAAGTGGTAATGCATCTCCATTTTGACCTTGGTCTTTGTGTCTATAGGCTGCAGTCATCACTTAACATCAATGTGAACGGCATGCTTGTTTGCAAAAAATATCACATGAGAACCGTTCTGCCGTTTTGATTGTCTCAGTTACAAGGTTTGTTAAATATATGACATTTTTAAACCTTCTGCAAATTTTATGGTAAAAATATTCTTTTTCACAAAATTAATGTAGGTAGGTACATTCTTGAATTAAAAATAAACAAACAACTGCTATTTGAAATGTCTAAGCCAATTGAGATAAAGAAACATTACAAAATTAACATTTAATCATTATTTCATTTGCCTGAGCTCATTTCTCAATAATAAATAACCGTACAAACCCGGACATTCGTACTAGTCATTAGTACTTTATAAACATAATGAAAATCAATGTCGATAAACACAACATTCAAAACCCGTCATTACATTCAAAACATTTAATTCAACATGGCTGTGATTCGACGCTATAATTGTGTCAATGCACACATAGAAACCGGGAGTGTCCCTGATCCAGACCGGATTCATCCAGGGGTATTAGAAATATAATACTACATAAAAATATCATATTTTATTGTTCCCAGCGCCCTCCTTACGCGGGCTTAGACAATTGTATCGCGTGTTGTTAAGCTTTCTTCGTAGTTATGCGTAAAAAATTTGATAGATGGCGTTACTTTACCTCTGGCCGTGAATTGGGCATCATCATCATGAATATTAAATATTAGACACGTTTCTAAGAAACGATGCAATGAGTCACAAGTTTGTTTACATTGTAGTTGAAATTTTTAAATACCATAACGAATTACGCAAGCATTTTGAATCCCTCATCAACTTTTCCAACGTAATTACATGGAATAACAAGTAAATAACATTTAAAATTGCAACGTTTTTAACAAAACTAAATGCATTAAATAAACAATGACAAATTTACAAATGCGTGCGGCGAAATTCGATGTTAAGCGTAGTCATATTGAATAAGATTTTCGGGCCTAACTAGTAGCGCCACATCCCAATGCAAACATAAATATGTCGGTCTTCAGAACAACTTCCGTTTGGAGCGGTAATAAACCACGTTCTCATTTCAGGAAAATATATACTGGTGTTGTATTGCGCTAATGTTTCGACAGATGGCAGCATTGATATTGTTTTCTATAGTCTTAAACTGAAGAGTGCCTATATAAAACAGTATATCTGAAGAGGGTGTCATATTATCATTTGTTTTGTGAAGTATTATTACATATATTATAGACGTTCGTAATAGACGGTTAAAGTAGAATTACATGAATGCAATGATAGTGGTAAAAGGTATGCAGTTCTTAGGGATGGTAAGTGATTACTGCAGCCTTCTAGCATCTACCTGAAATCACTGAAAAGCATTTCCAAGGTCAAGCTCCGTTCCGACTGCGATAGTATTTTACGGGGCGATTACCATCTAACCGGAACAACAAGAGTGCTTGACATTACCATTTCACGGCAGACGGATGAGGTAATGCAGTGGTGAAATTCTACCACCGGATTCTACCAAATTGTACAGAATATGCTGCATATTTTCTACTAAAGTGTGTTATTTTGGACTATCGTCACATTATTCTTGGGTAGATGAGCTCTACGTTGATACTGTTGCAATCCGTGGATATCTTAAAATTTTCAAACGCTTTTTTCACCATTTCGTAAGGGTTCGGCACTAGCCTATTCTGGTAAACGAGTGAATTGGTGAATCATTTTCTAACATTTGTAATGTCAACAAAATTTTCAGACGCCCGGTTTACAATATCACGTCGTGGCAATCCCATGATCGTTTTAAACGGTCATAACTTCATTAGGGAGAAAAAGGTAACCGGCGGGCGAGTTCGGTGGGTTTGTGGAAAGAAAAGGCGGTCGCAGTGTCACGCGACCCTCACCACTGTATTTGGGGAGGTTGTGAAAGGGTGCGGCACCCACAATCACAGCTAACTAAAGTCGTCGTGCGTCTTTGAAGAAGTGGTGATTTTGGACAAATTGATTGTGAACAGTGTACAAACAATGTTATTTGGAAATTATGATTTGGACGGGCAGTTCATTTGATTATGAATCAATGAATTCCATAACTATGAGCTTGTGTTGTGTATCTTCAATATAAAACACTGATATATTTATTATTAAAATTCTCGAATATGTATTTTAAAGATTGAAACCTTAGATGAAAACTTAAGTTGAGTTATATATTTATCATGAATATATGAAAGGTAACTTATATGATTATGATTTCATCCATTTGAAAATCAATGGACGTAATAATAAATAATTATCGAATAATAATTCACCGCCAAATCAAATATTTGTATGCTTTTTTGGCAAACCTACAATATATTGCCATACATTGTGAAAATATCGTTTGTTCTAAAATTATAGTACTTAAATATTTTGTATATTAGTATGTAAGTACTTATTTATAAATAATACACATTCCGATAGCACTATAATTCCTAAAATTGTAATATTTATTGTAGGTGTAAAACTATTCTAAGTGCCTTGGTTCAAAACCCTACTGAATTTAATGTATCTGATATTTAATTATTAGTACAATCATTTTTTATTTTCAATGATTACTATGAGTAAACTGTAGGAAGACATCTGTCATTTTACTATCAGCTTCCACAGTCTTTTAACCGAATTCGAAAAATTTGGAGGTTCTCAATGCATCGGATAACTTTGTTTTATTTATACCAAATCGATACCTGCATGTTAAAAGAACGTTTGTGATTGAAATATTGTGAAGAAATGAATCCATTAAGTTTGATAAAACGATATAAAATATTAAACCGCAAAAATTTGATGTACGTACTTAATAATTTAAAACGTTTTTGTTAGAAAGAAAGAAAGAAAGAAAACTGTTTATTGATGCAGTCGAGAGACGTACTATTACGTGTGTAATTAGTGTGTAAGTGTGTAATTAACTACAAATACTTGACCTTGTTTAGGTACTGCGCTACGCATAGAGCAACACGGGCCACCGAGTAGTCATAGCGTTTATTACCGATGCAAAACAGTCTGTCATTTTTTGCGGGGGGAAATGCGTGCGAGACACATGCACACTACAAAAATCGTCTATTACTATGAAACTCACACTTTGACTTTAACAAAATACGGAGACAATTTCACGCATACATTTAAACATCTAGGCGACAGGTATAGGCCAATTTGGGCTTGTACTTTGACAGAGGGGAAAGCCTGCATATGGCTACTCACCTCCGGTGTTGCTCTATGCTCTATGCTATGGTCTCATCGCGAACGTAGTTCGCGATGAGACCATTAAGCCTGGGTTGCACCAAGATATTTTTTAAAGTTAAAGTTATTGTAACATTTCACATCCTTCTCTAACTTGAACAATAATTTTAACTTTAGCAAATATCTTGGTGCAACCCAGGCTTAGAATTTCTACTTATGTTATTTATAAGTAATTTAACTTTTTTTTTACATTAAATATGATCTTAGATTGTTATGTCTATGTCCTTTAATATTTTATTTTATCTTCGATAAACAAAAATGACTGAAGAGTGCAGGTATCAGTTTTATATCCTGAGTGAATACTGGAGCGTATACAATTATGCTACTTTCAGGAGTTTAATAGTGATTTCATCATCACCGGTCGCTGTTGAGCAGTTTGTCGGCCTTGATTATGATTATCTAATCTAGACTGACGTCCGGGATATCTTCGGTGTAGTGTCGGGTCAGTCCAGCCCTAGGGCCTGCTGCTTTTTTGACTAGCTCTCTGGAGGGAGAGTCGAGATATGCGGAAAATGGTACCTCTAAATCTACCTCGGTGTCGACTTCAATGCATGAAGGGATCCGAGTATAGTATGAACACTATAAGTTTCAAAACACTCGCGTTTAACACTCATTTCACTAATTTTAACGTTTCGACTCGGTTGCACAAGCCGGCACGTAAGAAACGTCGGAATAGAGGTAAAAAGTGTTTTTACAAAATATCTATATCGCATCACGACCCGGTTCGTAAAATTAGTGAAATGAGTATGAACACTGTTTCGGTTCCACAGCGCACTTCGCCTCTATAAGGCTTATCCACGAAGGCTTGTAAGCTCCCCTTCGGCGCTTGCAACGACAGCTACAGGAACGGCTACCTCAATTACCGTCCTCACGGAGCCGCCAGTGCTGGGCGGCCAGAGCCCCACTGAGGATAGGACCTGCTGCTGGACTTTTAACAGGTGATCGTACTGTAACTATCCATAAAACCGCTCGATCTCTTCTGCAAACTCAGGTTTCGACGATACGATTCTGTCGTCCTCTGTCTTCAGCTAGGCTAGACGGCTCTGCACTATGGATAGAACAGATGTTTGGCGAATTTAAATTCGTATTATAAACATTTATTATAAATCTTTTATGAAAACTATGTCCCAGATCGATGATAGTATGGTAGAGCTTGATGTCCTTGAGTGCCGCCACTAAATTAATAAAATTACCGTACTGTTACTTACGAGTAATCTCGGACTGCATTATTCATACAACTCTATATGTGGACGCAAAAGTTTGTGATTATTTCCTGGCCCTGTGAAGATTTCAAGTTAAAAAAATAAACCTTAATGCCGAACATTTTTATCGTGAAATATAATGTAATCTAAACTAATATTATAAAGAGGTAATATATTTTTGTTTGTTTGTTTTGAATAGGCTCAATAACTACTGGACAGATTTAAAAAAAAATATTTCACTATTCGAAACCTACATTATCCACGGGTAACATGGGCTATATTTTATTTTGGAAAAAATAGGGTTCCGTAAGATATTTGGGTTTTTCAGACAAAAGGTGTAAAAAATCAACCAAAAAAGTTACTTATTTTGCGTACGCTGCCTAAACTATAAAAGATATCGAGGAAGACTTTAGGCTATATCTATGTATAATCATCACGCTAAGACGAAAAGGAGAGGGTAGGCATCATTGCACCGCGCGAAGCCGGGTCGGGCCGCTAGTTATACATATAAACCTTGCTCAGAAAACCCTCTTTCCAACATTTTATACAGGAACAAAATCCGTTCACAAATTACCGAGAATAGCGCATACAAACAGACAGAGAAAATAGGGGAACATTACTTTATAATATGTGGTGATATGCTTGCTTCATACCTTGCAGAACGTGGAAGCACTTTATTGAATTCAATTCTAGCTGCTTTCGTACATTTTCTTTGTTTTTTTCCTTCCTTATTTGGCATCGTCACATGCCAAGAGTTACTTTTTGCTTATTCATGATATGGAACCTTCACGCTTCTATGGAACCTACATGATATGGACCTACATGATACCTATGGTGATGACAGCTTGGGCGATGGTGATATTTGCTATAAATATATCAACATACAACATGTCAGGATATACGTTCTTCAGTGGTACAAAATAATACTGTTTCATATGATAGACTCTTGCACTGTTAATAGTGTTTTTTTTAGCATTGAATCAATTCCGACCAATACATACCTTTGTTTAATTTTGAACTCGCAGTTTCTGAACACTTGCGTAAAGCAAAAAAAGTTCCAGCCCCAAAAAAACGAGGTCATCCATGTAGCGTTCTTCGGACACCATCATCGAGCCGTGGCGCCCCAGTGTCTGCAAAAAAGCCTAGAAAGACTCCTGCAAGACATCAAGAGCTTCCTCTGGATTCTGTACGCGCTGATAAAATAAATCATTATCCCATGTGGAAGAAAAAAGCGCGACAGATATGTCAGTATTGTACAAAATACCGTTCCTTCACCAAATGTGAAAAATGCAATATTTTTCTTTGTTTCAACGACAAACGCAATTGCTTTAAGGAGTTTCACGAAATGTAATGAAAACTTTTCTTAATTACAATTGAAGCCATATATGGATTCACATTCGATGACTATAATGCATGTGAAGTCAGTCATATGTGACGTCGTAGAATCTTTTCTAATGAGTAATTGTCGCAGAAAGGTCCAAAAAAATTTCATCAGTCCGTTCCGGTCCTTCCAATGGTGAGGCGCTTCGGATGTGTACATACGTATCAAATACTGAGCATGCTCATTGATTGCTTGTTATGGTTTTCAAATAAAACAAAATTTAACAAAAATATTTCTCATTCCACCTTTTTGATAATTTTTCAAGGGTTAACTTATTTACTTTTTTATTTAAATCAAGACAAGAGCGAACAATTTTAACAACAGTGAAATACAGTTTTTTTTATGTAATGGAAGTGGCAAACAAGCATGCAGTTCACATTGATGTTAAGTGATGACTGCAGCCTATAGACACCCGAAGACCGAAGAAAATGCAGATGCGTTACCACTCCTGAGGTCTAAGGTGTTATGCCTCTGTGCCGGAAATTACAAAGCCGTATATTACCTACCACCTGACCGGAACACGATAGTGCTGAATACTACCATTTAGCGGCAAGTAGGTAAATTAGGTAATGCGGTGGTGCCTACGCCCGCGAGCTCTGTGCCGGAGCTCTACCACAGTTATTTTATGCCGGTTTTAAAGAAGTCCATATTTTATAAAATTGCTATGCGGGCGCATAGCAATGACAAAGAGGGGAATTGAATGAATTCGCTTACAGACAGATATCGCTAAGCTATCGTTTCCGGTCAGGTAATGGCCGTAAGGGCCCTGTAATTTCCTTCATAGAGGCATAACAGCCTAAATCAACGCAGGTAAAGCATCTACATTACAATCTCTGGATGTTTACGAGTATGTACATGTTTATAGTTTCAACGTTCTTGTTACCCGCTTGCCCATGTTATACATTATTTTAACATGATGATATAAGTTTATTTAACAGATTACAATCAGCTCTTATCTCAGGTTCATTAGGCCACAATAATGTTAACTTATTTTCTTCCAGATAAATTACGGGTTATCATTCCTGAGCCGTGGCGCCAGTTTTCATTTTACGACTTAGAAATAGCCCTGCATCATTGTTCTAACGATTAGATATCTAAGTCTGGGCGAGTATCCACGTGCATCAATATTACCGACGTCCAATCAAGCGCAGTTTGCAGGCTACACTTTTTTTTGATAAATATGCTACACGAACACTAACTTCTACTACTACTTCGCTCATAATATATTATAACATTTGGCAATTTGTATGTTCCTCTCCTTAGTTCGAAAATCTTTGTTGATGAGTGAAAAATACAACTGAAAATCATGCTCACGTCACACTTTAATTTTATGCAGTTATATTTACTAAACCAACATGCGTTTGTATTAAATGAATGAATTAATTGTTTATTTATTCGGGTAAATTACACCCACACAAGAAAATACATTAAAATTGATACAGAGGGAATGTCAGAAAATTAATACATAACAATTTAAGAATAACAACAAAAAAAACTAAAATAAAAATAATTAATAATTAAAATAAATTCATCATGGTTAAATTTTTTCTAAAAGCTAAAAATAGCAAAATAAATATATTCAAAATAATAATATGATAAAACAAATTTAAAATTCATGTCACAATTCAATAAAATTTATAAAACAAAATAAAATATGAACACAATTTTTTAAATGATTAGGGAATGCTGCGGTCTATATACATGTTGATAGACAATAGAGTGCAGATACGTAGGTCTATGAAGTATGTCAGAAATTAGGGGGGGTCTCACATACCTTCTAACCTGAACAAGATAGTGCTGAGTATTAGAAAAAGAAAAGAAAAGAAAACATTTATTTGGACAGCACAGAGACATGACGATACAAATTGCCAGACGATTGGTACACAGGTACAATTAAACAAAAAGCAAAAACAATAACAATTAAAAAAGAAAAAAAAAAGAGATTAAGTCTCACGGCTGGTCCAAATGGGAGCCCAGATCAGCTTCATGTCAAGTCGATCACATCAATCGACTTGACGCTGATTTTCATCTGGGACCCTGGTGTTTCACGGATGTCAAGCAGATCAAACAAATTAAATTAATAATTAAACAAATTAAATTAATAATGGTTAACAATATATACTTACATATTTTGTCAGGACAAATAATATAGCATATTTACGATAATTATACATATATTCTTATTATACCATACATAAAAATAAATGTTTACAATGAATATTTTTTACATAATATACTTATATTACGTATATATACCGATAATGTTAAAATATAGTAAACATATTATTATACATATCATAACGTACCGAGTATAATAATAATAAATATTAAATTCATGACGACATAGCGTGGTGCGTCGATACAATGATAAGAGTGGGAGGCTCGATAAAACGACAAGTGACGTCATAGTCGAGTACGTCGATAAAGTGGCTACAGCTGAGCAGGAGGCCCGATAACGGTTATCGATAGCGATCGAACGGAATTCATATTATTATGTACGATTGTAACATTTTAATTCGAATCAGTATACAAGTCATCATTTCAAAAATATACAAACAGTTGTGTAGAACTTTATTAGACGTGACAATTGTAACAACTTATTAACTTAAACCAATTAAGAAATCGGTAAGGTAGGTACTTGTGTATTTTTTATCATCAATATTAGCATTTACCTACACTATTATGTAAACACTGAAAAACTTCTTATGATTTGTCAAAGCTGGACCTGGGTTGAACCCGTAAGTCCCGTCCCCGCTTCTGTACAGAATAATTAAATATTGCAAATATTCAATATATTATTTCACTGGTAGTAGAGCTCCATATTGCTATATTATTTGCTAGTATAATTATTTTGTATAAAGAGTCATGTGAATAAAACATTTTCGAACTAAGGATATGATTAAAAAACAATCCGGTATTTTGGATGTGAAGTGTCTCGCCTGGTGTTTGATGTGCTTGCCATATTTGAAGTGAGTATTTGGTTCCGTGGGAATCGTGACTTATAACGTGCTTCCAGTATTTTTAAAATTAGTGCATTTTCTATTCGATAGGTTAATTCGTATTTAAGACAATATATTAAGCCCTAACTCATTCATTCAAGCTTACTAAAAGGTTTTCCAATAGGGACGGGTTGATTTAAACAGCTCGTGGCGGCCATATTATTTCTTTTACTTTCTGACAAAATATCGTTTTTTAATCAGTCACTAAAGACAAATCATCGTGGCAAGTTACTATGTCAAGCAACGGGTTCCCTACTTTACTGCGAAATACGTTTCATCGAAAAATCATTGGCCGACAACTATACATCGAAGACTTCATTGAGCGATGCTTTATTTCGCCGAAGCTTCATTGCTCGATGTACGTTTGATCGAAAACGATTCACCGATACCTTGTTTCGTCGATGCTTTTTTGATCGAAGGTTTTTTTAGTTCAAATTTGTTTCCTCGAATGTATGCTTGCTTGTTTTAAGGATAACTTATTCGACTTCTTTGTTTTAAAAAATGCGATTTTTTTAAAGAAATTCTAAAGGACTAGATACTGTCGCCGGTACGAATCAATTTCCTTAATACCTATCTATTATCTATATAACTAGCGGCCCGCCCCGGCTTCGCGCGGGTGCAATTTTATCTACCCTCTCCTATTCGTCTTAGCGTGATGATTATAGATATAGCCTAAAGCCTTCCTCGATCTTTTATAGTTTAGGCAGCGTACGCAAAATAAGTAACTTTTTTGGTTGATTTTTTATATCTTGTGTCCGAAAAACCCAAATATCTAACGGAGCCTAATTTTTTTCCAAAATAAAATATAGCCTATGTTACCCGTGGATAATGTAGCTTTCGAATAGTGAAAGAATTATTGAAATCGGTCCAGTAGTTCCAGTAGTTAGTAGGTCTTCGATGTATAGTTGTCGGCCAATGATTTTTCGATGAAACGTATTTCGCAGTAAAGTAGGGAACCCTCAAGCAACACGTGCAAATTATAAAATTTTAGTATCAAAATGGGTGTTGATAAAAGGTAAAGTTGCGCCCTTTAGCGTCGAAGCCCATTTTTTAATGAATGGGTAAATTAAGAAAATTAGGGATAGGAGTTTCCTTATTCACTACACTTACACATAATAATATACTGCCAATGTTATTGAACTGTTGTATATGACTAATAACAAATTTCTTTTCACCCACTTATCAATATGAACCTTAGACCTATATCAAAGCATTCTCTACAATAGTGAAAATGGTAAGTTATAAAATATAGTATTTAAACGCCAACGTATGAGGTTGCGTACCTAGACGTCATCCTCTCAGGTATCAAGCATACAGTTCACATTGATGGTAAATGAACACTATAAACTATAAACATCTACACAATAATCAGGGATTTCCATGTTAATTCGTCGCTACTGTTGAGTTCTTAGTTATGCCTTTGTGCCGGCAATAACATTGTACTGGTGGTAGAGTTCCAGTGTAAGAGCTCGAGGGCGTAGGCAGCACTAGTAATTTATCTGCCGCTAAATGGTAGTGTTCACCACTATCGTGTGTTGCGGTTAGTTGTTAATATATGGCCGCATAATAACATCACAGAGACATAATAACTGAGGTCTCAGGGGTTGCAACGCATCTGCATTTTGACCTCTGGTCTTGGTGTGGGTGTCTATAGGCTGCAGTCATCACTTAACATCAACGTGAACTGCATGCTTGTTGCCACCTTCATTACATAAAAAAAAACACCTGACCGGAACACGACAGCGCTGAATACTACTATTTAACGGCACGTAGATTAGGTAATGCGATGGTGCCTATCCACAAGTTCCGTCACTAGAACTTGAACTAGGTATCTGTTAATATTGGTTTGTTATGTCCCGATGATGTGGCTATGCATGCTGAATAAGTAGATACACAATCCAGCCTGAAATATGATGAACTGGCATGTGGCCGACAATTTGTCTCTTCATCGTCATCATCATTTCAACCGACAAAAGCCCCCTCAAAGACTGCCACAACGAACGGTCCTGAGTCACCTTCATCCAGTGATTACTCGCGACCTTCATCAGGTCGTCGGTCCACCTCGTGTAGCGCCTGCGCCTACGCTTCGTCTTCTAGTACGCGGTCGCTATTCGAGAACTCTTCTGCTCCAACGGCCGTCGGAGGTCTATACGTACGTATGTCACATCACGCCTGTAATCCCCGAAGGGGTAGGCAAAGGTAAATGTGTACATTCAAGCATACATGCAAACACCATCGATTCGTCGGTTACGTTTTGTTCCATGTAACAGGTGACGAGCATGTTGTCATCTCCGGGCACATTACCTACTAAACGCCGAGGTACTGGGTAATTGCCAGAAAATGGAAAAATCCCCATAAAACTAGAGATATAGGATTTTACAGTGTTATCTCTGATAGCCCCCGACCCGGGAATGGAACCCAGAATCCCAGCGTAGTAGTAGTGGCCTGCTACCACTAAGGCACTAAGGCAGTTATGTCACAAATTATGTAATAGTAGTAAATCCGGTGTCGCACACACGACCGGGTTCGGTCTAGCGGACCGATTCGGCCGACCAAACCCGCGCGAGCGTACCGCATCGGACCAAATCCGCTGTCGCTACACACTGCCAGATTTGGTTCGGAGCATACCGAGTCCGCTGTCCGCTCAGTACCAAATCCGGACGTGTGTTACAACTATAAGGGGAAAAGCCAACCGTCCGTGTGCAGTAGGTATGACAATCGCAGGCGCCGGCACCACAGCAGTCACTAAACTCTTATTGAAAGAGCTCTTGGAAATTGCAAATGGAAATATAATTGAATAATATTTGGCATGCATGGCTGCATGCGAGAATTTATGTATAAATCCGCCTAAAATGCTTATAAATATTGTTTGTTGCCATGTTTATAGAGGTGATGGATTTTTAGTAAAAAATAGACACTAAACGAAAATTGTGCTAGTCTCTGTTTAAGTTACTGAACTGGGAGTTCATGAGTACTAGTAGTTATATAACTGTATGAGCAATACCATTAATGTATTATGATGCTTTGAAATAAATTATACACAAAACGTGAAATGGGTATTTATTTATAGACTGTCTCCCTTATTCATAAACGTATTTTAGCTAGTGTTGCTAATCTCTCCTTTGTCTTTTTCTATCCTGCACGTGTGACAATGCAACTGACAAATACAAAGCTTTCTATAGGTAAAGCGTAGCTAATGTACCTTTATGAATACGGGGGTGTGTATGTTCCTATGAGAAGCTTGTGTACGACTCAAATTATGTGCAAATAAAATTAAGTGGTTACTCAAGGTCGATTCAGAACCTAAGATAGATAGATAAACAGTTGATTGATGAGAAGAAAAACAGTTGTTTTATGTCACAAGGTAAATAGATAAGCATGCTGGCTATCAGATTGAAAGTGGTCACCGTCATTAGTAGCACCCGGAGAGCTGCCCACGAGTTGCCAGTTCTGAAAACAGTTGTCGAATAAGCAAATAATCCATAGTTTGAATTAACAGATAGGAGAGCTCCAATTACGAAGCTCAAGAACATCGATTCTAACCTGATTATATTTGCTGGTAAATTGTAGAAATTGGCATTGACATTATAACACCAATTAGCACTGAGTCAAAGCTGTGAAATTAAAAATACAATATGCACTGAAACCTATCTTTCTTTCTATTATAAGGTTTGAGTGAAGGTCTGAATCTAGCATCAGGGCACACGCTGTTCTTATTAGCACCACAGAACACAATTAGAACTGACTAGCACTTTAGATGCTGCTACATCTAAACACAAAAACATCTGATCTTAGGCTGGCTTGCATCATCTTACTTTAACAAAGTTCAAGTACCTATCGGTTAAGTAAAAATGTGAAATGCACCATTTGCTAAAGCTGCGCAGGGTAATGTTAAAGTTAACCTTAATTTTCTGTCAGATAATGAGAGAATCTGTCAACACTGATTACTTTAAATATGACAAAAATATAAATATAATAGCTAAAGTAAATGGTACTGTTTTTGTGAAATTTAACAAGAACCATAACTTAAGCAAATATTTTATGCATATGCGAATGCATTCTTCTTCACATCTCAGGAACTACTGGTCTTTTATGTAATGAAAGTGGCAAATATGCCTGATATTTAGTGACAACAGCCTATAGACATCTGCACAGATTCTCTAGTCTATCTAGTCACGCCTTAGATCTAAGATCTTTTGCCTCTGTGCAAAAATCACGGGTCATCAACACCAATCATCTATCTAATCGCAACGTCATAATTCGAAATTCTACCATGGCCGCAGATAGCAAGAAAATATTTTTTATTTTGAATACATCTTTAATAACTTAAAACTTTCGAAAAGTTGTTATAAATTACTTTATAAGGTAATGCAGTGGTGTCTAAGAACTCGAGAGCCCCATCACTTTCACCACCAATAGAAACAGCCTATACGATGCGGTGCTCAGATTAGATTTAGGTTACACCAATTTATTGGAGGTAAAGCTACGGTGGAGTTTGGGGACGAAGGTCCTGTAAATGTTTAGACTTTATATTACCAATGTTTGTCGGCGTCGGGACGTGACAACCCCACCGTCCGCTAGTGCAGGAGATTTTTTCTATTAGTGCAGTCAGTCAACCAGTAGGTAAGTAGTAATAGTACAATAACGTGGGATGGACAGCGGCGTCCCGCGATAAAACTGCCATCGCCAATCCGCATGCGATTATGACGCACAATATAGTTGTAGGCATCTTTGGGGAAGACTGATTACCAGTGGACGATTACGCTGAAGTGACGATGATGACTATCAATATTGTCAGTCGCCGAGATTGTTTTATCGTTTTATTCGTATCTAAATATGAGGGACTACATACTGTTTGGGTAATGTAAGGGGCTTCGCTTAATACAACATAAATAAAATTGTTATGATTTCTAGCATTGCAATGCCCATATGACACTAGACTACGATATAGCTCTTAATTTTACATGCTAGTATCCCATTTCACTCCTCTTAAGCGACAAATGTTCGGCATGGATTCTGATGTTTATGCTGGTGGTATTGCTCAGCTACTGTGTTGGAGATCGAGGACGTTGGTACCGCCGTATTACCTACTACTTGCTGCTAAATGTTAGTATTCAGCGCTGTCGTGTTCCGATCAGGTGGTATCTAATATCCTGTAGTTTCTGCCTCGGAGACAACACTTGTGTGAAATTTTTGTTAAGTATATGGTAAGTACATATTCCGTTACATATTTAGTTTACAAGTACATATTTATTTAGAGATGTAATCAGTCATAAAACTCGACATTACGACTTTGACAGATAGCGATACTCAGGGATCGTTAAACGTCAAAATTATAGTGTAAGTAAGTGTTCAATTGCTTAGCGCGCTTTCATCGTAGCGCAACATTTAATACATGGATGACTGAAATGATTTTGAGGAAAACGTAAAAAAATCTATAAAAACAGTATTTGAGCATTTTCTCACGTCAATCATTTCAAAGATATTCACTGCTGAATAAAAACCTCCCCATATGTACCTATAGGTACCTATTTGATCGGTCCTGAGCTGCACTCATCCAGCGATTGTTTGGAACCATCACCAGATCGGCGGTACATCTCGTAAGGCAACACTTCGTCTTCTGGTACGCGGTCGCCACTGGAAAACCATAGTGAACGACCACCATCTTCATCTTGCCCATGTGCATTTCAATTGAGATTCACTTGGCTGGCACACGTGTTGGCCACGATTTCTATATCACCCGCTAGTCGGCAGTTGGATTTATACTTGCCTTTGATGTTGATGTCGAGTCTTCAAGTAGAAGCTTAAAGACATCTCCCTATGCAGCGATGCACAGTTTCGTTGATATGACATCTCACTATCTCACATCTCGATTCAATTGGATTGGTTATTGGAAGCATTGAGATTGTTTTTTCTTTAGCGGTTTTGTATAATGCATTAGGTTTGTCGAAGTACTTGTGGCTTACGTCGCCTACAAGTAGGTAGAGCTTGTCTAAGCTGAAATGACGCGCCCCACTACTTAATTCGTTGCTTTCGATGTGTGAGAATAATGACACTTATTTGTATATGTCTTACGTCCATATTTGAAATTTGCTCGTGTGCGTTAATGCGATAGTGGGGCGCGTCATTTCAGCTTAGACGAGCTCTACTTGTACGGTAAGATTGATACGTATATCAGTCGGACTTCTGTGCAACGCTTGTGGTGTTATAGCCATGGAAACGACAGTACTGAACAACTTCTGAAGAGTTTCTTATCTGGCCTTACACTTTCATGAGCTCAACTGTGATTCCATCATCACCCGGCGCTCTGTTATTTCTGAGCTTTATGAGAGCCGCGTTAATCGAGGTCTAGCTACGTTAGTTACGTTACGTTGCAGTTACGCTGCAAATAAAGTGATGTAAACATTTCAATCTACTAAAATCTTACTCATTCGGGACCGCCCTATAAAAAGGATAGTTGCATTAGTAGCTCTAACTTTACCTAACGTTTAACCTCTCGGTAAATGCTCAACACTACGCTCTGGCTAAGCTAAAAACACCACACGAACGATGTCGTGTGGTGTTTTTAGCTTCAACAACTAGTTATCAACTAGTTATAAATACATTTCACAAGCATTTTTTTCTTTAGGTCGCCGTCATTCCAGTAAAATGACAGATCACCCGTCAAATTGTCTTGCTCAATCAAGCTCCGTCGAGTTTCGAAAAACCAAGAGAGGAGGCCAAATGCTGTGTCGCGCCGGATATAACTACGTGTTTAAAAGAACGAACAAAGACGGCTCTGTTTTATGGAGGTGTACCATAAAAAATAAATGTCATGCAACAGTCAAAGTGAAACCATATCCACTTTTAATACTACACGAGACTACCCATAACCATCCTCCTAAAAATAAGTAGGGATAGAAATAGAATCAATAAACGTAACTCGAATAAAGTACTACAATTTCACAATTTAACGAAACTCTCTGTGTATAAATTGGGCTCGCACTTGGTCAGATTTTACACTCCCGATTTTCTAATTAATGAATGAGATATAAAAATTAGGGTCGACCAGACTAAACATTTGTATTGCACAATGTGTGTAACAGTGCCGCAGAGATCAGCACATTGGTGACAATTACAATTTAACAGTTTTTCTGAAAAATGTAATTACTTTTCAAATCATTTAGACAATATTCATCAACTTATGACAAATGATAGCAAGATCTAAACAGTAGACGTAGGTACTAACTACCGTGCCCTGCCGAAGTGAAAAATACAGTGAGCCAGATTAGTAAACACACAACCAATATCTTTTTATGAGTGCTAAAGCGCTTGAGGGTGTAAATTACTGGAGATCTATAATACTCGTATGAAGATGTGATGTTACCTAATCCATCTGTCACCAAAAGGTTGTGTTTTGTGCTACTTACCCCTCATGCTTTGCGATTAAAAACGTAATGTGACGCGATTATGTGTAGTATTTCCTAGCATTCGATGAGACATCTGAATATTAATTTCCTGCGAATTTGGAATATAGGTATCTAAAGTTTTGTATACTCATTGTATGACATTCATTAAAATTATAAATTTTAAAAATAAATAAAGCGTGTTAATTATAATAGTCTATTAATGATTACCTTTGCTTAGATACAGTTACAGCGTTTCTTGAGCAGTAATAATATTTTGATTAAAATCGTTTCATACTTATTCATTCATACATTTCCTTCATAGGCGAGGCCATCATGATACCCACACGGAGTGGTAAGAAGCATCTGCTAATGTTGGATGGGTTTACGTACTCTCAGGTGCACTATAGTCCCCGTTGGGTATGCTCCTCCAAAGCCCAGGGTTGCCCCGCGAGATTCAAACGGATGGAGGACGGTCAGATATTCCGCGTGGTCATGTCACATACCCACCCGGCGCCACGGTATATATTCAGGAACGGTGAATATATTAAATTGTAGTGAATGAACGCGTTTTATTGCCAAGTATTAATAGAAATAGAAATAGAAAATATTTTTATTTCGAATAGATCTTTACAGATACTTTCAAAACGTCAAGAAATATATAAAATACCTAGAGTGAATAACCATTACATAAAGTAAAAGCAAAATCATATATTGTAAATTAAAAATTAGAATTTAAACTATTTAGTTAAAACATAATAATCACAAAATTTTGCAATTCCTTCAATGATGATAAATGAAGAAAAAGAAAAACTTATTCGTCAAGATCAAAGTTATTCACTTAGCAGAGTTCCAAGTGCAGTCACTACTGAGAAGTACTCCGCTACCCAACAAACTCAGTAAGAGCTCTTTTAAATGAGAGCTTAAATCTAGTACAAATTATCGTGAAAAATCAAATAATGTGAACGTCCATAGCATAGATGCAAATAAACTGCTATCTACTAAATGTGATGTAGCTCCTGCAAACCAGAACAGACCAGTCCCCACCAACAGCACCCGTTCACGAGTATGACGCATGTGATAGCCATTGCCCTCCTCGACCATTTTAGAGGGAAGTGAGCAACCCATCACACGACGCCGCCAAGGGCAAAGACATTTAAGTGTGCATGACCTTTCCGGATATGCATACGGCAAAATACTGTGTGTAGTTTTTATTCTCCTAGTGGTAGAGCTCCAGTGACAGTGCTCGCGGGCGTAGGCACCACCGCATTGCCTAATATACTTGCCGCTAAATAGTAGTGTTCAGCACTATCGTGTTCCGGTCAGGTGGGAATGTACGGCCCTGTTATTTCCGGCTCAGAGGCATAACACCTTAGGCCTCAGGAGTGATAACGCATCTGCATTTTGACCTTTGCATCTTTGTGTGGGTGTCTATAGGCTGCAGTCATCGCTTAACATCAATGTGAACCGCCTGTTTCTTTGCCACTTCCATTACATAAAAAATGTAAAAAATGCCTTACTCGCAGGTGTACTTCCTTGGATGTGCTTCTCCAAAGCACAGGGTAGCCTCGCGAGGTTCAAATGGACGGAGGACGGTCATATATTCTGCAGTAGACCTAGATTCATTTACGTATATCCGTTAAGTTTTCATGTGAAATTTTGGTGTGCATGACAATGACAACTAGCTAAGTTTTTACCGGTTTTGATTTTTTTTCGGGCATGTTAACTAAACTTTTGACTACATTACAGCGGTGCGCCTCATGATTTTTTAAAAAACTCTGTTGCGGTACACACACTTGTTTGTATTTAGCATCAACTGAAAGTCCTACCTACGGGGTAGGCAGGAACTGTGAACCATAAAACATCTGCGGCACGTAATGATAGTATTTTCTTACCTTTTAGCGTTGTAGTTCAACATTCGTCAAATGCTTAATTTTGTATTACGCTTTATTACGCTAATTGCCGAAAGCGTTGCTGTATTCTTACGTCTCATATATTTTCCGTTTATAGACAGCGAAGCAATCATGATACCAACGCGAAGTGGTAAGAAGTTCTTGCTGATGGTGGACGGCTACACGTACTCGCAGATCAACTATAGTTCCCGGTGGTACTGCTCGTCGAAAGCCCAGGGATGTCCTGCGAGGCTTAGGCGGACTCACGATGGCAGGATCATTCGGGTTAATATGACTCATACGCATCCAGCGCCGCGGTATATTTGCAAGAACGGCGAATATATTAAATTGTAATGAGCGATACTGTTTAAATAAGATATTGGGTGTCGTTGTTATTATAGAGTTAAGTAGTAATATTTAATAGAAATTTGTAACGGAATGTGTACGAGTAAGCAGCTTTATCTAGTAGCAGATTCTTTTACACGGTACCTACGGTCTTGTACCGTGTTAAAACTCTATATTAACCTGCTTAACTCTATATTAACCTGCTAAACTCACGTGTACTTAAATAGAATGTATGACAGGTTATTGATAAATATTTATTATCTTTAAAGATGTACATCTCTGTTACCTAAAATATAAGTTTACCTCGTAAACTTATACTATAAGGTAACTCTGCTACTGCAGAGTTCCAAATTAATATTGTGTAACGGTGAACGACCGCGATAATACTGTCTGATTTTAGATTGAGTTGGGCGGATTAAAGCAAATAAGTCAAAAAGTTTTATATATTTTTTAACGGTTCTGGACTTCGTTAACTTCTATACCCAATTCAACTTAAAAATATAAGCTACTCTCAATTTTTTCAAACGAAGTACTTTATTTGCCCATAAACAAACCATTTATTCGAAGATGGGATACACAACATAAGTCGACTTATGTTGAAATGAACACATTGTACGGCCCTGTAATTTCCCGCACAGAGGCATAACACCTTAGGCCTCAGGAGTGGTAACGCATCTGCATTTTGACCTTGGGCTTTGTGTGGATGTCTATAGTCTGCAGTCATCACTTAACATCGATGTGAGCTGCATGCTTGTTTGCCACTTCTATTACAAAAAAATAAATAATTTGTCGTTACCGTAATTTGGAGCACAAACTTTGACTTTAGTTAAAGTATTTTTCAAGTATAGCGATTGACCATGAACCATATTGAGTTGTTTTTTTTTAATTAAAAGGTTTGATAACTCAAATTTCGTACTATAACTGATAACACTCATTTTCTCCCAATTACAGAACTTGTTGTGTAGTGTAAGTGCTTTAAATTTCATTTTATTGTGACCGATATTCAAAGATGAAAGAAATCAGCTGATTGTAGCGTGGGCTAGGGAATCGGAGAAATAGAAGGTACATGATATGTATTTATTGATGAAATGAATACTTTATAATATAACATACATGCAAATTTCGTACATGTTTTATATATTTCTGGTTAATTCACTGTTACTAATTAAGTCTTTTCTATTTTAGATCATGCTGCAAATGTTTCTGAACGAACTAAAAAAAGGGAAAAAAAATTAAAACGTAATTTAGGATTAGCGTACGACACATTAAAAGGGAAAACTATACCAGATCGTTCCATGAAAGAACTGGATTTGTGTAGAATGAAGTGTAAGGAACGTATCAAATTTGCCGATAGAGATACAATATTTACTGAATATTGGCAATTGGGAAGTTTCACAAAGAGAATATCGTACATGGCAACTATGATAGATATTGAAAATAAGTCTTCGCACAGACCACGAGCTGTTGATCCAGATAAAAATAAGTTTCGGATGAACACGTACAAGTATTTTCTAAATATTAATGACAAACGTGTACCTATTTGCCGAGCCTGCTTATTAAAAACACTGGATGAAAAAGATAATTTTATAAAAACAGTGGCTTTAAAAAAAAGGGCTTCCATCGACGGTAACGTAGGCGATGTGCATCCGAAAAAAGCAGACACACAAATATATCACAATGACGACGAAATATACAAATACTCAGTTGAGTTGCAGCAGTAAATTACCTGCGCCAACTCTGAGAACAACAGGTTTCCGATGAGCAATCTTCTCTTAGAAAAGAAAAAGGAAGCTGGAAATATGACTATGTTAAAAATATTATTTTATGTAAGGAAGGTGGCAAACAGGCATGCAGCTCACATTGATGTTAAGTAATGACTGCAACCTATAGACATCTATACAAAAACCAGTCAAAATGCTCAAACAGAGTGCTAATGACAAAGGATGGTTGCGTGCGTAAAGTTGGTAATTTAATTTCACATTATTTAAAGACGACGAATGTAATATGCATTCTTGATAATAAATAAAAAAAAGATACCTATATTGAACCGATCGCTATCCCTATAAAAAAAAGAAAAAAGAGATCTCGTTACTCTTTTGCGGTTTATTATTTTTAGTTAACAAAAATTTACGAGATACTGTGCATAATATAGAGTGCGATAGTACTGGCTAGTGAGTGGAATCTAGATCAGAGGTTCCCAAACTATTTTCTCTTGTAGACCCCTTTCAATTTTTTTCTGGTTTCGGTGGAATCCCTCTTCGTTTATATCACATTCCGATATTTCCAACTATTATTCACGCCTACATAGACCCCAAGTCTCCCATGGACCCCAGGGGGTCCTCCTGGACCACGTTGAGAATTACTGATCTAGAAGATAAAAAATAACGAGCCAGTTGGTCCAGCGGGGTGTGACGACCGTTGGATAGAGACGCGGGTTCGACCGTGCCGGGACAAATATTTGTTTGGCCTACAGATATTAGCTTCGGGCCTATGTGTTTTGTGTAGATATGTGTTGTGTGTGAAGAACGGAACCACAGTACAAATATGAACAGTATGGAAACTACGAACAAAACGTTGAAACGTCACACTCACACAAACATGCGAATCGACGAGGCCTAAGCGGTTCTCGCGGTGCTGCAGTAGTGAGTCACTCGCTACATCGAGCGTCGATGCGCATGTTTGTGTTAGCGTGCCTTTTCGAACGTTTTGTACGTAGTTTCCATACTGTTCATATTTGTACTGTGACGTAACGCACGACACAGGTTTGTACATAGTGTGGGGCTGTGTGTGTGTGAAAGCGTAGTTTTATTTATTTATTTCAAATGTGTCAGTTGGTTTGTTTGGCATGCCTACTCTTTTATGAAAATATTAACTATGTATAAATTGATATTCCATGAAGTAAGAAAAAAACTTTAACACTCATATTCTATTAAGGTTTTGTTCCTTAACATATAAGTTACACAAATCATGTTTTGAAAATTTTGATTTACAATATGTTTTTTTTATAAGATAGGTAGTTAATAGTTTTCAAGTTAGTTTATGATATTATAAACACGACTTTTTTGCTATATGGTTTAGTTTAAGTTGTAATAATTATATTAAATTAGGAAGAATAGTGATTCTGAACATCATGGAAGACTTGGTAATATTAAATCCCATCCGTACTAATCTAGGTATACCACGTCAAGAAAGGTGGTAGGTATCTTGGTGGATAGTAATATAATACTAGTTTGGTCAATTTGATTAAATCCTGAATAACGTTTTCGTAGGTTTTCGCGAGCTTCGTACATTGTAGAAATTAAACTTGCGGATTTTCTACAATAAATCCTGAATATTACTCGCTAACTAAATTGATGGAGGCAGGGTCGAATAACTTTCAAACTAATTACATCATAACAATGTAGATGAGGCACGGAAGGTGTGTCAGGACTGGGATATCTGGCGCTTTACACTCTCTGCCTACCGTACCGTTACGGTAGACAGAGAGTGCGACCTGGCGTGAAGATACACATACATATACATTATAACACCGAAACGTCGGTTTGATTAAAAAAAAAAATAAAGTTATATATTTTATAATAATACTTACTTACCTACCCAAGAGTAACCTGTCAAAATAGGTTTCTTTCAATATTTTGAAGGATTTATCTCACTAGATTACTGACCCAGTTAGTACGTAGTAGAAGCTGGTAGTTGTAATAGAGTAGTAGTAATGGACGATTGCTTGATCAGTTCGTTTAGATAGAGTTCGATCCCCGCACCGGGATAAATATGTGAATATCGTAACCCTATCGTAAATTGCTCAAATAGTGATCTGATTCCATAATTTCATGGTCAATGGACAACATGTCATGATGAAATGCGACCATTTAATGAAATTCTCGAGCATTGTATATGATGGTAATTGACCACAGCCAATTTAACGATATGGCTACAACAATTATATTCAAATCGAAAAGCTTAGATTAGTAGTACCTGAGACTCGACGTTATTAAGAACAACAACTTGATAATATCTGGAGAGCCCGTTTGTCATTTTTGCATTCTTGTGTTGTGATTGTGTGAAAACAAAATTAAATACATGAACATAACTGATTTTGTTTCATTTATGTTTAAAAATGTTTGAAGATGCACAAGAAGACACTAGTATTATTAAAATTTCTAGCATTTGGTCCTATGACAAGGATATTCCAATTCGTATTACCTATAAATTAATAAGAAGAAACGTTTTACGAAGCACGCTGGACCTAAACTCAAATAAGCTGACTAAATTGACATACTGACTCAGTAGTCTCGTGACAGCAGGCAACTACTGCTACGCTGGGGTCCTAGGTTCGGTTCCCGGTTCGGGAATTATCAGAAATTTAGGTACAACATCCTGTATATTTGGTTAGATTGGGATATTCCCGTTTTTTGGAAGTTACCCAGTACCTTGGAGTTTGGTAATATGCCCGGAGATGTCAACAGGCTCGCCATCCAACGGAGAAATCGAGGGTGTTTGCATGTATGCTTTAATGCATGCATTTATCTCTGCCTACAAATTCAGGAATAGCAGGCGTGAAAATACGTTTATAGTGATAGACAACGCGCTCGGCCACTGCTAAGTCTGTTGAACTGTAAACAAGGTAACTTGTGATCACAAATAATTTCGAGGCAACTTTCATCTAGCTATGGCGATATTTTTCACAAATAAATAAATAATATTCACGAAAGGGTAGACAGAGCTAAACGCAAACCCACCAAGTGCTCTTTATGTTTTGCCCCATGTTGAGGCGAATTTTTTGTCATCATCGGGCAGATATTACCAAACTGCCAGGGAGGAAGTGGAAAATTGCCAAAACATTGGTAACCGAATAACACTCACCCCTGATCCCGTTCTCCATATACGAGTATTAATTACTGAGGTAGTTTTTTTATAATATTGTACCAATTTATATTGCAGGTGTATTAATCCCAACGCGCTACGGTCGAAAGCATCTTTTAATGTGGCACGGATTCACGTATTCTCAAATAAATTATTCTGACCGCTGGAAATGCTCGTCTACGGGACAGGGTTGCCCTGCCAGACTTCGGCGATACCCGGACGGGTATGTTAAACACAACGATCAAACACATGATCATCCAAAGCCTAGATATATTTATAAAAATGGAAGATATTTCAAATGTTAAAATCTAGTTTTGTTATTGATCATCAACATCATAATGTTAAAAGTTACTTTGTTTCAATGGACAAGTGTAACGTCGACCTCGTGTTTACGTGTTCTGAGTTCTCTTCCATTAATCTACTACGTAAATGGAACACCTAAAAAAGGCACGGATATAATACACAATCAGTGGCAGGGCTATAATAATTTTGGCCAAAATTCTTTTACTCGTACTACTCGTTGGAGAAATTCAATTTTGTTCTGTGAATAAAATCATCGCATAGTATCTATTAAAATTGTTGTGATTTTTATTGCTGTTTCTATGTTATTTTCCATTCCACTCATCACAAGTGTCCCAAGGACGTACATGGCGTGTTGTGAGGAACTACCGGCTGTGGGCAGTACTCATCCAATAATTGGTCGTAACCTTTGCCAGGTCGTCGGTCCCACTTACGTTTATGATGAACTAATTTGAGTTCTTTGAGCTATGTGCTCTGCCCACTGCCTCTTGAATTTGGTTCTTCGGTATGTTTGGTAACTTAAGCTCTCATGCGGATCCTGTCAATTTTAATTCGATTTTGAAGAGAAATGCCGACTACGTATCTCCTTCCATCTCTGTGTGAACGTGTCGGTCTATCCACGTTTCAGATCCACATGTCATCATCATCACTGGTAACACATACTAGTCTAAGATCTTCGTCATTATTTCTATCTTACTTTAATTATGATGATGCTATTGTAGAAGACAACGGTATATTGATACCTACGCGCAGTGGCAAGAAGTGTATCTTAATGTTGGACGGATACACGTATTGGCAAATAAATTATTCAAGGAACTGGAAGTGTTCGTCGTTCACGGCTCGGGGCTGCCCTGCCAAGCTCCAGCGTATGCCCGACGGAGTGGTCATACGTGTCAATACGACGCATAATCATCCGAAGCCCAGATATGTTTTTATTGACGGGAAATATATTAAAATGTAGAATGCGTTATTTTTATTTAATATTAAAACGTTATAATTGCGATTAAAAAACTGTTTTATTTCCTTCAGGAACATAGAGAGTAAAAGATCCGCTATTTACTTTATTTTTCTTAAAAAGGACGTTTAATTATAACGTGTTCCTAACCTTGCTGGGCAAAAGCCTGACCTTCAAAGCACTTTAATTTTGTACGGATAGACATAAAGTAACTTAATTTAAATCGTGGTGATTGTTTTGATTTAGCTTTTGGATTTCTTTTATATCTATAATAATATTCTTATAGGAGAAAATGGTATATTGATACCTACACGAAGCGGTAAGAAGTGTATCCTATTATTAGACGGATACACATACTGGCAAATAAATTATTCAAGGCACTGGAAGTGTTCCTCATTTACTGCTCGAGGTTGCCCTGCCAAGCTTCAACGCATGCCCGACGGAGAAGTCATACGCACTAATATGATGCATAATCATCAGAAGCCTAGATATGTGTTTGTAAACGGGCAGTATGTTAAAAGATAAAATATTTTATTTTCATAATAAACGAGTACGTTGTTTCAAAATATAATTTTTAAATCCTATCAGAAACATACGAGAATAAGACAATGGCGTGTTTATTTTCTTCCAGTAGGTACCGTCTTAAGTTTTTGTGCATTAAAAGGGGTGATAAATCCAAATGATTGTGAGCTTTATATTATAGCCTCAATATTTTTTCTCGATATAGGAGACAATGGCATACTGATACCCACACGCACTGGCAATAAGTTTAACTTAATGTTGGACGGATACACTTATTGGCAAATAAATTATTCAAGGAACTGGAAGTGTTCATCGTCCGCTCGGGGTTGCCCTGCCAAGCTCCAGCGCATGGAGAACGGAGAGATTAGACGCACAAATATGATGCATGATCATCCGAAGCCCAGCTTTGTATTTATAAATGGAAAGTATGTTAAAAAATAAAATAGGTAGGTATGTTTCTCTCATATTATACGAGTGCGATGTATAAACATTTAAAATACGTGTTTTATGATAGAAGAGTGATATCTCAAAATTATTGTGACTTCATGAAAACCTTTATATTTTTCTCAATATACGAGACATGGGCATACAGTATCTACACGCATTGGCAAGAACGTTAACTTAATGTTTGCGTAAACTTACTGGCAAATATTTATTCAAAGCTCTGGAAGTATTTGTGTTCCGATCGTGCATGTCCTGTCCTAAAAATACTTATCAGGAACATACGAGGGAAAGAAGTTCTCTTTTTCTTGCATTTTCTTTCTTTATTTTCTTGCAGCTTTTCAGTTTTCTATGTGTCGAGACGGGTGAAAAATAAAAAGTATCATAATATTTATTAATAATTTCATCCATGCAGGAGACAATGGCATAATGATACCTACACGTAGCGGCAAGAAGTGTAACTTAATGTTGGATGGATACACGTATTGGCAAATTAATTATTCAAAGTACTGGAAATGTTCCTCTTCGGCTCGGGGTTGCCCTGCCAAGGTTCGGCGTATGGAGAACGGTGAAGTTATTCGTATATGTACAGCGCACACTCATCCACAACCGAGATATTTTTGCAAAGATGGAAAATATATTAAGTTATAAAATAAGTGTTTTCCTTCAATATTTGGCAAGGTAGATCTAATAAAGTGTAAAATATGTACTTTGTTGGTTTTATTATAACACTAGCGGCCCGCCCCATCTTCGCCCGCGCTGCTCCGCTCCTATTAGTTATAGCGTGATGATTCCCTATAGCCTATAGCCTTCCTCGATAAATGGCCTATCTAACACTGAAAGAACTTTTCGAATCGGACCAGTAGTTCCTGAGATTAGCGCGTTCAAACAAACAAACAAACTAACAAACAAACTCTTCAGCTTAATAATATTAGTATAGATTTACTACATACTGACAGAACTCCAAATAGACAAAATATGTATAATTGTGTGGCTCGGAACTATAAGGTAAAGATGCTGAATATGAGATACCACTTTGATATATGAAAATTACAATATTCGATTGGGTATTTATTGTAGTTTAACTATGAAAGACTTAGTATTTAGTGTTAAACACATTTTTATTACATTATTTAAAACAAAAAATTACGTCTCTGGTAAATGGTGTCCGAATATGAGAAACAGTGAGTTCATAAGATAAGATAGTATCACATATTATTATGAATTCCTTTACTGCTGCATCAGAAGCTACTTCAGGTGTTCTAGCTGACCATTCAGGATGTCTCATTAACCAACTTATGGCCACTTAAAGGTTGCTCAGTGTAAAGCAATCCTCAAATATAAGCTATTTCTGTCGTTTGCACGTATTTTATAGAGACAAAAAACTTTTAAGTCCTACTTAGATTTAAGTGACGTTTGAGTATTTGGCCGTTAGCCACGTGACCAGCGGATTTTATTTAAGATAAAGATATGTTTGAGATTGTTTATGATTTTGTGAGAAGCCGCATGTGTACAGCCTAACCTCGGGTTGGGAAGAACTGACAAACACACATCTGTTACCACAAGTGTACCAAACTCTAACCAAAGTGCACTAAAAATCTGCGGTGATTAGTTTCACCAAAATCTAATTATCTCATATTTGATAACCATTTTATATAAGACATCCTTGACATGAACGTTGTTTCTGTCAGGTTTGTATTGTTGTGAGCATCGACGATAGAACCATAGCTGCGTTGTGTCGTCGATGGTTGTGAGCCACTTGAATTTACATTGGTATGGAGTACCATCTTTAGAGATAAAAACGACGATTTTTTTGACAATTCTTACAAGGATCATGTCTCTCCATTCTTTGCGTCTTATGTGTATGATGACAGGTGCAACAAAAGAAAATTATAGTTTTTGTTAAATTATTAAACTGAATATTTAAATGTTATTGTAGGTGACACTGGCATAATGATACCAACACGCAGCGGCAGGAAATGTATTTTGATGTTGGATGGATACACGTATTCTCAAATAAATTATTCAGTGTACTGGAAATGTTCATCTACGGCACAGGGTTGCGCTGCTAAGCTCCGACGGATGCCGAACGGAGCGATCATTCGTATCAATATGTCGCATACTCATCCAAAGCCGAGATACATTTTTAAAGATGGACAGTATATTAAGTTATAAATCGTGAATTTTGTGTCAAATATGTTATTATTAAACTTGCAGCAGTTTGTATATCGTTTAATGCTGAATGGATAAATTTAATAGAAAATAAATTATTTTGAATTTTTTTCCAATGCCGTGAAAGTGAAAAAAAAACAAGCACCACAGATGATTTGTGAAAACTGGAGCCTGTAGACATCTACGAGTATGTAAAGAAGATGCATGTTCACTCAGAAGCTTTAATATTCTTGAACCTCTGTGCTATAAGCCCGGCGACGTATTACCGTCTAACTGGGATACGGTACCACTGCTTGGTTACTTGGTTAGTCTTTGAACTCCGCCACTGTAACTTTGGGTACGTGTTCGTTCACGAAGTAAGTTATCCTCATCGGGGCGCCATAAGCATCAATGCATGAATTGGACAACGTATTAAAATATTCCTGTTGGTGGTAAAAGACGCTTAAATACCATTTACGCGATTGTTATATTACTTACTTTAATTTTCTTAATATTCGCTGTAAAAAAAATGAGGGATGGGCGATGGGGGTATCGTCAAATTGAGATAAGGTTACAATAATTTCAGTAGCATTTTCTAATTATAATTTTATTATGTTCCATAATTTTCTTCTTATTGTAGGAGAGAAAGGACTGTTGATACCCACTGGACGTAAAAAATGTCTTTTAATGTTGGACGGATTTACGTACTCCCAGATAAACTACTCCGTGCACTGGAAATGCTCGTCAATGGCACAGGGTTGCCCTGCGAAACTGCGAAGGATGCCGGACGGAACCATCACACATAGCAATAGGAACCACACACATGCACCACCTAAATATATTTGTAAGGATGGAGAGTATATCAAACTGTAAAATATAATGTATCATGAATAAAATTTTATATGTTGATCGTTAATGCCTTCAAATATCTTCTGATTTGTATAGGATTTCAACTGTTCTGCATTTTTTTTATTATTAGTGACTAGTTACAAATACAATGCGTTACTATAATTTTGTATTCGCACTTAGGTACTTATCGAAATAATTTAACAGCTTTTTTTAGTTTTTAAATATGATAATTATTAAAGAGATAAAATTACGCCTCTCATTTACAATAGTACACGATGCACTTTATAATAATACGAGTATATTATAATTAAATAGGTAAAGATTCTGTGCTGGAAGTTAAGAGGTCTCGTATTAATTTTAATTGTATGTTATTAGTTATGTTCGTTTTATTATACATACGAAAAGATTATGTTATTGTAGGATGCGAATGGATAGATGGTTTTTATTGTATTCGATATACAGTACAATAATAAAATCGAGTGAAAGTGTAACATAGAGCCTAATTCTTAATTATTTTTAAAATGTTTTTATCTGTCGAATACAGAAACGTGAAAGTGAAAGTTATTGAAATAAATTGAAAAAATATGTTATATATTATAGGCGCAACTCCATATTTTCCTATAATATTTCATTTAATTTTTCTGTATATTTTTTTACGTTTTGATCTCCATTGATCAAATTGATTATATGAATTGTTTTAGAACTAACAAAATTATATTTTTTTTATATTCATATCTACTTTTTGTTTGTCTATGAGTCATACCCCACCATAAACAAATTAGTGTGAGAGAATTAGTGCTAGTGTAAATTTGTTCTATTCATTCGAATTTAGCGGCTTAGACCCATAGGTACCATTTTTATATAATCATAAAACTTTAATAAGTGAATACTTATAAAATCTATAATATACATCTCCTTTCCGGGGTAGAATTGGCGCCATCTGTCGAATTTGCCAACTCAGAAACCTTTGTGGGCTTATGCACAACAACTTTGCTAAAGATAATCACATGATCAAATGCGTAGTGTACGATTCTATAAAGGACATACAGACAAACATTCATGTTTATACTTATATAAAGAAAGATACACATAGTTTATTAGTTTAACGTGATAAATGTTACTGTGTCTTGAATTTCGTGAATTATGATAATTTCCATATTTAGAAAATAGTTGGTTTAAGTAGTCATTTTTCTATTTCAATAGGTATATGAAGAAATGATTGGAACGAGAACGAAAATAAATGGAATTTCATACTAAACCTGCTTGATATTACAGACGTACAGTTCATACCGACGGAGAAGGGCAAGTACATACTCGTGCTGCGCGGCTACACGTACTCCCAAGTGGGGGGGAGGTTCTTCTACTGCTCATCAAAGCACATGGGTTGCAGAGCCCGAGTGCGGATGCTAGCGGGTAAGCTGGTGGCGTCCAGTGACCCTCACAACCACGCGCCGCCCTCCCACGCCCGTTGCGGCAATGGTGCCTTTGTACCTCTGCGCCCACGCACCCAACCAGCCCTAACTACTCCTTCTGCGGTCGGCATCCTCCCCTCCCCCATCACTTCTCCCCGCGCGGCTTCCCTCGCTCTCCACGCCCTCAGTTTCCCCAGAATACTGCCCAAAACAGACCTTTGGCATCACGCGCCTTCGGACGAAAAGAAAGACTAGTAAACGTGATTTGTATGAAGAGTTTATTTTTAGATATTATAAGAAGAGTGTTATTTATTTTCGATTTATCTTTAGCGATTCAAATCTGTAAAGATAAATCGAAGGTTATGAAAATTTTAAATGCGGATTTCGTGAAACGGTTCACCGCTTTAAAAAACGCGTCCGCAAGTGCGAAGCTCATTGAAACGGATAATGAATGACGAATGTTGATCCTAATGTTAATTTATTTAATGATCTCCAAAATTAATTGTGTAAATTTCGAATTCTATGCTATTATAGAACCCTAGGCTTAGCTTTCAGTGATATCTCGACACGATACGTAATTCGGTGATATTTTATAATAGATGATATGATAATATGAGCCTTATTTTTAATTCGTTATCGATCTTTCTACTTATAGATGTTGTTTTTACAATAGTTTGTATATATTTATGTCATTGTTTTTATATAGACTGCTTATTTTGAATTAAATTTAGCTTAAAATTATAAAGTGTTTTTAATTTACAATTCATCATTCATTTAAATATTCATTTAGGGTTAATTTTTTTATTAGGTTTTCTTCGTACAAAGACGATATTTTCTGCCATAAATTATATTAACTAAACTGTTTGGATGCATGCTCATCAGCCGTTCATTTTCATTTGGTTAAATCAGTTATTATTAGGTAACATGACGTGGCTTATAAATCGCTTGTAATTTTCAGGGACAAGGTTTTTCGTGACCGCAAAGGGGACAACAATGTTGCTATACAATGGTTTAAAATTCTCAAAGAACTACCAAAATGGTAGCAAAATATCGTGGCGATGTAACAAAAGTGGATGTATTGCGCGAGTGAGTACGATTGGTGACGAAATTATAACCATTAAGAACAATCACAACCATTTCTGTCTCTAGGCTATTTTACTTTAAGAAATCAAGATTACCTCACCTCATAAGATGATAACATTTTGTGTAATTCGTATGCATATATTTATTTATCTATGATGTAAGTATATTTATTTAGTATATTATTTACTTTGTTTACACATTTTTATAAGTATCCATTTTAATTAATCTTATTATTTATAACATTCTGACCTCTCAGCACCAGTTAAATTTTCAACACAACCCAAAGGTTGACTGGTCGATAATGCCTTGCAGTAGCATTAAGTCCGCCTTATGTACCTTTTATATGTGTATAGATATAAATAAATAAATAAATAAAAAAGACGACCTTGGTTATTAACAATTTTAACAAAACATTTCGGGTTTCGATATTATGATTTGATTTGATCTTCATCTTTTAAAGCCACAATAGATTAGTTGATTGTATTTTCTTTTGATTTTGAGTCTAAAAAGGAAGTGAGAAAGTTTTTTTTTTTAATTTCTATATTACAGTTAAAGTTTTACATAACTATTTAATTTACATTAACTATAAAATTGAGGATTCTCATTGCCGTTCTGCATAATGTAGACGTTTATAATTATTATTCTAATGACTGATATAGATTGTACTGATATAACTTATTGTAATAAATTACTAGTGTAAAAATAAATGTGATGTCTATTGTATTGAATTTTATTATTCAACTAATAGGAATAGGAACTAAAATATGTAGGGGCGGCCAAGTGCGCACGATAATTTATTGAAAAAACAAAATATCTTTCCAAAAAAAAATACTTGCGGCCAATTTTTGATAGGCAAAAATAGTGTAGTAAAATAGTGGATATATTTTCTCTAGATTATTAATATGCGTAAAAGTTAGGTTTGCAGCATATCTGGATGAACGAAATAATTCTGCAGTGGGATCCTAACCTATAAGTTTCAAACGACAAAGTAATAATTTGATCAACATGTTTGTCACGTAGTATGTTCTTAGGTTTTCGCCACTATAAATAAAAGTAGTTTTCGTATTTATCTCGCGTACCTATATTAAATTAAAATTATTATTTTAAACAAGTATTCTCTACCGGTTAATATATTAGAATATTGTATTATAGAATATACTGCTGCTGCTCTATGACCTACGATGCTACGACTTCCGCAATCGCTCTTAGGATGAGGCTACATTAAGCCGCGACGCGAACTGTGACACACATAGAGCAACACCGGCGGGGAGTAGCTATATGCAGGCCCTTTGTCAAAGTATAAGCCCAAATGGGCCTATACCTGTCGCCTAGATGTTTAAATGTGTGCGTGAAATTGTTTCTGTATTTTGTTAAAGTCAAGGTGTGAGTTTCGTAGCAATAGACGATTTTTGTAGTGTGCATGTCTGTCGCACGCATTTCCCCCCGCAAAAAATGACAGACTGTTTTGCATCGGTCATAAGCACTATGGCTACTCCCCTCCAGTCCGTCGCGGCCGGTGGCCCGTTTTGCTCTATGGTGACACATGTGTGAATAAAACAACTTAATTAATGCTCCCGTATGCGGCTACACTGAATCACAACTGTTTGTAGTACATTTTGATTCAGTGAATCTCGCTCTTAGGGCGACATTCACAGATCGTACTACGACTTTATTTTGAGTTAGAGCCGAACTTTTAATTTTTTTTAATTTTTTTTATTTATTTATTTATTTATTTATTTAATGCTTATTTTGTTTAACAGACGTGTCAATACTCGTACTTTACTTTGGGAAGCACTTATTTTTATGTAAGGTACTTGGCGTGAAGTTAAATACATACATACTTCTAAGTATTCTAAAAGTGTAACGTGTATCTATACTATATACTATGTATAACTAATATCATAAAGCTGTAGTTTGTATTTTTGTTTGTTTGCGCTAATCTCTGGAACTACTGGTCCGATTTGGAATATTATTAGACTAAAAAAATTTATACATAGCAACTAGCGGCCCGTCCCGATCTCGCGCGTCCTGCAATGTTACCCATTTATTGAGGAAGGCTTTAGGCACGCTAAGATGAATAGGAGATCTCCTATTCATCTTAACTTAATAGGAGATCTCCTATTCATCTTAACGTGCCTAAAGCCTTCCTCAATAAATGGGTAACATTGCAGGACGCGCGAGATCGGGACGGGCCGCTAGTTGCTATGTATAAATTTTTTTAGTCTTTCTAAACATAGGTGGACTTGCAAAAGTAAAACTAGAGTTTTGACACGTATGTGTAAAAAAAAGCATTGAAAGTTTGACTCTAAGGCATAGTAAACATGTAGTGCGGTCTGTGGATTTCGCCCTCAGATACTGCTGCCACAAAAGTATAATATACTAATATTTCATTACAGATATTCCTATATTTTGCAAATCGAGGTACGGTAAGCCGCAGGTATGTTTGGGGATATATCGGTACTGCCAAAGAAGCGTTCACGGACCTAGGGTGAGGTGGCGATGCACCCAGCAAGGACGGGGCTGTCGAGCCAAAATTTTAACTGTATGTGATAAATTAATTTGGGAAAATAATGTTCACAATCATTAAATGATTCATTAGTTTATGGATATTATTAATTGATCCTGTAACATCTTATAAAGTTATTATAGTGTACTTCCACAGAAATTAAAATGCAAACTATACGAACTATGCTGTAATGCTGGATGATGAATGACCGAACCACATGACCAGAACACGATAGCACTGAGTACCAACTACCACGTAGCGGAAAGTACATTAGAAAAAAAAATGATCATGGCATGGTAACTACACGCTCGAGTTCCATAAACATGTGCGTCTCGGATCACGTGCAGTGTAAGGTTCCGTAGTTTTTAGGTTTGAATAATGTGATGAAAGACAGAAAGTCATGAGGAATCTGTTAGTGTTCCGTTATTTGCCATTTGGCTACGGAACGCTAAAAGGTATTGCTTAGATTCTTTTTCTTGCTATTTGTGCAAGATAAAAACGATAATTTATGAAAAATGGGATAAATGCCTTAAATACGTTTGAAAGCGAAACAGTATTAATTAAAAATAATATACTTTTACATATCTATTTACTATGTAGTGAATCATTATGATTTCATGTATGTAAAAATAATGTAAAAGTAATTTTTCTACGCCTGACTTCAGGACAGGGGTGAGAACTGGGTAAATCATTGATAAATATGAATTTACAGATAATCTAGTGTTTCGCACGTCGAGGAATGGCAGGCCGCAGTTGTGTTTGGGGCCATACCGCTTTTGCCCCAGCAGAATTTTGGGACCGAAAGTTAGTTGGCGTTGCACTAATCAACCACGGGGATGCCGAGCTAAACTTACTACCTTAGAAAACCAATTAATACGCGAAGAGAACATACACAATCATTAATGAATAAATAAAAGTCATAAATCTCACTCTTACTCTAATAAGTAAACATATTATATGTTTTATTTATTCACTAATTTTTATCTCCAACTAATCAGTTACATTTATATTAAATTAGTAATAACTTGGAAGAATTGCTTAAAATAATCGTATCCAGATGGATGTTTTTTTTTTTATTTGCTATCACTCTATGCATGTGAGTAGATCGTCGCGTGCGCAAAACTCCCGGCAGCACCAGGGCTGGCCCTCTCTGCTGCGACTTCTGGCTTGACATGTGCAGGCCAGCGTTGGGTGCCCTTAGGTTGGTTTAGGGCTTCGGTGGAGGAGGCACGAATCGCCAGTTGAGAGAGGGTAGGCCTCTTTTTTCTTTTAATATTTTATTTTTTTAAATGTGTTATTAAACCGTCAGCTCGCGAGAAAAATATGACAATTGATTTCAATTGTTCATTTGCCACCGGCGGTCTCTCGTGTCTTGACGGTACAAGTTGCTATATTTCCAGCATAAAAGTCCATAACATATTTGACGGTAAATGTTCATTACAGATGTTCTCGTCTTTTGCAAGTCCAGAAACGGTAGGCCGCAGATATGTTTGGGGTCATACCGTTTTTGCCCCAGCAGGATTTTTGGTCCAAAAGTGTGCTGGCGATGCACCCTCCATTCGCGGGGTTGTCGAGCTAAGCTTACAACTTTAGACCAGCAATTAATACGAGAATATAATGTTCACAATCATTAAATATTGCTATCACCATTAAATAAATTTAATGTTTTCAAAACTGTGTATAACAAAAAAAAATGGGATAGACTCGTAAATTCTTAAAAATATATATATGGAAAGTAGAAAGACATAAAAAAAATAAAATAAGTATCTTAGATCAGCTGTGACTGAGTTTTAATCCCAAACATTCTTCCATTCTACTTCATTAGACACCTTTAAAATTGTTCCTTACAATTAGGGATTATAATCCTTATATTATTCATCATCACATTCGTAATTAACTTATACGAGTACGTTGGGAGTTTGCCAGTGAAATGTATGAAAACATAACATTTGTAAAAAATAATTTATTTTAAAAAAATCGTGTATTGTGTGAAAATAATTTTAATTGCGAAAAATAAAAGTAAATATATTTCTTTAAAATTTATTTTCGCTTATACATGACGTGATTTTTTTAGCTGGCGAACCTAGCTACTGTACGTCGAGACTAGGGCGGCGTCTTCTTTGCATGGATGGCTATCGTTTTTCAGAAGAATCTAGAATCGGATACAAAATATACTGGAGATGCACAAACCAGGGGCGCGGGTGTCGAGCGAGGATACACACTTTATATGGCTCTCTAGTTAAAGTGAATAATCAACATAATCACTGACCGTACCAGATATGGACAGTAAGTGATTGGTGAAGAATGATTATTTTTGTATAATTGTTAGATTACAAATAGTCTAAGATCAGAATCTTGATCGATTCACCTATCTGTTTACCGAATAGGACATTTTTTTCATACATAAACAAACACGCTTTGTATTGCATGTATTGCCGAACAAAAATGTTCAAAGAATTAAAAAAAAATGTTGCATGTTTCACCCATTTGTTAACCAACAAATGTGTTTGAAACTAAAAGTTCAAAACAAATGACGGTCTACGATGAAAACTTTTAGTTTTAAACACCTTTGATTTGTTAACAAATGGGTGAAACTTGCTGAAAAAATATATCTTTTTAAATTAATGGTAGCTATGAATATAATTTTTTTTATAGGCAATACATGCAAGACGTGTTTGTTTTTGAATGAACTTTGATAAAATATAATGTTGGTGAAGATCGATATACACTCGGATCCCCTACTAAAATGAGTTTTATTAAGATGGAATTGTAAATATAAAACAATTAACACAATTATGTGAATAAAATATTCAACTGACCTCAAATTAAAATAAAAAAAATAACTTAATTATATGTTTTTTAAGGTAGTATTATAAGAATATATGCATGCATGAATATGCATACACACTCAACTATGTTTTTTTTTGTGTTGCGCTTTTTAGGCGGTGTGCCTTAACTTTCCGCCGCCAAGTGGTAGTGTTCAGCGCTACCGTGTTCCGGCTAGACGGTAATGTATTGGCCTATCTTACTATCATAGAGTACTTCCTGGTGTTAGAGCACCAGTGACGGAGCTCGCAGGCGTAGGCACCACCACATTACCACATTATCGTGTTCCATTCAGGTACAGGTGTACAGCCCCGTAATTTCCGGCACAGAGGCATAACATCTTATGTTGGCAACATCACGAAAATGACCGTTGTTGGCAGAGGGCGCCACTGAATCCATTGCAAAACTTTATGAAGAGTTGCACATTGATTGATGGTAGATGGCGCTATCCAGTCGGTATCGTGGTGGGAGCGTTATCAGCTAGTATAAAAGCGGGTGTAAGCGAGCGCCCGGGACTCTTTTTAGTTGATCCGCGATAAAAGTGATTATTGCGGAATTACGTGATTAGTGATATTGTGGTATTGTGTTAATTTGTGTTCTTTATGTAAATGTAAATTCAGTGATCGTTGTGATTCAAAAATGAAAAGTGTGTTTCAAAGTGAATAATTATATTAATTTCCAAATCTAATATTCGTTGTTATTTCTAGTATTCGCTAACATCAGAAGTGACATGTGCTCAATCTTATAATGGGTAATAAACGCAGAAAAAATCGACGCAGTAGCTCGACGGACGTTTCAAGTAGTGAAAGCACCAGGACACCATCACCGCGCCCATCAAAGCGCAGAAAGAAAAACGACCGCCGGTTGTCAAAGGATAAGGTATCGCGAGGAAACGATACCGGTACCGTGAGTCATTCCAATTCAGCCACCTTAAACAACTTCATACCAGAATTTGACCCGTTAGTTGATAATATTAATGCATGGCTTAATATTATACAATCTTATGCTGAGACGTTTTCGTGGTCCGACGAAATTATCCGTTATCAGGCGTTAAATAAATTACGTGGTTCCGCTAAAATATGGTACGATTCGTTTTTAAAAACCGATAACACATGGCCATCATGGAAATGGGTGACTTGGCATGATAAATTGTCAAGTAGTTTTAAAATCCAACGGAATATGTTCGAATTACTTAAGAATATAATTGAGAGAAAACCGTTAGAAAATCAATCTTTATATGAGTTTTACTTCGATCAAAAATGTATGATTGATCGTTTAAAATTGAATTTTTCTGATCAGGACATAATTTCGATTATTGTAGGTAATATTGGAGACACCAATATAGAAGTAAATAATTTCAGATCTTGTGATCAACTTGCTAGCTTTTTACACAGTCGTAATTATAAATCAAAAAAGCCGTTGACTGGCGTTCGCGAGTTACAACAGAAACATCAACCTCTTGCTACTTCCAGTAGCAACACATGCCAGAATAATACTTTACCAAGTTTAAGTGGTCCAACTCGGAACGTTCAGTCGTATTCGAATACAAGTAATCCTGAAGATATGTCGCAAATAATCAGAAATAAAAGGATTATTAAATATTACAGTTGTGGTGGTAACCATAAAAGAAATCAATGTGATCAAAATAAGTGTAATTTTTGTGGTAGGAAGGGACATGTAGAATCCATTTGTTTTCATAAAAAGAATATTAAGCATAAAGAAAGACCTTCGACATCAGAAATAAAACTATTGTCCTCTTCAAACTCTCGAGATAAATTTGTAAAGAAAATTATAATAGATAATGTTTTGACTCATGATGCATTTATAGACACTGGGAGCAGTTGTTCCCTTATTTCAGAATCATTAGTCAAAAAACACAATTTACCACGATTTGCTCTACCTGCACCCGTAAGTTTACAAGGTTTTTCTAAAAAACAAATAAAACGTGTTAATCAATGTATTAAAGTATCTTTGGAGATAGATTCAGTAACAGTAAAAAAAGTTGAGTTTTACATAATTGACGAACTGATTGGTTGCGACATTTTGATAGGAAGGAATATGACTGAGCGATTTGGTTTACTCTCGTGTTGGTCAACTTCTTACATTTGATTATGCTGCCAAATTGACCGCCTTTTGTAATAAAATATCTGAGGTAGAATTTGATGCAGATTCCCATCACGCTGAACTTATTAGTCTTTTCAAAAATTATTCGCAGTGCATAGCGTTTAACATAGCACAACTTGGGAAGGTAAATGATTACGAAATGGTAATAAATGTGAGTGATACCCGCCCTATAGAATGTAGACCATTTAGATCATCTCACACTGACAGGCAGATAATTAGAGATATAGTTGAGGAGCTCCTTAATAATAACATAATACGGAACAGTAGCTCGCCTTACGCAAGCCCAGCTCTCCTCGTCAATAAAAAAAATGGTGAGAAAAGATTATGTATAGATTACCGTTTATTAAATAAAAAAACAATTAAGGACAAATATCCGATGCCACGGATTGAAGACCTCGTAGACAGGCTTAATGGGCATCGATGTTTTACGAGTTTAGATCTAAAAAGTGGGTACTACCAGATTTCAATGAGTGAAAATCAAAATTCCATAGAAAAAACAGCTTTTATTACAGAAGATGGTCATTTTGAGTTTTTAAGGATGCCGTTTGGGTTGGTAAATGCACCATCATGCTTTCAGAAGATTATGAATAAAGTGATGGGTAATTTAAGGTTTGGCAATGTAATAATATATCTTGATGACGTATATTTAGTAACCCAAACGGTAGACGAGAATTTAAAACTCCTCGAAGAAGTTTTGAAAATATTTCGAAAAGCTGGCCTCACTCTTAATTTAAAAAAGTGCCATTTTTTTAAAACCGAAATAGAGTTTCTTGGATATAAAATCAAACCCGATATGGTGATGCCTAATGAGTCCAAGTTAGAAGCCGTAAAAGATTTTCCCACACCCAGGTCTGTACATCAACTTCGGCAATTCCTAGGATTAATAAGTTATTTTCGTAAATTCATAAAAAATTGTGCAGTGCTGTCTGCTCCATTAACTAAATTATTGAAAAAAGATAGTACTTGGAAATGGGAAAACATCCATGACCAAACTTTTGTCACATTGAAAGAACAATTAACTACTGATAGCGTACTAACGATTTTTGATCCTACCAAAGAAAGTGTATTGTATACTGACGCAAGTAGAGAAGGGATTGCTGGTATACTTATGCAAGTGACAAATGAAGGTGAAAAACCGGTTCACTATTACAGTAGGCAAACTACGAACGATGAGAAAAGATATCATTCCTTCGAGTTGGAACTTTTGGCTATTGTCTCTTCATTACAAAAATTTAGATTGTATTTATTAGGCACTCAGTTCAAAATTGTAACTGACTGTAGTGCGGTACGGCATGCATTATCAAAAAAAGAAATTATCCCGCGTATCGCGCGTTGGGTACTATCAACTCAAGAGTTCTCATTTGAAATAGTACATAGAGAAGGCTCGCGTATGCAACACGTAGATGCTTTGAGTCGTAATCCCATACAAATCGGTAATCAAACTGAGTTAGAGTTAGTTATGTCTATTACAGAAGCAGATTGGCTATTATCGGTTCAATTACAAGATAATGATTTAACAAAAATTAAAGATATATTAGAGTCTGGTGATGCAGATAATAATAAAGACATATTTGATAAATACGAACTCTTAGGAAATAAGGTCTACAGAAGAACTACCCAAGGTCGCCGTTGGGTAGTTCCAAAGAAATGTATTTGGCAAGTTATAAAAAGTAACCATGACGATTTGGGTCATTTTTCTGTAGACAAAACCGTTGAGCGTATTCAGTACAGTTATTGGTTTCCCCGATTAAGATACAAAGTAAAAAAGTATATAAAAAACTGTTTAAATTGTATTTACTACAAAAACAAGGCGGGCCGCAAAGAAGGAGAATTATATTCATTACCTAAGTATGCCCAACCTTTTCACACTTTACACATGGACCATTTAGGTCCATTTGTTGAAACTGAACGTAAAAATAAGTATTTATTAGTAATCGTTGATGCCTTTACGAAATTTGTTTTTGTGTTCGCGGTTCAATCAACGAGATCTTCCGAAATAATAGCGGAATTAGATAACTTGACAAAAACTTTTGGAAATCCGAGACGGTTAATAACAGACGCAGGTAGCGGATTTACATCTAAAGAATTTGTTACTTACTGCAACACCAAAAACATTCGCTTACATATAGCTGCTACAGGCATGCCTCGTTCAAATGGTCAAGCCGAAAGGTTTAATAAAACAATCCTTGAGGCCATGAGGACTTTAGGTGCAAATACCACGGAAGACGGTTGGGATATGCACGTTAAAGTATTACAACAAGGCCTGAATAGCACAGTACATAAAACTACGAAAGCTGTGCCAAGTGAAGTTTTCTTTGGTTATCGTTTGCGAACGGATAGCGATATTTTAGCGCCGGAACCTGATAACGCCGAGGTGCTCGATTTGTCGGATCTACGTAGAAGCGTAGATTCTAATATTAAGGCCAATGCTGAAAAACAAAAGGAAAGATTTGATGGGTCTCGGATCAAAGCTAAAGTGTACAAGGAAGACGATCTGGTATTAATAAAAATTCAGAGCAAAACCAATGACGGTCAAAGCAAAAAGTTGATGCCAACGTACAAAGGGCCTTTTCAAGTAAAGAAAGTCATTGGTAACGATAGATATGAAGTTGCAGACCTAAGAGGAGCTGAAAGAAGCAACAAAAAATATACAGGAGTAGCAGCAGCTGAAAATATGAAACCATGGATCCGAATCGATGATTGGACCCCTGATCTATAATTGCTCACTGTGTAAGTAATACACCGTGTTGGCAAAGGCATCTACCATTTAACTTAGTTATCTCGTAATCAGTTGTGCGATTGGCGAGCCCAGACAAACGTACTTTGCTCAAATATTGCAATTCTTATTTTTATGATTTAGTTAAGGAATAAATTTGGTACGCCTAAGTGAGTCGAAATGCTCTTTAAGTGCAAATTATTCCTAGAAAACATATATATTCACTGAAATAATGATAAAGGTCCTTAAGTGATGCGAAATGCTCTTTAAGGGATTGCAAAGAAAATTTCAGAGAACATGTATCTATTAAACATGATTTAAAGTGCAAATTATTCCTGGAAAACATATTCACTGAAGTAATAATGAAGGTCCTTAAGTGACGCGAAAAGCTCTTTAGAGGATTGAAACTGAGATTTCAGAGAATATGTATCTATTAGTTTAACGAAATATTAAGGAGCAATATTCGAGAAAAGCATCCAGTATGATAACAGTAAGAGAGTAATCAATTAATGATATAATTTTATTCTAGTTTTGTCCGGACTCGTGGGGTGTCAGAGGCTGACACCGTGCAGAATGGCCGTGTTGGCAACATCACGAAAATGACCGTTGTTGGCAGAGGGCGCCACTGAATCCATTGCAAAACTTTATGAAGAGTTGCACATTGATTGATGGTAGATGGCGCTATCCAGTCGGTATCGTGGTGGGAGCGTTATCAGCTAGTATAAAAGCGGGTGTAAGCGAGCGCCCGGGACTCTTTTTAGTTGATCCGCGATAAAAGTGATTATTGCGGAATTACGTGATTAGTGATATTGTGGTATTGTGTTAATTTGTGTTCTTTATGTAAATGTAAATTCAGTGATCGTTGTGATTCAAAAATGAAAAGTGTGTTTCAAAGTGAATAATTATATTAATTTCCAAATCTAATATTCGTTGTTATTTCTAGTATTCGCTAACACTTAGGCCTCAGGAGTGCACGCATCTGCATTTTGACCTTGGTCTTTGTGAAGGTGTCTATAGGCTGCAGTCATCAATTATCATCGATGTGTGCTGCATGGTTGTTTGACACTTCCATTACATTAAAAAAAAATAGAGGTAAAGTAACTTAGACCTCAGCCATAACTTTACGCACCGTGCAGAAATAATCAACTATTTATTCCTGCACGGTGCGTAAAATCACGGAATAGCGTGTGTAAAGTGCGGGTTTAGGTCACGCTGTGCTATAAATATTTTTACAGGGATCCTGCCTTCTCGCCGAAAATTGTTTGACCGATTATCACTTGCCAATCAATGGTTCCAGTTTAACACACGATATACGATTTATCATGACACATACCGCTTAATTTAGTCTCTATTACACAGTAATAGGGACCAAATTAAGCGTTTGTATGGAATTTTGGCGGAGTGTCCACGGTGTGGTATAGGCATGTGTCATCAATCAGTGACGTGTATTTGTACACGTGCACCTGTGTGCGTAGCACGTAGAAAATACCAACCGTCGCCCATAAGAGGGGAGGAGGCTGAGTGATGCGGGGAAATCGGGCGGGACGTCGAAGTGTCCATCCAATACGTAGTATTATTACATATTCTCTGCCTATACCTTACTGGTAGAGTTCCAGTTTACGGATTTTAGGGCGTAGGCCTATCTAATCTATCTGCCGCCCAATGGGAGTGTACTATCGTGTTCCGGTTAGATTGTAATGTATGGCCCCGTATTAACTATCACAGAGACATAACAGCCACGGTCTCAGGGGTGGTAACACATTTTGACCTCTGGTTTTTATGTAGATATCAATAGGCTGCAGTCGTCACTTAACATCCATGTGAATTGCATGCGTGATTGTCTCCTTCGTTACAATAAAAAACATACACTACACGAAATCTCAAAAACTTTACAAGTTTATTAATGAATTCGTTTATTTTTAGGTTTAGATTTTTACTACAGCACGAGCCGTAAAGGGAATCGTGTGTTAGTGTTAGACAACAACCGATTCAAGCTGATGAGGAATTATGGGAAGAAAGATAGATGGGTGTGTATCAAAACGAGTCAAAAGTGCAATGCGTTCGTTGTTACGTATGAAGACAACATCATTAGACTTAGCGATAACCACACACATTAACTTGTTGCTCGCACAAGGCTAGTTTATTTGTTTGAAATTCCAAAATATGAAAAAAAAAAGCGCTTTTGAAAGTGTAGATACGTTTCTAAATTGTAATTTGAGATATCACGATTCAAATGTAGTTTTGATTGACATATGGGAATGATATGTAAGTCTGTATGAGCGATTTCTTTTTGTGACGACATGGCATCGAGGCGTTTTTAGCGATTTCTCAACCCCACCAGGCCCACCAGGCCTCAGCACTTGACTAAACCTCCTTCCCAATCCCCCAATCTCATAGGTTTTGGTTTCAAAAATATGTGCATGTTCCGTAAATGGAATCTAAAAAGAAAAAGTAATTTGCCTAATAATTTTAGTTAATACTACTCTAGAAAGTCGGCTAAACTTAGCAATGTTTTGGGTGATGGAACTATTAGTACATGTTATCTCAAAACTATTTTCTCACAATTTGTCGTAGAAATTGAAAGAAGGAAACGTGATATTTGTAGAGATCCCACCTACCTCTCCCCAAAGTAAGATTGTACTGGATTTGGCTCACCCCCCTTCTCCTAAATACCTCACGTCCTGATCCTTAACGATCGGTCATATTTGGAAAAATCTCTTTGTTGTTTGTGTTTGTTATGGTTACCCAGAAAGCGTTCTTTGCATGTCTAATAAATCGATTTTTAAAAACAACCATTTCTACATAGGTTCTACCAGTTTAAATTTTTTTCTATAAAAATCTTTACAGCAAAATTGATTAAAACTATTGGGATCTTTTATCAGTATTTTAACAGCTGATTTTTGAGGAAAGAGGCTATTTTTTACCTGCATTTTTAAATTCATGATCTGTTTTTATAAATTTATGGAATTGTTTGTTAGATTAAATAATCTCGTTAGTTTTTGGTACGTCATTATAATTATTATGAATATATTTTTGGATTATAATTCAAATTATACTTAAGGTTTTTTATTTTAACACTACCCTAAAACGAGTGTGTTTTTTATTTTCAGGAGCTAGTATTCTGTTTTCAATGTTTAAATATTTAGAATAAGAGATTTGGTGAAAAAAATATTACAGTGTCTAATACTATTTTTCGTTACAGCTCCCTCAATACCGCTTTGTGATGCGATAAAATTTGAAACGACCAAATTTGGGAATCCCATAATCACTTGGGGGAATTACCGGTTCCTCAAAAAGTTGACGCGGCGCGTGAAGACCTGGTGGGAGTGTGCATCAAGGAGAGCTTGTGGCTGCCGGTGCGTGGTCGTCACCGTCGACAATCGCCTCGTAAAGCTCAATGGGTGGCATAATCATTAATCATCTTATGTCAGTCTGCCTCGGTAGTCTAGTTGTAGGCACCCCAACGCCGACAGTTCGATCCTCGGGTAGACGACTAGACTAAGTAATTAATGTATTTCTTGCATTCTCAGGAATTTTAGATTTGGGTTTTTTTACGTATGACGAAGGTCTACGAATTGTAAGCTTTAGAGCGATCTTAATATAATCTGAATTTGCCTTGACGTTTATTATGCGACAAAATGTCTTAATATTGAAATAAGACTACTATAAGAGATGGCTGTATGGCCCCTGGACTGGACCCAGGAATGTATTAGGTTGGGGAAAAAGTTTATTCGCATTTTTTAAGATAATTCAAAACATTTTTTAATATAGTTTATTTAAATTTAACTAAAGTATGTATGTACCATTTTGTTCGATAACCTTTTGCCATCTTGTAGGTAGGGACATGATCCTATTGCTATAAAAATTTTGGGACTTCTCATCAAAATACCGCGACAAGTGGATTTGGCAGTCCTCTCGTGATGTTAACCTAACATTGCATAAAGAATTCTGAAGAGACCGAAACAGGTGGAAATCTGACGGTGCAAGGTCAGGACTATACGGCGGATGCATTAACACCTCCCAGCCAAACTCTCTTAATTTTTGCTGAGTGGCTATAGATGTGTGAGGTCTAGCGTTATCATGATGAAACACCACACCCCTTCTGTTGATCAATTCCGGCCGCTTTCTCTCAACTTCTTGCTTTAATCTCATCAGTTGTTCGCAGTAGAGTTCAGAATCGATAGTCCTGCCTGGTGGTAATAGCTCATAATGAATAATGCCCTTCCAATCCCACCACACACACAACATCACCTTATTGCGAGTTAACCCGGATTTCGCCACAGTCTGTGAAGCCTGACCACGACCTTTTTCGCACGTTTTTGTCGTACGTGATCCACTTCTCATCACCAATTATCAGCTTCTTCAAAAATGATTCGGTTTCATTACGTCGTAATAAAGAATCACAAATGAGTACACGGTTCATTAGGTTTCTTTCAGTGAGCTCGTGAGGTACCCAAATATCGAGCTTTTTTTAGTACTCAGCTTTTTTCAAATGCGCCAAAACTGTTTTGTGATCAATTTTCAGTTCTTCAGCTACTTCGGAACTACTGATAAGTCGATCTTGCTCCACTTTTTCAAAAATGGCATCCATTTTATCCGTAATAGGGCGACCAGAGCGAGGTGCATCTTTGACATCAAAATTTCCGGATTGAAAACGCTTAAACCAAATTTGTGCTACTCTCACAGAAACTGCACTAGGTCCATAAAGATCGCAAATTTTTTTCGCGGCTTTCGTTGCATTTTTACCTTTTTTGTAGTAAAATTTTAAAATGTATCGAATTTCTTCATTAGATCCACTCATCTTGACAGTACGAAAAACAAATGAAAATCACACATTTGCCTAATCTGAATTTGGAATTATGTTCTTTAAAATTTTAACTTTCAATGATACCAAAACCAGCCAGATACAAATACTACAGCCAAAGAGATTTTATTACAAGTTCATACATACTATAATGCGAAAAGACTTTTTCCCCAACCTATTATTATAAAACATTATCTTTCTTCTGACAATTTTGATGTTTGACGTAATCTTATCGTTACCTGTCAAAGTCACTTTTGTGTGACCTATAACACTTTTCCCCAATTACTTATTTGTAGCGATGCTGGCAGATAGGCTACAAGGTGGTTTCTAGAAAAAAAAAACTTATTTGTAGATTTCATCACTATGTATTTGTTGTCGACGTGTGACTAAACAATGTAAACAAAGTGTAAGTAGGTTTTTAAAATGTAAACTATATGGAATTAAAAAGATTTTCTTAGTATATAAATAACGTCTCGTTGTTTGTCCGCGATGGACTCCTAAACAACTTTACCGATTTAAATCGATATTTGTAAACCATGTGGAGTTTGATCCAACTTGATAGATAGGATAGCTTACCTACATATAATCTCAATTTATAGTCATATTATTATTTTTTTGCAAACTATTTGTTTATTATTTCACAGTAACGATAATTATCTGTTACTAAACTATACATATTATGGGGTTTTTTAGGACGTTTCTTAGGTGCTCACTAAAACAGGATTTCACTTATATTTTTTTTAATAGTGTGGTGGTGATTGCCAATTTAATTCGCATTTGTCATCATCCATAACGTACAAATAACTGTGTCATAAATAGAAAGAAATTAAAGAATTGAAGCATATAATAATTGCGTACACCCACGATTCATTTGTAACGTTCCCATTGTAAAAGGTAGCAAGTCTATTCACCGGGTACATCCTCGAACTACGAAGGTGAGGAATTACCCAAAAAATGTAAACTCCAATCAATGAGATCAATGTATACAGTAGACACCGAAAACAAACAGCCGGTTACGTTTGTAAATTGATTTGACAGATATTTTTATATGACGTTGTCACGTCAGCTGTCATGTAACTATGGGAAAGCGCAGATAATTTTAAGCAAAAAACTGGATCCATGCCATCAAGGGGAATGTGCAGTCAAATACTTTAGTAGGTACATATAGGTCAATGATCCCATTAGCGCCTACCATTTTTTTTTTTTTTTTTTTATGTTATGGTAGTGGCAAACAAGCATGCAGTTCACATTGTTAAGTGATGACTGCAGCCTATAGACACCCACACAAAGACCAAGGTCAAAATGCATTAGCGTTGCCACTCCTGAGGCCTAAGGTGTTATGCCTATGTGCCGGAAATTACAGGGCCGTACATTACCACCTGACCGGAACACGATAGTGCTGAACACTACCATTTAGCGGCAAGTATATTAGGTAATGCGGTGGAGCCTACGCCCGCGAGCTCCATCACTGGAGCTCTACCACCAGTAAACCTGATATACCTCAGATACCTGACCCGGAGAACAACTACTTCAGTAGTCTAGTGGTAGCAAGCCACTACTACCTATTACGCTACGGTCCTGCAGGGATTAAAATTAAAATTATTATAGGTACTTATGGTTTTTTATTTTAACACAACCGAAAAACGAGTGTATTTTTTAATAATCATAAACTAATATTCTGTTTTGGCAACTGGCGTCGGGAGTTGACGACCCCACGGCCCATTAGCGGAAGAATTTTTTTCTACTGGAAGGAAGATGCTGTAGTTGGTAAATATAAGAACGGGGAATTCGCAGCAGCGTCCCGCGATAAAACTACCGTCACTGTGATCGCCAATCCGCCTGCCAAGCTTGGCGATTATGGCATATTCACCCCTTATGGCGCACAACACTGTTGTAAGCGTCTTTGGGGAAGGCTTTGTCCAATAGTGGACGTCATTACATTTAAAATATTTAGAATTAGAGATTTTGGTGAAAAACTTATTACAGTGTCTAATACGATTTTTCGTAACAGCTTCATCAATACCACCTTGTGATGCGATAAAATTTGAAACGACCAAATTTGGGAATCCCATAATCACTTGGGGGAATTACCGGTTCATCAAAAAGTTGACGCGGCGCGTGAAGACCTGGTGGGAGTGTGCGGCAAGGAAGACTTGTGGCTGCCGCTGCATGGCCGTCACCGTCGACAATCGACTCGTGAAGCTCAATGGGTGGCATAATCATTAATCATCTTATGTCTGCCTCGGTAGTCTAGGTTGTAGGTACCGCAACGCCGACAGTTCGATCCTCGGATAGACTACACTAGTTGCACCACAATATTTGTTAATGTTAAAGTTATTGTAACATTTCACATTCTTCTCTTACTTTAACTGTGAAATGTTACAATAACTTTAACAAATATCGCGGTGCAAATTTTTAAAATAAAAAATGTAATTCATGGGAACGTATAGAGCGTCATGGTCTTTAAACAAAGAATTAAAAAAAAACCCAGACTAAGTGCTTCAATTTTATATTTGTAATTTGACCTATCACAAGCAAATTCTATTATTTCCAAGTGATTAAATAAATTTTTGAGTTTGTTCAACAAGTTCAATAACACTATTTGGATGTCACCGACGAAAATTGTTTTGTTAAACTCGTTTCTTAGAACAAACGGTGAAATCCGCCCTAAGTGTATAAGTATGTATTTATTCCATTCCTTGGAATTTATTTTATGGGATTCAAAAGGCGTAACTGGCGATGCGTTGCTTCCAGATGTAAATGCAAGCACTTCTTCGGGGAATACAGGCGTCAACGTTTACATTACTTTACTTATCTTATACCAACTAGCGTCGAAGGTCCTTCAGAGCTGGGAGAGTGTTGACAACTCTCCAAATTTTGATGGCAATAGGTGACTTTAACCATTGTCCATCAGACTTGTCAGCGTGTCTGTTATTCCTTTTATAAAAAACATCATTTTGTCAAGTGTCAAATGACTAGAAACCATGCACACCATAAAAACAATAAAATAAACATCATTCCACGATGATGTCTTAGCAAGGGTATCATCTAATGATGAATCCTGAGGATTCACGTTGGATTCCAGGGAAAGGGTGATATTTTACTGGTGGTAGAGCTCTACTGACATAGTTAAAGGGTGTAACGACAAATAAATAATTCGGAAGAATTGTAATATTGGACTTCACCACTTTGACAATTATTATAACGATACCTATGTTCGTAGGTATCTTAAAACGTCAAAATTGATCGAAACTTGTATGCAGTTACTCAGGTCGTTATCTGTCAACTTCGATTCCTGGGTAAAAGTGTAAAATCCCTTATCATTGGTTTATTTCGACTTTTCCATTTTCTGGAAGTTGCCCAGCACCTAGGAATTTATCCTGAGATGTCAATAAGACTCACGTCACAATATAACCGGTGAATCGTGGATGTTTGCATGTACGCATTTACCTCTGCCTACCCCTTCGGTTTAGTGTACCATTTTAAAGTTTTCTTTCCTGTTTCCCGCTTGACAGAAGAAGTAGTACTGTAGCAGTTTTTTAAAATATGAAGTTATTCAATAGTAATTCATAAAGTTAAAAAAATCTTCCGGGACAATAAGTAGTGTAAAGAACTGAACTAGCACTAACAGCACTTCATTCCACGGTGACGACCACAATGCAACTGATCCCCTCTTACCATTGACAAGCCTATTTATACCCTCAATTACTCGACATCGTAAACAACATTCGAGAGATCTTTACAATAGCCAATAGCTGTGATTTAAAATGTAAACAACCAAATTCCAATTAGGCACCTGTTTTGGCATAAACACCACCTGCTTTTGCACAAATACTACCTGATTTGGCACAAACACCACCTGTTACACCTTAAATGATGCCTACTATTTTAGGCACTAACATTAGGTACTCCAAATCAATTCATAAAATTAAAAAAATCTTCCGGGACAATAAGTAGGTACTCCAAATCTCCGAAGCCAGAACTGCCAAAGTTGATATCGGTACCTACCATGGAGCGTTTATATTTTACTTATATTGAATTAATTAAATACATTGCATGTAAATGGTGTATTTTTGACATTATCTAACATTTTCATTTAGTTTTACAACTATGTTTTACAGTATTCATTACCAATCTCAATGTTTGAATGTGAATAAGAGTGATTTAGCCATGATGTACTGGCATTAATTTAACTTAATCTTTAGTAATTATATAAATCTTATAAGATACTGTATGTTTCGGGTGTGGTTTTTTACCCTGTACCAGTATAAACACTGAAATATAGAGATTTCATATTAAAAAATGAATTCAATGATATTACAGTATCCAACAAGAAATAATGCATATCGACCTCAGGAAGAGACGTCGGCTTATTTCGGATCTGTAGAGCGTTATCTCTTTCGCACCTTACCTATTTGACGTTTGTCGACCATTTTGATCAAATTTTGACCAATACCGGACTACGGATGCTTACGTAGGCAGTGTGCAACAGAGATAACGCTCTATGAAGCCGAAACTAGCCGATTGTCACTTTCATAGACTCGATGTGCATTATTTCTTGTTGAGCACTGTAATGTGTGTATGAATAGTGATATTAAAATACAGTTGCTAGTTTTTAAAATGGCACAGTAAAGGACTTGATATTTGATAGAAAACGTCATCCGCCAATCTGAGTTTTACACTGTGATACTTTTTTTTAAATTATATTTTAATACTTTTATTTTTTTATTGCAATGAAAAAGAATTCGTAATTTTTTTTTATTTTAAAGTTCGAGTTCGTGTTTCGAGTCTCGCCTGAAGTCAAATTTTTCTTTCCATTTTTTTTTTTAAAATAATATATTTCACAAGCATGTGTTAATCTCTCCAGACACGAGAAAAATATGACAATTGAAATTCAATTGTGTCTCGCCGCCGGTGGCCGTACGATCCTTGAAGGATTAATGCGAAATAATATAAAACAATTCGTAAATTTGAATGTAGAAAAAAGTAGAAATGTTTTTTTTTTTTCTACAACAGGCTCCAAACTACACTTGTGTTCTTTGAAAATTCAGACAGATTAATTTAATTTTTATTGTCAGCCGTTACCAAATCATTCGAAAAGAAAATGTGTATATTTTTACCGACATGGTCATGCAACATTATCATATATATGTTTGATTCCTATCGGAAATGTATATAAATATTTTGTATGGTTATTAGGCTTGTATATATCATACACTCGCCAACAAATAAAACATATACGAGTACATTGTCTCCTAAAGTATTGTAACTTTGTAGTTTTTAGTAAAATTTATATTGTGAAAGTAATTTTTAATCGTATTTATTTATAAGTAAATAATTATAACGCAATTACATCGATGACAGAGCAAAAGTATACCACAACTGCTTGGACTACAAAATGAGAGATTGTTATACCTATTTCAATTGATAAAGTCCTCCGAGTTTGAAAATATGCGCATGTTCAAGATACTGTAAAGGAGAATCATACTATTCCTTACATTTCTGGGCCGAGTGTTAACTCTAGGTATACAAATTATGTCATTTTCAAATGACTATAAAATAAATAATTTGAAATGAGGGCATTTTTTAAATTGCCAGTAATAAAAGTACTTATTTAAATATGTCTAAGTAAAAGTTGTGTTAGATTGCTAATTGTTAACTATATTACAAAATGTACTGTGTAATGGGTTAGCCAGTAACGATTTTGTGGGCCCAAAATTACCCGTCTCCTTTGTGAATTGTTGTAAGTTTCTATGGATACCTGCTATTTTAAAACACATAATAATATGCTTACCGCTTCGGGAATGTACATGCTTCAATATGTATTTTAATATTAAAATTTGTGCTTGAAACAGTTACAGTTGAATTTTTAGATAAATTGTCTCGGTACACTTTTAAGAACTATTAATAATAACTAATTGTAGTTTAATGTACATTGTATAAGGTAAACAAATAGGTAGTAAGGTGAGTGGGAAGAAGGAACGGTTCAAAAGGAGGCTTAATGTTTCTTCTCTGCCTACGACCATTAAACTTCTCGTAAGAGTATGTTTATAGTGACTGATGACCAAAGACTATACTTTCTATGAATCTGATGATAATCTGATAAATCTTTTCGAGAGCATAAATATTTGAATTGCAATAAGGAGCGCGAGTTTAAAACAAATAAGAGAATGTTAAAGTATTTAGATGATGGGGTTAGATCGAAGTAGTTAGTAAATTCGTTTAATACTTTAAACGAACTTATTTGTTTTAAACTCGCGCTATTTATTGTAATTCAAATTTTAAGGCATTAATATGCCAGACTTTGTTGCCCCTACTTGTCTGACCGAAATGCTGTGAACATTGAAAAATAGATTGCAGTGCCAAAATACAATTATTTAACGAAGAGAAAATGAATTATTGTACTTATTTATGTATATAATAAATTTATCATCTTACTCCACCGGGGTAAGAATGAAATCGGGGTTCTCAAAAATGTCACACAATGTTTTACCGAAATTAAATCACTTTTAATCAAATAAATATTTACATGGCATGATTTTGAACTAGAAAGGGCTATTATTGAATAAATAATTAATCGGGGCTAAAGATGAAAAGCGACATTAAATCAATTCGGACATTATAACACCTCTAAGAATTAAAAAATATTGAGTAAATCTATAAAACACTTGCACCTATCTTGTAAATAAAATTACTGGACACGGGATAAGACTAAAACACTCAATTAACATGCTTAATAGTCAAGTCACGGAAATTTGCATTACATACAAAACCACACAGCGGCAAATGCTGAGTGAAGTTTGGGACAACAAAATATTGCAAACATTGCAAGAATTGTACTAAATCGGTCGCTTTGGACGAATTTTTTTCCCGTACTCGCCTTATTTACCTATATTAAATAATAATTCTGTGTTTTATTATTAAATATTTTGCCGATCAAAAGTTTTTGATTTTCAGTAACGTAAAACATAGACACGGTACCTACAGTTCGATCCGGGAGAAAATGTTATTACCAACCGATTTATAAAAAAAATCTTCTTATTTGTCGAAAAGTTTTTACTGTAAAAGTATATTAAAATAATAAAATAAATAATAGATAATAATATACTGTCGTTGTCATGATAATTAATATTATTATTACTATGGATATGGATATTATTGGTTAGTTGGAAAGTTATAATAATGATGTTTAAAATATGTAAGAGCGGGTAGTAAAACTGTGTTTTATATTCCAGAACCCAAGTTTGGTTTATCGCAGCGAGGAAATTTGGTGGTGCAAATAGGCGAATGGCGCTTCAACAAGCATGCTTGCTGGGGCTCCAAGGTCCGATGGACTTGCATCAAGAAGAAGTATGGCTGCACTGCTGCCATCACTACTGTGGACAATGTTATTGTGAAGACTCTTGGCTCGCACAATCATTAGTATCATCGCCGGATATATATTGAAAAATACATTGTGATCTCCTGAAATAGAAATGTTGATTCTACGAATAAGTGGCAAGAAACTCTCATACAAAGTACGATAAAAAGGCATGAAACATAATTTTATTATATTTATATATATGAGGCTAAAGATAACCGGCGAATCAGAGAGCAATGGAGAGTAAATGCAGGGCAGCTACAGAGCGATGAAAAAATAAATATGCTAACAATTTCAATGTCAGGTACATTAAACTTTTCTGTTGTCTGAATAGTGTAAATCAAATCGAATATTTATGTACAAAATAATATTTGTTAGTTGCTTCCAATTCAAATCCGATACACACTTGCAATATTTTTTTGTCTTTGTTAAGTATACGAGTATACGTACTGTACAAAGAACAAGCATCATTCCAGCCGAAAGACGGACAAAGCCTTCCCCCCGCCCCACCAGTGTTGTGCGTCATTTGGGGAGACCATCACTCCAGAATAAGCATAGAAAGAAACAACTCCTGCGCATCCGTGGAATTTTTTTGATTAAAATAAAAGATTCCACGGATTTTAAGTATATCATGATATTACTTGGTAATGGTATAATGTACCTGTTGATTGGGGCTTGAGGTTATGAAACATCCTTCTTGGTCACGCATTTATATAAATAACATTATGTCTCCTTGAAAATACTTCACTGTATTCTGACTAGGGTTTGAAATCCTGCATTCTACGTTCCCGCATGCCCACGGTTCCCACGTTAGGAAATTTCTAAAGAAATGTAATATGCCAGGTCCGTTTTTTTCGTTTATACTATTTTTTTTGTAAATTGTAATTACTAAATAATCGTATACGTGCGTAATTCCGTTGTCACGCGTAAAAGAAATCGGTTTAGTAGAAAAACTACATAAATACAGTATTTCGCTCGATTATTTTTTAAATACCGAAAACTATTTTTTTTTAACAATGAAATATAAGAAAATTACATTCTACAATAAATGCCGCTTAATGGTAGTGTTCAGCACAATCGTGTTCCGGTCAGGTGGTAATGTACGGTACTGTAATTTCCGGCATAGAGGCATAACACCTTAGGCTTCAGAAATCAATGTGAACTGAATGCTTGTTCGCCACTTTCATTACATAAAAAAATAGCATAATATTTTCATACATACCTACATCTCTTGCGGGATTAAATATCTTCCGAAGTTTCCTGTGGAAAAAAAAAGACTGGGAGATTGTAAACCATAATTCTAACATGAAATGTAACTTTATAACGTGTTATATTTTCTGTCTTTATAATTATTGATATAGATGATGTTCTTTTAGTTTGAACAAAGACTTTTTTCTTTGAATTTGCTGTAGAATATGTATAATTATCTCATATTTAGTACAAATATTTTTTTTAACGATGTGTTTTATGATAAGTGATTTTGTAGCTTCGTAGGTGTGAGCAATGTGCTCAATTGTCTTAATTTAATTTTTTTATTCGTTATTCCTATATTTTTGTATCGGGTAGAATTCGATCGCAGCTTTCTGGTTTACTATTTCCATGTGGTGATTTTAGTTCATAAGTATTTTTTTAAGAATTCGACTAGTACTTTACGATAAATTAAATATCATTTTATATAGCGTCTCACTCGCATTGAATTGATTTTTTTGCCTTTTGTGTGATGTTAATATTGTTATAAAGTTTTGATATTAAGTATAGTAACTATAATATTAAAAATATTCAATTATAAATGCATTTAAAATGTCGAGACAAAGCTGTCTGACAACATAGTTTTAATGATTCTATAACTTAATTGTATACTTAAAATGTTCAATGCGATGCGTCGTCGATTTAGTTTCGTCGATTTAGTCGATCGAGATTAGTTTAGTGACTTAGAAATATTTCATCAGTGTATTCCTATCTTTATGAATTATTAAAGTATGTAGAATTTCATATTAGTAATTTTTGTATTTCCTCTTAGTATTCATGAATAATAAAAAAATATATATGTTAGGTACATAATTTCACCGTCGAGTTGCACTTTTGGATCTATGAAATAAATTCCTATAGTTTAACAATTCTACTACTACGCTGGGGTCCTGGGTTCGATTCCCGGGTCGAGGGATACTAGAGATAACGGTGTAAAATCCTTTATCTCTTTCTATTGGGATTTTTCCATTTTCTGAAAGTTTCCCAGTACCTCGAAGTTTGGTTATGTGCCTGGAAGGAAGCCTTCTTAATTGTTAAACTATAGTAATTTATTTCATGGATCCATCCATCCAAATTTATAAAATATGAGTTGAATTGATGTAAACACACATTTTTATTTACTCAATTTACGAGTATATAAATTACAGCGGTTCCAGCTACTGATGATACTGTAATTTTACAGACGTCCTTTAAAAAATGTCAAGAAATGCCGTTGAAATAACTCTTCTGAATGTAGAATTGACAGACTCATATTGTTTAACTATGTTCAGTTACTAATTTGGGCGGTTCCTTTCAGATCTCAATCCAATGTTCGCTCGGTCACAAAGAGGAAATCCAGTCATCATGATCGGTCAGTATCGATTCAACAGAGTCAACAAGTACGGCAGCCGCACCAGATGGGTGTGCGTGAAGGCCAAAGCTGGCTGCAGAGCCTCTCTCCACACCATGGACAACGCCATTGTCAGGGTCTGGGGATTCCACGATCCATTAGCACATACCAGCGCCAATCGCTTCTGAACGCAGTATTATGGGAACAATATCTTAACTATCCAATTCAATGTTATGCTTATCGAAAGTACTCATACGGTCGCTGATGTTTATCTATTTATTTTGGACGATTAATAATTAAGCTTAGGGCATTGTTAAGAAAACGATGTCCTGTTGAGATTAGAAATTTGCAAAATTATGTTCTATTAACATTATTATTTAATTATGTTGTATTAGACCAGTATTTGTATGAAATCTCAAGAAATAATGAAATCTTCGAAGTGTTTGATCATGGAAATATTTTTAAGGTTAAGTCAATTAAAAGATAATTTTGAGAAAGCAAACACTGGCTTATGGTATCAGATTTCAGCGATCAATATGGTAAACAATCAATAAAATAGGTAATTACTCTAAATCATCTTTTTTAAGATAATTCAATTGTAGCATAATATTATCGAGTATACAAAATGTTCGGTCATAAGACTCAGCAGACGGTTGTTCCTCAATTAATTCATGACAAAACGGTGCTTTCCAATAAATTGCGTACGCAATCGTTGTTACATTGAGGCTTGGAGTTGTTTAGATGAAATATGAAGGAGATGTTTCGGTTTGTATGGTGTGGTCAGCAATATGTACATACTTAGATAGAGGTAATATAATTGTCAGAGGAAGCTTTGTAGTGGTACAGACAGATTTGCTAGTTATACATATTTTACAGTTCTACGCAAATATAGCTTGATTTAATTTTTTAAAAAATCATTTACGGTATTTTCTTATTAGTGATTTGTGAGCGGGTTTTAAAGGAACTTAGGAACGAAGCTTGCGGCGTTAAGTTTTGCGTTTTGGACTAGGTAACAGGAACTACTTAACTTGAATAAATAAATGAGAATCTATGCGATGCAAATACGTGCGTTTCGGGTTCCTCAACAATTGCTCTTTGATGCGACTCCGCGGTTTGTGTTTACGTTCTTAGATGTCCACTCGATGGGGTAAAAGTTGTCATCGTAATTGGTCTTAAGCCTTGTTCTTGATTTCGTTGCAACATTTGCCGATCTCTGCTGCTTAGAACAAGAACTGGCGTTGCCAAGTCCGTGTGGAATAAAATAATCGTTTCTATTTTCTATTTGACCTTAGTTTATTGCCTGTTTAGATATAGGGCCGGGATCCTTCGCGGAGTGTGTCTAATACAGTTTCATTTATGACGTTTAATTTGTTGACATTAACGTGCTTCTCCTAGATGTTTTCAGTTGGTTTAAATTTAGGAGTTTGATAAAAGTGGACTACGCTTTAGACGCTCATTAATCTACGGTCATATTCTTGTAACTCGAATCACTTACACACATACGTGCTGTAAAAAAGGCGCAGGATTTGATTCAAGCAATAAAGCGATGTGATAAGTTGCCTAAACTACCAGGTCACATGTATAATTGGCAAAGGTTTGGAGTAAGTTCTTGCCTATCGTTCTGACAAATTGAAATTTATTTGCAAATAAATTAAGATGAAATAGAGAGATTAGGCTTAATGTTCTCTAAATTTTCTTGTGCACTTGCTATTATCTGAAACATCTCCTTAACTTCCGATTAGGCTAGGTCTTAATTTTGTTGTAATAAAGGGTGGGTAGTTGTAAGCGTTACAGCATAGTTTTAATACTTTTATCAAATGTAGTGATCTAATTTCATTAAAATAACTATATCACAAAATGTCACGCACTACTAACTTAAATATTACTTAGGTTTGGGTGGTGGATAAAAGCTTTTATTCAGTATTTAATCGTGAGTAATGTTTATCTCGACTAATGTTTACTTACATGCATAGAATACATAGTGTATTTATGGTTTATAACATGTTGTTTCATTTTTTTTTTCGAAATCATCATCCATCTTAATATTGATTTGGACTCACCCATTTACGGATTCATGAAAGGTTACGTTGCATGATTTCATTTCTAAAGCATACTTTATTAAGTTTCAGTGAAGGAGGTCTGGAGTAAACGAGGTACTAAAATGCTGGAAGTAAATGGGTATCGTTTCACTAAAAAGAGTGATTCCGGGAAAAGAATTGCTTGGAGCTGTTCAGTCAAGACTAGGACGAAGTGCAAAGCGTCTGTCGTCACATGCAACGGTGCTGTGGTTAAGAGTTCTTTACACCACAACCATGCCACTCAACCATTCTACTGGTGGTAGGGCAGCTACAAATGGTGCAGTTCGATCGTTCGATAACTTCGATTTCCCATCGTCCATCATGGAGTTACCTTCTCTGCTCAATGGTACGTTCTGTGCCGTTGTAAGGGTTGATCGATTTTAATTCATATATTTTCATGTTTCATGTGGTTGAGACTGTTTAATTTAAACTTAATGCACTTGTCTAGAAAAGAGGTTTATGTTTGGTGAAGGAGTTGTCCAACCAAAAATATTATGGTCATAGACGACATACCTACACTTTTAAGTGGTCATAAGTCTTGCCGTTGCATTGTAACAGTCTGAACTACGAGTATATTGTATTTAATGATCTTAAATTAGCTAATGTGCGGTCGTATCATGACCTTTTATTGTCAACCTAAACTGAAACGCTATTAGCTTTGTCTCGTTTCTTCATACGCGCTGTCACATAAGTCGAATGAAACAAAATTTTGGCCGCGCCTAAACTGCGAGCGCAATAAGACGTCATGGTACGGACCCTGATTTAAATATATCGACTCAAATTCTTCTAATGTCGACTTGGTCTAACAAGTACGCTATATGTCGTTTTTGGGCAATTAAACGTTAAACTGATTTTTTAAATCTAATCCGTATATTTTCTTAGAGATTATTTTTAAGTTCCTACCCACTTGTTATTTTAGTTACTTACTGCTTAACTGTAATTTTTCTTAATATTTGTTTGTTTATCGCAGAATCTGTTTTAATAACCGAAATTTGGACGAACAAAGGTACGAAAATGCTTCAAGCCGGCGGTCATCGCTTCACCAAAGTATCTTCTTCTGGGAACAAACATTATTGGTACTGCACTGTGAAGACACGCACTCAATGCAAGGCCTTCATTTGCACTTACGCGGATGCTGTAATGAAAAGTTCTTTTGAACACAATCACGCTGTTACAAATCGACGATGGGCTGCTTTGAGCTATTTTCAACCACCGATGGAACAAGCACCTTATTTAAAATCGGGCTGGTTATGAGGTGTAAGTGAGTGAGATAAGTTGTATGTGTGTTTCTCTGTGTCTGTCTTTCGCAACTTCGAAACTTGTGGACTGATTGATCCCAAGACACATTTCTTCACGCAGATGACCTTGTTTAGCAGCCCGCTTGACACTTTATTTTTTTTTATGTTATGATATTGGCAAGCAAGCATGCAGTTTACATTGATGTTAAAATGCAGATGTGTTATCACTTCTGAAGCCTAAGGTGTTTTGCCTCTGTGCCTGAAGTTATAGGTACGGAACATTACCACCTGACCGGAACACGATAGTGCTGAACACTACCATTTAGCGGCAAGTATATTAGGTAATGCGGTGGTGCCTACGCCCGCGAGCTCCGTCACTGAAGCTCTGCGACCAGTAAATCGAAAATTAAAATTCCAGTTTGTCAACACAGACATATATATATACTAAAGTACCTACTAGACAGGACATTCTCCATGATAGCATGGTTCCAGTTTATAACATTCAATTAAGTACACTTTCCCATACTAACATGATAGCTGACGTGAAAACGTCATACTAAATATCTGTCAAAGCAATTTAAAAACGGAACCGGCTGTTTGTTCCCGGTCTTTAAAGAGTATATCTTTAAAGACCTCATTGTTTATCAAGGTATTTTTAGCTATATTTGGTAGATCTAACCGAAGTGGTTTCCAAGATATTCAGCTCTGAATTAAACTAGGTTTTGAATCTTAGTCAATATTTAAACTAAGAATGCCAAAATTTAGCTATTATTAGCTTAGCATTAGGAGCATTTTATATGCCTTTCCCTAAAAGAGTCTCATGACTGTGAAAAGTGGTCAGCCATTATTGAAAGAAAGTATCTCAAATTTTAATGAAGGTTAGGTATATGTATGATTAGTTTCTCATATTTTTATTTTTAGCAATAAAACACGTGAGTTTAGAAATTAACGAAAAATGGAAATATGTGATTGATAAATGATTAGTTTAGTAACTTTAGTAGAATTATGTACCTATACCACTCACTGAATGAGGGTCTCAAAATGACCGGCTTCTTGTGATGAATCTCTGTTCCAAATTCTGGTTCCATAAGACATAGAGCAACCGGCCGCGGCGGACCGGAGGGGAGTAGCCATAGGGCCTTTCCCCTCTGTCAAAGTACAAGAACAAGTGGGCCTATGTCTGTCGCGAGATGTTTAAATGTGTGCGTGAAATTTTTTATGTATTCTGTTGAAGTCGTGGTGTGAGTTTCGTAGTAATAGACGATTTTTGTTGTGTGTGCGTGTCGCACAGATTCACGCATCGCAAAAAATTACGTACTGTTTTGCATCGGTAATAAATGCTATGAGAGTTTTGGCGGGAACCTTGAAAGATGCGTGTGGTGCTCTTATTTTATTTCATTTTCTTGGTGTATTTTTGAGATATCTATACAAATAAATAAAATTGGAGTGTCTGTTTATAATGTAAAAATAACCGCTTTTTACTAAATGCATATGTATGTATACACGGTACATATGCCAAAACAACATTTTTTTCAATTTTTGTCTGTCTGTTTGTTCCCGCTAATCTTGGGAACGGCTGGACCGATTTTGACGGGACTTTCACTGGCAGATAGTTGATGTGATAAGGAGAAACTTAGGCTACTTTTATCTCCATACAACCATACACACATACATACCTACATACAAATAAATAGAATTTGAGTGTCTCCGATTTTGACGGGACTTTCACTGGCAGATATCGTGGATGAAGTCGCGGGCCCAGCTAGTATTAAATAAATGTGGCATTTTGTTTGATATAGGCTTATTACAGTACTCGTGTATAGAATAACAGTGTGAAAACACGTTCTTTCGGGTTGCCTCCAAAACTTCATTGTAAAGTAGCCATCGCTTTACTCGAATTACTGTGACTCTGACTGACTGAATGATAAATTGACTGACTGACTTTGACTTTTACGTTGCTTATTACGAATACGAAATATCGTTTTACTTAACACTGGCAATTTGCATAAAAAGCGATGGCATGAAATTAAAAAAAAAAAACGCTATGCTACTCCCCTCCGGTTGGCCGGTGGCCCGTGTTGCTGTCTCAAGATGACCAGGTAATCATATTGCAAATATTGAAAATTGTTTTTATATACATACTGTCAAATACCTATTGTAATAAACAATTTCAATTTTTGTATCTTTAGTTAATTAGATTTTTTGTTATCGTCTAGTCATTCTTGTAGTAAAGATAAGTTAGTTAGTAGTAAGTAATGATTATATTACATACTAAAAACGTTGTCACTTTTAAAAATTCTGTGATAGTGATTTCTAATGCTTGTTTCACACGTACCACAATTACTCACTCCGTCGCGACAAAAGGTTCTCAACAGGTGAAGCTTTGGTTACATGTGAATACTTTAAAAAGCCAATTTTACGGCGAAAACAATTGCATTTTTCTGTTTGTGGTACCTATGTGTGAAAGAAAGCTAAATCGCATTTGTAAAAAGAACTTAATAATTTAGTTACATATTATTATTTCCAGTATTAAATTTCTTTGGTCTTAACATCGATAGTTTTTTTTTTAAAGCCGGCTCCACTGACGCGCGTGGCGTCGCGCCTTGAATTCACGGGTAATAATAAGTACATGATTAACATCCGGTCATGCAAGCTCAGACGTATTTTTTGCCGTTCTCGTTCACGCTTCGCGCCGCCGTTTCCCGAATGTTTCGGGGAAAAAAAGCGTGAACAAAATTTACACTCGTGTCGCGGGCTTTCGCGGCTATTCGCACCGCGAGTGTAGAGCCGACATAAAATATCTTCGTAAGCGTCTGAACAATATTTTAGTACCTACTAAGATATACCTACCTAAGAATCAGTAGATTATTTTGTACTATCATGTTATGGAATCTAACAAAGGCGTCTTTTTTCAGTCATGGAAATCTGGACACTGAGAGGGACTAAAATGCTGGAGGTCGGTGGGCATAGATTCTCAAAGAATTGCGCACGTGGAAACAAGACTCATTGGCACTGCACGAAGAAGCCCAGAACAAGGTGTAAAGCATTCCTCACCACTTACGAGGGTGCTGTGGTGAGGAGTTGCTTAAACCACAACCACGACATAGGGAACCGTCAGTGGACAACTATAGGCTATCAGTAGTACCTAGTAATGGTAGTTATAAATACCTTTTGAGTATTTTTTTATGTAATGAAAGTGGCAAACATACCTACATGCCGATGCGTTTATGTCTATGGTAAGTGAATACTCTAGCGCAGCGTTGCCCATTTGCATATTGCGACCCGGTACCGGGCCATCAAAATAAAATACTGGGTCGAAACCTTCCGGCTTGTTTGAAAAATATTACCTAAGTACTAATCCTATTATTGATCGACGCGTCGTAAATATTATTAATAAATGTGTAATGTTTTACCTAGTGGAAAAATAATAGCTTGGTTTTAAAAATAAGTGCGTCACAAAGGGGCAGTGTGAATATTACCGGGCCATAACAGAACAATGATTGAGAAACACTGCTCTAGCGTATGGATCGACATTCGATCATATATCACCACTTAAACGGAAAAAGAGAACCATAATTGTTTTCTTTTACAACGCTCCTACCAACTTGTACTTAGTACACTTTTGGGTGGATATAGGCAGCAATCGTCATGTGAATTAGATAAGTAGAGGCAATAGAAGGCAGCAGTAGAATTAAGTAGTAGTACCTATGTTGAGCTTTTATCCCAAACAACTATGTTACAAGAAGGGGTCTTGATAATAACAGACAGAGAAGACAGAGTTTCGTCGTACAAATTTATTTCAGAAGTTGCAAAAAAGTACAAATAGTCTCCGATACTTTCGTCTCGCAGTTTCACTGCGGTCAACCACGATCGGTGCAGTTGCCCCCTGCGAGGAGCATTCCACGCTAGTCGTGATCACGACTAGGTCTTTGGGTTCCTAAATTTTGGCTTGGTTGTCTATCAGTTGGGTTCTCTGGTCAGTGTTGCTTCTGAGGCTCCTCAGGTGTCAAGTCCGGTGGTAAATTCTTTGCGGCCACAAGTCACTCCTCCGCTTGATCGGCGAGCAGCTCTCGCTGGAACCGCTTTCCGTCCGGAGGTCGCGCGTGCAGGGGTGCGAAGTACAAATAACTGAGATACTATCATCTCATACCCCCTTGGGGTATGGGGAGCCAGCCATGTTCGGGGCGTTTGCCCCCTGCGTGGGGTTTTCTTCGCCGGCCGTTGATACGGCCGGGTCCTTGGGTTGCCATCTTTGGCTTTGTAGGGTCTAGTTAGGTAGGTCTAATCAGGTGAGGTCAATCCAGGTGGAAGTACAAATAATGGCTGGCACTGGCTTTTATACACTTGGCTAGGCTTGGCGATGGCAAAGGCGGTGGGGAGCGCTGGCGATGGCAGATGGCGCTGTTGGCAAGGCTGGCAACAGCGCCATCTGCCATCATGATTAATAGTTGTTACGGATCACATCCGTAACAACTATTAATCATCGTTAATCTTGTCAATATATATATATATATTCGTCTTAACCTTCGCGACATTATGTAGATACGTTCTTTAGACTGTGATATTAGTCTGTAGCTCGCTTTTGTGCTGTGCCGTTTACTCGTATGAGAGTAATAACGACTTCAAACTATCGCTATTCTTCTCATACACGTTACGAAAGAACGAGAAAAAATCAAAGACGTAAATAGGAAATAAGCGATTAAGTGAGGCGGAAATCGAAAACTGTGATGTTTGATTGACGTGATGGACGATGATTAATATTAATTTGGGATTTGAGCTCAACAAAACCTTGTTGTACCGTTGAGCTTTAGTACTGGAACTTGAGAGCGTCGGCACTACTTGCGTTAACAGATCAGCCGCTATTCTGAAGGCAGTGTTACCGTTTTCTGGTAGAGGTAAAATGTATCGCAGCTATCATATTTTTGTGTTACGTAAGGTTTGGGGATTCAGCAGTGGCAAATTGATGTATCTGGTGTTTTTGTAGATGTCGATCACGCCCCCGACGCTTCGGGGGCAGATAGGCCCGGGAAAAGAGGGTTGAACCTCCTGACCCCTGAACCATCCCCTTCCTCTGTTACGCTTCATGTGCGGAGGGAGGAATGATGATTATTAGCAGTTGTAGATGTCTGCGGTTAGCTAAGCTACAGAATACTTACCATCGATTTAAACGGTATGCTTGTTTGACACTTTTAAATTAATTTGTTTTGGTTATTATGCACTGTTTTTAGTTAACAGATAGTCTTGTAGTAGACTGGTAGAAGGTATTAGTTACTCTGTGTTGCCTTGTATTATTAAATAACATATATTCCTATTAAATTCAATTAAATACCGATTAATGTTTTTTTTAATTGTGCGACATATTTTTTTTAAATGTTTAATAATGGAAAGAAATTTGTATCTCCGAAATATATCTAGCAGTGTTCCCAACTAAACGGTAGGTAATAGCAGGTGTAAACGCAGTACTTTGATTATTTTTATCATCTACTGAATTCTACTGTAAAACGTTATTCCATCCACTGTAAATCCATTCAGAGAACCCTGAAACCTGAAGACCGATAAATAGAAATGTACGACATTTGGATACGGTACCTATTTGTTTGCCTCGTCCATACGAAATTTAGTGGCTACATTATAGACCAACCAGAAAGTCAGTTATTACATTATAAAACTGTTTTTTTTCTAGATCTGCGATAATTTCAAGTAAGTGCTGTGAGTGTTAGCGTATTTATTTATACTTATATCAAGTATGTTTATTTAAAAAATAGCAAAGATTATCACGGGCGGGATTCAAATCTGCGATTTCTGGAACACTAACCCAGTCGCTTTGTATAGGTACTAGTGAGCGCAGCTTCGAATCTTGCTCGAAGTAGCAAATTTTTTTCATACTTTTGCCATTTAAAAATCTTTCAATTTACGGGGATGTTATTGCAAAAAATACAATATGATAATTTTAAATTTTATTTTTAGTAAGGGAGATATGGACCAAACGTGGATCTAAAATGTTAGAGGTGAATGGGTATAGATTCACGAGGAATTTGGTTGGCAAGCATATAGTGCACTGGACCTGTACAAGGAAGCCGAGAACCAGGTGCAAGGCTTTCCTTACCACTCTCGACGACACTCTGATCGAAAGCTTTTTACATCATAACTATGATGCTATTATGGGAAATCGAGGGTGGGCTATTCAAGACAGTTAAATGTGATTCTATTCACTTAAAAACAGGGACCCTATTACACACGTTCGTTTTCTTTAGACTGTGCTATTACTAAGACTCCGCTGTCCGTCTGTCTGTCTGTAGGTACGTGCTTTTGTGTGTGTATTATTAGTATTGTACGTGTGTTTATGCCATTTTTATAGATGACGGTGTGTGTCCGACACGCATTTGACCGGTTTTTTTTTCGTAGCATTATATCAATTAAAGACAAAGACGCTAAGATTATTTACTGTCAACAAAAAAAGAAAGAATGAATTTTATTTGCTTGTCTTTGGTTTCACTTCCTACCTTTCTTCACAAAATGTCTTCCATACACTTATTACATTTTTCACTGCTTTACTCCAGTGGGGTTTATCCCCTGGACCACATTTATTAATATATCTCCCTTGCAATTGCAGTGTTCAATGCGAGCGTGTTTCCAATAGGTGCTTATTAATATGTCCCTCCTCATTTTGTTAGTACTGAGGCAATAGAGTCTCAAGGTTGATTTCGCCATCTTCAACGAGTTGTTTGATTGTATATATTGTACGCACAAAACTTAAATGCCACTGAGTGAAGTTGCTTTCGTATTTTTCCCCCCTGTCTTTTATGATCACGAAAAAAGCAGTTTCGATGTTGACCTGATGAAAACTAACAGCTGCCGCTTTTTTGTCCCGTGTATTCCTTTCCTTGACTTGACTTGTAACTAACTTCAAGGATGCACTAAGGTTTTGCGCAAAGTGTAGACACGGAAGCTCCAGTGTAGATGTGGACGCTGAAGTGTAGATGTGGAAGCTGCAGATTTCACTTTTCTTCCAATTGAATAACTAAATATCTATATAACAAAACATTTTTTAAGAAGTGCGCGCTGTTTTTTTGAGTAAATTGCAATAAACTAATGGAATTATTAAGATCCTGTGTGTATTTGTTGAGCTTGATCTTTTTGCTAAAGCAATTGTGGTAAATTGTATGATCATAAAATATAAATTATTTTAGTATTTATACGGTTGTAATTACTGTAAAGTTGCCTAACATTTTTTAATTCTATTTATAGTAAAGGAGATTTGGACGCCGAGGGGTACTCTAATGTTAGAAGTTAATGGGTATAGATTCACGAAAAACGGTGTATGTGGGCAGAAAACACATTGGCACTGCACAACGAAGACCAGGACTAAATGTAAAGCTTTCATCACTACAATTAATGGTTATGTGGTCAAGAAATCCTTACTCCACAACCATAAGCTTGGGAATCGGGGTTGGAGTACTGAGGGTAGTAAAATATTAGTTTATCAATCATCTTAATTTCCAACGACTTGTGACGTGATTAAGTAACTATTAATTTATTTATCCCAATTATACAACTTTTCGATGTCAATATCTATATTTGAAAATCTCGAAGCCAATATATATATATTTTTTTCATTTATTCAAACATACTTAAAACTATTTTACAATTTTAACTACATCAAAAAGCCTGAAGAGGTTTGTGCTGATGCAGGTATTCGTTCAACATATAAATTTCATAACAAGTAGGAACAGTATTCCATCTTACCAACGGATACAATGTTAAGTAAATGTCTTAATATTAATGTGTTATTATACATAACAATGTATACAATTAAAATGTATTACACCTAATCACAATTTGCTTTTGATAAAAGTTGAGAAAAAAATAAAAATAGAAAATCTTATCCTGATAACTGATATCTGAATACAAAAACTCAATTAGGTAGGTACACCGATTCAATAATTACAAATAGGTACAATGAGGGTATATTTACAATTACTGACCGAGCGAATGAATGAATGAGCTCGAGGTGCCGAGCACGGAGCACGGTAACAATAAAAACTGGTTTCAGGATACATTCCGCAATTCCGCAATTAGTGAGCTGCATATAATATCTAGTGGTCTACAAATTATCTTCGTTTTCCTTAAAAAGTAATTAGATGCGGGCATTATGGAGTACCTAAAATCCTACATCTATTTTGTTATTAAATGAAAATCAAAATCTAATTGTGTCTTTATATACATAGGTATAGATACAATAAAAGCATGCAGTTCAGGTGGATGTTGAGTGATGACTGCATCCTATAGATATCTACACAAAAACCTGAGGTCGAAATGCAGATTCCTTGCCACCCCTGAGACCTTTTTTTTTTCTTTTCTCAAACGGAGGTAGAATGTCGAGTTGGCGTTATTAGTTATAACTAAGAATACCAATTCCATTGAGTGAGGTTGAGTTAAGGTCGAGGTTATGACTTAGAATATGGGTGTGAATCCCTACCACCGGGAAATCGAGTTGTGAAAATACCCTTTTCAAAAGTAATTAAAGTAACTTCTTTCGTAGTAAGTACACTGCTGTTCTTAAACTAAAGAAGTCGATAAGTGGTAAATATGATTTTAGTTAAATATAAACGGTAATAATAATAACTATAAAATATATACTTAGTTACTTATACCGGTATATTTATATTTTTAATTATGTTTTAGTGACAGAGATTTGGACGTTGAGGGGTTCTAAAATGCTGCAAGTTAATGGGCATAGATTCTCAAAAAACACTGAACGGGACCAGAAAATTCATTGGCACTGCACAAGAAAATCCAGAACGAGGTGCAAAGCGTTTGTCACCACTATCGACGGTGCTGTTATCAAAAGTCACTTACAACACAACCATGAGATCGGAAATCGCGGTTGGATTCTTCAAAAATAACATCTGGTTTTAATATAATTTAGACTAGCTGTTGCCCGCGGCTTCGCCGCGTGTATGTCGTTTTATAAATAACTAAGTAGCTTATGTTCTTTCTCAAAGTCAGCTCTATCTCTGTACCAAATTTCATTAAAATCGGTTCAGTCGTTTGGACGTGAAAAGGTAACAGACAGACAGACGGACAGAGTTACTTTCGCATTAATAATATTAGTAGGGATTGTCCCTAAAGACAACGGAGGTACAGATAATGGTCGCCGTATTCAGGTGCCTTAGCTATCGAAATTTTTATAACGCATATGATTTACTTAGAATAAATGGTAGGCACTCAGTTAATCCTTAATCTTATTTGTTGAACTGGCTGCTGAGCGCCCAAAGTACAGGCTCCGCCTAGTTTGGGGTTCGATGGCAAATCCAAACCGAAAAAATGCTAACTTTACTTTACCACCTTGTTTTAAGTCTGTTATGAATGTATTTTCTTCTTTTTTGATTGTAATAAATGCATGCTTGATTGAACCCGGTACTTTTACTATTGATACCGCATTACCTAATTTATCTGCCGCTAAATGGTAGTGTTCAGCACTGTCCTGTTCTGGTTAGATGGTAATGTATGGCCCCTTAATAACTATAACTAAGGCATCTGCATTTTGACTTCTGGTCTGTGTGTGGGTGTTTATGGGCTGCAGTCATCACTTAACATCAATGTGTAATTGTGGTATTTATATTTGGCGATTTTTACGCCTATCGTCTCTAAGCGTCTCTTGTTGGTTTAATACTGTAGCACAGAATAATTATGAGCAGTATGGAAACTACGTACAAAACCTTTGAAGCGGCACACTCGCACAAACATGCGCATCGACGCTCGAGTACCTAGCTAGTGACGGCGATACTGCAGCACCGCGAGAACCGCTTAGGGGCCTCGTCAATGCGCATCTTTGTGTGAGTGTGCCGTGTCGAGCGTTTTGTACGTAGTTTCCATACTGTTCATATTTGTACTGTGACTATGGAGTCCTAAATACCTAAGTAGATTAGTAACATACAAATATTGAGTATCAGCCTTAGATAACTCTTTTGTGTTTTTGTTCATAAATTTATATGTGGTATACATAACAGTAACTTAATAAAACCTATACCTACGCTTTGTAATTTAGTTTCTTTGAAGAGAATTTTTAAACTAGAGGTAATTGTGAGCTTAAATCAGTTAAATTTAATGTACCTACACATACCTACTTATTTTTCATTAAAGTAAATTTTTAACCGAATTGAGCTTTTTAAACATGTACTTTAGTTATCTTAGTGTAGTTTTAATACCGACGAAAAATGAAGCGGCTGGTGTAGAACGCAAGCGATCTACTCGGTTAAGCGACACGTCCGCGGTCGTGTGTGTTGGTGACTGCTGGTGGCAAATTAAAATGCTCGTTTCCGTGCTTCGGAGGGCACGTTAAACCGCCGGTCCAGGGTTGCTATCGATAAATAGCAGTCGTTAAACCTTGTGGGAGGCCTTATGGGCGGTTTGAAAACAGCTGTTGGACAGCGGGTTGGCCACTAACCCGTATCTTCACCAACCCGCATGGAGCAGCGTGGTGGAGTAAGCTCCAGGCCTCCCCCCAAAAAGGGGAGAGACTCGTGCCCAGCAGTGGGACGTATAATGGGTCGCCATTATTAAATAAGGCAGGGTGAAATTGTTGGAAATAGCTTTTTTTCGTTCTGTTTAAGTATGACCAGTATATTTTTAAAAAGGCAGGTTTTTTATGATGTGCGTCGTTTTCTACGAGGTTTTTAAGAACGGTTGTAAGTTGTGAGTGATGTTGAAATTGAAGAAGTATTTGATGAACCAAATACCAACACTTAAATTCGTACATTCGTTGGTGAGAACAACCATACCTAAATACTTTTATTGAAATGTTTTTAATTCGATTTCGTTAGTTTCAGTGACGGAGATCTATACGAAAAAAGGGTCAAAAATGTTGCTAGTTGACGGACACAGGTTCACGAAAAACAATGCGCACGGGAAAAAGATCCGTTGGTACTGTTCAGTGAAGACCCGGACGAAGTGTCGCGCCAGCATCACCACCTGCGAGGGTGTGGTTCTCAAGTCCTCCCTCCGCCACAACCACGAGGTTGTCGATCGGCACTGGGGCACACTTAGCTAAATATAACTTTGCTGCGACATCAAAGACTATTGAGTAGCTGCAGGTAGCATAATAGTGATACCTATAGTATAAGAGAATACATATTATACACAGTGGTAGATATTCATCAGGGCAGTTACAGTTCATTAAGTACCATTCATTGCCTTAACTTGTTTGGTTGATATGCTTTGTATGCATTTCTATGGGTACGATGAGGACGATGCGGACGTCGGATTGCCTCGCTCATTTTACGTCCGCGTCGGTGATCACCACAGAATAGATAAATAAGGATAGAATGGCTAAAGACTCATTTTCATATTGAAACCGCTGTCGCCAGTTGCACGCATTGACATTGACACTACAGAGACAATTCAAACTGCAATTGGTCAATTGAAATAGACCACTCCCAAACACTTACTTCTCACAAAACTAACTCTTTCAACTTAAGAAATTCGGTTGCTTTTCGTATGCTCTGATTTCGCAAAGTTAAGACGTTTTGATTCGAAATATTCGAATGTCATAATTTCCACAAACTGTATTACCAGTTTATAACATTTCCACAATGATCGTGCAATTACTGAACCATATATAACATTTAAAAAATGCCAAAAATGCACATCAATCCATTGACATAATGATAATAAATGTGTGGCATACTTTTTACGTTCGATTAAATTAATTTCTAATAGTTATTATCGTGATATATAAAAAACATCCAATATTGATACTAATTTTTCACAAATTATTTCGTGGAAAAAAATATTTACTGGTATCCCAGCTTAAGAGATGTTTTTTATATTTTATAGACTTTTTATCTTATTATCGAAATTGGTGTTTTTGTGAAACAATATTTTTAATGAATTATTTTTATTTTATTTAAGAGTATTGAATGTGACCTCTTTTGAGATGTTTAGTGAAAACCGTGCTCAGAAGCTAATATTGTCGCAGGTGGTCGCACATTCACAGGTGTTTTTAGTTAATGGTGAATATGGCGTGTTTTCGAATCCAAGATATTGTAAACCTATGGAAATCGGCTGAAATGTTGATGTTGATGAGAAGTATTTTATTATAAGACCGAGCCCATATTGCTTTGTAGTGTTATTTCTCTAGTTTATGATAATTGTCCCCCGCAAAGAACTTTTTTTTTCAAAATGTGATATGGGTATCAATTTCGAGATTTCTTGGGGTGCTGATTACGAAAATGTCATCCGTTTTCCCTTTATTTCCATCGGCCCCCTCTGAGACCGCCACCGGTGTGGCCGTTGGGAATAAATAGTGCCAACGGCCACCCCGGTGGCCGTTAGTTTCATTTGCCCCCTTCGTAGTTATATTGCAATGGTTTATTAGGTGATAGGTGAAAATTTTTCAATTTGACATTTTGTGTCAAAATGTAAATCCAAGATGGCGGCTGCATGGAGTTGTCAATTTTTTCGTCATGGGTGTCGTTTTCAGGGTTCTTGAGGGTGTTAAATTGGATAGTGGTGTCAAAATGTAAATCCAAGATGGCGGCTGCATGGAGTTGACAACTTTTTCGTCATGGGTGTCGTTTTCATGGTTCATGAGGGTGTTGAATTCGATAGTGGTGTCAAAATGTAAATCCAAGATGGCGGCTGCATGGAGTTGTCAACTTTTTCGTCATTGGTGTCGTTTTCATGGTTCTTGAGGATGTTGAATTCGATAGTGGTGTCAAAATATATGACAAAAAAGTTGTCAACTGGTCAAACTCGTTTATTCCCATCGGCCCCCTCTGAGCCCGGCACCGGTGTGGCCGTTGGCACTAATAAGTGGCGTTTACCACCCCGGTGGCCGTTAGTTCCATCTGCCTCCATCGTAGTTATACTACAATGGTTTATTCGCATTTTGCATCGGACGGTGAGAACCAATGAAAATTGAATTAAAACAAACTTAAGTATTAAAAAAGTTTAATATTGGTTAATAATTTTGGAATGTTTTCATAATTTTCTAATGATTATAAAAACAATTTTCTTACCTTAATTATTTAAAGAATATTTTAAATTTAATATTTCTTTCTAGGGTATATTAGCAGATACTCTTACAATAATTTACGTGGAGAATAAATATGTTATAACAAATAAGTACTAAAATTTCAAGTGTTTCGTCATTATTATGTTATTTTGTTTGTTTATTCGTTTTATGACATAAAAGTCTATTTGCCATCTTGGATCTGAAAACGGATGCTATTTTCGTAATCAGCACCCCAAGAAACCTCGAAATTGATACCCATATCACATTATGATAAAAAAAGTCTCTCCGCCATCTTGGATCCGAAAACGGGTATCTCTTTCGTAATCAGCACCCGAAGAAACCACAAAATTGACACTCATCATTATAGGTTAACTGATATCCCATACCCATATTACTCACATGATAATTGTGTGCCTTCGAGCTCTACCATTGAAGCTCTACCACCGTACGTTACCACTAAGCAGCAGGTAAATTATAGACATATTAATATAACTACACAAATATTAATATAATGCGGTACTGCTGATCGATGAAGTATGAAGAGTAATCGGTTTTGAGTGTTCTTTTAAAAAATTGTATAAAAGTATAATGAAACATTGTCACATTAACTTATTATCACTTTCATACCATCGGGTACACCACCCGGAACTAAGCAGTTGATCTGTATTTCATATCTTTGACGCAATGTTCCAAGTGTTCCGAATGTTCCAAATGATTCATAAAATGATTCGGCACAGTTATGTGTTTCAGATGCTAATGTTCCATCCACCACTGTCATATTAAAAAAAATCTACATATGTAACTATACAAATATCGATATGGACTATAAAAAAATATCGATATTGTATATCACATCACTAGTGAAGATTTTCGTTTTAGTACATATTAGTAATTATTTTAGGGTTTTTAGGGTAACGGTGGTATTAAATATCTTTAACTATACCTCCTCGATTTACTGGAGGTCTTACTTTCATTTTACGTGTTAAAATAACACAAAACGCCATTTTTACCCAGAGATGTGTTGTTCTAAGCTGTCTACACGACACTACGAGCGGCGAACGAATGGTTCGGCCGAACTGTGTGTGTTCAGGCATAGTTGTGGTGCGCTTGCCACGCCCACATTACCATTGCATCTTTATTTATCTTTTCCGTGGTGATCACGCTCCGCTCGCGATGTTGGCCGCTTGTTGAACTTGGCTGGTATACTCGTACAATGATGTCTCTATTATTGTAAATAGGGATGTTTCTTCGGTACGAAATCATTACTTTTTTTTATGTCACTTCTACAATAATGCACCGATTTTAATAATTGTTATGTTTATACTTTTCATTTCCATGTTACTTTCGGACTACGTTTTTTTTTCAAATTGCATATTCTCAAATACCCTATTGCGGTACTTATAAGTATTTGCGGATTTTTACGCGCCTATAGCGTCTCCTGCGAGTTTAACATTGTGGGAGTCCTAAATACCCAACTAGATGAAAATGAATTAGTTTTATTATTTGCCAAAAACAAAAAACTTAAATTAGTAACATATAAAAATTGAGTATTAGCCTTAGATAACGCTTTTATATTTTTGTTCAAAAATATATATACGTACCTGTTTCAGTAACTTTTAATAATAATAAGTACACCTGCACTTTGTAATTTAGTTTCTTTGAAGCGAATTTGTAAACTAGAGATGATTGTGAACTTATATTAGTTGAATTCGATGTACCTACGCATACTTATTTTTCATTAAAGTAAATTAAAATTTATAATCGAATTGAACTTTTTTTAAACGACTTTTTACTCATGTACTTTACCAAGACTGACCTATCATAACCAAATAGGTCGAGTTCTGTCTGATGGTGGGGTCAAAAGTCTTAGGGATCGGCGTGCGTGTATGAAGATAATGATAAAGGTAGATGAGGCATGGGAGGTGTGTCACGACCGGAATATCTGGCGCTCCACACTCTCTGCCTACCCCGTTAGGGACCTGGCGTGAAGATACATAGATACTTTACCTAGTTATCTTACGATAGTTTTAGAACTGACGAAATCTATCCTTTTTTATAAATATTTTAAAACTTATAAAGGAATCTATTTTCGTAATGGAGTTATGAGAGACACAATATTAAAAAAAAAAACGTTACGAGTATTTGTGTAAAAAAATATTTGGTTCTGTAAAGGATGGAGTACTGCAAAGCTGTAATCACCACTACTAAAGTAGTAAGTAGTCCCAAATCTTGTAGGAGTGTTATGATTTAGGTAGATTAGGGAGATTTAGGTAGAGTCTTTAAGTTCATTATCAAGGCGTGTAAATAAGTCAGGGTGAAATTGCTGGTAATAGTTTTTTCTGTTCTGTTAAGTGGGAACAATATATTTTGGAAATGGCAGGTTTTTTATGATGTGCGTCGCTTTCTACGAGGTTTTTTAGAACGGTTAAAGGGATGGTAAAAGTAGTTATAGGTGAAATGGAAGGCCCTTCTCGTAAAACCGATAGAAATTACAGTGCGTTTGGTCAAATAATCAAGTAAGTATTTGATGAACCAAATACCAACACTTAAATTCGTACATTCGTTGGTGAGGTCAATCTTACCTACACTTTTATTGAAATGTTTTTAATTTGATTTCGTTCGTTTCAGTGACGGAGATCTATACGCAAAAAGGGTCAAAAATGTTGCTTGTCGACGGACACAGGTTCACGAAAAACAATGCGCACGGGAAAAAGATCCGTTGGTACTGTTCAGTGAAGTCCCGGACGAAGTGTCGCGCCAGCATCCTTACCTACGAGGGTGTGGTTGTCAAGTCCTCTCTCTACCACAATCACGAGGTTGGCGATCGATACTGGGCCACAAACACTTAGCTAATTGTAACTTTGCTGCGACGCCAAAGATTATTGAGTCGCTGCAGGAAGCAAACTGACAATATCTATAGTACCTATAATAGAATACCTACATATTATACATGGTGGTAGATATTCATCAGAGAAGTTACAGTTACAGCTAATTAGGTACCATTCACCGCCTTAACTTGTTCTATTGATAATTTGTGTATGAATTTCTATGTGTAAATGATAACTACATCCTCTGTGCCGTCATCGGATTGCCTCGCTCACGTTACGTCGGTGTTTACCCGCTGCTCGCACTTTAAGGTTTTCACTGAACAATTGTCTAGTCATCTATAAAAACAACCTGAATGAGTCATCTATTAAAACAACCTGTATGAAACATACATCAAATACATTAAACAAACTCTTTAAGGTTATATACATTTTGATGATCAGCACAGGGTGAGACCATCTGAAATGGTAGGTTTAGTATAAATTTTCTTCGTTAACTAATTCTAATAGTTAAATAAAAATTCAATAAACGAAAATGATTACACTAAAATTTGTTTTATCATAACGGTTTTGAACAGATACAATTCTTAAAAGAGTTATTTGAATTTCAGTAATGGCTTTTCGGACGCAAAGGGGTACCGAAATGTTAGAAGCTGGTGGGTTCAGATTTTCCAAAAACAACGCTCGCGGCAGAAAGATACATTGGTATTGTTCGGTGAAAACCAGAACAAGGTGCAAGGCGTTCATCACTACTTACGACGACGCTGTTTTTAGGAGTTGCTTTATTCACAACCACGGGATTGTTCATCGGCCTCGCTTGATAATTCCTGAAAATTGTGTTAAATTGCAACATTTCTTAACAAATAACGTAGAGCTTGCTAATTTCACTCAGTCGGATGGTACTTGAAATCTTGTTTCAGAGAATTTGTTCCTAAACGTAGATAAGACAAGAAAAGTATTTTGTTCCATTTATCTCACTTGATTACTAATGAGTCCTGAGTTACGTGGTATAAAAAAGGACGATGAACTGCTATTTAGCTAATTTATGAAAAATAATGAATTATGTATTAGATTAGGATTAGATTATTGATTGGCCTCCACTTTTGCTACAGCTAGATAGGATGAGCGTTGTGAAAATTGATACAATTCAAACAAGTAAGTAGTTCAAAAATGTGGAGTACCTACAATGTGTCCAATGGTTGACTGGCAGAGAGCGCTTTAAGCGTTAAGTCTACCATTTGTACCGATATTTTATTGATGCAATAAAGAATAAATAAATAAATAAATGTGTGTAAAAAAAAACGTTTGACACATATCAGTCAGAATAAGTACGCATTTAAAATTTGAAACCGGAATATAAGAGTATACATTTTATGCGCTCGGGGTTGCATTGAGAGAACTTTTCGACAAGCGTCTGTCAAGTGTACTATACCTATCATCTTCTAGAGACCTCATAGAAATTCTATGACAGTACTCGAAATCTATGTTGGTAAAGAGTGCACTTCGTAGCGCCTAATCGTCGAAAGTTATCGGTATGGATGGAGTGCAGAGCTTCACTTGCGCAGAATTGAATTACTGGAACTCTTTGGCGGTATGAAGGTGGGTAAATCATATCGATGCAATGATTGCCCTATTGAGCGACGCGTCATAACTACTCATAACCGACCGTGATTCGTTCTACATGCAACTCTGAACCGATTTGTGAGCATTTTCTCAAGAGTCGTGCAGAGAATTATTCACGGGGTAATTGACGCATTCAATCAGCTCTCGTTTTCTTAAAGGGCGGGATGTAGTTGACAAAGCGGAGACTAATATTAATCTAAACTTAAAATGTTAAGCAAATTAAGCTGACTTCAAAACGCACAGCTAGTATGAGTTAAATACTCATTATTTCAAGTCTATACCAATGCAAATTATTTATTTGGTCTAGTAGTGACAGTTATTTAAATCTCACTTTCGCGAAGTCGGTTATATGAAATTGTTTATTTTATTTTTTAGGCTGTGATACTTTAGACACTAAATAAACACAATTCAAAACTGTTTATAAAAGTGGTATCTACATTTTTAACTGTAAGATTTAGGTATGCATCGAAGGACTCGAGCTAGCATGGGAGATTTTAGGCAAGAGCTTAGTTTATGTATACCGAGACATTAAATTTAATTGAATTGCAGCTACGCCTATATTGATACAAGACCTTGATCCAGAATATCCTTATAATATTTTCAAATCAGATATATCAGAACCGGTATACGATTCAAGTCTTATATACAACATTTCAAACAACTTTTCTATATTTTTAATTATTAAATTTTATTGATATTATAGTTATTTGTTATTTTGTCCTTTTGGAATAATTTGAGAAATTAAAGTAACATGTAGGCAACAGCCGTAGAGAGACTAAGGTTCGGTTGCATCAAAATATTTGTAAAAGTAAAAATTTTACATTAACAATAACTTTAACAAATTTGGTTCAACCAAACCTAAATGTTAAGGTTCTTAATCCATTGCTTGACGAAATCTTATGTCCGCTTCTTTTTTATAACGATTGTGGCAAAAACGCATACAAAGCACATAGTACCTAAGTAAAACTGCAGCCTGTATGTTGTATTATATGTCTAGTACTATACATTAGTATACATATCTATATCCTACTATACGAGACTGACTGACAAATCATCATCCCTCCCTCAGCACGTGAAGCGTTACAGAAGGGGAGGAGGGGGGGGGGTTTGGTTCGGGAGTCGAGGATTTCTTCTCATTCCCCGGGCCTATCCGCCCCCGAAGCATCGGGGGCGCGGTCGTTAACGGGATGCTGGCACGCAGGGAAAACTGGCTGAGTGAAGCCATATACTTATTTTTTTTCCTTTTTTTTAATGACCTTTTTAATCATTTTTGTTTGATTTTTATTATGACTCGTGCCCAGCTGTGGGACGTATCAAGGGTTGCCATTTTTATTATTGTTCACTTGAAATACGTAACTACCTATATGCTTTGTGAAGGACCACAATTTTTTTTCTTGTCTTCGTCGTCGTAGCTAGGTGTACTAATGAGTTGCATTCGGCGGTACCTACCTCTCTTTGACTGCATCAATAGTTTGTACAAACACAGGCAAGTCAATCTTAATAGAAGCAATGAATTGTTGACAGTGAGTATTAATTTCGTTGTTCAATTTCAGTAATGGAGATCACGACCCGCAGGGGCACCAAAATGTTACAAATTGGTGAATATCGGTTTTCCAAAGATAAGGATTACGGTTTCAGAACCCGATGGCAGTGTTCTCTGAGGTCAAGAACTAGGTGCAAAGCGTTTCTCATTACTTTTGAAGGAATCATTATCAAGAATTACTTGAGTCATAATCACGATCCTCTTATCACAATTTAGTGTCGGAATACACGTTTGGACGTAAGTGATTTTTCATGAGAACTGTGATACATATATATTACTGATAGTATGTAATAAATTAAATATCTAGCCTGGGTTGCGCCAAGATATTTGTAAAAGTTAAAGTTATTGTAACATTTCACATCCTTCTCTAACTTAAAATATATTTTACACTTCGGTATTATCGATAACATTAAGTCTTAATAATGGCAACCCATTATACGTCCCACTGCTGCACGAGTCTCTCCCTTTTTTTTTTTTGTTATTTTATTTTATTTTTATGAAGTGCGCTTGGCCCCGTGGCTGTTGTAGATCATAGGCGATCTACTCGGTTAAGCACCACAGGCGCGGTCGGGTAGTGTGATGGGTGACCGCTAGTAGCAAATTAAATGAAGAAGAAGAAGAAGAAGCGTTTCCGTGCTTCGGAGGGCACGTTAAGCCGTCGGTCCCGGTTGATAGATAATAGTCGTGAAACCTTGTCGTGAAAACATCCGACAGCGGGTTGGCCACTAACCCATCCACCTCCACCAATCCGCATTGGAGCAGCGTGGTGGAGTATGCTCCTGGCCTCCCCCCCATAAAAAAGCATTAAGTCTTAACCCAGGCTTAATGTTATCGATAATACCGACTGTAATCTGTTAAAGTTAGAGAAGGATGTGAAATGTTACAATAACTTTAACTTTAACAAATATCTTGGTGCAACCCAGGCTTAATGTTATCGATAACACCGAAGTGTTAAATATATTAGTATAAAGCAGAATTCGACGAAGTAGATGTTTGCCATGATTGTTAAGTCGGGTTTATATTATTGTGTCGGGGCGTATCGTCTGTCCACAGAACGCTATCGGTTGTATAGCTTCATAATGCTTAAAATGAAAAAATGAGACCTCAGGTCTATATCTATTCGTTAAATAGTGATCAAAAAGCTTTATTACTTTTCTTTAATTTTCTGTATTTTATTCTTGTTATTTCATGTCTAACGGCCAAATACTCAAAAGTCACTTAAATCTAAGTGGGACTTAAAAGTCTTCTGTCTTTATAAAACACGTTCAAACGATAGAGATAGCGCACATTTGAGGGTTGCTTAAAATTGAGCGACGTTTGAGTGTTCGGCCATTAGACTTTCTATTATAAAACTAAACACTCGTTCACTAAAAACAATTGTTACATAGTGAGAAAAGCCGTGCTGACCACATCGTAAAGCAGAATTTTTATTTCTAATCGATGACTGAACGAGCTATAGCGACTTTGTTATGAAATAAATATGGTCAATAAACATACAGTTCACAATGATGGTCAATAAATACTGCAGCCTATCGTGGGCCGCCTATGCAGACATAAGTATGTAAAAATAAGTGGTCTCAATGCAGATGCATTGCCCCTACTCGGCTCTAAGATGTTTCAAGATTATGTGTATATGTTACCCATTAAATTCGGCCTATCATTATTGCCTAAACGGCCGTTTTGGTTGTAACGAAATGAGATCCTCATGTTAGTCCTCGTTAGCATATTTTTTTTTAATTCCCGAGATAATAATATACCTATTGATCAACGATAATGACTATAGTTTAATTGAACTTTTGCTTTAAAATTGGTACAAAATATTTACCATTGTATATTTAAGGCATTCTTCAAAACAGAAATATGATTTGTAAATAAAGGAGTATAAAATAAAGCATAAAATAAGTAACTTATTTGTAACATTAGAATTGTTTTAAATTGTATTATTCTGTAAAATTAAACTTTATTTGCCCACTAAGTGTATTTATTGCTGATTTAGGTATGTGAATTCCGAAAACTATACCGACTATATCCACCCGTGATTCCTACAGAATTTTCGTATATTTATAATTTTTCATACTCCCTTTTTAGGGTTCCGTACCTTAAAACGAAAAAAGGAACCCTTATAGGATCACTCGTGCGTCTGTCTGTCTGTCTGTCCGTCTGTCACAGCCAATTTGCTGCGAAACTACTCGACCGATTGAGTAGAAATTTGAAGAATACATGTAAATTGAACACGTCAAGTAAAATAATAAATTTTAAACAGGGGGGGGGGGGGGGGGCACTTTCGGAGGGTTAATCAATTTTAAAAAATGAAATTCGTAAACGTGTGACATATCTCTCATATAAATGAAAGAGGTTGTTGTCAGCATCTCAGATATATATTTTTTTATAATTTTTGCATAAACAAATTTGAAGTTATTTAAGAAAAACGACGAAAATTTACCATTCCCCCCCCTATCTCCGAAACTACTGAACTTAAAATTTTGAAAAAAATGTGAAAAATAGTTCTTTGCCTATAGATTACTAGAGAACCTATAAGAAGTTTGAGTATTTAAATTAAATCGAAAATTCTTAATAATATTACCTCCCCTGCCGGTACCACCGTAACCGCTATGTCCCTGCATTTTAAATCTGTAATATTTTCGAAAATATTTATTTAAATTACGGAACCCTCACCACGCGAGTCGAACTCGCACTTGTCCGGTTTTTTTCATGATGGTTTATAGGTATAATTGAGAAGACACAGGTAACAAACAGTCGGTTCCGTATTTTTTTTACTTGTGGTAGAGCTCCAGGGACGGTGCTAGCGGGCGTAAGCACCACCGTATTACCGCTAAATGGTAGTGTTCAGCACTATCGTGTTCCGTTCAGGTAGTAATGTACGGCCTTGTAATTTCCGGCACAGAGGCATAACACCTTAGGCCTCAGGAGTGGTAACGCATCTGCATTTTGACTTTAGTCTTTTTGTAAGTGGCTAAGTTTTTGTAAGTAAGGCTGCAGTCATCACTTAACATCAATGTGAACTGCGTGCTAGTTTGCCACTTCCATAACATAAATTAGAAAATATATATTTACTCCTACAGAATCAGAATCAGAAACTCATTTATTCATTTAGGGTGACAGGCACCTCTTATGACACGTCAAAAACAAACAAAATAAATTAAAGTGAATAACAATTGATATACATGCCAAACAATCTAAAAAAATATATAGTCAAGAATATCACTAAGATAAAACTAAATAGGTATAATATCTAACTAACTACCCTAATATTGGTCTCTATCGTCAGTGCAACTGGCATCGTTAACTGGGTAAGATAGAAGGAAAAAGACTAAAATGAATATTAGCGTCTCATTCGGTTTTTTGATGTTAAAGGTTGACAGACAAGCAACCGGGCCACCTTATAGAAAGTGGTCACCTTCGCCTATGAACATTTGCAACACCAGAGAATTTGCCAACGTACTGCCAGCTTTGTAGGACTCTTATGTCGCCTACTCCATATTGAAGCGTCGAGGGAACAGAGGGAAGTTCGTTCCACAAATAATGGGCAGAAATGAACGCGCAACTGTTGAGCACTGTCATGTGTCCATTCCGTGCGGAAATTTCAGTCACAAAACAGGACGCCTAAGTGAAAAAGTTGATGCTCAGAACAATGTGTTCTTTAAAAAATGCTTTTAGTTCACAGTATATCGACTAGCAGAGGTGTACAGATAGTGTCTGATGGCTACCGCTTCACACGGGACAAAGCACGTGGATTACGGACCAGGTGGCAATGCTGCAAAAGATTTCGCACCAAATGCAGAGCCTACGTCATCACATACGACGGCGTTGCGGTTAAAGTGAATCCTTTCCATAATCACGATTAATGGAGCATTGAAAGTATTGACAGGATTGGTTTTGCAAAGAAGTCTGCTGAGAGACCTGAAGTGACCTACACAAGAGATAAAGAGACCACGAGTTGAACCTAGAGCAACTCTTTCGTGATGCCATATGGTAGTGTTGCTGTCGAAAGTGGGCCTTCATTACAGTCGGTATTGCTAAGACTGATTTTGGAGGTTAGTTTACTGCGAATTTCGCTGATCTTAATGTGAGTCGATACTCGTAGGTTCAAGTCCAGGGGGTTGCTACTCCAGATATTACACCAAGTGTAACGCCTTCGGCGTTACTGTTAAAGGTAATCCTTTTCACATTCACGATTGATGGAGCATTAACAGTAAAGATGATAGCAGTGCACATATTGCACCAAGTGTTGATCCTTCCTCATCTTAAGGTAACACTGTCAAATGAACCTTTATCACAATTGTACTTGTAGGAGCACTCAAGTATAGACGATGGCATTGCTCCTCCAATTATAGATGCTACACGATGGTATCACTGTCAAAGTGAGCCTTTATCACAATTGTGCTTGAAGGAGCTTTCAAATCGTTGAAAGAACTTGTTTTAGAAAATAATTTCCTGAGAGAATTCCCCTGACATTAACATGAGACAACGCTTGTGGGTTGAGAGCCAGTTTACTGAGAGAGTTCCAATGATTGTGTATTGAGGACCTGATGGCGGTGCTACTCCAGATATTGCATCTAATATAGAGCCTTCGTCATACCATACGGGATTACAATCGTAATTGACGGGAGTGCACAAAAAAGATCATCTCAATAACGAACTTGAAATGGAAAATGTTTAGCTGACAAATATTTTCAATCAATCAGGTATTCAAAGAACACTGATAGTATTTTGTTGAAATTTCGTGCTTTGAGCCAATATTTTTATCTTTTCTCTTTTGAACAGACAACTTTAAAAAGTCATGGTAGAACACTAGGTGTCAATAATAACGAATGAGTAAAAAAATATGATGACAGGCCTTTGGACGAATTTTGAATTAACATTTCGTGGGCGATATTGTATTATACGTAAGAAATGTGATATATGATAGGAAGGTTTAGTTAAAAATATTATTAATAAACTAATTATGTAATAAATATTTGTTTTAATTTTCTGTTTATTTCAAATAAATAATTCGAATGTGGCAGAGTTCTAGACGTTGAGTTGGAGAGTGTAGGGAAAATGGTAAGCATTGATAGTAAGTGAATACTTTTTTAAGGCGTTGGGACGTGACGTTCTATCGCCTTCTACTGTAGGTGAATTCTTCCGCTCGTGCAATTAGTCAACCGAACAATGGTGGTCAAATCATTCCAAGGCGCCCGCATTGGAGCAGCGTCCCGCGATAAAACTACCGCCACTGCGATCACCAATCCGCCTGCCAAGCGTGGCGATTATGGCATGTGTGGGCGTCTTTGAGGTGTAAACGTTTTTTGAATTGAGTGATGGTGATGATGATGATAAATACTTTTTGTATGTCATTAAAGTAGCAAACAAGCATACAGTTTACATTGAAAGTAAGTGAATTTAGATTCACTTACTAACAATATTTTTTATAAAACAGGGATTTCTATGTAGTCGCATTGGTACTCCTACGCTTATATTGCGGCCATACGTTACCACCACACCGCAACACGATTGCGCTGAACTCCATGATTTAGCAGCAAGTTCATAAAGCAATGCCAACGCCCTCGAGCTCTGTCATTGGAGTTTGTGATCCACCGAGGTGCTAGTGAAACTAAATGTAATACAGTGCATACTTCTTATTGTCATTACATTATCAATATTAATTGCATGTCGTCTCGATGACATTGTTATTGTTTTACTTGCATGTTTTTGTGTTATAATCTAGTATTTTTTTCCTTTCAGTGCCTATATTCAGTTCGACACGATCAGGGAATCCGGTGATTGTAGTGGGTCCGTACAGGTTCAATCGTGTGCACAGTTGCAAAGGTCCGAAAAAGCGATGGGTGTGCGTCAAGACTCCAGCCGGGTGCAGAGCATCCATTACTACCGTGGATGACGTTATTGTTAAAACACATAATGAACATACTCATTAGTCTGTATTCATACTCCAGCCTAATTTAAAATCGAATTATCACTTCAGCCTACTCCATAGATGCCCACCATTTCAAATAATCTTGGTGTTTACCAAGACCGATTTATGTACAAAAGTAACTAAGTTAGGCTAATTTTGTACGTTTTTTACATAATTTAATGACTACAATTATAATAATATTAGTGCCATGTTTTGTTTGTAGATAGTAGAAATAGTGAAATGTAAGTGAGACAAAATATCACAGAATTGGGGAATAGGAAACGTTCAGTGTTTTAACGTGCTTTTACTTAGCTGTCTGAGTTTGTATTTGTGGGTCAAGTAAGGCAATTGAATTTCATATATTTGTACAAATTTGGTTTACTTACTTATGTATATTTCATACCAAATTCATTATGGGATAGGCAGAGAAGGTGGGACGCTAAATATCTCGGAACTTACACTTATACCATGCCTCGTCTATATTCTTCACTCTCTTCATAACTGCACATCGATTCCGACGATTCTTGACCTGATAGTCTTCGACCTATTTGGTCAAGGTACGCCAGTCTTAGTTTTCTGGGTCTTCGTAACCATCAGCATTCGCATTGTACATCTGTTTAGTAACACGCTCATTCGACATTCTTCCTACATGCCCAATCCATTAGAGCATGTCTTTTTCCATTTTTACACCGATTCTCTCATTCACACAAAGCCTCTTTACATCTTCACTTCACGATCAGAATAAGATAATCAGAATCAAAATTACATGCCATGTGCCATCAAATTCCATGTGTCGGTAGTCAGAGAACAGCGGATGAAATGAGACATATCTTTCTTAAGACAATCCAATCACGCGACATTTGCATTCCAATACATTTTTGGATCAACTGTGAGTAAATGCGGCAACTATCTTGCAGATTTTTTTATAAGTACCCCATTTTTCTTCGTATCCATAAATTCTAGTCAATTTGTTCGTGAACCATAAATAACGGTTCTTATTTTCTCACACATAGTTAATAAGTAATTACTTGCTAGATTCATAAAGGGAATTTAAAAAACGTGTATTATTTTGGCATTATGTTTAAATGCATAATTATACATACATAGGTATAACTAAATTATTGTAGTTAAGAACTTAGGAATATTTTATGATGTATACAAATACAAATAACTTTGTGGTTACTTAATAATAGTAAAAATTACTTTCTATCGATAGCTATTCCACTAAGTGACTAACAATCCATTAAGAAAACCTTCTTTTTTAAATTCTATAAAAAGGTTGTTAGTATTTATTTTACGCATATTTATAATCTAGAGAATATACATATATCCACTAGGTTGCCTATCAAAAAATGGCTCGACCGCAAGCCGCACGAGACAGACGCGCGAGCGGCGGGCGGCGTGCGGGGTCCACCCGCCGTCCAAAGTCAACGCAAGACAAGCTAGTGTTTGACTTGCGCTGACTTTGCATTATCAACTCGCTGTTCCCAAGTGCGAGTGGTTCACAAGTATCATCGCGTTCACCCGTTGACCACACCTCGGCAACGAGTGGACGCCGTAAAACGAGGCGGTGCTTGTCGGGTGCCGGGTGGTTGTAGTGAGCTATGACCCTTAATTTAAAGCGTGGGTATACACTAGCGATCGCGACGTATAAAACTTTGTATGAAATATTTTAATTAAGGACGATATTAATTTACAATGTAGAGTACATTTGGTAGAGAATTACAACGCACAATATAGATAGTAGGTATTTTTACCTGTGTGAAAATAAAATAATGTTTCATAATATATTTCTTATTTTAATATTTATTCTAATAATAACTTTAAACGATATGTGATCACATAAGTAACTTTATATTATAAGAGAACACTTAGAATGTACAGTTGAATGGACTGTGCATACAGATAGCTTCGATTCGATAGTTACGCTTTTGAATTTCCATGTCATAATAATTTACCCGGGATATCGATATTTACTGGACATATTAGCAAACTTCGAGATAGTGGGCATCTTCAAGTTCCTGCTTACATTTTGGTATTGAGGCAGCCTTGCAGTAATCACTTTAATCGAATAAAAAATCGGTCAAGTGCATGTCGGACGTATTGTCACACAAATAAGACACGTGCAAACTGCCCTCACTTCGGACTTCATGTAAATAATGTTTGTTGATTGATTTCAGAGCCAATTTTCATCATCTCGCGACATGGTAATCCGGTGATTCAGATAGGTGAACACAGGTACAACAAAGTAAGTAGTGCAGGACCAATGTTCAGATGGAGATGCACCAAAAACCCGTCCGGCTGTCGAGCCAAGCTTTATACGCTAAACGATAAAATCGTAGAGATCATGTCGGATCACAATCACAAGAAAAGGATCACTCGGAAGAAAGGACTACAGTGAAAGAAAATGCGTAAATCGCGGTTGGGATCCATAAAATACGTCACGCTAAAATAAGCCTTTTCTGACCTCCTGACTGACGCAGCCTGGCAATAGAGAGGGCTCTATTGCCAGGCTGCGTCACACTATCTGTGACCCTCCCCCCAAAATAACCTCACAAAAACTAAGGCGGCCCTGAATATGACATTTTTTTAAATCAGGAATAGTCTTACGAAAACGTGACGTTGCCGTGGACCTCCCGTCCCCCCCTGTCACATTTTGTCACGCTCAGCCTCAAGGGGTCCCCCTTTATGCCGCTCCCCCTTGTATGCGACCGTATTTTATGAACGGTTCTTGCGAATCAGGCATTTAAAGACTCGACATTGTCTTGTTCGTTAATGGGCTTATAGGTTAGGATCCTACTGCAGAATTATTTCGTTCATCCAAATATGCTGCAAACCAATTTTTAATTAATAATCTAGAGAATTTATCCACTAGGTTGCCTATCAAAATTTAACAGCATTTTTTCAAATTTTTTTGGGCATGATTTTTTTTTACTTGAAAATTAGGTTTGCAGCATAATAATTTAAGGATGAACGGCAGTGGAATCTTAACCTATTATAAAAGCGTGGAATTAAAAAACAGAGGAAAAAGGTTTGCTTATTTTATGATGAAGCTCGCGGCGCGTAGGCACCGCATTACCTAATCTACTTGCCGCTAAATGGTAGTGTTCGGCGCTATCGTGTTCCGGTTACGTGGTAATGCATAGGCTCTAGGAGTGGCAAGTCATATACATTGAAAATTCTGAATTTTCATGTAGATGTTTATAGACTACAGTGTGCCCGTATCATCAATGTGAACTGTATATGCTTGTTTGCCACTTCATGACATAAACATTGGGAGATAGTAATACTACTGTTATGCGTTGGATACTGTGTATCCTTAGTCTGGTTGAATCAAGATAATTTTTTTGTGTAATAAAAGTACTAAACAAGCATGCAGTTCACATTGATGTTAAGTGCAGCCTATAGATACCCAGATGCCTACAGATACAATGACCAGAGGTCAAAATGCCACTCCTAAGGCCTAAGGTGTTATGCCTCTGTGCCGGAAATTACAGGGCCGTACATAACCACCTGACCAGAACACGATAGTGCTGAACACTACCATTTAGCAGCAAGTATATTAGGTAATGCGGTGGTGCCTACGCCCGCGAGCTCCGTCACTGGATCTCTACCATCAGTTAAGCTAAGATAGCTTATATGATTAGTAATTTCAAAGGCATGTTCTAAAGGTTAATAATTGTAAATAAAAAGTACTGCCAATCTATTTACTAAGATATGCCAACAGGGTAGCTTTAAAAATAATAAATTTATGCGATGTTGAAAATTGCTTGATTTCGATAATATATTAAGTTTGTATAGATATATTTAGGTGTTTGGTTTACAGAAGAATATGTATTATAATCCTTTAAATGATAATTAATAAGGGAACGTCGCAGATATTTTATTTTCGGATAAAATAATAATAATAAATATTAGTACAAGGTGCACGAATCAAGCAATGTTGTTTAACAACAATGCCTATGTTCTCGTCAGATTCCCCTTGCGTCGTTGGAGTTTGGTAATGTGCCCGCTGACAACTATAGGTTCGCTATCTTTTATTAAATGAGACAATCATGATAGGTGAAAAACGTAATTATGATTACCTATAAGTATCTATTACAAAAAGTGTAACCTAATATGTAATTGTTTGATACGTAACTTTATGCCAGTATTTTCTGAAGGCGTAGGCAAAGGTAAATCCATCCGATTATGCATGTAAGCAAACATCACATTTCGCCTATTAAGTTTTTTAAGTCATATATTACCTATACTACGTAAATTTGGTGACCTTTTTATGTACTGAAATTTACGGAAAAAATACACCTGTTAATGCGTATTATGTGTGTAATAGCACAGTCTAAAGAAAACGAACATGAGGTAATAGTATATTTAATCTATAAAATATTAATAATGTTTTATTATATTTTGTTTGAAACCAATAAGATGCCGGTGATATCCCGATTATCAACACTTAAACTCCGTAAACCTAATATTGTTGTTAAAATAATCCTGTTATTTGTTACAAAAATATTATGTTCAAATATACAAATATATTTTCAGTAAATGTATTCAGTTATTTAATCTGTTTTATATCTTACTAGCTGTGCCCGCAACTTTGTTTGCGTGGAATAGTGGCTTTGGGATATTAGGCAGCGCTTTTGGATATACATTTTGGTTAATTTTGGATCATAAACACTTTTGGATAGCTAAAAAAATCTATTTTGCAGTAATGCTTCTCTGTACACGATATTAGACGTATGACCATCGGGGATAAAAGCACACAGGCTGCTAGGATTGCGAAAAATTGCTAATTATGTGTTTAAACGCGTATCCATCCTATGCTGAACCGTATTTTTGAAAATGCCATTTTAAACTTCTATGCATAATATTTTTTTAAAGAAAATTATTATAAACTTTCGTAAATTTTCAGTCAATTTTTAAACATAAAATATATATAGATAGATCTATGCATAATATAAGCACTCCGTAAGGGCCGGCAGAAGAGAAAAATTGAATATTAACGTTGTGCATTTTTACCCACTAATGCCACCACCACCACCGTCACCACTACAATCGCCACCAACGCCATCAACGCCATCACCATCATCAAAAACCTACGCCACCAATGCCACCACTGATACAAACGCCACTAAAACCACCACCACCACCAAAACCAATGCCACCAACGCCCCCAAAACTACCAACAACACCACCAACATCACCAACATCACCAACGCCACCAATGCCTCCACCACCAGTAAAACCACCGCCAGCGCCACTTACGCCACCAACACCACCACCAGAGTCACCAACAACACCTATGCCACCAACGACACTAACGCCAACCAACGTAGTACGGTGTAGAAAAAGAGACGGTGGCACCATGTCGAACAGTTCGACAGAGCACTCACCATTGTAGAGACGGTATAACACGCACAGACTACCAATATCTCTGCGCAGGCTCAGATGTTCGAGCCTGTCTGTAAGTCCCGGATCGTTAACAATACGAACGGCGCATCTTTGTAGGGAGTCAAGTGGACCGAGCTGGTACTTGGGGGCTCCCGCCCACAAATGAGAGCAGTATTCCACATGCTCCTAAAAGTGTTGTGCGTCATAAAGAAAGAATACGCCATAATTGCCACGATGCCAGGACGCTGCTATGCGGTATGCTTAATGTTACTAACAGAGAAAAACCAGCCAAGTGCGAGTCAAACTCGTGCACGAAGGGTTCCATACAAAAAATGCCATAAAAATTTCGTTCGTTGGAAGGTAATATACAACATAAGACCTAAATATTCTGTGAAAATTTTAAGTGTATACTTGATACCGTTATTGATATCGAGCGAAAAATATACGAAAAAACACGATTATTGTATGCCCCCTTGGGCCCCTTAATATTTTCATTTTCTTATTTTTAGTATTCAATTTTGTCGCTATAGCGGTAACAGAAATACATAATTTGTGAAAATTTTAGCTTTCTAGCTATCATTGTTTATGAGATACAGCCTGGGGACAGACAGACGGATGGACGGACAGACAGGCAGACAGCGTAGGATGAGTAATAGGGTCCGTTTTTACCTTTTAGATACGGAACCCTAAAAAAGATAGATTTAGAATAGTTTAAAAATATTCGATATGATTCTTTAAATTGTCGTAACTTTTTTATTTCTGAACCGATTGACATGAAACAAACAGTGAATGTTAAGTGAAACTTACCACAATATATTAGTAAAAACTAAAAATCGGATAAGCCATTTCTGAAATTAGCGTGCACAAACACACAGACAAACGTACATTTTTTCGAGATAAAAACACCAGTACCCAGTGTTGTGCGCCAAAGGTTAAAGTATAAATATACCAAGTTTCATCGTAATCGGACCGGTAGATTTTGTGTGATGCTTGAACAAACAAACAGACAGACAGACAGACAGACGGAATAAAAATTCTAATCACATATTTTTGTTCGGTATAGATCTAGTAACATCCCCTGGTATTTATTTTTTCAATATTTTCAATGTTCAGAATTTGAACTTCTACAGTTTTATTATAAGTATAGAATAGATCTATATCTATTCTATACTTATAATAAAATATGAAGTCAGCTAGTCTATACTAGCTGACTCGCTTCGTATTGCCTCAGAATGAAATAATGTGTCAAAGGTTTGAGAGATACGGACTATTTGTATGGGAAAATTAAATTGTGGTTTTTATTATTTCCCTTCAATTTCTTCATATTTTCTTACCTTATATTTTTATATTTTCTTTTCTTTTCTTCTCTTAAACCTTCCCTGGATTTCCAAAAATAATTCAAAACCAAAATTAGCCAAATCGGTTTAGCCGTTCCTATGAACGTTCTTCTAGAGTTTTTAGGATTACACAATTTTTACAATTACAATTTGCACTTGCAGTTCACATTGACGGTAAGTTAATACTGTGGCCTATAGATAGCTACATAAAATCCGATTGCGATGAAAATTCAGATGCGTTGCCATCCCTGAGGCCTAGCGTGGTAAAATACCGGTGAATTGTTGAAATATGGTCAAATTAAAGAATCTATAATATGATAATATTTAATATTCTAAAATATCTTCGTCAATATTACGTTTTTGTACCAAGTTGATAAGTAGGTACTTATTTTTACTGTCGTTTTTTCTGTAGTTAATGATGGTGGCAAACAAGCATGCAGCTTACATTGATGATAAGTGATGACTGTAGCCTATAGACACCCACACTAAAACCAGAGTTCAAAATGCAGATGCGTTGCCACCCCTGAGTTGATGTCTCTGTGATAAGTTATGCCAGGCACTATGTGCCGTACATTACCATCTAACCGGAACACTATAGTGCTGAACACTACCATTTTGCGGCAGATTGATTTGGTAATGCGGTGAAGCCTACACCCTCGAGCTCCTACGAGTACATTGGAACTCTATCATCAGTGGTATATACCATACCTATACTATTATAAATCTGAAAGTTGAATGTCTTTTTGTTGCGCAGTAATACGAAAACGGGTTTACGAACTTCGATGAAACTCTTTACATAATTAGAGTAAGTACCTATATGTATATGCCATAAAGGATACTTTTCATATTGTGCAGAGGTTCCTTAGGGAATTTTAAAATAGATAGAGAAGAGCTGCCGATTACGATTACTTTTGCGTGTATCCGAACGGACTCGTAGAAAAAAAAAATATAAATTAAAAAAATATGTTATAAAATAATAAAAAAATAATAAAAAATTGTAAAGCCCCCGGTGATTCCTTGCGCACACGACAATCAACCTTTTGTATGGTCATTCCTTCGTCGAAGCGAGGGCAGATTATTGCCCGGGCAAGAGGGCCATCCTAGTATGCCCGTACCGCAGCTGCGCGCTTCACGCGCAGTTTTGCGATTATCCATTCATGTCATGGACCCGTAGACAAATGACAGCTATCATGATTTACGTTAATTTACAATATTAAACGTTTGTTTTACGGAGTCAATTTTTGTTTTTTTTTAATAATGTTTTTTTTACAGCACCTGTTTTCAAAACGTCGAAATTCGGCAATCCAGTGATAACACTTGGCCGCTATAAATTCGTGAGGAAACACATATCAAGAAATGGTCGGTATCGTAGCTGGGTGTGCGGTGAATTCTATCATGGTTGCCGGGCGAAGCTCGCTACCTACGATGACGTCATCATCAATGCCTCCAATGAACACAACCATTAAGCTACCACGCTAATGTTATCTACAGTATTCTGTCTTCATACAAATGGGCGGCACACGAGTTATACCTGCGTGTCTCGGAGTTCATTACACACTTGTACTAGTTCGGTACACAACAGCCGCGTGATTGCGCCGCAGTGACGAACGGTTGATGTGCTACCGGAGAATATGTAATAATACTACGTATAGAATGAACACTTCGACGTCCCGCCCGATCACCCCGCTTCACCCAATCTCCTCCCCTCTTATGGGCGACGGTTGGTATTTTGTACGTGCTACGCACACAGGTGCACGTGTAAATACACGACACTGATTGATGTGTAATAGAGACCAAAATAAGCGTTTGTATGGAATTTTGGCGGAGTGTCCGCGGTGTGGTGCTACTTAGATACACATGTAGTTAAATTACTGAAGGAGGGCAGCCCTAGCGCGTGTTTCCGTACGCACGTTATTTCAAGGACAGGGCCGAGTCATAATACTGCGAGATAACATTACTGTGACTACACTAGTGAGTACAAGTTGATCGAAGTTCTATAGACTAACTTCGCATAGATTCGATAGTTAAGCAGTTACGCGCTGACGCGGGGTTATAACCCAGTAAGGGCGGCCACACTAGCAACACAAAACTGCGATGCAATGCGATATTTTTCTTTTAATGTTTAAAACAGCCAACCTTCAACTCGAGAAGGTTGGCTGTCAGTTCGGAAAATTTTAATCTGTCCTTCTCGAGAGGAAATAGTTCAGCGGCGCTGTTGATGCCCGTCCACTCGCGGATATTGCGTAGCCCCGACTTTTTCTTCGGCCTACTGATATTTTTTCAGCCACTTTGCCCATCATTATAAGTTGCAGCGATTATGCGATGCGACGCCGCATTAGGCGATGCATTCGTGGGAGCTCGCAGATATTTACGATGCGATGCGAATTCGCAGTAATGTGTGAGAGCCCTTAAACCTAATCTTTTTTTATTTGATAAAACTGTCAATGGTACAGAAAATTTTAAATGTATGAAAAGTGTAAATTACAGTGTAAACCGTTTATTCGCGGAAAGACGCCTTACAGTTCTTAAAGACCAGTGATGAACAAAGTGGTCCATATAGACCCCCTGGGGTCCATGGGACTCGAAGGGGGTCTACGTAGGCGTTGGAAATATGGGTATGTGATATAATGTGGCAAGGAAACCAGAAAAATATTGAAAGGGGTCTACAAGAAAAAATAGTTTAGGAACCTCTGTTAAAGACAAATTAGATTGCAGAATTTACTTACTTGCTGGCGTCGGGATGTGACGACCCCACTAGCGGAAGAATTTTCTTCTACTGGAAGAGAAGTCTTCCACTAGTGCAGTCAGTTTTCAACCAAACAGTAGCGGTCAAACCATTCTAGTGGGACTGTAAACGGCTGTATCTTTGGATTGCATTGGCTTAGGAGTTTTATTTTTTCACAGCTCCGACAGTAGACCTGAGTACACGCGTTCCTGAGTAAAAGGTATTGTAACTTTTAACAATTTTAAATTGAACATGCAAGGAGGTAGAATATCAATAATTGCAAAATGATATTGTAACTTGAGATAACACGAAAACGTATAAGTTTATAATAGATATATAAGCTAATATACCTACGAAATCTCTGTCCGATCTCTCCTAAGAGTCCGATTCGCACTTGACCAGTTCAGTGGCGTAATTTTTGAGTGGGACCATAGCTATGTTTAAGGAATATTATACACTGAGTTCTTTTTATACTTATTTATATTTTAAGAGTTTCGATAAACCTAATAAACATTATAGTGAGATTGCATTTAAATGGAAGGCTGTGGTTAGTAAGTAGGGAGGTATATTATATTTCATAATATTTTTATCGTCTTAGTTATCTAAGAAAATAATGAGAAAGATTTTTTAGTACCTATAGATATTTTTTTAATCGATTTTACGAATTGTATGAAAAGATATGTAGATAATTTAATTTTCATGTTATTATGGATTCGCATTGACAAACTTTTAACATATTCAGGATTTCTAAGTTTCAAAGTAGGCTATATTTTGTCCACCCTGATCCAAGTGTCAGTTTGCAGGTCCAAGGACATTAATAAACTATCCCTGGATCTACTCAATAACAAAAAAAAACAATAAATATGTTTTACTGGTGGTAGAGTTCAAGGGCGTAGGCATCACTGGTGGTAGAACTTCAGTGATGGAGCTCGCGGGCGTAGGCACCACCGCATTACCTAATATACTTGCCGCTAAATGGTAGTGTTCAGCAGTATCGTGTTCCGGCCAGGTGGTAATGTACTAATAAAATGTACGGCCCTGTAATTTCCGGCACAGAGACATAACACCTTAGGCCTCAGGAGTGGTAACGCATCTGCATTTTGACCTTGGTCTTTGTGTGGGTGTCTGTAGGCTGCAGTCATCACTTAACATCAACGTGAACTGCGTGCTTGTTTGCCACTTCCAAAACATTAAAAAAAAAATTACTGCATTACCTAATCTATCTACCGCCAAATGGTAGTTTGGTAAGATTATCATCTCACCGACCATCAACTTTTTCATAAAATCATTTTGAAAGTTTTGTTGATGCGAACCAAAGATCACAAACATTTTAATACGCTCTACGTCAATATACACAAATTCGATTATGTTCTTTCTAAGAATATTTTTTGTTATTCATAGTTTGAAACAATAGTGTCGTTAGTCTGTAATATTTGTTTTACTTTTTAATATTGTCTTTAATGCATAATATATTAATATAATAGGTAATATACGTAGTACGTCACGTAGTTTTTCTGCGATGGACTGCTAAACTACTTGACCGATTTTAATCAAATTTCGCACACCGTGTGCAGTTCAATCGAACTTGAAAAATGGGATGGCTTACGTCTCAATTTACTGTCGCAATGTTATATGTCGCCGGTAGTATACAATAGTATACATTATAATATATATCTACGTAAAGTGGATATAAAATATGTGTTATTGTAGTTGATTAAAATTTGTAATTATTATGTCTCTCGTCAGCACGGGGTCAAATTTGAACCCCGGACCTTTGTCAGACTTGCGCTAAAATTTGTAAACTAGCCCCCTTATTCATAAACGTATTTTAGCTAAAGTGTTGCTAATCTCTCCTTTGTCTTTTTCTATCTTGCACATTTGACAATGGAACTGACAAAGACAAAGCATTCTATAGCTAAAACGTATCTAATGTACGTTTATGAATAAGGGGGTAGAAATTTTAGCGCGTAGTTATACCATTAATTATATTGCCATATTTTTACAACCAATTTATTATTTATATTTTATTATTTTCTATTGAATATATTGCTATTTGCTTTTAAACAATTATTTTGATTGTTTTTTTTCATAGAACAAAACAAAAATCAAGTAGAGTTGTTTTCTTTAGGAACATAACTTCACGTTTGTGTTCTCGAAGGTATAGACGGATATAGATTCAAATACGTAACCAAATCCCACGGTTCCCCAGTTACCATGGATCCCTAGGAACGAGCGGTGGAGAGATATTTATTTCTTTACGAATAACCAGCTAACCCAGCGAACTCCGTTCAATAAAAACATTTTGTATGTATATATTAAAAAGTCATAGAAGAAATGTTGTTGGGATTGATGTAGATAGGCTACCTGCAAGAGGTGATGCGCTTATTTTCAATTAACCCTGTATATATTATATACAGTTTTAAATTAAGGAACCGTAGGACCAATTATTATGATTTTTGTGTTTTTGGATTTATTTTTGTCTGGAATAGGATAAGTATCAAAAATATTACAGACATCAATAAAAAAATATAATTAAAACATATCAAACTAGCCGGTCAGTTATTAGGCAGGGTAATGTAGTGTAGGGTAAGTAAGTATTTTAATGGTAAGGCAGAACGAGGTGATGCGCTAATTTCAGGGAGTAACCCTGCCAGAGGTGAGGCAAGAGGTGAAGCGCTAATTTCAAGGATTAACCCTGTGTATGGTGTAACTAACACTACTTTGTTTTATTTAAACCCACTTACATAGATTACATACATTTATTCTTCAGATTTCAGCTTCGAGACAACTCGGAAAGGCCACAGGGTGTTATGTCATGGACCCTATAGGTATAATATGGACACACGCAGAGGCCGTTGTAATAACAACAGATCGCGGTGGAGATGTGTGCGGAAACAAAATGGTTGCCGCGCCAGTATTGTGACGTATGCTGATGAAATTATGGCAATAAATGGTGATCACAACCATTAAGCAATAATAACTGTCACTTTAATAAGTACCTACATCTAAAATTACAAATCAATATATTTAAAAGTGAAATAGGACTATCACGTTTGTTTGCGACTGTCTCTTTAAATTATTTTGTAATCATTTTATGACCGGTCCTTTGAGACGTAGACGTCCTTGATTTTTTTTTATGTGTGAAGGTTGACAGACTAGCAAAGGGGCCACTTGAAAGAAAGTGGTCACCGTCGCCTTTGCCTGCACAATTAGCTTGAACATTTGCAACACCAGGGGAGTTGCCAACGTGCTGCCAGCCCTGAGGGGGTCTCTTTCAGACTAAGTACCCATTTTACAGTACATATTCGAGATAAATGGTCCCGTAATTTTATCACAGAGGCGAAACAACTCAGATCTCAGGGATGGTAACGCATTTTGATTTCTGGTTTTTGTATAGATAGACTGTGATCGACACAAAACATCCATGTCAACTGCTTATTTGCAACTAATGACCACTATCATTAGTAAAAAAAATAATAATAACAAGAACTGAAACCAGACATAAGTACAACTGGTCGTCTTATCGCTATGAGAGCGAACACTTCCAGGCAATCAATAATAGTAATTAAAAAGTACTACTACGTACGATCATACTAACGTACGATGTACCAACACGTACTTACAAAACAGTAGGATGCATACAAACTTATAAATAAATAAACATAAAATTCAAACAAATAATTGTATATTGTGAAAATATTTTATTAAACTGTAGAATAGTAAATGGTGTTTGTTCGATTTCTACTTATGGTGAATGCGCTATATCTTTTTTCTAAGATTCTCTCAAAAAATATATTCGAAATAGAAATACACTTCTACTTTGCGACTGTAAAATATTTTCTGGGTATTAAAACTAAAAGCGATTTTTGCAAGCGTTATTGACGTTATAGTTGTTAAGTTGAAAATCACCTAATTTCTATTTTTGTCTTTGGGATGTTTTAGAAAATTATGAAAAGAAAAGATTTCGGGCAGTCGCTTTAGTTCTCATCTATATTATCTTAACGATACGCATGAAACTAAGGCACTTGTCCCACTGCCGACGAGAAAACGCCTAGCTATTTTATCCTAGTAATTATTGCTTGCTGAACGATCAGTGTGCCTAGTGCGAGTAATTTTTTGTAATAAGAAAAATGCAGTGGTAAGGTGACCCTTACTACTGCACTTACAATAGTTGGTAACAATATTTGTGTACGGTATGATCGACATTCAAGTAGAAATTTTGGCAATTTATTTGAACTACGATGACGTTCTTATTGCGAATTTGGGTGACATAATGGTGAAGTAATTCGAATATTGTTTTGTGTAACTTGCACTAGGTATTCGAGATATTCACTGAGAGATGAACTAGTAGACATTTTACTCCTCAATGCGAGTGGTACTCACTGGTTGCACTCACACAGCACTTGCTTATTTTCCACTGGCAAAATGATAAGCACTATTTAATCGGAAAGAAAAATTTGACTTCAGGCAAGACTCGAACTCGCGGCCTACTGGGAATCTAGTCCAGCCGCTCTTCCAATTGAGCTACTGAAGTCCTGCCCGATTTGTCAAATCTTTCCTTCACATTTGTTGCATTGCTTTATGGTAGCAGCAGCGCCATCTATTGCCAACTATGCTAGTTAGGGCCGCGAGTTCGAGTCTCGCCTGAAGTTAAATTTTTCTTTCCATTTTACTTTAAAATAAAATATATTTTACAAGCATGTGTTAATGCGAAATAATATAAAACAACTATTTAATCGTTTTTCGCCGACTCGTATCCATTTTCTAGCTGTACTCGCTTTTCGTTGATCTTCGGCGGTGGAACGAGGGCCTAATGAAACCTCCCTTTGGATCATCGGTAATCATAACAGCACCGTCCCGGCACAGCTTACTATTTATGACATTGATAAAGACCTTATATTTACTGCAATTCAGTTTAGATTACTGTAAAAATATACATTAACAGATGATAAATAAGATCTAGAAAGTCTTACCCCCTTATTCATAAACGTATTTTAGCTAAAGTGTTGCTAATCTCTCCTTTGTTTTTTTTATCCTGCACATTTGAAAATGCAACTGACAAAGACAAAGCATTCTATAACTAAAATGTAGCTAATGTACGTTTATGAATAAGGGGGTTAATATTCTGATGCGTTGCTGTTTTATTAGCCCTTTAACCGATCAAATCTTATTCCAATCTCTATAATATTTCTTCCAATTCCTGTGCATGTTTTTTTAATTCTCCTTTCAGCACCGGTGTTTGGCAGTACTAGGAAGGGAAGACCAGTTATTATGGTAGGCAAGATAAAGTTTTGGAAGAGCAGAACGCTCAATGGTAAAACCCGTTGGCAATGCAGTATTAAAGGTTGTACCGCAGCGTTATATACTATGAATGACGTCATTATACGTACGGCCAAAGAACATAATCATAAATAGGTCTATTTTACAGTTTTTTGACGTTTTTGAAAATATTAAGTAAGCTTATCCGTACAGGGTATATTGATATCTCATTTTGGCATACAGGGTATATTGTTGTGCTAATGGATAATATAGTTATATAGTTTATGACCTTCCTAAGTTTAATTGTCTAGCCTGCAAAATAGATGAGTAAAGTAAGTGATTGGTCCTTAAAGGAGAATGCACACTTATCTGAGTCGAATGCGGCCAACGAATCGAAGTCAAAAAGGCCTTGCATACACATCCACATTGAAGGAAGCAACCTCGCCGAAAGAATCGACCACACCAAAGAAGGAGGTTCCGTAAGATTTCATAAGCAGAATTATAAAATTCGTTTCCTTCGACTCGTTCGATGCGTTCGGTTCGGATAAAAGTGCAGTCACCCTAAGAGCGATTAAAAAAATTAAATATAGGTTACTGTGTTCTTTTACAAAGTACTTAGGACACGTTTAATATTTTATTCAACTGATAATCGGACGAACGTTTATTGAAAAGAATTCTGACATATTATTTCGTCATTAATTTGATAAATCCGATGAAGAAATGAAAAAAGAATCATTAAGTTTGGTTTTTTAGTCATCCATTAGGCGGACGACTAAACCTTAAATTTTACTTTTGACATTTTCCATTATTATTTTCTTTAATTCTGATAATAATAGAAAAGTTTATTATTTATTTGTTCCTTAGAAGTTTGTGATTTTTTTTTTAACTATTAGTCATTGTAGGATAAGCTGTGGGTGGTGGGTATTCCAGTTTAATTTAATTACTACTTTAGTGAAAATACTGCAGAAGTGTGATTTAAGTTTTTTTTTTACTAAATGCGATTTGTGGCATGTACCTATGTTATACTTACTTGACTGATATTTCATATTGTTGCATTTTCTTGTTACTGATAAAAAATAAATGTCCTGTTTTCTCGTTGTTTAATTTTTTGTTGGTTTTAAACTAACAATACGGTGGACATTACATATTAAAAAACCGACCAAGTGCGAGTTGGACTCGCTCACGAAGGGTTCCATACCATTATCTGTAAAAAACGGTAAGAAATCACGTTTATTGTACGGGAGCCTCGGTAATCTATCATCTACCTATTATCATAATTAATAGCGAGTAAAAATCCCGTTTGTTATATGAGACGGGGGGAGGGGGGCTTAAATATTTATTCTGTTTTTAGTACCTATTTGCTGAGCGGCAACAAAAAAAATACACAATCTGTGAAAATGTCAATTCTCTAGTTATCACGGTTCATGAGATACATCTTGGTGACAGACAGACAGACGGACAGCGGACTCTTAGTAATAGGGTCCCGTTTTTACCCTTTGAGTGTGGAACTCTAAAATATCTGTTTTTTTATGAATATTGTCTAATGCTGTTGCTATTTTGATTGTTTTCTTGATGGGCTTAACTTCACACCAGTATACCCCGAAGGAGTAAGCATAGGTAGGCCGAGAGAAATTAATTCATTCATGCATGTACCTATCGTTTACCATATCATACGAATCGCCAGTTGCCATGCATGTTTTAATGGCTCTCTAAAAAAGCGTGCCATCGCAAGTCTTTACTTTTTATAACAATTATATAAATTTATTCTTTAGATTTTAGCTTCGACATAACCCGCCGTGGCCACATGGTCTTATGTCATGGATCCCATAGGTATAATAAGGACACGCGCAGAGGCCGTTCTAATCACAATAAATCGCGATGGAGATGCGTGAGAAAATCAAATGGTTGCCGAGCGAGGGTAGTGACATATGGTAACGAAATTTTGGTTTTAAATTGTGATCACAACCATTAAATTTAATTATAGTTTAAAGCAGACATATAGAAGAAAATATGTTCCGTTTTTTAATTGAATTGACATATATGTCAAGATGGCGTCAGTACGAAATGATAAAGACTAAAAAAATGGGAGAAATCTCGTTTAGTATTTTGCCTACCATCGTTGATGCCATGAGATAAAATGATATATGATAAATTTGTATTATAATGATTTGTTTAGATCAATTTAATATATTAATAATTTGAAATTTCTTATTTTCTTTATATCTTGTCTGTTATGGTTCACATATAAAAACATTAATAGGTACATACAATAATATTAAAATGTTAATACTAGCTAAATCGCTTTTCGCGTAACCTGTGGCATTTCATCAAAACATCCCATGGCATCCCACAGGGACGTTTTTTCGGGATAAAAACTATCCTATGTGTTAGTCCAAGTTATCTATGTGTGTGCTAAAATCGGTTCAGCAGTTTTGGCGTGAAGAAGTAACAAACATACAAACTTTCGCATTTATTTATACGATAAACGATAAATAAATGTTGAAGTAACAATAATCCCACCCGAATTTAAGTGTCAAATGAGGGTCAAGATCAATATAGTAATGCGTCATTTTCGAATTCACCGACAAAAGATCTGTTGTAGGTACATGGGTGGCAAGTTATGTGTTCACTCGGAATGTTTATCATATTATTATTTGTTTTCCTACAGTTCTTATTTTGGTTTTAAACCCAATATAAGTTGTGAAAAAATTGTTTAACACGTGAAGAGATCACATGGTCTGCTCATTATACGCGTGCAAGTCTCCAGTTATCAATTCTGTGTTATGAAACAACTACTTTATTTGTCATCATATAAATAATATTGTTGTGGTTCTACATAATCCTCCTCACGTCTATGTATTCCTCGTAATCGTATCATAATTGGCACAGTCTATAAACCACTAGCGGCCCGCCGGCTTCGCGCGGTTTTAATGTTACCTACCCTCTCCTATTCATCTTAGAAAGAAGAAAAAGAAACAATGTCATATTAAATAAGCCTTCCTCGATAAATGGAAAATTAAATCTAACACTGAAAGAACTTTTCAAATCGGATTAGTTGTTCCTGAGATTAGCGCGTTCAAGCAAGCAAACAAACAAACAAACTCTTCAGCTTTATAATATTAGTATAGATATCACTGTTTCGTTCAGTAATTCGCTATTGGGCAACAACGACGATTATATTCTGGTCCAATGTTAAACATTACAAAATATATATTTTTTAAAAGTAAAAATAATTATTTTACGTTTTAAAATCATTTTTAAATCTTTTTAAATAACTTGTTATTTTATTTAGAACTACGATTGTAGGGAAAATTAATGTACTGTTCATATTATAATGTCTTGGTTTCGTCAATGTTTTTAAAAATATAAACGAAAGCAAGGATTATTTGAAAATCTGTATGAGTAGTTTTATTTATTTTGATTAATCTAATAGGGTTTGCAATATTACTTACTTATACTAAACTCCAAAATAAACTACAAATGAATATACACAGCACTTTGAAAATATACAAAGTATTGTTCTCATTCAGTACCTACTTAATTTTTACAGTTTCGTTTATGGAGAGTCGAATGGGCAAGCACATGTTGATGTTTGAGAAGGTCAAATTTTATTTGCACAGCACATCTGGCCCGAAACAAATATGGAGATGTTCTCACAGAAGATACGGCTGTCGGAGTATGATTGTGACTGTTAACAAAAGTATTGTCAAATCTAAAACAGATCACGTTCATAAATAAATTATGTGAATGCAGGGTCATTAAATTTATATATAAATATATAATTTTGCTAACGATATGTGTAACTGGTTTTACATAAACACCTTTTTTATACCATTTTTATGTTACCAACTTGGTGAACGTGCATGCAGTTGTTATGTGATGGATGTTAAGTGATGACTGCATTTTATAGCTTTTATTATGTAATGGAAGTGGCAAACAAGCATGCAGTTCACATTGATGTTAAGTGATGACTGCAGCCTGTAGACACCCACACAAAGACCAAGGTCAAAATGCAGATGCGTTACCACTCCTGAGGCCTAAGGTGTTATGCCTCTGTGCCGGCAATTACAGGGCCGTACATTACCACCTGACCGGAACACGATAGTGCTCAACACTACCATTTAGCGGCAAGTATATTAGGTAATGCGGTGGTGCATACGCCCGCGAGCTCCGTCACTGGAGCTTTACCACAAAAACACTTACTAACATTTGGTGGAAGACAGATTAAAATAGGTAATGCGGTGGTGCGACTGGAACTCTACCGCTAGTAAATACTAGGAATGCTTGTTGCATGCAAAAGGCTAGTACTGGCTAGCTGGGCTTACCTACCTGACTATTTTTCGCAACTATTCATGGGAGTGAATTGTCAATAATGGTGAGGGTGTCTGCTGAATTGTTCGATATGGTACCACCGTCTCTTTTCTACACCGCCCTACGCCACAGAGAGAAGTTCCACCCATACCGTTTGGACATGTGGCAGTGCTCAACAGTGGAGTTATCGCACTTATTTCTGTCCAGAACGTGCAAATTGTAAAACGAACTTCCCTCTGAGGTGTACCTTCTGCGCAACAATGTTGTTCTTGAAAATTCGTGACTAAAGAATCCTCCAGAGCTGGCAGCGACTACTCTGCACTCTGATGTCGCAAATGACCATGTCTGTTTCTCCGTAACCCTTGAGACGCAAAAAAGGAGTTAAAAAAATATTTCTCGTCACCTTTTTAGATGCTTGTAAAAGTTTTTTTTTCTTCAATTTCTATATAATAGGTTGGGGAAAAAGTTTTTTCGCATTATAGTATGCATGAACTTGTAATAAAATCTCTTTGGCTGTAGTATTTGTATCTGGCTGGTTTTGGTATCATTGAAAGTTAAAATTTTATAGAACATAATTCCAAATTCAAATTAGGCAAATGTGTGATTTTCATTTGTTTTTCGTACTGTCAAGATGAGTGAATCTAATGAAGAAATTCGATACATTTTAAAATTTTACTACAAAAAAGGTAAAAATGCAACGCAAGCCGCGAAAAAAATTTGCGATGTTTATGGACCTAGTGCAGTGTCTGTGGGAGTAGCACAAATTTGGTTTAAGCGTTTTCAATCCGGAAATTTTGATGTCAAAGATGCACCTCGCTCTGGTCGCCCTATTACGGATAAAATGGATGCCATTTTTGAAAAAGTGGAGCAAGATCGACATATCAGTAGTTACGATGTAGCTGAAGAACTGAGAATTGATCACAAAACAGTTTTGGCGCATTTGAAGATGGCAAAAGGTTATCGAACAAAATGGTACATACATACTTTAGTTAAATTTAAAAAAACTGTATTAAAAATGTTTTGAATTATCTTAAAAAATGCGAAGAAACTTTTTCCCCAACCTAATATTATCGACTTAAAACTTCATACTTCGCGAAGAGATAGGCAGAACATTCACATTCATAATTTAAAAATACTCGTATGAGGAATTTTACAATCAGAAAAAATCTAGAATGCGGGTCCATCATAGTATTTTGGTAAAATTAAGTTTTTTCACCTTGCAGTCTTCATGCATATTTTTTCCTTGAGAAAAATAAGTTAAACTTATCATAAATTATTTTTAGGTGTATATTTTGAAGCTTCTCGTCGTGGAAGACAAGCGCTGTGCATAGATGGGTACAGATTCAACAAACACAGTTCGAGTAAAGGCCCCAAGACACGTTGGAACTGCACCAGGGCGAAAAATGGATGCAAGGCCACCGTCATCATGTTAGACAATACTATAGTCAAAACGTTGCATGATCATAATCATTAATTAGTACTTAGTCTCCATTCGTCCGATTCACGTGTTCATTCTAGCCCAGAACGTGCCAATTGTGGAACGAACTTCCCTCTAAGGTGTTCCTCGGCGTTACAATATGGGTTTCTTCAAAATGACATCAAAAGAGTCCTTCAGGGCTGACAGCGCGGTGGGCGTCGCGTCTATGAACATTTGCAACACCATAGTAGTCCCATGGTGTTGCAAATGTTTATAGGTGACGGTAACCGCTTTCTATCAGGTGGGGTCCGTCTGCTTGTCTGTCAATCTTTAGTCATAAATATAAAAACTAATATCAAAATCAAACTCAAATGTTCATAGTTTCCGGTAAATCGTAACTGGAAAGCTTTATGTATAAAGAATATTTTTGATTTGACGACCCGGTTAGTCCAGCGGTGTGAGATGACGGTGTGAGATGACCGTTTGATTCGAAAGGTCGCGGGTTCGATCCCCGCATCGGGACAAATATTTGTATGGCCTACAGATATTTGTTTCGGATCTGGGTGTTTGTGTATGTGTTGTATGTGTACAACGGCACCCACGACACAGGTTTATACCTACTGTGGGGCTGTGAGTGTAAGCTAGTTTAATTTTTTATTTTATTTATTATTTGATATTTCCACTTTAAGAATAAGTCTTGTGAAAAGTTTATCTTTCGCAATTTGATTTTTATTTAATACTAGTTGTCTCACCGAACTTTGTGTCACCGTAGCTGTAGGAAGAATAGTTTGCGACCTATTCTCAAATTTACCGAATATACACAAAAATGTCATAGGTAAAAATCGGTCAAGTCAAGTTTGGTGACAAACACTGTGATACGAGAATTTTATTTGACCGATATATAGGTTATTTTCCGATACATATTTATTTATATTATTTGATGTCTTATACATGTATATTTTTGCAATTTATGCTTTGTACACTTAATTTTAAAAATAGATGTAAAATCTAGTCACTATAATTAATCTCAAATTGGATTTTTATTTTCACCTGGTGAACTTGTCTACAAATCTCAACTAAAACGGTTTCATACACTTTTTTTAACAGAAGAGACCACGACCATAAATCATTCAGCAATAGTCAATATACGTCAAAAAAAAGTAAAGATTTATTTTGCACACGTTATTTTAGAAGCAGTGTTTCGTGTTCGTGACGTTGACGAAATTAGTTGAATTGCTAGTCAACTGATATGATAAACTTGCAGTTTTAACTATATAATAAAGACATTTTATACTAAAGAACCGCATAGATGTTTTTATCATACTATTAGTAATTATCTTACTACTGGTCTTTACAATAAAACGCTAATGTTATCAGACTTACGACATGTCTGAGACAATGCGTAGCTTGAACCGGTGGATTTAGAAACATTTAACTATTTACAGGGGTTCCTTCTATATTATCGGGGTGCAAGATGAGGGGTTTAGAAGTCTACGACCGAATTCATTTTTCGCTGGAAAAACCACGGAATAAAGGCTAGTAACTGTCACATTGTATTTTAACACAAAATTTTACTTTGGGTGGGACTCTAATCCGCGACTTGTGGATTATTCGCACAATCGCTTTAATCGCACCTCGAAACGGTTCCAAAGTGGAGGAAAAATTTGAGGCTGTCCCGCCCAAAATCAAATTTGTTTTTTAATTTATTTAAAAATATCTTTATCAATATTAGTTATAAATAAACCCCATCTACTTTTTATTATTAATCAGTTATGACGCTAGGTAAGGTTTTTAGTTTTCATTTCCAAATTAATAAAAATTAAACTTATTAAATATTTTACTGATGTTAATTATTCCTACCAATACTTATATAATAAATCTTCATGCCACAGTTTCTTCAGGGTAGTTGGTAGAAAGAAGTGTATTGGTAATTTAATTAATATTGTTTCATACATACGCACGACTCACTAGTAATATGTTTAAATTTCATTGAAAAGGAAGGAAAGTGAGCTTATTGACATTTTTCGTGCATAAAGGATGACAATCTTTCCAAAAAGAAAATACTTACAAGCGTAGTATTCTAGGAGGAATCGGCGCATGAGTACCGAAAACTATTCCACCTCAATTTTTTTATGCGATCCTCTTTAAATTGTCCTACTGATGATATAAATGCATGTTGCCATGGGGCAACCCCGTGCCATATTGTTTAAACTGAAATTGTTTAAACAATTGCAAGGAATTGTTATTTTTCAACCGGATTTCTTATTATATTCTTTATTGAAATACGAATAAAAAAAGTTTTATGACTTTTCACGATAAAGTTAATATTTTTAGAGATATAAATTTTTAAAGGTTCGAAAAATCTCAAATTTGGGTACTTTTGACCCATGAAAAATATATTAAAAACGTCTTTTTCTCGGTAGAAAGGCATTCGCCGGTCCGGCAGGCCTCTCTCTCGTTCGGTGACTCATCGTTACGTTACCGGGCGTTACACTTTTTCATGAGTGACTCCGAGCCGCAACCTAATTTAAGTTAAGTTATATTTAATTTTTTTTTGACGTTGTCACGTCAAGAAAAAATTAAATATAAAAAATATATATTTTTTAATTCTTTATACAATAGTTAATAATATTCTTAATAGAGACTCTTAAAAAAAAAAATTTATACCTGTTTTATAATTGTCAATTTCACGCGCTCACAAGTATGCGCCGCTTACCTTTAAGTATATTAATAATAATATAAAACGGTGTTTGAACATTATTTGGAATCATAAATTATCTTATCTTATCTTGTTCATGATTCCAAAAAATTTTCAAATACCGTTTTATATTATTATTAATATATTTTCAGTTTTCAGTTTAAACACAACGTTTTCACAATTTCAGTTTAAACAATATGGCACGGGGTTGCCCCATGGCAACATGCATTTATATCATCAGTAGGACAATTTAAAGAGGATCGCATAAAAAAAATGAGGTGGAATAGTTTTCGGTACTCATGCGCCGATTTCTCCTAGACTATAGCAGTATTTCCGTGAAATAATAACATTATTTTTCTTCTCTAGTCCTACACATTAAATTTTATCCATAAGAACCTAAGTTTTACTCATATTTTTATAAATTATTTTTTAGGTATATATTTTGAAGCTTCTCGACGTGGGACCCAAGCGCTGTGCATAGATGGGTACAGATTCAATAAACACAGTTCGAGTAAAGGCCCCAAGACACGTTGGAACTGCACTAGGGCAAAGAATGGATGCAAGGCTACCGTCATCATGTTAGACAATACCATTGTCAAGACTATGCACGATCATAATCACTGATTAACCGAGCTCGGATCTCAAAATGTTGTACGAAACTCAACTGTACATATATATAGACGGGTTTTGATATTTTTACTACAAGAATGTGTCTTATGAATTTTCTCTAGTTTTCAGTTACCTAAATTTATTTTAATTTGCTAAATATAAGTTTTAAGTGTTTTATACATATTGCAACTCTGATTTTGGTGGTAACTTCTGGTGGTAACTTATTTAATAGATATTAAAAGTTAGTCACTACAGATCAATCCCTTGTTATGAGTGTTTTTATTTTCACATTGTCAAGTTTGCCATTCATCGAATAATTAGATTTATAATATTACTGACTAGTGTCTCGCCTCGGCTTTGCACGTGTGCAATGAATGTTATATAGCTTATGTCACTCAGTGAAGATGCAGCTTTCTAATGGTGAAATAATTTTTGAAATTGGTTCAGTAGTTTTTGTGTGAAAACGCTACAAACATACATACAAAAATAGAAATGTTTCCTCTTTATATTATAAGTAAGTATAGACTAGCTGACTCAGCGAGCTTCCTACCACCATCGGAGATTTTTAATAAGTTGCTTTTATTTTTTCAATTAATTATCTCCTGACTTGATTCATCCACATTTGTGCTTGGAAGTTATGATTTATAAATTTGAGATTTATCCAGTCGTTTGAAAGTTAGGCACTTACAAACATTTCTGTGGTTAATTTTTAATTGTATAGATTTGTTGATAATCGTCGAACGGTTTATGCGTCAAAATAAAAAAAAAGTCAAGGTATTTTAACTTAACAAAACACATTATTTCAGAAGCAGTGTTCTCTGTGACACGATATGGTAAGCCATTGATTTTGTTAGGTGGACACAGGTACTGCCGTAGAAGTGACAGTAAAGGAAGAAGAGGTAAATGGATTTGTACGAAGGTTTCATCTGCTGGCTGCCGCGCTACTCTAACTACTATTGACAATGAAGTCATCCATATAAATGATAACCACACTCATGAAGTAGATGCAATTGGAAAAAGGTGGCAATCACGTAAGAATTTAAATTAGTTTCATCCCATATTTATATATTGTTAATTTATTTTTCGGTAAATAAAGCAAAATATGCACTTGTAATGTATATCTTTCCAGCGATCTTTCTAGAGTAACTAGATTGAAATCTTGTATTATATCCATTGATGTTAACAAAGTATTCAACGTAAGATGTTTACAAGATTACAGCATCTAAGAAATCTCAGAAAGGTTGACAAATTTTAACGATTGTTTTACTTGTTCATTTAACAGTATTTTACTGCCACACATTAATTATAATAACGTAGATTTAAATCTAAATTTATTTTTATATAAGCAGTGATGTGACAAATGCAATTTCGACAGAGGTATACCGAAATAATAATAAATAATTTTAGAAATCAATCATTTTAGTTTAATATACGCGAGATAAATCCGTAAAAATAGTTTTATTTCAATAAATAATAACTCAGCAATGACTCGTCACTAATCATGGAGGTCAATTAATTTCTTAATGTTATTGCAATAGTGATTCTAGTTCTCTGGTAGTTATCATAAAGCTTAAAAGCAGTTCTATTATAAGCATATTATTATAGCTATAAGCATATACCTATTTTTACTTAATTTTACAAATTCATAACATTCATAATAATATATTTATAACTTATTTATATTGTACAGATAAATAATACTTACTCTAAAGTATAATTGCCTATTTTATTTCGTTCTGTTCCATACATGTCCACCTTATAATCCATACTATCCAGTTAAATGAGACTTACTGTAGTGTGTTTTTCAGTGAAATTTGAGACGACGCGTTATGGTAATCCAGTGATTGTGGTGGGAAAATACAGATACAACAAGTGGAGCTACAGCAAGGGACCACATGTAAGGTGGACTTGCATCAAGAATCAAAATGGCTGCCGCGCCACAATTACCACCATCGACAACGTTATTGTCAAGTCTAGGAATTTTCATACCCATATGTGATTTTATTTTAATCTAGAATAAAGCTGCATGACTTACAATCCGTATCTAAATTATAATTATTTTAACTATTAATTTTCATAATTTGACAAAAAAGTATTTGTTTTCTTGCTAAGTTAAGGTAAATGCGTCTGGTTTATGTTCCTCAATTATTTTTAATTTGGTTATTGTAACTTTATATTATTTACGTTGAGTATTAACTTTATTACATTTTATTTTGTACGTTTTAAGCTGATCCTTTACTTTATAAATATGTAGTGGGCGTTTATTAATATTTATCTTTACTTGTGTGGTTTAGGCGTTTCACAGGTTTTCACAATTAAGCTGTAGTACATCTACTTTATTAAAAAAATGGTAGCGATTTAGAGAACGAAAAATATAGGTCGCGATAATCTAGTTTTTTTTTAGACTAAAAAGTCTATGTAAGTGATTGAATAAAATCATGGATTAAAATCGTATGAATAACATGAATTAAAATGAGAGTATGTATTTGAAAATATATGTATGCATTTTAACGGGCAAACGAATAGGCAGAGAGTAAATCGAACATATTTTTTTTTATATGTATGTCTTAATATTTTAATTAACATCGTTTGGGCATTATACTATTTAAATGATAACATACATTGAATATTCACAGACAATGTTGATATTGTATAGTTTTCATATGATCTGTTATCATGACTGATGATATAATGAGTCTATCTAAGGAAAAAATATTTCCAGGTTTCTTCAAAGACAGCAATATATTTTAGTTTAGGAGGTTCTGTGGAGTTTAGTTCGTGGTAAACGTTTTATGTTTATGGATGTTTGAAATGTAGATTTTTTTACTCTTCAGTATTATTATGTAATCATTATTTTAATTATAATGAAACATGATTTTGAATAAGAAATTTATCCTCTATTTCATACTGAAATGTGTTTGTGTGTCAAACTAGATAATATATTTAACAAAACTCGTATTATATGGTTTAATTTATTAAAAAGATTTATTTTTCTTAGCAAGAAAACTTCGTAATTTTTTTTTATAAGCCAGCTTTCCAGAAAACCGAACAAAAAAAATAAGTTTTTAAAAGAGTTCTAAAGAAATAGTTTATTCTGACATACTCTTGAGACTGAGAGATCTGAAGGATAAGGTCTACATTTTAATAATAATAATTTATCAGTATTATTTTATATTATTGTTTGTATATTTCTTCATCATATTTTATTGCTTAACCAAATGAAGCGATCTCTATTAAATTTTTCTGTTTGTGTAATACGTAGTGGAGTTTAGGATTTACGGATTCAGAACGATCATTATTTCACCGTTTAGTTGCCATAGAAAGACAAACGAAAGTATAGGATTTAAAAAGATGTGATCGAGCAATAGAGATGGTAATCTATTTAGTAGGTATTTACATCATCTACTTTCTTAAAGGCTATAGGCCCCTTATTCATAAACGTATTTTAGCTAAAGTGTTGCTAATCTCTCCTTTGTCTTTTTCTATCCTGCACATTTGACAATGCAACAAACAAAGACAAAGCATACTATAGGTAAAACGTATCTTATGTACGTTTATGAATAAGGGGGTTAGTCTATAATCTTAAATCTTCGTCATAAACATGCAGATAATGGTGTAAATGTAGTTTTCTTATTATTTGAACAGAAAATAGTTAATACTAACGTTATTAGTGGCAAATAATTCTATGTAGGGAATATGTGCATATTGTGCTATTATAATGTCACTATAGATAATCATATGTACGCTTGCACTACGTCATCAATGTATCTTGTGTAAAGGATACTATATTTTAATAAAACATCACATACTATTCTAGAATTTTGATTTAGAAGCCACTCCATGTTGTACTTCAACAACCTCGTTAGAAAACATTATAAATTTATGATCTTAGGCTTTAGCGAAGTACACTGAACGAAATTAAGGCAACGGAAACGTTGAGTTGATTTTCTGGGGGCACGGTAGTGCCCCCGCCAAGACGAGCCAATAAAATATTTTTCCGCAAAAAAAGTTATGTTGCAAATATAGTGGTTGCTTAGTAATCTATCACTTAATGATAGATTTCAACTTATTGTATACTGTTTAGATGGTAATGCACCGACTGAGGCAACCTTGAATCAACAATGGTGTGACAACGCGTGATACTTCTAGATTGCAATTTTGTTGTTAGTCAACCATTAACAACCAGTTAACAATATAAAATATGCTGCTATGCAACTTTCATGGCTTAACAAAGCTTGTATTTATGCCCAAATAGATTTGCCACACTTATTACATTTCATAACGACGTATTAATCAACTGAACCATATCTTTAATATGTAGATGATTTTATTTTAGAACCTGAATGGACAATTAATATAACGAAAGAGCAGCCATCTATATTCGAGCTACAACCAGGATTTGAAGATCAAGTATTTCATATGCAATCTTCCCATTACTTAGAAAGCGACGAGATGCCGAACTGTCTATTATCTCAGTCACAATTGGAGTATTTATCTAAAGTTCAAATTCATTTTACTGTTACCCGGCATGGTCAGCCAGCTTTACAAGTTGGGAGGTACAGGTATTCCAGTAAAGGGAAGGGTCTCCGTGTACGATGGGTTTGTATTAAGACGAGGAATAGATGCCGAGCTAAGATTATTACGATCGGCAAAAAGATTGTGCAAATGAACTATGACCATAATCACTAAATTATGCGGAGAAGCATCAAAATATATCGGTGATTGTGATTGTGCGGCGATTGATTTATGTTTTGAAATAAAAAAACAGAAAAAAACACAAAAAATAGAAAAACAGTAAGATCTATAGTATATTAAAGATAGCTTCTTTGCAATCTTTTTCGAAGTTTCCCACGGGTTGGAAAGCGTTATCTCTTTCTGTTGAATGATAGATCACCACTCTTTTATGGCATAGAGTTTTATTTTTGCGAAGTTGCTAATAAATCTTGCTGATGTGATCTTATGAAATGTGTTTTTTTTATTGCACCATTAAACGTATCGTAGTTCAATGTTTTTAACTGAAATCAAGAACTTAATTCTGATATTTAAAACTTATGACATTTTATTGAAAACCTCAGCTGAATCGCTATTAGATTTTTAGCTTTGTCTTGTGTCTTAATATACACTGTCATATCGTGTTCTTCATCCTATAATCTAGTTTCAAATACACTAGTTTGTTTTCTTGATTGATAATACGATAGAACTTACTTTATATACTACGAGTATATTGGTATGTATTGCAGTACCTATTTATTCTTTAATTCACCACTTTGATTTTATACTACAGAGAAATTATTTATATTTCCTAATATATTAAAATTAAAGTATATCCCAACTTCATTATTGAAATTTTCATTATGGTCTTATTTAACAGTCTGTTTTTTCGGAGTAGGATTCATTTCGCTCTATCATTCAATTTGGTTTATATTTCACTATCGAATTTCAGAAATGCCATTGGGTGTAATGAAGCTATCACAACTAGATCTGACGCCAACTAAACTGAACTCTGAACAATACTCGATTCCATTTAAAATACAGATGTCAGATTTAAAATGGCCCATAACCGGAGTACCAGTACCAATACCAGAGTTTACAGTAACAAGACGTGGCCAGCCAGCAATACAGTTTGGCCCGTATAGATATACAAAATACAGTAAATGCAAAGGTCCTCGATGGCGGTGGGTCTGCGTCAAAACCCGTGCCAACTGTCCAGCGAGGATTATCACTTTTAACAACGAGATAATTGATGCAAATCATGAGCATAACCATTAATATTACAGCGAAGATGTACGCGCAAGATGCAAGCGCATGCGCTGATCACAAGCATTTAGAAAATTTCAATAATTTCTTATGATTGGTGTATAAAGTGAAAATAAATTATTTAATATATTTCGATTTTACTTTTTTATTGATTTAGTAGATCATCGACATAAAAAACTTACACTGATTCAGACTAAACGTGATGAAACGATTACATGAAACGGTTTGTACCTAAGTGTACCTATACAGTGAGAGACGGGATAGAGCGCAATCCTAATAAGCGGTGAAATTAGACCGATATCGATAAAAACAAAATTTAAAAAATTAATCTATAAAAAACAAATGTTTTTGTCATGATATACGAGTATGTTTATACTTTTCCACACTATATGTGAATTAATCATGACTTCTTAATAATCAGCTTGATGTATTTTTGTTTCAATGAAACGAAACTACTATTTTTGTGGAAAATTTCTTTTGATACAAGATAACGATAAGTAGGGCCGGTGTTTGGCCTTGCTCAATTTGTCTTGTACTGTAGCCCAGTATTGTAAATAATTTAATTGTAGCACATTAAAATATTTGAAATGAAACTACTAACGACTGAATATTTTCAATAGAGGCAGAACCAGTTTTCACAACTTCTCGATTCGGGAAGCCAGCTATCCAGATGGGCAAGTACAGGTTCAACAGGTGGAGTGGCAGCAAGGGTCCTCGCGCTCGGTGGGTGTGTGTCAAAGCCGGTTACGGATGTAAGGCCACCATCATCACTTTAGAAGAAGAGATCATCAAGTTCTGCCACGAGCATAATCATTGAATAGACGATCAAGAAGAATAAGTTGAAATTAATTTTTAGTGGAGCAGGATACTAAATTGTCAAAACGTTTTTTTTTCCGATGTGAAGTATTATCAAAGCATATAAAATGAGAATTTATGGCGTACTTATGGCGAACTTAATGCTTCTAGGCATTATCGCCCAGTCAACGAGTGGGTAGAACAAAAAGACACCGAAAAGGTGCAGGACTAGTATGTACTATCAGAGACAAGTTCGGTAGTTCAGTGGTGCAAATTAAGCGGTTCGTATCTATGCCTACATTTGGTTGAATTTGAAATATCGGAGAGTTCTCTACATGTATGCTTTTTTAACATAGAATGTACGAGTATTGGGATGGGAATCTAACTTTATTTAAATCTTTTATTTGTGATTTCATCGCATTGATCTCGTGTGTGTAAGGACTTTGTGGTGTCATATTTTAAATGTGATATTAAAAAAAATATTCAAAAATAAACCTCAAATTTTATTTCATATTTCAAATTTGAACTAAAACTTTGTAAAATATCTAATTGAGTTGATCTTTGAAAATAAAATACTAGTCCAAGTTTTAATATTGTTATAGCTTTATTAATATTTTTTACAGTGTGTAAAATTAATTTTAAATAATTAATTTTTATCAATGACTGAGTCATTTAAACAAGAAAAAGAATAACTTACTGATGGTAGAGTTTTAGTGACTGTGCTCGCGGGCGTGGGCACAACCACATTACCTTATTTACTTGCCGCTAAATGGCAGTGTTCTTTCGTTCGCCATTGAAATTTTCAAGAACAGGTAGTCAAGTTGATATAACATAACCTTTTAGTACATCATTTGCTTCTTATCCTACTAATCCTATTATAATATTATAAATGCGAAAGTTGGTATGTTTGTTTGTTTGTTTGTTTTGTTACTCTTTCACGCAAAAACTGCAAAACCGAGTTTCATGAAATTTGGGGTAACTTGGATTAACATCTATACTATCCTATCATAGTTTTTATTCCGAATAAAATTTTCTGTCGGATGCCATAGGATGATTTGATGAGTTGCCACAGGTTACGCGAAAAGCGACCTCCGAGCGGGCGGAGCCGCGCGAAACAGTTAGTTTCATATACATTTTTTTTAGAGTTTTAATTAATTAAAACAAATTTGTCCAACTCTATTGCCCAGGATTTGGAAAGACAACACGTCGGGCAATTTTTAAATTTGTTCGAGGTATATTCGTTTTTTTTATTTGTTTGTTTATGGAATAAATAATTTCAGATCCAATGTTTTGGCTGTCACGCAACGGTAACCGCGTACTCGAAGTAGATGGGTATAGGTTTAGTAAATGGAGCGGCAGTAGAGAGCCAAAAATCAGATGGATCTGCATCAAGGACAAGAAAGGGTGCAGAGCCAAGGTCTGCACTATTGATGATATTATTGTGAAATATGACGGAGTTCATAATCACTAGTGAAACATTTTTATTTTGTTTATTAAATCTGTCCTGTATCAAATACACGTGTGGATTATGGTTTATTTGATTTTCAAGGTACAAAATTCTCACCTATAGAATTCTTAATCCAGGTGCTAGAACACCTACATTTCTATTATTTTAATAATGTAACCTTCTTTTAACCTCTACTTACTGGTGGTAGAGTTTCAGGGGAGTTCGCGGGCATAGACACCAACCACCACTTTACCCAATCTACTTGCCGCTAAATGGTAATGTACAGCGCTTTTAAATTTTCTACGTGTCGTTAAAGGTAGTGTTCAGCGCTTTAAAATTTTCTACTTGCCGCTAAATGGTAGTGTTCAGCGCTTTAAAATTTTCTACTTGCCGCTAATAGGTAGTGTTCAGCGCTTTTAAAATTTCTGGTTTGATGTAGATGTTGATAAACTACAGTATTACTTACCACCAGTGTGAACTGTATGCTTGTTTGCCACTTCATGACATAAAAAAAACTTAATTTAGCATTTCAAGGGTTTAACCGATCCATTCGTTTTGGATACCGTCTGTAGTAAGTTTTGGTACTGTTACAAAAAATTGCAACTATACAAATTTGTTATGTTGTATTATAATATTAAAAAAATCTCAGGAGCTTGGAGATCTATTAATTGAGGTAAAACGATTTTACGATTTCGTCTTCAAGGTGGCCTCAAAAGCCGGGACGATGGGTATTTTTTTTTCATTTGTTTCAGCTTAATAAACCTAACATAAATTAGTTAAAATATTATTGTATCCAATTAATCATGTTTCTCCTCTAGCCCTAATACATTTTTTAATAAGGAATGAACAATTTCAGACCCAATGTTTTGGCCCTCACGCAATGGTAATCGTGTTCTCGAAATAGGTGGGTATAGATTTCGAAAATGGAGTGGCAGTAGAGGGCCAAAAATCAGATGGATCTGCATCAAAGACAAGAAAGGATGCAGAGCCAAGGTCTGCACTATTGATGATGTTGTTGTGAAATATGATGCTGTCCATAATCACTAGTCCAAAATATCTGTTCTGATATATTTTTTTGTTTTATTTATCGTATCTTCTATTAAAAATACTTGACTGCAATGTCAAAATTTAGTTTTTGTTTGTCATTTAACACATGCTTGTAGCTTAAAAGCTATAAATAGATGATATCTATAAATTTAATTAGCCTAATGCTTTTCAGACAATTTACCATTACAGAGATTTTCTTTAGGAAAACAGTACGCTTTGAGTAATTACTACCCAGTGATTTTCGTAAGTGCGTGTTTTAGATACATTCGAAAATTTTGAAACATATTTTTTTTGTAGAAACCTCAGCGAACTGTATTGTAAGAAATCTTGTCTAGTTTTGTTAAAAGTTGTTTAAAGAAATTGGGGCAAATATTTTTTTAGGAGAACAGGGTTCTAAAATCTTCCCGGCGGGGATGGGTTGATCATTGCCAGGAGATGGTTATCGTACTTAGCATATTATGACTCATCCCTACAAAAATTTCTAGGCTTACAGGAATTTCCATACTCGAAGAGTTCACTAGATCCTGGACCAATATGTTTGCTTTATTTTTGTTATATGTTTTTGACAGACGCGGCGAAGCAATTTTGTGATTTCTATTTCGAGGCTGTATTGCAATATTATTGATTGTTTTGTCGTTGACTCGTTGACTGTACAAATATCTTTGTTTTGTGTTGTAAATAATAAAATTATTACAACATTTCTACAGTTTTAATATTGTTTAATTTGTTTTCAGCGATATTGCAAAACTTTAGTTAGTTAAAAAAAACTGCCTCGGTAGCCCAGTGGTAGCAGCCCACTACTACTACGCTGAGGTCCTGGGTTCGATGCCCGGGTAGGGGGTTTTCAGAGATAATGCTGTAAAATCCTTTATCTCTGGTTCTATTGGGATTTTTCTATTTTCTGGGAATTTTCCAGTACCTCGAAGTTTGGTATTGTGCCCGGAGATGTCAACAGGCTCGCCATCTGTTCACCACCAAAACGTAAATAATCGTGGGTGTTTGCATGTAAGCTTGAATGCATGCATTTTACCTCTGCCTACCCCTTTGGGGATTACAGGTGTGAAGTTACGTTTGTAAGTTAATACATTTTATTAATTTAATTACAGGTCCTCAAGGCATTGAAAAGATTAGTTATCATACTTGCCATCAATTCGTTAAAATCGACAAAAGAAAAAACTGTGTGCACTGTTACGCCAAGTTGCGGTTGACATTTACCAGTAGAGAAGCGGATAAAAAAGTAAAGAAAGTAAGGCACTGGTGCAACAAATGCACCAAAGCTTATTGTTTACCATGCTTTAATGAACTGCACTGCGAATAAAAATGTCTCCAGGTACCTGGTTTGATTTATCTGTTCTTGTCCACTCATTTGAAATTTAAATCGATTATAATAATAATTTATAATTAATTTTGTTGTTTTTTTATACACGCATATGTAATAAATTATTTAATAAGTCAAATAAATAAATACGTGGAATAATAATAATAATGGCAACCCAATATACATCCCACTGCTGGGCACGAGTCTCCCCTTTTTGGGGCGGGCCTGGAGCTTACTCCATCACGCTGCTCCAATGCGGATTTTTGGAGATACGGGTTAGTGGCCAACCCGCTGTCGGATGTTTTCAAACCGCATATAAGGCCTCCAACCAGGTTTAACGACTGCTATCTATCGATAGCAACCGGGACCGACTGCTTAACGCGCCTTCCGAAGCACGGAAACACGCATTTTAATTTGCCACTAGCGGTCACCCATCACACACCCGAACGCGTCCGTAACGCTTAACCAAGTAGATCGCTTATGATCTACACTAGCCGCGGGACTATGCGCGCTTCCTATCGATAATAATATGTTGGATTTTAACACTGAAATATCACTAATTCAATGGGTTTTTTTGTGCGTTGCCAGGTCTGACAGACGTGGCACTTTCTTCCACAAGGTGATCGTGGCCACGAGAAGCCTGGTAGTTTCTTTCCTTAAAATACATATAACCCTTATAATTGCCAAATAACTAAAAATCTCATATACCTTTAAATTTCACGATTTTATTCGAGTTTTTGATAGGAAATCGACATCTGTTTAAATAACTCGCTCGCACTAGAAAACTTCAATACCGAATTAACACCTACCGCACGGTGTGAAACTATATGAAAATCAGCCTAGCGGCCGCCTTCGTAATGGCATTATTTTATAATTTACCTATGCATTTTCTTTATATTCCAGGACCTTCATTCACGGTGTCTCGTTGTGGAAAGCCAGTTCTTTTGCTTGGTGTGTATCGTTATAACATGAAATATTGCTACGGGACTAGAAAGAGATGGGTGTGTGTACGGATAGCGTCCGGTTGCAGAGCGAAAATCATCACTATTGACAATGAAGTTATTTCACAAACGGGTGAACATTGTCACTAACCTGTTCATTTAATTGTTTCTAAAGAAGAAAATATTTCTAAATATAAAATATCAGATTATAGAAATGACGGTAGGTAGCGCAGCGCTCGCTAACTGCGTACACCGACGTACATGTAAAGTCGGCTCTACAATCGCATTGCGAATAGCCGCGAAAGTCCGCGACACGAGTGTAGATGTTGCCTTCTCGTTCACGCTTCGCGTCGTTGTGTAAACGCGCTACGGCAAATAATGCGTTTGACCTTGCATGACCCGATGTTATTAATTTATTTATTATTATCCGTGAATTCACGACGCGACTTTACGCGCGAATGTAGAGCCGGCTGATCAGTGTCGGGGAATATAGACTCAAAATATAGACTTGCGCGTGTGGAGGAATACAGTTCACGCGCGGATCACGGCTCGACGTCACGCGCGAGTGTAGGACCGGCTTAAAGAAGTGTAATATATTGACATCATTAATGAGGTTAATAGTGTATTTTCCAAATAAATCCATTAGAAAAGTAAATTAAACTAATGTATGTTCGGTTAAAACTAGATTTCTAAAGTTTTGTTTTGTGTATTAAATTGTCGATATACATACTTACACAGTCTATTTCATTCCTGATAAGTTTTGATTTATTTAGCCATTTGTAAAAAAAAAACTGCTTTGGTGCCATGCATGTCTTTTCGAATCTTTGCTAGTTTTATACCAAACTTGAACAAACATATATTTTGATTTTTGTAACTTTTGCTTTGGAAGAAGCAAACTTTCAGTTTATTCCTCTATGACACTTAAACGTATCTGAAAACACTGCTAGACTAACGACTTATCCTTGAATACTACGAGTATAATAACATTTTAAAGTAAAATCCTGAAACTGTTATAGGTATGTCTTTATTTTCCAGCACCAATATTTGTTCAGTCTCGATTTGGACAACCAGTTCTACTTCTAGGCAACTATCGTTACAACAAGTGTGTTGGTAAAAACGATCAGAGGATACGCTGGTCATGCTCCAAGAAGAATAAGAAGTGCCCAGGAACTATTTTCACTATCGATAATGTTATTGTTCGCATGAGAGAGCACAATCATCCTTGAATGGTATCATTGTTTATTAACAGGTGGTTGTGTTCCTTTTTTGAAATAAAAATTATGATTCTGCGAATAGAGTAACTGACATCTCGGTCATTAATTATTCGGACACATGTCCGAGTTATCAGATTTTAATTTATTACTTTTTTCACTGACGATTCGGATACCATGAATATGTCGAAGCTGTTAGGTTCGGTATAGTAAATTTAAGAAATACTGAAAGAAATTACGTAGAAACAATAATTTTCGAATTTCATTATTTTTATAATTACAGACAGGTAAGAACTTCTATAATAATTATGTTGTTTTTATACAAATCAAATCCGGCGCTTCACCGGCCGCTGCCGCGGTTTACTCGCTTGGTTTGGTCGGCTTGCGCTCTGTTGAGGTCACAATTCTAACCTAACATAAACCTAACCCATTTTTCTAACACTTTTAAATAGGTATATTTTTTACAAAATAAGTATGTATGTATCTTCACGCCAGGTCCCTAACGGGGTAGGCAGAGAGTATAGAGCGCCAGATATCCCGGTGATCCGTGATCCCTGACATACTTCTCGTGCCTCATCTACCTCTCCATCTATAAAATAAGTATTCATTTAATGTATATTTTCATGGTGTCCGAATCTTCAGTGACAAAAGTAATAAAATGAAAATGTGTCGCACAAGTGTCCGAGTCGTCAGCTACCGTGTGAATAACGTCACAGATACAAAATAATCGAGGCCTCAGGGGTGATATCGCATTTTGGTTTGTCTCTATTGTCTGCATTGGCGTTTACCATCCATTTGAAATGCTTGTAAAGAAGAGGCTATATATGTTTGTATTATTTTGACGTGACAACGTCTTAAATTAGGTTGCGGCTCGGAGTCACTCATGAAAAAGTGTAACGCCCGGTAACGTAACGATGAATCACCGAACGAGACAGAGGCCTGCCGGACCGGCGAATGCCTTTCTACCGAGAAAAAGACGTTGTCACGTAAAATCTTCGCCCGTAAAACCGACTTTACAGGCAACCAGTTTTTTTTGTTACGTTTTTGACACACGCGGCAGAGCATTTTATGTGATTTCTATTTATATCGAGGCTGTATGCAATATTGTTGGATGTTTTGTCGTTTATTTTGTGTTGTAAATAATAAAATTATTGCAACATTTCTACAGTTTTAATATTATAGTTATATTTTTTAATTTGTTTCAGCGATATTGCAAAAAATAGGTTACACTCTATTGAAAATAAATATGTAAGTAGCAGGTAAGTACCAGTGGCTTGCCTTGCATTGCATAAAGGCGAAACCGGCGGAGCCTACCTCGGGGTCTCGCGGTAGGTTTGGGTTGGGGTACTTGTTTTCTGTAGAAATATGTTTGATGAATTTAACCTATAATTCTAAATATTTTACGTTTAAAAAATTACAATGCACTCCACAGGTAAGCACATCCATCAAAAAATATTTCACATCGAACTTAAGAAGGAGACTTCGGCTTATTTCGGATCTGTAGGACGTTATCTCTTTCGCACCTTACCTATGTGACGTTTGTCGACAATTTTGATCAAGTTTTGACTAAAACCGGACTATCAGTGCTAACGTAGGCAGTGTGCAGCAGAGATAACGCTCCACTAGTAGATAGTCTTTTCGTAGGCTCGATGTGCACTATTGCACACAACAATTTGAAGCTTAAAATGATAGCATCGTTTATTTTGACTTCGTTGTTTTTAGAGCCAATATTTCTGTCGTCAAGGACCGGTAGACCTGTGATTCAGATCGGAGAGTATAGGTTCAATCTGTGGAGTGGTAGTCATGGGCCGAGGGCCAGATGGATTTGTGGTAAGGTTCATTCGGGTTGTTCTTCGACATTGATCACCATGGATAATGTGATTATCAAGCAAAAGCCACATAATCATTGACGGGTATATAATTCTGTGATTTACATTAGCTTAATTTATTTTTTTGTTGTTTATATATTTTTATTTCGTTTGATGATTAAAACGAATATTTTTTTACTGTCTGGATTTTTAATCTTTTATCACACTAATATTATAAATGTGAATGTTTCTTTGTTTGGATGTTTGTCCGTCATTCATGCCGAAACTACTGAACGGATTTTGATGCAATTCGTTATACAGATAGAGTATAAGCTGACTTAGATTATAGGATATATACCGATAGTTTATATACCGAAAAATGTTCCTGTGGGATGCCATGGGATGTTTTGAAGAGTTTCCACAGGTTACGCGAAAAGCGACCTACACGCGGGCGGAGCCGCGGGCAACAGCTACTAATAGTTCCATGTGCTTGTTTGTAATATGTAAGTCATGGTTCAATTATAGGTATGTTTTGATATTATTGGACGAAATTATACTTCTGTCATAGGTTAGATTTACTGGTGGTAGAGTTCCAGTGTTCGAACTCGAGGGTGTAAGCACCACATTACTTAATCTATCTACCGTCAAATATAGTAGTATTCAGCACACACAGTAGTATACAGCGTATACATTTCAGTGGTGGTAGAGCTCTATTGACGAAGCTTGCGGGCGTAGGCACCACCGCATTACCTCTATCTGCTGCCAAATGGTAGTGTTCAGCATTATCGTGTTCCGGTTACATGGTAATATATGCCCCGTAATAGTATATCTCAGAGGCATAACAAATTAGGTCTCAAGGGTAGCAATGCATCTGTATTTTGACTCTGGTTTTTGTGTTCACTTTTATAGGCTGCAGTCATCGCTTAACATCAATGTGAGCTGCATGCTTGTTTGCCACCTTATTTACATTTAAAAAACTGTCCTGGTAATGTATTGTATACCTGATAATCTATGTAATCTGCGGCTTCGTAATTTCTATCACAGAGCCGTATCAACTGAGGTCTTAGGGATGGCTTATTGTTGTATTGCCATTGTATTGCCGCGATACCGACGATTCTAGCAACAACCCGCAAAATCGAATGCTCAAGTGAAAGAAGGTTATATAGGGTTCACTGGTGGTAGAGTTCCGGTGTAGGAGCTCGAGGGCGTAGGCACCACAGCATTACCTATTCTATCTGTGTGTAATCTATTGTGATTATTATGTTTTAACCAAGTAGTTTAAATTCTAATTTTTAATTTACTATTAATATATGATTTTGCTTTTACTATATGTAATGGTTATTCGCTCTAGGTAGTTTATGATTTATTGAAGTTTTGAAAGTATCTGTAAAGATCTATTCGAAATAAAAATATTTTCTATTCTATTCTATCTGCCGCCAAATGGTAGTTTTCAGCACTCGTGTTCCGGTTAGATGGTAATGTATGGCTCCGTAATAACTATCACATCTCTGTGATAGTAGCGTAACAACTTAGGTCTTAGGGGTGGCAACGCATCTGAATTTTGACCTCTAGTTTTTGTGTAGATGTCTATAGGCTGCAGTCGTCACATAACATCAATGTGAGCTGCATGCTTGTTTGCCACCCGCACATAAAAAAAGGGTGAGTTATGTTTCTTACTGTTATTTAACTTCTAACCCCCTTATTCATAAACGTATTTTCGCTAAAGTGTTGCTAATTTCTCCTTTGTCTTTTTCTGTCCTGCACATTTGACAATGCAATTGACAAAGACAAAGCATTCTATAGCTAAAACGTATCTTATGTACTTTTATGAATAAGGGGGTAATTGTTTAATATTGTCAACGCTGTTTCAGAGCCTGTGTTCACAACATCGCGATTTGGTAACCCAGTGATATTAATGGGGAAATATAGGTTTAATAGACACTGTCGTAGCAAAGGCCCTAGGGCGTTATGGACTTGCTCTAAAAATCATAGTGCCAGGTGCAGAGCCAGCCTTAGTACAATAGATGATATAATTATTAAAATAAAGAATGAACACAATCACTAATCTGTATGATAATAGACTTGTATCTACTGTAAAAAATTATTTGCTGTAAATACAGGATATGTTTTGTTGAAAAATTGTAATGTATGTTTTTTTTTATAATGGTATCGCTATTACGCATATTGCCAGTGTGAAGTAAAACGATATTTCGTATTCGTCTTAAGCAGCGTAAAAGTAAGAGTCAGTCGGTCAATTATCAGATCAGTCAGTCAGTCAGAGTCACAGTCAGTAAATCGAGTAAAGCGATGGCTACTTTACCAGAACATTTTGTATAAAGTTTTGGAGGCAACCTAAACAGCGGTGTTTTCGCACTGTTATTCTATTTCACTATACACGGGCACTGTAATAAACTTATGTCAAACAAAATGGCATCAATTTTATTAAATATAACTTCTAAATATACCAAGAAAATTAAATAAAATAAGAGCACCACACGCCTCTTACAAGGTCCGCCAAAACTCCGTAATGAATGTTCTAGAAGATTTTATACGCTTATTTTTTCTGTGTAGGTATCATACTCTTCCATCCAATTATTATTTGGGAGACTGGTTACTTGCAAGCTGTCCTCGTTTGAAAATAAACTGTTTATAGGTATTTATCTCGCGTATATTAATCTAAAATGATTTAAAAAATCCACCTGATATTTTTTCCGCTCTTCAACTTCCGTGGTTCCGGTCAGAGTGAGGTTATATTTGGCAGTACTTATTTTGAAAATTATTTGCAGCTACTTTTTAAATTTCGTACACGCTATATTTAAAGGAGCAAAAATAGTTTTATTTGAAATATATGTCTAAGTATTTTGCTGAAGTGGACAGTGGCGTTGTACCTACTATCATGACAAAAAGATGGGAAATAGTGAGATTAAATCAATTATTTTTGTTCATAACACTAATTTGTTTTCTTTGCTTCATCGTTATTTCACGCAAGTGTTAAATTTAGGTACATCTTACAACATAATATCTGTGGTGAGCAAAAGGAAAATTTCTAGCGGGCCTTGAATTTGCAAACCGTGTTGGCCGTAGCGAGTGTGCCGTTTCAACGTTTTGTACGTAGTTTCCATACTGCTCATATTTGTACTGTGCCTCTGATGTCTGTGTAGTTAAGCCACTGCAGGCTGCAGCAGGCTTTTATGTCATGAAAGTGGCGAGCAGAATAAAATCAAAGTTATCAAAGATTTCAATGTAGACCAGTTGCCATTCTTAAGGCCTGTGTATAACTTGGTGAAGGAAATTACAGACACATATATTAAACAACCTTACTGTTATAGTTTTGAAGTGAATTGAAGAACAAAGTCGTAGGTAAATTGATTATTCAAGCCCCTTTGTATCCGAAACTAATGGATTAAAAATATTGGAGAAAATCCGGAAAGTAGTTCTTTTCCTACACATACAAGCAATTTTTTAATTGGACGGTGTGTCCTGTGAAGCGATCCCGAATCTGACGGCGATTTGTATTGACTGATATATTACTACCTGTGAGATTTTATAGATTCTTTAACAATATTTTTTCTTTCGGTCAGATGAGCCCATGTTTATAACCTCGAATCGCGGGAACATGATGATTGAGTTGGGCAACTACAGGTTTAGCCTGTACACACGCAACACTGGCCCGAAGAAGAGATGGGTGTGCGGGAAATGGAGTGGTGGATGTCGTGCTTCTATCACCACTGTAGATAATGTGATAATTAAATGCAGCACTGATCATAATCATTGAACATGTGAATAATTTTTTGTGATATTTACATTTTTTTTTGAAGTTATACTTCATTTGGCGCTATTGGAAAAAAAAATATGAGAGTGAATTTTAACGCACACCGACAGATAAAAGCGACAGTCTGAAGTTAGTTGCTAAATAGATAAAGCAGCACGAAGTTAGTTGCGAAAACTTTTTTTGTCACTTTGTTTTATTTCTGATATGTTGGATTGTAAGAAGACGCTAAAGAAGTATTACTTCTTACGTGCGTACATAAATACACATACTGTTTTTTTATTTCATTCGAAAAATGCGATCTGCGCTTGTTTATGGTTATGTGTCTCAATGTGTACATGTCCGGTGTGTTAGTGTTCGTGCCACGCGTCAGTGTAGCGGCCAATCGCTCGCCCGCACTCGCTTGCAAAGACAAGTCTTTATCACAACCGAACTTCGACCGCGCACTTGAATTGCAAAGATTGTACATATCAAATATGACATTTTATTTTTATCAATTATTTATTTCAGATCCAATGTTCACAATTTCAAATCGGGGCAACAAGATGCTTTTGTATCGTGGTTTTCGCTACAGCATGAAAGAACCCAACTCGAAGAGTTTGAAGAAACTTTGGCGGTGCACCTTGTGGCACAGCCGACGGTGCCGCGCGGTCTTACACACAATAGACGATGTAATTGTCAGAATCAAAGATAGTCATACGCATGGTATGGTAGTGAACTATGTGTGAAAAGTTTTTCTTGTGTGAATCTTCAAGCGAAGTCTCTGAGGCCGATAGTGAAACGCTGAACATTCTAACTTCTCTTTTCGACGATTTTGAAGGATGCACAGCGGTTTCATAGATTCTTGTGGCTACCCTCGCAAATAGGACCTATTTGGTCACGGCAGGCCATAAACGCACTCTATTTATTAAAAAAGCAAAATATTATGTGACTATGATTTTGAAAATAGAAAAATTACAAGATATCCAGTTTTTTATTGTACCCATGCTTTGTTTTTATTGTACCTTATGGTTTGCTGTTCTGAATGTTCACGTTTGCGGCATACTGTAATATGAATTACTTTCTGCCGGCACATTTGGCCGTGTTAGAAAAGCTACTAACATTTTTTTTGGCTCTAATTTTTCTCCGTTCTCGCGTGTCGTCTGAAATTAAGCAAAAACTCTTTGATTGAAAGAGTTATAAGTTTAACATTTTTATTTAAATAATTTGTTGCCCAGATCCAGTATTTGGGTGCTCAAGACGTGGCAACAAGATAATATTGTACCGCGGATATCGGTACAACATGAAAGATGCTCATTCGACGCGAGTGAAGAAAATATGGCGTTGCTGTCGATGGACGGGTGGATGTCGAGCTGTCCTTCACACCGTGGAAAACTCCATTGTCACATTCAAAAACAAACATATTCATTAGGCCCTTTCTGATATAAGCATTTAAAATAAAACACCAAACGCGGACCGCCTAGCTCTAATTCTTTCGTTTAGGACGTTATCTTGTCAGTTTCATACCGCGTATTAAACATTTTGGTCTTAAGTATACACCCTGCGGACGAAAACACTGAAAGGAAGAAGTTAGGCGGTATGAAAGCATTAGGAGTAAGGCGGTGGTCCCCTGGTTATAAGGTAGTCCTACTAACTGCGGATTTGGTACCGTCATGGGTAACAAGACTTTCTTTTTTTGTTGAAGTATTAAATTCTAGCTGAGGGTTAAATTTAGTTTAGAATGTGAATTCGACCCTCTACATATAATTTTATTTTCTTTCAATATAAGGCTCGTTGTTAATTTATTATAGAGAGTATTTTCTGATAGTATTTTTGTTTTTCAAGTTAAGTTTATGTGAATGGATTAAATACTTTATACGAAATATTTTTTTTTGTATTTTTGTTTGTGATATTAAGAAGAGTATTTTATAAAATCTTACGAATGGTGTTAGTGAATTGAAACCAAACACCAGCGCTAACTAGTTGTAGAGAAATCTATGGTTAACATGCACAAAATGCATAATATATTATAATGCATTTTTGTATTTGCGGATTTTCTCTTGTATAACCCTACTCCCAACTTCAACCGTGGTCACGGGTAGTCTGCCCGAACTGAAAAGCGACCGAAATGTTAGGTAAAAAAAGTAGGGAGTAGTGATATACGCGAGAAAATCCGCAATTAAGATATCTACAACTTATATATATATATCATATTTTTTTTTATGAAAACTCTCTTGATACAAACATTTTTTAAATTTTTGGGTCAGAAGAGATACAATTTGTGACATCGGTTCGAGGCAACGTGATGGTAATGTTGGGCAAACATCGATTCAGCCGGAATACGAGTGTGGGCCCCAAGAAGAGATGGTTGTGTAGTCGTTGGAGCAGTGGCTGTCGGATGTTCATAGTGACCCTAGGGAAATCTATTATTAAGCGCACTAACGACCATACACATGATTAAAAAAACAAGTCAAGTGCGTGTCGGGCCACGCGCAGTGTAGGGTTACGGAGTTACAGAGTAAGAGATGTAATGAAAAAATAAGTAAATATTTTCTATGGAGTTGTTCGATATTTTCTAGTAAAATACATTTGGTCGACTATTACTCGCAAACTTGCAGGGCCAATTTAGGTGTGATAGTTTTCCTTTTAATTTCGTTATATGTAGCTACTATCGCCGTAACGTTTGAATTTCTAACAACAACCGCTTAGTCTGTAGGGGGGGGGGACACTTGAGTCTAACGAAAATTTGCACTTTAAAGCTTAATAAGTCACGAACAGTTAACTAAATGTTAACACGAATGACCTACGCGCATGTCCGCGACGCATAGGTAGTAGAATGAAGAGATGCCCGGAATTTTCGGCAATTATTCGCTGTTCGACTAAACACTGTATGCTATTCGGCTGGATATGAAAAATAGTTTTTTTTTCTTGATGATTATTTTCTTACGAAGTGGAGAAGATGCGCTATCGGTACATCTTGATTTTAATCACAATTTATGTTGTGAATCTATTGTTAAACAAACAGTGATATTTGGTGATATAGTAATAATGATCCATGAAGATGAATAATTGTTTTCAAACGTGTCACAAAACGGACGTAGGTTTCCAGAATTTGAGACTTCGTGGTATTAAAAGAGTTAAGAATTTAATCAATTCTTAAATTATAATGTTATGTATCATATATAAAGTAGTTTTGATAAAGTGTGCATACCTTTTATTGAACATGAAATCAAATCACATACATATATTTTAGTTAGAAAGTACGGTCAATATGAACATTTATTCTGAGACTGGAAGGGCATGGTTTGATTGATATTGATTTGTGAGCAAGTTTTGACTCAGATGAGGACATGTTTTACGGTAAACACTAAATGCATAAATATTGTTCATGGTTATACTAGACTTTAATAACTCAGCAGGTCTTCTTCCTTTTCACTTCAGACTCTCCACGCTGAATAAAATTTTAAAATACTCTTAGACGCTTAAAGAAGAACCCTGTATCGTCGACGGCTTTGTACACAATCAACAGATAAAACACTGGTGGTAGAGAGTAGGGACTTGGTAGAGACTAGTTTTCAGCACTATCGTGTTCCGGGTAGATGGTAATGTATGGCCTCGTAATAACTATCACGGAGACATTATAGCTAAGGGCTCGGGGAGGTGACGCATCTGAATTTTGACCTCTGGTTGTTAGATGTAATATATATAGGCTGCAGTCATCACTTAACATTCTGAACTGCATACTTGTTAGCCACCTTCGTAACGTAAAAAAACAATCAGCGCCCAAATAAATGTCTAAGCCATACGAATATTTGTCGCAGTGCGGGGGTGGAACCTGCGACCCTTGAATGAAGCGGTCATCATACGCGTGGATTAATCGCATCGTCTAATGTAATATTGTAATAAGAATGTTTTTAAAATAACTTCCCTTGCCTTTGTACAGATGAGCCGAAATTTGTGAAATCGAAACGCGGCAACGTCATGATCGAGCTGGGCGGTTATCGATTCAGCCAGAACAGCAACATAGGGCTGAAGAAGAGATGGGTCTGTGGACGTTGGAGCAGCGGCTGCAGGGCTTCAATCGTAACCCTGGACAATGTTATAATTAAGTGCAATAACGTCCATCCACACCATTAGACACAATTAAAATTAGGTTACAATTTAAGGATGTGCGGAGGAATGGGTGAATATGGGGTACTACGTCTGAACGGACCAAAATGAATGGACCGTAGTCCATTCGGCCGTAATAAAAAAACGTCTACGTCCCAACGGCCCAGTCAAAAAATAATTTAAAAGTACAGTCGCATACAAGCGTAACAGTCGTATGGTTTATAAATTTTCACTACAAAATATCTACATATTTAACTAGTATTTAATCTAATAGTTGTAATGTAAGTTCACAAAATCTTTAACATCTTCGTTTCTAGTTGGCACGACTTCAGCTACCTAACTCAACAATTACCCTTTCTTATCAACCAATCACAAGCAGGCAGTTTATCTGTTACGTCAGAGGAGTGGCGAAAAGAAGGTTCATAATAATATTATTATATTCCGCATAACAGCGATTTTCTCCATTATTCTTTTACTATTCAGGCATCACTCCTCTGGAACAGCTTACCCGAACGCTTAAGAAAAGCTCCGAGTAAAAATTCTTTTAAAAGACTTGTCCGAGAGCACTATCTACAGTTTGATTCGTAAAGATCGTCACATCATCATTTATATTATATATATATATATGTATACATATATATGTTTTGTAGCTTTTGTATGTACTATAATATACCTATAAATATATATCATGTATTTAAATATTTATTTACTTATATACGTATTTACGTGTTTATTATTATTTATTTTTATTTTTTTTTTGTTAGATCATATATTTGTATTCTTTACATTAATCTCTCTACTGTCCGTCTGCGGTTTAGCGCAAAAACTATAGGTACTAGAGACTTGAAATTTGACACAAGTGTACACTTTGATCACGCCGACAAAGTGGTAAATAAAATAAATGGTGGTAATAAAAACATGAAAAATAAAATTATTTAGGGTACCTTCTCTACATGTAACGCGCGGATATTTTATATATTTTTCGTTTTCTATATAGTGTGGAATATTGTTGGATAGGTCGTTCAAAAATGTAAGGGGTGTTCTTACATCAGTTTTGGATTTAGATAACTGTTCGTGACTTATTAAGCCTTAAAGTGCCAATTTTCGTTAGAGTCAAGTGTCCCCTCCCACCATCTACCAACTAAACGGTTGTAGTTAGAAATTCAAACGTTGCGGCAATAGTAGCTATATATAACGAAATTAAAAGGAAAATTATCACACCTAAGTTGACTTTACAAGTTTTCGAGTAATAGTCCACCAAATATAATACTCGAAATTTTTGAACAACTCCATAGAAAATATTTATATATTTTTTCATTACGTACATTAATCAAACCTTAAAATTACGGAACACTACACTGCGCGTGGCTCAACACGCACTTGACCGGGTCTTTTTTGTCAATATGTTTGAGTGGTTGATTGTTTTTATATATGTAAATATATGTGTACCTTCGCGCCAGGTCCCTAACGGGGTAGGCAGAGAGTGTAGAGCATTGTTTTTTAAAGAAAATAATACAAATTTAAGAAAAAAATTAAGACTAAGTATTTTAATTTATAACTTTTGCACTCGAATGTACTCCCTGTATAAATTTGTTAACAATATTTTATGACCGGTCCGTTGAGACGTAGACGATTTTTGATAACGGCCGAATGGACTACGGTCCATTCTTTTTGGTCCGTTCAGACGTAGTACCCGAATATGCTCCTCCGATGAATGGAGGACTCTCCGATTCTCCGTCTTAACGTTGGGAAGTTGTTAATTTATACGTTACTTAAATGAGAACTTCGTTCGATTTAGTGCGTCATCCAAATAGCGTACATTAAAAAAATCCCGGAAATATGAATGTGTGCCTCGTTCGGACCATGGCTCTCGCCCGCTTTGGTCTCGCATAGTTCATGCTTTGATATTGTATGTTTTTTATAGTTCGTATCTTCTGCTTATTGATGGTAACCTGAGTAGATATCGAGGGTAGGTATGTACACCAGACTTTTATGAAGTAATTAAATAAGTTTTCTTTTATAACGTGTTGCTTCTTTTTCTTGCGATTCTGGGTGATCTTCGTAGGCTTCAATAAATCTATGGTTATTTTACTCTTATATAAAGAGACAAATTTTAATGTTTTAAGTTAAAAAGATCCGGACGAATTGAGAACTTCCTCCTTTTTTCGAAGTCAGTTAAAAATCCGTCAAGTTCTTCTTTTAAATAGTGTAATGAACACAATATTGTCTTTGTTTTATACATTTAAATGGATTCTTAATTGAAATTCTTCTTCCATCTTTGTCTCCCTCCTAGGATTGGTTTCGTTGTAGAGACTTAATAGAATTAAATACATCTATATTTGAAGGTGCTGTCCTTATGTCGTCGCGGCGAGGAAAACCTCTGATAGAGTATGAAGGCCACCGGTTTAACTTGAACTCAACAGTAGGTCAGAAGAAGCGGTGGATTTGTGTCAAGTGGAGTAGCCGCTATCAGTGCCGAGCCACCATCATCACTATCAACGATGAAATCCTCAAAGTCAGAACAGATCACACACATCCGTAGGAAGGCACATTGAGGTACACACGTTATGACAAATATTTCTGGAAATATAGAACTATAATTTCTCCCGAGAGAAGAGTATGATTGTCGATGCATACTTTCATTGACTTCGATTTGCTATTTATCTTGTGGCTGCCACTGGTACTGTTTCAAATTAGAAACGGTCTGTTATATTTTGATTTCTGGTCCTTAACCCGTCAGCTCGCGAGAAAAATATTACAATTGATTTCAATTGTTCATTCGCCGCCGGCGGTCTCTCGTGTCTTGACGGTAAGCTTCGTCCAAGATGTGAGAGTGACGCCAATCGATAGTACGGATATGGGAACATATTTTCTATATATTGACCTATTTTCTTCTAGAGATTAAGAGCGTCTATCTAATAATATTCTAATAGAAAGCCGAAACTTTCTGATCTTCCAGAAATTTTCTAACTATGGTGTGTTATTCAGGCGCTGTATTTTTGTCGTCTCAACGAGGTAAACCTGTGATGGAATATGAGGGACATCGATTCAATTTGAACTCAACAGTTGGTCAGAAGAAGCGGTGGATTTGTGTCAAATGGAGTAGCCGCTATCAGTGCCGAGCTACCATCATCACTACCAACGATGAATTTCTTAAAGTCAGAACAGACCACAAACATCCGTAGGAAGTTCTCCCTCGGTTACACTGAGGTACAAATGACCTTATCACAAAATTTTCGGAAAATATATAACCATAATTTTTCACGTGAGAATGTTTGTTGAGTCCTATGCAACTAATTTGCGGCTGCCATTGATACTTCCCAATTAGAAAGCTTTTGATTTCTGATCCATGACCTCCGTCCTAGATACAAGGATGTCGCCAGACGATGGTCCAGAGACACAGACACGTTTTTTATAACACTGAGCTATTTTCATCTAGAGATTATGAGCTTTTGTCTTATAATAGTCTAGTGTTAAGCCGAAATATTCTGAACGCCCCAGAAATCTTCTAACCATGGTTTGTTATTCAGGCGCTGTGTTTTTGTCGTCTCAGCGAGATAAACCTGTGATGGAGTTCGAGGGGCATCGATTCAATTTGAGCTCATCGATGGGGTCGAAGAAGCGGTGGACGTGTTTCAAGTGGAGCAGCAGATTCCACTGTCGCGCAGTAATTGTTACTGATGGTGGGGAAATCTTCGCCACAAGGATCGACCATACGCATCCTTAGGTTAGAAGGCCAATAGGTCTGATTAACAAACTCTGTATCGATTGGGAAACGTTAATTACACAGCAAGCAATTTCGCATGAGTGTCTACCTACTTACGTATTATTTCATAAAAATTCTTTGTTTGACTCAAAGAAGAGAAGTAGCTTTTCTGCTACTATTGGTCCACAGGATGGGCGATAGTGGACGACGGAGCGGGCAGCGAAGTGGTGAACTGGCTTGTTCTGAGCCAACCGCGTTTTGAATTGATATGATCCTCTTAAACTTTTATTAATTGAATGACTGGATATCGTTGATTGCAGTGTGAAAGTTAAGATCTGTTTGGATCCTATATATAACTCGCATAGGTATCGTTGTTTGATATGCGTATTTACTCTTAAGCCTAAAATTGTCTCTATGTTGGTGATTGTGATTATGCACATATTTTTATCATTTACGAGCTTATAAATTGAGTGATGCAGTAGTATCCATACTATCCATGTCTTTTTGGCATAAGATGACGCTGGTGATATGTAAAGTAATTACATAGTTAGATTTTATTAGGTGTGAGTTCTATTTATGTGTGTGTCATGTCATATAAACGGCGTACGTTACGGATTGTGAATATGTGTTTTACAATAGACACGTAACAAGTATTAAATTTTATTATAAGTGCCCGTTTTATTATTATAATTATCGATTGCTCCTTGATATTAGTTTTTGGGGTGGGAAGGTTAAGTGTGTAGAGGTGATGTGGTGATGATTGCAGTCACAGCCACTCCGTCATTGGACCTCTACCACTAGTAAGATACCTAAATGTTTTAATTTCCTTCGAAGGGGTAGCGTAGGTACAAGCAAACACCTTCGATTTGCCAGTAATTGCCGGCACAGAGGCATATAATAGTCCTCAGGAGTGGCAACGCATCTACGTTGAAATCTCCGGTTTCTTGTAGATGTTTATATAGGCTACAGTATTACTTACCATTAATGTGAACAGTACGCTTGTTAGCTTCTTCGTATGTATGTATGTATGTATGTATCTTCACACCAGCGTGCCTCATCTACCTTCATCATTCCTTCATTTAGCCACTTCGTGACATAAAAAAGTGACGTTGTCCTTAATAATAATAGGTGAGCCTATTGTCATCTCCGAGCACATTACTAAACCCCGAGGATGGCACACAAAAAAATCGAAAACAAACCCTAGGTTCTGTATAGCACCAATCACACGACCCAATGTCGAATTCAGGATCCCAGCGCGGCCTGCTACAACCACAATAGTAAGGCAATTTAGTTTTTTATTATCTAATATTTAATTTAAATTATCTCATTTCATAATAGACGCGGTGTTTTCCATAACAAAGTTTGGCAATCCAGTGATAACGTTCCGCGGGTTTCGGTTCAATAAACACCATGACGCCAAAGCAGCTAAAGGCAGAGAACTGTTCGTGTGTACGAAGAGGAAGTATGGGTGCAAGGCTTGTATCAAGACTTACAACAGTATGATTCTGTATACTCAAAATATTCATAATCATTGGTAGATCGTCTAATCTAAATGTGAACGCCCTTCTGTCGTGTTTTTGTGTTTACATCTCGTATAAACATGAAATTGTCTTAATTCGGCTAAGTGTGAACAAAAAACCGATCAAGTGCGAATTGGGCTGGCGACGAATTACATCGTCTGTGAAAATTTCAACTGTTTAGCTACGACTCATGAGATATAGCCTGGTGACAGACAGACGGACAGACAGAAGGACATTTTTTTTATGTCTGAAGGTTGACAGACAAGTAAACGGGCCACCTGATGGAAAGTGGTCACCGTCGCCTACAAACATGCGCCAACGCGCTGCCAGCCCTGATACTTATTATTATATCCGAGTCTTATTTTTTTTTAATTACACATGAAGTTGAGATAAATAAGAGTTGATCGGTTTTAAAGCTCGATGCTGACTTGTATGTTTAAAATGTTTATTGATTTTCGTAATTAATAAAAATGAAATGTGAGCAGATCTCTGTTTGAGCATGTATATGTACGAGTATATTACATAATTACATATGTACTTATATAGTATGATTTATACCCATAAGATGCCGGGGCGGGCCGTTATTTCTTCTTTAAAAAATGTTTCGTATATTTCACTCGCATGTGTGTGCAAAAAATACATTAAATTTTATGAATTATTAAAAGTCATGCGACATTCTTACGATATTTAACAAACCGAAAAGCGCCTACTACTATCTATTCCATATAGTACCTACCTAGTACTTTATATTATGATTACCAGCAATAGCAACCAATACTAATTGTATTGGAAAGTTGACAGACAAATCCCACAGTCGGGTTTGGAACTTCGATAGCTTAGAAGGTAGAGTGACCTGGTTAGTCCATGTTTGTTCTGAATCTCAAACAGGATTATCTTCTTTCAGGTCCCATATATTGTCAATCAAGGTTCGGCAGGCCGGTTATGATGTTGAACGGGAACAGGTTCCATCTGCACGTCGTAAAGGATGTGAAGACGGTGTGGAGGTGCGTGAGATGGCGGAACGGCTACTGCAGAGCATCCGTGACCACCATCGAAGGCAACATAGTCGCGTCGCGTCCGTTACATAATCATCTTTAACAAATAGATCTTACTGTACACTGTGAAACTACCTCACTAGTCTTGCCTTTCACAAGATGGACCGACGACCTGGTGAAGGTCGCGGGCAATCGCTAGATGAGGGCGGCCCAGGACCGTTCGTGCTGGCAATCTTTGGGGAAGCCCTTTGTTCAGTAGTGGACGTCTTTTGGCTGAAATGATCACGATGATTATGATGAGTCTTGTGATTGCAAGGCACTACTACCATTACTACTGCTGGGATCCTGGGTTCGATCTTCAGGTCGGGGAGTAAGTACTGTTGGGATTTCGGATTCACTGGTGGTAGAGATCCAGTGACAAGGTCGCGGGCGTAGGCACAACCGCATTACCTAATATACTTGCCGCTAAATGGTAGTGTTTAGCACTATCGTTTACCGGTCAGGTGGTAATGTACGGCTCTGTAATTTCCGGCACAGAGGCATAACACCTTAGGCCTCAGCAGTGGTAACGCATCTACATTTTGATCTTGGTCTTTGTGTGGGTGTCTATAGGCTGCAGTCATCACTTAACTTCAATGTGAACTGCATGCTTGTTTGCCTCTTCCAGTAATAAAAAAAAATGTTCCATGTTTTTGAAGTTGCCCAATGCTACCCTCGGAGTTTGGTGATGTGCCCGGAGACGGGAATAGGCTCTCCACCTATTAGATACATGATCCTAAAAACGTAATTCGGGAGTGTTTGCTTGAATGTATCCATTTACCTCTGCCTACGGGAGTAAAGTTACGTTTACCCTTTTGGGGATTACAGGCGTGAAATCACGTAGATAATAATGATGACCACGTAGGTTTAATTTTAATATTAGCAAGTTGTTAAAAATTTATTGGCAATAGAGCTCTTTCAAGTTGGACGTATCGTGACGTCCTGCTACAACACTCAGGTAGTGTGGCAGCAGTACTGCAAAAGTTGGCTTATCCAATAAAAGGAGATGCTATTTTTGGATTAAGTTAAGGGAAATACCTTGCATCCCGTTGGTTACCTCTACTTAATGTTAGGTTGGGCCAAGCCCTAGTAAAGTAGTGGGATAGCCCATAAAAAATTCAAAAGGTCGCTACGATGTTATTTTACTTCCAAATCGTGTGAATTGTAGATAAGAGCTTTATTTGGAGCCATTTTACAATGTCTCAGAATGCCTGACGCGACCTTGACCCACGATGTTAATTCCGTGCCGTTTTCGAAAAAATTTGCTTCTGTAAATAATGGCGGCGGCTATTTACTCCAGAAAATTTGCCAAATGAACCCCATCAAAGCTCCCTAAATTCTGACAATTTGGAAGTGAGGCAAGCTCGTGGTAATAGCCCTAAAAGCCAAATAGAAATCTTACATTTGGTGGAGGTCTTCAGCAAGGTGCAAAGTATCTGCTATATTTTATTGTGACGCACGAGTTAATTCAAAAATCCCCGTTTGGGCTCCCCCCTACTTCAATACATATGAAAGGACCCAACCATGGTCCAATGGTAGTACTTTAGCAGGACGTCACAGATAGTCTTAAAATGAATGGGTCAATATCCAAGCGTCCGTGTGCAGTAACACATGCTAACTGCTCCGGGAACTCAACAGGCCGACACCAAACGTTTTATTTGAAAGAGCTTGGTCCCTTGTTGACGAAGGAATACCCACCGGATTAGTCTAATGAATTAGCTGTATTTTATAAGTATGTGTATGTTTCATTGTACTCTCTGTAATGGTGGTATTTTACTGGTGATCCAGTGACGGAGCAAGAGGGTGTAGGCACCACCGCATTACCTAATGCACTAGGCGTTAGTTCGATTTTCTTTCCATTTTTCTTTAAAATAAAATATATTTCACAAGCATGTGTTAATGCGAAATAATATAAAAACAATTAGATAGTAATGTGTTATACATTCCTGTAATTTAAAATATAAAAAAAATCATTGTCCGTGTTTCAGCACATTAAATTAAAGAATATATGTTATTGAAAAGTACAATTAGATATAGTGCTCACAAGTGGTCCTATTCACTAAGTGACGAATATCTGGATCTAGCATGTCGAATAAAACATATTTTTATAGGTAAGAACAGTTACACCTTTCTGCGCTTAAACTAGTCAAATTAAACTTAGGGCCGATTTCACCGTTTGCTCTGCGTTTGAGTTACTCAATTAAGCTAAAACTAGTTTTAGCTTAACTAAGTTCAAAAAGCTGATTTCACTGGTTTTCCTGAGATATCATTTACGAGTAGTAAGCAGTCATTTAACTGTTATCAATTTTCGGTGAAACCAAAAAAGTATAGTTGAACTTAATAAAGCAGTTTAAACGAGTTTATTTTGATTTGATCGTGTTTAATTTCGACGGTAATATCTGCCCTAAGGCGTCAGGAGTATCAAGCAACGCATCTAAATTGATGCCTGGTTTGATGTAGATGTGTATAGATTGCAGTATTCACTTACCAACAATGCGACTGATAGTAAGTGAATACTGTAGCCTGACTAAAAAAATACGTTTTAAATATCTTTATCTTAATATATTTAAGGTTATTATTGTGTGAAAAGCTCACACTAAGTATTCGCAGTGTTGTATAATGAATGTATTTAGCAAAGTCGTTCTTGTGAAGGGATAAAAATAAAACCCCTGTTTTATTTCAATTAGTTTACAGTCGTTCTGTGCTGAGGCATATCTAAAATATGATGCTTCTATTGACAATTTAAAAAGAAACAACCTAGCTTCTTATGTATAATTGAAATATAAATTTAACATGATATGTTCTTAGGTTTTCGCGAGCTACACTCATTGAAATAAAACTATTTTTACGGATTTATCTCGCGTATATTAAACTAAAATGATTTTTAAAATCAACCCGACGTTTCGGTCGCTTTTCAGCTTCCGTGGTCCCGGGCAGACTGAGGTGACATTTGTCTGACAGAAGTTTGAAAAAATTATATGTAGCTACCTCCATCGATTTCGTAAACGCCTTGCGTAGCGTTCAGGATTAACACAATAATTACTTATGGTATCTTGAGGTCTTGCAGACTGCTGCGGCTGGGATTTAATCTTGCTAAGTATGGGATCCCATGATGTTGATAATCGCCATCCATCTTCTCTATTGAAATTTGGGTGTTTTTTAATTTCAATAGCCTCGCGTACCATTCGTGGAATGGGTTTGTGTTCTCTAGCGAGTATTTGAAACGTCGGGTTGATTTTAAAAATCATTTTAGTTTAATATACGCGAGATAAATCCGTAAAAATAGTTTTATTTCAATGAATATAAATTTAGCCTGAAATTCTGCAAATGCTGTGCTCTGCTGTTTATAACAAAATGATAAAACAAAATGTTACTTACTACATAAAATATAAGTAACAACACATTACACTTTCAGTTTTATCAAATAAATACAATTGTGTTTTTAATTTATTTCTAATCAAGTAGTACTGTATTTTATTTTTTGTATATTTTTATATTTATTTTAGACAAGAAAGATCGATTAATAAATAATTAATTAGATAAATGCATGATTTGGTGTATTTTCATTTTCCTGATTAAATTGTTTTTCTCTTTCAAAACATCATTTTGGAAAGTATCATGCCCTTGTTCCACGAGACATGTTATAATAATGAACGTTAAATTGAATTCTGAACTGTTTAAAATTTTTATTTTTGCCGTGGAACAGTGAATGGGTTGGTAAATTTCTTTCATTTATGCCCATGCGCACCACGTGGATAAGACATTCACGCGATCGCGCCGATGATGGCGCCTAAAAACACAACTTGCAATTACATTGTTGCAAACACGCTGCAAACGTGTGAATGGGCTTACTTATAGGCTTTCTGACCTTTCTGTTAGATAAATTGAAAAGTATGTCTCGAAAGATTTGTTTGTATTATTCGCTATGCCGGAGTACTGTAAGTGCATTTTATCCTACCTAGGGCACATAGGACATTAAGTCAAATAATTGTAAGTTAATGTTTGAAAAGTCTCTTTGTGGTGGTAGAGCTCCAATCGTGGATATCGATAGCGAGACCTATGTTATACCTAATAGACAAAATTAACCGTAACGTTCTTCTAGTGAGTTGGCAATATACGGCTCTACAATGAAAAAAAAAACAACACATGAATCGTGGGTACTATATTGTATTAAAAATTCTACGAGGGTGGATCCAAAAGTTCGTGGCCCAAACTACTAGGAAATATGACATCTTTTTAAATTTATCGTCATTTGTTAGTGATGAATGTATTTAGCAAAGTCGTTCTTGTGGAGGGATAAAAATAAAACCCCTGTTTTATTTCAATTAGTTTACAGTCGTTCTGTGCTGTGGCATATCTAAAATATGATGCTTCTATTGACAATTTAAAAAGAAACAACCTAGCTTCTTATGTATAATTGAAATATAAATTTAGCCTGAAATTCTGCAAATGCTGTGCTCTGCTGTTTATAACAAAATGATAAAACTAACTAAATTTTTAAAACCCCACGGGCTCCATATTGGCTAAGTTTTTAGCAGACTTGCATATCATTCATAAATTATCTTATAATACAATTTTGCTTCACAAATCTGTTGTAGCAACCTTGTGTAACGATGAGAAGGCCGGACAATTAAGTTCACATGTACTGGTGAAACACATTTTAAAATCGATATCCCTAAAGAAGCCGATAGTAGCTCAAAAGGCACCAATTTGGGATATAGATATACTTGTATCCTTTTTGGAAAATAGGATTATTGATGAAAACAATCCTTTTGCTGTGTGTAGCCACACGGCCACTTTGTTACTATTATGTTCAGGTAGACGAGTACACGATCTAACTCTGTTAGCGGTGGAAGCTGACCATTTCCAAGAACACATTGATAGTATCGTTTTGTGGCCAATTTTTGGTTCGAAAACCGACATTGCGAATTACAGACAGTCTGGACGGAAATTACTTTCTAATGATAATTAAAAAAAAAATTGAATTTATAATATACCACACTCTTATTTTTATCATTATTCTCTAATGGTTATACATTATGAGTACCAATATACGTATTGCCTGATCACATATATTATTTTATTTGCAGTAAAATATTTCTATCCGTTTCGATCAGAATAGTCAGGTTTTTGATCATTTAATATAATAATTTTATTATTATTTTCTTTACATCCCTTCTTAATTATTTTAACAATTTCTCAAATTAGATTCATACACTAGGATATTGTTGACTATACCTTCTATATAGTACTTTTACAAGTACATAATAATAACATACATTAGGTATACAGCAAAACCGTCTTCACATTGGCGTCCCCCACCAGGCGATAACAAACACGTCTCAAACTTATAAGCTTCAAATAACGGTCAAGATTTAATAATAGCGTTTTACCTTACAATAAAACGCTTATTAAATACTTACCTTATTTGAAGCTTACATTCTATGGCTGCCTGGTGTTTTCGACTCAATGACGAAGGTGCAGCTCCGAGCCTTCGAGCTCGGGTGGCCCTGCTGGTGGGGGTGGAAGGGATGTGCGAGCGAGATAGATATATAACAATAGAGGGAGAGAGAGAGAGAAGTAGGCGGGAAACAAGTGTTGCCTATCTCAAACTTATAAGCTTCAAATAAGGTAAGTATTTAATAAGCGTTTTATTGTAAGGTAAAACGCTATTATTCATTCATAGACGGTTTGCATAAATAATTCACTTTTATTTCAGAACCTGTCTTCACAACCTCCAAGTTTGGCCGTCCCGTGATACTCCTGGGTGGGGCCCGCTACAACCAGTACTCGTGCCGAGGTCCCAAGGCCATCTGGAGGTGTGTCAAGTGGAGTGACGGCTGCAGGGGGACCCTGGTGACCCTGGAGAATGTGGTAGTCAAGGGTCCACAGCAACATTCGCACCCTTTGAAATATTTCTTGGGCACTTAGTAACTGTTTCTTGGCTGTCCGGTTCATTATACGGTAAATAAACAAAAATATTCTAAATTTTGTTTTTCATTCTGAAATGCCCACGTAGCAAATTCCTTTTTTGGTAATAATTAACTTATATGAGTAAGCATATACTTGTCTTTTCACTAAACCCCTTACGAGGTATACATACATCTACCTCTGCCTACTTATTCGGAGATTTCAGGCGTGAAGTATCATTTAAAATCTTATACTGAACCTCTGCTTCAAGCCGGGCTTCTGTCAATAAATTAGAAATCAACTTTCAGGGATCATCATATCACAGTCCAAGTTCGGCAAACCAGTGCTACAGGTTGGCAACTATAGGTTTTACAAGCACAGTGCGAAGTACGACAATCGCAGGTGCTTTTGGGTATGCATTTACTGGAAAAAAGGATGCCGAGCGTCCATTGTGTCTTTTGATAGCGACATTATTAAGACTAAACATGTTCATAATCACGATTAACTGTTATCAACGTTTTGACCAAATTTGATATTGGTTTGAGCTTCAACTTCAATTTAAATCCAATAGCTGGTGCTTTGGGTAGGTATGCACAAAGGTATGAATTTACTGGAAAAAGGATTCCGAGCGTCTTTATTTATCTTTATTTTTTAATTTTCAGTTTTGAAGTCGGTTTTTCTTAAGGGTTATTTTTGTTTAATACTTTTTAGTTTATTTGATACCGACATTATTAAGATTAACCATGTTCATAATCATAATTATAGTTTTGTATAAAGATAATAAACTAAAAGTTTTTTCAAAACGTAAAAAACATCTAAAAGTTCCACTATTCTAAATATTGTTCACAATTTTCTGTCATTTTATACTTAAATACAAAAAATCTAGTATCTGTGAACCCTTTTTCATTTAATTTTAATATGATATGATAAAAAGTATTAATTTCATGCCAAATCAACATCCTGACTGTGTTTCTGAACATCGAAACAAAATGTCGGTCATACATTATGATTCACTTGCCTAAGTTATGACAGGTGTTGCCAGGTGTCCCGATTTGCGCGGGACGTCCCGATTTTCTGGGCTCTGGGATTACGTCCCGATTAATTATATACATTTAACGTACCGATACATCAAGCGTCATCATTACCTCAACGGAAAGACGTCCACTGCTAGTTCATCATCATCATCATCTTTAGGGTCCGAGGCTTTTGATGTATCAATAAATTAATTAAAATCTTCGAGCTTGCATTTTTATTAATGTCCCGATTTTTACCCCTGGGTCCCGATTAATTTTACCTCCTGTCCCGATTAATTTTACCTACTGTCCCGATTTAAAACAAACACTTGTTTTGGCTGAAATGTATTTGACTCAACTGGTTTGAGTCTATCTAATGTGTGTCTAAAAAGACTGAACGCTTTTGATTGAACATAAATACTACAACATGTGAAAGGAAATATGTGTTTTTGATTCCTACTTATTTTTTATATTTAACTACCATTTTACTACAGAATCAGAATAAGAATTTTATTTATATAATTTAGGAAGACAGACATCTTATAAAACGTCTAAAATAAACAATAAATTAAAGCGAATAACAACTATTATTGATAACTTACATGTAAATTTACACACTAAAAAATCATACTCAAGAATATCACTAAGATAAAACGAAATATCATATACTAATGAAGGTAAATATATGAGTAGAATGTATGATTTCCCCCTTTTTTACAAAAAAATCTATGCGCGTGAGTTGTCTTTTTGTGAGTAAAACTGTAATCAACTTACAGGAATCATTATGACGCAGTCCAAGTTCGGCAAACCAGTACTGCAGGTCGGCGTCAATCGGTTTTACAAGCACAGTGTAAAGCACGACAACCGCAGGTGCCTCTGGGTGTGCATTCACAGAAAAAAAGGTTGCCGAGCGTCTATCGCGTCTTTTGATAACGAGATTCTTAAAGCTAACCATGTCCATAATCATGATTAACTTAGTTTTGTTTGCATTAAAATATTTGTTAAAGTTTGGTTATGTTTCACTTGCACTAATTACACTTGTATACTATATTTCAGTGTATGTTCAACATATATTTTTTTAATGTAATTGAAGTGGTAAACAAGCTTGCAGTTCACATTGATGTTTAGTGATGACTGCAGCCTATAGACACCCACACAAAGATCAAGGTCGAAATGCAGATGCGTTACCACTCCTGAGGCTTAAGGTGTTATGCTTCTGTGCCGGAAATAACAGGGCCGTACATTACCACCTGACCGGCACACGATAGTGCTGAACGCTAAGCGAACCATTTAGCGGCAAGTATAATAATATTAGGTAATGCAATAGTGCCCGCGAGCTCCGTCTCTGGAGCTCTACTAACAGTAAAAGTTTGTGTTAAGTTATATCCGTTTCTTTTTCAGATCTTGTTACATTCATACAATCGAGGTTTGGCAAGAAAATGCTGCAAGTAGGAAGATACCGGTATTCTAGGCACAGTAATTACAATTGCTATAATAAACCCTCTTTGAAGTGTTTGTGGGTATGCTGCAGGTGGTCTATGGGATGCCGCAGTTCCGTCACCACGTATAACGACGAGATCATCAAAATGAATAGCAACCACAACCATTTGTAGATGAATGGTTATGGCAAATGTTTCTGCTGCGCCTGTGCTGTGAATTAAATTACTTTAATTTTACTTGACACTTTTTTTATGTGATGCAAGTGGCAAACAAGGATGCAGTTCACATTGATGTTAAGAGATGACTGCAGCCTATAGACACCCACACAAATTCCAAGGTTAAAATGCAAATGCGTTACCACTCCTGAGGCCTAAGGTGTTAAGTGCTGAACACTTCCATTTAGCGGCAAGTATATTAGGTAATGCGGTGGTGCCTACGCCCGCGAGCTCCGTCACTGAAGCTCTGGAAATTGTTTTGTTTTTACCATTTTTTTCATTTTTGCTCGATCTTGAATATATCTGTCACTTAATATTTTACGCTGCCATACATTTGCTGGTACCATAGTATTTTCCCATTGGTAGCAGGTATAGGGTCGCATAATTAATTTGGCATTTGAAAACCAATCTTTCTGGTCCACTTTAAAAGTCTACTACCCTTTGTGGTATCTTTGTATATCGAAAGTCTACATCAGATTTATTCGTAGTAGATAAACCCGAGGTAACTGTTGTCAATCGCGAAAGAGTTTCAGTTGTCTTTAAGCTTCATCATCAGACTCTCGGTGACAGTAAAGTTATGACCCAGGTATAACCTGTGTTTCAATACGAGGACAAAAGTAGCGATTCAATAAAAAATTGGTACGTGAATCTGCAATCATCTTCGATTTTCGTACACTTATCGGTGTTTTTTCAATGAAATGGCACCAAATTGGACGTACACTATCGATTGAAAAAATAATCATAAAAAATGCGTGGTCGTATATAAAAAAATGTACACGTCTTATTGATAATCTCCTCTTTTGTTTTTCGTCGGTTGAAAATAACGGAGATGTAGCAATAAAGTTGACCTTGAGTATAATTGAAATTCCCAAAATTGTTTTGTACTATATTGGAGGCAAGAAGTTTTAATTAAATATGTTTTTTGTGCAGATATAATGTTCACGCAATCAAGATCAGGGAAGACCTTGATCCAAATGGGGAAGTACCGTTATTCCAAACACAGTTACTATGCCAAGCAAAAAATTTCAACTCCCAAATGTTATTGGGTGTGCAACAGATGGTGCAGGGGTTGTCGGAGTTCCATAACTACTTATAATGATGAAATAGTCAAGATGTCTACTGAACATAATCATTGATGCTTCTGTAGTTTTGTAAATACATTTAGACTTTTAGAAATATTTTGTCATATTTATCCACTACAGATCTAAATAAACTCGGTAACTTGTGGTACTACACGTGGCCTACCTGATGTCTGGTATTGTTATTTTTTCTATTTTGAAAGTACATCTTCAGTTCAGTAGCAGCTTGAGCGAATGTGTCTGAAGAAAGTTAACAGCTCGCCCCGCACTACATGAGACTAACACCCATATTCTAAGTCGTAATCTCGACCTTAACTCAACCTTACTCAATGGAATTGGTATTCTTAGTTGTAACTAATAACGTCAACTCTACATTCTGCCTCCGTTTGAGGTAATAAAGCAATTCTCAAACTTCAAGGTACGTCACAACCTACCTTGAAGTTTCGGGGAGTATTTATTTACATTCGCCATATTCTTGCGCTCAATAAGTTTTTCGTGTCAGAACTGTCTGGAAATATAATTAAATACCATATTTTTCTATAAAAATTGATTTTCAAAACTTTGTCAATAATCTATATGATAATCCATACTCATGAGTTAGTGTCAAAATACAGCCAAGAATATGAATTTCGATGCGTCCTCATAATGTATGACTTAAGCTGAGTGGTGAGTCAAGCAATGTTTTCAAGTAACGTCTTAGAATATGGGTATATATGGTATATATCTATGAATACGTGCTGTTAACCATTTCGCGTTATTGTATTTCTCTATTACCGCACTATTGGAATGGGTTTAGCCTTTGTTCGGTAGTGGAAGGATTCGTTCACATCCCGACGCTATACTGAGGTGACTATTACAGGTATTATACTCAGCCTAGTTTTTAATCCAATAATTTAGATATGTATTCAAATATTTCAAAAATATGTATCTTGATTACGTGAAGGTATATTGGTAAATAAATTCTGTTTGTAGTTATATTGTTATTCCTTTTTTAAAATGTTTAAACTTAATTGATATTCATTGTTATTTAGATCCGGAAATAAAGTTCACGGTGTCACGAACAGGCAAACCGATGATACAGGTGGGAATGTATCGTTACTCCAGACACAGCAGTTACCACAAGCGACGAAACAACGCCAAATGTCTCTGGGTGTGCAACAAGTGGACGGCAGGTTGCAGAAGCTCTATCACCACATATGAAGACGAGATCATCAAGATGAACGCTGTGCATTCCCATCCTTAACTGATTATAATTACGTGGTCATAAGAATAATTATATATTTCCAATCTGCAGGGATGGTACTCGTATTTCACGAGTTTAAAAGTTAAAGGGTTTCTTTAATAAGTGTTGTATGTAAGTGTTTGTAAGGTTAATTAGTGGAACTTACTATTGAGAATATTTTAATTCATTCATCATTATCGGCCTTTGTTTATGAGATTTACGATGAGCATTATGATCATCGACAAGTTCTTTTCATCTAGTGCGGTTGTTCCTTGCAGTTTGGAAAAGCCTTTGGAAATGTGATCTCTCTTATTATTAATTAATAAATAGTTGCCTATTAATATATCTTTATAATTATTTAATTACTCATTCAATCACCTGTTTTGAAATCGTAAAGTTAAATTGATATTAATTTATCTTCAGATACGGGAATAACATTTACAAAATCCAGTTCGGGGAAGCCTATCATACAAATGGGCAAGTATCGATACTTCAGGCACAGTAATTTCAACAAGCGGCCTAGTCCTAAATGCTTTTGGGTGTGCAACAAATGGACGTCGGGTTGCAGGAGCTCTGTCACCACGTTTGAAGACGAAATTATCAAAATGAATGCTGCGCATTCCCATCCGTAACTATACGTGTGCGGTCGTAAGAATAATGACACAATTGCGATGTTTTCAAATAATTCTGAAAAAAATTGGATTTTCAGTTATACCTACTCGTAGCTTAAAAGTTCAAGGTTCGTAAATTATGTTTAGTAAATTTTGTATGTAAAAGTGTGATTAGTGAAATGTATACTATTTTCTGAATAGTAGGTATACTTTTCAGAATATTTTGAGACTCATGACTGGATAAACGGCCATTGTTTTCATCTAGTCCTGTTCCTTGTTGTTAGTTTGGAGTATCCGTTTGAATTATGATCTATATAAATAAATAAAAATAAATATGTTTTTGATAAATAAACAGTTGCCTATGAATATGATCTTTAAAAGTATTTCATTACTCTTGCAAAAATCACCTTCCTCACTCCTTCAAAAATCACTTCCTTTGGAAATAGGTGATCTTGAATCTACATTGAGTTTTATTGAACTTCAGATACAGAGATAACATTCACGGAATCCAGATCAGGAAAACCTATGATTCAGATGGGAAAGTATAGATACTCCAGGCATAGTAATTTCTACAAGCGGCGCAGCCCAAAATGCCTCTGGGTATGCAATAGATGGGCTTATGGATGTCGAAGCTCTATCACTACGCTTGAAGACCAGATCCTCAAAATGAATACTGTACATTCTCATTCGTAGCTTCTTGTGCTATATTTTGTAATTAATTTTAGATTTTCGATGTATGGGCCTGTAATATATATCACAGAGGCATAGCAACTTACCTCCATATTCACTCGTATAAATTGAATATTTATACGAGTGAATATGGATCCCTTGCTTGTTTGCCACCATCATAACATAAAAAAATAAGGTTCCACCTATGATTTTAAAGAAAAGTGACTTGATGTGTTTTCATCATGCCGTAGGATTTTGATCTACAAATTCTTCCAGCAGTGTTCTTGCATTTTGTACAATAGCCTGTTGATTTTCTCTTCTGAAATAAGTAGTTGTTTCTAAATACTACATTTAGAATTATTTATGTTACTTCACTGCTATGGATAATCATATTTTGAAAGTGACCAATCAAAATTGACATTTACCTATTGGACTCGAACAAGCTCGGTTGTTCTCATTCAACAATGACATCAAGCTGATATCGATCGCATAACAACACAAGATGCAGTTCAATTTGAAATTTCTTGGTTTACAAGGGTTTTTTTCTGTAATACTGACGATTAAAAATGAATGACACACACCTACTGTTTCATTCATTTTTAATCGTGACTATAAAGATTCCGATTTACTTCAATTCTTGCTTACGCTGAAATGTGTCATGGCGATGCATTGTCTATGATTCGCAGTTCTGTTTAGTATTTATTCAATTAATGTTTATTTATTAAAGATTAACAGTAATTTTATTTCAGTGTATTATTATAAGAAAAGTACTATTCATTACAAAGTTGTAATTGGACTTGCTCTAATGCAGTATGTCAAGACGACAATTTCAATTCTTTACGGATATATTTTGGTATCATTCTAAATGTCATAATATTTTCCCAGGTTTTTCAGTCTTTACAGATTGAGGAAATTAAGGCTGAGATTCACAGACTGCACTACGACTTTATTTCCAGCAAAGTACGCTTAGAACTGTCAAAACGTATACTTTACTGACAGTTCTAAGCATACTACATTACTCAAAGTAAAGTCTCACATTAAGTGAGGAAATTTTGTGAATTTCTCAGTCTACTATCTTTCCAAGACTGCAGTAGTTTTCTGGCTCTATCCGAACGTCGAGTAATTGAAGAAGTGTTGATGGTATCCCTGTAATAACTGTCAGCGAGGCAAACTAAAGCCTCAAGGGTGGCCACGCATCTGCATTTTGACCGTCAATTTTTGTGTAGATGTCTAAAGGCTACAGTATACAGTTACCATCATGAACTTACCGTACGAAATGCTTTGTTATCCCTCATCAAAGCATAAATCAGCAAACACGAATGTAATTTCAATATGTCATGTTGTCCGTTGCAGGTGTCGAAGGTGAATTTTGTGATAACGATGAATTCACTTTTGTTCCATCTCGAAGGGGTGGTAATAATAAAATTTTGCTGCGTAATGGACACCGTTACTCTTTAAGTCGAGTGAAATTAAATGGCCACAAGGTCTGGCGTTGCATCAAGAATACAATTTGTTGCACTTCTATTACGACGTGTGGCCAAAAAGTCGTAAAAGAGCAGATACATAAATGTGATCAAAGTGATACAAACCTCGAAAATAATTCAAGTCAACCAAATACGTGTGATGAAGCGTTAGAATCTATTGATGGTATTGTTTTGGTGGTAAAATAAAGATTGAGAATTATATGTTGTATTATATTATGCCAATTGAAATGTTATGTTCACGCGAACATTAAGGTAACTTAATAGGTATTAAGTTACCTTAGATTAGATACGTTAGATTATGTTGCTGTGGTTCATGGTTCATATAAAGCTGTATATTCAGTACTAGTGGCCCGCCCCGGCTTGGCGCGGGTGCAATGTTACCTATCCTCTCCTATTGATCTCAGCGTGATGTTATATATATAAAAATGGGCTATCAAACACTGAAAGAATTTTTCAAATCGGATTAGTAGTTCCTGAGATTAGTGCGTTCAAGCAAACAAACAAACAAACTCTTCAGCTTTATAAATTATATATAATATATATAGTATAGTATAGATGAAACAATGTTCAGTAAATAAAGTTTCAGGAATATGGGAATAAATGGTGTCACCCGTTTATGTATATTTGACCTCTGCCTGTCAAAAAACGAAGCAATAAGGTTTGTGCCCAATAAATGCAGAAAAAATAAATAATTAGGTAATATATTTTATTTTTGCTATTTTGATTGACCCATCGTCGCGTCGGTATCAATACTACTATTAGTATTAAGTTTCTTATTTTTGTTTCGTATAAATAAAGTATATATTCTTAAAACGAATAGACGATCTTTTAAGCTATTTGTTTTTTTTTCAGAAATGGATTACATTTATCAACACGCATCTTCATCCAGTTACGATGCAAAAGAATTTGAGGTTATACCATCCCAAAGAGGCGGCAAAATTCTATTACGAAATGGATATCGGTACTCCCTAAGATGTATGAATTCAGACGGACATAAAGTGTGGCGATGTATCAAGAATAAAGTATGCAGTGCCAATATTATCACTGATGATCACTCAATTGTCAAAGAAGGAAATCATAAATGTCAACGAGATTACGTAAAAAATGAAATGAAATCAAGATTTCACAAATGCATTCAAATGGTTTTAGATGAATATGACGCAGGCTCAGATCCAAAAGATGATAAACCAAAGTACACTAGCGTTAAGAAACTCATGAACAAGCATAAATATGAAAAGAGTTTGCTTTATAATAGTTTATTAAAATAATAATTGATAGTTTAAAAAAAGGAAGTTTAAAAAAATATGGATAACATGTATCGATAAACTTATTTTTCTTCTCACTTATCGATTTTATCATATTGAATAATTATCTACCAAAACATTTCAAACTTGTAATGAATAACAAGATACTGTAATTACGCTAAGTTTACGTGTTTCTGTGTAGATCTGATAACTTGACTTTGTAGAGGACACAGTAGTCAATAAACGCATCATGAATGTTTTAAATGGTTTTCAACTGACGAAACTTGTATTTTTAAATTTGATAATAGTCGCGAACAAGTATGCAGTTCACATGAATGGTACGTGAATTCCGCAACCTATAGATATCTACACAAAAACCGAAGATCCAACTGCGCGTTGCCAAATAATCACCTTCGACGAGTGAGCCACTTTAAAAATAAAGATATAATGATTAGATGCGATCGTGTTTTAAGAAATGAGCCATCGTGTCTTACATATATCTTGCAATTCACGAGTGCGGCTGGCGCTTGGTAGTGGTTCGACGTGGCATTGTGTAGGTACATGTGTGATGTGTCAGTGAGCATGTTTTATGAAGCGACCATTCGTTTGCCCGCTCTCATTGCACTCATTTGTTTACACAACGCCCACCACAAATTTAACATGAATACTTAACAATATACCTACAACAAGGTGATCAGTTGACTTTACAATTAATTTTTGTTCCAGGCATAGAAGAACAATTTGTAAATAATTCTGTATCGATGGAAATTGTACCATCTCAAAGAGGTGGTAGAGTTCTGTTGCGAAACGGCTATCGATATTCATTTAAACGAGTAAATTCTAACGGCGATAGTGTGTGGTGTTGTGTAAAAAATAAGATTTGTGGTTCTCATATAACAATAACCAACTACAGCACAGTTATCAGACACACAAGTCATAAATGTAGACATGGAAATTACCCCAGAAACAAATGAATGTAATAATTGAAAAATATTTCGGATCACGAATAATAATGGAAGAAGTGTAACTAAGTTAAAAAAAACCGGACAAGTGCGAGTTCAACTCGCGTGGTGAGGGTTCTGTAATTTAAATAAATATTTTCGAAAATATTACAGAATTAAAATGCAGGGACATAGCGGTTACGGTGGTACCGGCAGGGGGGTTATATTATTAAGAATTTTCGATTTAATTTGAATTCTCAAACTTCTTATAGGTTTTCCAGTAATCTATAGGCAAAGAACTATTTTCCACATTTTTTTCAAAATTTTAAGTTCAGTAGTTTTGGAGATAGGGGGGGGGGGGATGGTCAATTTTCGTCGTTTTTCTTAAATAACTTCAAATTTGTTTATGCAAAAATTATAAAAAAATATATCTGAGATGCTGACAACAACTTCTTTCATTTGATATGTCACACGACGCAGTTTACGAATTTTTTTTTTAATTTTCTGGTTTACCCCCCGAAAGTGGCCCCCCTGTTTAAAATTTATTATTTTACTTGACGTGTTCATCTTTGGGTCACCAATTTACATAATATATATTCATCAAATTTCAACTCAATCGGTCGAGTAGTTTCGGAGCAAATTGGCTGTGACAGACGGACAGACACACAGACAGACAGACAGACAGACAGACAGACGCACGAGTGATCCTATAAGGGTTCTTTTTTTCCTTTTAAGGTACGGAACCCTAAAAATGATTCCACTTAAAATAGATACACCGTGGGCGGGGATAAAAAGGACACACCGCAGCACTGTCAACCTTGCCGCTCGGCGAAATGACCTTGTCGCGACCAATCGAATGTTGAAGGTGTGAGTGTTATGTAGTTAGTTTAATTGTGTTAACGGAACCAAAATCGAGGCTATAATTGTGTGAGAGTTACATTTGTTTTACGTTATTATTTGTAACTAAAATGTTGATGTGTTAATAATAGATGTAGTCGACAAAAGGCTGTTTTAATATATTATTATCAATTAAACAAAAATTGTATGAGATACGATTTATTATTTAAAATATTAATAAAATTTATTCTTTTTCGATATATTGTATTTTATTGCGAGAGCTCCAGAGAATACTTACCTAATCATTTATTTTTGACGTCTAAATATGCGAGTCCTTTTTTATGTAATGATGGTGGTAAATAAGTTCACACTAATGGTAAGCGAATAATATAACCAATAGAAATCTACACAAAAACTAGGGTCAAAATGCAGAGGCGTTGCCACCCCTGACCCCTAAGTTGTTTTGCCTCTGTGCTAGTTTACGAGACCATATATCACCAGAACATGATAATGCTGAACACTATTATGTATTTAGCAGCAGATAGATGTAGACATCCTCGAACTGTATCACTAGTTTTTTATTTGTCTTTTTCATTTTAAATTGGTTGTTTTGACTGATTATTTTAGGTATAAAATATGCAACGTCTATACGCGGTGGGACTGTGCTGATGTTAGGTGGTCACCGGTTCTACCAAAACTCAGTTCACGCGAACGGCCTCAAAAAAGTATGGCGTTGCATAAAATGGGCGGCGCCTCTGAAGTGCCGAGCTGCTGTCATCACCTACAATAATAAATTAATTAGGGAGAGGAACCATCATTCTCATTGTTGATGGGGAAAGAGATAGAGTTCAAAATATACAATTTGGCGCAAGTTGTTCAAAGTTTGGAACTCCAAACTTGGTTATTGTGCCAAAAAAAGCAGACTGACTAAAAGAAAGGCAATAAACAGAGAATTTATAGTTAAAAATATTAAGTGAATTCTCCGCCAACCCGCATTGGAGCAGCGTGGTGGAGTAAGCTCCAGGCCTCCACCCCAAGAAGGGAAGAGACTCGTGCCCTGCAGTGGGACGTCTCAAGGGTTGCCCTTTTTTTGTATGTAAGGAAGGTAAACAAGCATGCAGCTCACATTGATGTTAAGTGATGACTGCATCCTATAGACATCTACTAAAATCCAGAGCTCAAAATACAGATGCGTTACCTCCCCTGAGACCTAAGGTGTCATGTCTCTGTGATAGTTATTACAGGGTCATACATTACCATCTTTACCGGAACACGATAGTGCCAAACATTACCATTTAGCGGCAGATAGGTAAAAAAAAATAATAAGTGAGTGCCAAATTACTGAACGTTTATGACATCTCCTGAGCTCGTATTAGGTATGTATGTAACTCGATATACCCGTTTTTCGAAAATATATATAACACGCTACATCAAAGCTGTAATCAGGTACAAAAACATATTAATCAGGCAAGTAGACAGCTAAATGCCTGTTTGATATGTTTTTCTACTTTGTTGATTGTTTAAAACTTATATAACTTTTAAAACACTCGCGTTTAACACTAATTTCACTCATTTTACGAACCGGGTCGTGACGCGATATAGATATTGGGTAAAAAACACTTTTTAAAACTTCTTCTTCTAATTTAAAACTTTAATTAATATTAAGACAATATATGATTGTATTTTGTTGACATATATTAGCATAAATGTTTATATTTTGGTAATAAAAATGTTGCAATATTATTTTTTACTTTCGTGCGTATATCCCTTATCCCTGTACCTCCAGAAAGGTACTTTCAGGTAGTATTAAAACTGCATTTACGTGAAAATGAAGGTTTTCCAACTAAATATTGATTGAAAATTCTATTTGGAAATAAAAGAAAGAGGTTATGTGTTCGACTGTATGCATATTTTTTATGTTTGTTCGCTGATAACTCTGACAATAGTGAACCGATTTTGAAATTTAGCCTGATAGCCCCAAGATATTTGTTAAAGGTAAAGTTATTGTAACATTTCACATCCTTCTCTAACTTAAAAAAAATCAGCTAAAGTTAGAGAAGGATGTGAAATGTTAAATGTGTTTTGTTTAATTTTGTTAAAGCTTATATTCAAATATCTTGGTGCAACTTAGACTAAGTGCGAGATTCACAGACCGCACTACGACTTTACTTTGAGCAAAGTATGCTTAGAACTGTCAGAAATGTATGGGTATTGACAGTTAGAAGCGTACTTTGCTCGAAAGTAAAGTCGTAGTGCGGTCTGTGAATCTCGCCCTTAGAGTTGCTTCAAAGGGTACAGTTTGATATTGGCGGTATTGCCACCAAATTGGGATCTGATGACGTTATTGTAAAGAAATCGAGGAAAACCCTCCTAAATTAATATTAAGTTTTAATTGTGTTTTCTTAATTTATGTAATAAGTGACAAGTATTTTATGTAACATGTGTAGTCACAGCACTCTTTGATACAGCCATATATCAGGTCCTGATACATGGGTGTATCAAACACCCACAGTACACCCACCCGGCACTCGACCAGCACCGCCTCGTTTTACGGCGTCAACTCGTTGTCGACGGGTGGTCCAATAGTGAACGACGCGGTGTTACTCGCGGACAGTGCGCGGTCCACTTGGGAACAGCGCGTTGGCAATGCAAAGTCAACGCAAAGCAAGTGGTCACCGAGTGGTCCACTCGCGGTCCGCGCGTGAGCAGTGCAACGGAGTTGATGTAATGAGTGCAGACCGTTCGAGGCAGTCGGGCGCTGGTCGGGTGCCGGGTAGACGTAATGAGCTATGACCCTAATGCTGCAATATGTTGACAGAACATACTCAGCAGTGTTTGGATAGACGTGTACGTGAAAGTTTCTTAACGAAAATACACTAAAAATAATAACTTTAAAAAAAAAGTTAAACTTAAGTAGTATTAAAGTTTAGTACACATAGATACAATGCTTTTTGTTATTTTTGAGAATCCTACAAAATTTATGAGAATGGATTCGATGTGCTTCGATTCCGTACGAAGATCAACGTTGGGCTAAATAAGACAATTGAGTTTATATTACATCTCGATTGTAAAATTAAAACACATCATTTACAGTATTTTAGTAAGTAATATTCACAAAGCTGATCTACAATACAACATGTTATGTCTCACAAATTTTTTTACTTAGAGTCATTTATGTCTCACAGATTTTTTTGCAACACTTAATTAAATGTTGGCCCCGTAATAACTATCACAGAGACAAAACAACTAAAGTCTCAAGGGTGGTAACGCATCTGCATTCTGACCTCTGGTCTTTGTGTAAATCTCTATAGGCTGCAGTCATCCCTTATCATCAATGTGAACTGCATGCTTCATTGGCATTATATAAAACTAATTTTACGAATTAATGTAGCGTCGTACCTTGAAGCTTAGACATTATGGTTCACTTTTCAGCGTGGAGCCAGGCAGAAATTTAAAAAATCAGGTAGTTATTATACCTGATATAAATCTGCCAATATAGTTTTATTTTAATCAAGTTTTTGTCATTTTAATTGTTTTTTTTGTCAATAATTTAATTTCTGAACTGGATTATTTACCGTACAAAAATATTTACCCTAGTTTTAATTGTTCTAGCGATAATCTACACTACATCGCGGCAGGGGAACCCCGTGATTCAGATCGGAAAGTACCGGTATCATAGGCACGTGACCAGAGATTTCAGGACGGTGTGGCGGTGCATCAAATGGTCCTCAGCCAACTGTAGAGTCAGTATCATTACGTACGATGGCGCTCTTGTCGCGTCCAGAAACGAACATAGACATAAATAAAGTGTGAGTGTTTTTTTTCGTGACTGCAATTTTTTTCATCAATACCGGTACTAGACTCCGTTCCGGTACTGGGCTTCCTTCCAGTATCCAGTATCAGCGTAATTATACCGGTACAAAAAAGTTTGAAAATTGGGATTTCAAAAACCCTTTTGATTGAGATTTGCATGCACCGGTTCCATAGACACGTGACCACAGAGTTAAGGACTTGTGACTGACAGTGTGAATGTTTTTTTTTGTGACGTGGTATTTTTTATGTCAACAATATAGGGACTGAAAAGTATGTGCAATACCGCCGGTACTTCACTTCACACCTACCGGTATAAGCGTACCGAATCTGTGGTATCTAAATAAAATGGTACACAAACGATAACGCATAGTTTATGGTTGAATATTTAAGATACGTAAAAGTAACTTCATACCTATATCCCCCCCCGGAGGTAGTCAAATGGATGCATTCTTGCATACCTATTTGTACACATCCACGAGTTGCACATTACCCTTTTTGAGTTCTATGTAATAAGTGGCGAGCCAATGCATATTCACCAGGAACTTGAAAAAGCTCAGAGACTGCCACTGGTAACAGCTAAGGGAATAAACACTATGTTCCCGACCCGGGGATCGAACCCAAACTTTGTAATAATGCCCCACTACTAGATCCAAAAACGTAACCGGCGAATAATGGGTGTTTGCATGTATGCTTGAATGCATGCATTTACCTCTGCCTACCCCTTCGGGGATTACAGGCGTGAAGTTACGTTTTTACTAGATCCCTGAGGCAGTCAACTATTTTTAAATTATTTGAGTGTATATCTATTTGACGCGCATGGCCCCGCGGCTGGTGTAGATCGCAAGCGATCTACTTGGTTGTGCGACACGGTGTGTGATGGTTGACCGCTAGTGACAAAATTAAAAATGCGCGTGTCCGTGCTTCGGGCGGCACTTTAAGCCGTCGGTCTCGGTTGCTATCGATAGATAGCAGTCGTTAAACCTTGTCGGAGGCTTTATGGGCTGTTTGAAAACATCCGACAGCGGGTTGGCCACTAACCAGTATCTCCACCAACCCGCATTGGAGCAGCGTGATGGAATAAGCTCCAGGCCTCCCCCCAAAAAGGGGAGATACTCGTGTCTAGCAATGGACGTTGCAATGGCAACGGTAACTTTATTATTATTTATTATATATCTATTTGTATTCTAGATCCAGTTTTCACAATGTCTCAGAAGGGCAAACCGGCAATACAGGTGGGGCCATACAGGTACAATAGGTACACTCAGCGTAGGGGTTCAAAGGTCCGATGGGTTTGTTGCAAATGGACGTCCACTTATTGCAGATCATCAATCATCACTATGGACGGTAAAATAATTAAATGTAATAATACACACAATCACTAATGTTGGGTTGCCTATAAAAAATCTATATTGTAGAACTTTTCATCTTTGGAGGCACGTATCTCTATAGATAACTACAAAAAATTGTATGTGTATCATGTCTTTCGAATAAATACTTATTTATATTACTTATTTGATTGTTTTGTGTTGGTTGAATACACGAGGAGTATTTTTATAAATAAAAAAAACTTTCATTTGTTTCTTTCGAGTGTTTTTATCTTCATCATAAGATAAATTAAGAAATAAACATAAATTAAACACTATTATACCTAGAACAAACTACGGAAAAAAAAGTATTTTATTTGAAGGCGTCCAACTATTCAATAAATTACCTAATGAAATAAAGGAATGTGATAGCGTTGCAATGTTTAAAAACAAACTTAAATTGTGTATTGCCAAATTGTAAATCACTATTTTAATGCTACATTTTTTTTTTCTTTTCACACACGTTCTCAAAGTCAAACTGTTTATTTATCATTTTGGATTTCAAGCATCACTTATGATATATCAGAAATTAATAACTAAGTTAAATTAAAGTGAATAACAATAGATATACGTAACGATTTATAACTGTAAAAATTGAGATCAAGAATGTCACTGAAAATAAATTTAGATACACTTATGTATATATAAGTAGAATGTCTCATTTCCTCTTTTACAAACTGATAATAAAGAAGTGAGGAACAGAAAAGAAGGTTGTAATACTAAATAGTTTTATAAGTGCCAGAGGTGTAAACATTATATTCTATTCATTTTTAAGTCTCATTGTAAAAGAACTTATATGTTTGTATGAGATTAAATAAAGATCTTTAAACCTATCATCACTTCAGCCGAATGACGACAAACGACATTGGCATTGACATGTGGCCTTCTCCAAAGACGCCCACAACAGTGTTGTGCGTCATCAGGGGAGAATATGCCATATTCGCCACGCTTGGCAGGCGGCTTGGCGATCGCAGTGACGGTAGTTTTATCACGGGATGCTGCTAATCCCGCGTTGTAATTTTTGCTACCGCCCTATTGGAATGGTTTGATCGCCATTGTGCGGTTGACTGACTGCACTAGCGGAAGAATTATCTTGCAGTAGGAGAAAATGCTCCCGCTAATGGGTAGTGTCGTCATGCCCCGCCGTCAGGCTTCTCTCTGTTCAGTGCTTTTTGGATTAAAATATGTAATAAACTTCAATAAAATTTTACATTGTTTAAAAATGGTGATGTAACTTGAAAAAAAAATTTTTTTTATTATATTATTGTATTTGTTTAGTGTAAGTATTAATGTTTTTTACGTCTTGACATACAAGCATTCAGTACTAACATAATTAGCAAATGAATAGTAGACTTCCAAAAACCAGGGGTCTCATGCTCGTACATTAACAATCCTGAAAGACTAGTACTAAACACAATTTAAGCAGGTATGCGACGCGTTGGTGGTTGGTTTTCGAAATTTATCGTGAATACTCATAGAGCAACACGGGCCACTGGTCGCGGCTGACCGTAAGGAATTAGCCATAAGCAGGCTTGCCCCTTTGTCAAAGTACAAGCCCAAGTGGGCCTATGCCTGTCGCCTAGATGTTTAAATGTGTGCATGATTTTTTTATGTATTTTGTTAAAGGCAAGGTGTGAGTTTCGTAGTAGGTAAAAGACGATTTTTGTAGTGTATGTGTGTGTCACACGCATTTCCCCCCGCAAAAATGACAGACTGTTTCGCATCGGCAATAACCGCTATGGCTACTTCCCACCGGTCCGCCGCGGCCGATGGTCCGTGTTGCTTTATGTGAGTACCTAGCCTTGTTTTTATAACGATGAGTCATCTATCTTATTTAATATTCCAGTTTTTTGTATTCCAGAGCCAGTTTTCACAGTATCTCGGAAAGGCAAGCCGGCGATACTGTTGGGACCATACAGGTACAACAGGTACAGCCGCTGTAGGGGTCCAAAGGTCCAATGGGTGTGTTGCAAATGGTCGTCAACTTATTGCAGAGCATCAATCATCACAGTCGACAATAAAATTGTAAAATGCAATAACACACACAATCATTAGTATTGAGTGGAAGACTTCTTATATAAATAATTTCTATATTGTTTATATATCATTTTATTTAAAAAAATGTAGTTACTGATGTATCGCGCGTGTTTCATACTTAATTATTTACGTGTTTAAATCAACCCGACGTACAAATAAGTTTTTTTTTTTTGTTATTTTTTCACTAAAAAAGGGAGATGTGTTCTGTTTAATCACAAATTTGCGAATTGTTATTTTAATAAATAGTAGCGTACATAAAATATGATTATTTTATTTGATTTGCACCTTTCGTGCACCTATTCGAAAACAGTATTGAAAACAGTTTTCATCTCGAAGAAAGTAGTAGTTATTGCATATATGTATCTTCACGCCAAGTCCGTTACGGGGAAGGCAGAGCGTGTGGGGCGTCAGTTATCCTGGTAATTCATGTATTTTATAGAAATGGAAAACAAGCACTGTATCTGTGTATCTTTTTACTGGTGGTAGAGATCCAGTGACGGAGCTCGCGGGCGTAGGTTCCACCGCATTACCTAATATACTTGCCGCTAAATGGTTAGTAGTAGTAGTGTTTAGCACTATCGTGTTCCGGTCAGGTGGTAATGTACGGCCCTGTAATTTCCAGCACAGGGACATAACATCTTAGGCCTCAGGAGTGGTTAAGCATCTGCATTTTGACCTTGGTCTTTGTGTCTATAGACTGCACTCATCACTTAACCTCTTGAGCTGCATTAAAGTATGACATTGAATCTATTGAATTGATTACATATTATTCGTGGACGATATCGTCCAAGCGCTGCTAAAAAGAATATAAAACAATAATTAATTTTTCTTCTTTTTTTGTGTTATGTTGTTCTAGATCCAGTTTTCACATTATCAAGAATGGGCAAACCGGCCCTCCTACTAGGTCCGTACAGGTATAACAAACACGGCGGCAGTAAGGGCGCCAAAGTGCAGTGGTTGTGCTGCAAATGGAGGTCATCTAATTGCAGAGCGTCCATATTTACGGTCGAAAATGAAATTGTTCGCTGTAAAAATTATCATAATCATTAAGCGTTTACTGCAGAGCAAAATTGTAGATTTAAAAAATTTTGCCATGTTCCTGCCCAATCTTACATTTACTAGTGTAAGGATATTAATAATTAATGCATGGAAATTCTATACCAAAGTGCAGTTTTTTGTCCTAAGTAAATTATGTTAAAGCTCCACTTTTTTGTTATTTTTTTCCTTAAAAGTTTAATAAATCTTCTACGCAAATTTATGAAGAACACGAGCAAATAAGATTGTAGATAGCAAATAATGATGTTTTTGTTTTATATTAATCGTTTCTGGTGTTTTATAATTGTCTTTTTATAACAGTAAACCAACATCGGGGTTAAGTTTTTTTATATGTTTAGGTTTTCGCGAGCTACACTCATTGAAATAAAACAATTTTTACGGATTTATCTCGCGTATATTAAACTAAAATTATTTTTAAAAGATTTTTTTCTGAAACCAAATTAAATGTGCTATCGAATCTAATGTGTTGTTATTTTTTACAATTCAATGAGCGAAATACATATGTCTACGACATGCAGATGGCAGATTCTGTGTTTCCGCTTACGTACCTGCAACATGCAGAATGCAGATGAAAATAATTCCGTAATCATTTTCTTCTATAACTGTTGTCCCGCTCAGATAGCTCTCTAGACTCCCGATGGTTAACTGGAAAAGAGCGCTTTTCGCGTTAAGTTCGCCATTTGTCAATATATTTTATATTGTGGCAATAAAGTATTAAATAAATAAATAAATCATATTTCGATGAGGATTCATTGTTGATAATTTAGTTGCAATTTTAATTATTTTTTTTTTTAAGTCATTTTGGGTTTTTCGGAATCCATCGGCGGCAGCTAACGTACTCGTAATTAGCGCAAGTGCCTGTATTTATTGATTTGTGAAGTAAAATGTTAATGCAACCTCAATTCCAACTAATTATTTTTGGACTGAAACTTGAATCTGTAGAAATAATTATTTCATGTACAAAAACCACTCACAAATAAACTATTAAAAAAAAAAAACCTTACTTCTCGCCTGTAATCCCCGAAGGGGTAGGCAGAGGTAAATGCATGCATTCAAGCATACATGCAAACACCCACGACTCGCCGGTTACGTTTTGGCCCATGTAACAGGTGGCGAACCTGTTGCCATCTCCGGGCACATTACCAAACTCCGAGGTACTGGGAAACTTCCAGAAAATGGAAAAATCCCAATAGAACCGGAGATAAAGGATTTTAAACCGTTATCTCTGAGAGTCCCCGACCCGGGAATCGAACCAAGGACCCCCAGCGTAGTAGTTGTGGCCTGCTACCACTACGCTACTGAGGCAGTTTGTTAACTATTAACAGAACATTATTTATATAAAGTTTGCAATTACATAATGAACACATTTTTTACTTTTACATTATGTATCCTCACGCCCAGTCCTTTACGGGGTAAACAGAGAGTGTGGAGCTCCAGATATCCCGGTCCTGACACACCTCCCGTGCTTCTTTTACATTTATCATTCTCTTCATACATGTACGCCGATTCCTAAGAACTTTGATCCCACCCTCAGACAGTACTCGACCTATTTGTCCTTATACATTTTCTAGAAAAAAAAAATCACTACAATTCTACACTTTCACTAGTAGAGTAGATCATAAAACGGTAGGTTTGAAAAGTTCACACGTTAATATGAATAATGATTTTCCTTCATATTCTGTATTGTGTTCCAGATCCAGTTTTTACGATGACTAGGATGGGTAGACCCGCTCTGCAGTTAGGGCCGTACAGGTACAATAGACGCAGTTACGGGAAAGGTCTGAAGGTGCAATGGGTGTGTTGCAAATCCAGGTCAACGAATTGCAGGGCGTCTATCTTCACGGTTGAGGATAAAGTCATTATGTATGGTAATGAACATAATCACTAGCGTTCAGTGGAGTCTTGATAAACTATAGAAGTTAAAAATTATAGAAGTAATTAGAGTATTGATAAATTTGTTTTGTAAAAGTATCAATAAATTTAATACATTAAAAACATAGGGATATGAGACTCGCGTGCGGAGGGTTCCGTACAAATAGAATTTTCTAATTTTCTGTCAATGGGTTACTTTAAATATTGAAGACTTCTTATACATTTTCTTATAATCTATTACTAAGTACTTTCTTGGGTCTGCTTTCAGGGAGATTTTAAGGCTCAGTAGTTTCGGACATAAAGGGGTATGATCAATTTACATCTGATTATTTATTATTGAATGATTAAAAAATATAGCTATTATAAAATCATATGACTGAGCATGTAAAATTATCATACACAACATTTCGCATGGTCTTTTCTCTCTGCATACTTCCAATATTATTTCATTGACTCTCAAACTTTTTGGTCAAGTTATCACACTTAAAGGCGAGATTTACAGACCTAACTGAACTGAAATTTGAAGTCGAACTTTCAACGCTTCTTTTGTTCCACAGATACACATATCGCACTATGAATTTGCTTTGAATAAAAGCCTTGTTCTCAATTATATATTTTGCTTCATAAACTTGTCATATTATATTATCTTAATTGCTTTAAGAAACACATTTTAAGGTAAATTAAGAGTTTAAAGCGTTTGTGAAAAAAAATAAGCGTTGACAGTTCGGCTCCAAATCAAAATAAAGTTGTAGTGCGGTCTATGAATCTTCTTCTTGTCTTGTTCTCGTATTTAAAAGAAAGTAAAACTTTTGCTATTCACTACTGAACAATCGTTATTTTTGTATTAAACCTATTCTGTGTAGTGAATTAGTCTAAATAGGTACTTACATAAGGGACAACACATACAATGCTATCATTCTTTAAGCACGTCTGTAGTAAAATAAAATATCTCTAAAATATGTACTATATGTTGTTTAAATGAAGATAAAAATGAGATTTCGGTTTTTGTTTACTTTTAAAATTATAGGTGAGTTAGCCCAACGGGTACAGGCTTTGAATTACAAACTGATTAGTTATCTGCCAATAGAAATTGACAATCAATGACAAAGACCAGCCTTGTGTGCCTCTCAATATATAGTCTTGACAAAAACTTAGACGAAACTTGAACTACTTGAAGAATAAGGTACACTGGATTAGCTAATTCAATTATGTGTTCATCTCTATCGTGTTCTGACTAGGTGGTAGTGAAAGGCCCTGTTAGACTGGTTCAGAGACAATTTTTTTTATGTAATAAAAGTGGCAAACAAGCTTGCAGTTCACATTGATATTAAGTGATGACTGCAGTCTATAGACACCCACACAATGACCAGAGGTCAAAATGCAGATGCGTTGCAACTCCTGAGGCTTAAGGTGTTATGCCTCTGTGCCGGAAATTACAGGGCCGAAAAAAGTCTCAGAACGGCTACACACGACCCTAAAATCAGAGGCGATATCGGGGCAGTGGTGGGGGGGACCCTAGATCGAACCCTAAATCGCCTCGTGTGTAGGCAAATCGTAACCAGAATTGTATCGCTTCCAGCGAGCTCACGCTTTAAAAGGCTATTTAAGTTTTACACGACACGGTATTCAGGGTCCGGCAAAAAGGGTGGACGTGGCCTCGCGCCGGCTTCCCGTTTATTACACTATCCGGTCGACAGGGCCCTAACTCAGTCACAGTACAAATATAAACAGTATGGAAACTACGTACAAAACGTTGAAACGGCGCAATCACACAAACATGCGCATCGACGCTCGAGTAGCCAGTGACTCGGAGCTGCAGCGCCGCGAGAACCGCTTAGGGGCCTCGTATACTGTTCATATTTGTACTGTGTGTAGTTAGGGCGTTAGGCTGACCGGGCCGCTCCGGTCGCCCTAATTAGGGCTCTAACTCCCTAAATGTTAACACTACCCTGACCCTTGCTATCGTACTCTGAATACCGTTCCGTGTAATAAGTTCATTAGGGACGATCATCCCCACCGCAACTGTCCCGATATCACCTTTAATTTTAGGGTAGTGTGTAGGCCGTTTTAGATCCTGACAGTCTGAGATTTTTATAAAATAATTAAAATATATATATATTTAATATTTGAACTGTTCATTACTATGTTTTATTTTCATCGTGTTGTAGATGCAGTTTTTACAATATCTAAAAGGGGTAAACCTGCACTACTCTTAGGACCGTATAGGTACAACAAGCGCAAATGCTACAAGGGTCCAAAAGTACAGTGGATTTGCTGCAAATGGAGGTCGACATATTGCAGGGCCTCAATATTTACCGTCGACAATGAAATAATTATGTCTAATAATAAACATAATCACTAGTCGCAGTAGGAGTTGTAAAATACTGTACCTGAAAATAAATTATTTGTTTCATAACGTTTGTTTTTGTAAATCCTACTAAGTACGAGTATGTATAGTGTCGGCAAGAGACCTCACCACCGCCCCCTATTGGAGGAGATTTTTTTTTATGTACCTAATGGAAGTGGTAAAAAAGCATGCAGTTCACATTGATGTTAAGTGATGACTGCAGCCTATAGACACTAACACAAAGACCAAGGTCAAAATGCAGATGCGTTACCACTCCTGAGGCCTAAGGTCTTATGCCTCTGTGCTGGAAATTACAGGGCCATACATTACCACCTGACCGGAACACGGTAGTGTTGAACCGTACCATTTAGCGGCAAGTATATTAGGTAATGCGGTGGTGCCTACGCCCGCGAGCTCCGTCACTGGAGCTCTACCAACAGTAAAAATTCTTCCACTATTCAGTCAACCGAACAATGACGGTTAAATAATTCCAAAAGACGGCAGTAAATGCATTAACGCAGGGTGGGCAGTAGTGTCCCGTGATAAAACTACCGCCACTGCGATCGCTAATTCAAGCGTGGTGATTATAGCGAATCTCGCTAATGGATGGAGAGGATTTTGTGGACGTCTTTCGACTCAATGTATGATGAACCTGTTAAAACGACTCAGATAAGCAGAAATGACGGCATGTTATTATGTTAGCACAGAAGCCCATCTGTGCCGACATCCAGAAATATTGGCACAGTTCTTCTCAGTATTGACTGCCCTTGGAATTCTGCCAAGTGAATAACCTTTATTATGACGACCAAATTCATTCTTTCTCAATTTCTTTTGAAGTGGGGATATGGAGAAATTTGTAAAAAATTGATGCTTTCCATATTATACAAAATTGTTCAGTTTCTATTTATTTTATTTATTATGTATTTTTGATTATTATTAGTGGTTATTCACTCTAGGTTTGTTTACAAAAAAATGACTATGTAAAAGTGCTCACCAGGAGCCTAATTATATGAAATAAATGAATAAACTGGGCATCTGCGTGTCTATGTCGAACTATGTGTCGAGGCGTCGGCGACCACGGTTGTTGGTCGTGCCCCGGGCTCGCACTAACCTATGGAAAGAGGCTCCCCTTAAAGGTTAGGATCCCACTGCAAAATCATTTCGTTCATCCAGATATGCTGCAAACCTATTTTTTACGCATACTTATAATCTAAGAGAATATAATATAATCTATAAGACAATATATATCCACTAGGTGGCTTATCAAAAAATGTCTGAAAGTATTTTTTTAATGCTTTTTTTTGGAAAGACATTTTTTTATTTGTTTTTTCAATAAAATATCGTTCACCTCACGGCAATGTGTATGAAGACTGTGAAAAATCACGTCTGCCGTTGCACACTTGGCCGCCCCTACGTATTTTCGTACCACCCCGATAACTTTAAATATCAAATTAAAGCAATTTTTTTTTCTCACTATTATGGTATACGGCAGCCAAATTAAATCGGCCGTAAATAAGAGTTGCTGACTGTTAAAGATAAACAATAAATTTAATTAAAAATACTTGCGGCCAAATTTTGATAGGCAACCTAGTGGATATATATTCTCTAGATTATAAAGTTGGGTAAAAATTAGGTTTGCAGCATATCTGGATTAACGAAATGATTCTGCAATGGGATCTTACCCTATTACTTGGGCGCTAAAGACCATAAATGAGGTAGCTCAAGAGATGGATATATTCTTTTCTTCTTTGTGTGAATTCACGAAAGTTGCCTTGTATGTGATATTTGGATATATGGATTCTGTCTGTAAAGATAATTGTAAGGTTATTATTAAATAAATTAATTAGAAAAAAATATAATATTTAAAAATAAACTTGGAAATTGCGGAACTTTAACAAATAAAGTGTTTAATATACCTAGGTTACATATTATGTTCACGATCGAGCGTCATCAGCCATATTATTTCTGCTTATTGCTTCGTAGATGAGAGGGTTACTACATTTATTTCTGATTTTTAAACACTATGCTATGATATACCTACCGTTCATCAAGAGGTGAGGGTATCAACATTTGAAGCTCTCGCAGATCTCAAGAGAGGTCACTATTAGCTGTTAATAATTCTGGCGTTGGGATGTGAATGAATGAATGAATGAATGAAATAACTTTATTGAAGCAGTCCTGAGACATGCCCATAAAAAAATAAAAATAACAAAATATAAACAAAATGAAAATGAGTTGGTACACGAGAACGTATAAAAAAAAATATAGTCAATTAAAATATAAATAGACAATAATAAGCACAAAAACAGTAATACAATCACTTAATACACAAACAAAACAAAAAGAAAAATCTACATAATGAAATAAATAAAAATACCTAAAAAACATTTAAAAAAAACTACAATGCGTATCTCGGTACCAAGCGTGTATAATTACCTATAAAAAACATTGTAATTATATACCTATTTAAAAAAAATAATATATATATATATTTGGCCATGTAGCGACCCCACCACCCTCTAGCGGAAGAATTTTCTTCTACTGGAAGATAATTATTCCACTAGTGCCGTCAACCGAACAATAGCAGGCGAAAAATTCCAGTGGGACTGTAGTCTGTAGTAAGTGCAATAACGCAAGATGGGCAGCGCCCTGCGATAAAACTATCGCCACTGCGATCGCCAATCCACCTGCCAAGGGTGGCGATTATGGCCTTATGGCATATTATTATTCTCCCCTATTGACGCACAACAGCTTTGTGGGCGTCTTTGGGGAAAGCTTTGTCCAGCAATGGACGACATTTGACTGGAGTGACGATTATTTTATTATGTTCTAGATGCGGTATTCACGTTATCTCGACAGGGTAAGCCGGCGCTGCTAATGGGACCATACCGGTACAACAAGCATAGTCGCTGTAAGGGCCCGAAAGCACAATGGTTGTGTAGCAAATGGCGATCAACGTATTGCAGAGCCACAGTCACTACGTTTGAGAATGAAATAATTATGATCAACAATATACATAATCATTAATATTCGTTGGAGTTTTAATATCTAAACGAATCATTTGGGGGGACAGAGTTTCTATGACCTGCTTCGAAGGCGTAGGCATCAACGTATTAGTTTTTGTCGCTGGTATCACTTTGTTTTTGCTGCAATTTTCACTTACCATCAATATGAACTGAAAACTTCCTTACAATTTTTATGATAAATAGAAAAAAAAAGATGATGAAATGATAAATGATTATTTTATGAAATCAGGTAGGTTTTATTAGCTTTTTGAGGTGAGTAGGTTATTACTCTTTTGTTTATATTCTTATACAGGGTTATTTGTAATTAACGCATCACCTCTTGCAGGCAGCCTCTCTACATCAATCTCAACAACATTTGTTCTACGACTTTTTATAATTCAAAGTTATTAAAATATAATTTTTCCCATACAAAATTATTTTGTTCGCCCTAAAAATTTTAATATTTTATTTTTCGGAATAACACATGCGAGTGAACTTTAGCTTAGCGATAAAGCGGCTGGAATGGTTACCCTGAGGTTGCACGTTCGATTCCTGCCCGAAGTCAAATTTTTCTTTTCCAGTTTTCTTTATTTTCTAATGCCCCTAAAAATTAGTATATATTAATATATGCCATGCATGGCATACCTACGCTATTATATTGCTATTATTACGCTATATTTTGCCTAGGCAAAGGTGCACCTTTGCCTAGGCAAAATATGGCCACGCGCAGCAGGGAGCGGGGCTGCGGGGTGACGCAGCCCCGCGGCAATGCACTTTTGCATTATTTATCAAGATTTGTAAAAAGTCATATAACAAATGTTTTTGGGATTGATCTAGAGAGGCTGAATGCAAGATAATTTAAATTAACCCTGTATTACAAGAATAGATAAATTGATTAATGTAGTACAAATAGTCAGGTTTTGTCTTTAAATGCCAAATCATTTGAATCAGCCTCTATAATTGTATCCCGTGCATCTAATTCATTATTCTAGACTATCTAGACCCCTGGGGTCCATGGGACTCGATGGCGTGACTAAAATTTGAAAATATGGATGGTAATATAAATGTAGCAAGGAGGTCCACGGAAACCAGAAAAAATTATAAAGGGTCTACAAGAAAAAATAGTTTGGGAACCTCTGATCTAGACGATGAATTCCTCATTTCATGTAGCAAAATGTACTTTAAAACTCTTCACTTTCATATTACAGAAGCAGTATTTGGTACGTCTAAATTTGGGAAGCCGTTGATTCTGCTGGGCAACCAGAGGTACAACCGATACAGCGGGAGCAGGGGTCGGCGGGTGCGCTGGCACTGCTGCAAGTGGTCGACCTCCGGATGCCGCTCCTACATTGCCACAGTGGAAAACGAAATACTTGAACACAAGGATGAACATAATCATCAATGATTATAGGTTAGCTATCAAGGAAACGTTGCGTCCCTAAAGGGAATCAGTGGCGGACCTATCGGGCAAGGAGAACGTAGGTAGGGCGATGGCTGAACTATCCTGCAATCCTCTGAAGCAGAATCATGTCACGACCTACCTTCTCAAAAATCTTTATATTTGAACAGGATGATTAAAATGTAATTGTTGCTGGTGATTATTGCCGTCTATGGACTTCTACCAAAACTTTAAGACCGTAGGATCTGCAAGGTTCTTAGTTTCCTTAAACTATTATGATTAAGATCGGTCAGTAATATTTCTATCTACATATTAAATCGAAAGTTTTGGGGTCGTAAACCACCTCATTTGAACACGATGGTGCTAAACACTTGTATTTAGCGGCAAGTTAATTAGGTAATGCGATGGCGCCTACGCCCTCGGATTAGGTCTACGACCAGTTAAATTCAAATATTTACGAAACAAAGTGGGATTCTTGATCCTGTCTTACGACAGTAATTATGAGTATATCCTATTAAATCATTATAATAAAAACGATCCCATTTATTTGTTTTAGATGTAATTTATTGTTTGTTTTTATTACAAGTAGTGTAATAAAAAGATTTTAAGAAATTGTGTTCTTATTTTGTTAAGTACCTGTTCCAGAAAATAGTCTGAAAAAGATTTTCAAATCCTTACATGGCATGATCAATTAATCATAAGTACGTATGTATGTTTTATAAAGGATATTCTACCCATTTATTTTATAAACCACACAGAAGTACATTATTTAAGACATAACTATATAATTTTCAAAAATGTTTACATTACTATTTCTGTATTTTAGTTGGTGGTGGATTAGTTTTTCGTAATATACATTTCGACATCTTTTACTCACCTATTATTTTCTACCCAGGCTTATCAGTGGACGTGGAGTTTAAGACCTCAAGATATGGCAAGCCAGCGATACAAGTGGGCGAGTACCGTTACAACCAGCACTCGATAACGAAGGGCATGCGAGCGGTGTGGTTGTGCAATAAGCGACGGTCGTCGGGCTGTCGGGCGGGAGTGGTTACTGTTAACGGCATACTCGTGGGCACCAGGCACGAACACAACCATTTGCCTTCGAGAAGAGAACAATGGCCTTATGTCTAGTGCTGCCATAAGTAATTTAGTTCCTTAAAAAATTGTTATAAACTAAGGACTTCCTAATCTTTCTTTTATTTACAAGTAGAATAGTATAGTTGCAACCAACACTGGATGTCGGTAGGGGCACCCCTGCATAACACCTAAGGCCTCAGGAGTAATAACGCATCTGGATCTTGACCTTGGTCTTTGTGTGAGTGTCTATAGGCTGCAGTCATCACTTAACATCAACTAGAACTGCATGTTTATTTGCCACTTCCACTACATAAAAAAACAGCCGGCCGAGCGCCAAACAGGATGGTGCTCGGCCGGCTATCTGATGGTCCTTTTAGTACTTTCATCGTATGTGTAATTTATGTTTCCAAAGGTTCTCTTTCACCATAAATACTTAAGCTGATAGACGTCCAACGCAGAACAAAAGAATTCTCCAAAGAGGGTTGAAAAAAAACATCCAAATCGGTACAGGCGTTTTCAAATTATCGCTGAACATACAATAAAAAAAAAAGATCCGGACGAACTGAGAACCTCCTCCTTTTTTCGAAGTCGGTTAAAAATACAGTAGGCATGTGCGTCATTAGGGGAGAATATGCTGCAATTGCTACGCAAGCGAATAAATGATCGCAGTGGCGGTAACTTTTGCATTTACTACTGTCGACCGCTGTTGTTCGACTGATTGATTGCACTAGCGAACGCAAATTTACTACTGTCCCATTCGAATGGTATGAGCGAAAGAATTCTTCTCCGCTTGTGAGCGGTAGGATCGTGATGTCCCTTTTCTCATAAATAAAGAGGTCAGGCCAATGAGAAGGTCATTGGAATCCGATGTAAGAACTTGATGAATTCAACGCGCTGGGTATTGGGGGATTGAGATTTAATTTTGCAATTGAATCGCAATGTAGACTTTGGAAACAGATAATAATTACAACTCTCCTCATAAAGGTTCTGAAGCCTAATGAAGTCTGTTATTATCTTTCTCTCTCCATCTCTTTTTGCCGTATGGTGATGTCGTATGTAAAGGCGATATTTAAAAAGTATAAAAATAATATTTAGAAGAAGATAGGAAAAATATATTAGGCATTTAAACGAGGTCCTTATCTGAATTTAGGAATTCATTTTTCAAGTGCCAACGATTTAATTAGATAACAAAATGAACTTTGTTATATTTAACCATGCTTTATATTTTTGTTTGGTTTTGTGGTGTTTCTTATGTGTAATTTGTATTATCTGATTAATTCTTACTATCTTGCTTAAACATTATTAGTAACTAGATATTTGTAAAACGTTTGGTACCACGATAATTGATGTGTTAATTTTTAAAATAATTTCATGTATATTTTGTACCGACCTATTTAAAACTAATTTTTAAGCCATTCTTAAATGGATCATAATTAAATGATACAAGAATAAGACAACATCGTGTTTTTGAATTCCTTATTCAGTCTTCCCTTACTCGTCATTTGGACGGATGGGTGACGTGGGTGTTGGAATCTAACTGTACTGTTACTGTATAAAGGAGATGTTGCGAGTTCGGCTCTGGTTCGTACACGTCCTCAAAAAATGGGTAAATTAAAGAAGAATCCGAAAAAAATACAATTATTTTATTTAAGAATTTATTTTAGAGTTACAACCACATTTAATTCAAACGATTTTATCATTTTCAACTATGTTAGACATGGCGGCGATACAGCCAACACTTGGGATCGATCAATTTCGATAGTATTTATAAAATATTACTTTTTTCTCCAAGTAATATATAATCAAAATACAATTTAAAAAATGAAAATGTCAAGATGACATCGCCCGCCATATTTGCCATGTTGGTTTTGAGTTGCAATTCTAACTGCAAATAATGTTTTGTAACTGCAAACAAAGCTAAATAAGTGAAATATGCAGTAAAAAACGTTTTTATATTGATTTTGCCTGTTTAATGATATTGTGTACAATACATGGCCGGAGCTCCATACATTTTTGCAACATCTCCTTTCATAGCTTTTTTCTGTTCTATTTTATACGATGAAAATCTCATATTCCCTTATTCTACTCGTGGGATGTAACAGGTTAGGTGGGCAATGAATTTCTGTAGCTTTATCTAATGCATGTTAGAAGACTGGATTAGTCTCAAAGTATCCAGTTAGGCCGTCTTACTTTTCTCACAATGAGCCTTTATCATAGCTAGATATTTGTTTCAAAATATAACACCTTCTAACTGAATGTGTAATTATTTCTGATTTTTCGGATACTATGTTGCAGTCTACTACAAAGGTACATTTAATGAAGAACCGGTACTTCTGAAATCTCGGTTTGGGAAACCGTTAATTCAGAGTGGAAGATACCGGTATAAACAGAGAAGCGGAGCCAGAGGCCGTCGCGTACAGTGGATGTGTGTTCGATGGACGTTGGGGTGTCGAGCATCACTTTTTACAGCGGACAATGAAGTGATAGAATATAGAAATGCTCATATTCATTAGGCTATGAATAAATTATTGAAATCCCATTTTTAAATGTCTTTGCTAAGTGTTGTCTCTCTTTTTCGTTTGTACTCAATTCTTTCTACATCATGGTAATTGAACAGGTACATAACATCACGCCTGTAATCCCCGAAGGGCTAGGCAGAGGTAAATGCATGCATTCAATCATACATGCAAACACCCACGATTCGCCGGTTACGTTTTAGGCCCATGTAACAGGTGGCGAGAATGTTGCCATCTCCGGGCACATTACCAAACTCCGAGGTACTGGGAAACTTCCAGAAAATGGGAAAATCCCAATAGAACCAGAGATAAAGGATTTCAAACCGTTATCTGTGATAAGCCCCCGACCCGGGAATCGAACCATAGAACCTCCAGCGTTGTAGTAGTGGCCTGCTATCACTAGGCTACAGAAGTAGTTAATTGAACAGGTAACTAAACTTAACCGCAATAATCATATGGTAACCAAACTTATTAACCACAATAAAAATAGGGTGGTTATGTTTGGTTCCGAAACTACTGATGATTGTCGAGTAGAAGGATAATCCTTAATATTAAAAAAAAATCTCTAAGTTATTCGACGTGCTTAAAATGCAATATTTTTTTATGTTCATTTTTTATCTGCTTCTTGATATTGGCTATTTATTTTGATTATTTTTGGAAGTGGATTGAAAGTAATGTATTGTTAATTATTTTTACAGTGATAAAGAGGAAGGGAGTTGACAGTTGTATTTAAGGTCACGGTATGGCGGACCGATAATTCAGATCGGGAAATACCGGTTCAGACGTCGAACCGGTGCTAAAGGTCCTCGTGCGCAATGGTTGTGCGTGAGATGGAGCCAAGGCTGTAGAGCATCTCTATTTACTTATGAAGATTTTTATTGGTAGTAGAGCTCCAGTGACGGAGCTCGCGGGCGTAGGCACCACCGCATTGCCTAATATACTTGCCGCTAAATGGTAGTGTTCAGCACTATCGTGTTCCGGTCAGGTGGTAATGTATGGCCCTGTAATTTCCGGCACAGAGGCATAACACCTAATGCCTCAGGAGTGGCAGCGCATCTGCATTTTGACCTCTGGTCATTATGTGGGTGTCTATAGGCTGCAGTCATCACTTAACATCAATGTGAACTGCATGCTTGTTTGCCACCGTTATTACATTAAAAAAAAAAAAATTGTTAGCACCAAAAATATTCATAACCACTAAGGCAGAGACTGAAATTTGAGAATAAACCGTTTGAAACATTAAAAAATATTGTGTTACGCAGTTTTTTTAGTATTTGCCTTTATGAACATTTACCTTAATGATGACCATTCACGACGCTGGTTCACGGAGCATCAGAGGTAATGCATATGCATGACGATGATTTGCCCGTTCCTTTTTTTGATCCCATGTTATTAATAAGTGCCCTCTTGGCATAATACCAAATTAATCCTTCTATGAAAAAACCCCTTTCACTTTTATTCCGAGGCATCGAACTCTGACAATGGCGTGTAGCGTAGGAACTTTTTGCCATCGAAATATTTATGTAGATGCTCGTTATGTAGATTTATATAGATGTAACAACCCGTCTCTGTGAAGGCAAAACAAGACATAAAGTTAGATATATCTTAATTATTATGTATATTACTATTTTTCTTAAGAATTTTTATTCGGAATTTGTTTGATTCATCAGAATATCATCTTTGCAGCTTAAGCTGCAACAAAATGTTTTCGTTTTTCTTGACTTCATATATCCATATCGTTTTTTTTTCTTCTTTATCCTTTCTATGTGTGTTGTATTACCAAGAAAACAAATATGTTGACTATAGAAATTATAGAAAAAAACCGGTCAAGTGCGTGTCGGGCCATGCGCATTGTAGGGTTCCGTAGTTACAGAGTAAGAGATGTAATGAAAAAAATAAATAAATATTTTCTATGGAGTTGTTCGAAATTTTCTAGTTAAATACATTTGGTCGACTATTACTCGCAAACTTGCAGAAACAACTTAGATGTGATAGTTTTCCTTTTAATTTCGTTATATGTAGCTACTATCGCCGTAACGTTTGAATTTCTAACAACAACTGTTTAGTCTGACACTGGGGGGACACTTGAGTCTAACGAAAATTTGCACTTTATAGCTTAATAAGTCACGAACAGTTAACTAAATCGAAAATCAATGTTGCCACACCCATAATATTTTTGAAAGACCTATCCAACGATACCCCACACTATAAAAATCGAAAATAAAAAAAATATCCGCGCGTTACTAGTAGGGGAGGTTACCCTAAAAAAATTTTTTTTCACATTTTTATTCTACCACTTTGTCGGCGTAATTAAGGTGTATACTTGTGCCAAATTTCAAGTTTCTAGTACTAATAGTTTTTGCGCTAAACAGCGGACGGACAGACGGACAGACAGACAGACAGACAGACAGACAGACAGACAGACAGCCAGACAGACAGACAGACGGACATGGCGAAACTATAAGGGTTCCTTGTTTACTACGGAACCCTAAAAACGGAAAGGAAAATTTGATTTCGGGCAGGAATTGAACCTGCGACCTCAGGATAACCAGTCCAGCCGCTTTTCCACTAAGCTACCGATTCCTGCTCGAAGTCAAATTTTCCTTTCGGTTTTTTTCTTTAATTTATATAGTTCACTCGCTTTGTGTTATTGCGAAAAATCAATAGTACAAGTATGTTTATTTTTTCTTTCTTTATTTAATTAATGCCTGATCGGTTCCACGTGATTATCATACCTTATTTTTTGTTGCTCCAAAGGCACAGCGGACAGTGAAAATCCCGTATATTTAACGTCTCGGTACGGCGGACCGGTAATACAGATGGGAAAGTACCGGTTTAATCGGCGCAGTGGAAGCAAAGGTCCTCGCGCGCAGTGGTTATGCACCAGATGGAAGGGCGGATGTCGTGCCTCTCTCATCACCTTGGACAACGAGATTGTTGGGACTAAAAATGGTCATACTCATTGAGTCTGAATAATAGTGATAATGGGATATGTGTTTGTTTTTTTAATTTGGGTTAATACAAATATTCTTACACGTTCAGACGTTTCTCTATCCTAGCAAGACGTTTCAGAAATCAATGGAGAAAGCTACGTACAATAATTTTTCAAACAAATGTCTTTGTCTGTCGATTACCTCAGTCTAAAAAGTCCCGGTACGGTCGACCGGTAATACAGATCGGGAAAAACCGGTTCAATCAGCGCAGTGGAAGTAAAGGCAGAGAATATGTAATAATACTACGTTTAGAATGGACACTTCGATTTCCCCGCCTCACCCAACCTCCTCCCCTCTTATGGGCGACGTTTGGTATTCTCTACGTGCTACGCACACAGGTGCACGTGTAATACACGTCACTGATTGATGTCTGCGTAATATTCATTTCACTGCTGGTAGAGCTCCAGTGACGGAGCTCGCGGGCGTAGTCACCACCGCATTACCTAATGTACGGCCCTGTAATTTCCGGCACAAAGGCAAAACACCTTAGGCCTCAGGAGTGGTAACGCATCTGCATTTTGACCTAAGTCTTTGTGTGGGTGTCTATAGGCTGCAGTCATCACTTAACATCAATGTGAACTGCAAGCTTGTTTGCCACTTTCATTACAATAGAAAAGATATATCTCGCTTGATTTTGAAAATCTTTTTGGTGTGATTACCAAAAAGATTTTCAAAATCAAGCCGACTTAAGGATTGGATTAGTTTTAAAAAATATTTTTTATTCATATACGTGAGAGATGCCCCTAAAATGATTTTGTTTATTGAATTATGTGTAGCGTGCGAGAAACTAAGAACATACTATATATTGCTGATTTGCGGAGTTTCTATTCAGGGTCCAAGGACACAGCAGAATATGAAAACCCTGTATATTCAACGTCCCGGTACGGCGGACCGGTGATACAGATCGGAAAGTACCGGTTCAATCGGCGCAGTGGAAGCAAGGGTCCTCGTGTGCAGTGGCTTTGTGTCAGATGGACGAGCGGATGTCGTGCCTCCATTATCACTTTAGATGATGAGATTGTTAGGACTAAAAATGAACATACTCATTGAGTCTGAATAGTGATAGTTAAAGAACGGTTAATATTTATACTATTTATTGATTGTTGAAACTATTGCTACCGAATCTTGCGAAAGGACGCTATTTAACAATTAACTCGAAACTATGGTTATTTTTTAGATGCCGCAGTCCTGAATGGCAAGCTTTTTTTTTTAAATATAATATACCTACGCTAGATAACTTGGAAAATATAGTTTAATTTCAATTAATGTGTCGTTGTCGATTGAACGATTCGAGTGAGATAAACGAACCGAGCGAATGCCGGTTCAATGTTTCAATGTCTCGCTAATTCGATTCGATTTGGTAAGAACAACAGATTAAGAGGAACGAGTCCAATTGACAGAACCATTTAGTGAACGACTCTGTTCAAACCTTGAACTAGTCGATTGCTTGAACGATGAAGTAGATGATTTTGTAGACTCTTTGTTTATGGTTTTATTGTTTATATTTATTCCCATAGATGCTAATTCATATATGCATAGAAATGAGGTTTTAAGTACAAATTTAGTTGCAAATATGGTTTTACTGTAGTTAGTGACTTGAACCAACTGCTGAAAATGTGCTTAGTAATTTTAGTACAAAAAATATTGTTTTGTAACTAACTGCTAACACTTTTCTGCGCAGCATACTAACTAATGATACATTTTTAGTTTTTAATGCTTATCGCATGTAAGGAGAATCTATTCAATACTAGTTTACTTTTTCACCCTAATATACAAAGTCAATTAAATTAAGGTTTAAAAATAATCACTCGGTTGGTTAACCCGAGGTCGCAGATTTGAATCCTGTTCCCAAAAAGTATTTTTTTTTTCTTTTAATTCACTCCCATGAGTTATTGCGCTAAATAAAATGTGATAGCTAGTGTAGTACTTAAATTTGGTGAAGGTGACTTTATATTTCAGGCACTCAGGCGTTAGCTATTGGTCTAACTTACACTAACATAGCACCAGTGTACACGCTGTCAAGGTTTGGAAGACCAGCCATCCAGTTTGGGATATACAGGTACAACCGACGCAATAATTACAAGGGATCAAGGGCGCAGTGGTTGTGTACGCAATGGACATCAGGGTGTCGGGCTTCAGTTTTTACCCTGAACGACAAAATTGTTACTGCTAAGAACCAGCATAATCATTAACGAACCAGTGATTCAGACCTAATTACGACAATTGTACCAACAACTTAATAGCCGATATATTTTTTTTTTTTTTATGTAATGGAAGTGGTAAACAAGCATGCAGTTCACATTGATGTTAAGTGATGACTGCAGCCTATAGACACCCACACAAAGACCAAGGTCAAAATGCAGATGCGTTACCACTCCTGAGGCCTAAGGTCTTATGCCTCTGTGCCGGAAATTACAGGGCCGTACATTACCACCTGACCGGAACACGATAGTGTTGAACACTACCATTTAGCGGCAAGTATATTAGGTAATGCGGTGGTGCCTACGCCCGCGAGCTCCGTCACTGGAGCTCTACCACCAGTGAAACACAAAATATATGGACTGTTTAGTTGTTGGTACAATTGTATTTACTATTTATTGTATACAAACTCCTTAGACAAATGGAAAAAGAATCCTGTAATCTGATACAAAGTAGTACCTACTAAAATCGATCGGACTACACTAAGGCGTTGGTTCCTGCTTAACTACAACTTGGCTTTGGTTTGATAAATTATTTTCTTCCTTTCTTCGTGTTTACATATAGCTTGTTCAAATATGACTAATATATTTAAATAAAAGCAATAACAAAAAAACAAAAAAAAAAATAAAAAAAACAAAAAAAAAAAATGTGTGTATGTGACCCTTAGCGACTTTTCCCACGTGCCATAATCCCCAATCCCCATATAGGACCACGCTCCCGACGCTTCGGGGCCAGATAGAACGGGGTACGAGGATTCGCCTCTTTTGAAAATTTTATCTGAATAATTATCCGATGACTGGTCCCATAACGCTATTCTGTTTTAAATTTCTATAATGGAACGTTCAGTATCAAACTCCATCCTGTAGGTATACATAAAAAACGTGTGGCCGCTGGCCGCTGGTCGATTAATGCGCGCACTTGCATATATCTTGGAAGAATTAATTGGCCGCAGCGACATGGCTGCGCGGCCTGGCCGCCTAATGAGCGGGAGTACTTACGGATAATTGAAAAAAATCCTTTCATACAATAAATATATGTTTATAGATACAGATCCTGTATTTGTTTCATCGCGCCAAGGAGCACAGATACTCTTGGTCGGAGCGAACCGGTACTACAGGAACAACCGCAGCAGGGGTATAAGGGCGGTATGGTTTTGTGGCAAAAAAACTACCGGATGTCGCGCCTCCATGACGGTTGCCAATGACACCATAGTCTGTATGAAAGATGTTCACAATCATTAGCTTCCGAATATTGGTGACGTTGTCAAAACAACATAAAAATATATTTTTGTGATGATACTAAAGTTGAAGTACTATTTGATCAAAAGAGAAAATAACCACTACTTTAAGACACGAAATTCCATACCAACATAAAACATAAACGTGTGGCTCAAAATAATACCAACTTGACAGAAATAATATAATTCAGAATTTGATATTATACTTTGTCACATTGGTATTTGTCATATTATTATTCTGAGCCAACCGATTCGACAAAATTCATACAATTTGTGTGCATAAAAGGCCACACTAGACTGATTTTTCTTCTGATATATTTTAAGATCTTACTAATCTAATTCATAGAGTTACTAATAAGTACATTAAAATGCCCGTCGGTAAATCCAGCAAAATATTCGATGATTCTTAGATACTAGATCAATAAAAAATTGCTTCATATAAATAAAAAAATAATAAAAATCTATATGAAAATCTATATGAAAATACGATGTTGTCGGAAATAACTTGTACGATAAAAAATTTTGAAATTCCCTTTCATAAAATGAAGGTATGTTTACAGAACCCATATTCTGTTCTTCGCGCTTTGGAAGACGGATACTCGTCGTCGGAACGAACCGGTACTACAAGAATAATCGCAGTAACGGTTTGAGGGCGGTGTGGTTTTGTGGCAAAAAAAGAATGGGATGTCGCGCTTCAATGACGGTTGTCGCTGACACAATAGTCTGTGTGAAAGATATTCACAATCATTAGTGTAGGAATACTTATTTAAGGTGATGTTGCCATTACAAAGTAAAATATATACATATTTTAAGATGATGTACTTAATAGTTTTATTGGTTTTTCATGATGTAATAACTTAAGATGTCCTTAGGTAAAATCCTGGAAAATTATTGAATGATTCATAGCCATCCTAAGCCTATTAATTTACCTACATACGCTACTGCTACTTCGCGTTAGCAGCAGCGGCGCCGGAAAAACGCGTTTGTTATATATTATTATTAAGATTGAATGATTGATATTCAGTTATTCTAATGAAATAAATTTAACTCTCTATCATGTGTTTGAATTTAAACGTTAAGTTATAATTTGAGATTTATTAACATCTAGTACAATTAAATTTGTACGGTTTTGTTTTTTTCAGGGCCTTTTTTCATAACGTCACGCCGAGGTCGTCCTGTACTAGTCCTAAATGGTTATAGGTACTATAAGGACAGTCACAGCAAAGGCCTCAAAACCCTATGGTTCTGCACCAAAAGTAGGCAAACTAAATGCCAAGCGTCAGTCACTATGATTGAAGATTCTATTATTAAAGTTAGAAACGAGCATTATCATTCAATTTAATATTATGGTTTGCTTCTGTAATGTATTAAATTTGTAATAATATTATACCATATTGCTTTAAGTGTAGTTTTATTGATTTGATTTCATAAACTTTAGTTAATGTTTAAAAATTTGGATGTAAACTACCATTTATTCTACTGCCTTCTGAAGCTTATGAAGTTCAGTTTAAAAGTACAGTTTGCTCTTAATCTAATGTTGCAGTTCAAAAAACGTCATCACATTTTAAATCATTGTTTTATTGAAATTTCTATATATTGAAAAGAAAAATATCATACTGTAAATTAAATAATGTATTCATAATTGTAGGAAAAAATTGCAGAAAAGTCTCAATCAAGTGTTCAGAAATGGTAAGACTTACAATACAATTTAGTATTTTTGTATATTATATAGTCATCATTTATCACCATATAAATTCGTTTTAGTTACTTTGATAATGTATTCATTAATTTCTAAATGCATGTTTTTTTAGGTCCAATGTTTACAACAACGAACAACGGGAGACCGGTTCTACAGATGGGGTACTACCGGTACTACCGGAATAATCGGAGTCGAGGTCCCAAAGCTACATGGTTCTGTACTCGAAATAGTTGTAAACCTGGTTGTAAAGCCTCTGTCATCGTTGTGGACGGAATTATAATTGATGTTAAAAATGAACACAACCATTAAAGGTTCAAACAAAGTATAGACCTTTCAATTGGTAAGTTTTTCATTATTGAACTTAATTTTTTTTCCTTGAACTTAATGTTTTGTAAAGTAAATGTGCAACAACGGCCCGCAATTTTGTATTTTTTCTGGATGATTCCAAAAATGAACCAATTTCGAATGGTCATTTTTTTCTAAGTTGATATTGGAACATCCAGAAAAATAATCCGCAAGAAATCGTTCCGTGTGCACTTTCAACTAGCGTTTGATTTGAAGTCGATAATAGAGGATGGGACTCACTCTCACTTTTTTTTTTTGAGCCGTTATGCCTTTACTGTTTATTGTATGGTAGAATTATGTTTGCCGGGTCAGCTAATGTATAAAACATATTTAATTGAGATTTTATACGAAAAATAACGAACCGATCGTTTAATCGCATATTCAGTCGTCAAAATTGAAATACCTAATATTTTCAGATTTCGAGTTCCGCACATCAAAATTCGGTAACATCGTGCTAACAAAGGGAAAGTACAGAAAACAGTATGAATATAAAGATAGAAGTAAAACAAAATGGATGTGTGTTAGAGTGGGTAAAAGATGGTCTTGCAGTGCGTATATTTTAACAATAAAAGGCGTTGTTGTTGCCGCTATTGGTGAACATAGTCATTGATGGTTTTTTTTAATGAATTGCTCGTTACTTTATATCTATATTTTAATTTATTTGTCACCATGACTCGAAAATTTAATGTTATTCTTACTGTTAAATTTATGTCTGTTTTATTTATGTTATATATTGTGTTTTACTTAATAAAACAACGCCATTGGCTATACATTTTTTCATTTGTATAAATTATTTAAAAGTAGTGATCGCGAAGATTATTCTTATGTGAGTAGGTTGGTGTTATACGAGTATGTGCGGCCGTGTGTAGAGGTACGGTAAGTATGCGTAGGATGTGCATAGGTGTACTGTTCGTACAAATTGAGGACAAGTTATTTCTTAAATAAAAATATGATATATAGTACATGAACATGTAATTTCAGTTCATGTGTAATGATTTTAACTTGATTTTCTAATCGCAGTGTGTAGAAGCGCGCATGGCCTCGCGGCTGGTGGCAAATTAAATGCGCGTTTCCGTGCTTCGGAGGGCACGTTAAGCCGTCGGTCCCGGTTGCTATCGATAGATAGCAATCGTTAAACCTTGTCAGAGGCCTTATGGGCGGTTTGAAAACATTCGATAGCAGTGCCCAGTAGTGGGACATACGTATCATTTGCCATTCGGTTGCCATTATAGTGTTGTGCGAGTGTGCGTTATTTCCGTTACACGTTGTATACGACATACGACGAGCCAGTTGGTCCAGCGGTGTCCGACGACCGTTTTAACAGAGGATCACGGGTTCGATCTCTTCGCGGGACAATTATTTGTATGGCCTACAGATATTTGTTTCGGGTCTGGGTGTTAGTGTATGTGTTGAGTGTGTACAACGGCACCCACGACACAGGTTCATACCTAGTGTGCGGCTGTGAGTAAGCGTAATTTTTCTTCTTTTTAACTAACTTCAAATAAAGGAGGAGGTTCTCAATTCGTCCGAATCTTTTTTTTTGTATTACATTTTGTGAATTATAAGGAATTTAATTACATAAAAAGCTTATTATAAATGTGTAGAAGAAGCACGGGCGTAGTGTCAGGACTGGGATATCTGGCGCTCCACATTCTCTCCCTACCCTAGGGCACACCGCGGACACTCCGCCAAAATTCCATACAAACACTTAATTTGGTTTCTATTACACAGACATCAATAGGACACGCGCACCTGTGTGCGTAGCACGTATAAAATACCAACCGTCGCCCTTAAAGGGGAAGGGGTTGAGTGATGCGAGCAAATCGGGCAGGACGTCGAAGTGTCCATTCTATACGTAGTATTATTACATATTCTCTGCCTAGGGACTAGGCGTAAACATTACATGTTAACCATGTTATAAGGTATGCATTTGAGACATTCGAATTGAATACTAATTGATTCTTATTTTCAGTGTTTTCATTCACCATATCGCGGTGGGGCAAGCCTGTCATACAGAAAGGAAAGTACAGATTTAACAAGAACAATCGCAGTAACGGATCACGCGTATTATGGGTTTGCTGCCGAGTAAGTTCGGGTTGCCGTGCATCCATCATCACTATAGATAATATCGTTATTAAAGAAAAACAAATACACAACCATTAGTTTATGACGCCTTGATGTTTAAAGGTAGGGTTTTATGGTGCTAAGAAGGCAATATGTATCTCGGTTGATTTCGTTTCGATAGCCATTTTGCAATACATTGCTGTTGAAATAACGTGATAGTGACAATTATTCAAAGAAAACAGAAATGTTCTGATAAGTGGCTTTAAAATTTATGGCCACCTAGTTAAAGAATACGTAAGTAAGAACAACACTTGTGATTTTATTTGTATTCTTGGTCCAAGGTCAAATAATTCAGTCAGTTAATCAGGTTTTCTTTTTATTTTATTTTTTTGTTATGAACTCGTGTAGGCGGCACGTCTTGAGACGGCTTTATTCTACATCATCGGGCAATCGGCGAGCGTCATAGAGCAACACGGGTCACGGCCGCGGACCGGAGGGGAGTAGCCATATACAGGCTTTCCCCTCTGTCAAAGTACAAGAAAAAGTGATCCTATGCACAGGCATAGGTACGGCGACAGCGCCGAGATGTTGTTTAAATGTGTGCGTGATATGGTTTATGTATTTTGTTAAAGTCAAGATGTGAGTTTCGTAGTAATATACGATTTGTTGTGTGCGTGTGTGTCACACAAACACCGCGCAAAAAATGACTGTTTTTCATCGGTAATAAACGCTATGGCTACTCTCCTCCGGTCGGCCGGTGGCTCGTTTTGGTCTAGGGCGAGCGCAGAGGGTGCTCTCAGTTAGTCAGGATTTTTCTTATTATGATTACTATGTTATGTTACTTTATTTGCGCCATGGAAACCTTACCTTTAGATTGATTGAGTTAGGGCCTATTTCCCCATCTCCAAGTTAATTGGCAAGTTACTTCAATATCAAATTTACCTACTAACACGACGTCGACACTTAACTCGAGGGTGGTGAAATGGGCCTTAAGTAATTTAAAAATGGGTACCTATTCATTCTACTTCGTGTAAAAACCTGAGGCTGATACAATAAGGAGCCTTTTAGGCTAGCCTGCGCGGTATGCAAATAACATTATATGTAAGAAGTTATAAAATACTACCTATCTAGGTGACCTTAATAACCTTAATATACTTTACGACCTATTCGCAGACCTACCAAATATACATAAAAATAAATTGAGCCGTTTCGTAGGAGTTTGGTTACAAACTCTGTGACACGAGAATTTTATATATTAGATATTAATCTTAAACAATATTATGATAAAAAACCTCTAAATTTAAGAAAATTGTTTAAATAAAATGAAAATACTTATCCTAATTAATCTCTAATACAATACCTACAGTATCCAACAAGAAATAACGCACATCGACCTCAGGAAAAGACGTCGGCTTATTTCGGATCTGTAGAGCGTTTTCTCTTTCGTACCTTACGTTCCTATTTGACGTTTGTTGACCATTTTGATCAAGTTTTGACCAATACCGGACTACGGATGCTTACGTAGGCAGTGTGCATCAGAGATAACGCTCTATAAAGCCGAAAGTAGCCGGTTGGCACTTTCATAGCCTCGATGTACATTATTTCTTCATGAGCACTGTAAGTACATCTATTTAGTGATGTGCAATTTCAAAGAATCGTACGTTCCATACATTGATTTGTATACAAAAAATGAAAAAGGGTACAAAGTAAAACAGCTTAGAAATATCACCTAAGGAACCTAAAGAACATTTCCTGTTTAATAAATTAACCTCCTTACTCATAAACGTATTTTAAGCTGTAGTGTTGCTAATCTCTCCTTTGTCTTTTTCTATCCTGCACATTTGACAATGCAACTGACAAAGACAAAGCATTCTATAGCTAAAACGTATCTATATATATATTATAAAGAGGAAACATTTTTTATTTTTGTTTGTAGGTATGTTTGTGACGTTTTCACACAAAAACTACTCAACTGATTTCAAAAATTCTTTCACCATACAAAGCTCCTTCACTGAGTGACATGGGCTATATTACATTGTATGCACCCGTGCGAAGCCGGACCGAGCCACTAGTCTATACTAATAATGTACTAATAATGTAATGGTAGTGTTCAGCACTATCGTGTTCCGGTCAAGTGGTAATGTACGGCCCTGTAATTTTCAGCACAGAGTCATAACACCTTAGCCCTCAGGAGTAGTAACGCATCTGCATTTTGACCTTGGTCTTTTTGTGGGTGTCTATAGGCTGCACGCTTGTTTACTGCACGAGTGTAGAGCGCCAGACATCCCGGTTCTGACAAACCTCTCGTGCCTCGTCTACCTTCCATAAAATATATATATATCTACATAAGTAAAGTTTGTACCTTTGTTATTTTGTAGGGGCTAAATCTTCGGAAATACTGAACCGATCATGAATATTCTTTCACAATCTGATTGCTGCACTTTTCAGGAGTGGTATAGCATAATATATATATATATCTATATATATATTATGATAGTAGTAATGTAGGTAACATTCCAAACAAGCCAAGCCGGCGCGAACCACTTGTTTGAAATATTTTTTAAACCAGAATTAAAAAGGTCTTTAGTCTTTACTAACAAGAGTACAAGCTACTACTGGTGGTAGAGTTCCAGTAACGGAGCTCACGGGCGTAGGGACCACCGCATTACCTAATATACTTGGCGCTAAATGGTAGTGTTCAGCACTATCGTGTTCCGGTCAGGTGGTAATGGACGGCCCTGTAATTTTCGGCACAGAAGCATAATACCTTGCCTCAGAAGTGGTAACGCATCCGTATTTTGACCTCTGGTCTTTGTGTGGGTGTCTATAGGCTGCAGTCATCACTAAACATTAATGTGCATGCTTGTTTGCCACTTTCATTACATAAAAAAAACAACCACACTATACTAAACTAAACATCAATTTTAAACATTTTGTTCCAGAATTAAAAATATTTTCAATACCCGACAATGTTCTTAATGTTAACTCGATAATATTGCAAACTGTTTAACCGTGTACCTTTTTGTTTCATAATTTCTGTAAAATTTTGCCATGATTAACCTACCTAAATTCTCAGGATTGAAAAAAATTGTACTACCTACGCTATTGTATGAGATTAACTATGTTATACTTAAAAATATAGTGGTTTTATTATTATGAGATAATGTTTATGTTAATGTTAAAAAACAAGCTATGAACTTATATTATAATGCGATTTGGGAAACGTACGATTAATTAAATTTACCTATATTGTTTGGAAGGACAATGCAACATTGTCCCCTTCCTTACTTTTTGGAGCAATTTTTAATTTGACGCAATTGGAAAAAAATTGTGAGAGAGAATGTTTACGATGCCTACAGATAAAAGCAGCAGTCTAAAGTTAGTTGTTAAACGGATATAAACAACACTCCGAAGTTATTTTATTTAAAGAAAAATGGAAAGAAAAATTTGACTTTAGGCGAGACTCGAACTCGCGGCCTACTGGGAATCTAGTCCAGCCGCTCTTCCAATTGAGCTACTGAAGTCCTGCCCGATTTGTCAAATCTTTCCTTCACATTTATTGCATTGCTTTATGGTAGCAGCAGTTCGCGTCTCGCCTGAAGTCAATTTTTTCTTTCCATTTTTCTTTAAATAAAATATTTAACTGGTGGTAGAGCTCCAGTGACGGAGCTCGCGGGCGTAGGCACCACCGCATTACCTAATATACTTGCCGCTAAATGGTAGTGTTCAGCACTATCGTGTTCCGGTCAGGTGGTAATGTACGGCCCTGTAATTTCCGGCACAGAGGCGTAACACCTTAGGCCTCAGGAGTGGTAACGCATCTGCATTTTGACCTTAGTCTTTGTGTGGGTGTCTATAGGCTGCAGTCATCACTTAACATCAACGTGAACTGCATGCTTGTTTACCACTTCCATTACATAAAAAAAAAAAAAAAAAAAATATTTCACAAGCATGTGTTAATGCGAAATAATATTAAACAACTCCGAAGTTAGTTGCTAAACATATTCTTTAGGGCTTTATTTATAGCAATAGGAATACTTTAATGTCATTTTTTTATCTTTTCAGTTTTCAGATTACCTAACGTAAATATTGTTGTTTTATATTTGTTTGGTTTATCTAAAATAAACTTTATTTACGAATTAAAAAATAAATTGTTGATTTTTCTATCTCCACTGCCACAGTAGTTTAGCGGTTGCCACAGCTACGATGTGGTCGTGGGTTCGATCGCCGAGTCAGGAAGTAAGGACTATTGGAAGTTTTTGCATTTTTCGGATCGGTAATGAGTCTGGAGATGTCAATAGGCTTGCCTCTTAAAATACTAATACTGGTGAGTCGTGGATGACGGTATGTATACTTGGCGATGCATTTACAGTGCAATTTGACCTACATGTCATTAATATTTATTTTTGTATTATACTCTAAATCTGACAGAGATCCTTTGAAAAAAATCTCAAAGGTATATTAGAAATAATATTCAAGCAAAGTATGATTTTAAGGGTAGTGACGATCCCACCGCCCACTTGTAAAGTATTCTTCCGCTAGTCCAATCAGTCAACTGAACAATGGCGGTCAAATTCCATGTGCGGTAGTAAATTTTTTTTTTTATGTAATGTAAGTGGCAAACAAGCATGCAGTTCACATTGATGTTAAGTGATGACTGCAGCCTATAGACACCCACATGAAGACCAAGGCCAAAATGCAGATGCGTTATCACTCCTGAGGCCTAAGGTGTTATGCCTCTGTGCCGGAAATTACAGGACCGTACATTACCACCTGATCGGAACACGATACTGCTGAACACTACCATTTAGCGGCAAGTAAATTAGGTAATGCGGTGGTGCCTACGCCCGCGAGCTCCGTCACTGGAGCTCTACCACCAGTAAAAATACAATAACACGCAATGGGTGGAGCGTCGCGCGATAGAACTACCGCCACCGACGATCATCATCAATCTGCATGCCGTGGCGATTATGGCATATCCTCCTTATATGGAAAGTTATCTCCAGTGGTGGGTGTAGCGTTTGTGACCTATAGCAAGCATACCCTCGAATATTGACATAGATATTGTTGTCTCGGGCGCACGGGTATCGGGGGACAGTGTTGCTAAACTATCGATAGTTGCGCTATCGTTAGGTGACCTCGAAAAATAGTCGATAGCGCAATAGTACTATCGTAAATATCGACATGCTGAAATACTATCGATACTATCGATAGTACTTATCGAAGCTATCGATAGTACTTATCGAAGCTATCGATAGTTTCGATAGCATCGATACTTTCGAAACTTTCGATACTATTGACATGCATACTATCGACTATTGATCTTTGGCTTATTTTTAACTATCGATAGTATCGATAGTATTGCAGCATGTCGATATTTTCGATAGTCCTATCGATAGTGTGACTATTTTTTCGAGGTCACGATAGTTCACAATACTTACTATCGATAGACTATTACTATTGCAACAACACTAGTGGGGGACAGTCACTTGTCAACCACGGGCGAGGACGGATGTCTACCCGCATATTGGCTCGTTACTGCCAATTTAACGTATTTCTACAGATAACGAGTACTACTGTGGGCATCGTTAGGCTGAAATTATGATGCAAGTTCTATTTAAATATGTTGTATATTTGAAGGAAGTAATCTATTTTAGATGCAGTTTGGAGCACCAGTCGTTTTGGGAAGCCAGTTATTCTCCTAGGAGGCTGCCGTTTTAACAAAAACAATAGAAGTCGAGGATCCAAAGCGCTGTGGTTCTGCAGTAAAAGGCTTTGCCGGGCGTTTATTACTACTATTGATGACGTCATCGTTAGCTTCAAGGGATGTCATAATCATGAGACTATTATGGGTTCATATAATGTAATATCTTCTGATGGAATTGATGCGGTAGTATGAAAAAAATCATAAATGTACGTATGTTGAGATTGTTTTGAGTTTTGTTTATGATTTCACATAGCGATATATTTTGATACGTGGGTATATAGTTGTTGTGAACATAAAATATTTTATTTGGCATCATTTTTAGACACCAAAACTTGGTGGTATAATTTGTCATGGCTATATTATTAAGTGTTGGGGCTACACTAATGTCCTAACACGTTCATTCGAACGATATTCAACGCGTTACCAGCAATTGTACGCGTTGTTTTTTGACGGGACTACTTTGATAAAAGCCCAGCAAAGGGTTTGAGCGCGTTGTTTGACTGTTTACAGTTTAGTTGCATGACTCGTAAAATGCATATCCGTTCACCGTTTCAGTTTGTGCGTTAAAATAAAAACTTATGAAAATACCATTTTCGAAAACTATTTACGAAAAAGTGAGTATTGTAATTATACAAGCTGTTGCCCGCGGCTTCGCCTGCGTGGATGTCGTTTTAATATTTTTTTCTGAATTTTCTTTGCTACAAACCTCACGGAGCCCGAGACCTTTCCAAAGAATGCAAAACCATAGAAATCGGTTGTGCGTTCTGGAGTTATAGCGGCAGGAAGGAAAACCCGACTTATTTTTATATTATAGATAACTGATTAGTTATCGGTAGTATTTTGACTTTAAACATGTGAACAAAATGATACTAGGATAGGTAAAATAATATAATGCATTGAAAAGGAAAACTATCACAGCTAAGTAGCCTCTACAATTTGATGAGTTGGCAGTAATCGACCAACCTGTAAAGTATACCTACATTATGACGTCTTTTTTTTATTATTTAGAAAACATGTTTTTTTTTGTAAAATTAATGCGTATGTTTTGTATAAATATTACAAGGCTATTGAATCTGTTTGCGTCAGTTTATTATAATACTTTGCATTTAATTTCAGAAGTAGAATACGTGAGCTCCAAGTTCGGGAACGCTGTTCTTATATTGAATGGTGTTCGTTTCTTCAGGAACCGAATAATAGGTTGCAAGGTTTACTGGAAATGTTCTTACAATAGGAAATGTGGTTGCCGGGCAACCGCTTTGACCACCACTTCGAATAAGTATGTTTCGAGTTCTAACCGATTCCACAACCATGATGGTGGTTAGCAACACATGAGAGACGAGAGAACATAAAATATGACACGTAGTATTTTTTGTTACCTAGTTCCATGGTAAACGTTCCGTAGGGTTATAGTTTCGCCATGTCCGTCTGTCTGTCTGTCGGTCTGCCTGTCCGTCTGTCTGTCTGTCTGTCTGTGTGTCCGTCGCCGGTTTAGCGCAAAAACTATTGGTACTAGAGACTTGAAATTTGGCACAAGTAGGTATACTTACATCCAATCACGCCGACAAAGTAGTAGAATAAAACCATGAAAAATAAAATTATTTAGGGTACCTTACCTCTCCTACATAAACGCGCGGACATTTTTTATTTTTCGTTTTCTTTATAGTTGTACCTTTTAATTTTATACGTTAAAAGCATAGATTTATTATACTACTTATGGTTGAAATACATTCATGAAGGAATATCTTTTTTGTTTTTATTTACGAAAAAGGTTTTAGGTAGTTGTAGTCTTTAAGGCCTTGTGACATTCTGATATCTATGTTTACAGTATCTTATATGTATAAAAATCTATTGCTGTTCGTTAGTCTCGCTAAATCTCGAGAACGGCTGGACCAATTTGGCTAATTTTGGTTTTGAATGATTTTTGGAAGTCCAGGGCAGGTTTATAAGGTGAGAAAATTTGAAAAAATTGAAGAGAAATAGTAATAACCACAATTTTATTTTCCCATACAAATAGTCCGTATCTATCAAACCTTTGACACATTATTTCATTCTCAGGCAATACGAAGTTTGCCGGGTCAGCTAGTAAATATTATTTATGTTTTCAATTATCTTATTTTGTAAGAATACAACGTCAATACAGATTATATTCTACTATTCAAAGATGTTATTTTATAATATTTTATATTTATTTTACTGTAGTTTTTGCAATTAAAAATGAAACTGAAATATTTATAAAAGAAAAGTAGGAAAAATTGATTTTTTTTTTAACTTCCTATCAGTCGCTCTACCTACTTTGAGCTCAGGAAGCCGAAGTCAGTGATGTCTGAATTATTAAAATGAGATATAAGTTTAACTTAATATTGATATCAATGACTGTTTCAGGTCCCGTTATTCTGCAAACTAAAAAAGGGAAGCCACTGCTTTTGATTGATAACTTTAGATTCAATTGCAAGCACAGTCTGGGTCCCAGGACATACTGGGTCTGCAACAAAGCTCCTCAAGGATGCAGAGTGTCCATTGTTACTTACGAAGATGTTATTGTTAAGACTAAAAATGTACATAACCATAATTGAATGTATTGTAATCAACCCGTCAGCTCATAAGCAAAATATGACAATTGATTTAAACTGTTCAATAGCCGCCGGCGGTCTCTCGTGTCTTGATGGTTTAACTGACTGAGATTTAATGAAGAGTTAGGCCCGGTCCACTAAAGCGGAGAGGAGAGGAGATGCGTTTGAACGAACCAATCCGATGTCGTTATTTCCACATATCTTCTCCGCTTAGCTCGAATGGAAGTGGATCAAGCGAAGAGAAGATGAAATGTCTAATTTTTCTGTCGAATTTTGTGCGGCGAGCGCGCAAGCTGCGCAGCGAGCGCCGCCTGGTCTGCCAAACTTGACTGGTTTTGATCTCTCATAGCTCATCACATCTCTGCTACACAAAGCTCACATCTCCTTTCTCAGTGGCGGATTTACAAATTTGCCGCCGGTAGGCTATTATTTTTGCCGCCCCTATATTTTGATATCGTAGTTTACAATCATATCAATTAGGTATATTTTCTATCAATAAAATTTCAACTTTATGTTTTATGCTTGATGTAAGCAACTTTTTTTCTATGGTTAGAATCATTGGGAACTATGATCTGAGCCTTGATAATTTTAACAGTCATTTTGTAAATAGAAATAAAAAAATTATGAATTAATTCTGCCGCCCCTTAAAATTTGCCGCCCTAGGCTCCAGCCTGCTAAATCGGCTACTGTCCTTTCTACTACACTTCTCCTCTCCGTTTTGGTGGAAATAACTTGCCAGCTTTGCAGCATATCTCCTCTCGTCTCCTCTCCTCTCTGCTTTGGTGGATACCGGGCCTCAGACGTAGCCATCGCATTACACCTGAGAGTTGTTTTACAAAGAAATCTGATGTATCCTTAAGTTTTCCATTCCGTTCAAAAAACATTTTTAGTTTAATATATACAATGTATAATTTAAACGTGATTTTCGTGAATTGGTTATATAGGAATAAGATAAATATTTAAAGGGGGATTTAATATATTTATTTTATTCCATTTTTATAGCAAAAAAACATCATCTGTGCGGACAGACGGACGGACGGAAAGAATAGGGTCCCGCCTTGACCTTTTAGGTACGGAACCCTAAAAAGTAAAATGAAGACGAAGAATGAGGTAAGAATGACACAAAATTATGAAATGAAGTAATAGGATAATAGGACTTTACCCATATCGCTACCGACACATTTTCACAGACTTCTACATAATAATTTAATCGATGAATATTACGAATACCTAATTCGCTATAATTGCAGTCAGTAAATGAAATTTAATCTCGGTATATGTTTAATTCGGATCAATTAACTATGTTCAGCAGTGGGTGTCCTATGGCTGATATGATGAATTAACTATACATTTATTACAATTGTATGAACTCAATAAAATGTACACAAATTGTTTATTTTTAAGTACATTTAGTTCGCATTGTTTATTAACAATAAAAGTCAATATTTAATACGATACAGAAATGTTTACCCCATATTCATTTATCATCTTCATTGTCTTTAGAAGTGTTATTTTGTCAGAGCTCATGTTACGGTAGTCAGTAACTTAAAGTACCCATCTGCCAACTGTTGTTAAAAATTCAGTATTGCTCAGATATCTCCAACCCGCATTGGAGTGCTTACTCCACCACGCTGGTGGAGTAAGCTCCAGGCCTCCTCCCAAGAAGGGGAGAGACTCGTGCCCAGCAGTGGGACGTATCAAGGGTTGCCATTATATATTATTATTATTTGGTTACTCAGAGCGATAGACAAAGGAATAAAACCCCAGTTGCGCAAGTTTTGTATGTAACGGCCTCTAAAATTTGTTAAGTGCACACGATAGTTTTACATACAGTATTACAGAGACGTCCCGGTTAGTCCAGCGGTGTGAGACGACCGTTTGATTCGAACGGTCGCGGGTTTGATCCCTGCACCGGGACAAATATTTGTATCGCCTACAGATATTTGTTTCGCTGGGTGTTTGTGATTGGATGAGACTCTTGTTCTCATTATACCATATTTCAATGGTTAAAATAGAAAATATATTTTTTTTGTCAGATAATATGGGTAAACGAAAACTTAGTCAAGATGAAAAAGAACGCCGAAAAATTAAAGAACGGCAACGAAGAGAAAAAATCAAGAATGATCCTGTTCAATACGCAGAATTCAGACAAAAAGAGCGTCAAAGATATCACAAGCAAAAGACAGAAGGTAAAATATTTTCAATTCGTTTTTTCTTATATGATAATTATGAAGTAACTAGAAAAACTTCGTCAAGATCAAAGTTAATCACTTAGCTGAGTGCAATCACTACTGAGAAGTGGCCTATAGACACTCACACAATAGACAATAGTGGCCTATAGACAACAGGCCTAAATGCAGATGCGTTGCCACCCTTGAGACTTCAGTTGTTATGTCTCTGTGATAGTTATTACGGGGCATTACATTACCATCTAAGCGGAACACGGTAGTGCTGAATACTACCATTTAGCGGCAGATACATTAGGTAATGCGGTAGTGCCTACGCGCTCGAGTTCCTACACTGGAACTCTACCACCAGAAAATAAACTGCTATTTACCAAAATAAGATGTAGCACTTGCAAACCAGGACAGACCAGTCCCCACCAACAGCACCCGATCACGAGTATGACACATGTTGCAGCCATTGCCCTCCTCGACCATTTAAGAGGGAAGTGAGCTACTGCCACTTTTGTATTACAATTGCCTGTGAATAATATAAAATTATGTTTAGGGATAATAAAACACAGAATTTACACATTACAATTTTGATAAAATAAAATAAAAATGTATTTTTAAAGCCATTACTAGGTCGAGACTCTTGATCCCATTATTCCATATTTAAATGTTTAAAATAAAATATAATTGTATATTTATTTCGGCAGCTAATATGAGTAAACGAAAAATAAGTCAAGATGAAAGGGAACGCCGAAAAATTAAAGAACAACAACGAAGAGAAAAAATCAGGAATGATCCAGTTCGATACGCAGAATATAGACAAAAAGAGCGTCAAAGATATCACAAGCAAAAAGAAGAAGGTAAAATATTACTTGTTAACCAAGAAACTCCTGAGCGGCAAAATATAATAAGGGAACGCCGTAACGAGAGCTCTAAAGCTTATTATAAGCGACTGAAACTAATCAAAGGCAACCAAGAAATGGTCGACGATGGATCGTAAATTTAATATTTAATTTAATATTTAATTATTTATGCATACGATAACTATGTATGTATGTATCTTCACGTCAGGTTCCAGGTGTGGAGCGCCAGACATCCCGGTCTTTTGTAGAAATTTGCGGATTTTCTCGCGTATATAACACTCCAAAACTTCTTATACCCAACGTTTCGGTCGCAAATTTAATTTCTACAATGTATGAAGCTCGCGAAAACCTGCGAAAACATTATCCCGGTCCATATACACCTCCCGTGCCTCATCTACAGTATTTTCATACATTCACGCCGATTCCTAAGACTTTTGACCCCACCATTGATAACTATGTACTTCATTTAATATCTATGAATAATACTTTTATTTTTAAAACGAGCAAATATTGTACATATTTGTATCGTGGTTCTGGAAAACGGCTTTAACAAGTTCGATTGAATTTGCAATTTGGAGATTTACGGTGATGTAAAATCGATTTAGTTAAGATCTCAGGCCTGGAAATAATTATTTTATCTTTCAAATTGTGAAATACTGCCTGCAAAAGTTTATAATTTCGCATTATTAGCTATGATTACGGTCGTTGCTTAAGAACTTATTATCATTATATTTTCACCTTGACCCGAGGAGGACTCGGTCACCCAGGTAATACCTATCCTAGCAAAATCGTACCGGTTTCTAAATAATTAAAATGTAGTACTTATTCGTTGCAAGATAATTATTGCAGTATTCATTATAATTATTAGTCACATATTTCATTGTTGGTAGAGTTCCAGTGTCCGGACTCGAGCGCGTAGGCAGCACAGGTCACCTGTCTGCTGCCAAACGGTAGTTCAACACTATCGTGTTCCTGTTAGATGGTAATGTAATGTTCTTTTGTCTCATCATATATTATATTTATATATGTAATATATGTCAAACGTAATAAATTCCTTTCAACTGCCATTTTTGTATTTATCATTTTGCTATGAACAATAAAATATCGTTATCATCATGTTTTGGGCACATCACGTCGCGGTCGTTACAACTTTGTCATTTTCGCCTGTAATATCAACAACAAAAAATAGAAAGAAGTACAGTATAGATGGTCTTATTGCAAAAAAAAACAAAGGAGCTATCTCGCCAACGTCACGCCATTTCCGAATTAATAAAATGTAGTTTTAAAAAATAATTTAAAAATTGAAATTGGTCTAGCTGTTCTTGAGTTACCAAGGGGTTTAAATAACGCAAATGCATTAAAAACAACGTTAGCAATTATATCAAATTAGGTAAAATAAGCTTTTTAGATAACTAGATAACATTTTATGTTAATATTGTAATCTTGTTCAACAGCCAGTGTGAGTCAACCAAAATTAAGTCAAGACAAAAATAAGGAGCGACGAAACCTAACACAACGACGATTAAGAGAACAAATTAGAAATGATCCCACACTGTACGCAAAATATAAAGAAAAAGAGCGCCAAAGATATTTGAGGAGAAAACTTGAAGGCAAATTATTGCCAGTTAATCAGGAAAATCCTACGCGTAAACAAATGAGAAGGAAGCGCAACAGAGATAACTTTATGGCTTATTACAAACGAAAGAAAGAGGTCAAAGACAAAGAAAGTACGAACGGATGAAACAACGGACCCCAAAAATTAAAAAAAAACCCAAAGACTCAGTTAAACTGATAGACAAAAGACGTCCTTCAAAAAAAGATAACACAAATTTTAAAGTTGGATTACTTTTGTTCTGAAAACACAATTTTATCTTCAATGCTATCAATGCAATCAAAGAGCTTGCTTTAATTTTTTTTAATAAATTATACATTTTTTAAACAAAAATTATGTGTATGTAGATATACTTAATACTTCGAGTAAAGTTGAAAGTCAATGAATAAACTAGTTTTCTGGGAGAATTATTCCAATTTAAGTTGTTATTTTATTATAATTAATTTCAAACCAAAGCACCTGTTTATTTAATTGCTTAATCAGTTATAGGCCATATTGTGAAGCATTCAATTAGAAGGTACCTACTTATAATCAATGTATCAGGTGTTTGTTATAATAAATCCTTCTGTTTCAATCTACTTTTCATAAAGGGATAATCAAGGTCATTTGGAACTGAAGAATCGGATCATCATTATCATTTCGGCCAAAAGACGTGAACTGATGAACCAAAGCCTTCATAAAAGGGGGATTATGAAATATAAATAAACAATAGGAAAATTTTTGTTTTATTTTATTGAAATTTTCTCAATACGCGACTGAAATAATTTAAAGAAAATTGAAAAAAAGAAGAATGAAACGGGGCTTGAACAGGGGTTCAATAGTCAGGAGAGTAGGTACTGTTCGTGTAGGTACAATCGCTTTACCAACCGAGCTAAAGAATTCCTAACCCGCTTGTAGTTACGGTAGTAATACTAAATCAGGACAATGATTTCCTTTATTTCATACGATACATCTCTGTAATTAACTCTTCAAGGAACGTAAAGCTGCCGGCGTCTAGACTGACAATTGAAAATCAATTATCATATCTATTTTAACTATCACAAGTTCTACTTTCATTTTGTCTTCGTCAATTTAATGTCTGTGTTTTGTTCTTGAGTCAGTGTATTGTAAATATGAAGAGGGAATTTATTTTTTTGATATCTATATATATAAAAATCATTTGCTGTTCGTTAGTCTCGCTAAAACACGAGAGCGGCTGGACCGATTTGGCTAATTATAGTTTTGAATCATTCTTGGAAGTCCAGGGAAGGTTTAAAAGGTAAGAAAATATGAAGAATATGAAGGGAAATAACAAAAACCACAATAAATTGTTTTAAACTTTCACGATTTGTATTCATATTTTAATATTGTAAACGAGACTTAAGCGCGTACAATTTTAATCGAAGTATTTGCGTAATGCAACGGCCGTGGTCACGAGTAGACTGGTCTATTCGTGACTACGGCCGCTGAATTACGACCGAAACGTCGAGTGTCGAGGTAAATACTTCGATTAAAATAGTACGCGATTAAGTCCCGTTTACAATATAAAAATAAAAACCACAATTTCATTTTTCCATACAAATAGTCCGTATCTATCAAACCTTTGACACATTATTTCAATGTGAGGCAATACGAAGTTTGCCGGGTCAGGTAGTCTATTATATTTCTTGTTTATTTTGTGTTAAACGAGCATTACTTTCCGTTGCAATTATAAACAATTTCATTTAATATATTTCTTGTGACTTGACGGTAAATTATAAAATAAGCATGATCAGCGGCACATTATCATCATAATTTAATTCTAACATGAATAACGTTTCAGATTATACCCAGTTCAAGTATGATATCAGCCTTACTACACCACCCTCGTTTACCAGCTTCTCCAAGCAACATTATTTGATTGATTTACCTAAAACACCTGGGAGACGTGACAATAGAAAAAGATGTGCTGGTTGTTATAAAAAACTTATAACTGGTGGTAAATCATCTGCATACGCTTCGATTAGGGCTAGAAAAGTTCACCAGCAATGTATTCAATGTGAAAAGGCTTTTTGTTTTAATTGTTTTGTAGAACACCACCAATAATGTATTGAGTTTTTCAGTACGAGCTTAAATTTTTAACTTAGGTACTTCAAATATATTTTAATTTTAATAAAACAATTGTTTAATTTTATATATGCGCCTTATGATATTTTTTCTAAATGCCTGTACTCTCCAATTTACATTTCTATCTGTACAAATTATAAAAACTATCTACACTCTCTGCCTACCCCGTTAGGGACCTGGCGTGAAGATACATACATACAAATTATAAAACAAAGTCCACCGCGGCGTGTGCGTCTGTCTGTTCGCGATAAACCTAAAGACTACTGCACGGATTTTCATGCGGTTTTCACGTATAAAAGGTCTTTAAAGGTGAAAAGAGATTTATATATAATAAAAATAATAATATATTTATAATAATTATAAAAATTATTGTTATTATAAATATCGTGTTTGCGTAATTTTTTTTGTTGATAAAGCTATACGAGTATTTGAAAAAGTATTAAAATTTAAAGTACATTTTTAAATTATTGGAACCACAATTTGTTAAAAAGAGGATTTTTGAATGACTTATTTATTTGCTGCACTGTTAATATGTTACAGTTTTCAAATACGTGCCCCGTAGCAGGATTAGTAGAGATGAAAGGTTGCGAAGAAAAAGGTTATTAGAAAAATTGAGACGAGAGAGAATTAAATCTGACCCAGAACAGTATAAATTATACCTAGCTAAAGGAAAAGCTCGGTACATTCGAAGACAACGAAGAGAACGTATGATATTGGGTGATGTAGCTTTCAGAGATTGATATGAAGTTACTACTTGACTAGAGACTTTAAACAGTTTATTTAAAAGAAATATATATTTATTAATGTTTCAATTAATATGTATTGTTTATTATAGTTTTACTAAAATTAAACGCAAACTAAGTTGTATTACAATAAATATCAAACATAAATACCTTTTATTTTTTATCGCATATAACATAGTGTGTGGACTTAGTAACCCTTTAATTACCTTTAGGTACATGGTCTTTTAATAATTTGTTGTATTCCACAGAATATTATCCTCAGCCGCTGTTCTCAACCACAAGGTTTGGGAATCCCCTGATGATATTAGATTCGTACCGTTTCAACAAGAGAAGTGACAGCAAGGGTCCACACATCAGCTGGGTCTGTGTGAAGAAAGATAGACACTGTCGAGCCACAGCGATGACTCTGGACAACAATATTATTAAATATAAAAATATACACAACCATTGACTTGAAGCCGGGTTGATCCTGGACAGGGTGACATATGAAATAGATAATGCAGAAAATATAATGATGGATCGCGGCATATTGAGTATTTTCGTGATCGATGGGCCTCATAAATAGGCCTTTTGTGATAAATACCTATTCAAATGGAATTAACCGAAGAATAAGGTAATAGTGAAATTAAGATTGGTTAAGGTTAGGTGAATTGTTTAATTTATTGTTTAGCATAGGTTATATGAATTTGTTTAAATTAAGTTGCGATTTGTAAGTAAGTATTTATCTAATGCCAGAATGCATTGGATAGGACTTGTCTAGATTGTATGTAAATCGATGTGCATAATATACGATATATGGAATAAAATATCGTAAAATGGCATAAAATATAGTTAGTTATTGAATTTAAATAAAATTGAACTATCGAATCAAAACGTTACTCTGCAAGGACATTTAAATAAATACCGACCTAAATTACAGTCTTGGAAACTCATAGCAATTAAAGTTCGAGAATTGAATGTTGCATAACGATATTTGGTAGGTAGATATTTATTTAAATGTATTTTTGGAGTGAGTGACGCATCTTCATTTACATGTAGGTACTCTGTAATTGCTGATCAAACATTAACAATACATAATGTGTTTATTTCAGCAACTTTTATGTGAAAAAAAATCTAATGTAATTACTTATCGGCTACTCAATCATTTTTAATTAATAATTTCAGTAGGTAATTATGGCAATTCACTTGTTGAATGTTGTTGAGAATCATTACTAAATTAACGAACTTGACTGCAAATAATACTTATATAATATATATCAAAAGATCTTAATGTTGATTTATTTTATTTTTTTTTATGTAAAGGAAGTGGCAAATAAGCATGCAGTTCACATTGATGTTAAGTGATGACTGCAGCCTATAGACACCCACACAAAGACCGAGGTCAAAATGCAGATGCGTTACCACTCCTGAGGGCTAAGGTGTTATGCCTCTGTGCCGGAAATTACAGGTTTATAAAATCAAATAGATATTGTGATATTTATTGACAAGAAACAAATTGTAAGGGACTCGTACATAAAACGGGAAAACTCTTACAGAAGTAGTAAGACTTCCACAAAAATATTTTAAAACATAAGTTAAAAGTTTCTAGTTAGCAACATTATTTAATTTAACATTAGTACAATTTTTTTACAATCAATAAGCCTATAAGAGTCCAAATTAATTTGCAGTCATTTTTGCATGCCCGCTTGACATGCTGTCATTACGGTTAATATATGAGACGATTTGAATAAATCCATGGGTATCGCACATAACTAGTATTTACCAGAAGCTCTTTACATATAGGTAAATAGTCGCCTTGATTCTCCGGCTGTATTCATTTACGCGAGTTCGGGTTTCTTCTAGGGTGAAATAACTTTTATCTAAATTCACATTTTCAAAATTGCACAACACATTTTTGTATGTTATTATTATACTTGCGCATTTGTGTTTTTATGCTTCATCAAAAGTAACATCGATGCAAAGGCAGCGATCGAGTAATCTAAAAATATAGTGTATTGAAGATTCCTAAAATTACTATCAGACATATCGAGATATATCTATTGGTTGCTTGGGACTCTTACTTCTACCAACAATGTATCTGTTATGTATATCTTTCTTTGAACTTTCCAAATGTCTGCAGTACTTTGATATTTGCTCCAGTTTACTGTATACGTAAGCTTTTATATCACAAAACCAATAAATGATTTAGAATTTCATTTCGTGTTTAAATCTAATTACTCAATCTAATTCCTTTATTGTTCCAAAGTTCTATATTTTAACTGATAAAGTTTTTGTTCGTTTGTGTCTTTGATAAAAAGTGGTATCGGAATTTAGACTGAGCTCTTCCATGCCCTACTCGCTGTTAAAGCCTCATTGTATAATAATGGCAACCCATTATACGTCTCACTGCTGGGCATGAGTCTCTCCCCTTTTTGGGGGCAGGCCTGGAGCTTACTCCACCACGCTGCTCCAATGCGGATTGGTGGAGGTGGGAGGGTTAGTGGCCAACCCGCTGTCGGATGTTTTCAAACCGCCCCATAAGGCCTCCGACAAGGTTTAACGATTGCTATCCATCGATAGCAACCGGGACCGACGGCTTAACGTGCCCTCCGAAGCACGGAAACGCGTATTTAATTTGCCACTAGCGGTCACCCATAACACTTCCCGACCGCGCCCGTAGTGCTTAACCGATTAGATCTCTTAAGATCTACACCAGCCGCTGGGACATGCGCGCTTCGCTTAGGATCTACACCAGCCGATGGGCCATGTCCGATTCCTCATTGTATGATGTAAGGCAATTCCGTATAAGAGTCCTAACAGTCGTCCTCCTTTAGTCGTCTGCTGATTTATGATTAGTCGTGCCATCAGCATATATATCAGTGTTAGTTTTCAATATTACCGTCGCTTTTGTTTATCAAAACACTATAACCATTTATGTATTTGCAGCATTCTTCGGTTTCACGGCAAGTGGGAAGCGGTGTTTGGATATGGGTGTCCAAAGATTCACGGTTCACCAGAACGAGGGTGCGAAGATCAGGTGGCGATGTGTAAGGAAGACAACAGGCTGTCCCGCATTCGTTACTACTATAGACAATGTCATCATTCGTGTGCGACCACACCATAACCATGACTAGGTGACCTGATAGTTGCAGTTATAGTTGCGTTGATAGTTTGTAATGTAGACGTAATATGGCTGAAATTCTGAAAATCGTCGAGACGATAAAGTGACTTATTCTAAACATTTTAAAGTCCTGTATTCATTGGGCCACGATTGTTTCTCATCATTTTTTATGTCGATAAACATGTTATCTACCTTTTTTTAACAAACCTGTACTTGCCGTTAAATGGTAGTGTTCAACTCAACCAGGTGGTAATGTACAGCCATGTAATTTTTGTCTCAGAGACAACAAGTTGGACCGCAGAAGTGGCAACGTATTCACATAGAAATCTCGGGTTTTATTTACATAATTGTTTTATATTATTTCGCATTAACACATGCTTGTGAAATATATTTTAAAGAAAAATGGAAAGAAAAATTTGACTTCAGGCGAGACTCGAACTCGCGGCCACTGGGAATCTAGTCCAGCCGCTCTTCCAACTGAGCTACTGAAGTCCTGCCCGATTTGTCAAATCTTTCCTTCACATTTATTGCATTGCTTTATGGTAGCAGTAGCGCCATCTATTGCCAGACTATGCTAGTCTCGCCTGAAGTCAAATTTTTCTTTCCATTTTTCTTTAAAATTTATTTACATGTTTATATCACTTACCATCAGTGTGAAATGTATGCTTGTTTGCTACTTCATGACATAAACAACTTTCATGAGAAACGAAGTTTTTATATTATGCTTTGTCTTTATCACTTGAATTGACTATTTACAAGATGGAAGGAGACAAAATAATGATTAGCAACTCTTTAGTTATACCTATATATTTTGAGTAAGAATTGTTGTCCTTAATTAAATGATGTGTATCTTAAACAAAATTATAATATTTACTAAACACTTCGATTTTGTTTAGAAACGACAATCGATTATTTTCCAGTGAATACAAGGCTGATAATAAGATACTTAATTCAAGTATTTTTTTTAATGAAATTATCAATGTTCTAGAATTTATATTTTATGGATTTCAATTGAGTTTTCAGTTTCTTAGCCATTTATTATGTGACATATTCCACCAGAAAAATGTCTTATGAAGTCATTACTTAACTATTTATTTTACAACATTCATGCCAATCTCAATTTTCAAAGAAAACAGTATTGAAAAGATCTACGAAGTACCTATTTTAAATAGTTGATGCATTTAGTATTATTCCATTCAGGTATTATTTGATAACTTTCGATATTTTTTTTTATGGCATTATTACACGACACGGTATTCAGGGTCCGATAGCAAGGGTCAAAGTAATGTAATTACATTTAGGGAGTCAAGGTCCCTAATTAGGGCGACCGGAGCGGCCCGGTCAGCCTAACGTCCTAACTACACACAGTACAAATATGAACAGTATGTAAACTACGTACAAAACGTTCAAAACGGCACACTCACTCAAACATGCGCATTGACGCTCGAGTAGCGCGAAATCGCTACTCACCGCGAGAACCGCTTAGGGGCCGCGTTGATACGCATGTTTGTGTGATTGTGCCGTTTTAATGTTTTGTACGTAGTTTCCATATTGTTCATATTTGTACTGTGACTGAGTTAGGGCCCTGTCGACCGGATAGTGTAATAAACAAAAACCCGGTGTGAAGCCACGCCCACCCTTTCTGTCGGACCCTGAATACCGTGTCGTGTAATATGGCCATAGTAATTGTATTATGCAGATATATTCTGCATTTGCCGAAATATTCTGCATTGTTGAATGAACTTTTTCAGTAATTTTGCATAAAATCTAACATTGTATTCATTGCAGTATTTGGGTAAGTATTCCATATCGGTGTTGTTTTTTTAAAATTTTTAAGAAAAAAAATTAAAGTGACAGAAAAAATATTGAAGAAATTTTTGTCTCCGAGGCTTTGGTATTCCATATTAGTAATTTCGTGTTTTTAAATTTTCGATGGATTTTTTTCGTACGTATAAATTAAATATAGGAAAGATCATCTTTATGAAAAAAATGAACATGTAACATAAAACGTAGAAATTTAAGTATATTAGGTACAAATTGTATGAAGGTGTTCAAAAATAATTACCTGAACAAAAATGATGATTTTTTAAATTAATAATTTTAAATTATGGTATTACTAGTAAAAGTTGGAACGCAACATGCAACAAAGGCAACTAATATTGGCGAAACATGATCAATATTGTCAACATAATTCAAAAGTATTATCAAGTGTATATTAAGTGAAAATATACTTTCAAGATGTCGATAACAACATTTCTAGCAGTAAAAAAAAAATGATATATTTTTATTCTCATTTATTTGTTAAATGTTATGACAACCTTGTTTAATCAAGTTGTTTCTTGTCGATATGTATATTTTTACTCGTCTAAGAGTATACCGGGTATTAAGTATGTATATATAGAGCTAATGCAGGTGTAAAACGATCTTTTTCCAATAAATTATTTTAAATGTTGTGAGTGTCGGTTGAAGATTTATTTTTTATTTATATTAACACATGATTTTTGGAAGTTCAGGAAAGGTTTAAAGGTAAGAAAATATGTAAAAATTGAAGGGAAATAGTAAAAACCACAATTTCATTTTTCCATACAAATAGTCCGTATCTATCAAACCTTTGACACATTATTTCATTGTGAGACAATACGAAGTTTGCCGGGTCAGCTAGTAAGAAATATAAAAATAAAAAAACACTGAAAAAAAAAAACATTTCGCGCTCTTGTGAACACGGGTGTTTTTTGATCGAGACATTGTAGAAATAAAATAAACACTTGTTACACACACAATGTTGATTTGTCTATATGTGAGTAAAGTTTACCTTTAAATTGTTAATACGTGTTTAGTGTGAAAATCAAAAAAACTTCTTATTTGTTATTTTTATCGTTCTTTTCGTTGATATGAGGCGTACCATTACGTCTTATTGCGGACCGATTAATCCGCTGACAAAATTTGTTTCATTTATCTTACATGTCAGCGCGTATGAAAAAACGAGACAAAGCTAATACCTAGTAATTCAGTTTAGGTTGACCACAAAAGGTCATGGCATGGCAGTTGGAGTCAGCTGACACGTACGCTGTCAACACTGATGGTAAGTAATTAGTGCCGCTCATGAACGCGAAAAGTCAAAGGTTCCAAAGCCGCATATTATTATTACACCCGCTATGAATAATGTATCATCAGGAGCAAGATCGGTAGATACCAGTGCGTAACCATAAATCTGTAAACTGGTGAACGATAGTTTTATGTCTACTGGTATATTTAATGGGACTGTCATATTATAATATATGAAGAGAATGTTGAAGGTAGATGAGGCATGGGAGGTATGTAAGGACCGGGATATCTGGTTCTACACTTTCTGCCTACCCCGTTAGGGACATGGCGTGAAGATACATACATATTATATTGACAATTTTTTTCGTCAGGTCCGGTGCTTCTGCCGTCATTGCGAGGTCGGCCAGTTCTCATGCTAAACGGCCACAAATACCACAAGGCTGGAAAGGCATCTGAAAGTCAAAGAACCTTGTGGCGGTGTGGCCAACGTAACAAAGGCTGCAAAGCTACAGTCACAATGTTCAAAAATGAAGTGTTATCGCTCAATCATTATCATACTCATTGATTCCCTTACTCGGTTGCCATCAATGTGCAGTTGCACTTTACAGTTCATTATTGTTTTGGTAACAAGTAATGTTAATTACTTCTGATAGTCTTGCTGCTGTGTTTCTTACTAGGGTTTTTCAAGATTTGGAACAGGACTGGTGGTAGATTTATTGTATTATACACCCACGTTATTTTATTTTTCAATAAATGTTGAAAATTTTTTTTTGGGTTTACTTAACAAAATTCCATGAGTCAATTTTCAGACGACGCGAATGTTTCTAAGTTTCTACCGTTTGTACGGAGAACGCTATGGACTTTTATTTATCGTATCGTTTTAAGTTGCAAGAAATAATTAAAAATGAAATAGGAAAATTGTAATGGTGGATACAAACATTGCGAGTCATGCACCGCGCATGCCTCACAACGCACGTTTCGATACACATTTTCCTCGAGTTTAAAGGAGATGTTGCGAGCTCGGCTCTGGTTCGTACACTTCCTCAAAAAATGGGTAAATTAAAGAAGAATCCGAAAAAAATACAATTAATTTATTTAAGAATATATTTTAGAGTTACAACCACATTTAATTCAAACGATTTTATTATTTTCAATATGAATATTAGTGGAATTTATCAAAATGACATCGCCCGCCATATTCGCCATCTTGGTTTTGAGTTGCAATTCTAACTGCAAATAATGTTTTGTAACTGTAAACAAAGCTAAATAAGTGAATATATGCAGTAGAAAACGATTTAGTAGAAATTGATTTTGCCTATTAATGATATTGTGTACAATACATGGCCGGAGGTCCATACATTTATGCAACATCTCCTTTGTCTCACCACGACTATGAACGTTCACATACAGACGTGTACGCGCTTTTAAAAACATCACGGAAATGAAGTTTGCGGCTTGGGAAAAATCAGTATTTTATTTTTTTAATTTCAGTAAATTGCGAGTTTCGCAAAAACCTGCGATAATGTCACTCTACAAATATGTCTCATTGAACATGGCTAGAATACATATTACTGGTTGTAGAGCTTCAATAGTAGACTTGTACCGTATTTAAAAGTGAGGAGGTATACCGTACCTACCATATTCGACAAATTTTATATTTCTTTTAATGTCTAACTCAATAAAGAAACTACTTAGGATACTACTACTGCGCTGGGGGTCCTGGGTAATGCATGCATTTACCTCTGCCTACCCCTTCGGGGATTACAGGCGTGAAGTTACGTTTTTTTTCAATAAAGGAACTACCATTATTTCGATTCTTTTGCTTAAACGACGGTGTATAGGAAGAAATGAGACAAAGTAATTCGCCCGCTGGTCGTCAAAGCAATGCACCTAGAAAGCAAAACTTTACAACGCAAAAGTTATGCATGTCAGAGTCTTAGAGCCGGCTATCACCGAACCGAATTTTACTGGTGGTAGAGTTCCAGTGACAGAGCTCGCGGGCGTAGGCCGCGCATTACCTAATATACTTGCCGCTAAATGGTAGTGTTCAGCACTACCGTGTTCCGGTCAGGTGGTAATGTACGGCCCTGTAATTTCCGGCACAGAGGCGTAACACCTTAGGCCTCAGGAGTGGTAACGCATCTGCACTTTGACCTTGGTCTTTGTGTAAGTGTCTATAGGCTGCAGTCATCACTTTACATCAATGTGAGTTGCATGCTTGTTTGCAACTTCCACATAAAAAAAAACTCGTTTTCCTGTGAATACAATGCACCTTACTTCCACAGGTCGCGTGGTCTTCCTGCCATCAAAGTCACCAAGAGGTCAGAGCGTATTAATGCTAAACGGGATAAGATTTCATAAAGATATGGGATATTGCAAACGTGGAACAGTGATATGGAGGTGCTCAAGGAGGAGAGTTGACGGATGTAAGGCTACTGTGACGACAATAGATGGACAAGTGGTTTTCCATAAACACTTCCATAACCATGAGATGTAAATATGTAATTGTTTTATATCATTTCGCATTAACACATGCTTGTGAAATATATTTTATTTTAAAGAAAAATGGAAAGAAAAATTTGACTTCAGGCGAGACTTGAACTCGCGGCCTACTGATATAAAACAATTATTAAGGGTAAAAGCGACTTCTTTACGATATTCAATAAACTGCAAAGTCTATTATATCGGTTGCCTAACTAGCATAGTTGGTAATAGATGGCGCTGCTGCTACCATAAAGCAATGCAATAAATGTTAAGGAAAGATTTGACAAATCGGGCAGGACTTCAGTAGCTCAATTGGAAGAGCGGCTGGACTAGATTCCCAGTAGGTCGCGAGTTCGCGCCTCGCCTGAAGTCAAATTTTTCTTTCCATTTTTCTTTAAAATAAATGGACTAGATTCCCAGTAGGTCGCGAGTTCGAGCCTCGCCTGAAGTCAAATTTTTCTTTCCATTTTTCTTTAAAAATAAAATATATTTCACAAGCCACATGCTTGCGAAATAATATCAAACAATTATAAAATATGTAAATATGTAGTTGTTGGTTTGCTGCACTGTGCCAGAGAATATGTAATGATACTACGTGTAGATGTTTTTTTTTTTGTAAAAAAAGTGGCAAACAAGCATGCATGACTGCAGCCTATAGACACCCACACAAACCAGAGGTCAAAATGCAGATGCAAATGCAGGCATAAGGTGTTATGCCTCTGTGCCGGAAATTACAGGGCCGTACATTACCACCTGACCGGATCACGATAGTGCTAAACACTACCATTTAGCGGCAAGTATATTAGGTAATGCGGTGGTGCCTACGCCCGCGAGCTCCGTCACTGGAGCTCTACCACCAGTAATGGACACTTTCACTCGATTTCCCCGCCTCACCCATTCTCCTCCCCTCTTATATGAGACGGTTGGTATTCTCTACGTGCTACGCACTTATGTGCACGTGTAAATACACGTCACTGATTGATGCTGTGTAAAAGAGACCAAATTAGCGTTTGTGCGGAATTTTGGCGAAGTGTCCGCGGTGTGACTGTGCTACACCGTTATGCACAGTGTGCGACACAAATGTTTATTCGACTCACTCATACCAAATAAACAATGTTTGTGCACAAGTGTGCTGTGCGCGTATAAAAGCTACGCACAGTGTTGCTAGTGGAAACTGAGGCCCGAACATCAGCTTCGAATGAGCTTTGCTGGAGTTTTGAGTAAAATGTTTTTAAAATGTTCTGTATAGTGCGGCAAACTATTGTTGTGGAATTTTATTTCAATGAGTAAGAAAAACTTAAAATAATTCCTTGTAGCAATAGTTACTCGATTTGCAGTATCACCGATAAGTATATGTGAGCCGTATACAAATTGCAAACTTAAATGGCAAAAACAAAACGGCCTCGGGAGTAAACTCAGCTCTTATAGGAATATTTTTGGGTGAAATATTTATTTTTTTATCCATGAATGTAGATTGCTTATTATCCGTCTGTTAAACAAATGACAGTGAGTTATTGAATTATCTCAATAATTATTAAGATTTAATGTGATATTAAATGTTGAGTTGTATTGTACCTAAGTGATATTACTGATGTTGTTTTAATTTAATTGAGATGGGACATTTTTTTTGTAAATAAATTTGTTTTATGTTTTTGTGATATTGAATTAATCGAAACCTGTAATGTTAATTTTGAAGATTGTATTTCAGAAGACTATGTATAATATTGGGTAATTATTCAGAACAACTTGGTCTTTTTCTCTTTTATTATAATGTTAAATCAATAGGTATAATTCGTAAAATAAGATATGATTTTCCAAAGACATATGTAAACAATAATGGGGATCGCAAAATCGAATCCCGCCGGAAATTTTATTTACATTTATTTTTGTTATATTTATTTTTCGCAAACACATGCGAGTGAACTTTAGAAATTAAAGAAAAAACGGAAAGAAAAATTTGACTTCGGGCAGGAATCGAATCTGCGACCTCAGGATAATAACTCCATCGGTGTGGGACTTCGGTAGCTTAGTGGTAAAGTGGCTGGACTGCTTATCCTGAGGTCGCAGGTTTGATTCCTGCCCGAAGTCAAATTTTTCTTTCCGTTTTTTCTTTAATTTCTAAAGTTCACTTAATTTTTTTTTTAAATCAATAAATTCTTACGTATAATTGTTAAAAATTTATCTTTTAATTTTGCAGTCCAATTCGTGGTGACTCGGTTTGGAAACAAAAAACTGTTTATAGACAATCACCGGTATCACAAGGATTACTGCAATGGTGGCAAAGTCACTTGGAGATGTTCTAAGAGAGCGTCTGGTTGCAAGGCAACTGCTACTACATACGACGAGAAGCTAATAAGGGCAACTTTGCATAATCATTACTAATCTTGAAGAAGTTAATGAAGAATTGGTGCGAACTTGATACGAATGAGGAGGAAAGGAAAATAGTTGAAATATTAAAATAATGTGGAAAGAGTATTGATGGTTTTTAGTTTGTAGGGAGTGTTAACAATCACCGGTATCACGAAGACTATAGAAATTATGGAAAAGCAACTTGAAGAAGTTCCAAGAGAGCATCTGGTCTCAAAGGAAATGCTACCACATACGATGACAAGCTTATAAAGAGTATTTTACATAACCGTGACTAGTCTAGAAGAAATTTATGAAGAATTGTCTCGATTCAATAAAATATGACGATGAAAGAAAAGTACATGAAATTTAAACTCTAAAAAAAAGTGTTGATGGATTGTGAGTGAAGAGAAGATTAATAATGTTAAATATATTGTTTATTTTAATTACTTGGAACACGTCCGTACCTATATTAGTAACATTAAATAAACATTTTGTTGTAATTAACTTATTTAAAATAACAATTTATTTTTTCTTGTTATGATACATGTACCGAGTAAGTCAATGATTAGTAATACTTTTAATTTATATTTCAACGAAGTGACATTTCTTAGTGAATCTCTCATTTCAATGTTTCATTTTGTTGATAAGGACAGCAGATCCCGCATGTGGTGGCGATGTAACACGAAACTGAGCACGAGTAGTAGGTACTCTAGGTACCTACCTACTTATGTTGAATTGCAATTTACATTCTTAATTTAATCAACCAACCCAGGTTATACTTTTATATTTGTATGTAAATAGAAAACGTGCGCAGTGGCGTAGCGATGAGGGGAGGGGAGGCGCCCCGGGTGTCCCGGGCTGGGCACGAGTCTCTCCCCTTTTAGGGGAAGACCTGGAGCTTACTCCACCACGCTGCTCCAATGCGGGTTGAAGATACGGGTAAGTGGGCAACCCGCTGTCGGATGTTTTTAAACCGCTTATAAGGCCTCCGACAAGGTTTAATGACTGCTATTTATCGATAGCAACCGGGACCGACGACTTAACGTGCCCTCTGAAGCACGGAAACGCGCATTTTAATTTGCCACTAGCGGTCACCCATCATACACCCGACCCCGCCCGTATCGGTTAATCGAGTAGATCACTTCCGATCTACACGAGCCGCGGGGCTATGCGCGCTTCAAATACAATATAATTAATCCCAATCGGGCACTTCTGCCAATCACCACACCATCAAGGCAGTAACTTTACCTAATTAATATAATTTCAGCATACGTCATAACGAAGTCAAAACGTGGTGCTCCAGCTATGCTGTATAGAGGCAACCGGTACAACAAGTGCATGGAGAGGTGTAAGACCACCGTATGGAGGTGTATTAGACGAAATGGAGGCTGTAAAGGTCGTGTTCGGATGTACGACGGGTACATTATCCTCGCTACTGACCATAATCATATGTGAAAAATGTCAATCGACTCGATGGGAAGCATCAATAGAGGATCTAGAACCTTAATTAGAAAAGGGGGGAGGAACTTCACTCAGGCTTAACAGTAAATGTACAGATCACAGGAACAAACGTTTAAAGAAAATATCATTTTTTTCTATGACGCAATAAAGTGAAATTAAGATTGCACAGCGTTGGGCTTCTTCTTTCTATCGTTCGGTTCTATAAGTCTTTTATCTCTTCTCATGCGTATAGTTGCATTATTGCGAAGTTCTAGTCAAAGCCGACGCGCCGGTGTTTTTGCACCTACTTTTGAGTTCATAGGTAACGAAATTGTGTAGCGTGCCAGTTCTACCAGATTTTTATTGAGGGAAGCTTGATCTAGCGTAAAGCAGGACTTATCAAGGTACACACTAACATACTAAGTAACATTTGCCCTTGTGACTTGTATAATTTTTGGGAAGACTTGAGCCGTTTAGCCTTTCGCCCCTAGATCCTTTACCTCTGACCACAATCTTGAGTGTCCATCAGATAATCAGAATCATTGTTTAAAATTAATTAGTTGGTTTTAACCCACGTATGTTTTAGATCTATTTTTTTTGTTTTATTTCTGTACTATGGCATGTTTGGGAGGAAAAGAGACATAAGTAGAATCCTTTAAATATTGCTTATATTATATCGATGTGATGATTTCGCGTGATGAAGATAGTAAATAACATGTATTTTGTTTTGTTAAATTTTAATATATTTCACTATAATCTCGAAGAATTATTTGAAAATGAATATATTGATTATGCAAATATTATGATAATTTATAAGATGTAAATAAATAGATTTGCTGTTTGTTTATTTAAACTTTTTTTATATGAGCCAGAAGCATGTCACCAATTATAGCCGAAAACCGAGTTTGAGAGATCTAATACTATCTATCACTAGCTGTAATTTTTTCCTTATTAATATATTCCTTAGTAAATTAAAAGCAAAAGAGAAGGAACAAGTACCACAGGGTTTGCGACATTTTAAAAGATAATTGGGTTGCATAAACTAACTTTAGCAATTGCAAACAAGTTAAGTTTACTGGTGGTAGAGTTCCAGTGACGGAGCTCGCGGGCGTAGGCACCACCGCATTACCTAATATTTTTGCCGCTAAATGGTAGTGTTCAGCACTATCGTGTTCCGGTCAGGTGGTAATGTACGGCCCTGTAATTTCAGGCACAGAGGCCATAACACCTTAGGCCTCAGGAGTGGCAGCGCATCTGCATTTTGACCTTTGGTCATTGTGTGGGTGTCTATAGGCTGCAGTCATCACTTAACATCAATGTCAACTGCATGCTTGTTTGCCAGTTTTATTAAATAAAAAAAAAAAAAAAAGGAAAAATGAGCTGCGCCATTTGTAAATTGTTAAATGACGTCATTACTGTCTTTGTAAACCGTTAAGATGCGCTGGTCGAAGTTGATGCTATTTCAATTGCAACTCTGATAAGTATGCCAATAAAACGCTGGTGCATCGCATTTCGCAGCCACATCGTAAGTCCATGTTATTGTTATAATTACGTAACTTCACGCCTGTAACCCCGAAGGGGTAGGCAGAGGTAAATGCATGCATTCAAGCATACATGCAAACACCCACGATTCGCCGGTTACGTTTTGGCCCATGTAACAGGTGGCGAGCCTGTTGACATCTCCGGGCACATTACCAAACTTTGAGGTACTGGGAAATTTCCAGAAAATGGAAAAATCCCAATAGAACCAGAGATAAAGGCTTTTTCACCATTATCTCTGATAACCCCCTACCCGGGAATCGAACCCAGGACCTCAGCGTAGTAGTAGTGGCCTGCTACCACTAGGCTACCGAGGCAGTTATTATTAAATTACACAAATACCGTAACTACTGAGTAAAAAGAAGTTTGTTTATTTTACGCAATAATGTATGTGAGTAAATACGAACCCCCTTATTCATAACCGTCTATTAGATACGTTTTAGCTATAGAATGCTTTGTCTTTGTCAGTTGCATTGTCAAATGTGCAGGATAGAAAAAGACAAAGGAGAGATTAGCAACACTTTAACTAAAATACGTTTATGAATATGGGGGTAACACTATAGAGAAGAAAATAGATTTAGTATAATACCTTAAAACTTAAACTTGTTACTTATGGTTGAACATTCTGTTTTTCACAAACTTTGTAATAAAGTTAGGCACACTTCGGTCCAATTTAAATTAATCATACTATTTTTACAATATATAAGACGATGCCCAGCGATGTTTGTATCTTCACGCCTACCCCTTTACGGGGTAAGTAGAGAGTGTGGAGCGTCAGATATGCCGGTACAGACACACCGGGAGTGTGTTCTTTTTCTGTGTGCTTCTTCTACATTCATCATCGTCTTCATACATGCACGCTGATTCCTAAGACTCTTAACCTCACCCATAGACAGTACTCGACCTATTTGGTCAAGGTAAGTTTTGGTCTTCCTGGGCTTCTGCAACCATTTAGATTAGTATTGCCAAACTATTATAATTTTAAATTATACTAACCACCGTATCATGTAAACACGGTCCTATATTTTGTTGCAGGAGTATTTAAAACGACTGGCGGTGAACCTCAAATCCTGATGTACGACGGAGAGTTGTACAACCGCACTTACGTACGTGACAAGCACTTCATCTGGGAGTGTGTGAAGCGAAACTCGGAAGGTTGTAGTGGTATTGCCTTGACTTATGAAAACAATCTTTTATTCGTTACTCGACATTATCATATGGATGCATGACGTGTAGGTTCGCTTCCTGATCGCTTAAGATACCGCATATATGGAAAAACTCTTTATTAAGGCGGCCACACAAAACTGCGATGCGATGCGACGCCGCATTGCAGGCGATGTATTCGTGCGAGCTCGCAGATATTTGCGATGCGAATTCGCAGTTATGTGTGAGAGCCCTAGATATAAAAATATGAATCGTGCGGTTCAAAACAATACCAATCTGACGGAAATAACGTGATTCATACTGCCAACTTAACGCCACAATTAGTAAAGCGTAAATAATGGCAAGTTTCACATTGTATTGTTATGTGGCATGAGTTACTTTCTTATGTTAGATTAGTACTGCGCAAATATATTCATAATACGACAAACCTTATTAAACGTTATGATGCGCGCACGGCCCCGCGGCTGGTGCAGATCGGATTCGAATTGTTTGAAAAACACCTGACAGCGGGTTGGCCACTAACCCTTATCTCCATCAACCTGCATTGGACCAGCGTGGTAGAGTAAGCTGCAGACCTCCTCCCAAGAAGGAGAGAGACTCGTGCCCAGCAGTGGGACGTATCAAGGGTTTCCATTATTATTTTAAATGTTATTGTAAGCTTATACATGCCTAAATTTATGCAAATAGAACTTAGCCTATAAGTCCAAGTTATGGAGCATAAATAAGATAGTTTTGATATTATCATGTAAAGTTAGGATTTTAAGTGTGATCCGGTCCGGATTCTTACGAAAACTATACAGTCTGTTATCTAAAGAGTGAACTGCACGCTTGTTTGCTGCCATTACTACATAAAAAAAGGTATAATAGAACAGCATCAAAACCACCAGACTATTTTTTTTAAATAAAATACTCCTCTATTTCTAAATTTATTTTAGGTCCTATCCAAAGGTACAGCTTTTATCTTTCTTTTTAAGACACATTTTTTATTGTTAGTGGTCGAACAAAATTGTACAAGACATTTAATGTTACGTATTCGTTACTAACTTCGGTGTACGACTGTGCTAAGTCGGGTAATAAGTAGGTATATATATAGGATAGTTTACCTAACGTACTGTTTTACTTTCTGTTTCGTTTTTTGTCAACGAACAAAATTGATCAAGACATTTGATGTTGCGTATTAGTTTGTTAACATTTGTTTCTGGCTGTATTATGTTAAATTTAATGTACGTAATAAATACTTTTCACAAAAGTTTTTTAAGAATTAATTGAAATAGGTACCTACCTACAACATACGTTTTACTTTCTTTTTAAGTGTTGTTAGTGAGCGAACAAAATTGAACAAGACATTCGATGTTACGTATATGTTTTTTTTTTTTTTTTTTTTTATGTAACCGAAGTGGCAAACAAGCATGTAGATCACATTGATGTTAAGTGATGACTGCAGCCTATAGACACCCACACAAAGACCAAGGTCAAAATGCAGATGCGTTACCACTCCTGAGGCCTAAGGTATTACACCTCTGTGCCGGAAATTACAGGGCCGTACATTACCACCTGACCGGAACACGACAGTGCTAAACACTACCATTTAGCGGCAAGTATATTAGGTAATGCGGTGGTGCCTACGCCCGCGAGCTCCGTCACTGGAGCTCTACCACCAGTATGTTAAACATATTTTGTTACTGTTGTACACCTATATAAGATTAAAAGTAAACCATAGCGGCGAAACAATGGCGTTTTGTACTAATGATAGTTGTCTTTATTTTACTTTAACCTTAATAAAGTATTTTCTCACATTTTCTTACACTTACCTTTATTTTTCCGTCTCCAGTTGTTTAACGAAAATGTAGTCAATTTTTGTATGAATACTAAAATTCTGGTTTGTTAATTTTTTTTTCTTTAGTGGTGATTCGAATGGAACTCGGGAAATAAATAGAACAGCGGTTTTATGATGTAATTTTTGCTCTAGGATCTAATTATGTTTTTAAGGTAGTATGTATATGTCAAGAAAGTTGTTGCAATATTTCTGTAGTGTAGCGAATCAAACGTTCTTAGGTTATGTTATTATGTTTACACAATTTTTGTTTTGTTTATGCTCAAGTGACCCTGTTATGATACAAGAAAATTGCATAATATTTGTGGACTATTTTTTTTTAAGAAATTGAAAAAAAAAATTATAAATTGTACATTTTGATACACGTTGTAGCAAAATGTTACAATTTGTTATACTTGTCGTGTGAACCGCTGTGTGGTCGCATCCTTACATACATTTTACACGTAATACATGAGTTAAAAGCTCCTATCGTTCGATGTTAGTTTTTCCCTCGGTAATCAAAGACACTAGGTTTCATATATATTATTCAATGTATTTTCTGTGATCCACACTAAATACACTTTGACGATGCATTATACATAAATAAATAAAAATAAAATTAATACGCTCTCACAGCCCCACACTAGGTATATAGCCCTGTGTCGTGAGTGCCGTTGATCACACACAACACAAACACCCAGACCCGAAATAAATATCTGTAGGCAGCAAATTAACTCGCATATGTCTCATATGTCCCTCCGCAACGCCCTAAGCCAAGGCACGGACCCGCATGAGTCACCTTTAGGCAGTTGCGCTAACTTTTTTTACTTTTTTTTCTTTTTTTTCTCGCCGATTGCCCGGTGAAGTAGACTAGTGCCGTCTCGAGACAGGCCACCTACACAAAGAAAAAATCTTTGGCCAAAAAAAAAAAAATCTTTTTGTGTTGATATTGGTTTGATAACTTTTTTTTATTTTAGATGCGAGGTTCGCGCCGACTCGGTGCGGTAACAAAGCTCTCATAGTCGACGGTCACCGATACAATCGACATTCGGCAAACGACTTAAAGGTCCGGTGGCAGTGCGTGAAACGAAACCACGGGTGTAAGAGCTTCCTCTGGACTTTTGATAAAGAAATCATCAAATTTGGAAGTGACCATAATCATGAGTGAACGCAATGTGATAGGAACTTGACCAAGTCACCGATTTGAAATCAGAATAGGTTTTCAATATGAATTCTTATTTTGATGTCTGTACACATGCTTCTCGTGACAAACTCACTAGTGGAAGGTAACCTAATTCTTCCGGTAGCATAGTCAAAAAGCCAGTAATATAATTTTACACAAAACAACGCAAGGGAACATGGCTTTGTTAGTGAATGGTGTTCGTTACATGGATTACGTGAAAGACGGCAGCCGAAAATAAAAAAATGCAATAATAGATAGGTAGGTACCTCTAGTCAATGTATGGTGGTCAGTTATGGCATTTTATTTTTCTGCAACCTGTGTTTTTAAATATTTTTTTATAAATATAAATAATTCAACGAAATGTTTGAAAGCACATTATATACCTTCTTCCAAGCGACTGCACCAAATTGGATAAATATTTCTTAAATGTTTTCGTTATAATCAAAAGGAAGTTGGTTCTAAAAAAAATAATAAAAAAATAACAGTTAATATTTGAAAATTTCTGATGGCGGTACGAAGTGTGCCGGGTTAGCTAGTTTTAAAGAAGAAAAGTACGGTTTAGGTATACTTATTTTGGTTTTCTGAAGTAGTCTATAAGCTATACATTCGTTCAAAATATTGTTATTATACTAATGTTTGGATTTTTCTTTTCTTCTGTTTCTTTTCTATAACCGCTCAGCCCACCAGAAAAATATGACAAACGATTTCTTATTGTCCTCGGTCCCGATCGGGGCCACTACTGCTTCAGGGATTTAAGTACCTTCTTTTTCATTTTTCAAATACAATCAATTTAACCCTTCCCCGGACTTTTAAAGTACTAGACAGAACAATCTCTTTGGTAGCGTGGTTCCGGTTGCCAGAAGTCAATTTACTACAGTGCTCAACAATAAATATTGCACATCGAGCCTAGGCAGGAGACTTCGGCTTATTTCGGATCTTTAGAGCGTTACCTCTTTCGCACCTTACCTATTTGACGTTTGTCGACCATTTTCATCAAGTTTTGACCAATACCGGACTACGGATGCTTACGTAGGCAGTGTGCAACAGAGATAACGCTCTATAAAGCCGAAACAAGCCGATTGACACTTTCATAGGCTCGATGTGCATTATTTCTAGATTAAAAAAACGTAACTTCACGCCTGTAATCCCCGAAGGGGTAGGCAGAGGTAAATGCATGCATTCAAGCATACATGCAAACACCCATGATTCGCCGGTTACGTTTTTGGCCCACGTAACAGGTGGCGAGCCTGTTGACATCTCCGGGCACATTACCGAACTTCGAGGTACTGGGAAATTTCCAGAAAATGGAAAAGTCCCAATAGAACTAGAGATAAAGGACTTCACACCATTATATCTGATAACCCCTATACCCGGAAATCGAACCCAGGACCTCAGCGTAATAGCAGTGGCCTGCTACCACTAGGCTACCGAGGCAGTTTAGTTTATTTCTTGATGAGTACTGAATATATCATTCTTTATTCCAGATGTAAGGTTCGTCTCAACGTGCTTCGGCAAAACGGCACTTGTGGTCAATGGTTACCGATTCAACCAGCAGTCAGCAAGGAATGACAAAGTGAGGTGGCAATGTGTCAAACGTAACCACGGATGTAGGAGCTATGTCGTCACTTTCGGTCAGGAAGTAATAAAGTGTAAAGACCATAATCATGAATAGCTGTGATATAATCATTAGAAACTTTATGTACTTGGCCCTAGCTTATATGAACATAGTCTACGTAATGATGTACAGTGCTCAACGATAAATATTGCACATCGAGACTTCGGCTTATTTCGGGTCTGTAAAGCGTTATCTCTTTCGCACCGTACCTATTTGACGTTTGTCGACAATTTTGATAGAGTTTTGACCAATACCGGACTGTTAGTGCTTACGTAGGCAGTGTGCAACAGAGATAACGCTGTACGAAGTCGAAACGAGCCGATCGTCTCTTTCGCAGGCTCGATGTGCAATATTAATTGTTGAGTGTTGTAAATAAATGGGATGAAATATAATTGTCTTAGGGCGCCCACATAAAACTGCAATGCAATGCGATGCAACGTAGCATCGCAGGAACTTGCGATGCAATGTGCTGCTATGCGATTTCGTCCGACATGTTGAAAGTATGGTAAAAAAAAGTACCTGAATCGCATCGCAGCCATTCGCATCGCAATTTCTTGCGATGTGGCGTCGCATCGCATCGCAGTTTTGTGTGGGCATTCTTAACCCGCCAAGGCACGAGAAATAAAGCTACGTTCACATGTAGCCACTTTGATCGAGAGTGACTCGCTAGTGAGGTATGACTTTTGTGTTTTTTTATGACATGAAGGTGACAAACAAGCATGCAATTCACATTTATGTTAAGTGATGACTGCGGCCTATATACCCCACAAAGACCAGAGGTGAAAATACAGATGCGTTGCCACCCCTGAAACCTAACTTATTATGTCTCCGTGATAGTTATCACGGCACCATACATTACCATCTAACCAGAACACGATAGTGCTGAAAACTAGCATTTAGTGGCAGATAAATTAGGTAATGCGGTGGTGCCTTTGAGCCCCAACACAGACACTCTACCACCAGTAAAAAATATAAGTGATTTCTATTCTTTGCAGTTATTAGTCAATATGCTATTGTCGTTTTATTATTTTAGTAAAAACGAGCGTGTATATGGTTAGGATGGAATTAAACAAACTTTCTGATAGGTACGATTTTGTATATTTACACATATTTGTGGAGGAAGTTTCCCCCAATGGTGAATATTTCCAGTGGTATACTCGGAGTTTGGTAATGTGCCTGATTTGCCGATATTAGGCTCTCTGTTACATGTAACTTAACTTGACTCAAGGCATATTGAATTTTCTCTCCTAAGATCTCTATCTGGTATACATTGGTAGAACGAAATATATGCGTTCGTTACTCACGGGAAATAATGTACCTAACTTGTTTAACTAAGCATTTACGATTTTGTATTAATTGAGTGGCTGTGGTTTTGCTTGCTTATTTTGTGGTTCCTTTAGTTGGTAAATTGAGCCTAAAATTGATAACAAGGTCGAAAAGTGAAATAAATGGACCTGTTAAATTTACAGATTTTTGCACTGCATTTATAGATAAGGTTTTGTTGTACTGTACTATTACCGTTTAAGATTTTTTTACACGATCTGATTTGAATTATGTAATATTTAAAACATACCGAGTAAAATTATTTTACTGGGTTTTTGTATATTAACGATAACCTATGAAAATATAGGACATATTGTACTATTATGTGAAATGGTTTTATTTTGTCTTTTAATAAGTCCTTATTTTTACGTAACGTAACGTAACTTCACGCCTGTAATCCCCGAAGAGGTAGGCAGAGGTAAATGCTTGCATTCAATCATACATGCAAACACCCACGACTCGCCGGTTACGTTTTGGCCCATGTAACAGGTGGCGAACCCGTTGCCATCAAATTTTACAATTACACATTACCAAACTCCGGGGTACTGGGAAACTTCCAGAAAATGGAAAAATCCCAATAGAAGCAGAGATAAAGGATTTTAAACCGTTATCTCTAATATCCCCCGACCCGGGAATCGAACCCAGGACCTCCAGCGTAATAGTAGTGGCCTGCTACCACTACGTTACTGAGGCAATTTTACTTATTTTTACAGTTTGATTTAATAATTTATTGTCCGTAGTAGTGTCCGCTACGTCAAGGTAGAGCTTGGTCCTATTTTTTTATGACACGAAGTGGCAAACAAGCATATAGTTTACATTGATGGTAAGTAATACTGAAAAGTAATAATACATTTATATGAAACTAGACATTTCAATGTAGTTGCGTTACCATTCCTGAGGCCTAAGGTATTATGTCTCTGTGCCGGAAAGTACAGGGCCGTACATTACCACACGACCGGAACACGATAGCTCCGTAAAAGTAACACTACCACGTTTTTAGCAGCCCGCGAGCTCCATCACTGGACCTTTACCACCAGTAAATAATATTATTCATGTTGTTTTTTTAAATAAATGACGAATTGTGGGTTTGACGTATCATTTATCCATGAATATGGGTATGTACCTCTGCCTATCGCTTTGTGGAAAAACAGGCGAAAAGTAATGGTTTGTGGAGGTAATTGGCGTCTCATATTCAGTAATATTAGTTTTGATTTGTTCATGCTTAATTTATTTTAATATATAACTACGTTTTAACTAATTTATCAAATAAATTAAATTAATAATAAATATCATCGTGTTCACAGGTCTCATATTCACCAAAACAACGAAAGGGAACATGGCTTTGTTAGTGAATGGTATTCGTTACAATTTGGATTACGAGAAAGAAGGCAGAATCAGATGGCGGTGTGTGAAGAGGAACCGGGGTTGTAGAGGCTCCGTGCTGACGTATGGAATGTCAATAATTAAGTCTTCTGAACATAATCATGTTTAATATAATGTAAATTATGTATGATGTCTTTTATTTATGCCACATCTAATTGTTTATGATATGAGCATAACGAAAATATACAGGGTTACTGGTGATTAGTTTGGGTCTTTAAGGAGGGCAGACCATTTGCAATTATTTTGTCTCCATATTGTATTATGCTACCGTTTCTCTTTTTTGGTAGCACAAACCCTTTTAAAAATCAAAATTTTTACGGGACCCCGAAATTAAAAAAAAATAACGTACATTCTTTAATCATTATTATTAAAGACTAGCAGTGCCCGCGACTTCGTCCACGTGAGATTTTAATATTGTTCAGTATCTACCCGGACGAAGTCGTAGGCGTAGCTAGTATAAAAGAAGCCTAAGTTACTCCTTATTATATAAGCTATCTGCCAGTGAAAGTCCCGTCAAAATCCAGCCGTTCCCGAAATAACAACAAACAGACAGACAGGCAGACAAAAGTTGAAAAAAAAGTTGTTTTGGTAAATGTACCGTGTATATTACAAACAGACACTCCAATTTTATTTATTTTTAAAGATTGTATAGATTAATAATTAGTAATAATGTTACAATGTAAGTGTATAGATACTTAAATCAATATATTAGGTTGGGGAAAAAGTTTCTTTTGCATTTTTTAAGATAATTCAAAACATTTTTTAATATAGTTTATTTAAATCTAACTAAAGTATGTATGTACCATTTTGTTTGATAACCTTTTGCCATCTTGTAGGTAGGGACATGATCCCATTGCTATAAAAATTTTGGGACTTCTCATCAAAATACCGCGACAAGTGGATTTGGCAGTCCTCTCGTGATGTTAACCTAACATTGCATAAAGAATTCTGAAGAGACCGAAACAGGTGGAAATCTGAAGGTGCAAGGTCAGGACTATACGGCGGATGCATTAACACCTCCAATTTGAAATTATGTTCTTTAAAATTTTAACTTTCAATGATACCAAAACCAGCCAGATACAAATACTACAGCCAAAGAGATTTTATTTCAAGTTCATACATACTATAATGCGAAAAGACTTTTTCCCCAACCTATTAAAATTCTTACCTCATTGAGTGACTAACAGACAATGTAGTTTTGTAACTTTTGTCGCTAGTAGTTAAATAAAAGAAAAAAAACTGATGGATAGAAGAGGTGTATTTTTTCTCATTATATCGCGACTTCGCCCGCGTGAGAATGTATGATTGTTCAGTATCTACCCGGACGAAGTCGTGGGCGCAGCTAATATAAAATTAGTCTAAATTACTCCTTATTACATCAGCTATCTGTTAGTGAAAGTTCCGTCAAAATCGGTCCAGCCGCTCTCAAGATTAGCCCCTCCAAACAGACAGACAGACAAAAATTTTAAAAAGTGTTGTTTTGGTATATGTACCGTGTATATTATACATACACTAGCTGACCCGGCCACGCGTTGCTGTGGCTAAAGTTTTTGTTATATTACATTATAGTAAACAATCTAAGAGGAACAATAAGAGAACATCAGTCACGGAGTCCACTATGCTTTTTCACACAGACGGTATTCGTAAAAAAATTTGGTGATCTCCTTATTTGACTTTCTACTACTATAACTCTTTAGTACAATGAAATTATTTACGAACAAAGACGAAAATGTTGATGTTGGTATACAAATTCACTGGATTGAGATTTGAAGGGGAAGTTCGTTGAACACAATTAATTAAAATGTTCTTACACTTGATATTAAGCAGAAATCAATAGGTACAAAATAAAAATTTATCAGATTTATTATTTCCCTTTAATTTTATAACAAATATAAGTATATTACAGTATAATACAGTAAATAACATGTGACGCTTAAACTCATGAATGAGGTAGGCAAGGCAGACAGTTTTAAACGTTTAAACATTAATATCTATTTTTTTGAATTATAAATACTTTCAATTTCAATTTAATTTAACACCAATCGGTGCACAATGTTTTTGGTTAACCTGTATTTAGCTAACACAAATAGGTTCGACGGTTTCCCAACACGTGAACACGCAACATATAGTTGCCCATGAGAAAAACATGGATTTTCCAAATCTAAACCACAAATGGACATTGTTTGACCTTGAGATTTATTTATAGACATGGCGAAAGCTAAACGAATTGGAAACTGTAGCCTTTTGAAGGGTATGGTAGAATCTGATGGTATCATCGGAATACGTGGCAGCAAGCCCACTTTTCCTTTAAACTTCCCAGCCAAAATGGTTGCTTCAAGAATGTTTCCGGTGATCTTTTTGATGACCATACGCGTACCATTACATAATTGAGGTGGATTCAAATTACGGAGGAGAATAATAGGGGAATCAATCTTTAATCGAAGATTATGTGGTGGCATTCCAGGGATATCTAATGAATTTAAAAATGAAATCGGAAAATTTACACTTTCATTTTCATCAACAGCAGTATCGATTGATTTAAAAGACATCAGATCACCTGGTAACAACTGTTGTATCTGGAAGTTAATTTCGTCAACATCAACGTTTAAATTATACAGTTTTGATCAATGAAGCACAAATAAGTAAAAAACAGGATTAATTTCACTGTATTATCTTCATTCATTATAATATGAATTCAATTTACACTTCAGTCTATGTAACACGTGGCCGGCTATGCTAACACCAAAAATTTAAAAAGTGGAAATAATTGAATTATACGGTATTTCGTTCACTACAAAATAAATTTAATTAATTTTCAACAACACGTGGTAATTATGCTGTTAAAATGTAGCTTATATGACACGTTTGTAGATTTACCATAGCAGCGCCATCCATTGATTACTTACTCAACCCAGTCGAAAGGTATCGACATCTGTTAGAATCATTTGGAGTTAACAGATAATTGTGACTGTCAAATAATAACAGACAAATAATTAGCAATAAATTAAAATTGCGACTATAATTTGAGATTTAAACTATCCTATCTCTCAAGTTGGATCGAACTGCACATGGTGTGCGAATTTTATTATAATCGGTTAAGTGGTTTAGGAGTCCATTGAGGACAAACATTGTGACACGAGATTTATATATATTAAGATATGCATTTAGTAATTGCAGTTATTTTTATATTACAAACAGACACTCCAATTTTATTTATTTGTATAGATATTCGCGGAGTCTTCACAAAGGTTTTGCGGAGTCCCATGGCTCCGCTGAGCAGACTTTATGAAACGCTGTATTATGCAAAAGTGAACCATTTTTTCACTTACCTACAAACTAGTATTTTTTTTTTGGGAACACCATGTCTTAATAACTTTACACGCTTCCTGTAACTCCTCCACATTCATAACATTCTTTATACATACACACCCATCTCGATCTTTTCACTTTGTTACGAGCTTTTGGTGCACCGCGCTTGCGAAAATTGTCCAATACTCAATATTAATCTATTTTGATGAACTTAAATCGATACTTCGATACTTTGATTCGTTTGTCCGAATAGGGGTCTCAATAATGAAATCTATACATGGATTTGCTGTCCATTGTTATTGGGATGTTGACAGCAGATCGATCAAAAGATTGTTTACCATCTAGATTGTTGCGTAACTCAATCGAAATAACAATATTGTGACTGGCCGTATGTCAACTTTTTATGGCACCTGAAGTGAAGCCAAAATAAACGGCTAACCTTTTTTTATCGACTATTATTCCTATAAATATAATAAAAGCGGACAATATCCAATTTTCAGTATTCTATGAAAAATCAAAATTTGGCGGTTCCGTGCTGATTGTCAATGGTGAGAGATTCAACCGGCAGTCGTCTTCTCATAGTGCCAAGACCCTATGGAGGTGTGTGAAGAAGAATATCGGGTGCAAAAGTCGAGTTTGGACATTTCAGGGGACAATAGTTCGGTACGCTAGCGAACATGACCATAGTAAGATCGCCAAACCTGACCAGCATTAACGACTACGGTTTAGGGTTGCAAACTGTTTTTAATAATATAAAGTACTTTTGGTTTTTATATCCATTAAACAATTTTAGATGGAGAATCAATAAAAAAATGGATATTTGATATATTTAAATTATTTCTTGAATCAATTTTCTTTAAATTTATTATATTATGTATAAGGTATGCACGATTTGAATCGATTTTCTGGAAAATTGATTCCCGGTAATACGATCTACCGATTTTTGAGTCAATTCAAGGGAATACGACCCATTACGACTCCGAAGATCGATTCAAAGCAGCAAAGCAGCAAAAGATTGGACATCCCTACTAGTTACCGCTCTCCGTAACGACAGAGTTATTCGAATGCTCGAAATCTGTATCTGTACTTAAAATTACGTTGCTACGCAACCAGATTTCTTATATATTGTGTTTTATAAACTGATTTGTGCCATTTTGTTATGAAATTAAGTATTAGAGTAGCTCACAGAGCTAGGTAAGGAACTAGCTACATTGAAGCATGTATGAAAATACCACTAATATCTATTTTATACGAAGAATTTTTGTGTGTCTGTTTACTTACACAGTTTACGAAAAACTGCGTCATGTCAAATAAACCACATTTTGACGAAGTGTCAACTGATAATTTGTTTTATTTTATATCTAATTGCGTCTCAGTTCTTTTCATTATATGTAAAAACCCGCGATTTCGTCCACGTGAGAAAAAATATGATTGTTCAGTATCTTCCCGGACGAAGTCGTGGGCGCAGCTAGTATAAAAGTAGCCTAAGTTTCGAACGTTTTGTACGTAGTTTCCATACTGTTCATATTTGTACTGTGCAGTAGGGTAATAAAATCAATAACGTGGGATGTGCGGCATTGTCCGATAAAAACAGCAACCAGTGCGATCTCCAGTCTGCTTGCCAAGCATGGTGATTGTGACATATTCTTCCCTACACACAAAAATAAATGACACACAACCCTGTTGTCGGCTCTTTCGGAAAGGCTTATGTCCAGCTGTGGACGTCTATCGTCTGAAGTGATCAGCAGTAATGAACTGATTATAATTTTACAGTGTCCTACGAGCCTACGAAAGGTGGTGGTAGAATTTTGATAGTGGATGGACAACGTTATAATAAGCAGAGCTGTATTGGAAGAAGAGTGATATGGCGGTGCAACAAAAGGAACATGGGATGTAAGAGCCGTGTATGGACCATTGATGACGACATTATCAAATATGTCAGTTATCATTGTCATCCATAACAAAGGTAGCTATGAGAGCATTTTTTAATGTAATGGAAGTGGCAAACAAGCATGCAGTTCACATTGATGTTAAGTGATGAATGCAGCCTATAGACACTTACACAAAGACCAATATCAAAATGCAGATGCGTTACTACTCCTGAGGCCTAAGGTGTTATGTCTCTGTGCCGGAAATTACAGAGTCATACATTACCATCTGACCGGAACGCGATAGTGCTGAACACTACTATTTAGCGGCAAGTATATTAGGTGATGCGGTGGTGTCTTCACCCGCGAGCTCCGTCACTGGAGCTCTATCACCAGAAAAATGTAATGAAGGTGGCAAACAAGTCTGCCTTTTAAACCGACTTAAAAAAAGGAGGAGGTTCTCAATTCGTCCGGTTCTTTTTTATGTATCTTCACCGATAATTATATCTGAAGGTTTACAGACAAGTAGACGGGCTACCTGATGGAAAGTGGTCACCGTCGCCTATGAACATTTGCAACACCAGGGGAGTTGCCAACGCGCTGCCAGCCCTGGTGGACTCTTAGATGTTAAGTGATGACTGCAGCCCATACAAGGTCCAGTCAAAATGCAGATGCGTTGCCCGCAGGCGGCATCACCACCGCATTACCTAATTTAATTGCCGCTGGTCAGTTGATAATGTACGGTACTGTTATTTTCGGTTAAATAACAACTACATTGCAATGTATGGTTTGATGTAGATTTTGATAGGCTCACAGTGTTACTTACCTTCAATGTGAACTGTATGCTTGTTTGCCAAAAGATTTCGAGACATGTATGCACTTGTAGGACGGAGAGAAAAAAAATGAAATCATACAAAAAATAGTACTTAAAACATTAGTGATTTGTACTGTTTGTAAAATAATTATTAACTAAAAATGTTGTGGCATGTAAGTCATGCAACTGAACCAATTTGTAATATTTAGCGAAATGAAATCTAGATATTATCTACTAGATTTACTATACTAGATTTTATCTACTTATATTTTATTTACTTTGATATTAATCTAGCTCCTACCTCTTTATAGCCACACCATAATTATGGGTGATTTTAATACTTGTATTTTAAAGAACGACGCAAGGTCTTCCCGATTAAAATCTATAGTTGATTCAGCAAATTTGCACTTACTACCTTTATCTGCCACCCATTTTTTTCCTGACTGTGCACCTTCTCTCTTAGACCTAATTCTAGTTTCTTCACCTTTTCATGTAGCTAAACACGGTCAGTGTTCAGCTCATGCGTTTTCATATCATGATTTGATTTATGTGTCCTATAAGATCCGACCGCCTAAGGCTAAGGCAAAAATTCTCCTGCTGCGTAACTTTAGTGGTATGAATGTAGAGAAGCTTCGCGAAGATGCAGCCAATATTGACTGGTCCGTATTGGATAATGTAGATAACGTAGATGATAAATTAAATTTGTTCAATTCCTTGATAACGAGCCTTTTTGATGTACATGCACCAATTCGTCCTGTTCGAGTAAGACACCTGCCGGAGCCGTGGTTAACGGATGACATAAGAAAATTAATTACAAAGAAAAATCAGGCAAGAGTAAAATTAAAACATAATAACAGTAGGGAGAATCGTGATAAATACGTCTGTATTCGGAACCGTTGCAACAAGGTGTGTAGAGATGCACAACGACGCCACATTCATAAATCTGTGTCAATTGATGATCCTGCTAAGGTATGGAAATTTTTAAAGTCATTGGGAGTTGGAAAATCACGTTTTGACTCTTCATTTCTTCTCAGTAATAACATTAATCTGGACCTCTTAAATTCACATTTTGCTTCGTCCACCTGCGTTGATGGAGACACTAAAAAGAATACAATAAGACTTCTTTCTTTGTGTGCAGCTCCCGACTCACCCGTCTTCAATTTTATTCAATTCACTGATCGTGATGTTAAGAAGAATATCCTTGGAATAGAATCGAATGCAGTTGGTAGTGATATGGTGAGTCGTAAAATGATCCTGCCGATTATTGATATACTAACCCCAATCATAACTTCCTTACTTAACTTTTCCATTTTCACTTGTTCCTTCCCATCCTGTTGGAAAGATGCGCACCTCATACCTTTACCTAAAAAATCCAATCCACAATCTTTTTCCGATTTTCGACCCATATCCATTCTTCCCTTCTTATCTAAAGTTCTTGAGCGACTGGTTCATAATCAGTTAAACTCTTTTATGTCCAATCATCATCTTTACAATCCCTTCCAATCTGGTTTTCGGCAGGGTCATAGTACGACTACTGCACTTGTCAACATCACTGAGGACTTAAGAGCAGGCATGGAGAGCCAACAGTTGACGGTGCTTGTGTTATTAGATTTCAGCAACGCATTTAATAATGTCGATTACGATTTTTTACTTGCGATTCTCCGTTCTCTTAACATATCTCCGACAGTGATTGATTGGTTTCAAAGTTACTTATTTGGTCGCCGGCAGTGTATACAAGTGGACGGTACTTTTTCCTCGTGGTGTGACGTTACTGCCGGTGTACCTCAAGGTGGCGTGTTGTCTCCATTCCTTTTTTCTACATTCATCAATATAATTTCTCAAAACCTTACTTCTCTCTACCACCTGTATGCTGACGACCTCCAAATTTATCAACAAGCCAAATTAACAGATTTGTCCGAAGCTATTCAAATTGTCAATAATGATTTGGCTCACATTTCCAAATGGAGTCAATCTTTGGGCCTCAACATCAATCCTTTAAAGACTCAGGCGATCATTGTTGGCAGCTCTCGGATGCTGTCCAAAATTGACTGGACTACAATACCTCAAGTCATCCTTAACGGTACGCCAATACCTTTTTGTGATAAAGTTAAGGACCTCGGCGTGATCATCGATAGGTGTCTTACTTGGACTCCGCAGATATCCGAAGTTAGTAGGAAAATCTTCGGAGCGATCGGCTCTCTTAGACGATTGCAAAACTTTTTGCCTACCTCCACTAAGGTTGCGCTTGCTCGATCTATACTACTCCCTATATTAGACTACGCCGACATATCTTATCTCGACCTTACACAGGAGCAACTAAATAAACTTGAGCGACTCCAAAACCTTTGCATACGGTTCATATTTGGCTTGCGCAAATATGACCACGTTTCTAAATTTCGAGCTGAGCTCAAGTGGCTTCCTATATCCCTTCGCAGGAATACTCACATTCTCTCTCTTCTTTACTGTCTACTATTCCTACCTCGTACCCCCGATTACCTCAAAAGTCGCTTCAATTTCCTTTGTCATACAAATTCCCTCTCCCTCCGATCTACAGAAAATCTTCTTCTTCAAATACCTCTACACTCCTCTTCCTTTATTTCCAATTCTTTCACAGTTACGGCAGTGCGATTGTGGAATACCTTGCCGTTAAAAATTCGTCAAGCTCAGACTCTTGAGTCTTTCAAAAAACAGCTCAATGAGTACTACCTCGCTAAAAATTAGTATTGCTCTTAATGACCTATAATATTGCTGTATTATTATGTATATATCTATCCAATGTTGTTTATCTATATATGTTTATACTTTGTATTTTATTATTTAATTACTGTACGTATTATTTATTTAAGTAACCTGTACACCCCTACCGTCTTAACTAAATCAAAAGTCTCCTTCCACCTACAGGTAGTCTGGAAGAGATCGCTTTAAGCGATAAGACCGCCTGGTTGTATTGCCTATTTGCTATGCTTCTAATTTTATTTTTGTAAAAATTATTGGTGTACAATAAAGAATATTCTATTCTATTCTATTCTATTTATTATTGTTTGTACCTACTAGTATGTATTACATTTATCGTTTTATTAAGTATGTTATTTTAATGGCTTATTATCTGTTTTATATCCGTATGCACTTGCATAAGTATTAGTACAATTATCCTTTATTATAAATTTGACATCCGTGGTTCACTTACTAAGGGTCCTGTTGAAAACCAGCGTCAGGTACCTTTTATATGAAGGTACCTGACATTTGCTGAACAGGACACCTTTTTGGCAGCCGTGAGACACATATTACGTGTATAGGTATGTATTAATTTTTAGAAAATGTGTTGTCTTGTCTCTGTTACCTGTTACGTTTTATGTCTGTCTTATGTGTCTCGCTGTGTGTCAAATAAATGTTTATTATCTTATCTTATCTATATAACCTATTACAAAAAAAAAATAGTAAAATAATTACATTACATAATTACGCAAAAAATAGAACCGCATTATTTTTTTTTTTTTTATGTAATGAAAGTGGCAAACAAGCATGCAGTTCACATTGATGTTAAGTGATGACTGCAGCCTATAGACGGGTGTCTATAGGCTGCAGTCATCACTTAACATTACACCAAGACCAAGGTCAAATTGCAGATGCATTACCACTCCTGAGGCCTAAGGTGTTATGCCTCTGTGCCGGAAATTACAGGGCCGTACATTACCACCTGACCGGAACACGATAGTGCTGAGCACTACCATTTAGCGGCAAGTAAATTAGGTAATGCGGTGGTGCCTACGCCCGCGAGCTCCGTCACTGGAGCTCTACCACCAGTAAAATATATGCAGCATATACATGTAAGTGTATTTTGATCAGTTTATTTGGAAAGAAAAAAAAATATTTTTCTTATTTCCAAATTCTAATTTTGTGAGTATTATCTGACCTGCGTAGGCGCATTGTAGGCCACGTAGAGGCTACGTAAATAGCGTAGACTGTCTACGCAGACAAAACGTGCACAGTTAACAATGCATGCATTTTTAACATTATTATTCTAAAACCATGGTAATTTAATGCTTTTGATAATAATATAGATTGTGTGAACATAAGTGAAAAAAATTGTTTTCTAAAATAATTAATTTAAACACACAAAGATATTATTAACGTATAATAAATATTGGATTAAATCATTTTGTATCTAATATAATACTATACGTTTTTATTTATCTTTGCTTATAATATCGTAAGTTATATTTTTAGTAGAATGTTGTTTGTATATGTTTCAAATTATTATGAATACAATATATTATGTTTTGTTTGTATTTTGTAAGTTTAATAGGATACAGATATGTTTTACAGAATTTTTTATGTGACAATAAATTATGTGCTCTTATCTTCATTTTACTTATTTTTTTATTTGTTTCACCCCTAAGTGACATCTCTGGCCCATAAAATAACATTGAAGTAAGTTCAGGGAAAATGTATATGCTAATCACGACAAGGATATTTTTATGCAATAACTGTCAATTTTATCATCAACTTCGGTCACTTTATTTTAAATCATGAAGGTGTTTGTTTTACTATGTTACAAAACATTTTTTTGTTAATTTTAATGGAAATACCTACTGTTGAATTTGTCCCATCAATAGTTGTATTACAAAAATAAAAAATAAATAATAGAAAAAAAAATTTTTTTTTTAATTATCATTGTCCAAATAATCTGAATTTACCACCAAATGTTTCTTTTTTGCGCGGTTCACAATATTTACGATGCTGATATATTTCAGACCTCGTCCAAGCGATACTGAGGGCCCGTTTCTGCAGAGAGTCAACCAACATCTTTATCGGAGGTCACAAATTCTTCCGTCACTCGCGTTCCCTCATCGGAAACCGGATAAGATGGACCTGCGCCAAGAAACATAAGCTGAAATGCAAGGCTTCTGCTGTCACCATCGACGGTATTGTCGTGTCAACTACTGGTCTCCATTCGCATACTTAATGACTGAATTAGCTGCCTCTGTAGTGTAGTAGTAGCAGGTCACTACTACTACACTCCAGTCTGTCACCGTGGGGGGGAGAAGGGGTGGGTAAGTTCTATTGAGTATTTCCCATTTTTCACAAATTTCATAGTGCTACCCTCGAAGTTTGGTAATGTGTCTGGAGATACCAATAGTCACGCCATCTCATACATACAAAATGTAACTAGCTTAATTTCGCCAGTTACTTTTGTATTTGCCGAATTATGAATAAAGTTGAAAAGATACTAGGCGATTATAAACATGTTAAGGACAATTATAATTAGCCAGAACTGTCCCTTATGTTGGGGTCTTATTTCTTGGTTTGTCTTATTGGACAATATAATGTACCTTTTCTTAGAGTGCTTTGAGTTTACTGTTACTTTTTTCTGTCTGTTAATTTTTATTCTTACGTGTTTGAGTGTAACAATCATTGAAAGAAGACGAGATTCACCAATTTATTTCTCGTCATTAAATCAACGAAAAATCTGATTCGATTTTCCATGTCGATTGACCATGATCGCTTTTCAGCGACCGTGGTCCATAAGGGTCATAGCTCACTAGATCCACCGACCAGCGCCCGATCGCTTCGATTGGTCTAAGCTCATTACATCAACTCCGTTCCGTATCGACACCGGATCGCCTCAGCCACGTGGGTGGCGCGCAGTCTACGCGTGGACGGTGAGTGGACGACTCGGTGACACTTCCTTGCCTTGCATTGACTTTGCATTTCCAACGCGCTGTTCGCGAGTGGTTGACAAGTAACGTCGTGTCGTTCCCCCGTGGACCACCCGTCGACAACGAGTGGACGCCGTAAAACGAGGCGGTGCTGGTCGGGTGCCGGGTGGCTGTAGTGAGCTATGACCCTTAGCCTAAGGTACAAGGATAGAAGTGACAGCTACCTGAAAATCGTTTTATTTCAATGTTTTTAATTAAATTACATCATTATGATCTGACAATCGGTTGACGTGATTTTATCTCTATTTAGAGGTGCTACTGATCGTTATTGTAAGAGTGTTCTCATTTTATTTCAAATGTTACCAAATCAGTAAGTTTATTTTCGAATATGATGGGTTGGTTAAGGTGGTAGTATCGCAGAGACATTCATAGGTTTATGTTATCCTTTTGAGCTTTACAAGGTGTCTGGTGAATCATAGGATATTTGAATACTGGGTGCTTAGTAGTCGCTTCTCGTCCAATATACTGTCAGTATACAACTAGAAATATTGCACATCGACTTTTCAGGTCTGTCAAGCGTTACCTCTTTTGCACCTTCTTAAGTGACATTTCTCAACCATTTAGATCAAGTTTTGAGCAATACCGGACTATCAGTGCTTACGTGAGCAGTGTGCAGCAGAGATAACTACGCACTACAAAGTCGAAACTAGCCGATTGTCTCTTTCGTAGACTCGATTTGCAATATTTCTTACTGGATACTCTATGTATTAAAAATACATTCTTAGTTGTGACCGAATTAGCCCGCAAAATTACAAAATTAACGATATTCACACACGCTTTACAACATATTTTCGGTAATAGGCGATATGTACGAGTATTATTTTAAAAACTTTACCATGCATACACCGCTACGGTCGCCTGGCTAAAAGAATCTAGTCTAGGTATGGTATTTATGAGCATTTATGTAATTTAACTTTTTAATATTTTGTAAAATATGGTACGTCCAATGATTCGCTCGCCATCCGGTATAACGTTATTTTCTACTCGTATCAATCGTATGAAGATGTTGTTAAAAAACACTTTTGGAATGTAAGATCGAACTATTTTTGTTCATATCTGCTGATCTTATTTTTTACGTAAATGTATTGTTTGCATTGTGTTTTTTGTATGTTTATCTCTGCCAATTATCGATCCTTGACTGTACCTGAAGGTTGCACTCTCCAAATTTACTCGAGTCAGTTTTCTAAAGATCATTTTAATATTTAAATTATTGAGTTTATATTATTTATGAATTATAGTAACTTTAAAAATATTGTCGCCACCTTAATCGAATGGTGATTTGAAAGAAAGTGTAATAATATATTAATATAATTATATATTTTTCTACAATTTAATATAGTATAGGATTGAGTTAAGGTAACACATTCCAAGGTTTTAACAAGTTTTCTCGTTATATATTTTTGTAAGATATCTGGTAGTTGTAAGAGACGGGGCGGCGAAACCATAAATCAATAGCGATATTGTTTGAAAATTTTATAGGTATCAACGTATTATTATATACTTGAAAGTTTTTTGTACCAATTGCTGAGAAATTTGGACACACGTCATAGTACCTATTAGAATACGCGAGTCTGTTTATATCTGAGTATACGAGCTATAACAATGTTCATATCAAAAAATGATGTTCGTACAAAGATACTTACTTTATCTATTTTATGAGTTAGTTTTTAGCTCTTATTTATTATTTATTTCGTTATATAATCTCAATTGATTTTTCTAGTACTTACTTACCTATTTTAACTTCGGCAATGTTTTTTTAATACTTTTTATCATAGTTCTATATTTACATCATGGCAAGATTTGTACAAAAAAAAAAAGGTTCAAGCTATAACAGCTTTGAAAGGTTATCCTAAAACCTAAAAAAAATTTACCGGTCTAATTTTTTTTAACAAATATGATTTTTAAGATATATTATGGAAGGCCTCTACCACCGTTGGTAGGCGAGAGGATTTTTATTCTGGCGAGGTAAAAACACATAAAGTACCGGGGAATGTTCAAGAGGTTGTCAAGGTATTATGCCACAGCTTTTTTACCTTGTGCCTTTTTACATATTTTCTGTATTAATCAATGTTTAGAACATGCCATGATTTTTTACGTAGATTTTTCAAATAGTATAGGTCGCGCCACGTAAAAAGAACGCTGGAAGAAAGTAGAAGGGATGTGTTCGCGCACCGGTACACTCGCGCACGAAAGTACTAGCCCTATTGGTTTATTTTTGATCTAGCTTTCGCTTGCGATTTCGTGTATTGGTAGGCAGATTGAAAACTATATTACATAGAATAACATAAAATGAAATAAAAACACATGACGCGCAGCTTGACCGCCAGCGTTCTTTTTACCTGCCGCTTTTCAAATAGTATTTTGGTTGTCGCCGCCTAGTTCATAAGGTATTCTAATTAATGTTACCAAAGGAGCTTCTCTTATTGAGGTAAATGTTTGTTACGAGTTTCGGCATTTGTGATGGGTAAAAAAAATTCAAAATCGTGTGCTTTAAAAATTAGTGTGAAATTAAAAATTTCTGTCATTAACGGTTTATCGTTGAAAGTATTTGTACGTATGTTATTAATAATATTGTGTATTATTTTAATTTTGTTGTAGTCATTGACGTGTAAAGATAAATAATATATTACGTTAAGTCTATATATGTCATTTTTATTAAAGTTTTTTTATTGAGATTTTTCATTTATTATGATGCTTATCTAACATATCGAAGCTTACATTAGTCGCAGTGAAATGCATAGGTTTTCTTACTGGTGGTAGAGCTCCAGTGACGGAGTTCGCGGGCGTAGGCACCACCGTATCACCTAATATACTTGCCGCTAAATGGTAGTGTTCAGCACTACCGTGTTCCGGTCAGGTGGTAATGTACGGCCCTGTAATTTCCGGCACAGAGGCATAACACGTTAGGCCTCAGGAGTGGTAACGCATCTGTATTTTAACCTTGGTCTTTGTCTGGGTGTCTATAGGCTGCAGTCATCACTTAACATCATTGTGAACTGCATGCTTGTTTGCCACTTCCATTACATTAAAAAATATATGATGCAAAAAATTTCATCATCTCTTATGACTTTATTTTTTAGGTTCTGATACTAAAGTTTATCTTTGTAAATAAATAAGAATGATAGACATCTTTACAAACATATAATTTATGATATAGATTTATAAATTATCAATGTTTTTATGTCTCTACAACATATACTATCGATATTATGTGTGTAAATAATAACCTATGAAGACCATCTTATAAAAGTCATCAACGTATGGAAATATCAAATAACTAATTATAACAAAATACACAGTGTATAACAATTTTAATATTTTTCAGGGGAAATAATAACGATTTCGCGTAAGAAGTTCCTCAAAGTGGGTGATTATACGTTCAACCGTCAAAGGCATTGTCCCCATGGGTGGGGATGGTACTGTTCCTCCTACCACCGCGGCTGCAAAGCGGTGGTGGTGACCGACCTCGACTATAGGGTGGTGTACGAGAAAGGTGATCACATTCATCAGCCTCCTAGACTGTTCCTCATGGCTGATGGTAAATACAGCAAGGTTTAGTAGATTTTACTGGTGGTAAAGTCCACTAAGTAAATATGTTTATGAATAAGGGGGTGACCCCTTATTCATAAACATATTTTAACTAAAGTGTTGCTAATCTCTTCTTTGTCTTTTTTTATCCTGCACATTTGACAATGCAACTGACAAAGACAAAGCATACTATAGCTAAAACGTATATAAAGTACTTTTATGAATAAGGGGGTCAGCGTTTTCACACAGGCACAAACCGTTCTGATCATTTCGTTTTATATACGCGAGGAAAATCCGTGAAAATTGATTTATTTTAATGAATTCAGGAACGATGCGGTACAGTTCAATACCCTTTTTTAAACGACAACAAAAAGGAGGAGGTCCTCGATTCGCCTGTATGTTTTTTAAGCGCTTATTTAATTTTGGACTCGTTATTTGATGTTCTTGTAGATAATGATATTTTGAAACAGTATAGATTTATGTTTAAATAATTTTATCTTCCGTATTTAATTATCTCTATCATCATTTTATTATTAATTGGATTGTTTATATCGATCCGAATGATAGTTATATATTGCTGGCTATCTTGAAGGCTGATGACTTTCTAGAATCTGAGATTTTTATGTTTAAGTGTATTATACGAGTATGTTGTTGTAAAATAAATAATTGAATCATTTAATTGAATTGTTTTTATTCCCCGAGCTGTTTTACGAGCTTGCCTTTTACCATTAAAAAAAAAAAAGAAAATTGTTTCAGTTTGTTGGTTAAATTTAAAATTAATCATTCATTGCGGATGACAAAAAATGTTATACTGGTTGCAGTGTTGAGGTTGGCGAGCGTAAGAAGCAGTGCATGCTAATCTTTAGTTCAACACAGGCTGGTGTACCGGCGGCAATATTTGGCCCCGTAATCACTATCACATAGAGAAAAGTATGGCCCTAGGGGTGGCAAAACCTCTGAATATTGACTTCCAGTTTTTATGTAGATATAATAGGATGGAGTATTCACTTACCAGCAGTGTGAACTGGATCCCTTTTTTATGTAATGAAAGTGGCAAACAGGCATGCAGTTCACATTGATGTTAAAAGTGATAACTGCAGCCTAAAGACACCCACACGAAGACGAGAGGTCAAATACAGATGCGTTACCACTTCTGAGGTCTAAGGTATTATGCCTCTGTGCCGAAAATTACAGGGCCGTATATTACCACCTGACCGGAACACGATAGTGCTGAACACTACCATTTAGCGGCAAGTAAATTAGGTGATGCGGTTTTGCCTACACCCGCGAGCTCCGTCACTGGAGCTCTACCACCAATTGTTTGACACCAACAAAAAATGCCACATATATAGTGCTAGCTGTTCCGGCTTCGCGCGTGTGGATGTCATTTTATAAATAACTAAGTAACCTATATTCTTTCTCAAAGTCAGCTCTACCTCTGTACCAAATTTCATTAAAATTGGTTCAGTCGTTTGAACGTGAAAAGGTAACAGACAGACAGACAGACACAGTGACTTTCGCATTTATAATATTAGTAGGGAAGTAGGGATTATGTGCTTCCTTTTTTTTAATTTTCATTTAATTGCAGGAAAACAACAATTACTCACAATTAGTCAACACATCCTTCAAAAAGGCCCAAAGAGAAGAAATTGTGCGCGGTGCTATGAAAAGCTTCGACAAAAAATTGGTTGCAGTGAGTCAAAAAAGAGAGTAAAAAAACCGGACAAGTGCGAGTTCGACTCGCGTGGTGAAGGTTCCGTAATTATAATAAATATTTTCGAAAATATTACAGATTTAAAATGCAGGGACATAGCGGTTACGGTGGTACCGGCAGGGGAGGTTATATTATTAAGAATTTTCGATTTAATTTGAATACTCAAACTTCTTATAGGTTTTCCAGTAATCTATAGGCAAAGAACTATTTTCCACATTTTTTTTCCACAATCGGTCGAGTAGTTTCGGAGCAAATTGGCTGTGACAGACGGACAGACAGACAGACGCACGAGTGATCCTATAAGGGTTCCTTTTTTCCTTATAAGGTACGGAACCCTAAAAATATCAAAACACTTTGTGAAAAGTGTAATAAATCTCTTTGTGTGATGTGTTAGAGGGACATGTATCATAATACGTTTTTTTTTATCTTATATTGTTTCAATAGAACTCAAAGGCGTGGGTTAAAAACGAGTTTGTCAAACTGTTGTTGAAGATATTTACAATTATTTTACAACTGTTTAGTTTTATTTTCGACTAGCTGGCCTCGCAACTTCGTTAACAAACTATTGTTGCTTTACTTGTAACGCATCTACATTTTGACCTTTGGTCTTTGTGTGGGTGTGTGCACTTATGCTTCTGTGCCACCTACATAACAAAAAATAGTCAATGAAAGACATAGAGAACAGATATATAATTTAAGGCTAAGCACTACAGAGTCTTTTCTCATTATGTATTGTGTATTCTCACGACAAGTCCCTTACGGAGTAGGCAGAAAGTGTGGAGCACCAGATATCTAGGTCCTAGATCCTGACACATCTCCTGAGCTTCTTCTACATTCATAATTCTTTTCATACATGTACGCCGATTCATCAGACTCTTGACCCCACCGTCTGATAGTAATAATTTAATTGATTTCATGCTCTTTCCTGCACCTAGCTCTCGTTTCCACACACTGCACCAAGCAATGCGTCCCTTCTCGTAAGTAATCATATTAAGTTATCAAATATCTCATTTTAAATTATGGCCGTAATTCAACCGTAGGTAAACAAAAAAAAAATGCTATTTCTGCTATAAAAAAATTGATATTTCAGGTACACTCGTCGAAACAGCAAGAGGCAGCAATGCCCTGCAGTTCGCAGGTTTCACTTACAACAGGAAACAGAAAGCGAAACTTGGGCGATGGAGATGGTACTGCACCAAGTACCACAGCGACTGCAGGGCGTCTATCATCACCAGGGAAGATTTGTCGGTGGTCGTCAATATAGGAGACCACAATCACCCGCCACCGAAACTTTATCGGTGGGCGAATGGGAAATACTATTTTAATCAATACTTATAATAAAACTGTAGAAGTGTAAATTCTGTACATTAAAAATATTGAAAATATAAATACCAGAGGATGTTACTAGATTGATACTGAACCCAAATATGTGATTAGAAAATTTTTTGTCTGTCTGTCTGTTTTTTTCTCTAGTTCTATCTTTTAACGGGTTTCGTACCTAAAAGGTAAAAACGGACCCTACGGATTACTAATCCTCCGCTGTCTGTCTGTCTGTCCGTCCGTCCGTCTGTCTGTCACCAGGCTGTATCTCATAAATAGTGATAGGTAGAAAGCTAACATTTTCACAAATTATGTATTTCTGTTACCGCTATAAAGACAAAATTAATCTATACAAATAAATAAAATTGGAGTGTCTGTTTGTAATATTAAAATAACCGCTTTTTACTAAATGCACATGTATGTATACACGGTAGGTATACTAAAACAATATTTTTTACAATTTTTGTCTGTTTGTCTTGGGGTCTGGGGGTTTGGGAACGGCTGGACCGATTTTGACGGGACTTTCACTGGCCGATAGCTGATGTGATAAGGAGTAACTTAGGCTACTTTTATTTCCATACATTCATACATACATACATATAATGAATAGAATTTGAGTGTATCCGACTTTGACGGGACTTTCACGGGTAGGTAGCTGATGTAATATGGAGTAACTTAGGCTTCTTTTATACTAGCTGCGCCCACGACTTCGTCCGGGTAGGTACTGAACAAACATATTCTTTCTCACGTGGACGAAGTCGCGGGCACAGCTAGTATTTAATATCATCAAGTTATCGGGACGTGATGACCCCATTGCCCAGTGGAGGAGAATTCAGTCAGTCAACTCAACGAGCAAAGCGGTCAAACCATTCCAATACGGCGGTAGTAAATATAATAACACAGGATGCGCAGCAGCATATTGCGATAAAACTACCGCCACTGCGATCGCCAATCCGCCAATTTGCCAAGCGTGGTGATTATGGCATATTCTCCGCTAATGACGCTCAACACTATAGTGGGCATCTTTCGGCTGAAGTAATTTAATTGATCATCAATATCCTTGATTAGGGGATTAGGGCTCTTTCAATTTAGACGTTTCGCGTAGGACCGCTGCAGTGCCGAAACGATGTGTTTGTCGTGCCGTACCGCGAACGCTTTACAACAGGAGCGACGACAAACTGTTGCTGCACCGTACGTTTTGTATGAAAACAAATGACCGTCCTTGCGATACGACAAACGCACCGTTTCGGCACTTCAGCGGTCCGACGCGAAACGTCTAATTGAAAGAGCCCTAATCCTCTTATCAAGGATATTGATGATCAATTAAATTACTTCAACCGAAAGATGCCCACTATAGTATTGAGCGTCGTTAGCGGAGAATACACAAAACGCCTAAATTAAGAGAGCCCTTAGATCTGGGAATTGAAGTTCTGCGAAAATAATTTGAGCCTGATGGGGTACATTTTTATCCCAGAGTGAGTGGACATGCAAATGAACTGACGTTGAAACCGTGATAGAATCTAGTGATGCTATACATTTTAACTTATTTTCAATTTAATGCATTTACTGTTTTGCTGTGGCCCGAATTCGGCTGTGGTCCGAAATCGACTATATCAGTGATGGCTGGATAGTTTTTAATGATCTCCATATATATCCTTTTTGTATAAATGATACAACCATTGTGTCTGTATTTATATTATAACCCTAAATAAATGCCGAACAAAACTTGCATTAACTCCCTATTTCTATAGTTAGAATGTGTATTGGTATGTCTTGAATATACGGAGATAAAAAATGTTTAATTGTAGGCACACTAAGAAACCTACACAGAACATAAAAACACACTTAAACTGCATTCATCCCTGAAGCAGCAGATGACCCTAAAAGGTCCAAGAATAATAAGAAATCGATTGTCATATTTTTCGTGGTGCCTGAGGGATTAATCCCTGACCACCGCGTGGCAGGCCTGCCCAAGCTTCGTCTTCCATGGTTCGCCTCTCGAGAACCGTTCGATATAGGATTATTATGCGAGGCTTTTCAGCAGTCCTCCAGCAGAAATTTCGTATGAAATGATGATGATGAGTCTTGAATATCACCTTTATAAGCGGCACTGAGTAGTCTCCTCGATCTTCGTGGGAATTGGGACGTGCACGGCATCGGTTTGGGTCTGACTTCCTAAAACAGGCACTCATATGTTCGAGTAAAATGTGTTTTAATGAAAGCAGGCAAAGCGAACTGATGGATCGATGGTACCGACCAAGATCTTTTGCAATGATTATTTTGAACAAACTCTCATAACAATTAGTAGGTATAAAAGAAGCCGTTTGACATTGCATTCGAAGTTGTAAAACTAGTATCTTGTATCATATGGGTCATATGAAGACAAAGATTTTGCCTTTAATTTACTATCATAAATATCTTTGCCTACTATTTATTCATATTTCAGGTACACTCGTAGAAACGCTAAGAGGCACAAACGTCCTGCTGTTCCAAGGTTTCACGCACAATAGGAGACAGAAAGCGAGGCTCGGGAGATGGAGATGGTACTGCACCAGGTACCACCAGAACTGCACCGCGTGTATCATCACTAGGGAAGATTTGATGGTAGTCGGCAAAATCGGTGTACACGATCATCCGCCGCCGAAAATCAATCAGTGTGGAGATGGCAGATATTATTTTAGTGCTTGATTGAATGTTGTCGGATAACTCATGTACCTATTTCTTGTATATTTCAATATGATGGTTATGTAGTGGCCGCAGGATAAGCCGCATTGGGACAAATATCCGAATAGTAGTATAATTTTACTTGTGGTAGAGCTCCAGTGACGGAGCTCGCGGGCGTAGGCACCACCGCATTATACTTGCCGCTAAATGGTAGTGTTCAGCACTATTGTGTTCCGGTCAGGTGGTTATGTACGGCTCTGTAATTTCCGGCACAGAGGCATAACACCTAATGCCTCAGGAGTGACAGCGCATCTGGATTTTGACCTCTGGTCATTGTGTAAGTGTCTATAGGCTGCAGTCATCACTTAACATCAATGTAAACTGCAAGCTTGTTTGCCACTTTTAATACATTAAAAAAAAAATCCCTCAAGATGTTAGTTTCTGTGTGAGTGTGTGTATTTGCAATGACGACATAGGATGTACTAGGAAGGATTATGTGCGTGAAATTTGATAAAAGCAATGTTTCGTTCGGTAAACAGATATCTGGGTGATGGTCGACCTAGATTCGGATCGCTACATAACTCTCAAACAGCTTCGTTTCCTTGTATTTATTTCACTTGTTCATTTCTATACGGCAAATTTAAAACCTATTTATCCTTACCCCCTTATTCATAAATTTATTTTAGCTAAAGTGTTGCTAATCTCTCCTTTGTCTTTTTCTATCCTACACATTTGACAATGCAACTGACAGAGACAAGGCATTCTATTGCTAAAACGTATCTAATGTTCGTTTATGAATAAGGGGGTTACTGTTTATGCAGAGAACATGCGTCCGTCATATAATATTATTTATTAATCCTCTGTACTTTGTATTATTTATGGGTGGCTTTCATATAAATATACATCTTTGATCTCTGATAGAATCTGAACTTTTCACAAAGCTTAATTATAGATCTAAGTAAGTATGAAAGAAATACAAATGACTTCTGAATGATTTGTTTAAATAGAAAAAAAAATCTGGGAGAAATTATTTCCGGAAAAAAAAACTAATTTATTGATTATTTTAGTAGTAAACGATAAAGTAAAATTAGAATAGTACATTTCCCTTTTTTCTGTAATAGACATAACACACGTCCGGATTTGGTACGGAGCGGATAGCGGATTCGGTACGCCCCGAACCAAATCTGTCCGTGTGTAGCGACGGCGGATTTGGTCCGATGCGGTCCGCTCGCACGAGTTGGTCGGCGGAGTCGGTCCGCCAGACCGAATCCGGTCGTGTGTTACTTCTAAAATGTTTTTTTTTTAAATTGCACAATTAATTATAACGAATAACATGTTTCAACTGCCGTAAACATTTTATTCGATATTTTTTTTTAATTTATCATATTTTGAATTTATATTTTTTGCAAATAGGCGAAGAAAAGATTTTGTCACAAATTTGACGCAGATGAAGTCACGGGCTAACGCTAGTCGAAAGTTAAAATTTTAAAATTTGTTTTTAGAGACTATAGTATTTGAGCCCACCATTAGAGGCCAAGTAAGGATAAAATTGGGCGATCACAGATATGTGAAGGATACACAGTTTAACATAAAAACAAGATGGCGATGCGCGCGACGCGGATGTCGTGCATTTGTGACAACTATTGAGGATACTTACATTATAAAACGTAATGATAACCATAACCATTGAAAGAAGAAGAAAGAAAATATTTTTGTTTCACTATCAATTCTTTATTACCGTCGTATGAAATTTACAACTTGTCATTGTCCTTTGAAATTTATTTCTATAGGTAATAAGTACCACTTATAATATTTGTAATGCTGGGTCCACACGGCAGCGAGTTTGGTCGATAGCGACTCACTGGTGATCTGAAAATCACTGTGTGCACGTGAATATTAGCAGCGACTTATTGTCGTTGCAAATGTGGCGTCTTCTTGATTTCAGCTGCAAGACGTTCACTGCTGGACCAAAGCCTCCCCTCCCCAATAAAGTGGGATAAGCCATAATCGCCACTCATGGCATGCGGATTGGCTATCGCAGTGGCGGTAGTTTTATCGCAGGACGCTGCTGCGTTAGTCAATAATTGCTGCAATTCTAAAAAATCGATAGCTACCAGCGACTTCGTAGCTCTATAGACGTGGCCCGCCACTAGTATGTTTAAATAGAAAGTAGTGTCATTTGGCTTACTTACTTAAATATCGGTCGTTACGGCTTAATAAAAAAAACAGTCAAAAGAGACACTTATAGATTATGTTCATATCTGCGGCAAAATGAATACCCCAATTATAAATCCTACTATACAGCTAGAAAAACACCTGTTTATGCCTGTTTTTTGGACTTGTCAAAGGCATTTGATTTGGTCTCATATGACATACTGTGGCGGAAGCTGAGCGATGAAACGGACATGCCAAAGGAATTATTAAACCTTTTTAAATTTTGGTACAATAATCAGATAAATGTAATTAGATGGGCAGGAGCTTATTCAGGCAATTATAAATTATATTGTGGCGTAAGACAAGGCGGGATAAGCTCTCCAAAGCTCTTTAATTTGTATATTAATGAGCTGATTGTTGCACTCAGTCGAACTAATGTTGGATGCTCAGTGAATGGCAAAATGGTGAATAATATCAGCTACGCAGATGACATGGTTCTTCTGAGTCCAACAGTCAGTGCACTGAGACGGTTGATAGAGGTATGTGAGTCTTATGCGGTGGCCCATGGACTCAGATATAATGCTAAAAAAAGTGAGGTAATGCTTTTTAAGGCAGGGAATAAGAGCTACTCAGTACCCCAAGTCAAGCTTGGTAAATCCTGTTTGAATTGGGTTTACAGATTTCAATATCTGGGTCACTGGGTCACTGCAGATATGTCTGATGATATGGATATAGAAAGGGAGAGAAAGGCGTTGTCAGTTCGGTGCAATATGATCGCTCGCAGATTTGCAAGATGTAGTGCGCAGGTGAAAATCACGCTGTTCAGAGCATACTGCCAGTCGTTCTACACTTGCAGTTTGTGGGTCAATTATACGCAGCGGGCTTACAACGCCCTTCGAATTCAGTACAACATTGGCTTCAGGGTTCTATTGGGGCTTTCGCGATTCTGTAGTGCATCAGGGATGTTTGCGGACGCTCATGTTGATGACTTTAATGCGAAGTAGAGTTTGAATTTTAATTTTTAATTCTAAGATTTATTGTGTATTTATTTTAATTATGGATCAAATGGTCTGAAAATAATTGAATAAATCGTTATCATGTGGACCCAAAAGTCATAAATTGCTAGCGAATCGCCGACGATGAAAGTCGCTGCGTGTGGACCCAGTATAATGTCTATCTACCATACAAGTCTACCTATAATAATATTGCAATTTTAAATAATAGTAACTTAACTGCATTTATAGGATTAAACAAATTTGATTAACAATGTTTTTTTTCCTCCTCGTTTTTTTTTAAAGGGTAGGTAAGCAAGCAACAATCAGTAATATATTTTTTTTATTTCGCTACTTGTTATTTACATTTTTACACGACTGCATTTTTTCATATAATGGAAGAGGTGAACAAGCATGCAGTTCACATTGATGTTAAGTGATGACTGCCGCCTATAGACACCCACACAATGACCAAGGTCAAAATTCAGATTACCACCACTCCTGAGGCCTAAGGTGTTATGCCCCTGTGCCGGAAATTACAGGGCCGTACATTACCACCTGACCGGCACACGATAGTGCTGAACACTACCATTTAGCGGCCATTTAGCGGCAAGTTTAATAGGTAATGTGGTGGTGCCTACGCCCGCGAGTTCCGTCACTGGGGCTCTAGCACCCGTGTACTTTGTGTTGTTTTGACCTCTGGTCGTCGTTAAGATGTTTATAGGCTGCAGTCATCACTTAACATCCATGTGAGCTGCGTGCTTGTTTGCCACCTTCGTAACTCGAAAAAAAGTTAAGACTCACTCAAATTTCAGATGCAATATTTTCAATATCGAATCGCGGTCGGCCCATCATTTTGTTAGATAATATGCGGTTCACGAAAGACTATAAGAGGAGTAATGTCACCCGATGGCGATGTACAAGAAGATCTAAAGGCTGCCGAGCTGCTCTTAATACTGTAGATAATATGATTATTAAAAAAATTGCAGGACACAACCATTTTTAATATATTTGGATCATTTTTGACTCGACGGGCAGGGAAGTAAAGCAAGAGAGAATCGAGAAATATTAATGTAAAATTAAATGAAAAATGGATACATTCGGGCAAGTGAGGTTCTGTAACCTTAAGGTAGAGTCAAAAAAGAAAATACATTCCAAAAATTGAGGATTTCGGAACTTTGTGGCAATTACATTTGCGGCTCAATCCGAGTGAAACTCGCGTAAGAGAAAAACTATGATTTTGGGAAAAATACTAGAATTGTATTTTGTCAAAATAAGTACCGACCGTACCCATTCATTTTCTTAGAAATATTTTTTTTTCAATGAATTTTTTCTTTGATGCTGAATTCAGTAGTTCAGTCGGTGATCGATAAAAAGTTATAAGAGTGTAGGTATCTAAATAATCACATTATCTTTTTTGTCATACAACAAGCACAAACAACAGTTTCAGAAAAAAAAACTGTACTTAGAAGCTTTCCCACAATATAAGTACCTATTGATGTAAATAGAAAAGAACCTTTAGTGCCTTGTTAGTGGAAATAAAGACTTGTTATATTGGCATTTACTGTGTGAAACAGGAAGCTAGTATTTATTTATTTTGTTTATTAATTAACGTTATTGCTGAGATGTATATTCCATTTTTGTTTCATCATGAATATGATTCATAATTAATGTAAGTTGTATTGTAAAAAAAATGAATTTATTTGAAATGTTATAAAATAAATATAACTACGTTAAGAAAAACCGACTTCAAAACCGAAAAGTAAAAAATAATAAAGATTTAATTGTAATTAGGTAGTATATACCTATTATTTATATGTGCTATTTACTAATAGGTTTGAAGTCGGTGCCAAGCCTTAAACAAATAATTATATTTTAATCACTTAAATATGAAAACGAGCAAATTAAATACACTGCACAAAACGTAACCGGCGAATCGTGGGTGTTTGCTTTGCATGTATGCTTGAATTCATGTATTTACCTCTGCCTACCCCTTCGGGGATTACAGGCGTGAAGTTACGTTTTAATACAATGAAATGCCTACTTTAGTGATTTTGTCTTGGCACCGACTTCAGTATTAAATAGCACATATAATTAATAGGTAGTATATACCTAATTACAATTAAATCTTTATTATTTTTACTTTTTAGTTTATTGCTGCATTGCCAATTAGATTAATGTTCACATCTGTTAAATTTGTAAAATCTGACTCTTTTAGCTTCGTGATAGTTAGATTGTTTAGGTGTGTCGATACAAAATTATTACACGACAATAGGAAATCAATTTAAAAAAATTATCCACGAAGGAGTAAATAAGCTGTGTTGTGTCGTCGATGAGTAAATGTGTCACTGTCACTTGTTGTCATCTTGTTGTCATGCGCATTAGGACTATCTAGGACGTCAGTAGATTCAACGCACTGTATGACAACTCGCCGTCTATTCTAATTCCTTTAGTCTGAGGTGAAAGTAAGTAAAAAAATGCTCATATAATAAAAACTGATGGGCCTATCTGAATCAATTTTTTATGGGACCAATTCGAAACTATTCCGCATCCAAACAAAGAATTACGTAAATCGGTCTTGAAATCTCGGCGAAATTCACGTACATACATAAAAAAATATCTATACCACCCGAATTGAGAACCTTCTCGTTTTTTGAACTCGGTTAAAAATATGAATTTATTATTGCAATAATGTAGCAAGTTAATTTTGTTGTAAGAACATCCATAAATTCTAATTCTAATTGCATACATAAAAATAATAATATATTTTTGTATTATAGAAATAGTTTTTATTTTTCCTGTTTTTTGTGAATTTTTAAAGGCGTTACGCCCTCTTGCCCTCTAGTGGAGCAGAATTCTTTCGCTAGTGCAGTCAACCGAACAATGGTGGTCAAACCATTCTAACAGAACAGTAGTAAATTCAATAATGGGGCGGGCAATATGTGCGTGGACGGGGACCTCTTAATTTTGGGCACTTCGTCTGAACGGACCAAAAAGAATGGACCGTAGTCCATTCGGCCGTAATCAAAAAACGTCTACGTCCCAACGGCCCGGTCATAAAATAATTTAAAAGTACAGTCGCATACAAGCGTAACAGTCGTATGGTTTATACATTTTCACTACAAGATATTTACATATTTAAAGTAGTATTTAATCTTATAGTTGTAATCTAAGTACACAAAATCGTTAACATCTTCGTTTCTAGTTGGCACGACTTCAGGTACCTAACTCAACAATGACCCTTTCTTATCAACCAATCACAAGCAGGCAGTTTATCTGTTACGTCAGAGGTGTGGCGAAAGGAAGGTTCATAATAATATGCAATCAGTGTTTTTTAAGGTTTCGGAGTAAACAAGGAACCCTTATAATTTCGCCATGTTCGTCTGTCTGTCTGTCCGTCCGTCTGCGGTTTAGCGCAAAAACTATAAGTACTAGAGACTTGAAATTTGGCACAAGTGTACAATAATCACGCCGACATAGTATAATAAAAACATCAAAATAAAATTATAAAGGGTTTTTTTTTTATTTTTCTATATAGTGTGGGATATCGTTGAATAGGTCTTCCAAAAATGTAAGGGGTGTGCTTACATCATTTAGTTAACTGTTCGTGACTTATTAAGCTTTAAAGTGCAAATTTTCGTTACAGTCAAGTGTCCCCCCCCCACCATCTACCAACTAAACGGTTGTTGTTAGAAATTCAAACGTTGGGGAAATAGTAGCTACATATAACGAAATAAAACGGAAAATTATCACACCTAAGTTGGCTTTACAAGTTTGCGAGTAATAGTCCACCAAATATAATACTCGAAAGTTTTGAACAACTGCATAGAAAATATTTATATATTTTTTAATTACATTAATCAATTGCACTATTTATTTTTCGCAATAACACATGCAAGTGAACTTTAGAAATTAAAGAAAAAAACTGAAATAATAATTTGACTTCGGGCAGGAATCGAATCTGAAAATTTTTTTGGAGCCAATTTTTCTTTAATTTCTACATTAATTAAACCTAAAAATTACGGAACACTACACTGCGCGTGGCCCAACACGCACTTGACCAGGTTTTTTTTTTGTCAATATGTTTAAGTGGTTGATTATTTTTATGTATGTATATATATGTATCTTCACGCCAGGTCCCTAACGGGGTAGGCAGAGAGTGTAGAGCATTGTTAGAAAGAAAAAAAGTTAAGACTTAAGTATTTCAATGTATAACTATTACACTCGAATGTACTCCATGTATACATTTGTTAACAATATTTTATGACCGGTCCGTTGAGACGTAGAATTTATTTACGTGGTATTTGATTACGGCCGAATGGACTACGGTTCATTCTTTTTGGTCCGTTCAGACGTAGTACCCTAATTTTGGGTACTTCATGACCTTTTTTTTTTGCACGAGCGTCACCCTAGTGGTCTTCCAAATACCAAATGCCGACCCGGGCCCCTGATGACCTGATGTCCGCCACTGGTTTTACTCACTAAAATCCCGCGGTGTTCCTTTTCGGCGCCTTTTTATATTATTATACGTCCCACTGCTGGGCACGAGTCTCTACCCTTTTTGGGGGGGAGGCCTGGAGCTTACTTCACCACGCTGCTCCAATGCGGGTTAGTGGAGCTACGGGTTAGTGGCTAATTCGCTGTCGGATGTTTTCAAACCGCCCATAAGGCCTCCGATATGGTTTTAACGACTGCTATCTATGGATAGCAACCGGTACCGACAGCTTATTGTGCCCGCTTACGCTCTACTCACTGATATTATAACCTACTAAAACTAGATAATTTTGATTACAGTAGCGCAGTATTCAACATCAAAACAGGGTCAGCCTGTCCTCGTACTAAACAACATGCGATTCTCAAAAGATTATGTCCGAAACCACATCACGAGATGGCGCTGTACGAAGAAGAGATGTCGGGCGGCTGTTATGACACTCGGCGATGCCATTGTAAAAATAATTGCGGAACACAATCATACATAATTTAACATAGAACTAAGTCTTGTATGTCACTACATAGTATAAAATAAAATCGCTTTCCGCTGTTTGTCCCTTGTTTCTGTCTTTAAAACTTAGTGATATAGGAGTAAGTTTTATATGTATAAAACATACATAATACTTCTCGGACGCCTGGAGCTTACTCCACCACGCTGCTCCAATGTGGATTGGTGGAGGTGGGTGGGTTGGTAGCCAACCCGCTGTCGGATGTTTTCACACCGCCCATAAGGCTTCCAACAAGGTTTAACGACTGCTATCTATCGATAATAACCGGGACCGACGTTTTAACGTGCCCTCCGAAGCACAGAAACGCGCATTTAATTTGCCACTAGCGGTCACCCATCACACTACCCGACCGCGCCTGTAGTGCTTGAACGAGTAGATCGCCTATGATCTACACAAGCCGCGGGGCCATGCGCGCTTCCCAAAATTATACATAGCCCGTAATTTAATTATAATGTCCTATAGCATATTTTCGAAAACATTACAGATTTAAAATGCGGAGGCCCGTGCCTATTGGAATTGCACCCGTGCGAAGCCGGGGCGGGTTGCTAGTTAATTATAAAAGTAATAATCGAAATGCGTTGTTCAGGATCTGGTCTTGCGACTAGTGTAATTAATCTGTGTTGTGTTAACGCATAAAAAGACACTGTTTTAAATTTCCGCTTAAACTATATCTGCTGTTTAATTTTGTCTCATAAATATATTTAAAAATATGGAATACGTTGTATTATTGTTTTTGAAGACTTTTAATTTTTTTATATCATGTAGTGACGAACGAGCATACAGTTAACATTAATGGTAAGTGACATTAGTGAACCTTTGCATAAATCAGAAATTCCAATCTAGATGCGTTGACACTCCTGTGGTCTAAGTTCTTATGCCTCTATGCCGGACATGGACATTACTACCTGATCGGAACATGATAGAGCTAAATACTACCATTTAGCGGTTCCCTACTAACCGCTACGTGCTATGTTAAATTTTAGGAAACGCGCATAGCCCCGCGGCTGGTGTAGATCATAGGCGATCTACTCGGTGAAGCACTACGGGCGCGGTTGGGTAGTGTGATGGATGACCGCTAGTGGAAAATTAAATGCGCGTTTCCGTGCTTCGGAGGGCACGTCAAGGCGTTGTTCCTGGTTGCTATCGATAGATAGCAGTCGTTAAACAAAAGAACGGATTTTCTAAGCTCTGATTGGAACACGGTAGTGCTGAACACTATCATTTGACGGCAGGCAGACTAAGCAGGTAATGTTAATATTTTAAAATATGAATTATGTATTGATTGCATTAAAATTTGTTTTTTTATACAAAGATATATTTTATTTTATTTATAAGACATATATTAGATTATTCATAAAGATATAGAATATTATATGAATAACCAAAAATTTTGGGACAAACCAGAATTCGCGAAAACTAATAAACAGCATATCCATACAAAGTCGTCGTTGCAGCGTTTGGCAGCGATTTCATGGTTCAAATCTTAAAAGGTGAATCACCTTTAAAAAAATAAGTAACCTAATCAATAACCTAATTAACAAATAATTTTAATTACGGAAGGGAAGTATTCAATATCGAAACGAGGTCGGCCTATCATTATTCTAAAAAACATGCGGTACTCTAAATATTATGTCGGGGACGACATCACGAGATGGCGCTGTACAAAAAGATCACATTGCTGTCAAGCCGGCATTTTGACCCTCGGTGATATCATTATCAAAATAAGAGCGGAACACAACCATGAATAATATGAACGAAGACAATGAAGCGCATTGTTAGTTAATAATAATAAAAAAACTAAGGATTAACACCCATATTCTAAGTCGTAATCCCGACCTTAACTCAACTTCACTCAATGGAATTGGTATTCTTAGTTGTAACTAATAACGTCAACTCGATATTCTGCCTCCTTTTGAGGTAAGGAAGCAATTGTCAAACTCCAAGGTACGCCACGACCTACTTTGATGTTTCGAGGAGTATTTACGGAACTGTCTGGAAATATAAATAAATACCATATTTTTCTACAAAAATGCATTTTCAACACTTTGTGAATTATCTAGGTATATGATAATCCGTACACATGAGTTACTGTCAAAATACAACTAAGAATATTGATTTCGAGGCGTCCTCATAAAGTGTATTAAGCTGTTTGTGAGTCAAGGAATGTTTCGAGTAATGTCTTAGAATATGGGTGTTAGATCCTTATGCTGCGACCTTCAAGATCGTGTTTTAAGTACCTAGCGCTCACTCATGTGTGAATGCATAAAAACACGATGTTAGAAATTACTAGATACGTTTGATATAAAACTGTATATCATAAATATATTTTGAAGAGGCAAAATGATGTATTATTTTTGTTTTAAGATCATTTGATGTACGCTATACGTTATTAATAATGTAATTTATTTAATTATCTTCCTTATTTCCAGGAACAATTATTTTCGAGATGTCAAATAAAGGACAAGTAAGAATAAAATTAGATGATCAGAGATATGTAAAAGATAGAGAGTATAATTTTAAAACAAGATGGCGTTGCTCAAGACGCGGTTGCCGCGCTTTTGTGACAACCATAGAGGATACTTTTATTGTTAAACGTTACGATTATCATAATCATTGACAATTGTATGAAAATATAAAATATACAATTCTGGTGGACCCACCAAAGATTGTGCCTAATCGCAGCGCCACTTAAACAATTTCCAAAAATCTGCGTCAAAATTGCATCGGTAGCGCACATACTGGGAAATCGTAAAACAGAGTGTAATTGTAATAATATACATCACTCTCTCCATAAATGTATGTAAGATGAATTAAATGAAAAAAAATCCGTTTTATTGAAACAAGTATATCAAGATGTATTTTTTTCCCTTAGTTTCCTCGAACGTTGTACACCTTAAGATATAAATAAATGAAGTATCTACGGATAATAAAATATAACTAGTGATCGCCCAATGGTTGAAATTCGACCACAATACATATGCATAAAATATAACTAAGTTTGAATTCTATAACGAACCTATATGGTGAAAAGTATACAGCACATGTAATTGACATTAACAATGTGAACGTAATTGTTTGTATTGGCAAATGCATGGAAGTGTGTAATGTTATATTTATTCATAAAATGCATTATAATTGAAAAATATTAGCATTACGCACTTCTCCTACATATAAACTATAAAGGTACCGAATTTTAATTGTCCTCCGTAAGAGCAATTTTCGGTGTCACAAAGTTTTTGTTTCACGTATTAATATAATGATTATGATTTCAGCACTAAGGTATCAACTATCGACACGCGGTCAGCGCATCTTGATACTTGATAATAAACGGTTTTCAAAAGCATATACTAAACACAACCTGACAAGATGGAGGTGCATAAAAAGAAACATTGGCTGTCGTGCAGCTATTACGACATTTGAAAACGGTATGATTAAAATAACGGAGGAACATAATCATGATTGATGTTTTTATCATGATACGTGGACAAGTTATTTGCAGGCACAGCATCTCATATAAGTACCTATACTCTAATTCACCGAGAATGTCTAATGGAGCGCCTTTTATTTTGCACAATTGTATGAAAGAAATAAGGGACAGTACTTATTTTTTTTTTTTATTCTCCATTTAAAGAGCTTGGTCAAAGTACTACTATTGTAAATGACAATCATTGTTCAGATTTAAAGTTATAAGGCTTCCTTTAAAATGCTTCCTATGTTTATTTTAAACTAGCTTACGCCCGTGGTTTTATAATGTGTTTTAGCTAAATAATCGAATGCGAATCAAGTCGTGTAATATGTATAGTTTTCTCATTTTATGAAAACGGACTGACATAAATGCGCAGCGTGTACGCACCCTATGTTCCTTACCTACGACCTATGAGATGCCAATCCGAATTTCCCTACATGATTGTCTCGATGAATAGGCTATACTAGATGGAATTTGGCGGGAACCTTGAAAGATGCGTGTGGTGCTTTTATTTTATTTCATTTTCTTGGTGTATTTTTGAGTTATATTAAATAAAGTAGGTGGCATTTTGTTTGATATAGGCTTATTACAGTTACTGTATAGTGAAATAGAATAACAGTGCGAAAACACGTTCCTTCGGTTAGCCTCCAAAACCTCATTGTAAATGTATTCTTATATTCCATTGTAAGGTATTTGTTAATTAAGGTCTTTGTTATATTAGAGTAGAGATTTTGTTTCTAAGATTTGTTTCACTGTGTATTAATTAACTATCCACCCATAGTATTGTTGTCACTAACTTTGTTTTACCTGCCTACTGACGTAAATTAGGTGAGCATACATACATATCTTAATGGTTACCCATAGAGCAACACGGGCCACCGCAGCGGACCGGAGGGAAGTAGCTATATGCAGGCGGCTTTCCCTTCTGTCAAAGTACAAGCACAGCTACCCTAAGCCTGTCGCCGACATGTTTAAATGTATGCGTGAAATTGTTTATGTATTTTGTTAAAGTCAAGGTGTGAGTTTCATAGTAATAGATTTTTGATATGTTCTTAGGTTTTCGCGAGCTACACTCATTGAAATAAAACTATTTTTACGGATTTATCTCGCGTATAATAAACTAAAAATCATTTTAGATTATTATACGCGAGATAAATCCGTAAAAATAGTTTTATTTCAATAGACGATTTTTGTTGTGTGTGGGGTGTGTGTCACAAAAATTTCCCTCCGCAAAAAATGACGGAGTGTTTCGCATCGGTACCCAATAAACGCTGTGGCTACTCGACTTCGTTCGGCCGGTGGCCTGTGTCGCTCTATGTGGTTTCCTAATGCTAGCATTTAGTGATGCAATGTAATTTTTGACCGAATTTAAATAGAAGGAGGTTCTCAATACGATCCGTTTTTTTTTGTTGTAAATGTAAGTAAATGTTTATTGTATGAGATAGTTTTTAGTAGTATTCACTTTCAATGTCAAGTTTGCTTTTTTCCACTTTCTTTAAGTAAATAAAACACACAAGTTATTATATTACATGTTTGATTAGATTTTTGTATGTTTTATTGACTATATAGTGTATCTGGGTGCATCATATACATAGTTCAAGGGGCTTTGTCCTATTTTATGACTTAAATTCTTCTATATATGGTCCAAGAGATACTGAACCCTCCGAGTACCGTTGGTCCTGTAAGGCTAAAAATTTTTGTAGGGATGAATCATAACATGCTAAGTACAAAAACCATCGCCTGGAAAGGATCAACCCGTCACGTCATCAACCAAAACAAAAAAAAAATAATTTGTCGCTGTATGCTATAAACAACAAAGTCTTTAAATAACAAAGTCATGTAAATTATTTGTTTTTATGTAATGGAAGTGGCAAACAGCATGCAGTTAACATTGTGATGTTAAGTGAACACTGTAGCCTATAGACACCCATACAAAGACCAAGATCAAAATGCAGATGCATTACCACTCCTGAGGCCTAATGTGTTATGCTTCTGTGCCGGAAATTACAGGGCCGTACATTACCACCTGACAGGAACACGATAGTGCTGAACACTACCATTAGGTAATGCGGTGGTGCCTACGCCCGCGAGCTCTGTTACTGGAGCTCTACCACCAGTAGTCATTTGTAACAGAAATGTTTTTTTTTAGTATCATTATTTCGGTGAATTTAGAGTGAGCGCTTTTAGAGTTTTTGGGATTAAACTGAACACTGATTTTGACGTCACCAGCGAGTCGCTATCGACCAAGTCGCTGGCGTGTGAACTCAGTATTATAGAAATACAGTGTATAGTGGTAACACACGTCCGGATTTGGTACGGAGCGGACAGCGGATTCGGCACTCTCCGAACCAAATCTGCCCGTGTGTAGCGACAGCGGATTAAGTCCGATGCGGTCTGCTCGCGCGGGTTTGGTCGCCGGAGTCGGTCCGCCCGCCGGATCGAATCCGGTTGTGTGTAACTACTGTTAGAAGTGTCACCATGGATCGGAACTGTCAGTTGACGGATAAAAGTAGATAATAAATCTATTGATAAAACGCTGAGCAATTTTATGTAAATTATTACATATATGATACAATATTGACATTTGAGGATACATGGGTACCGTGAGAAGTTAAAATTTTGATAGACTTTTTATGACTGATAACATTACTTTCCATTTGGTTATAATGGCAACCCTTGATACGTCCCACTGCTGGGCACGTTTCTCCCCTTCTTGGGAGGAGGCCTAGAGCTTATTCCACCACGCTGCTCCAATGTGGGTTGGTGGAGATAAGGGTTAGTGGCCAACCCGCTGTCGGATGATTTCGAACCGACCACATAAGGCCTTCGACAAGGCTTAACGACTGCTATCTATCAATAGCAACCGGGACCGACGGCTTAACGTGCCCTCCAAAGCATGGAAACGCGCATTTTAATTTGTCACCAGCGGTCACCCATCACACACCCTACCGCGTTCGTATCGCTTAACCGAGTAGATCGCTTCCGATCTACACCAGCCGCGGAGCCATGCGCGCTTCATCGCGCTTCCATTTGGTTAAGCGTATATATATATTTATGGTAATTACTCCAGACTACCATATCACGACGGAAAGAAGAAACGCATTTTTTTTTTTTTATTTATTTAAAAACATACAATAATTAGGTGAATACAATAACAGTAAGACGCAACATAAACTCGTTCGAGTTTTACCGCGCGTCAGTGTCATCAACATATTATTTATAACATTAATTACCTACCTACAAAATTAGGGTGAGAGTATTTTTTTTTTTTTTGGTGAAATAACGATGTAATATATTTTCAGAAATAATTTTCACGTCTTCGAAACGAGGTCAACGGGTCCTACAACTGTCTCAATATAGGTTTAACTTCGTGAATTCTCGTGGTACCAATAATTCGGTAACTCGGTGGCGATGTGTGAAAAAGACAATTGGATGTCGAGCTACACTGCTTACCATAAATGACGTCATTGTAAAACGTGGGTCCAAACATAACCATCCGTAGGTTATAGGTTAGGAAACTGCAGAATCGTTTCGTTCATCCAGATATGCTGCAAACTTAATTTTTACGCATATTTATAATTAAGACTCTAGAGCAGAGGTTCCCAAAAAAATTTTTTTGTAGACCCCTTTCAATTTTTTTCTGGTTTCCGTGGACATTCCCCTTCTTGCTACATTTATATCACATTCCCATATTTCCAACGTCTACGTAGACCCCCATCGAGTCCCATGGACCCCAGGGGGTCTATATGGACCACTTTGGAAATCACTGCCCTAGAGAATATACTCGTATATCGACTAGGTTGCAAATCAAAATTTAGCCGCAAGTATTTTTAATTTAATTATTTTACTTTTAAAAGCCAGCAACTCTTTTATATGGCCGATTAAATTTGGCTCCCGTATATCATAACAATGAGAAAAAAGAAATAGCTTTAATATGATGTATAAATAAAACATGTACCTATGACGTAAAAAGTTATCGGGCGGAACGAAAATATGTAGGGGCGGCCAAGTGCGCAACCGCATCCGTGATTTTTCAGTCTTTATACATAACGCCGTGAAGTGGACGTAATTTTATTAAAAGAGAAGTTAAAAAAATCCTTCTTAAAAAAAAAATACTTGCGGGCATTTTTGATAGGCAACCTTCTGGATATATATTCTTTAGATTATAAATTTGTGTAAAAATTAGGTTTGTAGCATATCTGGATGAAGAAAATGATTCTGCAGTGGGATCCTAACCTATTTTGAATGAGTTGTTATATTAAAGGTTAAGTGCGAGGTACGGTTTTAGATATCCTCATCTGTTTTTAAGGATAGACAAATTTATTTTATTTTTGCTGGCGGTAAAACTTCAGGCGTAGGCATCATTACCTAATCTACTTGCCGAACAATTGTTTTTCTTTATGTGATGGAAGTGGCAAACTATCATGCAGCTCACATTGATGTTAAGCATAGAGCAACACGGGCCACCGGCCGTGGCCGCGGCGGGCCGGAGGGGAGTAGCCATATGCAGGCTTTCCCCTCTGTCAAAGTACAAGACCAAATGATCCTAAGGTGTTATGCCTCTGTGCCGGAAATTACAGGGCCGTACATTAATGTTCGGTCAGATTGTCATGTACGGATCTATCATATCCGGCAAACAGGCATTACGACTTTGGCCTCGGGAGTGGCAACGCATCTAAAATTAAATCTCTGGCCTGGCAGATGAAGAATTATTGCAAAATGCACACATAAGAGTTAGGTCTGGGTGTTAGTGAATGACAGCACCAGTGATACAGGGTAACTTAGTGGTATTATGTAAGCGTTCTTGTTTTTATATAAAAGTATTATATAAATCAAACACATAAAACATGTTGGTGTTGATACATCAAACATATATTCGTTATAATATTCATTCACTGTGCCCACTCGTCCCCTCAAATGTTTGAGGTTCCCACTCGTCCCCTGATCTATTAATTATTTTTAAATCAACTACGTATATAACGTCCCGATCAGCTGGTTCCTCCCGCGCGTCCCTCTTCACTTCGGCGCCGCGGCGGTCATCACAAAGGCGCGAACAGTATTCACTGTACTAATTTCAAGATTTACTTTCGGCTCGTGTGGTTATAGTACAGTCGCGTACTAATGGCTGAAATAAAAGGTGTGTAGTAATTATGTAGATATTATATTTATTTCAAATCACAGACAATTACAGTATCCAACAAGAAATAATGCACATCGAACTCAGGAAGAGACGTCGGCTTATTTCGGATCTGTAGAGCGTTATCTCTTTCGCACCTTACTTATTTGACGTTTGTCGATCATTTTGATCAAGTTTTGACCAATACCGGACTACGGAAGCTTCCGTAGGCAGTGTGCAGCAGAGATAACGCTCTATAAAGCCGAAACTAGCCGATTGTCACTTTCATAGGCTCGATGTATATTATTTCTTGATGCGCTTACTTACGGAAATTATTAACAAATTGTAGATCGTGCACTTTCTATAAATCCACATTCACATTTACAACAATAAATAATCAACAGCGATGTCTAATCAAAGGATAAGGAATAATAAAAATATTTTATTTTCTAAATTCTATAGAAAATGAATAAATATTGATTGATCTCCTAGAAGGGGACCAAAGGGCACATATGTAAGGGTCAAATCTATAACTTTTATCCAACGGGACGAGTAGGTACCTTCAAAATGAATAAATATTGATTGGTCTCCTACAAAGGCACCAATGGGCACCTATTAATGGGAACCTACAGCTTTCTAATTGAATAAAACTATATGAACATTTATTTTCTACGGTTCTTGTAATTTACAAGACCGGTTAGCATTGACTTGTAGTTAGGCGTGACATGTACGGTGCGTTTGTGACGCCTTACGGAACGGCCAATCGCGCGCCATCTCTGACTTGCTCGTTCACACGTAGCGAGCCGTGTGCATACGTCTTTACCCACAACAAAGTGTTAGCCATGCTCGTGAATGCAAAGACTGAAATTAAATTAATGTATGTATGTATGTATCTTCACGCCAGGTCCCTAACGGGGTAGGCAGAGAGTGTAGAGCGCCAGACATCCCGGTTCTGACAAACCTCTCGTGCCTCGTCTACCTTCATCATTCTCTTCATACATGCACGCCGATTCCCAAGACTTTTGACCCCACCATCAGACAGAACTCGACCTATTTGGTCATGGTAGGTCAGCCTTGGTCTCCTGGGCCTCTGCAACCATCCACATTCGCATTGTATATCTGTTTAGTCATTCGCTCATTTGACATTCTTTCTATATGCCCGAACCATCGGAGCGTGCCTTTTTTCATTTTTACACCGATACTATCATTCACACAAAGTCTCTTTCTTACATCTTCATTAAATTAATGTTCAGTCAAAACAGCTGTATAATCTAGATACTTAATTAATCTTTAAACATTTCTTAAGAATTTTTGTAAGAAATTTATTGGAGATGTTTCAAAAATATAAGATATGTTATTTGGTTTCGTTTATACTGTTATGTCAATAAAGTTATTGTTTGTGAAATTTCATACCTTCATTATTCCCTTCGTTATGTAACATATAATTGTTTCATTTGCAGCACATTTTTAAATTTAAAATAAAATACTTTCCGCACACCATTTGTCAAAAATAGTCGTTTTATGTAAGTATGAAAATGGTTGATGAACACATTAAGTAATTTAAGTAAACCTTATTTGACAATGTATATCTAAATAGAACTACGTATTAAAATTCAAATCACTTTCAGTGATATTCGCATTCAATAAGGACGGAAAACGCGTTGCAATCTACGATGGCTATACATTCTACTCCTGTGACAGGGTTAAACCAGAAGGCAGTGTCAGAATCAGTAGTATGTGGAGGTGTACTAAAGGATACCCTTGTAAGGCGCGCTTCAAAGCCACTTATTGTGGACAACTCATTCGAATTACTACGCTAGACCATAGTCATGAGCCACCGTCTATAGAAGTCAACAATGGATGCATAGTGAAGATTACCAAAAAGGAATTGTGTAGGAGAGGCACTTATTATACTAATTCGAAAAAAAATGAATAGTAATATTCAGCGATGATTAATATGAGATTTATTTAATGATTGTTAGAATTAGTTAAAAAAATGATGATAATATGAATCTATTTGTACCATTTTTTAATTTGTTATAGAACTGATTTATAATTGAACGGTCTTATTCATAAAAAAACGCTTATAGCATTCATTAGTTAAAATGCTCTATAAGCCTATAAAACGTTCTATAAAATTGTTTATTCATAAACGTTCTATAAACCTTCCATAGTTAAAATTCTGCTAATAGACAAAATGTTGCCAGTGCAAGGAATTCAGTGGACAAATGGATCCAGCAAGCGATCAAGCACGCCAAATTGTCTACAAATTACGTGTGAAAATGACCTTATTTCGAAAAAAAGGAAAAAAATCAACGACACCACATGTGACTTATAGTCATGTCAAGTCATTCCTAGCTTCGTTCCATTAATCGACCGCAACGACCGCGACCAAGTCCGCTGAAATTGCCGTTTTGGTGAAAGCACAAAATATTGGTGGATCGGAGTGGACGCAATGTGGTCGCGAACAGTGACGTTATTTATGACGTCAAACGACCGCTCGCGACGACCATGGGCCTCAGGTGGAACAATACACAGGCCGTTACGGTCATTGTGGTCGATTGATGGAACGCGCCCAATGTCAATTTCAACAATCAGCTGTTGAATGTAGGCCATCTTTTTTCCTTATAGCACTGTTATAGTAGGGTTCTGGCCTCTATAAATTTATAGTGTAATAATCTCTCAGGTAGTCCCAAAGATACAACCCACGCCTTGGCCTCCGAAAACTCTCCAATAGTGCTCGGGAAATCAGGAACAAATATATAACACACTGAATTGGTTACATACACTTTTACTATTTTCGTTACACTTTTTCAAAATTACTATCACACACTGAATTGGTTTACACACACTTTTGCGTTAGTTCGAAATAATATGAAACAATTATTAAGGGTAAAAGCGACTTCTTTACGATATTCAATAAACTGAAAAGTCTATTATATCGGTTGCCTAACTAGCATAGTTGGTAATAGATGGCGCTGCTGCTACCATAAAGCAATGCAATAGATGTGAAGGAAAGATTTGACAAATCGGGCAAGACTTCAGTAGCTCAATTGGAAGAGCGTCTGGACTAGATTCCCAGTAGGTTGCGAGTTCGAGTCTCGCCTGAAGTCAAATATTTCTTTCCATTTTTCTTTAAAAAAAAAATATATTTCACAAGCATGTGTTAATGCGAAATAATATAAAACAATGTATGAAGAGTTGTTTTGTTTTCAGAAGAATTAGATTCATATTAGTTTAATAAAATTGTATTATAACTATTGTAAATATTTCCTGTATAAGTTTACGTAATTCCGTTGAGTTGGCAATCATTCTTATACTTATAAGTTATTTATTTCTTGATTTCCTGTTCTACTGCTATGATTATCTATTATTATGTAGGTATATCATAATAGTTATTTTTGAATACATTTAATATTCAACTTCGTTCATATTGTTGAATTGGAATAAAGTGTCGTGTTTTATTTTTAAACATAATTGTATTGTCTCCTCCGTTATTTTACTTTGGACCTTTGTTGTTTTTTTTTTTATATATTTTTATATTTGTCGTCTTTGAACAAATCTAACTAGAATTTAATTTTTTCAGTTCAATTCGTATTTAATAGAAATGGGAAACAGCTAGCATTGATCGGTGGTTACACATTCTACTGTGGAGTGAGAGGTACGAAGACAAATATATGGAGATGCACGCGTTGGGGACTTTGTAACGCGAGGTTTATAATCAGTTGTGACGGAAAAATAATCACTGCTCAGTTGGAGCACATCCATCAACCTCCTACGTATGTCATTCACGATGGCATATACACTAAATATTAAATTGTAATCTTACTTGGGACGTGTATAGTATACTGGGTTATTGAAAGGTTACCTTCATATTCGTTATGTTATGCGAAACGCAGCCACATACAGTTTCAGTTCGATGCAGGATCCAATTTATTACCGTATCTGTTTCTAAACATGTGTAAGTATCTTGTTCTAGTTCATTAGTAATGCAAGAGTATACTGTTGAGGTATCGCCAGGCCAGTACTAAGCTGGTGTGGTGATACAGCAAAAAAACATGAATACCCTCAGAAATGAAATGCTCGTGTGAAAGAAGGATTATTCATCAAGTAAGCGTTAGTATATCATTAGATTATGCTTGAACGCTTTAATTTCAGTATATTCATAAAAATAATAGATGTAAAACTGATAACAGATCTCGGTCACAACATCTTTTGGGTTTCTAGAAAAAGGGCAACAGTTTCACGGACTTTTTTTACACACTTTTTTTTAACACGGCGAGTTAATTACCTCTCCCTTTAAAAAGCTAGTCAAACATTTGTTCAGTAGTTCAAACATGTTCGTACTGCTGAACTTTATGCATTTTTTTTTCATTAAAAGTCTAATATTTCACTTAATGTCACATGTAAAAACAGCCTCATTTCACTTATATCATCATCCCTTAATTTGGGTACCTATATGTGATGGGTGGACAAATGTAAGTGTGATAGTATTATCTTCGCCTTTCACCCGCTTTTTTTCAAACCAACATACTGACATAAATATCAGACTATTTTTTGTTAAGTTGTGATGGATTTAGTGAAAGTTATATCTAAGATTTTATATTAATAATTTTAGCAATAATAAAATATTGTATCTCGTTCTGTAAGTACTTAATAGGATACGGAAATAAAATAATTGTCCAATTTTTTTTCTCTTATTTATTACAAATTTAAGCCTGGGTTATTATAACATTTCACATCCTTTTCTAACTAATAAAAATCTGTTATAGTTAGAGCAGGATGTGAAATGTTACAATAACTTTAACAAAAGTCGTGGTGAAACCCGTGGCTTAGTCTTTGCTATTTATTGTGTATCGCTTTTTATTGAATACTAGCTGTGCCCGCAACTTTGTTTGCGTGGAATAGTGGCTTTGGGACATTAGGCAGCGCTTTTGGATATACATTTTGGTTAATTTTGGATCATAAACACTTTTGGGTAGCTAAATCTGTTTTGCAGTAATGCTTCTCTGTACACGATATTAGACGTATGACCATCGGGGATAAAAGCACACAGGCTGCTAGGATTGCGAAAAATTGCTTATTATGTGTTTAAACGCGCATCCATCCTATGCTGAACCGTATTTTAGAAAATGCCATTTTAAACTTCTAAGCATAATATTTTTTTATAGAAAATTATTATAAACTTTTGTAAATTTTCAGTCAATTTTTAAACATGAAAGATAGATCTATGCATAATATAAGCACCCCGTAAGAGCGCCGGCTCAGAAGAGAAAAATTGAATATTAACGTTGTGCATTTTTACCCACTAATGCCACCACCACCACCACCACCACCACTACAATCGCTACCAACGCCATCAATGCCATCACCGTCACCAAACACCTACGCCACCAATGCCACCACTGATACAAACGCCACCAAAACCACCACCACCACCATAACCAATGCCACCAACGCCCCCAAAACTACCAACAACACCACCAACATCACCAACGCCACCAATGCCTCCACCGCCAGTAAAACCACCGCCAGCACCACTTACGCCACCAACACCACCACCAGAGTCACCAACAACACCTATGCCACCAACGATTTGTATGTAGATGTTGCAATATTCACATACAATTTTATTGGTGGTAGCTCCAGTGACGGAGCTCGCGGGCGTAGGCACCATTGTATTATCTAATGTACTTGCCGCAAAATGGTAGTGTTCAGCACTATCGTGTTTCGGTCAAGTGTTAATGTATGGCCCTGTAATTTCCGGCACAGAGGCATAACATCTTAGGCTTCAGGAGTGGTAACGCATCTGCATTTTGACCTTGGTCTGTGGGTGGGTGTCAATAGGCTGCAGTCATCACTTTACATCAACGTGAACTGCATATTTGTTTGCCATTTCCATTACTTATTAAAAAAAAAACTTTACATCAATGTGAAATGCATTCTTGTTTGCCACCTTGGTTACATAATATACGTGAGAATCGGACTTCCATTGGCATTTATTGAGAAAAAAATGGTGTCGTATCGTTCAAAAGATTTGATATTTTATGAGTTGCACTTTTTTTTTAATGTATTGAAAGTGGTAAACAAGCACGCAGTCACATTGATGTTAAGTGATGACTGCAGCCTTTAGGCACCTACACAAAGACCAGAAGTCAAAATACAGATGCGTTACCACTCCTGAGGCCTAAGGTGTTATGCCTCTGTGCCGGAAATTACAGGGCCGTACATTACCACCCGATCGGAACACGATAGTTCTGAACACTACCATTTAGCGGCAAGTATATTTTAGGTAATGCGGTGGTGCCTACGCTCGCGAGCTCCGTCTCTGGAGCTCTACCACCAGTGAATAATCTGCCAATAAGATATGGGAATAATACAATATTTTTTCAGTTGTTATAGTTCAGAATACATTCGGTAAACAATTAGCGGTTCTACAAGGATACACTTTCTACTGTGATGGACGTAGCAAAAATCGAAATACGTGGCAATGTACCAAAGCAGGATCGTGCAAAGCTCGCTTTACGACGACTAAATTCGGAGAAATAATTCGCATGAATGGTATACATAACCATTCGCCACCACATTTTGTTATTAGTAACGGTATACTTACGAGGATATAATTTAAAGAAAACATTGTGAAAAAACCGTTCGCCTGTTGTGTTCATTCTATCGGCGCTCGGGTTGTCCGAAAACTGGTTGTTGAAAAAACAAGAGCTCTCCAGGGTTTACAAGACAACTCCCCTGGTGTTACAAATGTTTGTAGGAGACGGTAACCACTTTCCACCATTGAAATAAAACTATTTTTACGGCTTTTTCTGGCCTATATTAAACTTAAATAATTTTTAAAATCAACTCCGAAATTTTAAAATATACGAGTAAATGGTCCCGGGCAGACTGAGGTGACATACTTGTATTATTATGTCTGACAGCAGTTTGAACAAAATTATATTCTCCTGTATAAATTATACCTCCATCGGTTTGATGAATTTCATACGCGACGCGATATACGCGAGATAAATCCGTAAAAATAGTTTTATTTCAATGAGTGAAGTTCGCGAAAACCAAAGAACATATCACTCTCCATCAGGTGGCTCGCCTGCTTGTCTGTTAGTTACGCCTTCGACTTAAAAAAAAATAAAAAAAATTATAAACATGGTGATTTTATAAATGCGAAGTATCTACATACTTTGAGGGTACTGCTTTCGTTGTGTTCGACACATATTTCTATTCGGATGACCCTACATTGGAAGAAATATAGCTTCTATACTTACAAAACGTTCATCACCACGCACCAACATGTTGGAAGCGGGCTATGAAATTATGTTCAATAAATTATTCTTATAAATAAATCCATGTTTATGATTATACATATTGTGCCTAATATTTTTCAGTCCAATTTCTAATTCAAATTTCTTTACTAAATTCCTTGATGAAATTTAATTAAACGAGTATAAAACCTAAATCGTTATATTCATACATTCAAACTAATGTTACAAGCTGAAGGAGTAAGACTGAAAGACCTACTACTAGGTATGTGCTTGGTATTTTTAAATAATAGAATTTTCTAAGATTATTTTCAATTTTTGTACGAATATTTTATCCTCAATTTTCGTACAAATATTATGCTATTGGTGGTAAAGCTATGGTAATGGACCTAGACAGTGTAGGCACCAACACAGTACCTAGTCTATCTGCCACTAAATGGTTACAATTAATAATATCGTGTTCTGGTAAGTTGTCGTAGTTTTAAGAAAGTTTAAAGATGAAGCGAACATATTATTATATTTGCATTGAAACGTCTGATTTGTATGTAGATGTTGCAATATTCACTTACTATTTTACTGGTGGTAGAGCTCCAGTGACGGAGCGCGCGAGCGTAGGCTCTACCGCATTACCTAATATACTTGCCGCTAAATGGTAGTGTTCAGCACTATCGTGTTCCGGTCGGGTGGTAATGTACGGCCCTGTAATTTTCGGCACAGAGGCATAACACTTTAGGCCTCAGGAGTGGTAATGCATCGCCATTTTGACTTTGGTCTTTGTGTGGGTGTCTATAGGCTGCAGTCATCACTTAACATCAATGTGAACGGCATGCTTGTTTGCCACTTCCATTAAATGACCATACAAAATATTTAATGACCATAACTGCGTATTTAATATTGCAGTTCAATGGGCCGCGAATAGTCGCGGCCAACCTATCATCATATATAACGGGTATACATTCTACTGTCAGCGTCAGAACCAGACCACCGATTACTGGCGGTGCTCCATTGGCAGCACCTGCCGAGCTAGGATGGTCACTTCGAAGGACAAGAAAATTATGAAAGCCTACCCGCAACACGACCATAAGCCGCCCAAATTTGTTATATACAACGGAATTTGCATGAGACCAAGATAGACCTACGATGTGTAAGAAATAAATGTATGTTTCATTAACCACTAGTCCCGAAGTAAACTATCGTATATTTCAATATTTGTTGTATACAATGAAATTTGCATGAGATCGATATAGTTATTACTATGTGTAAGATAAAAATATTTGTTTCAGTTTTATCAAATTAAATTATCGTATGATTCAAAATAGTAAGTACCTACAATGTGCGCATTAGTATAATCCTTTGTGCCTATTGAAGGTTTGAGCAAATCATTGCCCGATAGATAATCCATAATTCACAGGGCCTCTTCAAGGAGCCACATGTTTTTCAAATGTACATTCTTGCGCTTGTCTCCGATTCACTTCCACACAAAGAAAATTCCAATCAGTGTTCTAAGCAAAAATATTCATATCCAATTAATAAGAAACCTCTTGGTGATTTCAATAAAAAAAAAGGTTCTAATGTGAGACGGTTTTTCACTTATCTAATTGCATGTTAGAGATATATGTAAATATGATGCAAATTAGAAGTTTTTATTTATTTAATGATGATTTCAATCAATACGTATAATGATCCTAACGAGTACATTTTGTTCACAGTTTACTACGTGTGCAACAAAGCTGGTAAGCAGATGGCTATCGTCGATCAATTCACCTTCTACTGTGCAACACAGAGCATGGCCCACCTGGTCTGGAGGTGTACCCGAGGCAGCCCTTGCAAGGCCCGCTTTGCCACCACCAAGAGTTTCAAAGTGGTTCGCGGATATCTTCTACATCAACATCCGCCACCCAGATTCGTCATACGAAATGGAATTTATATAAAAATTTGAAAGGACAATATTGAAAACATTTGAAGAGCGCATATCTTGTAAGAATAATGCCAAGCGCTGCCTGTTTAGGTATGGGCTAACAGTTTAGCTCGGGGGTCCTTTTACAAATTTGTATGTTTTTAGGTTTTCGCGAGCTACAATCATTGAAGTAAAGCAATTTTTACTCATTTATATCGCGTTTATTAAACTTTGCTTAGTGATTTTTAAAGGCCAACCCGACGTCTTATTCTCTTTTCAAACTACACTTTTTAAAACTACTGCCAGAATAATAATAAATGTTATTTCAGTCTACAGACCACGGAAACTGAAAAGCGGCCGAAATTTCGGTTTCGTTCTACAATAATTTTTGCTTAATATGGCGAGATAAATCCGTGACAGTAATTTTATTTACCAATCTTTATAGATTTGTAAGAGATTCAGAAAGTTAGCCCCGATCTAAACTGTTACCCTGGGGCTAAGTCGTCCGTGGAGGTAATCAGTGATGAATCCAGAATATTTGTTTGGAATGGAATGACCTATCTAAAGCGGCTTTCTGCATTAAGATCTTTGATTTTTAGGCTATGGTAGCTAAGAGAAGATTAAGATATAATACACACAGTCACAGGTGGACTGGACGCTTTAGCTTCCTTCTGAATCCGATGCTGTGTTTCTACGTTTGTTATTGGCAATGAAAGTTATACTTACTTAAATCGGTATAGTGTTGTAGATTTGCTTCGTTTTTAGCGCGCGTTTTATAGAATTTCGGTCTAACGGTATAATTTAACGCATTAACGTCTGGTGTAAGTAAGCCACTTTCACTGGAAACTGTCATACTTTGTTTGGGGTTGACTTCGTTTAGTGCCTAGATTTTTTTTTAATTATATTCCCTTCAGTCCAAGACGGATTATTTAATCTGTAAAATTCAACCAGTAAAGTTTTTGGTGCTGATGGAGTAAATAGCTTTCAGTTTTAACCCATCCGATTAAATTTCTATAAGGGATTATAGTAGACTTAGATCACCCAAGAAGTAGTTATTCTGTAAAACCCCTTCTACACGGCCGGATCCAACCGCCGACCGTCGTTACCTGGACAATGTAGAAATCGGTAGACTCAACCAATTTTGGTCGAAGTTCGGCCTTGGTCGTGAGCGCATCCCTCCCGACAAGCTGCGTCCCTGGTCGGCTTCGGCCGAACGCCACTTCACTGATTCCAACTCAGTGAAGTGGCGGTACTGTGCTGGAACTGTTACGGCACGGATATATGTGAATCAGCCTTTTGCTTTGAGTGCTTGAAAGAACTGACAAGTTGACTCAACTGCCCGACCGTGTGGAACAAATACAAACATCGGTTGACCCGACCAATGGCATGATGGTCGGCGGTTGGTCCCGACCGTATAGAAGGGGTTTAAGTCATCTTTGTCATTTGAATTGTCAATTGTGTAAAATGAAAAAAGATAAAAGTGATTTAAATCATCTTCGTTTATTAATAAGGGGGTGAGAAACTTATTTTTCAATTAACGTTTGTGATTTTGATGTATCGTTAAAAACCATCAACACGGCATCATGAACTTCAGAATGTAAATTGACATTGTTTTAGATATAAGAAATGCTAATTACACTATCAACGAGAGCTTTAAAGAAATAATTTATTTGCGTTCGTATATCAAAATAAAGTAAACCTTAGGTATTTTATAAAAAAAAATAACGTATTAAGGCTTAATTTTTTTCTGCCGTTGCGACTTTTTTTTTTTACTTTTTCTATATTATTATAAAACGTTAAATAAGGAAACAGAAATATGTCAATTAAGCGACAGTTAAAAAATCTATTGTGGTGAGGGTACACTCCATAGGTACGTTAAAATGATTAGTTAAGTTTCACGATTATGGTTTTGGCATACCTATCGTACCGTTAGAAACTATAAGCCAAGTGTCGTCAACTACAGAATCTGAATTAAAATTGTTTTCAATCTGAGAAATGCTAATTATATTAATAACACGAGCCTTACAAGTAATAATAAGGATAGAGGTTTTTTATATTAGTCAACACTCTTCTATCACCTACACGTTAGGAATACATTCCATAGCACATGCCGATGCCAATGTTGAAAATAGAATAATTGTTTCCTAGGAGTTTGATGCAAAGTTTTGCAAAACTGTTCTGTGTTAAATGCGCTACGGCTCCATGCATGCAATATTATTTTTTCCCAAATATTCGCAAAAAATAACCTAGGTACTTGGAATTAATGTTTCTTGATTTTCTACCTAACAGCTATAGTAATTTATATATATAGTTGCTAGTTTTATATATATATGTATCATATTTACTAGGTACATAGGTGATATCTGTTATTTATGTTTTTTTTTGTGTACATTAAATAGTTACTTACTTACTTAGTGTGTAGAATCAAATATAACAAAAAATTGCTTCAACAAAAAAGACATTTTTGAAAAGTCCCGGAATATTTCAACGTTTTAGTAACAAGTAAATGTGTAACCATTTAGGTAATGTTGTTTTGTCAGTAGTCGCAAAGTTGAAAATCAAAATGTAGTTATTTTCGATTTTTGCGAGAATCCAGAAAATAAATATGTTTCGAGTACAGACATTGCGCATCCACCTTAACATTTTTTTTTGCGGTTGGACTATAAATTTATGATTGAGGGGAGGCCCTTAAACCAACTCTCCCTCCCTTGGACGGCTTGTAATCATTTCCAACAACTTATTTTGTTTTAGGTGTTTACTTATTTTTTATTAATTTTGCATTGCTCAAACTGATACAAAGAGCGTAATATGTCACAAATTTATTTCATTTCAATTACGGTACCTAATTATATTTTAGCATACCTCGGCAAAATTTAGTTTAAGTAATGTTATAAATTATCATAAATTTGAAAAAAATATAGGGTCTTTTATAATTAGGTGTTTAATAATAATTTCTAAGTTTATTATAATTTATACTTGACATACCTAACAATTTAGATTTGATACGTCGCTACATTTAAATTGTTACGTGAGTTTGAATCAACAATATATTATTATAATATTAGAAATATATTATTTTTATCTGTTTTCTAACAAGTTATGTATTGATTGACTTGGAACATAAATACTTGTTTAAAGTGCGGGTGGAGATTAATAATTTTAATATCATAGTAAATATTTATATGAAGTGTAAGAGATTAAATTGTAAATTAAGATATGAAATTAATATAAAATTTAGATAATTTAAATACATTTCTTTTAAATGCAAAATGTTAAAATTAAATAATAAATGGCCTTGAAATAAAATCGTATTTAAATAAACTAGTTGATGTAGCAAAGGCTAAGACGTCTGTATCGAATTTATAAATGTATCGTCACGCCATGTCCCTAACGGGGTAGGCAGAGAGTGTAGAGCGCCAGATATCCCGGTCCTGACATACCTCTCGTGCCTCATCTACCTTCATCATTCTGTTCATACATGGACGCCGATTCCTAAGACTTTTGACTGCACCATCAGACAGAACTCGACCTATTTGGTCATGGTCAGACAGAACTCGACCTATTTGATATCCAATTTATTTGGAGGAATATTCGGCTATCGCCATAGCCGTGGTGCAGACTTCTCCTTCTAAGTTGAATAAAATTAGAAAATGGTAATAATTTGTAGGTGCCTAATGTAGTAGAGACACAGGAGGTGTGTAAGCAAATATATTAACATTATTTTTTCACAATAACACATGCGAGTGAATTTATTGTAATAAAAGAAAAAAAATAAAGGACAAAATACTTCCGACGAGGATTCAACCCCCGACATTCATTAACTAGCCCAGTCGCTTTAAGATGAGTAATTTTTTTTTAGTACCTACAGATATATTTGGTGCTCCATGCTTCATTGTTAAGGCCTTGGCTCGAAGATACAATACAACAACGATACGTCCCAACGGCTATTTACGTTCAGACGCCTACATTTATTTGACATTATTATAATTAACAATCTGTATTTTCATTAATAGTACAGTACGTAAAGAACTCAGCTGGAAGACTACTGGCAATCGTAGACCAATACACATTCTACTGCGTCTCAAAGGGAAGATTTTTGACTCGATGGATCTGCACCCGGCACAGGACCTGCAAGGCGCGTTTCTCTGTAACCAAGGACAATATGATGCACATAGCTCATCTACTGCACGATCATCCACCGCCTTCACATATGATATACAACGGAGTCTATATCAAATATTGAATGGTTTTGTATGTCAGACCTATTGAAAGTACAATACGTTCTTGTGTTTTACTGTGTCAAATATAGATTTTTTGTATTCTTCTCTGGTTTCTTCTGCTTTATTGACTTTGGAGTAATTTATCAATTGATTCACAATTTAGGTTAACTTTGGCTGTAGTTTCCCCGTATAACTATCTGAATTATTAAAATAAGTATGTATGTACGTATCTCTTCACACCAATTCCTCGAAGGGGTAGGAAGAGATTGTGGAGTGCCAGATATCCCGGTCCTGACACATCCCACGTGCTGTTTCTTATTAGTAAGATATTTCAAAATACATTTTAACATTTTCAGTAATATATCTCCGGAATAAAATTGGTAAGCGCGTTGCTGTTATTGACAACTTCTCGTTCTTCTGTGACTACGAGGCTCGTAACAGCTTCGGATGGGCTTGCTCCCGCCACAACACCTGCAGAGCTCGGTTCAGCACCAACAAGGACCTGCAAATTGTTCGAGCCAATCTTAGCCATAGCCACGAGCCGCCTAAGTTTTTGATCAGAAACGGACTGTTTATTAAAATTTGATTTTCCTTCGTGATAGTAGCGGAACCAGTTTTTGTTATCACGTTATGCACCTAAAGGCCTTCTATGAAAGAAAATGAGACATCAAAACAATTTTTTTTAATTTGAGATAATATGTCATGGTTGAAAATGGCGATTATGTAGAAATGTTTCTCAGACACAGTATGGTTCGTCTGTAAAATTATTTCAAGTTATTGTATGTCTGATTTATGTTAATTGTTTTAAACGTGAAACTCAAATTATCACATACCTATATATTGTAACGGAACCCACACTATTCGAAGGGGACTCTTCAGATAAATTATATTTTCGAAGTCAATTCTAAATCAACAAGAATATAATATTGGCCAAGTGATCTCTAAGGGAACCCTACGATTTGTGAAATGATAGAAATCTTATGTAGTAACACACAAAATATATACGAGTAATTGATTAACGTACATCTTTACTAGCATATCTATCAACATGTTTTATTTTGAAATGTTGTTGCTGGGTGTGTTGATTCACCTCGTGTGGTTTTAAGTTGATTACTGTTCTGATATTTTTTAGTTGGACTAACTTTTTTATGTTTTAGGCGGCTTCTTTACACATTTATCTGTAGTCACTTAGTATAATTTTAATGTTTATTTTAAGTTTCTAACAGTATTGCCAACCTTTAATGAAAAATTGTGTGTTTTTCAGCTTTTGTATAATTTGACTATATCAAAAATTATTCTTGTGAAGATTCATAAGAATTATCTTTTAAAATTTGGTACATCACCAGACCATATCACAAAAATTGATTTATTGATGTAGTAGCTAGTGCTGCTATTTTTTATATGTTTAAGCATAAGTTCATATTTTACATCAGTAAATAAAGTTATTAAATTGAAAATACTTAATAATTATTATTATATGCACTATTTTGTATGTGGATTTACTAAAATTTTTATTTATGTAAACAAATAGTTGATTTAATTATATTAAAATACATTTAAAAAACTGACAACTGTTTGTATTTGTTTAATTTTATTGGATTTTTCGCAATAACACTTGCGATGAAATATTTTTTTTTTAGTTAAATATTTTAAAGTAAAAACTGTCACCCAAAGCAATGCAATTAAATGTGAAGGATAAATTCGACAGTCAGGTGCGGACTTCGGTAGCTAAAATGGGAGAGCGATTGGACTAGTGATCGCGGGTTCAAGTCCCGCCTTTCCATTTTTCTTTAAAACCTATTCATATTTTTCCGCATTTAGAATTTGGACTAGTTATTAGCCATTATTACTCTGAAAATCCTATAATAGAAAAAATCATACGCTCCTTAAACCCGTCCACCCTCCACCGCTTGGATCCACTTTAGCTTATATCTTGATCGACACATTTTATAGAAAATAATTCACCTTTTCAGTGCAGTATGTGCGGAACACTATTGGGAAACCGATTGCTATATACGACAACTACAGCTTCTTCTGCAGTTACGAGGGCAAGAAAACCAAGAGCTGGACTTGTACTTCGCACAACTCCTGCAGGGCTCGTTTTACCACCAACGGACAGTTGCAGATAATTAGATATAATTTCAAACACACCCATAGCAGACCAAATTTCATTTTGCAGAAAGGAATTTTGTTCAAGATATGATTTATTGAACTATTGAAATATTTTGCTTGTATGATTTTATTATTGCTTGGTTACTATAGTAAGTATAGTTTTAGTTAAGCTTGTCATAACTTTTTTATATTGTTGGCTGCAGTCGATTAGGAACGTCAAAGAGTACAATAAAATGTGGACTACTTTCTTCATTATTCATAGCGATGACAAGGTATTGGATTGCATTAAAACACAATCCAATACCTTATTATACTAATTTGTTTACTTTTCATCTCACTATTAAAAATTTGTTACGACAAGGTACATCAGTTTTGTTCACCTCAATTCTTACAATCATCATTATATTTTTCCGCATTTAGAATTTGGTCCAGTTCTCATTATTACTTTGAAAATCGTATGCTAGAAAAAAAAGTCATACGCCCCTTTTTAAACCCCTCAACCCTCCACCGCTTGATTTCACTTCTGCTTGTATCTTCAATGACATATTTTGTAGAAAATATTAAAATTTTTCAGTGCAGTATGTGCGGAACACTATTGGGCAACCGATCGCTATATACGACAAATTCAGCTTCTTTTGCAGTTACGAGAGCAAGAAAACCAAGAGGTGGACTTGTACTTCCCACTACTCCTGCAGGGCTCGGTTTACCACCAACGGACGGTTGCAGTTAATTCGATATAATTTCAAACATAACCATTGTAGACCAAATTTTGTTTTGCAGAACGGAACATTGTGTAAGATTTGATTTATTGAACAATTGAAATGTTTTGCTAGTATGATTTTATTTTTGCTTGGTAACAAAGTATGGTTTTAGTTAAGTTTGTTATAATATTTTTAAATTGTTGGCTGCAGACGATTAGGAACGGTAGAGAGTACAATAAAATGTGTATCACTTTCTTCGTTATTCATAGCGATGATAAGAGGTATTGGATTGCATTAAATTTAATCCAATACCTTATATACAAATTTGTATACTTTTCATCTCACTATTAAAAAATTGTTACAAGGTACATCAGCGTTGTTCACCTCGATCTTTACATCAGTGTGATAATAATAAAAAAAGCAAAGATATTGTACACTCTTTTTATTTGTCATTGAATGCTTTTCTTTATTTTAGGAACCTTTAAAACTTACTGCCTCATCACAATATTTCTAGTCCCACTAACTTTTGGGCTAATTGTACTTAGTTCTGTCTGAAGCTTACATAGATAATTTAATATTTAAATACGCTTACACTCACACCCATACATTAGGTATAGTCTTGTGTCGTGGATGTACACGTACGTGCACAACCACCAAGACTGGTAACAAATATCTGTACCTTACATAAAGTTGTCGAAAATATCACAAAGCTTTGGTCAGCGCATCGCTGTCTCTTTTTTTTCGATTTATGTAAATATGAACATTTTTAATGCAATAATTTAATTCACAGTGCAATACGTACAAAATAGAAACGGGAAACAAATGGCTATCATTGACAACTTCACCTTCTACTGTCACTTCACCGGCAAACGTCACTGCGAGTGGAAGTGCACTCGCTATGCTCTATGCAAGGCTAGCATAACTACTGATAAACAGTTGCAGGTTATACGGACTAATCTATATCATAATCATCTTCCACCTAAGTTTATTATACGTGACGGTGTCTGTATTAAAATTTGAATTTTATAGTTTATAGAATATTGATTTATTATTTTATAGTTTATAGAATACTTATCAAAACAGTGTCGAAGCATTAAAAAAGCGTTACCATTATACATTATGCATATTTTACGAAGGAAAAACCAAATTTGTGTCATAATTTTAATTATGTAACCAATAAATTTTCTAATTTACAACTTTTGTTTTATTGAAAAACACTACAATTTTAAAACAATCAATTTTAGGGGTGATTAGCAAATATTGTAATGTCTATAACAAATACACATAGATTGCAGACTGTCTGTTTTCAAAATAATCAATTTAAAATGAAAATAAACTTTCTAACGCTAATATTGTCTTCTTCATTAAAACTGCTCATGTATTGAATACATTTTTATTTTTGTCCACAGTGTATTACGTTCGGAATCAAGCTGGTAAAAAGATAGCTATTATAGACAACTTCACTTTCTACTGTGACTGCGTGGGTAAAGTTACTATGGGCTGGAAATGCACTCGGTATGGTACCTGTAAAGCGCGGTTGACCACAACCAACGAATTCCAAGTAATACGCGCTTCGCTCAAACATAGCCACGAGCCAGCCAATTTTGTTGTACGAAATGGAGTGTATATTAAGATTTGAATAAGTATTTATAATGTTCTGATCACACGTAATTATAAATATTGTAACAAAGCACAGCTTCATGCAATAACACATGGGGAAAATGATATATGATCTGAAGAGAAAAGTGTAGAAAATGGTACCTACTACTATCTATCACTGTTGTCTACTACCAATAAACTGCAACATCTCCCAGCCATGAGTTACGCAATATTGTGGTTCATAATCGAGTGTATAGATTTCAATAAGTATTTATAATGTAGTATAGTGTTATAAAAAATATTGTATCTACTATGCAACTTCTTCAAATAAAACAAAGGAAAAGTTATGAAGTAAAAAGAGAAACTTCGAAGATTCTGTTGATTTTATTGTTGTGATGTGGTTACGTAGGCATAAAATTTGCCTATCTAATAAATGTTTTGTGTAAAAATGTATTTGTGTATACCCATTTAAGACATTTCTAAAATGTCACTGTCGTAGATAATATTGAAAGAAAGTATTAAAAATTGTGTAATTATGCAATATACATCGAAATAAAACTAGTTTTTGGATTTAATACGTGTATATTAAACTAAAATGATTATTTAAAATCGAACCCGACGTTTCGGTCGCTTTTCAGCTTCCGTTGTCTCGGGCAGACTGAGGATCCGAAAACTAGTTTTATTTCAATGAGTGTAGCTCGCAAAACCTAAGAACATACCATGCAATATATTGTTTTGGACATCTAGGTCATTTATGTACTACTAATGAGTCTTGATAAATCTTAAGCTTCATATAAAAGTCCTTCAATTTACCATAGTTTGATAATAATGTTTATTTTTATAGTGTTTGATAAATAATTATGATTTAACTTAATATTGTGGTGATAGTATTCTTCGTCATATTTTTCATAAATTATCTAGAACATTGTTGTTAAAGATTATTGCTTTATAATAAAATTAAACTACAATCTCGCGATATAATGTTGTCTTTCTTTAATTAGAACTTTATCTCAACTTATAATAATACTGTTTTGTTTATCGTCTCTAACGACCTCAGAACGCCGAGGATAAAATTTCATTAATATTTTAAACTTTTAAAACAAATTTACTATATAACAACAAATTTACTGGTAGTAGTCTAGTGACGGAGCTCGCGGGCGTAGGCACCACCGCATCCCTTGCCGCTAAATGGTAGTGTTCACCACTATCGTGTTCCGGTCAGGTGGTTAATTTACGGCGCTGTAATTTCCGGCACAGAAGCATAACACCTTAGGCCTCAGGAGTGGTAACGCATCTGCATTTTGACCTTGATTTTCATGTAGGTGTCTGTCTGCAGTCATCACTTAACATCAATGTGAACTGCATGCTTGTTTGCCACTTCCATAACATAAAAAAAAAGCATATAAATCTGTTTATATGACAGTAACAGACCAACAGAGTTACAGTACTCAACAGTACTCAACAATAAATATTGCACATCGAGCCTACGAAAGAGACAATCGACTAGTTTCGACTTCGTAGAGCGTTATCTCTGCAACATATTGCCTACGTAGGCAATGATAGTCCGCTATTGGTCAAAACTTGATCAAAATGGTCGACAAACGTCACATAAAGGAGGTGCGAAAGAGATAACGCTCTACAGACCCGAATTATACCGAAGTCTCCTTCCTAAGGTCGATATGCAATTTTTCTTGTTGGATACTGTACTTTCACATCTATAAATTTGAATATTCTTATGAATGTTTTATTCTTTCTTGATTCTTTCATGTCCTGAATGTTTTATTCTTTCTTGATTCTTTCTTGTCCTGAATATTTTATTATTTCTTGATTTTTTCTTATCCTGAATGTTTTATTCTTTCTTGATTATTTCTTGTCCTGAATGTTTTATTATTCTTTCTTGATTATTTCTTGTCCTGAATGTTTTATTATTCTTTCTTGTCCTGAATGTTTTATTATTTCTTGATTCTTTCTTGTCCTGAATGTTTTATTCTTTCTTGATTCTTTCTTGTCCTGAATATTTTATTATTTCTTGATTCTTTCTTGTCCTTAATGTTTTATTCTTTCTTGATTCTTTCTTGTCCTGAATGTTTTATTAGTTTTTGATTCTTTCTTGTCCTGAATGTTTTATTCTTTCTTGATTATTTCTTGTCCTGAATATTTTATTATTCTTTCTTGATTCTTTCTTGTCCTGAATGTTTTATTCTTTCTTGATTTCTCCGTCTTCACATCTTCAGCGATTGTGATGTGATGATATTCATTTTTAAGAAGCCCATTATAAGATTATTAAGAACTTGTTTTGATTTTCAGTGCAATGGGTAAAAAGAGGGGATAAGCAGTGTGGTATAATTGGAGGGTTCACTTTCTACCGCGGCGACAGCAGTCGTGCATCTATCTACTGGCGATGCACAAAAGGTCGAACTTGTAAGGCGAGGTTTATTACCACAAAGACACTGGAGTATGTGCGCGGGCACTTGTATCATCAACATGCACCGCCCAATATATTTTTTTACCAATAGGCTTCTCGTGGGTGCACTTAATGGAAGCTGTCAAAAGGTATATTTTTTCCCGTTTCTGCAACATTTTTCATTGATGATTCGCTCCTATTTGGTGTGTTGTATAAATGGATCCTTAATAAAATATCCTCCTCAAGAAATGGGCTATAATTAAAATTTGATAGTCCGCAAAAGATTTTTAATAATAAGTACGTCTGGTGCTATTGTTAGTTAGTTACGGTTTCCTTTCCTCTCGGTTAAAATACCGTCTACTTAGTTTAATTAATTTATCGAGAACTTGGACAGCTAAATATTAGATGTGTAGAGTGTGTGTGTACACTACACTGTACACTTCTGAAAATACGCTTCGTTTCGTTGGCGTTTTCCAACTTCTTCAGGTGAATCTACAACAATACAATTATATTAATTAGATTTGTTTTATGGACATATAATTGTTTATTTGTAGATTCGCCTGAAAAGGTTGAAAAATTCAACGAAACGCGTTTTTAGACGCGTACATCCAATAATTAACTGTCCCAATTGCCGATAAATTTCTATATATCTGTACTTCATCATACATAGAATTCAAAATGTATATTTTGTTTCATTATTAACCCCTTTTTTTACAGTGCAATGGGTAAGGAAATTGGACGGCAAGACGCTCGCCATCCTCGGAGGTTTTACTTATTCATGCAACAGCATGACCGAGGTGGCCCTGTACTGGAAATGTACGAGAGGCGGCTCTTGCAAGGCTCGATTCATCACCACTGTTGCACTGGAGTGCCTACGAGGATATCTAGAACATGAACATGAACCACCAAAATTCATTATACGTAATGGAACTTATTATAAGATGTAATAAAAGTAATAAAACATCTCCAAATTAAAAAATAAATCTAGATTGCTTGAAGCCACGTAATTGATTTTGTGTTAGCAATGAAATAATGCAAAAAAAATGTGTAACAAAACATTCAACTTTCAGTATTATGTAATATATTATTAATAATTTAAAGAGTGTTTAAGAAATATGTTTGTGGCCATAATATGATAGAGTACCTATTTAGAAAATAAATTTGTAGCCATAATATGATTGCTTAATATAAGTATTTTGTAAATAAGTGTTTCACGAATAGTTTGCACAATTTTGTCTGTATTAATCTAGCATTACGGAATGGATGATAATATAATTAATTTTTACTTCTTTGGAACAAATTTTAAGAACAAACGAAGTAAAGGTTCTTTAAATGTAAGTACCTTATGTAATCCTTGCATTTATATTGTAAGATTATTTAGTGGTTTAACTAATTAGGTGTTCATTAGCGGTCCTAAGAGGATTGTAGGGATCACCACGCTCCTCTTCTCGTCCAAATCGGATTCGAAAATTTGTATGTCATACAAAAAAACCGGCCAAGTTCTTCAAAAATCCGGTTGGCCTTCCCTACCCCCAAAATTACCTACCTACTCCGGCTTTCCAAAATAAAAAAAATATGTGTTTAGTAGTAATGCGTAGCTTTATGTCGTTTTTAGTTACTAAATTCTAATCTATGTATATTTTATTGATCTCTTGTATCGTGAATAGTTATTTATTTTACGCTTTATTAATAAATGGAAAGAAGTAATGAAACACGAGTCTTTCATTTATACATTTATTTATTCTATTTGTTATGGATTTGATTGAGCCTTTGGTGGGTTTGAAATAAAAAATATATATCACTTTTGAGAACATAAAATGTGTATAAATTAATCTTCTACTTAAACGATTATATTTAGTGCCTACCGGACAAAATAAAATATCAACCTCCTTAGCCAAGTTGACAATATAGAAAACGATGCAAATGTAAGGTAAATTCTGGTCGTTATCGATAAATCACGAGAGATATCGATGGCGACCTATGGATCGATGACGACCATTATAGTATTTGCTTAGTTTTCTATAGCGTTAGCGATTGTAACTATTTGACTAGGCTAAGGATGCTATCAACTACCTTTAGCCAATCCTTTAAAATTCCTTAGCTTTTAAATTCTTGCTTCAAGAATATGTCTTCCTTTCTTTAACACTAACAAATTTGTTCTTTTTCTAGTGCACTGGGTAAGCAAAGTGGGAGGCAAGCGTCTAGCTATCATCGGAGGCTTTACATTTTACTGCAACATAGCGACCGGGGTCTCCATATTCTGGCGTTGCACTAAAGGGGGCTCGTGCAAGGCTCGTTTTGTCACCAGCAAGTCTCTCCACTTCTTGCGTGGAAGCCTGCAACATGAACACGAACCGCCGCGGTTTGTTATAAGGAACGGGACGTATTACAAGATTTAAGCAGAATATAGCTGTATTGATTGTCATTTCTGACAAAGATAGAAACATAACACTTTAGGCATCAGAGAATATGAAATTAAAAACTGATTGGCTCGATGCAGTACAATGCTGTTTTGATTAGAGATGCAGCTTTAAGCTGCATAGTTCTCATCAAATTCATGAAAACTTAGTTACATATAATGCTTGGTATGGCAACGTATCTGGATTGAAATATTGGATTTTCATGTAGATATAGGCGACAAGATCTTAAAGAAAAATAAGAAAATAATTTTGAATCCGGGTGGACTCTGAACTAGCGACCTCCAAATCACTAGGCCCAGTGTAAGATAAATATTGTAAAGTTGTGGAGGAAAATTGGACAGTCAGCAGGCATTAATGAGCAACTTTCCTGTTTTTTAATATTTTGATCCCTCTCGTCAGCACGGGGTCCAATTTGAACCCCGGACCTTTGTCAGGCTTGCGCGGGGACATGGGGGGTCCAACACGTAGAGGCCCTTTCGAGAATTTTGATCTACTTTGTAATGGGTTATATTCGGCGGGACCTCTCTCTGACTGCATCAATAGTTAATACAGGCACAGACAGACCCCGTAGAATATAATGGGACTATTGTAATGAAAAGTGATTTGCCAAACTTTGGGCTATGTGGGTGAACTGGGGGGACTAGCTGGCTGGGCCTATGGAGTGAGATCCGGCACCTGCCTATATTCAACATCTCACATTATCGAATCCTACTTTAGGCAGGTGGTGACTCGCCTCTCCTTGGTGGGCCCCCCAAACAGGCAACCCGATGGTCGACAGGGGGCAACACTGTTGAGAGAGGCCGAGAGGTGTGGCCCCGGTTTCACCATCACGAGCGAGTAATCTCGAGCTCGGAGCGGGCTTCCCCGCTATTATGCCTTTAGACACTTCCATCCCCGAGTGTATGGCTCTTTCAGAAATTTAGACAACAGCCTATTATCTAAATTTCTGCAAATGCCATACCTCTAGCGCCCCACTCTGACCGGCCAATGAAGGCAAGCCAGAGGTGAGAGACCTGATGCTCTGTCCGGCCGGACCTCTGTGTGGCGGACGAGGCGGAGCCCAGTTCTCTCGGAGGAACTCGAGATGATGGTAGGGGGTGGTGTCGCTACTCACCAACAGCTCGCCACAAGCTGCTCTGCCCCCATATATTTTGATAATTATTACTTTACTTTACAAATGCAATGTATCGCATAATGATGCTTTATTGATGACAACTGAGTTACATTAATTATTTGCCCTCTGGTGTGTGATACTTCGTTAATTTCGTGTCGGCTAGTAATCCAGAGGTCGCGAGTTCAAATCTCTCCCGAATTCAAATTATTCTTTACACTTTGGGATTCTAGACGTTTGAAGATGGAGGGGGAAACTTATTGTCTTAAATAGCTGCCTTTTAGTAGTGCTAGGCACAATGTTTCGAGTAACTGTTATACGAGTACTATATTGAGCATAGAGGCATAATATGTATAACCATGGCAGGAGTATGGACCTAGATTTTTTGTTGATGTCCATGGTTGATTGTTATTCATCTTGAATTGGTGAAGGCACAAGAACACAACTTATCCGCTAACCTTAGTTTTCAAAACTGTTGTTGCTAATTAGTTACTTAACGATCGATCTTGCACCGTTCAGTTCCAGACGTTAACATGGATATTGATGTATTAGCTTTAGCGTTGCATAATATTACTAATATATGTATCTATATAAATTTTGCCGCCTCACTCCTCTAGATATATTAGGAAGTAAGGCTAAAAGAATAGATTGGCTGGTTGTTACTAAAGACGCAATTGTATAGTTGAAGTAAATCACGATATCATTGGTTATCTTATATTTTCGGAATTATATTTTCGTGTTATGAACTGAGGCAGCCGCAACATCGCCCTTAGTGCGTTATTATATTGAACGCGAAGGGCCCGAATCGAACGTTGCGTATATGTAACCCACAGGCTACACGTGTAGAAGGAGGTGCAGTATGCTCGGAATAGTGTTACCTTGACCTCTCTTGAACAACGTGCAAACCTCCGCGCTATCATGTTTGCTCTCACCGATATCGCTCGCCGTTCGCGCTCAATATCTTTGTCATCGTGTACATGGCCCAGATATTTACATTCATAAATCCGCTTTAACGGCCTGCCGGCTAACCAAACAGGTGGCACATTAGTCGGGCATTTGGTCCTAGCCTTGAAAACCACAAGCTCGCTTTTCTTAGCATTATACTGTAGTCCGTGATTCCGAGCGTAAGCCTCACATATGCTAACGAGTTCCCTGAGACCGCCAACCGAAGCACTCAGCAATACCAGTATTGCGAGTTGTTAAGTGCTATAATTGCACTATTTATTAATTTTACCTTGTATTGCATGTCTACTTTTATTTATTTTATAATAATTAAAATAAACAGAACATATCATTTGTGCCACACATTATGAAAGAAATATCGCTTTATCTATAGTTTAATTTTACAATTTATCCAAAATGATACAGCAATAAAATTTCTAAAGACAGTATCATATTTACTATCATTAATACGAGAATAAGATTTTTTTTATATGTTACTGTTTCTGATTTCTGGATTCTACACATTTTATGATATTAATCCTATTTGGCCATGAACATTTGAACATAACACCATGGGAATTCCTATAGATATCTCAGAAATCTCCTCAGGTGCTGTTGAAAATATATTTGAAAGCGTAAATAGTCATTTGAAAATAATTATTGAATGATGAAAATAAAGGAAGTAGTGGCACTTCTATACAGCAAAAAATCTTTGCTTTTTTGCCGTCGTGTACAAACGTATTATTTTGAATTTAAAATTTTAAAAAATAATCTATCTTTAAACTTTCAGCCGTATCTTGAATTAAGTAGTTGTAATTTGCATTATATAACAATTATTTCAGTAATATTCTAGTAAAAGTTAGTAGTAAAATTCAGCCTACAAAACTATTCAGCTTAATGCTAACGTAGGTGTGTTAAGTTTCTTCTGCCTTATTTTCATACTAGCAGCTGTGTGATAGTGTTTAGTATAAGAATATATTAAGATACAAAATACCATTTAATATTAAAAAGTAGATCACTGATTATAAACTATAGATTATCACAATACCTAGTATTAACAGTTAATGTTCGTGCTTCAATATCATGTTTACTCCTTTGCTATTACATAAATAGATTTCTATAAATTGAGTTTTATTGCATCGTTAGCATAGGCAGAGAATATGTAATAATACTAAGTATAGAATGGACACTTCGACGTCCCGCTCGATTTCCCCGCATCACCCAACCTCCTCCCCTCTTGTAGGCGACGGTTGGTATTTTGTACGTGCTATGCACACAGGTGTGCGTGTAAATACACATCACTGATTGATGTCTGTGTAATAGAGACCAAATTAAGCGTTTGTATGGAATTTTGGCGGAGTGTCCGCGGTGTGGCATAGGTATCGATTGAGTGTAGTCAAATATTATAAAATAACAATACTTTGAAAGACAAGCATCAAAATAACTCAAGATAATTATGAGAACATTTTTATATTACATATAAAATAATATTATACCTAATTGAAAAACTGTTTTTGAAAGTATGTTCAAATTTCTTACATACTCGTACCAATACTCCTATCGAACACTCTTAATGGAATAGTCATTTATATATTTTTTGTTTTTCGCACTTAGTGGTAAAGAGGCTGGACTGGTTATGGAACTGGTTTTCTTTTTATTTCTAGTCTAATCTACTTTACCCCATAACAATACTTTGGAGAACGAGCGAGGGCTCGTTCGTAGAGGTAAGACAGCCTCTTAGGTATGAGAGAAGTTAATTTGTTTTCATATATACCCTCATGTGGGTAATAATAAGGAAAACTCTATTTATTTATTATTTATGGCAAAAATAATTTACATTTCTAGATCACTTGAGGAGATCACGAGCAAAATGTGGTATTCAGTCTTTAGCTTATTAACAACATTTATGGACTGAAATTTGTGAACAGTTATTGACAAATTTTATTATATTTACAGTGCAATTCGTTCAGAACCAACACGGAAGGCAGGTGGCCATCATCGGTGGCTTCACATATTATCAGGATAATAAAAATGTGCTCAACATGGCCTGGCGGTGCACCTTCGGGAGACGTTGCAAGGGACGCTTCGTTACCACAAAACAGAAGGTCATGTTGCGTGGGTGCCTTGAACACAACCATCCACCGCCTTCTTTTGTCATCCACAATGGCATCTATTTGAAATTATAAAAAACTGGTTACATTCCAAGATTCATACTAGCTGAATAGTTATTCGATCAGCTAGACCCGAAATAAATGTCTTAAGGCCAAACAAATACGAGTCTCGACACGAGGATCTAATCCGCAAACTCTCGGATCAAGCAGTTATGAACCATTGTCACTGTGAAACACCATTCAATTAGTCCAGACCCAATATCTACAGCAGAAAAACAGCTTTTAAATATGGCTTCACTTAGGAATTCCACAAGAATGTGCTGAACACTACTTGGCGATGCCCCTTCGTGAGACGCTGCAAAGGACGTTTCGCTACCAAAAACAGAAGATCATGTTGCGAGGATATCTTGAACACAACCAACGCCTTCCTTTCAACGGTGTTTACTGGAAATTATAACATGTAGGTCTGAGGACTCTCGAAAGAAGTGATCATTTAAACTTATGTCCGATATACGGCTAGTGCTGTGGGTTAGAGTGAGAGAAGAGGAGCCTGCTTGCCGCTACCGAATGCGTGAGAAAGAGGGAAACCAGACAGACTGGCGTCGTAACGCGTTACGTAACGAAGGGGTTTACTCCCATAAGATGTTCTCACTTAAAAATGGTAATATTCAAAGCTACACACCAGGCTTTAAGATTCAGATCTGAATAAAAAAACTTCAGGCCGAAATAATATTTCACCAGAAGTGGGGTTACACGCTAGACTAAAAAGATAAAGAAAGTATTTAAATACTGATATTAGAATAATGTACTTGTTATAGGTACCTATCTAAATTTCATGTAAATTAATGAAGGAATGTGCAATTTTATGCTAATAATGGTGTGAAAATGTAAACATTGTGAATATTTCAAGGAAGATGGAAAGAATTAAAACACTCTTAGTATAATTGTTGTGCAAGAAAAAAGGACTTGATAATAATTAATGTTTGTTTATATTCCAATATGTGACTATTGTCAGTTTTCCCTCCTATTTCTTAAATATTTATAAAATCGGCTATGAAAAATGATGAGTAATATGAGTATTATGTTGTATGTATGTATGATATGTTATTATTATAGTTTTGTAAAAGTCGTAGTTATGCATATACCTGATGATATGCAGTATTATGGTATGGTATGGTGGTGGTTGAACCTGCAGCCTGGTTTAAAGTAGTTTAGACTTGATAGATACTTTTTTAAATTAAGTACTTTTCAAAACTTGTTTAAACATATTTTGATTTTATGTTTGAAACATAATTTTACTCAATACTAAGTCAAGAATCTCAAGAATCAAGTCAGTAAACATGAGGTGAGAGGCAAATATTAATTAATTTTAATGATATAATTATTCATAAATGAAATTTCTTTTCAGAGCTACCATTCGAAAGAGAAAACTCACATATCTCCGATGAACTATCCAGTAATAACTTACGTACATTTTGTTTTAAAGTAGAAAAAAATTAACAAAACAATTCAGAATTCACTCAATCTATGACTACAGACCAAATTCGTGTGACTTTTCTTCGGCAAGACCAAGATGAGAGTACTTCAAGTGAAGTAATGACTGATGACTCAAACTGTAACTGTAGATAAAAGCAATGGGCGTACAAGGAAGGACAGAGATAACCGTAAGATACTGAGAAATATAGGTCAAAGCTATATTACTGAAAACGATAAACATAAAAATTCTAAATTCCTTAAAAAAGTATTACAATGATTGTAGCTCGCTGCAACCACAAGAATATACAATACAATGTAATTTGATTGCAATTAAGTAATCTTTTCTCATTCAAATATTTCAGTGCAGTGGGCAACGAACAGAAATGGGAAAGAGGTGGCCGTCGTCAACGGGTACATTTTCTATCGCGACATGTCTTGTGTCGTCACAATCACATGGAGATGCACGGCGCGGCGGTGCAAAGCCAAACTTCGTACTACGCAACAGAAACAGACATTGCAGTCATTTTTGGAACACAATCATCCGAAACCATCTTTTGTTATTCATAAAGGAACGATTTTGAAAATTTGAATCTTGATTTTATTTTTTCTTGGATTCTCTTCTTGTTTCTATCACTTTAAATTCGGAAATTTTATTACAGTATGAATCTCTCTTTTTTATTTAGCTGTGGTATCTTTTGCAAATTTCAATGAAATGAAGATGTTTTTAAGATTCTGTAACCTACCTAGCCTGCAAAGAACCCTTATAATTTCGCCAGGTCCGTCTTAGTGCAGAGACTCTTAGTACCTACTTGAAAGTTGTAATTTGGCATGAATTTACATATTAGTTACGACGACAAAGTCGTAAACCTCTTCAATGGGAGGTAGTATATACAATAACGTGGGATGGGCGATGGCCAATTCGCATGCCAAGCGTGGCGATTATGACATATTCTTCCATACTGACGCACAAAACTTGTAGGTAAAGGGGAAGGCTTTTGTCCAGCTCTGGACGTCGTTTGGCTGAAGTGACGATGTGATGATGATGACTCTATAAATCTGTTAGCACATGCATACTGAACTATAGCGGGCACCTTTTCAAGCTATGAGTATTTTCCTTGATCCAGCGATTGTTACCGTGACAGTAAATTATCACCATAAACCCAACGTGATAGTTTACAAAGAAATACAAATATAACTAAAGAATTAAAAAAATAGTATTAAACATTTTACTTCGGCGGGCTTTGTATCTCGAAATTCGACGCACAAATGCTTAGCTAGTAAGAAAGGTTAAGCGACTAGTTGAAATAAAATAACTAAATAAAATATGCTTACACTCCTCTTAGCTCCACTAGGTAGAAATTTGTATCGTGGGTGCCGTTGTACACACACAACAGGTGCAGGTCGCAGGGTCCAATCCCACCCGAAGTCAACTGTTTCTTTCTTCACAAAATCACTCGCATGTATTATTGCGAAGAATACAATATGATAACAAGTAAAACTAACATAATATATCTAATTTTTTAGTATATTGGAGCAGAAGTCAGTCCGGCAGAGAGTTAGCGACTGTTGGAGGGTACAGATTCTACTATTGCAGACAGACAGCCTCCACCGTGACTTGGAGATGCACCAAGCGACAGTGCAAGGGACGCTTCATGACCAACAAGGAGAGAGAGGTTCTGAGTATGAGGTTAATCCACGACCATTCCCCACCACATACTGTGTTGTATAACGGTGCCTACCACCTTATTAGATAATAGCAAGGAGAAAGGAGATAAGCAATATGTATCGTGATGTTTGGCATTGTAAAGATCAGAAATGGCGCGAGAATTAGTTTTCCGTTGATGTATTTTTGTATTGAAGTCATTTTGCTAGAATCCTTTTTTTAATTCTCATGTCTATTTTATCACAACACAAGTTTTGTTCCTATTAAGTACTTACTTGATTTGAATACGAACTTATTATGACGTTACTATGTTAATATAGGTAAAAATGATCAATATTCTTTTTTTGCATAATGTACCGTTAATGTAACAACATTTTGGTGACGATAGAAAAGTTTGCAAAATTAAATTTAATGTTTCTCAGGAGCAATATCTTTTTTTTGCTATAATTTTATAAAAGTAAGCAACTGTTTCGTTTTGTAACTCAACTTTTTAAAAGTCTATTAAATTGTGAATAAAAGCACCCAATATTGTAATGGTATTTTAATTAATTTACGTAAGTCATTTTGTGGACAAATGTTATCTTCATTCGAAGATGGAAAGTCAATTTTCCTGGAAGCACATACTCACAGTGCAAATACTCGTGATTTACAGTTACTTTTTATTTCAATATTTATTGTGTCCAGAAGAGCCTTCTTCTATGGTCTTAATAATTCTCTCAATTTAATTAATAATAAACTTTTATTTATTAGTAATATGATACGTCGTTGGCCGTCTCTTTGATAGGACACACAAATAGTATTTGCAATTATGGTAATTTAAATCTTGGTAATCTATTTACAGTCAAATATATCCGAAAAGCTACGGGTAAACTGATGGCTCTAGTCAACGGATATAGATTTTACCAAGACAAGAGGTGCACTAATACAATCATCTGGCGATGCTCGCGGGGAAGGACCTGTAAAGCACGGTTCTGTGTAAATGAGGACTACAGCATCGTTAACGGCAGGTTCGAACACGACCATAATCCGCCCAATCTGTTGATTAAAGATTTGGAATATCACAATGACTTTTCTGGAGTTTTATAATATAGTCAATATTAAGAAATCTACGTCCATTTAATTGCATTCTTTACTCCACACGATCTCAATCTCTAGTATCTAGTGAGACCCTTTTTCGTTTCGAGTTCCATCTCAACATCTCAAAAAACTTTGTGAGCTTCATTGTTTTTGTGGGATTTAAGTTAATCTGAAGATTATGATTGAGTTGCAGCAAGATATTTGTAAAATTTATGGTTTTAGTCAAATTTAACAACAACGTTCTCTAGCAGATACTGCGAAACACGTTATACCATTATTAGGTTTAACAAATTTCCTCACTATCTCACAGAAAATTGAAGTCAACTTTAACATAAACCGATATATCTCGGGGAGTTACGGTTAGCAATTAACACCTTAGGCCTCAAAAGTGGCAACGCATCTACACCGAAATGTCGCGTTTAAAGGTACAGTATTACTTACCATCAATGTAAGCTGTATGCTGTTTTGTTACTTTATCACATAAAAGGATACCTTATACCTGTTATATGAGGATCGTGTGTCTATTCTTCTGTCATCTCACGCATATGTAATAGTTGATTTGTTTCTAGGGTGGAATTGCTTGTTGAATAGTTATCTTGTATAGATGATTATATATTAAACAATACTACAAATTTTATCTGCGTTGTTCTTTTGTACCTATTCGGAAAAGTGGGTAATTGGTAAGCATAAGCTACCCATTTCGAGTATGTTGTAGTTTCGGAGGTTTTTTTTTACGCTTACATGCACGTTTATTGGTGTTAGGTCAATATTGCTGGTCTGATCTCCAGGTTCAATTACCGAGTAAGTAATGATGCGAAGAGGGAAATTTCTAGTTTAAAAAAACTCTTTGAATCATACAATTGAAATTATACTTTCAAGAATTAAAATTAAGATGTCTTCTGTTATAATGCTACCATTTGGCGGCAGATCGATAAGGTAAATTCCGGCAAACTTCGTATTGCCTCTGAATGAAATCATGTGTCAAAAGTTTGATAGATACGGACTATTAACGACCCGGTTAGTCCAGCGGTGTGAGATGACCGTTTGATTCGAAGGGTCGCGGGTTCGATCCCCGCACCGGGACAAATATTTGTATGGCCTACAGATATTTGTTTCGGGTCTGGGTGTTTGTGTATGTGTACAACGGCATCCACGACACAGGTTTATACCTACTGTGGGGCTGTGAGTGTAAGCGTATTTATTTATTTATTTGTATGGGAAAATTAAATTGTGGTTAATACTATTTCCCTTCAATTTCTTCATATTTTCTTACCTTTTAAACCTTCCCTGGACTTCCAAAAATCATTCAAAACCAAAATTAGCCAAATTGATCCAGCCGTTCTCGAGTTTTAGCGAGACTAACGAACAACAATTGATTTTTATACATATAGATGACACATCTAAGGTACCTAGGTATACTTTGCATTATTTTTATCTAAATTAATCAGTAAAAGTTACAAAAATACATTTCAAACATACTCATGTTTGAAATGTATTTATTGCAATTTATATACTTTTATTATTATTTATTCACGTCACACGTATGTTTGATTTACAAATGTGTAGAAAATGTTCCAAACATGAACTTAATCGGCGCAATAGGTACCGTGTTTGCCACAGTATTGTTTTTCAGGGAATCCTGAAACGACGATCGTTCACATTGTGTCATCTAAGCTTAAATCGTTTTTCCAGAATACTCTCAATGGATCGTACCAGATCTTGCAGACTTCCACTATCCAATAATTGCGCCGCCCACACCTAAAATGAAGAGACCAAAACGACGATGCCGTGTTTGTTCGTTGTACAATAAAAGAAAAGAAACCATTTATCAATGTGGTGCGTGTCCTGATCGGCCTACGTTGTGTGCTATAGGATGTTTCAAGGAATACCATACAGATCCAGAGATACAAAGAAAACGACTTCTTAGAGGTTTGAAAAGGAAAAAAAAAATGGTCTAGTACTTCTTGAATTGAAGGTGGGGTCGGACATATAAGGCACTCCCTTTATACTTGCATGCTGCGTGATCGACGAATACGATGCGACGTGACCGTGCAAATGCGACGAACGCGATCAAATCAAAGACAGCGACGTAACGCATTCTTGTTTTGGGGACGACCAGAAGCGACATCATGAACTACGAGCAAAATTGAACTGTACTCCTCTATAATTCGCAGAAGTAAAAACCAAAATCATGTAGGTCATTTGTCGTCTGTAGCACCGCGTTGCATTGAATTATGTCGCGTTGCATCGCGTCGTCGCTCGAGCAAGATACCACGTAAGAGGCACGGGAGGTGTGTAAGAACCGGGAAATTTGGTTTCGCTGTCTACCCTGTTTTTTTTTAAATGAATGTGGATAAATCTAAAGTATTAGTATTTGAAAGAGATGAGCAGAGAACAAATTCAAGGGTAGTAGTAGATGATGCAGTGTTAGAACAGGTGGATGAAATTGTATATCTTGGATGTGCTTTTAGCAAGGATGGTAGGTACACCACTGACATAGAAAGAAGAGTGCTTGCTGGGAATTACGTGAATGGAGCGTTGGGTAAGCTGCTAGAATCTGAACATCTCAGCCAGCGGGCGCGACTAGCTGTACATAATGCTGTACTTACTCCAACGCTTTTATATGGAAGCGAGAGCTGGGTATGCAGGAAAGAGCATGAAAGTAAGTTGAACGCGGTCGAGATGAGATCATTGCGCAAGATCTGCGGTGTATCACTCACCGATCGCGTTCGTAATGAAGATGTAAGAAAGAGGCTTTGTGTGAATGATAGTATCGGTGTAAAAATGAAAAAAGGCATGCTCCGATGGTTCGGGCATATAGAAAGAATGTCGAATGAGCGAATGACTAAACATATATACAATGCGAATGTGGATGGTTGCAGAGGCCCAGGAAGACCAAGACTGACCTACCATGACCAAATAGGTCGAGTTCTGTCTGATGGTGGGATCAAAAGTCTTAGGAATCGGCGTGCATGTATGAAGAGAATGATGAAAGTAGACGAGGCACGAGAGGTTTGTCAGAACCGGGATATCTGGCGCTCTACACTCTCTGCCTACCCCGTTAGGGACCTGGCGTGAAGATACATACATACATACATACTCTGTTTTTTTTGTTAGTTCTTCACCGAATACACATTTTAGGCTTAATGGATGGTAACATATTAATAAATTTGACCACTCGTGTTTGTATAGATATATACAGGCCTTATTATTTACTGAACAATCAATGTAAACTGCATGAATGTGACTCTGTGTGAGCTCCGCTTACAGAAACTGTACTACCAATTACAAACATTATAAATCAATAAACTACGCTTCGGCTCAAAACCTACACTAGATATAAACCTGTGTCGTGGGAGTCGTTATACACACCGATGACACACACATACTACATCTCGTTCTGAAACAAATATAATTTAAACTGGTCTTACTGGTGAAAAGAATATCATGAAATTTATAAAAATAAATTATAGAATATAATTTAATTTTTTTTTTGTTTAACAATCGCATTTTATGCTTATCCACTAACACTTATAATGCTTATATAGATAACACATTATCTCTTTAAGTTTATCTATAAGAAAAAAAAACAGTGATGTTCAAATGGTTACAGTTTCATCACGGTATATAAAAGTAAAAGTCGTAATAAACAGAAGTGTTTTGTGACTAAATGTGTTTAAGATTGAATTCTACTGGAACACACACTTGGAATACTTCGTTTTAATAACCGTTATTTACACAACCTGTTTATAAACACTGTTTACCGAATCTATTTAAAGATTATGATGAAAGATAAAATGTTTACGGAAGGTTGTTCGTCATGTTAATGTTTGACTAAATATGAGTTATGAAAGTAAAGAAAATAAAAAAAAATATCGAGATATTTGTATTTTATTCTAAATTATTGTATTTTTCAATGCCTTTCATTTTTTTGGTATCTACAACGTTTTATACCGAAATTAATATTAGATGAAGTTAAGCAAATTTTATTTGAAGTTTTATTTTAAGTGGATAGGTGGCTTATTGCTTGTCTTTATGTATAATGTCACTTTAAAGCCGCGTATCCATTAGACAACAATGGACGCGCAACACATGACGCTCAACTCAACATATTCGTTAACGTAGCAAAACAACGCGCGACGTTTCCAGATGGCGCGCTACATGACGCGGAGCTTGTTGTTTGCATCGCAGTTGACCATTAACTGTTCAAGTGGAGTAACAATTTCTGTAGTGTGGTGTAACGAACGAATGAAAAAAATTAGTAATTACTAATCTTTTTCAATAAAAATATAACCATTGCCGCTGAAATCAACCCTAGTTCCTCGAGCGATATGTTGTTGACGACTGAGACTGTGTGGACAGAGAACTTTTGTTTTACAAAAGTTCCACGTCAACATTCAACAAGTTCCGAAACATGTCGCGCTTCAAATGTTGTTCAATGGATACGCGATTAAAGCGACCCTCTGTAAAAATTAGAATCATTGCTTTTATGCCCATAAATAATTTATTATTTTTGTAAAAAAAGTGATAAAAATACCAATTTGTTTACGTGGATTCATTTTGTAGGTTCATATTAGGTAATTCAAATAAATAGGTACCTTGATTTTAGATTACAACATGTTACCCGTCGGGTCATTTCATCATCTCAAATATGTGACCTCGAGATCAAAGAAGGCGAAACCTTGTCGACGATGCTGCGTATGCACAACCAGAGGGAAGAGACGGGAGACCAGGTACGAGTGCGGCGCTTGTCCAAACCGGCCTGCACTGTGCGTCATAGATTGTTTCAAAATATACCATACAAAAAAAGCTAGATCATGACAATATCTGATGTTTCATTTCACGTTCACACATTTTTTGATACAAATTTCATATTTTAAGGGGTTATTCTACTCATAATTTTAAACAGGTTTTATTATGGGGCAAAGCCGGAAATTGTCAAAAAGTAAACCAGCCATATATGGAATATTCGTCGACGTGTGACAAAATGTATTTATATAATACACCGCACCGAAAAAAAAGCTACATCATGACGATATCTGATGTTTAATAGCATCTGTTCCATATCCGAAGGGTAAAAACGACCCTACTACTAAGACTCCGCTGTCCGTCTAGCACCAGGCTGCATCTCACGTCGAGACCGACTTGCACTTGGCCGGTTATTTATGTAATAGGTATATTATTTAGACTCCATTCCACTTCACTCCAAGTTGCTTTTTGAGACGAAATATATATTTGAAGGAGTCTATTCATTATTACAAACAACTTTGTAATGTATAGAGCAGCTGATTTTTTTCTCGAGATTTCAGCGTTGTAAAAGTTGGTTATATCTATATGATTAATGTGTTTACGTATCTTAACGCCAGGTCCCTAACGGGGTAGGCAGAGAGTGTAGAGCGCCAGATATCCTGGTCCTGACATGCCTCTCGTGCCTCGTCTACCTTCATCATTCTCCTCATACATGCACGCCGATTCCTAAGAATGATAATATGTGATTAATGACCATTTTAATTGAATTTATTTTTAAAAACAATTTCTATGTAAAACATTTGCATGTTTATTGTATCTCTACACTCTCTTCTATCATGATGGTGATGACATGATATGATATTTTTAGTGCAATGGGTGACGAAGTCATCCGGTACAAAGTTGGCAGTCATAGGGCGCTACACGTACTACTGCGGCATGAAAACCAAAAAGACCGCCATCTGGCGGTGCACCCGAGGAGGTTTGTGCAAAGCCCGTTTCATATTCAAAATGGATAGTGAAATAGTGAGAGCTGATGTCAACCATAATCATCCACCACCTAATTTTATTGTACGAAACGGAATATATCATAAATTGTAAATATATTTGTAACTGGGATTTTACTTTACTGTCAGTCCGTTTATGAGAGGCCAGATTTTAAATCAGTAAAAAAAGCAGTGAGAGTTAATTCATTTAATCGAAGCTTAATCTTGACCAATCATTTAGAAACTGAGTGATACCGAGCATTATAAATATCAACCCAATATGTACCGAAAAACATTTCAGTATTGAATATCGTTCAACAGTATTTATTCGAAAACAATGATTAAATAAACTTAGGTAAATATCTTCACACCAGCTAGATACCTTAATCCGAATTTTATTATACTACGAGTATATGAACGCTCACACCTCGGTCCTTAATTATGTAACCTGAAAGTTAATTATAATTACCGAATGTTTTTTGTTATTAAATAAGAGATCAGCATTCCTATTTTTCGGAAGTAAATATTATCCCCCTTATTCATAAACGTATTTCAGCTGAAGTGTTGCTAATCTCTCCTTTGTCTTTTTCTATCCCGCACATTTGACAATGTAACTGACAAAGACAAAGCATTCTAAGGCTAAACGTATCTAATGTATGTTTATGAATAAGGGGGTAAAAGCACAGTAAATAGATACAATCTATTTACTGTGGTAAAAGTAAAGTTTTTGATATTGAGTATTTTTATATTCGTGTTTACTTTTGTTATGGTAACGTTTCGTGTACAGACACCAGTAACTGTTCGAATATTTTGTTTTTTTATACAAAGTTGTACACAAATAAGTTCAATCAAAGTAAAGATCTTTGTCCCAAATTGTGTTCGTGTATAAAGTATTAACCCGTGCAATGATTAGAAATAACGAGTCATTAAAATAAGGTTAATTAAGGATTCTGTTTTATTTAACCACGTTTTTCTTTGACTTTAAGCATAATGTTGAAGTGTTTGACTCTTCGCATACCCAAAGACTGCATTTCGTGATAATTCGTCTACTAAAATGCTATAAAAGATGTGACTAAGGTTAGAAAATATATTCAACGAAGTATTTCCATTTCAGTCACGTGGGTTTATAAGCCTTCTGGCAAGGAGTTGGCGATTGTCAACGGCTACACATTCTACCTCCACAAGAAGAATGTCAAGACTGATATATGGAGCTGCACTAAGGGTTGGCATTGCAGGGCCCGTCTGATCGTGGCTAGTGATGGATCGAAGAGAGTGTCACGGGCACACCTCGACCACAATCATCAACCGCCGTGCTTTGTTATCGAAAACGGATATATTATTCGTTTGTAAGTTAATTGTTGTGTACTTTATGACCTTAGCTATCAATTGGTCCTTCGAGCCGGATTTTGGACCTTCTAGTTTATACGATTGTGTGTGGAGAGTATTCAAAGATATAATTAAATGCCACGATATTTATCCAATGCAACTGAAAGTTGTGCAATTGCCTCAGTGTTAGGTATCCTAACGAGAAGTTCTATGTAAAGGCGCGTGGAAAGACTATCTTGTCGCAGCTTCTACGATGCCAATGTCTAAATTAACCAATCAGTTAATATTTATGGAAAGTGGATGCCGTCTGTGAGCATAAGGACATCATGGCAACCACGGAATAGATAAATAAGGATGGAAAGGCCTTTGCTTCAATTTAGTATTAGAACCAGTGTCGCCGCTTTTCTCCCACCATGCAATTTCTGACACAAATGTAACACCATCTCGACAATCACCCACACATTAATCTCAGGGCAGCTATTCGTTTGCGTAAGTTTGCATACTAAGTTGTAACGCCCGTAGACAATAAACACTCGCACGCACACATCAATATACTCACCAATAAACTAGTCGAAGTGTAGCGAACGCATTACATGCTGTACATTGCCAGCGGAGACAGTAATAGCGTTAATTGAGCGAGTGCTTAACGAGCAATGTATTTGCTAGCAGTAACGTTTAAATAATGCAATTTAAGTTCGAATATTCATATTCCTTTGTATAATAGGTTGGGGAAAAAGTCTTTTCGCATTATAGTATGTATGAACTTGTAATAAAATCTCTTTGGCTGTAGTAAATGTATCTGTCTGGTTTTGGTATCATTGAAAGTTAAAATTTCAAAGAACATAATTCCAAATTTAAATTAGGCAAATGTATGATTTTCATTTGTGTTTCGTACTGTCAAGATGAGTGAATCTAATGAAGAAATTCGATACATTTTAAAATTTTACTACAAAAAAGGTAAAAATGCAACGCAAGCCGCGAAAAATATTTGCGATGTTTATGGACCTAGTGCAGTGTCTGTGAGAGTAGCACAAATTTGTTTTAAGCGTTGTCAATCCGGAAATTTTGATGTCAAAGATGCGCTCGCGCTGGTCGCCTTATTACGGATAAAAAGGATGCCATTTTTGAAAAAGTGTAGCAAGATCGACATATCAGTAGTTACGACGTAGCTGAAGAACTGAGAATTGATCACAAAACAGTTTTGGCGCATTTAAAAAAAGGGGGTACAAAAAAAAGCTCGATATTTGGGTACCTCACGAGCTCACTGAAAGAAACCTAATGAACCGTGTACTCATTTGTGATTCTTTATTACGACGTAATGAAACCGAATCATTTTTGAAGAAGCTGATAACTGGTGATTAAAAGTGGATCACGTACGACAAGAACGTGCGAAAAAGGTCGTGGTCAAAGGCCGGTCAGGCTTTACAGACTGTGGCGAAACCCGGGTTAACTCGCAATAAGGTGATGTTGTGTGTGTGGTGGGATTGGAAGGGCATCATTCATTATGAGCTATTACCACCAGGCAGGACTATCGATTCTGAACTCTACTGCGAACAACTGATGAGATTAAAGCAAGAAATTGAGAGAAAGCGGCCGGAATTGATCAACAGAAGGGGTGTAGTGTTTCATCATGATAACGCTAGACCTCACACATGTATAGCCACTCAGCAAAAATTAAGAGAGTTTGGCTGGTAGGTGTTAATGCATCCGCCGTATAGTCCTGACCTTGCACCTTCAGATTTCCACCTGTTTCGGTCTCTTCAGAATTCTTTATGCAATGTTAGGTTAACGTCACGAGAGGACTGCCAAATCCACTTGTCGCGGTATTTTGATGAGAAGTCCGAAATTTTTTATAGCAATGGGATCATGTCCCTACCTACAAGATGGCAAAAGGTTATCGAACAAAATGGTACATACATACTTTAGTTAAATGTAAATAAACTATATTAAAAAATGTTTTGAATTATCTTAAAAAATGCGAAGAAACTTTTTCCCCAACCTTATATTTATATGTTTTTTACGAGTATTATAAAAATAAATGTTATTTGTGAATTACCGATCAAAAAATATACCTCCTCGCTTTATACTTGAGGTCTGACATTTCATATTACATGTTAAAATTGGCACTACATGGTATTTTACCAAGAGATGCGTCGTTCGAAGCAGTCTACACGACACTACGAGCGGCGAACGAATGGTTCTGCCGAACTGTGTGTGTTCACGCATAGTTGTCGCACGCTTGCCACGCTCACATTACCATTCCATCTTTATTTATCTATTCCGTGATGGCAACAGACCGCCACTCTTGAAGGATACTCAACACTAGTTCGAAAAATGTCCATATTGTAGCGCTGAGGAAACAATTTGAATGCTCTCTGTTACATATTGTAGCTACTTATGCCAGAAACTGACTTTAGTTTTCTCAACGTGGTCAATAATTGTCTAGTCATAAAAGAGCATTTCCATGCTGTTAGTTATCTAAGTGTGAGATTTACAGACCACACTACAATTTTTCTTTGAGCAAAGTACGCTTCGAACTGTCAAAACTCATACTGTTCTGACAGTTCTAAGCATAGTACTTTGCTCAAAGTAAAGTTGTAGTGCGGTCTGTGTATCTCACCCTAAGTGTGAGTAAATACCAAAGAATAGTGGGCTTAGATATTATTCACATCAGTCTAAATAGATACGACATTGGGAAGTAGTTCAAGTAGCAATAAGAATATGTACGAGTATATGTCAGTGAAAGTAGATATTTATTTATCTTTTATTAATCTTAACGTTATATAAAATAAATATTTTAACTCTTTTCCTGTGCATACATTTCATTAATAGTTATCATCTGTATTTCATTACTATCAGTATTTAATAATTAATTCCATCGACATTTCTCTGGTGAGTTTTACTTTTAGATAAGATCAGAATTAACTTCTTTCAAGCTTTTGCTCTAGTCATCGGTTGATGTTCCATTTGACGACAAACGTCTTTCAATGACTCGCTTTAAAAATAAACACGTTTAAAGAAAAAATACACTCATATCTCGTGTATATTAACCAAAGGCTCGGATAACTCTTCTTGTGACCTCAGTCTAAAAAATAATTATTGCCCCTTCGGATAAGGTCCAATATCCAATACAGTCATTTGCAAAATCTTAGAATAAAATTATGTGTAATATTGCAGGGGACATACACCTTTTGAGTAAATGCGTGATGCGTCTTGGGAATTATACGTTCTACTGTCGCCGCAGCGACCGAAGAAAAAAACGCTGGTACTGCAGAGCTAGAAAATTTACGCAATGTGAAGCAATTTTTACTACTATGGATGATGACGTAATTTTGACGTGCTCTGAACATAATCATTGATGTTTTGCACGAGGATTTTGCAGGAGGAGAGAGCGATGGTAGTCACTGCGTAAACACGGCAAATATAAGCCGTCTTCTGCTTTTGTTTAGCCTTAAACGCTACACTCTAACAGAAACAGCCGTAATTATATTAAGCACTCAAATAATCATCTATGCGTAAAATTGTGAAACAATTATTGTAACAACAGCATCGAGTAGACATACTCGTATGATCTTATTCCGCAGACAACCCGTTAGACTTCAATAACATGCAGTTTGTATGCAGGCCCTGTAATTTTCGGCACAGAGGCATAACACCTTAAGTCTCAGAAGTGGTAACGCATCTACATTTTTTTTTTTTTTTTTTTTTTATGTCATTAAGTTGACAGACAAGCAGACGGGCCACCTGATGGTGAGTGGTCACCGTCGCCTATGGACATTTGCAACACCAGGGGAGTTGCCAACGCGCTGCCAGCCCTGAAGGACTCTTTTGACGCCATTTTTGAAGAACCCCATATTGTAGCACCGAGGGAACACCTCAGAGGGAAGTTCGTTCCACAATTTACACGTTCTGGGCAGAAACGAACGAGAAAACCGCACCGTTGAGCACTGCCAGGTGTCCAGTCGGTGAGGGTGAAACTTCTCTCTTCGGCGGGTAGTACGGTGTAGAAAAAGAGACGGTGGTACCATGTCGAACAGTTCGACAGAGCACTCACCATTGTAGAGACGGTATAACACGCACAGACTACCAATATCTCTGCGCAGGCTCAGATGTTCGAGCCTGTCTGTAAGTCCCGGATCGTTAACAATACGAACGGCGCGTTTTTGTAGGGAGTCAAGTGGACCAAGCTGGTACTTGGGGGCTCCCGCCCACAAATGAGAGCAGTATTCCAGATGGGGCCGCACTTGGGCCTTATAAAGCTGTAGTAGCTGCCCCGATGTGAAATACTGCCTCGCTTTGTTAAGCACCCCCAACTTTTTGGATGCCAACTTGGTCTTACACTCAATGTGACTCCCAAATTGCACTTCGTTCGATATGTCAACGCCCAGGATACCGATACTCTTACCAATGGCAAGCGGAGTGCCCTGGAACTGTGGTGCTACAATGAATGGGGTTTTTTTTTTATCTACATTTTGACCTCTGGTCTTTGTATGGGTGTCTATAAGCTGCAGTCATCATTTAACATCAATGTGAACTGCATGCTTGCATGCCACTTTCATAACATTAAAAAAAGTATAAAAAACTGTATGTCCGCTTGTTTTATAGTTTGTAGATATATATTTTCTAATTTTGTTAACGACTGGGATTTGTCCAGATTGTAATAAAAAACGTGCTGACTTCGCCGTGGGTAAGTATATATGTTTGTTTCGGATCTTGGATGTTTGTGTGTGTGTGTGGTGTGTGTGTAGAACGGCACTCACGACACGGTTTAAGAGTAACCAACTGTGGTGCTGTGGAAGCGTATTTTTTTTATCTCCGTCCTATAGTTAGTATTGTTATCCATGTTGGTATAGAAAATGAAAGTTCAAAAGAGTATCGAAAATCGTAATCTTAAAGATTTCAGTTTTCTTTTGTAACAATGAAAGTATTATAAGACGTTATGGTAATATAACTGGTGGTAGAGCTCCAGTGACGGAGCTCGCGGGCGTAGGCACCACCGCATTACCTAATATACTTGCCGCTAAATGGTAGTGTTCAGCACTATCGTGTTCCGGTCAGGTGGTAATGTACTGTAATTTCCGGCACAGAGGCATAACAACTTAGGCCTCAGGAGTGGCAACGCATCTGCATTTTGACCTTGGTCTTTGTGTGGGTGTCTATAGGCTGCAGTCATCACTTAACATCAATGTGAACTGCATGCTTGTTTGCCACTTCCATAACATAAAAAAAATATATATATATTACCATCATACAATATATTAAAAAGCCTAATAGTTGGTACACTAACTAAAATGACTATTTATTCATGAACAAACATAACAGGTTTGTAACCTCTTTTATTTTCTCAGCTTTTGTTGTGTGTGTAACAACAACGCGTTAAGAAGATTTTTTTACTGGTGGTAGAGCTCCAGTGACGGAGCTCGCGGGCGTAGGCACCACCGCATTACCTGATTTACTTGCCGCTAAATGGTAGTGTTCAGCACTACCGTGTTCCGGTCAGGTGGTAATGTACGGCCCTGTAATTTGCGGCACAGAGGCATAACACCTTAGGCCTCAGGAGTGGTAACGCATTTGCATTTTGACCTTGGTCTTTGTGTGGGTGTCTATAGGCTGCAGTCATCACTTAACATCAATGTGAACTGCATGCTTGTTTGCCACTTCCATAACATAAATACATGTTTGTAACCTCTTTTATTTTCTCAGCTTTTGTTGTGTGTTAACAACAACGCGTTAAGGAGACATTAAGAAAATGCAGTAGATTGTTTTGGTTTATGAAGATTTTTATTTTGTTTCTAATGTAACGGAAAAAGTATTAGTTAATGTTAATTGTTTAAATAATAGATATAGGTAGGTACGTTTGTTTACGAAGACTGATACATATATCAATTGTTTTCATATTATACTAATATGTCTAAGAAACATTATGTTTTATTTCTCTACTAGCTGTGTCCGCGACTTCGTCCGTTCAGTACCTCCCCGGACGAAATCGTGGGCGCAGCTAGTGTAAAAGTAGCCTAAGTTACTCCTTATTACATCAGCTATCTGCCAGTGAAAGTCCCGTCGAAATCGGTAAAGCCGTTCCCGAGATTAGCCCCAACAAACAGACGGACAGACAGACAGACAAAAATTGAAAAAAAAAAAACAATGTTGTTTTGGTATATGTACCGTATATACATGAATATGTATTTAGTAAAAAGAGGTTATTTTTATATTACAAACAGACACTCCAATTATATTTATTTGTTCGTATGTACGTATAGATTTATCGAAAGTAATACTGACTATATCCTACATAATACGCCTTCCGGACGGTTACAGCCTCCGCTCTAGTGGCAGTGACTCCTCCCCTTTTAGTTGGAGCTTACGATAGGCTCTCTGTCTATACTCTACGCATAATATCTATTGAAGGACAACGTAATGGCTTAATTACACGGCTCGGTATTCAGGGTATGATAGCAAGGGTCAGGGTAGTGTAATACCATTTAAGGACTTGGACCCTAATTAGGGCGACTGGAGCGGTCCGGTCAGCCTAACGCCCTAACTACACACAGTACAAATATGAAAAGTATGGAAGCTACGTACTGTGACTGAGTTAGGGCCCTGTCGACCGGATAGTGTTATAAGCGGCAACCCGGTGCGAGGCCACACCCTTTCTGCCGAACCCTGAATACCGTGTCGTGTAATAAGGCCATTAGGGCTGTATATTGTTATCTCTTGAGACTCGGCAAAAGTCAAAAAAAAAATCGGATGCATATTAAAATTAATATGTTCATTTTTCAGATGACGTCACTCTATTAAGCAAATGCGTCATGCAATCTGGTGGGCATACATACTACTGCAGACACGCGGACAGAAAACGAAGACGATGGTACTGTAGGACCAGACCGCGGACGCATTGTCCAGCTTTCTTCATTACTATAGATGATACTGTTTTTATGTCTCAGGGCAAGCATAATCATTGAGGGTTGTGATTTATTTTCAAAATTTTGTAAAAAAACATGTTAGAATTAGCTGTGGAGTTCTACTTAGTACTTATGGTCCTTATTTACATCAATGGAGAATTGACGTAAATAAGACCATAAGTAGAATTCAATTTCAGACCGTCTCCTTTTCATACACTTATGCTGGGTTGCACCAAGATATTTGTTAAAGTTAAAGTTATTGTAACGTTTCACATCCTTCTCTAACTTAAAGAATTCTGTTAAACTAACATTTCAAATCCTTCTCTAACTTAAATAATTCTGTTAAAGTTAGAGAAGGATGTGAAATGTTACAACAACTTTGACTTTAACAAATATCTTGATGCAACCCAGGCCTAAACAAGAAGTTTTGACTAAAATGACGTCAAATAGTTAGATAATGTGAAAGAAATAATGAAATTATTTTCAAGAAGTCAAAGTATTTTTTTAAGTTACTTTAAGTTATAAATAGTAAAAGGGTGTTGATGGTACAGTTCTTGCCATTCTCGAGTGCGGTCAGTGCTAGGTTGTATGTGTCAATGTGTACGTACATGTACGGTGTCTCAGTGTGCGTGCCATACAGACCGGTTTCGCTTTCGCTTGCACACACGGATTAATATATATGCAGACACGTATTTATGACAACCAAGCATCAACCGCACCCGTTCGCATTGCAATAACTGTAATATTACAGGTCATAGACCTCATAAAACTTGAGGTCACAATTTTAGCGTTTAGTTACTACTTAAGTCCATATAAACCAGAAGCCTCAGTATCGCTTTTAAGGCCAAAGATATGAATCCTTAGTGCCTGTAATTACTAAAATAATATATTTTTTGGAATTAATTATTGTTTTATTGAAACCCTTATCCCATCTGTAATTTGAAGTTCCTATTTTCAATATATTCCTTCATGAACAGAGGATGGAATGATGAATGTAGTAGAAGTACGTAAGGTATGTGTTCAATTCCACCTATCCTTTAAGGATTTTGGCATAAAGATGTACCATCTTTTTTAACAGATTTTTTCAAAGAACCTTAATAAAGAGGACGTTCTATGTAATATTCACCGCTGAATCGGTACTGATTTTTATTTTTGTTAGAAAGGATGATCCCACATGATCCCATTCAGCGAGTTGGAATTTAATTATAGCAATTAGGGAAATCGAGAGTTTTAAAAATATATTGGGATATCATGTGATGTGTTCTTAGGATTTCGCGAGCTACATTCATTAAAATTTATGGATTTATCTCGCGTATGTTAAACCCAAATGATTTTTAATCAACCCAACGTTTTGATCGCTGTTCAGCTTCCATGGTTCAGTTCTTCCGGGCAGATTAAGGTGACATTTGTCTGACAGCAATTTGAAAAATTAAATGCAGCTACCTCCATCGATTTCGTTCACGCCTAGCACTAGTGTGTTATACTTCTTCGCGTGTATTTGCATATTCTAAGAGTTATAATATGTTACTAAGCAGACTAACCCAGCACTTCTTCTAAGAGTTAAGAGATAGTACTGCATGTTTTTGTCAACAGAAAATACTGAATAGACGTAGACGCGTAGGTTACCTAACGACACTTTAAACATAAATATTAATCTTAATCCAACAAAATACAAAGAAAATGGTATACCTATGATAGTAATGAAAAGTTTTTCTTACCCAGATTTTGATCTTCCAACAAGTTTTTTTCGGAAGTTAATCAATAAAAAAGCGTAAAATAATATGTTTAGATTTTGAAATATGTTTCTTACAGATATTTCAGACTTCGAACTGATACCTCTGAGCAGCAACAAGCATTTACTTCGTGTCGGTGACCACACATTCTCGTCCAACAACAGGAATATATCGGGACAGACCCAATGGTATTGCTCTAAGCGTACCACGAAGAAGTGCCGAGTGCGTGTCAAAATGTATAATGGTGATATCATTGATATGTCTGGGGAACATACACATTAATGAAATACAATAGTATTTATTGGTTACTAGTTGAAACGGAAAACTTCGTATTGCCTCAGAATTAAATAATGTGTTATAGATACGGACTATTTGTATGGAAAAATAAAATTGTGGTTTTTACTATTTCCCTTCAATTTCTTCATATTTTCTTACCCTTTAAACCTTTCCTGGGCTTCCAAAAATCATTCAAAACCAAAATAAGCCAAATCGGTCCAGCCGTTCTCGAGTTTCAGCGAGACTAACGAACTGCAATTGATAATAACATAGAGAGAGAGACAGTAAAAAAGCTTAAGGGTGTGGTTGACGTAACTCACGCCTGTAACACAGTACAAATATGAACAGTATGGAAACTACGTACAAAACGTTCGAAATGGCACACTCACACAAACATGCGAGTCTACTCGTGACCACGGCCGTCGCATTACGGCCGAAACGTCGAGTGTCGAGGTAAATACTCCGATTAAAATAGTACGCGATTAAGTCCCGTTTACAATATAAAAATATGAATACAAATCGTGAAAGTTTAAAACAATTAAACTAGCATTGTTGGCAAAATATGTCGCTACTGCCACCATAAGGCAATGCAATAAATGTGAAGGACAGATTTGACAACTTGGGTGAGGACTTCGGTAGCTCAGTTGGAAGAGCGGCTGGATTAGATTCCCAGTGGCTGCGAGTTCGAGTCTCGCCTGAACTCATTTTTTTCTTTCCATTTTTCTTTAAAAAAATATATATTTTACTAGCATGTGGTATTGCAAAAAATAGTATAAAACTCAACTGCCTCAGTAGCGTAGTGGTAGCAGGCCACTACTACTGCGTTGGGGGTCCTGGGTTCGATTCCCGGGTCGGGGACTATCAGAGATAACGGTTTAAAAATCCGTTATCTTTGGTTCTATTGGAATTTTTTCATTTTCTGGAAGTTTCCCAGTACCTCGGAGTTTGGTAATATGCCCGGAGATGGAAACAGGTTCGCCACCTGTTACATGGGCCAAAATGTAACCGGCGAGTCGTGGGAGTTTGCATGTATGCTTGAATGCATGCAGCTACCTCTGCCTACCCCTTCGGGGATTACAGGCGTGAAGTTATGTAATATAAAAACAAACATATTTCTTTCAGATTTTCAGCTAATACCGATAAGTAATACCAAATACTTACTCCGAGTGGGCGAGAACACATTCTCGACTAACTACAAAGGTTTAAAGGGATTAATCATCTGGTATTGCTCTAAAAGACTAAGAAAGAAGTGTCGAGTTCGAGTGAAGATGTTTAACGGCGACATTATAAATATTACTGGGGAGCATACGCATTATTGAAATTATAATTTCTATTTTGTGGTGTTTTTTTTTGCGAAACTCCGGAAAATATTGAACGCCTTATAGCTGATAGATAGATAGAACGCTTATTACACAGGACAAGTAACAGCCGTCACTTTAAGGAAAATAGAGTGACTTCAGAAAAATTAAGCGAATTGCAAGCAATGACGTGGCTGAAAACGCTTAGTAGGTACTAATCATTCACAGGGACATTACCACCATTTTTCCATTTACGCGGAGTGAGGCGGTGGACATGCCACAATGCTCAATGGCCTCAGTAGGGCCTCCCAACGAGTGGGCCTTAAAATGAACATGGACAAGACGAAGATTATGTCAAATGTCCTTGTTACGCCCACTCCTGTTATGGTCGAGGGTACACACTCGAAGTTGTTGACGATTATGTATACCTGGGACAAACGGTCCATTTAGGTAGGTCCAACTTCGAGAAAGAGGTCAATCGCCGAATCCAACTGGGATGGGCAGCGTTCGGGAAGCTGCGTTATATCTTCTCGTCCAATTTACCGCAGTGTCTGAAGAAGAAGGTCTTTGACCAGTGTGTGTTGCCAGTGATGACATACGGAACTGAAACGTGGTCGCTCACTATGGGCCTCATAAGAAGGCTCAAGGTCACTCAGAGAGCAATGGAGAGGGCTATGCTCGGAGTTTCTCTGCGAGATCGAATCAGAAATGAGGAGATCCGCATGAGAACCAAAGTAACCGACATAGCCCACCGAATAGCGAAACTGAAGTGGCAATGGGCAGGGCACATAGCTCGCAGAACTGACAGCCGTTGGGGCAGAAGAGTTCTGGAGTGGCGACCGCGTACCGGAAGACGAAGCGTAGGGGCCCCCCACGAGGTGGACCGACGACCTGGTGAAGGTGGCGGGCAATCGTTGGATGAGGGCGGCCCGGGACCGTTCGTTGTGGCATTTTTTGGGGGAGGCCTTTGTTCAGCAGTGGACGTCTTTTGGCTGAAATGATGATGATGAGGCGGCGGAGATGAGCGAGCGAGTATTGCGGGGCGGACTTTGTCTGTCCATTGACGCGGAGCGAGACAGCGGTGCGGAGCCAGCTAGTATGCGACTGTGCGAGTTTACGCGACGAGTCATAGCGGAGGGCGGCGCGGTGGACCATCAGTTCAGATGTACACTCAGCCCTACTCCGCCAGCTCGCTCTGCCGCCTCGTACAGCACGCGCCGTTCCGAAAAAGTATGAAGTTAAAATCAGTTCGCAAATCCATGTCCACTGGAGCTGAGCGGAGATTTTATGCAATCCTATTGGTTGATATTAAAATTTGCTCGCGCGCTCGCTCCGCCGCCTTGCACCGCGTCAATGGACAGGCAGACTTATTATTTCAATCTTCCTTTGTTTTGACTTACAATAAACGTAAATGCAAATTTAGGTCATATTATGACTGCTCTAACAGTCTTCTCTATAATTAACCTCGTTGAGTACTTAGGGACATATTGTGATGAATTTAATTTGTAATTTTTAAGCATTGTTATAGTTTGACAGAATCTCTAGTCTATGCTATTGTACCAAAGCATCGCTAGGAGCAAAACAATATTAAAAAAAAAAATTGCTATGTGTGTGTATTGATTAATTATTATTTACAATTGGTTTGGATCTTAAATAGATACTTACTGCTTTCCATTGTGATAATGTTTACTCGTATACGATATTTTTTTAATGGCGTTGTATGAGTTATTAATTTCAATTGGCTTATGACGACGACTGATCCTATCTAGATGTAGCGAAAGCGGATGCCAATCAACATAAAATAGTGTGATTTAAGTGTGTCAGTATTAAAAAAAACTTGATTTAAACAGTGTGTGTGCGGACTTTTCTTGTCGAGTGACATACAACCTATATCTACTACACATGAATTGAATTAGACCTAATGAATGGGCCCTTACGGATGTTTATGGGATCTAAGAACCCATCATTAATATCAAAGTAATTGCAGTCAGTCAACGCAAATAAACACGAAACAAAAAAATATTTTTCTCATATTTTCCATTTTTGAGATTTTTACAAATACAAGTGTTTGAAAAATGTTTTAATTTAACAACGTACCTATTGCGTTTTTTATTAATGAAAAACCGGTGGTATCACGACAAGTGCAGGAACGGCTCTATTGCTTTGAATCAACAAATTAAAAAAAAAACCGGGCATATGCGTGTTTGACCACGCGCAATGTAGAGTTCCGTTTTTCAAGTACATTTTATTAGCAGATCATTACTTGTAAACTTTTATAATCTACTTATCTGTCTGTAAAAGTGTTTCTTTTGAATTCATTATAAGTATTATCACCATGATTTTATCAAGCGTTATAGCACCGTTTGGCCGATAGAGTAGGCGGAACACTTGAGTCTAACGAAAAATCGCACTTTAAACTTACTATTTCACAAATAGTTCCATTGATCATAACAATGTTCTCTCAAACTCACTATTTAGGATGCCCACACAAAACTGCGATGCGATGCGACGCCGCTTCGCAGAAACTTGCGATGCGAATCACTGCGATGCGATTCAGCTAACCATACTTTTAATATGACAGACGAAATCGCATCGCAGCAATTCGCATCGCATTGCAGTTTTGTGTAAACACCCTTACACGCCCTTATACCTAAACGCAATATCTTTAAAACACTCATCCAACGATACCTCACACTGTGGGTTAGAAGAGAAAAAAATGACAGCCCCACTATTCGTGCCCTAAAAATTTCCCAACTTTCTCGACATAGCTAATATTTATATTTATCTTTCAGACTACACTATCCACAATATTCTAATGCCCAAATGATATCGTATTTTGTCTAGAATTTGAAACTCTTTAAGCTCAATAACCTTTTACACATTTTTTATAGTTACTTACATCCAAGACCAAGAATGGTCAATTTTGAACTTACCCAAAGTATTTTACCAATACGTAATTTTATTTTCAGATTTCGACCTAACCCCACTCCCGAGTGGAGGGTATCTCCTACGTTTCGGTAACGATACGTTCTCGACAAATCAAAAGAAAAAAACCGGACAAGTGACTTGGTACTGTTCCAAACGGGTCAGCAAGCGGTGTCCGGCACGTGTCCGGATGTTTGACGGGAACGTAACAATGCTGATTGGGAGTCACAGTCATGAGTCAGAGTATTAATGGTAAATGGTCATGCACAGGTTATTGTGCCTTTCAGTCGGTATTGCAATGATGCCTTCTTATTCGCTTTACCTCTATCATACATAAAGATAGTGGATTGGGATTTTACCATTTTCTGGAAATTTGCCAGTACCTAGGAGTTTGGTGATGTGCTCGGAGATATCAAAAGGCTCCCCACATGAGACCTACATGGGCTAAAACGTAACCAACGAATCGTGGGTGTCTGCATGTATGCTTGAATGCATGCATTTACTTCTGCCTACCCCTTCGGGGATTACAGGCGTGAAGTTACGTTTAAGTCTAAGACGAGCTGTTGATACAAATACTCTATGAATGATGGTCGGTCCAAGCCATAACAACTTAGTCAATTTTCGTTCATGTCACAAAATCCTTGTTTCTTGATTGTTGATTTGCAAGGTAAACCCAAATGACTGGATATTTTTTTGAATGTATAAATTACCTACTATAGGCCGACCGTTTAACTCGCGTATCGCCTGCGGGGTACAAAGAGAGCGGGGGAGATGTCACCGGGTGGGTACAAGGGTTGCGCGGAGCAGAGAGTCACGTCAAAGCGCGGCAGTACTAGTGTTGGGTAGGACACGCTTTCAGAATGAGTTTGTAAGAGGAGCCTCTTTTTTGTACTGAGCCAGTACTTTGGCCCACTTCAAATTACGTGAGGCGATGACGTAACGCGAGGCCGCCGACGCGGCGAGGCGGCGAAGTGATTTGACGCGTCGCGGTGCATTTGAAGTAACATGACAAAATTTGTCGCGGGACCAAATTTGTACTAACATGACAAAATTTGTCGCGGGACAAAATTTGTACTGGCTCTTACAAAGTGTGTCTGACTCACATTTTGTAAGGGACAGGACAAATTTTCATGTCATGAGATACATTTTAAGATTTTGAAGAGACAGAATGGATTTGTTTGTACCTACTAAACATAGTGCTAATAAGATGAATATCGAGAGATATTAATATTTTTAATGATTGAGCTAAGATTGGTTTTGTAATTTGTAGGTTTTGTTTATTAAAAGTTAAGTCTGTTTTGATAAAATTAAATAATGTCAATAAATTTTATTATTATAATGAAGTGGACTGGCTCAACGCCTGCGGTATTTTTGCGATAGTGGAACGACAATTTCAGTGGTCGTGGTCGCGATCGTTGAGGTCGTTTGGTCGAACGTACCTTATGTGGTAGTACATTCTTTGTCCTAGTCACACACGTCACACTTGTCTTAAGAGTACAAAAGAGCAAAGATTACCGCGACATTTTAATACGCGGCGCTTATTGGTCTGTTTTGAGGAGTAGTAACCTCATTGTCCTCACCTCAGACCAATCACGATACACGTTTTGTCTTAGTCACACACGTGATACACTACGTAAGAGTACAAGAGCAAAGAGTAACGCGTCTTAATATTTGAAGCAGTACAAATTATATTTTTGTCGCGTCCTTACAATGTCAGGTTTTGTCCGGGACAAATGTAAGGCCTCTTGTAAGTCCTACTCAACACTAGGCAGTACGCTGTCGGTACTCGCAGCGTGCGGTTGGTATTTTTGCAACGGACGCTTAGACATTGACGCACATGGTAAAAACTTACCAAAATTAATCTCAAAATAATCGCTTTTCCTGTTTTGCAAAAAAAATTAACATATAGCGTACAACGTATAGTCCTTTTTTAAAGCCAGCAAACAAGATCATACTTCTACGGAGTATCTCCAAGTCAATAAGTTGAGAGAAGATGAAGAAATGGAGAGCTTTATTATTAATTTTCAAGATTCTGACTTTTCAAGCTGCGCAGACAGTGAAATCGATTCAAGCGATATGTACCTATAATAGTGATGAATAGTCCTAATCCTACATAACTTTTATCTGTGGTTAAATATTACGTGAATGGAGTTATTATTATTTTAATATTTCGTACCTTAGAAGCTATTATTAAAATAATTAAAATTATAAGTTTATTTTTTACTTAACAAAAAAAAAGTTTGTATATTATTATATTCTAAACTTTGCCAACAATATATTTCGAGATAAGTATTTGGATTATTGAGTCCGTGTGTAGCGATACCCGCCCCCGCTCCCCTTGTACCGCGCAGGCGATTCGCGAGTTAAACGGTCGGTCTGTAGTCCTCGTTTTCAAGAGTAAACTATTATGAAACGAATTTGATTTTTAAATATTGGAGTGTCAACGTGACAACTTTTTATAAATCAAGAGTACGAAGGCGCTGGCCACACAAGAAAAACGCAAGACGTAGATGGAGCGCGGACCCGTCGTAGACAAGGCTCCGTCTGCACTTTTTAACCAATTGAGTGCCAAAGGTTAGCGTCGAATCGAAATCGGTGACCACCATACAAATGCTATACTACGCAATATTACGTATCTGACACCAATTTGAAAAATAATGGATGGATTAATAATAGGATGAAGTTGCCTGTAACTTCCGTGGAACTAGAGATAGATAGATCCCGAGCTAGTAGAAAATATATTTAAAATTATTTTTATGTTGCCATGATAGTATAACCACTGATCAGTACCTTCATTTATTGTTTTTTTTACTTTCTAAATATTTGCAAACTATTCAAATATTTTTTTATGTCACTGAGATCAAAATTTTCGATTGATGACCAAAAATTGACGCACCGGTATATTTAACTCTAAATTTATTATAATAATAATTATTTTCCTTGTTATAATCTAGTTTCAATATTTTATCTTTATTGTCAAATAATTTACTTACTACCTTTTTTTCGATGCCTTAAATTATATTGAAATATTTACAGATATTGCAAAAAAATATTAACGTCTCACATGTTTTTTTTTCAGATATCCAATTGTTACCGTTGAGTAGTAAAAAGTACTTACTGCGGATAGGCAAACACACATTCTCGACCAACTACGAAGGTGTAACAGGCCGGAGTGTATGGTACTGTTCTAAACGAAAACGGAGGAAGTGCCGAGTTCGTGTGAGAATGTATGACGGCAATATAATAGATATAACAGGGGAACATACGCATAAGTAGTCCAATGCTTGAGAAAGTTCTTACTGGTGGTAGAGCTGCAGTGTAGGAGCTCAGGAGCTCCAGGTCGTAGGCACCGCCGCATTACCTAATATACTTGCCGCCAAATGGTAGTTAGTGTTCAGCACTATAGTGTTCCGGTTAGGTGGTAATGTACGGCCCTGTAATTTCCGCTAGAGGCATAACACCTTAGGCCTGAGGAGTGGTAACGCATCTGCATTTTGACCTTGGTCTTTGTATGGTTTGTATGGGAGTCTATTGGCTGCAGTCATCACTTAACATCAATTTGAACTGCATGCATGTTTGCCACTTCCATCATATAAAAAAAAATACTAAATCAATCTGCCGCTAAATGGTTGTGTTCAGCACTATCATATTCCGGTTAGATGGTATGTACGCGTGTATGAGCTCGAGGGTGTAGGCACCGCCGCATTAACAAATTAATCTACTTTTACTGTGGTAGAGCTCTAGTGACGGAGCTCGCGGGCGTAGGCACCACCGCATACTATACTTGTCGCTAAATGGTAGTGTTCAGCACTATCGTGTTCCGGTTAGGTGGTAATGTACGGCTCTGCAATTTCCGGCACAGGCATAACAGCTTAGGCCTCAGGTGTGGTAACGCATCTACATTTTGACCTTGGTCTTTGTGTGGGTGTCTATAGGCTGCAGACATCACTTAACATCAATGTGAACTGCATGCTTGTTTGCCACTTCAATGACATCAAATAAGTTGTTTCGACATTTGGAAATCCATTATTACTGAGGCTGGCATCTTTTTGTGCTGGTCGATTGCTTAGTGAAGTAGACTTAGACCATTTTTAGACAAGACGCCTCATATTATTATGTCCAAGAAAATAAATCCTTCTCGACGCTTTGCTATGGAGTCACTGAAGAGCAATTGAGTTCTCCCACATGCGCGGGCGGCTGTCACATCTGGATCCAAAGAAATCTTTTTTATTACTGACTAGCTGACCCGGCAAATTTCGTATTGCCTCACAATGAAATAATGTGTCAAAGGTTTGATAGCTGCGGACTATTTGTACAGGAAAATTAAAATGTGGTTTTTACTATTTCCCTTCAATTTCTTCATATTTTCTTACCTTTTAAACCTTCCCTGGGCCTGGACGAACATTTCAAGACCAAGATAAGATAAATCCGTTCAGCCGTTCTCGAGTTTTAGCGAGACTAACGGACAGCAATAGATTTTTATGTATATATAGATAGATTTATTCGATTTCATGTTAACTAAGTAGTAACTGACGACAGATAGAAAAAAAAACATAGTATCGAGTAAATTATAGTGTTGTTCAAGTATGTGACTGTCTCCAAAATAATTGTAAATACTCCTCTCAATATAAATAAATGTTGTGTTAATAATGTTGTCTTATTTTTATACATTCGATTATTATTCTTAAGTTATTTCTATCGTTGTACTATTTATTTTTCGCAATAAGACATGCGAGTGAACTTTAGAACCGAACCTAGCCTAAACCGGTTAAAAAATCAAAAAAGGAAAGTAAAATTTGACGCATCTGTGTGGGACTTCGGTAGCTTAGTGGTAAAGCGGCTGGACTAGTTATCCTGAGGTCGCAGGTTCGATGCCTGCCCAAAGTCAAATTTTTCTATCCGTTTTTTCTTTACTTTCTATTTTTGTCGTCCCTATTACCAGTACCTACAGTTATACAGGGTGCCAACTCTTACCATAACGGACTAAACATAATATGCATTACATACGGTAAGACTTGGTTCGCGCTGCGAACTGCGAAGACAAAATTGTAGAATATAATGTGAGATTAAAAATGTATAATGGAATAAGATGTAGTCATACTTGAAATTTCTTATAGGATCTTTTCTTAAATATTTTTGTGTTGAAAAATTCTTGTAATTTATTTTACATTGTTTTTTACAGACATGGAACTTTTACCGACAAAAAGTGGAAATTATATTCTGCGATACGGAACCAACACGTATTGGTCTAACTGGTACAAAGGCGCGCGGCGGACTAGGCCGACTCAGAACTGGTATTGTTCAAAACGGACCAAGATTCGGTGCCGGGCGGTCGTCAAAACATTCAACGGTCAGATAGTTTCTGTTAATGGCGAACATAATCACTGAAAATTGATTAAATTGTTTATCGTCGTCGGCTCTACACTCGCGGTGCGAATAGCCGCTAAAGCCCGCGACACGAGCACAGTACAAATATGAACAGTATGGAAACTACGTACAAAATGTTCGAAACGGCACACTAATACAAACATGCGCATCGACGCTCGATGTAGCGAGTGACTCAGCACCACTGCAGCACCACTAGAACCGCTTAGAGGCCTCGTCGATGCGCATGTTTGTGTGAGTGTGACGTTTCAACGTTTTGTACGTAGTTTCCACACTGTTCATATTTGTACTGTGACACGAGCGTAGATGATGTTCACGCCTTCACGCATGGCGCCGTGAACGAGAAGCGCTAAAAATACGTTTGATCTTGCATGACTGTTATTAATTTATTTATTTTTACCCGTGAATTCACGGCCCGATGTCGCGCGCGCGTGTAAAGCCTGCTTTAGCTGAATACATTAGCAATAATATTATAATAAGTTAATAATATCATTGGTTATGAAACCTGATTTTAATATTTTTTTAATGTTAAGTACTTTTATGATAATACTTAATGATCTCTTTGAACTTTAATCTGGTAATATTGATGTACATAAATTACTATTGTTTGAGTAAAGTTATGTAAGTTAACTATCACACGACTGACATCAGTCGTAAATCGTCAAGACTTCGAAAACTATCTATTCATAAAGATATATGTATTATCATAGTAATATAAATCATATCATACACACATTAGTAAGTATTAATTTTAGTGAGGTGATATCAGCAAAGGTGTTGTTTCTTTTTTAAATAAGATTTTATCATCATGCGTTAAACTTCGTCAAATTTGTATGTGATATGTTTCTTATTATTCGACTTGCAACATTGGCGGCAACTGTTTATCATTTAAATGAAGAATGTTTGTATTGTTGTAAATAAACAAAACCGTATACCGCCATGTTTCGTAAGAAAAGCTTAATAGAGAGCAGTTGTATATTTGTTCACGAGTGTGGTCGACTCTTGAATGTAGTTAGACTCGACAATGTGTATATAAACGGTGTACTAGTGTGTGCGTCACGGAGCGGCCAGTCTCACGCGCGCCTGAGTGCCTAGTGCGAGATTTTATTTACTCTTACGCGAATTCGATCTGTTATATCTTGCCTATGTTACCCTCTTTGCTTATACCTTACAAATCCCGCACGGTCAGCATTTCTCCTATCCTTCCCAACCAATCACCCATCCACCAGTCAGTCTCGTTCCAATATTCCTGCCTGACGGTTGTTCTTCAAATTCAATTCTATTTTTATTTTTTTTAAAAAACCTATTTCCAAATCCCGTATAACAATTGGTGGCAGCGTAAAGGGATTTTGAAAAGTCCCCGGTACGTCTCTCAAGTGATTACAAAGTACATGTGTGTGCTTCTACGGTATTTTCCTAAGTTGAAAAGTGAACAAAGTGTCGTGTTCTTACCACAGTGCCGTATTTCTATAAAAAGTGATAAAATCATTCAAAACCATCGTCTAGCTAACTCCAGACGATCCAAAGTACGACAAGGGTGCAAAGCTAGCGCTCTACCAGTACCAGTTAGACTCTTGAAATAGTCTATAACGCTACAAGTTCGAGTTCTACCAGGTTTCAAAGCTCCAAATTAATTCAATCACTCATAATCGAAACAACGCATTGGAGGTGCCAGCCGAGCGCGTTATCTGCGCACATTCCGCTGAGTTCGCGTCTAAACATCCAGAGCCCGAGAACTATGATCGGTGTTATCGTGTTAGCTGCATTCCTGTGAGTCTTTACAAAGTATAACTTGGTCATTGCGCAAATCAATTCTATTTTTAAACTAAGTATTTTGTCACTGTCCTATTTGTGTTATTACTTTTGTTTTCAGCACTTTATTTCTTCTAGTGTGTTTTATTTTTGTACTGTGTGTTCCATTAAATAATATAAAATATGGCAGAATCTAGGTCACAGAGTCCAAAATTCGAAAGACCCGAAATAGCAATAACTGACACAGAGGACGATAGCCACTGTCCTCCCTCTTTAGGCCCGCCTTCTAGGCCCGTACAAAAAAAGAAAACGACTGCGTCTAAACCCGATGTGGAATTATCAATATTACTACAATTTATAAAGCCGTATGACGGTTGTAGAGAAACCTTAAATTCATTTATTATAGATTGCAATAACGCCTATGAATTAGCATCGGAGTCCCAAAGGGATATCCTCTTTAAATTTATACTAAGTCAAATTAAGGGAAAAGCTAAAATTGCGTGCTCAATTAAAGAATTCTGTAACTGGCAACAGCTTAAAGATTTTTTGAAAACACAGTACAGTGAACGAAAGCATTACACCTATTTGATGACGGAATTGCAAGAGTGTAAGCAGCGCTCGAGTGAAACAGTTAGCCAATACGCTCTCAGGCTAGAAACATGCCTCTCACAACTATTAAGTGAAATATCCATATCGCATGGACATAAAAACCGTGAAATGGCAATCCGTACCGCAGCTATGGAGGAGTTAGCCCTTCACCACTTCCAGATTGGGTTAATACCCCGTATCTCAAACATTATCAGATGTAAGACCTTTAAAAATCTTAACGATGCTATAAATGCCGCGATTATAGAGGAAAAAGTCCAAAAATCTCTCTATTCTACAAATACCAATTCAAATTCCTATAAACCAAGGCCAAATGCTCCCATGCGACCCTATAGAGCTCAACACTATCAAACCAATGATAGACCTAGCACGTCGAATCAACCACAATTCACTCCGATTTGTCGGTATTGTAAGAACCCAGGACACACTATTGAACAATGTCGCAAACGAGAATATAATAATAATCGTGGTAATAATCACTATCGTCAACAGACTCAGGCAAACCAAAATTCGAACAACCAAGGTCAGTATCATAGAACACCGATACATCATATTTCCGACGATTCAAACGAGCACTTACAAAATCAAGACGGTTACGATACCGTAGATACAACACCAAAAAACGAATAAGTGCCTCGTATCGGTGTCATACGAGACACCTACCCAATTCCAATTCCAATTTCGACACCTTCATAAAACCTACTAAGTCAATCAAATTCGCTGAATCTACTAAATCCACTGTATCCTCTGTATCTACCCCAAAACCTACAAAGTCAATTAAATTCGCTGAATCTACTAAATCTACTGAATCTACTAAATCCACTGAATCTACTAAATCCACTGAATCTACTAAATCCACTGAATCTACTAAATCCACTGAATCTACTAAATCCACTGAACCTACTAAATCCACTGAATCTACTAAATCCACTGAATCTACTAAATCCACTGAATCTACTAAATCCACTGAATCTACTAAATCCACTGAATCTACTAAATCCACTGAATCTACTAAATCCGCGGAATCTACCAAATCCACTGAATCTCCTAAATCCACTGAATCTACTAAATCCACTGAATCTACTAAATCCACTGAATCTACTAAATCCACTGAACCTACTAAATCCACTGAATCCTCTGTATCCACCCCAACAACTATACCCACTGTATCTCTTACCTCACCCGCCGTATCTACAACATCCACAGTAACCATTCTTGAACCTGAAACAGAAAACATAATCTATGAAATCAAAATTAACCCCAACAAAACCCTGCTTCCACATATTCTCGTCTACTCATCGGTGTCTGACATCCCACTATCATTATTAGTAGACTCTGGATCCGCCGTCAGTTTGATAAAATCACATTCGATTCAAAATAGGCCGAAATTAAATAAAGAAAAAATAAGTTTAAAAGGTATAGATCCCGTGAAATGTACCACAAAAACATCAGGACACTTTTCATTAAAATTAAAGATCTGCGACACTTCTGATAAAACAATATCACACAAATTCCATGTCATTGATGAGATAGATCTTCCCTATGATGGTATAATTGGCACAGACCTACTAAATCTATTTGGTTGTAGTATAGATTACAATCGAAATAAATTGAGAATTGGCAAAACAAATATCAATCTTTTACTTAATGAACCGACTTATACTATACCCGCCAGAACTGAAATGGTTATTGAATGCTCTGTTTCTAATCCTGAAATTAAAGAAGGCCTTGTACTAAACCAAAATCAATTCAAAGACCTTTTAATTGCGAATTGTCTTGTAAAAGTCAAAAACAATAACCGAGTTAATCTTACAGTAATTAATACCGCTGAATCTACTATATCACTTAAATCTAATTTGAACTTAACTCTGATTCCATGTGAACACTCTCAACCACCTTCTATTTCTAATGACGATAATAACGAATACCCTATTAATAATATTCAATATTCTAATTCCTATCAAAGAACTCAAGAAGTTTTAAATCAGCTCCGCGTCTCTCATTTAAATTCAGAAGAAACTAATGCTCTCTATAACCTCTGTTCCTCGTTTTCTGATATATTCCATCTTCCAGGTGAGAAACTGACTCATACTGACACTTTAAAACATCCAATAAAAACTACGTCTGAGAAGCCTATTTACGTAAAATCATATCGTTTTCCTGAAGTCCATAAAAACGAAGTCCAAAAGCAAATAAACCAAATGTTAGATCAAGGAATAATTGAACCTTCTAAATCACCATGGTCTGCACCGATATGGGTAGTCCCCAAGAAGTTAGATGCTTCCGGTGAAAGAAAATGGCGAATTGTCATAGACTTTCGTCAGCTCAATGACATCACAATAGGGGATACATATCCTATTCCTAATATCAATGAGATTCTTGACCAATTAGGTTCCAGTAATTACTTTTCTACTTTAGACCTCTCCTCTGGTTTCCATCAAATCCGCGTAGAAGAAGAAGATAAACCTAAGACGGCTTTCTCTGTCCCTCATGGACATTACCAATTCACTCGTATGCCATTCGGTCTTAAAAATGCACCATCCACATTCCAACGGTTGATGAATACCGCCCTATCAGGCTTACAAGGTACGCGCTGTTTCGTATATCTAGATGATATAGTCCTTTACGGCTTCGATCTAAACTCGGCTATTCAAAATCTCAAATGTGTCTTCGAAAGGTTAAGAGAATTCAACCTCAAATTGCAACCAGAAAAATGTGAATTCCTCAGACGAGAGGTATCCTATTTGGGTCATGTCATCACTGAAGAAGGTGTCAAACCCAACCCTCAAAAGATAAAAGCTGTTGTAGAATTTCCAAAACCTAAATCCCCTAAAGATATAAAATCCTTTCTGGGATTAGTTTCATATTATCGCCGTTTTATTTCCGATTTCTCCAAAATTGCTAAGCCTCTTACCAGTCTCTTGAAAAAGGACACTCCTTTCCAATGGCAAAACGAACAACAAGTCGCCTTCGATGAACTAAAAAGTAAATTAACTTCCTCTCCTGTTCTTTGCTATCCTGATTTTACAAAACCTTTTATACTTACTTGTGATGCTTCAAATCATGCCATAGGTGCCGTCTTATCCCAAGGTACTATCGGTAAGGATAAACCTATAGCATTCGCCTCACGTACACTTAACCGAAGCGAAACCAACTACAGCACAACAGAAAAGGAACTCTTAGCTATTATCTTCGGCTGTAAAACTTTCAGACCTTATCTATATGGTCGAAAATTCCAAATCGTTACTGACCACCGTCCATTGAAATGGTTATTTAATCATAAGGATCCTTCCAGCAAACTCCAAAGATGGCGACTAAAATTAGAAGAATACGAATACGAAATCGTTTATCGAAAGGGTATATTAAACTCCGCTGCAGACGCTCTTTCCAGATATCCTGTAAACATAATAGGATCTGGTTCTAATCCTAATATTAACCCTAGCGATATACAAAATCCCACTGGATCATCTCAATTGACTCTACCTTCTACCTCTCAAGGTCCTCCGAATCCTGAACACATTGATCTAGAAATCCTGAATAGTCCACCGAATCCTGATGAATGGAACTTACCTTTCTTAGATCCACTAGAACAACTTGGAGAACTTACAATTTCTCCTCTTAATCCGGAAAACATTAACCTACCTTCAAATTCGCCAACTGATGCTATTCCTGAAAATATCGCTGTATCTAATCATGAATCACCTTCTTTAAATTTACCAACTCCAGATGAACTTCTAAGTCCTCCTACTAACTCTCACAGTGACTTACCTATAGACATACCAAGTCCAAATGTCTCCGATGATTGTTATGCTGATTTCCTAAAATCTATGTCTAATACTAAATCTATGTTTAACACTGTAATTCATGAGTATACAAATAATTTATTGTCCTCCGATTCTAAATTAATTGTCTTACCAACTTCTATTGATCTGGATGAAGCTAACCCGTATGTTGAAGAGGTCCTTTCTAATCAAAAGGATACCACTGAATTCCTAAATAAAGAACGAAAATTACATTCCCTTCTAAACCTTAAAACAAATACTAAATTGTACTATTTCTTATTTACTAAAGTCTATCACTTTGACACTGTTTCATATCCTGACTTATTCGAATCTTTAAAAAACCTTAGAAATGAAATACTTATCAATAATCCTGATTCTTGTAACGAAATTGCTATATCTGACTTTAAAGATCCTTTTATGAAAATTAATTACACTAAACTTTATAACATGATAAATTATCTTTTCCATAACACTAATATATCGGTCAAAATATACAGAAATACTATTGTCTATCCAACTCCAAGTGAAATTTCGAAAATATTAAAGGATAATCATGATATACCTATCGCTGGTCATGTTGGCATGAGCAGAATGTACAATAGGATCAGAGAAAGATATTTTTGGAAGAATATGAAAACAGATATTGAAAATTATGTTAAGAAATGTGCTCAGTGTCAATCAAATAAAGCATTACGTCAAATTAACCGAGCTCCAATGCAAATAACTTCTACATCATCTGCTCCTTTCGAAAGAATAAGTCTCGACATCGTTGGTCCTCTTCCTGATGCTGGTCAAATTAACCTCAAGTACATCTTAACACTACAAGATGACCTTACTAAATATTCAACTGCATATCCTATAGCTAATGCCACAGCAGAAGAATGCTGTGAATGTCTCGTTCATTTTGTCTCTCTTTTCGGCATTCCAAAAATAATTCTCACCGACCAAGGCACCAACTTTACAGCTGATTTATTTAAGAAGACTTGTCAGTTTCTTAAGATTAAACAACTATGGTCTTCACCATACCATCCGCAAACCCAAGGTGCACTTGAAAGAAGCCATTCAACACTTAAAGAGTACCTCAAATCATATGTTAACGATAATCAAACCGATTGGCACAAATATGTTTACACTGCTATGTTAGCTTACAATACTAATGTCCACACAACGACCAAATTCACTCCTTACGAACTTCTCTTTGGTCATAAACCATATCTTCCAGACTCTATCTTTGAAACAAATTCCACTGGTACATATCACGAATATATTAAAATGTTAAATCATCGATTAAAACTATCGCGTGAAAAAGCCCTGGAAAATATTGCTAAATCTAAAGAAAGATCAAAATCTTATTATGATCAACGGTCTCGTCCTGTCACCTATAAGGTTGGTGACCTAGTGTATCTTAAAGCACACTTAAGGCTACGAAAAGCTCTGTCTCCTGTATGGAAAGGCCCATACAAAATCTTAAAGGTCCATAGTAACCATAATGTTACTTTGTTAATAAACAGACGCCATGCAAAGCATCATTTTGATGAAATAAAACACGCAGTAGCTCTAATTTAAATTAAGCTAATTATAATCGTATTATGCTTTATTCTTTAGATTATATTTCATTTTACTTTAGGACTTTAGTAGTTTCATCTTATTTACATTTTTCGTCTCTTTCTATTACAGTGTACTGGCTCAAGGGCAACAAGATTATGTTCAACAAATCAATTCGAGTTCTGGTATCTATTTTGATCAAATCGGTGAACTTAAAATAGGCATCGACTATCTCGATGTAGTAACACCCTTTGATATATCTTACATAGGTCCTCATATAAAAAATCTTAATTCCGTTTTGGGCACAGTCCGTTTTCTTTGCAATCAGATTAAAAGTGAATCAAATAATCTTGAGTGTCATAATGTTTTAGAACCTCTCACAATTAGATACAATGACATTGTCTCCGATTACTCTTCTATATCTCATTTGCTAAGTAATAATCGATTCAAACGAGGAGCTTGGATAGGTGGCATCGGCACTCTTGCTAAAACTATTTTCGGGACCTTAGATGAAAATGATGCTGTAAAATATGATGATGCAATTCAGAATGTTCAAAATAATGAGAAAAGACTGAGTTCATTAATTAAAGAAAGTATTTTAGTCACATCTTCTACCTTGTCTCTATTTAATTCCACAATTCATAAAATTAAAATCAATGAAGCCAGTCTAAATGAAGCTATCAACACGTTCTCCTTAAATCTAAAAAACCTTACTTTAATTGCTAATGATCTAAACATAAAAGCTAATATTAATTCAATTATAAATAATATAGAAGCTTCTCTTCTTACCTTATCTTTCAAATTAGAAGATATAATGAATGCTATCATACTAAGTAGTAAAAATATCTTACATCCAGCAATACTACCTCCTGCCTTGTTATATCAAGAACTTGTTGATAACTACAGATATATTCCTGTAGATAAAAAATTACCTACAAGTTTAACAATTAATCAAATTCATATTCTGACTAATATATCAAATGTTGTTTGTTATACTTTTAATAACAAAGTTGTTTTTGTTTTAAGAATACCACTGATATCTACTAAAGAATTCAATTTGTACCATGTTTTAGCTTTACCTACTCCTTATAACAATGTGAATCCAGACTTGTTTATTTTTATATCGCCTAGTTATAAATTCATAGCGATGACCAAGGATAAATCCGAATATTGTACCTTAGAATCTTTAAAGGAATGCAAGCCGATAGACTCACACAACTACATCTGCGACGTGATAACAGTGTTTTCTACAAGTGCTAATCCCAGTTGTGAAAGTGAATTCCTATCAAATACAATCAGTGTTTTACCAGTGCAGTGCAAAACCGACTTTATCCACGGACACCTAGATTTATGGAAACCTCTTTACAATAACAATTGGATTTACGTCCAATCCACTAATAATAAGCTGTATATTGAATGTCCTAATGAAAAGACTTTCGAAACTAATGTCATTGGAACAGGGATCATAAGTATTCCTAATAATTGTCATGGCTATTCAAAAAGCACTAAACTCATTCCCAAATTTAGTACACTAAAAATTAATGTTACTTTAAAATTTTCCGATTTCAGTATTATAAACGATTCTTGTTGCAAATTAGATAACTTTGTAAAAGAAACCAATAAGGAGCCTCATATCAGACTACAAAATATTGATTTGGATGTTTTTACCATGGAAACTAAATCTAAATTAAAATCTTTGTCCGACGAAACTGACAAAATCATAAATCAACATCCAATTATTAAATATGAGACTCATTATTCTATTGTCATTATTGTAATTATTTCCCTTATGTTTGTGTTTTGTATGTTTAAACTTTTTATTTATATTAAATCAAGCAACCGCTCCCGTCTTCCTTCCATCTTTTTCTCCAAGATCCTAGAAACTTCTCAACCAGACTCTTCTCCAAAACCAGATCAGGAAACTGATTCCGAGCCTTCTATTTCTTTAAAAAACCATAAACGCTTATCCAATATTGAAAATCTTCCGAGTCCTAGTATAAGGACTAATCTCTAATTCCTAACTATTTCCTAAACATCGTAATTTCAACCCCGATGTTTAGTCTAATCGGGGGAGGTGTTATATCTTGCCTATGTTACCCTCTTTGCTTATACCTTACAAATCCCGCACGGTCAGCATTTCTCCTATCCTTCCCAACCAATCACCCATCCACCAGTCAGTCTCGTTCCAATATTCCTGCCTGACGGTTGTTCTTCAAATTCAATTCTATTTTTATTTTTTTTAAAAAACCTATTTCCAAATCCCGTATAACAGATCGCGTAGGAGTAAACGCAGATTTGTATGAAATTGAAGGAGCATCATCGATTTACCGCTAGATGAAGCTCCTTCAATTCCATACAAATCTGCGTTTACTCTTACGCGATCGCGATCGAAAATCGCGATCGGAAATCGCGATCGGAAATCTCGCACTAGGCACTCTGTTCTCTCTTACACACACGCATGAGCACAGACAACGAAGTCTCTACGGCGCTTGTTAACTACAAAGGGTACATTATTGGATGGCAAAACAAAATTGTTGTGATGTTTGGTGTGTATACAAACTTTCAAACATACTTTTATTAAAGCTTTGACTAGTATGAATAGTAGTCATGTTGTAGTTAAAAAAAATCTTATATATGGCCAATTTTCTTTTGGCACAATTTAGTTGTATACCTGCTCACTTAAAATATTTGTTATATTGTTGGACCTTTCCGGCTATACATTGTATATTTGTGAACATTTAATTGTTAAACAATAATTATATTTATTATTGTTCTTTCCCATGTGCCATCAGATTAATAAAAGGGGAATAATTCCAGTGTCATAACATGTCACATAGGCAAGCCCGAATGATGTCTCCCGATGCATTGGCCAAAAAAGTATGTTATTTATTATAATAATAGTTAGATGAATTCAATATAATGTTGATGGTTTTTGTTACGTTGAAATTTGGAATTAATTAGGTCTGAAATACATATTTTCGATTCCTTTGATGTTTTTTGCATTTATTACATTATAGCTGATGTGTAACTATATTATTAAGTATAAATGCGTGACGAGTATCTCGTTAAAGCCGAAAAAGGCAAAGAGCTTAAATACATTGCTTTGGCACGCGAGATTGTCACCATGTGGCCTGTTGATTCTGCGATCATTGTGCCGATAGTCATTTCGGTAAACGATTTTGTAGCGAAGCATCTCGATAAAAATCTGAAGAGCCTCCCGCTTGACGGTCGGATCAAGGGCCTGGCGCAGAAGGTAGAACTCCTTCCAGAGAAGGTTACTTTCACTGAATCCCTAGCCGCCGGCGGCTTGGCTCCTGCGCTAGCCGCTGGTGGTCCACAATATTTTTTTTTATATATATATTGTTTTCGTTTTTAAATATGTATCAACACCTATTACATTCATGTAAACCAGAAAGAACAATGTATATGCGTTTCCACTCCTGAGGTCAAGTTGTTATAGCTTTATGCCAGAAATAACAGAGTCGTACATTACCACCTGATTGAAACATGATAGCCTTCATTGTCGTCTAAATGTGTAAAATTAAAAATGTCAAAGTAAACTCATTCATTTCAGCATCTTTCGTCGTGGGGCCAAGAGGTAGGCAGCAGATTTTATTCCGTGGTTCAAAGTATTACCAACGCGCCTCTGTCAACGGTAAAGTGAGGTGGTGCTGCACCAAAAAGGCTTGCACGGCCACTTGTTATACGATTGGAGGACAGATTGTCAAATTTCGGGAATCGCACAATCATTAGTTTTTGTTATCAACTGCCGCCGGCCTACATAATATCATTATTATATTATAATAGTACTGTTATGAACAATACACTGAATTGTTGTAAATCTAATATATTTAGGGTAATAATGTTCGTTTGTTTCTTTATTGTCATTTCAGCCCTAAGTCGTCCACTGCTGTGCAAAAGTGTCCTCCAAAGATTGCCACAACGAACGGTCCAGGGATGCCGACCGCCTAACTGAAATGCTTTCGTTTAGGACGTTATATTGTCCGTTTCGTACCGCCTATTAAAACATTTTGCTCTAAAGTATATTCCTGCGGACGAAAACACTTCCAGGAAAAAGTTGGGTGGTACCTACGAAACTGATAAAATGTTGTCATAATCGAAAGCTAAACGAAAGCATTTGAAATATGCGGTCGGGCGCCTGGATCTCCCTCATAAAAAAGTCCAAAAAAATATACAAAACAAACAAAAAGGGCTAAACAGCTACACAAAAAAATAATTAAAAAAAAAAAAAAGAGTATGGCTTGTAACCTGAATGTGGCCTCCTACAGTGAGATTCCCTGCGTACCAGTATCCCCTTCTATAGATCACGCCCCCGACGCTTCGGGGGCAGTTAGGCCCGGGGAACAAGGACTTCCTCGACCCCCGAATCTTCCCCTTCCTTTGTTACGCTTTACGTGCGTAGGGGGGGTGATTATTATTCTTACCTCATCCAGCAATTTTCCGCAACCTTCAAAGGCTCGTCGGTCCACTTCAAAAACATCCTCCTAAGGGGATATGGCATGCGGATTTACAATGGTAGTGGCGATAATTTTACCACAGAACGCTGCTCCCCATTTCGTGTCGTTGTATTTACTGCCGCCTTTGGAATAGTTTGATCGTTCGACCGACTGAAGAAATCTCCGCCAGTAATGGGTGGTGGGGTCATCATGTCCATACAGTTCACATTGATGGTTAATAATACCGTAGGCTATAAACAACTATACATAAACCAAAGATTTCAATATAGTGTAGTTGCTCCTGAGGTCCAAGTTGTTATGCCTCTGTGCTGGAAATGACAGGGTCCTACCACCTGACCGGAACACTATATTGCTGAACACTACCATTTAGCGGCAAGTAGATTACGTAATGCGGTGGTGCCTTCGCCCGCGAGTTCCGTCACTGAAGCTCTACCATCAGTAACCATTGCTTTAATGATATATTCCATTGCAGCGGTTTTCTTTGAGTCCTCCCACAGGAAGACTATACTGATGTATAAGGACTACAAATTCTACCCGCAGTACGAAAGGACAGAAAAAGTGCGATGGCGTTGTACAAAGCGAGGATGCAAAGCTTTCTGTATTTACGATAGCGGTATATTAGTGAGGGTTCAAGATAACCATAACCACGAAGCCCAGTTTGGCAAGAAATGTAAAAGATGAATATCATAAAATAAATTTAAGGACAAGTTCCATGTTGGGCCCGCGCCCTGTACACTATATCAAAAGATAGAGAATCATGGAAAAATACTCAAAAAATAATTTGAATCGTTGTTTTTTTGTCGGAAATTTGTATATTTTTTTTATGTAATGGTAGTGGCTAGTGTTAAGTGTTGACTGCAGCCTATAGACACCCACACAATGACCATAGGTGAAATGAACAGTGGATCAAATTGCAGATGCGTTGCCACTCCTGAGGCCTAAGGTGTTATGCCTCTGTGCCTGAAATTACAGGGCCGTACATTACCACCTGACCGAAATACGATAGTGCCGAACACTACCATTTAGCGACGAGTATATTAGGTAAAGCGGTGGTGCCTACGCCCGCGAGCTCTTTCACTGGAGCTCTACCACCAGTAGAATAATTATGTAATTTTTATATGACATCAATATGTCACGATATAGCTACTATGACATCTACTTACGACAGTTAATTTATTTAAACAGTCTATACGTAGTATATCTCAGTAAATACTATGTAGGTACCTACTGTAATGTTTTACCTAAATGTCACATTATTATGTATTGTGGGATAAAATAAATGATAAAAATGCTTTAGTATTTTATGCTTCTTCTCTCAATATAGCGTATAAAGTGCGGGTCCAAACTCCATACATTTTGGAATGTTTCCTTTGTTTAATTTCAATCTTAAATAGCCAAAACACAAAGTTTTACGGTATAGGTAGTTCTTATGTAACTCATATGGTTTCCCCATTTCTCGTTCATTACGAGCATCCCTTCTTCACATCGCTCCTCTCTTTCCAACATTCACCTCTCTCTTTCAATTCATGTGGTGCCTAGACTTTACGTTATTACCTAACTGGAACACGATAGTGCTGAACACTAACATTAAATTTGGCGGCAGATAGATAAACTTTACCTTTTAATAAGATACATTTTAATATAAGGTAGTGAATGCGTTCTTTAAGCTGTGATTCATGGTAAGATGCTCGTAGATACTCGTATATATTGTACTTTTTTGGAAGAAACAATTCTCTAACGACTTATTCCATTGCAGCTATTTTTTTGGAGTCCTCCCAAGGAAAGGCTATATTGATATACAAAGATGACAAGTTCTATCCACAACACGAAGGGACAGGAAAAGTGCGATGGCGATGCACAAAACGAGGATGCAAGGCTTTCTGTTTGTACGAAAACGGTATATTAGTGAGGGTTCAAGATAACCATAACCACGAAGCCCAGTCTGGCAAGAAATGTAAAAGATAAATATCATAAAATAAATTTAAGGACAAGTTCCATGTTGGGCCCGCGCCCTGTACACTATATCAAAAGATAGAGAAAATCATGGAAAAATACTCAAAAAATAATTTGAATCGTTGTTTTTTTGTCGGAAATTTGTATATTTTTTTATGTAATGGTAGTGGCTAGTGTTAAGTGATGACTGCAGCCTATAGACACCCACACAATGACCATAGGTGAAATGACCAGTGGATCAAAATGCAGATGCGTTGCCACTCCCGAGGCCTAAGGTGTTATGCCTCTGTGCCTGAAATTACAGGGCCGTACATTACCACCTGACCGGAATACGATAGTGCCGAACACTACCATTTAGCGACGAGTATATTAGGTAAAGCGGTGGTGCCTACGCCCGCGAGCTCTTTCACTGGAGCTCTACCACCAGTAGAATAATTATGTAATTTTTATATGACATCAATATGTCACGATATAGCTACTATGACATCTACTTACGACAGTTAATTTATTTAAACAGTCTATACGTAGTATATCTCAGTAAATACTATGTAGCTGTTTGATATTATTTCGCATTAACACATGCTTGTGAAATATATTTTATTTTTAAAGAAAAATGGAAAGAAAAATTTGACTTCAGGCGAGGCTCGAACTCGCGACCTACTGGGAATCTAGTCCAGCCGCTCTTCCAATTGAGCTACTGAAGCCCTGCCCGATTTGTCAAATCTTTCCTTCACATCTATTGCATTGCTTTATGGTAGCGGTAGCGCCATCTATTACCAACTATGCTAGTTAGGCAACCGATATAATAGACTTTTCAGTTTATTGAATATCGTAAAGAAGTCGCTTTTACCCTTAATAATTGTTTGATATTATTTCGCATTAACACATGCTTGTGAAATATATTTTATTTTTAAAGAAAAATGGAAAGATAAAATTGACTTCAGGCGAGGCTCGAACTCGCGACCTACTGGAAATCTAGTCCAGCCGCTCTTCCAATTGAGCTACTGAAGCCCTGCCCGATTTGTCAAATCTTTCCTTCACATCTATTGCATTGCTTTATGGTAGCAGTAGCGCCATCTATTACCAACTATGCTAGTTAGGCAACCGATATAATATACTTTTCAGTTTATTGAATATCGTAAAGAAGTCGCTTTTACCCTTAATAATTGTTTGATATTATTTCGCATTAACACATGCTTGTGAAATATATTTTATTTTTAAAGAAAAATGGAAAGAAAAATTTGACTTCAGGCGAGGCTCGAACTCGCGACCTACTGGGAATCTAGTCCAGCCGTTCCATTTTTCTTTAAAAATAAAATATATTTCACAAGCATGTGTTAATGCGAAATAATATCAAACAATTATTAAGGGTAAAAGCGACTTCTTTACGAAATTCAATAAACTGAAAAGTCTATTATATCGGTTGCCTAACTAGCATAGTTGGCAATTGATGGTGCTACTGCTACCATAAAGCAATGCAATAGATGTGAAGGAAAGATTTGACAAATCGGGCAGGACTTCAGTAGCTTAATTGGAAGAACGGCTGGACTAGATTCCCAGTAGGTCGCGAGTTCGAGCCTCGCCTGAAGTCAAATTTTTCTTTCCATTTTTCTTTAAAAATAAAATATATTTCACAAGCATGTGTTAATGCGAAATAATATCAAACAATTATTAAGGGTAAAAGCGACTTCTTTACGATATTCAATAAACTGAAAAGTCTATTATATCGGTTGCCTAACTAGCATAGTTGGTAATAGATGGCGCTACTGCTACCATAAAGCAATGCAATAGATGTGAAGGAAAGATTTGACAAATCGGGCAGGGCTTCAGTAGCTCAATTGGAAGAGCGGCTGGACTAGATTCCCAGTAGGTCGCGAGTTCGAGCCTCGCCTGAAGTCAAATTTTTCTTTCCATTTTTCTTTAAAAATAAAATATATTTCACAAGCATGTGTTAATGCGAAATAATATCAAACAATTATTAAGGGTAAAAGCGACTTCTTTACGATATTCAATAAACTGAAAAGTCTATTATATCGGTTGCCTAACTAGCATAGTTGGCAATTGATGGCGCTACTGCTACCATAAAGCCATGCAATAGATGTGAAGGAAAGATTTGACAAATCGGGCAGGGCTTCAGTAGCTCAATTGGAAGAGCGGCTGGACTAGATTCCCAGTAGGTCGCGAGTTCGAGCCTCGCCTGAAGTCAAATTTTTCTTTCCATTTTTCTTTAAAAATAAAATATATTTCACAAGCATGTGTTAATGCGAAATAATATCAAACAATTATTAAGGGTAAAAGCGACTTCTTTACGATATTCAATAAACTGAAAAGTCTATTATATCGGTTGCCTAACTAGCATAGTTGGTAATAGATGGCGCTACTGCTACCATAAAGCAATGCAATAGATGTGAAGGAAAGATTTGACAAATCGGGCAGGGCTTCAGTAGCTCAATTGGAAGAGCGGCTGGACTAGATTCCCAGTAGGTCGCGAGTTCGAGCCTCGCCTGAAGTCAAATTTTTCTTTCCATTTTTCTTTAAAAATAAAATATATTTCACAAGCATGTGTTAATGCGAAATAATATCAAACAATTATTAAGGGTAAAAGCGACTTCTTTACGATATTCAATAAACTGAAAAGTCTATTATATCGGTTGCCTAACTAGCATAGTTGGCAATTGATGGCGCTACTGCTACCATAAAGCCATGCAATAGATGTGAAGGAAAGATTTGACAAATCGGGCAGGGCTTCAGTAGCTCAATTGGAAGAGCGGCTGGACTAGATTCCCAGTAGGTCGCGAGTTCGAGCCTCGCCTGAAGTCAAATTTTTCTTTCCATTTTTCTTTAAAAATAAAATATATTTCACAAGCATGTGTTAATGCGAAATAATATCAAACAATTATTAAGGGTAAAAGCGACTTCTTTACGATATTCAATAAACTGAAAAGTCTATTATATCGGTTGCCTAACTAGCATAGTTGGTAATAGATGGCGCTACTGCTACCATAAAGCAATGCAATAGATGTGAAGGAAAGATTTGACAAATCGGGCAGGGCTTCAGTAGCTCAATTGGAAGAGCGGCTGGACTAGATTCCCAGTAGGTCGCGAGTTCGAGCCTCGCCTGAAGTCAAATTTTTCTTTCCATTTTTCTTTAAAAATAAAATATATTTCACAAGCATGTGTTAATGCGAAATAATATCAAACAATTATTAAGGGTAAAAGCGACTTCTTTACGATATTCAATAAACTGAAAAGTCTATTATATCGGTTGCCTAACTAGCATAGTTGGTAATAGATGGCGCTACTGCTACCATAAAGCAATGCAATAGATGTGAAGGAAAGATTTGACAAATCGGGCAGGGCTTCAGTAGCTCAATTGGAAGAGCGGCTGGACTAGATTCCTAGTAGGTCGCGAGTTCGAGCCTCGCCTGAAGTCAAATTTTTCTTTCCATTTTTCTTTAAAAATAAAATATATTTCACAAGCATGTGTTAATGCGAAATAATATCAAACAATTATTAAGGGTAAAAGCGACTTCTTTACGATATTCAATAAACTGAAAAGTCTATTATATCGGTTGCCTTACTAGCATAGTTGGTAATAGATGGCGCTACTGCTACCATAAAGCAATGCAATAGATGTGAAGGAAAGATTTGACAAATCGGGCAGGGCTTCAGTAGCTCAATTGGAAGAGCGGCTGGACTAGATTCCCAGCAGGTCGCGAGTTCGAGCCTCGCCTGAAGTCAAATTTTTCTTTCCATTTTTCTTTAAAAATAAAATATATTTCACAAGCATGTGTTAATGCGAAATAATATCAAACAATTATTAAGGGTAAAAGCGACTTCTTTACGATATTCAATAAACTGAAAAGTTTATTACATCGGTTGCCTAACTAGCATAGTTGGTAATAGATGGCGCTGCTGCTACCATAAAGCAATGCAATAGATGTGAAGGAAAGATTTGACAAATCGGGCAGGGCTTCAGTAGCTCAATTGGAAGAGCGGCTGGACTAGATCCCCAGTAGGTCGCGATTTCGAGCCTCGCCCGAAGTCAAATTTTTCTTTCCATTTTTCTTTAAAAATAAAATATATTTCACAAGCATGTGTTAATGCGAAATAATATCAAACAATTATTAAGGGTAAAAGCGACTTCTTTACGATATTCAATAAACTGAAAAGTCTATTATATCGGTTGCCTAACTAGCATAGTTGGTAATAGATGGCGCTACTGCTACCATAAAGCAATGCAATAGATGTGAAGGAAAGATTTGACAAATCGGGCAGGGCTTCAGTAGCTCAATTGGAAGAGCGGCTGGACTAGATTCCCAGTAGGTCGCGAGTTCGAGCCTCGCCTGAAGTCAAATTTTTCTTTCCATTTTTCTTTAAAAATAAAATATATTTCACAAGCATGTGTTAATGCGAAATAATATCAAACAATTATTAAGGGTAAAAGCGACTTCTTTACGATATTCAATAAACTGAAAAGTTTATTACATCGGTTGCCTAACTAGCATAGTTGGTAATAGATGGCGCTGCTGCTACCATAAAGCAATGCAATAGATGTGAAGGAAAGATTTGACAAATCGGGCAGGGCTTCAGTAGCTCAATTGGAAGAGCGGCTGGACTAGATTCCCAGTAGGTCGCGAGTTCGAGCCTCGCCTGAAGTCAAATTTTTCTTTCCATTTTTCTTTAAAAATTAAATACTATGTAGGTACCTACTGTAATGTTTTACCTAAATGTCACATTATTATGTATTGTGGGATGAAATAAATGATAAAAATGCTTTAGTATTTTATGCTTCTTCTCTCAATATAGCGTATAAAGTGCGGGTCCAAACTCCATACATTTTGGAATGTCTCCTTTGTTTAATTTCAATCTTAAATAGCCAAAACATAAAGTTTTACGGTATAGGTAGTTCTTATGTAACTCATATGGTTTCCCCATTTCTCGTTCATTACGAGCATCCTTTCTTCACATCGCTCCTCTCTTTCCAACATTCAACTGTCTCTTTCAATTCATGTGGTGCCTAGACTTTACGTTACTACCTACCTGGAACACGATAGTGCTGAACACTAACATTAAATTTGGCGGCAGATAGATAACCTTTACCTTTTAATAAGATATATTTTAATATAAGGTAGTGAATGCGTTCTTTAAGCTGTGATTCATGGTAAGATGCTCGTAGATACTCGTATATATTGTACTTTTTTGGAAGAAACAATTCTCTAACGACTTATTCCATTGCAGCTATTTTTTTGGAGTCCTCCCAAGGAAAGGCTATATTGATATACAAAGATGACAAGTTCTATCCACAACACGAAGGGACAGGAAAAGTGCGATGGCGATGCACAAAACGAGGATGCAAGGCTTTCTGTTTGTACGAAAACGGTATATTAGTGAGGGTTCAAGATAACCATAACCACGAAGCCCAGTCTGGCAAGAAATGTAAAAGATAAATATCATAAAATAAATTTAAGGACAAGTTCCATGTTGGGCCCGCGCCCTGTACACTATATCAAAAGATAGAGAAAATCATGGAAAAATACTCAAAAAATAATTTGAATCGTTGTTTTTTTGTCGGAAATTTGTATATTTTTTTATGTAATGGTAGTGGCTAGTGTTAAGTGATGACTGCAGCCTATAGACACCCACACAATGACCATAGGTGAAATGACCAGTGGATCAAAATGCAGATGCGTTGCCACTCCCGAGGCCTAAGGTGTTATGCCTCTGTGCCTGAAATTACAGGGCCGTACATTACCACCTGACCGGAATACGATAGTGCCGAACACTACCATTTAGCGACGAGTATATTAGGTAAAGCGGTGGTGCCTACGCCCGGGAGCTCTTTCACTGGAGCTCTACCACCAGTAGAATAATTATGTAATTTTTATATGACATCAATATGTCACGATATAGCTACTATGACATCTACTTACGACAGTTAATTTATTTAAACAGTCTATACGTAGTATATCTCAGTAAATACTATGTAGGTACCTACTGTAATGTTTTACCTAAATGTCACATTATTATGTATTGTGGGATAAAATAAATGATAAAAATGCTTTAGTATTTTATGCTTCTTCTCTCAATATAGCGTATAAAGTGCGGGTCCAAACTCCATACATTTTGGAATGTCTGCTTTGTTTAATTTCAATCTTAAATAGCCAAAACATAAAGTTTTACGGTATAGGTAGTTCTTATGTAACTCATATGGTTTCCCCATTTCTCGTTCATTACGAGCATCCCTTCTTCACATCGCTCCTCTCTTTTCAACATTCACCTCTCTCTTTCAATTCATGTGGTGCCTAGACTTTACGTTATTACCTAACTGGAACACGATAGTGCTGAACACTAACATTAAATTTGGCGGCAGATAGATAACCTTTACCTTTTAATAAGGTATATTATAATATAAGGTAATGAATGCGTTCTTTAAGCTGTGATTCATGGTAAGATGCTCGTAGATACTCGTATATATTGTACTTTTTTGGAAGAAACAATTCTCTAACGACTTATTCCATTGCAGCTATTTTTTTGGAGTCCTCCCAAGGAAAGGCTATATTGATATACAAAGATGACAAGTTCTATCCGCAACACGAAGGGACAGGAAAAGTGCGATGGCGATGCACAAAACGAGGATGCAAGGCTTTCTGTTTGTACGAAAACGGTATATTAGTGAGGGTTCAAGATAACCATAACCACGAAGCCCAGTCTGGCAAGAAATGTAAAAGATAAATATCATAAAATAAATTTCAGGACAAGTTTCATGTTGGGCCCGCGCCCTGTACACTATATCAAAAGATAGAGAAAATCATGGAAAAATACTCAAAAAATAATTTGAATCGTTGTTTTTTTGTCGGAAATTTGTATATTTTTTTTATGTAATGGTAGTGGCTAGTGTTAAGTGATGACTGCAGACTATAGACACCCACACAATGACCATAGGTGAAATGACCAGTGGATCAAAATGCAGATGCGTTGCCACTCCCGAGGCCTAAGGTGTTATGCCTCTGTGCCTGAAATTACAGGGCCGTACATTACCACCTGACCGGAATACGATAGTGCCGAACACTACCATTTAGCGACGAGTATATTAGGTAAAGCGGTGGTGCCTACGCCCGGGAGCTCTTTCACTGGAGCTCTACCACCAGTAGAATAATTATGTAATTTTTATATGACATCAATATGTCACGATATAGCTACTATGACATCTACTTACGACAGTTAATTTATTTAAACAGTCTATACGTAGTATATCTCAGTAAATACTATGTAGGTACCTACTGTAATGTTTTACCTAAATGTCACATTATTATGTATTGTGGGATGAAATAAATGATAAAAATGCTTTAGTATTTTATGCTTCTTCTCTCAATATAGCGTATAAAGTGCGGGTCCAAACTCCATACATTTTGGAATGTCTGCTTTGTTTAATTTCAATCTTAAATAGCCAAAACATAAAGTTTTACGGTATAGGTAGTTCTTATGTAACTCATATGGTTTCCCCATTTCTCGTTCATTACGAGCATCCCTTCTTCACATCGCTCCTCTCTTTTCAACATTCACCTCTCTCTTTCAATTCATGTGGTGCCTAGACTTTACGTTATTACCTAACTGGAACACGATAGTGCTGAACACTAACATTAAATTTGGCGGCAGATAGATAACCTTTACCTTTTAATAAGGTATATTATAATATAAGGTAATGAATGCGTTCTTTAAGCTGTGATTCATGGTAAGATGCTCGTAGATACTCGTATATATTGTACTTTTTTGGAAGAAACAATTCTCTAACGACTTATTCCATTGCAGCTATTTTTTTGGAGTCCTCCCAAGGAAAGGCTATATTGATATACAAAGATGACAAGTTCTATCCGCAACACGAAGGGACAGGAAAAGTGCGATGGCGATGCACAAAACGAGGATGCAAGGCTTTCTGTTTGTACGAAAACGGTATATTAGTGAGGGTTCAAGATAACCATAACCACGAAGCCCAGTCTGGCAAGAAATGTAAAAGATAAATATCATAAAATAAATTTAAGTACAAGTTCCATGTTGGCCCGCGCCCTGTACACTATATCAAAAGATAGAGAAAATCATGGAAAAATACTCAAAAAATAATTTGAATCGTTGTTTTTTTGTCGGAAATTTGTATATTTTTTTTATGTAATGGTAGTGGCTAGTGTTAAGTGATGACTGCAGCCTATAGACACCCACACAATGACCATAGGTGAAATGACCAGTGGATCAAAATGCAGATGCGTTGCCACTCCCGAGGCCTAAGGTGTTATGCCTCTGTGCCTGAAATTACAGGGCCGTACATTACCACCTGACCGGAATACGATAGTGCCGAACACTACCATTTAGCGACGAGTATATTAGGTAAAGCGGTGGTGCCTACGCCCGGGAGCTCTTTCACTGGAGCTCTACCACCAGTAGAATAATTATGTAATTTTTATATGACATCAATATGTCACGATATAGCTACTATGACATCTACTTACGACAGTTAATTTATTTAAACAGTCTATACGTAGTATATCTCAGTAAATACTATGTAGGTACCTACTGTAATGTTTTACCTAAATGTCACATTATTATGTATTGTGGGATGAAATAAATGATAAAAATGCTTTAGTATTTTATGCTTCTTCTCTCAATATAGCGTATAAAGTGCGGGTCCAAACTCCATACATTTTGGAATGTCTCCTTTGTTTAATTTCAATCTTAAATAGCCAAAACACAAAGTTTTATGGTATAGGTAGTTCTTATGTAACTCATATGGTTTCCCCATTTCTCGTTCATTACGAGCATCCCTTCTTCACATCGCTCCTCTCTTTCCAACATTCACCTCTCTCTTTCAATTCATGTGGTGCCTAGACTTTACGTTACTACCTAACTGGAACACGATAGTGCTGAACACTAACATTAAATTTGGCGGCAGATAGATAACCTTTACCTTTTAATAAGATATATTTTAATATAAGGTAGTGAATGCGTTCTTTAAGCTGTGATTCATGGTAAGATGCTCGTAGATACTCGTATATATTGTACTTTTTTGGAAGAAACAATTCTCTAACGACTTATTCCATTGCAGCTATTTTTTTGGAGTCCTCCCAAGGAAAGGCTATATTGATATACAAAGATGACAAGTTCTATCCACAACACGAAGGAACAGGAAAAGTGCGATGGCGATGCACAAAACGAGGATGCAAGGCTTTCTGTTTGTACGAAAACGGTATATTAGTGAGGGTTCAAGATAACCATAACCACGAAGCCCAGTCTGGCAAGAAATGTAAAAGATAAATATCATAAAATAAATTTAAGTACAAGTTACATGTTGGCCCGCGCCCTGTACACTATATCAAAAGATAGAGAAAATCATGGAAAAATACTCAAAAAATAATTTGAATCGTTGTTTTTTTGTCGGAAATTTGTATATTTTTTTTATGTAATGGTAGTGGCTAGTGTTAAGTGATGACTGCAGCCTATAGACACCCACACAATGACCATAGGTGAAATGACCAGTGGATCAAAATGCAGATGCGTTGCCACTCCCGAGGCCTAAGGTGTTATGCCTCTGTGCCTGAAATTACAGGGCCGTACATTACCACCTGACCGGAATACGATAGTGCCGAACACTACCATTTAGCGACGAGTATATTAGGTAAAGCGGTGGTGCCTACGCCCGGGAGCTCTTTCACTGGAGCTCTACCACCAGTAGAATAATTATGTAATTTTTATATGACATCAATATGTCACGATATAGCTACTATGACATCTACTTACGACAGTTAATTTATTTAAACAGTCTATACGTAGTATATCTCAGTAAATACTATGTAGGTACCTACTGTAATGTTTTACCTAAATGTCACATTATTATGTATTGTGGGATGAAATAAATGATAAAAATGCTTTAGTATTTTATGCTTCTTCTCTCAATATAGCGTATAAAGTGCGGGTCCAAACTGCATACATTTTGGAATGTCTCCTTTGTTTAATTTCAATCTTAAATAGCCAAAACACAAAGTTTTACGGTATAGGTAGTTCTTATGTAACTCATATGGTTTCCCCATTTCTCGTTCATTACGAGCATCCCTTCTTCACATCGCTCCTCTCTTTCCAACATTCACCTCTCTCTTTCAATTCATGTGGTGCCTAGACTTTACGTTATTACCTAACTGGAACACGATAGTGCTGAACACTAACATTAAATTTGGCGGCAGATAGATAACCTTTACCTTTTAATAAGGTATATTATAATATAAGGTAATGAATGCGTTCTTTAAGCTGCGAATCATGGTAAGATGCTCGTAGATACTCGTATATATTGTACTTTTTTGGAAGAAACAATTCTCTAACGACTTATTCCATTGCAGCAATTTTTTTGGAGTCCTCCCAAGGAAAGGCTATATTGATATACAAAGATGACAAGTTCTATCCACAACACGAAGGAACAGGAAAAGTGCGATGGCGATGCACAAAACGAGGATGCAAGGCTTTCTGTTTGTACGAAAACGGTATATTAGTGAAGGTTCAAGATAACCATAACCACGAAGCCCAGTCTGGCAAGAAATGTAAAAGATAAATATCATAAAATAAATTTAAGGACAAGTTCCATGTTGGGCCCGCGCCCTGTACACTATATCAAAAGATAGAGAAAATCATGGAAAAATACTCAAAAAATAATTTGAATCGTTGTTTTTTTGTCGGAAATTTGTATATTTTTTATGTAATGGTAGTGGCTAGTGTTAAGTGATGACTGCAGCCTATAGACACCCACACAATGACCATAGGTGAAATGACCAGTGGATCAAAATGCAGATGCGTTGCCACTCCTGAGGCCTAAGGTGTTATGCCTCTGTGCCTGAAATTACAGGGCCGTACATGACCACCTGACCGGAATACGATAGTGCCGAACACTACCATTTAGCGACGAGTATATTAGGTAAAGCGGTGGTGCCTACGCCCGCGAGCTCTTTCACTGGAGCTCTACCACCAGTAGAATAATTATGTAATTTTTATATGACATCAATATGTCACGATATAGCTACTATGACATCTACTTACGACAGTTAATTTATTTAAACAGTCTATACGTAGTATATCTCAGTAAATACTATGTAGGTACCTACTGTAATGTTTTACCTAAATGTCACATTATTATGTATTGTGGGATGAAATAAATGATAAAAATGCTTTAGTATTTTATGCTTCTTCTCTCAATATAGCGTATAAAGTGCGGGTCCAAACTCCATACATTTTGGAATGTCTCCTTTGTTTAATTTCAATCTTAAATAGCCAAAACACAAAGTTTTATGGTATAGGTATTTCTTATGTAACTCATATGGTTTCCCCATTTCTCGTTCATTACGAGCATCCCTTCTTCACATCGCTCCTCTCTTTCCAACATTCACCTCTCTCTTTCAATTCATCTGGTGCCTAGACTTTACGTTATTACCTAACTGGAACACGATAGTGCTGAACACTAACATTAAATTTGGCGACAGATAGATAACCTTTACCTTTTAATGAGATATATTTTAATATAAGGTAGTGAATGCGTTCTTTAAGCTGTGATTCATGGTAAGATGCTCGTAGATACTCGTATATATTGTACTTTTTTGGAAGAAACAAGTCTCTAACGACTTATTCCATTGCAGCTATTTTTTTGGAGTCCTCCCAAGGAAAGGCTATATTGATATACAAAGATGACAAGTTCTATCCACAACACGAAGGGACAGGAAAAGTGCGATGGCGATGCACAAAACGAGGATGCAAGGCTTTCTGTTTGTACGAAAACGGTATATTAGTGAAGGTTCAAGATAACCATAACCACGAAGCCCAGTCTGGCAAGAAATGTAAAAGATAAATATCATAAAATAAATTTAAGGACAAGTTCCATGTTGGGCCCGCGCCCTGTACACTATATCAAAAGATAGAGAAAATCATGGAAAAATACTCAAAAAATAATTTGAATCGTTGTTTTTTTGTCGGAAATTTGTATATTTTTTATGTAATGGTAGTGGCTAGTGTTAAGTGATGACTGCAGCCTATAGACACCCACACAATGACCATAGGTGAAATGACCAGTGGATCAAAATGCAGATGCGTTGCCACTCCTGAGGCCTAAGGTGTTATGCCTCTGTGCCTGAGTGCCTGAAATAGCAGGGCCGTACATTACCACCTGACCGGAATACGATAGTGCCGAACACTACCATTTAGCGACCAGTATAGTAGGTAAAGCGGTGGTGCCTACGCCCGCGAGCTCTTTCACTGGAGCTCTACCACCAGTAGAATAATTATGTAATTTTTATATGACATCAATATGTCACGATATAGCTACTATGACATCTACTTACGACAGTTAATTTATTTAAACAGTCTATACGTAGTATATCTCAGTAAATACTATGTAGGTACCTACTGTAATGTTTTACCTAAATGTCACATTATTATGTATTGTGGGATGAAATAAATGATAAAAATGCTTTAGTATTTTATGCTTCTTCTCTCAATATAGCGTATAAAGTGCGGGTCCAAACTCCATACATTTTGGAATGTCTCCTTTGTTTAATTTCAATCTTAAATAGCCAAAACACAAAGTTTTATGGTATAGGTATTTCTTATGTAACTCATATGGTTTCCCCATTTCTCGTTCATTACGAGCATCCCTTCTTCACATCGCTCCTCTCTTTCCAACATTCACCTCTCTCTTTCAATTCATCTGGTGCCTAGACTTTACGTTATTACCTAACTGGAACACGATAGTGCTGAACACTAACATTAAATTTGGCGACAGATAGATAACCTTTACCTTTTAATGAGATATATTTTAATATAAGGTAGTGAATGCGTTCTTTAAGCTGTGATTCATGGTAAGATGCTCGTAGATACTCGTATATATTGTACTTTTTTGGAAGAAACAATTCTCTAACGACTTATTCCATTGCAGCTATTTTTTTGGAGTCCTCCCAAGGAAAGGCTATATTGATATACAAAGATTACAAGTTCTATCCACAACACGAAGGGACAGGAAAAGTGCGATGGCGATGCACAAAACGAGGATGCAAGGCCTTCTGTTCGTACGAAAACGGTATATTAGTGAGGGTTCAAGAGAATCATAACCACGAAGCACAGTTTCGGAGAAAACCCAGATTCTAAGTGGATTGAAATCCGTGTTTAGAATAATTAGGAACTGTCAGGTGTACAAAGTGTTTTCTCAAAGGTCGATATACATCAGACAGGCGAATGCTCATTCTATCCCCACTATATCAAATTCTTTTGGTGTAAATATGCGTAGAGCATTATTTCGTTGTTCTTAGTGTGTTCGCAAAGATTCTATGGAATATTCTAAGAATGCTCGCTCGCTCGATGTAAATTGCGCTAGAGCGCGCGAACAGTTGCTTAGAGCGTTCTCTAACGTGTTCGGACGTGCTCGCGCCTCTGAGCGGTCTTTTCAAAGCGTTCTTGTTCTAGCGATTGTATACATACCTTATCGATTAAATTATGGATTGGTCTCAAGAAAATGTTTATTAATGATAGAAGCCTAGCAAAATTGATCACAATGAGCACAACACGAATGAGCAAAAAACATTCGTTCAGATAACCTAGCTTTCGTTTACACTAAAAGATTTTGAAAAAAAGAATGCTCTTGTTCTGGCTCTAACTTAATCAAGTTTTTGTTGACACTAAAAGGTCACGAAATAATGCTCTTGTTCTAGCTCTAGCTCTGTCTTCGTTTCATGTAAATCGACCTTTAGACGAACCCTTCAGCTAGCTCTGTTTTCGTTTCATGTAAATCGACCTTTAGACGAACCCTTCAGCTTCTGATGATGTCATTTTGTTGTATCACCGTGCCAGATAAGCTCGGTGATACCGCACATTGCATATGTGCAGCACTAAACGGGATCCTATGAGACATAAACGATATTTGATACGGAAGTATTTATGTGAATGATTGTAACCAATAGAGTGAGCATTCAGAGGATCTCTGTGTGGCAAGTTTAACCATCAATCAACTCCGTTCCAAAAACCCGGCGATAATTTTTCACATTTTTTTTTTTTTTTATGTTATAAAAGTGGCAAACAAGCGTGCAGTTCACATTGATGTTAAGTGATGACTGCAGCCTATAGACACCCACACAATGACCAGAGGTCAAAATGCAAATGCGCTGCCACTCCTGAGGCATTAGGTGTTATGCCTCTGTGCCGGAAATTACAGAGCCGTACATTACCACCTGACCGGAACACGATAGTGCTGAACACTACCATTTAACGGCAAGTATGTTAGGTAATGCGGTGGTGCCTACGCCCGCGAGCTCCGTCACTGGAGCTCTACCGCCAGTAAAAAATGTAGTAAAAAATTTTACAACAATGTAATTAAATGTACTTAAAGTTATTTGTATAAAAAGTGTATGTAACTTATAAAATTTTATATAGATAATTAAGTGAATGTGTAATATACAATAATATATCTACTTAAATGTATTGAAGATTTTACTGGTTGTAGAGCTCCAGTGACGGAGCTCGCGGGCGTAGGCACCATCGCATTACCTTATATACTTTCCGCTAAATGGTAGTGTTCAGCACTATCGTGTTCCGGTCAGGTGGTTATGTACGGCCGTGTAATTTCCGGCACAGAGGCATAACACCTTAGGGCTCAGGAGTGGTAACGCATCTGCATTTTCACCTTGGTCCATGTGTGGGTGTCTATAGGCTGCAGTCATCACTTAACATCAATGTGAACTGCATGCTTGTTAATCACTACATAAAAAAAAAAAAAAAAATAGTATCATAGCAAACGTTAAGTAGGTAAGTACCTATATTAATTGAATGATGTCTTAAGATTAACGTATTTTAAGGTGGTAAAAATGCGATCATTTTCTTTTTATTTATTTATTGTAAGAAGAAAATACATACGTTATTATTATTTTTTTATTATTTCGTATTATTTTAATGTATTTTTCTATCTATTATTTAATTGACAGTAATTGACAATTATCTAGTCGTGATGTTAATGATATCTATTATTTAATTGACAATAATAATTATCTAGTCGTGATGTGAATGATTCTTACTAACCGAAAAATGTTTATTGATAGTGTTATGTTAAATTATTTATTACTAGCTGCTCGCCCCAGCTTCGCACGGGTGCAATAAGATAATAATAAAGACTATGTCTTAGTAAGGATGCATGCTTTCAAATGGTAAAAAAGTTTTTGAAATCGGTCCAGTAGTTTTTGAGTGAAAACGTTACAAACATACATACAAAACACAAATGTTTTTTCTACATAATGTTGTATTATACATATATTATTTATGTAATATTATAAGGTATAGGAAAATTTGTAGAAAAAAGTAAGTACTTAGTATTACAGTCGTGTGGATTTTAGCGTTAACTGTTGATTATGATTATATTATTCTATCTACAGTCAAATATTCATGTTTGAGTTGTGTAATAAACAAAATATGAATTTAGCCTCTTACCAATAATTTCATCGATATATGGAGATGTTGATGAATACCTAAAAAACATTAAAAACAACTGAGAGCATTAAAAATATGTAAATTATTTTTTTAAAGCATCCACGTAGCAGCATTTTGACATGATATTGGTAGCGTGCCTGTGCTTACTTACTTAGCTACGAGTATAATAATTGATTGCTTTGAGCACATAATTTTCGTCTCTCTTAGGTAAATTACATAAATTTAAAAAAACGTATATATTATTATGTATATATATATATTCATGTTGAAGTATATTTAATAATATTAAAATACAAAATATACTTATGAAACGACGCCGTCTTTCATTAGTTTCTTGTATTAAATAGTATTGAACAATTGTGTCTGTACACAACACCGAAAACTTGGGGATGGAAAAGTTCCAGAAGAGAAGACTTCCAGTGAAGGTAGTGTAGCTAATTTATCTGCCTCCAAATGGTAGTGTTCATCACTATCGTATTCCGGTTTCAGTAGGTAATTAGTCGGAGATAATTTAAATTAACTGCCTCAGTAGTCTAGTGGTAGCAGGCCACTACTATTACGCTGCGGTCCTGAGTTCAGTTTCCGGGTAGGGGGCTATCAGGTATAATGGTGTAAAGTCCTTTATCTATGGTTCTATTGGGATTTTTCCATTTTCTGAAAATTTCCAAGTACCTCGAAGTTTGGTAATGTGATCGGAGATGTACGTAAGGAGAAACGTACCCGGCGAATCGTGGGTTGCATGTATGCATGAATGCATGCATTTACCTATGCCTACCCCTTCGCATTTACAAGCGTGAAGTTACGTTTAAATTTAAATGAGTAAAGCTCTTCTTGGCTTTGAATTTCAAAACAAAATGTAAGCACCTACGTACTAATGGCTTTTAAGCATGTCATATCACCCGAAAGTCATCCACTGCTGGACCAAAGTCTCCCCATAAGGGGATATGCCATAATCGCCACGCTTGGCAGGCAGATTGGCGATCGTAGTGGCGGTAGTTGCGATCGTAGTGGCGGTAGTTTTATCCCAAAACGCTGCTATGCTGCCCATCTGGCGTTATTGCATTTATTACCGCATATTAGAATGATTTTACCGCCATTGTTCGGTTGACTGACTGCACTAGTTGAAGAATTATCTTCCAGTAGAAGAAATTCTTCCGCTAGTGGGCGGTGGGGTCGTCACATCCCAACGCCACCCTTTTAGTAAGTAATTGAGGAAAGTTATTCCTATTTAATTTTACAGCTAAAATCATCACCACACATCGAGGGTATACTTTATTGCTATTGAACAATTATTCATATATGCGTAATAACGCAACAAGAGACAAAGTCAGATGGAGATGTACTGTGCGCTCTTGTTCAGCTCGAGTACATACTATTGAAGAGGAAATTGTACTAGCTATTGAAAGTCACAACCATCTACCGAGAAGGATTGACATAATATACCAATCCTAGTACCTAAATAAATTCTAGTCGGAAAATGCTGATGGCCATATAAATAGAGCAACACGGGCCACCGGCCGCGGCGGACCGAAGATGAGTAGCCATATACAGACATTCCCCTTTGTGAAAGTACAAGCACAAGTGGTCCTATGCCGGTCGCCGAGATGTTTTAACGTGTGCGTGAAATTGTTTATGTGTTTTGTTAAATTCAAAGCGTGAGTTTCGTAGTAATAGACGATTTTTGTTGTGTGTGTGTGTCACACAAATTCCCCTCCCCGCAAAAATGACAGATCGTTTTGTATCGGTATTAAACGCTATGGCTACTCCCCTCCGGACGGCCGGTGACCCGTGTTGCTCTATGTCCATATACGAGTTTGAACTGGTGGTAGAAAGACAATAGCGAACTTCTAATCGTTTTAAACATATGTGTATTGATGATTTCTCAAGAATATAGAAGTACGTATACATCTGCAGTTATATCTTTAATTGTATCTAAATATCTACAGGACGATATTTATTTACCATCAGGGTGATATCGAACATCTTGATTGCCACTTTTTTTTTTTTAATTTATTCCGTGGTTTCACGGCAATGTTCCAAGCAACCCAGTCATCTGCTGCAAGTTAGTTAGGAGTTAAGTATTGTCTTACGTTTCTTTCATACGTTTGAATATACATTTTTGAATTTTTCTATCGATCACAAATAAATTTGTATATTACTCACGAGTGTGTGACAACTTTCAAGTTTCCTTTTTGAAAATCTATCCATTGCTTTACCGATGATAATATCACGAAAAACGCAACGTAGTACAAAATACTATAAATATTATTAATGACACACAAGGCGATTTAAAATATGAGTGAAACCAAGACTGACCCTTGAACTAAAAGGTCGAATTCTGTCTGAGGGTGGGGGAAAAGGTCTTAGGAATGAGCGTGTATGTATGAAGAGAATAATTAATGAAGACGAAGCGCGGGAGGTGTGTCAGAACCGGGATATCAGGCGCTCCACACTCTCTGCGTACCCCGTAAGGGACTTGGCGTAAAGATACATACATCTATACAAATAAATAAAATTGGAGTGTCTGTTTGTAATATAAAAATAGCCGCTTTTTACTAAATGCATATGTATGTATACACGGTACATATACCAAAACAACATATTTTACAATTTTTGTCTGTCTGTCTGTCTGTGTACTTTTATCTCCATACATACATACATACATACATACTTACATACAAATACGTAGAATTGGAGTGTATCCGATTTTGACGGGACTTTCACTGGCAGATAGCTTATGTAACAAGGAGTAACTTAGGCTACTTTTATCTCCATACATACATACATACCTACATACAAATAAGTTGAATTGGAGTGTATCCGACTTTGACGGAATTTCCACGGGTAGGTAGCTGATGTAATAAGGAGTAACTTAAGCTACTTTTATCTCCATACAACCATACATACATACATACCTACATACAAATAAATAGAATTTGAGTGTCTCTGATTTTGACGGCACTTTCACTGGCAGATAGTGATGTACTAAGGAGTAACTTAGGCTACTTTTATACTAGCTGCGCCCACGACTTCGTCCGGGTAGATATTGAACAATCATATTTTTTCTCACGTGGATGAAGTCACGGACACAGCTAGTACATAATATATACCAATAATAATAAATATGATAAGAAAGTTTTATTTTAATTTAAATAATCTTGTATATTACAGGTAAAATCATCACCACAAAGCGAGGCTTCACTCTTTTGTTACTGAACAACTATTCATACACACGTAATTGTGTGACGAAAGAGAAAATAAGATGGCGATGTTCAGTTCGACAATGTTCGGCTCGGATACATACGATCAACGGGGAAATTGTGTTAGCCTTTGAAAATCATGATCATCCACCGAGAAAAATTGACATGATTTACGAATCCGAGTCTAATGCGTGTGAAGGTGTTGAAGACGATGAATGAAATTGAAATACAGAACTCCAATGGACATGTGGAAATCATGTGCTTTGCTCTAAGGATGAGCTTTACAGACCACACGACGCCTTTACGTTGAGCAAAGTACGCTTAGAACTGTCAAAACTCACATTGTACTGACAGTTCTAAGCATACTCTGCTCAAAGTAAAGTTTTTTTTATGGCATCGCTTGTTATGCATATTGCCAGTGTCAAGTAAAACGATATTTCGTATTCGTATTAAGCAACGTAAAAGTCAGAGTCGTCAGTCAATTTATCAGTCCGTCAGTCAGTCACAGTCAGTAATTCTAGTAAAGCGATGGCTACTTTACCAGAACATTTACAATGAAGTTTTGGAGGCAACCTGAAAAAACGTCCTGTCGCACTTTTATTCTATTTCACTACACACGAGTACTATAATAAGCTTATATCAAACAAAATGCCACCAACTTTATTTAATATAACTCAAAAATACACCAAGAAAATGAAATAAAATAAGAGCACCACACGGATCTTTCAAGGTTCACCAAAACCCCCAAAGTAAAGCCGTGGTGCGGTCTATGAATCTCACCCTAAAGTGGGTGATCCATTGGCGAGCTAAGACCGCGGCAACGCCACGAGCCTGCAAGCTAAAGGTATAAATCGCCAATCTCCACCTTCACAACCGCGGTTTTAAAAGTGCACGGTTTGGCTCGTTGGCTCTTCGTGCATCTTTGAAATCCTAAGACCGCGGTAAAATACCGTCAATCGATTACCCGCATTAGATTATGTGTTTCAAAGTCTTGGAAGCCTTTAAGGTAGTGATGCGCGATTGCGAATAATCTATCCGTGCAACATAACTTTGTAAATCCCGATAAATGAAATAACAAAATATTGTCAGTGATCGAACCTGACGTATCTACGGCAGTATTGCACCTATACTGTTTTGGTTATTGGTGGCAGACGGATTAAATGTTGTAAAATAATAAACGAAAATCATAAATTAAATTATTATATTTAAACATATGTTATAATTTATTAAATAAAACATGTATTATAATTTATTAAATGACCTAAACTTATTGATCAATCCTTCCTACTTAATTGTTATATTAAGAATAACAAAAAACAAATAGGCTGCATTAATATTTCATAAAGAGATAATATTTCCCTTAGAGTAAGTAGCATTGAGTCCGCCTTATTTACCTTTTTATGTATGCATTGAAGATAAATTAATTAATTAATAAATATATTACGTTTCAGGGAAAATCATCACCACCAAGCGAGGTTTCGTTCTTCTGTTATTCAATAATTATTCTTACACCCGCCATTGTGTGACAAAAGACAAGATTAGATGGAGATGCTCAGTTCGAAATTGTTCATCGCGAATTCACACTATCAATGGAGTAATCGTACGGGTCCTTGAGATGCACGACCATCCGCCGAGAAAAATTGATATGATATACGAAACGGAATCAAATATGTATCAAGATGATGATGACAATTAATGGACTACCTGGATTAGTCGATAAATTCCAGATTCTGAAAATGTCAGTTTCTGTGTATGCCAGATTCTCTAAATATTAGTTTCTCTGTGGCAGATTCGGTGAATTCCAGATTCTGTGATAGAATCTGGCATTCACAGAAGCTGGCATTTTGAGAATCTGACATTCACAAAAGCTGGCATTCACAGAATCTTGCATTTTGAGAACCTTGCATTCGTAGAATCTGGTATTATTCACAGAATCTAGAATTCACAGAAGCTGGATTTCTGTAAATGCCAGAATCTGTGAATTTTATTTTCTACATATGCTAGATTCTGTAAATCCAGGATCTGACATTTCTCGACTAACCCCATTTTCGGTGGTATAACTCTATCGCGGACTAAGAAATATGTCCATCGATACATAATGCCTGATATTAAAAGTTCTGGACTATAGCATAGAGCAACGCGGCCCACCGGTCGGCTGACCGGAGGGGAGTAGCCAAAGCGTGTATTACCGATGCAAAACAGTCTGTCATTTTTCGCGGGGGGAAATGCGTGCGACACACACGCACACTACAAAAATCGTCTATTACTACGAAACTCACACCTTTACTTTAACAAAATACAAAAACCAATTTCACGCACACATTTAAACATCTAGGCGAAAGGTATAGGGCCATTTGGGCTTGTACTTTGACAGTGGGGAAAGCCTGCATATGGCTACTCCCCTCCGGTGTTGCTCTATGGGACTATAGTAATAACATCTTGACCCTAAGTTGTGCAAACTGTGTTACTCAATAATCATCACTACTTGTTCTTGCGGCATTGTATCTTATAGAAATTCTGCTGTGCCGCACACTAGTGCAACAAGGAACAGATTGATTTAATATCATTAAACATTATTTAATTTTACCACTAGGCATTATGAAAAATTTTGAAATTATATTTTGGTTTATTAAAAGAATATTAAAGTTTTTTGTATTGGTCGATTACAATTAATTTTAACGCATTACCTAATATACTCGTATCTGCCGCTAAAAGATAGTGTTCAGCACTATCGTGTTCCAGTTAGATGGTAATGTTTGGCTCCGTAATAACTATCACAGAGACTGAACACCTCAGGTCTCAAGGGTGGCAACTCATCTGCATTTTGACCTCTGGTTTTTGTGTAGATGTCTATAGGCTGCTGTCATCACTTAACATTAATGCTATAGACTACTGTCGTGAACTGCATGCTTGTTTGCCACCTTTATAAAATTAAAAATAAAAAAAAAACTACATGTGTCACCTAGTCACCTATCATTAAAAAAAGATAAGGTACTTACTTAGTATGTTCGATTGTATGTATGGTTTTTTATGTATGCACTTATTACACCGTCAATTGTAGATCGATTTCAAAATTTCTTGTGTCCTCAGAAAGGTTACACTTCCATGTTGGACCCTCTGCCAAGTTGTAATTTGACAATGGCATATTAATAAATAGATAGTACCTATATGCCATCGCAGACTTTTTTGTAGATCTGCTAAAGAGGAAATATTCCACCGTACATTGTTTTTTTGGTTAACTTTTGTCAACTTTTACAAATTATATACACAGACTTTTCTCATAAATCGCTCTAAGTATTGGTGAAAACCGCATAAAAATCCGTGAAAAAAAGCAGTCTTTGAGTTTATAGCGAACAGACAGACTGACACATGCAGCGGGGGATTGTTTTATAATATGTTTATAATATATTAAAAGTTTTTTACAATGAATCTAATAGTGATATTATTATTTAACCAAAGCTATTTGTCTTACTATTTTTGTAACTATGAAACCTTTTTATCTCATACAATAATGCACCGATTTTAATAAGGTTCGGTTGTACGAAATATCTGGTAAAGTTAAAATGTTACGTTAACAATCTAACACTCGAAACTTTGTGTATACATTTCATTTTCCTGTTACATTTGGACTGTGCTTAAAAAATAACTAAATACCATGTCTTTTACCTATTCTGTTTATTCGAGCCTCTCATTAACAGATAATTTGTTTGCAGATCAATCAATTCAGTTCTATGAGTCGTCCAGAGGTAACCATTCGTTATGGTTCGGAGGATTTAAATTTCGAATGAATGGTATGAAAGGTGACAAGATCAGGTGGCGGTGTGCTTCCCACGAAAGGCAAAAGTGTAAAGCAATAGTCCATACAATCGGAAACTCCGTGGTGTATACAAAAATGGTGGATGAACATACTACCATTTCATTCATCTAGACACAGATTGTATTAATAATAGAAAAGAGTTATTCCCAGAGGTCCACTAATCTAAATTTTTAGTTCATACGTTCATTCCCAACGGGTCCATGACGTTTAAAATAATATAATATTTTCTTTCCCATCAGGGTCTATGACATGGATTAGTATAATCAGCAGCATATTTCATAAAAATTTCATTAAATTCTTAATAAAAAAAAATTAAAAAAATACGCTTACACTCACAGCCCCACAGTAGGTATAAACCTGTGTCGTGGGTGCCGTTGTACACATACAACACATACACAAACAACCAGACCCGAAACAAATATCTGTAGGCCATACAAATATTTGTCCCGGTGCGGGGATCGAACCCGCGACCCTTCGAATCAAACGGTTATCTCACACCGCTGGACTAACCGGGTCGTAATAGCAAACCTAAATAAATTATAGACTTAAACATTAACATAATCACAAGTTTAGGATGATCACAGTAAATCATCTTAGTTTTGGACCATTTTACTCGTATAACATTCTAAAAACAAGAATCAACTGTACTTTAAATTATTGTCATGGACCCCCATGTAATAAAATATGAAATATAATATTTTTCACTACATGGACCGGCTGGGAATAGTACAATTTGTGGACCTTTGGGAAGCACCCTAATAGAGAATGGCTCATTGTATATTTATTTGTTAAAACGTGTAGTAAATTCACACATGTAAATTGAGAGAAAATATATTATTTTCACATACTTTTATACTATTATTCCTGATGTACATCAACAGGGTTATTTTCATGTTTACTAATAGCAAACAAAATATTTTTGACTAGTTTTTACGTTTTTACGTTATGGCGGTGGCAAAAGTGTGCAATTCACATTGGTGGTGAATGTGTAGCCAGCATCACCAGGCATTTACACAAAAAGAGGTCAAAATACAGATGCGTTGCCACCCCGGAGGCTTAAGTTAGCTTTGCTCTGTGATAGTCATAACGGGGCCACCGGAACGAGATGGTGCTGAGCACTACCATTTGGCGCAGATAGAATATGTAATATTGTGATGCCCACGCTCTCGAACTCCGACCCTGGAGCTTGGTCACAAATCTTCTTCTTCCTAGCGGTTCTCCCGTATAGTGACGGGGTCCGCTTTGCGACTGACTCCACTTCGCTCTATCCCGGACATCTTCCTCTGAGACATTGCAGCTTTTCATGTCTTTTATAAAGACACTTAACCACCACAGTCTTGGCCTACCTCTTCGCCGTTTGCCGGGAATGCCAAGGTTAAGGGTCTTGTTGCCGATGTTCAGGGTGGTCCTTTTAATGTGACCCTTTAATCCTTTTATTGTTACCATCTAGAAGCTTGATCACTAGTAAAATAAGTAAATGTTTTTAAGTACAGTGTGACATATGGAAGGTATCTGATTCATTATGATAAAGTATATTATATTATATCTTCTTCTTCTTAAATTTGAAGTATGTATAGGTATATTTTTATCTCTGTCCATGTATAAATAAATGTTTCCTTCCTTTCTAGGTACCATGGAACTGATGAGAGAGACTGATGATCACTTTCCAGTACGAACAGGGTCTTATAAAACCAGATGCAAGTTTTGCTCAAAACGCAAAATTGACTCTAGAACTGCATGGAAATGCAAACAATGCCAGGTGAACTTATGCATTTCGGAATGCTTTCGAGCATATCACAGAGAATTTCATTGATATGTATAATATAAAACATTTTCATACGCTATGGTCGCGATTCAAAGCTAAGTTTTTTCATGTAACTGCAGTTCAAAATGTAAATGCGTTGCCGCCCCTGAAGCCGAAGTTGTTTTGCTTCTATGGTACCTAGTTAGTATTGCAGAACTGACTAAATGGACATAATCGGAAAACGATAGTGCTGAACACTACCACTTGGTGGCAGATGGATTACATAATGCCCCTACTCCCTTGAGCTTCGACTTTGGAACTCTCCCGCAACCAAAATAAGTAAACGGTTTTGAATACAGTAGTAAAAGAAGATATCTGTAAGATAACATTTATAAACTAGAGAAAATATAAAATATGTGTTGTATGTATGTGTACTTTTCCTTTGTTGTGACTTTATTTTAAATATATCTACCAAGTAAATGTATGATTTCTTTTTTAATCATAACGACAGTTATGTTACCACATTTTTTGTTATATGGACTACTCCACAGTTTATGTCCATTTCATTATTTCATAGATTAGTTATTAAAAATATTTTATTGCATTATTCTAGAAATGACAAAAAGTCACAAATCCAGCAGGAGAAAGAACTGGGAGAAAGAGAAAATGGCAGCTGCTATTACAGCAGTTCGGCAAAAGAAAATGGGATATAAAATGGCAGCTACTCACTTCAACGTTCCCAAGACTACACTTTTTCGATTTGTTAGTTATAAAAATACTACAATTGAAACCACCATGAATAAAGTTTTGTGCACTGACATTGAAAATTTGCTGGTGGAGTACATATTGACTATGCAAAATATTTTTTGTGAGCTAACCCCAAAGGATTTGTGTCGGTTGGCATATCAATTAGCTATGAAGAATAATATACGAAATCCTTTTAGAAATGGGTTTGCTGGAAAAGACTGGCTATAAGGATTTATGAAACGACATCCGGAAATACTGTTGGTTAAAAGGCCAAGTGGAATTCGTAGAGCTAAAGGATTCACTATAGAGGGAATGGAGAAGTTTTATGACGATCTTGAAAAAAATCAAGCTGTCAATTCTTTTCCCCCTGTGCGCATATTTAACGTTGATGAGAGTGCTCTCTCCATAGCCCAAACTGAAATACCAAAAATAATTGCTCGAAAAGGTAAGACACAGAGCAGTGCAATGACGTCAACTGGAAGGGAATCCTTAATAACAACTGTGATATGTATGAGTCCTACAGGAATATTTGTTCCTCCCATGATAATATTTCCGCAAAATTTTTTTTCTGATGATTTAATGAGAGGAGCTCCGATTGGTTCTATCGGAAAAGCTCATCCATCGGGATGGATCCAACCAAATTTATTTACGCAATGGTTTCAACATTTCGTAGATTATGTAAAACCAACAGAAAAATCACCAGTACTATTCATTCTCGATGGTCATATTAATCATACCAAGAGTATAGAATTGTTAGATCTTGCAAAACAGCATCATGTCATCATCTTATCACTATTGTGCACATAAAGTTCAACCGATTAGCTGTAGTTTGATGGAGCCTTTAAAATTGTACTATGGTGAAGAAGTTCAGATGTTCCTCCGAGCAATTAAGAAACCGATTACACTCGATGATATTGTTGAATTATTTGGCAACGCTTATATCAAGTGTCAAACTACAGAATTTGCAGAAAATGGTTTCAAACTTAACGGAATTTATCCCCTAAATCGAAAAGCTTTTACTGACACCGATGTCACAGCGGCTACTGCAGACTTTGAAGAGGATCAGAACCTTCAAACTATTTCAGTAAATCTCGCTTCAGCTGTGAATCCTTTACTGTGATTAAAGACGACAGAGAGTGATTCGTCACATTTTACTGGTGGTAGAGCTCCAGTGACGGAGCTCGCGGGTGTAGCCACCACCGCATTACCTAATCTACTTGCCGCTAAATGGTAGTGATCAGCACTATTTGTCTGTCTCTCTGAAATTACACTAATTCTTGAGGCGCTGTATGACTTATAAATACTTGTTATTAATGATAGGACCACGACAGTGCTGAGCACCACTATTTGGTAGGAGATAAATGACGTAATGCAGTGTTGCCTACTCTCTCAATCTTCGACGATGAAACTCTTCTACCAATAAATGATATAAGTTAATGATTTTGTGACATAAAATGGTATAGGTATATGATAAAGTATGTGTTTTATTACCTTTTCTTTGGTATGACTTTCAATTTCACAATAATTATACCTGTCAAATAAATTTATCGATTGAAAATTTATCTAATCCTACACAAAATGGCGTATTGTTGTTTAATTTAAATACATGATTATTCATTTTCTGTACTGATATGATATAACATATTAATATTTGTTTAATATTTATCAAATTTGAGTTTCGTTTAAAATGTGTCTTTTATAAATATACAATATATTATATTATATGTACACAAAGTTGTTTGAAAATTTGCTAAAACTAATAAATGACGTCATCTTTGTTTTCGTCGTAATAAATCCTAAATTTAGGTTAAAATATCGCATCGATAAAAATTTTTGAATCTTCTAGCCAAGTAAAAATAGAAGCCAAGAGAACCAAATATTTCTTTACATACCTCTCCACCTGTTTTACATTTATCTCTCGATATTGCATACGTGTACGACAACAACTGTTGTCATATTACCTCATTTTTGGTTGTATGGACTACCACATTTAATGTCCATTTCATGATTAGTTATTATTTATTCTACTTTGTTTTAGAAATGATAATACATCACAAATCAAACAAGAGAAAGAAATGGGAGAAAGAGAAAATGGCAGCTGCTATTACAGCAGTTCGGCAAAAGAAAATGGGATACCTGAAAGCAGCTAAACACTTCAACGTTCCCAAGTCCACACTTTTTCAATTAGTTAGTGATAAAGATGCCACAATTGAATCCTCAATTAACAAAGTTCTTGGTCGAAGGCCCGTCTTGTGTACCGACATGGAAAAAATGCTGGTTGAGTACATATTGACCATGCAGAATATTTTTTTTGTCCTAACTCGGATGGATTTGCGACGGTTGGCATATCAATTAGCTATAAAAAATAACGTAGAAAATCCTTTCAAAGAGGGGTTTGCAGGGAAACATTGGCTACAAGGATTTTTAAAACGACACCAAGAAATATTGTCCATTAAACAGTCTACTGGAATTTCTAGAAGAAACGGATTGACTATGGAAAGAATGGAAAAGTTTTATGACAATCTTGAAAAAAATCTAGCTGATAATTATTTTCCTGCTGGGCGCATATTTAACGTTGACGAGAGTGCGCTCTCCATAGTACAAAGTAAAATACCAAAAATCATTGCTCGAAAAGGTAAGACACAAATCGGCGCAATGACGTCAGCTGAAAGGGAATCCTTAATAACTACTGTGAGCTGTATGGGCCCCACAGGGATATTTGTTCCTCCCATGATAATTTTTCCGCGTAAAAATATATCTGATGATTTAATGAGAGGAGCTCCAGTTGGTTCTATTGGTAAAGCTCATCCGTCGGGCTGGATCCAACCAAATTTATTTACGCAATGGTTTCAACATTTCGTAGATTACGTAAAACCAACAGAAGCATCGCCAGTGCTTTTAATTCTCGATGGCCATTATGGTCATACCAAGAGCATAGAATTGATCGATCTTGCAAAACAACATCATGTGACCATCCTATCATTACCACCATGTTGTTCACTTAAAGTTCAACCAATTAACTGTAGTCTCATTGAACCTTTAAAATTGTACTATGGTGAAGAAATTCAGATGTTCCTCCGAGCAATTAAGAGACCTGTAAGACTTTATGATGTTGTTGAATTATTTGGGAAAGCTTATATCAAGTGCCAAACTATAGAAATTGCAGAAAATGGTTTCAAACTTAGCGGACTATATCCCCTTAATCGAAAAGCTTTTATTGACACCGATGTCACAGCGGCTACTGCAGACTCAGAAGAGGATTAAAACCTTCAAACTATTTCAATAAAACTGACTTCACCTATGGATCCTTTACTGTGATTGGAGAACGACAGAGAGTGATTCGTCACATTCAAACCTTCATGCTGTCTCTGGAAATCACACTGATTCGTGAGGCGGTGTATGAATTATAAATACATGTTATTTATGATACATACTGACAAAGGAACACGACGGTGCTGAGCACTACTATTTGCCCGGAAGAGTGAAGACCTGTGCATTACGTAATCTATCTCCCAGATAGATTACGTAATGCACAGGTGCCTACTCTCTCGATCTTCCGACACTGAAACTCTTCCGCCCATAAATGATGTAAGTAAACGTTTTTGAATAAAGTGTGATATTAAGAATAATATAGGCAAATGATAAAGTATGTGTTTTATTACCTTTCTTTGTTATAAATTTAAAATTCATAATAATTTAAATTTACATTAACCTTATCAAAAAATAAATCTAATCCTTACGCAAAATGGCGTTTTAAAAGTCTAATAAATTCAAACAAAAGGTTTTGGTTTGCCAATTTTCTGTACTCATAGTAGCTGATACTACAATATATTTATATTTACTTCCTACATATTCATCAAATAAATTAGGTTTCATAGAAAAAATATGACTTTTACAAATATACAATATTATATTACATGTATAGAAACTGTTTGAAAATTTGGTATACCTACCTAATTAATAATGTCATTTCAGGTTATTTCGGTTAAAACGTCACTTTGACAACACTTTTGGTATCTTGTATCTTCACGCCAAGTTAAAATACAAGACAATACCAGAACCATATATTTCTTTATGCACCTGTTTTACATTTATCACTCTCTTCATATGTGTACGACAAATATTGTTTTCTAACCCCATTTTTGGTTATATGGACTATTCCATTTAATGTCTTTTTTATGGTTAGTTATTAATAATTCTACTTTGTTTTAGAAAAAATACTACATCACAAATCCAACAAGAGAAAGAAATGGGAGAAAGAAAAAATGGCAGCTGCTATTACAGCAGTTCGGCAAAAGAAAATGGGATACCTGAAGGCAGCTAAGCACTTCAACGTTCCCAAGTCCACACTTTTTCGATTAGTTAGTGATAAAGATGCCACAATCGAATCCTCAATCAACAGAGTTCTTGGTCGAAGACCCGTCTTGTGTACGGATATGGAAAAAATGCTGGTTGAGTACATATTGACCATGCAGAATATTTTTTATGTCCTAACTCGGATGGATTTGCGACGGTTGGCATATCAATTAGCTATAAAAAATAACGTAGAAAATCCTTTCAAAGGGGGGTATGCAGGGAAACGTTGGCTACAAGGATTTTTAAAACGACACCAAGAAATATTGTCCATTAAACAGTCTTCTGGAATTTCTAGAAGAAACGGATTGACTATGGAAAGAATGGAAAAATTTTATGACAATCTTGAAAAAAATCTAGCTGATAATTCTTTTCCTGCTGGGCGCATATTTAACGTGGATGAGAGTGCTCTCTCTATAGTACAAAGCAAAATACCAAAAATCATTGCTCGAAAAGGTAAGACACAAATCGGCGCAATGACGTCAGCTGAAAGGGAATCCTTAATAACTACTGTGATCTGTATGGGCCCCACAGGGATATTTATTCCTCCCATGATAATATTTCCGCGTCAAAATATTTCTGATGATTTAATGAGAGGAGCTCCAATTGGTTCTATTGGAAAGGCTCACCCGTCGGGCTGGATCCAACCAAATTTATTTACGCATTGGTTTCAACATTTCATAAGTTATGTAAAACCAACAGAAGCATCGCCAGTGCTATTAATTCTCGATGGCCATTACAGTCATACCAAGAGTATAGAATTGATAGATCTTGCAAAACAACATCATGTGACTATCCTATCGTTACCACCACGCTGTATTCATCAAGTTCAACCGATTAACTGTAGTTTCATTGAACCTTTAAAAACTTACTACAGTGAAGAAGTTCAGATGTTCCTCAGAGCAACTAAGAGACCTGTAACACTTTATGATGTTGTTGAATTATTTGGGAAAGCTTATATCAAGTGCCAAACTATAGAAATTGCAGAAAATGGTTTCAAACTTAGCGGAATATATCCCCTTAATCGAAAAGTTTTTACTGATGCCGATTTCACAGCGGCTTCTACAGATTCAGAAGAAGATCAAAATATTTCTATAAAGCTCGCTTCACCTGTGGATCTTTTACTGCAATTAAAGAATTTTGATGAAACCGAGCCAGAACCGTACTAGAACAGGGGATCAATCCCGTATTGCTGATTATCTTAATTCTCTCGGGTCGATATAAAAAGAGAACTAGTAATAGAGGCCACATTGTAGCAATATGATATGAAAATGGACAGAAATTTAATGTTTCTCTTTAATAAGATCAAGAAGAATCAAGGTTCAATTTAAAGTGTAGCTAAAGTAACATTTAAAAGAAAAAATAAATTACGATACAGTTAAAAAAACACGAGAAATACGACAGAGTGATAAATCAGATTCTAATTACTCATGCTGTCTCAAAACAGTACTGATTCGTGTGACAATGTGTCTACGTCAGATAGATATAATTTACGGTACATCATGCATCAGTACGTATCGTTAATAATATTTATAGTCACTCTATATTTCATTTATAGTCACAATGTTCTATTTGGAATGGGTTCAGTGCTATATGTGTGAATTGTGTGTTTACGGTAGTAAGTAGTGGGAACTTTAAATCATGTGTGTATAATTTGCAGTTACTACAAGAATTGTAATTTAAGTAAAAAGGGTATATATAGTACGATGTAAGTTCAAATCAAACAAACAAACTGCAGTGATATTATTTGTAATCATAGATCAACTGCGATTACTAAATAATAGCACTGCAGCCTCCCTTAAGAAAGAGATTGATACCATAAAGAACTAAATACTAACAGATTTGAAAAGATAACATATTAATAAGACTAAATATGATCATCGTTTGTGAAAATTATATTTTTTATTTACGCTGGAATATATATTTTATGTTCACACAAGTCCGAGTAAAATATAATATGAAAATTATTATGAATCATTAAAATATGAATTAGAGATGATTTGATGATTAGAGAATTTAAATATTGATGCGTTTTATTTTAGATGTGAGATTCGTGGAATCTAACAGAGGAAATTTGATGATCTTAGCCGAAGGATACAAATTTTGCATGAAGAGATCACGAAACGGAAAAACTATGTGGGTCTGTTCGAGTCATAATAACAAGGGTTGCAGCGCGGTTATTTACACTGTAGACCAGCAGATAGTCAAGTACAAAAATGTCCACATACATCCAAAGGCGGAAACCTCGTCTCATGATGTATCGTTAAGTCAGGCTAAGAAGAGTGTTAATAATTCGAAGAATCTCAATTATTTTTAGTAATGTTGTTCCTATGTGGAATTTCGTGCCTAACTTTGTAACAACGTTACTTACTATGTTATATTAAGCAACAATTAAATATATAGTAGGGATCATATTTGTGGCTTGTCTCACATATACATCTGACTTCTTCTCTTTCCTGACGTTTCGGTCGCTTTCCAGCTACCGTTCTGCCACAGCTACCTATATCGAATTTTTTTTTTTTTTTTTTTTTTTTTTATGTAATAAAAGTGGCAAACAAGCGTGCAGTTCACATTGATGTTAAGTGATGACTGCAGCCTATAGACGCCCACACAATGACCAGAGGTCAAAATGCAAATGCGCTGCCACTCCTGAGGCATTTGGTGTTATGCCTCTGTGCCGGAAATTACAGAGCCGTACATTTCCACCTGACCGAAACACGATAGTGCTGAACACTACCATTTAGCGGCAAGTATATTAGGTAATGCGGTGGTGCCTACGCCCGCGAGCTCCGTCACTGGAGCTCTACCACCAGTAGAATTGCTGCAATTGCTGTTGGCATTGTCATTGCTGTCAAATTTGTAGCTCCTTTAAAAATAGTAGTGATAATTTGATTGCATGTTCTCGCTTTCGTAGCTGATAAACAAGCGATAATGGTAGATTATTTCGATTATTATTATTTAGTTCAAGTAAAAATCGACTTAAAAATTTGACAGCAATGACAACGACGACAGCAATGTCGATAGGCGGTCGCACCCCAGGCGAACATACATTGCATTACACTGTCGAATTATTCTACTGTGAAGAAGTCGGGAGTAGTGGTATACGCGAGAAAATCCGTAAATGTGATATCTACAATGTATGAAGCTCGCGGAAACCTGCGAAAATGAAATATAATAAAACGGGATGTCAACAGACCTCTCCCTTGTTCGGCGATCCGATATAATCTATTATATAAAAATAAGTCGGGTTTTCCTTCCTGACGCTATAATTCCAGAACGCACGAACCGATTTTCACGGTTTTGCATTCGTTGGAAAGGTCTCGCGCTTCCTGAGATTTATAGCTAAGAAAATTCAGGATTATAAAACGACATCCACGCGGGCGAAGCCGAAGGCAACAGCTAGTTATATTTAAATTTAGTTGGTACAGAGTAATTTGCGCATGTTGTAGGTATGTGGTTTCTTATTGAGAAATCACTCGACTAAAGTTCACGTGGTACAAAATATTTTGTATACTTAAATGTGATTCAGTTCAGAGCGTGAGATAACATTTGCCTGGAGAATGGAGGATTTATAACACGATATCGTGATCTCCGGACGAAAACTTAATATGAATTTGTTTCATTGACATAGATTTCATTTGAACAATTTTATTAATATTAATTTTTATATCTAAACTGAAGCCAAATATTAAGATAGATAGATTAGGTAATTTGTTTGTATCTACTAATGTATAGATAGTTATTATTTTTAATAATTTTATTTACAGTCTTATGTACGTTTTAATTTAGTCATGCTATTTATTTGTAAACATATTACTAACTATAAACAAGTTTTTTTAATTGAAACGTGTGACTTATTTAATTATCCTTTTTACGCCGTAAGTAGATTCTAAAATCTAAAAGGAAGTTTTCATATCACTTGAAAGCGAAATTCATAAAGCATAAAAAATCAATACATGTAGGTACTCAAAGAAACGACGATGGGTTGGCTCATACTATTATACTTTATTTTAGAATTCAAAATCATACAATCGCAGCGACGCCATCCAATGATCCAGGCCGGCGAATACAGATTTTGTCAGAAGGTGAAGCGAAATTTCAAAACTATTTGGGTGTGTTCCACGCACAATAGTAAAGGATGTGGCGCCGTAATACACACCGTTGATGAACAAATTGTCAAAATCAAAAATGATCATAACCATTGAACATCTTGCTGTTTCAAATATGAAGATTCCTTCCCATAGTTTGAGCCAAATTTTATGGAGAAATCGCATTCTAAGAAGATTGATTATATTCAATTCCAAAGATTGTGTTTCCTACGGTGATTAAAAAGATTTATGTAACTTTGTTATAATTAACCACCCACATAACCCACCTGTTTTAACGAGATATAGGACAAAATGATTTTCTATTTTATTACACAGTGTAGTGAAGTTAAAAATATTGTTTTTCATTTGATAAATAGAGCTAAGAAGATTAAAAAAAAAATGATTAAACGCTTTTTTTTTAATTAAACATTGATAAAGCATTCTAATAATTAATACTTCGTAAGTACAACCTTTCTACCTTTTATTAGTGGAAATTTCTCGATGGCGAGTTAATAAATGTGATCAAATATAGATTTTTAAAACCTTTCATTGATTGAATTGAGAAGACATCTGCATGACGACAAGCTTTACCCATAAAGTTAAAAACCTTAGGTACCCCAGTATTCTTATTTATTCTTTTTTAAACTTCTAATCTTAAAAAAAAATGTTTGAGTCTATTCTGCCAGTGATCGGATGAATAATATATAATGATTTGTCCAGGTAATAATACCTGGACAAATAATTACAAGGATTATATATATCTATATATATATAATCCTTGTTAGTACGTGAAAACGATCTCAACTGCAACATGTTACCTCAGATCGGTTTCACGTACTACCAAAAGATTAACGAGTGACTACCATGGAGTCTCTTACAGAAAAATTGGTTAGGTTATGTTGTATTTGTAATTATATATTATTTTTATTCCGGTAATTATTTATAAATAGAAAGGTTGAGTCTATTTTGCCAGTGATTGCCGGATTAATTAAATATTTGAATTATTCCATTAAGTAATATTTCTTATATGACAAAAAAATAGTAGTAGCTACTATTTAATAAACAAACGTTCGGATCTGGCGCTACGCCGGCCGCTGCGGCGGCACGTTCGCCTCGCTCGCTCGGTTCGCACGCTGTTTTTACATATTATACAACCTAACCTAACCAATCTTTCTGTACGAGACGCCATGGTAGTCACTCGTAAATCTTTTGTTAGAACAGTACTTAACGTAGTACGTGAAAACGATCTGAGGTGACACCTTGCAGTTGAAATATACACTTTTTTTTACAAAAAAAAATTAAAAGGCACATGTTTGTAAATAAAATAGTGTAAAGGGGCGGGAACCGAAAGAGGCGAATGGTGCTCTTATTTTATTTCACTTTCTTGGTGTATTTTTAATTTATATTGAATAAAGTGGGTGGCATTTTGTTTGATATAAGTTTATTACAGTGCCCGTGTATAGTGAAATAGAATAACAGTGCGAAAATACGACCTTTCAGGTTGCTTCCAAAACTTCATTGTAAATGTTCTGGTAAAGTAGCCATCGCTTTACTCGAATAACTTGACTGTAACTCACTTGACTGACATATTATACTTGATTACTTATATACTTGATACTTACATATCATACTTTATGTATCTTCACGCCAGGTCCCTAACGGGGTAGGCAGAGAGTGTAGAGCGCCAGACATCCCGGTTCTGACAAACCTCTCGTGCCTCGTCTACCTTCATCATTCTCTTCATACATGCACGCCGATTCCTAAGACTTTTGACCCCACCATCAGACAGAACTCGACCTATTTGATCATGGTAGGTCAGCCTTGGTCTTCCTGGGCCTCTGCAACCATCCACATTCGCATTGTATATCTGTTTAGTCATTCGCTCATTCGACATTCTTTCTATATGCCCGAACCATCGGAGCATGCCTTTTTTCATTTTTACACCGATACTATCATTCACACAAAGTCTCTTTCTTACATATCATACTTGATGACTATATTAAACGAACTTTTACGCTGCTTAAATAAATACGAAATATCGTTTTACTTGACACTGGCAATATGCGTAATAGCGATGCCAAAATTAAAAAAAAAAAGAAAAAAAAAGTATTTTAAGATGTTCTCCCGGAAAATGTCTTAAAGGTTGACCAGAATTAATAATTTTATATTTTTCCAGTCCAATTCGTGATGTCTCGCCGAGGTAAAGCTATGATAATGATTGACGGCTTCACATTCTGCAGCAAGACGATAAAAGGATCAAGAACTAGATGGGTTTGCTCCACTCACAACAACAAGAGATGCTTGGCATCAATCCACACAGTGGGGTACAAGATTATCAGAGTTAATAACGAACACAATCATTTAGCTAAAGATTTTTTTACTTGTAATAGATATCTAAGAATTCAGATGTGAACTAAAAATATTGACCTTTGTCTTCACTGCTACAAGGTACAGTGCTCGTCAAGAAATAATGCACATCGAGCCTATTAAAGTGACAATCGGCTAGATTCGGCCTTATAGAGCGTTATCTCTGCTGCACACTGCCTACGTAAGCATCCGTAGTCCGGTATTGGTCAAAACTTGATCAAAATTGTCGACAAACGTCAAATAGGTAAGGTGCAAAAGAGATAACGCTCTACAGATCCGAAATAAGCCGACGTCTCTTCCTGAGGTCGATCTGCATTATTTCTTGTTGAATACTGTAATGTAGGCGTTTTATTGACATGACGCAAACTCTATTTTGTATTGTAACTTAAAATTTGGCGGAGAATGATAGAACATTTTATTGATGAAATTGACGCGTCGGCGATTGACAGTCATCAAAGCAATTGACAATTCTTCTTACTACAGATTTTTAAACAAAATGTCGATATAGATTCTTAAACAAAATGTCGAACTTACAAATACTATAGGGAATTTTATTTTTAAAGAAAAATGGAAAGAAAAATTTGACTTCAGGCGAGACTCGAACTCGCGGCCTACTGGGAAGCTAGTCCAGCCGCTCTTCCAATTGAGCTACTGAAGTCCTGCCCGATTTGTCAAATCTTTCCTTCATATCTATTGCATTGCTTTATGGTAGCAGCAGCGCCATCTATTGCCAACAATGCTAGTTAGGCAACCGATATAATAGACTTTTCAGTTTATTGAATATCGTAAAGAAGTCGCTTTTACCCTTAATAATTGTTTTATATTATTTCGCATGCTTGTGAAATATATTTTATTTTTAAAGAAAAAAAATTCCCAGTAGGCCGCGAGTTCGAGTCTCGTACATTTTTTACGCATTAATCATGTCCTCGTTCATCGTACAGTCCCCAAATGTCGTATTTGTCCGACAAATCTCGTACGCTTGGCAACTCTGTTTATACACGCAATTGTAGAGTCAATTGCCCATCAATCACCTTATCAATAGTCAATTGCAATTGACCATTTCGTGGATCCATAACATCTGGTATAACCATAATTGTCGCAGTGAATCCGTAGGTATTTGTTATTATAAACATACAAAAAAATGTGAAGGCTTTATCCAGTTGGAAGAAAAGCGGAGACCAATTGTTAAGCTATGTATGTAAAATGTAAATAAATTAGTGTGTCAGTTTTACTTTTAATGTGTCTATGTTTTTTAAAACTGAATTTTTCTTTTTTCATATACTTGCTACCGAGATGAGGTTCTTGGCTTTATGTTTATATATTTGTATTACGATTGAAATAGCAATAGTTTTACTGGTGGTAGAGTTCTAGTGACGGAGCTCGCGGGCGTAGGCAACACCGCACTATCGTGTTCCGGTTAGATGGTAATGTATGGCCCCGTTATAACTATCACAGAGACAAAACAACTTAGGTCTCAGAGGTGGCATCTGCATTTTGACCTCTGGTTATTGTGAAGACGTCTATAGGCTGCAGTTAATTAACATCAATAAGAGGTGCATGATTGTTTGCCACCCCCTTTACATGAAAAAAACATAGTTTGCCAAAACCTCCAGCCAAAACCAGATCTCAACCAGCAATTGCATAAAATATAAAAAGAAAATAAATAGCGCAAAGGCTAGCAATCACGATAGTTAGTAAATCTGTCTTCCCTAAAAAAAAATGCTTCAGAAGTCTAGTAGGCTATTCTACTGCTGGGTCTTGGTCCTGGATTCGATCCGGGGGCTTTCAGAGACAAGGGTCTGAGGCTATTGGGCTTTTTATACTTAGTGGTTTTCCATCCTCGGAATGTCCGGAGATGTAAATAGACTCGCCATCTCTTAATTGGGACCTAACATAACCGGCAATATCCTTCATTCCCCCTTTCGGAGGAAACAGACGTAAAGTTACGTTTACATTTAAAAAAGTTATTGAAACGTACGTAAAACGTAACTTCACGCTTGTAATCCCCGAAAGGGTAGGCAGAGGTAAATGCGTGCATTCAAACATACATGCAAACACTTACGATTCGCCGGTTACGTTTTTGCCCATGTAACATCTCCGGGCACATTACCAAACTCCGAGGTACTGAAAAACTTCCAGATAATGGGAAAATCCCGATAGATTCAGAGATAAAGGATTTTACACCGTATCTCTAAATATAAACCGACCCGGGAATCGAACCCAGGACCCCAGTGTAGTAGTAGTGACCTGCTACCACTAGGCTACTGAGGCAGTTAAAAAAGTAATTGAAAATACAAATTCTCAAGCTAAACAGTATAATTTCTTTTCAGTGAGATTTGTGATATCACGTCGAGGAAAGACACTTCTGTTAGTCGATGGCTATACATTTTGCAGTAAATCTACATCAGGCATAAAAACAAGATGGTCTTGTTCGACACACAATAACAGGAAGTGTTCAGCCTTTGCTTACACAATTGAAAATGAAGTTGTTAAAATCAAGAACGAACACAATCATGCGCGTGTTACATAGCCTTGACATGAGATATTTCTTCTAGATTCTTTTTTCATAACTGAAGGTCGTGGTCATCTTGAAACATCTGCGTAGAAGTACTCACGGCTGCATCCAAGAGCCCTCTAAGCTCTGTAAGCAGTAAGTTCTCCTCACTTCATTATATCAGCGGCTCGGTGATCGGTCTCTATGTCTCCATCCATCTAAAATCAATAAACTAAAACAAAATAACAGTTGTGTTTTGTCTTTTGACGTGACAACGTCTTAAATTAGGTTGCGGCTCGGAGTCCCTCATGAAAAAGTGTAACGCCCGGTAACGTAACGATGAGTGAACGAATGCCTTTCTACCGAGAAAAAGACGTTGTCACGTAAAATCTTCGCCCGTAAAACCGACTTTACAGGCAACCAGTTTTTATTTTTATTTGATAGAACATTACGTGTTGAATTCCATTGGAGCACTATTACCATTAAGTAAACCAAATAGTAAGGAAGTAGATTAAGTACGTAACGTAAATGAATGCTGGGAAAATGGAAGATCTACATACTATGTAGATTTATCATGTACTCATTATTACACGGTTTGCACTAAATTAATGGTAATTATAGTTGATTAGATTTAGATATAGTACATGCGTGCCATTGGTGACTTTATACTGCGTCAACAAGTGAAGATGTATGTTTGGACACCCTACTGTTTCAATATCAGCAGTTTTGACGTCAAAGCGGCACATACAGACAGACCGACAGGCGAATAAACATTATTTGTAAGGATTTCTTATCAAGTGCCTAAATATTCTAAGGCGGCCAAGTTTCTGATGATAGCATGCGGGACTTTTTGTGGATAGATAGAGGGTATGGTGAATGCGAAGTATGAAGATTTGTAAGTATACCTACGTATGTACCAAAATTACATAAAAACACAAAACTTACATACTAAAGTCATTTACTTTTAAAATAGTATTTATCACTAGAGTGACACTATTTTCAAAAATGCAAAATGGAACAAAGCGGTCATATACTCACACACGCAAACAGTTTTCAATCGAATTCACACAATGCGTAGATGCTCCGTGGATGCTCCGCTGTTGTTTGCATGTGTGTGTGGGTGTAGTGTAGTGTATGTTTTATGTATGTGTGTGACGGTGTAATTATGTAGTAGCTAGAAAAAAAAAAGGCATAGTACGTCCATGCATCCAATGCGGGACATGCGGGACGCATCCAACGTTTTGCGGGACTTTTTTATTAATTCTTGCAAAGCGGGATTACATCCAGCATTACGGGACGGTCCCGCAGAATCCGGGACGGTTGGCCGCCTTACATTTATCCGAAAAATCATTGAAATTTATTATTAGACTTTCACGTAGGTACCGGAACATAACTTACCAATAACATCTTCAATAATAACGAATATCCGTTCAAACTTACATCTCCTTTTTTTTTAAGATTTGTTTTTGAACTTTGGCACAGCTCTCTTGATCATTGGAATCAAGCGAAAAATACAGACAGACAGTTATAACTGTTGTTGTTGATATGGTTACTTACATCATTAAATTCAATGATAATGCTATTTTCATTCTAGCTAAGTTCGTGCAATCGCGCCAAGGAAAGACTTTGCTCATGGTGGATGGATACACCTTCTGTATCAAATTTTCATCCGGTGTCAAGATCCGATGGGTATGTTCCACACATAACAATCGCAAGTGTTCTGCGGTCGCTCACACTGTTGACGATAGAATTGTTAAAATTAAGAACGAACACAACCACTGTCGAAAGCCTGTGTTCCTACTTCACGGTTATGAAAATCTGTATCAATAAATATTTTCAGTATTGTTTTTTCTAGATTTTTTTTATGTTATGCAAGTGGCAAACAAGCATGCAGTTCACATTTATATAAAGAGATGACTGCAGCCTCAAAAAGACCAAGGTCAAAATGCAGATGCGTTTCCACTCCTGAGGCCTAAGGTGTTATGCCCCTGTGCCGGAAATTACAGAGCCGTACATTACCACCTGACCGGAACACGATAGTGCTGAACACTACCATTTAGCAGCAAGTATATTAGGTAATGCGGCTTAGGTAATGTGCCTACGCTCGCGAGCTCCGTCGCTGGTGCTCTACCACCAGTAAAGATAAGATCTTCAATCTCGCTGTGTACCTGATGATTTTTCTTTTCAATGTTAGATTGTATGTATCAAGGTGTCGAAACGTGATGAAGAATTTTCTTCTTCGGAAGAGAATTCTTCCACTTGTGCAGTCAGTCAACCGAACAATGGTGGTCAAACCATTCCAATGCGGCGGTAGTAGGTGCAATAACGCAAGATAGGCAGCAGCGTCCTGCGATAAAACTACCCCCACTGCCATCGCCAATCTGCATGCCAAATGTGGCGATTATGGCATATCCCCCTTATGGGGAGGCCTTGGTCCAGTTGTGGACGTCTTTCGGATGATATGATGATTAATAATATGATGATGATGATATGATGAAGGTGATATGATGATGATGATATGATGATATGAACACAGACAGACAAAACAAAGAAATTGCAGATGGTAAAACTCAGTGGTAAAAATGTTTAACACCGTTTATTATGCTTATCAGTCATGACAGGATTTGTAAAGTTAATTTAATTTATTTTCATTCCTATTTTTTAATATTTTTCTTCAAATTCTTCAAAGATTCCTTCGAAGTTACGAAAAATTAGCACGTGGAGCAATCCAGGCCTAACATAAGTTTTTTTTAGCGGAGTTCGTGCTGTCGCGCCAAGGTAAAACCTTGCTTATGGTCGACGGGTACACATTTTGCGTGAAACTGTCAACGGGCATAAAAGTTCGATGGGTCTGTTCTACACACAACAGTTTAAAATGTTCTGCAGTCATCCATACAATCGAGAACAAGATCGTTAAAATTAAGAATGAGCACAATCATAAGCCTAAATAAATATTTTTGTGTAACCTTGATGATTCCTTCACGAAATAGTCCTGTGCTTTTATACCTTGATGCAGTGGGTCCACGGGTAAATAGGAATTACCCCTACACCTACCGGTGGGTGAAGCCAGTGGGTGCTCGGGTAATCACCCTTATTCTTTTAGCAAACTATTATGCAACTCTCACACTCAACTCACACTCTCTTCATTTTCCCAAAGATTCGATTTCCAGACCATGATTTGGAAAACGACGGGAGTAAGTATAAACATCAGCACAGATTTTACTGTCGTTAAAACATTTTTTTGTCTCCAAGTAGGATTTTATTGTTGGTTTGTCACCAGTCACACATTAGAAGTAGTACTTTTGCAAAGAATGTTGAAACTTCGCACATAGTCTTAAAAAACAAATAATCTTTACTTTTGCAGTGAAATTCGTCCAGTCTCGGAGAGGGAAGACAATGATATACTTTGAGGGGTACACCTTTTGTTGTCAAGTTACGTCGGGCTGGCGAAAAAGATGGGCTTGTTCCACTCACAACGGAAAAGGATGCCACGCTTGTATACACACTGTAGATGACAAGATTGTGTCTATAAAGAATCATCATAATCATTAATCAAGTCTTATACAGTGGCTATTTGTTTAAAAATTGTCGGTGTGCAATTTCTATGGGAATATGTTATTCAGGAATTAAGTTTCCTCGGTATTGATCAAGAACATTAGCAGGATTACAATAACTTAGTTATGATAGGCATAGAGAACAGATTGCTAAGTTCTCGTAAGTAGCAACGAATTCGTGTTGAGATATTTATAAATAATACGTAAATAAATAACCCTGGATATGCAGGTCAAGATTCCGACACGTATTTTTTTTAAGGTATGAAAGGGGCAAACAAGTATGCAGTTCACATTGATGTTAAGTGATGTTTGCAGCCTATAGACACCAAAAGACCAAGATCAAAATGCAGATGCGTTACCACTCCTGAGGCCTAAGGTGTTATGCCTCTGTGGCGGAATTACATTACCATCTGACCAGAATACGATAGTGTTGAACAGCACCGTTTAGCGGCAAGTATATTAAATAATGCAGTTGTGCCTACGCCCACGAGCTCCGTCACTGGAACTCTACCACCAGTAAAAAAGTAGAAGCGTAGAAGCCCTTTCAAGAATTTCGACCTGATTTTTAATGGGTTACATTAAGCCAAAGCATTTTTATTATCGGTTCTTAAGCCATTATTATTAATCATGTATATTAATTTGCATTATTGCGATATTAAATATTTAAGTACAAGTACATTGTTTACAATAATTATGTGGGGTTTTTTTTTAAATTTTTGATGCATTTAAAGCAAATTTGAAGATTTTTTTAAAGTAGCGATTATGTATTGGGTATACGATTTGGTTAATGCAAGTCAAAGCAAAGGTTCATCAATTTAATTTCATTTGAAAAGCTTTCTTTTGCATTGAGCATGGTCGATGGATTTCCCCTATCTATCGGAAGAACATTCCATCTCGCTCCTCTACAAACTTATAAGATCAATCAATATGTGTGAATTTTTGACATTTAGTTTTCGTTCTGAAAAATAATAGGTTTATAGGGTCCTTATCCAAGAATGTCCTAAAGATAGAATGTCGAAAATATGAACAAGCGAATTTAAAGGAATGAGCCCTAAGATAATTCTGGTGAAGCCGCCGTTAAGATCATCCAGCGACCAAATGTAACGATTATTCCTTCTAATCGAAGGATATGTACCAGTATTTGACAGAATGGGTCAAACATCTATATCCTGACTTTTAAATTTTATGTTTATGTCTCTCCAGTATCCCCTTACTACCAGTTTGTGTTGAATACTTGTTTCGCAATTTCTTGAGATATAAGGAATTCATCATCATCATCATCATCATCTCCTTATGCTGGATAAGGAAGAAGTTTAATAATCCTGAAAGCATTAGTCATATTTTTCTTTATAATCCTTCCAGTAAAGTACGTGACATCTCGCCGTGGTAAGACACTGATCAGCATAGACGGCTTCACCTTCTGCGCTCAGAGCATCTGCGGTCTGAAGACCAGATGGGTCTGCTCAACACACAACCACAAGCAGTGCAGGGCGGTGGTACACACCTATGAGGACCAGATCCTGAAGCTAAATAACAATCATACACATAATCGTTGATTTCTTTGATAAAAATTAAAGACTTTGATAAGTTTAGAGTTGCTATTAAAAGTATTACCATTGAGATAATGCAGCAGTGTTCAGACATGATTATGGGAGTCTTGATCCCCGTCCCTAAAATATTTGATATTATCTATGACCAATTCCTAAAATTATTATGGACCGCACTTAGTCCAGAATTTTAAATAATAATATGTCTACTTTATTTTTTCATGCATACCTTTCTATTATTTACTGGTAATTCAGCAAGGAAGCATTTTTGTCCACATTTTAATTGCTAAGAATGTGTACTAGTAAAATTTGCATATTGTATTATAAAAGTGTTATAATGATTTTTAAAGGCTGGAAAAGAAAATTTGTATGAAAATAATCTTCTTATACCATATTTCGTATCGAAGAATGCATGCTTTAATAGTATTTAGTGTTCATTTCATTTTTTTTAAGAAAATACATTTGTATTAATAGTTTGTGCCTATAAAAAATTGTTGTTTATTTTAAACCTATGCCATTTTTATGTTATCATTAATGTGAAATCTGCTTTACTAAAGTTATGATTTGAAAGTTATGTAACAAAAAAGCGACAGTAAAAAGAGATGAAATGAAAGACACATAAAATCATAAGATTTATTGTGTAAAAAATGCGATAGGAGGCATAAAGTAAGGTACTCGTAAGATAGAGGGCAAAAGAGACGGACACGTAAATTCATGAGATTTAATTTGCGAGAAAATGTGATAACAATCATAATACAATGTCTCATGAATTTCATTAAGGTTTCACTTCTGTGAATGGCACTCATATATTTTTTTATTTGCTTATAGCAAGGTAACGCTATGGTATGAGTTAAAAAGATCATGCTTAAGGGTTTTCGTATTTTATAGTGCTATCCTCCACCAATCCGCATTGGCGCAGCGTGGTGGAGTTAGTTCCAGGCCTCCCCCCAAAAAAAAATAGGAGAGACTCATGGCCAGCAGTGGGACGTATAATTGGTCGCCATTATTATTTGTTAACGTGCTATAGGTACAAGATGGTTACAAACTACACCTGAAAGAAAATTAGGGAGGCTTCGGTCCACTAGTGGACATCTTCCGGCTGTTAAGATGGTGGTGATTAAACTTACAAGCCTTTTTTATTTCAGCACCAGTGTGCGAATTTATTGAGTCGAAGAAAACAGGCCGATTGATGCTCAAGGTTGGCAATTATATGTTTAGTCAGAGGACCTCAAGTGGAATCAAAAGGCGCTGGGTGTGCTCCACTCATGTCTTTCGAGGTTGCAACGCTAAAATATACACCATAGAAGGGGACATTTTTAAAATGTTCAATGTTCACAACCACTGATGTAATATAAAAAACAATTATTAAGGGTAAAAGCGACTTCTTTACGATATTCAATAAACTGAAAAGTCTATTATATCGGTTGCCTAACTAGCATAGTTGGCAATAAATGGCGCTACTGCTACCATAAAGCAAGGCAATAAATGTGAAGGAAAGATTTGACAAATCGGGCAGGGCTTCAGTAGCTCAATTGGAAGAGCGGCTGGACTAGATTCCCAGTAGGCCGCGAGTTCGAGTCTCGCCTGAAGTCAAATTTTTCTTTCCATTTTTCTTTAAAATAAAACCACTGATGTAACATTATAATATGCAATGTACGTGTACCTGATATTTGTTGTGCAAATTGTTTGATAGTTATTTGTAAGTGTACATAATTATGTTAACGGTTAAGTAAAAAAATATTTAAAAAAAAAAACAATGAGTATGTGTACGTACGCACGTAAGAAGTTTTGTTTGACACTTTAGTTACATAAAAAAATGCAAGAGATTACTGGCACAGAGGCACAACAGCTTAGGCGTTAGAAATTTTACTGGTGGTAGAGCTCCAGTTAGGGCGCTCGCGGGCGTAGGCATCACCGCATTATCTAATATACTTGCCGCTAAATGGTAGTGTTCAGCCGTGTTCCGGTCAGGTGGTAATATACGGCCCTGTAATTTCCGGCACAGAGGCATATCACCTTTCTGTCTTTGTGTGGGTGTCTATAGCCTGCAGTCATCACTTAACACCAATGTGAACTGCATGCTTGTTTGCCACTTCCATTACATAAAATGGCAATGCATATTATAAACATTGAAATCTTTTGTTTCTATGTAGATTTTATAGACTACAGTACTTACTCTCACGTACCATCAAAGACAAGTGTATGCTTATTTTCTGATTTTATGACATAAGAAAAAGCATAAGTTCCAAGTGTATATACTTGGCTTAAATATAACCAAGCGTAATCGCATCGCAACTGTGCAAACATCTTTATTATTTTTGAAATAAATGTTCTCTATTTTACGTTGTTTTTAATTATACCTTTCTGTAGAAACCAAAGGTATAACACCGTCTGCTCAACCTTTTGCTGCCATAAAATTTATATTTTTTTGTATTAACTGTTGTACCTATGTGTACAACGGCATCAACGACACAGGCTTATACCTAGTGTGGGGACAGCCCCACACTAGGTATAAGTAGTATACACCTCCTGCCACCATAATTTTTAAACTGGTGATAGAGCCCCAGGTGATAGTAGCGCGGGCGTAGGCACCACCGCACTACCTAATATACTTGCCGCTTAATGGTAGTGTTCAGCACTATCGTGTTCTATTCAGGTGGTAATGTACGGCCCTGTAATTTCCGTTCCGGCACAGAGGCATAACACCTTAGGGCTCAGGAGTGGTAACGTATCTGTATTTTGACCTTGGTCTTTGTGTAAGTGTCTCTTCTCTAGGCTGCAGTCATGACTTAACATCAATGTGAACTGAATGCTCGTTTTCCACTTTCATTACATTAAAAACATGTGAAACATTTTTGGGCGCGGGTATAAACCGGATCGTTGGCGTGGCGACGATTGCCGTGGCGACGGGTCGCCACGCTATACTAAGGTATATATTAATATAGTCTATGTGTGAGAGTACGGTGTGTTTTTTTAGATGCTTTTAAAAATCGGTAGGGACGTGACGACCCCACCGCCCACTAGAATTTTCTTCTGGAGGTATTTTCTTCCACCTGAAGAAAATTCTTCTAGTAGTGCAGTTAACCGAACAAGGGCGGTCAAGTGGAAGAATGTTCTTCTTTAAACGAAATTTCTTCCACCTGTGGAAAATTCTTCCAGAAGAAAATTATGTGTGTGTGTGTGTATGTGTGTGTATGTGTGTGTGTGTGTGAGTTAGTTTAAGTAATGTGCGGCTGTAGGATAAACAAGTCATTTTAGTTCATGTATTATGATTATTACTCAATTTTCTTGGACATGGACCTATTAATATTTTTTCCAGCGTAAGAGCTCTATGGATTGGGCACCACCGGATTAACTTTGACCTCTGGTTTTTGTGTGATGTCTAGGTGAAATAGGCTGCAGTATTCACTTAACATCCATGCGAACTGCATGCTAGTTCGTGACATAGAAAAAAAATACTTTGAAATGTTACAGGTAGGTAAATTCAACGCCTTGTCCGCTCTGTGTAACAATGTTTTTGAAATTATACTTCTTTTGGCGTGATTGTAAAAACTGATGAGATGAGAGTGTATTTTTAAGATGCGCGCGCACACCGACAGATAAATGTGACATTCTGAAGTTAGTTGCTAAACACATAACAGCAACAAACAGTCTGAAGTTTGTTACTGTAATTTTTTGAAATTATTATACCACTTTACTAATGGTTTTTGTGTGATGTCTAGGTGAAATAGGCTGCAGTATTCACTTAACATCCATGCGAACTGCATGCTAGTTCGTTACATAGAAAATAAAAATACTTTGAAATGTTACAGGTAGGTAGATTCAACGCCTTGTCCGCTCTGTGTAACAATGTTTTTGAAATTATACTTCTTTTGGCGTGATTGTAAAAACTGATGAGAGTGAATTTTAAGATGCGCACGCACACCGACAGATAAATGTGACATTCTGAAGTTAGTCGCTAAACACATAACAGCAACAAACAGTATGAAGTTTGTTACTGTAATTTTTTAAATTATTATACCACTTTACTAATGGTAGAGCTCTAGTGCCGGAGCTCGCGGGCGTAGGCACCACCGCATTACCTAATATACTTGCCGCTAAATGGTAGTGTTCAGCACTATCGTCACACCGCGGACACTCCGACAAAATTCCATACAAACGCTTAATTTGGTCTCTATTACACAGACATCAATCAGTGACGTGTATTTGTTATGTATAATTTAATGTCATTCTCATTCATCAATTCCTACAGATTCATCTGTTTAACACGGTAATTGAAGCGCGCATGCTATCTATCGCACCAACTGCCAATCGACTAACCGTTATGTCAAGAACCATGAGGTTTACATTAGAAAAGTTATTATAGTCGTATAAGTTTCCTTAAAGTTTAAATTTTTCCGCGCAATTGTGTATTTTTTCTTTAATAAAAATCTTCTCGGGACAATTACCCATACAACAAGGTGGTAATGTACGGCTCTGTAATTTCCGGCACAGAGGCATAACACCTTAGGCCTCAGGAGTGGTAACGCATCTGCATTTTGACCTCTGGTCTTTGTGTAAGTGTCTATAGGCTGCAGTCATCACCTAACATCAATGTGAACTGCATGCTTGTTTTCCACTTACATTAATTACATAAAAATTAAAACAAATAAAAATGCCCTGATTATCAGCTCTGTAGAAATAATCACCATTTTGTTTCAGTGAGTTACCAAAAGTCGAAACGAGGGAAGACTTTGCTGGTCGTCAGTGGTTTCACATACCGTAAACAAAGCTTATTGGGGGAAAAAGTTAGATGGGTGTGCTCCAAGCACAAAAACTGCTGCGCGAGGATCCATACACTGAATGGCGTGATTTTAAAGAAGACAGGCGATCATAGTTGTTATAAAAATAAGAAGAACGTTTCGTCATTTCTGTCTGACCGTCTGTGACACTTTACTCCGAAACTATATATTCTTTTTATGTAATGGAAGTGAGTGGCAAACAAGCATGCAGTTCACATTGGTGTTAAGTGATGACTGCAGCCTATAGACACCCACATGAAGACCAGAGATCATTATCTTGGTATAATAATATAATCAACAGAACTCTTTGTTTGATAACAAGTTAAAAATATTTCGGGAATGAATGTACATTGGTATCATCAACCTTCTAAGGACCATGCAAATGAAATTCATGATAGAAAATTAATTAAGTATAAAAGTTTACTTAGCTTTAGGTACATCTATGTAATCCGGTTTTTTTATTGTGTTGCAGACCGTCTCTACCTCGAAACGTGTCTTCATAAAAGGACTTTTTTTGTACAATAAATAAATAAAGATCTGTTAAGTATTCTATAAGTGTTAGACTATTTTAGATGTAAAAAAGTTTTATATAATATATCTATAAATAACACTAGCTGACCCGGGAAAAGTCGTTCTGCCATACAATATTTGTTAAAGTCATAGCTCACTAGAGCTACCCGGTACCCGACCGCCTCGAGCGGTCTGCGCTCATTACATCAACTCCGCTCCGTATCGACACCGGATCGTCTCGACCGCAAGACGTCAACGCGCGGGCGGCGCGCGTTACATACGCGGACGGCGAGTGGACCACTCGGTGACAACTAGCTTGTCTTGCGTTGACTTTGCATTGCCAACGCGCTGTTCCCAATTGGACCGCGTGCTGTCCGCGAGTGGTTCGCGTCGTTCACGCGTGGACCACCACACACGTCGATAAAGCCGTAAAACGAGGCGGTGCTGGTCGAGTGCCGGGTGGGTGTTAGCGTGTGGCGGTGTGGGTGAGCTATGACCCTTAGTCCTTCCTTAAGGTAAACGCCAAAATCAAGCGAGTCCCAATCATCGGTCTGTGCGATAAAAACGAGCTGTCAGAATGATTGCGAGTGGTTAGTAACGTTTCGTTATAAAATAATTATCACTATTATCACTGATGTTTTGCCTATTTTATTGTATTTTTTTGTAATTACGAATATTATAATTGACTTCCTACTAATATCATAAATGCTAGAGTTTGTGTATTATGGATGTTTGTTACACTTTCACGAAAATACTACTGGACGGATTTGGATGAAACTGTACAGTAATATAGATTTTATTGTGATAAATAGTTTTTGTTTTATTAAATTTGTTTTTTGTTTTATATATACATTTTTGCCTGGATCAGCGCCGAATAAAATGTTAATTCATTCATTCATTCAGATGGTAATGTATGGCCCCAAACAATGCGTGCATGAACTTGACGCCGGCAAGACTGCACCTTGAGAAGCCGCGCTGTCCAGAACCGAGAGGTAACACCGAGATCTGAGAAAGTATTCTGGTTAAGCCGCGGACCTACTGCAGCGCACGGAGTGTATACGCACGTAGGTCAACCTTCGCCTTGTAAGAAAATGTATGAGATTGTGTCCACTGCAACCCAATTCAATTCATGCATAGCGTACGCATGAATTGAAACTCGTGGCTTCCTCGAATATGTGAGCACGTAGCTCAACGCTTGCAACGTCAGACACGTTGTACACGTAGTAGGTGAGAGGGCGAGGAAGCAACGCCTGTAACATAGTCGTGACACGTGAGTTTCGTGTGTAGCGTGTCATGTGCTGCATTGGAGACAGTGACCCACGTTGTCAAACAAATTAACTCCGGCGTCGCGTGCCCGTGCACAGCGTACGTTTCGGTTGGGCCGTGGCTTTAGGCTAGCGCGCACACCAGTGCATACAATAATCACCACCTGGCCGCTGAGTAGGACCACTAGCTACTCTTATTATTAAAAGGGCTCATGTACCTTTGGGATGGTTTTAATCTTTTATTATCTCTTTTATAGTAATGAGTGTCGCTAATACTAAAGTTCTTTGCATGGAAGTGGTGTTATATACAGAATCTTGAATTTTTTTATTTTTAAAGAAAAATGGAAAGAAAAATTTGACTTCAGGCGAGGCTCGAACTCGCGACCTACTGGGAATCTAGTCCAGCCGCTCTTCCAATTGAGCTACTGAAGCCCTGCCCGATTTGTCAAATCTTTCCTTCACATCTATTGCATTGCTTTATGGTAGCAGTAGCGCCATCTATTACCAACTATGCTAGTTAGGCAACCGATATAATAGACTTTTCAGTTTATTGAATATCGTAAAGAAGTCGCTTTTACCCTTAATAATTGTTTGATATTATTTCGCATTAACACATGCTTGTGAAATATATTTTATTTTTAAAGAAAAATGGAAAGAAAAATTTGACTTCAGGCGAGGCTCGAACTCGCGACCTACTGGGAATCTAGTCCAGCCGCTCTTCCAATTGAGCTACTGAAGCCCTGCCCGATTTGTCAAATCTTTCCTTCACATCTATTGCATTGCTTTATGGTAGCAGTAGCGCCATCTATTACCAACTATGCTAGTTAGGCAACCGATATAATAGACTTTTCAGTTTATTGAATATCGTAAAGAAGTCGCTTTTACCCTTAATAATTGTTTGATATTATTTCGCATTAACACATGCTTGTGAAATATATTTTATTTTTAAAGAAAAATGGAAAGAAAAATTTGACTTCAGGCGAGGCTCGAACTCGCGACCTACTGGGAATCTAGTCCAGCCGCTCTTCCAATTGAGCTACTGAAGCCCTGCCCGATTTGTCAAATCTTTCCTTCACATCTATTGCATTGCTTTATGGTAGCAGTAGCGCCATCTATTACCAACTATGCTAGTTAGGCAACCGATATAATAGACTTTTCAGTTTATTGAATATCGTAAAGAAGTCGCTTTTACCCTTAATAATTGTTTGATATTATTTCGCATTAACACATGCTTGTGAAATATATTTTATTTTTAAAGAAAAATGGAAAGAAAAATTTGACTTCAGGCGAGGCTCGAACTCGCGACCTACTGGGAATCTAGTCCAGCCGCTCTTCCAATTGAGCTACTGAAGCCCTGCCCGATTTGTCAAATCTTTCCTTCACATCTATTGCATTGCTTTATGGTAGCAGTAGCGCCATCTATTACCAACTATGCTAGTTAGGCAACCGATATAATAGACTTTTCAGTTTATTGAATATCGTAAAGAAGTCGCTTTTACCCTTAATAATTGTTTGATATTATTTCGCATTAACACATGCTTGTGAAATATATTTTATTTTTAAAGAAAAATGGAAAGAAAAATTTGACTTCAGGCGAGGCTCGAACTCGCGACCTACTGGGAATCTAGTCCAGCCGCTCTTCCAATTGAGCTACTGAAGCCCTGCCCGATTTGTCAAATCTTTCCTTCACATCTATTGCATTGCTTTATGGTAGCAGTAGCGCCATCTATTACCAACTATGCTAGTTAGGCAACCGATATAATAGACTTTTCAGTTTATTGAATATCGTAAAGAAGTCGCTTTTACCCTTAATAATTGTTTGATATTATTTCGCATTAACACATGCTTGTGAAATATATTTTATTTTTAAAGAAAAATGGAAAGAAAAATTTGACTTCAGGCGAGGCTCGAACTTTAAAAATAAAATATATTTCACAAGCATGTGTTAATGCGAAATAATATCAAACAATCTTGAATTTTTACTGGTGGTAGCTTACAGTGACGAGCTCGCGTCAACATCATCGCATTACCTAATCTACTTACAGTTAAATGGTACCTAGTGATTAGCGCTATATATTAGTATAGCCCTGTAAGCACTGACACAGCACTAAGGCATAACAACTTAGGTCTCAGGAGTGGCAACGCATCTGCCGGATGATTGGTGAATTATGGGACATATTAATTCAAGATATATTTTGAGCACAGGTAAAGTATATAATGGCAGTAACACATAATACTTTTTATCTCGTTCAGAGATTCCTTGGGGATTTTTTAAGTACACCCGGACGAAGTCGCAGCCAAAAGCTAGTATATGAAAAATTCTATTTAATGTTAGGCATCGGAATCGGGAGGCATAAAGTAATGTTGTCATTCATCGTGAAACAAATCACTGTATCAGTCATATATATTTTGCATGCATGCATATATTCATTTTGATAACAAAAAGTTCATTAGTGTTGATTGAATGAGTAACATTTTTATTTTCATGATTGTTGTTTCAGTGCATTATAAGAAATCAAAACGAGGGAAGCTATTGATTGTTCTTGGAGGGTTCTCATACCGAGTTCACAGTACCAGTGGTATGAAGACGAGGTGGCTGTGTTCTAAGAACAACAGTTGTAACGCAAGGCTTTTTACTATAGACAATGTTATTACAGAGGTGAAGGGCGAACATAATCACTGACTACGTCTAGGAAGTGTAAAAATGTATATTTGCAATTGGATTTCCAATATACGTTTTCTGTGGTAAAATGAAAATAAATGTTTGGTAGAGGTCTTTAATAATTTTTGTTGTAACATTTAAAAAGCATGCTCCAATGGTTCGGGCATATGGAAAGAATGTTGAATGAGCGAATGACTAAACAGATATACAATATTTTTAAAGAAAAATGGAAAGAAACATTTTGACTTCAGGCGAGACCGCGACCTACTGGGAATCTACCAACTATGCCTAACTAGCATAGTTGGTAATAGATGGCGCTGCTGCTACCATAAAGCAATGCAATAGATGTGAAGGAAAGATTTGACAAATCGGGCAGGGCTTCAGTAGCTCAATTGGAAGAGCGGCTGGACTAGATTCCCAGTAGGTCGCGAGTTCGTGTCTCGCCTGAAGTCAAAAATTTTTTCTTTAAAAATAAAATATATTTCACAAGCATGTGTTAATGCGAAATAATATAAAACAGATATACAATGTGAATGTGAATTGTGGAAGACCAAGACTAACCTACCATGACCAAATAGGTCGAGTATTATCTGAGGGTGGGGTCAAAAGTCTTAAGAATCGGCGTGCATGTATGAAGAGAATTATGAAGGTAGAAGAAGCACGGGCGGTATGTCAGGACCGGGATATCTGGCGCTTTACACTCTCTGCCTACCCCGTAAGTGACCTGGCGTGAAGATACATACATACATAACATTAAACCATTGTCATCCACAAAGATCATCAGACATAAAAGTGTAAAATCCTTTGTCTCTGGCTGGCTATTGGGATTTTTCCAGTCCTCCTGTCAGTTTCTCAGTACTTTGAGTTTGGTAATGTGCCCGGAGATGACAACAGGCTCGCCACCTGTTACATGGAGCAAAACGTAACCGGCGAATCGTGGGTGTTTGCATGTATGCTTGAATGCATGTATCCAGGGTTAATAGAAATTAGCGCGTCACCTCTTGCAGGGAGCCTCTGTACTACTTAGTGATATAAAAAATAGACTACAACCGATTCTCATAACTACCAAACATACACACAAAATTTCATAATGATCGGTTCAGCCGTATCGAAGGAGTATTGTTACAAACACTTTGACGAGCATTATATCTCTATAATTTTTATTTTATTATAATAATAATAATGGCAACCCATTATACGTCCCACTGCTGGGCACGAGTCTCCCCCTTTTTGGGGGGAAGCCTGGAGCTTACTCCACCACGCTGCTCCAATGCGGATTGGTGGAGGTGGGTTAAGCCGGGGCCAACCCGCTGTTGGATATTTTCAAACCTTTGGCCTCTGACAAGGTTTAACGACTGCTATCTATCGATAGCAACCGGGATCGACGGCTAAACGTGCCCTCCAAAGCACGGAAACGCGCATTTAATTTGCCACTAGCGGTCACCAATCACACTACCAGACCGCGCCCGTAGTTCTTAACCGAGTAGACGCGGGGGGCCATGCGCGCTTCTTCATTTTATTTTATTATTGAATCATAATTTGTTTCAGTGCATTACGAGCAGTCAAGACGTGGAAGACCACTAATGATCCTCGGAGGTTTCTCATACCGCAAACACAGGGTAAATGGTAAGAAAATAAGGTGGCTGTGCTCCAAGAATAAGAATTGCAACGCAAGGATTCTAACCTGCAATGATGTGATCGTGAAGAGAATTGATGAACATAATCACTAATGTATGTTCACGCCAAGTCCCTCACAGGGTAGGCAGAGAGTGTGGAGCGCCGGATATTCTGGTATTAACACACATCCCGTGCTTCTTTTACATTCATTATTCTCTTCATACATGTCATAATCACTAATATTGCTTAATTATTGTAAAAAACGTCCAAGTGCAAGTCGGAGTGCGTTCAGAGGGAGCCCTACAATTGTAAGATTTCCTATGAGTATACCATCTTAAATACTTCGTTTAGATTTTCCTGTAACTTATACATAGATGAAGAATTACATCTAGTATATTTTCAAAATTTAAGGCTCATCAATAGCGGTTTTCAGTCATGGTATTTTTTTCCTTTTATCTTTTAGAGACTAATAAAACTTTAAAATTATAAACAAATATATTTGAGATTCACACAGTCATATCTAGAATTTGATATGTCACACAATGTACTTAAAAAGAGTATAAATCCAAAGTATCCTCCATTTTTCGATTTCATTTATTTACGTTACACACACTTGTTTGGATCACTTATTTACATAATAATAATAATGTGTACCAAATTTCAACTCAATCGGCCCTTTAAGTTTCGGAGAAAATCGGCTGTGATAGACGGGCAGTCAGACAGTCGTACATAGGATACCTTTTTAGTGGTACGGCACCCTTAAAATCTACTTTAACTATATAACAATACAGACTTAAATTACGGACCGACTACGGATAGAAGTCTGAGTCCAAATTCCGTTGATGTTTAATTAGGCCACAGTTACGCGATAACCTTGTATAACAAAAAAATATAACAAGGTGCTGCTTTCCATATATTATGAAAATATTTTGAATTTTACAACGATGATCAACTATACCAATGTTAGATAGGTATTATACTCCATTACTTTACTCCATTGAATTAATGAATGAATCAATTAATTTATTTATGAATGAATGAATTTATTTATTTGCTAGGAATATAGTACATGAGATCTTCAGTATAATAAAATAATGTCCTTTCATATTTCACCACTTCATTGGCATGCAAATAACAGAACAGAATATATTTTATCAATTACTACATTATAATCATAACAATTCCATTTACACATTGATCAAATTATAATTTGGATAATCATAACATTTCATTTTGGCTAGTCAAACAGAAAAAAATATATTGGAACATTTACAAAACAAAAAAAATAGATCATACGTAATATCATGTCAACAAGAATAATTATTTAAAAGTCAAAATTTATAATTTAAGTATTCGTCCAGGGAATAAAAACATTGTTCAGTCAATATGTTACACAGTTTACTGTGAAAAGTGTTTCCATTCACTTCTTTTAAGGATTTAGGTAACTTGTTATAAATTTTAATGGCTGTTGAGTAAGAATTGCGAGATTGTTACTTAGATTTAACATATTTTGATACAACTAGTCTGTAAAAATGCCTTGAACCATATTTATAATGTTCGCTAAATTTAGTAAATAATTGCAAAGTTTTCACAAATTTGCAAGTTTCCAAAATATAGATACATGGTAAGGTCAATAGTCTATGCTTTCTGAAGTATGGTCTGCATGAACCCCAGGGTGGTTCATTAAAAATAGCTCGTATACATTTCTTTTGTGTTATGAAAAGATCACTTACATTAACTGCGTTACCCCACAATATCACTCACTCCATAACGCAGTAAGGAGGCTACATGTCCGTGATACGCTATAAGAGCAGCTTATAGTCTGTAGTACGTGCTAATTTCCACAATATATATACAAAACCATTCAATTTATTACTAACCGATTCTATATGAAGTTTCCATGAGCAATTAGAATCTATTTTGATTCCAAGAAACGTTGTGTCATGGGATTCATGAATATCCTCACCATCGTAAGTTATACGTATTTGATTACTTTTTGGTTTTCTATTGTAGAACTGTAGGAATTTAGTTTTGTTGACGTTGACTCTTAGATTATTTTGGGAAAGCCAGTCTATACATGCCCTTAAAATTGCATTTAATTCTGCAATGTGCTCCCTTTCAGAATCATTGTTAACTATGATAGAAATATCATCGGCAAATAATACGCACTCATGTTTAGTGATATCTGGGAGGTCATTAAAGGCCCTAATATGCTTCCCTGAGGAACGCCACACTTATTTACTTCGAAGTGTGATCTGTAATACTTTACCTCATTCCTATCATTTAACTTAGTTAGTTCTACACATTGAGTTCTCAAATTCAAAGAACTTTCTATCCAATCAAGAACAGGGCCCCGAATACCATAAACTTCACACTTGGTCAGGAGTCTTTCATGGTTGACATGGTCAAATGCTTTACTCATATCAAAAAACACTCCCGAAACAAACTTTCCCATATCTACATATTCCAAAATTGATTTAACTAGTACGAAAGCTGCCAGTGATGTACATTTTCCTTTTTGAAAACCGTTTTGATTTTTTTTATTATATTAAGTCTTACGTGCATGGCTTTTTCAAATATATCAGTATTTTATTATTCAGCTCCTTTGTGGACTGTTCATTTTGAGTATTTGGTATAATTGAAGTTGTCTCGTCATCACATGGATGGCTGTCATCGGTATTTCTTGGTTGTGTTTGAGTAGTAGGTTGAATCAAAGGTAAATTATTAGATTCCCTTTTCGGAGTTTGTCGAAAACTATCGGTTAAACGCAGTCTTACATTTTTTTTAGAACTTCTTGAGGTATTTTCAGATAACGATGTCATTGGACTTCTGCATAATTGCTTCAATACATATAATTCTTCAGTTTCATAGAGTGTAGTTGTTTCTTTAGATCATTATTTTCTAAAATTACATTTTCTAGTTCGTTTTGCGTACTCTCAAGGCTATTCTTCAATAAATGTATTTCAGATTTCATATCTTCTACTTGAGATGTGTAAATATTTGTAGACAGATCAAGACTCCTGCTTAAAACATCGTCATATGATATAGGACTAAGTGAGCTATTACTTTCAAGTGATTTTGTTCTAGGTATTTGATGCGATCGCAACGTGATGTTTTCTGTGCCTTCCATTATTATACTTATAGCGACCTCTGTTGTAATTCAACACAATCTAGCAAGAATCGGTGTTATGTTCAAACCCACAACTTTGTTTGTATTTTACTTATTTCTGTAGATGTCGTTTCAATATCTATAATATAAAAATAAGTCGGGTTTTCCTTCCTGACGCTATAACTCCAGAACGCACATACCGATTTCCATGGATCTGCATTCGTTGGAAAGGTCTCGGGCTCCGTAAGGTTTATAGCAAAGAAAAGTCAGGAAATTAATTCACAAAACGACATCCACGCGGGCGAAGCCGCGGGCAACAGCTAGTGTTTTATAAAACTTTAAAAACAAATGTTTTATGAACAAATATTAATATGCTGACAAAAATATTTAACAGCAAGTCCGAGTAGGCTTGATCTTTCACCCTGCCGAGATTACACAGCGGGGTTGACGAGTCTAACCGCTGGGCTCTCAAAGCACCGAACAAGATGGCAAAATTAAGTAATATATAGTAGAAACAAATCTTGTGGTTCAGGTTCTAAAGTTCATTGACACTGTTATCGGTTTATGACTGACGCATTCTAAACATCCACGTATTTAAATTGCACTTATAACTCGCAACGGTCTGTTCACTATTGAATTTTAAGTTTTACAAATTTTTTCACTTTTATTACCAGTTTTATTGATGTTTATGTTTGCTATTTTGAAGGTTTACTCGGTAGCAGCGCCACCTGTCATTCTAACAAGACAGTAGTTTTAATTTTGAAATTAACTCGTAATTTTAATATTTGTACATGTATGTGCCTTACATTTTGGATTATGTAAAAAGATGAATATATTGTGTCAATTAATAATGTGATTTTAGAAATAAGTGATATTTGTGCCTTTTACAACAATTATGATTAATAGTTTTTTGATGTAAAATTCGTTGGTGTTGGTACCTATTAGGGTTATAGCTCACTACAGCCACCCGGCACCTGAACAACACCGCCTCGTTGTCACCGGTTGAACGGCGCGATGTTATTTGTGAACCACTCGCGGACCGCGTGCGGTCCACATGGGAACAGCGAGTTAGCAATGCAAAGTCAACGCAGGACAAAATATCATCGAGTGGTCCAGTCACCGTCCTCGTGAAGACGAGGCGAGGTCGAAGCGATACGGAGCGGAGTTGATGTAATGAGCGCAGACCGCTCGAGGCGGTCGGGCGCTGGTCGGGTGCCGGGTGGCTCTAGTGTGCTATGACCCTTAATGGTTTGGTCAGACAACGGGACGCGATGCCGGCGCGTTAAGTTTAAGTTGAAGCAGTTATAATTTGTAACAGTATCCAACCAGAAATCGATATCGACTTTAGGAAGGAGACTTCGGCTTATTTCGGATCTGTATGATGCGAAAAAAATAACGTTCTACAAATCTTACCTATATGGCGTTTGTCGACCATTTTGATCAAGTTTGAACCAATACCGTACTAACAGAGCTAAAGTAGGCAGTGTGCAACAGAGATAACGCTCTACAAAGTCGAAACTAGTCGACTGTCTCTTTCGTAGTCTCGATATGCCAAATTTCTTGATGGATACTGTAACAGATATTATGGAAGACATCACACCGGGCGTGACCGGGCGGGACGGATCGTTGAGTGTTCGTTTGGCCTGACCATTTAATGTTGACAGTAAAAAGTTAAATATATTTTTATATTATTAAGTAAATGTATAGTCTATCCCGAAAAACAGTGCGTACTCATATTTTTAACAATACTGTATTTTTTATTTTTTATTGATATAAAATAAAATTTATCTATGAAGACGTGTTTTTCCATTTACCATTGTGTGAAAAAAAAATCTTTTCAGATTATTTTTAATATAATAATATAGTGTTTAATTATTTCAGTGGCATTAATAAAGACAAAAAAAGGCAAAACTAACATTCGGGTCGGTGAATACACGTTCTACCCAAAACCAGGTCATCGAAAAATGGGAAAAAAGAGATGGTCATGTACTCAAAATAAATACTGTAAAGCATGTTTACATATAGTAGATAATAAAATTATCGCTATTTACAACGAACATAACCACGAAAAGAAATAAAATGTGAAAATTCCTTATAGTAAAATTACAAAATAATGAATGAAATCTTTTGTAATAAAATATATTTTAGTCTATGTATGGTTTCTTCTTGAAGATTGTATGTAGTAGATCTTGATCGCTGGTCGCCACTTAAGGCAAAATAAAATGCTCACAAATGTATAATTTTAACCCAGTTTTATTCCTAAAACATTGAATTTTTAACAAAAAAATTACTTACCTCTCTGAATTTACATAATATATAGTGTTTTTTTTCTTTTACCAAAGAACCATAGCAAGATTTGCACAAAAAAAAAATTAAAAAGGTACACGGTGTTACAGCTTTGAAATATAATTTTCAGAGGCCAAAGAAAATGCTTACAGTAGTTTACCTCACCGGAATGAAAAGATTAAAATTACAGTTCCTTATGGATGGCCAGTTTTAAAATGTGGTCTTTCCTACCAACTGAAGAACAGTTGGTAGGAAAGACCACATTTTAAAACTGGTGAGCTAAAAATATTTTAAACAGCAGCTACGAAGCTCTTTTACCTTCGGTTAATTTTTTCTGTGCAAATCAATATATCACACTTGCCATGATTCTTTCAAGTCTTTACAGTGTTTTTGACTCCACATTCTCTGTCAATTAATCAGTAAGTCACAATTTCCTTACAATATTACTTCACCGACAGATTCTAATATATATTTTTTGTTTCAGTAATTAAAGTCTACACACGTAAGACTGAGCATTTGGTTCACGATGGATACAAATTCCTGTCACGTAGAGAGATATCTAAGACTGGTAAAACCAGGTGGATATGCTTATCGTACCGTCAACTTCGCTGTCCAGCTCAGATGAATACTATTGGAAACGAAGTAGTATTGTATAGGCGTATCCATAATCATCCGCCGTGTGTAGCTCAAAATGTTCAAGGGCAGGTTTTCACTTTCGCTAGTGACTGTTTATTCTATTCAGATATGTCTGATCGATATATTGCAAAAAAGAGCACTAAGTAAAAAAATAAATTCGCTTAAGTAAGATTATGCGCAAAATTGAAATGTGTCCGTGAAGTTAGATACTTTTGACTGGTGGTAGAGCTCCAGTGACGGAGCTCGCGGGCTTAGGCACCACCGCATTAACTAATATACTTGCCGCTAAATGGTAATGTTCAGCTCTATCGTGTTCCGGTCAGGTGGTAATGTACGGCTCTGTAATTTCCGGCACAGAGGCCGGACCACCACACCTAATGCCTCAGGAGTGGCAGCGCATCTGCATTTTGACCTCTGGTCATTGCATGGGTGTCTATAGGCTGCAGTCATCAGTTAACATCAATGTGAACTGCACGCTTGTTTGCCACTTTTATTACATTTTTTTTTTTTTTTTTTTTTTAATACAAGTTTTTTATGAGTCCTTCAGGGCTGGTAGCGCGTTGGCAACTCTTCTGGTGTTGCAAATGATTAAAGACGACGGTGGCCACTTCCCATCATATGGTTCGATTGCTTGTCTGTCAACCTTAAAACATAAAAAAGTTGCTGCGCAGGAGGCGATTTCATGAAACGTGAGATGGAAAACGTGGTAGTAGTTCGCTTTCATCAAGCAATTATTGAAACTCGTTCTGTTTCTTATCTATGTGATCGTAGCAGACAACTTCAATCAGTCGCATATAAGTTATGCGTGTACAGTATTAGTATAACTAGATTTAAATCTTCTTTCATATTCCTTGAAAAAATAAAACTGTCTCGTCAGATCTTAATGTACTGTCAGAATCTTCTTAATGACTTCATGAGATCTGACCTTGTTAGGTGTATACTAGAGATGTGTGATGTGAGATTAGTTATACAAATAGGTATTAACTAATAGGTAAGTATAGAATAAAAATTGTTACATTTTTATTAGTACTATAAAACTCTAACTAGCTGTACCCAGGGCGCCACCAACGAAAAAATGGCAGTAGCGCCATCTGTCGAATTTGCCAACTCAGAAACCTTCGTGTGCTCATGCACAACAACTTTGCTAAAGATCGTCACATGATCAAATGCGTAGTTTACGATTCTATAAAGGACATACAGACATTCATTTTTAGGGTTCCGTAGTAAACAAGGAACCCTTGTAGTTTTGCCATGTCTGTCTGTCTGTCTGTCTGTCCGTCCGCGGTTTAGCGCAAAAACTATTAGTACTAGAGACTTGAAATTTGACACAAGTATACACCTTAATTACGCCGACAAAGTAGTAGAATAAAAATGTGAAAAAAAATTTTTTTAGGGTAACCTCTTTTTTTAGGGTAAACGCTACTAGTAACGCGCGGAGATTTTTTTTATTTTCGATTTTCATATTGTGTGGGATATCTTTGGATAGGTCTTTTAAAAATATTATCGGTGTGCGAATATCATTTTTCGATTTAGTTAACTGTTCGTGACTTATTAAGCTTTAAAGTGCAAATTTTCATTAGACTCAAGTGTCCCCCCCCCTACAGACTAAGCGGTTGTTGTTAGAAATTTAAACGTTACGGCGATAGTAGCTACATATAACGAAATTAAAAGGAAAACTATCACACCTAAGTTGGTCCTGCAAGTTTGCGAGTAATAGTCGACCAAATGTATTTTACTAGAAAATTTCGAACAACTCCATAGAAAATATTTATTTATTTCTTTCATTACATCTCTTACTCTGTAACTACGGAACCCTACACTGCGCGTGGCCCGACATGCACTTGACCGGTTTTTATTTATAAGAAGATGAAGAAGATGGACGATCCACTATTCTCTGTAATACAGCTAACGCTAGAACAGAGGGTAGGGAACGCCTTTTTTTCATCTATAGCCTAGGTACTAAGTAGTATAAGTAACATATGAATATACTGTATAACTGTTTTTGGCTATTTTAAGATGGAAAGTAAACAAAATTAATTAATATATTTATTTAATCAGGAATTTAACAATTTGATGATACTTTAACTATTTTTTTTTCATATGTAGTTTTTAATTAGGCATTGAACAATTTTATGATACTTTTACTTTAAGTTTTTTATTATCACTTTTAATTTAGGTAATAATTATTCACTGTAGGCGTAAGTGTCCATCAAGATATATTTGAAATAAAAATATTTGCTTTCTTTCTTTCTTTCAATTTTTTGATGCGGTAAGGAATATGGCCTCTCTGCAAGTAGGAGTGAGACGGTGGTTTATATTATGACGTCACAAGCAGTCGTGGCGCGTTTGGAGACACGTGATGTTACTCGTATATTATATAGTCATAATTAATATTTATTTATTCAAATAAGACTATTTTTAGAAAAATATCACGAATCTCTTTTTTTAAAATCAATCCGACGTTTCTTTGTCGTATAACTTCCCTAGTCCCGGGTAAACAATGACATGTATATTAACAATATGGTAAGTTTAAATTGAAATTGCCAATAAAAATTACAAAAAAAAAATTTGGAATTTCACCCTGAATTATCTGTTGCTGGGGCAATAATTTTATCTTTTTTACCTGCCATTGGGTAGCTGTTCCTGCCCGAGTGAGTTAGTTTGCTTGTAAAAGGCCAGGTGCGATTACCTGCTTTGTTGGATCAGTTCAGAGGGGTCAGTCGATACGGGCTTTATTCATTCAACATAATTACTTTTTGGGGTTCAGTTCGTGCCTGTTACTTTAAAGCAGTAATGCTTGTTTTGAGTCAGTTTATATCTGTCATGGCTAAGTTATAACGCTGTTTGCATAGTTACAATTGTAGTGAATAAATAAAAGTGATATTAGGAAGGTAGTTCAAGAAGTGGATCACTTAGTTTTGTCAGAGAATATGTATACTACGTATAGAATGGACACTTCGACGTCCCGCCCGATTTGCCTGCATCACTCAACTCCTTCCCCTCTTATGGGCGACGGTTGGTATTTTGTACGTGCTACGCACACAGGTGCGCGTGTAAATACACGTCACTGATTGATGTCTGTATTATAGAGACCAAATTAATGGATTTTGAATAAAATTAATGGATTGGACATTTGTATGGAACTTAGGCGGAGTATCCGCTGTGTGGTTTTGTGTTAGCAGATGAAAACACTTCTACAGACCCGAAATAAACCGAAGTCGCCTTCCTAACGTCAATGTGTAATATTTCTTGTTGGATGTTGTACAATACAAGTTGGATAAAAGATTTGATTAACCATCTTATGGTAAGTAGTTTGGACTCAATTGCCTGCAAGTTGTAATATTTTTATTTTTTGCAATAACACTTTCAAGTTAATTTTAGAAATTTGAGAAAAAATAGAAAGATGGATCTTTGGTCGCTTAGTTTTAAAGCGACTGGACTGGTTATCCTGAGGTCGCAAGTTCGATTTCTGCCCGAAGTCAAATGTTTTCTTTCTATTAGTTCTTTGATTGCCGGAATATAAATGTTTTATTGCTCTGTAATTTTTTTTTCTTATTTCAGTAACATTTGTGACGTCAAAAAGGGGGAATACATTAATAAGTTTTGAAGGCTACACATTTTACCACAAGAAAACGAAATCTCTGGTGCCCGATATAAAGAAGAGATGGCAATGTTCAACCCATACACACCTGGGTTGTAAAGCAACAATTTATACTATTGATGATACTATTATAAGAGTCAATAACGTTCATAATCATAAGCTTAAAAAACGATAATACACGAGTGATCATTAAAAAAATATAATTGTACCATCTTAGTTTACTAGTTTTCACTGAAGCTAGTTCCGATAAATGTTCAACCCAGGTTCAAAAAAATATGATCTCAAAGTTGACCCCTTGTGATATCTAGATTTCAAAGTAATATTATGATTAAAATATGAATATCAATATTGTGTTTTTTTTTCAACGATCCTTTAAAATATAACAAAAATAAATCATAGTATGTTCTTAGGTTTTCGCGAGCTGAAATAAAACTAGTTTTCGGATTTATCTCGCGTATATTAAACTAAAATGATTATTTAAAATCGAACCCGACGTTTCGGTCGCTTTTCAGCTTCCGTGGTCTCGGGCAGACTGAGGTGGTAATCGTCTGACAGCAGTTTGAAAAATTATTATTTGCAGCTACCTCCATCTATTTCGCAAACGACTTGCGTAGCGTTCAGGATTAACACAAAAGTTACTAATTGTATCTTGAGGTCTTACAGACTGTTGCGGTTGGGCTTTTATTCTACTGAGTATCCCATGTTGGTGACAATCGCCAACCATCTTCTCTTTTGAAATTTGGATGTATTTTAATCTCCATAGCCCGAGACCACGGAAGCTGAAAAGCGACCGAAACGTCGGGTTCGATTTTAAATAATCATTTTAGTTTAATATACGCGAGATAAATCCGAAAAATAGTTTTATTTCAATAAATAAATCAGTGCTTGTTAACATGTAATAAAAATAAATTAGTTATTCAAACATGTTCAAAACGGACTCGACTGACGTTGTCTTGCCCGCTATGGTACAGTATAGGTTTACCACCATTTGGTAACCAATATATTGAATAAAGCTTTTGAATGTAAAATGTATGGAAATCTCTGATCTCTAAATGGAAATTGGAGGCAAAAAAATCTTACCTACCCACATACATCCAAACATACAACTTCCTCTTTTTTGAATTAGATTAAAAAATGTTAACGTGATGTATAATTTTATACCTAGTTATTCAAAAAGAAGGTAAACGATGTGTGTGATTAGATTTATTAGAGTTTAAAACTAACTAAATATTTTTTCGTTAAATTTTTCTATTTTGTTAATGGTGTTCACATAACATATCTACGTGAAAATAGTACAAGAACTCACAAAAATATATTGTTTGATTTAAATATTTTTATTATATTTATTTCGTATATTCCAGCAACATTCGTGAGATCACAGAGGGGGCAAACACTGATTAATTTAAATGGATATACATTCTACTACAAATGGGCAAGAAAGGATAAACCCACTGAGAAGAGGAGATGGAAATGTTCAACCCACTCCCACCTGGGTTGTAAAGCAGTGATATATACCCGCGATGACGTCATCATTTTTGTCAATAACTTACATAACCATAGCGTTAAGAAACGTCACTATTGATAGAGAATTCCAGGAGCTTATTCATTAACCGACTTTCAAAAAAGGTTGTCTATTCGTCGGAATCTTTTTTATGAAACTGTACAACTTCACGAGGTAGTTGTAGAGAGTTATGTCAAAATATGATCTCAACTTTTTACCGATCATAGAGCAACTCGGGCCACCGGTCGCGTCGGACCGGAAGGGCCATAGCGTTTATTACCGATGCAAAACAGTCTGTAATTTTTTGCGGGGGGAAATACGTGTAACACAGTGTGTGTTACACGTATTTCCCCCCGCTACAAAAATCGTCTATTACTACGAAACTCACACTTTGACTTTAACAAAATACATAAACAAGTTCATGCACACATTTAAATAAATGGGCGACAGGCGTAGGACCATTTGGTCTTGTACTTTGACAGAGGGGAGCCTGCATATGGTTACTCCTCTCCGGTCCGCCGCGGCCGGTGGCCCGTGTTGCTCTATGTTACCGATGAATTCCGACCTGCTTTTAGCGCATCACCTCTTGCAGGCACCATCTCAATACCTATATCAATACCAACAACATTTGTTCAACAACTTTTTCAAATTTATAGTCTAACCCCCTATTCATAAACGTATTTTAGCTAAAGTGTTGCTAATCTCTCCTTTGTCTTTTTCTAACCAGCACATTTGACATTGCAACTGACAAAGACAAAGCATTCTATAGCTAAAACATATCTAATGTACGTTTATGAATAAGGGGTAAAATTTTTAATTTTCTCATATTTTTTTTTATTTATGAGAAGATTTTTTTATTTTTGAGTTTGAGTTTGATGCGCGCTAACTTAAATTATCCCTGTGTACTAAACTGTACCGAATTTTCAATCTCGTTTATAAATGAGAAAATGGAAAGAATAATCTGACCGCGAGCGGGTCTCGAACCTGCAACTTATGGCCGATGCTATTGATTTTTATAATTATTTATTAATAGTTATTTATTATTTTGATGAAATTAAGCTGTTGTTATAATTTTATAATGTTAAAAATTATATGAATTATAGGAGAAATACAAAAATATTGATTGTGATTTTTATTATTTTTAAATGTCAACTTGATAGGTGGGGATAATACCCTTAAATGGAAGTCGTTCTCCACGTTTATCGTTATTTGTTTCAATTATGTGTTATACGGCTCTGTAATTTTTTTCACAGCGGTAAAACGGCTTTTGTCATTGGATTGGCAACGCATTTACATTGAAACCTCTGGTTTTTGTGAAGATGTTTATGGCCTGCACTTACCATCAATGAGAGCATACAGTATGCTTGAATTCTATGCTTGTATGTCACTTTCATGCCATATAAAAATAATTAGTTACGATCCGAATTTAGGTCGACCTTCACCTGTCAGTTTACTGAATTCTTAAGTCTTACATAAAGACGTGTTTGTTTATGTATGAAATTTGAAAAATAAAAAAATAATAAAAAACGAAAAAGATCCGGACGAATTGAGAATCTTCTTCTTTTTTTGGAAGTCGGTTATAAATATGAATTAAATTTGATAAAAAAAACAATTGTTCATTTGGTAAACAGATAGGTCGACCTAGATTCGTATCCCCTATTAAATATAAGACAAGAAACTTTCTAAAAATCGTTGAAACATTTTTGTCTTTCTTAAATGTATGTAGCTTTATGTAATGTTTTTATTGATTACAGCAAAATTCGTGACGTCACAGAAGGGGCAAACGCTGATAAGATTGGACGGATATACTTTCTATCACAAATGGGCAAGAAAGTATAAACAAACTGCCAAAAAGAGATGGCAATGTTCAACCCACACGCACCTGGGTTGTAAAGCAGCGATAATTACTATCGATGATGTTATCATTAAAGTGAATAACGACCATAATCACGAAGTTAAGAAACGTTAAAGTGGGGTGTACATAGAGCAACGCGGCCCACCGGTCGCGGCGGACCGGAGCGGAGTAGCCCTAGCGTGTATTACCGATGCAAAACAGTCTGTCATTTTTTGCGGGAGGAAATGCGTGAGACACACACGCACACTACAAAAATCGTTTGTTACGACGAAACTCACACCTTGACTTTAACAGAATACAGAAACAATTTCACGCACACATTTAAATTTCTAGGCGACAATGAATATGGAAAAAGAAATCCACTGAAAGTTGTTCGAACATGTTTTGGTGTTAATCAATCGTTTTTATCATTTAAGATATTTTTATTAATTGCAGTTAGATTCGTAAGGTCACAGAAGGGGAAAAGACTAATAAGTTTAGGGGGCTATACTTTCTACTATAAGTGGAGGAGAAGTGATAATCCCCGAACTCCGAAAAAGAGATGGCAATGTTCAACCCACACGCCTCTGGGTTGTAAAGCAGTTATATATACCTTCGACGATAAAATCATCAAAGTCAATAATGTTCATTACCACAACTTAGAATATGTATTCGTGGAAAATTGTATGTATGTATCTTCACGCCAGGTCCCTAACGGGGTAGGCAGAGAGTGTAGAGTGTTGATTGTAGAGTGTAGAGTGAAAATTGTGTTTAAAAAAATTGACAATTAGTGTTCGAGTGGATCTTGAACCAGATTTTTTTTTTTTTTTTCATCACAATAATTCTGGAGATTGATAACTAACTATGCATTACAAGTATGTATCATAAATAGGTATGAAGTATTAAAATTATAAAAATAATTACAAAGAAAAGGACAATATTGTTTGATTTTGATGTCTGTCTACAACAATACCACGTATGCGGGAAACATGTAGTGCTAAACATCTCACACGAACTCATCTCTAGATACTGTCTCAATATTAACATTACCTACTTAAGACAACGACTGTTCTTCGTCGCGACAATGATTATGCTTTAGAGTCTTTTGGGAAAATAAAATAGAAATGTATAGTTACATTAAAGTGTCGCAAAGACCTCTGTCGTTAATCTCTTTTGACCTTTGTTATAGACATATGTACTTTTTGTAAACATTTCTTTGTTTCGAGCTAAATCGCATCCGTTTATGCCAGTGATTCCCAAAGTAGTCCGTGTAGACCGCTGGAGTCCATGGGACTCGATGAGGGTCTACGTAGGCGTGAATAAAATTTAGAAATATGGGAATGTGATATAAATGTTAGCAAGGGGGTCCACGGAAACCAGAAAAAAATTGAAAGGGGTCTACAAGAAAAAATAGTTTGGGAACCTCTGGTCATGCCATAAGTCCTTATTCATCAATTCCTTCCATCCTTCATACTGTTTGAATGATATGGGTAAAAAAACAACATTTGTTATAGATTTCCACAAAGCTTTGACTGCTGCGGAGAGATCCCAAAGGTACAGAGATAGATTACGACAGGATTTAGTCAGATATGAGTCCTATAAGCGAAAGGAACTCGGAAGGTTGAGAAAGTACCGGAAAAAGGTTGATGACTTACCAGAGGAAGAAAAAAAGAAACTAAGAAAAAAATGGCGGGAACAGAAACGGCGGCAGAAGGAGAGTCGAAAATTGCGCTACCTATGCAAGTGAATGAATACAATGTCTTTAATATTTTGATGATTTTGTGATACAAGAAAGCTTGATAGCAGTCTGGGGTTCATAAAGAGATATTCCAACCGCAGAAACACATTGTGCCTATGCAACATTACTTAAATGTGTTTACATTCTTATTTACTCACTAAAATTTTCTTCACTGAATAAAAGGCACTGGAATTTGAAATATATTTTTCAAGTCCGATTATTCATTCGGATATTATTAAAAAATTTAAAATTATTCCTCATTTGTTACATCACAAAGGCGGAACGTATTGATAAGTCTAGGTGGTTATACTTATTTTCACAAGAAAAAGAACACTACAAATTCATTCAAGAAGAGATGCCAATGTTCAATCCATACCAACAGAGGATGCAGAGCCGTAATTTTTACCGTTAACGATATTACTGTTAAATCAAGAAATAATCATAATCATTACCGTTCTGCAGCTGAAAGATGGCAACATTTTTAGTTAATCTGTTTTAATAAAATATTTTTCTTACTTAAATTATTTTATTGTTATCGCCTTTATCATGCCTTTTCATAATAATATTTTATTTTGGGTTCTATATAACCCAATGTTATGATTGCAAATATGTTTTGTTTTAATTTATTTAACCTAATCTCTTCTATTAGGTACGCCGTTATTTTTCAATTTTAAATAAAAAAAATGATAATAAAAAAAATATATACCTGTACATGTTTTTGTTTCATTTAATTACAGCAACATTCGTGACTTCAAAGAAAGGGAATACAATGATAAGTTTGGAAGGTTATACTTTCTACAACAAGAAGTCGAAGGATTCACACTCAATCAAGCAGCGATGGGTATGTTCAACCCATTTTACCAAAGGGTGTAAAGCCGTCATCTATACAGTGGAAGATATTATTGTTAAAGTTAATAATAGTCATATTCATAAACGTACATTTCATACTTGAATAAATATGTCTTTTGAAAAAAAAAGTATTTAAATGAATATGATTTAAGAGATTTTTCATAAATTATGAAGTTTATTCCTATTTTATTTTTACAATTTAATAGAGACCATTATGGAATGCTGAATAAATGTGATTATTGTAATTAATATTTTTTTTGTTTAATTTCAAGTATAAATATTGTTGATTGACTTGTAATTTTTTAATAAGTACTTTTAGTTTTTCTGTTCCTCGTTATATTTAACTTCATCAAGAATCGTACTGGAATACCAACCATAACAACAATCCCAATAAGTGTAAATCCAAGTCAGCAATGTTTTTCTACAATGATGACATAAAAATGCTTTCCAAATATGATTGAAATTAGAGTGTTATGCTATCAGGACGCTGGACACCTTATAGGGTGATATTTTTTTTTTATGATGTTTGTCACAAGATATAAAGAAATGAGATTTATAAATCATTTTTAGACTATTTATATTTTGATCATTAACTATAAAACCTTGAGAGTATTTTTTAATTTGTAGCGACTTTCGTGACGTCACAGAGAGGAAAAACGTTGATAAGTTTAGACGGTTACACTTTCTATCATAAAAAAGAAAGAAGTCGTTGTACTGCGAAAAAAAGATGGGTATGTTCAACCCATTTTACTAAAGGATGCAAAGCTGTAATGTATACCATCGAAGACATTATTGTAAAGGCAAGAAACCATCATAATCACGAAAATATATAATAGATAAATTAATTTGGATTGAAACCCTGAAACATCAGAGTTTTTATTGATATTTATTTAAATAAAATAGTATTTCTATACAACGTTGCACTTCTTTTTGTTCAAATATCCACTGGCTATTACTTCCACTTTTATTTTCCAAATTTTTCTGTATCTTTTCAATATTGTTCTCAATACAAAACATAGTATTATTATATCAAAATTCGAGCATCCCATTAATTATACCTAATTACTAAAAACAACATATTTGATATTTTTAACGCCGAGCATAATTATTTATTCATTTAAATTTAATTAAATTATTATTATGCATTTAAATAATTAAATTATTTGTCTTACAGCTACATTTGTGACGTCAAAAAAAGGGAACGTATTGATTAGTTTTGGAGGCTATACTTTCTTCAACAAGAAAATTAAAGACTCAGTGTCAGCTAAAAAGAGATGGGTTTGTTCAACCCATTATCCTAAAGGGTGCAAAGCAATTATTTACACAGTTGAAGACATCATCGTGAAAATTATAAATCACCATAACCATTAGCGTGTGCAAACTAAATTAGTTGCTTGTTCAACCCATATTATTTTAAGGATGATCGAATAAATATTTACATCAACGAACAAAATATTATGAAAGTTCTGAACCGTATGTTGTGTAAGGACTTTGATATTTGGCAATCCACGCTCTCTGTTTACCCCGTAAGGTACTCGGCTTGATGATGCATTATTTATTCTAAAAAGTGGATTTTTACTTAATTAGTCTCAATCCACTTTTTACGAGGTATAATATTATATCTTACAGTTATTGATTTCAAAGATAACATTAATTTTGTCGCTTTCATTCTACTTCCTGATTTTATTATATGAACAGAACATTATATTATTTTATTGTTCATATATTATGTGTCCCTTTTATTTTAAATAAGATAAAGATTAGCTGTCTAGTCATAATTTAAAACGCCACTGTGCCACTGCAATTATTATAATGTGCCTAGTGCCTAGCCTTGCGTGTGGAAAAGAGTCGGCATCCAGTAGCACGAAAATAAAAGCGTATTAAATAACGCTTTTATTTTCGTGATGATCTCAACATTCTAGCCTTGCGTGTGGAAAAGAGTCGGTATCCAGTAGCACGAAAATAAAAGCGTATTAAATAACGCTTTTATTTTCGTGATGATCTCAACATTCTAGCCTTGCGTGTGGAAAAGAGTCGGCATCCAGTCACCCGCACATTATAATAATTGCAGTGGCTCAGTGGCGTTTTAAATTGTGACTAGACAGCTAATCTTTATCTTCAGTTTATTTAAAATAAAAGAGACACATAATATATAAACAATAAAATAATATAATGTTCTGTAAATAAAATGATATAATGTGACTAGACAGCTAATCTTCATCTTCAGTTTATCACAGCTACCTATAGACGTTATATAATCTACATTTTTTTTAAACCCTCAATGTATGATTATAATATGTTAATAAAATAAAAATACCTGATATATATATTCTTGGGTACCTCTTAATCCTACTAATATAATATACGCGAAAGTTTGTAAGTATGGAAGGATGTTTGTTACACTTTCACGTGAAAACCACTGAAAGGATTTTAATGAAACTTTACAATAATATAGCTTATACATCAGAATAATACATAGGCTACAATTTATAAAGATGTTGTGTGTAATACTAATCCTGCACAGACGACGACATCGCGGGCCTGACCAGATAGTTTATTACCCTTTGGCGGTTCTTGTGTGGTTACCATATTGAAGGTTGCGTTTTCATTTAGATGAGAATGGAAATGAGTAGTCCCATCGTATTATGCGGAATTTACACTGTTACATATTTGCGGTTACTTTAGGCGGGTTGAGGTGCGTATGCGCGGCTCTAAGTTTATGGGACAACTTGACAACTGGCGACTCTGGCGAGCAAACGCCAACGCCAAGCTTGCGGCGTCCGGATGTTTTTATTATAACACTTAATAATGTGACGCTACAGCACAATAAAATACGAACTCTATTTTTTTTTTTCATTTATATGTTAACGTTTAAAATAATGTCATTACTCAAACAGTATTGTGTTTTCAGCAAAATTTGTAACGTCACTCAGAGGAAAGACTATGATTAGTCTAGATGGCTTTACTTTCTACTACAAGAAAGACGGAGATTCGTGTTCGTCCAAGAAGAGATGGATGTGTTCAACCTACAAAAAGTGTAAAGCTGTTATATACACTATCGACAACACGATTGTTAAAGTAAAAAATGAACATAATCACGAACGTACGTACTCGTACTAAGTATACGTAATATACAGAAATGTAAAAATTAAAAGACGAAGAAAAAGATGATTTTAATAATAACGTACAATGGTAGAAATTATATTTGTGGATTTTCTCACGTATACAACACTTCCAAACTTCTTCTTATAGTCGACGTTTCGGTCGCTTTCCAACTACCGTGGTCACGGGCAGACTAATTCGACAATGTTCAGCCTGGTATTTAAAAATATATTTTCTACAATGTATGAAGCTGCAACACGAAAACCTGCAAAAACCTTAATGACGTACAATATGACGAAAACCCATAATTTATTTGATAGATTACACGATCCTCTTTAACATATACATATATTTGTTATATTAGATTAATTAAACACAGTTTGTTTATTAGCATCGCGATGTACCTATATTTGTCATAAACTAATTTCATTAAATTAATAAATGAATGTGTTAAATATAAAATCATCTACTTATTTTGTTAAGTATTATAGTCGTTAAGCCGTCAGTCCCGGTTGCTATCGATGGATAGCAGTCGTTAAACCTTGTCGGAGGCCTAATGGGCGGTTTGAAAACATCCGACAGTGGGTTGGCCACTAACCCACCCACCTCCACCAATCCGCATTGGAGCAGCGTGGTGGAGTAAGCTCCAGGCCTCCCCCCAAAAAGGGGAGAGACTCGTGCCCAGCAGTGGGACGTATAATGGGTTGCCATTATTATTATATTATTATTATAGTCGTAACACACGTCCGGATTTGGTACGGAGCGGACAGCGGATTCGGTACGCTTCGAACCAACTCTGGCCCTGTGAAGAGTAGTCCGGCGGACAGAATTATTATTAATCAAGTCCGATGCGGTCCGCTCGCGCGGTTTTGGTACGGTCGTATGTAGCAACAGCAGATTTGGTCGTGTGTTGCTACTATTATATACATATTTTATTTTCAAATGTAGGTATATGAAATAATATACATGTGGTAAGTTAAAAAGGGTGGTAGTCGGCAAGTTAGTACGTAGGCAGTAGGCACCAATGCATTATCTAATATCCTTGCCGCTAAATGGTAGTGTTCAGCACTATCGTGTTCCGGTCAGGTGGTAATGTACGGCCTTGTAATTTCCGGCACAGAGGCATAACACCTTAGGCCTCAAGAGTGGTAACGCATCTGCATTTTGACCTTGATCTTTGTGTGGGTGTCTATACATCACTTAACATCAATGTGAACCGCATGCTTGTTTGCTACTTCCATTACATAAAAAAGTAGGTACCATAAAACATTGAGAAATCTATAGGTGGAAATTATAGGATAGCTGATGATCTGCGAATGACATATTTTTGTATGCCAGTCGATTAAATAAAATTACATTGTAACGACTATATTCTGACCTTCGTTTTCAGCCATGTTCGTGACCTCACAGAGAGGAAATACGTTAATCAGTTTGGATGGCTATACGTTCTATTACAAGAAAGAGAGAGGAAATTACAAAAAGAGATGGGTATGTTCAACCCATTTTTGTAGAGGGTGCAAAGCCGTTATATATACAGTTGAAAATACAATTGTTTTAGCCAGGAACGATCACATCCACGAGCCCGCTTCCAATCGTGTTCTAGATTTAAATGGTACACTTTGTGTTTGAACGTTTTGGTCCTTAATTATTTTAATATTGACTCTCGACATGTGACTCTATTGGCCGAATACTCAAACGTCACTCAATTTTAAGCAACCCTCAAATGTGCGCTATCTAGAAAGAAGAAAGAAAGAAAAAAAAAAAATATTTTATTTCAAAATATTTTTTAATGTTATGGTTTTTAGAAATTAAAGGAAAAATGGAAAGGAAAAACCGAAACCGAAGTAGGGACTTAGGTAGCTTAGTGGTAAAGGGACTGGACTGGTTATCCTGAGGTCGCAGGTTTGATTCCTGCCCAAAGTCAATTTTTTCTTTCCATTTTTAGGGTCCCGTACTAAACAAGGAACCCTTATAGTTTCGCCATGTCCATCTGTCTGTCTGTCTGTCTGTCCGTCCACGGTTTAGCGCAAAAACTATAAGTACTAGAGACTTGAAATTTGGCACAAGTATACACCTTAATCATGTCGACAAAGTGGTAAAATAAAAACATGAAAAAAAAAATTCAGGGTAACCTGAGTTAAAGCTAAAGTTGAGCTAAAATTGTAACGCGCAAATATCTTTTTTAAATTTTCGATTTCCATATTGTGTGAGGTATCGTTGGATAGGTCTTTAAAAATATTGTGGGTGTCCGAACATCATTTTTCGATTTAGTTAACTGTTTGTGACTTATTAAGCTTTAAAGTACAAATTTTCGTTAGACTCAAGTGTCCCCCCCCCCTACAGACTAAACGGTTATTGTTAGAAATTCAAACGTTACGGCAATAGTAGCTATATATAACGAAATTAAAAGAAAAACTATCACACTTAAGTTTGCGAGTAATAGTCGATCAAATGTATTTTACTCGAAAATTTTGAACAAGTCCATACAATATATATTTTTTTTAATTACATCTCTTGTAATTACGGAACCCTACACTGCGCGTGGCCCGACATGCACTTGACCGGTTTTACTTTCATTTCTGAAGTTCACTCGCATGTGTTATTGCGAAATATAAAATATTCAAGTTATGGTTTTTGTCTAATTTAACAATAATACATTTACATTAACAGTTACAGTGGAATGCGTTGCACCAACGTATTTTTGACATTATTAAAGTTGGTGGTGAACACTAGTACTTGCAACCAAAGTAAAAATGATATATAAAATGATGGTTGCAAGTAAAGGTGATATAAAAACAGATGTTACTATCTGACAGATTATTAATATTAACAATAACTTTGTTTAAAGCGTTACTTTGTTCAAAGTTATTGTTAATACGCCACTTAGTATAGTATACACACGGTTATAGTAAACAGTTAAAATTACTACCAATTCGAAGTCATTTAACAATTTTCAAATGGTGTGTTGCACCATTTAAAATTGTTAAACTTTTTTGTTTACTTAAAAACAACGTAAAATAATTCATATATTTTTTTTTTTAATTTACTCACTTGTATTCAGATATTTAATTGGCATATTGATATAATGTTTAATATATATTTTTTATTTAATAATTTTTGTTGTGATATAATTTATATGATAAATAATTTATATTCGTAGTGATATCTGTTTAATAAATTATTTTTTCAAACTCGACTCTATTTTTGCTCCAACGTTATTTTTTATTGTCCCGCCAAAATCGTATAATCAAATCCATAATGTTTTTTAAAACAAATAATGAAAAACTTCATCGATATAAGATTAGTTTTCTGCCTTATCTTGCGTAGAAATATTAAACTAATTTAGTTTTAATTAAAAGCGACCGTAACGTCGGGTTGATTTTTAATAATCATTTTACTTTATTAGGTTATTTGTCTCATTAATCACATATGACTTGCATTGTTAAAGCAATATTCCCCCTTATTCATAAACGTACATTAGATACGTTTTAGCAATATAATGCTTTGTCTTTGTCAGTTGCATTGTCAAATGTACAGGATACAAAAAGACAAAGGCGATATTAGCAACACTTTAGCTAAAATACGTTTATGAATAAGGGGGTAAGTGTTTAAAATGGAATTTGGAATGGGTTGATATATGCGAGATAAATCCGAAAACTGCTTTGATTTCAATGAATGTACCTCGCGAAAACCTGGGAACATGCAGTATCCGACAATAAATATTGCACATCGAGCCTACGAAAGAGACAATCGGCTAGTTTCGACTTCTTAGCGTGTTATCTCTGCTACACACTGCCTACTTAAACACTGATAGCCCGGTATTGGTCAACACTTGATCGAAATGGTCAACAAATGTCATATAGATAAGGTACGAACGAGACAACGCTCTACAATACTCGAAATAAGCCGAAGTCTCCTTCGTAAGGTCGATGTGCAATATTTGTTGTTGGCTACTGTACCAGTGAATATGTAATAATACTGCGTATAAAATGGACACTTCGACGTCCCGCCCGATTTCCCCGCCTCACCCAACCGCCTCCCCTCTTATAGGAGACGTTTGGTATTCTCTATGTGCTACGCACACAGGTGCACGTGTACATACACGTCATTGATTGATGTCTGTGTAATAGACACCAAATTAAGCGTTTGCATGGAATTTTGGCGGAGTGTCCGCGGTCTGACTGTACACTGATATCAGGCAATATTTGAACTCGCGATCACTTGTTTTACTAATGTAGTCGCTCTCCCAACTAAGCTACCGAAGTCCCCCGAACGTTTTCTTCACATTTTAATGCATTTTTTCGTGTCACTTATCATCCATAATTTACCACACTTACATGTTTTCAGTCCAGTTCCTGTTATCGAAGAGAGGTCATAAGATTTTATATATTGATGGTTATAGATTTACAAATATGGTGGACAATCGAAGGAAAAACATCATGAAAGCCCGATGGTTGTGTTCCCTACGTCAGGTCCATGGTTGTAAGGCAAAAGCGTTCACGATAGAGGAGGTGTTGATTTCCTGTTACAACATTCATAATCACCCTCCACAGTTACCAATTTTTTACAGCTGAAAGCGAAATTGTGATTTGATTTTGTTATTACACTCATTCATGATTGTATTTTTAAATGTATATAAATATATTTTTGAAAGAAAAAAAAAAGTTTGTTTTATGTCCTGGTTAATTTAGTTTTACATTTTACATGGTAGCGGTACCTTATGCATTTTCTGTCAGTTTCTTTTCACCTTTGGTCATAAGACCAGCATCGTTGCCTAAGTAGTTTAGAGTTAACTAGCAGTAACTGTAAACTACTATTGAATTGGATTGTGCTCCTGCACTCTACCAGTTACTCTACCACTCTACCTGCTCGAGGGTGTAGGTAGGTACCACTGCGTTTCCTGATCTATCTGCCGCTAAATGGTAGTGTTCGCTACTATCGTATTCCGGTTAGATGGTAATAGATTAGATATAATTGCATAGATTATAAAATTAGATGTTAATAACTATCACAGAGAGATAACAACTTAGTTCTCAGGGGTGGCAACGCATCTATATTTTGAGCCCTGGTTTTTGTGAAGATGTATATTGGGCACTGTATATATTCTCTGACCGTCAATGTCAACTGTTTTCATAAAAAAATATATCTCGTCTATCAATTCGCAAATAGACGACACAGAATCAGAATCAGAACTCATTTATTCATTTAGGGCATCGACTAGAAGGAAGGCTGATTGGTCTGTGATTTAAGGTGATAGGCACCTCTTATGACACGTCAAAAAAAAAACAAAATAAATTGAAGTTAATAACAATTGATATACATTTTAACAAACCTGAAAAAAATAAATGAAGTAAAGTATATTACTAAGATAAAACTTAATATAATATACTAATGTAAATAAATATACCTATCAGTAGTCTCATTGCCCCTTTTACAAACTGATAACAAAGTGTTAGTTAAATACCAGTCAATCAGATGACTAATGACGACCCTGTTAGTCCAGTGGTGTGAGACGACCGTTTGATTCGAAGGGTAGCGGGTTCGATCCCCGCACCAGGACAAATATTTGTATGACCTACAGATATTTGTTTCGGGTCTGGGTGTTTGTGTATATGTTGTGTGAGTACAACGGCACCCACGACACAGATTTATACCTAGTGTGGGGCTGTGAGTGTAAGCGTAGTTTATTTTTATAATCTTAAATTTCAGCTCCTATATATAGACTGGTTGTGCCTCTACCTGATGAAGCGGAAAGAACGAAAGGTGCGAAACATATACCGACGTGTACCAAGGACATCCAAAGAAATAGGTCGAGATGTCGACAGAAAGGGTGCAAAAGCTTGACTTTTGTTAAGTGTACTGAATGTAACGTTTATTTATGTTGTAATGCGAATAGAAACTGCTTTTACAAATTTCATACGATTTGATAGTATTTATGAAATAAAAATAGAATGGAATAAAATACGAATTAAAATTTTGCTGTTTTTATATTATTTTTCGCAATAACACTTGCTAGTGAAATATGTATTATAGAAAAATCTGAGCTACCGAAGTCAGCATTGTTGGCAATAGATGTCGCTACTGCCTCCATAAGGCAATGCAATAAATGTGAAAAAAGAGTTTTGGCGGGAACCTTGAAAGAGGCGTGTGGTGCTCTTATTTTATTTCATTTTCTTGGTGTATTTTTAAGTTATATTGAATAAAGTTTGGTGGCATTTTGTTTGATATAGGTTTATTACAGTGCCCGTGTATAGTGAAATAGAATAACAGTGTAAAAACACGACCTTTCAAGTTGCCTCCAAAACTTCATTGTAAATGTTCTGGTAAAGTAACCATCGCTTTACTCGAATAACTTGACTGTAACTCACTTGACTGACATATTATACTTGATAACTTATATACTTGATACTTACTTAACATACTTCATGACTATAAAATATTATCCTAACTATTACGCTGCTTAAATAAATACGAAAAATCGTTTTACTTGACATTGGCAATATACGTAATAGCGATGCCATAAAAAAAAATGTGAAAAAAGATTTGACTAATCAGGTATGGATTTCGATAGCTCAGTTGGAAGAGCGGCTGGACTAGATTCCCAGTGGCCGAGGGTTCAAGTCGCGGCCGAAATGTAATTTTACTTTCAATTTTTCTTTTAGGTATATAAAATTTTATTTTTGGTTTCCATTAATTCAAAAACAAATTTTTTTGACTTGTGATTCTCATCTTACGAAATAGTGAATACAGCATCCAACAAGAAATATTGCAATTTAGGAACGAAACTTCGAAAAAACTAGTTGGTATTTTGTCGTTTTGTGTTTTTACAATCACTCTTGCAGCGGTGAATTTGAAGGTTATATCTAACAAAATTTTAAATGCTATCAATTCAAATAATAATCGTCGTATATACAAATATTTTAAATGCGAAAGTGTGTATGTTTGTTTGTTTGTTACTCTATGCTTAGGCGAATCAAAGTAGGTACGACAATAGTAACATCACAGTCATTATATATATCATCATATCAGCCATAGGACGTCCACTGCTGAACAAAGGCCTCCCCCAATGACCTCCATTCCGACCGATCGGAAGCGACGTGCATCCAGCGGGTACCTGCAGCCTTGACTAGATCGTCGGTCCATCTTGCAGGTGGACGTCCTACGCTGCGTTTGCCGATACGTGGTCTCCACTCGAGAACCTTTCTGCCCCAGCGGCTATGTGTCCTGCCCATTGCCACTCCAGCTTGGAAATCTGCTTGGCTATGTCAGCGACTTTCGTTCGCCTACGGATCTCCGCATTTCTGATTCGATCCAGTAGGGAAACGCCGAGCAAAGCCCTTTCCATTGACCGATCAGTGACTTGGAGTTTTCGTACGAGACCCATAGTGAGAGACCACGTCTCGGCACCGTAGGTCATCACCGGCAAAACGCAATGATTAAAGACTTTCGTCTTCAAGGACTGCGGGATGTTTGACGAGAAAACGCTCCTTAACTTCCCGAACGCTGCCCAGCCGAGTTGGATTCGGCGAATGACCTCTTTCTCGAAGTTCGACCTGCCTAGTTGTATGATTTGTCCTAAATAGACATATTCGTCGAGGATCGAGTTCCCAACGGACACTGGAGTGGGCGATACAAGGTTATTGAACATGACCTTGGTCTTAGCCATGTTCATTTTAAGGCCCACTTTTTGGGACACTCGATTGAGGTCTTCGAGTATTGTGCTGAGATCTTCCAGATCTTAAGATAAATACATATTTTATATTCTTAGCAACTTTAAAAGCAGTAAATAACATTAATTGAACCGTAACTCGAATTTCAGCAAAATTCATAATGTAAAATGTTTTTATATAAATAAGATTATTTAAGGAGGTTATTTCTATGTTTTAGTTTTCAAAATTGTACGTAGTTAACATGAACTTGCGATTTTATATTTTATGATCTTGTCATGTTTGTAGAAGTATTTCCACCCAGTAATTACAGTTTTTATGTATGTTATTATAAAACGAAATATGTCCATTTTAAAGACTCTTTTTCTTTTTTAACGACACGAATTTACCCAAACAACAGGTAAAACTGATGAAAACTGAATTGATAACTGCAATTTTTCACTGTATTACAAATTGTTAAAATTTTTGTTTAACAAGTGTAGGATGAGGATTGTTTTCAGCAAATAATATTATTATCTCAAAATAATTTAATAAAATTAGTTCTATGTCTAAAATTTATAAATAATAGTGTCATGTTACAATAATATAAAAAAAAATCTATCAAAAAGTGAAATTAATTATAATTTTCGACTGTTTGGGAGCACATTTCCTTATTATGACAAAAACATCTATAAATGCTATAAATGCTTTCTTAAAACTGACAGAAACATTTAAGCACCTATCTCTTAATTATTTAAGAAACTACATATTAGTCGAACTCGTTAGATTTGGTTTGTGGCGAAGCGATGTCCAAGCCCACAAAGCATGTGATCTCGAAATAAAGCTTTGATTTTATTAAAGCTTACTCACTATTTGGGGAAAGTTTTGTCTAGCAGTGGAGTCTTTCGGCTGGAGTGGTGATTATGAAACAGAAAGTTTCCTGACTGAACACCAGATAATCCCGTAAATTTTAAATCTTGTCGATATGTGTTTTCACAATAAAACTTGTCAGTGTATTGAACGGTTATTTAAAAAATAATTTAGATAAATTAGATCCAATTTAAATAAAAATCTTACATATGGTATTAATTTCTACATACAGTCATTTAATTTCAGCTTCGCGTATCAAGTTCGAGACGTCTTACCGCGGCACCAAGATACTGTGCCTAGACGGATATAGATACGGAATGAGGACGGACTTGAAGGGCTCGGTCGCAAACTGGCGGTGTTCCACACACAACAGCTTGGGGTGTACGGCCAAAATACTGATGGAAGACAACAAGATCACGTGTATGAGAACCTTCCACAATCATTTGCCTAATGTTAAAAAGTAGCTTAGATTTTGTGTCAAAATTTCTATACAGTTATAATCTGTTGAAATTCGTTTAGTGTATTTTGCAATTCTCTGTACTATGGTTTCTACTGTTTAGGTCTTAACGTACCGTTATAGTAGGGGAATCCAAGAGGGGATTTTTGCAATTACTCGAGAGCGTCAGATTAAGAATGGGAGATACCTAGCACCCGGTTGAGTACCTCCACTAAATCTATCTCTCCACTAAGGTTTCTATATAGGGCCAAACTGTTAAGGCTACCGCCACGAGCTTGCTTCCCTTACATGGGGCAGACCTAATTTTCCAAAATGGCATGACGTAGGTGATCTCCACCACGGGTGTCGGGTTACAAAAACACCAAAATCTCGCAAGTTCCAAGGGGATTAAGCATGATACATACGTCTACTTGTTCGTGATGGAATAAGCTAGCTGTTAGTAAATTATATGAGTATAAATTATTTTATTTTCTTACTAATCTTAAGCTCAATGTATGATCAACCATTTTTTTTAAAATGGCGAATTTGTAATATTATGATGTTGAAATCCTGAATACAAAGCAAAATAACGGTTTAAAATCCTTTATCTCTGGTTCTGTTGGGATTTTTCCATTTTCTGGAAGTTTCCCAGTACCTCGGAGTTTGGTAATGTGCCCGGAGATGGCAACAGGTTTGCCACCTGTTACATGGGCCAAAACGTAACCGGCGAGTAGTGGGTGTTTGCATGTATGCTTGAATGCATGCATTTACCTCTGCCTACCCCTTCGGGGATTACAGGCGTGAAGTTACGTTTTCTTAGTAACTTTAAAAGCGGTAAATAAAATTTATTGAACCGTAACTTAATTTGGTATAGATGAGCAAAATTCATAATGTAAAATGTTTTTATGTAAATAAGATAATTTAAGAAGGTTATTTCTATGTTTAAGTTTTCAAAATTGTAGGTTTTATAAGGACATGAACTCGCGATGTTATATTTTATGATCTTGTCATGTTTGTAGAGGTACTTCCACACAGTAATTACAGTTTTTACGTATGGTATTAAAAAACCGAAAGACGTATATAATTAAGAAACTTTTTCTTTTTTAACGACACGGATTTACCCAAGCAACAGGTAAAACTGGTCGCAACTGAATTGATACCTTCAATTTTTAACTGTGTTACAATGATAAATAATAATTGAGGATTGTTTTTAGCAAATGATATTATTATCTCTATATAATTTGCTAAAATTAGTTCTAAGTCTAAAATTTACGAATAGCAATATCAAGTTGTAATGTGTATATAAAAAAATCTATTAAAGCGTTACATAAATTATAATTGTCGACTCTTTAACTTCTGTTTGGGAGCACATTTCCTTATTATAACAAAAATATCGATAAATGCTATAAATGCTATGTTAAAACTGACAGAAACATTTAAGCACTCTTAATTATTTTAGATACTACATAATGATTCGAAGATTTGGTTTGTGTCATGCTATTATGTTAAATTTAGCTAATTTTCTTATTAAAAATATTTTTTTTTGTTTTGTCTCTTTGATAATTATTACCGGGCTATTTATACTGAACACTATATTCTCTAATCGCCAATGTGAAGAGTTAAGCCTGTTTGCCATTTTCACTAAAAAAGTATATAATCAAACTTATTTAAATACCAGTCAATCTGATGACTAATGACGACCCGGTAAGTCCAGCGGTTTGAGACCACAGTTTGCTTCGAAGGGTCGGGGTTTGATCCCCGCACCCGGACAAATATTTTTATGGCCTACAGATACTTGTTTCGTAGCTGGGTGGAATGTAACGTTTATTTATGTTGTAATGTGAACAGAAATTGCCTTTACAGATTTCATACGATTCGATGGTATTTATGAAAAAAAAAATGAATGGAATAAAATATTAAAAAAAAAATGTTTTTGAATTAATGTGAACGTGAAACGTGTGGTTTTCATCTTACGCAACGGTTATATATATATATATATATATATATATATATATATATATATATATGATAAGTTATCCAACAAGAAGAAATTTTGCAGATTGACATTAGGAACGAAACTTCTGGCTTATTTATTTCGCACCTTAATTTTCCTTACCTATGTGATGTTTGTCGATATGATCAAATTTCACCATCATCGGACTATCAGAGCTTACGTAGAAAGTGTGCATGTAGGTCAACGAAGGAAAATGAGAAACAAAACTTTTACTCCAAAGAGGACTTGAAATTGCGACCTCTGTCTCGCTCGAAGTCAAATGTTATTTCCGATTTGTCTCAATAAACTATGTGTACAATAAAATATCATGTGTTGTAACTTATTTTAAACCGACTTCGAAAAAAAGAGGAGGTTCTCAATTCGTCCGAATCTATTATTTTTTTTTTTATGTATGTTGGACCGGTATGTCGTCGATGTTTTGTATGAATGGACGAAAATATTTTTCTAATATTTTAGTGATTGCCTACGTGGCTTGGTAGTACAAAAATTTAAGCGACCTCAAAGCCCATAAAGTATATAAGCTTTGATTTTCTTCAAGCTTACTCACTCTTTTGTGAAGATTTTGTCCAGCAGTGGAATTCTTTTGGCTAGACTGATGATGATGAAACAGAAGGTTCCCTGACTGGACACCAGATAATCCCATAAAGTTAAAATTTTGTTGATATCTGTTTTCGCAATAACACTTGCCAGTAAATTTAAAGGTCAAAGATAATTTCAAATGCTTGCAACTTAAATAATAATCTTACATATGGTATCAATTTCTACATAGTGTATCTTGATTTCAGCTTCACGTATCAAGTTCGAGACGTCTTACCGCGGCTCCAGGATACTGTGCCTAGACGGGTATAGATACGGAATGAGGAAGGAATTTAAGGGCTCGGTCACTAGCTGGCGCTGTTCCACACACAACAGCTTGGGGTGTACGGCCAAAATACTCATGGAAGGCAACAGGATCACGTGTATGAGAACCTTCCACAATCATTTTCCTAAAGTTAAAAAGTAGCTTAGATTTTTTGTCAAAATGTCAGTTCAGTTGTAGTCTGTTAAAATTAGTTTAATGTATTTTGCAATTTTCAGAACTTTGGTTTCTATTGTTTAAGTCTTTATAGGTCGCGCCAGGTAAAAAGAACGCTGGCGGTCAAGCTGCGCAGTAGACGATTTATCGATCTATTTGGTAGTATGAGGTGCGGCGTTTTCAATCTGCCTACCAATACACGAAACCGCAAGCGAAAGCTAGATCAAAAATAAACAAATAGGGCTAGTACTTTCGTGCGCGAGTGTACCGATGCGCGAACACATCCCTTCTACTTTCTTCCAGCGTTCTTTTTACGTGGCGCGACCTATACGTGGCATTAGACGGTAATAAAAGTAAAATTCACTCGGTCAGGCATTGTTTTTGCATGCTTATTGCTGTCACAATTCTTCACCGGTCAGAATTACTTCTATCAATAGCAAAATCTATCAATTTCAATTAATTTAGCGGACCAATGTTATGTTAATTTGTTTATTATGTAGATTATTCGTTATAGAGGCCACTGGCAAGTGAGGTCCCGGAGTGTCATTGGTTAACAAAAAACATGTTTGAAAAAAGGAGCACATAAGATAAAGACATATTTTCTTAGCAGCTTTAAAAGCAGTCAACCGTAACTCGAATTTGGCATAATTAGAATAATATAGTAAATCGAATATTTCGTACAACCTCAGGTAAGTAAACTATTAAAAGAAACCCGCTCCGCCCGCCCACAAACAGTGTTTTACGAAATTCGTAGAACTCATGCGACACAAGCGTCTCTAGTGGCGAACGCAAACACGATACCATTAATGTTAAAAGCCCCTTTTTACATTGGTGCTTCTTTTTACATTGGTGCTTCTTTTTACATTGGTGCTTCTTTTTACATTGGTGCTTCTTTTTACATTGGTGCTTCTTTTTACATTGATGCTTCTTTTTACATTGGTGCTTCTTTTTACATTGGTGCTTCTTTTTACATTGGTGGTTCTTTTTACATTGGTGCTTCTTTGAAATAAAACTAGTTTTCGGATGTATCGCGTATATTAAACTAAAATGATTATTTATGAACAAAATCGAACCCGACGATTCGGTCGCTTTTCATTGGTGCTTCTGCATCTTCTGTTTCATTATCATCACTCCAGCCGAAACCACTGCTGGACAATATCTTCCCCAAAGAGTGAGTAAGCTTGAAGGAAATCAACGCTCATATGCTTTAAGGGCTTTGAGGTCGCTTATATTTGAATATAGGTCGCGCCAGGTAAAAAGTACGCTGGCGGTCAAGCTGCGCAGTAGACGATTTATCGATCTATTTGGTAGTATGAGGTGCGGCGTTTTCAATCTGCCTACCAATACACGAAACCGCAAGCGAAAGCTAGATCAAAAATAAACCAATAGGGTTAGTACTTTCGTGCGCGAGTGTACCGATGCGCGAACACATCCCTTCTACTTTCTTCCAGCGTTCTTTTTACGTGGCGCGACCTATACTACCAAGCCACGTAGGCAATCACTAAAATATTAGAAAAATATCTTCGTCCATTCATAAAAAACATCGACGGTATAAAATAAGTTACAACACAATGAGATGATATTTTATTATACACATGGTATAAAAAGTGTGGAATGGTATATTTTTTAGGGTTGCGTACCTTAAAAGGATAAAAGGAACCCTTATAGGATCACTCGTGCGTCTGTCTGTCTGTCTGTCCGTCCGTCTGTCACAGCCAATTTGCTCCGCAACTACTCGACCGATTGAGTTGAAATTTGATGAATGTATGTAAATTGGTGACCCAAAGATGAACACGTCAAGTAAAATAATAAATATTAAACAGGGGGGAAAAATCTGATTTACCCCCCACTTTCGGGGGGTAAATCAGATTTTTTTTTTTTAAAAATCGTAACTGTGTCGTGTGACATATCAAATGAAAGAGGTTGTTATCAGGATCTCAGATATATTTTTTTTATAATTTTTACATAAACAAATTTGAAGTTATTTAAGAAAAACGACGAAAATTGACCACCAGACAGACCCCCCCTATCTCCGAAACTATTGAAAAAAATTGAAAAATGATATTTTGAAAAAAATGTGGAAAATAGTTCTTTGCCTATAGATTACTAGAAAACCTATAAGAAGTTTGAATTATGTACGGAACCCTCACCACGCGAGTCGAACTCGCACTTGTCCAGTTTTGTAAATATAAGATCAACAATTAGCTGCTTTTAAAATGATGTTGTATATTTTTTACTCTATTGTTACCTATCTTTAATGTGTAATTGTTTTGAAAATAAAGGTACAAATAAATTATATAAAAGTTATTTTAAACAATTTAATATCCGTAAAATTGAATTGATTTCAATTTAACGTTATGGGTTTGGTACGGGGTAATTTTATATTGTAAAGATATGTATGTTATTGGTATATATGAGCAAAACTCATGTTTTTTATGATTAAGACAATTTAAGCAGATTATTTGTATGTTTTAGTCTTCAAAATTGTAGGTTTAATAAGGACATGAACTTGCGATGTCATATTGTATGATCTTGTCATGTTTGCAATGGTACTTCCACACAGGAATGGCAGTTTTCATGTATGTTATTTAAAAAAAACCGAACAAGTGCGAGTTCGACTCGCGTGGTGAGGGTTCCGTACATAATTCAAACTTCTTATAGGTTTTCCAGTAATCTATAGGCAAAGAACTATTTTCCACATTTTTTTCAAAATTTTAAGTTCAGTAGTTTCGGACATGTTCCCGAAAGTGCCCCCCCCTGTTTAAAATTTATTATTTTACTTGACATGTTCATCTTTGGGTCACCAATTTACATATATTCATCAAATTTCAACTCAATCGGTCGAGTAGTTGCGGAGCAAATTGGCTGTGACAGACGGACAGACAGACAGACAGACAGACAGACAGACGCACGAGTGATCCTATAAGGGTTCCTTTTTCCTTTTAAGGTACGGAACCCTAAAAAGGAGTATGTATATTATAAAGAAACTTATTCTTTTTTAACGAACTTTACCCAAACAATAGGTGACACTAGTCAAAATTGAACTGATTCTCTTCTAACCTTAAATTTTTCAACGAATTGTTAAAATTTTTGTTTAACAAGTGTAGGATGGTGGTTGTTTTTAGCAAATGATATTATTATCTCTTTGTATGTATGTATGTATCTTCACGCCAGGTCCCTAACGGGGTAGGCAGAGAGTGTAGAGCGCCAGACATCCCGGTTCGGTGGTTAGCTAAAAATAGTTCTATGTCTAAAATTTTAGAATAATAATAATGTCATGTTTTATTATATAAAAACAATATCTATCAAAACGTGAAATAAATTATAATTTTCTGTTTGGGAGAACATTTACTTATTATGACGAAAAATATCTGTAAATGTTATCTAAAAACGATTGAACTTCGTTAGATTTGGTTTGTGTCGTGATTTTATCTTAAATTTAGCTATTTTTGTTTAGTATTAAAAATTATGAATAATATTGTTTTTTCTTTATCATGAGAATTAAAGCAGCTTTCATATTTACACACATAATGCGTACCCAGACGTGATCCGTGACTGAGACAAAATATTTTTCAATTCAATTATTGTTGAAAAATTGGCTTCAGGGTGGAAACCTGCGACCTGAAAACAACAATATACGTTTGATGATAAAGTGCGCCTTAATCATCATATTATATAATCGATTCACCCAGCAAGAAATATATTTTTTTCTCACCATTTTATTTAATCGAATAAATATAGCACATTGGCTCTTAAGTACCTACATTAATAATACAAAACTATTGTTCAGCTAAATCTGATTTTTTATTAATAAATTTTGTTTTTCAGGTGCCACCTACTTGACGTCGGTGCATGGCAACAGGATTCTGTCCGTTGGAGGGTACAGATTCTCAATGGAGAGACAACTTAGCCTGAAAACAAGATGGCGGTGTTCATCTCACAACAGTATGAAATGTAGAGCAGTGGTGATCACAGTGCAAGACGCTATTGTGGTTTTGAACAATAATCATTCGCATCCCCCTGTTATGAATAACCCGAGATATAATAGGTAAAAAATGAATAAACTGATAAACTTAAGAGATAAGGATTGTGTCAAAAATAGATTTGTAAATATTTTATTAGTATATTTTAAAATCTAAGAAATCTGGGTGTAGCATATGTGAGTGAAAATGAAACGGATTGGATCAGCTATTGTAATTGGATTACGTCTGTGTAACATTTTTTCGGAAAATATTGTATCCATCACTTCACATGCTGTAACATATGGCAAAAGTTCATGTACCTAATAAAATATGAGACACTACCTCCCACACAACCGTTATATAACATTAGAGAATGTTGCATAACATTTGCTGTCTTACTTAAAAAAATGTTGCTTGCTATAAATTGTCAGTGGTTTTACACAACTTCGTGTACCAAAATGTAATACCTACCGCTAAGTAACACGATATGACGCATCATAAGATTGCTCCATTTAGAGGCACTACCAGCTTCTGCAAAAGGTACACCCAAACTGTTAAAAAAATTCTTTCCCACAAAAAAGAGATGAAAAATTACTTGCAACAATTTTTTGATAGGCAACCTAGTGGATATACATTCTCTAGATTATAAAAATGCATAAAAATTAAGTTTGCAGCATATCTGGATGAACGAAATGATTCTGCAGTGGGATCTTAACCTAATAGATCTCAGGAGTGGCAACGCCATTACATTAAAATGTCAGGTTTTTATATAAATGTTTATAGGTATTCACTTAACATCAAGGAGAACTGTATGCATAATATAAAAAACAATAAAATACAAGTTAATGTGAGGGGGGATTACTTGATAAGGCTTTAAATCTGTATATACCTACATAGGTTTAATAAGACAGTAAAAATCGAGTGTCTGTGCATTAAATATTTTTCCAAAAAACTGAGGTGGGCGATTAAAGAAGAGTAGCAAAAACCAAAAAAACAGTTCTTGGAATTTTTGTCTGTCTGTCTGTCTGTCTGTCTGTCAGTCTGGTACGTTATAACTTGGAATTTACTAAATTATTTTAACGCGGTTTTTAAAGGTAGATTACATATAATTAGGAGCGTTGTCAAAATTTTGTTTCGTCAAAATCCAATTAAGGGAAAAAGAAGTTACGGTTTTTCGTTTGAAAATTTAGTTCAAGCACTGCTTGAATGAGTTGAATGCGGTTTACCTACCTAAACGTATTTAATTTTGATAAAGCTAAAATTTCTACTTTGTTTAATCGATATCACTAAAGACAAAAACACACTGCAGTCTCTATTGAATTTTAAGAAAATAACACATTGAATGTGGGCATACGCTCAGTAAGTCAGCGCCATTTATCGAGGTTTAATGTAACCAAATTATACAATTTAATTATACAATTTAGTAACATAAAACCTCAATAGATGGCACTGACTTTTTAATTCTTTAGGATTAACTATAAGTAAGTATTATTACATAATGAAATTATAGGTACTCTGCTATAAAAGTCTAAAGTGCCTCGGTAGCCTTGTGGTAGCAGACCACTACGACTACGCTGGGGTCCTGGGTTCGATTCCCGGGTCGGGGGTTATAAGAGATAATGGTGTTAAGTCCTTTATCTCTGGTTCTATTGGGATTTTTCTTTTTTCTGGCAATTTCCCAGTACCTCGAAGTTTGGTAATGTCCCGGAGATATCAACAGGCTCGCCACCTGCTACATGGCCAAAACGTAACGGGCGAATCGAATGTTTGCATGTATGTTCGAATGTATGCATTTACCTCTGCCTACACCTTCGGGGATTATAGGCGTAACTTCACGCCTATAATCCCCGAAGGTATAGGCAGAGGTAAATGCATGCATATAAAAGTCTATTCTAGGTCTGAATAGTTGTAGTTTCCACAGTTTTACGCAAAAAGAGACCTACACGCGGGCGGAGCCGCGCGCAACCTTTGTATAAAAACGTACTCAATGATGTTGCTACGTTTTATAAAAATTAAGTCAAAAGATGCGAAAAAATGTAGTTAAGGTTGCATAATTCCTCAGAATATTAAATAAAAAATACTGTAAAGTTGTAATTAGTTTGAAATATTTCTTTTAAATTTTAGGAAGTAGTATATCCACAAAAAACATTTATTAATGTATTTTTTTTTAATTCGTTAAGGATATACATAACGTAAGGAAAGTATGATAATTAATTTAAGCTGTGTAAAAAATTAAATTATCGAATAAAAATATAATTCATAACTGTCCATTTAATTTAGTATTATTACCACTAGTTAACCTGTTACTTAATTGAAATCCAAATATTATGAAATGTGAAAGTTGTGTCTGTCTGTTACGCTTATAACGCCGAATTGCTGAACCGATTGTGAACGAAAATAACATGGATTTAGATTGACATTTATAAAAGATATAGCTGGCATACTTTTTGTTCTAAAACAACAAATATTAGCGTAAAAGCAGCTGGACTGGTTATCCTGAGTTCACGTTCGATTTCTGCCCCAATGTCAGAATGAAAATTCTGACATTGGGGCAGAAATTTTTTTTTAATTTATAATTTCACTCAAACGCATGTGTTAATGCGAAAAATATCATAATATTACAAAATTAATCATTATTTTAACCTTTGCCGTCTAATGGCCGAATACTCAAACGTCACTCAAACAACCCTCAAAAGTGCGCTATCTCTATCGTTTGAACGTGTTGTATAAAGACAGGAGACTTTTAAGTCCCACTTAGATTTGAGTGACGTTTGAGTATTTGGCCGTAAGACACATAAACGAAGACGTGCCGTAGACTCTTCGTATCTTGCAGCGAAGGCGTCGTAGCAAATCGCTACGTACCGAAGTTTGCCGTTGTTTCGAAAGCGCTTGACTTCCAAACGACTGGACCAAATTGAATAAATCTCTCTTCTACGTCTTAACTATTGTCAGGAGAAGGCATAAGGAGTGGCAACGCATTTACATTAGATTCCCTGAACGCCACCGCATTACCTAATCTATATGCCGTCAAATGGTAGTGTTCAGCGCTATCGTGTTCCGGTTAGATGGTAATGTATGAAACTTTTTTTTTATTTAATAAAAAAAAATACCTATTATTGTTTTATTATTACTATTATGTATGTTGTATATGTTTTTTTTAATTTAGTGGCAAACAAACATGCAGTTCACATTGATGTTAAGTGAGGACTGCAGCCTATAGACACTTACACAAAGACAAAGGTCAAAATGCAGATGCGTTACCATAGGTGTGAGTGACCATAGGCCACTCCTGAGGCCTATGGTTTTATGCTTCTGTGCCGGAAATTACAAGGCCATACGGGCATATTTCTGTTATTATATATTTTTATGACAGTTTCTTTAAAATCTTTTTTTTACTTTCAGAAAATCGCTCTGGGTGAGCGCAGACTTTGAGTTTGATTTCTACTACCATTTACGACCCCAAATCCTGAAGATGAAGATTCTTCGCCAAACACATATGGATTGGTTCCAGTACTGGAGGCGACTCATTATATAATTTTGAATATTATAAAATTACAAAATCAACTGACCGAGACAAATAACCTCTTCCTCTTTTTCCAGTAAGCATGGTTTAGTTTGTAAAAAAATTTGACACAAAAAATATTTATTTTAAGTTTTCAAAAAAATTTTGAGTTGTTGATTTTTCAAAGAAACCTTGACAACAAATAAGTTTCATTAAGTGTTAATGTATTCGGTAATGGCACCAAGTACGTAAATTAGTAATTTGTGGTATTTTTTAAATGACAATATTTATTTCGGACATGTCTCACGGATGCTGTATGTATATGAATGTATGTTGTATGTATAAGTATTTTTTCTGGTTAAAGGTACATCTACAAGATGGTGCAACAGGTATGTAAATATATATAAACAATTAATGTATAATGTATTAATTGAGAGTTCAAAACTATTAAACTATTATAATGTACAAAAGCAGAAAAATACGATAAAATGTACGTAAATTTTTTTTTAAATAAATTCAATTTTAGAAACGTGAGTTACAAAAAGGTTATCTCAACATTAATTAATAATAAAATTAAGTGTAAAAGCTGAAATCTTATTTGAAATCTACAAATAACTATTATGGACGAAGAATGAATGAAGATTGATACATAGATTTGATAGTTTTCTTTTTTGTTTTCTTGCCAATTAACATTCTCTGTCAATCTCTATTGACAGTTGATTTCTGTGATGCTACTTTCTTATTATACTTTGTATTGAATTCTGTGATGCCACTTTCTTTTTGTATATGATTTATTCTCCGTTGAACTACTTATTACGTAGAATATTTATATTATTGACCACAGTTATACAAAAATAATGAAGCTTTTAATTTCAGATATAAATTCACCCAAATCTTTATCTCAGAAAATACAACGTGAATAGCTGCTGGGGGTGAATTATCAGAATGTGCTACATGCAACTCATCTACCAATCTGTTAACCCTACAAAAACTGTCTCAATTGACATTTTTCGAGCGCTACGTTCATTGAAATAAAACTAGTTTTCTGATTTATCTCGCGTACCTATATTAAACTACGGACCTGGCGTGAAGATACATACATACATACAAACATTAAACTAAAATTATGATTTAAAGTCTGAGACCACGGCAACTGAAAAGCGACTGAAACGTCGGGTTCATTTTAAATAATAATTATAGTTTAACGTACGCGAGATAAATTCGAAAGAGTTTTATTTTAATTTGTTTATTGGGTGTAAAAACTAAACGACTGTATAGGTCGCGCCAGGTAAAAAGAACGCTGGCGGTCAAGCTGCGCGTCATGTGTTTTTATTTCATTTTATGTTATTCTATGTAATATAGTTTTCAATCTGCCTACCAATACACGAAACCGCAAGCGAAAGCTAGATCAAAAATAAACCAATAGGGCTAGTACTTTCGTGTGCGAGTGTACCGATGCGCGAACACATCTCTTCTACTTTCTTCCAGCGTTGTTTTTACGTGGCGCGACCTATAACTTCGTTTGAATGGTGCTTATAGACCTAAAACCTACAAAGATTTATTTGTAAAATATGTTTTTAAAAAAATCAGTTGGTTTCATCATTGGATCACATCGATTATTTAATCATCCATTATATTACTGGTAATAATAATTCCCAAAATTTCAGCTTGAATCATGTTTTTTTATTCACTTCGACAGAGGCAGAAATATTTTTTTCTAATAAATGAAACAAACTTGTCCTCAGATAGACCAGTCTTCTCAATGTCTCATAAAGGGAATCCTATGCTCAATTGGTCTGGATACCGGTATTCCATGAGAACCAAGTCAATGGTTGGCAGATCCATTAAGAAAGTTTGGAGGTGTTCCACCCACAGCTACCTTGGATGCTCGGCCACCTTGTACACCCTGGATGATGAAGTTATCAAAGTTCAGAGACATAACCATGCAAGGATACCTCGATATATGACGTAGATTTTTTTGCGTAATTAAATTAGTAAGCGAGCAGTTCAATTTATGGTAGAATAGCATCCTATAAATATCTACACAAAAGCAGAAAGGTTATACGTACACCGTATCATGCTATGACCGTGCTAGGAGCGTGTCAGGCAACAAATATTTATTGTTTTGAAAAGTATGATACCATGCCTTCTAGACCGTTCCGTGGCCGACAGACAACGTCGCGTGCCATGTACGGAGCGTCAAGAATTGTCGCCGGTGCCTATACGATACGGTATGATACACCGTTGATACGTTCTAGTGGGCATAGTAGTCCGTATTGTGTTGTAGATTGACCAGAAGCGCTGTACCGCACCCTAGGTATACGCGGCGAGTCGCTCTATATATGGCTACCATATCTGGCTACTCACTCCGGTCGGCCGGTGGCCGGTGGTGTCAATGTGTAAATTAAAGAGTTTTTTTAAATAACGAATTGGATGTACTTAGTAGATACGTAAAAGTATTTGCGTATTTTTTTTTCAATCGGCTCTGCTCAATTTTTTCTCAATGTTCCTTTCTTGCCTTTTTTTTTTTTCAATAACGTGATATTTTCCTACTATTTGTGGTAGTTAATTTTAAGTCGAGTGGAGATCTCCTTAATATTTAATTTGTTTAATTATAACACTCAGTATTTTATTTGGTAATTTAATTTTGGGCTTTTTCTTTTCATGTCATTGTGATTTAATTGTTAAGTTACTTTAATTAATTGTTTTATAGAATGGACTTCTATATTAACGTAATTAATAATATTTTTAGTGAATATATGGCATATGCATTTTAATACGTTTTTAATTAACTACTCCTTTTACTTACTCCTTTTCTGCCCGTGACCACGGTAGCTGGAAAGCGACCGAAACGTCGGGTGTAAGAAGTTTGGGAGTGTTGTATACGCGAGAAAATCCGCAAGTTTAATTTCTACAATGTACGAAGCTCGCGAAAACCTACGAAAACGTTACTCCTTTTAGTCTGAAATTAATAAGTTTTCAACTATTATTATTTTATAGGGAATATTGGGATGTACTATTGAAGAAGATTCCGGAGTTCGAGTCCAAAATCATTGCAAATTAGACTTAAACTCATCATTATATGATATTATTTCCAGGTTCTTATGTGAATCTCAGGTTAATGCTATAAACAACAATATGAGATACTAGTAACTCGCCCCGGCTTCGCAAAGATGCAATGAGTGTACTCGTAATTATAAGCCTATGTCACTATGCCAAGCAGCTTTCTAATCGTGAAAAAAATGTGAAATCGGTCCAGTAGTTTTGTGTGAAAACATTACAAATATATAGTAACGTAACTTCACGCCTGTAATCCCCGAAGGGGTAGGCAGAGGTAAAATGCATGCATTCAATCATACATGCAAACATCCACGACTCGCCGGTTACGTTTTGGCCCATGTAACAGGTGGCGAACCTGTTGCCATCTTCGGGCACATTACCATACTCCGGGGTACTGGAAAACTTCCAGAAAATTGAAAAATCCCAATAGAAGCAGAGATAAAGGCTTTTTAACCGTTATCTCTGATAGACCCGACCCGGGAATCGAACCCAGGACCTCTTGCGCAATAGTAGTGGCCTGCTACCACTACGCTACTGAGGCAGTTATATAGTGTTAGGGAAAATATATAGTGTTTGTAACAATACTTACTGCTCCGAAACGGCTTTACCGATCATTATGAAATCTTGTGTGTATATTTGGTAGGTATGGGAATCGGTTGTAGTCTATTTTTTATATCCCTAAATGGAAAGAGTGCCTTTCACCAAATATTGTTATTTGATTTTTTACTGGTGGTAGAGCTCCAGTGACGAAGCTCGCGGGCGTAGGCACCACCGCATTACCTGATTTACTTGCCGCTAAATGGTAGTGTTCAGCACTATCGTGTTCCGGTCAGGTGGTAATGTACGGCCCTGTAATTTCCGGCACAGAGGCATAACACCTTAGGCCTCAGGAGTGGTAACGCATTTGCATTTTGACCTTGGTCTTTGTGTGGGTGTCTATAGGCTGCAGTCATCACTTAACATCAATGTGAACTGTATGCTTGTTTGCCATTACAATTACATACTGAAGTCTTTAGACATCTACACAAAAACCAGGGGTCAAAATGCAGATGACGTTGCCACCCTTGTGACCTTAGGTGTTCTGTCTCTGTGATGATTATTACGGATTATTTGGACATTAATTTTTTTTATACCTCTCTGACGACACAAGGTTTGTTGGAGCAGCTAGTAATAATAATAATAATAATGGCAACGTATTATACGTCCCACTGCTGGGCACGAGTCTCTCCCCTTTTTTTTTGGGAGGCCTGGAGCTTACTCCACCACGCTGCTCCAATGCGGATTGGTGGAGGTGGGTGGGTTAGTGGCCAACCTACTGTCGTAACGTACCCTCCGAAGCACGGAAACGCGCATTTAATTTGCCACTAGCGGTCACCCATCACACTACCCGACCGCGCCCGTAATGCTTAACCGAGCAGATCGCTTACGATCTACACCAGCCGCTGGGCCATGCGCGCTTTAGCAGCAGTAATACTATATTATTATTATTAGAATAGATTAACGAGAAGAACAGAAAGTGGATATACAGATTTAATTAAAAATAACGCAACACCTCTTGGAGGTCGTTATCTAAATCAATGGCCGCGCACTTAATAACCTAAAAATACACTGTACATACATTACATATAGTGTAATAATTATACTATGTTCAGTAAGTAGAATTGAATCTAATTAATTGTTTATTTGCAGCCGCTCCAGTCATCATAATGTCCCAAAGAGGGAACCCCTTGATCCTGCTCGCAGGGTATAGATACTCCGTCAAGAAGACCATGTTTTACGGACCCTCGGTCAAAAGACTGTGGCGATGTTCAACCCACAACAATAGGGGCTGTTTAGCCACCCTGTATACCATAGACGATCAAATTATCAAATTCAACAAAAACCATAATCATCTGAAATTGGATTACTGAATGGGAAATGATAGCAATAAACTTATTTTTATCTATGATCACATGGATGTTAAGTGATGACTGCAGCCTATATACGAGTACAACTTCTACACAAAAACTGCAGATGTGTTCGCCTCTGTGATAGAAATTACGGGGCCATACATTCATCTGATCGGAATGGGTTGCATACGATGGGTCATTACTTCGAAAGGTTTCTACCTCGACGGGTCTTTGCCTCGACGATACCAGAGAATATGTAATAATACTACGTATAAAATGGGCACTTCGACATTCGATCACCCAACCTCCTCCCCTCTTATGGGCGACGGTTGGTATTTTCTACGTGCTACGCATACAGGTGCACGTATAAATACACGTCACTGATTGATGTCTGTGTAATAGAGACCAAATTAAGCGTTTGTATGGAATTTTGGCGTAGTGTCCGCGGTGTGACGATACGCTTCGTCGATGGCTCGTTGTCTCGAAATTTTATAGTGAGCAAAAAAAAAACCTAACACTGAACGGTGTGGCCATCATGACCCATCGACAAAACATAATTATCATCGAGGTAGGGACATCGAGGTAGTGAGCATCGAGGTAACATCAGTCGAACCTGAATACGATACTCGATCGAAATATATAAGTTCTGAACACTACCATTTTGCGGCAGATAGATTAGGTAATGCGGTGGTGCCTACGCCCTTGAGCTTCGACACTAAAGATTTGCATCTAGGAAAACAATACTTTCATACGAATTATCAATTATAATTAAAATACTCTTCCGTAATTTTTGGTACACGGTGAATCACCACTTTGGATTATTTTGGTTCCATTTGGTTATTGGATCGAAAATCTCAGTAAAACTACATTTTTTTACATTAACAAACTTTTTAATAGTTGTAATTTTTTATTTTTAGAAATTATAGAAAATGATTTTACTTCGGGCAGGAATTGAACCTGCGACCTCAGTTTAATCAGTCAGCAGTTTCACCACTAAGCTAACGAAGCCCACTAACTATCCTGCCCGAAGTCCAAATTTTTCTTTTTTTTCTAAACTTTTAAATAATTTATTTAGTTAATGTTTATTAAAGTTTGTTTTTTACTTAAATATATGCCTAATCAATATATACACACGAACCTACAAATCGTAGTTAGTCGGCTAAATTTAGGCTTCGTAAAAAGGGGGGCCACTATTAGGGGAATATTTAGAAAATTAAAGTGCCCATGTGAGTTGCGTAACATGTAAACAATACCTCAAATACAAAAACCAGTTCCTTACTTCTAAATTAAAGGAAAATTATTAAAGTTCAATATTATTGAAGGTGCTATACATATTGTGCATGTGTGTCCCACTTGCACTTAGCCGATATACAAGTAGAGATTGATCAAAAACACACCTAGATTTAGCTGACTAAAAAAATAAGTGGTCACATTTGGCTTTAAGCCGTTCATGCTATTTAAATATTTTATTGTAAGTGTTATGTCCCTTAATAAAAAAATATATTTAATTTTATAAATTATGTAGCGTTATTTTAAGCATAACTATCAGTGGTAGCTAAATAAAGAATTTCGTCCATAAAAAATGTTTTTAAAAGCAAACTCAGTTTTTATTTGTCTAATTACCACTGATGCGCATTTGAGTGTATAAAAAAAAGAGTTTGGGTCTTGTATACTATTACATTTTTTGACGATTAATATAAAACTGTCTTTTTGTGTCATCCCACATATTACCGGCACAAATATATATTTTTTAAAATTTATTTAACACATAAAAATAACATGATATACATGTTTTATATTATTTCGCATTAACACATGCTTGTGAAATATATTTTATTTAAAGAAAAATGGAAAGAAAAATTTGACTTCAAGAGCACTTCACTTTGGAAGAGCGGCTGGACTAGATTCCCAGTAGGCCGCGAGTTCGAGTCTCGCCTGAAGTCAAATTTTTCTTTCCATTTTTCTTTAAATAAAACATGATATACAATTTTTTTAATCAATGCATTACTTTAAACCACTGAGGTTTATCTCAAATGCAAATTCACATCTACGTTAAACAATTCAAAACAACAGGTACTATAATTACATAATAATATACCTATGAGTATACAATTTTTTTAAACTTACTTAAGTAAACATAAAAATCTACCTACCTATAAGTTTAATTTAATTATAATTAAATTAAATTTGTATGACTTCTAAATATTTGTCTCGGGTCTGGATGTTTCTGTATGAGTCTAGGTGTATAACTAGTATGGGACTGTGAGTGTAAGCGTATTTTTTTATTGATGGTGATAACCATCACTGGTATCCATTAATTTCCTTAAAATACCTTAAAAAATGAACTAAGTAACCGTATATTTATAAACTAGTATAAACTAACAGTAAATTATTTATTTTTTATGTAACGTGATAATCATGAATCGAATTCGATAGCTTTGTTGTCTCAATTCTACCAATGCTCGCGGCCTATTTTAGAGAAGGTTAGTGGACCTATTCAACTGCGGTTCAACGTCTAGTATGTTACAAAAATTCATAAAATAAAATAAAATATGTTTACACTCACAGCCCCATACTAGGTATAACCTGTGTCGTGGGTGCCGTTGTACATACACAACACATACACAAACACCCAGACCCGAAACAAATATCTGTAGGCCATACAAATATTTGTCCCGGTGCGGGGATCGAACCCGCGACCCTTCGAATCAAACGGTCGTCTCACACCGCTGGACTAACCGGATCGTCAAAATTGGACTCCTGGTCCAAAGACTTTCTCCAACAATAACCGGTTCCGAATTAGCCCCATACAGCATTTGGCTCTGATCTTCAACAGAACGTTGGGCCTGCTTACACTTCGTTTTCCGGTACCAGGTCATAAACTCTGGGTACAACCACATAGGTCCCTCAACAACATCGAGCTATGTGCCTTGCCCAATGCTACTTAAGTTTCACTTATGTCCGCTACTTTTATTCTCTGATATGATCTTGCAAAGGAACCTAGACTTATATCAATATAATCTACCGATAGTTTTTTAAGTTCCACCTTTATTTCCAGACTTGAACCCAGTTTTTATAATGTCTAATCGAGGCAATAAGCTGATCCTGCTCTCCGGGTACAGATATTCTTTGAAGAGAAGACACGGCGGTTCCATGAAGAAGACTTGGCGCTGTTCCACTCACAATGCACGTGGTTGTCGAGCTACGTTGTACACGATTAACAACGAAATTATAAGGATCAATTCTAATCACAACCATGAGCCGATTTTTGAAAGAATTTCTAAGAAAAAAATTCCGTCTTTTTGGTGAAATACCGTAACATCTATTGAATTCGGCTGTTTTGTTTTTGTTTTGGTGTGAATAATCGAGATTATATTTTCTGTACCATGGCGTGTTACTGCGGATTTAATTAGGAACTGCGAAAATTTTGTTTCATTCTTCTGATGGTGCTTATGCATCGACGATAGCTGCGTTGTGTCGTCGATGTGCTTATGCAAAAACGAGACAAAGCTAAAAGTGATCCGGTTCGCAATAAAAAAAACATGGTACACAGATCCTTAAAAGGAATCTGTTACAGTAACTCTCGGTTGTGTGGAAGTGCTAATCTTTAAAGTTTTTTTTTATTGTGTAATGTGAACATAGTGTCTAGTTATCTGCCTTAATGTTTTGGTAAATTTTATTAACGTTGATATTGATAATATTATTAATGAGTCGGGTTTTTACTGTTAGTTAATAATACTATTTAGCAATAATAATGTATGTATTTTTATTAAATAAATATTGAATATGAATCCGACAAGGAAGCATTATTTCGTTACAATATTTTTATAAATGTCTATATTTATTTGAGGTATTGAGGTAACATTATGTATTTTATTAATCAAGAAGTGATCTTCTCATAATTGAACATGACTTAATTAAATATCATCTACATTCTGGCTAAAACATTTACCTACTGTAGCTGCGATTTTATCTCTTGCTTCTTTTCTATGACCATTGACAGAATATTCACCAACAATAAACAATATTGTAAATCAAAGCGATGATGTTATGACAGTAGAACATTCTTCGAAGAATCTGTGACGCTATAATCGATTTTGCACGACTGAAACGATTGTGGTAACTTTAGATATGTCTTGGTTTAAAGGACACAATTTACTTTAATCTGAACATGATGGTTTTAAGGTACACGGCGTATTTTATACGCGCAGACGACGCGCGTATTAGGAACGCGCTTCTTCGGCGCTGTCGACGCAGATTGTTGCGTTTGCATTGATGATACAAGCGCGCGATTGAAGCGCGTTTGAAGCGATACAAACGCGCGTACAAAAGACTCAACCGAAGTCATTGTACAACTGGAGACTGGGGGAGTCGCTGATCAAAACGCAAAGGCTACGAGCGACTACAGCACATATACGCGCAGTAGATGCGCGTTTCACGATCGCCCCGTGTGCTTAGGTTACAAGGTTGCGTTCATATCTCGTATGAAGCGCTTATACGCGCGTCACCTGCGCGTCGTCTGCGCGTATAAAATACGCAGTGTGCTATGGGCGTAAGCAATTAAAATGTCATGATCAAACATTAAGTCAGTTTGTGTTCTTTGATCGTCGATTGTCTTTCTTCATCCGTTGAACGTCATTTGTCAAAATAATTCATTGAACTTCTTCTTCGGACGTGATTTGTTGAACGTTATTCGTTGAAATATTGTCACATCATTGATTACCAATGCATCGATCTCATATTTTCGTTATATACAACAAGTGATATTGTTTGTTAAAACGATGTAATACACTCTTTAAAAGATTTCGATAATGTATTCTTTTACTTCCAGATATTTCATCACTAGTATATGTCGATTCGAAACGAGGCAATCCCATGTTGGTGCTAAATGGATACAGGTACTACTTAAAAGAAAGCAGGACGACGAATAAAGGCACGAAAAAGAGATGGCCATGTTCTACCCATAATAGCAGAGGTTGTCGAGCAACTATAACGACAATAAACGATGAAATTGTCAAAATAAACACAGAACATAGACACGGACCCGTCCTTGCGAATAATGTGGTATAAAATATATAAAAAAGATTAATAGGAAAGATTAATAAAGATTTATTATTCATGGTTTTATTCATAAGCTACGCTTATTTGTCCTTTTTTTACCTAGTCTAGGAGAACAGACGGCGGGTAGTGTGAGACTCGTACCTCGTACTCACTAAAACCACAGTACAAATATGAACAGTACTGAAATTACGTACAAAACGTTCGAAACGGCACACTAACACAAACAAGTGCCACGACGCTCGATGTAGCGAGTAACTCAGTACTGCAGCACCGCGAGAACCGCTTAGAGGCCTCGTTGATGCGCATGTTTGTGTGAGTGTGACGTTTCAACGTTTTGTACGTAGTTTCCACACTGTTAATATTTGTACTGTGCTAAAACCACGCGGTATTCTGACTCGTCCGCCATCAGTAGCGCTAACGCACACATCCGCGACCCCGTCGGCGGCTGCTTGTTTCCGAGCTCTCCTAGGTTTGAGCTCTTGCTTTGAGCTTAAACAAAAACACTAAATTTGAACCAAAAATTCGTTTTTTTTTAATATAATTTTCAAAATACATAATACATAATGAAATTATTTTCTTACCATCTATCCTATCACCCGGGTTAGGCTTGAGGTTCAGTTCTGGGACACCCTGTATAAAAAAATCTCCGATGGCGTTACGAAGTTTGCCGGGTCAGCTAATTACCCATAAATATATTGATTTGTTGATCTGTACTACTTCAATAGGTTTAATTAGGAACATATTTTCCAGATTCCCCGATACCGATGTTCGTGAACTCAAGCCGAGGTAAGCCGTTGATTCTGCTAGCAGGCTACAAATATGCTGTCAAAGACTACAGGTTGCTTGGTAGAAGCGTCAGGAAAAGATGGCAGTGTGCCACACATAAGACACGAGCGTGTAAAGCCACTCTGGTTACTTTAGATGATGAAATTATAAAGGTTAATGACTTGCACAATCACATGCCTGTGCATGCGGAGTGATAATTAGTTAGAAATACTTTTTCACGAAACATTTTCAAATCATTCGTTATATAATATTTATTGGTTCTTTTTTTTCAAATTATTTCCCCTTTTTATCCTAAAATACATTGACGTCTACAATATACGTAGGTACGCACAGATGCACGGGGCATACCTGCATTTTTACAGTAAAATCGCTTCTTTTATTTCCTGTACTGTATAAAAATGTTGTTTGCATCGAAGGGCTGTTCCATGATATTTATTGTAATATATTTTAAGGAAACAAAATAAACATTGTTATATTTTAATAAAGATTTATTATTTTACGAACTAATTATTTTTATTTACCCGCCTATAGCATGTAAGTTGGTGTGAATTACAAAAAAAAAATCTATTTCGAATTTCTATATTACTGAATAATATGCATGTACAAAATCATTACTTTAGAGTAGGGTTGCCAGGTCGTTTAACCTAATAGTCTGACAGACCATCAAGTTTTAACCGAAAATTTGGGAAAAAAGGCTGGACACCCACAACAGAAGCGTTCGAAGAGCGCCTAGCTCACTCGTTTAAAAAATGTAAAAACGTGGACACTGTTGTGTTTTGTGTCAGATACAAGATACCGATGAATATTTGAATACCCCCACTGGGACTCTACGAGACACCACTGCCACCTTGAAAACTGTGTCGGGAATAAGATTGCCGCTTCCATTACGAAATGGGAGCAGAAGAAGCCGAGGCAGAAGGAGATACGCCGGAGCCTAATCGGCGAAGCGCGCTCGCATGCGCGACGTCATCGACGATGACGGTTTTTGTAGAACCAGTTTGAAATCATTCAACTCCCTGCGCATATGTGTGTCTAGTTGCTTCCACTTAACACTATATACGAATATCGTAATGATCATAAAGTGTTCGGTGTCGGTAACTGAAAACTAAAAGTCGTCAGTTGAAGACACAAGCAACATTACTAAATTTCCTTACAACTGTACCAACCTGCGCAACGATAGCTACGGTTTCTACTGGTGTATCGTGTCGGTGACAGGAAACCGGCAACTGTGTCCGATTGCCGATACGGGACACAGTGTGAGTTCTTTTCCACCAGAGATGTGCGATGCTGCGAAGATGTGAAATCTACGCTACGGAAATATGTGACCGTTTCCAGCGATACTAAGCTATGTAGCAAAGTAACTGTACAAGGAAGGTACAGCTGTACTATGAAACGCATCCATAGCTCGCATCCATCGCACACATCCTTCCATATAAAAAAAATATGTCTTAGCTGAATCCGTTTCCTCCAGTGCCAAGCTATGTGCACCAATGAATACGATTGGTGGATATTATATTACATTGGACAGATGAACTCATCCATAGCAACGTAGCATAGCACATCTCTGGTGGAAAAGCACCCTAAATTTCCTGTGGTGGTGTGCTACATCGGTAACAGAAAGTGTCCACGTTTGCGTAGCGCCTTAATCGCCGATGGATTGACTTGTAAACATCAGAAACAACAAGCGATTATTTACCAGTTCTTTTACTTGTGGTACCAGCGACGGAGCTCGAGAGCATAAAAACAGAAAAAGTCATGGCACACTATCCCGGCACCGCAACAGCACCGCTAGAAAACGCAGAAATTATTTTCCTATTCAAATTTGAGCATTAAATCGTTACAACTCATCTCGCAGCCCGCGCGCTGCAAGCGAGCGAATTGCGTGCTTACAGCGTGCTGGCCGCGTCCTTATTGTTCAATCACAAATGCCATATAAAAATTGTGTTCGCGGTGACAACAAGCTTGCACCTCGCGGCTGGCGCGCGATAATAGCACGCTGGCGACTAGCCGTACACTAAATTCAAGGCGACCCCGCCGTGCTGGTGCTGTACTGTTGCGGTGCTGGGATAGTGTACCATGTCCTTTACTGTTCTGGTTACACTAACCCTGAGATTCACAGACCACTCTTCGACTTTACTTTGAGCAAAGTACGCTTAGAAATGTCAAAACCCATTTTTTTATATGTAATTGAAGTGGTAAGCAAGCATGCAGTTCACATTGGTGTTAAGGGATGACTGCAGCCTACAGGTATATTAGGTAATGCGGTGGTGCCTACGCCCGCGAGCTCCGTCACTGGAGCTCTACCATCAGTAACCTATACTGTACTGACAGTTCTAAGCATACTTTGCTCAAAGTAAAGTCGTAGTGCGGTCTTTGAATCTTGAGTGTTATGTATGGCTCTATGATTTCTGTCCGTAATTACACTCCTTACAAAATGTCGATAATGTATTTTTTTACTTTCAGATATTTCATCCCTAGTATATGTCGATTCGAAACGAGGTAATCCTATATTGGTGCTAAATGGATACAGGTACTACTTAAAAGAAAGCAGGACGACAAGTAAAGGCACGAAAAAGAGATGGCTATGTTCTACCCATAATAGCAGAGGCTGTCGAGCAACTGTAACCACAATAAACGATGAACTTGTCAAAATAAACACAGAACACAGTCACGAACCCGTCCTTGCAAATAATTTGATATGAAATATATAAAAAAGTTTAAAAATATGATATTTTTTATTTTGGTCTTACCTCAAAGCCTTTTTAATCAACTATGTAGTTTTGATACCATTTTCAAATTAATCGGATTTATCGCTCGAGCTCAAGCGTAAGCACCACCGCATTACTATATTAGGCTATGCGGCCTATTTATATCTATATAAAATCTACACTACTAGTCATCATATCTGCATAATACCAGAAATTTCGATTTAGATGAGTTACCACTCCAAAGACCTAAGCTGTTTTGCCTCTGTGCCAGAAATTACTGGGCCGTACATTTTCACCTGATCGGAATACTTAGCGGTAAATTCGGCCGTTAAGCAACAAGCAGTATTAGGTAATGTGGTTGTGCCTACGCCCTCGACAGCCAAAAAATGCAGCATGCTTGTTTCGACTTAATTAAATTACCCCTCTGAGGCCTTAGGGTCATAGCTCACTACAGCCATCCGATACCCGGCCAGCATCTCTTCGTTTTACGGCATCCACTCGTTGTCGACGCACCCGTCGACAACGGGTGAACGACGCGATGTTACTTGTAAACCACTCGCGGACGTGGTCCACTTGAAAACAGCGAATTGGCAATGCAAGTCATCGCAAGACAAGCTAATGGTCACCGAGTGATCCACTCGCCGTCCGCGAGTAAACCGCGCGCCGCCCGCGCCTTGACGGCTTACAGTCGAGGCGATACGGAGCGGAGTTGATGTAATGAGCGCAGACCGCTCGAGACGGTCGGGCGCTGGTCGGATGCAGGGTAGCTCTAATGAGCTATGACCCTTAACGTATCGCAATAAAGCGTCAGTGGGTCCTAAGTTTCATTCAGTTCTGATCTTGCAAAGACTATACTTTCCAGTTAATTTTACTTTGTTTTTAGATTCATCGACACTAGTATTCGTGAATTCGCTTCGTGGTAATCCGCTGATTCTGCTATCGGGCTACAAATATTCCGTCAAAACCAGTAGATGTCTTGGCAAGAGTGTGAAAAAAAGGTGGCATTGTTCCACTCACAACGATAGAGGATGTAGGGCTATATTGACCACTGTTGATGACGAGATCATGAAATTAAATGACTCTCATAATCATGAACCTATTCATTGAAAACAGTAAAATAAAATAAAATACGCTTACATTCACAGCCACATTAGGTAGGTGTTATGTAAACCTGCGTCGTGGATGCCGTTGTACACATACAACACATACACAAACACCCAGACCCGAAACAAATATCTGTAGGCCATACAAATATTTGTCCCGATGCGGGGATCGAATCCGCGACCCTTCGAATCAAACGGTTATCTCACACCGCTGGACTAAACAAGTAAATATGCATTTTTTATGTTATGAAAATGGTAAACAAGCATGCAGTTCACATTGATGTTAAGTGATGTGATGACTGCAGCCTATAGACACTTACACAAAGACCAGAAATACAGATGCGTTACCACTCCTGAGGCCTAAGGTGTTATGCCTCGGTCTCGGAAATTACAAGGCCGTACATTACCACCTGACCGGAACACGATAGTGCTGAACACTACCATTTAGCAGCAAGTATATTAGGTAATGCGGTCGTGCCTACGTACTGTGTTTTGAGCATTAAATTTTTTATATTCTAGATTTAAAAGTGGTTAGGTACCTTAAGTTTTCAATGTTTTGTACATTTGAATGAGATATGAAATTAAAATGCTCTCATTTTGTGTAATTATGTTTATTGTTAAACTGAAAAAGAATTATTAAACGAAACAACGATGTATTTATTTGTATTTCTTACAAGGAAACTTAATTAACGAAATTATTTAATTAATTCTACTAAAAAATGACAGTTGATCTTCTATTGCATAGAGCAACACCGGAGGGCAGTAGCCATATGCTGGCCTTCCCCTCTGTCAAAGTACAAGTCCAAATGGGCCTATACCTGTCGTCTAGATATTTAAATGTGTGCGTGAAATTGTTTGTGTATTCTGTTAAAGTCGAGGTGTGTGTTTCGTAGTAATAGACGATTTTTGTAGTGTGCGTGTGTGTTGCACGCATTTCCCTCCGCAAAAAATGACAGATTGTTTTGCATTGGTAATACTTGCTATGGCTATTACCCTCCGATCCGCCGCGACCGGTGGGCCGCGTTGCTATATGTTCTATTGTTATGCGGACGTTATTGTCCGATCAAATGTCATATTTTTCTCATGAGCTTGCGGGTCAATGAGTACTTTTAATGTTTTCTTTGAGTAACTTTAATATTAAGGCCTGTGCAGACGACGAACTTTTGTGCCTAGGGGACAAACATTCTCAAATACTTTTCGGGGTACTCTTAGTCCTTTGTGTGCGTTATTGCATACAATTTATAAGAGATCTTCATTGGTGGATAAAAAGTACCCTAGAGTACTTCGTCTGCGCAGGCCTTTAAAGAGATAGATATAGATATAGGCAACAGTCATCAATCATGTCATATTAAGAAAAACTGAATAATATTTTGAATAAGCAACAATTACAGACAGAGCCGAAATATGACACACACACCTAATAGGACTCAATGAGTAATCTAATAGGATTCAAAATGAGACGTCAAAATGTTATCATCAGGTGTTTTTTCTTCTGGCTGCCCTGTACAAAAGGTTTTAATTACTACACTGATCGTTTGTTGTCATAAATTTAATATTTTATTTAAAGAAAAATGGAAAGAAAAATTTGACTTCAGGCGAGACTCGAACTCGCGGCCTACTGGGAATCTAGTCCAGCCGCTCTTCCAATTGAGCTACTGAAGTCCTGCCCGATTTGTCAAATCTTTCCTTCACATTTATTGCCTTGCTTTATGGTAGCAGTAGCGCCATCTATTACCAACTATGCTAGTTAGGCAACCGATATAATAGACTTTTCAGTTTATTGAATATCGTTCATATCGTTTATAAAATATATTTCACAAGCATGTGTTAATGCGAAATAATATAAAAACAATTATAAATTTAATATTTCATACCGTACTACCTCTTCCCCTCTATTTTCCCCTTATCTGACGCTTTCGTCGCAATTAAAGTTCTGTCAGCTTCCGGCCTACATACAAATATACAAAATAACCTATAAAAGATTTAATTCATCTGAATCAACATTTTAAATTAAAAGTTTTATATTGGTTCCTTGGTTTGGTAGGAAAGACCATTTTTATGTCGAGGAAGTAATAATATTTAGAACAAACAAGGATGCAGTTCACATGGATGTTAAGTGATGACTGCAGCCTATAGACATTTACACAAAAAACAGGTAAAAATACAGATTTAGTACCACCCCTGAGACCTTAGTTACAGTACAAATATGAAGAGTGTGGAAACTACGTACAAAACGTTCGAAACGGCGCGCATCGACGCTCGAGTAGCGAGTGACTCGGTACTGCAGCACCGCGAGAACCGCTTAGGGGTTTAGTCGATGCGCATGTTTGTGTGAGTGTGCCGTTTCGAACGTTTTGTACGTAGTTTCCATACTGTTAATATTTGCACTGTGCCTTAGTTGTTATGTCTCTGTGATAACGGGGCCATATATCTTCAAAAAGTTTCGTGAAATATAGGCATTAATTCATGTGGTGGTAGAACTCCAGTGACTGAGCTCGCGGGCGTAGGCACCACCACATTACCTAATATACTTACCGCTAAAGTGTTCAGCACTATCGTGTTCCGGTCAGGTGGTAATGTACGGCCCTGTAATTGCCGGCACAGAGGCATAACACCTTAGGCCTCAGAAGTGGTAACGCATATGCATTTTGACCTCTGGTCTTTGTGTGAGATCATCAATATGAACTGCATGCTTGTGTGACACTTTCATATCCTTCATAAAAAAAATGTGTAATTTAAACTTAAATTACAAACCTCTTTACCAGATTCGACACCACTGTTCATCTCCTCGATCCGGGGCAAGCCGCTGATCCTGCTAGCGGGGTACAAATACTCCGTAAAAGACTACAGGACGTTGGGAAAGAGCACTAAGAAGAGATGGCACTGTTCCACCCACAATGCTAGAGGATGTCGAGCGACCCTAGTCACTATTGATGACGAAATTATTAAAATAAGTGGCTCTCATAACCATTAACTCTGTAGTCGACAACACTAACCCTTTCCGGTAGTGAGAAGTATTATTTACTGAATTGTGTTAGCAGTAGCAATTTTTAGGAATTTGTACCTCAAAAGTATGTCCATCTGTCACAGCTATTTTGCATCTTTTGTAAATTGGTTGAAATATACTTGGAGGTGTCGGTAAAAAAATCAAGTCGCCTATGAGCTTTCATCAAAGACGCTGCTTAAACCTTTTGAGATATGACAAAACAATGGTTGAATATATATGCCTATGTATCTTCACGCCAGGTCTCTAACGGGGTAGGCAGAGAGTGTAGAGCGCCTCGTCTACCTTCATCATTCTCTTCATACCTACATGCACGCCGATTCCTAAGACTTTTGACCCCACCATCAGACAGAACTCGACCTATTTGGTCATGGTAGGTTAGTCTTGGTCTTCCTGGGCCTCTGCAACCATCCACATTCGCATTGTATATCTGTTTAGTCATTCGCTCATTCGACAGTCTTTTTATATGCCCGAACCATCGGAGCATGCTTTTTTTCTTTTTACACCGATACTATCATTCCCACAAAGCCTCTTTCTTACATCTTCATTACAAACGCGATCGGTGAGCGATACCTCGCAGATCTTGCGCAAAGATCTCATCTCGACCGCGTTTAATTTACTTTCATGCTCTTTCCTGCATACCCAGTTCCCACATCCATATAAAAGCGTTGAAGTACAGCATTATGTACGGTGGTATCATCTATGGTGGAATATTTTCCCTTTATATCCCTGTACATCAATTATTATTGATGTTTGCGTTTCATTATTTTGTTTGTTTTTGACATATCATAACAGGTGCTTGTCATCCTAAATTAATAAATAAATTCCTGGTTCTGAATCTGATTCCGAATGATACGATAACGTGCAAAAAAATCGATACCGAGAAGAATAAGGTACACTAACAACTTTCAAAAGTCTGTCATTGTAAAACCTATTACATACATGTATCGAGGATTACTTATTTTAACACTAGCTTATAAGTTTGACAGTTCAACTAACACGATGTGATGTGAAGTATATTAAATTAATACTAGTGTATCACTCAGTAGCTATTTTATTTAATGTTAATATTGTAGAAATTATATTGGCGACTTTTCTCGCGAACCGATGACTACCGATGAATTCTTCTGTATATACGCGAGTAAATCTGCAAATATAATGTCTACAATGTATGAAGCTCGCAAATACCGATTAATATTAAAAAAATAATAAAACAAAATTACGTATCGGTTGTTTTGTTTTAAAATTACAGTTTAATTTTTTTTGTTGTTTTTAGTTATTGAAACCAATTTAAACCAATCATAAATCTTGTTTAACAACAATTTACACTTAAATTTAACTCATAAAATTATTTTTATTATTAAATTTTGTTGTAATATCCAGTACATATTTACAATATATTGTATGATTTCAGATTTCGTGACACTCGAATTTGTCAACTCGAAAAAAGGCAAGCCTTTAATTCTACTGGCTGGGAATAAATTTTACGAAGGACCAACTACAGTGCTGGGGAACAGTATAAAGAAAAGATGGCGGTGTTCGTACCACATGACAGGGTGTCGAGCAACTCTTATAACTATAAATGATAAGCTTGTGGGTACATTGAACATGCACAATCATAATCCCCCTGCTAAATTAAGGGCAGCCCATTACACTAAGTACATCCCTGAGAATTCTTGCGTCAAAGTTAATCGAAATTATTAAAGAAGATATGGGGCTGGGCCTGTACCGTCACGTTTAATTGGCATTCAGTTAACAAAGTGCTTAAATGTTGTTTCATTTGTTTAAATGACAACTCCAAAAGTTGAAACGAGACAAAACTAAGAGCGATTCAGGTTTAGGTGTGCAATGAAATGTCATGGTACTGGCTGAATGGATAAAGTCGTAAAACTTAGTTGAACAAAAAACAGTTGTGAAACTAAAATTGACGCTTAATTTAAGTTTCTTCTTTCTTCTTCTTTCTTTAGGCTGTAATGTAACAAGTAACTAATAATGAATGATTATCCACAATCGGTGGTAATCATTCATTACGTATTATAAGATAACTAATAGATAAAAATTAGGTAGATGTTATGAAGTAGTGGTAGAACAAAGTGAATAGAGAAAAACTTGCCTAAGTATTTATACGATTTTCTACAGCATCTACGAGAGTTTTTTAATCAAAGGTTTTCTTTAAAATATTGTGGCGATAAAAAGAGTACAATTTTATCTTTTTCTGATGGTTAAGGCCGCGTTGGTCTTATTTACCTTTTTTTTTTGGAAATATGGTTTAGTAGCGATAGTATTTGTCGCTAAAAATACAGTTAAAAAAATAAGTTATATAAGATAACTAGCTGGCCCGGCGAACTTTGTATCGCTTTAAAGTAAAGATTGAAAAAGACACTACAGTTTTAGCGAAAGTAACAAACGGCAATAAATTGATTTTTGAAAATTGCATGGCCTGTCCAGTTTTGGTAATACATCAAAATAAAAAGTGTACATCATAATGGCGAGAAATTGACATTTGAATTTATAAAATTATTTATTTTATTTCACGAATTATCAAAAGATACGAATTTTGCGGATACATGTTCTCGACTCAGAATAATTATTTTTTTACGATCATTAATTGTGAATAGGTTTCGATCAAGTCTAGCGTAGATCTGTGGCAGAAAAAAGGACATGTAACGTCTGTGCTTAGGTTCATAATGGCGGATGTTAAAAATTGAATATTAACATTGTGCATTTTTAACCACTAATGTCACCAACACTACCACCACCACCACCACCACCATCGTCAGCATCACCACGATCACCAACCACCACCGTCACAGCTACCACCTCCACCACCGCCACCACCACAAACGTCACCAATGCCATCAACGTCACCATCTATGCCACCAATGCCACCAAAACCACCACCACTACCACCACAACCAATTCCTCCAAAACTACCAACAACACCACCAATGTCACCAAAGCCACTAATGCCTCCATCGCGACTAAAAATCACCACCACCACCACCAACGCCATCAACACCGCCACCAGAGTCACCAACAATACCTACGCCACCAACGACACCAATGATACCAAAGCCACTAACGCCACTAATGCAACTAACGCCACCAACGCCACCAACGCCACCACCACCACTACCAACACCACCAATGCCACCAACATCCACTAACTCCACCAAATACCTAAAAATTCTATGAAAATTTGAGGCGTCTACTTGCTACCATTATTACTATCGAGCAAAAAATATATGAAAAAAACACGTTTATTGTATGCCACCTTAATATTTTCATTTTTTATTTTTTGTACTTAATTTTGTCGTTATAGCGGTAGCAGAAATACATTATTTGTGAAAATTGTAGCTTTCCAGCTACCTATCACTGTATATGGGATACAGCCTGGTGACAATCAGACGGACGGACGGACGGACAGACAGATAGACAGCGGAGGATTAGTAATAGGGTCAGTTTTTACCTTTTAGTTACGGAAACCTAAAAAAGATAGAAGATAGAGAATAGTTTCAAATGAGCATTTATTGAAATGATTAAGTATTCATTACACATTTCTGAACGCAAGCGTAATACTTTTCAATTAAAAAAAAAAACAATACACATAAAAGTTTATTCATACATTTTAAATAGTTTATGAACGCATGCATAAATGTCAATCATTACTTACAGATTTTGACAAAAAAAATTGACAGCTCAGAAACTAAAGAACTTTTAGGGAAAATAACGCATTTTTCAAGTATTCGTCAATTTTTTTTAGTTTTAAGATGTATTCTGCTATTCGGACAAATCCAACAAATCAAAAACCATGAAAATTGGTCCAGCAGATCTCGAGTTATAAGTGTTGTAACAAACCCGACTTTCTTTTATATAATATACTAGCGGCCCGCCCCGGCTTCGCCCGCGCTGCTCTGCTCCTATTAGTCATAGCGTAATGTAAGCTATCCTATCTCTCAAGTTGGATCGAACTGCACATGGTGTGCGAATTTTATTATAATCGGTTAAGTGGTTTAGGAGTCCATTGAGGACAAACATTGTGACACGAGATTTATATATATTAAGATGAAACTAGTAAAAGAGATGGCCGACCAGGCTGACGCGGTATGAATGTAATTAAATTTACACGTGCATAATGAATTATAAGCGCAAATAAGAGAATTAAGAGTGTAAGCTACTTATAAACGCGATTGTAAAGATCCACAAACGCACTCGTAAACTGTCATAAACGCACTAGTAAACGCGCTCATATATTTAGATATAACTGTAACATGTTATACAATCATGTATTATCACCTCAAGTTTAAGTTAATATGCTACATCCTGCTTTGTCTATGCTTTTTGGCTTTAGCTATAGAACTTTGAATATAGATTACATTATTATACTCGTACCATAAGTCGTAATAATTTATAATTGAAATTACATAAAATTAAAAATTCACTAATTTTCTGTTTCACCACCTAAACACACCAGGCACCTAGTTATTCATCCACTAATTTAAATATACAAAAATTAAAAATTAATCACTATCATTTTACTTTTAATCATCGCATATAACATATCACACTCGATCGCTTAAAAATTAATCAGCGAAGGTCGACCATGTGACAAAATATGTATTTATTTATTGCATAGTGATACATTTTTTTTTCTATAAAATGTATTTGTGAGTAAACTAGGTAATAAATTGTCAGATTATGTAGTGATTAAACAAGTTGACTTTTCAACGCATTAGGTTAGTGTATATTTATCTCAAAATTAGAATTAAATCGCTTCTTTTATAATCATATGGTAATTAGCTCATAGTTATTTAGTAAATAGTTTGCCAGATATATTTTTAGCGTAGGGACCATAAAATATACCTGGTATACAGGGTATGAACCCTGTATACCAGGTTTATGTTATGGTCCCGTAATAACTTTTATTTATGTAATGGAAATGGCCAACAAGCATGCTGTTCACATTGATGTTAAGTGACGACTGCAGCCTATAGAAACCTACACAAAGACCAAAGTCAAAATGTAGATGCGTTACCACTCCTTAGGCCTAAGGTGTTAAGCCTCTGTGCCGGAAATTATAGGGCCGTACATTACCACCTGACCGGAACATGATAGTGCTGATACTACCATTTAGCGGTAAGTATATTATGTAATGCGGTGGTGCCCGCGAGCTCCATCACTGGAGCTCTACCACCAGTATACCAGGTATATGTTATGGTCCCGTAATAACTATCACTGAGACATAACAGCTAAGGTCTCAGGGGTGGTAAGACATAATCTGATCTCTGGTTGATCTCTGGTTTTTTGTGTAGATGTCTATAGTCTATAGTTATTACTTATAGGTCAGGATCATACTGCAGAATCATTTCGTTCATCCAGATATGCTGCAAACCTGATTTTTACCTAGACAACCTAGTGGATATATTTTCTCTAGATTTTAAATATGCGTAAAAGTTAGGTTTGCAGCATATCTGGATGAAGGAAATGATTCTGCAGTGGGATCCTAACCTAATAACATCCATGTAAACTGCACGGTTGATTGCTTACCTTAGTAACATAAAAAAAATCTTGGTTAGGACATTGAGATGTTAATAGATACATACAAACATTCAGGATAGTAGTTTTACGCTGTTTTACTTAATTGCATTATAACTATTCATAAAATATATTGAGAAAAAAGTATTGTAATTTTATTTGCTTAGCCATGATTATTAAGGAAAATCTTGAGCTATGAAACATAATCAGCTAATTTTGGTAGCTGTCGTAACACAGTTTTATAGGTATATGTTTAATGCATTATATATTCGATACAGTATGAGCTAAGTAATTTTTAGGTATGTAATATTTATACATTAACCCCCTTATTCATAAACGTACATTAGACTCGTTTTAGCTATAGAATGCTTTGTCTTTGTCAGTTGCATCGTCTAATGTGCAGGATAGAAAAAGACAGAGGAGAGATTAGCAACACATTAGCTAAAATACGTTTATGCATAAGAGGGATAATATCTACCCTTTGAGCGATGAAGATCGCTGTTCGTAGTCGGTTAATATATTTTAAACTGAACACCTCATAAATATTAAAATGATGCAACCCTTAATATGTTCCACTGCTGGGCACGAGTCTCTCCCCTTCTTGGGAGGAGGCCTGGAGCTTACTCCACCACGCTGCTCCAATACGGGTTGGTGGAGATAAGGGTTAGTGGCCAACCCATTGAGTGGAACACTTAAATTAACTATGAAATTCATCTTTGCTATTGACAGTTAACCCGCTATAATAATATTTTGCAGTTAAAGCATTAAAAACTATGCAGCCTACTTGACTGCTGGCTGAATGTGATTGACTGCAGGCTTCGGCATAAGTAATTTTGTCTGAAATTCCTCCTCATTTTCATTCTGAGCACCGTGAAAGAGTACTATTAGTATGAAATTATGTATTTTTGTAAGAACATAAAAATAATATAATTATGAATTCTAAATTCTATTGAAACTAATTATGTAGTAATTTTCAGACAAAACTACTTTTAATCAGCATTGAACTTACTAGTCCAAACTTCTTCACCTTTTTTACACTTTTGACCGCTCGACTTTGAATGCTACATAACTACACAACGTCTGCGTTCAGTAGGAGAGATACTGAACCCTCCGTGTACCGTTGGCCCTGTAAGGCTAGAAATTTTTGTAGGGATGAATCATAACATGCTAAGTACAAAAACCATCGGCATCAACCCGTCACGTCATCTGGATTTTTGATGAGAAAAGTTACTTCCATATTTTAGATCTGACTCGATTGCGACCATTTATGTTGCGTCTTAAAGTCTAATTTTTGTGTGTTCGGATATTTAAAGAAAATCACGATTTTTTTTTTTTTTTATGTAATAAAAGTGGCAAACAAGCATGCAGTTCACATTGATGTTAAGTGATGACTGCAGCCTATAGACACCCACACAATGACCAGAGGTCAAAATGCAGATGCGCTGCCACTCCTGAGGCCTAAGGTGTTATGGCCTCTGTGCCTGAAATTACAGGGCCGTACATTACCACCTGACCGGAACACGATAGTTCTGAACACTACCATTTAGCGGCAAGTATATTAGGTAATGCGGTGGTGCCTACGCCCGCGAGCTCCGTCACTGGAGCTCTACCACCAGTAAATTTGTTATATTACCCCTGATCTAAAAAATGGAAGTAACATTTCTCATCAGAAATCTAGATGACGTGACCGGCTGATCCTTGCCAGGCGATGGTTATCTTACTTAGCATATTATGACTCATCCCTACAAAAATTCAAGGTTTACAGGCGTTCCGATACTCGAAGGGTTCACTAGCTCTTGGACCATCACATTTACTTTACGAGATTTTTAAAAGTCAGTAGTCGTAGTTAGTTTTTCGGCCCAAAATATGTCCCTCGTTTTTTTACTAATTCCTTTGTATTTTTTAAATAAAATAATCAGAAAAATAGTGCATAATTATTTTACTTAGCATAATATTAATTATATAATAAAATGTTCATGGAACATAACCATGCTCTGAAACATTAATATTATTATTTAAACCTTATGTTATATTACGCATAAGACTTACCCCCTTATTCATAAACGTATTTTAGGTAAAGTGTTGCTAATCTTTCCTTTGTCTTTTTCTATCCTGCACATTTGACAATGCAACTGACAAGGACAAAACATTCTATAGCTAAAACGTATCTTATGTACGTTTATGAATAAGTGGGTTAGTTTAGAACAGTGTAATAGGCACAGTTCTTTAGCATGTTATTATAAAAATAAAGCAGCTGTTATTATTATAATACGTACATGATATCTTACAACTACCACTTTTTTGAATTGTGTGATCTTTAGTGAGCGTGTTCACCATTTTTTTTCTTTTCTTCATTATTTCTTTCCGACGTGTTCCATATAAGGTACAGTCTTCTATTAGGTCACATTTTATTCTATAGGTATGGAGGTTGGACTTAAACTTCCAACCAACTCCAAATTTTACTCAATTATATGAACAGAAATTATCATAGCATATATTTTTATTCTATTTGTCGACTAAAAGAGCATTTATGATTAATTTGATTAAACTTTTTTTACTTTTCTAATTACAACTTGAATCTATTCGTGTCATGTTTAACTATGTAGTAGTATGACGTAAATAACAATGTAATCATAGTTATATTTTAATAAATATTAGCTTGAGATAATTATTTGTTTTTGTTCACTTTGTAAGTAAATTACATATTTATTACAGTGCCTGTGAATAGTAAAATAGAATAACAGTGCGTGAACACGGCCTTTTAGGTTGCCTCCAAAACTTCATTGTAAATGTTCTGGTAAAGTAGTCATCACTTTACTCGAATTCCTGACTGTGACTCTGACTGACCGATTCTGATTTTAACGCTGATTATTACGAATATGAAATATCGTTTTACTTATTTATTTATTTATAAAAAAAAATAACTTGACACTGGCAATATGCGTAAGAGCGATGCCAAAATAATTAAAAAAAACCCTTAGAAAACTTGACTACTATGTAGCATGGTTAAATGATTGGAAGACTCTGGGGGCGACTTCACCCTCGCATTCACATAATTCGCACAATTCTAAGTACATAATATTAGGCAACTTGTAATTTTATATTCTAGATTATGCAAGAAATAAAAGGCTTTTTTATTTTATTTATATATTTTTATTGTCCCTAGTTCATTTTGGCTGATTGTCATATGGCAAACGTACATCTGCTCTTCGTACATCTCCTTGGCGAACTCATGACACAAAATTCTGATGAAGATTTTTGATTGATAACAATTAATACAGATAGTATTATGGTTTACAGATTACATGAGACCAATATTCGTGGACTCAAAAAGAGGCAAGCCACTAATCCTGCTGTCCGGGTACAATTTCTACATGAAGGATTATAAAACGATGGGAAGAACCACGAAGAAACGGTGGATGTGTTCCGCGCACACCAGTCGGGGTTGTCGGGCATCCATCACTACACTTGATGATGAAATTATTAAGGCTATTCACGCGCATAACCATGAACCTGTTCCACGAAGATAATCTTGTTTGTATTAGTGTATCAGTGACTGTGATTAAGTTTAATCTCATTTTGCTTTAATTTCTTAAGTTCACTCGCATAACACATGCGAAAAATAAATATTACAATAATCTCATTTGCCCTTAAGTTTAGCACTAAGCACTCACAGTTAAAATCTTGCCGCAAATTGTCTTTCTAGATACAGTTTATTTTTTCAATATGCGATTCGTAATCTGTCAAGTCTGAGAAAAATGTAACAGTTGATTTCTAATGGTTGATGTACCGATATCGTACCAACTACAGCCTACCGAGTTATATCGCTTAATGATTGTATACGACTGTTAGGCAATTATATTTCGTGGACTAGGCCTATCACATAGATAAATAGATAGTGTGTAATGATAAGTACATGGTATACTTTGTGATAAGTATGATTATATTTATACTACTGATATAGGTGAGTAATTGCGCACTAACTGCGCGCCGCAGAAGTTGAACCGGGATTGGCCGCCTCTGCTGCGGCTTCTTCTGTGTTGCAATGCTGCCTGGAGTTGAGTACCCTTAGGTTGTTAAGGGTTCCGATGGAGGAGTTGAGAAATATAGATAGGGACTTTATTTATTTATGCTAAATTTGGTTATGCTGGAGACGGCTTTGTAAGCATAAAGTAAGACCTCAGAAAAGACATTGAAAGTACGATAAATGGTTACTAAAGGTGGACTGTAATCTTTCATAATTTGGCAAAACTGAAAGATTAGTGATTGATTTTTTTTGTTGTTAATATTAAAAGCTAATGAGACTGTGTGTTGTCTGGTGTGTGTACCTATTTATTTTATTCGAAAACTCTAATGTTTAAAACTCTTACTTAAAGTCTACAGTTTTTTAAACATTTTAAGTTCGATTATAAATATAATATAATAATGGCAACCCATTATACGTCCCACTACTGGGCACGAGTCTCTCCCCTTTTTGGGGGGAGGTCTGGAGCTTACTCCACCACGCTGCTCCAATGCGGATTGGTGGAGGTGATTAAGTTCGATTAATTGTTCAAATTAGTAAAGCACCAAGTTATTAATTTATTAATCGAATATTTTTTGACATAATTTTTTCATGCCAATCTGAGTACATATTATGTACCTGTATAACCATATCCAACATACAATTAAAAAATGATGTACCTATGGCTGTGTATGCATTTGTTTGATTTTAGGTCTAAATAAGAATAAAAAAAAACCGATTAATTCGTTTTTTTTTTTTAATTTACAATTAGTTACAAAAGAAAATAACTAAGTAACAATAATAATATGCTTCCGGACATCCCTAACATGACGGATATTTTTCAGATCCGAAAAAGGCCGTATACATCTATTCTATCCGTGGCAACCCTCTCATACTGTTATCGGGGTACAGATATTCCTTAAAGGAGACCACTCAACTTGGAAAAAGCGTGAAGAAAAGATGGCACTGCTCCACCCACAGCAGTCGAGGATGCCGAGCCACAATTACTACATTTGACGATGATATCATTAAAATGAACAACTCTCATAAGCATAATCCTCCTTACTCTTAAAGAAATCCTTTTAAAAATACCTAATTTTAGACTAAGCGTAGAAGCTATTTCGATGTGCTATTTTAGGGAATGGAGAATCTTTTTGTCTTTCTGTTGGACCAAAACGTGACTAGTTTGATCTTTACATTTTCTTTTCACGGAAACTTTATTTCATTTCAAGACAGATACAACCTTCAGGATTAGATGAAAGATTGCGAACATCTTTAGAAACGCTTCTTAATAAATGTAGCTAGCCACATATGATGTTGGTACTTAGTTAACCTACAAATGTAGGTTAAATTCTCGTAGGTATCGCTGATTACCTTAACTTCAGCATTCGTAAGTTCCTTTTCCGATTGTATCACTTTTCAGTGTGTGTGTCCATGGGTTCCTTTCCCGTCGGTATCCATGGAGACATTCTCGTCAGTCTGTACATTTCTTTTGCGTCTATATTATTAGGCTTTTTCCCATCGGTATCCCCGAGTTCCCACAGTACATATTAAAAATGGGACTATAAGATATTTTTAATTCGTGTTTGTATCCCTGGGAGGACAATAGTATAGAGTAGAAAATACAAATATAGTTAAGATTAAATTTATAATCCAGTAATTGACAAAGCACCTAATACAGTATTTTACGTTAATATATAGCAGTCTTTTCTGTGACTAAATCCGACAAAACAAATAGTGATGGCTACACACACTTATCAACCTCAGCTTAGTGTTAATTGCTATCCTGTTTCAGTAAGATTGACCACAGGCAAAGCCTCTAAGGTCACAGAAGTTATACAAAACGTATCAAAAATTATTTACCTAGCCAATTAGTTTTCTTGGATTCTTGTCACAGAAAACCCATTTTAAAGTAAGAGTAAGTAAGAACAATTATTGCTAGTTTACCTCATAGATATTGTATCTTACTAACATTAAAAACATAATACACATTTTCCTTTCACCCTCTCTCCACATTAGTTTACTATTATTATAAGTATCCTATTTTAGAATTTACACTGCTTTACCCACATACGTAACACAAATATGATGCATAGCATATTAAAACGTATTTTTCGAAAGTTTGTTTTATTTTAACCTCAAAATGATTAACTCCTATATCTTATAGAAGGTCATAGAATATAAAGTTTATAGTGTATTTTACCTACACGATTGAAACGTATAATTTTGATGACTTACTAAATAACACTTTAAATGTAAGAGAACACGATATAATAAAACAAATCTTACAGAATTAACACTTATACACAGATATTGTTTACAGAAATGCCGGTTTTCATCGACTCATCTCGAGGAAACCCACTTATATTACTATCTGGGTACAAATATTCCTTGAAAGAGACCAGACAGTTGGGTGCCATCCTCAGAAGACGTTGGAGGTGTTCCACGCACACCAATAGAGGATGCCGTGCGACTCTCATCACCTTTGATGATGAGATCACCCGAAGAATGAATGATCACAATCATGCTCCGGTTCACCGTATCAACTATGGATTGACTGCGTTAAACCCGGGAGGAAAGCCTAAACATTATTAATATTCGTAAATTGTTCAGAAGCCCATTGATTGAAATTAAATGTTAATGACGTCGAATAATTTATTAACGTTAACAGTTTCAACTTTCGTAATATTTTTTTTTTCAGTTCAGTTTCAACTTTTTTTAAATAATTTACGTTTTTAATTATTTTTCAATAATGACTATTCTTTGCAAATTTATTCTATGTCATGTGTTTGAGCTTGCCAGTAGGTTTGTATATAGAATGCAAATTATTCTACATCAAGGTAAAGGTTATTTTAGCTGTTTTTTTTTCAATTATACATAACGTAAGGATAATGCTTGTTCGTTTATTTGTTAGTATAGTTTATGTTTAATTATCCTGTTGATCAATAATATTTTTTTGTGACGATTCGGATTCTGTTGACAAAAATTGAAGAACAAGATTTTTTGACTAAAAACATTTGTACTTTGGCATTCGTAAGACTTGCTTATAAATGGCCTACTTTTATTACGAAGCGCAGACTCTATTTAGCGCTCTAAATCTCTAGGTAGTAAAATGGTATTGATTCTGTATCTCAGAGGTAAAAATAGTAACTCCATTATTTAAAAATCGTGATTGAACGTGCACCAAAACTTCAAACCTAAATCATTAAAACCGAAACCTATTTAAGTCTACAAGAATTTAATCCTATGAACTGCATAAAAATAAATGTGCCATAATTTATGGTATAACAACCACACATATAGGTTTGATAGAGGATGTTTTAGTGATTATAAACTTACGTTACTGTTACAGAAGTGTGTGTGTGTTTTTTATAATAGAAGTGGCAAACAAGCTTTCAGTTCACATTGGTGTTAAATGATGACTGCAGCCTATAGACACCCACGCGAAGACCAAGGTCAAAATGCAGATGCATTCCCACTCCTGAGGCGTAAAGTGTTATGCCTCTGTGCCGGAAATTACAGGGCCGTACATTACCACCTGATCGGCACACAATAGTGTTGAACACTACCATTTAGCGGCAAGTATATTAGATAATGCGGCGGTGTCTACGCCCGCGAGCTCCGTCACTGGAGCTCTACCACCAGTCATTGTAACAGAAGCTAATAAGTAGAAGAAAAAGTTCACTCTATTATAACAAATTAAACTAATCATTTTGAAATTTACGTACATAGTTACAAAGTTCATCCCTGCACATTTTTCTTTCTCCCGTATAATTTGTATTTTGGTAGTTAATGTAAACCTTTGAGGTACTAAATTTAGAAAAATATAAATTAGTCCTAAGTATTTAAGCCTATATTTGTCACAAGAATATATAATAAGCGTCTCTTTTATAGTTAGTTCGTTTTCATGTTAAAATAATATTTGGTTTGGGTCTAATATATTGAGCTGAGTTCATTAGCCTCTAATATATGTAATAGGTATATAAAGTTAAACGTTGATTTTATTAAAAAATCTGTCTAATTATTGCTATGTTGGATCAAGTTTATAAAGAACTAATTATAATTTTGGTCTTAGATTCAATAGTGAATATGATTGTGACGTCCGATACCTAACAAAGATAATTTTATATATTTTTAATTAATAATTATTTTAAAATGTAATCGATAATATCTTAATCATAATTAATAGTTACATTACGTTCATTTTATTAAAATATACAGAAGTTTCTTTTTCACATTATTAAGTTGTTTTTAAGGAGTCTGACTTGGAGAATGTTCGTACGAGTAGAATAATCGCAAGCACTCTGGTCGTACGAACTTGCAATCAGGCATAAACTATATTATTTCAAATTCGTGCGAACATTCACACATTATAATGATGCGTGTTCATGAATAATTTGTAGCTGTTAGCAAGGGGCAATAATTTTGAGCAATAATGACAATTTAAATATATATTATTATATTGGAATTAACTTTTCTTATACAGATTTAATTAATTTTAAGTTCGTTTTAATATTTTAGTTAAGCTTAGTTGATTGTTAAGAGTAAAATGTTATTAATTATGATAATTTCACTAATTTTTCTTTTTTTGTTGATTATCGTTGTATGTTCTTCTGAAATAGTAAACGCTAAGTGCAAACATACTATTTGTTTCTACTTGTAATTGTCACATAGGATACTGCCGCGAGTTAATTTTGAAAGTTTTAGTGCTTATAATATAATAATATAATAATGGCAACCCATTATACGTCCCACTGCTGGGCACGAGTCTCTCCCCTTTTTGGGGGGAGGCCTGGAGCTTACTCCACCACGCTGCTCCAATACGGATTGGTGGAGGTGGGGGGTTAGTGGCCAACCCACTGTCGGATGTTTTCAAACCGCCCATAAGGCCTCCGACAAGGTTTAACGACTGCTATCCATCGATAACAACCGGGACCGACGGCTTAACGTGCCCTCCCAAGCACGGAAACGCGCATATAATTTACCACTAGCGGTCACCCATCACACTACCCGACCGCGCCCGTAGTGCTTAACCGAGCAGATCGCTTACGATCTACACCAGCCGCTGGGCCATGCGCTTTAGTGCTTAATTTATTATAATAATTATATTTTTAGAAGGACAGTTGTATTTCTTAAATATATCGATAAAATAACATTACTTAACATTCTGTAAAGAAGTTACTTATTATAATTATTATTAAATAATCTTGTTGTAGTTTCAATAGCGTTGTTATATATTTGAAGGAAAAAACATAAACATTTAGCGTTAAGGTCGACGTTTGTCAATATATTGCGGCAATAGCGCCCTAACGCACTAGCGGTTAGCCGCGCGGCTAGCCGCTTTTACAGTTTAATATGCAACCGCCTGTTATTGTACGCACAATACATAACAGGTGGTTGCATATTAAACTGTAAAAGAGGGTACCCGCTCCCGCGGCCAAGCGCTAGTGTAAACGCGGCTAGCCGCTTTTACAGTTGAATATGCAACCGCTTGTTATTGTACGCACTATACATAACAGGTGGTTGCATATTAAACTGTAAAAGAGGGTACCCGCTCCCGCGGCCAAGCGCTAGTGAATAAAGGCGCTTAGTGTTAAATTAATAAATAAGGAATGCTGGTCACGAGTCTTCGACGTACCTTACCTTATTATTATTTAGGGTCACGGTGACGCCTCCGACAAAATGAGGTATGCGAAACTTAGTTTTTTATGTTATTGAAGTAGCAAACAAGCATGTTGTACACATTGATGTTAAGTAATGACTGCAGCCTATAGACACCCACACAAATACCAAAGTCAAAATGCAGATGCGTTACCACTCCTGACGCCTAAGGTGTATGTAGATGTACGGCCCTGTAATGCCAGGTCCGTACATTACCACCTGACCGGAACACGATAGTGCTGAACACTACCATTTAGCGGCAAGTATATGAGGTAATGCGGTGGTGCCTACGCCCGCGAGCTCCGTCACTGGAGCTCTACCACCAGCAAAAACTCAAGGACATTTTCTCGAAACGTTTCACCGATTTTTTAATATCAAATGATTGGCAGACAATCAGACGGGCTACCTGATGGAGAGTGCTTAACATCGCCTATGAGTATTTGCAACATCAACGGAGCTGCCAACGCGCTGCCAGCCCTGAAGAACCCTTTTGACGCCAGTTTTGAACTATACTTGTGTATAACTAAATTGTACTTTAATTTGTCTTTTTCTTTCAGAGCCAATTCAAACATGTTCGATACGCGGGAAACCGATCATATCTATGGGTGGTTATCGATACTATGCGAGAGAGGCCAGAGGGTTGTCGAACAAGAGAAGATGGTTATGCTCGACCCACAACTCGAGAGGGTGCAAGGCATACCTTTACACATTTGACGATGTGATTATAAAAGTTTGCTCCGAACATAATCATGACCCAGTCAGAGATAAAGCGAAGTACGGTGACTTTACATAAAGTAACACGTGACCAGAGTAAAATAATAATAATGGCAACCCATTATACGTCCCACTGCAGGGCACGAGTCTCTCCCCTTTTTGGGGGAAGGCCTTAAGCTTACTCCAACCACGCTGCTCCAATTCGGATTGGTGGAGGTGGGTGGGTTAGTGGCCAACCTGCTGTCGGATGTTTTCTAACCGCCCGTCCATAAGGCCTCCGACAAGGTTTAACGACTGCTATCTATCGATAGCAACCGGGATCGACGGCTTAACGTGCCCTCCGAAACACGAAAACGCGCATTTAATTTGCCACTAACGGTCACCCATCACACTACCCGACCGCGCCCGTAGTGTTTAACCGAGTAGTTCGCTTACGATCTACACCAGCCGCTGGGCCATGCGTGCTTCCAGTGACCGGAGTGCGTGACGTGTATTACACAAATATTCAAATAACTTCACCATCGCGTTTGGTGTCAATTGTCCTGTATGTTTGATACATGATGACACTATACCGCGATAATTGTTTTTATATGATTTCGCATAAACACACGCTTGTGAAATATATTTTATTTTTAAAAATATAAAATAATATATATTTTACAAGCATGTGTTAATTCGAAATAATATGAAAACAATTATTAAGGGTAAAAGCGACTTCTTTAGGATATTCAATAAACTGAAAAGTCTATTATATCGGTTGCCTAACTAGCATAGTTGGTAATAGATGGCGCTACTGCTACCATAAAGCAAGGCAATAAATGTGAAGGAAAGATTTGACAAATCGTGCAGGACTTCAGTAGCTCAATTGGAAGAGCGGCTGGACTAGATTCCCAGTAGGCCGCGAGTTCGAGTCTCGCCTGAAGTCAAATTTTTCTTTCCATTTTTCTTTAAAAAATAAAACTACCGCGATACCTGAGTGATATGGAATATTTTTTGGTTCGAAACTATTCCTTGGGCATCTGCCTACCACGCTGAAGTAAAAGAATAAATGTAGGTACTGTCAGGGAACTAGCCGCTTGATCACGGGGGCACCTAATGCGCTGCTAATATAGACTAAATTTTATTGATTTTGGATGAGCGGAGAGTACACTGACTGTACCTGCTTATAGTTACTTTATATCTATTAATTGTTACATGAATAAAGTTTTTTCTATATTTATTTTGAGTTTTATTCAACGATTCGTAGTAAAAGTTTAAACGGAGGTATTAAGATCCTTTCTATTTACAGTACGGTGTATAGGAGGGTACGGTACGGTATAAATTAAGGATAAACGATATATCCAGATGACGTGACGGGCTAATTCTTCCCAGGAGATGGTTATCGTACTTAACTTTTTTATGTAATCAAGTGGCAAACAAGCATGCAGTTCACATTGATGTTAAGTGATGACTGCAGCCTATAGACACCCACACAAAGACCAAGGTCAAAATGCAGATGCGTTACCACTCCTCAGGCCTAAGGTGTTATGCCTCTGTGCCGGAAATTACAGGGCCACCTGACCGGAACACGGTAGTGCTGAACATTACCATTTAGCGGCAAGTATATTAAGTAATGCGGTGGTGCCTACACCCGCGAGCTTCGTCACTGGAGCTCTACCATCAGTAAAACTAACTAACTACGGCATATTATAACTCATGCCTACAAAAAAATGTAGCCTTACAGGGCCAACGTCACTCGGAGAGTTCAGTATATCTCCTACTATGAGTGAAGGCGTCGAGCCCACGAGCTCCGTCACTGGTTGTACCCCCAGGAAATGATATCATCATAATATACCTATTTAATATTATTTAATATTTCCAGGAAAGGTAAAGAAAAGGGCGATGACCGCAGCGGAGAGGCAACGCAAGTATATAAGAAATAACAGACAGACTGATCTAATAAAATATAATGAAATCAAAAGAAAATGGGCACAGAGAGCAAAGGACAGATATAAGAGTAATATAGCTCAACTAGGTATCAGTCGCCGACAAAAACAAAACAAGGATGTGCCTCAAATAGTTGGTATATGAAACGAAGTAAGTCAAAAAATATAAAACTGAAAAGAAATAAAATGGTTGTTTTATTTTTTTATTGGGGGTCATGCCAGAAGCGTGCACGTCGCGATCCCTGCCAGTCCTTTAGGGCTGCAATTCTGGCACGAAGGGGTGCAGTGCGGGTTAGGGCGTCCCCCCGAGGAGTGGGGAGTGCCAGATAGGCACGAGGAATGTGAGAGGTGGAATTTGTGAGAAGATGAATGAGTTGACGAACGTAATGAGTGTGAGACGCCTGGATGTTTTGTGTGTAACAGAGACTAAACGAAAGAGCTGCGAGGATCTCCCGGGTGGCGCGATGGCTCTGTGGGCAAGGTGTGCAACAGAGCGTTCATGCCAGCGCGGGGCGTCCTTCTGTTCTCTCGTTTAGTCACTGGAGTGAAAGATTATGGTTTGGTGAACCCGAGACTAATCTGGGTCCGAATTAAATTGGGCGTCACTAGGGTGTTTTTGGTAGCAGCTTATGCACCGGTTAGCTCAGCGACGACCCAAGACCTGGAGAAGTTTTGGGAATCTATCTAATGAAAGGGTAATTTTGTGTGGTGATTTGAATGGATGGGTCGGGACCAGGCGGCCAGGATACGAGGCCGTTCTAGGTCCATATGGTGATAGAAGAGTAAATGATGCTGGTAAGCTGATACTTGACTTATGCTTGGAACGAAGTCTCCTTGTGTCTAACACAGAATTCTGTCATAAGGACATTCACACGTATACATCGGGGAGGAATGAACAAAAAAGTATGATTGATTTGATCATGGTTGATAGTCGTCTTTGGAAGAGCCTGATGGACACTAGAGCCCCCACAGACAGAGGTCCCACTCTTGATACAGATCACTACTTGGTAATAAGCCGGTTTAGGGGTCTGTTCAAGAAGTGGCGACATTGGCGTGTCCGTGTGCCTTTCGGAGGACTTGAAAGAATAAAGAGTGAAAAGTTACAAGACATTAGTGCAAGGAGAGTGTATGAACGTCAAGTCCGTGAAAAGTTAGACAAGGTTTGTCTAACGGACTTGAACGTGGATGAATGTTGGCAAGTTATGAAAGATACGAGGGTGGATCCAAACGTTCGTGGCCCAAACTACAAGGGGACATGACATCTTTTTAAATTTACCGTCATTTGTTAGTATGTCTTCTATTAATTTATTGTGCGCAGTTTCATTCCGATACTGCACAATATACATTTTCTGTGATTATTTGTTTGAAGCATTCTGACGCGATTTTCAATAATGGAGAAAATTGAACATCGTGCAGTCATTAAGTACCTCAATAAAAAAGGCCTGTCACCAAAAGACATCCATCAAGATATGGTGGGCACTTTGGGGGAGTCTGGTCCATCGTATTCCAGTGTCAAGAAGTGGGTAGCTGAGTTTAAGCGCGGTCGTGAGAGCATTGAAGATGATCCTAGGAGTGGACGGCCTACAACCTCTACCACGAAAGAAAACATCGATAAAATTTGTGATCTCGTACTGGGTGATCGACGTTTGACCATCGGTAAGATAGCTGAGACAACAGACATTAGTTATGGCCGGGTGCAACACATAATAACGAAATAATTGGGATTCCATAAGGTTTCTGCTCGCTGGGTCCCGAGGTTGCTTTCAGCTGAACAAAAACGAGTTCGATTCACAATTTCGCGAGACTGTTTGGAACTTTTTGAGACTGATCCCGAGGACTTTTTGTCTAGATTTGTTACCATGGATGAAAGCTGGGTTCACCACCATATTCCTGAATCAAAGCAACAATCCAAACAGTGGAAAAGATCTGACTCACCTACACCGAAAAAGGCTAAAGTCGTTTTGTCGACTAACAAAGTCATGGCTTCTGTTTTTTGGGATGCGAAGGACATTATTTTTGTAGATTATTTACCGAAAGGTCAAACTATTAATTCTAGTTATTATTGTAACCTTTTACGAAGACTCCGAGAAGAAATAAAAGAAAAAAGGCCGGGAATGTTGCGTAAGAACGTTTTGTTCCATCAAGACAATACACGTGTTCACACTTCGGTTGAAACAATGTCTGTAATCCATGATTGTGGCTACGAATTGCTGCCCCACCCACCTTATTCGCCGGATTTAGCCCCCTCAGATTATCATTTATTTCCAAATTTAAAAAAACATTTGGGTGGCTCGAAATTTTCGACCAAAGATGAGGTGATAGTCGCAGTAAACGAGTATTTCGCCGACCTTCCGGAATCTTTTTTTTTCGAGGCGATAAACAAGTTGCAGTTCAGGTGGAAGAAGTGTGTTGAGCTAGATGGAGACTATGTCGAAAAATAAAAATAAAATTAGGTATCACTGAAAGTTAAAATTTTAAAGAACATAATTCCAAATTCAAATAAAGCAAATGTGTGATTTTCATTTGTTTTTCGTACTGTCAAGATGAGTGAATCTAATCTAGAATTTCTTCTAATGAAGAAATTCGATACATTTTAAAATTTTACTACAAAAAAGGTAAAACTGCAAACCAAGCCGCGAAAAAAAATTGCGCTGTTTATGGACCTAGTGCAGTGTCTGTGAGAGTAGCACAAATTTGGTTTAAGCGTTTTCAATCCGGAAATTTTGATGTCCAAGATGCACCTCGCTGTGGTCGCCCTATTACAGATAAAATGGATGCCATTTTTGAAAAAGTGGAGCAAGATCGACTTATCAGTACTTACGACGTAGCTGAAGAACTGAGAATTGATCACAAAACAGTTTTGGCGCATTTGAAAAAAGCTGGGTACAAAAAAAAGCTCGATATTTGGGTACCTCACGAGCTCACTGAAAGAAACCTAATGAACCGTGTACTCATTTGTGATTCTTTATTACGACGTAATGAAACCGAATCATTTTTGAAGAAGCTGATAACTGGTGATGAAAAGTGGATCACGTACGACAAGAACGTGCGAAAAAGGTCGTGGTCAAAGGCCGGTCAGGCTTCACAGACTATGGCGAAACCCGGGTTAACTCGCAATAAGGTGATGTTGTGTGTGTGGTGGGATTGGAAGGGCATTATACATTATGAGCTTTTACCACCAGGCAGGACTATCGATTCTGAACTCTACTGCGAACAACTGATGAGATTAAAGCAAGAAATTGAGAGAAAGCGGCCGGAATTGATCAACAGAAGGGGTGTGGTGTTTCATCATGATAACGCTAGACCTCACACATCTTTAACCACTCAGCAAAAATTAAGAGAGTTTGGCTGGGAGGTGTTAATGCATTCGCCGTATAGTCCTGACCTTGCACCTTCAGATTTCCACCTGTTTCGGTCTCTTCAGAATTCTTTATGCAATGTTAGGTTAACATCACGAGAGGACTGCCAAATCCACTTGTCACGGTATTTTGATGAGAAGTCCCAAAATTTTTGTATTGTACTTTTTAAATTTGCAATAGGTATGGCATCTTGATGAAATTGTAACGTGACTAATAAATGTAATGTTATCAACAGAGGCGAAAATCACTTTTGGGCCTAAAGGAAAGGAGAGGCTAAGGTACGGGGGTCACATGTTTACGTCCCACTATCGTAGGCTATGTGAAAATGCAGTTAAAATCAGGTGGAGATGCTTGACCCACTCCAGGCAAGGGTGTAAAGCAGTCATATTTACAGTTGATGACGTTATCATATCTATTAAAGCTGATCATAACCATTAGATCGTCCTCGCAGGTTTACGCGAGCTTCATACGTTGTAGAAATTATATTCGCGTTATCATTCCCAACTGCCACTCTTACCCGGGCAAACTGATCGTGACAACGATAGCTGGAAGCGACAGAAATGTCGGGTAAGAGTGGGAGTTGGGAGTATTGTATACCTACCTACGCGAAAAAATCCGCATATATAATTTCTACAAATTTTGTTGTATTTTTCACTCTAGAACACTGATCCAGTCGCTCTATCATTAAGGTAATAAAGTTACCAAATCCATCTGACGAATTTCTTTTCGACATTTATTTTAGTTTTTTTTTTTTTTATGTTTTGGAATTGGCAAACAAGCATGCAGTTCACATTGATGTTAAGTGATGACTGCAGCCTATAGACACCCACACAAAGACCAAGGTCAAAATGCAGATGCGTTGCCACTCCTGAGGCCTAAGGCGTTATGCCACTGTGCCGGAAATTACAGGGCCGTACATTACCACCTGACCGGAACACGATAGTGCTGAACACTACAATTTAGCGGCAAGTATATTAGGTAATGCGGTGGTGCCTACGCCCGCGAGCTCCGTCACTGGAGCTCTACCACCAGTAAAAGTTTAAGTTTATTCAGTGTCGTTAATAATTCCTAATAACTTAGCTGTAGAGTGAGTGGGCTAGTGTTCCAAAAGGCGGAAAAAGTGTTTTGTCTTCCACTTCCTTTTTAAAAATATGAATGTTTAAATAGGTGGTTAGGAGAAGGTAAATAGTTATTTTGACACTTTGAGTGTCATTTTTGTTTTCGTTGCAATTAAATGTTTTTTTTTCAATATGTTATTAAATATGATTGATATAAAATAAATCGTTTGTCAGAGACACTAATTTTGTGACATTTTTTGTATAGATTTAAGTGATTTGTGATTTAATATTAGGTAAAAGTAAAAAGTAAAGTTGAATTAATAAATTAAATTGAAGTAAATAGAAGTTGATTATTTTAAATAATCCATAATTATTTGCTCACATTAAATCATATAATTTTAAAACTTTTTTATGTGTGTTTGATACTTACAGGATTATAGCGGCCCGCCCCGGCTTCGCGCGGGTGCAATGTTACCTACCCTCTCTTATTCATCTTACCGTGATGTTATGTCTATAGCCTCTTCGATAAATGGCCTACCTTACACTAAAATATTTTTTCAAATCAGTCCAGTAGTTCCTGAGATTAGCGCGTTCAAGCAAACAAACAAACTCTTCAGCCTTATACTTGACTTAACTATTAGTATAGATGGAAAATATTTGCTTATGTGTAACTAACTTAACTGAATACTAATACAAACCATTTGACCACAGAGTATATAATCAGCAGAAAGGGCACGAAGCTGTTAAAAGTACACGGCTTCTTGTACCATCACCACATCATCCGAGTAGTCGGCACCAGCAGGAAGACAAGGTGGAGGTGTTGTTACCACGCTTCGTATAACTGCAAGGCCTCGGTCCATACCATCGATGACGTCGTGGTCTCCACAAATCAGTACCATACGCACGAACCTATGATACCAAAGTAGCTCCGCTCCGGCTTAGCTTGGAATGAATTTGAGATGTCTATGTATTACTGTACTGCCTCGATGGTCCAGAGGTCGCAATTGCGATTCTGAAACCTGAGGCAGAGAATATGTAATAATACTACGTATAGAATGGACACTTCGACGATTCGCCCGATTCCCCGCCTCACCCACTCCCCTCTTATGGGAGACCTTTGGTATTCTCTACGTGCTACGCACACAGGTGCGCGTGTAAATACACGTCACTGATTGCTGTGTAATAGAGACCAAATTAAGTGTTTGTATGGAATCTAGGCGGAGTATCCGCGGTGTGCCTGAGGTACCGGGAAAAGGCGTCTTAGCATTTTTCCTGTGAGGAAAATTCACAGTAGTAGCCCGGAGCCTGGTGCCTCGGAGACCGACATTATTATAACAGGTTCCTTGTCCCATGAATCACATGTGAGCATTTGCATTGTTTAAAATGGGACAGGGACTGGGTTAATAATTAATGGGTCGCAGTTCTCGTAAATTTTTAGAGTGTAAAGATCGCTATGATCTAATAATGTGTATAATTAATATGTAAACATGTATCGTGTGATAAAAAACTTACCTACTGTGTGCAGGTCATTTTTTTACTATTTCAAATAAATCGTTTAAAATTAATGTGACCTTCAAGGGGTACAAACTTTTCCTCCCTCCTTATTCAAAGACCTACATATTTTGAAAAAAATACAGAATGTCGAGGTTTGCCTATAGATTTCATCCAAACCTATTACAATAAAATATTTTCTGTAGAACTATGTTGAGTATTTTTATTTTGTATAAATTCGGACACATATTTAACTTATTGTACACGCTAACCGAAATTAAATCCTATTGAAACGACATGGCTTCGTGTACCACCAACATACGTCTTGTCTGGTCGGCAGTAGCAAGAAGACGAGGTGGAGATGTCATTACCACGCTGCTTACAACTGCAAGGCGTCGGTACACACTGTTGATAACGTCGTGATCTCCAAAACTCAGGCCCACATCCATGACCCTCTTTTACCTAAGTACGTGAAAACTCCATTCATGCTCTGAACAATAAATCGGAGCTATAAACAATTTCTCTCGTTACTCTTAATGCACCAGTCCGACGCGGTTTCCAAGAAAGATCTTTAACGGGAGTTTATCAATAAACCCACAGAATAATAGCAAACCGCTTGTTTTTTAACTAGAGAGCTAGAGAACGTGGGGACCACCGCATTACGTAATCTATCTGCCACCAAATGGTAGCGTTTAGCACTACCGTGTTCCTGATAATTGATCATGTATGGCCCCATTATAACTATCACAGAGACATCACAGCTTACGTCTCAGAGGTGGCAACGCGTTTGTATTTTTTAAGCTTTTGTGTAGATGTCTGCAGGCTGCAGTTATCACTTAATGTCCATGTAAGCTGCATGCTTGTTTGCCACCTACGTAACATAAAAAAATCACTGATACCTGACTCAACTAATATCTATGTAATAATAACTAGCTATCCGGATCTCAGATAATGTTTTGTGTCTGAAAGGAATCCTGTTAATTTAAAAAAATAATGCTGATACCAATATTGGTACGCGATAAATCCGTAAATTATAAATATTTCAATAAAAATTTGATCAGCGCATCATGGATTTGTCAAAATGTAATTGATGAATTATTTTGTGATTTTGCAAATAAATTCTTTTTGATTTTCGTCTTTTATTTCGTGTCATTATTTCCATAGTATAAACAAACCCATAACAGCTTTTAGTTTTTAATCTACATATAAGATATTATATTTTTATTTAAAAAAAATCGTTAATTAAGAACTTGTACTAAACAAAATTCTTCAGTTACAGAATACGTGACAAGCAAGAAAGGCTCTCGAATGCTGAAACTCAATCATTACGTTTACCACCAGCACGTCAACACCCACATGGGTTACAGCTTGAAAACAAGATGGCGGTGTCGTTACCACCGTTTGCTCGCCTGTAAAGCCTCCGTTTACACACTAGATGGCGTTGTTTTGGCTGAAAATGGAAATCATAATCATGTGCCTATGATAGATACAAAGAGACAATATTTTAAGATAGAATAAGTTTTCAATCATTATTTTTTTTATTATTATTTGTGAGGGTAGTTTTATTTTTTATATGAATGAAGTGGCTAATAAGTAGTTCAATTTGAAGTCTAGTTCATGGACATTAAAAAAACATCGCAACTCAGATGAGAATCTACTGCCGGCCACACCCCTGTTTAGGCTTGCACAAGCTCATAATAACAGTTGTTGTATGAGTTGGCCACGCACGTTACGTTTTACTCGTGCAAACCTATATTTGCGCAGTTAAAAGGTGTGTGGCTGGTTTAAGAAGCACTTGATTTTTTAGATGTTTCTGAACTATTGTGGTAGCATTCCTTCAATGTGAACTGCAGTTTAACGCTTCATTCAAACAAAACCACGGTTTACCTCGTTTATTTTTGAAAGGTATTTGATATATTGCTTACGTGTCCATACGTCTTGTTTTGAACGGGACAGTCTCAATCTTGTACCCCGGTCCGGTATCCGCTGGAAACGCTATGGAATGCGAAAATGTCTTGTTTTCTGGTAATATGTCGATGTCTATTTACTTTTGTATTTCGTACCTCAAAAGGAAAAATGGAACTCTTATAAGATCACACAGTACGTATTTCTGTATTTCTGTCTGTCCGTCTATCTCAGGGACATATGTATATCACTGAACCAAACATGCAAGTGTAACGAAAACAAACAAAATTTCCCAATATTTTGTTTATTTATTGACATCCCAGATTTTCCAAAAAAAAGTCACGATCCTAATCAAGATTTGACCGAGAAACCGTGGGCATTATTTTAGTAGCTATTTAATTTTAATTGACTTATGATGTTTTACGTCTTCAACTAAAATTAAGGTAATAGAAATTGTTTTTAGTGTTAATATACATTTTATTTTAAGCTATGTTAGTACTAATATAATTAAAATATTATATTTTTTAAATCATTTTGTGAAATGTCTCTAGTTCCATTGATTGTTGGCCATCTTGGTTCACGATAAGGCTGAAGCAATCTTGATCCTTTATATACGAGCATATAAGTCCACATGTCCGACCACGACACATAAAATACAGTCAAGACATGGAAATTATAATAACACGGTGCGAAACAATTCCATCGCCGAACTTATTATTTTACTTATTGTTTATAGTACAGAATGCATTTTTCAAATTAATTTGAGCGCGTCTGATTATGATACGGTCACCTTGCATCCGTTAACCGTTAGGGCTGCCGTAATTTTTTTTCAAAAATATCTGAATTTCATACGTCTTTGACCCATAGTGTTAATACCGAGGCTTTTTCGTAAAAGGAGAATGACCAAAGTCGCCCTGATAGGCGTCTTCACAACTTGTATGTAGAAAATAGTTTTTTGAATTTAGATTTCACACACATTTTTTTTTCACGTTAAAACGAATGGGGATTCACAAGATATTTTTTAAAAGTTAATAATTTTTTTTCTAGTGAACTGCCAATCACAAACCAATAACCAAGCTGCCAGTGTCAACACCAATGCATTATTTACTTATTTGCGTTGGACAATTATAATTTGAAATATAATTTGAACAGTACCTTAGTTTTGACTTAGCTCAAATTCATCATATAAATGTCTCACTTTTTATTATCATGAAGCGGCAAATAGAAAAACAGTTTAAATTGATGGGAAGTGAATATATAGCATAAAAACACCCACATGAAAACCAGATATTTATTTATTAATTGTTAAGTATTTAATATTTGTCTGGTATTACTACCTGGAGAAGAATCGTGACTACGCCATGCGGTTAAACTATAATACCTACTTAATGTAAGTAAAACAGCTAAGATGCTACACAATACTTTAAAATAGTCTTCGCTTATTTTAGTAACCTCTGGCAGGTACAGCACCCAAAACTTAACCTCAAAATAACCAAAAGTTCGTAATGCAGTTTTTTAAAAACTCCTATTGATACCTTTTTTTTTTTTTGCATACGTATTTCTTAAGATATTGCCTATATTTTGCGAGTAATCCCGTCGAGACGCAAGAAGGGCGAACTCCCATACAAAATTGGTCATTCTCCTTTGGACCCTTTTTTTTAAAGATGGGACTGAAAATTACTCGACTATGTCACGTGCTCAGAAAAGATGTTAAGTGAATCCGATCGAAGCTTCCATCCAAAATTCTGACGATTTGGATGTGAAGCAAGCTTGTGGTGGCCTTAGGGATGCGGCCCTATACAGAAACCTTTGATTTCGTAGAGGTATTCCACAGGGTGAAATATATCTCCTATTTTTTAATCTGATGCGTTTGCGAAAATCCAATAGTTCTCTTTTGGGCTTCACTACTAGAATACTATCACCATCAATCTTTGGGGGAGGCCTTTGTTCAGCAGTGTACATCTTTTGGCTGAAATGATTATGATCATGATAACTAGAACACCCCTACTACGTAACGGTTCTAAAATAACTGGACATGTATAAGAGTATATGAAGATGGCACGTTTTAAGTTATTTATGAGTTGAGATCTATCACTATAAGTTGGCTATTACTGTACATGCTAAAAAAATGAAATCATTCATTTCTCATCTGTATAAATTATACAATAATAAAATAAATGTTAGTAGATATGCGTGTAAATGTGAATATGCTTAATAATATCAATATCCTTGCCGTCTATCACAAGTAATATGGAACTTACTAAACTATCAATTTTTGTGTTACGTTGATTGATGCACAGTAACTGATTTGTCAAAATTTCCGATAAGTATCAAAAGGTCACCTCCTATACCATAAAAAACTGAATGATCAAAACTTGAGTTTGGCTTTACGCTTCCCTTATTGAAGCATTTTAAACGATCATTTTGGTTTGAAAAATTGCCAACTTATAGGCTGATGGTATCATCCTACAGTAACACTTTAATAATATAATTAATGGGACAACTTAAATGTGTTGTATTTAGCAGGACCTTTATCAACTAAATGTCATGCTAGGTGCAATTTTGTTATTGTTAAGTCGTCAATATAGCATATTCCAATTTTAATAGTTATAATCCAAAACTCTCCAATATATTACTGTGCTAGTAATGGCCTTATTTCACGTCACGGTATTCAGGGTCCGATAGCAAGGGTCAGGGTAGTGTAATAACATTAGGGGAGTTAGGGTCCCTAATTAGGGCGACTGGAGCGGCCCAGTCAGCCTAACGCCCTAACTACAGACAGTACAAATTTGAACAGTCTGGAAACTACGTACAAAACGTTCAAAACGACACACTCACACAAAGATGCGCACCGACGCTCGAGTAGCGAGTGACTCGGAACTGCGGGAATCGCTTATGGGCCTCGTTGATGTTTGTGTGATTGTGCCGTTTCAACGTTTTGTACGTAGTTTCCATACTGTTCATATTTGTACTGCGACTGAGTTAGGGCCCTGTCAACCGGATAATGTAATAAGCGGCAACACGGTGCGAGGCCATGCCCACCCTTTCTGCCGGACCCTGAATACCGTGTCGTGTAATATGTCTATAACTAATTTTGAATTACGTACATGTACATTTTGTATGCAACATGTAATCTACATGTACATGTCATGTAAAATATACCAAGTACTTCGGAGTCGATCCATTTAGCAATAGATTTCAGTTGTATGTTATAATTTTACGTAATAAATGTATTGATTATTAAATCCACTTTAGACTTGTTTTATTTACCCCTACTTTTTCCACTTGGTGTACAAGGTACTTGAGACACTCAAAATTTTACTCGTCATTTTGCACAAATTTTATTGTGGCATGAACTCTGGAATCTGAAAATAATTGCTATTTGCTCTATACAAAATGTTCATTTCCGCGCATCAAAATGTATGGAGCGGCTGTTTTTATTTTGCTGACTGAATGGATCAGTTTACAAAACTTTTCTTTATTTTTTTGAATGGCTCTCAAAAATGAGAAATTAATTATTATCTGATTGATTACTTAGCCTGAATTGTACCACGATATTTGTTAAAGTAAAAGATAGTGTAACATTTCACATCCCTCTCTAACTTTAGCAGATTTCTTTAAGTTAGAGAAGGATATGAAATGTTACAATAACTTTAACAATGATCGTGGTGCAACCCAGGCTTAGGTATGCAGTGTTAAGTGTCTGAAAAATTGATTAATCGCAGTTTGTGTAAAGATACAAATTGCGAACACATTACAAAAATGAACTTAAAATCTATTCAAAAAGGTACATTATTGAAGTAACATGATTAACATTACAGATTATTATGAATTCATTACAAGTAAAAAAGGCAATCGGATCATCAAAATGGGTGGATATTTTTACAGTAGACACGTAACAAGACCATATGAATCAAGTACAAAACTACGATGGCGGTGTTCAACACATAATTCTAAAGGTTGCAAAGCTGTTCTTCATACCGTCAACGACAATATAGTTTATTGTAAAAATTTTCATAATCACGCCTTTGTAGCATAAAATATAATTTACGATGTAAAATATTGCAAAAATATTGCAATTTGTTGATATATTTTATTTATTTATTAAGATTTGTTATATAACAACATATGAATAAAAGTATATGGATACCAAAAAACCCTTATTGGGTTTGTCCTGGCACCGTTACATCCGAAGCTCGCATTATTACTGATAATTATTAAGCAGTCGAAAAATTACAATATTTGCATTAACCTAGTAAATTATACATACATAAAGGAGTAATGTAATTCATATGTTCACATCGATGGAAAGGAGAATGACCAAAGTCGCCCTGATTGGCGTCTTAACAACTTGTATGTAGAAAATTGATTTTTGAATTTAGATTTCACCCACATTTTTTTCACGTTAAAACGAATGGGGATTTACAAGATATTTTTTAAAAGTTAATAAATTATTTTGTAGTGGACTGCCAATCACAGACCAATAACCAAGCTGCCAATGTCAACACCATTGCATTATTTACTTTTTTGCGTTGGACACTGGTCATTTTAGGACCTTTATAATTTCGTCGAAATAAAATCGATTTCAACGATCGATTGCTTTATTAACGATATTCAACGGAATAGATTATTCATGTCAACTATTTGTCTTGTATAATCACTAGGTATCGAGTGGATATAATTTGAACAGTACCTTAGTTTTGACTTAGCTCAAATTCATCATATAAATATCTCACTTTTTATTATCATGAAGCGGCAAATAGAAAAGCAGTTTACATTGATGGTAAGTGAATATATAGCATAAAAACACCCACATGAAAACCAGATATTTATTTATTAATTGTAAAGTATTTAATATTTGTCTGGTATTACTACCTGGAGAAGAATCATGACTACGCCATGCGGTTAAACTATTATACCTACTTAATGTAAGTAAAACAGCTAAGATGCTTCACAATACTTTAAAATAGTCTTATTTTTTGCGCACGCATTTCTTAAGATATGGCCTATATTTTGCGAGTAATCCCGTCGAGACGCAAGAAGGGCGAACTCCCATACAAAATTGGTCATTCTCCTTTACAAAATGTTTATAAGATTATTTACAACCCGAAGTACAGGTAGTACCTACTACTGGTTATTGTACTATTTATTTTTCGCAATAACACGTGCGAGTGAACTTAAGAAAATAAAGAAAAAAGGGAAAGAAAAATTTGATTTCGAGCAGGAATCGAACCTGCGACCTCAGGATAACCAGTCCAGCTGCTTTCCAACTAAGCTACCAAAGGGAAGCGGCTGGACTGGTTATCCTCAGGTCGCAGGTTCGATTCCTGCTCGAAGTCAAATTTTTCTTTCCGTTTTTTCTTTATTTTCTTAAGTACTACTGGTTGCTAAATGTTCTTAATAATCGAGCTGTGTTCCTCACGTAACGTTATACCTAATCTATCAACTTAGGAGGTTAGTAGCAGCTGGATTTTTAATTAAGGAAGAATACCTTGAAGGTTGATATTGAATATTTTGTATTTCAATGTCGATAGATTATTCATCATCTTTAACGTGAACTTTTAAACATTATTTGTAAATTGTAGGTTGTAGGCCTTTGCCCCTTTGAGTGCAGCTTTGGATACCTATAATGAACTTTAAAGTTGGTTGTTATCGTATTAATTTTAAAAATACAATCATGCTGCATAATTCAGTTGATTACATTAAAACTGTTTTGTCTTATGACAGAACTTTCATAATTTCATTTGATCTATACTATACATATTTGGTGTTCGTTTTTTTTTTCAAATATGTTGAATATATCAATTAATTTTAAACTTTGCAAATCTAGTCTACAGTCCTAGTCCTAGTACCTGTTTAGCGATCCGCCTTTTATGTTTTACCACCATGATTAGTATCTCAACGTGTTTCTTTTATGTGTCATAATAATCTCAAATAATTTTATTAAAAATAATATTGTAAACAAAGATACTGTTTTTATTACCATCAAGACATATCCATTTAATTTATAATTAACTAGCTGTGCCCGCGACTTCGCCCGCGTGAGAATTTATGATTGTTCAGTATCTACCCGGACGAAGTCGTGGGCGCAGCTAGTATAAAAGCCTAAGTTACTCCTTATTACATCAGCTGCCAGTGAAAGTTCCGTCAAAATCGGTCCAGCAGTCTTTGGGGAAGGCTTCGTCCAGCAATGGACGTCATTCGGCTGAGTGATGAAAACACGATAGAAGAAATAGCATAGGTATATATATTATTACGAGTATAACAAGCATAATTTTATATTTTTTTAAGTTCTTTACTTTATCAAGATTTGGAATATCTTGATTGTCAAGATTAAGACATTGTAAATAAAGATACGACTACGATTATTAATATTATTATCATCGGACGTACACTTTAACTTGCCTTTTGTATATAAGTATAAGATATTTTTGATCGCATATTAACTTTTAGATGAGAAGTTTTAAAACTAATTATTGTCGTTGTGGGGTTTATGATGTGAACAATCGATAATTGTTAAGTGGGTTTATGCGGCCGTGTGGTATTACCGGATATGGATTGAAAGATATATCTGTAATATTTTGGCACAAAAGCAATGACCTGAGAATGTGCTTTTTCATTTTTTTTCTCTTCTGAAATAGATTTATTTTCTGTTAACGTTAGTTTTATTTAGAAACGAAAAACTATGACAAAACAACAAATGAACTGAGAAAGTTGCCTAAAATTAAAATTTAATTTTTGATTCCAATAAATGTTTTTTTTTATTAATCATTTCATGTGCAGATAAAAAAATTAAAAATTTATTAGTTATTTAAATATTTTATTTAAACTCAATCTGAACGTAGTGTACCTACTAATTCATAAAGAAAAATTTTACTTAAAAGATAATCAAGTTTAAATTAAATTGTCATATTAATTTACTAACAAATTACATTCGACATAAAATAATATTAATAAAGAAACATGAAATTGATTTTATATTTTATTTTTCAGAGTGTCCTTTACCTGCAACGTCCTCTGATAGTGACAATTCAGATGTTGTAAAAAAGGGAAAGATCACGTTCAAAACGAAAGGAAGAAAACGAATTAGAAGAGAGAAAAATTGGAACGATATGAAACGAAAACATCTCGTAAACACTGGTCAAAGTTACATCAGTCGTGACGGTACATTAAAACCAATGAAAGCCTTACGACCGCCGTGCACTGCAACGTGTAAGCGTAAATGTCATGAAAAGTTTACCGAAGACATTCGTAACGTTATTTTCAAAAAATTTTGGTCCTTCGGCGATCATGTGAAGCAATGGCAATATATAAACGATTTAACTATGAGAGCTGGGAAAAAATGCAGCACCAACTTAAATTCTACCCGTAGGAAATTCACATTTCAGTATTTTTTACCACTACCCCAAAAAACGCCGGCATCTTTTAAAAAGGAACGTGTATGCCAAAAGATATTTTTAAATACTTTGTGTGTTAATATTCAAGTTGTACGCACTGCTCAAACAAAATTGACTCAGGGGGGCACGACTATTGTAGATAAAAGGGGAAGGCACAAGAACCATATAATCAAAATAAGTTCAAGTATGATTAAAAGTGTCTGCGATCACGTGGCTTTGTTTCAACCTGTTAAAGCCCACTGTACGCGACGAAATAGCACAACGTTATATTTAGATACAAATTTGTCATTTCCCAAGATGTTTTCTCAGTACGAAGAATGGGATCAGCTCGATAATTACGAAGATCGGGCAGAAACGTTGCGTCAGTATCGTGATATTGCAAAAGAGCATATGAACGTTGCTTTTCTTCAATCCTAAAAAAGGATATTTTATTTTTAAATGATAATTCGAGGGGAAACACAGAAGAAGGAATAGCATTATTACTCCCTAGCAGCATGTCTTCTGAGAATAAGCTTATTATTCGTGTTACGTTTAGTTGTTTAAATTTCTAATTAACTATGCAATGTACACTGTTTTATTACTTGTTATAATATATGAAAGACGAATTGTATCTTATTTACTTTATTGAATTCGATGCTGCAGTACCTACACTATAAAATCTTTAAGTCTAGTAGTGAAAAAAAAAATTTGGTTAATTTTATTTTTTAAATTAACATTCATGTTCCTACCCATACGAAAATACATAAAATTTTTAATTTACATGCTGTGTTACTAGACAACATCTTTAAAGAAACAATATTACCTGCGCCTAGCGCTGACACTTTTGATGGTTTTGCATAATTTTATCTTAATATAGTTTATTTGAGATGTACATTTTTTTATGTCTGTAG